>OW964178.2:10010000-12702500 GCA_943136025.2 Agrotis puta
GTGTACATACTTAAAAAAATACTTATCGAATTGAAAACCTCCTCTTTTTTGAAGTCGGTTACTGATCTATGAATTCTTCCTGAGAAGGAAACAGTTGTGCAGAACTCCATGCATAGAACTAAAGATTCGAAGGCCTTTATATGAGTTATCTTTTTATTATTATTACAGCCCATCCCCTCTTTGTCCTTCCCATTCCCATTCTCCAAGAGGACGCCTGTATCCCAGCAGTGGGCGTATTATAACCTTGCAATGTTTATGCATATTCCTCCTGTGTTAAGGTGAAGTTTTTGTGTACACAAAATTTGCAGGAATATATTTTACAGAAACTAAAGTTTATTTAGTTATGGCCCGTATTTGAATAGCTCTCTCATTAACATTGCTTGAAATGTGTATGAAATTCAGAGGCGACATATGGTTTTTGAAGAACGTCAGGGCAGCGGGATCATTTTAAAGATTTACTTCGGTCCTGTAACTCAAAGAGCACTCCACCCAGAGCGTCATTTAATGTCATCTCACCCCAAAGCACACCAAAATTTTGAATAGAACACATTTTAGTTTAGAATTAAGATATCACGAAGTAAGTAAGATGAGTAATCTTTGAAAGTTAGATTAACTCTAATTTGTTAAACATCACTCATCTTTTTCAATTCAAAATACTCGATCAATAACGTCAGTATATATAAATGTACTTCAATGTCTGCTCGTGTATCCCAAGACGTATCCAGAAACACGAGTCGCACATCGATGTGAGTCGTGTCTGTCCGGTAATTGATGACACGCAATAATTCATCGTTTGTGTGGAGTCTCACGCTCGCCCAGCGCCCAGAGCCCCCGCCACGCTCGCTCCACGCTCACTTAATGTTGCCAGCTTATGGAACAAACATACCAGACACTCTTGTTCAAGAAAGGGACACGACAACACATATCTTTTTATTTAGAACAAAATAACTTCTGCTTTCTTTTTCCTCCGGATTGATGCGGTCTAATGATCTGGATTTATCGCGACTACGTTCGCACGTTCGCTCATAGGTCGTTACAAAGTTCGTGTGTAGTATGTCTTGTCACTTTCAGCGCTATATTTCACTGATACTGAAAAAATTCGTTCTCATTTATTTTTTGTTTCCACAGACTGGATCCTAAATTTTTCCATGAACGAATTTTGAACTTAAAATGTAATTAACCTAAACCTGAAATAATCCGACATTTCGTTTACTTTCTCCACAGTCTGATGAATTCTGAATTAAACGTCAAACACACCATTTTATCCCTATTTAAGCCTATTGACTCAACTGAATTTGTACGAAGCGAAAATTGTTTCAATAACGAATTGTACTGGAGTATTCGTGGATAATAATATTCGGTAGAACTGTCAAGTGGTTCTGTGAATTATCAATATCGTAGTAATCCATTAGGGTGCCGGCAGGTGGATGGGACTGCAGCATTTAGTCGGAGTAAGGGCGTGTATTGGACAGTGTAAACAGTCCATTATTGCTCGGTGAACGTGGCGTGCTGTTGACATTTCAACTACAGTGTGCTGCTACCTTGTCGAGCTATTGCACTTCATTGCCTACCTACAGTTGCTGTGTCGCAATATATACTTGGGTGTAAATGGAATACTAGTATACATGCATGGATAAACGCTGCTTTTATAGTATCTGGCTTCGTTTTGGTTTACACGAAACATATACGTATATGCAAAGGATCCTGCCGGGGTTGCCGGGCTGTCTAAACAGGTAACCAGTGACCCTGGAACGTAAAAGGCTATTGAAGGAACACTGTGGACTTTAGTCAGTACGAGTCTGACAGTCCCTTTCGCTCCACTCAGGGCTAGGACTCATTTGATGATTTTACTATAAAAAAAATATTATAAGCGAGATAGTTTGTAAGGATCTTTAACGAGGCTTTTTCGTTATTGCCACTGAAAATTGCCAATTTTCGGCGAGAATGGATTCGTACTAATTGCTCTATTTTTACTAATTACAAATTATCCTAATCTGATAACAATTAATAACTGAATTAAAGGAAACTAGTTGATTTAGAAGTCAGAAAATATTGTATAGTTTATAGTTTTAAAAAACATTACCCCACACTAGGAATTTTCCATGTGTAGATCTATCGATGAATATGAAGACTTTGGGTTTGATATTATAATTCATGATTTCAAGCGCTGAAACTGTGTAACGTTATTATTCTTGAATATAACAGAGAAGGGTAAAATAGACAGCAAGATTTATGAAACATAGTAAATTCTATTGTTAACTTAGGCTGACAAATTCATTCAAATTGTCTTTGTAATATTGCTTACTGTAATGCCTTTGTCAAACAGAAAGCGAAAGCGAAGCGATACCGAACCGACGTCAGTCTGATAGTTCTGTCATGCTATTGGAGCGCTTTCGCTTTTCTATGTGACTAGATTCAAACAATTCCATACATTACAAATAAAAACGTCACGCTTCGCATTTGTCACGCCTGTCTGTTTGATAAAGGCTTAAATACTATTTGAAACAAAGGGAGGGTTTTACAGCAAATAGAGAACTGGCTAATTAAGGAGTGGTGGTCGGTGGAGCTTAGTTATTTATCTAAGCAGGTTCACATTTTTTTTTTTTTTTTTTTTTTTATCGTGGTAAAATCATCAAATGAGTCCTCCCACCCAGGGCAGGGCGGGAGGGACTGTCAGACTTGTACTGACTAAAATCCACGGTGTCCTTCACTAGCCCTTTACGTACCGGGGTCACGGTAATCCCTTGGTCCCGCGACCCCAGCAGGCTTTGGCCCTCTACAGGCCCCGTCACTATGCTGACACTCTTTGAGGCGCGCGTGGAACACAACGCGCCGTCGACCCGGGCATGGTCCATGGTCGGACAGCGAGTCGCCCATTACTCGCCGCCCGCATGCCCGCGCCTACGGTGGCCGGAGATCGTCTCGCGACGTCCGACGCCGTGGGCGTCTACCACTGCGGCTGGGGTGGAGGGAGGACGCTGTCCTCTCCCTCAGGCGGCCCGCCTCCTCCTTCACGAGCATGACTGCTTCGCAGAAGGAGGCGACCGCTTCCCACTCCGTCTCGCCCCGCAGCATGGCCTCGACCAATGCCGGGCGCGAGAGGTCTCCGCCTATCGCCGTCGTGAGGACACGGCGGTGCTCTGCCCAAGCGGGGCAGTCCTGCACCGTATGCTCCACCGTGTCCTCCGGACGATCCTCGCAGTGGTGACACCCAGGCGTTTCTTCCCTCCCTATCAGACACAGGAACCTCCCGAAACTTCCGTGTCCGGTGAGGACCTGCGTCATGCGGTAGGTAAGGACGCCGTGACGCCTATCCAGCCACTCCTCAAAGAGGGGTCTTACCGCCGCGATTGCGGCGTGCCCGGACCTCGGTTGCGACAGTCGCTCCCTCCATACTGTCCTGAGATCACGCCGGAGCTCTTCCCGCCGCGCCTCGACTTGTCGAGGCAGCGGGGATTCGCCCCGACGCTGCGCCTCCACGCGCCATTCATAGACGCGCTGGAGGGCAGTCGCCTCCAGATCCCAGGGCAGCAATCCCGCTAGGAGGTTGGCTGATTCGCCGGCGATCGTGCGGTATCCCCGGATCATCCGGATAGCCATGACCCTCTGGCATGCGACCAGCTTGACTGGTCGCGTCCGGATGCTTAGGGCCCACACGGGGGCCCCGTAGAGGGCCATGGACCGCACGACACCGGCGTACAGCCTCCGGCAGGAGGCATTTGGCCCGCCGAGATTGGGCAGGAGCCGCTTGAGAGCGGCTGCTGCCCGGTTCAGCCTTGGGGCCAAATGCAGGAAATGCTCCCTGAAGTTCCACCGGCTGTCGAGGACGAGTCCCAGGTACTTCATCGTCCTCCCGACGCCGATGCGAACCCCCTCCACCGTAATGTGGGACTCTGAACGTGGCGCGTTCAGACGGCCATGAAAACACATGGCCTCTGTTTTGTGCAGCGCCACGTCGAGTCCCAACTGCCGGATCCTACTAGCGACTGTCGCTACCGCCTGCGTCGCCACGTCGGCCGCCGCCTGGTGCGACTCTCCCTTCGCCAGGACGAGCGTGTCGTCGGCGTAACAAATTACGCCGACGCCGTCAGGGAGGTCGCCGCGCAGCACCCAGTCGTAACCGATGTTCCACAGGAGCGGCCCCAAGACCGATCCCTGTGGAACACCGCACGACATCTCTCGCCGGTTCCACTCTCCCCGGTGACCGGGGTAGATGACGGCTCTGTCCGTCAGGTAGTCCTCGACTATACGACGGAGGTAGGTCGGCACCCGGTGATACCGGAGTGCTTCCCTGATGCAACTCCAGGGCAGGGTGTTGAAGGCATTGGAGATGTCTAAAGACACCCCCAAGACGACCCTGCCCCGGGAAACCGCATCCCCCGTCGTGAGGGCTCTCACGCGCGTGACGGCATCCACCGTCGAGCGCCCCCTGCGGAAGCCAAACTGGCTCTCCGCAAGGTCCGGGCCCACCCGATTCAGGTGCCCGACGAGGCGGTTTGCAATTACTCTTTCAAAGAGCTTGCCCACCTCGTCGAGCAGCACGATGGGCCGGAATGCGGACGGAGAGTCCGCAGGGCGCCCGGGCTTCTGGATCAGGACCAGTTTCCCCGTCTTCCAACGAAGCGGGAACTGGCCCCTCTCCAGGCACGCGCTAAAGAGCCCACCCAGTCGAGGCCCGAGAGTCCCCGAGGCCAGGACCCAGGCTTTTCCTGGCAAGCCGTCGGGTCCTGGGGCGGTATTTTTGGCTTTGAGCCGTTGTACCGCCACTCTCAGGTCTACCTCGGTCACCTCCGGAGCGTCGTAGACGTCGTCGTCGCTGTGGTCCGCGTTTGCGTCAGCTTCAGGCACCGCCGGAGACGGAGCCATGGGCGGGGGAGTGTGCTCCTCCCGCGAGGGGAACAGGGCGCTCACCACGTCCTCCACGAACTGAGGCTGGAGACTCTGCGTCAACGGGGGAGCCCAGGGGCGGAGCTTCTCTCTCACCCACTTATAGGGCCGGCCCCATGGGTCCCCGTCCAGAGCCTCCAGCATCTCCTTACGGGCCAATTCCTTGGCCCGCCAGATCTCGTCGCGGAGGGCGGTCTTCGCTGCCCTGTAGCCATCTTGCAGCTCCGTCTCTACAGCCACCGCATCCGGAGGTCGGGTGCGGCGCCTGCGGAACCTGGTGTACCGGCGTCGCGCGGCAACGCACGCCTCGCGCAGCGATGTAAGCTCGCGCGACCACCAGTACAGCTGACGCCGGGCGCGTCCTAGCCGGACCCGGGGCATGGCCACGTCGCAGATCTCCGACATGGCCTCCTGGAACCACCCCGCCTCGTCGTTGATGTCGGCAGGCCTGTCCGGTGGTGACACCCAGGCCTGCACGATCGAGGCTTCCAGGAATAGCTCCCGGTCCAGCTGCTTCAGCGCCCATCGCGGACCACTTGGGTTCCGTCGGACCGGCGCGTCTGAGGTCTGGGCGGAGACGTCGAACCGGATATACCGGTGGTCGGAATAGGTCTCCACCTCCTCTACAACGTGCCAGTCTGTGACGCGCGGCGACAGGCCGGAGGTGGCGAACGTGATATCCACCACCGAATCGCCCGTCCACCGCACGCACGTGGGGACGGAACCCCGGTTCTCGATGACTAGGCCATGCGCCAGGGCCCAGTGCTCGAGCATCCTGCCCCGCGTGTAGTCCGTAACCCGGGAACCCCAAGCCACATTCTTGGCGTTGAAGTCCCCGAGGACGAGCGCGGGGAGGGAACCGAAAGCGACGACGACGTCTCCCAGCTCCGATAGGGAGTCCTGGAACTCGGCGATAGTTCGGTTCGGGGAGAAATAAACGCCTATCACGGCAATCTCCCCGAACCGTGCTGCGACGATCCCACGCCCTCTCTCGACGCGATCGAGGGGCGGGGTACCGGCGGCGGCCGACGAAATGAGGGTCACCGAGCCGTTCAGGTCCGCCACCCAGTCATTCCTGGGCGGGACAAAATACGGCTCGGCGACCACGGCGACATTTATCAACCACTGCGCCATGCTCTGGAGCAGGAGATCCTGAGCAGCGGCGCAGTGGTTGATGTTCGCCTGGAGGAAGCGCAATGGAGCCATCAATCGGAGTCCATTGCAGCCTCCTCCAGGGCCCTCGGCGAGGGTGCGGCCACGACGGCAGCGGCGGCGGCGGCATTGGCGGCGGCGGCGGCGGCGGCAGTGGCGGCGGCGGCGGCAGCAGGAGCTGCGGCGGCGGGAACGGCGGTAGCAGAAGGCCTACCTCTGCTCCTGGTTTTAGCGGGCGGGGCGCAGGACTTGCCCCCTGCCCGGTGATCGGCCGGCTTGCCAGCCGCCGCACATGCGAAGCAGTGCGGCGGGGCCGTACACGAGCCGGCCTTGTGTCCGGGCTGACCGCAGCGGAAACAGTTGTCGCTGCGGTCGACCTCCGAGGTGCACATGCATGCCGCGTGGTTACCCACTTGGCAGCGGAAGCACCTCAGGGGCCTGGGCTCCAGCAGTTTGACCTGCGCCGCAACCCACCCAACCAGGAGCCTTCGGCCCTCCTGCAGCTTTTTGGCCGCCGACACGGGGCAGCTGACCGTGATGGTCTGCAGCCCCGCGTAGTCAGGACGCAGGGCGCCCGCCCTCACTTGGTCGGGAGGGCACCCCCCAGTCCCGGCAACGGCGGCCACCACGTCCTCCACCGTCACGGAGTCGTCCAAACCCAGTATGCGCACGTCTGCGCGCCTGGTGGGTCTGGACACTCGGGCCTCCTCCGCATTTAAGGACGCTCTGAGCCGTTCGGCCAGAGCGTCAGCGGTGGGGCCACTGGCAGCGCCGGGGACCTCCAGCATCCGAGCCCCCGTTGCGGTGACCCGGTAGCGGAGACCGCCGACGATGCCGAGCTCCGTGAGGTTCACCGCCTCCTTCGCCTTCGCGAGCACGTCGCGGTATGATACGCCCCTCTTGACCGCTTCCGGCTGCAGTGTTATGACCACAGCCGCGGTCTTGGGGGCGCGCAATCGTGCCGCGACATCGCGCTCCTTGCGCCGCCGCCGCCTCTCCCTCCGCCTTGAGGTCCTGGCTGCCCCATCAGCCCTCCTCTTCTCCCCAGCCACTTGCCAATCGGCGTCGGCCGGAGGAGTCTTTGGAGGAGGCTGCTGGGAGAAGTGGTTCCCGGCCTTCGCCTTCGCCTTTTTGGCCGCCTGTGCCGGCCCCGCAGGTGTCGGTGTCGGCTTTGACGGGCCCGGTTTCGCCTGGCTAGGCTTGGCCGGGGCCGTCTTCGCCTTCGCAGGGGCCGTACCCGCCGGGGCCGTCCGCACCTGGGCCGTCTTCGCCTGGGGCAACCTCGTCTGGGACGGCTTCGCCGGCGGGGGAGGTTTCGCCGTGGCCGCTGCCGCGTACGAAGTCGCCAGCGGGGGTCGTAGCACGCGGCTCTCCAGTACGGAGAACCGCTGCTGGAAGGCGGCCAGCTCCTGCCGCACCAGGGTGAGAACCGAGTTCTCCCCCGATGCGGGCTGGCCTTTTTCCTTTGCGCCCCCCGGTGGCGCCTCCCGGCGGCCTGCCTTCTGCAGGCCGGCCAATTCCGTCTTTAGTTGGAGGTTCTCCTTCTGGAGAACCTCCATCGCGGCCGTCAAGCGGGCGACCTCCGCCCGCATTTGGGACATTTCGTCCGTCTCCGTCGATGCGGGCGGAGCCTGGCCGAGGCTAGCCGCCGCCACTGCCGCCATAATTGTGGCCGTGGCCGCGCCCGCGGCCCGGTCCTTAGTGGCCCTCTTCCCCGGCTTATTTGAAGCCAGGGTGCGGACGGCGGCCTTTATGGTCTCCTCCAGGGTGGGGGCCTCCTTTGTGCTCCCTCTGCCTCCATTCCTGCCTCGGCCTTTACCCCGAACACTTGTCGGGATCTTCCGGCCCGAGGCAGGTTCGTCGTCTGAGGACGACGAATGGGGCCGCTTGAGGAAGAACTTCTTCCTTTCCGCGGCCCCTGAACCTCCGCGCCCAGAGCCAGGGCTCTGGGCGCTCATGGCGTCCGACGAGTCGGACTCCAGCACCATCTTTTTATTACGAGCGGCACTCTGTGCCCGCTCCGTCGGTGCCGGTGAGGCGGACGTGCTGGACAAGTCCAGCGACTCCACCTCACAGGCACGTGAGCCACCCTGGCTCGCTGCGGCGACTGCCGGTTGTTGGGTTGGGTTGTTTAAATCTTCCATGCAATTCCCACGAGTGTGGGGGAAAAACGGTCCACCTGGGCAGAGACCCCTGTACCCAGGTAAGCCTACGACATTTATTACTCGCCAGAGGGTCGGCCGGTACCCTGGCGAGGGTAGCACTAGCGACTGATTTGTTCAAAAGAACTCCCGTCAGCCATACATCTCCTCGCGGTGCTCCGCCGCTTGAGATTCGGGGTGACTTTTTATAGAGGTTTTCTACCTCGCGGCCCGGGCGGTTAAGCCAAGGCCCTCGACCCCCGTCGAAAGTCAGAGACGTGATCCTGACAATCTTCGGGGCTACGAGAATAGCGGTGGCAAGAGGAGGTGGGAGTGCAATACCTCCTCCTGCCTGCCCGGCGGCAGGGTAAGTGCACGCCGTGCCCGCTCTTGCTCCAACCACTGTGCCCTCTGCTGAGCAGAGGGACACGTGGTGGAGCGACGCGACAGGACATTGGCATACGGACAAGGAGATCCCGTAGGGGAGTACTTGCCCGCATCCCGGGGCGCACCGTCCCGAGAATCTGGGCTTCCCCCCGGACGTATCCGGAAAGGAACTTCCAGCCTCGGGCACTCGAGGAGGTTTCCTGTCCTTAGCACCCCAAGCAGGTTCACATAAAGAAACAATTTAGTGGCGCAACCGACACGCCTCGAAATACGCAAAAAAACTCAAGAAGAAAGTTTTTTAATTAAAACTTAAGGTGGTCACGTATTTTTTTCTGTATCTACGAAATCTCCAAACTACTCGGCGCTTATAAAGTTTTCAGATTGTAATCTATGGCAGGTACTGTAAATGGAAAATAAGACAAAATGCTTCAGAGCTCCGGACGCTTGGTGTTGCTCGTTTCTTATTCTACTTGTTCTCTTTCAGCGTGTTCAAAGTCAACGAATTTTCCGCGAAATGAATTTCATTTCGGCTGCTTGGCCACTGAAGAAGTCCTCTTTTACCTAAATGAAATTATAAACCGTAAATCTTTCCATGTTTCTGACGTTTTCCAGCATCTCCATTTATCAAAATGTTGTTTCGGAAAGAAATAAATTTCAATGTACTCGTAAATGAACCTTTTTAATTTAGTTGCAAGTTTTGCTCCAGATTTCACGTCACACCTCTTCGGTGTTATATTAAATTAAAAAAATAAAATTTGCTTCACATGCCTGGAAGTTCTCTCTGCTCGCATGTCCCACATTTTAAGCGTGTCAAATTTTCATTTCGAATAATTCCGCGTATTTCTAAAAAAAACTGCGTTTGAAACTCACTATTTCACTGTCCTATATAGACGATACATTTTTAAGGTGAAACGAACGCGAAAAACATCTACAAAATCGGACGGACGCGTAACGGACAGTGAAATAAAAATCTCTCTCAGATTTTCCACACGCACAAATCGTCGGTACATTTTTAGAATATGTAACATCGGGGTAGGTATTAGACGTGTACATAAAAATGATTTCAAGTTTGGCAATTAAAACATTTTACTGACACACTTCTAACTTTCAGGTACTTGAAACTGATCGTAACATTTAAGTTCTTTTTTTTTAATTCAAGTGCTCGTGTAACGTAGGCGGCGTGGTTTTTTCATTATTTATCTCTGGTATTGCAGTCTGTTTGATTTTTGAAAATAAATGCATTACATAAAATGTAATAGTTTTGATTTTGCAGGATTCCTGTTGCTTGTTTGTTCTCTTGATAATTTAATGTTTAATTAGATTATCTTGTGTAGAACTCGATCATTTTATTCGAATTCACATAAATAATTGGGTATAGTAACAGTTTTCCCTGTTACTTTTATATACAAACCTGATGGTCTCGTAATATTTCAAGAAGATACCCTCACGAGTTTAAAGGTCGAGCGACCTTAACAAGAAGGTTCAACGATTATATACTACATTGAAATTTATTGAACATGCGACAATTTATTCATTCTCTAACCCTTAAACCGTCAAGTTATAAGTTATAACATTTTAGAGCCTCGTCGACCAGGTTGTAAGTTTTCAGCCAACCCGCGACCTTTCGTCGTAATACGGCCAGTTTATGAGTACTCGGATAATGCCGACTCACTTTCTCAACAGTTAGTGGTACCTACTATGTTTTTGAAAGTTTTTAGAGTCTGGCCAACAAAATTGTCCAAAAAAGGCAGTAATTAAAAAAAATCAAGAGTTGACAACCCCGGCTACACACTGCTTAAACGTAGTTGATACATAGTATTATTATTCAAAACTGATAAGCGATAGTTATATCAGTATCTCATGTCTGGTGGTGGTTAGATTACGACCATAAAATATTTCATTTCAGGTAATACCAGTATTATCTGAAAAATAGGTACACCGTGAAAAATATTGCATTTTTTGTAAGTGGAAAAGTATCAAGACGGTTCACTTATATGAAAGTTCAATGATTTGACAATTTTGACAGTCCTAAGGTATTGCCATATCTAATGTTTAGAAATTGATTCGTGGTCAGCTTTCGTTGGCCAGACTCTAAATAGTTAACCGTGACCGTGAAACGTAAAGGGCAGTTGAAAGAACATGGTGGATTTTAGTCAGCTACGCTATGCTCTATAAGAAATCTTATCGCTAGACTCTACAATGTGCTCTTCGACGAGACGGCTTTGACATGAGTGTCGCTATCAGTAGCTTAGTGAATGGCAAACTTTAGTCCAGCGTGGTGTGAGCGCTGCAGCTGCTTTAAGGCTGAGGCTGAGGCTGATTGAGAATAGCACTATTGTACGAGTCTGACCGTCCCTTCTGCAACATCCAGGGCGGGAGGCCTCATTAGATGATTTTAACGTCTAAAAAAAATTGTGGGTGTGTTAAGAGATGTGAGTGTTGTGCATTGGTCGAGGCCATGCTGCGGGGCGAGACGGAATAGGAAGCGGTTGCCTCCTTCTGCGAAGCAGTCATGCTAACGAAGGAGGAGGCGGGACGCGCAAGGGGGAGGACAGCGTATTACATCCTTGCAGCAGTAGTAGACGCCCGCAGCGACAGACGTCGACTCGCTGTCCAACCATGGACCATGCCCGGGTCGACGGCGCGTTGTATTCCACACGCGCCTGAAAGAGTGTCAGCATTATGACGGCCCCCCCTTTAGAGGGCCAAAGCCGTGATCCCGGAACGTTAAGGCAATTGAAGGACACCGTGGATTTTAGTCAGTACGAGTCTGACAGTCCCTCCTGCTCTGCCCTGGGAGGACTCATTTGATGATTTTGCCACTATAAAACCTTATTGAAACAATACAAGAGAAGAGCTGGGTTGCCCCAAGGCAGTAACAATAAACCCACCTTTTTGTTACCACCAATTTTCTTAAATCATTTAACGAAAAAATGTAGCATTTTAATTTTCGTTCCTACCCTGTTGGTTTCTTAGAAATAATATAAATTTCACCGCATCACCGCGCTACTAAGAAAGCTCATGACAGTTAAATTAATGATACTTTAAAGGCAACAAGTCTCTGCCTACTTAATTTATATTTCTACGGTTGACTGATTCCATTGATCTTATTTATGAAGTAGAAAGGTATTCAATAACTTTTCCTTCGGTATTTTTGTTGAATAAATTAATAAAACATAGATGTTTTGTAAGCTTTCTATGTAATTTAATATTAATATTAAAATGTAAAGCTGTTTGCGTTTTCCTTGAAGAATATTAAATATGTAATTTCTTCTAAGAAAATACATGTTATTATTTAGGTATTTAATTAGGTTTCCTGGAAATATGTTTCGTACATTCTGCGGTGAACGGTACTTCTATCGCTTAAAGCCAAGCATAAGGAAAAGTTATCATGTTTGAAAATTGCAATAATCCGCAAGTGATTGTAAATAAATTGGTTTTCTATTGAGATAACTTAATTCTACATGTTTTAATAGTTACTGGTACGCAGAATTATTTTTCGAACATTTTAGATTTCTAAAAAACAATGAATAAGTTTAATAGGGTAGTTCACTGGATAAGTAAATTGAAAGACTATTTAGTGATAATTTAGAAAAAATTAAACAATGAACACGTACTTTTAAAAAAATTTGAATGTTGACAAAATCAAACAATGAACACACACTTTTTTTTTCATTTTTAAATCATTTAATATTGAAAAAGATTAACCGCTTCGAAATTCCAGAGTGGGGGGAGGGCTCTTTTTTGAGTGAAATAGCCTATTCAATTTGTGTGTCAATGAATTCAACCATAGTTCAAGCTTTTATTTCATATACAACAGAAAAAACCTAAAAAACATTTATGAACAGTTTTTCCCTCTACAATTAAATTTGTAAGGGTTAGTTCGAAGACAAAAATAGCTAAGCTGCTTACCAGCCTGACATGTTCAGTAGTCGTAAACGGGTGGTATGGGGCTCTCCGGCACTCCAGCATGGCCGCACTTAGAGCGACCGCCTCGGGACTCTTGACATGAATTAAAAATGCACGCTGCATTAGTGTTCCAATGGCGGGCTGCTCCCCACGCTCCCCGGTGCACATGTGAAATGGGACCGGAAAGCTACTGCCTTGTCATGTCGCTCACTACTCGGGCCCAGCCTTTGATCTATTAATGTTAGCTTGTAATTATTGCGTTTTCAACTATCAAGTTATTTTTTTAACAAATATTAGTTGAAGTTAGCTTATTGACAGCTTTAGTACTTACCAGTGTCAACCATTCCTTGAGTAAATAACAGGTTAATTTCGTAGTAATGTTATGTGGCTCGCTACATACTATATACCAGGGTGTCATGACACCAAAGACGATTAGTCTATACTCGTCAATGTGTAAAGCAAAGCTGCCAATGAAAACGACGATAAAAAAAGTAAATAGTTAATTAATGACGTGTCCACATAAAGGTAATAGCGCCGTCAGCAGCTTTGTGAATCCTTTATATTTAGCAAAATTGTGTAATAAAAGACTGGCCTCAATCCACTCGTTTCACAAGTAGATTTAGGCTATGTTGATGACGTACGTACCAGGCGGTTTTCCCTAAAGGGTCTCAAAAGGTAAATTGTGATTACTTTAATAAACCCGTGCTTTATTAGCGTTTTTGAGGTCGAACATGACAGGAAGATAGACCATTACGGTTTATTTTGCAAAGCTCTGCTTAGGACTGCATATTTAAATTTTGGTAAAGTTTTTCATAGCGATAATAATATACAGGAAACAAGCGTAATAAAATAAACTAATTTTAACCATCACTTAAATGATGAGCCGATTAAAGAATGGTACCACCCACACAATTTACACTGCGAACGATCAATCAACAAATGCATCAAACAATAAAACTAATCGAGGTGGAACAAATGAAACACGTTATCAACGTATTAAAACAAACGTTCATTTCCACGTTCCATTACCAAATTAATAAACAGACACTGCAAACAAAGGACGGATACGGAGGGATATGAAAAACGCTTACAAAGAGCGAAAAAAATTAAGCACCTTACCAGAGGCGCGTGGGTCAACAAAGATAATTTTCCCGCAATAAATTGGAGTAGCGTCGTGGTTAATTACCGTACCTGGGTTCTGTAGATAGAGAACAAAAATCAGCAGAAGCCGCCAGCCACAGATAAGCTCACCATAATAGAGACTTTAAAAGAAATTAGCAGTTGCTCATTAACTGAAACTTTCTGTTGCATTTTATGTGGTCATGCGGATTAGCGCGGTTTGGGTGACTGACGTAATTGAGCGAGTTTAAAAATGGAAGCCATTCTGTTGCTTCATTTTCCATAGACTCAACTTTTGCTTTTTGGACATGTTTGTTGTGTCTACGGTTGGAATAACGTCGTTTGGTGGTTCGAAATAATAATAGTATTTTAAAATGTATGCTAGATATTTTTGTTAGCTTTCATGTGTTCTTTTTTTATCAATGAACGACGTTCCTAAAATTTGTATGGAATTCATTTCAGAACTAAAATTTTTAACAAAGATCAGAGTTTTTTATAACCATATTATAAACATATTTGATAGTATTATAAAAAGATAATACTCGTATTATGAAAGCAGCATCTATAACCAAAAATTTTATCACTGAAAATAAATTTGAAACTGCTGAAATTTTTGACGCGTCCACAGACTAAAAACACAGCAGGCAAATTAGTTTCCCGCCGCATATTTTTAGACCCTTTCATACGGTGTATTTAGCAGCTGTGTTATTTATTCATAAGTTATTAAGTTATGGGATGATGTATGATGGCTATGTGATGGACGAGTAATACAGGGTGTGATGCATCATCCATAATCACTTAACAAGGAAGGGAAGTATAATACCTGTCATGTTTTGTATTTTTTCCTCAAATGTTTTCCTTACACAAAAGCATAAAAAATAGCGTAAAAAACTTCAAACAGTAACTAATGCGCGGGACTGTCTCATCAGGTAACCGTGACCCTGGAACGTAAAGGGCTATTGAAGGATCACCGTGAATTTTAGTCAGTACGAGTCTGACAGTCCCGCCCGCCCCCCTTGGATAGAAGGACTCATTTGATGATTTTACCACAATAAAAAAAATACGTTATAATTCGCCCATTTAAGTAAAGGTACAAAACTTTACAAAACTCGGTACGGTTTACCTTTCCTCAAACGTTTTCATATCAGCAGGAGTCTATCGTACGACATTTTCTTGTTTATCTTAATTTAAAAAAAATGTTTACAATCGTCCAGCTTAATTATAAAAGGCTTAAACATTAATTAGACAAAGCTAAATGAAACAAAAATAATAAACAAGAAATGTTTAGTATTTTACGAAAGTACTTAATTAATACTTTTCGAAAATTGGGATTACATAGATGAAGAAGGTTACCGGAGTGAGGTGAAAAATCGTAGGATTTGTTTTCATTCAACATTTTTCCACGAAATGTAATATTGTTGAAACCTTGAGGTTTTAAGATTAAAAGCCTGGAATTCTTTCTCTCCTAGAAACCTGGAGTTAATAAATATACTAAAAAACTATGTTTAAAGTACGTAGTTTTTTGAATATATCTATTAACAAGCTGTTGCAATCGGCTTCGTCCTCAACAGCTCGAAAATTATCAAAATAAGCTTACTTTAGATTAGTCATAGCTTCTTAAAACTAGGTGATATTAAAAGCATTACATTATTATTGCAGCTGCTTATAGAAATACTTTAGTCTCCAATGTATTACATTCTACTTTAAACTTTAGTGCGTCGTGTGAAAAAAAAAAAACAGGCACTTATATCTGAAGTAAGAAACACAGGTCGTCGGGGTTGCGGGACTCACGAATTACCACGACCCCGATACGTAAAGGGCTAGTGAAGGACACCGTGGATTTTAGTCAGTCAAGTCTGACAGTCCCCCTCCCGCCCTGCCCTGAGCCCTGAGTCCTCCCACCCAGGGAGGACTCATTTGATGATTTTACCACGATAAAAAAAAGTAACACAGGCCAATATTATATATACGTACGTTTTCCACCTCAATTCAGGCTTTGCTCAAAATATTCTATTTTCAAACCAGTAGAGTAAAATTGACAGCAATGCGTTGTTTTGCCTAGCTTAGCACTCATTTTACAGTTCACAGTAACAAATATAAGAGCAAGCCAATCTTGGAACCGATTTTCACCGCTTCTACGAATGTGCACTCTACTTTAGATGAGACGCTTTTTCAAATATATTTCTACTTCTACTGAAATCAAATGCTTCGTGTTTCGGAGGCGATTCAAGACTAGAGAAAGAATGAGAAAGAATGAGTCTAGGTAATTGGTAGAGGTTTTTCATTTATTTTACGTGCAAAATATTAATACTTACTAAGTCGAAAGTGAGTTTAATTGTTTGTTACGTTTCGACACCTTTAGGTGGTTTTTGGTATTCAAATAGATTGGGCCCCAACCACGGCTATAGAGAAATGGGGCGAGTTTATAGCGAGCAAAACTACTGGTAAAGCTTGCAAATTTTGCATTCACAGAACACAGCTTACTTACAAATTCGAGCTATTCTGTATGCAACCTGAATGCTAGATCAATAGAGAAGGTCGCGCGACTATCGGGTAACCGTGGCCCGGAACGTAAAGGGCTATTGAAGGACACCCTGAATTTTGGTCATTACAAGTCTGACAGTGCCGCCCGTTCTGTCCTGGGAGGACTCATTTGATGATTTTACCAAGTAAAAAAAGATCTATAGTGAAGAACGACGTAGGCACGTTCATAATTCTTGTGGAGCAATAATAAGTTGTAGTAAATGTGAACGTGTGCATTAAACTGCATCGCGCATTGTGAGAGTCAGAGTGACCACTGGCCGCGCCCGACGCCCGACCAATTTAAATTTATTCGTGCCTCTTCTGCCGCATCGTTAAAGTCAAGGGCGTGCTTAGTGCCAGAACCCATTAACTTAATATATGGGTATGAGCAATCGGTTTTTGTTATGCTCCCCAGTCAAACGTTACTCCTTCTCATTCGTAATTGCTAAATGGCTCGTATTACACAAGTCGTTACTGTCAATGGGAGAACGCTCTGTAATCAGTGTTATTTAACTTAGTATAATAAAGAATGTCTTTGCTTCTAATTGAGATATTAATAAATATAGAACAAATACAAATTGCGGCTGAATGTTGAGAGCTTTATCCGAGTATTAATATTTGGATTTTTTAAGAGTAAATACGAGTAGTCAGCAATTAAAGCATTTGTTTATTTAAAACTTGAATGTAAATAAGAACAGTGTCCAGTGATATTTGCGTCGGGTTGATTGCCTCCACCCGACTGAGCTCGCCATACATATATCTATTTTCCAGCATATGTAAATTTTCAACAAGCCTTTTCGATTCGACGGACGCGTCCAATTCGCTAGTGGAATGGAACTGAAATTGGAAAAATCGCCGTGAGCTATGTATGAAGTTTTCTGTACTGATGAAATAATACCATTATGTTCTTGAAATTATTTTAATGAGGCCTAATTTATTGACTTAACTAAAACTTTCACTTCCCTATAGGACTAATTTGTGGAATTTTGGTTGAAGTGAAGAATAGAATTCTGAAGAGTTTTTTGTTGATGGTTATGTGAGGGACCGTTGGGACCCTTTGATGGTTCCATGTGGCTGAATTTCGGTCGAATTTAATGTAATATAACAACGACTAAGGTGTACAAGTTTTGTACTCCTTAGTCGTTGTTATTTTAAACTACTTAGTACACAAGTACTAAGTAGTTTAAAAAAGCATATGAGATATTTTGAAATCATAAAATTAAATTAAATGTCTGATTTTAGGTGAAAAAGCTTCCAAGTAAAACGTAAACCATCGCGAACATGCGATTCCGGGAAGAAGAAAGCAATACAACCAGTTATAATTGCCCTTTCTTTGTGCAACTAATTTTAGACACAGTCGTTAAAAGTCGTTTCTTAGAAAATTTCACCATGAAAACTTTCACTATTTTCATTTTAAACAACAAACTAATTAGTGTTTCATTCAGTGTTTTACAGGTTTATAAGTAACAGAAAAAGGAATTTGAATTAATTAATATTCTTTTCTGAAATCAATCTAAATAAAGTGGGCAAGTGGCGAGTAACGGCACAAAAAATAGACCCTTTTTAAATTGTCAGATATTCTTTGAAATTATAAATTTCATAGATTTCTTGGAAAGTCTAATTACAATCAGCCTTTTCATGAAAAACCACCAGACCCCAGAGAGGATTAATAAAATGTTTCAAGGCAAGAAATTGTACCCATTTTAATCTTGTTGTACCATATTATCTTTCGTACCTACCCCTGTTAGCAATGCACACTCAAGCTTATTTATTAAAATTAATTACGAAGATAATTCAGCGAAAAGAATGTTCATTTAAAAGCATTTTGTTAGAAGGTACAGCGACTGGGTATTCCTGGTATTTGTAATGTCTGCCTCATAATGAAACTGTACCTAGGACATGGGTGCTTCAGACAAACTGTCGCGAGCTAAAATAAACTTATATTGGCTCTACTTCACATTGTAATGCTTAGAAAAGAGAAACGTTTTAAGAAAATATAGCTCTAGTAATGTTTTCATTTGGTTCGTTCACCATTTTCTAGTTATGTTTTTATATGGTATCATATGAATTCATGCATAAGTCAGAGAAATAGTTTGATAAAAAATGTCGTTTTAAAAATCTCGCTAAAGCAGTTTTATTGCATGATGTTCGTAAAATCTATATTTTCGGCTTACGATTTTATGCGAAAAATGCATGCATTTTTCGCAATTTAACTATGTTGATTGAAAAGGATCAATCATGAATTGCAATTACAACTTTTACAGTTAAACAACTTTTTTCAAGTAATGGAAACCTTTACGAGTAAATACAACTACTGCTAATAATCCGTATAAGAGAAAAACTAACCAATGTTATGTAACTTGTTACCTACGTGGTTCTGGTTATATAAACAAAATATTGACTCCAGAATACACGAGTTTGTATGCATTAGGTAAACCGCGGCTTCGTAACGGGTAGTTCGTGGTTCCAAATCCTAATACTATTTAACTGCTGTTAGTTAGTTTTGTTTAACTTAGCCTAAATAGTAAACAAACTATTGTACTTCGCTAAGTATCTTGTTATTGTTAGATATATAAACAAATCGCTGTATAGTTCAACTTGTTAGGCTATAACCACAAAATTAACTGTAATAATCGAGTAAATTTTGAAATAACCGCAGGCAATTGCAAAGAAACTTTTGCCTATGAAAACTCTGAATATAATTCTAGGTTCTTTTGTGGAATATTATTGATTATCTACGAGTATATTATATAGAACATTGAGTTTTTATGAAAATTGAGCTAATTAGTAAACTTGTGATGTTGAAGCATGTAGATTTCGAACATTAATTAAGTTTCCAGCAACTAAATCTTAAAGTTCATAGGGTCAAAACAATTAAGTACTCTGTACTTGGTTAAATAAAAATTATTGCTGGGAAACAAGATTTTTTTTCGGTATTTTTTATTTTATTTACCTTAGTCGGGCTGACAGACAAGTCCACGAT
The DNA here is from genome assembly GCA_943136025.2 of Agrotis puta. Classification (NCBI taxonomy): domain Eukaryota; kingdom Metazoa; phylum Arthropoda; class Insecta; order Lepidoptera; family Noctuidae; genus Agrotis; species Agrotis puta. Next base: position 10,029,102 of record OW964178.2, read on the forward strand.
GATCCTTCAATAGTTTTTATTTTTAAACCTCGAACAATAATATAGTATTTAACATTTTATTGTCCTTTGGCGGTCCCGCGGCATAATTAGCTTTTCGGTTCATCCCAATAGTTGCATACAGTTGATGTCCTCCCATCATAGTTGTTATTGCTGATAGTTTTTCACACTCAATAGCTATCGAAATCTTGTAGCAGTGTATGTATAATGAGGCTTTTTTTTATCATCACATGAGTCCTCCCACCCAGAGCAGAGCGGGAGGGACTGACAGACTCATACTGACTAAAATCCACGGTGTCCTTCAATAGCCCTTTATGTACCGGGTCACGGTAATTCGTGAGTCCCGCGACCCCGGCAGGCATGTATAACAACCCTTAAATTTAACACGACAATGCTATAAACATCAATTGGATTAGTTCGGTGTTATGTGAAAGGATGCGGTCACCGAAACGCAACACAAAGCGAAATGAATGAAAACCGACGATGTCACTGTGAATTGTATTATGTTCACACACTCTAGTGCTGTATAATTATTGTTCAGTAAAAGCTCATTAATAGTAGTTATGTTAGCGACTGTTTTTAATAAAGATACAACTCAATGACGTATGAAATCGCGACTGTCTTTGTACCTAAGTATTAGGTAGAGGTATATCTCTACCAACCAATCATACTTTTATAAAAGTCGTTTATAAAACGCTAAAAAGGCTAAAATTACACGAATTTTATGTCACGCATAGATGTTACGTAGAAGTCAGATTATATCGTCTCGATTAGAACGTTTAAATTACCATAATACATAGTTAGCTATAAACCACTATATAACTGTTCCGTAACATGAAGTCTTAATAAGGGCCCAAGTATACGATCATTTTGCTAGTTGGGTGTGTTCTATTTTAATTGGCAACAATTAGCCAGTGGCCTATGTTTGATAATTCTGCTCTAATCATCATCAGGATTCATCATCACGGTTAACACCTCGTCTCTCTTTCACGAGGTTGCGAGTTCGAATCCGGGCAAGTATTTATCATTGTTTTTCTAGGCATATGTACTTGGGTCGACGGCGCGTTGTGTTCCACGCGCGCCTCAAGGAGTGTCAGCATAGTGACGGGGCCTGTAGGGGGCCAAAACCTGCCAGGGTCGTGGGACTTACAAATTACCGTAACCCCGGTACGTAAAGGGCTATTGAAGGACACCGTGGATTTTAGTCAGTACAAGTCTGACAGTCGCTCCCGCCCTGCCCTGGGTGGTTTGATGATTTTACCACGAAAAAAAAAACAGTAGATTTTGGGTGCGTCGGTCATTTTTCCATAACGAAACGTAATATCGGGATAAAAGATTTAATATCATAAGTGTTATTCCTGAATACTTATAGATTAATCTAACTCCATCTGCGTGCCTTTTATCCAGATCAGATCAGCCGTTATGCCGTGATTCGAGCATGTAAACATGCATTAATCCATACACACTTTCACGTTTAAAAAATAGTAAAATGTTTATCTTATTTTAATACTCGTACAGTTACAGAGAAAGAAGAAACAGAATGTTTACTTGAAAGTGAAACAAAGAACAGTGTTTATGTTTATTTCATCTCGTGTTACTACAATAATCAATTCAAACTAAAGTTATAAATGTTGCTCTCATATTTATATCATTTACGAGCGATTGTTAATCATATTCGGAGTCGCGGGTGGTCGGCGTTTCACAGCGTGTGGATAGTCCATTATATCTTGACAGACGGCGAAACGAGGAACTAAAAGTTTAAAGTACCAATTTTGACACTATGCCATTGCTACTAGCGCCACCACAGACTATCAAGATACACTGGTCCGCCTGTAATTAATTTGACGTTCATGAGTGCTATATTGTTTGTCGTACGATATAAATTATAGAACATTATGCATTTGTAATGGATTGAAATAATCCTTTATGTGTCATTACATTTTGTTTGGGCTTTTGTGAAATGTTTGGTGAATGCTGAGCTGTGTATTTGACAAATCTGTTTGCTTTTTTGTTGTGAGTTTTGGCTTCGTGTCAGTTAGTGACCTATGGCCGGTGGAGCAGATGAGTCCTGGAGTGAAGACCGCGTATCGGCAAGCGTAGTGTGGTATGCCCCCCAGTTAGATGGGCCGACGACCTTAAGACAGTGACTGGAACATAATGAATTTGGAAGGCAAAGGACAGGATGACGTGCAGCCTGGGAGAGGCCTATCTCCTACACTAGACTGCAACAGGCTGTGTTTTGTTGTCCCAAACAACAAACGTGATTTTTATTGTCGTTTTATAGATTATGGTACGGAACCCTTGGCAGGTTTTCCAAATCAAATAAACATTTCAGTGGTAAGTGTTTACGAACGACTGTTCATTGCTAAAACCATTCAAGCGTCAAAAAATCCTTGCAAAAAAAACATTGCTTTTTGTCAATCGTTATCTATGCAGGTGATGAGTTGTGTTGCAAACAAGTGACGTATGCTCAGTCATCTGGAAGCGCATGCGTCACTGAGAACACGGTAAAGGCCACGTCAGTGAAGCCACGACTGCACTTCACATGTCAACAATCGACTTGGAATAGAAGCAGGAAGTTATTGAATTAACAAACTTCCCTAGTTTGTTAATTCAATAACTCTCTGATCTCTGTAAATGTATTTTATTAAGAGAGCAGGAAGACATGGCTAGAAAGGAATTATTAATACATTATCTAGCAGTACTAGCTGTTGCCAGTGTAAATCCCGTAAATTGTCCCACGGTATCGTCATACCTGTAGAAAAAGTATCTTATGTAATTCAGGTTATAAACTATATGACTACCAATGATCAGGTGGTTTTTACAACATCCATCAATATATCCATCTTCACAAACAATATAGTAGGAAGAAAATATGCGGAAAGAGTTTAACTTTTGTGTTTTTACCATCTAACGTTAAATATTTTTGTCTGATACGCTTTGAAGTCGAAGTTTGTCTTGTAAATAAAATGATTAACAGATTAATTTACGTCTTTAATAGGGATTAGCAGATGAACACAGAAAGCAGAAAACACGATACGGATATGCTCCACTTATTTTTTAAAACGATATCTTTCTTCACATTTTTAATAAATACATTTACATATGCATCAAACGGAAATTCCAATATGTTGTGAGCTTTAGTACAAATTTATAACCGGGTAAAAGGGCAAAAAGGCAATGGCTATGACATGACAGGCCTAATATATTGCTCGGTCGGTATATCCGGTGGCCACGTGGGCGGCGCGCGCGCCGATTCCTTCACGGCTTATTAGCGCGGGAAATTAGTGCGGGGACAAACCACCCAGTGTTGGCACACAGAAAATAGATTTCTGATTAATGACTGATATTAATCTGGTTGAAAGTGTGTTCAGTTGAGTTTGTAAGTGTATTTAATGGTCTGTGTTCGCGGTTTAGACTTTTGTGATTATTAGATTTCGTTGACAGATTAGATGATGGTAGATAATTTTTATTTGTTTCATAGTAAACTGTGTTATCTCAAGACTTGTTGTGGTATTATTTCGTGTAATAACTTGGATAGTTAGTTTTATTTATCTTTGCAATTATCTGATATCAACAGTTGGTAAAGTGTTTGAAATATTTATGAACTGAAATTGAACTACATAAAGTCCTATACAAAATTAAAGCCCCGTTACACACCTACCTACTTGGCCCGACTTACGTAAAAGTAAGTCAGAAGTTCTTAAGACAAGCATACCGTGAAGTCAAAGACACTGGCACTATGATTTAGACGGTAGCTGATACAAACGGGGTCGGGTGCAAGGCTTGTTAATTTTACGTCTAGCTGGGAACTGACACGCGACCCAACGACCCGCGCCAAGAGATTCCGTCTCACATATTTTTTTTTTTCTTTGGAAACTTTAGTTTTCGAAGGACGACGGCGTTTCTTCTGAAACAGTTGAAAATTCAATAGGAAATTCGGCAGTTACTTTTCGATTCCTGTTGGAAGCACGGTTTTATGAGATTATCGAAATATTAGCTCATGCTGTGCCATAAATATGAATGATGATAACTCAATTAGTGTGGCAATACATTTATTATACCACGTAGATACTAAACCGTTTCTATTATTCTTTTGAAATAAAGCAGTCGCAACTCTAATAAAATATACAGCAGTTCTTGTAATATTAAATTCTGGCTTCAATGTAAACTCTGCTCAACAAAGTTAGTTTTGCTGAATTCAGTAGTCCAATATCCCATTCTAAGACGTTTCTGGCTTTTTGTTCTAAATAACAACGGCTTTCCTGAGAAATACGAATGTTTGGGACCCCTAGGGCTCCAAAGTTTCAAGCCCCGAATGGCTGTTACTCGCAGTCGTTCGTTTGCCGGTATTACCGGAGACCGAAGGAGGTTCACAGATGCTGCACGTTCTACCGAGGATTCCTGCCACATTCTAACCTATAGAGATCTTTGGAGCACGTGATCGAGCAATCTCATAACACAGCCACAATAAACTTGCTCACACGATTGTTGCATGCGAAAATGATACCTATGGTGTGCGTACTAGCACATAACAACGGTATTATAAAAGTTTTCACGACCCCCAACTTGTCACATAGGGGAGGATATTGCCGGGGGATTATCATTCTTATTGTTAACGCAATAGAGTGTTTTGATTAAGGGTCTGTGCTTGGCAAAGAGTAAAGCAATATTGGTGTAGGTGTAACAGCCGCGGGCACTATTATAGGGGGTCAATAGCTGTATCCGTTGGCGATCGATACCGGAAGCCGCTAGCCAGTACCTACCGGAAGTAGCCTGTGGATGGCGAATTTATTTTTTGACTGACATTGGGGGAGAGAGGTTTGTTGTGTACCGCTCGATTGAACTTAAACAATTTTTCGAAGTGCAGTTTATGCTTTACGCCTTTTTATTGGATGATTGAATTATTTCTGCACGAACGCCTTAAGCCGAGAAAATTCTGCCGTGGTGTTTGTATTTGATGTCGAGGGTGTTGAGAGCTTCTTGGCTTTTATAAGCTTCGACGAGCTGCATAATGAAAATAATTTTCAAAAGCTACTTGAACATCATGGCTTAACAAAACATAGAACTTATATTTTGATAGGTAGGTACTCATAGCTTAGAAATAGTGACAGTTTAATATTTGTATAACGCTTCCATTTAAACTTAATAATAACTAATCTATGAAATTTACATGAGCAACCTATCTCAACATAAAACAAATGAATGGCAAGAAAACTCATTATTTTTTTGAAAGTAAATAAGATTTATAATAACGAAGAGAGCTGCCTAAATTAATGAAATATTACGTCGTTTATTAATTTTCTAGTTTATGAGACTACAAAGAAGGTTCTTTTTATATTTAAATGAAATCACATTGTTTTCCAGATAGCCTGAACTACAATTATGAGCTGTATTTAATTTTTTATTTGCAGAAAATTGAAGCTAGAATGAGTTAGTTAGCTAAACTGAGGGAAATGAACATTTCCAAATTATATTTACAAGTTGCACAGAATTAATTTTCCTGAAACCGAAATGCGGACGTGAAAAAATATCCTTACCATGCAAAACGCATTTCTTATAGTTTAGCATGATTTGCATAGGTCATGTCCTCGAATTATTGGTTCTGATTTCTTACAAAGTTTTCCTTAATATTGTTTTTTTTGTGCTAATGATATAATATAATTATTACACTTAGTACTTATATATTATTACATATTACACTTAGTACTTGTAACGATTGATTTCTCAGACGAATAGGAACGCGATATCATCAACGGAGACGGAGTTTTTTCACTTAATTGAACCCACTAAGCAAAATCAGAGGTTACCATTGTCCTCATCAAATGAGACCATGCTCGCGCCTACGGTGGCCGAAAATCGCTTCTTGACGTCCGTTGCCGTGGGCGTCTCCCGCGGCGGCTGGGTCTTGAAGTGAACGCTGCCATGTCCATGACGGGGTCCGCCTCCTCCTTCGCTAGCATGACTGCTTCACAGAAGGAGGCGACCGCTTCCCATTCCATCTCGCCGTACAGTAAGGCCTCGATCAATCCAGGGTGCCTCTGTGAGGATACGGCAGTGTTTGGCCCAAGTGGGGCACACCTGCAACGTATGCTCCTCCATGTCCTCCGGGCGATCCTAGCCGTGGTGACACTCGAGCATTACTTCTCGCCCAATCAGAAACTCCCGAAGCACCTCTCCTGCCACTTCTCAAAGAGGGGTCTTACCGCCGCCGTTGCGGCCTGTCCAAAATGTGAATGAAAAAGTTTGACATTAATTGAAATTTGAAAACTAGTTTATGCATAGCTTAGTTCACGAAAACGGGTTTTAGGTACATCAAAATCGGTGAAATCCTTTAGTCTACCATTCTCATAAGAACAAATTCAAAATAATTTACAAAAAAAAAAGGAAATTTGGTCAGCCAAAAAGTCACGATCCTTCCTGATTTAAAAGTGAGATTCAATAATACCCTCCTTAGGTCAGGATGTCGGTTATTTGCACAGACACAACCGTATGTCTCCATTAGCTGTGTTCTCTTAGCTCTGAGCAACCGACTAAACCAACATGGATACTTATATCGCACTTACTACACTTAACTGCTTTGATTTTATTTTGTATCCGTATTTGATTTGTAACGATTTTAGTGCATGCTTTTGAGTAGTGGTAAACAAGTACTTGTTTTATTATGTCTTATTAAGTACCACCGCAGTCTAAAAATCTCATCACCTACACTTTAAAATCTCATAACCAAAAAAAAGAGAAATCCAAGATTTGACACGGGGACCCGATACTCGAAAGGCAGCTGGGTTACTAACCCGACTGGCTGGTTCGCTGACAGTAGTATTTAAATAGCCGTTCTTATAGAAATGTCAACAATGACTGAAAACCGACATAATTTAACATTGCTAGTCCCCCAAGGGAAATAGCTTAATAATCCATATCCTATATAATCGAATAGTAGTTTTAGGTTTTTTTTTTTTTAAATCTTTATTAGAAGAAAAAGGCTTTAGGAATATTTGAGGAATTATCACTCGGTAGTTTACGCGCCAACTCAAAACATAAATAAAAAAACGACCTAATTCAAAATTGGTTATCCCCCAGGGAAAATAGCTTAATTATAGCCTATTAACAGAAGTAATTATTTTTAGGAAAATTTGAGGAAAAAAAAAAGTTGATTTGGCACCAGAATCAGTCCCTTACATAAAAAAAAAACAATGTACATGAATGACAGCTCTACGATTTTATTATTTGTGTAGATATAGGATAAACAACACAGCTTTTTAAATATTTTCAAACAATTTTGTAATTCTTGTTCTTCTTAAAAGATTTTCTCTTCAAATTGACACGAAGGGTAATAAAAACGTAACTTAAACAAGCAGAATTTCCTCGAAACCTACATTTTGTTACTTCTGTCGTCACTTTCTAACAATTGGATAAAAAAGTATCATGAGCAGAAAATGTCCTTACGGCCGGCCCTTCACTTGCAACTTCGGGAACCCAACGACACTCCACCCGAAGTACGTTACATCGTCGGAATATTAAAACCTTTGTAGCTTTTTTCATACATAGGTATTAAAGACTCTTAAAAACACAGTTCTTTGGTGCTACTCATCAAAACTGGGCGTTCAAAGAACGTGCCTTAATTTTTCCTGCCCCACAATGCCTCGCAGCTGTATTGGAAATGTGGTCTTCCCACTTACAACACAAAGTTGACTTTAAGTGTGATGTAGTGGGGGTACATAAGTTTTCTGTTAATATAAGCTGGCGCGGTGCTAAGTGACGGAAAATGAGGTGCGACATTTGGTCGGAGAAGAGTCTGCGATACAGGCCGTCGTTTGACCCAAATTTCGGCACTTGGCCGTCCACTTTGGCGTTTTAAGAACCCAGTTCTCCACTAGTGTGAAAATTGTATTTAGCAGAATCATTAATCAGATAACTCGCTCGTGTGTGGATCGCGCGTTTTAAATAAATAATGAGTTCTAAATTGCTGTTGGGACCGAATGTAGTACGTAACACTGTAAAATATTGTTAAAACCTAAACTGGGTCGCAGCATTTTCGGAATACTCGTCTTTTTTAATTTAGCTTGTTTACTTTAACGTTTAGTTTGTATATACATACCACTTTGACGACACGGTTAGCGCAGTGGCTGAGCGTTTAACTGTTGCGATGCGTGCCGCGGGATCAATTCCCGCGCGGGCCATATATTTGTATTTTATATGGTCGAAAATAGTTAATCTGGGTGTTGTGTATGTCTGTGTTTGTGTATGTGAGTAAAAATTATTGTAAGCGCACCAACAAAACAGGATAAAACAAGTATAAAAAGCCAGTTTCTCCAAATAATAAAATCGCAAAAAATTAGGAAGCAAATCATTAGTAATAATTTTGCTTCCTCCAATTCTAAATACTGAAATAAATGCTGAATAATAAATAAAATGGCAACCCGACCCATCCACTTAGCAGACATTATTCAAACAAAACGATTATATTATCTTAATGGAGTACTACATCTGGCCTTATTTCAATTGAGAGCTTTTCTCAGTATTATTCTAGTCTGTATATTTAAACATCTATGTTGATACAATATGTCAAATTTCAAAGAATTGTTGGTCTTAATCAGCATTAAATAAACTTTTATATCTTTGAACTAAGATAGTCCTTTTTTATTGGATTTGTCCGCAGTGTGAAGCAATAGGTTTTTCAAACAGTCATTGTTTATAAAGTCTTGTCGTGTACAATCGACAAAGATGAATCATGATCCATTTTGACAATAAATCGTTAGAATTCGTCAAAATAACAAAGATCAAGGTCGTTACCATGGATATATATGGATGTTTACACGAATGTGGACCTAATTGTATTTGAATTTCTGTAAGAAAATAAGAATGGTGGCTCATAACCCAAATTTTCGTACATGCTATTAAAAAAAAAAGCTGGTAAATTGCTTTGAAAAACTCCTCATTTTCTTTTTTTTAAACCTATTTAATGACAAATACTTAAATAGGTATCAAAAGACAAAATGAGGAGTTTTTCAAAGCAATTTACCAGCTTTTTTTTAAGTTTTTATCCCGATAAAAAAATAATAGTATTTGTCACTGGCCTTTCCAAAAGGGTACGAGTACGTTCAAATGAAAAGTACTTCAGTAATTATTTACTAAAATCAGACTCTATTGATCTAATTATAGAGATGTAATTGGCTTCTTAATAAAATATAGTCTTCGTTATACCTAGACAGTAAGCTCAACTGTACAATGTACTAACTTAGACATGGTATCGAAAAGATTAATGAAGCTGCCTGAGTAAACCAGGACAAAATGTACAGACGCCAGCAAATCAAGCTACCCTAATCTTCAATAGATTTTCAGCTTTATTATAATACGAGAAGGTTCACGTTTGATTGCGAAAGACTGATGATGGTAAGTGGATGTGCTAGCGTCTGTATGAGAAGCTAAATAAGTAGCATGATGTACTCACTAATTAAAAAAAATATGTAGGTAGCTATCGATCCAAAAAGGAATTCGAATTCTTGTAAGGTTTCAAGTTCTTTGAGCTCGACGGCAATCGTGTCCGGTCCAAGGATTTTCTTATTATTGAGTAAGTATATTAGGTACTTAATTAAGTCCAACTTTCATCATAGTAAAGGTGGGTTTCTTTCGAACATTAATTTAAATTCAGGGATGAATATTTCAATTGAATAAGAAAATTAATTTGCTTCACAGAAAACGTTAAGTATAAGTAAATATTAAGTTAAAAAGGCATTGATATGAATAGGATCAGTTAATTTATAGTTATTTATACTAGCTTTTGCCTACGGCTTCGCTTGCGTTAATTTGGAATTTAACCATCGTTTTTTTTTTTTTTTATTAAAACTCCTGTGTCGTGGTTGCGTTTACAAACACATAAATTCACATACACAAACGCCCAGACCCGAAACAACTACTTGTAGATCATACAAATATTTGCTCCGTGCAGGAATCGAACCCGCGACACACACAGTCCAATCGCTCAGCCACTGCGCTACCAGTGCCGTCATCGATTCGGATTGTAATCTGCTTGCAGTTATTATTACGAGTATAATAACTTTATTGTCTTTTTGTCGGGAACAGTATTTTTCCAGGATAAAAGGTATGTCCCTATGTCCATTTCTGTACATCTGACAACACGTATATGCAAAATTTCAGGATGAATAGGTTTAGGTGTCAAAACTTTAGACATCATGGCTCTTGTTTTATGTTAAATGCATCCAACTGCACTATGTAATATAATATTGAGTGCTATTTACAGTATCGACCAATAGGTATAAGTACTGCATTGTGTGATTTTTCACACCAAAAACAATCCGTTTCTCAGTAAAGATACATTTTTGCACAGGCTTACATATTTTCACGTACAGTAAGTATGCCCTTTTGTTGACTTCGTGATGTATCATTTACACCTCGTACAGTAAACAGTACTTTGGCACGGGTGGCACAGTGGTTCAGCAAATAGCTGCTGTGCCACGTGCTGCGGTTTCGGTTCCCGTAGATATTTTTTTTTTTAAAAATTGTACCTATGTGAAAAACTAAGTTAAAAATAACTAAAACCCGACTACGAAAAATCGACATCGAAATAAATGTCGACTTTACATCCCCTAGAGGGCGCCATATTGGATTTGGTTTTTTTCTAACGACACCTCATTTGTCATGTTATGATATAGTTTAGAAGTTATGAGGGAACAAACAAACATACATACCGGTCAAAATTATAACCCTACTTTTAGCTTTGCCGTAGTTGAATGAAAAAAAAAGAATTAATTAATTATTATTCTATGAGAAATAAAAATATTTTATTCTGATTTTGACCAAGACCTGAGGACCGCAGTAAATAAATATGCAGAATAAAACTAACGTAACCTGACTATCCACCACCATTCTCCCCTGAGGACTGACCAAGCCAACACGTCGACGTCGGCTTTCAGTCCATACGCGATAAAGTAACATTTTCTATTGTCGTTCTTTACTACGCTAACTACTCGTAGACCTATTGAGTCAATTAAACCTTTGTCAAACAGACAGACGTGACGAATGCGAAGCGTGACGTTTTTATTTGTAACGTATGGAATTGTTTGAATCCAGTCACATAGAAAAGCGAAAGCGATCCGATAGCGTGACAGAACTATCGGACTGACGTCTCGCTTCGGTTCGGTATCGCTTCGGAAACGCTTCGCTTTCGCCTGTCTGTTTGACAAAGGCATTACGGAATGTTTCTCCGGAATATGTCGTTGTTTGACTGTGTTTACGAGACTGTTGAGCGAGAAGCGGGTAGACTTTGTGTACGAGAAACGGCGTCGTGTTTGATTAGCATCGCACTGAGCGACTGCTCATTTTGAGAAAAAATTAACTGTCTACATAATATATACCGTTGCAGTTATGCACGTAGCAATTGCTTGTAAGATATTAATAAAAGCTTTATAGCACTCCAACTAAACGCGCACGGCAATTATTCTTCAAACTATTTTTTTTTTCCAACTTGTTATAAAAGCAAAACAAGATAAAAATATTATTCTTACAGCTGAATTTCACTCACTGACTTACTATTCACCATCCAATAGTAGAACCCCGCTAAACGCTGCCCGCCCCGCTGTCCTATAACCATGGCCTTATTTATACGTTCATATTTGCATATCGCGTTAGAACGAGCTCACTAACTGTGCACTGCGACTTGGGAACGTTACAATTGCATCCGAATGGCTTGAAGTAGCTATGTTACGTTACTGACAGGTTCCAACCGCTCGATATGGACTGAAGATAGTTTACACGCAATTATATTTAATTGAGTGATGAAAGTGGTGTCTCCCGTCTTATATTTATGTCAAGTATTGAGAGCGGAGGTGTCGGCCCCGATTCACGAGTCGTGGGTTCGATTGGACGCGGGACTTACGAATTACCGTGACCCCCGTACGTAAAGGGCTAGTGAAGGACACCGTGGATTTTAGTCAGTACGAGTCTGACAGTCCCTCCCGCTCTGCCCTGGGTGGGAGGACTCATTTGATGATTTCATCACGAAAAAAAATAAAAGACATGATACAACTACTAACCCGCACTAGTCCGCTATGGTTGATTATGGCCTACTCTCATTCACAGAGAGGAGATCTGTGTTCTAACAGTGAGAACATTTTTTTTTTTATTTTTTTTATCGTGGTAAAATCATCTAATGAGTCCTCCCACCCAGGGCAGGGCGGGAGGGACTGTCAGACTTGTACTCACTAAAATCCACGGTGTCCTTCAATAGCCCTTTACGTACTAGGGTCACGGTAATCCCTTGGTCCCGCGACCCCAGCAGGCTTTGGCCCTCTACAGGCCCCGTCACTTTGCTGACACTCTTTGAGGCGCGCGTGGAACACAACGCGCCGTCGACCCGGGCATGGTCCATGGTCGGACAGCGAGTCGCCCATTACTCGCCGCCCGCATGCCCGCGCCTACGAAACTGAGGTAATAAACTTTTTGGAATGAATGACATGGTGGTGGTATGGTATCCAATGTCCTAGCCCAGGTTGAACATTTATAGGCTAATGATGATGACTTAGTATGTTTTGAGAACAGTACAACAACTAACTGTTTTGCTTGTAGGTATCGTGAATGCATGCTCGAGTCTTGAGCTTCAAAAGTTTGAGAGACAGGTTTAATACTCAATTAGGACAAAGTGTTACTGTGTTTTTCTATCAGAACTTTCTCAATAGCAGGCACGTAGTCTGGATCTTGTGCTAGGTTAAGTGTAAACACAAAAGTGGGTACATCATACGTCAAAAAAAAAACTCTGAGGATATAAATACCCTTAGAAAAGTTTCCACTTTAATAAGGAGTATATTCGAGGCTGTAAACAAAAAATTGGGTCTTGTTCAAAAACAATAGTATCAAATACACTCGGTACCTTCATGCTTTTATGGAACACGTCACGAATAAGTAGGAAAAATCTAAAATTTAAGTGTCGTTCCCGTCCCTAGGCAGGTCTCCGCTGCCTCAGAACTGGTATTTGATCTGGCAACCAGCCAGCAATATGCCTAGCGACCGAAAAACTATACATCCACCTATAGAATTTTTATAACCTAGATAAACTTTATGCCATGTCGTTCTTTTTTTAAGGAGGTGTTTTTGAAACGTGGGTGTTTTCCAGACTTATAAACTGCCAATGCAGTGGGTTGTCTGCAAACCAAATACACCTTCGTTGGGGAATCCGAGCAAGCAATCGATGCTTGATCCTTTACATCTTTTTGTGTTGGCAGTGTTAACTATTACCGAAATTGTTTAACAGAACAAGCTATTAGCGATTAGTGGACATAGCATGATTATGCTTTAATGTACCCACTATTGGGATACAGACCTTTCTCTAAGTTAGGTCGTCTCGTTTTTTCACGAGGGCCCCGTGTTTGTTTGCGAATGTCACAACTCTTCGAAATTTTGCCTTCTTCATGTGTCGTTGGCTACATTGTTCGAATTAATGTCCATAATATTGCTATAGTTTACTGTATATTGGTGCCGAAGTATATGGCGTATACTACCTAAGTATTCTTAGCTTTCCTGAAGTAAAATGAAAACCAAATTAATAAGTTAATTGTCGTAACTTTTTGATCTTCCTAAGGTTGTGCGCAGCAGAGTTGTGCCGCGATTCACCAATCACATGACACTTTGAAGCGGTGTGGAAGATCTAAAAGTACAAAGACAATTAACTTATTCAGCCAGATAGAAATTCAATACCGTTTCGTGAAGTATTTATATTTCAATTGTTTTTAAACGGCTAAGTTAGCACCCGAAGTTATTCTTTTTGTTGATATGTCACACGGGGTGACCACACAAAGTACTAGGAGAACAGAATCACGAAGAAGATGGTTGGTAAAACGTTTTGAAATAATTGATTAAATGCTAATGGACACATCTACCTAGTAATGTCTTTATTTCTATAAACATTTCCGTAATGTCACCGAGTCTACTTAATCTTCAGTTTGTGACTCGGAATTATTAAGAGGTCTTAACTTGAAGCTTTTATTATCCAAAGGGTTTACGGTGTAGGTACACAACTTTGATCATAATTTCAACAAGTCAGATGGCCTAGTTTCCTACTTTTGTTTTATGTTTACATTTAAGCGAATTATTTTAAAAATAAACGTAAATATTTCTGACAGTTATTCGTTTGCGAAGCTTTATTATCGTACCTAATTGAATTAACCAAAAATAATTATTGCTGTCAAAATAAACGTACATATCTGGTGTTATGTAAAGGTTGTCTACCACAATATGTTGCATACTTTCTTGTTATATTAACCGAAATAATGCGAAATATAATTTAAACCGAATTTCATATAACCATTCAACTACAAACGTAAATTATTAAAATTATATCCTAGTTTGAAAACTTCGTTCATTATAAGCGGCAACAATTCAAAGACTGCCATTAGGACTCGTAATGGCGACAAGACGTTACAAAATAAATCAGTGTAATGTGACAGGATGCTGCTTAGTTATAAGAATGTCCTGCGTCCTAGTTATCTGAAGCAGGTGGTGATACAGATGAGGTTGTATGTTATTCACAAACACATACACGTTCAAACCACGAAACGATCGAACAATCGGTGGTGACATGGATTACGCTTTTTGTTTTAGTATTTTTTTTTGAAGTGTAAACTTCTTTAGCGGCGTTGTGCACTTTTTTTGGAATGGGTAGAAAATGTTAAACTCGCGTCAGGACACGTGACCTGATCGAAAATTCGTAAGACGGCGCAGGGCGCTTGCGCGAATGATCTTGTGTGTTTATTACTATTCAAGTTTTTACTTCTACCGGCACTCCCAGAGTGTAACCCGTCGTTTTTTTTGTTTTGTGGTCTTACGATCTAAATTTAAAATATGAATACTAAATTGAAACTAGCTATTTTATAACATTGCTAATTATATGGGTATCATAAGAATCGTGAAAAATGGGGGCAAAAAGAGTGATCCCAGGCTGAAATGATGATGATGATGATGATGATGGGTACTGATTGCGGTATTTAGCATCATTCACACTCGCGTACTTATTTATTTTTCTAAAAACTAAATGAACGGAGCAGATAAACGTTCGATCCTATATAGTTCAGCTAGTGTAGTGTGAACATTGAAATGAAACAAGAATGAAGTCTTTTTAGTGAACTGTTCAATCGAATAATACGTTTGGCACTGGGTATTATTATGACACACTGGCACACACCCACACCCCACAGGTGTACATTTACACACTCACTCACACACTGTGGTTGCAATTTGCGAAGGAACCGACCATAAAGTTATGCGAGGTGATAGCACAAGTTATTGTCACTATTCTAGCATTAAATCTTGGATCTTTATCGATGTTAATTTGCTTTGCATTATCGTTTGTAGCGAATGCATAAAGAGAGCCAATGAGGTTTTCATTAACTTGTACATTTATGCCTTTGTCAAACAGACAGGCGAAAGCGAAGCGTTTCCGAAGCGATACCGAACCGAAGCGAAACGTCAGTCCGATAGTTCTGTCACGCTATCGGATCGCTTTCGCTTTTCTATGTGACTGGATTCCAACAATTCCATACATTACAAATAAAATCGTCACGCTTCGCATTCGCGACGCCTGTCTGTTTGACAAAGGCTTTACAGGTTTTGAACGTTGTTATGAAGTTTTTTTCCTGTGCTAAGAATGGATGTGCGTTTTTTTTTTAAGTTTCCCAACGTAGGTGCGTTTACAAACATTTAAACTCACATATTATTCAAGCACCCAGACACGGAACGATTACTTATAGGGCATACCTACCATGCCGTCAATTTATATGTTTCGTAGCAGTTAAGTAATTATTTTCAGTCTACTTCCCAAACTAAATAGTAAAGCATGTAACTAATTTATTTCAACTGCTTCGATGCTCAATCTAATATCAAAAATAAAAAATCTTTAGGAATTATTGGAATGTTTTTTTTTTTTTTAATCGAAACCCATACACGCCATGTGGGAACAGCACGAGCTTTTTTGAGCTGTATCGTAATTGTTTTTCAGTAGATTGAAATAAATGTCGATGTAAGCTCGCTGAAGCAATTCAGACGGTTTAATTTATCGTCGAAATTCAAACTGTAGAGAGTTGCCTGTGAGTCCTGTAAACTCTTTGTGGTACAATTAAAATTTCATGATGTGATTTCATGAAAGCTTTTCAAGTTGACTTTGTCTTTATTGTCTCTGTGTTTATTTTGTCTATATTTTGTTGCTAAATACTCATATTTTGGGATGAGCCCTGTGATGGTTAGCTGTGAGATTATTATAGGCTGATGATGAAGGACGTTTTGTCAAATAAGATTTGTGTGAAGAAACTATATTTGATTTATGTTATAATGATGTATACTCTAATAAATAACGTTCTAAAATTATCCTTATTTGAATGAAATTTTATGATAGCGGTGACATGAATTATGTTTTTCTTTTTATCATCATTTATTTGTGTGTCGCGGGTTCGAACCTCGTATGTAACAAATATTTGGATGACCTAACAAGTAGTTGTTCCGTGTCTGGGTGATCATGTGAATTTCAATATTTGTAACGCACCTACGATAGAGGAGATATTCCTAGGGTGGGGCAATGTTTGAAAAAAATGAACAATTTATGATTTCAGAAAAGATACCTATGAATAATATGTATTATATGTTTGAATCATTATGTGTATTCCACATAGACCCACTGAATAAATAATTTTCATAAATAAATAGTAAAATTTATTGAAGTGAAAACTGTAAACAGATGTTTACAGCAATATAAAATGTAATTATCCTTGTTGACTGTACGTTGAACAGTAAATAAACTGTCGTTAATTAGATTCCTTTGAAGTGCCAAATACGGAACATTTTGTTCCGTATTCTCAAATTCAACCATTTTCATTACCTTTTATTACGTGACTGCAAAATTAAGAGGTTGTATGTCACGCCCTGTCTTCTTTTGACTGAAAAGCTTAACATTATTCTGAACAAGATTTATTTGACTACTTGCTCAGCTCGCGGCTTCGCTGCCATTTTGTATTAAAACATAACCTAAATTCATTAAAATCAGTGCAGCGATTTAGGTGTCAAAATGCAACACACACACTCCCTTTCGCATTTGGTATTTTACTACCTTTTGCCAGCGGCTGCACTTGCCTATTGCCCCTTTCTTCCTACTTTAAGTAGCCTGTAACAGTTGTTGCCAAAAATCAACATAATCGATAAATCAATTGAGATATGAAAACGTGAGAAACAAACGAACACATAAATTCACTTTCGCATAAGTCTGCGCCACGACTGAAGCCTTTTTAAACGGCGCTAGTTAGACACTAGCGCCGTTTAAAAAGGCTTCAGTCGTGGCGCAGACTTAGATGTCATGCCTGCCGGGGTCGCGGGACTCACGAATTACCGTGATTCCGGTATTTAAAGGGCTATTGAAGGACACCGTGGATTTTAGTCAGTACGAGTCTGACAGTCCCTTCCGTCCTGCCCTGAGTGGGAGGACTCATTTGATGATTTTACCACGATAAAAAAAAGGCTGAAATGATAATGATTACTATACACTTCTTTTTAACCTGTATCATCCCGCTGGCAAAGTCTTCTTGATATTCCTTCAATTTAAAGCCAATGTGGACCTTTGATCATTCTTTAGTCCACCTCATTCCACCAGGTCTACTCCATACAGACACTCTCGTTATTGAGACCAAACATGAATGCTCTGACCACTTTAAATAATTTTAGTTACAGACATTAATATTCATGAGTGATTTGGTGTTGATAACGAAATATTTGTTGGTAATGGATTATTCAATCTGGTTACTAGATCAACGCCATTATGTAGTACTAATCTACTACTAGACTGGATAAGTATACTATTTTCAATCATGAAATGAGTCCTTCGAATGTAATCCACTCTTTTATGAATCCAACCAATCTGTTTTTAGGGTCCCGTAACTGAAGAGTAATACGAAACCTTATTACTAAGACTCCGCTGCCCGTCCGTCTGTCTGTCTATCACCATGCTGTATCTCATGAACTATAAAAGTAAGACAGTAGAAAATTTGACAAATGATGTCTTTCTAAAGATTTTCAATGGAAAGAAAAATGCGAACCGTGAGCAGGATTTGAACCTGCGACCTCCAGATTCAGTACATCCGACGATCTTTCCAACTAAGCCATCGAGGTTCCTGCCTACAACTGCAGAATTCTTCAATCCATTTCTAAAGTCACACAGTGACTTTGTGTCGTGTTACCGCTGTAACACCAAATCTTAAAAATCAGAATATAGTAAATATTTATAAGAGCCCTACAAAAGACATGATTTTTTTGCTGAACAACTTATGCTAAAGCAACAATTACTCGTTAGTTTGTAGATTAATTCATTTAACGATAACTCTGCTCTTTGAAACCCACGTGAGATTACTTTACTACTGACACTGCATGTTTTGCATCTAACACAACACAATCCGGTCATAAACCACTAGAGGAGTACCGAACCGTGCCAGTTAGATCCCCTCTAGTGTTTGCATCCCTGCATCCACGTAGCGGCAGTAATTCATAGCTGCACAAGTGTATCTAGAACTACTTTATGCTCCTGTCAGCAAAAATGTAGCAGATGTAGGTACGATGTTTGTGGGGAATGGTAAGTAACCTCACGTACGTTTGCAGTGCTGAGTTGCTGACATACAATTTGAATTTTACTTTTAGTTTTTTTAAAGTGTTTCATAGTGCATGGATAGTTTTCTTCAGCGATCCGTTTTTGTCCAAGCTTTTTGAAGGGTTTTATCCTGTATTAGGTTTATTTTTATTTTTTTCGTCGTAAAATCATCAAATCAGTCCTCCCACCCAGGGCAGGGCCGGTGGGACTGTCAGACTTGTACTGACTAAAATCCACGGTGTCCTTCAATAGCCCTTTACGTACCGGGGTCACGGTAATCCGTTAGTCCTGCGACCCTGTATTAGGTAACAGTACAAAATTCATAGAATTTGTCAGTCTCTAAGTGTAAGAATTCCTTGAAGTGTGTACGTCGCGATCTAATTTCTAATTCAAGTTGTGTCAATAATTGACCGATCAATAAGGAAAAGGTTCAACCGTTACCATGTGAGTTTTATAACTTAGTTTTAGCTATGTAATTGATCAATAAAAGATGGAGAAGCTCCCAAAATAGCTAAAATAATTAACCGTTTCATTTAGCTGAAAGAACTTAACTAATTACAGTTTTAACAGCCACCTGTTACGAGAATAACTTTATTTTCCTCATCCTTGTTAAATTTATCTCTGTTTCGCCCACAACGTTTCAGATATCAAGTAACTGATTTACTAAGCTTTCCTTTCTTAGATATTTTCTACACTAAGCTAGTCTCTCGGCTCAGCTGTTCTAAGAAACATCTAAGTATACCCACGCAAGAGGTAGGAGACTGATGCAAGGAGTAATAATATAATTAAAACTTTTCAGTTCTTGCAAACCGTCTCTTGAGCCACATTATGCAACTTAGTCTTACTTATTTTTTCTCTGAATTCGTAGAGTAAAGTGGCATTTGTTGTAGCAATGTTATTTATAGATGAAAAGAGAACCTGGAATAGAATTAATCCTCCATTTTCTCTCCTGATAAGACTAAAAAAACGAACAAATTGGATACAGGTCCAGAACTGACAAACAGAGAACAAATTTGGAACTCGTATCAACTTGCGAACGCTGTTATTGCCTACTTTGATGTTAGTGTTAAAAACTAATTTGGCCAGCGGCGAGGGTGAGGTCGGGAGAGATCGGGAGATGTCGGGAGAGGTCGGACTATCGCAAGTCAGATAATGTTTACTTAAGGCCAACTTACCCCGCGCAGATAGTGCCTATCTACGAGGATTCCCGAACAAAAACAACGCCCGGAGGCGTTTATTGTTACAAGCCCGTTCATTATACATAGTTATCTCTACTTTGTTATATTAATTTCGTGTTGCGGTTTTTGGGCCGAAGCGGAGCAGTTTAATGGTAATGCTCCATTATATTTAAGGTTATTTAACACTGCTGTTTCTTCTTGTTTAGGAGATTAGTGGGTAATGAGGACTTGTTTATGCCGCCCGTTAATTCGGAGCCTTAATTAACTGAAAATTATTTTTTGATGTACTGAGTGGTAATTAGAGCGAGCGCTGGCTTTGGTGAATCGTAGGTTGTTTATTATGTGTAGCTGTGTTTCCTCGTATTTAAAGTTTTGATAATAATTTATGAGCTAAGTTACTGCATAATGTGATAGGTATTTTATCGAAACTAAATGTCCCTTAACGCATTCAGGAGATTTCCAACTATAACATACAGCTAGTTTGACATTAATCTCTTTGTGTTGTATAGGCATTATATTATATTATCCTTAGTCACTACACAAACCTATTAGCAGAAACTATAAACAGATCCCGCAAATCCATAACAAAAGCAACAAAGGCATTTCAATTAAACAAACACGATAAGTGTGCCGCTCGTATTCGTGACAGACAATTATTAGTGCTAACAAACGATACGGCAGAACAAACAGATTTCCGTACATCCATCAAGGCAGTGCCAATATCAATGTCAATACATACGGCATTCATCCGATACGCGAGCCATCCGACGCGGGAATTCATCCGACATGAGGTTCCCTGTGTGCCTGACTCTAATTTATCGAGCCGAACATTCGTTCAAAACAAACAATTCGAGACATGTAATGCCCGCCATCTGTACGGTATGCTCAAATCCCTGCACGCTATATTGATATTAATTGGACGACACAGAAACCGCTCGGATGGGACTAACAACAGATTAATAAAGAATAGCCTCGATTGTAGGAATTCCCTTTGTGAGTTTGTGATACACGCGTCAAATAAATCTAAATGAACCGAGGTATTTTTATATCTTCTCGTATAATTCACCTGATCGAATTGAATATTTTTGATTCATGTTCCGCTGTTGTGTTTATATTAAAAAGTCAAATGAGATGACTAACAACCGTGTTCAAGTTCACTTAAAAAATAAATCGATGAGCTCTCGGACTTGGATTCAACCTGCCTGATATTAAGTGGAGTAATTTTCTATTACGTTGCTTAAAGTGGTCTTTTATAAAGTCTTAAGGTAAGTGGTCTCGGTAGTTTAATCATTATTCACTGTGGTCCAGCAATAAGTTCAAGTAAATGTATTACCTTTTGTACTGCTGGCAACTTAATGAAGCAAGGACGCAGGACTCTCTTTGCGTTTTAAACTTTTTACCGAGGTATTTTACAATGTTGGACTTGCATTTTCTGTAGTCAATGGTTTCTTAATGCGATAGAAACGCTCAACTTCTGAACATTTGTGACTTGACTCAGTAATTTCAATTGAAACATTCAACGAAACTATTTCTGGGTCAAAGAGCATCTTAAGTTTGATTTACGCTACTGAGAACTACGGCTATTTGAATTAAACTTACCCCGAAAATTGATCCGTATTCAAATTCACATGGTAGGTACAACTACCTATAGGTTGGTACTCCCTGCCTTTCATCGTTCGCGATTTAATAAACAATCATTTTACAAGCAGCTGTATATTGCATGTACTCGAACAAAGAGTATTTGCTCTGTTTTTTATTTTTATTGGCAATTAAACAATTAACCCGTCCAGCGCGCACAAAGCAATGGAGGCTCCCCACTGTGCGGGGCGAAATTTTATACTCATTGAAGGCGTATCGTGGTGAATTTAGGGTTTGTTCTCCGAGGTTCGCGAGATGAAAGCTTTGGACCGTGAATGAGTATTCCCATAAAAATAAAGCAGCCTCACAGCTGGGTACTGCATAGGTACCTAAATTAGGTCGCGTATGTGCACTCCTTGTATTATTCCTGCTATGTATATTTTCGTAATGGGAGCAACCGCGCGTCTCTTTTCTGTGTTCTGTTGACGATGTAGAGGTTCATATTTTGTGAAATAAAAAGCAAACCTTACACTTTTTGTAATTTATTTAATAAAAATCTCTTTTGACTTGAACACGATCACTAAATTACAGACAATTAAAGAAATATTATTTCATGTAACATTGAGATTATTTTACGTCGTATCAGTCGAGCTTAGAATAATAATAGTTACAAGTAAGACTCCTTCACTGACTGATAAAATGAAAATTTACATTATATTACTACTTATGTACAGTGCTCTTGTGATATTGATGAATAAATATAAATTATAATCTTAATCACGGTAAACGCACTTCACTCTACGCCTTTTTTTAGATGCACAGACAAAATTATTTTAAAAGTGAAGAACTTAAATATGAATTTAAATAAGCATCTGATCTGGTTTTGCAAAATTAACTTGCTATAACCAAATTACAGGAAGAGCATTTTTAAACATGTAACATCTGTAAATCGGAAGCCATAATACAAAATCATGAACAATTACGTGCAACATGTGGCGTAAAGTGAAAGCCGTTCAGTTTTATTTATGTTTGTAAATCAGCACGCATAGTAATTTCAATATGTCAAAACTGTACTTGTAGAGCCGGTGCTTCATCTGACACTGGCTCGAGCTAAGCGACTGCCTCGAGTACAAACGACGCCGACGCCTTGCGCCTTGCGTCTCACGCCTCGCGCCTTATGGAAACCTAATGGATCATCCACTTAATACCAAAATACTACTATAGGCATGTGTCTCAATTCAACACAGCATTAGACATCCATGAATGAGTTACTCAGTTACCATTTTACAATAAATATCCCACAAAAACAAAATACAATATTTATTTACTGACATCTTTATTCAAACTCTTATTACGAGGACACTCAACTGTTTATAAGAAATGCATGTAAAATATAATTAAAGCGTTACGACTGTGACTGTTTACGTACATTTATATCTATTTACATAAATTAAAAACCAAAATAGTGCACCATGTTTTTCGCATGTATTTACAAAATATACAACTATGTACTAACAATTATTAACAGTATTTTTACCGAATGAGATAAACGTTTATAACTTTATGAAACGAAATTTTACACATTCATGTTGTCGTGTTGGAAATAAATAGATTGGACCTTACAATTGTTGTAGCTCGGGTCATGAAATTATTTATTTACAAGATCGGTAAAGCAAGTAGTGACAGATGTTACAGTAATGTAAAGCACCATGTTTTGGGCAAAAATCTGTAGCTTTTAGAATAATAAATTTTCTTAAATCGAATTACATTTTTATCTAATATTTTTGATATAGAAAAGTCGCAGATAAACGCCAAACTGGTAGACAAAACTGAAGTACTAGCTAACATGGCAGCTTCATATCATGTACAAAATCGGATTCAACTTTGTCAGCCTTTTCATGTACCTATTAACTACTAAAAATTGATAAGTAACAACAACGTAGTCATTACGTTTCTATGAAACGATCGTTATAACAATACAAATAATTAATTTAGGCGTTTCTATCACTTCAACGTATACTCTCCTCGTTTGTCCTACATACTCGTACTCAACGTCTGTCCACTATATTTACACTGGATACACCTACGAACAGTTTGTCTTTGAGACTCGCTGAGGTGTCGACAACTTAATGGTGCCCATTGTTGGGCTCAAATGGAATGTTTCTTCTTGAATGTAACACGAGAGAATAAAGAAAGGTTCCCCAGTCGCATCACGTCACTTGGTGTTCATCGTTGTCCTGCGGTGTTGAGGAGTCCCTCGGAGGAGTTGGAGGCGGGAATGCCGCGGGGGCCCGGCCCCTCAGCTCTGTGCTAGGGAATCCAGCGGCACCACCAGTTTTCCGTTGGAGTAGCTATAACAAAGGAAAACTATTGAAGTCAGATGAACAGTTTTCTATACACAATTTAGTTTGTATTCGATTATAAAAGTTGTAAACTAGTTGCTATGTATGTTTAAGTTAGGTCAACGAATGAACAGTAAGTAATAAGTAGTTATTAACCTGTATGGTATAGTGGCTGTTCTGGATTTAGCTCGGCTTGGCCTACACGCGTCATCTGCAACCAAGACATTTCAATGTGAACGATTTAAATTGTATCTATGGTCTTCTTTGTAATGAACGTTTGTCTTGGCGGATAAAACGGAAACTTTCCGCTTGTTCATAGTTTATATCGTATCGACGAGGTTTAATTAAGTGGTAGCGCACGCTATTGTCTCGGCTCTTGCGGAACAATACTTATCTTAAGTCGAAGTTAGCAGAAGTAATATCTGCGATACCTTAATGAGGGAACTTTGTATCGACTTCGTTAATCGTTTCTGACCCGACCGATTCGATCTGTACTGCCTTTATCGTTTTAAGTAGTTTTATTTGTTTAAAATTACATTGTTAAGTGTTCATTTGTGCTGTGTATAGTTGTGAGATGAAAATAAAAAATAAAATAAAAATAAAAACAGATGTATGAATGTCTCTATGAGAGATAAATTTTGAAATGGACGCGCATTTGCCAATTTCAGGAATTAGTAATATAATTTATCATGTAAGTTACTGGTAGAAAGTTATTTCTAGAATGTTATTGAAATTCCCAGCTAATTAGAGAGGAAGCCAGAGTACTTTCTGCCAGCAAAGTGACAAGTGTGTGGCGGAGAGCCTTACCATAGAGCGGCTAACATCGTTGTGAGAGGCACGCATCGCATTTGACGGGCTCGGCACGCCGCTTGCCCTGAGAGCCCTGCGAGCCGGACTTACGCCGGAAAGTGTACCTAACGAGCAGACCTGCAATGCAAAACGCCGCACCGTTAACAAAACAAACAACTAAACCAAAATAAAAACAACAAACACAGCCACGCGCGCGCGTCCATCTGAAAAACGCCTATGGGCGGACGAAAGCGGGCCAAAATAAAAAAAGAAATGATGCTCTCAGGGTTTTCATGACTTGATACCGCTAGGATTCATTCACGTTTTATGGGAGAATGAAAGTTTATGCTTTATGCATTTTTGTACTGAATTTATGTTCATACTACGCTGTGTATCGTGAAACTTCCTAAGTGGCGACGACGAATGTTTGGAGTATGTGCTTTATGTTTTAAGTTTAGTTTGAGCTAAATACAGAAGTTATGAACTAACACAATGCTAACATTCTAAGATAAAACAGCTACTTAAACGTTTACATGCATAACTAGAAGGTGAAGAAGAAAAAAATACTGAAGTAAATGATAATAATCTCACCAGTTAATCCAGCTTTGTTGATGCTGTTGGAACTAGAGAAACCAGATATTTTCTTCCAAGCTTTTTTGTTCCAAAACCCACTAGCTTTGGCGTCTCCACAACTGGAGCTGCGTGGCGAAGGTATATCCTTGGGACATCGTAGACCACACTCATCGGCCCCTAGGATGCGCACGCCGGCCCCGCGCGTGCCGTATGCCACAGCGGGCAAGTGCGGCACAGATCCCGTCGGTTTACGACGCAAACTACCTACATAACTTGCCCCGCTACTGCTGCCACTAAACCCCGAGTCTAAGTCTGGTGGATTACAACTTGCCGGCGAAAGTAACTCGTCAGTCGGACCAACTCGCAACAATTCCTCGATATTGTCTCTGTCTTCAGCGCGCTCCGAATCGGGTGATTCGCATTCCGGCATGAGCATTGCTTCTACACTAAGATTTAACTCTCCCAAAATTCGTTTGTGTCTCGATTCTACCCGACGAACTTCCTCCTCAACAACACTTCTATCTAAAGACACTAGTGATTGTCGTGGAGCGTATCGATGTTTGGGACACGTCCTAGATCCGTCGGTAATTTCTTCATAAATGTTTTCTTCAGTGCCATATCTAGTC
Source organism: Agrotis puta (assembly GCA_943136025.2). Classification (NCBI taxonomy): domain Eukaryota; kingdom Metazoa; phylum Arthropoda; class Insecta; order Lepidoptera; family Noctuidae; genus Agrotis; species Agrotis puta. The sequence continues at coordinate 10,054,816 of OW964178.2, forward strand.
ACGTAATTATGTCGAGATGATCGATCTCGCGGTATGCCACCCCTTCCTCGCTGACGATTAACCTTCCTTGATGATGAAGGCATTGATAAGTGATGGTCGTAGTAAGCATATGAGTAATCGACCGGTTCAAACCGCTCCATAGTCGCTGCAATATTGCTTCTATTCCAAGTCTGAGGGGGAGGCTCTCTTGATAAGTTTACAGCGGCTAGCCTCGCTGGGAGGATTTCATCCAGATCCCGGGCACAGCGTTCATCAAGTGACTGCGCGCCATCATCTTCCTCTCGTCTGTGTTTCCTATGCGGCCGACGAGATGTCTGCGAGCGTGCGTGTGCTCGGTCGCAATCTGATCCATGACCATGATTGTAATCAGGTGTGTGGCTGCGATTGTAATCAATAGGCCTATGTTTACAATCTAACGTATGGTGATAATCAGGAGTGTGCCTCAGGCTGTAGCTCGAGTTTCCTTCAAAGTCTGAGCGATCGTAAGAAGGGCTGTCATCAGCATTGCTAGTATGAGCATGTGGACAGTCTGCTGCGATACCGGATTCTGAAGAGGGGTAGTCGTGAACCTCTGCTGTGACGAAGGACTGCTGTACGTGATCGTCTGGTCGCGCGGGCTCGGACGTGGCATGGCGGTGGTGCGGGCGTGGCCGCGTGCCCTCGCGGCAACTGGCGAAGGTCCGCTGTAGCGCCGGGGCGTGTGGGTACCTTCCACGACTGTCGTACACCGCCTCCCCGGGCTCGTCGGGGCTCGGCGGCGCGCTGCGTGATTCCATGGTTCATCGTTTCATATCCAATTAGTACCTGTAAAAAATGAAAGACCATTATTATTTGTGGGAACATTAGACATAAATATGAAATATTTTCTTTTTAATAAAAGTCACGGACCGACACCGCCGGCGGAGCCGAGGGCAATGAATCCGAAATTACGTGCTGCGTGATAAGGGTAGGGTAAGTGACGATCAACACAGCAGCCGACGTCGATATATCATCATCAGTCGCCGGGTAATAAATCGGGGACTTTGTGCCGTGTTTACATTTTATATGGCAATTTTTAGAAGCTTTGTTACTTGGTGATATGTGACGTAATGTCACGTCTGCATTGTTAGGGGAATTAAGAGTGATGAAGGTTTGTTAGAAGACAAACTGTTTTGTACATTTTTCATTTCAAAACGTCTAGCACTTGCTAACAATGCGTTGAACATATATTTTTCACATTTGAATGCAAATTCTATGCGACTCGACATTCGATTTATTGCCCACAAACACAGTAACCATCATAACCGAATACAAAATCAACATTTTTATTGCGTCTCGCTCGGATGTTATTGCACGAATTCCAGACCAATTTATTACTATAACGATAAGTGTCCGTGAACTAGTAGCAAGGGCGGGCGTCGGGACGCGACACCCTCGGTTGCCATGGAGACGGCTCCCCGCGGTATATCGCGCTTCCGCCCGATATTCCTTGCATCTAAATCATCATCAGCGCTGGGAAGCGAATCGTAAAGAGCCCATTGACCGTCCGCCTGCTATAATTTGTTACATAGCCTGCCATTGCATCGCTCGGGGTTTGGGTTCGCCTCTATTGTTCATACGACGGTCTATGGCCTAACTTTGGCGCTATGGCAATTTTCGGGACACTTGTGTGTCGTCGTGAACAACATTTTGTGTGACATCAAACAGTTTCGTGATCGCTGCAGGTGTGATCGGCACCCTCCGTATAAACCAAATATTGATCGGTTCAATGTAATATACATAAAAAATGAATTTCACTGTCGAAGTGGAATACATTTAGTGACAGAACGATACATTAGCATTGCGTTCTCATACTGTGTTGTAAGCACATTTTAGTTCCCCTTCCTACTTTCCCCCAAGCTTAAGAATATATTACGTTTTGTGAGGGTTAAAAAATCATGCAATGCACATAACAGCGTCGTAATTGCAATGAAATTTATTATTGTTACACAGTATTACTGACACTAATTGCCTGCATTAATTTAGGGGATTAAAAACGCGCATTATAAACTTGACATTGCACTGTAATGGGTAAACTAATGCGTTTCGTAAAGGGCTAATAATATTTTGATCACAGGATAGCGTGCGCATTAGTTTTAAGTTTAGGTTAAGTTATAAAAGTAAAACAGTACAAAGCTATGTTATCAACCTGAGTTGGTAACAATATTTGGACACATCGACGAAAATAAAAATGGGATATTTGTTTTAAAATGTATTATTTGTGTTTGTCTGATAATGGCGATTGCAACAGTGACGAAATATCGGAAACACAAAACAAATAATGACATGGTAAATATGCCGTTTTAAATTCTGATGAGAGTGTTAGTGACCACGTCTGTTTTTTTCTTTTTTTTAATTAGCCTGCACTGTCCCACTGCTGAGCAAAGGCCTCCCCAATTCCTTCCTGCAGCCGTATGTGTGCCAGTGAGTGAAAGAGATAGAGCTATACAAGTCGTCTAACACCAACTCGTTCGCTCACTGGAACAAGACTTGTTTTAAGACGTCTTAATACGGCCCCAGGAACTCTTTTCCACGTCTGTTTAAAAACTTATAATTTCAATGAAGTACTAAAACAATTTGTATTTAAAACATTTCTTGTATCTATGTGTTCTGTTATAAACAAATAAAATAAAAAAATACAAAGAAAACTCGATATTATAAACGAATAAGCACTACCATGGTACATTCATAATTTTGCGCCATTACAATAATCACCATCCATCAGATGGCGATAAAATAATAAGTGTTTTCATATTCTATGCACCCCACGACCATCATTACAAATAATAAGCTTTTTGTACTATGGACTCATATGGTCGGTATCGTCCATACTAATGCAGTATCATAGTCACTTTCCTCCCGTTTTTACTGTAAACTGACCTTTATTCCGAATGATATAAGGTTTATGTCAGAAGTTTGAAAGGCCTGTAATTCTTGTCTGATATTTTTTTTTCTACTTTGTTAGGCGTTATTGACAAATTGTTGATTAAATATTTATGAAATGTGTGTGTTAAGATTAGATGAAGATGAGCGTGGTCTTTTTGGACACATCTGGTGTTATGTTAGTAAAAAAAAATGTTTACATAATATATAATTTTGTTGAGGAGATTATCTTAATCGTAATTAACGTTAGAGTAAGAAAAATATACAAGTCCTCTTGTATATTTATGTTTTTTTTGGCCTTGATATGACGAAAGATTCAAATACTTATAATTTTTTTTTTCTTGCTGAAATCTATGATATGCATATTTCATCACCTAATAAACGCAATATTTTGAGTTTTTCTATTACAACATGTATACAAAACATGGAAGCATAAAACTATTTCTCACATTCATTAATTTGGACTTTCAACTGGATTTGGACTGGAAAACCATAAATTAATTAACCACAGATCTTCAGGACTGAAAAATATTACTTTTCAGTTAAAGCTAATTGTCTAATTTAGGTCTATACTCGTAGAAAGGCAACTAAAATATCTGTAAGAAGCTCAACAGTTCAGTGGCACCACACTGGGAACCAATTATTTATGTATCAAGTACCGTCATAGTAACTGCCTGCCTGCATGGTGACTCACTAGGTGACGACCTAATGAATGCTTGTCACGTTTTAATTTGTCGTTAGTTGACTACGATCTATGATTGACCGACTGTGGTGGATGCAGGCTTTATTAGTCAATTGTTGTGTTTCTGGTATTTTGTCAGCCGATTATGAAAATTCCTTTAAAGAAAATAGTTCTTGTTCTTCACATTGACACTTCACTTGGACATTATTTTAAAATAACCAGCTGTGGAGAGTTTTTTTTTTTCAGCGTGGTAAAATCATCAAATGAGTCCTCCCACCCAGGGCAGGGCGGGAGGGACTGTCATACTTGTACTGACTCAAATCCACGGTGTCCTTCAATAGCCCTTAACGTTCCGGGGTCACGGTAATTCGTGCAGTCCCCGGCAACACATTTAGACTAAGAAGGTTATTGAAGATTTGTATAGGACAGCTGATGTTTACGCAATTATTTTATAAAATTCTTTGACAATGAAATAAAACATTTTTGTACGTATTTTGCCATATTTGTTGTAGATAACATGCAAACAAATTCCCATTTCTGTTGTCAAGTTATTTTTTTTTATTTATAAGATAAGGCCGAACCTAAGTGTATTTACATAGGTAAGTAATATTATATCTTTACGCCAGATGCGCCGCAAGTTTGATTACTCCAGAAAGATAGGTCACGTTCTACTTGTTTAGAAAATACCCTCTTTTTGGGTTCACAAATATTCATATTTTCTGTATTGATACCAAGTTTGGTGGATACACGAAGTTTACTGCGTATTTGATCAAATAAAAAAGCTAAAAAAGAGTAGATATAATACTTTCAGTTAGCCCCTTCGTACACAAGGCGACGTAAGTCTCCGATACCTTTCGACTTTAGAATTCACTGACGCGTGCTTGTGAACGAACCTCTATGGATTTGAATTGTGATAGTTGCCTGGATACCTTAGTCGTAAAGTATCGGAGACTTGCATCGCCTTGTGTACGAAGAGGCTTAGACGCACGGATAGAGTTTTGGGCTCTTTGGTATATTGGTCTCGCTCTTTGATACTGCATTGTTATCTATTTTCTGTCTCTTTCTATAGCGCGGCGTTGCATGCCTATGTTCAGATTGGTGTCAGTTCGGAAAAACGTTAGCCTGTAGCTTGAACTCAATATTTTATTCCAGCGCGCGTCGTGTGCCGGGGTTGCGGGACTGCCGGGGTTGCGGGACTGCCGGGGTTGCGGGACTCACAAATTACCGTGACCCCGATACGTAAAGGGCTATTGAAGGACTCCGTGGATTTTATTCAGTGAAGTCTGACAGTCCCTCCCGCCCTGCCCTGGGTGGGGGGACTCATTTGATGATTTTACCAAGATAAAAAAAAGAGCGCGGCGTGTACGTGTTATATAATACAAAAAGAATGAAATAAAACTCCAATATAATAAAATTCGTAATAATTGAATTACAGTTACTCGGTAGCAGTGAGTTGGGTTATGGAGTTGATTATATTTTACTACCTACGTAACGATTTCAGTGTCGGTTCAGAAATAATCCCTAGTACACTCAATAGCAATGTATTTATTTACCCGTTCGTATTTTAATTGGTACAATATTTCCGATTCATTTATATTGCTTCAATATCTTTTCGATATCTGTTTCAATAATCTGAAAACCACCCACTTAATTTCTTGTATTTTTTAAATATAATAAATTTTGGATGCTTTATTTACTTTTTGAAATTACAGAAAATTAATTCAATATTTTAAAATAATAATAAAAATAAAGAAAACACTTTTAATAAATATGATTTTAAACCTCGTTTCTTAATCACACAAAACAAAACGTATTTGCTTATCGTGAAACATCTCGAAAACACTGAAAGTCCTTTAAACTTAAAACCAAAGTTTTTAGTACTAACTTAAAGATAGAAAAGAACAGTTTTATTCTACCTAAAGCCATTTATAATGGGTGCAATGAAATTCAAGATGACTCGTTAAAACAAACGCAGTAAATTCCGTTTAAAATGTTCGCTAACTTTTTAACTAGTACTGAGAAAGACCGTAAATATTAGAACAATACGTTTGAAAACACGTACGTACTGTAGAAAAATCTGTGGTACTTGTTTATGACGTAATTTTATTTGTTAATTACTTTAAAAGTTATTCACTTGAATTTCAAAATGTTATTGTTCTCTAGCAGTTTAATTTACTGATAACTCATTTATTTTGTTCACGTTTTTTTAATTAATAAAAATAAATAAACAGTCTTGAATCAAATTCATTACTTATATTAATGTTAAAAGTCAGAAAACAATGTAAGTAAGTATTCTCAGTACTTTGTACGTCTCCAAACTTTGTTGGATAAGTTGTTAAAGTACCTATATCTTAGATCTGAATGTTCAATAAGTACTACACATGTATAAAGTACTTAAGTACCCAAAGTGGTACATTTTACAACACGTATAAGAAAGCTATTACACTGAACGCCGTCGTTCACAGATTTGAATTCAAAACGAGCTGAGCCTTTTTCGCGACGATTCTGTTTATTTTATGCTCCATTCCCGAAGTGCCTGAATTTGGAACATAAATACGAAACAAATAAATGAAAGTTTAGTTAAAAGCTAAGATGAAGCAAAGCCGAGATAAGCGCGAAGCCGATTGGTCGGCGAGAGTCCATTAATAAAGATAATGATTCTTAAGACGAGTCTATTAATAGTCACTAATTCCATGATCTTATTTGTGATTCTGAGACCGATGTAACCACTTACATCACTTGCAATAAGCAGCGGACTAACTCGAGATGTAATGGGTTTAAGCAACAAAATGTATTATTATATTGGGCTTAAAATTCTACCTCGTTGAGTTTAATTTCTTCCCGTATTAATTCCTTACGTTAAATTACGTAGTATGTAAATAGGTAGGTATATTTTCATTTATGTCGGCGCGGTAGTAACCATATCATGCCGCTGTTCGCTCAGAATGTAATTAAAGAGACTAGGGTTGAGCCTTCGAAACTATTACTTACAAATGTTATAGAGAACAGTTAATTCCGGTACCTATCGGCCGGTTTATGTGACACTCAACGCAGAACGGTTTAAGTACCCTTTGAGAGAGATCTTCACGTTTTATTGCTAAGAAAGTAGTTAATAAAATGTGCGAAAATATCTCTGCAGGACGTAACCATCCACAGTTTATTTGACTACTAATACTGCCCTTAAGTAAGGGTTCTTTTGAAAATTAAGGGTCAGTTGTATCAAACAAGTACCACTTGATTCATGTATCTTTTAGACCTCGTTTATTTATCGTATTTAGTGATAACCATGGCAGTTCTTGTTTATTTATCTTATTTAGTGATAACCATAGTTTACAAATACGTTTTAATTACTCACCTAACAAATTAATCTAGACATTACGTGTTAACTGGAAATGTAAGACTGAGGTTTCAGTAGACAGTAATTAAGCTAAAGGAGTTTATTAAAATTAATAATAATACGTGTTTGTTGCTATTCAAATTAAATTTGATATTTATAATGTAATGAATTTAAATACAGGGTTATGTATCGTTTAAACTTAAAACGTGTTTTTTGTGATAATAAATTAACTCTAATAAAATGTTTCGCTTAGCCTTTTTCTGCCGTCTCGCTTGTCTGACTCTTGTGGTTTTTACAAGAAGTAAAATGTTGTGGTAAAACGTTTTGCATAATATACTTATGAACTGTCGACGATTTAACGACTGTAATATGTAAATATTCTGTCTTTCTTTAAGCCTTTGAATTTAAAAAATAACGTCTAGAAAACCGCAATTTTTTGACAAGCCTGTTGGTCTAGTGGTGACCCTGACTGCTATGCCGGAGGTCGTGGGTTCGATTCCCACCCAGGACAAATGTTTGTGTGATGAGCACGATTATTTGTTCTGTGTCTGGGTGTAATTTATCTATAATATGTATGTATTTAGAAATATATAAGTATGTTTATCAGTTGTCTAGTACCCATAACACAAACTCTGCTTAGCTTGGGACTAGATGGCGTTGTGTGATAGTTGTGGAATATTTATTTTTATTTATTATTATTTTATATTAATGTTGTTATCCTATATTTTGTTAAGTCGAGCTTTCCATGGTTGGTCTGTGGATGGGTGACCATCTATCAAAGCGATTTTCCTCCGAGCCTCAGAAACTACGCAAAGCCATTGGTCCCGGCTGTCATTTATAGATTCTGTTGTATAGTTTGGCAGGCCTGTTGGTCTAGTGGTTAGTGACCCTGACTGCTATGCCGGAGGTCGTGGGTTCGATTCCCACCCAGGACAAATGTTTGTGTGATGAGCACGATTATTTGTTCTGTGTCTGGGTGTAATTTATCTATAATATGCATGTATTTAGAAATATATAAGTATGTTTATCAGTTGTCTAGTACCCATAACACAAGCTCTGCTTAGCTTGGGACTAGATGGCGTTGTGTGATAGTTGTGGAATATTTATTTTTATTTATTATTATTTTATATTAATGTTGCTATCCTATATTTTGTTAAGTCGAGCTTTCCATGGTTGGTCTGTGGATGGGTGACCATCTATATATATATAGGGTATCGTACGAGGAACTGGGTTGTGGAGGTCCGATAGGCAGGCGCTCCACGTAAAATATTGATATTCAGCTACATGTGGTTTGACTGGAAGCCGACCCCAATAAAATTGGGAAAAGGCTAGGCAGATGATTATATCTTATATTGCAGTGACTGTCAATCAAATCTTGTAGTAAATATTTTCTTTTTCCATCTTTCCCCTATCTGTGATCCCGGTCTCTCTGAGTTTAGAATTAATAAAATAAAACATCATGCTCATGTTTTTCGTTTACTTTTTGTAACACAAACATTCATAAACACATTTCTTTGTAAAATAAACGTAGCGACAAGTTCGACGTGTGAACAAAACAGACACAACATGACAACAGAAAACTCAATTAAATATGTTCGGTCATGTAAATTGACGCCATTGAACTAACGCAAGATGAGACGATGGCACCAACCTTTGGTATTTTGGATTCACTTACCTCAAAGCCTTAACTAATCGAGCGAGTCTTAAGTTTAAACTCAATTTCATCAGGTACAGTCAGGGTATCGGATAGGTTCTTCGAAAAAATTGTATGAAAACTGTTTAAATAAATAAATAAATATTCCACAACTATCACACAACGCCATCTAGTCCCAAGCTAAGCAGAGCTTGTGTTATGGGTACTAGACAACTGATAAACATACTATATATACCTAAATACATACATATTATAGATAAATTACACCCAGACACAGAACAAATTATCGTGCTCATCACACAAACATTTGTCCTGGGTGGGAATCGAACCCACGACCTCCGGTATAGCAGTCAGGGTCACTAACCACTAGACCAACAGGCCTGTGTTTGATAGTCATACAAGCTGTACGACGATCCTGTGATTGTCTGGTTAACTATCAGCAGCTTTAGAAGAGGTTGTGCCTCCTGTAAAAAAAATACAAACTTTAATGATAAAATAGTAATTTACTATTTTTAATTTTCTAGAAAATTTTGAATGATTCGCGTCACATAATAATGTGCCATTAAGTGCCTATTTCTGACCATAGTCAAAAACCTTAAGTAAATACATTCGCATTTGAAATCTTCTATAGAAGTTGGTACATAATATTTTCACCCTTCATTGTACTTTCTTGATTCCACGAATCGCGATCCGTCACCAGGTCGGGAGCCTCGTTAAAATTCAGTAAAGCTAAGAACACATTACAAACGAGTAGGCTCACTTCGTCTTAACAATTATAGCCCAGTTTATACACGCTTTGCAACTGAAATTAGGGACGCGCCCCGAAATTTTGATATGTAAGAACAGGTATTTATGAGTATATTTGTTTCACAAAATGTAATAATTATAATAAAGTCTCCTCAAGCGTTTCTCTAGCGTACTTAGTTGATTTAAGTTAGTGTTTTGTTTGAGCTTGATCCCGTAACTTGTGTGCGCAGCGGGAAGGAGACACCCACCTAAAAAGGTTTAATTTATTTTGTTTAAAGCGGCGTACGTACAGAATTTTAACATGAGTGAATGTACCGCCCCGTAGATTGTACGTAGTAATGTATGTTTTGTTTGTCTTCACGGAGTTATATGGTTTGTTTATTAAAGAATATGGTTTATTTTTCATTCTCTCGTCTTTAACCATCAGCCACTCCAAACTTCTTCCCTTTTGTAGATTATGTGTTAAAGCTATACTGTTTTTACAGGTGCTTTAAGAAGATCGTCTGTCCACCTGGTCGTGTCTTTATATTTTTTGGTACTGTGTCAAATATGAATTGCGTAGACATCTCGTCTAGACTGGCGATCATCGTTACACCTTGTACAAAATACCGTAGACTACACACACCATAGGGTCCCTGTAAAGGTACCTGCGGTGTAAATATTCATACACAGTTCGTAAGCAACACAAACATTTCAGTGAAAGGGAGTTTAGAGCAAAGTTTACATGGTACGTAACCGTAGAATATATTAACATTAAAGTAGGGAAAGATATTTGCACTCAACACGTTATTATTGTACGTGGTTCTAGTGATATCCTTACTTGGCGACTTGCAGTATTCATATCACCCTAGGGAACAGGGTTTTCTAGCACGGTAGCGGTCTTTTCCATACGGAATTAGAGGTGACATATAAACTTGGTGTTTTCTGGATAAGCCCTGGTATTTAAGCCTGCCGGGGTCGCGAGACTGTCTTTTCAGGTAACCGTGACCCTGGAAAGTAAAGGGGCTATTGAAGGAACACCGTGGATTTTAGTTAGTACCAGTCTGACTGTCTTTCATGTCCTGCACTGGGCGGAAGGTCTGATTATCTGATTAGAAACTGATAAAAGAAACCCTTGTTTTTATATGGGAAAGTTCAATAGACAGTACACTTTTTTTTACGTGGTAAAATCATCAAATGAGTCCTCCCGCACAGGGCAGAGCGGGTGGGACTGTCAGACTCGTACTGACTAAAATCCACGATATCCTTCAATAGCCCTTTACGTACCGGGGTCGCGGTAATTCGTGAGTCCCGCGACAGAATAGATGTTTAATATATTCGTATATTTAGGGATATGAGGAACAGGGTGTAAAGTTCCTCGATACTCCAACCAGACGGTTCTTATGTCTGGTTGGCTTTCTGCCCAACAATGAATGTCAGATTTTTCTATATGTTCTAAACTCGCGAGAACTTTAATAGCGTGATGCAGGACGTATTGCATCATAGCTGTGCTTTTCCTTTTAGGTGCTATTACTTCAAATTTGTTGTTAGTTATTACGTCTTTGTTGATAGCTTGATTTTGTTCACTTCATCTACATCGCAATATTTTGTTCGTAGTCACAACCTGTTTAATGGCCTTATCTTTACAAACCTAATTCTGAAAATAGGGATTAACTCGTCACGACTTATAAAATAAATTTCAATAAAACCAGAGCATATTTCGCAAAGTACCTTACAGTATTTTCAAATCTTCGTTCCATGAATTATAGCTACGAACATTGCAAAATCTTTCCGAACCAAAAATAGTTTTTCAACATTTTATATAACGTTCCGGATTATGAAATCGTCCATTTATTTTACGGCGAGATTTTCCTAAGGTGGGACGCGTGACTACCTTCAATATTGCTCCGACCCCGTGGCTCCCAATAACACATTTTTAAGGATTTGTGTCAGGATCATTTTATATGAAAGGGAAAATATTTCCAAAGCTCAACGATGGAATTAAGCTTTACAAAATCTGTCTTTCATCTTTAACATTAAATATGTATTGGGTGAATGTTAGTGCGATTATCGTCTGCCTTCAGAGGATTACAACATTTATACTCTACTACGAGCCCTTAAATGGCAGTATAATATTATATTGAGCGATCATTTCACTTTAATGTTAATCCGGTTTTCAGACATCGAACCACAAATTAAATAGTATTATGTTTGTTATTTATGCTGAGAACTTAATTCCAAAACTGTTCATTGTATGTATAAACTGTATTGTTGAAATCCAATTGTCTAGTCCAGGCCTATTCCCATACCCAGGCTATCGTATCGTAAATTACTACACGCAGACAAAATTACTTACACGAATGGCCCGATAATATGTGGCAGGCACGTTTAAAATTAAACTTTGTGAAATTCAAAGTTTCTCTCAGAAGTTCTATTACTTAATCCGATTGGCGCCGAATGTTAAATCGCTTCAGTGTGTATCCATTGAATTACCACTAAATCTGAGGGCATTTCTAAGTGAAAATTTGCCGTCAGCTCCAAGGAAACGAGCCGGCGAATTGGCTACCAGCCTATAAAACGTAATGTCACATTCATTTGCAATTCAAGAGTCCTCAGTCTGTATTATGCCTAATAAAATTTACATATTTAAATTAAACTGAGAAATAACAAGATACTGTAACCATCATGGCGCTTAGATTGCATGGACGTTTGTGTTTTTAAATACACATACATACTTTCATATCTTCCGCGTTTTCATGAAATTTTTAATTTAAGTCACGACGAACAAACGGAGTCTCGTGGTCCCGGCTGTGTGAACTCACGCCCTGAATAAATTAGTTTGCGCGCTGGATGAGAACTAACTCAAACAGCTGACTGAAAATAGTAATGTTATTGTAACGTCTAGCTTGTGTCAACTAGCCGACGCAGCAACTACCATCAAATCAGCATTTTACCCGAGGTGCAAAATTGAGAGGTCATTCACCTCGACTGGCTTGCATAGTAAACAGAGCTAATTAATCCATTATTAGTCACCACGAATGCGATGCGTCTCCGATACGTCGGTGGTCACGCCTCACTTGACAGATGAAGCTGTCTAATGACGTTATCTTAGCGTACACATGTCGAGAACTGACTAGTTCATTCAGTTGTAAATGTGTGGAATTCAGCACGATGTTGCTGGTTGCTGTGCCGGTTATAAATCAGAACGAAGCCTACGCGGTGTCACATTGTCAAGCGCGCAATATTCATGATTGTATCCGACCCTTTACAATTAGCCTATCTACACGATGGTATCAAAAGAGAAATGCGAAGAGCTTTAAAAAGTGATTCACGCGTTTGTAAAGCTCCGTTCATATTGATATGAGTGTCGCATCATAACAGATAGGCAGATTACGTCATTCGGGATGGTGACCTTTGGCATCAATCAGTTGGTGCAATATGATAATGTAGATAGCTTCTCTGCTATACTGATGTTTGTCATATGCAATGTTCAATATCGTCGTGTAATATTAATATCAGTCATTTGAACAAAATTGTTCAAATTTTGTAGACGGAATTTTGCGTTGTTAATGATAAGTTTTGAGACAGACTTTTACTACCTACCTGGGTTTAATTTTTGCGGTCGCCAGCTTGAACTAATTACACGCAAATTTTCTACTCCTTAGCATAATTTAGATCTGTATGTTCAAAACTTTGTACAAAAACGCAAAGTTTCTCTCAGAATCTTATCTTTAACGTCGTTCATCTACTTTAGAATCTCAACTTAACTAGCTAAAATATACCAGTGATTATACATTTTGCCAGAAAACCAACAAATGACCAAAAAAATATATTACCAAATGTTCTGTTACCCAGCACAGCTTTCGAGAAATACACCATTCATGTTTCATAAATAGGCTAAAATTGAAAGTTATCGAAGAAAATATCATCTAACGCCCCAACACACTGATAAAATATTTTAAAACATATTAAATTGAAAAATATGATGACATTTTACTGCTTGTAATTTGAACGTAAAAAAAGAAAGCTTAGAATATTTTAACATTGTACAAAATTGTTGAAACGTTTTTATACAACTTTAATATTATTTTGAAGTTAGTTTTACAACATATTTACAACCAATAAAATCATGAACTAAACGGTATCATGCATACGATTGTAAAGAAAATTTAGTCAGTAGGCAAATAAAATGGTCATGAAACCAGGCTAGTAAATGACAGGTAATAATTTTACAGAAGTTTACGATCCAATTACGAAATAGTGTGATGTGGCCCGACTTTATTGGAGTGCTATCGGCGATGTGCCCGTGGATACCCCCGAGTGTACTTAGCTGATACCGTTAATTTTAAGTGCATGCGACACTAGGTGAAAGTCCATAGACGTTATAACTCACAACGATAAAGCTGTAAAGATAAGAGGAGCTGACTATTTACACAAAGTAGGTACTAAGTTTTAATGACAAGGTATCTTAAACAATAAGGACAATATTTTGTACGAGGCCTGCTAAAGTATATCAGATAAAGACCGGCTTAAAAAACTTTCGTAAACTCGTTCCAAGTAAAATCTGATAAACTCAAATTAATAACCAACACGGTAGTGGGTTAATTTCGTTTTTATAGCATAATTAAAAGTTGAAATATTATTAATTAGTCGATTTTTGAGTTAGTAACAACCGGAGTGTTTTTATTTTTATTGGGGTTTCAACCGAAATGAGTCAATTTGGACACTTTAAAATGTTATAAGAGTAGTAAAGTTTGGACAAAACAAACAATATAAATAAACATGAGCGGTCTAAATTCGAAACGTAATTAGTGTAATGGAGCCGGTGAATCCGGGTTGTATTTTAAAAGCCGTAAAAGTGTGGGGTGGTTGGTATAGTACGGACTCGGGAGTGGTCGGCGGTGCTCGGTGACATTCGCTTTCTCACTGCAAGTCACGTGGACTAATGAATCCACTCACCTTCACGTCCGAACCCACCTTTGTAAATAATTTAATCAATCTGTTTATTTTGACACTTTACAAATTAAGCGGTGATGCTTCACAAGCTGATTAAACGTCACGAGAATGACAGGCTTTTAAGTATTTTAAGCTTACATTAAATAAATTATGAATGGACTCGCGGTTACCAAACAAATAAAGAAAACTACTGATTCCAATGACGCGGCAGTTTGAGCTTTCGTCGATAATATTTTCAGGGTAAGATTTAGATCCCATAGAAGTACTTCGTCATTCATGGATCAAGGAAAGGGTCGCCGTAACCTCTTTTCGCGTAGTTTGGACATAAAAAATGTTATCAGTCGAGCAAGGGAGGCATGCAAGTCATGAAAACAATCAAATAAATCCTCCAACGGGGTAAATGTTTATGTGTGGAGAATTTATTACGGGACTGTGGGTTTGTAATAAAACTGCGATAACGATCACTGTAAATAAATGACCGTTTTAGACATATTAAATGTAATTAAAAATAATGTTTCGGTTATTTAACAATTAATTGCTTTCACTGTAGCAATTCACACAGCTACGTGAAATTATAGCTAAATGCCTTTAACAGTTAAGGGCGTATTTTAAAATAGATCGATAGGACTTTGCAGCATTAAAAAAAAACTTTTTAACAAAAAAAAACCGACTACCAAAAATACAAACGCCCCACCTAAAACCACTAAAAAGAGAAAAATAAACTACTATTTATCTATTTTAGAAAACAGAAATGCACGTATTTTTCAAACGAATTAAACAAAAAACTTATTACCTACCAATTCTAAATCAACTTACAATATTATTTTATTTAACAAACAAGATATTATGTATTTACAAACAACCTATAATGATTTATTTACAAAATTACAATGTGACCATTCTTGTCTAAACCTAATTAGCTATAAATTTAATTATAATATTTTTATAATGTTGTGTGCTAGGCACCTACTGATCTGTTTGAAGTCGGTGCCAAGCCAAATAGGTATTCCATAGGATACGCACGTCTAGCCCCGTCACGCCATCGCGCTACATCTAAATCACACCAAATCACCCTGCGCTTGCGACCGAACGCGCGATCGTGGGTCGGCAAGTCTTGAGCGATTCAACCCAAACGGGCAGACACGAGCAGGCAGGCGTCTTTGACGGTCGTCTTGAATGCAATTAAGTTTTGATGCGTTATAGTGCTGTTGATAAATTTTGTATTTTTGATAGTCGCTTACGTGTTTGTAGGTTGCTATTTGTTTATTAATAAAAATATTAGATGTTATTAATTATAACCCTGTGTGAATTATATTACTAAGTATTATTGTTCTCTTTATTTTTGGCTTGGCACCGACTTCAAACAGATCAGTAGGTGCCTAGCACACAACATTATAAAAATATTATAATTAAATTTATAGCTAATTAGGTTTAGACAAGAATGGTCACATTGTAATTTTGTAAATAAATTTATTTATTTATTTATTTATTTCTCTCACCACAATAAACATTACAGACGTTGTTACTTAATAAATATTATTTGGTTCGGTTTACTGTGGGAGACTGGTGCCTAAGCTAGGCTTAAGGGGCCTGTGTTTCAGGTCACCAGGTCTCCGCCCTCTAGCAGTTCGATACATTGCATGATAATAATAATAAAAGTGGTTTCACAAATTTCGAGTTAAGAGGTTGTATAATAGCTTTTAGAGTCTGTAGCTCATCATAGGGTTTTTTTTTAAGTTAAAACAGAGAAATATAAAAATCAAAATCAAAATCAAGGCAGACAAAAAGAAAAAACAAAGAACTAATATGTGTTTGTATGCTGTTAGTATTGTTAGTAAACATTATGTAGTGAGTAGGATGTGTTTCGTGTGTGTATGTGTGAGAGTGCGTATGTGGTAGGGTGTGTGTATGTGGGTGAGGATTTACTAAATATCACCTATAAATCATTATAGGTTGTTTGTAAATACATAATATCTTGTTTGTTAAATAAAATAATATTGTAAGTTGATTTAGAATTGGTAGGTAATAAGTTTTTTGTTTAATTCGTTTGAAAAATACGTGCATTTCTGTTTTCTAAAATAGATAAATAGTAGTTTATTTTTCTCTTTTTAGTGGTTTTAGGTGGGGCGTTTGTATTTTTGGTAGTCGGTTTTTTTTTTGTTAAAAAGTTTTTTTATTTTTCCATTTTTTGTATAAATTATCGTAGGTACGTATGTATTCGGGCACGCCGCAATCGCGGCGGTAAGACCCCTATTTGAGGAGTGGCTAGATAGGCGTCACGGCGTCCTGACCTACCGCATGACGCAGGTCCTCACCGGACACGGAAGTTTCGGGAGATTCCTGTGTCTGATAGGGAGGGAAGAAACGCCTGGGTGTCACCACTGCGAGGATCGTCCGGAGGACACGGTGGAGCATACGGTGCAGGACTGCCCCGCTTGGGCAGAGCACCGCCGTGTCCTCACGACGGCGATAGGCGGAGACCTCTCGCGCCCGGCATTGGTCGAGGCCATGCTGCGGGGCGAGACGGAGTGGGAAGCGGTCGCCTCCTTCTGCGAAGCAGTCATGCTTGCGAAGGAGGAGGCGGGCCGCGTGAGGGAGAGGACAGCGTCCTCCCTCCACCCCAGCCGCAGTGGTAGACGCCTACGGCGTCGGACGTCGCAAGACGATCTCCGGCCACCGTAGTCGCGGGCATGCGGGCGGCGAGTAATGGGCGACTCGCAGCCCGACCATGGACCATGCCCGGGTCGACGGCGCGTTGTGTTCCACGCGCGCCTCAAGGAGTGTCAGCATAGTGACGGGGCCTGTAGAGGGCCATAGCCTGCCGGGGTCGCGGGACTTGCCCATTACCGTGACCCCGGTACGTAAAGGGCTAGTGAAGGACACCGTGGATTTTAGTCAGTACAAGTCTGACAGTCCCTCCCGCCCTGCCCTGGGTGGGAGGACTCATTTGATGATTTTACCACGATAAAAAAAAGGTACGTATGTAGTAAGTTAACTTTGTCATTTTCTTTTAGTTACATTTAGTAATTTATAAAACCCTCTGTCTTGATACCCCATCTGATCAGTAGGTTGTTTTTTTTTCTATTTTTATTAGTGTAAATATCGTAGGTACGTACGCAGTATGTTGAACTACGTCATATAATTTGAGTTATTATTCAGACTTTTAACCGTTAAGGAATTTTACCTTCCAGATTCCATCATCAGATCCTGACATGGTGACAATGGGTGCTCCCATTGTCACCATGTATACTCTTTCTAACCTCGGGAGTATACTCTTTCCAATGAAAAAATAATTTTGAAAATCGGTCAACAATTGACTAGACTTACTTCTGAAGTTATTTTTCACTTTTTTTTGTGTTTTTAAAGTCGGTTTTATTTTTTGCAAAAAAAGTTTTATTTTATTTTTCAATTATTTTTATTAGTTGTAATATCTTATACAAATATTTGCTATGCATTTATTTTACATTGTTATTATTAACAATATTTTTCATGGTAATAGGCTTATCCCCAATAAAATGAAACTTAACATACCAAACTGTCGAAATATGGGTATACTGTACACATCTGCGTACCCCCTCAGAGCATACAGGCGTGATGATATGTTATGATGTTCTGTAAACAATAAACATCCAAGCGATTGCAGCAATCACGACAGATTTGCTGTCTATTATTGAAGAGTTCCGTTCCATATCTCCGAAGTTCGTGATCAGATCATGACAATATTTCTATGGGACCAACTTGGAAGTATACCCTTTCAAACAAAAAAAGAATTTTTCAAATCGGTTCAGGCGTCTTCGAATAATCGGTGAACATACATAAAAAAAAAAAAAAAAAAAATACATACAGTCGAATAGAGAACCTCCTCCTTTTTGGAAGTCGGTTAAAAAATACAAGACCAGTCCGGGCATTACCCGCATCACACGCGAGACCTGCTCCAACACAAACATCAAAGCTCTAGTAAGCGTTACAACCATTAACGTATGGACTCACAATGCAAGTCACCAAACTAATGAATGACCAGTTTTTAGACTGTTCGACGTGAATTTGCAATCTCCCCTTTGCATATGAAGTTTAAAGTAATGGCTTCGAGGAAAATTTTACGAACGACGGTAGGAAGGTAGCACCTAACGCCGACTACTATACGTTTCATGTAATGACTGTAAGACCTTGCCAGCACGTACGCTAAGTACTGCTGGAACCATTAAGAACGACACATTTTACTTTCGTAGAAACGCAAGTCGTGGGGAATATTTGGATAGTGAATAACGATTTCTGGTCTTTCTCTGAATTTTATATTAAACTAGCACTTTGCCCGCGACTTCGTCCGCGTGGGTTACGTACTTTCCTTATTCCCCCTTTTCACCCCCTTAAAGGTTAATTTTCCAAAAACCCCTTCTTAGTGCTCCCCTACATTATAATAGGAAGCCGTTTGCAAAATCTCACATTCCTAGCCCCAGTAGTTTCGGCTGTACGTTGATATGTCAGTCAGTCAGTTCTCCTTTTATATATATAGATAGATTTAATAAACACTGTGTGTTTCTGAATAGAGAGGTGGAGGACTGAATATTATCTTGTATTATTTAACTTTGCTTTGCACTCACAATTTTTTTAGTTCTGCGATACAGTAGCTTTGTCCTTTGACGTTCCATTAAGAAAAATATGTTACTGTCGCACATTGGTTCGTTTTTGGTTCTACTTTCATACGATTTTTATTCAAGCGCACATGCGGATTTTCACGAAATATTTGGTTCATTTCATGCGTGCCATCGGAAATCCCTCACAGAATCAGTAAAGCCTGTCCGAAACAATTCGTATGAAATACAGAAGATCCCAATTGTATTCAACGGAATTCCAATAATACACTGTGAAGGGTTCCTATTTTAAGATCTCCTTTTCCCAT
This sequence comes from Agrotis puta, assembly GCA_943136025.2. Taxonomy (NCBI): domain Eukaryota; kingdom Metazoa; phylum Arthropoda; class Insecta; order Lepidoptera; family Noctuidae; genus Agrotis; species Agrotis puta. Next base: position 10,073,972 of record OW964178.2, read on the forward strand.
TGACCTTTCGTTCTTGCGACTTTATCAATCGACAGAGTTATGGGACGCGTACTGTACCCTACTTATAAAAATATATTTTTGACTTCAGACATAGACAGACAAAAGCGATTCATCTAACAACGCCTCAACATCTCTAAAAATACAACAATTAAGTGAATTTGTTTTCTTAGATTTTCTGCTCTGCTTTCGCTTGATACTTGGTTATTATTTTTAAACGTTATGCTGTTTTCATTCTTTGCGTTTAGTAAGGCATTTCGTTAAGGTTTAATTTGTTAATTACTGAATGGCGTGCTAGTAAACATTACAAATAAATGAAAACAGACAGGCTCGTTTTGGTACAACGTGTTAATTATATCTTTCCTATGAGCATTGCTAACAAAAATTATGGACACGACATTGTGTTGAGCTTTAGGAATGTACTTTATTAACCTACGAACGAAAATAGCTTCTGAAACCTAATTTATTTCTTGTGTTCACATACCTAATTACGAAGGGTTTATTCAATTAATGCTTTAGTTTCGGTAAGTGCCAATGGCTTTGGGGAGTCGCTGACGCATCAATCATTTTCTCATCCACTTTATGTCAACTTCAAATTTTGATACTAGGATGATGGATGGGCGTTTCCACAATGTCACCGCACGGCCGTGGTACAATTTTTTTTAGTGTGGTAAAATCATCAAATTGAGTCCTCCCACCCAGGGCAGAGCCAGAGTGGGAGGGACTGTCAGACTCGTACTGACTAAAATCCACGGTGTACTTCTTTAGCCCTTTACGTTCCGGGGTCACGGTAATTCGTGTGTCCTGCGACCCCGGCAGGCAGACCCAGGCAGAGGGCCACCTCTAGATGCGATGCTTTGGCCCTCTAGATAGTCTCGACCAATGCCGGGCGCGAGAGGTCTTCGCCTGTCGCCGTCGTGAGGAAACGGCGACGACAGTCCTGCATCGTATGCTCCACCGTGTCCTCCGGACGATCCTGGCAGTGGTGACAGGTACCCCCCGAAACTTCCGTATCCGGTGAGGACTTGCGTCACGCGGTAGGTCAGGACGCCTATCCAGCCGGCCGTGGTACCCTTGGGTATGAAGTAACAAGCACTTGTACGAGGAGTAGCTGCTCCAGACTAAATTAAATTTGGACTGTCGCTGCAGAGACCATTAACATATAAATCAACGTTCATAACTCGTAGACTTTGGTTTAAGACGTAAAAATAAAAATGAACCGAGTGGTCCCCGTCAGCGCTCCCGGCGGTTCAGGCGACGACACAAAACGAACAAATAGGATTTCTTCCACCACGACTGGAAATACTTAAGACGGAATTGTTTGAGAATTGCGCATTGTTGTCGTTTGTATAAATACATCAGGGAAAGTTTAAGGTTACGTTGTTAAGCTTTGTTCTGACGTTATTGGAATTGACTGAGTTCAGAAATGTTTGTGAATAGGTTGTGTGTCAGTGAAATGGAACAGTTTCCGAGCCAACGGGTCTGATAATCAGACAAAACGGTCAATTACTTGTGAAATAGTGGTGTTGTCGCTGAGCTCGTGGCGCTGCGGGCTGGCGGGCGGTGGCGACATGGAGCGCACGATCGCACGCGTCGCTCACCGGAAAAATGAACCTCTCATGAAATTTAATGTGGAAATGTCTTGAAACGACGCCAAACCCGCGCTTGAATTATTTATGATCCGCTATTTTAATGGCGTCCCCGTTCGTTCATTACAGTAAGAGCGTTTCTTAATTTCGAATGCGAAATAGGTGTTGCGATTTCTTATTATATTCGACGTTATGAACGAAATAAAACGTTGCCAATTATTTATTGTTTTCGTCCAGTTCTTTATTATGGAAATGCATTCGTTGTGGAGTACACAGGAAGCATTCTGTCTCCTTGTTGCGAGAATGTAATATGTAAATAAATAAAGTACAGTTACTTATGGTGATTCTGTTTTGTTTTTGTCACGAAATTCCCAAGGGGAAGTTAAATGGTGGTGTGGCTTCAGTTAAAGCCAACTTGCAGGTTTGTGATGCAGTTAGGATTCCGTGGATTTGCTCAACCGACAGGAAAAGTTGTTTCAACTCTCATACTATTTTATAAAGCCAACGAAATAAAAGAGCACCAAATTTTTCTGTACCGTCGGAAACATACTCGTAGCAAAGTTCGTGAGTCAAATAAAATCTCTTACTTCTTTCTTTTATGTAGGAAGATATAAAAGAACTGGCATTACATAATTTGCTGTACCTTACCCCCGTTTGTAAATTAAAAATAGAATAATCCCAGTCATTTAATTAAGTATCAAGCAAATATTTTCTTTGGAATAATTACAGGAGCGTCTCGGCAAAGCAATTTTATTTAGATTGGTGCCGTTAATGATTAGATAACTCACTTTTTCTATTAATCCACATTATAGATTTATATTATTTTTGGTATATTACAGTGAAGGTAATAACTTAGCTAGATATGGTAATTTATCATCATCAAACCGCCATGTAATTGATTACTGTTGAACATGAACCTTTTCTATAAGCTACTGCCCGCCATTCTGAGTAATATTGCTATAATCAACATGCTTTACAACCTGTGCAGAATGATAGCATTAGTAAGTACACAGGTGCCGCCATCACCGTGAATAATCTAGTAATTTCAGGACACCCACAGGGCATGTTGAGGTGGTCCATTCTTATAAAAATTACAATAAAAAGTTTTCTTTTAAAAAAGTATTCCTTTCACAACCTTACTCAGTAGTTTTGCCGTATAAAATGTGAGATTCAACTCCCCCGCGACGTGAAGACGACAATGTAGACACCTCAGCACTTTATAACGACGCCAAACAAGCGGAGTGTGGGCAGTAGTCCTGTAGCAAGGAGACGCCTATTGTCGCGCGATCGATCGCAGTAAATCAGGGCCCACGCAACAGGCTGCCTCGGAATACGACCATCAGCGAAATATACCACAAATCGTAAACACATCAATAGCATAACTTATACACCACAATGTGAGAGCGTCAATAAAATAAATAAAGCTATATCTGTAACAATTCGTATGCTACGTGCCGCACTGCAACTTCTAGCGAAATTTGCGTGAAACAGGTCAACTGTTTTATGCGTTATTTTTTTCGAAAGTTTTATTGCCATTGTTCTTTGTTCGTTGCTGTTTTTTAAAATTATTTTTAATTCAACTTCCCTGGCTGCTTTCATGTAAAATTGAAATGCATTCTTTGTTATGAAATGATAGAAGTCAATACTGTAATCGAACAACTAAAAACATCAACGATATAAATAAGAAGACAAGAAAAATCAATAGGTAAGGTACCCTCAATAACACCAAACTAAATACTTGATAAATTCCAGTCGGTGGAAACGCGGGGCGAACAGTCGGTAGCACGAAAATGTTATGTAAACAACGGAGTATCTCTGAACTGTGGCCCCGGGTCCTCCTACTGAATAAATAACGCCAAAGCAAAAGCAAACTCAAACAAAAGTAAATTTATTCACCAAATACGACGATTAATACACGATCTCACGACAGATTTATACTCTTGTTCAGAAGAATGAGTATACGGACGACTGGGAGCATTACTACGTATATTATTAGTGGATATGTCACACGACAAACCGTCGAGACTGTCTGGACGTCTGGACAGGCGTTGTTATATTCTTAGTAATGATAAATCTATGAAGTAGGGAAAGTAATCACTTCTGACATAATTGAAAAACATTATTACAAGAAAATCACAAATGATTGAAGATAAAAAATAACCACAGTATTTTTTTCTTATAACACCTTTTAACACAATTATAGAAATTAATCTCCTGAGCTAGGTAGATTTGTAGGATATTAATGTGGACTACAATAGACTAACCTGACTAGATATACGAACCTCGTTAAGATAATTGATCTCATAATTAGATATTTATTAGTTATAAAAGCTTGGACTTTAAATAGAATAAAATGCATTGAGATGGATTGAAGGATGGTTGGAATTGGCGCGGCGTAAGAGCTTTCGAAACTACTTTATTGCAGGTGATTTATAGGACATCAATGGGATAAATAATAAAAAATACAATTACCTGTCATAAAAATCGATCAATATTAACAATGCCGTTAAACAGTGTCATTAAACTTAGTCTTATTCCACTTTGATCAAAAGAGTGACAGTCGTCGTCGTTATGACGGCACTTCCCAGTTTGTATAAACATTGAATACTAAATTCTGTCAATAAGCATCTTAATAAAAAGTAAATAAATAGGAGCAGTGTTGCTGTCATAAAGGGAAAATCAGCTTTGGAACGGAAATTGAAGTTCCGTGGCTGGGGGCGCGCGGGCGCACTCCGGAAGCTACGCCATTAAGTCCACTTCCAACGTTTTATACAGTTACAGTAATTATTTCATTTAAACATCTTTGATACTTTTTTTTTCAAGTCGTAAAGAAGTGATATATCACTGTCTGATGTCAGCTGTGCGATAGAAATGATACTGGTTTCTAACTCAGGCTGCAATAATGTTTGATATTATCTTTAAACGAAATTTTATTTTTAAAATATGTGGAATCCTGAGAATTAGACCATTCGAAGGTTGTCTGAAAGACATCACCTAATGCGATAAGTACACACGTTTATTGTACTCTAGTTGAAAATATGTTTAGTGTATAATAAACTGTTTATATAAATAAATTACTATCCTATACATACACTTTGTAAGGGATATCAACGCACAAACTATTACCGTAAATTCAGTACAGGATTCTAGGCCCGCAAGCGTTGAAGTTTTATGATCACAGTATGCGCGCCAATGTTCTTTGCAACGTGTTTGATTTTCTTAAATTCTCCGTAAAAAACAAAACAATCACCTGATCTATGGATCATTAACTTTCATTTAACTCGCTATGGTTGCATTTTATTATAGACTAGCTTTTGCCCGCGACTTCGTTCGCGTGGAATAGTGACTTCCAGCAGATTTTTGGTTTTACCCACATAGTTCCCGATCTCGCGGGATATTCTAGGGAACTCTTCAAAAATCAACATAATGAGCTCTGCGTTTGAATTTAAGAGATGTATACTCATTTAGGGCATTAAAGCCGTTTTGCCGATCGAAAAAGGCGAAAATGTTATTTTTCCCTTATTTTCTCATCATTCTACTGATTTGACATTTCAGTCCAAAAGGAAAAAAGACTGTTTCTCCCTTGACAAATTTTCTATTATTTTAGGTTTTAGAGATTATGAAAGTTTCTTATACCAAGACATTTCTGTTTATCACGTTTTTTAGTTTAGCCATCCTTTGCAAAAATATAAAGGTTTTGTGGTTTCGACACTCTTGAGCACGCAACGTAGAGTTGTCCATGGGAGAAACAGTCTTTTTCAAGATGTACCCCCGCAACTTTTAGCGTTTGCCCTTGGGCTTTATTTATGGTCATTGGAAACGCAGTTTACAGCGGAAACTGAACTCTTTTGAATTGGAATGGCAAATCAGTTGGAATGATGGGAATACGGGGAATAAGAAAAGTTTCGCCTTTTGCCATCCCAGTCATAATAACGGCTTTAATGACATTCCGTCCTAAATAGGTTATTTGTAACCGTATGCCGTTATATAGTCTTGGTGGATCTAGTTATATATTAGTTTCTCATAAGCATCACAGGAACACCAATTATATACAACGGAACAATTTAAAATTTACGAAACAGGACCAGTCCACATAAACTATCATACAACCGACAATAAGTACAATTTTGGTTCCAACGCCATCTATCAATCCATAGTGACAACTCGTGTAACGATCGACACCATTGAACGATCACCGCCATCTATTGAGAGTTTAAGGAATTATCTATACTCCGTTAGAGCATTTCATAAATTTTATTTTTTATTTTTATTTTTTTGTAATAAAAACTATCCTATGTCCTTTCTCAAGTTCCAAACTATGTCTGTACCAAATTTCACACAAATCGGTTCAGTAGTTTAGGCGTGAAGAAAAGACAGACAGACAGACAGACAGACAGACAGAAAGACAGACAGACAGACAGACAGAGTTACTTTCGCATTTATAATATTAGTTAGGATGGACAATAAACTAAATAGGAACATTGGCTACCTAACAATTTAGTAGGTATAACAATAAACAGAACAAATTGTTTACAGTTTGACGGACAAGCCACTAAAATAATGATTAATATTCATCATAAACAGTTACTGTTACTGTTTGGGTATCACAGAATAACAGATAGATGTTCTCACGTAACGGTCCATGATATTCTTTGTTTTGCCTGGGACTAAGACAAACAAATTTTAAGGATACGCGTCCCTGAGTCCGACATGTGGTGTTATTTCTATTTAAATTTGTTGGATAACAAAACATTGAATAAACTTTCTGTGAAAATAACAAACACGTGTGCCTACCGGGCCGTTTCACAAATAACTGAGCTTTGTAGAAACGGAAACTGACTAAATTATTGTTTGCATTGAAAGAATTATTCGTAGATGCCACTCTTTTTATGACGGAAATGCCAGATGTGACAAGACCTTGGCATCTACAACAAATGACTTCTAGTGCCATACAAACAGATGTCAACAGGTGATGAAAGAAGTATGAATTTAGGACAGTTTATTATAGGTCGATGTGTAAAATACAAGCGTTCAGAATTGAAAATAAATCCGATACAAATAATTCAATGGGTTAAAAAGGGTTAAATATTATTAGAGATGACTCATTTTACAATAGTACCTACACTACCTACTCATAATACAATAAAATTGTACTGTGGAAAATCTCGATGAACTTCTCATGTTGTGTAGTAATTTTCTTTTCAATAAAGTACATTTAAAAGTTTTTCATTCGATTTATTTAATATCAAGTATCTTTCCTTGATACGAAATCATATATAAAAAAAAGCAATCGTCAATTCGCAGAATCAAAACCGATACTTATACCATATTGCCCTTCTTGGAACATTCAATAACAGTCGTATTGAAGTAACAGTTATCGGGAACTAAGATTAAATCAGGTAATCTCGTTTAACATTACCTGAGGCATTTATGCTGTTCCAATAATATTAGCTACTATTGTTATTTCCTTTATTCATTTTTTTTCCTATCTGTTTACATTTTTAAATATTTTTACAAAAAAGAAATAAAAAAAAAACATTTAAAAATATAAAAAAATAGTGGTCCACCAACATCGGGAACAGGGTCCAAGGTGCCGGTGGTTAGGGCTCTAGAGAGAGGAACCTCCTCACAATGCGCGCCGTGTCCAAAAGAACTGCTTTCTGCATCAAGCCCTTGAGCCAGCTGCACAACGAGAGCCTCTTGAGGTGTTGGTCGAGGCTCTTCGCAATGAGTCCATTGACCGAAACGACTATCGGTACAATGACTGCTGAGTCCACGTTCCACATGTCGACGATCTCGTGAGCTAAATCAAGATACTTGATTTTTTTATCATTTTCAGCTTTCACGAGATTTTCGTCATGAGGGACGGTGATATCAACAATCATTGCACGGCGCTCTCGGCGATCTACCACCACAATATCAGGCTTATTGGCTACAATAGTCCTGTCAGTGATGATAGATTGATCCCAATTAGCTACTATTATTATTAGTGTAAGTTCTAAGTAATAATGCGATGCAAGTGACAATGGATCAGTACGGATCGCAATCGAGGATTTCGCTCTGTCACATGTCTGGATTACTGGAGAGCCGCAACTGTCATGTCTGCGTTTGTCGCGACGTCAGATTGAGGTCGTTGCATAACTACATTATGTATTGATAATTAAGTTGTATGTATTGTGAATTAGACTGTACGCTGAGTGTGTGATGCTAAATAGGACAGCTTAGTTGATGGTGACGTGTTTAGGAATAATGATAGACCATATGAAAATACAGAAAATGAATTCATTATTTCCACTATTCAGGCTTGCCGGGGTCGCGAGACCAAGGGATTACCGTCACCCCGGTACGTAAAGGGCTAGTGAAGGACACCGTGGATTTTAGTCAGTACAAGTCTGACAGTCCCTCCCGCCCTGCCCTGGGTGGGAGGACTCATTTGATGTATTTACCACGCAAAAAAAAAAACTATTCAGGCTTTGTCAAACAGACAGGCGTGACGAATGCGAAGCGAGGCGTTTTTATTTGTAATGTATGGAATTGTTTGAATCCAATTACATAGAAAAGCGATCCGATAACGTGACAGAACTATCGGAATGACGTCTCGCTTCGGTTAGGTATCGCTTCGGACTCGCTTCTCTTTCGCCTGTTGGTTTGACAAAGGCATAAACATTTTTAAAGTGAGGATGGATAAAAGGATATTTAAAACTCTTTCATGATAAAACTACAGATTTTTATCAAACTTCATAGTAACATAGCTTATATACACGTTAGAATAACATATTATAGGCTATAATAAAAAAGGCCAATCCATTGCTATAAATAGTTTGTATTCTATTAAATGAACAGCTCAGTTTATTGACATTTATTCAACCTATTAACCCCTATATACAATCAGTAGAACTTTTAAAGCTTCCTACGCAATAATGAAGTTGGGATCGGTCGAAGGTTAATTATTACAATTTATATCAACGGTTGGTTTCTATACCAATTTTGTATTTTTAAAATCAAACTTTCTAATATTGATATTACAGATGTATATTAGATAGTTATTTATTGGAGCTCGTTTTAAATGTTTTAGTAGGTACGTATGAATATCAACAAAGAATTGGCTATATGACAGTATCAATAAATTACAATTCTAATTATTCTGTCGTTTAGAATTTTGAAAAATAAGGGACACGTCTTTTTTCTTTTGTAAAAGCTAATTAACAATTAGTAAGATATGACGAATCAAAACTCGTGACGTCAGAATTCAATAAAGATTGTACTAAATTGTGACGTATTGCCAATTTTGGAAGCATCGTATCTTCGTCAATTTTGGTTAACACGCAACAAAAGAAAAATACGGGTCGATTATTTTTTGACAATGTAACTTACAGACTAATTTGTTTTTTTTTTTGTCAGTTAGTCAATTTAATAAAGTGGCATGTGGAATGCGCTCGAAGCACAATAACTCGCAATTGATTCGCCAAATGGCATCCTCAGCTTAGTCAGGGAATGCCGGAGTGACTTAGGCACAAAGAAAGCGGATTATGGCGTAATCTCGAGCGGCGATGCTGGGACACGCGTCTCGACTCGGGGCCACATTAAACCCACATTAGGTCTCCATCGATTACGACTTGACATTTTGTTACGCGAAGTTTATTTTACGTGATGTCGCGAAAAATTTCATTTTCGTGTACTGTGGCTTGTGCTGGCGTTTTTTTTCGTTGATTTTTCTTAAGTATAATGGCGCTGGTCGCGGGACTTACGAATTACCGTGACCCCGGTACGTGAAGGGCTACTGAAGGACACCGTGGATTTTAGTCAGTACGAGTCTGACAGTCCCTCCCGCTCTGCCTTGGGTGGGAGGACTCATGTGACGATTTTACCACGATAAAAAAAAAGTATAATAGCGCTGTACTATAATTATGGTATAGCGTCAAAGTATGAAACAAGAACTGTTGGTTCGAATATTTTTACTATTTTAATTTTGGTGTTGTTGTTCGACGAAGTACATCTTTTCGGAAATCTTGTAAAAAATTAACGCTTCACTAAAACAAACATAGAAGTTTGAGATAACATACATCACCTCTATGACTGCTAGAATAAGCACCCATTTGAAACAATAACAGTTTGAATTCAAACCTGCACTGTATCTAGACAAAACAATAGAAACTTAGATGATCAAATTTTGGTCTACAGAACTAAGTCAAAATACGCAGTCAGGTATTTTAGACAGTTAACTCAATTTGACTAGTTATTTGTTTTGCCAAAGTTAAATATTGAAATTTCCACTCAAATAATATCTTACTTTATCGGCTACATTTCGATTCTTTATTGATAAAGGTATCGAAAGAATAATAAAGAAGTTTTAGAAGAAATCCAGCCAAGTAAAGTGTTTATACAGCTAAGAATTTTCAAGTACAAAAGTTGTTTAAACTCCTTTTATTTGTACCGCCGGCTAATAATTTTCATTTTATCGAAGAGATAAAGTACTATCGATATTAAACCTTCAGAAAATATTTAATTACTACTTTGCGTGCTAAAAGACGAGCAGAGCACAAACATCCTATAAATTATTATTAATCCACTTGTAATATAATAAGAGCGCGCTTGTTTGTCTGCAATATCAATATACAGCCTGAATCAATTAACGGGACTTGCCAGTTGTAGATATATTATCTTCTGGTCCAGTAATAGAATATAATAATATTTTATCCTGCCCATAAATTACCTACTGTACAATAAATAATCTCGAAAACAGAGCGGTTGGGCCTATCCTTGGGCATGGGCCTGAGGCCAAAGGCACTAAAACCAAAGATAATAATAATTTAGCGAAGCGTATAACTATCACTCTATAAACCTGTGTAGTGGCGCATACAATATACATCACAGGATCTAAACAGATTCGGGACACTTGACGGGCTTCGGCAACATTCTCAGCACAAAGCAATGAAAGCGGCTTAGTTGAGAGAAAGGGGATTAGAGCATAATCTGCAGTGGAGCGGTTGACATACGGCCGGGTGCCCGGGGCGAGGCGGCGCGGCCGTGGAGCGGCAGAGCCGTGTGTCCACGGCAAATACGCGGCGGCAACAGCCACACAGTAATGGTTATCGAAGCACACAGATACGACAATTGACTCCATGGGCTTTTATTATTAGAAGAGGAGCATTGTTTGTTTTCGTTCAGCAACGAAGAGATAGACTGGATTTTATACGACTACTTTTGCTGAGCGTTCACTATTGCGTATTTGTAATCATTTGGTTGTTCTATAATTAATTTATCTTCTAGAATAAAGGCATAGAGTACACCACTAAACACTGCTTTTCAATTCTATTATAGCCATTTTAATGCCAGGTATTATATGAAATTACCACTTTGTGGTTTTTTTGTTAGTGGTTGCTACTTTATTATTATCGGCATTAGCCTATGATTGGCTATTTCATTAGCTGTAAATAAATTTAGTTAATATTTACTGTTAATTTGTTATTATAAATAAGATAATTTTGGTAGAGAATATTATTTTTAGTCAAACTAAAAACAAAATAAAAGAAAAAACAAAACAAAAATAATATTCTAATGAAATGTTAACTAACAAATTTGACCCTTAAAAATATTGAAATTAACAGTAATGGTGGGTTAATGAGGAAAGACATAAAATAAAAAGGAGTATGGGAACAGTGTATAAGACCCCTGGCTGGAGGCCTTAAAATCTTAAGGCATCCACAGAAAAGTCCGATTGAGCAGTACACAACCTACTAGAGGTTGACCTGAGAGATGCCACTAAAAAAAAGGGTATAAGACAGAGAAGCGTGGTATAATGGGGACATACACTCTTAAGGCATACTTAACACAACACTAACGAAAGCGTCATCAGGACGTCATTTGCAAGCCGCCATTAATAAATGGCGTCCTGTTGGCGCTTGCCCTACGTTAGTATTGTGTTAGTTTGCCTTAAGTGTGTGATTTCCTGTCATACCTCGCGTCCCCGTCTTATATACTGTTCCCCTACGTAGGTAAATGAAGCATTGATGTCTAATAAAGCCTTTGTCAAACAGATTGGCGTGGCGAATGCGAAGCGTGACGTTTTTATTTGTAATGTATGGAATGTTTGAAGCCAGTCACATAGAAAAACGAAAGCGATCCGATAGCGTGACAGAACTATCGGACTGACGTCTCGCTTCGGTTCGGTATCGCCTCGGACTCGCTTCGCTTTCGCCTGCCTGTTTGACAAAGGCATGATAGGGGAGAACAGGAGAGAGAGAAAAAGCGAATCAGCTAGATTTATTATAAAATTAAAAATAACCGACTTCATTACTACGCATATCCATACTGTGAGTAATAAAATGAGTAATGGATGCACTCGTTACGAGTACATATCATTTCCATTCTACATTCACAGTTACCCTGAACTGGAATGCGTATCTCTTGTGGATCGCTAGAACCTCAAAAATTTCATGAAACGATAGCTGGATTCTACAATGAAGTGATTTAATAAGGACAAGTCTAACATAATTCAGAGAGTTTGCGAATAAATCAAAGTTGTGCACTAACTCCGCGTCGATATCAAGTGGCTGTTCTCAACTTATTTTTATATTCTCTATTATGTTCGACTTCGATGTACCTAATAATTTTTATTTATGAATTTGAAATTCTATCTTATTAAAAAAAAACACACACAGTCATAATTGAACGATTCTTCTTTTCATATTAGGTACTTTTTGGATTTACAGATTACAAAAGCTGTCATTAAAGAGCAATAGAAACAATCAAAATACCTTATGACATGTTTAAGCTGCACTCTATCCGTCCAATTCTGAAAAAGAAAAGAAACAACGTTAGACACAATTGAAGCAAACACGACTTAATAAAAGTGATATAAAAATGTCGTAACGTCAATATGACGAGGAAGGCATACGTCAACTGATTAGTGTGTCCTGAGCGTGTGAGAGCTTGACCGCCGCGCCGGCTCAATTGACCGATAATAGAACTCCACACACCCACATGCGGGATTATTGACTTACAATAAACGTCACATATTTCTTAATAAACAACCGCGTCACTCTGACGACGTTGACAGCCGCCTCAGTGAGCAACCGTCATTATAGCACTTTACGTGTCCCATACACAATTACACCTACACAAGGTGCAAATAAATCACCGCTTTCATACCTATTTACTGTTTATTTACGTCCCGTGTTTGATAACCCACTGTCACAAACGTCACATGGGCCTATAATTACGTCTGCGTGTTGTAGCATAAATAATAATCCACCACAGACAATTTATTGAATATTCACTCAATTATGAAGTAAATGTTTGTTTTCAACGGATTATATTAGGCGTGTTTAAAAGTTCCACGATTAATGTGATTGGCTTTCAAGCCTAGAGAGCTTAAATATCGAAATAATAAGCGAAAAGAATAAAAAAAAATGATGGACGTTCGGATTTATGATTGTTCGGAAATTAAAAACCTGATAGTCGTCATAATCATTATATATATTGTTTTAATGATATTCATTAGTTTCTATTATTACATAATCATAGTATAATATTACTAAATGTGTAGAAAAATAATTAATTTAGAAAATGAAAGAAATCTTTTCTCTATTAGGTGTTTTCGGATTCGGAATAAACATTTAGAAATATTTAAACGTCGAAAATTCTGTTGAGTGACCGAATTCAGGTCATGTAAAGGTTGTCTAGAAGATATCGCTGTTAGTGATAAGACCGCCGTTGTAACCATAGAATTAGAAATATTGTAAAACCTTTTTTGTAACAATTTTGGTGTACAATAAAGTGTATTTGTATTCTATCTATCTATCTATTATAGTTCTAACCATTATGAACTCAATCCATTTGTTTATAAGTACGGGAGACTTCAATCATCGTAGAATTCTAGATCGGAATCGGTTGTTTCATTACATTATTCATCTGCTCGGCGTCCAGACGACAGTCCATTAGCATTTTAAATTAAGTAATGAATTTACTACACAGACGACCTGTGGAGGCAGCCTAAACTTAAAACTGTACGTAAGGACGGAATTTAATAGGGATATCAACCCTATTGTGGGACATACATTATGTATTGTGAAGGTAACTAATGTGATAGTGGAACTGAGAGCCTATCGATACATAAAGAAGAAGAAGAAGAAGTTAGTATAAGGTAGAATAAGCGCATTTATCGCATTGGGTGTTGTACCTGTAAAGATAGATGTAAGGTGAATAAATAAATATATAAATAAAAAATAAAACAAAAAAATGTTAAATAATTCTACAGTTTCTATCTTACGCATGTTAGTGTCAAATATTTGATCAAAGGTTTAAATCATATACATTTTTAACAATTTGCCTAAACGTTTAGTTGTGGGATTTCACAATAGTTTAACTATAGGTCGAAGAAATCTCCCTTAGATAATGTAGCACTTTTTATACATGAAAGTATCTGCACTTTAAAAAATCTTATATCAAACTCGGAAAGAACGTTTCACTTTATTTATTCACGCGTTACACACAACGCATTTAACATATACATATTTGATCGCTACGCAATAACAAATTTCAATACAAAATTACGCATACAAAAATTCTTATATGTCGAGCGTAGCATTGCGATATGAATAAAAAAAACTGTGCCAGAACGTGATACACATCTATAATAAGTGTTTGTATAGCGGCATAATTCGTTGTAAAAAGCCCCGTCACCTGACTTACGGCATTATAATTACGCCGGCGGTACATAGATAAAGCTTTTTTTTAATTTTTTAGGGCGAGCCGACTAAATTTCGAGCGAAGGTTAATCCGCGCCCACGCTGCGCACGAGACTCTAATCGTTCATTTGGATTACGATTATGTAGACGAATATGCATGAGGACGTTATCGCGCCATTGATTTTAAATGGGATAAGCCATTGAGACGACACAGACCGGTCCCAGCCGATCATCAATTAGGGACTGTAAGCTGGTGTGAATCATGTTTATAATTCAACAACTAATACTGTTTCTTGACACCTGCTGAGCGAGCTTATATCTAGATATATTTTCTGCTTGTTATTTTTTATTGCTTCCGCCATAAAACTGTAGCACATTATTAGCTCCACAATTTCTTTAGGACCTCCAAAAACTGGCAACATTCTATCTTGACGGTCGAGGTTTTATACTTTTTGTCCGCATTTTTAAACGCCCAATTCTCGTTAACTATTCAACGAGGTGACCAAACGATTATAATATTCCGTGATACTTGTTGAAAGTGTTTCGAAATAATTAGTTTATTTATATTCGTTTAGAAGTTGTGTTTATTTGGCTTTGCTTGTATTTCGTGTTTTATTTTCACAAACCGAGTCACGTTAACTTACAACGAACTGTGAATCGCAAGCAAGTAGATCTCGAGCTTTATGTTATGCTTAGCCTTTGTAGACAAGTAATGGATAAAAATATTAAAAAATCTTGTAAAATAGTTGATGCTGAATCTATATCAATATAAATTGACTTTCAAATTCTGAAACCTAAAACAATAGCCCGAGTTTGAAGTACGTCCAACTTTTGCTCATTTTAAGTCTGTAAAATCATTTGGTTTGGAATCAAACTTTGGGTCTGTATTTCAATATCGAAGTTCAAAATACGAATGAGTGACATTCGAATCTTAAACTTCGAGTAAGCAACAACTATACTAACTGTTTAAACGAGTTCTAAATCCAAGGAGTTTCGTACAGTCGTCACCCAAGTTTATCATAATACATTTTATGCTTATAAAATGCCAGTATCAGAAACTGCAAGCGTATAATCCTCGTCATTTAAATTGAATATAATTGTGAAAGCTTCATTTATCTTAACAGGCCGACGTCAGGGACAGATCTGAAGTACAAAGGGCCTGGCTACATGTGAACTTGCCTCGGGGGCGTCGACAATGGCACCGGGCCCTAACAATAAGAGGTCTAAAATTTCATCGTGTCTTCTACTGAGAGATCGGTTAATGAATTGGGTCCATTATTTAGGCTGTCAAGCTTCATGTCTGCGACGGATGTGGTACCGAAGAGAGATCCTATCTGTAAAGTGTTTGTGATAATCCTTGAATGAAAGGTTTTGAAATTCCTTGAAATTATTTGAAATGGGGATAAATATTTATCAGCATTTCATTTAAATGGCTTTTAGGCTAGATGCTCAACTGTTTCACTGTACCTAATAAGCTTTAAGTAGGTAAGTTGTGGCAGTTTTACCATACTAGGTAGCTCGCAATGAGAACGATACATTGCAACTTCAAATAATTATATTTATTTCACACGTACATTTGTGAAATGTACGTACGATTGTGAAATGGGCACGTTATTACAAAGCTACTTCATACTGCTCATTAAATGTCCAGAAAATGACTGTTATTTTGATTGAAGCTCTTAAAGATGTCACAAAACTTAATTACATTTGATGTCGTCGTAACAAGCGTCAAGTACTTTCAGTTTCTCTCTTGACTTATGTCGACTAAGTAATGACTTCTCATAAGCATCTTTTTCACTAAGATTAAGCAACACTTACTGGCTAATTATTTGAAAAAGCACTGTTGAATGTTCCCCACTTGGTTTAATGTTAAAATTAATTTAACATTTCAAAGTTGAAATTCCAATAAAATCATTGTTTATCTTGCTCCGCATCAGAATTGTCTCTTGTGGCGTTTGTGCATTTACAAACATTTGAACTCACATATAGAAACTCCAAATCCGGATTAACTATTTGCAGATCATACAAATATTTGATACGTGCGGGAATCAAACTCGTGACACGCTGCGCAGCAGTCGATCACTAAGCCACAAAGCCAACTTTGCCGAAGTGACCGCAAAGTGAAAAAGGCATAGCTCTTGACTTATGTCGTCTAAGTAACTCCTTTTCAAGGGTCGTATTGCATGAGTCGTAAAGTGTAGTAATTACGCCAGTAAAGGGCCGGTTCTGTCGGCATTACCTGTGATTACAAGATCTTTCACCAAAATTAATGGTGTGTTTTTACCTTTATCTTATCACCTTAATATGTGAGATAACATAAAGCCTGTTTTACCACTTAAAAATATCTTCAAGATAAGAAAATCCCAATACATTTTGTTAAAATTCGAATGGCTATCGTTGACGGGAAATACTAATTGATGTCATTAATTTTATTGGCCGCAAATATTCTTTTTATGTCCACCAATTGTGTTATAATCAGATGTTTCCTTAAAAGTAACGTTGTAACGTTTTAACGACTGAAAGCTTTTAGGGACTGTAATATAAACTTACGACTAAAAGGAATTATTTTTGCTACCATAAGTGGGAAAAGCGTAAAAATGATGTGGTTGACGTTGACAACAGCCCGGCCACTATTCAGAATTCAGAAGCCGAAAATAGACGGCAAAAAACAACATTACCTGTTGAACTACGAAAGAACATTAATTTACCACTTCAAAGGGACAAACTAACAGAGGCGTGTTTAATGTGATAGACATTTTCTAATATTCAACTATTGAGAGAGACATTATAAATCATTATCTTATCTTCGTTATCATTTTCCTGTTATACTTCAATTTTGGGATCAGAGCTGCATAACTTCGTTCATCCTTCTCTAGAACCCGTTATCTCAGTAGTCACCTCCTTATAAATCACGTCATCCTTCATACACTCTATCAATCGATTCTCTGATTAAATATTCTAATTATATTTTATACTGGCAGTACTGCGCTTATATTTATGGTGTATTATCGATACACCATTGTTAAAAAATGCTCTTTCAATCAAAGATAATACAAACTACATGCGTCGCAAATCAAAATGAATTGAAGAATCGGACGGGGACGTCAAAGACGCAAAAAAAGAAAATCTACTAGCTCAATTTTTTTTCCATAGAAAATCTTTGAATATATGACCAGTTGTTCAAGGGCAATATATTTACACAAAAAAAGGATTGGATGAGTGAGCATGAAGCAATGAGTAGAAAAGAATACAGATGGAAATAAATTGATGAAAACATTTTGCACTACCACAAGTAAAATGGGATAGCAACAGAAAGACGATGATAATATTTACACAAATAAGAAACCCAAAAAACCACGACAAGTTAAATTCTATAAATGATAACATCAGCCATAATCTAGTAGATCCGGGAACGTTGCGTAACGCGGCACAATACATCAGACTGTGCGTGACAAACCGTAGTAATGTCACCTGCTTTATTTCAATTATTGCCTGAAGTAAGGTACGAATGTTGAATACCCTTACGTGACCGGCCCGAGTAGTTCCTGTCTTAAGGTCTGTACAGACGAGGGACTTTAATACAGGAAAAATTTCAAATTCAGAATTAAGTCCACCGAGGACTTGCCATAGACTCTATGTGGGCAGTGTGCGATCAATCGTTCGCCGTATCATCGTGCATATCCTATCCTACGAATCCTATCTTACTAATATTATAAACGTGAAAGTTTGTTTGGATGGATGGGAGGAACAATACAAATCATCAATACAAACATGTCAAACTCGTACTATTTGTTTTTTTTTTTTTAATGTTGCCTCAAACTAGGAATTTCTCCTGTATCGTGGGTGCGTTTACAAACATAGAAACTCACACACACAAACACCCAGACCCGGAACAACTACTTGCAGATCATAGAAATATTTGTTCCGTGCGGGAATCGAACCCGCGACACATAGCGCAGGAGTCCAATTGCTCAGCCACTGCGCCAAACGTGCCGTAAAATCCACGGTGTTCCTTTCATAGCCCTTTACGTTCCAGGACCACGGATACCTGTTTAGACAGGCCCGCGACCCAGGCCGGCGGCGTTCGGTACTCTATCGGGGAACCGTCACTTCTCGGTACTTTTTGTCCGACCCAATTTGTCGATGTCTGCGATTATTTAGGTAGCTTTCTTTACGGCGTACTTTTTGCCTTTCGTGTGCTATATTCGATGTATACTTATTAAGGAAGGCAAAGAGTACCTCGATGAAAGTCCCTCGTCTACACAGGCCTTTATTTGGTAAATTGGTACAAGGTGAGTAATGCCTTCTTATTTATATTTAAACGGCTCTTGAACCCTTGATAACGTTTCTAATTATATGCTTGTTAGATTCATAGGCTTGACAGCGCATGTGATAGCGTATTTCAATCATATTATTTCCTACTCGATTATTATTTGTGGGGCAATTAGATAATAATGTATCTTAAAATATACGGTTGCCTCAAGAAGTTACACATAATTATATTTCTGTTATGATGTTTTACATATATTAAATGTGTTTACGATATTCTAAATGAACGTTCAGTTTGTAATATTGAATTAAAATATTTCTGATAAACGACTAACCGTTTAGTTACATTTTATTTTATTTAATAACAGTTAAAACTTTCGTTTTTGTAATTTACTTAATAGTTGTCTAATTTTGAATTAATTGATGGTCTCATAAAAATGTAAATGGTATCTACGTGAGTTACGTATTACATATTAAAAGCTGTATAGTATAAGCTTAGCAGCTTGTCCGGACATATCAAATACACGAAATAACTGTTTGTATTACCCCTTTTTAAATAAATTGACTGCAATAACTTCTCAAATAACAGGTGGCATGCATAATGTAGGTGCGCCTAATGTATTCCGTTATTTAATCTCACAATAATAAAATACGCCACATTATGTGGCGTTAAGAACCGTGAGGGGGCAACATCGTAATTTACCACAAAACAGAGCCCACCGTAATCTGTACGAATTGCGTGATACGAAAGGAAATGACACTCGCTTTATTTCAATTATTCTTATCCACGTTAGTCTTAATGTATGTAAATCGCCCATATAATATGCATCTGTGATGTTTCGTGGTATATTGACGGATTTTTTCCGCAATGTTTCGTGTTCCGAAAATATTGTTACGGATTTCACGCACGGAAATGTCGGGGACACATGTAGTAGCTGTCATGCCACGTTGACACTTATGTCATGCCGATTTTATACGAGCTCCCGTAATTTTCACTTTATAAATGCCGAGCAGATAAAATTGCATTATTCAATGACCATATTTATTGTCATTTTTTTTTTTTATTTTTTTTTTTTTTATCGTGGTAAAATCATCAAATGAGTCCTCCCACCCAGGGCAGGGCGGGAGGGACTGTCAGACTTGTACTGACTAAAATCCACGGTGTCCTTCACTAGCCCTTTACGTACCGGGGTCACGGTAATCCCTTGGTCCCGCGACCATTTATTGTCATTATAGCGAAACGCAAGTCTATTATAATATTGATCCGGTTACGACTCAGTTCTCCTTCTTACATATTTTTTTGCAGTTGTCTAAATAAAAAATGGCTACTCCAATTGTAATTGATAGTTTGAGAGTTAATTGAATATGTATAAAAAGTTTCAATCGTTATTTATTGGAGTGGAGCGGTCACTGTCCGATATTAATATTTATAGAATGGCTATTATTCTGGTACTATTAAGACGGATCATAAGCAATTCGTGGCCTGTGTCGCCATCCGTTGACCAACCAACGGTAATTATTATTTTGAACAACATTCAAAACTCTTCTTTATAATATTTCTTTCTTTAACAGTTAACTTGGCTTTTCGGTTCGGCTAGGGATTTCTTAACAAACATTTTATTTCGACAGCGATACAATACTGCAAAACCCCAAATTAATTTCATTTTGAACTTAAAACGTTAATGTGAAAGCAATTTATGATCAATCAAATGAAACTAATTTCGAACTGACATAATTCCAAGAAAACCCCAATACATACTTATCCGTCAAACTTAGGTATTTATTATAAATGATTCATGAATGACTAAGTGGCTTTATCTGTACCTATACCTACCCACAGTGTGCAAAAAGAACCGACTGTGTACCGATAAATCGCGACCTCATTTTACATTCCCCCACGAGTGCGATTCAGTGCGAGCCAATAATAAGTATGAGCCACTCATCCACCATCGACGGCCCTCAAGTCTTTGAGCAGCCTCGCAATGAAGAAACAAAATGAAAAGCGAATTATTATTTCTCACATCCGAGTGTTTACTCGCCCCAGGTAACACTGGCCCTTTGTCGCACAGAAACAAATGAATTATAAAAATCTCTTTTGTTTATGTACCTTTGAATTTGCACGCAATTTCTGAAAGTAAATAATAAAGCGCTCTTAGCTCTTAGTCCGCTTTTTGTTTGAGTGAAAACTTTCGCTGGCTGAAAATGGGACGGCACGAGAGTACAAGTAGTATCAATATATGTAAAAGGAAACTTCCAGAAGAAAATATTTGACATATTGCTACGTAGTGACGGTTGACGATCCTATGTCAATATCGCACCGAATATTTGGTAGACTTGAAATTCTGTCCACATTTCTTTTATAAGCTTTTCATACGGATAAAGCTCCTTTCAAACCATAGGCAAGATCGTGATCGTGAGATGGATACCAGTGAAGTGAAGGATGCTACAATAAGTGTCAAGTCAAAGTAATGACAACAGAAAAATTTAGTAAGTCAGCTCTTCAATATAATATTATATTCTTATCCTACTAATATGGTCGCGGGACTGTACGAATTAACGTGACCCCGGAACGTAAAGGGCTATTGAAGGCACCGTGGATTTTATTCCGCTGGTCTGCCCTGGGTGGGAGGACTCATTTGATGATTTTACCACGATAAAAAAAACAACTAATATAATAATAAACGTGAAAGTTTGTTTGGATGGATGGATGTATTTTTGTACCTCTTTCACGCAAAAACCACTGAACGGATTTGGTTAAAATTCAGTACGCAGATAGTTTATAACCTGGATTAACACATAGGATAGTTTTTATCCCGATTTTATGTTCCCACATGATGATTTTCGAGTTGTAACGGGTGATACAGTTGGCAACAGCTAGTATAATACTATATTGAAGATAATACATACTATTTCCAGCTTTTTATGCATGCTGTATAATTAAGGAGTCTGTTATCTAAACCTACGTGGTTATGTGAATACGGTATATGCGGCCTGTAAGAAACATTATCATTCTTACCAATTGGTACGCAATTTATAAACTTACAAAGTACCAACATACCTAATCATGTTACTTGTACAAAAAGTTTCCTCTTTAACAAAATTTCTTTCTCGTATATCCTTTCTCAAGGAAAATGTGTGCACGAACAAATTTGTCTTCCAGCTCACGTTCAGCACAATTCCGGGAATGTTAGAGATCCGTAATGCGTTGGTTTTGCGCATATTTCTATATTGACATGCGTACGTATCTACATCACACTTTTTCTGTTAAAAAGTAGAAGAAATTGCCGAATTGAAGTTTATTGACAGATTGTACTAAATCTTGTCAAATGTGAGCAGTGCTGACAAAGGTAAAGGCTCCGACTACCGAGTTATAAGGGTTCCAACCGAGGTAGGGGCATTTTATCTTGTAATTTACCACTGCGCTCAAAACGTTGGAGGAAAACATCGTGAGGAACCAGGCATATCTTAGAAGACCTGTTACAAGTACCAACTCAACTGGGTCCACGTGCCTACTCCCTGTCATAGAGAGCAGGCCTGTGCCAGCAGTGGGAACTTTATCAAAATGTAAATTATTATTTTTTTTTTATTTAAAAAAATAACTTTGTCCCATACTAGGAATTTCTCCTGTGTCGTGGGTGCGTTTACAAGCATGTAAACTCACATACACAAACGCCCAAACCCGAAACAAGTACTTGTAGATCATACAAATATTTGCTCAGTGCGGATATCGAACCCGCGAAGCGCAGCAGTCCAATCGCTCAGCCACTGCGCCTACTGTGCCGTCAAAAAAATTAAACAATCTATTTATTCCTATTCAAAACACTTTCCAAGTCGCATTACAATCTTAACTGAAACAGTAAGTGAGGGCCTTTTCATTAATTTCCTCGACCAAGATATTAAAAAACCCTTTTCCAAACCCTTGAATTTTCTGGGAAATAAAACACTTTGTTCAACCTTGTACCAGATCCAGGTACTAACACTCCCCAACGCTCGTGTAAGCAAGTCGGAAAATTCCGGAAAATGAACATAACATGAATGTTATTGCAAGCCTTCACATCTTCCATTCAAAATAATGATCCTGTAATTTAAAATGAAATCTCAGACAGTAATTGTTTAAAATTGCGCCAATGAGTTTGTTTATTTAAGAAATTTCTTTGTAAAATAAATTATGATTTACAACCCCTGACGGCAGGGGTTGAGACGGCTCGAATAAGATACGAGGGGTCAACTTATGGGGTGAAATCCTATGCACAGCAAAAACTCGAGGTGAACGGTCCGTGAGCTTTTGAAGAATCTTGCTCCTTACTTTTACCTAACGCTTTGATGTGAAGAAATACAATTTTATCATTCATTCAAAGAAATCTGTCAATTTAGATGATATGCTTTACGTGTGGTGCTTATTTCTCTGATGTTTATGATCACTTTAGAACTACAAAGGCTTTATGTGCGCAATATTCGTAGTGCTAGTGTAAAAGGTTAAATATGTATTTCAATATTAGGGGGTGATCGAGTACCTTTTCCTAAAGAATGAGAATTTATATTGATGCTGAAGAAAAGCAGTCGTATTTTTCACAAAGTACAAAATAGGACCTACGTATAGGACAAAACAGAACAGAATAGAACAAAATAGAAGAAAGAAAGAAAGGAAGGAAAATTCATGGAAGGTATTGTACGGCTGCCCAAGGACCGCAGTGAAAAATCTAAAATTAACAAAAATGTGATTGTTTGTCAGTTTAGATGGATGTATGGATAGATGTTTGTAACACACATAGTTTGCAACCTGAAGAGATACTTTGGATTCCTATATTACGGTCCTGTGGGTAAGTTAGCAAACTGCACGCAGTCAAAGCAGCGGGAATAACAAGTATTATTTATTAATTTAAAAATTCATGGGACACAAAAATATTTTTTTTTACGTGGTAAAATCTTCACATGAGTACTCCCACCCAGGGCAGAGTGGGAGGGACTGTCAGACTCGTACTGACTAAAATCCACGATGTCCTTCAATAGCCTTTTACGTTCCGGGGTCACGGTAATCCGTACAGACCCACGACCACAAAAGACACATAGGCGAAATTAATGCCAGGGCCATTCTCTACCAAGTATCTTTCTATACTTATAGTTGTCTGTTCTACTAAACCATTCAACATATTTAATTCCCATACAAGCGAGATGGATCGATAACCACCTTAATGATCATTACCTCTATACTTATTCCATATTTCTAACAACAGCGGTAATTAAGGGTGCTTAAACACATTTGACGGTGGTTAAAGCAGATGGTTGACGCGATAGGGACAAAACGCTTCCTGGCCACGACTAGACGTCTCACTGACCACTGAACGCATTAATTATGATCTACGTTGTACTAGATTAAGATCGAAGTCAGATAACGTATGATTAACTACCAACCGACTGTTAGTTTTCGTAACACAATACTAGTAGTTAATAGTAACTAGTTGTTATTTGTTAGCGATCGGCGACCGCTGCGATGTGTCAACGGTCGCGCGCCGTTCATTTGTTTTAATGAATAATGCTTGAGCGTGTTCTTATTCTGGATTTAATTAACGTGGCGTTTCTCATATCTTGAGGGTTTAAGAACGATTGTTCGAAATTTGATTTTATTTTTCTTTCGTTTTTCTTATATATCGTGGAACACCCACACTTTGGAAAGTAAATACATATTGAAGTAGAATTTTCTGTGCCTATTATTTTTTGTGCTTAGATTGTATTTCAATAGACAATAATATTGGCTATTTTCTCTTTTAGATTATAAAGATATTTACACAAGCAAAAAATAATTATAAGTCTCTAGTATTTATTTAGGCACATGGCTGGTTTTCGTTTATCTATCACTATTTTAAGTAGATATTTATAAAAGCTCCAATATATTTTTTATCGGCTCGTTAGACACTACTATTTATTAAAAATACATAAACGTTCAACGTTCACTTTACATTCACACACAAAATATTTTCTCAGAAATAATAAATTCCTAATAAAGATAATCCATTCTGATAACGAAATAGCTAAGAAATACCTACACTACCTATTTACATATACAAGTTCTTCCATAAATTATTGTCGACCTTCGGAACTCCAGAATAGGTACGATTTATTTCCGTCTCGAGTCGTTTCAGTGAATCAGGATTATGGCAACGTTTGAAAACGTAAAAGTCGGTGGCTTCTTCGTTTATTCCGTTTTAACATATTCGTTTAGCCCCGGGTATTAGGGGTGGTGATTAATGAACCAGTTCTCAAAGGTACCCACCCTTCCTCTTATAAATAAATGACACTTAAATATTTTGTAAGTTATGACTACCATTTCAATTTTACGTGTTCAAGATTTTGTAAAGATATCTTAAGTTTTTGTTGTTTCGCCACCCCCGGAGAATAAAATGGTAATAGCAAAATCACTACTTTTCAGGAAAAATAAAAAACTGATTTTCGACTATATCTTGCCAACTAATTTGTGTAGAGAAACGAGAAATAGGACAATGGTAGCTAATTTTTTATGCTTTATAATGCTTTTAAAGAAGTTTTACTAAGGTTATTTGAACTAAAGATATTTCGAATTTAAAAAGATACTAAAATTCTTGTACTGTTTTAGTTTATTAATATACACTTACAATTTTAATCGCGGCAATTACCAGAACCTATGAATATTGCAATATTACATTACAATAATATTCATTGAAAAATGGATGCCAGATTAATGGAAAACAAGATCATTTGCAATTTTATTCTAGTTAATTTTCAATTTGCATAATTAGGTAACAGAAACTTAAACTTTTATTCTAGGGTCATAATTAAATTAATTATCTTACAGGTCATTTAATGAATTAATTAAAATGTATTATTACGAGAACAAAATGGTAATAGCGTTAACAATTTATTTTATCTATTTATTTTCCGAGAATCCTATTGTAAAAGTATTTGGCATATATTTTATGAAGAAACTTTTTTACCAATACTATGATACATTATTTTTCGGGTAGAAAATTGATGATGAATATTATTGCAATATTTTATAACTTTTTAAATACAGGCAGGACATTCACGAAAAAAATTGTGTAGATGTATTAGGCACCGTAGACCTCAAATATGACATAACACTAAAACTATGGTAATGACGGTTATCATTTTGTTCTCCGGGGGTGGCGGTTTTATGTGCTAAGTTATGTCTTGATTGCTCACGGTAATCATTACTTGTGTTATTGATTATAGAATGGTTGGCGGTAAGATTATGATATACATTCATTTTAATTATCAGAAACAGAATGCAAGTTTCTGAAAGAAAAGAACGAAAGTCATAAATTTTGGAAGATAGAGCTTTTTTTTACTTAAAAGGTTAGAATCTTTAATTTAAAACATTTTCTTCTTATCACTAAAACCTCGTTTTGCTAACAATTAATTCATCAGGAATGTAGAGGCCCTTAAACTCACATAACTGCAATTAAAACGCTCATAAATTGGTTAGCGATTCTGTGACGTCACTAAAACAGAGCTTAAGTTACATTTTACATAATCGTGCTAAGCTACAGTGGTACTTTACCCACTACTTCAGCCCCATACGTCGCGTGCATTCGAATCATAAGCATTTGTTACCGTAAGCTTTCCTCACTGGCTGTCACTGTATAAATTGAAAACCATTTATCATGCAATACATAAGGAGCTCAACGCTATCATATTTTTACATGTCAACATTTTCGTGGTTTATACAATATTCGATTATGGCACCGATTTATTGTAAAGTCTAAACATTAATCGACAACACACAAAATAAAGGCTTAGAATTTTATAAAATTAGCTGTCAAAAAGTTTAGTTCGAAGAAACCCACGTTTGATATAAGTTTTAAATATTCTTGAACTCCATTATATACCGTATAAACTTATGAAATGTTAAAGGTCGTAAGAAAATAAATTTAAAGAAAAAAGCGAGAAAGTTATTCAGTTGGTTATGATTACACACTAAGACTTGTTCGAACTTAAGAAAATAAAATAAATCTATGTAGTGTGTATTCTTAGGCCTTTTAGGCTCTCTTGTAGCCTTAAGCTATCACATAATAACAAGAGAACACGTTACGTTGCTTGATTAAACCTGCAAATCTACATTTTCGTGGTACTTGAACCAAATAACAACATTTTTCGTGAAATACAAACATCTAACAGAATAAAAGCCTGCGATCGCGTGTTTTGTTATTTGATACAAAAACCTAACAGTCGGCATTTCAAAATGTAGTGAGATACCATCCGTACAAACAGAGAGGCGAGCGTGGCAAAATGTGCAATATCTCAAACAAAATGCCCCACTTCACGTTCTCAACGAAATGAAACCTTACTGAATGTCTGCTCAAATTAAGCTTAAACATTTTCTCTTTGAGAAAAATATAAAACACACCTCCCTCTTTTAATGTTGCGCCATTAGTGATTTACGGTTTAAGGGCTTCGTGTTACCGACCATATTTCTGATACAATTACTTTTAAGCAATAAACTCTAATAGAGAGTGACAATCAACGTATTGGGATCAAATATCAACGTCTTGTTTAATTGGACGAAAGTGTTTTATGGAATTGTAGCTTCACAATAAGAAGTCGTTAGATACTAGTGAGTTCGTTAATGGACCATTAAACAGCCCTATAAATTTAAGTTAATCATGACTAATTGGACTGACACAAGGGGATACGAACAGGGACACATCTAGATCGAAAACTAGTCGGAATGTGCGGGTGGTCTCGTGAATGCAGCCTGAGCTTTTATAATATAAGATAATACGCGACTAAAAGGTTAACCACATAAAAATTAAGATAATACTGGTATGCGTAATGGAAAGCTAAATAAAAATGTCGTTATTACTATCTGTTATAGAACTACATTCGAGGAGCCGACCGACATAAAACACGACGATGATAAAAACAAATATTTAAGGCGTTTCAACAATTATATTACGTGCTTTTGTTTTAGCTAAGAGTAAAATCGAGAGCCCATAGAATCACCAATCGAGTGGACTGAAGTAAAGGATCTCCGTTTTAGTAAAACCCTTCATTAAACTTATCTGAGTCGGATCTAAGCTCGAATCCGTGTAATGTAATCGATTTTGGAACGAGAAGCCGCGAAGGACAAAGTGCGGTCACAAATTTACATATAAATTCAGGATTATTTTAATTTAAAACGCATTTGGAAAGTTTATTAGCATATATATGAGGGTCCATTACCGTTTCTTTGTCGCAGTCGGCTAATATAGCAGTTCAGTGAATTTGTACATTATGAACCGCGAGTAGAGGGTCGCTCGTCTCGCTGTAAACACATCGTAGCGAACAAACACTGCACTCAGCCCAAGTGTACCGCCACTTAATAAAATTAAACAATTTGTCAGTGCGCTGCGCCTTTATTTGTTAACAGTGGACACATTAACTTAGGCTCATTAAACAGATTTTCATCGTGAAATTGAATTACTTACTGTGTTAAAGCCGGCCGTACATCACCCTTAACAAGGCGTCAGGGATTAATTCGTATCCACTCACATTTGTTCGTTGAAATAAAAAGCAAATTAGCTCTTACATCGAACATGCACAGTTTTTCTTCAAACTCCCGGATAAAAAGCACAATGGACGTATATTTCAGAGCGTCTATTTTTAAGCTTAAAAGCGAAATAATGGGAGGAAATTGTATCGTATAAAACAGTTACCTAATAGATATGTTATACTTTGAGTGTTGAACGTTATAATGTTTCAATTCAAAGATCAATAACGTACCATTTAACATAAAATAATGTGGGTTCTGATATAATATTATATTTAAACATCAAAAGATACAAATATAGCAGGAGATGCAACATTAATTACTTAGGCTTAATTCTGTAGTGGTGTTAAATCAGTGGTGCGCTAAAAGACGCCTGTGATCCGGCTTCCGAGACGCATCTTGAACGCGTATTTGTTCTTGTTGCGCTAATAGCTCGTAAATATTTCAGCGCACAGTGCGGACACACATGCGCCTCTAGACAAATGGACGCTTATAAAATATATGTGCCCCGTCACTTTTAACATTCCCATACGTTAGTTCGTTACGTTTCCGACGACTGAAATAACAATGCTGGCCCATTACAACAGTCCCCAGTTTTAAAAGTCGAACGGAAACGACCGTGCCATCCATCACTTTTGGCCAGCACTTGACAAATGACAGCTGTTTAAGCATACTTAACTGGAGTTTAAACAATATAAAGTAATGAACGCTTCAGTATAGGTAACACGAAACTTGTAAGTTACTGTTTACTGAATCTTCTTTCCGACCAGAGGTTCTCATTGGCTCGTTAGGGAGCGGTTTGAAAGGGTGCGCCGAGTATGTTTCAAGTTCGGATTCTTGACATCTCGACGTCTTTCCGTACAAATAAGAATGTTCTTGTTTGTCCCGGCATTCTTTAAATATACCTTCTATTTTCGTTCACCTTGTTCGTGCTCATTATAATATCCAAATTAGAGATGTAAAAGAAACAAGTTAGACTTGTTTTGAGCAGCGTTGTAGAAGTAATAAAAATGTGTTAAACAAAGCGAACATTAAAACAGGTGGTCAATCAATATCTCCAAATTGAGACCGGACAAAATACTTGTATTCAGAAGGCGTTTCTGAAAAAGAATTTTAACAAATAATATGTGAGAGAAGCTCGGGAACACGTTGTCACAGGAGACAAGATGGGCGTACTTGTCAGTCGTTCCTCATTCGACGCCCCTAGTGGGGTCTCCAGTCTAACAGATTTTATGGGGCTCCGGATTAGTCGCGTGACACGGTTGGCCCACGCGCCCGCCGTGCGTGCTTATAAGACAGACTAGTCAATTATCGAAACAACCAAGATGACATGTTTTTAAGATAATTGAAGACATCCACAAATTAGAGCCAAGTCGCATGTAAAAAGTGTTTATCTTTGACTGTTTTAGTACAAAAATCGTCTGTAATTTTTTGTTGAAAAATCTCAAAGAAAAAGGAACAAGACAATGAATTGTAGCCATTATTATAGCAACAAAAAACAAGAGCTCTGCGTACGTCAAGGCGTGGAGGTCGATATAGTCTGCGGGATCACGTCTCGTCGCGTCGGCTATGAGAAAAGTTCTCTTGCGGGACGGGGGATTTATTTGTCAACTTTCCGCTGATAAAACTTTGTTTGACATTTGATTGTGAGGTCATGCCCCGCTCCAGCTTCCTCAGATAACTTCGGAGAACTCCCTTTTAGCTTCAAATTAATTTCTCTCGGTAATATTGACGTTGGAAAACTTAGTTTTATCATTTTTGAGTAACCCTTTCATGTTTTAAAGAAATTTTGAATAAAGCGAATGAAAACGTCTAGATTATCTTTCAGTTTCGATGCAAAAGTTTAAGTTCAAAATTATATGAATAACAACCTGTTTGTCAATATTAATAGCGTTTGAATATTTGACTACTTATAAAAATAAACTAAACTTTATCAAATAATAATAAAGAAGAAAACAATTATTTTTAAGGTAATTTCAAAGATAAAGAAATAAATTTAAGTGCAAGGTTGAATGACAAAGATTAAACGATGCGAAAAGCAATTTAGTTAAACTATTGGAAACAATTTGATTCTAAAAACAAAGCACTTAGGTATATTTAAACTTTTTCCATCAAGAAGTTAGGACAACACAACTTCGTAGACGAGGACTTGATTCGGCAATCAAGATTAATTTGTTCTGGCGATGTTACTAAATAATATGAGGTATTAACACGGACCACCCTAAAGTTCAAAATAATATTTCACAGTTAGTTAACGATCTATTTGGGTACCTGTGTGAGATATAGTGTGCGTTCTAGGGTGTTGCTTCGTCGGTGGGAGTTAACCTCAAAGGAATGCCATAAAGGTTCGGAAGTTGACAAATCTCTCGACGTTATTTCTGTACTAATTAGGGGCGGGGGCGTGGGCGATGTCACCCGACTGACAAACGAACACGTACGAAGCTCAGTTCTCAGGGATAAATTCATTTGTTGATCACTTCTAGTCATTGGTGGGCACTAAAAAGTGATGTTAAACAGAATCGTCACGTACAAGTGATTGCCGACACACGTTGAGTTTTTATTGAGATAATTATCTCTTTTTAAATTATTGTTGACGGCGTTTACGTGTTGTTATGAAAAGTAAATAAATGGATAATTCTAATGACAAAAAACAATTTGAAGTGTATAATAAAATGATCCGGAATTGAAATATTCAAAGATTATTGTTGTAGTCTAAGACTGCCTCATTGGTGTAGTCTTGAAGTGTGAAGTTCCGGGTTTGATTCCTAAGTTAACCAAAGAGTTATTGGGTTTTTCCATTTTCCATTAGAAATTCTCAGTACAAGCTATAGAGTCTGGACTTGTGCCCAGTTGATAGAAATAGGGGGTGAGCCTATTTACATGATGGGACTCAAATGTAACTGGCGAAAAACAGCTGCAATTAAAGTACACTTCTGCCTCACCTTTAGGGAATAACAGTCGTGATTTTATGATGTTATTTTTTTTAGTCATATTTTGAGTAGACAGTGGATTTAGATATATTGAATATACTTTACCGTCCACTAACATTTTTATAATTTCACACAACTTTTTCACAATTGTTCTAATTGTATGGTTACAATAATTACCTTATCGCGAATAGCGCTATCTAAACGTTATAATTTATATAGTTTTCATAGTTGGGATATTTTTTTTTATATATTTTCATACTACTTACAAAAATGAGATTTGAAAACATTCCCAATTATTTGCATCTTACCTGGTCCAAGAAGCGAAGAGATAAATGGCGCTTAATGATCTGAAACAAAAGACAAACTCCGTTAGGACCTTGATTTACAACCCTTACCTTTGATCACAACCCGACCTAAAGGTAATGTTTTCGCTAATTTACATTAAATAAACGTTAAGTCGTTTACGTAGTAATGAAACTTTGAAATAATAGGGTATTTACTGAAAAAATCTGATTAAACTCTCAGTTAAATTATCAAAACAAATTTTAAACGTATTTTTTCTCATGTTACTTCGCATGGTAAATCATCAAATGAGTCCCACCTAGGGCAGGGCGGGAGGGACTGCCAGACTCGTACTGACTAAAATCCACGGTGTCCTTCACTAGCCCTTTACGTACCGGGGTCACTGTAATTCGTAAGTCCTTCTCCTGTTACTTAAACCAAAATTGCCAAGAAAGCAAGCTCATTCTGACGTCATGAGCTCGCTTGAGTATTGATACATTTTATCTTTGTCAATATTCATGGTTTAAAAAAAATAAAAAATATGTGTCCTTTATTTTTCATAGCTGTAATCGACGAATTAGGTACGTTTGCAATTTATTGATGCTGTCAATGCATGCCTACTATGGATGTATTATTGATATACCTCTACAAAACCCTTTGGAGAAAACAAGTGTTATGTTACGTTACAATGAATTAAATATAAAAATAATTTACCAATTATTAATTACTTAATTAAAATATCCTACTTAAATATTTCGCTGTCAGGAACCGCTGGCAACTCATTTCAACGAGTCCGTTGCATTTTAAATTGATGTTCACGTAAAAACGGCACAATTTTAAATTAATTTAAATCAAGTTACATTCATTAACGCTTTTCAGTTATCCCCTTGACGGCTGCTATTCTGCTTTAAAATTAATGATTAAATCGGTTTAATTATCTGGTTCATTAATTTTAAATATTATAGGAATCGGATATTTAATAAAACAATGTGTACAATCCGAAACTATTATAAAACAATTTAAAAATAATGTTCCCGATACCAGTGGGCTACTATTATTTAGATTTTTAAATTTCATATCAAAATATTTAAAAATGTAAATGATGAGTTTAAAAATGAATAAAATATTACATACAAAAAGAAACACCCGCATTTTCTAAATAGTAAATAATTAACACATATCCTGAAATATATTCAAAACTACGTGAGATAAATAAATATTAATTGATACCAAAAGCAACCATGTTGCTAGTTGTTTATTAAAGTTTTTTTTTGTATTTCATTCTGTGGACTCCCGAGCATAGGTCTCCCCCATTCTTTCCACTTCTCTTGAAGGTGGACTTCTTCACCTCATTCCGCGAGGGGGTTCCTCATCCAAAGAAGAAAATTGTTATTTATTATTTCTTATTAGACTGTATCTTCAGAGAACTTGGTCTAATAAAATTTTAAAAAAAAATTGCAGACTTTCCTTTTAAAGCCTTTCACAGCTGCCTTTCGCCAAAACTCTAACACATTCCTTTCTTTTCCAATCAAGCTGACTTCAATGATGACCAGCAAATTTGAAAACCGAACCCAACCCGCCTATAGGTTACGAAGAAAAGCAATTCATGTTAATCCCAGAATACATTACACCCTCCGCTCACAGATCGTATTCACATTTGCTACGGTTTTTTAACCGTCTTCCTACCGGCTACCGTAACTGTTCGTTTTTTACAAAAAACGGAACGCAACCGGTCGGCTGTGGCTTCTCGTCCATTCCCACACTGTTTTTATCTGATCTTTTAAAATTGGAACCTTATTTTGACGTATACTTAACAGTTTAATTGTCTCTTTGTATTCAGTAAAAGAGCTTGCATGCATTATAATTCCAATTTTAAAATTGTTTCATACAACCTACTAAAATTAAAAGGTTTCTAATATTTATGTATGTTTAAAGTATGAAGCCAACATGCAGTTTTCTGTAGTCGTTTATCAAAATTTTAAATAACAGCAAGTTGCTTGTGCATAATTAATTATTCTGTTTAAAATTGTGACGAAGCTGAACACGCAATCCTTCATTTTTTAAGTAAAACTTATTACTTCACATTTAGATTAAAATAAAATTTATGTGCTGGCGACTCCACCCTTTCAGAAAGGTTACTTCTGAATGATTAAATGTAGACCTTTGTTTTGCAGTGAATTGACTCCATGTTAAGGGTTTTTTTTTTTTTTTTTTTATCGTGGTAAAATCATCAAATGAGTCCTCCCACCCAGGGCAGGGCGAGAGGGACTGTCAGACTTGTACTGACTAAAATCCACGGTGTCCTTCAATAGCCCTTTACGTACCGGGGTAACGGTAATCCCTTGGTCCCGCGACCCCGGCAGGCTTTGGCCCTCTACAGGCCCCGTCAATGTGCTGACACTCCTTGAGGCGCGCGTGGAACACAACGCGCCGTCGACCCGGGCATGGTCCATGGTCGGACAGCGAGTCGCCCATTACTCGCTGCCCGCATGCCCGCGCCTACGGTGGCCGGAGATCGTCTTGCGACGTCCGACGCCGTGGGCGTCTACCACTGCGGCTGGGGTGGAGGGAGGACGCTGTCCTCTCCCTCAGGCGGCCCGCCTCCTCCTTCACGAGCATGACTGCTTCGCAGAAGGAGGCGACCGCTTCCCACTCCGTCTCGCCCCGCAGCATGGCCTCGACCAATGCCGGGCGCGAGAGGTCTCAGCCTATCGCCGTCGTGAGGACACGGCGGTGCTCTGCCCAAGCGGGGCAGTCCTGCACCGTATGCTCCACCGTGTCCTCCGGACGATCCTCGCAGTGGTGACACCCAGGCGTTTCTTCCCTCCCTATCAGACACAGGAACCTCCCGATCCATGTTAAGGGTAGGCACATTTTTCATATGTACTACATGTTTTCCAAATTCGGTCAAAAATTTGGGTTCAATTTACTTAATTTTCCAAATGAAGTGATCATCCGGATAAAATAAGATAAGTACCTTTCTTTTTTGGGATAGAAAGTCATGAATCCCACTCTAGATGGTGCGGACGGGACTGTCACGCTGCCTGTACATAGAAACGGAGCGAGGTTGCGGAGCGGACAAACAGAAAAAATATTAACCAACTAGCTTCCGCCCGCGACTCCGTCCGCGCGGATGTCGGTCTTCGCGTGGATGGTTTATTTCTCCATTTTGAGTAACTCTGACAATGACATCTTATAAATATTACGGCGCTGAATCCACTGCGGGTAATGCAACGTGTGTTCGCAGTTCTACAGAACAACGCCTATGAATAAAACTGAAAAATAAGTTTTTTTTTTCTACGTATTTTTCCAGGATAAAAGGTATCCTATATTATGCCCAGGATAATAAGGTATAACTATACCAAGTTTCATCGAAATCGAACCGTTAGTTTTCACGTGATGCCTGCACAAACAGACAGACAGACAGACAGACAAAAATTTTTTTAATCATATATTTGGGTTTGGTATCGATCCAGCAACACACCCCGCTATTTATTTTTTCAATATTTTCAATGTACAGAATTGACCTTTCTACAGATTTATTATATGTATAGATAGGATTGCACTAAATCGCAGCTCCTCCTCAATAGTGCAATCCTATCTATACTATTATAAAGGTGAAGAGTTTGTTTAGTTGAGCGCGCTAATCTCAGGAACTACTGGTTAGAATCGAAAAAATATAGTACATTTATCGAGGAATGCTATTGGCTATATAACATCAGGGTACAACCTATAGGAGCCGAGCAGCGGGGTTGAAACCACGGGGAAGAGCTAATTGGTTTATATTTTTCTGTTCCATTTCGTAGCCTCGCTTCGCTCCTATGAACAGACAGCCTTAGACTTGACTGGCAAAAAAACCATCCAGTTTCATTCAGCTTCTCTTTGCATTCTAGGGCTGCGATGGCCTTAACAGATCCGACTGGCAATATACCTTTTTTTTATCGTGGTAAAATCATCAAAGAAGTCCTCCCACCCAGGGCAGGGCGGGAGGGACTGTCAGACTTAACTGACTAAAATCCACGGTGTCCTTCAATAGCCCTTCACGTACCGGGGTCACGGTAGTTTGTGAGTCCCCCGATCCCGGCAGGCTTTGGTCCTTGGCAATATACCTCACAATTATTCGGAAAATTATTTCTTCATGAAACATAATTCCGTAACTTTCTCTACCTGATTATTCTACAACGATACTAGTAGATATAATTATGTATGTACGTATATATATACTCCTAGTAACCGAGAACAAAGGGTAATTTTCGTTATTAGGTACGCGAATTACTTCCTCTGTATATATGTATAACGCGGTAACAAGCTTATTAGACTGACATTTATTACATAATTGATGAACATAGTGGCTGTAATAATCAGGAAAACTTCCAGATTTTTTAATTATTTAATTCATTTCCAGATTTTAACTTAATTTTACTCAAAAGCTTTAAAGCCTTTGTCAAACAGACTGGCGTGGCGAATGCGAAGCATGACGTTTCTATTTGTAATATATGGAATTGTTTGAATCCAGTCACATAGAAAAGCGAAAGCGATCAGATAGCGTGACAGAACTATCGGACTGACGTCTCGCTTCGGTTCGGTATCGCTTCGGAAATGCTTCGCTTTTGCCTGTCTGTTTGGCAAAGGCATAAAGGATTTTAGGTAGAATATAAGGTGACTAAAAATAATACTGTCAGAGTTATTATGAAATCTATTCTGGGCCTGATTAAATGAATGGTTCTAGTCTGAATTTCAGACGCCAGAAGGCGTTACGGCAGTCTTCTGAGTGGTCAGTGTTGACATGAGTTGGACAAAAGCAAAGATTAGAGATCCATATAACTCATATATCTAAGGAATTGTAAGCCTGAGGCCTGAGCCCTGTAGTAGAATATTACAAGTTAACAGAAACAGAAAAAAAATGAACTCTGTTCGATTCAGAATCCATTGAAACAATCCAACTGAAACACACTTTATTCGACAAAACCCATCATTACAGTTAACTCAAAACCATAATACTTAAAAGAAATCCAATAATTACCGTTACCCCGAAACGAAAAGGGCTATTGAAGGATACCGTGGATTTTAGTCAGTACGAGTCTGACAGTCTCTACCCTGGGTGGGAGGACTCATTTGATGACTTTACCACGTAAAAAAAGAACTACTTATGTGGTTAGTGGAAGTCTCTTAAAAGATTGTCGGCCCTAGAACGCTTGGCTTGTGAAGGAATAGAGTGTATTTTAGTCAGTCAGAGTATGACAGTCCCTTCTCTGTATAAATACAGGGCAGGAGGACTGTTTTATACACAAAAAATGAAACGGAAAATTGTACAAAATAATCATCGATACAAATTGTTTTTTTTAATCAATCTTGTCGTAAACAAAAGTAAGGAATGTAATCAGTAGAATATTAAGTAAAAAGGTTAGGTTAGATTTACACTAGTATATTTTATCACATATACATTGTTCGTAGGTTCGTTAAGTCGCGCTAACCAAATAAATTACGGAGCAAAGTAATTAGAACAGATGTTATTAAACGTAATCGAAACTACATGAGACCTTATATTGATCTCAAGTTTAGGATAATGCTGGTATAACATTAGAGAGGTAGACTTCATTATTACTCCTGATAATTATATACAGGGTGAATTTTTCAAGTGGGCGTGGATGGCTATATCCGAAACTATGAGAACTTTGCCTTATGTGATTACTTCCCACAATTTGATCCTTATTAGTAACATTATGTGATTTTTATTCCAAAATCAGCGGCTTAGAACCAGGGTTATTTAATTTTCTAAAATTTAATGATTCAGTTTTCGTTTTTTGATATTCCTCATAGTTTCGGATATAACCATCCACGCCCAGTTGAATAATTCACCCTGTTTATAGCCAAGAATATTCCAAAAATATTTATCTCTAGTTTTGTAGCTCGTGTTTCGTCATTATCATCAATAGCTACCAATGTTCCCACTGCTGGGACAAATGTTCACACAGGCCTCCTCTCACAGAGGAGTAAGACCACAATCCGTGCGGGATGGTGGATGTCACATTTTTTCGAATTCTTTGTTCTAGAACAGGTCCGTTTTGAGAGCAGTGGTGATAAAATAAATTACACAATGCTCCTGGCTGGGTTCAAATCCACGACCTACAACTCGTAAGTCGTAGCCGATACCAGTGGACTACCACTGCACTGCACGTGTTAAAATTAAATTAAACCTAAACTCAGCCACGTACTCATAACATCTTCATATAAAATAAAACAGAGAGTCCTGCGACTGACATTAAACAATCCTCATACAGTAATGTATATTATATTCACTTATACACGTCTACTTTAACAAGAATACGCTGACAGAATACAGTGACGAGTGCCCTTCAGTGTACGGAACACCGCTCATTAGATCCTATTGCGCCCTTAAAATTATACACTTAACAACTTACCTGCTGCGTACGTTTTCAAGCAGCACTAAGCTCTAGTAATCTCATCTGAACGAACGAACATCTGACGTGAATGGCTTACGTTTCAAAACATAAGCCATTCACGTCGCACATAAAATACACCATGTTAATTATATTTTCTAAAGCGTGTCTTCATATTGAGCGTTTGTCTAGCGTGTAGGCGGTTACGCTGCGTAGTCCAGTCGTAACTGCTGCGAATAGAACTTCGTAGAGGTGGCGTAGACGTCTACGAGAATGTGCTACGCTTACGTACTATGCCGCTGCTACGGTGCGTATTTTTTATTTATTTCTATCTAATATTCTCAAATACAATAATTCTGTCAATTTACCAAATGTTTCAGTTTAAAAACCCACCAGGTTATTTTGATTGTAGTATGACCAGGTAAAAATCTTGGAAATATTCCACCTGTATTTTAAAAAGCCATAGCTACTGCAACATGGCATTCTTAAAAGAGGTCTTAAAAGAGGGCAGTCGATCCTTGTAAAACTAGGATCTCGCCAAATCAGAACCAAACGTGCGCATAACATGCAGCACGTGACCAGTTTTATTGAGAGAACTGGACTCGTACAATAAGACGGAAAACGATAGAACATAGCCAATACAACAAATATTATATACCGATAATTGGTTACAATATCTCCAATAAAATCGACGTAATTTGAAGCTATAAAACTCAATGAAAAAATATTTTTGATGGGTATTTATCCGACTAGAATGTACAATTGGAACAAATCAAGCCAAAAGGACATTATCTGTGAAATTTTACTATCTGTACAAAGCTATTTTGGATCTTATCTGTTGAAATAAACATTAAAAGTACAGATTAGTTTTGTTTTTCGTAATAGAAGTTGTTAAAATATTATGTCGATTCCCGTTAAAACGTTAAATAATTTCTCATTTTGTTTTGTCGACACAATTATTAAACAAACTCCAGCTCGGGGTAATGTCAAAAACTTTTTCTAGGAAGGTTTCGTTGTTCTCATTTCAACATACAAAGCCGCTGGCGGTCACTCTTTAGAGCTTTTATTCACTTTTCCTTATCAGTTAAATCAAGAGATAATTCTGCTTTTGTTTTTTATTTCATTAATGTATTAGGGAAATCCATTTTATTGTCAATAATATGTTTGATATACACAGACTAAATTCTCTTCCTGCGCAGTTTACAAACTGAAATGTAAACTGCACCGTTGATTGTTTCAGTACATCTAATCACTGCAGCGTCTAAGCCTGATAATGCCGACTTAGTGGCAACAAAA
This sequence comes from Agrotis puta, assembly GCA_943136025.2. NCBI lineage: Eukaryota > Metazoa > Arthropoda > Insecta > Lepidoptera > Noctuidae > Agrotis > Agrotis puta. Next base: position 10,112,948 of record OW964178.2, read on the forward strand.
AGGCTTCTACAATACAAGAAGCGGTCTCAGTGAGGGCAATGGCTAATTAACTGAGTGTATGCTCAGTAGGAATTAGCTGCTCAATTAGAATCACATTACGTGGAACAATTTACCGCTAACCGGTCGTGGGGCGTCCGATGCGCTCGGAATAACAAAATGGCTGTAGCACGAGATCAAGAACATTGTAGAATTGACGCTTCTGATATTTATTGGACGGTATCGATCTTTTAACATGGTTATTAAATATATAGGTATTTTAATGTTAGCCGTTTTCCTATGTCTCCGTTTTTAAGGTAGTTTTTTTTTATGTTTGCAAATTGAGATTGAAGTATTTTTTAAGTGGAAATCTATATAAAGAAAAAAAAAATCACAAAAACTACGAGCGTTATTAAAAACCAACAATTACAAATAAAATATCCAATTAAACAAATGTTCAATCTTTACATGATGATTAATTGCTAGTCTGTGCCGCGAGGTATCATTACTAGAAATAGTTTTTCATATAAGTAGATCGTCTTTAGTCTTTATTTAATGAAAGCGAGAATTGTTTATGTTTACAAATTAAGCCAATTATTATCATGAACTTTGCTTTATAGATACTTTTTGTATTTGATTAAATTCATAACACAAAACCGTCTCACCAAACAACAATAAAAGTGAAAAAAATTAATAACAACAACAATAAGCCTTCCAGAAGTTAATTCTCCCGAGTTATATTTAAGGACGCAATAACATTTTCTTGCTTTATTACTTTACTTTTGGGAAATTAGCTATGTTTATCTGTATGGCAAAAAGCCGAATTGTTCAGAGGGAAATTAAATTTTCTTCTGTACTTACCATTATAATACTCATGCCAAAATTAACTGGCACCACGACGTTTCGTACACGAAAATTTTGCACATAAATACATTTTCGACCCGCCTTTTATGTTTCGGTTAATTATCCTGAGTGTGGGGAAGATATATGGTCGCAGGTATTAAACAAACTTTGTACCTATCCGTTTTGATTTATAATGTGAGAAGTTACGAAATTTGGTCCCCATAAAAGCTGACCTCCATTAAAATATGGAGGCCTACTCCTTTAGGTAAATTAGCAAGAATATATTTGACAACCTTTAATCAGCAACTATAATAAAAAAAAGAGCAGTCCTAACCCTCTCACGCAACCGGTCACGTATGACCTTGTTATCACATTGCTAACTCTATGGCGCAATCAGTGGAACTTATTGGTGAACATCGCAACCCGAAAATCGTGATCGGACCACCCACGGCCGCTGTGAGAAGGCAAATGAAATAAAACAACGATAAATAACAGTGCCCTCGCATAATTGATCACAAATTAAAACTCGCGCCGCGTTCCAAATGTTAAACGTCGACGTCGCCGAAAGCGAAATTAGTATCTGCATACACGACCCACTCACACATGCACAGGACAGGGTTGTCTCCAGAGAATCAAACCGGAATTACGTCCCTTATGTTTTGATTTGTCATTCGAAATACAGGGAGGATATATTTAACTTTAAAACCGAGTTAACCGTAAATGATGAAGCTTACACAAAGTAGAATTCCAGTGAAGCTTAGAATTTGTAATCAAGTCATTCACAAACAATCCTTGGCACACGATGTATTTATTATCCCATGAATATTTACAAAGTGCATACAGCTAAGGCTTGCTAACCCTAACTAGCGCATACATGTGTACTTTACGACGTCAAACAATGGGCCACATTCAGGACAATATGTCACTAAAAATAAATGGATTTTGTTCAAGACATTCAGTGTTTTATTATAAAAGCCGCTTATTGTGTCGAGTTGTAAAATTGTGACTTAACTATAAAACGGACATAAACAAAACGTTATAAGTTTCTTGTAAGTATCGTTATTACTTTGTGGAAAAGCTTCTATGGATATACGTGTACAACATATTTTCTGTCACATGGCGTCTGGAATTAGTACGACATTATCTTGAAAATACAATGAGCTGTGATACAAACAGCCAACAATTTCTTAACAAAATGTTATTGTGAGATGATATCCATATCCAACTACCAAATAACAATAAAATAAACTTTAGTTAAGATTCCAATCAAATGAAACATAAAGAAGTATGTACTTAAATTAAAATACCAAATGATTATATCCATTCCAATACGCTGCGTAAGTGTAATTTCCAAGAAATGGTATTCAATTTAGTGTTCTGCAAGAAGGCTAATTCTGAGAAGGTCTGCCATTAACTATAAATAAATTCTTCATCGAACCGATTCTATAGTTCTATCGAACCGAAGCATTTTGTGCACTTAGTTATAACACTTAAAGTGTTATATTGAAACAGAATAAAGCGAAGATACTAACACTAAGTAGCTAGGAAATTGTAGGTAACGAGCAAAATACGATAACTTCACGCTTATGTTCTCCGAAGCGGTAGCCAGTGTGTAACCAAGTACAGATTTCAGTTATGTTATCTTATAGGAAATACACTGATGTGCTTATTTGCACTTTTGAAGATCTCAAGAATAGTTTACAATAGTACCTAGAATAGTGTCTAGGGGACGCTTAAAAGTAACCTCTTAAAATCAATTCACATGACCTATATCTGTTCTTCCAGCGATGTCCAAGATTCTCGAAAAGCTCCTTAATAAAAGATTGACCAAATACCTAACGAAATATGAAATATTATCAAAAAACCAGTATGGGTTTATTGCTGGTAAATCCACAGAGGATGCTGTTAGAACTCTCACTGAAACCGTAGTTAGGGCACTAGATAGTAAACGTAAGTGCATCGGAATCTTTTTGGACCTCGCGAAAGCTTTTGATACTGTCTCTATACCGGATCTATTGAGAAAGATGGAAAATATAGGTATTCGCGGAAAAACATTAGATCTATTTACTAGTTACCTAACTAACAGACAGCAACGCATAAGAATAGGCTCACATACAAGTAGGACTGCTGAAATCACATACGGAGTTCCCCAAGGCAGCATTCTTGGCCCCCAGTTTTTCTTAATTTACGTGAACAAACTTTGTGATATGAAACTTAATAATGCAAAAATAGTAGCTTTTGCTGACGACACGGCAGTGGTCTTTCACGGAAATAACTGGGATGAAGTGGTTAATCTAGCAGAAACAGGTCTCCAAATTATGCTTAAATGGTTAAATGCGAATAAATTAACTATAAATCTTGATAAAACAAAATTCTTAACCTTCTCAATAACTAAAACTAAACTACCTCCACTAGGTACAAGGAAAATTAAAGCCCACGTCTGTCGTGATATAGCTAGTAGAACTAGTAATTGTAACTGTCTCCATCTAGAGCAGGTCGCACGAATAAAATATTTGGGTGTCTGGGTTGACGAGAATCTTAACTGGCATACTCATACTGAACTTCTATCAAATCGTTTGAGAAAGTTAATGCCTATTTTTAAAAGAGTTCGCCATATAGAAGATAAGAATACCTTGAAGATCATTTACAATTCATTATGTAAATCCATACTAGAGTATTGCATATCCGTCTGGGGAGGGACTCACAAAACACATCTTTTAACAGTTGAACGGTCACAAAGAGCAGTACTGAAAGTCCTTACAAGTAAACCCAGACTTTACTCTACAGCTTTACTATATAAAGAAATAGGAGTTCTTACTGTACGGCAACTATTTATCTTACGCAACCTTAAGTACGCCCATAGAACTATTCCAAAACCTACATCTATTAATATTCACAAAAGAAGACAGGATAACATCTTTCAAAGAATACCGCATCATACAATATTTGCCAAGCGTCATCCTTATATTGCAGCTCCCTGTGTGTACAATAAAATTTGTAAAAGAGTGTCCCTGCACAAATTAACAACTTTAAAGTTTAAAAAAACAGTAACAGCCTTTCTCGCATCGTTAGACTACGCAGAAACTGAACAACTATTTTATGTGCCTACCTGATTGATATATTTTAAGTCACAAACCAGTCGACTAATCAAAAATCTACATATTCTATTCATCATTCATAATACAACAACCTTACACACACACGCACACGTAAATGCACACACACAAACACATGCAAACTTGCACACACTTACACGCAAACGCGCGCGCGCGCGCGCACACACACACACACACACACACACACACACACACACACACACACACACACACACACACACACGCACACACACATACACACACACAAGGAACATCTAAATGCTCCAAACATTTCTTACTGTTTACCTTTCTTATTTTTAATTTTTTGTAATTTTAATATTAACTTTTTTTTAAATATTAACTTTTCTTATTTTTTGTAATAATAGTTAACTAAATACGGACTGTAAATTATAATTGTAACATAAGCCAACCGCGATTCCTTCTGTCACTTATAGCACAGGGAATCCTATTTTAAGTGACAGAGTATTATTGTTGTAGCCTAATACTTTTTGAACCAATAAACGTATTTGTATTTGTATTTGTATTTGATACTAGATACATTTGAGATATCTATGGTTATTTTACTCCCCTAAGATTCCCCTAAAGCTTGTTTTATTATGGGGTCCAGACGTCAGACAGCAACCAATGCTATTATTACGTTCATCGTGATTTAATTACAACGACAAAGATTTTAATAACAACGGACAAAAGCAAGGTGGAAAATGTTCGTAACTTTGAATTTAAACATTATATTTATATTAATGAACAATAAACCTCTGCAACAAACCTTTTCGAGTCCTTTATGGAGGTTAACGGTCTTCATTATCATCAACATAAAGGCAGAAAACGATAGAATAGCGTATAAAATCACAACAGACACCGATTAAATCGACGTTAGGTCAGATTACTTGAACATTCTATCAATCACTGCAGCCGACCACACTGAATGGCCGTCCCAAGTCGGGGGCATCTTGGACCACATTAAAATTCATTGAAAACTTGTCTAATATGGTAGTACGTGACGCGATTGCCGGTACGTTAGCCCCGCTGTTGGCTGGATATGAAAATTTAACATCGATTTAAGTCCATGTAAAATGTTATAAATATGTAATAGTGGAGCTGGCGCGACGTGCGACGCACTCACGGACACTGCACGGTGCAATGATGTGTTTATTTTGCGTTCCGACTGCTAATTTGAATCCGTAATGTTAATCATTTTGTTACCTATCTACATACAAAACATGTGCGTATAAACCGCAATGACTAACAACGCTAAACGGATGTTCTAGATTTTTTTGTATATATGTAGGCTTGGATTACAACCTACCATATACATAAGACTAACGAGTTACTTCACAGACATTCGTCATATATTTATGGGCAACGGAAAACGGTCGCATTTCTTCTTAATTCCCATACATATTTATATTCCGGTGTGTCCTAAATAAATAAAATATGACATCTAATATTTGCTTTCAACACATCATAAGTTCATAAGTCGAGGTTGTGAAACATTACATTTGACCAATCGTGATGTTCGTAAAAATAACTGGAGTCGTAAGAGGCGGACTTTCTTATCTGTACGTAGTAATATGTAGTTTTATTTTAGTTGTGTCCTTGTTGCGGCCACCGAGAGCATCATTCGCGTGCCTATCTCGACTACAAATCAGTACCTCTGTGGAACTGCCAGATAAAAACTTTAAACACAAAAAGCAATCTTAATCCTTGGCATTATGATTCGTTTTTGTTCGCATCAGATAACAAAGGTACACTCCTGAAGTGCCTCATTCTATGCAGTCCACCAAGGCTTATCGAGCTGTGGCAATCTGCGAACACTATTTTGTTATTTTTGCAGAAGTAATGTAGATGAGGGAAGAAATATTACGGACTTTGCCATTAAGGGGGATATTTATGGGCTTAGCAATGTTTTCCTTGGTGGTGTTGAAATTATTAATGGCGGATTTCACTTCTGATATAAAAACAGTAGAGTAGTGCCTATTTACTAAGGTTATTTTCTTTTAGATTGGCAAAAAGTACGGATTATTATTACTATAAACGAAAACGACTTCTGTACATTTCTTTTTAGATTCCCTGATAGAATTAGGTAAAAGAACGTTTATTGAATCTGTGTAGACTGTCTGCCTCTATTTCAGCTTGACTGTTTCTTTTTCATTTTTCAGTACACTAGTAAATTAAAGAGTTTTAAGAGCTGTTATATAAAGAAACAAATATAAAAATTGTACATACATTTTAATGTCATTTAAATGTCAAATGTCATTCAAGCAACGTTAATACGTAAAGTTACAAATTGCTATTTAATCAATTCAACAATTGGTTTAAAATCACGGGAAACCAATTGTAATAATGTTTTCAAACTTATCATGCAAATATCAAAATTATTTATACATATTAATTCAATGTTCTTGGTAAAATGGATTATCAGAGCAGCTCAATACCAGTTGTTGGATTTTAATATTATCAACCAACAAATAGTATAATATTTAACTAACTGATATTTAAACTGCAATTATCATACGCTTCGTAATTTAATCAGAGGTTTCATCAGCCGTATTGACTAATATAACATTGCATTGTTGATATTTTCAATTAACTATCAATCTAACATTATAAATGTAACAAATGATTACGAATTCTGTTTGTATTGACGCGCTGATCACATAAACCGCTAAATAGATATGGGGGTTCGCATTTTAGATTTTGTTTTGTTTGTTGTCATGGCGGAGACGTGAAACTATGTAATAGTAATGTGTGATAAATAGGTAATTTATCTATGCCTCACTATTTTGTATATAATGGAACAGTAATTTATATAAACTTCTAAAAGGGTCAACAATGAAGAGACTCATTATTTATTTATTTTTTAGTATGAAACCATCTCTAATTCATCTCGAAAAATCCCCGGGTCGACGGCGCGTTGTGTTCCACGCGCGCCTCAAGGAGTGTCAGCATAGTGACGGGGCCGTGTAGAGCTGTAGAGGGCCAAAGCCTGCCGGAGTCGCGGGACTCACGAATTACCGTGACCCCGGAACATAAAGGGCTATTGAAGGACACCGTGGATTTTAGTCTTAGGACTCATTTGATGATTTTATTAAGTAAAAAAAAAAACGAAATGGACCCAAAAAGAGTGTCGCTACCAAATATATACAAAACTAAACGCGCACATAATTCATTATTCTACAATTATCTTATATTAATTTTAAGCTATAACAAAATCGTCTATGAATGGCGCGTGGAGGCGCAGCGCCGGGGCGAAACCCCGCTGCCTCGACAAGTCGAGGCGCGGCGAGAAGAGCTCCGGCGCGATCTCAGGGCAGTATGGAGGGAGCGACTGTCGCAACCGAGGTCCGGGCACGCCGCAATCGCGGCGGTAAGACCCCTCTTTGAGGAGTGGCTGGATAGGCGTCACGGCGTCCTTACCTACCGCATGACGCAGGTCCTCACCGGACACGGAAGTTTCGGGAGGTACCTGTGTCTGATAAGGAGGGAAGAAACGCCTGGGTGTCACCACTGCGAGGATCGTCCGGAGGACACGGTGGAGCATACGGTGCAGGACTGCCCCGCTTGGGCAGAGCACCGCCGTGTCCTCACGACGGCGATAGGCGGAGACCTCTCGCGCCCGGCATTGGTCGAGGCCATGCTGCGGGGCGAGACGGAGTGGGAAGCGGTCGCCTCCTTCTGCGAAGCAGTCATGCTCGCGAAGGAGGAGGCGGGCCGCGTGAGGGAGAGAACAGCGACCTCCCTCCACCCCAGCCGCAGTGGTAGACGCCCACGGCGTCGGACGTCGCAAGACGATCTCCGGCCACCGTAGGCGCGGGCATGCGGGCAGCGAGTAATGGGCGACTCGCTGTCCGACCATGGACCATGCCCGGGTCGACGGCGCGTTGTGTTCCACGCGCGCCTCAAAGAGTGTCAGCATAGTGACGGGGCCTGTAGAGGGCCAAAGCCTGCTGGGGTCGCGGGACCAAGGGATTACCGTGACCCTAGTACGTAAAGGGCTACTGAAGGACACCGTGGATTTTAGTCAGTACAAGTCTGACAGTCCCTCCCGCCCTGCCCTGGGTGGGAGGACTCATTTGATGATTTTACCACGATAAAAAAAAAAAAAAAAAAAAAAAAACTATAACAAAATAAGAATCAGTTTTCTTTAAATGCGAGTATACTTTTTAAACCTCTCCGAAACTCCAATCAAAGTCCGTTACGGGACTTCAGATACTGAAAAATGCATCCAAACTTTGCATTTTCCTCTGTTATGGCAAATACTGTAGAACCGAGTCTTCTTTACTTATTGATGAAGGCAACTGAACTCATGTATATTCTATCGGTTGAGATAAAACTTGCAGCCACGATTTTGCATTCACGACAACAGAGTATTATGTATAGTTTTTATCAAAGTATGAGCTTCCAATCTGATATTATATTCTGTTGTTGAATAAGGATTAGAAAAGGAACAATAAAACAGATTTAACACATTTTTGGTATTTTTATAAGATCGTGATAACAAGGTAAAAATTGTCTTTTTGTTAATCCAGTGTAATAAATTGCATTTAAATCTGTTCAGGTTTAAGGATGGATGTAGGTATATCCATGTCTACAAACCTCCGCAATCATTTATGACGGCCAGCAATTAAAACAATGGATGGAAATTAAAAAAAATTGATTCTCGATGGAAATCAAAAAACCAATGAGATTTTCATTGGCTTTGTTATAATATTGTATTTTATTCAATGATTGCTGTAACGATATCAAACACGTCAAACGGTTGGTCAAACGCAAACTTAATAAAAAAACGTGACCAAAAATAGAAAATTAATAAAGAACAATTTAGAAAGAATTTCCGACAAACATATTTCATCATAAACTTTCAGACAGTCCCTCCCGTCCTGTCCTGAGTGGGAGGAGTTATTTGATGATATTACCACGTAAAAAAAAAACATAAACCGAAAGCCTTTGTCAAACAGACAGGCGAGTCCGAAGCGATAACGAACCGATAGTTCTGTCACGCTATCGGATCGCTTTCGCTTTTCTATGTGACTGGATTCAAACAATTCCATACATTACAAATAAAAACGTCACGCTTCGCATTCGCCACGCCTGTCTGTTTGACAAAGGCTTAAAAGTGATAGTGCTTTTCCATTTCCAACGAAAAATATACCCAGAAATATACAAAAATAGACTGAGTGGCTAGCAGCTTCACATTTACAAGCTACAAGTAAACACAATTTGTTTGCTGAATCAGCTATGATTGAATAGTCGTGGTTCTTCCTCCGACATGTTCGTACCATCGCATGTAAATATGAAATACCGTTTTGTATTCACAACACACTTGTGCCGCGCCGTGGTCTCTCGCTGGTCACTCATGTACATGAGTGTACTCGTCTATTCTGTATTAAAGCATTTAGGTCGCTCGATTCCCTGTATTTAGCTTTTAACTCCGTACATCGGACTCACTGCGGAGCTTATAAATGATTCGTGCACTGGCTCCCAGCGCAATGTACATAAATCTAATAATTCCGTGATTTACTGCGTATTATAAACTAGAAGCGCATTCTATTGTTGCTGAAAACAAGACAGAGCACCAAACATATGAAATGTAGAACTTATATCATAATAACAGCTATTAGGCAGTAACGGCACAGACAAATCTGCAATATGTTATATGATTTTGTTTCTTCCCAAAAATAAATGCTAATCGAGAACATTATTCGCGTCTATAATTTAACAAGCGTAGTAATATTTTTTACTTGAAATCTCGTGAACTATAGGCGATCGTGTTTGGACGTTCGCATCACCTTTTCATTACGAGAGCCTTTGTTCGGATACCCGCAGTATTAGTTTTTGTCTCGGACCGCCGACAAAAACGTTAACGGGCTCAAAGAGTCCGCAACACGACCGACCACGTCGGTTAGTAACGAGCAGTATCACAACATGTACACAATTGTACAAACAAATCAACATTAACCTCTCGACCTCAAATCTCGGAGATCCCCACTCAAGATTACTTCTTCACTCTTGCCCGAGGGCACTCACTCATTTATTTTATTATGTTAATAGAATCAAATTTAAAATTAATTCAGGAGATGAAAAATGACTGCCGCTCTTGTAATGATTAAATACGCTTCACTTCCTGCCCCTCTCTTTTTATCCACGTAGGTTAAAAGTACGTTCGAAACTTTTATTCAGGGTCGAACAGCGAGTGATTTTAACGAGCTTTTATTCGCCCGCTTTTTTTATTTCCGAGTTAGAGAGCTATTTTTATGAAACTAATGAATGTCAAAGAGAACTTAATTTACTTTTATACGCGATCGATGCCATTTTAACTTTACTCGGAACAAAGTGGCGTTACCTTTAAAAAATATGAACGTGGCCGAATGCGCTTATTTTGTAAGCCTATATCGTTATTGGAGATTATAAAAGTAATCTGTCCTATATCGGTCGTTGTTAATCCGGTGCTAGTCACCCCTGTAATGAGTTACATGATGACGGACCACGTTCTACAAAATGGTACGCGCCGAGCGTATTTGAAACTTGATCATAAGTCAATTATAATCGCATTATATGGCGTCTACGCAAACCGTGCGTTAAATTTAATTATGAAACGTCGCTTCCGAAGGAAAATGGTGGGTTCACGAGGCGGCGCGGACAAGGGAATTATTTGAAGCATCATAAGTTATACGCGTGGGCATATTTAGTCACGGGTTGGGTACTTGGGTACGTCCTACAGCGACTATGGCTGCTTAATAATCGTGCTTATAGCGTTCACGTCGAAACTATTTCTCTTGTACAACCGGTTCCGATGCGCCGAGAGGGTCACTACGATATAACCGCTTAGTGTGGACATGCCTTTATTTCTGTTGTGAATCGATGTTCGTGTTATTGAGTGTCGAAGACCATCGGTGACTTGATTTTTTACTTGTACACGTCTGAGCGGTGTAAAATTCGATTTAAGAGACACTCGTCATAAACAGTTCTCACCGTGGGATTATCAGATTTTTATTTTTTCCCATATAGATGTTTTTCTTTGTACTTTTTGAGTTTGTCGTGTCTTTTTTATTGCCCTCTCATAAATAATAATCAAAGTCTAAACGTTTTGTTAATGCTACGTAGGAACCGGTTGAGTTGTTATTATTGTTCACTGTGATTTAGAACGTACTCACGTAATGGGTGCGCATCCATCATCGTCTATTTGTACGTATCGTTTAATTCTGTCGTGTTTCGACCGATATGGACAGGAAGGGAGATTGTTACCACTTAAACCCAGCGGCAACCTGTACTTTTATGCAATTAAAATTTATTAATTTCAGTCGAAAGCTTCTATTTTTACTGTTCGTTAATGCGACGCTGCCGGCCGCCCCGCTCTGCAGCGAACGATCTACTTTTTTAAATTATTTTACAGCATGTTATTGGAAAATAACATTTATGAATATTGGGTTTACACGTGTAATTGTATTTTACTGGGAACGTGCCCAAGTTTTCCGTCCCACAGGAATCAGCCAGACTTTTATTTTGGATTAAAAACGCAAAACAGCGATATCCAAAGAAATCTTAAGTGACAAAAACGTTTAATCTTATCTAAAGTTTTCTCATACCTGGTTAGTAATAAAAAGCGAACAGTTACGAACTTGAAAATGTTTTTTGTAATACGGTAACACTCATAATAAGCCAGATTGACAAGCGTCTGCCTAAAATGGCCGGGTTCCTGTGACGGGCTCACGGCCTGCAGAGCAGTTATCCGCTGGCCGTTTTTTATCCAATGTTTTTTCAAGCACAGGTGAAGCGGCAACCCACACTTAGTCGGCGTTAACCTGTAATCTAAATTCATTTCTCGATCCGACCCACCAGCGCCATATCTCTGTTTTTATTATAGGCTTAAGGCCCATTTGCAGGTTTTTTTTTTACTCTAAACAAATTATCTATTATTGTGGAGAGTGGTCGATCTTATTATGGGACGACAAACGAGTGCCTTTCGGCTTGCTAGCGCTCAGCACAAAATATTGAAGTTTACACTTGAATTTTCAACAATAACGAGTATCGACAAGGTCGTAAAGCATCGTCTGAATCGATTTGCGTTCATTGAGTCGAGTAATTGCAATGTTTCGTTGAGGAGTTGAAATTTATTTTGCTGAACCACTAAAGCGCTTCATTGTCTTTATTAAGGGACGGCAAAGGTTTGTTAAATATGTATTAGTCGCCGGTCTATGTCCCGTCGAATAACGATACCGACGTATGAATTATTTAAAAAGTACATACCCATAAAATATTCATTTAGGTATCGGCAGTCTCGTTTGGGTACGGTAGGTTACTTAAATTTATTCTGGTTGACCGACTACACCTGAATAATAAGCTCCATACATTTCCACACTTCATAGACTTATGTAAGAGTCATACTGTATACCTAAGTGAATGTTTGAGAATGGTCTACCTCACTGGTTCCCCTGAGTGCAGTGTTAGACGACAAAAGGCTTAAGTTTTGCTATTAAAATTGAATGGACGCCTGCATTCACTTGTACTGCCAAGACGTGGTTGTTCTAGAATTGTAAGAATAAATATTTATAAAGAAAATGTGAGTAAAAACTGATATTTTACTTGGCATATTCCTGTCATATACAACAGTTGTAGCTATCATTTGGCGTCTTTAAACCCCTTTGTATGCTGATAAGCATAATTAAGCAAAATTGTACACAGGCATTGTAACGATCGAGACACGTGAAAGAAGAATGCTGCGACATCCATTACAGGCCATTACACTGCCATGAAGGCGTCAAGCATTACAAAAAGTTCCCCAATGCCGCCTTTTCGTCATTTGAGAATCGTTTTACAGCCATAATAACAAGAATTACAACTATTAAGTTAATGTCCATGATGATCCATGACCACGAGTCCAGGACAGGAGAAAAGTTTTGCTTGTTTTTTAAATCCTACTGCGGTAATACTGAAATAAGACCCTACCTAGTTCTAGAGATATAGGTATAGTGGCTCTAGGGACGAAATTTAGAGAGTCTACGTTGCTTTTATTTTTCGTAATTTGGTCCATGATTATAGGCTGCGTGCAGTGCAGCTGTTCCATTTTCCACAAATGTGTGTGTGTACTTTTGCACTGTGAGACTCAGGCTACACTAGGCCGCGACTCGATATGTGACACAAGAGCAATTAAAACAAATAAATTAATGCCCACGTATTATGGTTACATCGCGATACCACGTGTAACTCGCTCTGCTTTTCCAGTCCCTTCTCAAATCGTTGCCTAATGTAGCATCAGCCCAACAGCCCATACATGAAGAGCGGCTCGCATTAGACATTAATTACTTGGAAGTACGCGGATTCACCACTGGAGGCGCCTCGTGGCGTGTTTCAAACATTTCTATGTATTTGATCTTACCGCTTCGCCGCCATCCCTGCCCCACGCTAAGTAGTTGCCTACAGCGGCATGGCATAAGTTCAACATTTTAGTTTGCTACTATGAAGGTAAGTGATTACAATATCCATTGCTCATCTAATACACAGAACTATACAGAACCAATCAATCGGATGTACGGAACCTCAAAAACACTAAATTAAAACTGTAACTAAATACATGACTATCTATACGTATAATAAATAATAAGTGAGATTCGCAGAAGGTATTCGAATAACGTTAACTTCTAATTAAAAAATAAGATAGAAGGGCTTCAAATCTCTGGCAAATACCCCGTCTCTAAATGGTTCATATCAATTAGAGTCTGGTCTCACGCGAGCGCGATGAGATCGCCCACGATCATTTAACTGTAATTACCAACTTATATTACGTTACTAAATAAGCCTTGAAAGACGTGTCAAGGGCATGTTCTAACCTTGGTTGTAAGTACAGTCAGGTACGGAGAAAACTCACCCCCTTTGCTAGTTATATCACTAACAAAGGGGGTGAGATTTCTCTGAAGCTTACCATACCTGCCTGTCCTTGTCAAATCTTCATATCTTTTTCAATTTTAAATTAAAAGAGTGTAGGCTGACTACTCTGCCTAGGTACACTTTTTTGGGATCAAAAGGTTAAAAAAGAAACATGGGAATATTCAATACTAGGACCTGTAATAGCTTGAGACTTTGTTATTTAATGGGAGATTGGAACGCCTATGCCCAGCGGCTATCTCATATCACGAAGATGATGTTCTAGTCCCGCTCTGTCTTCAATAGAATAGAATAGATTTTTTTTTGTATTTTTAAATTCAATAAACATTAATATGCCAATTTTTTGCTTTTGTTATACTTGACCTGAGTGATAAAAGTCCACAAGATCGTAGATGAAAAGTCGCCGTTTTTCACCCAAGTGATATTTTTCCGAGGTGAACAAAGTGGACAACTTTAGTGTCCTCAATTAACCTGGATGATATCACCCAGGTGATATTTTTCCGAGGTGAATTGAGGACATCAAAGTTGTTCAATTTGTTCACCCATTTGATATAAACCCAGGTGAACAAAGAGAAATAAATCAAATAGAGTAACGCAGGCCTGAAACACAAATGCAATCGAAGGAACATCGTCGTTTTTAGTAATTCTTTCCAGAGAGTTCCTTTCACTCCACCCAGGACGTAAAGACCCATTTGATCTTATAGTACCCCAAAAACAAAGTTTAGCCCTACATTTTTGTGTAGCAAACGAATTGGTATGATATTTAGCTCTAGTTCGCTACAAATGTTTTACGCCTCAAAGCTAGGGTTATGTCTGATATAACAGGGATTTATAATTCAAAGACGAACAAGAATATTCTGAAAAAAAAAAGGTAGCCTAACATTTCCTCTAACAAAATGTTTCATAGAACGCAAACTCACAGGATAATTGTATTTAAATTGTAATCTATTCACCAAGGAATCATGCCTGAATAACTGTCCAGGAACCAGTCCAGGAACCGTGAAGGTTTTATTACAAAAAAAGTAAATCATCATCTACCTAATAAATCAGCAAGCACGACACGGTTTGCACAATGCTTGAGTCATTGACTGCTACGCAGTGTGTCGTATCTTCGGTTCCCGCAAGGAACATAATTATATTTGCATAATCTTTAAGTAGTTGTTCCGGGTCTGGGTGTCTGTATATGTGAGTTTAGAGGTTTGTAAGTAAACGTACCCAGGATACAAAGGAAATTTCTAGAATGGGGCACGTATTTTAAATGAGGCGTCTGGCTTACTGACTTCCACAACCCTGTACTTACTGGGTAATGTACCTCTTTTTTTACGTGGTAAAATCATCGCATGAGTCCTCCCACCCATGGCAGAGCGGGAGGGACTGTCAGACTCGTACTGACTAAAATCCACGGTGTACAGGGGATGTACACGGGGTAATGTACCTCTTGCTAAGAGTTGTAAGACTGATGGTGACAGCCATCAGACTATCGGACTAATTAACTGTTTATCAACAGTATTTTGTTTTTGTTAAAAGTCCTCTACACTATTCCTAAAATAATGCTACTCCTGAAAGCCAGAATTAACAGAGGCAACCACGAGAAAAGCGCCCAGACAATGAAGCTCGAGAATGTCCTGGAGAATGAATTTACCTGTCTTGGATCCTGCAACGAAATTAATCAGAAAATAATAGTGGAGGAATAGGAAAAATACACTACAATGACAGTATATTGTAATGACTGAAGATCTACAAATGACAGCCATAACTACTTCCGAGATACCATGCCAACTCTGCATATAATTGATGCTCAGCCATCCAAAGACGGGCCTAGGCCAGTGCGTCTTAACTTTGAACATCGTCCCAAGCAGTTATAATAAGCAAATACTTAATATTAAAATAATTTAATCAGCAAGCAATCGCATTGTGCACCTGTTCTGACTATGACCCATGAGAGGCATTGTCTTTACAGCTAGTTTTTATATCGATCATATAATATTTAGTGTTATTCTAGAACAACCTTGCTTCGAATGTTCTCGTAACATTCAGGTGGTTTTGAAAACTATGATTGAGATTTTTCAGTCTACAAGTTAGACACTGGCATTCTGTCCTATTTTGTCTGTTCACAGATTCAATGTGGGAAGGCTACCAGTCTTCTGGGCACGTTTCTTAAAGACAGCGTTGTGAAGGCGTACTTTGACACCTAAAGCTTTTGTTATTTGTAATAGGTAAGTAGTCATATTATTTTATATGCTGTTTTCACAAAAAAAAAGATTGATTCATCATCAACACCATCATCTTCTTGCCCTTATACCATTTTACTTAGAACCGGCGCAATACGTTTTCTTGTGACATTATCTCCTGTCAAAGATCTTAAGCCTTTGTCAAACAGATAGGCGTTGCGAATGCGAAGCGTGACGGTTTTATTTGTAATGTATGGAATTATTTGAATCCAGTCACATAGAAACACGAAAGCGATCCGATAGCGTGACAGAACTATCGGACTGACGTCTCGCTGAAGTCTCGCTTCGGTTCGGTATCGCTTCGGAAACGCTTCGCTTTCGCCGGTCTGTTTGAAAAGGGCATTTACAGTCAGAACTTTTTCTTTCATATCATAATTTTAAATTCCTATTGATCATGCTTATTTTTGGTCATCATTAAAATTTCATAAAACCTGTTTACATCATTCCAGCACAATTTTGCGAATATATCTATGAGAAGCAATTATCAGTCCATTCGCAATTAATACATGTATACTTATTAACAGAAGCAACATGCAACAAATTATAAACAGTAATTAAATTCAGTGAATTTCGCCAACGATTAATATTAAACGATGCCGTAATCAACAAAGTTGTGATTATAAATCAGACAGTAATTGTTTTAACACAATATTACCGGTTATAAAATTAAAACGTTATTAAAGAGTTTCTCAGTAAAAATAAAGTACCGACTAAGTTGGATTGAAAGTTATTCTCGTTTATAAGTCTAGTTTTTCAATGAATACGTGCCAGTTTTTATCATAACTGCAAATGGTAAAGGCCGTAAATACCTGTATGTTCTACCTTTTATGGTCATCAATATTGCTACACTGAACCTCGTAAAGGAATATAGTAAAATGTTACTACAAGTTTATATGCATCTCTCGTTACTGAGAAATTAACTCTTCGTATAGTTTAAACTTTTTACGCAACAAATTGAAGGTGAGTAATGCACCGGAGATCCGCCGCTGACGGACGGTGAGAAGCACAATCTTTTTTTTTTATTGTGGTAAAATCATCAAATGAGACTCAGGGCAGGGCGGGAGGGACTGTAAGACTTGACTAACTAAAATCCACGGTGTCCTTCAATAATAGCCCTTTATGTACCGGGGTTACGGTAATTTCTGAGTCCCTCGACCACGGCAGGTTTTGGCCCTCTACAGGCCCCTTCACAAGAAGCACAATCTTAGGATAACAAACTAATAGCTAGAGCAACCACTGATTGGCTCGTGGCAGGTACTATATTCCCTGGCCGGCCGCCATGCCCACGCAACTTCGTGCAACTTTCTAACTAACATAGGTATGTAAGTAATCGCTAATTTGAGACGTTATACAAAGCGGCGTGCAACAAAGAGTGCGCTCGACCAATCACGGCCAACAATCACAGCTCTGGGCGTGGCCAATCTCGTGCTTTAATCTTTACACGCCGTTAACAAAGCCACGCTCGCACAATTCGCAAAGGAACGGAAAATAATTAACGCATTGAATGCTAAGACGCGAGAATTTTCTAAAGAACTCTCATATTGTGAAAAGAAACGAGAATTACTTAAACCCCAATTCTTATTATGTACCTGATACAGGTGGCATTTTTTTTTTTATCGTGGTAAAATCATCAAATGAGTCCTTCCACCCAGGGCAGGGCGGGAGGGACTGTCAGACTCGACTGACTATAATCCACGGTGTCCTTCAATAGCCCTTTACGTACCGGGGTCACGGTAATTTGTGAGTCCCGCAACCCCAGCAGGCTTTGGCCCTCTACAGGCCCCGTCACTATGCTGACATCCTTTGAGGCGCGCGAGTCGCCCATTACTCGCCGCCCGCATGCCCGCGGATACAGCTGCCTGGAAAGCCTTTATAAATAAACATACATATTCTTTTCTTTTACAATCCAATTATTAGTGACAACTGTGATGAAAACTTAGATAGTGAAATTAACAGTACCGAGAGGTTCATAAGCAGAGCCGCAGATTTAGCATAAAGCCGTTATAACTATCACTATAGTTATGTTCAAACTGTTATTATCCACAGTAGCTTTGAAAATCGCACCGAACAAACTATAAAAGGGATTAAATGACTACCATAAACCTAACAAACGTTGATAGCTAAGGAAAAAAGCCATTGAACGATTCCTGGAAGTATGCATACGGTTTTATGGATATTAAATCGCTCGCTGTTAATCCCAACTTCATTCAGAATATTTCTAAACCTGAAGTTTGATATTTTAAAGCTGGTTTTATACGATCCAACGTCATCAGAACTAAACATAAGAATTCTATTTAAAAGGTAATTTCATCACAGCGAGCGTTTTAAACCATTACAGCATTTAAGTCTTTCAATTTTCATTTTGCTCCCACCGCACAAAAGCTTTCAGAAATAAGTTATTCGTTAATCATAAAACAATAACCCCTGTATGCACAACATTATCGTGCAAATAGCGAGATGATTCATCTGTTTATTACAATAATGGCTACTTGGCCTCATAATTACCCCTCCCATGCACTTTAAATTAATTTCAAAGAGCAGTCAACCGCTGGACAAGCGGCCATTAACTTTTGATATTTCTCACTGATACAATAATAAGTACCTAGGCTTTTGTACACCGCCCACACTCATCGAACATTCCGTCGCTTCTCTACCAAGTGTTACTTTCTTAGTCAAATACGACATTGATCAGTTCTATTAAAATTTTAATTATATAATTTAAGTAAACAAACTCTATAAATATTTAAATCAATGCAATTCAAAACTCGTTTCTTCATACGATTTGGATTCAAATAAATAGTTTGAACGATAAATTGTAATGATAGTGGACCATTAGAGTCAAACCTACCGTAATCATTGGACGAGCGGGTCCACTAAACTACAGGTGGTATTTAATTTTGTGGACCATCTGCTACAGACGAGTCCGGGTGAATATAATGTAATCATATTAGTCTTAATGTCTTCCATAGAATAGTATTTTCCCTAAAAGAATTCAAGAAACATTTCATTCTATTTTTATTAGGTGGATATGAAGATTATTTGTTGAAAAAGTTGATAAACTTATTTGGTTTTGTTAGGTTCTTACATACTGTCATGTAATGATAGAAAACCTTAGCGATGTTTAAAATTTGATGTGATTAGTGACAAGACTGTGTCATACTATAACGTGTTATAGTAACACGTTTCAGGTACATGTTGCTGAAACGTATTACTAAGCTGCCTATCATTACATATTCATTTACAGCTTATATTGAAAAACCGTTTATTTAATTTACCTAAAAGCTTTCTAGAAAATTCAAGTCAAAGTAATATAAGCACATAAAATAAGTAGAACAAAAGCGGTACCAAAAACAAAAGAAAACGATGACTTTAAACGTTCATGTAACACACTGAACCGTCCTTAAAAACCTCCATATCAACTCAATCTGGCCTCCACTTCAACTGAATCATATAAAATAGGATTTTGCAAACGGACATTTCTATTTGTTGAATATTTATTAGGCATTCAAAATGGCGGAACCCACATAAAATAAATGGCCGAGATTGACCCGTGATAAATCTTTGCAGCGTTAATTAAGCAAAGGCTTTTAAGTAGGAATAATTTTGTAACGGCTCCCGACATGACCCTGAATTTAATTATTTAATGTCAGTCGGCTCCGGTTTGCCGACTCGTATTGACAACGGATACATCCTGTATTTCAGTGACTTTTGTAAGAGGACACCAAAGGATATTATTTTTTGTTTAGTGAATATATCTTTGAAGTTTTTAATGACATTTTGTTTTGTTCAGTCCAAAAAAAGGGAACTTAATACAGGAAGTTAGGATGAAATCTACGAGATAACTTTCTAAAGTAAATATAACTGTTCCTTTTCTAATATTCAATTCGGTTCGTAGCAACTATCTATTAGCGGTAAGTACCTGAATAATGATTAGGTAAACGGTCTCCTTTCGTAGATGAATCCTTAGTAATTCTTCATTCATTAAGTAACTGGAATATTGCCTTCCTACGTAAAGCTTATTCACCATGTTCGGTACCACGAAAATAAATGAACAAAGCGTATAAAGCGTGATATTTAATATGCGGTAAGTTAATATTCTGCGTATAAAAGGACAGTTAACTTTTATTTTATTTGTGGTAACCTACTGGTCGATTGAATGCTCTCTGATACTGCGCCGACATTCAATAGATTTAATGGGAAGGCCATACATTAAATTATTATAAGTTACATACCACTACGATAGTGTCTGGCCACGCGTAGGAGGAGACACTCGTAAAAAAGGAATTAATTTAACGTAGAATGGACTTAAGCTTCTCTCCTCATAAATCGCGTCATGACAAAATATTTAATGGCGCTATTTATTAAGATATCAGCAATTCTTGACGCATAATCCGTGAGAGTCAGAATGTAACGGGTAATATATGAGTAGTAATCGAACTTCGACATGAATATTTATCAGCAATATTTACGCGCGTCGACTCGTGATTGATAGTTCAAAGTGAAATATTATTATGCGCTCGGTTCGTTAAACAGAAAACAAATAGACCGCATCCGAATTACTCGCGCATCAGACTTGGTTGGAGGCCCGAAGATCATTAATAAAAATTTCGTTAAGGCAACAAGTTCCGTAGCGCTCTGACTAAGCATTACCGTGCCCGAAACCCTATAGAAGCGAACCCGTTGTAAACACGCCTCGAACGTGAATACCTACATAAATGGACGCCACTTCCCATTTTACCTCTAACAGTTCATTGTCAGAATGTTAACGCATCATTGTCATGTCACAGTTTTAAAAAGGTTTTTTAGACGGTCGGTAACTGTATGTTAATATCGGAGGGCGGTTCCGGCTGACGAAACACATGTCGCTGCTTCGGCTATTGTTAAAAAAAGTCGAAACCAACTTGCTACATAGATGGTTTAGTGATAACATCGACAAAGGTCGTTTTAACATGATACATACATATTTTACATTCGATTTCATGCATGAATAAATTACATGTTTATTAAACTGTTCGAATACAACGTTTCTTTTTACATTGTACTTATTTTTTTAGTTAACATTTAATACAATTATTTTGACCTTTCAGCTTTATTATCCACTTGTGTACAAATTGTCCCTAAATTACCTCAAACAAAAGTTCCCTTATAAGATATTTAAATTGGAGAGGTTTGGGAGCCTGCCGCAAAACAAGGACGTATTAAATTCCTAAAATAGTAACTTGAAGTTACAAAGATATTCGTGGCGTAAAGTTTGCAGCCAAAATTAATTATAAACGAAAGCAGTCTGCTCTGCTTAGCCGGCTTTAGCAAAAGACATTTTGATATACGCCGTGGTAAAACTTTCTCACTAGTCGAGTGTTGTCTCCTAAAATAAAACAAGAGACAGTCGCAGCCGTAGATGCGTCCCACTCCAAATTAGATGCTTTTTAACACGAACATGCGAAGGTATGTGGTGAATGTATTGTATATAAAAATCCCTGATCGATATCGGAGTGTGCTGCTGCTTTTTTTTCGAATTGAATAATGAGCCTTAAGTTGTTCTGCATATGTTTGCTTATAGCTATTTAACAACATTTTAGCGTTCTTTTCCTAAGATAACACAGTAAATTCATTGCAACTTACTTAAAACGCTTTCAGCAGTCACTGAAAACCAAAGTAATAAAAATCGCATAATAACAGAGCACGCCGGAGTTTCGGTAGCAGCGCGCACCGCTTCCAGTCACCGCATTTCTGTGGTATAAAGTTGTTCGGGCTTTGAAAAAGCAAGACCAAATTCCTGCCGCGGAGAGAAGTTAGATCACGCCTGCACTCAGCTACTACTTTTAACTAAATTGAAGTTGCGGGCAAAGAGTGCACCAGGGTGCACGTGACGCATCAGTCCGTCTGTCCGTTTGTACTTCTACGTGAGTGGATTGCAGTGGACTTCTTTATTCAATGGCGCGGATGCATTTTCGAGGACGCTTGTTGTTCGCGGTTGATCGGAATGACAAGTATTTGCGGTGGCAGCGCGACGCCTAGCCAACCTTTGATGGCTCTTTATTGGCACGAGTTCTGTTTGATGACTCAAGAATTTTTCCAGAATACTCGTATAACTTAAGTCTTAACTGTAATTAGAAAAGTTTACCTAACGAATGAAACCAAACACGAAAAGCAGAATTATAACTTGTACTAACAAACCACAAGGATATCAGTATGAAATCTGGATAAAAGGCAATTTAAATCGATACGAACTATAGGAGTTCACCGATTTTCAATATTATTACACTACACATACTGAAACCTTATATGCGACGCCCCAGGAAGGTGAATAAACTCTTCAACCCGTATCCTGCCATTTTGAAGTACCGAACAAATATTCCCCACACTTTGATTAAAGAATGAATACTATTTATTATGTATGAGGTTTACAAAATGATCAAATTTTCGAGAAGTTCTTCGCGTAAAGTTGTTTGTTATCGTTTGGACAAGTAAGTACTATTCCCTTGTGGGCTCGAAGATTTCTGAAACCCCGAGTGGTAAGGAAAGTTACAATAGAAGTAGAACGATCTAAAAAAGTTTATGTTTACTCCGATTTGTAAGAACCTGATTTTGATAAAATGTTTAGTTTGTAACAATAAGACTGGCAAAATAAATCACATAAAATATGTTGACTTAAAATATATGTTTTTTTTTACAAGAAAATAAATATGTCATGTGCTACGAAATGTAGCACTGCTACGAGGTTCATTCATTCAAGTCGCTACGACTTTTTCTTCTGTAAATTGAACTAAGTGCAACGTAATTCCTGTAGAGAATTAATCTGTAGATATACTACCTCAATCTATAAGTACTTTACCTAAAATGTCGGTGAAGCCAAGTACCCACACTAAATGGCCCCGCAAGGGACTCACCAAGTGACACTAGAAACCACTTATGTAGCTATCATGGCGTATCTACCTATCACGTACAGTACACCCAAACGTAATAGTGGACGCCTCGAAATTAGACGCATCCGGCGTAAGCGGCGCATTGTGAGGTGTTCAAAACTACATTAACGAATCAACCAGCGGAACAATACAACACGATAAAATATTCAAATTGACGGTTACTGTAAGTAATGGTGCCGTATTGTTGCTAACAAAAAAATGAATGGAGTTTCTTGAATGAGTTTTGTGTTTTAAGAACTTTCTACATAGTTTGCAACGGGTTTAGTTTATGTTAAAACTTATAAGATGAACTCTACTCATTATCCATTTTCCTGGCAATCATCAACTAATAAAGGCGTCACGAAGTCCAGCGCTCGACAATTCAAAATTTTCCAAAAATATCCGACAATCGAGCAAACTAAATGTTAACATAGCTCGGTCCGTGACAGGCGACGGGCGAAGCGCTGCTACCGCCTAATTGACAGGCCCGGCCAGCCACAGCCACACAATACAGTGCCACTATTTTAGCTAGCTACTAATAGATCGATGCTTTTATGTGCTACTCTGCCCAGTTGCGACGACTGTAACCAACCGTCTATGCAGATCTGAATTATATTCTCGCGTTCCATGGAAATGAGACACAGCTCATGCTAAGAATACCTTCACTAAATTCCAGTTAACTACATAATTGGACGTTTTGCAAACATAATGGAAAAATAACAGCACCATTAATAAAATTACCTTTATGCAAACACTATTCAGAAATGATTAATCTTTCGACGGTTACGTCAGCAAAGCTTTTTGGCGAACTTTAATTTCCGATAGTTATAATTTAGCTATAATTGACCACCCACGTTCTACGAAATAAAAAACCTAACATGCTGATTTACGAATTTGAGGAAAATGTTAAATTATAAACGTATGTGTAACGGTAGGGATTCAATTCTTGTAATTTCTTTATTATTTGCTTGAAAAGACTAATCCTTTGAGTAAGATGGGATTGTGGCAACAGGCGGGCAAATGAGCGGTGGCGGCTCGAGCCCATGAGACTGCGAAATTAGTAGAGCCGTGTTACACCCCACCAAACCCCCTCTCATACGTCACACCCTGCACGTGAAGCCTTCGTTACAAGTGGCCGACTGCAAGAGATGTTGCTACTATTCAGAGATATATTCAAAGCTTTAGCGCTATGATTGGTAGTATGTGCCAAGACTGAAAAATGAAGGAACTTACAAGCTTTGAAAGCGTGTAGGTTGATAAATGGAGCCTTCTTGGTTAAGTTGGTAACTAAGTTAGAAGACATAGTCACATGTCGTAGACATATACAAAGATAGAACGCTGCAGAACATAAATTCAACACAAAAAAGTCTGAAATAAACTAAATAGCGTTGGACAGTGAAAAATAAAGTATACAAACATTGTTGAGTAATTTAAACCTAACAACGTAATCATTCACAGCCGTCCGATCTGTTCACCAACTAAGTGCACAACAAACAAGCGCGTATTCAAAAATGATTCCCCGAATGTGTACACAGAGTAGCGTGAGCAAACTCTAAAACAATTACCTTTGTTGGCACTACCAATAACAATAACATTTATCAAATTATTCGGGCGAGTAACTCGAAGGCGATACGCGGAGGAGGGAGGAACGCGAACGGGGAACAAAATTGACAAAGCAAGCAAAAGGCTTTCAAGGCTGGGTCGCGTGTTGCGACGTGTTTGCATCAGTAATTTGTTTGTTGGCGGCAGCACACGGCTGACTACATTAATGGATCTGAGCTCAGCACGCGAGCGACCAGACATGCCACTCAAACAGGAACACGGGTTATCTTCAACGTCTTGCTCAAAAAGAACAAAGAGAGCTTTGACGTGACGCGTACTCATGTTGCCTTGTGTCGACTTTTTGGTGGCTTTGTGTGATTCGATGAACTGATTTGTATGATGACAGCTCGGTTATCAAAGGTCAAAATACTTTAGACGGATGTTATATAAAATTTACTGAACAGTAAACTTGATATACGATATTGCTGGGTGTTAACTCGAGAATATATTAACACTAAAACACCTTCCACGTCGGTAAGTCTCCAAGCGCCGGAGTATGGACTGAACATATAAAACTAAAGTTAAACTTAAGCTGCAACTCTATAACTCGCTCGGTATCGACTCTGCCGCACAACTGTTTCATCTGTTTGAATAATTGTTAAATATAATGAATGTTTTATTCAAACTTATGCAAATTCAAATTATTCCGTCTGCAGTCTTCAAACTCCGCCACTACTATTTCTCTACAATTACCTCGCCAGAACTATTTCTGTGTCGTTTCGTCTTTAAGAAAATTGTAGCTGATTTTAATTTAGATTTCGTATTTAGTTTTAATAAATGACTGTAAAAAGATTGACTTACAATAAGGTGGTGCCACATTTTTCGCTTAAAATGTGTCGAATATCAACATTGTAATTTAAAATTCGATAACACTGATATCAATTAGTTTATATCAATTGACCAAACTGCACTGCCAATACAATCACCCCACGAGTTTAATAATTTCTTCCAATTCACGTCCTTATCGCATCTAAAATCGCAGCCGATTATCATAATTTATTTTTAATGCCCACGACACAGGCACAGGAAAGCCATATCCGAAGTGTTATCGTTTAATAATTGTCGCCATGCTTCGGCAAGTGGACGGTACAGTGCGGTCACTGTATAACCGGGCTAAGTTAAAAATAGCCCTTTAACGTTGAGCATAGTGCACACTCTTGGAGCGTGTTACTCCGTGGTGTTATCTTACACGCCATGGTGGAACGTGCGGTGCCAAGCCAATTAAACGGACTGCCTACCCCGGACCGGCTGATCGCAAACAATAACTAGCTGTCTCATGCTACGATGCCACTTAAACACGTAAAAAGCGTATTTATTTTCAATTGTGAATGTGCCATAATACGATATTG
Organism: Agrotis puta; assembly: GCA_943136025.2. NCBI lineage: Eukaryota > Metazoa > Arthropoda > Insecta > Lepidoptera > Noctuidae > Agrotis > Agrotis puta. The sequence goes on from OW964178.2 coordinate 10,138,852, forward strand.
TGAGCATTAAATTTTATGAAATGTGTGATAGGTTTTATTGCATTCAATATAGCTTTCTGAAAGCAGTTTTATTATTTATTGTAGAGTTTCAAGTAGTTTAAAGTTACTCTGCTTCTAAGAATAAGGTAAATTATTGAATTTTGTCAGTTTATAACATAGCTCTTTTGCTCCTCATCTTTTTGACTACCAGATGAGATCTGCTTTCCTCATTTTCTCTCTAGACTTTGATTGACTTCAAATATTAATGAGCAACCGTTTTTTTACTTCCTAAAACTATTAAGTAAATCCTCCGGCTCTGGGCGAACCAAAAGGGACTGTCTGACTCTAACTAACTAAAAATCAACTATGTTCCTTCCATTGCCCTTTGCGTCCTATGACCACAGTGTTCTTTTAAGACAGTCACGCGAACCCATCACGCGTTTGGCCAACCATGACCGATTAAGACCCCATATCCACAATCCTGATTATGCAAGGAGGTGCAAAAGGGGTATTTTATCGCATTTGTTTAGCAGCTAAAGCATTATCGTGTTACACAATAACGCAGTGCCTAGCAGGTATAAGTCGGTAGTCGAGTCGCGCGCCCCTCACTATAAATCCATCAGGTAGACTAGAGTTTAGCACTTGCCGTTGTACTTCCGTTCGTGTAGATATAGTGATATATTGTAGTGTTGTTGTATTTACATAATGCATGTCACGCTAGCAGTTGAAGAAGAAGTGTTCTTATCGAGGGATCTACAGTCATTAGTTCAATCAACGGGGCTTATATTACCCAAACAATATCTCGCTCGCTGTAATATTAGCAAAATGTCAGAAAGAGAGAAAGACAGAATTTTTATGCTAATAATTTGTGGAGAGAGTTCACTCTCATAGTATGTAGTTATTGATCAGATATGCTAATATAAGGTGAAAGATAAGACATGTATTTTTGCTTTCTGGTTGACCAAGACTTAAACTTTTCTTCATTTTAAATGCAACAGTTATTGAAAAAACCGTAATCGTTTGCGCGAATAGCGAATATAATTATGGCGACAAAAAATAAAGAGCTGACATCAAATTCCTAGATCACGTTATTATGCCTTTGTCAAACAGACCGGCGAAAGCGAAGCGATACCGAACCGAAGCGAGACGTCAGTCCGATAGTTCTGTCACGCTATCAGATCGCTTTCGCTTTTCTATATGACTGGATTCAAACAATTCCATGCATTACAAATAAAAACGTCACGCTTCGCATTCGCAACGCCTGTCTGTTTGACAAAGGCTTTAGAGTTATCCGCAAGCTTAAAAAAACCGACAACTAATAATAGGCAGTAGTTTAACAGACACAACAACAGTTTGGACGGAGAATCCTCCCTTTTCACTATACTAAGAACTTTGACCCTTTTGCTCATATATCAAAGCGTTTACTGATTATAAAATTACAAGCTCTATATTGCCGATTTCAGAATAACATTTTTTGTTCAACATAAATATACCGAAATTTCGATCCATTGTGTGTTCAATTGTACCAACAACAACTCAAGTTTCTTATTATATCTTAATTAAAAAGTCATAAAATAACATTGAACATTCCATGCCGAGTGTTGACAACATTTTATTGCCGTTTTTATTGAGGCAGGTGAAAACTTTTATTGAAATGACTTGAGTGTAATGGAACCGTGTGTAATTAAGCTAAGTGTACAGAAATGTTAATTAAGGCTCTTATTTGACACCTTGCAAAATTAAAGTTGAATTTTTACTGTTTTTTTTTTCATATAGGTAACATGAGACTGAGGACTCAACGGGCCATGCCGGGTGCCGTCACACTTGTGCCCCGAATGTCATAAGACTGGAGTCCTGAGTCAGCTAGACTATGTCACGTCAGGCCGTGGAGAAGATGGTGGGACATTTTAGCCATAGTCAAACTGACAGGCGATAGCGAACCGGACAGAGTCCGAAGCGATACGAGACGTCAAACTGGGTGCAGCGAACCGAGGCGTGACAGTTGTATTACCTGAATTTTTATGAACGACGTCAAACAGAGCAAATACGCCTTCGCCACGTCTTCGAATCGGTTCTGTCACGCTGTCGGATCGCTTTCGCTTTTCTATGTGACTGAATTTAAACAATTCCATATATTACAAATAAAAACGCCTCGCTTCGTATTCGGCACGCCTGTCTGACAAAGGCTTTATTAAGATGACTTCCTCGTAACTTGTCGAGAAAAAGCACACCAATGAGGGAAGTGGATGAAAAGGGACAGTTTAGGCTAAAAATGTACCTTGATCAAAAACAGTAGATATCAAATTAGTATTTTTTCTGGCAAATGTAATGTTTTAAATACATTCATATTAAATTTAACGTAGTTATTGCGGAAGCTTTTAGTGAAAATTAGTTCTAAGTTAAGACTTAGCTTAAAGCCTGCCGGGGTCGCGGGACTAACGAATTACCGTGACCCCGGAACGTAAAGGGCTATTGAAGGACCCCCATGGATTTAGTCAGTACAGGTCTGACAGTCCCTCCTGCCCTGCCCTAGGTGGGAAGACTCGTTTGGTGATTTTTATCGTGGATAAAAATAATTAAGACTTAACTTGCATAACGGATCATAACATCAAACTTAGTTTCACAACATTAGCTATGTTAAAGACATGTTTGTCAAGTGTTGACTGGTGGACGAAGAGCTTAACGTGGCTCCACTCATTATTTATTCAAAGAGAAACCTCAGTACATTGCTGTAGGAGCCTTAAGTGGGGAAACTTCGCACCATGATTTAATAAACGTGGACTTACATCGAACAAGCAAGACAGTTTTGTCATGGTAATGATCGAAATTACATTACGTATGGGTGTATTATAATTTATTAATATTGTATGTATCGTATCCTGTTGTCCGTTGAGAGTTTGACGAAGTTAATGGCGGAATTTGTCGTTGTTTGCAAAGAGATTATATTTGTCTTAGGTAGTTATTGTGAGAAATATGTTTATGATTACAAAAATCATTATTTTTTATACGAAGTGGTCACCAAATGAGTCGATGAAAAACTGTTAAAAATCCAACTTTATTATTTATTTTCCTAAGTTACGATTGCTGCAGTTAAAAAGCCACCTGCCAGTTATTTTTCAGTTCATCAGATTGCTTTGATGCTTAAAAATCGTGGGAAGTTCCTTTTAGCAATAATTACTTACCCAATAACGAAGTATTGATCAATTCAACGGAGACTGCCTTTGTTTAAATTCGATGATAATTGTGATTCATTGTTTTGATTTCAAACAAAGACTGGTCGGAGGTTAAAAACCTACCTAACTTACTTCAGTATTTATATGCAGTATCTTCTCTTTGGAAGAATATCTTTATTAGGTTTTTTAAAGTTATACCACCGTGCTGAGATATCCGAGAGCGATATGCTTTTGGCCTCGTAAAGTAAACATTTAAAAAAAAATTGTTTAGTCCTGACTAATCTAATTTTTTTATGTTAATTTTATATTTTTCGCTTTTATATATATTTCGTTATTTTAATTCAATTTTTTTACTATTATTTGTTTTATCCTCTGTGACTTTAATAAATACTTTTTGCTTTTTCCATATTCCAATTATATGCATGAATACTTTAACAAACGTAAACAAAGTGGTCTCTGCCATCAACATTTCTAGTCCGTTACTTACATTTCGGTTCATACTTAGTTTAATGTCCTGTCATGTCCAACTGCGCAAAACAAGATAAATTATAGTATTGTCTGCCGAAACTTTGACCGTTGTTTCGTTCATATCAAAGTAGACATACTCAACTATGTTCAGAACCCATGTTTTATGTAGATTGCTTAAGTAGTAAGTACTTACGTAGAAAGAAATGTACTTTAGTAACTGTACCCACTATTCGGTAAAGTCGAGTATCCCACCGTAATATCTGGGATATTAAATATCCTAAATAAACTATATTAAATTTTAATAGTCCACAAATTGATATCTTCTTCTAAGCGTGCCAATAAAAATCTGTAACTGTAAACTCAGAAGCATAATCGAACTAAAAAAATATTGTTGGTAAAATTAATTTAGTACGTTGGTTAATCGACTTATTATTTCATATTGGTATAGCAACCTCCGTGGTACTTCGATGCATGCCTGAATACAGAATGCCATGTTCGCGTTTAACCGATGAATTGGCCGACAAATGCAACTGACTAGTCGGCAAAAGCTATAGCCGGCTCATCTCTATACTCTAAACAAAGGAATGCCAAAGGCGAAAGTAATACTTAGAACGGCCTTCGCAGAAAACTTGGTACTTTTGTTATAGGTATTCTCTTCATATAATGCCCTTCTTCTTTTTCACAAAACTTTATAAGTTCTTGAGAGTGCTATAAATTCTGTCGAATGTGTGCAATCTTTTTTGCTAGCTTGGCGGGTAGATACTAATATTTTAAAGCTGAAGAGTTTGTTTGTGTGGTTGAATGCGCTAGTCTCAGGAACTACTGGTTCGAATTTAGAATATTTTAGTTTTATACAGTGCATGACGACCGTACGACCTATAAGGAGCCGAGCAGGAGGTAAACCGTGGGAAACTAGCTGAAGTTTCATTTTTTACTTCTTTTGACCGTCAGGAATGATTATTCGTTTTTCAGCTATTGCACAGCTTTTATCGCGTGCTTTGAACGCGGCGAACGAATCAAGAAATTCCGTAACGAAAATAAACCTAACACTGTCACATATGTCATGTCAATGTGCATGAATAAAATTTGAATAAATTTTTTTTTCTTGACATTTCACTTCAATAAATAATTATAATTGCAAAAGTTGATGAAAATGCTAAAGCTTTACCGCGGTAGTTCCCGAGTGCCACACGTATTTTTATTTACCTTGCCATATATGGAACAAAGTTTTCAACTGAATTTTGAACAATTCAGTCATGACCTGATCTGAGATCTCTCAGTCAAGATCGTCTCCTCACAATAGAACTCCTAAAAGGTTTCAATCAACACATCGAAAGTGACGAGTCCAATTTTTATAAAATACTTTATTTTGTGTATATGTTTAACGTTTGACATAACTATTATGTAATGTAGACATAAGTGCAAAAAATCTACATCTTGTTATGTATATTTAATCACCAATTTTTATCAAAATTTTTAGGAATGTCCTAAAATAGTCGCCGAATCTTCTAATAACCGTATCTGACTCGCTGATGTTAATTTTTACTTCGGCATAATCCGTTCTAATATTCATGCCCCCGAGAAGAAAACCAGTAGGCACTTTAATGAGAAACAGATGACCAGTTATCCGATAGCGTTAATATAGAAATGTGTTCATAACTTATTTATGACTCTATATTCTACATTTCCCAATATAATTTAGTGTCTACATGTTTGATAAATGGCAAAAATAAACGTTGCTCAAAATTTTAAGCTACCAATAAAAATCAGTTGGTCGCTCTGTTAATTCTTAAGTCGTAAATGCATAACTTAGATTTTAAAAATGTTAATCTATAGAATCTTAACTCTATGAAATGAGATTAAGAATTTACATATTTAGAACGTTAGTGGTACATTAAAAACTACTCAAAGTTGAAACTGAAATCCTCTAGCTTTTTGAGTGTCGGTTGATATTAGCATAACATCTGGTGTTACCAACTACACTTTGTCTTAACTCATTTTGTGGATAAAATATACTGAAGAGCGGTCGGTTCATAGTTAAAGTATAGTTTTTTTGTACTATTAAAGCATCTATTCTGTTTATACTTTACTTCATACATTTGTTGAATAGATTTTTTTCACAAAAAAATACCAACATATTCTTAGCAATTTCGTAGCAAACATATGGCAATATTCTTTTTACTAGCACCCGGTCTCTACTGTGTCAGGTGTTTAAAAAAAAACTCACAACTTCAGTACATGTAGAGATAGAATTAAAAAAAAAACATTGGCATATCGTTTCGTATCATCCAAAGAAGTTGCCTTCATTAGCTGACATTTCTGGCATCTCTGTGTTTTCTTGTTCTCTATTCTAAAAAAAATCTTGGCCACTCAAAAATACTGTCAAAAGTTCACCATGCCACATAAACCTCTAGCGGACGCGGCCCGGGACAAAAAAACATAACATTCACGTGTCAAGGTAAATAAAATATGGCTGTACAGTGCAAAAGTTTCGCGCACCCCTAAATATTCCATTATGGTTGAAGTATAAATGGGACATAAATTCGAGGAGCTAAGTTGTGACGATTACTCAGCGGGGCACAAAGCGACTTTGTACTGGTAAGGGTTGCCATCAATATGCATTTCTCAGGATTTGGCCCAGTTTTTAAGGCGCTCCTGGATGCTGAAACGGCTTTTTTTAATGGTATCTTTTTAGTGTTTATAAAGAACAAGTACAGAATTTGAACGTACATGGCCGGAGTGTTTATGGAGCAGAGACTGACAATTGTCATTCAGCGTGGTAATGCTGCCAGCATTCTTGGGTATTTTGCGCCAGGAACGCTCCGGGACGGTTTGTTCGAATAGTGCTCATATTTTTGTCTATGGTTAATATTTAATTTAATTGTAGTACTAAATAATTCATTCTGATTAAGACTAAGTTAAGCAATCAATAAGAATTAAATGTGATATCCGTACAAAAATAAATATATGGTATAATTTTTCAGATAAGTTTGTGAAGTTTCAAATCTTTATAGATAACATAAATACGAAAGTGAATTTGTTTGTGTTTCGCTTTCAAACCTAGTAGCTAATTTTCAGAACAGATTTTGATGAATTTTACAAGTATAGATGGGACCCTAGAGATGATCTAAATCTATTTATTTACGCCTAAAACTTGAAGGGGTAGAAATGGAACAGGGCCAATGAAGCCGCAAAATCTAGTTGTTCATGATTGACAGGGCGCCAACCCTGCAACAGTCCGGTCGGAAGTATCAGAAGTAATGACCTTTCCCATTAAAATAAATATGGTGTGACACCATACAGTCATGATTTCAATGTTCCGTTGTACGTCTAAACGAAAACATTTGTTCTTGGCTGTGAACCAAGTTTTTAAGTAAGCGTATTATGATTTATGAAAGCTAATTTAACAGTTTTTGTGAGAAATACAATTCTATTTGAAATTAATGTTGGCTAGTCGCATTAAAATTGATGTATGAAATATTTCTGGCCGTAAAACATTGTAGATATTACTGTGGTCTTAAATCACTCTTACATCTGAACCTACTGAATCTTTTTACTTAATAAACCGATAGAATACTAAAGTGAAAGAAACTCGTTCGATTTTTAACGCATAATGCCGGGAAAATGGCTATCGTATGAGATTTTTTAGAATTTCTTAATCTCCAGAGTCGTTGCGAGTCTTGATGCAAATAATACCGTTCCTCCCCTGGTCCATTGCAATCGGACAAAAGCTATTCAATCTTATCCAACAAAGCAAAAATGTCTTTCTTTTCGTTTAGAAACTTGATTAAGATACCCTCTTTCCTCATCACTGTATATATGTTCAAGTAAGACCAATCAAATCGCTCAGCTTTTTGGGCTTCCAATACATTCTCTGTAAGACTAACTTACTACATTAACTTCTTTGATAAATGTTAGCGTTTATTTTGTGTTAAGCATGACTAATAACAATAGCCTTTTTAGTTTCTTTTACGAACCAAATACTCTATTGTGATGCAAGCTGGGACACTAAATCTCCACAGTTAAATACGGCAATTATTCAGGCAAGGCACAAAGTTTCATTGTGCGTGGCTCGCCGTGTTCTCTCGCTCCATAGTAATATGCTCACTAAATTTGGATTTTCATGCCTTGTCATCCGACATAAGTGTTTTAATACGCTCCGTATTATACATATTTAATAGCATGTGACATTGATGAGATGACGTCGGTATCTCCATTATTTATGCTATTCAGAGCATCTCTGCCTTACTTGAATCCGATGACTTATTAAGTAAATTCCATTTCAATACAGTCCGTTAAAGAAATTAAACCACAAGAATCGTAAAGTGGATACTGGCGCATAGAATTGGATCCCCTCGGATCGATTGACGATAAGAACCTCGTAACCAGAGAAACGTCTCGTCTAACAAACTGTACCCTGCCAATATTAAACTCACTATAATTCACAGAAAAAAAATGAGCACAGAGATCTCGGAGATGTTTATCGCATTAATATAATACGGCATTAAGATTACAATGGGTCGGCTCAAGAGAGGTCCAATATAAGGAGCTCACAAGGCTCCGCGTGCTTTGTTGTGAAAATAACTTTATGCCTCAGAAAGCGGGGGACAGTATAAAGCAAGCACGGCTTTCAATAAAGCCAATGGTCCTTCTTAGATGTTATACTCTCTTGTTCATATCCTTTGTGCAATAATGCAGTGTTATTGTGGCCTCATGATAATATTACAGTGCTTAAAAGGTTTAATAGCAACTCAGTTAAGAATATTTATGTAGGCTGTTACAATGACATATTGTGCGCAGTGACAGTGTATTACTTAAGCAATGACCGAAAACGGTAACACGCAAACAGCACACCGATACGCAAAAGGTAGGTAGGGGAGCCGAGCTCAGCCGAGCTGGCACAGGCAAGATTGCTATCAAACAGCGCCGCCCTCCTTATAGTAGCAGACAATCGCGGCTCCGCAATTACAAACAAGTTATTTACAGCCAGACCATACGGAGATATTTTAAGCTTATTTCCATCTAATCTATTGATTCACGCACGCGGCATTGCACGCTTTTAATGTTCTTATTTAGTCCAATTGGTATTCCGACTCGGTACCGAATAAGGCATGGCCACATTTATCATGTCTCAAGTGCTCCAGCACCTATCTTTATTTCACTTGATAACGATGAAACTTCAAATTGCGCTCTTTATTTACTCCCAAGGATCGTAGGAGTGAAATCGTAAGCACGATCGGCATGAAAAGATCGAATTTATTAGTTCATAAGTCATGAGGGTTAAGTAATAATCGTCGACAATGGGCAATAAAGAGTTTATAGGCACTAAAGTTCGATTCCCTCGCACGTCGGGGCTCGGAAGTCAACTGCACGAAATTCAGAGTTATAGCCACCTAACTTACACACACCCTGAACTGTACTCAATAATCGATTTTCAATGTAAACAATTTAATTACATTGGAGTATGTCTCTCGTGGAGTCGGCTTTCGTGTTGTTGCTTAGAAACTTTTGATTATGCTATTAACACGTACAGTTTACGACTTGATTGAGTTCGAATCAATAATCTTTGTCAAGAATGTAATAAAGTAACTTCTAGAATTACTATTTACGATGTTTGTTGTTAAATAACAAAATAATTATTTACGTGACGCCATAAACTTTTTACGTCGATTTTTATGTTTGACATTAAATTCCGAAGTGAATGTTATCTTATTTTAAATATAAATGACCGCACCGTTTGACCACAGAACAGTTCTGATGCAACTCGTTTAGAATTATTTGAAACTAGTCGCTGTCATTCAACGATTTATTTAACGAAAGTATTGCTTACAGAGCAGTCGTAGCGCCTCGTTTAATCGTAAAAATTATTTAATGACAACTGCTCATCGACTATCATTCAGTATTAAGAGATATAAATAACATTTTAGTTATTTATACCCGAACACAACAGTACCGTTGAGAATGTTGCGCTCGCGTCCGTCGGTGGAACGGAAGATTAATAGTTATTATCACAGACAACTACCTGTTATGAAACGCTGGTGTTTACCGAATTGTTTAAAGTAATTTGTGTAAACAAAGTGCGGGGCCGTCTAACAATGGTGCGGAGGTAAAGCACACAGCCCTCGGGTATAGCATTACAAGGAATATAATCTTACCGCGGCTGGCGGCGAATGTTTAAAATAAACAGTGTTGGACCGCGGCTGCGCCCGCCGCCTCCTATCATAACATTATTGTTTTCATTGCTCGCCCAGCGCTGGACGTGGCTAACCAGAACCAGTTACCGACGTAACCTCAGATGGCCCGCCATCAACATTATTTGAAATTTTAAAATAAAGTAAACAAAACACCTTTAATATACCATAACTAAAGCAACCACTTGTTCTGTCGAAGAACTTGTTAGAAATCTGTTTACATTGCATTAACCATTCTTTATAACGGAGTTGTGTTTAAACAAATTAATTCACACCAACAATTGTGTACGTAATACTGTTTGTTGCTAGATAACACGGTTACGATAATATATGCGTCCGCTTATGTGAGAGAATAAAAAGCTCACACCCAAAAGTTTGTTCAATCGTGCAGCGAAGGGACAACAGCTTTATTAGAAAGCTCCAAAGATTCTTAACAATACCAATCCACTGTGAACATTATAAAAACGTAATTGGTATCTTCAAACGCGTTTCACCGAAAATCAATTGGAGATATCTTTTATAATTTTTCTTTAGAACTACAAAAGTTCATTGTTATCTGACTAGAAAGAAGAGTCTTTTTCCATTTTGTTCACACAAACCCGGTGTTATAACCTCTGAAACGACCTTAACATTACCTTTGTAGAGGTTAAGTGGGCAATGCGTAACACTTTTCACATTGCTCTGTTTTGATTGCCTTCGACCACCTCATCGTATGACGGGAGGCGGCGCGGTGCGGGCGACAATGGAATGTATTACAAGTACGCTGTCACAGCCGGTTTAAGCTCTTACAATGATTAGCCGAAATCCAGTCACGAACTATTATTGATGGGAATCGATACAGAGGACCCGAAACAGATGAGATGCATATACCCACGGATATCATATCTTGACATGTGTATTGTCAATGACCTCAAATATCTGGTTATAGAGCAAACAAAGCCGTTCTCAGAATCAATGACTTATACATGGTAGTGACACAAATAATGCATTATTCTGTTTTGTTTTCCGAAGCGGATGCGTGTCCCAACCATCTCAACTCATTCATTTTCATTAGTTCCCATTATGTAATCAAAACACTAAATGCAACGGACGCATCGAGGAAGCAAACCGTATAAGGTACAATCAACCGCAATAAAGGGGTTGCCAACCAAAAACTTTGAGAAGCCCTATCAAAACGAGATTTTTTTTACACCATATTTGTCGGAGAATAGAAAATAAAACAAAGTTTTTATTCTTTCCAAATGTTGCGAAAGATCATTGTTACAATTCACTTCCATAAAATGACTCTTTACGCAGCTGTAATAAGATGTAAAATCCTTCAACGGATTGCGCATATTTCACTTTGTTGGGCTCGTAAAGATTCGCTTACCTGCTTGTTTGTTGTGAGTAGGAAAGGGGCCATCGGGCGAACCTTTTTTTATCATTGAATTTTATGTGTGGGAATTTTAATGTGCACCCAGAACGGCACGTTCTACTCCTCACAGCTGGGCCGCAGTTGGTGAAGTCTCTTGCAAAACACGTGTCGCTGCAGCAATAAAATGTCTAGTAACGCTTGCTTTAACACCGGAATAAAGAACATATTTCTGTATAACGATAATGAAATAAACATTTTCTACGGTTCCCGGGTCGTGAAGGTTATTTATTGTTTTATCGTAAAGCCGCAGCTGCATGTTTTCAATTACTACCGGATGATTGATGTAGTAGAATAGTATCTTTCCACACTCAAACAAGTTTATCGCCGCCATCGATAGCTGGGCTAGTATTAATATTATCTGTGGGCTCGCAGACGGCGCGGCAGAAAGCGCAACGTCATCGATCTCACACTCAGCTGCGGCTCCTCGGACCCTTGGAATTACTTCAATCATTTAAAATAAACACGCCTTCCTCGAAATGTGTCGAGAGTGGTAGCTATTGGTCCCATCATACCATCATAAAATCCACTTTGATTTATGATACACTCCGTGATCCTCAGTCTCTGTCGCTTTTGCATCTGCCGGTGTTTTTTTAGGTTGCAGGATATTGAAACTTTTTGGTTTATTTATGGATCTGTTCGACTACATGTGTGTGGTAACATTGATTTCTAATTAATGACAATTATCAGAATTACAACCCCATAAAATCTAATCATGAAATGTAACATTTAATTCGTTTTCGTAATCAACTAATAAGAAGTAACTAATGTTTGAAACAGCTGGAATTCTAGCAAGAAATCCAACGGGCGGCGCGCAGCGGGACGCCTCGACAATGCCAACCAAATTAAAAGGAACCGTAAACGTTTCCACTTGAGCCTTGCTAAAATTTATTGCTCTGAGTTTTTTCTCTTGTTTCACTTGCTAATGAGATTCGAATGCTGCAGCTGTATTATTCGAGATGTTGGACGAAGATTAAAAAAATCTTGCTGAGAGTTTCTATTTACGGTATTGCAGGAGAAAAGATGTTTACCGCAAATTAAAGCCCTTCATTTTGTTTTTTGTTTACGTAATACTGATTTTATTTCTTAGCAAAATGGGATGAGCGAACCGAAGTAAAATATTCTACCGTTACGCATATTGAAATTTGTGCGAGAAGACGCGAGTAGATTGTAGAGCGTCTTATTGCAAGCGATAGATATGATGAGAAACGAGAATCTTGATTCGAAATTCTATCTCGATGTTCTAAAGCTGGTATTGAATCGGAGGCAGTTCAACGCGGGTGGTCCTTAGGCTATGCCGGCTGAGCGAAGCAAGAATGCAAATTTCACTAGTGTTGCTGGCCGCTATGTTCTTGAACTCTGTTGCAACTAAATGAAGGCGACTAACCATAAGCCCGGCTAGGAAATTACTAATTAAGAGCTCCATAATAAGGCTTTAAATTATACGTTACAAACTATTGTGGTACGGGTATATAATTATAAGCTAGCAAATCGCCGCTTGAAAAATATGATAAGGTAAGTAGTGTTCAGAATTTAGTTACGAATGCACGACACGACATTGGGGGAGTTATCGGAGCGATCGATGTTAAAAAAGAAAATGGTGTGGAACGAATGATGAAATACGAATTAAGTGCGACAAACTAGATCCATGGAATAAAGAGGCGCTCTTTTGACTGGCTGACGGAGCTAAGTACGGACAAAGGGACAATAGTGAAAGAGCAAAGTACCGAAGCGTGGCGATCCAGTGCTTGCTTCCGGCAACGTGGGAACGCCTTTTTATGGCTATCGATAATTTCTAGCCTGATATTCGATATTATAATGCACCCCTCCCTTAATAGTGTTTGTATCCAATCAATTTGGTTTAGATTATAATAATGTTAAGTATGTATATGTAAAAAGATTTATGAATGAATGGGAAAAAACTCTTCAAAGATTATACTGAATGGAATAATTTTATTGCACAAAATTCATGTCTAGCAACGGGTTTACATTTTATTTTTAAACATCTATTTAGTTTACTCAAGCTCAACCTTCTCTATTGAATTCATACATTTTAATGAATTAATGTAAATATAACAAATAGTACAAAAACCTGAGCAACTTTCAAACAAAAATCTTACATTTTACCTCAAAAACTAAATTGCGGATATTATCGACGACCATTACAATTAAATCCAACCAAAATTTTCATTTTATCTATACTATCAACCAGATCACAACAAATTAATTTCGTAACAAATTCCAACTGATGTTTCTACGCCTGTCTACACAAAATCTGAGTGCGAGTCCAATCTTCGTCCGCCCATCGCTACATTCCTAAACAATAGTTCATCAAATGGTAACATCGGTTCACTCGACGTGTCATTTCACGGTCCATCGGCCGTTGTACCATTTAGCACTTCCATTTTCTTGACGAGAACCGCTTTTCCACAATTACCAGTTTTACTATCCTTTCACAATAGCGTTTTAGCACAAAATCATACTGTTGCCCATGTTCTATTAGTATTATTATCCAGCGCGATTCATGACCAACAGTGACAAACTGCGTGGCGTAAGTGGACTCCAATTTAATTCATGTGCTTCAAGTACCATTTACAATATTGCTTTCGTGTAATTTGCTGTTTTAGTTATTTGAAGCTTTTAACGCTAGTAATCGATTTATCTTGTACTTGGTTATACCAGCTTCGTTATCGTAGATTTCGATAATTAGTATTCTATATGTTAATCCAAGTTATAAGCCATCTATCTCTAAATTTTAAACCTAATCCTTTCAGTAATTTTGCTCTTGCCTTTGCTTCTCATATATTTCAGCTGTCTGTGAATTGTCTACATAAGCTATACCGATTCCTTTTTCTACTGCTACACCATCGATTGCATTTCCGATAAGTGTATAATACAAGACTAACAAGTGAGGGTGGCTCTTGCCAAATACTACCCCAACGTCGGAAGCTCCTCACAGTTTCGGGAAGCATGATTTATCGGACAAACTTACGCTATTACTCATCTCACCATTCGTTACTCCAATAAAAAGAACGTCTTCCGATAATTTATTGGGTGGAGTATGGATTTTTTATTATACACGTCTATTTTAGAGTGCACTCTGTCGCACTGTTATTACTTCATAAATAAAAGATTTGATTTACTATATCCTCAGAATGCCATTAAAACTTTTTGAGAGGTCGTATCATAGTTTCTTCCTTGTTATGGTTGTTGTATCCTTTATGATGTTCCCGCATAGTATTAAGTTCTGTTCAAATATTTGGAGCCCTTCAAATTTCATAGCCGGTTCCCTGGGACAGCTGACGCAGGGAACAGGTGAACATTTTATCACTAACAAGAGCTCAAACAAAATATACAGAGACTGTAAACCAATAAAAACACAGATGTTTGTGCAAAGTAATATTATGCAAGCAACAGATGTAGCTGACATAAAAAACCAATTTGATTGTTTAAGCGTCTACTAAATAAATTAAAAAAAATCCACAAATAGACAATAAATAAGAGTATTAATAAAATGAATTAAGAAATATTAACAACATAAAATATTCTAAATAAACATTACAAACTAATTACTAAAAGTAATTGTTAATAGTAAATACAATACCTTAAAGGGTGCGATCATAAGTTGTTGAACTTGAATCAGACGAAACACACAAATGTACGAATAAGAATGCAGAGTAAGTTGTAAAAGTTTCAACTTTAACAAATGGCTAAATAACTGGTAGGTACTTGCTTCAAACTTGTCAAGTAAACAGACGCGGCACATGAAACACGACTTCAAAATACAGTTTAGTTCACTTTACAAGACGTAACACTGAAGAAGATAAAAATTTAACTTCTCAAAAACTTACACTCACAGTTAAGTTAAACTCACAAAGTTAGGTTCTGGTTAGTTGGACAGTAACACTGTGTCCATGGAGCGAAAGCTTCTCAAATGTTCAAATAACACTGCACAATAATAATGTGTCGCACAAGGTGTAATCACAGGACCGGTCGGCGGCGAGTGCGGAGCGGCGGTCGGGGACGTACGGCGGCGTGGAGTCGCGACGGCCGCGCGAGCTTCTCTGCCTGCATCACAGAAACCCTACGGCGCGCGCGGGGGCCGCCGATAGACGAAAATGGCTTCACAAGTTAATTTTTTTCTCTTTCCTCCTTTAATATTCCGCATATGCCGTGCGCGGCCGGCGGTGCGAGCGCATGCGTCCCAACCCCGGGCCCATGTAGGGGTTGTAATGTAACGCGATGCACCCGCACTTTACATAACTTATTGGGCCGTTTATTGAAGCCACTGTTTAATACCCTTTCCATGTCGGCTTTGTGCGTAGCTTCCTCGACATTCGTGTTTAAGCGAAAGATTATTAATCGTCGTTCAAAACACTTTAATCTAACAGAAACTGTTCATCAATCTCAATGTAGTGATAGTGTTGTTCCTTGCTCGTGAACTTCGATCGAACAATAATGGGCAAATTGTAGATAGTTTATTTTAATTACGGCTTACCTCTTACACGGTGCCCCACAAAACTTTTAAATCATGTTTAAACATCAGCTCCACTATACTTGTTGTTAATAAAAGGGATTACACGAAATTACTTTACCGCCGACTTCTTTCACCCGAGAAAGACTTTTCATTATGGAATTAGTACTGAAGTAAAATGCTTTAGATTCTCTTCGTAAACAATTTTATAATTTATGAGGAAATCTCTTTATGAACTTATTCTTTGTCGGTTTATTTCGAGCTTTTAGTTGCTTCATAAAAACTGAGTGGGGAAATGTTGCCGGAATAAATTATTTATTGCTTAGCTTTTGGACACCCATTAGCACAGCTATTACATTTTATTTTAGTTCAACGACGGATCAACGGACTTGTTTTATAATTAAGAATAAGAGGATCCTGTTATATGACAGTGTGTTTTAATCAACCATTTTTGAACAACCATAGATACGGCTCGGATTTGTTTTTATGTACTTCTTGAATAAATGTAGAGAGAGCGAGAAACGCTTTAAAAATCTCATAAACTGTCTGACAGTACTTCACTTAGCATCTCGTTACTTTATCACCTTACCTTGAGTTCCAAATGATACCCCCGTTGTTAAAAACGGTTAAATGAAAATAAAACATCGAACAGGCTCCGCATAAAAAGAACATTGAATCGAAATTAGATAAAAACACAAAAGCTCTAAAAGACACGTCACACAGAGCCCCTAGTCACATTATACACTACATTCCGAACGATTCTCACACAAGTAAAATAGCAGTTTTTTTACCGAAGCTCGTGAGCAAACATCCGATTGTTCGAAGTTTTTGCATTTCATCCACGTTCAGTGCACACGTAGTAGGACAGGTACAGAAGGCTGTGTTACTCGTTGACAGTGCGCCGAAATACGGCCGAGCGAATTAGCATACAGTTCCCATGTGCACCGTCAATCGGCCGCGTCCGCTATTCGGCGTCGCGCCATGCTTTCGTCTTTTATGCCATCAGAGAATTCTAGCTACGCGAAATAGGGATGGGAAATTGTTACTTTTTAGCTATTTTGTTTGACAATTTTATCGATATGTCTTTGAAATAGACAAGGCTCTATTCTAGTCGAACCATTATAATACCCAATCATTATGAAGTGAAATAAATACTTGAGTACGTATCGAGTTATTGACGGTGCCAGTCAGTATATCAACGTTTTTATTAGAAACGTTTTATTATTGACGTAATAGATACGATTCTAAATCATATATATTGCAATATTAAATTTCTCACTATGTGCATCCGTGGTGTGACATTAATGTCAATAAAAAATACATTGCTTGAATATTTATTACATGTTACTGATGAGAAGCGTTTAATTAATGCTTGCACTGTAAACATTTATATTCGATTTGCATTTAAATAGTTATAAAATACACCTACATCAAACTTGAAGGCCTTTAAATCAATTTTCGGATCTGCGATTTTGAATTTTTGTGTCTTACATTTTTGAGTAGCATTTCGCTTCTGGCATCTTATGTATCTCTAGTTCCGGATAGGCTTTGATCACAGCTTTATCTGTGAGCGACGATGTGGCCTGAGATCCAGCGCGCTTGCCTAAAAGATGCCTATTCACGTTCGCCTTGAGGGCTTTAAGGTAAAAGCGTTCCCGTTTCAATCTCGACTTTTTGTTTGTAACAGATTCTTGTTGCGTGGTATTCATTTTAGGATTTATGTTTGATGGTAAAACTGAATGTATAGTACTATTATTTAAAGAAAACTTATTTGTTTGTATAAAAATACATGTTTTGGCATTTAAGCGCTCTGCATATTAGTTGTGGCTTATCTTCTTGTGACCGGTTTTGCATCTTTTAACTATTTTAATGAACCTAGCTACTTATATTTTTCATTAATTATTAAGATAAGCTATAAACGTAACCCAATTTCCTTTACCTTTGTCTAAAAAGAACTTTGAAGTGTTGCTGCCACTAATCAGCGCACTCCCAAACACTTCCGATTCGTTCAGCGAATTTACGGATTTTCATCAAGGCATCCCGAGATAGAGAGAGATAAACCATTTTATTAGTCTTTCAGTAAACAGATTTTTTTATTAAAAAGGAAAATTCGTATAAATTGACAATAGACAGAAAGTCACTAACGAACACAATTATAATAACAAAGGCTAAATAAACGTTGACCTAAATTGGGCTTTAAACATAAAAGAGCACAATTCCTTCTTTTGAAAATTTCGTAAAATCACGAAAAGGCATTATGAATGTATTGTTGAGGTGCTAAAACGTAGTTTCGATATGCATTCATTGTGGTTTCAGGCCTGATTGTAGAATTGCGTGTGCCGACTTGATAACTAAGCTAAAAGCGCACTCTGCTATTAAAATATGGATATACCGTACGGTAGCAATATTTCTTTTTAATTTATCTAATGAAAAAATGAGCTAGAATTATTTATAGCTTATTAAAGTGATGCATTACCCTTGTAGTCCATTGCCGAGCAAGTGAAGATATTTATTCGAGTTAGTTTTTGTTGAGAATTCTTCGTACATTTGTAGTCTGTACTCTTATAAGGCTAATTGTATCTTAATTTATAAACTTGTTGGTATGTAAGAGTTTTGTTGAGAAAAAAACGTTAATTTACTTGTGTTTGTGGGAATACAACATTTAGAACACAAAACACAATATAACCTTGTTAAAATACCTACATGATATTTTTTACCAAGTCACCACGTCCGAATTAAAATAAATAAAGCTCTGTTTAATTTGACAAAATAAAAAGTCAACTTATTTTAACAAAGCTGTAGGAACAAAAGTTACCTAGACAGGCCTTTGTTGAACAGGAGACTACTGTCAGATGAGAATAATAAATGTGCTGAACAAATGAAAATTCGTATGAAAAATTGTAAGTAGGTTAGTAGCGTATCTACGAATGGTTGCTAAGCAAATCAAAAATGTGCAATTAGACTTTAGTACCTTACTTTTAGATGGTTTCGTCTTCTTTATATCAATCACTGCTAAAAATCGTGATTCCGTTTCCAATTTGTCAATGTCTTTCTCAACCGTTTTTCTCCATCTGTTACACTCAGTGCCCTGTTGGAGTGATGATATCCGGTAGGTAAAATGATCAGACTACCTAAATTGTTGATATAAGGGTAAGACAGAAAGCCACGAAATTTTCGCTTTGTTCACGTTCATACATCTGGTCATACTAGCACGCCGATTGTGAGCCAGACACCCTACCTTTTTAAAGGACCTCACCAATAAGGGCAGTGTAAGTCTTCCTAGGACGCCCGCCTCCCAGCGTTACCACTCACATCTGCCTTATAAATTCGTTGATTTATTTTCTTTTAGCATGTCGGCGCATCCAACATAGTCTTTCCCAAAAAATGTCCCTCGTAGAGGCATCGTCTGGTTGCACGTAAACACAAATGCCATTAACAGCTGACTAAGCGTCGCGACGCCTCCACCACTTTTACATTGCTATTGCCTTTATTTTTTCATTTCCGTTCTTATTAATTTTTCACTTAACTTTGCTTTTATAGTACGTATTTTGGGGCTTTTAAAGTTTAAAAAGCCTGTTAAAAAATTCATAGGACGCAGTTAATACAATGTTTTGTGAAAAATAAAAGTTAGATTTAATTGACCTGTCCGTATTTTTTGGGGTTTACAGTTTAAAAAACCTGTTTAAAAGTCATAGGATGCAGAATACAATATTTTGTATAGAGTTTACTTTCGAATTTAAACACATTTGACTTAGAACGCAAAATTTTGACCGTAACAAAACAAAATCCTAAAATACAATCCGTATTTCCAGAATTAACTTAGAAACAAACGAATTAGTTTAACAGAGTCTGTTTTTCAAATTATCGTAATGGAGATCTGTGTTTGTATAGTCTGTGCTCACAAAACATGGCCGCTAATGAACAGTACACAACACAAAGTCGTAAGAAATTCTTTATTAGGTACCAGGAGTCCAGGATAGGTGAAGTTGTTGCATCTAACTAGTTATTATCGTCGAAGGCCGTAAATTATTACTACTTGTGCACTGTTACCGTCCGGTCCTCCGGTCAGATGTGTAATTATTGTACACACAGCTTTAAGTGGGTAATATCTGTGTATGGATGTTGCAAGTACAGGTACACAATTTATATGGGCTACGCAAAATGTATGTTGCGAATTGCGTGGTGATGTGAACTCTAGTATAGACCTAGTATAGTATTTGCAGAAAACTGTTGAGCTTTATTAGGTATGACATGTGTGTTGACTATCCTATTGCATAGTCTGGTGATCGTAATCGCTATTGTCTGGAAAAAAGTGTTGTTGGGTTTTTGGATGAGAAATTTCTCAGTACTAGTTTAGGGTTTGGAGGTGAGTAATACCTGCACGTTGAGGGATTGGTCCAGCTCCAGATCTCTCTACGGTCGCGTCTGGTTACCGTCCTATTGGACTATGACAGTATCGGACCAGAGAGTACACCTGTGCCTGCGCATACACTTGTGTTCTAAAGTATAACTTCTAACTTCTTCTTAAATTTTTCCACCGTGAGAGAATATAGCAAGGAGGACTATATTATGATATATGTTATGTATCGCCCCTGACTGGAAGCCTTACATTCATGACATCCCAGGATCCTCTAGGTTGACCAGCGAATTGCACATATAATTTTTTTTTTAAACAAAATTACAGTTTTCTCTTAAATAAAGCTTTCCACTTTCTACGAAGTGCGCCCTCTCAATTAACAAACTGGAACAATTTTAGACGTAAGTACTCCTTTCATATTAAATCATATTCAACTCGACAAGCTTGGCTGACTCAGAACGTATGCAGCAATTATTGGACCATTATAAACATCGACTATTCACAGTTACGTTCTCAATTAATTAAAATTAATTCAACAATAACAATGTTAATATCTCACGTCTGATAAAGACATTCAATTAGTAATAAATTTTCTCTCTATCTCTCTTTTCCAGTATTAAAAAATAACAGTTTTAGATAACATATCAATTAGCTTCATAAATAATAGTCATCAAAGTATAGTATAGAATTTTATGAGCTCTATTTTATAGTAAAGTTTTATTGGCAGATATCAATAACGATTGCATATATTAACGTCAGCGACAAACGACTGTAATAACTAGTTCTTGTAACGCGTTATAGTTATCACCCTATTCAGTAGTGAAGTGCATGGAAGTTTGAAAGCTGGATATGGTATAAAGCTAATCGCACTTTTCTCAGCACCGCACGCGCCGTACCTACGCACTGTATTTTAAAATTCGTTGTTTGAAATCTTATGAAATCGGAAGAAGCTGCCAACATTATTCGGATTCTGATGTCATATAATGAGGCGCATGCGGCGCGTATAGTGCTGATATAAATATGTGCAACCCTTAACAATTCCTGTACATATAATTTTTACGTAACTTTGCTAGATTCTTTTATATTTCGGTTGAGAAAACTCATCTGTTCCATTTCTGTTTAATTAAAATAAACAAAGAGCACTTCAAAAACAAAGTTTGACTGACTTACTTTTTAATTATTAAAATCAATATAACGTAACCGTAAGGCGTAATAATTCTTTCTTTTCAAGGTAGCTACTACATTTTTTTTTTTCAGAAAAAAACAACAACATCTCTAATTTCTTACTCCGCCACAGCAAATACGTCGTATAAAACGCGCACAAACAAAATAACTCATACACAAATAAAGTGTGAAAAGAGCAATTCCCCGAGGCCATTTCCTGTATAAATCCTGCGAGGTCTACTGAGGTGTGAATAAAGTGGTGTTACTGGATAGCACCTCATTAGTTGCTGCAAACGAACTGCAAAAATAAACCAGCGTTACTATACTATTTACATAATTGAATTACATTTGAATACTGCAGTTTTCTTGTTGGTTAGATTAGTTGGTGTTGAACACAGCCCTGAATAACATCGTTAAGTAGTCTTTTAAACTGGATGGTATTTCTAGATGTGTGGAGCTGTTTAGATAAACGTTGGTTAGTTTTTTTTTTTATTGGGCTGATGTTTATCTTGATCTGTGACAGAATAATTACTATTTTATGTAAATTCTAATTAGATCAACAACCCAAAATGTACACAGTAATTATAAAAAACTACGAGAGAGTTAAGTAAACTGTATACCTAATTATAATTTACAGGGTCACTTTAAAAGATTAACAGCCTTTCATGGGCTGAAAGTACAGTTTTAAACAACTTTTACTATGAAACAAATCCTGAAGGATAAAAAAAAACTAGGTAATTCATACATTGTCAACGTAAAATATTCCATTTTGTATGAAGCTTTCAAGGTTGGTTTTATAGTAAAAGTTGTTGATAACCATAAATAAGTACTTTCAGCCCTTGAAAGTTAACCCTGTATAGCGTGTAGGTTTTCAGTTCTGGAACTACAAATAAAATATGTTTTAGAGTAGCGTGGATATTTCAGTGATACGTTTATGCCTTTGTCAAACAGACAGGCGAAAGCGAAGCGTTTCCGAAGTAAGATCCGAACCGAAGCGAGACGTCAGTCCGATAGTTCTGTCACGCTATAGGATCGGTTTCGCTTTTCTATGTGACTGGATTCAAACAATTCCATCCATTACAAATAAAAACGTTTGACAAAGGCTTTACGAAAATGAAAAAACACGATGACACTATCATTTTTCATTTATTTTTAAAACAACATTTCAAGTTACCCGAAAACACACTGAAGATAAGCAATAATTTTCTTTTTACCGGGTCACATCCATATACACAGTACGCAACTTGCCTGATTGATAAAAAATCCACCCCTCTCGACATGATGATTTTATAGCTTATTTGATTACCGGAGTATTACGAGGCGGAACACTGGAAATCCCATTAAAATCCGTTGCGCAAACAAAATGATTTTTGATGATATTTTCACCAATTTTCAGTCTGTGAGAATATTCGTACGAGCAATCTAATCACGTTCTGGACACAGAATGAAAAAAACTGTTATCTGTTACGACAGTAACAGATAACAGTTTCTTTACATAGTATAAAACAATATCGCTTATGTCTGTCTGTGTGCTTATAACTTCTGAACGACTACACCAAATTGGATAATTCTTTTTTTGTTGTGTTCGTTAATTCTAGCACAAGGTTTGTATATCCGAAACCTATATGTTATTTTATTTATATTCGAACAAATACTTACTAAGATTAACATAACATATGCTTTATTTTATCGTGGTAAAATCATCAAATGAGTCCTCCCACCCTTACTGTCAGACTCGTACTGACTAAAATCCACGGTGTCCTTCATTAGCCCTTTACGTACCGGGGTCACGGTAATTCGTACTCTTATGTACTCGGTATTCGTTCGGTCCTGCGACCAATATAACATATGCTTAGTATTACATTACTCTTTTATTCATTCCCTAAGTTCACCTAAAGGATTATTTTCCATTAGAGTAATTAGTCTATAATCCCTTCGTAGTACATTACATAAAAAAGGACAAGTTCCTATTGCAGCATTCATGGTACAAACGAATGTAGAAATCCGATTTAAAAGCCTTTAATGAAATTAACAAACCGAATGTCGAAATATCGTACGGAATATACTATCTGCACTTTAATCAATACGAAAAAGCCAAACTGTACGATTCGTTCGTTCAAGTAAATATTGGGGTCTAAGAATACCACTTTGGCACATTCATAAATACGAACTTGGAGTAAAAAATATATATATATTAATATTGTATCACAATTATTTATTTTTTATCGTGGTAAAATCATCAAATGAGTCTTCCCACCCAGGGTAGAGCGGGAGGGACTGTCAGACTCGTACTGACTAAAATCCACGGTGTCCTTCAATAGCCCTTTACGTTCCGGGGTCACGGTAATTCGTGTGTCCCGCGACCCCGGCAGGCTTTAGGTTTTTATTTTAGTTCAGTTTGCTTTTGACTTGGTCAAAGATGACAGAGATAAAGCCTATGGAGTCACCCAGAAGAAGCCTGTTCGCTCTTAGTTTGAAGAGATTCGGGTTGTGTGCGTTCGGGAACACCGACGCGAGAAGTGATTTCCATTCTTTTGCTGCCTGCTTTATGAAAGAAGATTGGAAGCGCATGGTTCTGCTAAAGTGGCCTTTTTAGATCTGACTTACAAGTAATTTATGTATTAAGAAACAGCCTTTTTAGTTTACTCCACTTTAGTATAGATTTTTGGTTGGCGCAGTGGCTCAGCAATTGGGCTGCTGCACTGCATGTCGCGAGTTCGATTTCGCACGGAGCAAAAATTTTAATTATATTTTTAGGGCGTTTGTGTACTTTACTTTATATGTTTGTAAACGCACCTACGACACAGGAGAAATTCCTAGTGAGGTGCAACATTTAAAAAAATAAAAATTATGTCAAACTTAAGCTAGTACTGATCGTGCAAAATGAAATACAAACACTGTGAGCCTTGTTCCTTTTTGATGCATAATTTCATTAATCATCTTAATTTTAAGACTGATTTAAATATTTGTAAATAGCTGTAAAACAAAACCCTTTCTAAACACGTGTTCAAACCAACGTTTTAATTGACAATCACTGAAGAATGCGAGAACAAAATATTTACGTTCAATTACAAGCTTTTTGTTTATCACTAACAGTGTGAATGGCGAGGGTGTCTGCCCAAGTTTCTGCCATAAAGGCGACGATGACATCGAGCTCCCTTGTTGATATTCATGTCGGCAGAGTGGCCCGTGCCTCCGACGAAGCCGCGTCAGCTAAATTACTTTATTACTGCCGTCTATAGGTAAATAGCTACAATACTAACTGCTGTTACGAGGTACTTCGGGTTTAGAACAGCGTGTTTTTCTTTTAGGGGATTATTTTGGTCGAAATACTAGCGATTTTTTGGGTATAAACAAAGCTTGATCGAATTAGAGTTTTTCGTTTTATATACAAAAATAAACGCAATAATTGGCGAAGAAGTTTTATTAACTTAGAGGAATACTTCCACCCGTTATTATCCACATACATAAAACATATCGAAGAGAGGCCATATTCAAATATCTCTTGATAAATGTCACCATTATTATTTTTATCTACGGAAGGGGCGCGCTCGGAGGGATGTGAACCCCACAACTGAAGGGTTCACATAAGTAAAACTTTGCTTATTAGTGAATTGAAGCATCTTGAAATAATATTTCCATTAGACTCAGTTGTTTTTGGAGCTCCTGAATGTAAGCGTCATCGTGTAAATTCAATTATACGCTTCGGTCACTTCTTGGAATCAATTTAATTAATACACTGATGTTGCTAAGCTAAAATGGTCATAACTGAAACCAAAATATTACCAACGCGACTATACAAGAGTCTTACAACCCCATAATCACATAGACTGAGCAAAAAAATATCCATAAAGACGATATTCACATCCATTCATAAAGCGTATAAATGTAAATGAGAGAACATGTCACAAGAATAAAAGAGGCAAGATGGACGGATCATGTAAGCAAATGAAATCGTAAGAATGTGTAATGAAACCACGAGCCGAGTCGATGGACACAGACTGACTTGTAAAGAATTGTATTATAATACTCTTTTTCATATAAATGATTGACTTGGATATTCAAATGCTAAAGCAGATATTATAAAAGAACAATTTAAAAATAACTAAAACCCGACTACGAAAAAATCGCGCACTGAAAAGTTTACAATATTCATTTGACCGAGTAATAGCCGTGGTCGATTGCCACCTGTGGTTGTTTCAGACAATCTTTATTGGCTAGGTGGCAAATGACCATTAGCTATTTTTAACTTATTCTTTATTTACACTATTTTGTGGTTATATTATTTGAAGTAAGTAATTTATGTTATATGTATAGTTTTTGAGTTGTGCATTTAAGATTTATAATTTGACATCCGTGTCGACACTGTTAGAAACCTTTTACCTAAGGAGCTCAAAATGTCAGTCAAGATTTAAGGCTAGACTGAAACTATTTATTGGTGAACAAAGCTGGCAGCTGAAACACTTGAAAACTGAAAGCACACTTTATCAATAATATATGACAACATAAAGACTACCAGCGAATAACCAAGTAATTTGACTAAAACTGGTTGACTTCTCTTTATAACCGTATTCCTAATTAACAAACAGATGAAAACCCGGTAAAACGTTTTGTGAATTTATGATCAACTTGCCGTCAAGAAAAGTAAGTAAATCCTCCTCTACCAAACATTCTAAGCCACGAAAACTAATAATATTATGTATTTCGTTACCCCAGCAATAATGGCATTAATAGTTCCAATATTCGTGTTACTACTTCAAGTCTGACAGTTATTACTGACTTTAGTTGGCAACAAGATTATTACTGTATCCCCCAACATGATTTGTAATAATAGCTTTTATTTACAAACAGAATCTCATATTTCATACAATAGTCAGTTAGCCGTCACCATTCAAATATTATTATCATCCAAGTTAGTGAACAAAAATAAACAAGTAAAGGAGCCACTAAATGAAATTGCAAATAAACGAAAACGTCAAGTTGAACAAAGTTTAGTGCTTTACTCACAGTTTTAATAAACAAACAAAGAAATAAGGAAAGTTTTGGCCGGAGGGTACTTATTGTTTTGCTTGACCTCGATAACCGAAATTAGACTGGCGAGGGCCAAAACAAATTTGTGAAAACATTGAAGAATATTTCAACGTGATTTCAAAATTTTGCGCTTTTGTCCGACTATGGATGGATAGGCCAACACTATCGGATAGGCCAATACTGTATATTAAGATTTTTTGTGGAATGAAAAAGTCAACTACGGGCAGGATTTTAATCTGCAACCTTCCAATTCACTACCATTATTCTAGATTAATTTACATACAAATAATTATAATTTTAACAACATTTATTCTAATGATTGATGAACATCGCAATTTGTTTTAATTTTGAAAAGCATTCATTTTACACAAAAAATCTCACTTCCTGTTATAGTAATTAACCAGCAGAAAATTATTAGACTTATGAAACGTGATTAACTATTGAACCAAAGACCCGTAGCTCGAAGCGTAGAAGACGATCGCTACGCCACGCAACAATCTTGCAGTTCTCTTCTTCGTTCAGTGCTGCGGTCTGTGCTTCGCGCTTCTATACCTACCTGGCTAAATTGGAATTGAAAAGCTCACTTTCCTCCCCATACAAACCAAAAAATAGTAACACAATAGTTCCGAGAAAGCGAAAACTAATGACGAGATCGCCTATCTCGTAGGCTTATATTTCCCACCTAAACCATTTCGATTTGTTGCACTCATTCATTCAGTATTTCAGCGGCCATGATTGCCCGTTCGCGTGAGCGCCTCTGATAGTTTCGTGGCCGCACAAAAACTACCGGTTATCTGTACGAAATGAACGATCGAAATGAACTATAGATGCATAAATAACATGATATATATGCTTACAACATTAAATGATGGTATTCGTGACCAGCGCGTCTATTCTTTTCAAGCAGCGTTTGTTGTATGATGTATGGCGAGTTTATTATTATTAAATTAGACAATGCGGTGACAGTCACAAGATTTATATCACTGATTTATAATACAGGCCTGTTAGATTGAGATACGGCTCCAATGTTATTTTAAAACCACAGGCATTTTCACATGACTGCACTTTCCTTTTTGAAATTACGACGATGCTTCAATCTAATTTTATTTTTGTGAAAAGCTTTTTAGCTTTGTCAACTTACTTACTTAAAAGTTTACGTAAACAGTAAATGATGCTTAAATAATTCACCATTAAATAAAAAGACGTAACTTAGACTATTTAATGGTGTACTTTAAAATGTCTTACGCAAGACTACCATTAAAGTCTGCGTAGCTTAAACAGAACGAAATATCTCTGGACAATTTACCTAAATTTAACCAATTACTGACATTATATTTTCTTGGAGGCTTACGTAAATATTGTTTTTTCTAATGGCCAGGCTAATTGCGATGTCGTCCCTAAGTATTTTTGTTTTAACTAAACTTGTAGTCCTGGACTCCTGGTAGATTAATTGGGATTCCTAAATGTAAATGTTTGCATGTGCATGTGGGTATGCCGTCGAAGTTTGTAACTCAAGACCGCCGCTGCATGTAGCAGCAAAGATTCAAACAACGAAAATCAACGAACTTCGTAGCTAAAAGTTGTTGTGAAAACTTTGGAAAATCGAAGGAGCAAGAACAAAACATGCTCTAAACCCTCGCAAAGTTAAACTGCCAACGTGGAATGTGCTTTAAATACAAAAATAAATGCAGAATCGTAAGTAGGTATTAATCTGAAAAGCCAGCCGATCAGATAAGTTGCCGCGTCCTACCTACGAAGGCATTGTCACAGTTGGCTGAGAGTCCGGCGCGCTTGCCAAATATGTCGCAACAGATAGCGTGCCGTCGCGTAGCCCGGCCGCGCCGCCCGCCGCCCTCACCAAAGATTTACTACTGAAATTCTGTCACAATCCCCTCCCCACCACGACGCGCCGAATGCACGTTCTATACCAACTCAGTCTCCTATACAACAGTTCGGGAAGTTCGCTGATTTATTTTCAAAATTTAAAAGAACTTAACAACAAATATTTGGTTTCTTGTTCGGTTTGGCTTTGTACAGTATTTTCCGATTGAAGAATTCTGACGTATTTTGTAACACAAAGCTACGTGCCATTGCTATATTTCAATCACCGAACCTGAAACCGTGGTGAGCACCCTAAAAGGAACAGTAGAAAAGTTTTTAATGTTATAAAAACGCGGAGATATGCAAGGGATGCGATTATGAATCAACATAGGAAACACTAATGTGCAAACGAAAAGTTAGCGTGTGTGGTTTTAAATCCGGGAAAGTTTTTTAATTTGTTCGCTGGTTTCGGCGCGGAGTGACGAGCCTGGTGAGGCTCTCGTCGTCGCCGCACCTCGCTGAGGTGACGGTATCATAGCATTTCCCGCTCAACTCCTGGCTGGCGCACGGTCGAGCGAGCGCAAAAGGTGAGCGCAAGCGTCGATTCAACTATTCCGCAGCTCGACTACGTGCTCACGGTAAATTCACGCGTCGCCTCATTATTTCGCTTCGAGTCCGCTTCCTTCTAAATAAATGTTATTAAAACGGAAAAGTAATATTTTTAAAACGTCAAGTGTAAACGTTTCGTTGGACTAGTGCGGCTCGGGCGTGCAATTAAGATTTGCACGTGTGCTTCGTTTTGTGGAATGTGTTTTACACTTTCTAAAGGGTTTTTTTAATCTTACGACTTTCAGGAGGAATTTAATAACTCTGCCGAGTTACAAGCGTGTGTGAAGCGTATGAATTTACTCACGTAAATGATAAATGTCAGTGAAGATTTATTACATCGCATCGTAGTCTTTAACTAAGTGGATTTTTATTTTTCACACGAGTTTAATATTTTTAATTGTTAAAATTTTACGACAGTTTTACATTGCGAAAATTCTTAAAATTCCAGAGCTAACGAACTTTGAAGCAACGGCATGACTTTACCTGTAGCTAGCATCAAATTAAAACCTATTTCTATGCGGGCCGAACATTAAACAGGCCAAGTTTTACAGGATCCGCCACTGTTATGAAACTCCTAAAAAGAGCCTGATTGAGACCAAAACTTTCTAGAATAGTAATTAGTTTCCTTCATCTGAAAACTGTGAGATTTTCATAACCGTATAACTTTGATAAAGTTCAGTGAATTCGGTGGCTCCCGTTACACTTGAGAAGATTTGCTGGGATTTACTTGGACCAACATAAACTGCTAGCTTTTGAAATCAATACCTGACTAGATTCTCTTCTCAGATAAAAGAATTAGCTTCAATAGAGTGAAGTACTTTAAGGTTAGATCGAAGATACGAATAAAAGTCGATAAAACTTGCGAACTTTTCGAATAAAGATCTTCGCTTCGGCACAGATGACCTAATTTTTCAATGTTGTAAAGTTTCTTTGGAGAAACTAAGTAGTATGACTCAATTATATCTTTATGGACGTAGCGTATTACGTTTTAACTAGGACAAATATAAAACTGTCATAAATTGAATTATTCACTTTGAAACAAAAACAATCAAATAATAGTGATATTAATTATTAGTTTTCTTTGAACCGTATATGGAACCGAGTTCCATACTTTTTATTCAGATACGTAAGCCTTACTGCTGAGCAAGATTGCATTGTACAGGTATGTAGCATAAAATATGTTGAACCAACTGATAGTTGAACAAATACCGTAAACTGAGGTTACTTTGATTAATTTTGAACTTTAACTGACTGTAATTTTTTAATGCGAGGTTCTAAAAAAATTAAAAAATAGGTAATTATCGGTTTTTATAGTTCTCTCTGTAAAAGTAAAAAAAGAACAAAAATAATGCGTAGTTTTTTAGAAAAATAAATAAAACAATGTGATAAAAGGTAAAATGATTCTGGGGTTACTTTGGAACTCCCCGTTTTTGACATAGAATCTGAAAGTAGCCCCAATAAACTATAGAAAAACAGAAAGAAAAGGTAATGATAAAAAACATAAATTTTTTGCACGAAACGACGTGCCATCACCAACGCACCCACAAAAAGGATTGTGACGGTTTACCATATTTGTAATCCGAAAAAAAAATTCTACTAAAAGTTGTTCCGTCTTACGCAATTTGCAATTTTATGTCGATAAGTAGTTTCTATCAAAACCCCATGATTCAAAGTAACCCCGTTTACCGGTACTAGGAAAAATAGCACCTATGGATGACTAAAAAGTGAGTATTTTTATTTCCATTCCCAACATTTTCTGGTACTTATTTTTGGAATATCCACCAAACCAGAACCAGGTTCTGGTTTGGTCGCGGGACTCACGAATTACCGTGTCCCCGGAACGTAAAGGGCTATTGAAGGACACCGTGGATTTTAGTCAGTACGAGTCTAACAGTCCCTCCTGCTCTGCCCTGGGTGGAAGGATTCATATGATGATATTACCACGATAAAAAAAAAATAGGTTCTGGTTTGCTTACTATTTCGCCTGATGGTAAGCGAAGATGTGGTCGACGGTGAAGCACACTTACAAGTAACCTATTCAGTCTTGACTTGTTTGTCAATTTTGGAACTGTTACGCAGTGGCCGAGCAATTGGACTGCTGCGCTGCGTGTCGCAGCTTCGATTCCCGCACGGAGCAAACATTTGTATGACCTACAAGTAGTTGTTTTGGGTCTGGGTGTTTGTGTATGTTAGTTTCTATGTTTGTAAATACACCCACGATTAAGGAGAAATTCCTAGAGAAACGTTGCCCACTTAAAAAAAATGTACTTGTTGTTATGTTCCTCATTATTTCTATGAAAACGTTTCAAGTGTTATTAATTAAAGCGTTTTCAGGGAACATAATGTGCGGTAGACAAGTAGGGTAGTGGGTGGAAATCATGTTATTGTTAGAACAACTAATTTTATTAAAAGGGCGAAAGGCAAAACAGTTCTATAAATTGATTACTGCTATTAATATAATATAAATAGTGGGTGAAACCTGTAGGCGATGGGGTAAAAAAAGCGACGATGTCTCGAAGCGTCTATTTGGAGCAAAAACCTAGGCGGCGCTTCCGTTCGCCGACAAAAGGAAATTCAATAAGAACGAATTTCCCGTGATTTACGACCACTATTTCCTCGTTAAGGCTCCGCCGGCCCTCGAGGTGTGTTGCTGCACGAGATATCGTAGTAAAGACAATTCAGTTAGTACTGGATGTAGAGAAATACCTTAGTGCGTTGTTTTAACCTTTCACGTGACCGGTATGTTCCTAGCTTAGCGAATTGTATTTTTATAGAAGATATTCTGAGAGAACGTGACGTTGTATCTCTTTGCTACATTGAAGAGCAGTTGGTTTAACTTGGTATTTTAAAATGTCCTTTCAAAGTTTATTTTAAGGACCCTTTCTTGTACTTGGAACTTACCTACGCAAATTATTAAATGTAACACAACAATAAGAAAACTGTAGATATAGACATTCAAATAAATCCTTTGTATAGGAATAAACAAAACATATTCTCATATAAATTTTGCAGAAAAAACGAAATAAATCTGTCCATAAATGTTAAGTCGATGACCCGAAATAGGTTCGCAAGCGCCCAAAGCGCTTAGCTTTACCTAACTAGAGGCGAACTAAACTTGTCAATAAAATGTACCGACCTCATTTTATTGCGGGGACTCGACCCGGAAAAAAGAGTTTGGTAATCATTTTAACGTTCTACATTACAGCTATTTGTCTGATCTTTTTTGAGGCTCATTTGGCATGATGTTATAAATGATATTGCTAGGGATATGTTCGTTTACGTTCAGAACTCAATAGGTAGAGAAATGAAAGGACTAATGAAGAGTCCCACAAAGTACTAGGAATAAGTACTAGCAAAGTACAAGGATATCTTGGACCTACCGCACAAATGTCTCAATCCTTAAAAATTTCATATAGAGAAAACGCAACCACTCACACCACTCTTATTCTTATTCTTTATTGTACACACATATAATTAAAATAACATTTAACAATAGGGTAATTTATGTACAAAGGCGAGCTTAACCCAGAATTGGGTTTTCTTACAGCAAACCTTAGAGCGATAGAGATTATCATTTTTATCTCTTCAACCTGCCTGTGACATGTCATGAAATGCTTTGGTCACATTGCCCGCAGAGGTATCAACAATATGGAATAATGGTAACCGTAAAGCCTTTGTCAAACAGACGGGCGTGGCGAATGCGAAGCGAGGCGTTTTTATTTGTAATGTATGGAATTGTTTGAATCCAGTCACATAGAAAAGCGAAAGCGATCCGATAGCGTGACCGAACCGATGCGAAGACGTGGTGAAGGCGTATTTGCTCTGTTTGTCGTCGTTCATAAAAAGCCAGCTAATACAACTGCCACGTCTTGGGTCGCTGCACCCAGTTTGACGTCTCGTATCGATTCGTTATCGCTTCGGACTCGGTCCGGTTCGCTATCGCCTGTCTGTTTGACAAAGGCGAGAGAGCAAAAAACCTGCCGAAGCCCAAAACGGTGGTATAGAACACTGGTCTGAAAACATTTTTACAATCTTTCTAGCGAATCCTCTAGTCTCTAGTGTATGTCAGACTTGACACTCGGCTCGGCAAGAAACTCGCCAGAAGGCTCGTTAGAATGGTCACGAAAATGCTCTCGTTTGTTTGTCTGTAATGTAAAATTTACAAGAATGCCCATTACAAGTGAATGCTCAAGATTATCAGTACCTTTACACTTGAGCATTTCAATCATGTGTGAAAAAGTAAAGTAGAGAAAAAAAGGTAAACACGAAAAATACTCTACTAGTACACACATCCCGCCAGTCCATACCAACGGATGTCCCCGTTTCACTATCGATCTCTCATTACTTTGCAGTTTACTTCACTATGTACACAGCACAACTCAATCAAATCGCAAACTCGATTAATTTGTCTTTTAGTCGACAAAACCCGTCGCGGAATCGGTTCAATCGACTAATCGATCGCTCCAACATTCCTATCAAAGTTTTATGCGCTCCTTTCATAAAGGATTTATACAGAGTGCACCAAAAATATGCGGTTATACTTGTGATACAGACCTAGGATATAGACTATCAAAAATTAGTATATAGTACATTCAACCTTTTCCATCATCAAATGAACCAACTTTGTCCATGGGACCAAAATAATATTGTATTTCCGAAAATTGTATAATTAGCCAGCCCATAGATTTCAATCAAGTTAATTTGAAACGTTCCTATTGTGTACATTGTATAAATGCAAAAGTGAGTTTGTTTGGTACGCTTTCACACCTAAACCGCTGGCCAGATTTTAAAGATTTTTTACAGAAATTTATGGAACGTCGGAGACAGTTAAACTCTATAGGGAGTTGGCAACTGTGAAAAGCAAAACCGTGGGCCAAGTCTAGTATAAAATACATTTTCACGATTTCTATTTATGTATATAAGGAATATTCGCAGCATGGAACATCCGTATTGTTCTTGTAAATTCACAGCAGGAAACTTGACCCAATAAAATTTCCGTATACGAGTAGGTTAGTAAAAGTTCCGGTGTCTGCCATACAAGTATAAAAAGCATGGTTGGCATTACCTATACATAGTACGCCGAGAAAGCTGACCATGGCATAGTTATGAAAAGACTTTTTTTTAACGTGGTAAAATCATCAAATGAGTCCTCCCACCCAGGGCAAAGCGGGAGGGACTTTCAGACTGACTAATATCCACGGTGTCCTTCAATAGCCCTTTACGTACCGAGGTCACGGTAAATCATAAGTCCCGCGACCAACATAAGTCCCGCGACCAGTTATGAAAATACTAGACAATTTATGATGGAAGCAATGAGTTAAATAGGCTTGTCCGCTGAAAAAATCGAATTAGTCAATCAAATCAATTAGCTTTTTACAAAATATTTGACCCTTATTTTTTTTATGTAAACCATTATTGACAAAGATACGATGCTTTTAATTCAAAATACCTCACGCCGTGGTATAGTTTTTAGTGCCTTCCGAGTTTTGACGTCTTGTCTTCATCTTTGTCAATATTTAAGGATTAAAACACTCTTCTATTTGGGCAGTCGTGTAGAAAAATAGGTGTCAATTATTTTTCAATAATCTAACTTTTTTTTTTTTTTTTTTTCTTGGTAAAATCATCAAATGAGTCCTCCCACCCAGGGCAGGGCGGGAGGGACTGTCAGACTTGTACTGACTAAAATCCACGGTGTCCTTCACGAGCCCTTTACGTACCGGGGTTACGGTGATGGGTAACTCCCGCGACCCCGGCAGGCTCTGGCCCTCTACAGGCCCCGTCAATTTGCTGACACTCCTTGAGGCGCGCGTGGAACACAACGCGCCGTCGACCCGGGCATGGTCCATGGTCGGGCAGCGAGTCGCCTATTACTCGCTGCCCGCATGCCCGCGCCTACGGTGGCCGGAGATCGTCTGGCGACGTCCGTCGCCGTGGGCGTCGTGGGGGTCGGAGGGAGGACACTGTTCTCTCCCTCACGCGGCCCGCCTCCTCCTTCGCGAGCATGACTGCTTCGCAGAAGGAGGCGACCGCTTCCCACTCCGTCTCGCCCCGCAGCATGGCCTCGACCAATGCCGGGCGCGAGAGGTCTCCGCCTATCGCCGTCGTGAGGACACGGCGGTGCTCTGCCCAAGCGGGGCAGTCCTGCACCGTATGCTCCACCGTGTCCTCAGGACGGTCCTCGCAGTGGTGACACCCAGGCGTTTCCTCCCTCCTTATCAGACACAGGAACCTCCCGAAACTTCCGTGTCCGGTGAGGACCTGCGTCATGCGGAAGGGAAGGACGCCGTGACGCCTATCCAGCCACTCCTCAAAGAGGGGTCTTACCGCCGCGATTGCGGCGTGCCCGGACCTCGGTTGCGACAGTCGCCCCCTCCATACTGCCCTTTCAATAATCTAACTTACGATCTTTTGACTAATGCGATGATATTGATGAGTACAGTCAACATCTAACGATTGAATGATTGTTTTCTCTGAAAAAGTAAACACTTCTTTTTATTATTTGTATCAAAGAATCCTCCCGGGATCGAAAGCTTCTAGTACTTACGTGCTTCTCTTACTAAGACGTTCCTGTTAATTCGTTAACATGTGACGGAGAAAAGTTCAAAAGTAAAGAACGTTGAAATAGATGCAGTAGTATGCTTCGATCTTGTAGCAGTTTCAATTGAGTGTACATGTGGGTACAGGGTGTCTAGGTACTTTGTAAGTCCGTCAAAGAAAAGACGGGAAAGAATACAGATGTACGAACGTAACTAACGTTAAAATCAAATTTCGGACGGATAATACCGTCACGACTGAAGTCATTTTTCTTTTTAAAACGTTGCCCCGCACTAAGAATTTCTTCCTGTATCGTGGGTGCGTTTACAAAAATAGAAACTCACATACACAAACACCCAGACCCGGAACAACAACTTGCAGATCATAAAAATATTTGTTCCGTGCGGGGATAGAACCCGTGACACGCTGCGCAGCAGTCGATCGCTCAGTCACTGCGCCAACCGTGTCGTCAGATTTGACAGGGCGATAATGTCTATGTCATTACATCAAATTGCATTAAAAAATGTTGTATGTACCTACCACAAATTTCCGCCGGTCTTTATTATATTACAGGTATTATTCACTATTGCTTAGTATATACATTTTATTGCTCATGACTGTAAGAACGAATATTACTAAAACATCAAAACAAAATTCTCAACTTTGTATCGCCAATTATATTTTCCCGGCATCTCAAAAACACACATTGAAATTTCACAAGACCGCGACAAGATGCCTCCAGACAAATTACACCGCTTTCAAAACATTGTAAAAATGTACGCAGCCGAAAACTTCAGTACGACCAAATAATGGGGGATAAGAACGTATGTGACGTAATTTATGTGTAAAATTTTCTCGTAAAAACTTCGGTCGCCGCTCGTCCTCTGTAACATCGAAATTTTCGAGTGGCCTCTCTCTATCGGCATGAGTATCATTACGTCGCGATTTTAAAACAATCGCCCTTATTTTTTTGTTTTGTTTACTAGGATACTCCATACTTTGTTCCTTAAACACGCTCTTGGGAAATCCTTTGATGGCGTGAGAGCCTTAGGTACTCGAAAACCTTTGAGCTTTTTCGTTTGTGTGACGCGTAACAAAACACTTTTATAAGTATTTGACGAAAATGAAGATTAAGACTTGAACCCGAGATGAAAGAGACTAATAAGAACTCTGGTAATTATAACATCAGATAAAATTTATCGTAACTTCTTTTGCAAGTGATATTTTTTCTTTTATTTTATAGAATCTATTGGCTACGCGGCATAAATCCAGGAATTTGCGTCGACGCCTTTGCCGTTTGCACGCTTTCAAATTAATTTCAAATTAATTAATTCAATTATCACATGAAAATAAGTCTGACAAGATAATAAAGACAATAATATAAATATTTTTATGCTATTAAAAATTAATTTTTCAAAGTTATTTTCAAGTGACCGTGTCGTGTCGTGATAGTTGTATGTCCCAAATGGTGTTTGTTAGAGAGACTCATCAAGCAATTGGAACATATTTTTCTTTTAAAATAATCTTACAACAAAAGAAGCTATTTTCTTAAAGAATATTGACTGAATATCGGATAATGAATTTTCTAGTACCGTAATCAATTAGTAGCCTACATGCGACGTATATCCCACGCCTCGGACCGGTGCACGGTGACTGCAGGCCTTCAGAATTTGCTTTGTGCACTAATACCATGATACAGCGACCAATCTGCTAACGAAGTGTGCGATCATAGCGACGCTCAACAGAACAGTTCGTTATAGTGGTCTACGTACCGTATACGGAAACTGATTCAACATTCATTGGTTAGATTCTCTTGTTGGGTATTTTACTCAAAAACGTCATTAATAGAATTTGCTGCATGTTCTAACAATTTATTGTATTATTATATACAATACAAAAAAGTGCAGGTTAATAGCTCTTTTTTTTAGCGTGGTAAAATCATCAAATGAGTCCTCCCACCCAGGGCAGGGGGGGAGGGACTGTCAGACTTGTACTGACTAAAATCCACGGTGTCCTTCTATAGCCCTTTACGTACCAGGGTCACGGTAATTCGTTAGTCCCGCGACCAAATTTATATATACGATACAAAAAAGTGCAGATTAAGAGCTCTAGGAAAAATAAAAACACACATACGAATGAAAAAAATAATGCAAATAAACTGTTTGAAATGAGTTATTGCAATATCTTTTATTAACTAATTTAAAGTTAGTAATTCTGCAATGTGCATCTTGTTCACATAAGTTACCCTATTTACCATCGTAATCACTGACAGAATGTCAGTATATCTTGGCTCACAGTCACAAGATTTTGGACAAACTAAAACCGAATCAACCACAAAAGCCTTCCAAAAACGTTTCTAATAAGATTCTTGTAGGAAAATCTACAAATTCGGGGAACGTGCGGAAGACAGACGTCGTCGCGCGGCGGCACATGCACGCGATCTTGGCAGCCCTTCCAACACTTAGATTTACATGGCAAATGTTGGAGCTAACATAGCTACATAACTGCAGAAACACGCTAACTGCGGGACTACGGGACACCGACTCACGCCGCGTATTAAAATGCAGCTCCATTTGTTCGTAGTGAGGAAATCAGTGAGCGAATGTCTTTGTAGCAATTTGACATTTGATTTGGAAAATGGAACGCTAACCATTCGCGCTTGTAAACCATTATATGCAACAATGTAGTGGCTACAGTGTGGTCTTTGTTGATTATGACCTCCATATATATTAGTACAGACGACGTCTTGTTAACTACAAGTACCTTTTTGTTGTGAGTTCTGGGTATAAATTAACAACAGGCAATTTATTCATTCAATAAAATCATGTTGCCAGCTAATTTAATCGTAGATAATTATGCCTTGAATCATTATTTTTTTATCATGTCACACTTGTACCAAAAAAAATCTATCACGTTTTCAAGTAACTGAATAATTACTGACGGGGCCCTCTAGAGGGCCAAAGTCTGCTGGGGTCGCGGGACTTACGAATTACCGTGACCCCGGATCGTAAAGAGCTATTGAAGGAAACCGTGGATTTTAGTCAGTACGAGTCTTACAGTCCCTCCCGCTATGTTCTGGGCGGGGGGACTCATTCGATGATTTTACCACAAAAAAAAAAATATATAATTACTTGAAAACAATGATTTTCAACGACTTTTACGCACTTTCCTACGAGAAATCTATAACAAAAAAATATGATGCCATCATATCGTATAATAATGATGTAAGTTTGCACTACGCATATTAATTTCTAAATACTTCTCTGCATACAAATCGTGGAAAACAGCGCTTAGTTTCCACTAGATCCGTCATAAAGATAAGTGCACACTAAAAGCTAAAGCAATTATCAGTGGAATAATCGTCAGTTTAACTAATTTAACGCAGTGCAAAAGTAATTGTGTCGGTTTGTGGGGGACCCTAATCTGGACTCATAAATACTCGTAGTTGGAGCCGGGAGGCCCTTCGCAACCGCAGCCCGGCTGTAATCGCAGTGTGTACTTCTGTAGGTACCAACTTACTTGTATAATATCGTGTCTGTTCATTAGCCATACAGTTGTGATTGTATCTTTAATTAATTTGTTATTGGTTTTTGTTCCTGAAATATTTTTGAGTTTGCTTGCTTTTATGCTCTTAGTTACCTAACTAAAACAAAAACAAAAAGGGATTAGCAGGTGCTTATTCATTTAAATAAGACCATCTCCCGCAAAAGGATGTGTAAAATATTGAATAATTGTTAGAGTGGTCGCATGTTATTTAAAAGAATGTTAAAGTTATGTGTACGGTGTTCATATAAATAAGGACTAAAGGAAATTGGAATTTAAGCCTTTGTCAGACAGACAGGCATGACGAATGCGAAGCGTGACGTTTTTATTTGTAATGTATGGAAATGTTTGAATCCAGTCACATAGAAAAGCGAAAGCGATCCGATAGCGTGACAGAACTATCGGGCTGACGTCTCGCTTCGGTTCGGTATCGCTTCAGAAACGCTTCGCTTGTCTATTTGACAAAGGCATTAATGATTTACCCGAACATAGTCTTTACCCAGTTGACATGAATTCGTTAACGAACTCAAATAAGGTTTCCCTATAAAAATAGTTACGGTTTACTAAAATAAAAATATCTACATAACTGGCAACGAAGACTTTTAAAACCCGGTAGTCTTAAAGTACAGCAGAACGTATCAATCATTTTCTGTAAAGCAATTCAAGTGTTGTTCATGGCATGAATAACGTTGAAAGTTTCCCGGTACCCTCCAAAGAATATATGTAAGTACATACTCAGCTCACTTCTATTACCTCCCCAATCCTTCATCAAATTGCATTATGAAGGTTTTATACGTATTGAAATAAAAATTTATAACTTTTCTCGCCTTTAAAAGGGATTGATGTTTTGGTATTAACAGAAAAGAGCATTAAGATTGCTGAAAATTTTCTTTCCTCATTCTTTTCTAATAAATAATTTAACCTTTTCCAAAGAAAGGAAAAAAGAGGGCATTTTTTGCTGTAGAAACATATGGTTCATAGGCTTCGATCAATAAAGTTCATAAGCTTAATTTTGTATCTCATCAATAGGAATTTTCCTAACAACGTTGGGGTCTTCTCCCTGTTGAATCGGATGCAGGTATGTATATAATATCAGTATTTTACATGGAGTGTCTACCTATTTGACCTCCACAACCCAGTAAGTGGGTGATACGATACCTCTTAAGAATGGTTGTCAAACTTTCGAGCTTTCTGACTAACATTAATGAGCGTCAAAGATCTACAAATTACAGCCGGAAGCGATACTGCTATACGTATTTTCGGAGACACGGAAGAAACTCGCTATGATAAATGGTCATCCATCCACAGACCAACCTCGGCAAGCGCGGCTTAACCTTCAACATTGGCTTGTGCAATTATTATTATTTAGCCACGAGGTTCACAATAATTTTCTGTGAAATAATGTAATGGTAACATCTCTCGAGGTTCTCGTGGGGTTGGGTTTGATTCAGAAGGCTGTACTCCTCGATACAGCTCATATTGTAAGGAGGTTCCTATCTATGGAGCCCTAACCACCAAAGTCTGGACCCTACTCCCACACCGGCGGGCAACTATTTAATATATCTATATATATTTTTATTGTTTTGTTTTTTATAAAATATTTAAAATATGTTAAGAAAAATGAATACACACATCAAAATGAACGTCCAAATTCAAATCGTGATAGCAATAACGCCTTTGTCAAACAGACAGGCGAAAGCGAAGCGTTTCCAAAGCGTGACCGAAGTCGAACCGATGCGAAGACGTGGCGAAGGCGTGTTTGCTCTGTTTGACGTCGTTCATAAAAAGTCGTAGTATCGCTTCGGACTCGGTCCGATTCGCTATCGCCTGTCATTTTGACAAAGTCTTAAAAGCAAAAAGCTTTTGTTTTAGGTTCCAAAACTGATATTCCTATTTCAAATAAATACAAGACTTATTAAGCAGACAAGTTCCCGTCCTAGTTCTCACAGTTTGGCTAACAAATCTAGTCGTATGCCAAGAAGGTGATTTATAATAAGCCAACCTTAAGTGTCAACGGTGAACACGACGGTTTTCAAAGGTTTGCTTAGATAACTTGGATTATTTATATAAGTCAACCCGTTTACTGTCTCAGTGCTAGACAAAACAAGTTACACAATGATTGTTGACAAGATATACCTACCGTAATTTATTTCAAGACTTCCAATTGTTTTTCTTCAAATTCAATTAGGCTTTCTAGATGCTTATCTTTTGTGCTACCTTCCGGCAGACATTTATATTACACTAGGGCCACACTAACGGGAAATGCCATTAATTATTTATCTAAAACTTCATGCAACACTAAAGGTGCATAGGCGGCCTGTGGCATTCACTACCAGTCAACCAAAGGTGGTGGAGAAATATCATGGCAGGTGCGTAAAAGATTATGAAAGAATTTAAATTTAATGGATATTTATACAAACATTAATTTACAGACTTTTGTCGCGAAAATCAACGGTAAATGCCGTTAGTGTGGCCCGGCTATTACAGAGTAAAAAAAACCGTCTTACTTTTCCACATAATCCTTTTAATAGAGTTCGATCATTGGTTGTGATTGGAGTCGAGTTTTTTTTTTTACGTTTTCCCGCACTAGGAATGTCTCCTCTGACGTGGGTGCGTTTACAAACGTAGAATCTCACATGCAAAAACACCCAGACCCTATAATATATAATACTAGCTTCCGCCCGCGACTCCCTCCGCGCGGATGTCGGTCTTCGCGTGGATTGTTTATTTCTCCATTTTGAGTAACTCTGACAATGACATCTTATAAATATCTATTGGACCCAAATACGGCTGAGCCACATAATTAAGGAGATCCCTCTATTGAGCTACTGCTGTTGAACTCGCGTTCTGTACTGAAAAATAAGTTTTTTTTTCTACGTATTTTTCCAGGATAAAAAGTATCCTATTTTATGCCCAGGATAATAAGGTATAATTATACCAAGTTTCATCGAAATGAACCGTTAGTTTTCACGTGATGCCTGCACATACAGACAGACAGACAGACAGACAAAAATTTTTTTAATCACATATTTGGGTTTGGTATCGATCCAGCAACATCCCCCGCTATTTATTTTTTCAATATTTTCAATGTACAGAATTGACCCTTCTACAGATTTATTATATGTATAGATAACAACTATTTGCAGATCATGCAAATATTTGTTCCGTGCGGGGATCGAATCCGCGGCACACTACGCTGCTGTCGATCGTTCAGCCATTGGGTCAACCGTATCACAGTAACATTACAACACAAATAAGATCACGTAAGTGTCTCTCTGTATGGGTATGGCATGGGTTGTTAAATCACGACGGCTTAGCTCGGACATGTCCCTCTTTTCTTCCAACTGTCCCTAAGGACAAGAGATAAACAATGTACAGAAATCCTTCCTAAAGCCTACGGCGGTATCTGATGACTTATTTCGTCTCTTTTTATTTCACATTTTTATACATATAATTCTAGCTTTGAATTAAATTACAGACGAATCTAAAACTAGAAAAATTATGCAAAGCTATGTACGTACACATACAAGTATATTGAATCTATTCAATACTGAAATTCAATTCTGAGACTCGTCCAATTACAATCAAATGTATATTTTTCAAACATCCCAATTTATTACGAACCTCTTGAAATGGAAATCAAATTATAAAGACGAACCCGCTGCGTCGCCACAATGCGTGTTCAATTTGGATGAAACTTTTGACATCAAATCTCTAACGAGCCTAAAAAAGGCGAAAGCGACAGATTTTGTGGATAGGTAATGTGACAAATGTGAAATGGAGTCACAGACGAATCCCTCTGGAACGGGAATTCCCGATAAAAAACGCTCCATTGTCCTGCCCTCCTTATGATTGATGCAGTTTTCGCGTGTCGCCGACATCGCTTCGTTCCCGAACGCGCGGCACGTTTGTCTGACAACATAACACAAGTGTGTGCACTGTGCACAATCACCACACAGTTTCGGTGTCTAGCTGTTTCCACTAAACTTAAATGTCACTGAGGTTTGTGAATGTTAGTCGTAAACAACTTTGTTACCTACTGTCTCCGTTAGACACACACTAAATTACTGTATTATGCGACGTGAATTTATTGTTGCTGGTTATGACATAATTGGGTATTGGAATTACAAGTACGAACTCACGAATGGAAATACAAACCAAACAATAGCAAAATTAACGGACAATTTGAAATTTATTGTAATGCCATTCAATCCGCATGAAGATGGCTGGAGCACTGCTCCCGCCGAGGGTCGGTAACAGAACGTAAGCCGCTCTCAACAATTGCTGCTTTTGAACTCATTAAGAGAGGATTAACGTTGACTTTGAGCGATCGCATCTATTTGAGAACGACGACGATCAGATAGGACAACGCGCTAATCAATTACTATTCGTTCAGATTCCTTTAACACCGTGTAATTAATATTGGTAACCCCGACTAAAATACTCATCTACGCCCCTAAAGATTTCTGCGAAAATATAAGGGAACCGACAAAAGCAGAACGGATGTGTGACTGTTTATTTTTTAAACATACCAGTTTCAAAGTTTCTAGGAAACAAAAGACGTTGAAAACAAACACAGCAACACCCCACCGTACGCACCACGGTACGCACCGCCTGCGTCTCAGTAGCAATCGCAAGATAAACAAATAGGGAGAGAAACTGTATTCCAAGGGATACCCTGTATGCTTGCAACTTAAAAAGCAGCTACAAAGTCGTATCTTCGAAGTTAGATTCTATCTGAAGCACTGGGGAACAGGCTAGGTATGCGAGGCTCAAGCCAGTGTCAATATTGAATCAGCACGGTTCGTGTTTGTGAGAGGAATAAATTGCGGCCAGCCACCGGAAACTGTTCGCGTCAGACGAATAATTTTCTTATCTATCTTTTTTATCTTACTTCTTCCCCAAATAATTTGAAAGGGATCGCAGCGGCGCGTTATTTTTAATTTCTGTCGTCTTTATTTAGTGTTGCGACGTTCACGATTCTTTATTATTCGCCATTTTTCGGCGCTCATGGGTATGAATTCATGCAAT
This sequence comes from Agrotis puta, assembly GCA_943136025.2. Classification (NCBI taxonomy): domain Eukaryota; kingdom Metazoa; phylum Arthropoda; class Insecta; order Lepidoptera; family Noctuidae; genus Agrotis; species Agrotis puta. The sequence continues at coordinate 10,182,638 of OW964178.2, forward strand.
ATAATATTGGAATAGCGTTGTAAATTATTGAGCAAACACCGCTGTTCAGTTTTAGCTTTTATGTACATTGAGCCTAGTTCGGGCACGTCCCGCAAATTAAATCTTAGTTATCAAACCTGAACGGGATCGTGACGAGACAAATTACATTGCCTTCCATAAACCAATTTCCAGACAAACGAGAGCTTCCACTTAACGAAAATAAAAAGTAGATGCACTTTACTCTTTGTGAGCTGAATGCGTTATTGCATGACAATATTATTGGGGCAGTGTAAGAGGCACTTGCGAAAGGAAATTGAAGGCAATTCAACAATCTCGAGGACGTAGTGCCTGATAATATAGTTTACTGGCTCTTTGAAGTGTCCTCAGAATGCCGTGTATTCCCTTGCATATACAAGTTATGTGACTCTTACTTTTATGTAAAAACCCGTTTCATTGAAAAGGGCGAGGAGATTGGCGTCGTTGAGTGAATATGAATAATATATACTTTCCTTTAAATTTATTCGGCCGGTCAAGACGCTCTTACGACGTAGATATTGGGTAAACATTCATATCTTCGCCCGTGATGAAAGGGACCTTTGTTATCCTTCGTACTTTGGATTTTGTAACGAAGACTCTTAGGTGGACTGACATTGATCGATCTACAAAAATAAATGTCCTTAAATATATATATTTTGCCTAAAAGTATCGTCTAACTTTATCGCTTGATTGCATAAAATATAATCTACAAATTAGTGATCTCTCCCTACCAACGAATTGGAATATAAGTAATAATAATTTAGATTGATAAGAAAAGCTATTTATTTGATTCATCATTATCTAGGTTTGTTGTTTCAAATTCAATATATTTTTTTAACATTATATCTAGAATTGGATACTTGAATCCAATTTAGAAAAAGATATTCTAATTTTTTAAAGTAATAAAAAGGAGACTAAGAACAAATACTTTTGTGTAAAAGTTATCAGTGGCTAAATCGATGAAGAATGAGAAATTAAAATCCGTTTTTACTGTTGAGCGTATATTCGTATAGCGCAATAAAGGCTAAACGATCACAGGGTGTATCACTTCCAGGGCATTTGATCCGCTATAGCGCTATAAACGGGGAGGTTCGTCCCTCCCGCCTCTCCGAACGGCCACTCACCGACAGATAATACACTATAAACAATTTGTTATTGTATTCGGCACAAACATACATCGATAAAATTATTCACAAATGGAACTTTCCTACCAAATATTACAAAGGTTTTTGTATTTCCTGCAAATTGCGGCCTTCGCTTAAGATTAGGATACGAAAAGGTCTTATTTATGTCCCCTTGTTAGATTTTTCGGTGTTGTGCTGTTTGCCTTTTATTCTAAGTATAATGGGTTTTCTACATTTGTGGAAACGATAAACGCAAACGAGCCGTTGGTTCTAAATGACTATCACTTGTTGTCCAATACAAATAAGAAGGACAAAATAAACTTCAGCAAGCTGGCAAGTTTTTCAGAGCCCTTTGCGTACCTCTCAATATACTAAACTGGAATAGTTTGGTAATAATTAGTAGTAAACAATTTGGCTTCACTGTAACGTATGAATGTTTTATTTTATCTTGTGTATTATTCTTTTTAAATATTGTATTTATTTTTAGTTTTTTTTTTTTGTAATTTTTTTCTAGTGCACCATTGACTACCGATTACTCCTCTATATTTGAAATCCCATTGGTCCATCCAAAGGTTGTCTGGAAGGTATGGCTATGAGCAATAAGACCGCCGTTGAGTATAGAATTTGTGTTCTTGTAATACGCTGTGTAATCATTTTGGTGTGCAATAAAGAATATTATATCTCTCGATCTAATATTTTCACTCAATTGTCTTTGTATACAAACATGACATCGTATTAGATTAGTAGTATTTCATCTAGCATGTGAATATATAAAAAAACACGGCAACAATAATTTAGTAACTCTACTGTCTCAATAGGTACTCGACTCGTGCAAACACCACTAAGCATCACTAAAGACACATCCAGTAGTCTGTACAAGTACATCGTTTACATCGAGACAGTTCCTGATCGCCATGGTAATCGTTTCGCTCATAGTTTCCGAGACACAACACTTTATGGTCACCCGGAGATGCTCAGCATCGGTTTAATGTCGTCTGCATATCGTAATGTGTAAGAAACATATAGATATGTATATTATGACGTTATGGATACAGACATTGTATTAGGAGTAAAACGTGCTAAAATATATACGTTTTCGATTGATGGAATGTCTTTACTCGAATTCGGACGCCCAAAATATGTATTAATAATTTTACAAGTAATAGCCGTTTCATAAAAACCGTGAACCCGGACTGCATTTCCCGAAGATGGACGTACTTTACCCGCTCTTTTGCACTTAGTCGTTTGTCCGAATTTCAGAAACAATCGAATACGGGCAAACGACCATGCAGTAATAACATCAAAATGTAGGTAAGTTTCGGACCTAGCGGATCAACGATCTTTGCAGTGAGACTGATTACAACTAAATAAGATTTACAGACAATCAAGAGGAGTGACATGTGGTTGGAGATAAGTAGTGGGATCCCATGTCCAGGTGTGATCTGCTGTACGCTAATGATGACAAGGTTATTTTTAACGGTGTAATTTCTTCGAAAATTCATGCATTTCCTTGCGACAAAGGAACGCGATTGTGAACTTTTTCTCTAGTAAAGAACAACTGAACAAGCATACTAACTGAAAATGGCAAGGTAATGTCGAATAAACTGACTAAAATCTGAACTATCAACATTATTAAGACTATCTACGTGACAAACACGTCATTTTCTTGGACCACCATCGTAATTCTGGCCTCATATATTTACCGAACGTAACACAAATCAATATGAATAGCAACATTAATTTGATATTTAGTGTAAGTATTTTGCAGAAAAACAAGGTATTGAGGAGAAACAAGGAGGTTATATTAGAATAATAATCTAAAAGTCAATAACCTCTATGTTTTGTACGAACTTAAGTGTTATAGAAACTAACATTAAATTATTATGTTTTATTACACCAGGTAACTATTAATACATAGACGAATAGATAGACGAGTAGGTAGGTATAACGTTTAAAACAATGAAGATCTATTCCACGTGGCTAACGACTCAGAAACAAAAAAAAAAGATGTATAATCAAAAACAGAAGCGATTATCCGATGTATTTTTTTCTTTAAGATAACACCCATTTCGTAATGAAAAGGTAAATTATGTTACGTAAATACTAAGTTCATGAAAACGTTTAAATCCAATCAATAGAACAAGAGAAAATTGGTTTTGAATTTTGGTAAATATAATTATACGAGTACAATACACTTAATTACTCTTGGCAGAGCCTAGCTGTAGATAGTACCTTTAGAGCAACAACATTTTTTTGATCTATAAATAGGTAGGTAACATCTGTTACTATGGACAAAATATCCGAAATTGTAAACAAGAAACAAAAATTCTTCGTAATTAGGTTTTCCATTCATCATTTTGCACAAAGCAGGAGACGAGACGATTGGCTCCCCACGGTACAACTTTTAATTAAATAGAAATGCTCTCACTCGCACTTGGAAATTTGTTAAGTCTCGAAGATAACATTGTCTAACTGTAGAATAGACACGATGAATGAACCACTCCGTAGAAAATTTTCAACGATACGACTGTATTTAAATTCGCTCAATGAAAATGGCGGCTAAACTCAAGTCGTTGTTCCTTATTTGCCTTCAAGACAGAATTATTTTTTAAATATTTTAATTATCTGTAATTTTGATTTGAAGTTTACAATATCCAACATAAATAATCTGTACGACAGTCTTGAAAAGAGGAGAGTATCTTACTTATATTCACAACGTTTTCTCATAAAGGAAGGAAGAAATTAGATAACGCCACATGCAAGGATTCTTTTTTTTAAATTTCCCGAAAGATCCTTGTCCGGTAAGGACCTGTGTCAAGCGGAAGGTGAGGACGCCATGACGTCTCTCTAGCCACTCCTCGAAGAGGAGTCTTAACGCCGCGATCGTTATAGGTAGCCAGTGGTGCCGTTGTGGACAGCGAAGAGATAGATCCCAGCCAGCCTAAACTCTCGTCTCATCTCACTCCTTATATTTCGTCCACATTAATAATATGTAACTCATTAAATATTATATAATTTGATGCGTAGTATTAATACGCTCATGAAATTAAATACAGCCAGCAAATAATGTCTGTTATTCAAACATTCTAAGAAAATGTTCAAAGAACTAGCTAATAATAAAACGTTCAAAGTTAAAAAGGACTTCATTTAATTATAGAGCACGTTTATTAATATCGAAGAACGCAACCTGTTTATAAAATATATTTGAAATATGATATTTTCAATAAAGAAACGAACTACGTGTTACTTAAAAAGTTAAAATACAAATTTATTAAATAGTTATTCATAAGCTTTTAATCTACGAAATATACGGGTAAAGTTATTTTTGATCGCGAACAACTCAAACAAATGAAAAGTTTGTAGACACATAATTCACGAACGAATGAGGTTACTTCGTGCTGACATAAATATTATAATGTATGCCATACGTGAGCTTTTCACTGCCTGCAGCAGTATGGTTTTTTTTACCAGACATGGTTTTTTTTAAGTTTGTGTTTTTTTATAGTTGCAAACATACATAACTTCCTGTTTGAAGTTTAGTTTGGTTATAAAATAGAGAATTTATAAAGGTGGTATTATTTACTAGCAAAAGTCAACAATGTAAAGACTAAGCGATTTATATTTTTATACTTTTGTCTATAACACCCACTTACTTTTCTCGCAGAATTTTCTAAAAAGAGTGTTCCGAAAAATTGTTTTGGACTATGTTAAAATGAATATACAGCTTCTTATTTCAATTAACTTTGTTATTTTTTCTAATTAAAGAAAAGAACCTCTTGTTTAAAAAAAAAAACAAATGAAAATAAATTTTCGGTTCTGTTCATTTGAAATCGTTATAAAAAAAGGGATCGTTACTGATAATTTCCCCAAAGGTTTCTCGTTTCTTCAATTTTGAACGTAGACACAGTTATAACATACCCCGAGGTGTTTATTACAACGAATTATGAAGCCAGACACTTACTTCGAAGGCTAAGCATATTACACAGAAATTATTAAACAGTGTTCATTTTCAACGGGGGAGCTTAATATTTCAAAAGGAAAATGGATTAATTTTATACTGTTTGTCGAAAATTCTCTTGTGTACTCAAACAGAGGAGTAAACATGTGGAAAATTAACTTGTATTAATGTAATAATTTACTTTATTACCCCTACGTCTGCAATTGAATTTAAATTCGTTTGAATTTTCGTCTTAACGTCTGATGTCCTTGCGATTGCCAAATAGCTAGTTTCCTGTAATAATGGTCACATTGTGATCTCAGATTCTATTTGACCCACACGCATTTCATGGTCTCGCACCCAATGATACAGACGCTCGGGTATCGGATTATAACATTTGTGATTATTTTAAAAAAAGTACCCAGGGAATTGATCGCTCTGACTCGTGAGGATCATCGGGAGGTGGATGCTGAACGAATGAAGTAACAGACCAGGTAAGTGTGCGAAATCTCCTTTGACTTTTTCTTTGTAATTGTTAGTGTGGTTTGTTAATGTTAGATAGTCCAACCCGACTTGTTCAAGAGTGATATTCCTCAATAGTAGATATTTCGGGATACGTAATTTAATCAATCTTTGGAACTAAGGATTCGACTTCAATTTCTTTTTTACAGTATCACGCTTTATATCTAAAATCGCGGTTTCTCCCCCGCTGCATTTATTGACCGTAGCGTGGTATTATATGGCCAGCATTCCTCAATAAATTGACTATCCAACACATTTTTTTTTTAATTCGGACCAGTTTTTCCTGAGATTAGCGAGTTCAACCAAACATCGGTTACGGACGGCACGGTTAGATTTTGTAAACGCACCCACGACTCAGGAGAAATTCCTAGTGTGGGGCTTGTTTAAAAAAAAACTGTTCTACTTTATAATATTAGTAGGTATAGATCGTATTGAATTATAGATATACGTTTCCATTGAATAATTTCAGACCACAACCCAAGTGAGGCCGCGCTTAACAAGCTAGTTAGCCGTGTTATTGTATATAACATTTTGATAATGAGGCATGTGATTATTTATTCATTTATTTCAAACTAAATAACGGTAGCTGTTGCATTATACTCGTACCAACGTTCCATACATCCCAGACATACCTACTTACTCCACAACATAAACCTATGGACATGATGGATGACCGACCTCATATCCGGGCTTACCCAAGCCGTACTGCTGCACTGCATATTGTTCTTAATTACCGTGTAAACACCATCTGTGTACCATTCAATCAAGCAATAAATTGTAGGCACGCCAATGTAGTACGCAGTATGCTGTAGTTCCATTTGACATCGAAATCAGTGAATTCATTCTTGTTTAACGAATGCGACCCAATTTGTGAAGTCTCGTTATTATGAAAAACGTAAAAAATATATGATATTAATTCGACAGGCCTGTTGGTCTAGTGGTTAGTGACCCTGACTGCTACGCCGGAGGTCGTGGGTTCAATTCCCACCCAGGACAAATGTTTGTGTGATGAGCACGATCATTTGTTCTATGTCTGGGTGTAATTTATCTATAATATGTATGTATTTAGAAATATATAAGTATGTTTATCAGTTGTCTAGTACCCATAACACAAGCTCTGCTTATCTTGGGACTAGATGGCGTTGTGTGATAGTTGTGGAATATTTATTATTTATTTATTATTTATTAATGTAGCTGACAGAAGTAATTGGATTAATGTAGCTACACAATGTTTGAAAGCTGTATTTTTTTAAAGATAATAGTCAATCCACGCTATACGGAGTTTCATATTACACATACACGTTAGGGATTGCATGCACAGCTTTGCCATTAACTCTGAATTGAGCTACGTAACGATGTATGTAGGTCGCCTAGGTACTGTGTACACCAAAAGGGGCCGTATATGTCTCGTATGACGTCTTAAAACCAGGCTTGTTCCAGTGAGTGAAAGAGGTGGCGCTAGACGACTTCTATAGCTCTGTCTCTTTCACTCACTGGAACAAGCCTGGTTTTAAGACGTCATAATATGGACGCAGATTACAAAAATCTCGCGTGCAAACAACCGAGCGGCTATAATATCAATTTTGATATTTGCTTGATTGCATTTAAAATCTACATACACCGATAACTGTACAGTTTTAACACACTAGGGCTTGCCTGTCGGTTATGAATGCGAGGCTAAAACCATCATGCAAACCCTAACGGGTATGGCATCCATTAGGAACCTGTCAATCCTTCTGTTAACAGACCTGACACTTGAAAATAACGTTAACAATAAAATACTTATTTTTTATATTTTTAATTGTTTCTTTGTTTTTGTAAAAAATATGTGAAATATGTACAAAAGGTAATAAAACGAAAATACCTAGAATGCAAATTCTATTTTTAAAATGTACAATGTGTCCGGTTTCGGTCTGTTCAAACAAAAAGGGGAGATTGCTTGCTCAATTCTGTCATTAAAAATAGTTTACATGTGGGGTCGGAAACCAACTCCTCCTGCATGGTAAAATAAACTTAATTTTTCAATAAGTATACATTTAAATGAAAGACTCGTTAATCAAAAATGATCAAAAATAAATGACGAATAAACGGAATGAGATAGAATTCAATCTGCAGCGAATTGTTCTAAGCAATGTTCATCATCTTCACTTGCTCATCCGTTTTCCGTTATCAAAACAACCTTTATCGAATTAACGAAAACAAACAATATAAAGCCTAAACGGTGTGTCCATTCTCAATGCTCCAACATTTACAATTCGCCTCCACCGCGACACTTCAAACTTTACCAACAATAAAATTCAAAATTAAGTTAAGTAATTCAATTCGCCACAAAGACAAATTGGATTAAGTTTGGTAACGAGTGGAATTCGTCTACAGGACCTATTCCCAAATAATATCCAATTAAAATTTCCAATCCGACGTTGTCTTAATAAGATGGTGGTTACAAGTTTTGCAACCTTGATTGACGAAGTAAACTAAGTCGGGGGAAACTAGAAAATTAACTTTGATAAAGTAACACCCGGCACATACAGGGTGTTATTTTATCTGCTGGAGGCAGTTTCATTAGTTTCACACCGTTCACCTCACTGTGCATCGTGTTTCTCTGTGTTGGATTATTGAGTATAATTTATTAAAGCCCCTTAATAAGCGACACAAATTAAATGAAATTTTCTTATTTTTTTGTTGATATAAACTAACTGAAAGCAGGTTAAAGTAAAATATTGATAAAAATTTACATACTATGAATTCCGATATGTATTATTTGATTTTTGATGTCAGAGCCCCAGTAATATTTTACGATTAACTACCAATTTTATGTATACAAATGGAATACCGTAGTAAAAAACACAGAAGCTTACCCAAAACAGAGCTCTATGACTGTGGCGGCTTTTGTATTTTTAGCTTACCTCTATGACATACAATACGCAATCAACATTTTGAGCATACAATACAATTAATTTTCAACAAGCCCATATTCATTCCATGGCTCGTTTGTTCTAGGTATTCATCCGGCTGATACAAATGTTCAAAAAAGGCAACAAACATGAAAATATTTATGACAGAACATTTTGTTGTCATACGTGCCCGTCCATCACTAGCTACAATAAATGGTTTCACTTAGCACAACCCTAGTAATGGCGGGAAGTTTAAATTTGACGTGACTCTATTGTGAACATTAACTAAACTACTGTTGTTGGGCTATGAAGTTTATATTTTCAAAGGTATATTTGTGGACTACATCCTTCAGCTTTAAGCTAACATTGTTGTATACAATGAAAAACATAAACATTTTCATGGCTAAAAACTTACAAACAACAATAAAACAGTTTGTTTGAGGGTTGAAAAGCTAACAAACGCCCCAGTCCTCAAACTATAATTTAACGACATGTGAAAAACATAATTACTTCACTTTATGCAGTAAGTAAACATCTCGATTGGGAACAAAACAACTTGTAAGTATCAAAGTTCAACTATCAAAATTAATTGGAGTACGATACCATCCGCAGTAACAGAACCCAACTAACTTAAACATTAGATAACTAATCATGAGATCTTCTGACCCGTGAATCAAACTTATTCGTCGGAGAAATAACACATTGTAGGACATGAATACATAGATAGCACGACAAGAATCTAAAGCGATGTTAGATAAAGATTAAGTCATCCGGTATGTGACCAAAGCGTCATCAGTTGCCGGGAAAATGCGGCACGTTATCGTGTGTCGGCTCATTATGTTGATAAGGTATTGGTACATTGTCGTCGCAGGCCGCTGATACACGACATTCTCCGCGCTCGACGACGTAAAACACGAAATCGATCGCACAACACCGCCACGTTGACGAACTAAAGACAACCTTAAGTGCATATATCCATTCCGATACCGGTCGTAATGGAAGCTTTCATCGTTCAACCAGCGGAGATAAATGTACCGTGCTTGTGCAATTTGCTTTTGAAGTTTGCCTCGTGTGTGCGAACACGGTAATGCACTAAAGCACTCGTCTCGCCAATAATTTAACCATTTAAATTGAGTCTATCAATCGAGCAGTAAAATATCCTACGTGATGCACACTTTCAGACTTGTTACATATTCATACGTACATCTGTATGCAACGCCAGCCAACTACTATTTCCACACTATGTAAGAATTCTGACTGAGTACGGGCAACTCGCTAAAATAAGTGAACTAAGAAACTACACAACTTCATAACACAGAACTGAGAGACTTTTTATTTATTCACGTGTTTTGTCTTACACTTTTGCATATTTTTTTCCAGTTAGACCAAGTTCTTAATGGAATTAATTTAATAATAGCTTCAAGTTATCTTCACTTGTTACTTACCGGGCCGAAACGTTTGTTATGTATTTTAGTACTTGCTATGTAAGTAGTACCTAACAGTATGCAGTAGATACTAATAAAGTTGAAACAACAATTTACCGCCCCACGTTAGAGAAATAGTGCTGCTTCCAGAATTAATTTGTTTCACGACAACTCGACTTACATGTGACGCGGTCATATACCTACATTGTTTCAATAGCATCACAATGCGTAAGCGTATATACTTTTTAAGCGTCAATTCTTTGGCAGCAGTACTTACGTATCACCGTGACCCCGGAACGTAAAGGGCTATTGAAGGACACCGTTCTGCCCTGGGTGGGAGGGACCATTTGATGATTTTACGACGATAAAAAAAGCGTCAATTGTTTATATTTTTTCCAGAAAGTTCTTTTCAATATCAATGGCGGTAAAATGAACTTAATATCTCTCGATACCCGTAGTATATTAAGATCATTTTACCGCCATTTTGTCCTTTTTCAGTTATATTATATGCAAAAGGAGCCTTTAACCGTCTCCGGGGTCCCATCTGTCTCTGTACCAAAACTCATAAAAATTGGTTGAACGATTCATGTGTGCAAACGTAACATATATACTCTTTCTCGCCTTTATTTGTCGTATTATCTAGTTATAAAAATTAACTGTAGCCTTGCTCTTTTCGGTCGCGGGACTCAGAATTTACCGTAACCCCGGTACATAAAGGGCTATTGAATGACACCGTGCATTTTAGTCAGTCAAGTCAGACTTGACTGACTAAAATCCTGCCCTGGGTGGGAGGACTCATATGATGATTATACCACGCCAAAAAAAAAAGCCTTGCTCTTTTCAGTTCGTTAAATAATAAGTAATTAAACATTTAATTACTTATTATTTAACGAACTGAAAAGAGCAAGGATTACTAATAAGTGGTTTTTTTTTAAATGAATAATTTAAAATAAAACAGTTTACATATTTAAAAAAAAAACGTTCTAATAGGGACTCTGCCTGACCCTGCTGCGACATTTTTCAGCTAAACACTATTATTAACGGCGAGTTGCTTGTTCAGTAAGGAGTCAATTAAACGGTTTGTCAAAATCATAAAATATGCATTTTAACGCAAGGTTAAAGAAGTAAAAGACTACAAATTATAGATTTAAAAAATAGTTTGCTTAACTACTCGTTCAAACAACTCAAAATCGGTGAGTGTTATTAAATCCTATACAGTTTTTAACCATTTGTTAAAAAAATATGGGATTTTAACCATAGTTTAACTATTGATCAAACAATTTGCCTTAAGGTAACAACGTATATAAAACACCCCATAAACGTTAACCACGCCAGCTCCATCTCGAGACACATCCTTATTCCGGTGAAGTGGCGAAAACGATTATTAGATGCCATTTTATTCGCCGAGATCACAGTGTAGGTGCAATCACGTTGCTACTCGGGCCCGGGAAATAAATTTCAAATCATGTTAGTGCCCTGTGACACGGTCGGTGTTACTTAATCGGAAAATGTTTCTGTATCGCCCATGGGTGCAAAACGGGCCGGTTCATGCGATTTTTCCGGTCGTGGTGTAGCGAATTTTAAAATTTTGGTTCGGTATTCTTTATCGATTATGGGGTGAAATATGTATTGGCGGAACGTGTAAGATGGACTAGTCTGCTTAGTTAGTAGAACATTTAGTGAGTATTAGAAAAGTACATAGTGGGAGGCTTTTTAACTTTTCTTTATTTTAATTTTATTATTTTTTAGAAATTTACAGTTAATACCTTTGTGGGTGCCACGGTTACACCTGTTCAGACATTCCCACTCTATGGCGGCCCCGTCAGATTGCTAAATCTCTCCACATCAGTGGAAAACCTTTTTAGTGAGTAATTTCATAGTCAGATGTGTTGCTGGGGATGTTGTTCCGCTTCTTCTTCTTCCCAGCAAAGACACTAGGTAGTGGCGAGAGCGGGCGCATGGGGAGACTATCTATGTGAAATGACCTTCAAAATTTGCTGATTTTATCAGTATATTTTATTTAAATGATTTTAGATTTCTATTTAGAAAGTATTTAGACATACTTAACTTTTTATTTCATAATCTATTTTTTTTTATCGTTGCCCATCACTAGGAGTTTCTCCTGTATCGTGGGTGCTTTTACAAACGTTTAAACTCACATACACAAACACCCAAAACCGGAACAACAACCTGTAGATTTTACAAATGTTTGTCCTGTATGGGAATCGAACTCGCTACACGCACCGCAGCAGTCGAAACGCTCAGTACATGGCGCCAATCGTGCCATTAATTTCCATATTCATCGTCAATCATATTCATTTCCAATAGGTAGTTTCAGCATTACAAACTTCAAGCGAATAATAGGGAATGCAGAGCATTTATAATTCCAGTCTTCAATTGCATAATAGTTCAGGAAACCTTCTCGGACAACCATACCATATCTGGGTCAGCGGTCACACTCCAGAGAAACTTTCATACCAAACTCGAGACTACTTTCAAAAGTAGGAATTATAGATGAAGACTTACTTTGTTGACTCGTTCAGTTTTATAGTGGTCAATTGTCCATATTAACTACTTGTTAATAAAGTTATAAATCAATCGTAGTCGCAAATTAACAATTATGTAGGGACACTGATTACATTTGACACGTATAAATTAACCTAGATTTCTACCGTTTATGAACCGGGGCACCTGTGTATGACCCAGCTCTTGAATGCCACCTACATGAAGTGTATGAAATTAAATAAAAATATTCATTTCACACTACTTTAAAGCTGCTTACTATTCCTGGCAACTTTAAATTGAATTTCTCATCTAGGTATGTGGAGGGTAAAATTGAGTTTAATATTTGCCTTAATTTTCGTTCTAGATATTATGTTAGTGTAAATTGGAGTTAGCTACGTATCTCTCGAAGGAATTATTCTACGATATTCCATGTAGAAATATTTAAGACCATTTTCTGCACAATATTTTATCAAGGAGCGACCCTAAATACATCCATCACGTGGTGAAGGTCGATAACTAAAAACAAGCCTCCAAAGTGAAGGCTAGAATGGCCACGAGGGAAAAGATACCGCGGTCTTCAACACGCATGACTGAAAAAAACGGTGATCTACCTAAGTACTGTTCTCCATCTCAAAATAGCAGACACAACTGAGAAGCAACAACAAATGCCGGAACTGTAAAGCGTAGAATAACTTAGAGCTATGAATACCCCAAGCCAATTAAGTTCATTAGATAGATACATAACTACCGCTAAAGTGTGGAGGACACTTGGCAACTAACGATTCACACATGCATAAACATACAGCGCATGCATTAGCAACACGACACGAATGAATGCTTTGAATAGCATCGAAATACCTCGATATTTGCGCGGGACTCACCCCAAGGCGGGTAGATTACGTTCGTGTGATGCACACCATGCCCTGATGCATTTCGCGACTCACACAAAACATCCGATAGTGCGCACAGTAGACTGTAATTTACCTCAAGTGGGGCACTCGCAGTGCCAGCCTGCGTCCCCCGTGCCCGACGCGACGGCAATCAGCCGCCGAGTGTGTGCCTCATCGCTCCCCCAAGTCTGCCTCAAAAATAACATTAGAACCTATAAACACTTCGACGACTAAGATATAGACTATACGCGACAAGTTTGTCGAGACGCGTCGCAAGATAACCTTGTTGCGATTTATATATACGACAATATATGTAGTAACTGTCAGTGACTCGTAAACGAAAGAAGACCTGCTTTATATAAATTCAATATCTAAGTAATCCTATTTTTATTATAGAAAGCAAAAAGTTAGAAGAGTTACACGATGAGAATGAAAAAAATCTAATCAGGTTTCGAAACAAAAATGCCTGAAGCTCGTCTACTTACAAATTCCAATCGAGTACCTACTAAGATCGTTGACCGCTTAGGAGCACAGGATTAAATAACAATCCAATGTTATTATCTGAAACAGATCGTTTATGTAAGCAATAGTAACAAAGAAATACACATTAGATACACGCTATTTCCACTGAAAATATAAATGACTACATTTCACCCCAAGAGCGGAACAATGATGGCATAAAAAAGAAATCAAAGAATCAGAGAGAAGAAAAAGTGGATTTTCTCGCAAAACAAGCTGAATCGCCGGAAGCGACAGGCACTACTGATTCCGATTTAGAAAACAATATAAAGCTGACGATGGTTTTCCGTCCAATATTTTTCCGATAATGATGTTTATATAAGTTTACAGACGCTATGACTCAGTTACACGTGCGTTAGAGACCGTTCATATTGACTTGTCACAATCAGGAGTAATTTAATGTGGAATAATTCCAACTGACACATGAATGAGTTAGCTAATTATTTAACAGTTAGCAACGATTAAGGTTGCTTTTAAAAGCGCCTTTTACGCATCTAACAAAATAGCTAGTCGTGAGCAAGAAACATTTTCTTACACGTACAGGGGAGGGCATTAAAGCGAAGTGTCTAATTAAATTTGTTAGGTGTCAACATAAAGTTTCGTTTCGTCTGCTAGCGTCCGCTGACTTACATTTGAATCGCGCTGTTGTGAAAGCGGATCACGTCTCACACTGAATCAATTTCGCGTCAGGCTGAACTCCCCGCCCGACAGTATGTCGACTACTTCACTTAATGTCGCCGTATTCGATGCTCCGAATATGTACAGAAATGTATCAAGTAACGTGGTTACAAGTTTACGTGATCGGCTGTACTTTTGACAGGAATTTTCTTTGTTCTTTTTTTGGGTACCATTTGTGATTGTTGACTTTAACTCGGGCAAATACTACTTGAAAAACTGATGCACGAAAGTTATACAACGCATTTTTTTACACTGAATTTAAACTTTCTAATAAAATATATTCCAAGCATCTCACAGACTACTTATCATTTAAGTAAAAACTGACCACAAGTTTTCATTCAACACATACAAAAAATCTAAAATAATTAAATTAAGTTTTCATTAACGCGAGTTGCAGTAAAGGCAGCCGGGATGCACTCGCCACTATAACGGGGCAATAAATTCCAAATAGTGCTACTATCTCGGGTAATGTAAACGTTCTTTAGTTAATCGGAAAATATTTGGTAGCTATACCTGTCACGAGCTAAGGATGGCTCCTTCTAGAAGCGACGCAGTCAGAATATCACAGATAGCAGCGAAATTTTGGGATTTTTTGTTTTTATACATTTATGAAAACTTTATGAATATTTTTATATTAAAAATGATTATACAGAGACAGACTTAATGTCTTGAGTATTTACTAACAGTTCAAACTCGATGAAATATAATTACCCAATTTTAAAGTATTAAGTATTTTTTTATTAATTGCACTGTTTACCGATGTCTGTGTATAAATATATATTGTCTATGTATACCGATGTCTACTAAATCATAATTATCTTATTTAATGATACTTTTAAATAAAACGAAAACGTAACACTGTAATTATTTGTAGACTTCTGAAAAATAAACTTGCAGCTTAGTTATTTTTTCCTCAGCGGAAAACTCCAAGCTCAACACTAAATACGTCGGCAGAAACCGTAAGTATTCTTTTATTACGTCTCATAAAGTTAGCCGTAATCCGAACAAAACTGGCTTGAGCAAGAGTATAGAATCTGCATATTTACGGGGCAGTTTAAAATGTTGTGGGCCCTGAACACGATGGGCCTCAAAAATGTGTTTAAGTAGTTGTGGAGCCCAAAAATCCTTGGGTCTGGGGGCCCAGAAAGGGTTTTTTGATTGGTTGGTTAAGTTTTGAACTACTGTTTTTTGCCCCTACTATATAAATCAATAAACTAAGCTTACCACAGCCCACTGCTGGACCTATTCCAAGCTACGGTGAGCACATAGGCATTCACCTTCCTTCTTTTGAGGGTTTCGTACCCAAAGAATAGGTAGATGACCGATAGACGATAGGATAGGATAGACGGACAGCGAAGTCCAGACAGACGGACTTCGCTGTCCGTCTGTCTATCTGTCCGTCTGTCTGTCACCGGGCTCTATCTCATGAACCATGAGTTAGACAATGTTTTCACAGATGCTGTCTTTCTGTTGCTGCTATAACAACAAATACTAAAAACAGAATAAAAAAAAGCAAAAAAACATTTAAGGGGGCTTAACATAACAAACGTGATTTTTTTGCCGTTTTCATAGATAAGGAACCCTTCGTGCGCGAGTCCAACTCGCATTTGGCCGGTTTTTTTAATCTACTGTATAATCCGCAAACTTTTTTCAATAGCTTGGAAAACATGTTTTTTTTAATCGTACTTCTTGAAAATTCATCTTGATGTAGCCAGCCTGAACATTTACCTGAGTAACATGAGGACGTACACCGTTGTAGTGCACTAGTTTGTACTAAAGTCTGCATTTGTGGGCCCCAGTGGGACTGTGAACGTTTCCAACCTCCGTTCTAAAAGCTTTGTCTTTATCTGCAATTCTACAGATACGGTGACTCTGTACCCGTCAGTAAATTGTGAGTTATGTATTTTGTCTGTTAAATATCAATGAAAGTTTTGGTTACGTTAGAATATCCGTTTATACGGTAAATTGTAATGTTTAAGAAATATATATGATATGATTATACGTATGATTTTTTTTTTTTTATCAGCCTACACTGGCCCACTGCTGGGCAAAGGCCTCCCCCAAGTTTTTCCATGTATTTTTGTCCAGCGCCTCTTCGAACCAGCCCTCACAGTACGAGTCCAACTCATCTCGCCACCTCTTTCTGGGCCGGCCTCGGCGGCGCCGTCCATCTCCAGGCACCCACTGTGTGACGGCCTTTGCCCAGCGGTCAATGTTCATGCGGCTGACGTGACTCGCCCAGTTCCACTTCAGCTTGGCAGCCTTCTTTCCGACGTCCAGAATGCCTGTTTTGGAACGCAGCGTGGTATTGCGAACTCTATCCTGCCTTTTGATGCCCAAAATGCTGCGTTCCATTGCCCTTTGGCAGACTCCAAGGCGGAACCTCTGCGACTCGGTAAGCGACCAGGTCTGAGCACCGTAGGTTAGGACGGACCGTATGAATTATCTTTTTTTTTTTGTTTTTTTTTTCCTAGTAATTGTAATAACTGTTTGTAATATTTCCTGAAAACTTAATACCTAACGGATGTATTAGTAATTTTTATTGCAATAAAAAATATTGTTTTTTTAATTCAAGGTATAAAACTGGCCCGAAGTCGCGGGTCTGTCTCATCAGGTTACCGTGACCCTGTAACGTAAAAGGATATTAAAGGAACACTATGGATTTTAGTCAGTTCGAGTCTGGGTTGAACGATTCATATGATATTAACAAGAAAAAAAAGTTAAAAAATTTACTGGCAATACTAAAATATCTTTTCAACAAGCTCTCTGTTCAAACAGTTCAGTTTATAACTAATAAAGTTTACTTCGAAACAAGCTAATGAACCATATCAAAAAGTTTAAACTATCTAACATTTCTTTTATTTCCCTTCACAAAAAAGTCACGCAGTGCCTCCGACCCCCGGTGTGAGTATATGTACTCACAGTGAGGTACATATACTCGTATTAAAACTATATAGTTGAGTTGTTATCGTAGTGCAGTACAATAAGGTTCCCCTAGGAAATTCATAAGTATTGCACACGCGAACAAAGAGCACATGCGTGCTTACTTCTAAACAATGCACGTCATCGCTGGCAGCTCAAGTGTTAACGCCGTTAATATGGCGCTGAAAACGATCTGCTAATGTTCTTTATAGCAAACTAGCACTTTGCCCGCGACTTCGTCCGCGTGGGTTACGTACTTTCCTAATTCCCCCTTTTCACCCCCTTAAAGGTTAAATTTCCTAAAACCCCTTCTTAGTGCTCCCCTACATTATAATAGGAAGCCGTGTGCAAAATTTCACATTCCTAGCCCCAGTAGTTTTGGCTATACGTTGATATGTCAGTCAGTCAGTTTTCCTTTTATATATATAGATTATTAGAGAAAATGCTGACGTTGTCAAATGACATGGTCTAATTAATACTTAGGTTGGTAGGTTACCTACAAAACTAATCGAGAAATTATTTGCTGTATTTTTCACCATTTTTAAACCCTCCCTGAAGTTTCATACCAACAATATTTATTTACAGATCAAATAAATAATGATGTTTTGTTCTTCAATATTCAGAAGATTCTTACACTGTTACTATCTTAACTTATCGAACACTTAGTAATTAATCGTATAATAAAAACTACACCGGATGATTCTACAGTTAGTCTCTTTAGTCAATCAAGTCCAATAAGTCAAGTAATTTATTTTCGATCATCGTCAATAATCATTATCACGTCCCTATCCCAATTCATGCAATATCTCTTCTTCTACCATACTTCTTTTTTACTCGTTATTTCAGTCACTTCCTTTCTATTTAAAATAACATCACAGGTAATCTGCCGTCTCTCTTTATTTTCAACACAAATCACAAAAACACAACAATATAAAAAACTACTTTAAAAAAATATATAAAAAACATATTAAAACACCTCGTCAAAACGAGAAGATTGACTAATTGCAGTTACGTAGCTCCATTTTAGCGTCACCCGGGAGTCAAACACAGGCCATGCTGGGGAGGCGGGCCCCTGACGCGGTGCCGCGCTCAGAGTAGCCCACTTAAGCAAAATTAGCTTCTTCTGTAAGCGTAAAGAACACTATCGGATGTTTTGTGCGCGCTCTGATACGCCCCCGTTTGACGTGCGCACATGAAAGGCTGGGGCGCAGACGAGCTGGTGTCCCAATACACCTCGTTAATATCAACCGGAACATTAACAAGGGCTGCAGAACTTATATATGTTTATAAACCTGCACTTATTGATACAGTTAAACAGGGTGCCTTCGTGTTTTCCCTCGCATAAGAGTACTGCAGTCAACTTCACATTTAAAATTAGGGGTTAAAACGTATAAATATCAGTACAAAGTTCGTGCATTTTTACCTTTGGCTGAAAAATAAAAGCAGCATGAAAACCATCAAAACTGCTTTGCGTCGGGAACCAGGAATATGATGTAAAAACTTTTAAGTGAATTCACTCAGAGCTGTAACTCGCAGGCATACTGCAAAAAGTCGGGAAACTACTTGATAACAAAAGAAAATCGGTTTCTAGATTGCTATACTGAGATCGTTAAAATTTTAATACCCTAACTAGTGGTTTGACATATTTTCTATAGATAAGCTGTCAAACCGTTCATTTTTATTCCTCAGATAAAAGTTTTCTCACTAGTGAAAAATCAGCCCTTGAGAAATTAACAGTATTTTTTTTTAACTTGGTAAAATCATCCATGAGTCCATGGCTGGGAACCCAGGGCAGAGCGGGAGGCACTGTCAGACTCGTACTGTCTAAAATCCACGGTGTTCTTCAATAGCCCTTTACGTTCCGAAGCCACGGTAATCTGTGAGTCCCGCAACCAAATTAACAGATATAATTTACATATCTTATACACTTATGACTAAAACACGGATTATTATATTATTTTCTGGGCTTAAACTGTGTTTAATTGCTTTGTACTTATATTGTGTTAGGTGCTTATTAATTTTGATTCTTGTTAGAGTTATCTTACAACTATCGGAATGGGAATAAGTTATTCGTTACCTATTTATATAAAGACTTATCTATGTAACTCTTTAATTATTATAAACTAGCTGACCCTGCGAACATCGTAGCGCCACAAAATCAATACTACTACACTACTAATACTACTACTACTACATCATTTGTTACAAAAAATGTGATAAATGAAGAACCACTCGCCCGATTTATGCAAACTTCACTTTAACCATCTACTAAATAGTCCAAACAAAGCCTAAACATTTGATTTGGATTGCTGAGCCCGTTCTTGAGTTATAAAATTACAACGAAAAGTGGCATTTCTTTTTATATCAATATATGTATATTGATACCCAGGTGAAACCAGAGAGAATACTTAGTAGTACCTAAGTAACGTAGGTACATATTTTTTGGGAAACTACTATCGGAAACAACATAATGAAGATCAATTAATAATTTATTATGATCTACGTGGTGTCCTCCCAGCTCGGTTCCTATTGGTCGCAGCGTGAAGATAGCCTATAGCCTCAATAAATGGAGTATCCAACACAATTTTTTTTTTCAATTCGAATCAGAAATTCCTGAAATTAGCGCGTTCAAGCAAACAAATAAACTCTTCAACTTTATAATTTTACTAAAGATAAATAAGTTTCTTTACAAAACTTACGTTCTGGTTAGACCCCATTAAAGTCAATATTAACCCAACTTTGGGTGAAGTAAGCCTTTAAATAGAACCTTTGCTAAATAATATCTACAGGCGGATAGAGCGCGGTGAGCGTCTGCCCACAAATGGCTAACTAGCCGACTCACTTCCCTCCCTGACCCATTATGCAATGCATTTTGTGCTCAATTTTATAAACTTTTTAAGCTCTTAATTTGTTAAATGTTTAAAGGTGAGCTTTGTGAAACATTTAGCTAAAAGCAAGGAGTTAATTGGCGGAGTTGGCTCTGAAAAGGTTTCTATAATATTCAATGCTTACTTACTAAATACCTACCTACATATGAATACACTTCTGTGTTCGTACGTAGATTTTCTTGTAATAGCGAAAGTTTTCAAAAGAGCTTAGCAAAGGAAACATAAGAGTAGGAGGATTATTTAGTACCAAACAAATTTTTCGTCGGAGATTTTTGGATGGATAAAGTGCCATACGTATAGTCCTATTTAAACATCCATACTACGAAATGTGTTAAACTGCCAGAAAACTTGAGGGAACACATTCAGTTTACTTTTAAACTTTGTAGGGCGGATCACGGCATTGTTTGTTGGTGTTAGAACTCTTGCAAATCCACATTTATAGCAAGCGCCTGCGATTCAATTACAAGCAAAGTGCGGCAGCGGTGCGTATTGCATCGTAAACTGTCGGCCATAAGGCGTTATGACGCCGCACTGAGAAATAAAAGCTACGAGTCTAGAACTACCTGTGACCTCAATAACACGAGTTTTAATAAATTTTATAATTTCTTGACTAGAGATAAACGTTTCATACCAGTTAGTTATTATTGGTGGTTTTACCGCAGCAGCGTTAAGGTTATGCAATTTAAAAAAATATTATTATCATAAAAGATAATATTTCACCTTTAGTCCCATCACCTTTAGTGCCATCAAAAGTAGTAAGGTTTTTCATACCAAAAAAATTAAGTTGACTTCCCAAGTATATTGCCACCATTAAACTCCAGTCATTTTTTAAATACAACTGAGCATGTATAAAATGGCAGTCGAAGTCAAAATTTGTTTGCATTTTAACTTCGAATAAAAGGTACGTTAAAGTTAAAATATACGCTAACTCGTTACATATTTCATACAAACTCTATATAACAGAAAACCACTCAAGACTTCAGTGTGGAAATCATACACCTGCATCGTAACTACTTTTATTTAATTTAAAATGTTGCAAGTTACAAGTTCCCCACTAGTAGCGTGTCTGTTTTAAATGTTCCCTTTTCACTTTACGAGACCCACTTTTATACCACCAACATTTTTCATAGGCTCTACTACCAACGCATAATTATCAGGTTATCAGGAAAAAGGAAATACCAGATTTTATAGCAAAACTCATAAAAAACTTACATTTCAGCAATAAAAATATTATTCCAAATTCGAACTACAACTTCTTCATAATAACGATATTTACGGAATTACGAAAGAGTTTCTGAAACAAAGAAGTTTGTTTATGTAAGGCTTGTAAAATAAACAAGAGTTGGAAAAGTTCAAGAAACCTTAATTTGGGGAAACTCGCATAGGTCGATGGGAACCTACCCCTTGCCTGTAACGTTTAAATCTTATATAAATAACTATAAATACGTACAGTTACATTGTTGGTATTTTGTGCTGTGCTGATTAGAATTTTCAGTCATTGCAGTGCCTAAAATGCCATTAATTTAAATTGAAGTACCCACTTAAACCCTAATTGCCTAAAAGGGAAAAATAAAAACGTTTATCAAATCGCTAAGTAAATGGCCAACAGAATTACTTGAGTAATACCCGAATAAACGAGCAATACAAGGTAAAAGTCACGTTCTCCGGCCATCCGTGGCTCGTTCCCGGCTCCCGAATGACCTTAACATTGTTTTCCATATCGCCTTCGCGAAAGGTCGGCATCGCAATAAATTATCAATAATCGTTTTGATTTTGTTAAACTTTCAGGATTTCGGCGCAAAGTGAAAATCCCGTTTACATTTTGATCGGTGCACGCTCCCAGCGGAACCCTGCCTATAAACTGCTCCCATTGTAATTTTGTTTTGTAACAAAGTTTCCGCCTTTAGGTCGAGCCGAAACGAAAGTTACAACATTTACTAGACTACCAACAATTCACATAAATTCATAAGCCCCAAAATGAAATTTAATTCTTGCCGCCTTATCGCCGCCTCGTTTGGACTTGAATAACTATAACGGCAGGAACTATATAAACGTTATTCTATCTTCGCTGATATATGTAAGTGTTGTACTGAAAAAAGGAATATTCCATTAAAACGATATTTATGTTTCGATCCCGAATATTTGATTTATTCAAATGAGTTTTTTGTCAATATAACTCACACAAATTGATTTCTGAAAGCTAAATTGTGTTTCAAAATACTGATCAATGCCAGACAAAATCGAACATGCAACAAAATTTAGAGGCATCGTTGTGTTGTGAACAACCAATGACGTGAAGAACCATTTAATCCTGCGACAAATGTCCCCCGCTGGTCAGCGAGTGAAGTTTTAAATCGATTGAATAGTGGTATCTGTGTGTGGAGTAGTAGCAATTCGTCAACGTCCCGATATAATCCCCCCTCAATGAGTCCTAAGCCGGGCTGGAGGGACGTCGCGTCATCCATCACCGGCTAGCACTAGCGATCTACCCGCGCCGCGAACCGCTAAGTCATCGCACACAAACTATTAAGTTGTTCTAAAAAACTTCAACACTAATAAATTACAGCTCAGTCTGCCTTCTGTTACGACAAAAGGATCGGTTTTACAGGCGATTGAGAAAAAGGTAGCTTTCAATTTACGTCCTAAGATTAAGTTGCCTACTAGCGTTTAATGAAAGTCAGGGAAGTTGAGTCACTTTACATAATTCTTTTGTGCAGATCATCGTCGTTAAGCCTAATCGATTTTCATGTAGACAATGCAACTTCAGTGCAATATAACGAGGACTTTATTAATGACACAGCTTGAAATAAATGAACAGAGTATGGGGAAAAGACTAGTCATTGTCAGCTGTTCATGAGCTGCTACTTTCTGTTAACTTTGAGCCTCTAGTCTATGTTATAAACGACAAAGTTATTGATGAGTTAACAATAACTTCATTGAATCAAACGATAGGATAACACATCTAATGACAAAACTGCTACTGCAATACTCTAGATAAAGACTCCCAGCAAGGTCCTTGCTCATGTCTCTTTTTACGCGTACAACTAAACCTTAAAAATAATAATGTCAAGAGAGTGGTGTGTCTGGCCGTGTAAGCGGCGTGCACATCTGCTACCAAATCAATTTATCGTGGATACGTGATGTTGGCACACCGAGCCTCCATTCTCGAATCTGTGTCAATGAAATACTCCTACATTACTTATTACGATTTTCCCCATACCAACAATGGTATTTATTGAATACTCTAATCATTTATCAAGTCGTTTTGGACACTTGAGGAAAGTTTGTCTGTTTCGTCAAATGAGATTACACGACAAGTTCGCACAATGTCTGCGTTGAGTTACGATCTTATGGTGTTGACTGTCCCCAATCTCGATCCACTTCCCAACTTTCAAGTGAGAAGTTGGGAACAAATAAGCGAGATTTTTTTATTCACCTCATTAACTTCGTCGTAGTTGGTTTAAGTTTTCCTATAACAAGGGGGAAGATCTATGATTATTGAGTAGGTATAAGTACCCGCGGACGAAAATAAGTACGTCACAACTTTATGAGAGCCGTCTGGTGTTTGTTAGGACAGGATGGAAAGGGGAATTAATAAAAGTAAGCCTCCAGATTCGTTAGAGAGAGGTAAACCTAACTGCCACAATATATAAACGTCTAGGCAGGAAATCAGGGTAAGCGTTAATCCTACGAATAAGGACAATGAAATCGTGCATACTTAATTTGAAGACGCAGATATCCATAAAACAGAGAACTATGGTGGTTTGTTCGGTGGTTAATGGTTGTCAGGGCACGCCCACCCCGTCTACTTAACCTACCTGAGAGTAGCTTCAAAATTCAGACAACATAAACATGTACGATCAGAAAGGCAAATAAACACGTGAGGCTTACATCAGAGATAAGAAGGTAGCAAACAAGCTGACGTTCCGGATGTGCTCCGCTTCGTCAGTTTCCGGATCCAGCAAGGGCGGAAATCCACCGCTGGCATTAATGTCGTAAACATAAGAGAACTAAAGAAATAGCTTCGCACACGACATCTCATGTGGGGCATCAGATCCTTACCGTCCCACTGTTTTATTGGTGCCTCGATGATGATGAATTTGTAAATTGTACGGAAAATTATACCGGTCCTCTTCTTACGCCTATTTCTCATGGACTGTCTCGTAAGTAGCTGGATATTTTATTACTACGTCTATTCAACTGCTCCTATAATAAATACGAAACTTTTTATCTTCCATTCAAATTCTTTGAACGTAAATACCGTAACCGTTTACAGCAACGATCTAATTTGTCACTTAAATTGTGTACTAGATATTTTTCCTTCGTCGTGTAGACGAAAGAACATCTCGCTTGGCCGTAATCTCGCATAAGATTGGCGTATCTACTGGAACAATAGCTGTCTCGGTAAAGGAATGGCTGAACATAATACTCTTGTTACATGGGCTTTTAGCACGTTATACTGCGCTCTAATATGGCAAGTCAACGCGGCAATTTCTACTTTCCTTCCGACGCTAGGAACTCATTCGATATCATTGTAAGTTTTATACCTGTCGAAATGTGTATTACAACCCCAATATCCCATAACTGCGTATGAAATTAAGTCAAATTACCCGTGAAACGGTTACGTTTTATATTTTCTATTACGTACAATCATAGCTATTTCATAGAGCGTAGAATCCTAAAGCAATATGTTTGGATTATCCACTACTTCTCACAGAAAGTTGTGAGGGAGGATTAGGAATTTTATCTCTTAGGGTAGTATTTACTTGGTTGTGACTGTAAAAAATAGTTTTATGGAGACTTAGACGCTTGTGGGTGGTATTTTCGATCGGTGTCTCAGAGTAACAGTAACATTGTTGTTTTAACAGCGGAGCAGGATACCGCAAATCGTTTAATGACGTTTTATGGCCCATTGCGAACCTCGACTCTGTTTTATGAGTCGCCTGTCAACTCGCATTTATTGCTTTTCGAATAATCACTCGTCAAACTCATCTCCGATGAAGATTAAATTAAATGCGATTAATAAAGTGGGATGTAAAAAGCTACTGGGTATGTAGCACCAAGGAAAATGAATCATTTCAGTACTGGCGTCAATGAATAAGTAACAATAAATAGTCACTAGCTAATAAGAACAAATAATATTTTATTAAAATTGAAATATTTACAAATGTAAAACCATACAGGGAACAAACAAAGACAGAGTCTGAAATATTTATCTGAGTATTTATTATGTATTCGTATGTTATAGGTTAGGTATCCACTTATCTACGGTTTTATTCCTCTTTTCACACACTATAGTCTACATTTCTTTTTAGTTTCTCCTTTCGCGGGTCTGCTGGCAGAAATTTCTTTAGAAATAAGCAGTACAAGGGTGTACTGAGTTTTATGTAATAATTATCCTGTGTTGTATATTGTGTGTACATAAATAGTAAAATAAATAAATAAAATAATTCACACACAAAGCGAACAGGCAATTAAATGGGTATATTACCTTAAAATCCCCACTTTTTAAAGCTAAAACCAAAAACACGATGTGAATATAAAACGCCAAGCATATATTCATAAACAGTGACTAAGTTACAATGAAGTCAAAAAGATTTCGAAAAATATCAGCGCCTAACAAATTTGGTTTCCTTCAAATATGCGGGTAGAAACAAGATTTGTGATTGATTTCCTGGCGCATACGTTTTCTCGGCATTCAGGTGTTGAGAAAATGTTGCCCGTATACAGAGAATAAATAGTTCTTTTATTGAATCATGGTGATTGATGACAGGGAACAGCGTCTACACGCTGGCTGCCAACTAAATTGAATATCAATGAATTTACTACCAGGCTTTGCAGCGAAGCGGTGTTTCAGGTTTCATATTTTTAAGTTATAACTTCGTAGTAGCTTTTAAATTGTGCTGACAGTAATGTCGTTTTTTGCTGATGTTGAATTTACTCAATAAAAACATGTACAATCAGCAAAGTTGAATCATGACCCTTTTGACAATAAATCGTTTGACTCCGTCAAAATAACAAAGTTCAAGGTTGTTACCATGGACATGTATGTTTACGTGAATGTGGACTTAATTGTATTTGAATGTCTGTAAGAAAATAAGCTTATGATGGATCATGATTGAACTTTGTCGATTGTACATATTGAGTTCATTTCCTGACAGACAAAAGTGGCTAAAGCAACTGGGTCTAGAAGTTTTATCTTAAAAAACCCGACTGCCTGAAAAAATGTGAAATAACTGGAAAGATAAACACAAGCTAAGAAATATTCTTTTTTGGTTTTTAAGCGATCGTAGTGGACAATTGTCACAAACGCAGTCGGAGGCATCAGAATCAGTGTACACGATGACCGATGAGCAGTAGTTAACTCAACATCATTGTCGTCATGTGAACATTTGATGATGCCTCTGACTGCGTTTGTGACAATTGTCCACTACGATCGCTTAAAAACCAAAAAAGAATATTTCTTAGCTTGTTTTTATCTTTCCAGTTATTTCACATTTTTTCAGGCAGTCGGGTTTTTTGTTTTTTTAATAATTTTTTTATTTTACTATTTTTAGTTTTTGCATTGAATGAATTTATCGCTTACGGGAATTTCATTGTTAGTACAATTGTGAAATTCTCGTAATCGTTTAAAACTCAAAGGTTCGCTAATGGCTGCCTCCCTGCGTCAGCGGGATGGCAGAGCCAAATAGGAAGATCCAAAATACACAACAACTAAACATAAGCCCGAAGGCATTAAAGAGGTTTAAGGGGAGTTTTAGCCAGATAAACTGTTACCGCCTTCACCGCGTGGAGCTACTCCCAGCTTATGTTATTAATACTGCTGCGCACACGCCGCACGCTTGTTGTCAGTTGCCCAGGGTATATAAATGTTGTCTGCTCACACACAGGGACAACAACAAACAGCTCGGCAATATTGGTATATTTATCTTAGGTTTTTGTTTTAAAATATTTTATTGTTTTAAGCATTTATCACTCCAAATTAAATTGAAACATATAAGTTATACATATTTTGGTAAACCATTTTTATAAGCCTTTATTTTGATACCCCACTTGATAGAATGTGAGAGATTTATAAAAATATTTTTAGTTCGGAACCCTTTCCACGCGAGTTCGACTCGCACTTGGCCAGTTTTATGTACCCAGTGACATTCTCACGTTTAAGACGAATCTAACGACACCTCTCAAGTTAAAATCCATCAAGCTGTTTAGGCTGCAGAGCGTGCCAAAAAAATATACCCACATACATACATACATACATACACTCGAAAAACATAACCCTCCTTCTGGCGCAGTCGGGTAAAAAAACATAACCCTCCTTCTGGCGCAGTCGGGTAAAAAAAATATAATATGAGGAAATTGGAAGCTCGTCGGTAATTTTCACGGGAAACTTTAGTTCTTTTTGTTACAGTTCCAATACTAATTATATTTAAAAAAAACCATGTAGAAAACATGATTTAAATAATGACTTGTTACAAACATCTCATGTGGGACATCAGATCTTTACCGTTCCCACTGTTTTATTGGAGCCTCGATGATGATGAATTTGTAAATTGTACGAAAAATTGTATCAACCCTCTTCTTGTATCCGCATTGCCAACAATGTGATCTACTCGTAATGCAAGTCCTAATCCACTGCTAATGTAACTTTCATTTAAACCTACGTCAATTATTTATGTTTATAATTTTGCTGACATGTTCTGTACCTTATATGTGAGCATTAAAAAAGTGTTTTGGAAAAGTGGGTAACTTTTGAAACCTGAAGGGATAAAAACGGGTTTGAACTCTGTATTTAAATTCGTCATAACAACAATAAACAACAACAATAGGTTGTTTCATAATATTTTCTCTGCTATAGTACTACATATACTAGAGCTAAATGAAATATCATTAACCTAAATTATTCGTCCTTCAGCAAAACTGATACATTAGTAAGAGGATTGGTTGGTTTAAAATTAATGAATATCATTTCGAGGGATAAATGTTTCATTACGCAAAGTGGTTAGCTATCTTTTAGTTAAAGGAAATATTTCTAGGAATTCTTGCTGAACGTGAATCATACCCATTAGCTTTATTTAATGGAAATCTTTGAACCATTTTTATTTGCTACCTATCTTTTTATTGAGGTGTAAAACTCCTTTCGCCCCGGGTAGAGTGGGCGAAACTAGCACATTTTTACTGACTAAAAAAACACTTTTCTGATCCTTCACATGCCCTTTGCCTTCCAGGGCCGCGGTATTTAACTTAGACATTCCCACGACCTAGTATGACCTACCCACTGTCAAATATGAATCTACAAGCTAAATTAATATATATTATAATAATTGAAACAGGTTCCTATTCTTTTGTTTCTCAAATAGCAGCTCTGAAAATAGCTAAACTAGTACATTACTCGAATTTAATTCTGAACCGTTGACATCTGAGTGACATGACCCTTTCAAGCCAGGTTGACCGTCCACTGCAGCTGTCCACACTAGTGTCAATTAGTAATATTAATACTGACTGCTTTAGAATTAGTTACTGCATCACATCACCTAAATATAGAGGAGCAGAGAGGGTGCTTCTCTTATATATCCATATCCACTAGCTGTTGCCAACGACTTCGCCTGCTGCAACTCACAAATTATCCCACGGGAACATAATAATCGGAATAAAAACTGTTGTATGTGTTATAAGCTTGCCGCGCTTGCCGAGGTTGGTCTGTGGGTGGGTGACCATCTGTCATAGCGAGTTTCCTCCGTGCCTCGGAAAGCACGTAAAGCCATTGGTCCCAGCTGTAATTTCTAGATCTTTGACAGTCGTTAATGTTAGTCAGAAGCTCTAAAGTCTGACAACCAGTCTTACCATGGGGTATCGTATTACCCAGTTCCTGGGTTGTGGAGTGTATAATTATCCAATGTATGTATATATATATAATGTAGACAATAGTGTGTTAGAATAAAAAGAAAAATGTCTATGTGAATAACTTAACCTAAGTTTATAATTTACAGCAATATACGATACCGAGACTGTACAATGGAACAAATGAGGTCGTAATACAATCACATATACCTGCATTATATATTTTGCAGACATATAAAATGCAGACAATCCACAACTGCCGGAAAGTGTAAGTGCAACACTGAGCTCGAATCCGAATCCCGACAGAACTACTTTTAATTAATTTAAGCTCTCTTACCTGCACTTGGGAACTCTTTTAAGTGATTTCGCGATAAACTTGCCAACAAACTGAAACAATACTTAGCCACTTACAATTGACATATAATATTCTTGTTAGTTTACATTTTAATAAAAGTTTACATTAAGTACAACAGTTTGCAAACTGCACCTGCTTATATAAAGTCAGTTTTTACATTATTCAAAGAAAACCTGAATTGTTTTTTCTACAGACTGCTAGAGAGGTGCATGTTGTTAGGGAAACTGTTTTGTTTTGTAATGTATTAAGTAATAACAACAGCAGTTCTTTCATTAATTCAGTAAGTTGCATTGAAATTGCTTTCAACGGGTTTGGTGAATATTTTTTTGGAAATTAAAATTAATTTCTATCTGCGTGCCCTGTTGATTGTTTATCATATGAACTGATAGACGCTTCTCAGCGCTAAACCTCAGTTCTGGACTTGTCTAGACTGACATCGACAGAAAAAAGTTTCTCTTCTTCATTCTTTTCTTTTAAAAATGTCTTCTGTGTCTTGGGTGCGTTTACAAACATAGAAAGTCACATACACGAACACCCAGTCCCGGAACAACTACTTGTAGGTCATACAAATATTTGTACCGTGCGATTGAAGTGCGATTGAATATTTCCAAAGTAACTCGCTATCATCCAAACATAACAACCACAAAACGATCACTAGAATCAAAGCTGAAAAATAAAGAAATCTCGTAAAAATATGAGAACTCTTGTGAGTGGCTCACAAGTAGTTATATCCAAGTTATGACACAAGTTTTCCTAGTGCTTATAGTTCTAATAAAATCCTACATAACGGAGCAAAAACCGTGGAGCCGGCGTAAAAACTGTAACACAATGTCGTCAAGCCACCGTGGCCGCAAAAACTTTAATGGTTTCTTTTATCGGCCATTTGTGAAGCGTAATGGTCACCTCCTTTTGTTCCTAGCAGCTGTAATGTTTTAAGTATTGTTAAATTTTCATGTAAAATTCAATGGGGTAATAAATTTACGTGTATGCACTTAAGTAACGTTGAATTATTTCGTGGTTGGACTTAATTGCTTCATTTTCTAGTGGAAGTCTGGCTAATTTACCACAGCTGATGTTGTCTATGTATTAGTATGCTTAAAAAATTAACGTTAAGCATGTTTTTGTCAATAAACATCTGCCTGTCTGATTTTAAGACATGTTACATCAACCAACCTGCTTTAAACCCGCGTGGTGGGCCCAATCCTTCTGACAGAGAGAACGAGCTAGTTTCGGATGTTAGTTCTCGGTAACTAAGTATAACTCATAGTGCTCCCAGTTCTGGTCAATTTCAATTTAGATTGCCATTGATACGCTAAAAGAAAAAAAATATCTATGCTTTAAATATGGTCAAAGTCTGCCCTAATCACAGATGAGAAGCAATAGATTTAGAGATTTACTACTGAATTTTCTATATTATACAATGTGATAGGGGTGAGACTTCTAACCCGTTAAGGCTGAGTACTACATGTAATTTTATCGACAAAAAAAATAATATGGGGGGTTGAACCCCCTCCCTCTAAAAATTATGGCTATTTTAATATTTTTTTTAATGTACTAGGGCGCGCTTGATACTTTATGTGATATCAAAGGTTGTATGCGTCGTAGAAACAAAAAAAAAACGACAAACTGTAGCTAATAACCTTGGCTAACTAATTCATTACTTTTTTCATATGTTTGATAATGTTTTGGTGAGAAAAAAAAATCATTTCTAAATTATTTTGACCGCAAAAATCGCTATTTTTCAATATTTTCACGAATTACTCAAAACTATGTCCCATAAAATTATTAATAATTTGCGCTCATTTAAAAGTATTTGAGTTATTCTTTCTAACGATACCAAAAACATCACCATAACATCATCAATTCCAAGTAGTTTCCCCTGTGTAAGCTCAATACTCATACTTGACATTGACATGAGTTCTTCGTTAAATTCATTTTGCAGAAAATGCAGAAATCTAGGCCCATTTAATCTCTCTGGCAATTCAATGGGCCCTATTAAAATATCGTCAATCATGGCAGCCCATACATTTATGGAAAACTCGTGTTGGAATGTCGATGTTCGTACAGCATGAGGATTTTCAGCCATCCATAAATGTTGGTTTCTAAAATTAGTAATTCCTCGCCTTGTGAATTTTGACGAACTTCGATCTGATCCCGCGGTGTTAAGACGAACCACGCGACAAATGGCTATAAGAGCCACCGCCTGTTTACAAAACAGAGGAGAACACTTCGAACAGTTAATCAATTAATTTTAAGCATTAAAATGTTTTGTTTGATTTTATTTTTCAGTAGGTTTGATTTTAAATAAATGTAAAGTACATATGAGTATTACTGGTTTCATTTACAAATAATGTCAAGTATGAGTATTGAGCTTACACAGGGGAAACTACTTGGAATTGATGATGTTATGGTGATGTTTTTGGTATCGTTAGAAAGAATAACTCAAATACTTTTAAATGAGCGCAAATTATTAATAATTTTATGGGACATAGTTTTGAGTAATTCGTGAAAATATTGAAAAATAGCGATTTTTTCGGTCAAAATAATTCAGAAATGATTTTTTTTTCTCACCAAAACATTATGAAACATATGAAAAAAGTAATGAATTAGTTAGCCAAGGTTATTAGCTACAGTTTGTCGTTTTTTTTTGTTTCTACGACGCATACAACCTTTGATATCACATAAAGTATCAAGCGCGCCCTAGTACATTAAAAAAAATATTAAAATAGCCATAATTTTTAGGGGGAGGGGGTTCAACCCCCCATATTATTTTTTTTGTCGATAAAATTAGATGTAGTACTCAGCCTTAACGGGTTAGAAGTCCCACCCCTATCACATTGTATAATCTCAATCCTAAATATAAGATGCCAGCGACTGTTATTTCTCAAGCGCCTGTTTTATTTTACAGTCAGTACTACATAATCTACTTATTACAAAAAAATCTCATTTCTCAAGTTAACTGATTAACAAATAATGTTAGTTATATTTGTCTTGTACAATTCAATATTAATTTCATTAAGAATATTGGATATGTTTCGGCATCTTATCTCTTAGATAGACATTAAACAATACAGCCATTGTTTGTAATAATCTAGATTAAGAATCCTTGCATGACTGTTATTACGGTTTCAGATGGAGAAACTCTTAATTACTCTACAGTTAATTAAATTGTGTCCTGTTTAATCTGGGTTTGTGAAACAGATCATATTCATTTTAGGAATTTATGAAACGATAGATCTTACTTATTTTGTTTCCTGATAGCTACAACCTTTTTTTTACGTGGTAAAATCATCACATGAGTCCTCCCACCCAGGGCAGAGCGGGAGGGACTTTCAGACTCCTACTAACCAAAATCCACGGTGTCCTTCAATAGCCCTTTACGTACCGGGGTCACGGTAATTCGTGAGTCCCGCGCCCACGGCAGGCTTTGGCCCTCTACACCCCCCTGTAGAGGGCCAAAGCCTGCCGTGGTCGCGTCATTATGCTGACACTCCTTGAGGCGCGCGTGGAACACAACGCGCCGTCAACCCGGGCATGGTCCATGGTCGGACAGCGAGTGTCCCATTACTCGCCGCCCGCATGTCCGCTCTATAGCTACAACCTTGGGGTTTTTAAATCAAGAGTGAATAGGTTACTTTTGGAAAAGCGTACTTCAACTACAATATAGCTGAATAAAACTATATTTTCTGGAAAAATCTTCTGCCCAACCGCATTAATCGAAGGTTCTAGATTGAGGTCGAACAACATCAATCTCAAAACAGAATCTATTCGATTTTTCCTTCATCCATCGACTTGATCAATTCTTCATATATTTATTGCGACTCAAACTTGAACATGGCCCACTCAATAGAGTTATGTTCTGATGGTTTTAGTAATACTCCATCTAATATTTGTCATCATCTCATATCTTACCAATTTCTTTCATCATCATCACTACATCAGCCAAACGACATCTATTCCATCACATTATAGGTCTGCCTTTGCTACCCACGATAGCGTCACTCAGTCCTATATTTCTTTCATCCAGTAAATTTCAACTATTTGTCAGGCCTGCTTTTATAAAGCCGAAATTTAAATATCTTCTTTAAACGTTCCACCAACAAAGCTACACAAAGAAACGAAACAACACAATGCAGTTACAGTAGACTCAACAAATGAAGTGTTCTAAGCAGAAACTAAATCCTGGAAGCACATTTATACGCTTTCCCCGTCACTGTACGTTATACCCTGACACGCATTCACTGGATTAAGCTTTGCATATTCCACAGAGCCGCCTGTACTACCGAACCTAACACTGATTACATATGCAAGTGATGCAATAAATTGCAAGTTTGCAACGGACACTTGCACTTATCTAGGGGTGTAGGTGTTAATCTGTTTACTTTTAAGCCCTGTTTAGTCATGCAAGAATTTGCATGCAAGTTTGATTTTTCAGCACGAAATATATCGTCGTGTAAACGCTGCTTGATAAAGTGATGGCTATTTATGTATGTGAATTTAAATGTTTGTAAAGGCATCTACGAGTACGATACAGGAGAAACTCCAAGTGTTGTTTAGCAACGTTTTTCCTTGATATTTTTATAAAGAACTAGCGGCCCGGTACGTGCTTCGCTACGTATAAAGTGAAATCATAAACAAAAAATTGGAACTTTGCGTTAATCGAAGCATATCCAAAATTAAATGACCACATGAATGACATAACAACGTGCTTGTACCGTCAACACTGAAAAAAGTTTCAATTTGTCAGCACAATCCCCATTAACCCTTAAACAAACGCGAGCCGGTATGCATTTCAAAATGATCCGCCATTTACAGAATTCATTTGTTACAAAAAATGTGAAAATGAAGAACCGCTCGACCGATTTTGTGAAAACTTCACATAAACCATCTACTAAATAGTCCGAACAAAGCCTAAACATTTTATTTGAATAGGTGAGCACGTTTTTGGTTATAAAATTACAACGAAAAGTGGCATTGATTTTTATATACATACTTACATAGAAGATATATAGATAAGTCAAAAATTAACATGACACCTCAATATGCCATTTCAGCAAAATTCTTATATTTATTTCTACTTATTATTCGTCAAATTTTCCATAGACTGACAATTCATAATATTAACTGAGGCCACGACCATATAACGAATTTATGATCCTATTATAATTCTGCTGAACTGCCCTTTTTAGGTTATAAGTAATAGCTTATGTCAGACTATATCTTCACATCTAAAATAGGTACTACAGGTTTTTTTTTTACTCGGTAAAATCTCCGAATGAGTCCTCCCACCCAGGGCAGGACGGGAGGGACTATCAAACTTGTACTGACATATTGCTGACAGCTCTTTAAGGCGCGCGTGAACCACGTCGCGCCGTCGACCCGGGCATGGTCCATGATCGGACAGCGAGTCGCCCATTACCCGCCGTCCGCATGCCATGCGCAGGTACTACAGGATAATATATTAATGCTCAAATAGCACGCATGCTACTTAAATGAACTTGTGGAGGATGTTACCTAAATATCATGTAAACTTCTTAAACATTTTCAATGATACTGATCTACCTTACTTTGCCAATGAGGTTTCTATGTAGGTAGACATTTCCACAAGATTTTTGCTCTATCATTCTTTGCCTCAGTCGATGTTGGCAGCAGCTTGCGTTTTTGTCTTGCAGACATGCCAAGTCCTTTTGTAATCTACTTTGATTTACCATTTTCGATTTTCGCTTTTTACACTTCGATATGAAAAAGGTACTCAGACGAGCAGGAATTCATCTTTTTCTGCGTTACTGCACGACCATTAATTTTCAATTGTTTTTGAACTAAATTTTTCCGCCAACTAAGGAATGTTTTTGTCCGATAAAAATGTACTTAATTTGATCCCAGCCCTACAATTATTGCGGGCGGCGAGTAATGGGCGACTCGCTGTCTGACCATGGACCATGCCCGGGTCGACGGCGCGTTGAGTTCCACGCGCGCCTCAAAAAGTGTCAGCACAATGACGGAGTGGGCCAAAGCTGTTAGTTTCAGTAATCCTTACTAATATTATACATGCGAAAGTAAGTTTGTTTGTTACCTTTTCACGTCCAAACCTCTAAACCAATCCTCCTGATATTTTGGATATCCATTGTTGGTTGTACAGAAACGGACATACACCTTTCTGCCTTTGTCAAACAGACAGGCGAAAGCGAAGCGTTTCCGAAGTGTTACCGAACCGAAGCGAGACGTCGGTCCGATATTTCTGTCACGCTATCGAATCGCTTTTGCTTTTCTATGTGACTGGATTCGAACAATTCCATACATTATAAATAACAACGTCACGCTTCGCATTCGCCACGCCAGTCTGTTTGACAAAGGCTTTCATCCCGAAAAATGTACTTTTAACGAGAAAAACAACAATGAACGTTTCACATGATAATAGATGGCGCCACATGTACGGTCCGAATTGATTAGCCAATTTTAAATTAACGTAAGCGAAATCGCGGGCAAAAGCTACTATTATTATGACATACACGTGCTAGCATTCGAAAATAATACCGTCTGACAAATGATATCGTTGGAAAACTAAATAACTGAATAGCCCGGGGGTCAATGGCAGATTTCCCGTACCAATTTCCTCTTAAGGACTTATTAGTAGAATTCATGAGTAATGAGTTGTTGAATAAAGATTCATGGAAGTCCGTTGATGAGAGAAGCAGCTATAGCCTTTCAAACATGTAGAAAAAATATGATAATTGCGTTTGAAACTTTTACACGGTTGGCGCTGTGGCTGAGCGATCGACTACTGCACAGCGTGTAGCGGGTTTGATCCCCGCACAGAAAGAATATTTGTATCATCTGTAATTACTTGTTCGGGATTTGGCTGTTTGTGTATATGAGTTTCTGTTTGTAAACGCACCCACTATTCAGGAGAAATTCTAAGTGTAACGTAAAAAAAAAGTTAAAGAAGCTTATCCCACCAAAAGAACCGCACCTGACTTCCCCGAATTTATTTACAACATTATTTTTTGTTTGTGCGAAACCTTATACACCTGTCTAGTATTGTATATGTACAAAATTTCAAATCTGTATCATGAAAAATCATAAAGTTATAAGCTTGTTATGTTACCTGATTGCCCATTCAAAAAAATCCTAATTTCGCGGCGAGGCGCGGTATCCTCGCTCAACCCGCGCCTCCTGGGTCGTACACTCATTGATAATGGTTTGGCAATAGGTACATAACCGTACACTGATTGTATTATAATAAACTGGTGATAAAAATTATTTAAAATATTTTTGGAACAAAATATAACATGGTGTAAAAATTACTGGAATCGATTCAGTTACTGATTCTGAACAAACTATATTCAGGTTTCGCATATACTAAAAATAATGTTGTATAATTATCGCTTGAGAGGAAATCACTGACGAAATTTTGACGTGACTCCCGTACTATAACTAACCCACGGTTGTTCTTTTGTTATCGTCAACGTTAAAAAACCTTCAGTTTTATCCCGACATTAGACCCACGTGTGTGTCGTTATAAAGCACGGTATAGACCATTTGAGCGCGCCTCGCTACCAGGATAACATATTATAAGGGATACTGGCTGTTATTTTTATAGCAAGTGCCCCAAGTGGACTACAAATCAAGATAACAAGCGAAGATAGAGACCAGACGGAAATATTTACACATTGTCCTGTGTGTTTTATTCCGTACTGCTGAATAATCATGTACAATATACACCTATTTATTTACATTAAGAAACTGCGAAGTATTTCTTATTACGAGCACAACGGTTGAACGATTGGTTGCTGCACTGTGTGTCGCGGTTTCGATTCGTGCTCGGAATAAATATTCGTAAGTTCTACGGGTTTGGTTGTTTGTGCATGTGGGTGTGTTTATAAAATTAAAAAAATATATACATAAACCTACAATACCTAGTCCTCTCTATCATTCTTTGCCAAAACACTCTACCATCACTTTTCGTAAAAAAAATAAGTTAAAATTAACTAAAACCCGACTACGAAAAAATCGCGCACTGAAAAGTATAAAACAAGAACAAGCCGTGGTCGTATGCCACCTGCGGTTGTTTCACACAATCTTTATTGGCTAGTAACGACTTTTCATCCCCTAGAGGGCGCCATATTAGATTTGGTGACACGTCACCTACCCTATAACCAGCGGACAACTGAGACGCTTCTAACGAGACCTCATTTGTCATGTAATGATAAGTAGTTTAGAAGTTATGAGGGAACAAACAAACATACATACATACAAACATACATACATACAAACAAACATACATACCGGTCAAAATCATAACCCTCCTTTTGGCTTTGCCGTAGTCGGGTAAAAATGGACAAAATTGCAATTCATAACATAATATATGGAATGTGTCTGCGATATTCAATCAAAATTCATATTATGATTCTAGTGTAGTACTTTTCTCTCCAGGATTTTTAGAGTAGTTTTTTTTTATAAATACAAAATACATAAACGGGGCACCGATTTGTCGCTGCCTTTTTTATTATTTTTTTTCCTTTGAATTCTATTTTCACTTAGTACAACGTTCTATAAATACTGAAACTAAGTAAGATTTAATACTCCCGTAATAACTTAATCCCTCTCTAGAATCTGAGCTGATATCGGATTAAACCATCAGCTTTGTTTTTAATATTTTCAAAGTCGGACCTCGACTGAAAAAATAATACAAGAAATGAAATTGTTAGTATTATTTTCTTTGAAAAGGAGACGCCTTTCCAATTACGCAATTACTTTGAAACGATGATAGCGCAGCGGTGAGGGTGTGGTTACTTACCGGAATGTCCTGGGTTCCAATAATCCTGTTGATTTATGGTGGCAGACCAATCCTCGAATGACTTTTAAACACTGGCGGGAGGGGCTGAAAACAATTCCAAATAATGTAACTTTAACATACATCCCCTAACTAAATTAAAAAATATAAATGTAAGTGTGATTCTGTTTGTTTGTTACGCTTTCACGACAAAATTGTTGAATTGATATTGGGAATTTTGGTATAAAGATAGATAGAGGACACTGAAAACCGCCATATGCTACTTCATATTCATAAAAAGAACTAGTTATTTAATATAAAAACGATGGCAGATCAATGTGTGAACTCATAAACAAGTTCATTTCAGTCGATTACCAAAATAGGATAATAGTGGTTAGTGAAACCACAATGAGAACTCAATTTGCCCGTAGCGTGACAGTTTAATTACCTTGGACTAATATTACACACTAATAATGTTATCGACTACGAATTTGTAGTTCCCTAGTTGTAAATCATAATACTCAAAATTCATTGTTTTTCTACCGACTTTTTATAAGGAGTAAATGATACTGTAACGTTTCATAGAGGAGAATGGAAGAAAAAAACGTGTTGCACCGACCCCAAGTAAAATGGGATAAGGGCAGGAAGATGATGATGATCTACCGACTTTTTATGACGTGTCAAGTTTTAAACCGACTTCAAAAAAGGAGCAGGTTCTCGTATGTAAGTTTTTCTTCTTTTTTAAGGTTCCGTACGTCTGAATACAAAAACGGAACCCTTATAGGATCACTCGTGTGTCTGTCCGTCCGTCGCTTACAGTCAATTATCTCCGAATCTATTAGACCGATTAAGTTGAAATTTGGTACACATATCAATTCCTGTGACCCAAACACAGAGGTGTGACGTGAGCAGATGAAATCTGTATATGGGGGGTCATTTTTGGGGGGGAAGGGGAAAATTTAAAAAAAAAATGAAAGATCTTGTTGAGAAGATCTTAAATGTATTTTTTTGTAATTTTAAAATAAATAGTTTCCAAGTTATTCAAGAAAATAGACGAAAATTGACCATTCCCCCCCCCTTATCTCCGAAACTACTGAACCTAAAATTTTGAAAAAAATACAGAAATTAGTTTTCTCCTTATAGATTATAGGAAAACCTATAAGAAGTCCATGATATTAAAATAACATGGTAAATCACTCAATATTGTGCGTACCAACTTACATTTGCAGGTGGAATGTGTGGGAGAACATATTTTTTTTAATACGTCATAAATCGTAAACCGCAATTTACCTTTCAAAGATACAACCAACTATAAGAACTTTTATATTATGTTACTTGCTGCTACGGAACCCTTTATGGGCGAGTCCGACTCGCACTTGGCCGGTTTTCTTTTGTACGAGTATGTTTGTTACTCGATTTCTCAAAGATCCCTGAACCGATTTACAATTATTTTTTTTGGGAACCTGATGCAAAAAGTCAAGAAAATAAGAAACCGAGTCACCGACTTCCGAAATAAAAATAATTGTACAGTTTTTTGTGTTTTTTTTTTAGAATTCTGTTTCATATTTATTCAAATTTTTAATGTAAACGTGTCCTATTACGTTTCCCCAAAAATAAATTATTTTAAAATGTTCTACAAAAAATGAGGATAATAATAGACATAATGATATTAACAAAGGAAATAAAACAAAAAGATATCCCATATATCTTATAAATAAATACAAAAGTTATATCAGAAAATAATAAATGAATACTGTATTTTTATGCGACAAACTGATATATCTCCCGCTCTCGTTATTTATAAAAACAGTTGGGGATGTGTGTTTGTTCTGCAAACATTGATCTATGGAACTTTCCCTTTGTTTACTATAGCCATAGACAAAACCATTCTATCAGTCAAGATAGAACGTTATTCTACGAAAATTAATCCAATAAATATGGCTCTATATCTACTATTATACAAATGGCTGTTGTTCCTACTTTTGTAATTAGTAAACTATTTAAGGATGAATGAATAATGTTATGTTTAATATCCTTTTTAGGCGGTAATATCATCAAATTTTTCCTCCCGCATACTAACGGTAACCTTCAATAGCCATTTACGTTCCAGGTTCAAGGTTACCCGTTTAGACAGTCCCGCGACTTCGGCGAACGTTAGGCTCTGTATGGGTAGGGTTGCCATCTATAAAATTTGGAAACCAGGACAATCGGGAAAACCCCGGATCGTAGAAGAACCCGTACACGAGTCAAAGTGCGCACTGTGGCAACTGCGTCGGGAGGAAGGGGGGATGGTGAAGTGTGCGTGTCGCAAGCGGCCCAAAACTTTAAATTTTTAAACCCGGACTACAAATGAAGCCCTGGACGCTCCCCGAATGCCGTCTAAACTAGGACAAATCCGTGGAAACCCGGACGGATGGCAACCCTATGCATGGGAGTGGGAGCCTTGTCAAATTACTGACTGCTCTTTTGCCTTTGTCAAACAGACAGGCGAGTCCGAAGCGATAACGAACCGATACGAGACGTCAGTCCGATAGTTCTGTCACGCTATCGGATCGCTTTCTTTTTGCTATGTGACTGGATTCAAACAATTCCATACATTACAATTAAAAACGCCTCGCTTCGCATTCGTCACGCGTATCTGTTTGACAAAGGCTTTTAAGATTCGCGTGAATATATGTGATCCTATGATACCGTATGGGTTCGAGTTGAGAGTTTAAAATCTGCTATGCAATCGAAATAGTTCCGCAGGTACATTCAGTAAAATATCTAGTACATTTACCTGTTCACGAATACAACGTTTATTTATAAAGCTTTCATGAAACAGGAAAAGCTTATGGCAGACTAATTCGGTAAATTGTTACACTGTGACATGCTTTAGCACCAAAACAGTTCCAAACTTTTGCATTTAAATTATTAGTGAAATGATAAAGGCTGCTAAAGCAACGCCAAACCAAGTTTGGCACTAGCAACCATTTGGCACTCATTTAAAGGTAGGTATAGTACTAAACTACTGACATATTTGTAACAGCTTTTTTGATGTTAGCTATCCGTATTTGACGGGGCCTGTAGAGGGCCAAAGCCTGCCGGGGTCGCGGGACTCACAAATTACCGTAACCCCGGTACATAAAGGGCTATTGGAGGACACCGTGGATTTTAGTCAGTCAAGTCTGACAGTCCCTCCCGCCCTGCCCTGGGTGGGAGGAATCATTTGATGATTTTACCACGATAAAAAAAAAGCTATCCGTATTCCCACAAAATATTACGCATACGTAAGTATTCCTGTAGACTTTACATTAAAATACAATGTAAAAATAAATCAATCACATTAATCGAGACACACAAGTCATTCAAGTCACAAGTTCAAAACAAAACAAATGACAGTCAAGTTAATGGTTGTTATTGTTTGCTGAGCGAATGTGTCGGGAGTTTTACAATGTCTTGTTTACCGACAGTAATTGGCTATTCGAGCGTACATTAATATCCACAATCCACTGTCCCTAGTTATCCGGTAACGACGTCACATAATAACATAATGCGCGACCTCTCCCGGCCGCCGACGTCGATGCCGGCTCACTCGCTTGTGATTAACTTCTGAATAAGGCAATTCATCCAAAGAACAAGTTTATTACTTTCAACTTCTCCGCTCAATGCGAGAAGGTCGCTCGAAATTCACTCGCACAATGGGCCCAATTACAGAAATCGTAAAGATTCGACAAATTTCACCAGTTTTCATCGTTTTTCAACACTCAATCTACTTTTCCTGAATGTCGGATATAATTATGGAAATTTATGAATGCCAGAAACATTATTGCTGGGAGGTATTTGTATAAGAACGGCAATAACGCGTTCACGTGTGTGCGTACAATATTCTGCCATTGCTAGCTTTGTGTAAGCCCGTACAATAATTCTTATTGCTCATAAAGTTGTGCAAACTTATTATAGAAGGTAATAGCTTTGTTTACTTTTGTTTACGCGTAGTTACCGCAAGTACCGTTTAGCATGCAGTGAAAGAAAATTATAGTTATAAAATGGTTGTCTATGAAATAGACGTGCGTGGTTGTCGGAACTCTTTTCTTTTATAGCGAGGCCGGCCACGCGGCCACACCCGCCGAACATCGCCGGGAAACCCGACACAATGTAGTTACAAGTTAAGACACGTCTGCTCTATTATTTATAAACGTTGTTTAAGCTTGGTGAACATTCGCCGGAAGAATTACAGCTGATTTAAGTGGGACGTTGGTAGTTTTCTTCTCTTAATAAGAATTCTTGGCTCATCTGGGAATAAAAAAGAGGGGTTATTAGACACTTATCGTTTTTCGTGAAGTTGCAGTAAGTGGAGTAATTGTACTCAGTCTATTTGAAGGTTCTTAAGCTTAATTTACTATACTTAGGTAATTCGTTGAAAGACATCCTTTCCATGCCAAAGCTACGTGTTTAATTTCTTCAGAAAAGTGCTTAGATATTGCGAAAGTGCCAGATATTTCAACGAAATAGTTTAATGTTGAGTTCACTACTGACAATACCGAAAGTTAATGAACAAAAACATAATCTTATTGTCTTTAGGAATCAGTTATTTATATTTCAAATATTTATCTTATATTCTGTATATTCTCCAGATAAATCCAATCACCATTTCCCGGTTTACTACCGCTAATATAATCGTGTAAACGGAACATTAGAACAGTCGCTGCAGCGGAATATCTAATGAATCTGTCGTGATGAAACCGCCTGGGTATAAGGCGTTAGACTCAGAATACAGAGCAAACCAGAGGCCTCACAGAGGTTACAATCTCTTTGAAATCAGTTTTTAAAGATTTCTTACGTTTCTTTAACCAAATGTAACCTAATCTAGTTCATAATTTTACGCCTGTGTCGTGTCCTTTACGGTATAATTGTTGTTCGCAAGGCAGTATACTCGGCCCCACACTATTTGTTTTAAAATACTACTTTAAACATAGAGCAGAAAGTAGCTATTATCAAATATCGAAAAAATTAGTTTGAGCCAAAAAGCAAATGTGGGTGAGAGGAGGGGTTCCAGTATCTCGATGTTTATGGTCGCAACTAGCGGCATCAATAAATTTGAATAAACAGCTCGCATTCTGGTTTATTCCATATTCTGAGACATCAGTATACACCTCGCTCGTTAACTTGACGATTGTTGTAAGCGGCGCGATTCCGTGCTTTGTTTTATGGCGCCACCGACGATGGTGCAATTTGTCAAAAGATTCACCTAAACGCTTATCCATTACCTTTACATAAATCGCTCATATCTGACGCTGTACTACTGGTGCGTATCCCTTTTAGACTCTAACCCTGAGTACATCTGTGTTGGTGCACAAATTGAATGCCTTGAACGGAATTCGGTCAGTTTTTGACAGTGGTTACGCATGTGAAGAAGAGCAGGCCTTGACTTACGAGTTGTAGATTGTCAGTTCAAACCGTAGATACGCATTATTAACTTGATCTCTTAACAATTGAATTGATTATACTTACGTTCGAACATCGCTTTTAGCAATATGTGTTACATCAAGAATTTTGTTGGAAAATAGGTAGAACATATATGTACCTTTGAGATCAAAATAAGCTCTATATAACCAC
The DNA here is from genome assembly GCA_943136025.2 of Agrotis puta. Lineage (NCBI taxonomy): Eukaryota > Metazoa > Arthropoda > Insecta > Lepidoptera > Noctuidae > Agrotis > Agrotis puta. The sequence goes on from OW964178.2 coordinate 10,226,523, forward strand.
GCTTATTCGAATTCAGAATTTCATGTATACATTCAGTAGCTGAATGATTTCCAGAAATTGATACCAGATTCCGGATTTGCGTCAGATGCACATTTACAAACCGTTCGCTACGTGTTTAAATTTCAAATGAAATCTCAATATTCAATTTGGAATTCATTCCGCTCATACTTACGTGTGGTAAACAGAAAAAAAGAGAAATTGTTCGCGTATGCAAAAAGTCTTTATGCATTTCAAGGGCTCACCCCTAACCACGGAACCCGAGGAGTGTGGTGGAGGAATTGAAAATAGAGCCCTTGTTATTTCGAGTATATGTGGAGTGGAATACAAAGGGGGAACATTGTCTTTGGTTCGTCGTTATGCGCCGCTCCAGACGTCTGATAACAAACCACGGGTTAGGCACTCGAGCATAAAAGTATTATTTTATTTGTTACCCAGTTAACTTTATTTTTGTGTGGTTGCTTTGGTAATGTAAGGTATGCTTTTGTTTCGGGTGGTGCTAGTAGAATGTCGTGGTTATTGCTAAGTCAAGAACAGGGAGATTTTTCTACCGCAGTTCTTGTAAAGCTAGCCATATTTTTTCCAGTATAGTTACACAAGAAAATACATACAAAGTCCAGATTTTACTGATGTTATATTTTTTTTTTAGTTTTGAGAAGGTTTTCTCAAAAATCAAAAATTTCGTTGTGACAATCCAAATAATATTTCATTGTCTCACTTGTTTGTTTATTTAATACCTACGTAGGATCACTCGTCCCGGTTATGTCGTTAGCCAGGAACTATTGTTTAATTCGACTCTTGTAGATCTGCCACGACTGTAAATTGTGGTCAAACGCCGATAAAAGGCCAAATAATGAGCCGGACATTTTTTTTCTTTTTTTATATGGGTACACGTCGCCAATGATATGTATGAGGGACACACAAGTGAAACGACTGCTTGCTAGTAATGCACTGACTTATATTTGCTTAGAGGTGCGGTGCGTCGGCACACGCACACATACTTAACAGAAACCAACATTTCTAATACCTTTGTAATCTTGTTCCACAGTGTTTAACCGCCGTAACCGATCATCGGATTTCTATGAATTCTGGCATGCAGGTATAACATGACCATTCTCGAAATATACTTTTTTTAATCTCGATAGAACGTTTATGTACTTATAATGATTTCAAATAGTTACACAGGTAAATTGCGAGCAAATAAATGACGCGAAGGTAAACATAAGTTACTACTCATTATTAATATTTGTCATCGTTATCAACAAACACTGGTAGCTATCATTAAAATGATAATAAAATACAATGTCACGAATAATTATTTTGATGACTTATCATTATTTAGTATAATTATTAGGTATTAAAGTTGCCATGCTCTCAAATGTAAAGAGAAACACTTGAAGATCACTATGAAAGAAATATAAACAGTGCATATAAGTTATATTACACGTGTTAATGAATCAGTTTTACTTTATTATAAAAAAATATATATATATTGCCCCACACTAGAAATTTCTTCCTGTATCATGGCCGGGAACATATTTGAAAACTTGCAGATCATGCAAATAATTGTTCCGTGCGGGGATCGAACCCGCGATACGCTGCGCAGCAGTCGATCGCACAGCCACTGCGCCAACCGTGTCCTCAAAGTTTATTAAACGTTTATCGCAGATAATGATATATATTTAACTAACTGTTGTCAACGGCTTCGCCCGCTACTACTCGAATATTATCCCATGAGACGAGAAAATCGGGATAATATCGTATGTGTAAATCCAGGTTATAAACTATCTGAGGAACCAGTTTTTGTGTAGAAGAGTAAGAAAGTCATAAGTAAGTTATAAGTAAGTCATAAGTCATTTATTAGAAAAGTTAAAAATGTTGATTACAATAATAATAAAATACAAATTTTATATCAACTGAAATATCTCGACTTAGCGCGCGAGGTTGTCGACATGTAGAATGTGAGCTCGGCTATCATTGTGCCGATAGTCGTTACGGCCAATGGCCTGATAGCCAAAAGCCTCGACGAACAGTTGTCGAGAATCTCCCTAAGTGGTTGGATCAAGGGCCTCATTCAGAAGGCAGTGCTCCTCGATACGGCTCGAATTGTGAGGAGGTTCCTGTCTTTGGAGCCCTAACCACTGGTAGCTTGGACCCTGCTCTCATAACGGCGGACCTCTATTTTTATATTTTTAAATGTTATATATTGTTATGTTTTTTTTTATTTAAAATATTTAAAAATATAATAATATGAATGTTAAATATATAAACGAAATTTGAAGTTTATATTAGAAACATCTATACATCCTTATAAACTTTCGTATTTATAATATACTGAAGTAAGAATTCGACCAACCCCCATCGTATAAAGCCCCAACTCATATCGTATATACAGTATGTTTTATAAGCGCTTTAACTCTAATTAGTAACATTTGATATGAGGGTGACGTGTGCATGTAATTACTGAAAATTCTTGGCATTTGGGAACTGATTTGATGCTAAAATAAGGCCATTGTATGTGTAGGTAGGTACAGTTGTAAGTTTCTGTTTGAACTAATGTAAATGGCATAAAAATAAAGTTTCGTATACAGGTTGAATTTTTGAATTGGACGTGAATGTCTATATCCAAAACTATGAGGAATATCGAAAAATTTAAAGGAGTCTCGAAGCCAATTTTGACAAACTGTAAACTGTATCATTGGATTTTAGAAAATTCAATAATCCAAGGAATCGAACCCGCTGATTTTAGAAAAAAAAAACATAGCCTATATTAATTATTACACCATTCGATAATAATAATATGAATAAGTAAGTAACTAAAGAAAAACTATTGTTACGTGCTACAAGTAGGTAGGTACACTAAATATTTCGCAACAATTAGGAAGGGTTCTCTTGTTACCAAGCGACCCAATAGAAGCATAAGATACAGCGCAAAAAAATCCATATTATCCAAAAATATCGTTAATATAGCCCCTCATAAAGGTAGATCGCACCTCACAAAGGATCTTCTAGTGGCGTCCATTGTAGATAATTACACAAAGAGCTCATTACAAGCGGGATATTAACCGTGGCGTAATCAAAGCTTTATTTAATATACGTATATTGCGTTCTCTGTATACCACGTACTGAACTTCGAGACAATTTTGTGCTCGCTTTTTCGCTCTAACCAAATAGAGCGCGTCTAATTTGAAAACTAGGTTTAGAGAAGGACAATAATAATCTGAACACAGCGTAGACGCTACCAGTATGCTTATCAAGTCAAGAAATAAAGAGGTTGGTATTCTGATACAGACCTGTGTCAAGTATGACTTTAAACAAGACTGTTATGTTAAAGTATATTAAAGTGCCATAAAACCAGGCTTGTTCCAGTGAGTGAACGAGGTGGCGCTAGACGACTTCTATAGCTCTGTTTCTTTCACTCACTGGAACAAGCCTGGTTTACTATTTTTCGACCGAAGGCGGATGAGCATAAAATGAAGGGAAGCTGAAGTGAAGGAAAGCTGAAGTAATATATTCAAAAATCAGGGTAGGCGACACCTAGACAACCTAGACTCCACAACCATCTTTATTACCACCGTCATCTTCATTATCGTCATTATTGACCTTGCCTTGGCGTTGGTCCAACCATTTCTAAGTATAGACATCCAATTTGACTTGGTCCCATCCACTGCGCTGCTAATAAATAGTTATATGGCATAAAATTCGGTCGATGGACTATTACAGGTCATGGTCAGAGGGGTGGATGGGACCAAGTCAAATTTATCCTATCCCATTATAATGCAATTTTTCCCATCTAGCCCTTTCATACCGGGGTTGCGGGACTCACGATTTACCGTGACCTCGGAACGTAAAGGGCTATTGAAGGACACCGTGGATTTTAGTCAGTACGAGTCTGATAGTCCCTCCCGCTCTGCCCTGGGTGGGAGGACTCATTTGATGATTTTACCACGATAAAAAAGGCCTTTCACGAGGCAGGGCCAGTGGGCCGGATGAAACCAACCCTCTATGCCGTGTCATAGACGGATAAAAAAGAACACGACAAGAAAAAGGAAAACATTTATTTATTAAAAAAAGTAGTATTTACGATGTTATGTTTTGCTGCATTCACGTAATAGCTACATGAGTTTGAACACATAAGTTGGAACAGTTTAAAACTAATGATAAATGGAACATGGTTTGAACCAGGTTGATACACGGTGCGACCCAGCACGCGACATCGCGTTTTACTTTGATACCACACACTTCTGGTCTCTGGTATATGCTGTGTTGTAGGCTTCGTATTTGCAGGTACAAGTAGCAGTAATGATATAGGTTCAGTTAATTTATACTGGAAATGCGATAAAAAATCCGTGTGTTACCTTTCAGTTCAAGAACTTTGGTAGACACACAGATAGACTAAAACCTGGGCTAGGACGTTAGATACCATACCACCACCATGTCATTAAATCCAAAAAGTTTTTACCTCAGTTTCGTTCCCATGCAATAGTTTGTGGCCTAATAAGCAGGTGAAGACGCGAGTAAAAGTTAGTTTCTACATAACTGTACGATACTGTCATATTGACGATAAGACACAGTATCTCATTCCATTACTTTATTATAATAATTTCTAACAGAATTCGGAAATTAACAAGCACCCACTTTACATAACGCCCTTTTTTCAATTATCTACAACTATCATTAAAAAAGTAACGAAGTGTCTAATTATAATAATAAAATCAATTACCCAACTCAATTTCGACCCTCATTATATGTTAAAATAACAGCTGGCCACTTTCCAAATGATTATAATTTCATATTTAAAATGAGCATTATTGGCAAATTATTTTTAAACTAGTTGGTCTCCGCGGTTTCACCCGCTACTCGGTTCCTATTGTTCGTAGCGTGATGTTATATAGCATATAGTCTTGCTCAATAATTAAAAAAATAACATAGAAATATTTTTTCAATTCGAACCAGTAGTTCCTGAGATTAGCGCGTTCAACCAAACAATCTCTTCAGCTTTATAATTTTAGTAAAGACTAGCTTCCGCCCGCGACTCCGTCCGTGCGGATGTCGGTCTTCGCGTGGATGGTTTATTTCTCCATTTTGAGTAACTCTGACAATGACATCTTATAAATATCTATTGGACCCAAATACGGCTAAGCCTATAATAATTAAGGAGATCCCTCTATTGAGCTACTGCTAAAAATAAGATTTTTTTATACGTATTTTTCCAGGATAAAAAGTATCCTATTTTATGCCCAGGATAATAAGGTATAATTATACCAAGTTTCATCGAAATCGAACCGTTAGTTTTCACGTGATGCCTGCATATACAGACAGACAGACAGACAAAAATTTTTTAAATCACATATTTGGTATCGATCCAGCAACACACCCCGCTATTTATTTTTTCACTATTTTCAATGTACAGAATTGACCCTTCTACAGATTTATTATATGTATATATAGATTTTTTCTCTGTTATAATAAAAATGTCTGCTATATTTAAGCCCCATTTTGTAAGTCTTCAGAGGAGAATATAACTCATATGCAAGGGAATAAATCATACGTATATTCTATCCTCATGGGATGTTCGAGGACTTTGTATGTACGGGAAATTGCATCCGAGTCCCTTATAGCGATAATTTATTAATTTGTCCGCTCGCACGGGGTCATAGGCTCGCCCTGATGAATTATTAACCGCTAGTGCCTGACAATCTGACGGAAGTCGAGGAAATAATGAAAGGGAAGGTATAACATAAATCTTTTCGCTTAGATATTTATTTTATTTGTAACTTTCCTCGATGTTTCTAAACGTAAAAGGATCAAAAGAGATTTCTTCCTGAACTTTAATAAAGTCGTGCCTACGAAGATCATCAATTTGAGTTTTTGTTTTACAGGCTGATTTTGCTCAACAATGAATATTTAGAGATCTTAGCTGATGGACAAAAGCGGCAGCATTTCTTGATGGACCACAAAAAAAACTGATAATAGGAGGTCCATTATCTAAAAACAGCTCTAGATACTAACGGGTTCTTAATAAAGATTTTGTTTTAATTTATCACTGTATTTTTCCCTCTACTGAGTCTATAAACCACAAGAACACAGCATATCGGTATTTTGATTAAAAACATTCCAATAACATAAACAGCACACTTCGCTACCCATCAATAAGGTTGAGGATATAACCCATAAGGCGACAGGTTACAAATCCCCAGCTTCCCCCGTAACCTCATAGGCTGCAATATGATCCCCGATCAACTCTCTACGTGTATTGAACGAGTTATGCTGTGCCTTGTGATTCCCGCCAGAGAAGAGGAAAAATTGTTCTATAAACTTGGTAGCGATTGAAAATTGATATTATATCAGACTGTTGTAGAATTCTTTTTGAAATGCAAATGCTGCTACGTATATAGAAGATAACTTTATAGAACTAACAGATGCGAGAGATATATCAGTGAATTGATCCTGTATTTAAATACAAGACTAAAATAATGTATGTTTTAGACTGTACAATTACTTATCTTATTCAAAGAAAATATTTTTAAATGTGTCTTGTAATTAATACCGGTTATAACAATATTACCTGATTACGGCAAAATGAGCTAACTAGAAAGTTTTTAAAGTTACATGGTCATGTTTATCATTTGTTTTGAGTTTCTGAGAAGTTCAAAACAGCACTTTTACAAACGCCATAACCACAGAGAAACTGATCAATCTATAACTAAGCTGGAAATTCGATCCACCCCGGACCAAGATGATTGATTTTGAAAGAGGAATCCTGTGCCCTGGTATTAAAAAAATTACGGGCTGAATAGGGGAACAGTGTATAAGACGGGGTCGCGAGGTATGATGGGAAATCACACACTTAAGGCAAACTTAACACAATACTAACGTAGCGCAAGCGCCCCGGGCACGCCGCAATCGCGGGCCCGGGTCGAAGGCGCGTTGTGTTCCACGCGCGCCTCAAAGAGTGTCAACATAGTGACGGGGCCTGTAGAGGGCCAAAGCCTGCCGGGGTCGCGGGACCAAGGGATTACCGTGACCCCGGTACGTAAAGGGCTATTGAAGGACACCGTGGATTTTAGTCAGTATAAGTCTGACAGTCCCTCCCGCCCTGCCCTGGGTGGGAGGACTCATTTGATGATTTTACCACGATAAAAAAAAAGAGCGCAAGCGCCCACAGGACGCCATTTGTTAATGGCCGCTTGCAAATGAAGTCCTGATGGCGCTTGCGCTACGTTAGTGTTGTGTTAAGAATGCCTAAAGGGTGTATGACCCCATTATACCTCACGTCCCCGTTATATACACTGCTCTAAATTAAAGCGAGCAAAGAAAATCTATGAAGCGTTTGTCAAACAGACAGGCGTGGCGAATGCGAAGCGTGACGTTTTTATTTGTGATGTATGGAATTGTTTGAATCCAGTCACATAGAAAAGCGAAAGCGATCCGATAGCGTGACAGAACTATCGGACTGACGTCTCGTATCGGTTCGTTATCGCTTCGGACTCGCCTTTCTGTTTTACAAAGGCATGAATGTTTCATCTACAAAATCTAAGCCCAGCCTCACCGGCTCCAAGCTTTCTTAACAGAAGAATATCAAATAGCTTACATCTAGTTACAGAGCTCCGCTCAGAGATTGACAGAAGCCTGTTAGCCTCCACCCTGCAGGCATGAACTACGTAGTAGGTACGTAACTACTACGAATTAATGTAAACACTACTGCCATACGTGAATACAGTGAATGTCTACCATTCAGTACTAGCATTTCATACATGAACATATAGGCATAGTCGTTTCTATAACATTAGATCCGTCTTGAGTATTAAATTGACTCAAGCTTAGCTGAGCTACGTTAGTTCCTCAAGCTTAATGTGAGCTAATGATTAATCATATCGTGTTGCTATTAATAAACGCAATAATTGTGTGAATAAGATTTATTTCGGGTGAAGACAGTGTAAGAGAGAGATCTCAACCTCTATATAATCTTGAATTAAGCTTATATTTACATGTCAACTTTAATCCAATGCAATTTACATACATGTTTGTGCGAAAATCGTCATCTGCCTTGCCTTCTCCGCCGTCTCACATTCTAACCTGATTCAGCTGATTATCAGAATAATACTCATTACATGGAGCGGCGGCAGCCCATCTGAACTTCATAACCCAATAACTGGGTAAAACGATACCTCTTGGTAAGACAGACATGAATATCAGTTTTTCAAACTTCTGACTATAAGTAACGACTGTCAAAGATCTATAAATGAGTCGGGACCAACGGTTTTACGTGATTTCTTGTAAACAATATTATTATGAAGAATAAAGTTTTAATTACAATCATTCGAAGCTAGACAGACGCAAATGTCAATAATCCTTTTGTACAAAACATCTACTTATAGAAGTGTATAGTAAAACAACATCAAAATAATAAAATACCGACAATATCATTAATTAAAAGAGCCAGACGTTCATCAGACTGCATTATATGGAAAACAATTATTTTGACGCGACGATTTTCAAAGGGTGACATGTTACATGGTAAGTGACAAAGCATTGTCGTATATAATACTGATGTACATGCATTTATATAATAAAATACAGTCTGGTGGACAATGCAGTCCTCTACAATGTAACGTTCATTCATAGACGATATTAAATGAAATTGCAATGCAATACACTAAATTAAAATGGAGTTCAACCCGCGTGCTGGTAGCGGATAAAATTTTAACGTATGAAGGTTGAAACTAACGTTGAATAGTTTCACTTAAATATTGCAAGAGTATATGTCACAGTCAAATTGTTGGTAATAGAAGTGTGTTAGAATAGTTTTCAAAGGTCAAAAAGAAAAACTAAGTTAGTGATTTTGTCAGGATAAAAGTAGTTTAATGATAACTAATGGTGGCGGTTGGCGCACAGGCTGAGAGGTGCGCGGCGAATCACGCGTTCGATTCCCATCCAGAACAATTACTTGTATGATCGCACTCTATAAAAATCTAATCGCTGTATAATATCGCGATCGCGCTCTACAAATAGTTGTACAGGAGAAAACCCTCTGGTGGGGCAAAGTAAAAAAAAATATGTTGATAGGTATTCAATGTTGCGTATTAACTCAACGATTATTACGCCGATGTTTAATATGTAGTTGTTGCGATCTATGCTAACTCAAAAGGCAAGAACCTATGCCTAAACTATATGAATTATACTTGGGTATGACCCTTATTGCTAGAAAGTTACTTCACAGTAAAGGCCGTAATGAAGCGAGAACGAAAAATACATAACCTCTTTTCAAAACTAGGAAATATTTACATAGAAGTGCTATTATCAGTACTATGGTGATAATGTAAGTAAGCACTTCATGTCATTTCCACTCAAAGTTATCATTTCAAACTATGGATCCCACTCACTTATTTTCAAGAACATACATACCATTCAAAATATACAGTCGAATCTCCTATACAAAGGTATTACAGAAAATGAATTCCACATAATTATTTTCAACGTATTATCAAGAACAACAAAAACGCTCAGTTTATAATATACTGGCTGGTTTTGATACTGAATGTCCAAAGACTCAAAACCTCTGGTTCGTTTGTTTCGCTTTCAAGCCGAAACTAGCTGGTCCGATTTTAACAAATTTCATTATAAAATAGAAGGGACTCAGAAGACGGTTAATTTTTTTTTCACTGTTTTATGCAAAGACATCTACAGTTGGTTGATGAACAACAGAATCAACACCAAAATGAGCCTTCTCAAGCAAAATTAAGTGAAAAAGGCGGAACAACTTTTAAAAATGTAACATAGGATCGCAGGAATCAATTTATAACGTCAATTGGACAGTGCGGTGCGGTCGGCTCCGTGCGACCTAAGCTGGAGTGGCGGCAATCCGTCAATGTCCGAAGTAAAGCCCCTTAAATGCGTTCTTAAATACGGCAGGCCGCGGCCGGCCCGGAGGCCCAAGCCCACGCCCACACTCTGTCCACTCGGGCGCTCTCCGCGATCGATAACATCCTTCCCTATAAAACCTATGGCTCGCCTGTTTTCACAGACGGATTATAGCATTAAATCAGGAAACGACGTAATCAATTTTTAAGATTTCCTTCAATACTTTCCCTACCTTTCAAGTCCAGTTTTCATACCTTTTCAATATTATATTTCATGAGTGTGTACAGAAACTTCGTCTCGGTACGAAACGTCCTCTATCAAATATTATAAGCGGAAGGATCACTTCAAACTTAGTTCATATATTTCATTTTCTTCACGTAAAAGGTAACGTGAACAAATATTATGTAGGATTCAAGCTTTATTATATTTACACAATCTTTACAACTTCGTTGGTTACCTAAATCCGTTCTTAAAGTTTTGTACCCTGTCGAGTTCAACTCAAGTTTGTTATGAAACTCTTATTTATCGTTTACCGATAGATAGTACCAGTAGAGCAAAGAATAATCCGGCGTCTGTATTCCGAAGATAGGTTGTATGTGCAAGAAATGAGCAAATAAATCAATTACACACCGGCAGGCGGCGCCACGGGAAATAATTGGATTTGTACTCAAGCGCCCTGGGGGCCGATCGCCGGTTTATTGTCTAACATTCCTCGATTTCACGGAAAAAAACTGACAGCCCTTGAATCACCAGATATCTTTGTGAGAAATTAGATGTCGAGTTATACGAAGAAACTGTTGTTTATTTGAAGAAATCGTCTTTGTTCTCGCAACATAGTATGTCTAAAGAAATTCCCGGAGTTCCAGACAAACTGGGTTTACAACATCACAGTAAATTGTTTCATCAGTAATCACGGGAGTAATTTAATTAAAACTGTTTCATGTAACTCATAAAACTAAGCTTAAAATCTTTGTCGTAGACGCGCGGCCGACATAGCTGCGCAACTTGGCTCCAACTTGTACCTACATTCGTTAACTAACAAGTGTAAAAGTTTTAACTACACTTCACGCGATTATGCCACCGACATTATATACTTACTGGATTTTGGCTAGTAAATAGAAACGGCCTTCGCTTGTGTCAGTGAATAGTGTTTAAAGAGGCAAGTTTTTTTAGATTATATTATCTTTTGAAGGCTACAATACACGGATCGCGGGACTTACGAATTACCGTGACCCCAGAACGTAAAGGGCTATTGAAGGACACCGTGGTCAGTACGAGTCTGATAGTCCTTCCTGCTCTGCCCTGGCCCTGGAGGACTCATTTGATGATTTTACCACGATAAAAAGAAAAAAAAGGCTACGATACGCGCTCAATTATTAGGTTAATATTTGTATCGTTATGAATAGCAATGCTCGTTAAAGGTTTATTTAAAAAAATCAAATATTTGGAAATGAACTTACTCTGGGTACCAAATCTAAGTACTAAGACTTATTTGACACAAGAAATCTAGGAAAGATCAAGTTTGTCTCTAGGCGCCCTTACTTTTATCACTAAGACAATAGAACTAGCGCTCGGGAACAAACTCGGAACCTCGTAAACGTAGAATCTTTCGACTTTCTTATTCCTTTACGAAGTCTCATAATAGAAATTCTAAACTAGTACGGTACTTGATAAGTGTAATGTGAGTTAACCGTAGTTTTCATGCGTCGTTACGTTTTACAAGTCTCCATTTATTTTCAGAGACTGAAGTAAGATTCAATTAGTATTTCACTGCAACTAATTAACATTCGTAACTGGGAGTAACCTTGTTCTGAAAGATTTGATTTTATGTTGGGAAAATATTTGACAAAATCTTGAGATAGTACTGTGTTATTTTGATTTATCGTCCGTGTGTGTATACATCAATATTTACACTTTCGTTTTGAGTTGGCTTAATATATAATTCCACCTATTGTAACTGTAGGTAATGATAAAGAAAGGCTAGAAATGTGATAAATCAAGTAAATTACTAGCCATCTGTGCTACTACAGTTCTTATTCATTTCAATACCTGCACACAAAATCATTTTACTATATTCATGACAAATATGTCCTCTTATTTGACCATTTTAAGTCAACAATTTTTAAAAGAATACAAGTAGCGACGTTATTAAAATTAAAGCGAATCTTACTTAATTACCCGTCCAAAGAATATTAAAGTACAGTTTGCAAAGCCGAGACCCCATCCTAAGTAGACTTGCATTTTAAATTAAAATTATATATTTGTGAGTGCATACACAAATTACCTAAATCTGAATATTATGTAAATATGAGTGGCGGGGAATGTGGGGATAATTGTGTCACTTAGGAATTAAGATGCCGCACGTGTAATGAGACACATTACTTGCAGGTGGTTGGGGAGAGTGGGGAGCAACCCACATTGTAATGTAATTATGAAAAGAAAGTGGGCACAGCCAGTAAGTACGTATAATACTGAACATATTTAATGTTACTGGATTTTGCTCACGATACTGTCCCAGGAGATTGTTCGAACAGTATAAAAGTATCCTACATAAATATTCAAGTTACAATATAATCTTTGCGTCAAAGGTCATTGGGCAATTTTGACCAGGTATGCGACCATTATTGAAATGTGGTTTATTGTAGGTTTAGAACATTTCACGAAAGATATATTTTGATCAAAATACAAAATGCAATAGTTTTTTGTAAGAGAAAATTCGTTTCCTTAGATTAATGCTAGGTTTGCAAAAAAAAACATACTTTTGCGAATCATTTCATAAGCTAGTTTCGTTCATGATCTTTCACATCCTTGGACTAGTTTCGTTAGTGGTTGTGCTTGTGGGGTCACAAGTCTGAAATTCTTCCCGTTTACCTTCATGCCTTCCAATACGTAAAGTTTTTTTTATTCTTTCTCATAATTTGTCACATTTATAATAGCAGCAAGTAAGCTAGTAAAATCAAAATTGTAATATGACAGGGTACAATTTTCTTAACAGTTATAAGAAAAAAAGCATATTGTTTCTCTCTATATTGTTAATAATTATGCATATACCACGATTCATGTACCCACTCATGCATACAATTTGTGCTAATTACAACTACAATACAGCGAGGCTCTAATAAGCTTATTGATGGAAAATTCCTTTGCACATACCCAACATACGAGTACACAACGCATAAGTATATAACTATATCTTAATTATAATTATAACTTCGAAAGTAAGTTTGTTCGTTGCCTTTTGACGCCTAAATCACTGAAATGATATTTTTCAATTTTTGCATATGACGAATATGCTTAATTTCAGAATGATTGATTAAGTTAATTAATTTTTGTAAAAGTATAAATAAAGTGTGAAAGGTACACAAGGCTTTCATTTCGAAGAAAAGAACCTCATTTCTGTACACGTGACCAAATTTACTTAAATATGTATAGAGTACTAGCACTTTTCCCGCGACTTCGTCCGCGTGGTTTACGTACTTTCCTAAATCCCCCTTTTCACCCCCTTAAAGGTTAAATTTCCAAAAACCCCTTCTTAGTGCTCCCCTACATTATAATAGGAAGCCGTGTGCAAAATTTCACATTCCTAGCCCTAGTAGTTTTGGCTGTACGTTGATATGTCAGTCAGTCAGTTCTCCTTTTATATATATAGATTAATGCGAACGAAGCCGCGTCCAAAAGCAGTACTTACATTATAATACCTACAACATTGTGTAGTTTAGCGTTTGTAGTGTTTACAACCATCACGAATATTGATATTGTTATTAATTACTGAAACGTCGACTAGCTTACCAAGCAAACGGAATTGCAATTCCGATCATAGTTATGATATTCAATACTATTGAATTTACTCCTACAAGTTACGATCAACGGTTTGTATATTGATACTAACCGTTGATAGTCAATAGGTCTCGTTTCTTGATAGAAATAGAAGTGTATTATTGTTATTGTGCCGTAGTGTTTTAATAACATTGTAATGTTTCATTACTTAGTAATTACACCTGAGTTGTTGCCACTGAAATAAAATAAAAAACCGACTTGAAATCAAACACAAGAAGTGTAAAATAATGTTTCTTTCGAAAGTCAATGTTCTTTTCTTTTTTTTATTTCATTTAATATTTTTGCCCCCGACTTCCAAAAGAAGTTATTTTCCTTTTTGAAGTTGGTTCAAAATGGAAAATTATACTCACATGGGTCACTTTAATTTTCCTTGTTAACCATGTCATGGAACTTTCAAATAATGATTTGCAACAGTAATCAAACGTACTATTTAAACGAACTGTTTTCTATCTGAAATCTTCCCTCAAACGAAACCAACCAATGTTAGACTGAACACAAAAACAAAAGACAGACGACACCAAATCTAATTGACTTCTACATCGTGAAAGTTATGAGTTGTTTAGTAGAAGTTGAGAAGCAAACATAAAAACCTGCTGCGAACTATTAGCCGGTACATTAACGGCTCACGACAACCCAGGAGTTAGTCAACTAACTGAAAATTGCGGCAACAGCAGGCCACGTCGACGGCTGCCAAACGAAGTGTGAAAATAATGGGTATACTGTAATGCGCGTCTTAAATCGACTAATGCACTCAGCTTGCCCTGGCTGCTCCGCCATATTTCAACAGCAAACGTTAACATCGGCGTGTAACCAGCTTAATGAACTGTTGTTGCCGTTTTGCTCTTTGGTAGGTATTTCATGTGAGACAAACGTATGTCGTTGAAAATATGTCAAGCTTTTTGTTTTTACTTAATGTTTATGGATAGAATATGTTTTATTTTGTACCACATAATAGAAAAGATTGAGTTACACAATAGACGGTCTTCGTTTAAGAACCTTCGGGTTTGAGAAAAAGAGTGAACCAACACTGCAGGTGATGTACAAAAGTATAATGTGTTAACTTTGAAAGTGTAACCTGAAACTTTTATGGAGAAGTAACATTCAGTTTCTTGGTATTACAATATGGTTTCATAGATTCCAAATTCCAATAATCCAATTCAGCTCTTAAAGACCGATTAATTGTATAAGTTCTTAAGTGCTTAGTTCTCCCTCCATTTTGTCGTTTTTGTCTTAATTACTTGCGAAGTAATTAATAAAATGAGCTCTAAAACTGTTTTAAAATACTTATAGGGTCGCGATAAGACAACAACCAGTAGTTTAATTCTACCTGATACTAACTAATATTGTAAATGCGAAAATAATTTGTTACATTTTCACAACTAAACCACTTAACCGATCATACTGAATTTTGCTTTACGTTATCAGCATGCACCCCACAAAGAGTTGTCAGCAATATTCTGCAGTCATACGCCTGCCGGGGTTGCTGGTGATCCCGGAACTTTAAGTCAGTACGAGTCTGACAGTCCTTCCCGCTCCACCCAGGTCAGGACTGATTTGATGATATAAGCAACTAAAAAAAACAGACTAAACAAATAGGTTTAGACATACCCAAACCTTTTCATTACAGCTGACAGGTATGACTTAGCACACATGCGTTTATTTCATCCCTTTGTCGCGTTCCAACGAGGTGGGTAGTGTTTGCTCAGCCAACTATGTCCCCACTCAAAACACACCGGAAATTAAGACCAGAGAAAAGTCTCGCGGGACATTAACTCGACGAGAGAAAGGGATTTAATTTAAAATTTGTTTCGTGGCTTATATTTGTTTACGAAAAGATGAATAAGTGCTAGTACTTCCCCGGCTGCGACATAAAATGTTTTCAGTGACAGTTGTTTAAAATATTCGCTTCTTAAAAGGTTACGAAATGAAAGGGTGTGCTCAAAGTAAAATAATTTATGGGAATTCTTTTTGAGCAGTTTTAATTTTGTTTTTTTGAAGGTGTTAATATTGTAACATTTTATAGCATTTCAAATTTCAAGTTGTAGGTAATTCATTCATCTCTCAATTATTCATCAATTTAATTTGGTTTCTTTCTTTCTTTTTAACTGTAGGTGTTTAAGACGGAGACGCGAGGTATAATGGGAAAATACACTCTTTAGGCATACGGACAGGACGCCATTTGTTAATGGCTGCTTGCAAGTGACGTCCCGATGACGCTTGCGCTACGCTAGTGTTGTGTTAAGTTTGCCTAAAGTGTGTGATTTCCAATCATGCCTCGCGTCCCCGTCTTATACGCTGTTCCCCTAGAACTTTATTAAACACGAATGGCACAGTGTTTGAGCGATCGACTGCTGTACTGCGTATCACGGTTCAATTTTCGCACGGGACAAATATTTTTACGTCCAACAAATAGTTGTTTCGACTTTGGCTATTAATGTATGTAAATTTAAAAACTTGTAAACTGAACCACAGTAAAAGGGAAATTCCTTGTATGTAGTAGTGTCCCAAACTTCACAAGTTGTGGTTTAAGTAGCCCTTTACGTTCCAGGGTCACTGTTACCTGTTTAAACACGCGAACCACGACACTGAAGTCCTGGCAGCGCAAAAGTTCATAAATCCTCTTTATTAATCAGGCGCTGTACTGTTCCATTTTTTTTTTAGTCCGCCGCACTAATTTACTTATTACCAACTTCTAATCTGTCTTGATAATCGAAAATGGTCTTTTCAATCGTGTTATTAAATATTTTTACAGTAAAGCAATTAGATATAGCATACGAGTATGACACAGCAGATCTTAAGCCTTTGTTAAA
Organism: Agrotis puta; assembly: GCA_943136025.2. NCBI lineage: Eukaryota > Metazoa > Arthropoda > Insecta > Lepidoptera > Noctuidae > Agrotis > Agrotis puta. The sequence goes on from OW964178.2 coordinate 10,243,031, forward strand.
CAGACAGGTGTGGCGAATGCGAAGCGTGACGTTTTTATTTGTAATGTATGGAATTGTTTGAATCCAGTCACATAGAAAAGCGAAAGCGATCCGATAGCGTGACAGAACTATCGGACTGACGTCTCGCTTCGGTTCGGTATCGCTTTGAACTCGCCTGTTTTTTTGACAAAGGCATTAGTGTGAGCCAGACCAAAATTATGTGATATTTTCCTCAAAGACAGTGAGTTCTGAAATAAAGTGTTGCATACAATAATACTGTTACCTTTATGTATGTTACTAAAAGTAACGATATCTCGGCAGCTCACTTTACTACGCTAGTGTAGTAGTTTTTCGTAGTCTGCTACGACGGCGTAGCATGTGTAGCTGCGTAGCCGTGACGTCATCACTGATGGTTACGACGCAACGTAGCAACAATAAATGGACCTTTTACAAAATAAATTAACAATTTTTATTTCGTTCAGAATTTTAACATCACGAAAGCGAACCTTATTCAGATGAAAGCAACCATTAAACTTGCTCTTTGCAAGTGACATGTTTTTAATCGACATCGGTTACTTGTTAACCTACTTTCCGAGAAAATATGAGTCTTTTAGTCATAAGTAAACACGCTATCAAGTTACCTCAATCTGTCAAATTTCTTCAGTAGATTTAAGACTTTATCACAATTGAAGAAAGTTCATTTTTATTGAATAAATTTTACATGTTTAGGTTGTTATGCTGGCGTCTGTACTAATCCTACAATGTAACTTCCGATAATCGTATTAGTTTTTATAAGATTTAAAGGCAGGGAACGAAAATCTTGTCTCTAAAATATGTACATTTAAAATTCAAAACATATTGTAAGTAAAATATATTTATGAATATGTCCGGGGTCGCAGGACTATCGAATACCGTGACCCCGGAACGTAAAGGATTATTGAAGGACACATCATATATTGACAGTCCCTCCTGCCCTGCCCTAGGTGGGAGGACGCATTTGATATTTACCACAATAAAAAAAAGAAGAAAAATATATGCACATGTTCTTAGCTATCGAACTGTAATTAAATTACAAACACATAAACATCATTTACCGAACTATTAATGAAATTTAATTAACAAACATTGTGTTAATGGAGTACAGAATATGACCAGAAGCTTTGGTCGAATTGAATTAATAACTTCCAATAATTAAAGTGCTTTGAACTATTTGGTCTACCTAACTTACATCATGTAATAACATGAATTTTCAAATATTGACTTCACAAATAATGCTTATTTTTATCAATAGTTGGCACCATTACTAATGAATTTTGTAAGAGTAAAATCTCTTAAGTTCAGGTATCGGAGATAAGCTTTAAAAAATCTTCATGCCCTTTTAAAAAAAGCCATGTTAAAAAAATATAAAGCAAAATGTCGTATAATTGTAATAAACAGCTGACACAAGCCTTCAATTTCCCACTCAGGTTGGTGGACAGTCAAATTATTATATTTTTATTTTATTTTAACAGAAAACTGACAAAATAGTTATAGGAGGCATGTCATACCTTCGATTTTACTACGATATTTAGATTTTCTTTCAAATTACTTAAACGGAAGGATACTGTTACTCTTTCAGACTAAAACTTCTGAACGGATTTGGATTATACATGGTACACAGATAGTTTTAAACCTGGATTAACATATAGGATACTTTTTGTCTAGGCAGGACATGCCTCGGGATAATAAATAGCCAACTTCACGTTGCGGGCATAACTAGTAAACTAACTAGTAACTAGTTTAAATGAAAATATAAATATAAAAAAACGACGGGTTGCACTCTGGGAGTGCCGGCAGAAGTGAAAACTTCAATAGTAATAGACACACACGAACATTCGCGCAAGCGCCCTGCGCCGTGTTACGAATTTTCGATCACGTCACGTGTCCTGACGCGAGTTTAACATTTTTTACCCATTCCAAAAAAAGTGCACAACGCCGCTAAAGAAGTTTTCACTTCAAAAATCGAAGAGGGTTTTAGTAGAAAATTAAATTAAACTAAATACCATTAAAAACAAATGGTTCTCCGGTCTTTAGTATAAATTAAACATAAGTTGATAATTTAAATTCCTATTATCTTATCTTCGAGTATTGCCATAAGTAATTACATTTAGGATAATGAAGTCATGGTGTTATAATGACTGGCAGAAATCAAGGGTCAAAGAATCATGGGGTAAGCGCACGTTATCATGGTGAAATATCATATGACATTATGTATTAACGATATTTAAGACGTCAATACCAAATTATAGTTCATTCTTAGATAAAAGAACAAAGAAAAGAAAACGTGAAGTACAGTTTACGTAAGAAAATTGGTTGCTGTAGTACTTTCCAAGATGATTTTAAACGAAATGGTCTTTGAAAGATATTTGATAGGTATTCTTTTTTTAAATTTTGATTACATATGGGGTTGTAACTAAATAACAACCATCTCTGATGTTGATGTGATAAGTCTCTATTTTTATGGTTGGTGAATCATCAAAATATGATACGAGTCCTTCCGCCCTAGATGGTGAGAAAGGGACTGTCAGACTCGTACTGACTAAAATCAACGGTGATCCTTCCATAGCCCTTTACATTCCAGGACAGTTTGACAATGGAAGTTTTTAGTCAAGTCTGACAACTGTCAGACTTGACTAAAAACTTCCATCTATTCCTTCAGTTAACGTCTGCGTTCCAGAGCCGTAGTGCTCCATTTAAGACAGTCCCGCTACTTCGTTAGGCATTTTGGCGCCATATGGACCCCATCTCTTTCAGTTTGCTGACAGTTCCTCAAGGCATGCATGGATCCTGAAGCACCACGCCGGCGACAGGTCGATGATCGGACGGCGAGCTACCTTTTATTACTTTTTGGTCGCAAGCCAACGGCATCCGGACATAGCCTCTAATCCCAACCGCCCTGGGCGTCTCATGCGGTGGCTGGGGCGTTTTTAATCCCCGGAGGGTTAGGTAAACGTGTACCTGATAGTTCACCCATATTTGATCAGCACTTGCAGCAGTCCCATATAATAGAAGACAAGCCTTTAGCCAACAAATTAATACGTAAACCAAGACTCGTAACTGCTCTACTGCTGAGAAATTCCTTATGGAGAAATTCAGTAATATTGATGCCCGACTAGAGAATCAAATCCACGACCTCATGCAGCAGTTACGTAGTCGCGTACGACAACCAGACCAACGAGTCAATCTGTCAGTTAAAAACCATTATAAAATTGAATGTTTTTTTTATAAATAAATAACGTATGTCAAGCAGAGACAATGTATACGTATAATTACGATTTCTCTATCTTATCTTAATTTACACCAGCAATGTTTATATTTAAATAAAGTTATGGTGTGATGTCTTCTATAAACTAAATGACAAGCAGTAATTACGGTTCACAGGTCATGGGGGCGGACTTTTAGTGATAACTGCACGCAATCATGGTGAAATAACGTGCAATATGGACAATCAACATAAGTCACATAGATAGTTACTTTGTCTAATAAGTTGGCTAAACATAATAAAGAAACAAAAATTGACGACACGTTTAGCGTAGTGGCTGAGCGATTGGACTGCTGCGCTGCATGTCGCGGGTTCGATTCCCGCACGGAGCAAATATTTGTATGATCTACAAGTAGTTGCTTCGGGTCTGGGCGTTTGTGTATGTGAGTTTATATGTTTGTAAACGCACCCACGACACAGGAGAAATTCCTACTGTGGAGCAACGTTTTTAAAAAAAAAAAAAGGCAAAAAAAAATTGTCACACATCGTCATTGTTATTGATTATCATTATCCATCTTTGACTTGAGATGGCTGGAAGAAGTATCAGTTGTAATCTTACTAACGGCCAGAGTTAAAGAAACTATCATTGAAACTTAAAACGGGATACATATTTACTATGTTTTGGCTCGAGTTTTCAAAACTTGGGCACTGTTGCAAATGCTCATCATAGATATAAGAAACTTTTTGTTTTTATCGTGGTAAAATCATCAAATGATTCCTCCCACCCAGGGCAGGGCGGGAGGGACTGTCATACTCGTACTGACTAAAATCCACGGTGTCCTTCAATAGCCCTCTACGTACCGGGGTTACGGTAATTCGTGAGTCCCGCGACCCCGGCAGGCAGATATAAGAAACTTAGTGACGTTTTGTGTTATGCAAAAAATCGTGGAGGTAGTTCAGTTGTAACTTGGTTGAAAATCACTCAAAACATACACATATACAATTCTCTATGATCAGCACTAGTCAAGTGATGACTTAACGGCGTTCTACTGTGTAACCATTCAAAATAAGCTCTGGAACGCGGTGATTACGGTGACGCAAAAAAAGGAACGAGACGCCCCAATGCAATCCCGGCCAAACATTGGCCCGTGTGACTATCATGCGGATCTCATCACCCAATGCCCCCACGTCGGCCGTAGTTACTCTTGAGAGGCGAGCGCAGAATGTAGCGCACCCGCCGCCGCCCTGTCTCGGGCCCATGTCGGTATAAATAAGCAACGGACTGCTCAAGTCAACGTGATAGCTGGAGTTTATATCAGTCAGCTAAGACGCATAACTGTGATGCCTTTGTCAAACAGACAGGCGAAAGCGAAGCGTTTCCGAAGCGATACTGAACCGAAGCGAGACGTCAGTCCGATAGTTCTGTCACGCTATCGAATCACTTTCGGTTTTCTATGTGACTGGATTCAAACAATTCCATATATTACAAATAAAAACGGCACGCTTCGCATTCACCACGCCTGTCTGTTTGACAAAGGCTAAGATAAGGTCTGGAGACATATCCTGAGATGAGTCGTCCGAGATTTTCAAAACGTATCACTACCTCGTATAAAAAAACATCGTCGTCCTTCGACCACTCGTCCATGGACCGAACAACAAAGCAAATAGCTGGAGAACTCCGCGAATTAGCTAGTTTCTGACAGCGACATTAACGCTCACCGCTTGTGCTGCACGATCGGACGATCTCAAAGCCGCCTCATCAAAGAGCACATAGTAAAGTCCAGCGATGAGAATTCTTATATTAAAACTGTGCACTTCGCCAAACTATGCTGCGCTGTGTTCGTGAAGTGCTACCTGCAATGCTGGTAACGTAACATACGAGTATGTCGACTGACCTAGATAACACAGGTAATTTTAGTAACATCAATGTCCAGGGAACACTTATGTTTACTAGAAACTTAAGAGCCATGCCGTCTCCTCAGGCAATCTTTTCCGCCGCTGGGTTGAGCGCCAGTTGCAGCTCCAATTCGGTCAATTCTGGGACCTGGGTACTGATGCTCATGATGATATTTAAAAATAACAATAGAAAAATTACGTTTCTTAACGAAATTAAACATTATTTGTTTTTCAAACTACATCTATGACTGCTACTCTACAATATATCTAGCATTAAACATAACGGTTGTGATATAGTATAGCTACCACACCTGTGGCATATCATGTGTATTTTCCAAAAAAAGCGTAATTTCTGAAGATATTATTTTTTATTTATTAAACAGAATAGTGATCGGTCACTATTCACAAAACAGCATTGTCATTATTTATCATAATATAGGTACCACGATTATATAATTAGTTGATACGATCGCTGCGAGTATATATTACACAATATAAGTACTTGTTACCACTGTTATCGTGGACTAAGACTACGCCAGCTGTATTTACTTCAGTTACATAAAAAAATAAAAAATCTTTTTTAAACCCGTGATTTATATTGTTTTTCCAAAGGTTTTGTGTTGTGTTGCGGCGCAATCATTATCAACGTAATATAATAAAATCGTAAGTAAAATACATTTGGTATATTCAGGGTGTCCCGGGAAGTTAAAACTTTCCCAAGGCATAAAGATTATTGACGGGGCCTGTAGAGGACCACAGCCTGCCAGGGTCGCGGGACTAACGAATTACCGTGACCCCGGCACGTAAAGGGCTATTGAAGGATACCGTGGATTTTAGTCAGTACAAGTCTGACCTGACAGTCCCTCCCGCCCTGCCCTGAGTGGGAGGACTCATTTGATGACTTTACCACGATAAAAAAAAGGCATAAGGATTATACCAATCACTTTTAAAGGAAGAGAACTATTAAATTAAAATCTGGTCATTACTTTGAATCGTAAAAATAGCACCGTGTGTCTCAGAAGTAAAAAGATTGGAAATCACCTCTTCCTTGCCCCTGTTCTGTATGACACACACTTCCCGGAAGACGCTGTATTATTGAAAATTAAAAACATAAACTATTAAACATGTTTTTGTTTTAATTTGACGACGCGGTTGGCGCAGTGGCTGAGCGATCGCTGAGTGGCTGCTGCGCAGCGTGTCGCGGGTTCGATCCCCGCTCCGAATAAATATTTGTATAATCTGTAAGTAGTTGTTCTGGGTCTGGGTGTTTGTGTATGTGAGTTTCTATGTTTGTAAACGGACTCACGATACAGGAAGAAATTTCTAGTGTGGGGCAACGTTCTTCTTTAGCTATACTTCTATACTAATATTATAAAGAGGAAACCTTTGTATTTTTGTATGTTTGTATTGAATAGGCTCAAAAACTACTGGACCGATTTCAAAATTTCTTTTACCATTACTTAGAGGGATTCTTCCGAATCCGTATAGGCTATATTTTATCATGGAAAATAGATAGGATTTTTCGTGGTAGTGAAAATTGTGGAGTAAGGCATCGAAAAAACTGCCGTACGTTAACGATTCTCGCGAACGCTGCCTAAATGGTTAGAGATGTATGGTTGACTTCTATAGAAAAGTTGTAGAACTCAATAATGCCTACAAAAAAGTCCGCGATAGTATAAACCAAACATTTATATTTTAGCCATTATAACCACTTTTCCATAGAATAAAAGTAATTAAAATTATTATATAAAGTTCTTTTCAAAAATACTTTCATTCAATATTTCTTAAATATATTAAAAAATAAATCCACCCGTGCGAAGCCGGGGCGGGTCGCTAGTTCAAAAATAAAGAAAGTGTTCTAAAATAAAAATTTTGACGTAAACACTTTCTTTTGCATTATTTGTTCGAAACCATTTGCCTTGCACAGTTAAATGGCCATCGCGCTGTCGCTGTATTGGGACAGTCAGGTAAAGGTCCTCAAAAGTACCAAGACCGTAAATTACGATTAGATAGATAAGTCAGCTGATATCGATGAATAATACTGTAACACTAGGAAATGAACACCTGATTATAACGAGATCTATATCTTCACAAATACATATTATATTGATTAAAAGATAAAGCTTATTATGGACCGGATTATTTGACTTATTATGATAATAACTAGTAACTAGTCAGTAGCCGTCACGATTCACATAACTGTACTTACAATTATGTGAATCGTGTATACTTATATAATACATATAATTTACAAAACCAAGTACGCTATGTACCAAATACGTGACCTACCTGAACAGGCAAAATAAAATATTTGTATTTAAAAGAAAGAAAGAAAGAAAATAGGTTTATTTGACATGCCTTAGGCACACAATTACAATTATTTCGGCCTTAAATTGACTTGTTCCTGCCATTTGCATAAGAATCAGAAGACGCATTGCTCCAGCCAATCAGAAACTATCTAATTTGAAATGTACACTATTGTTTACAATACATTCTTATTCCTGTGGTTTCTATTTAAAATTATGCATTTTTCCTCTCGGCAACTGTGTAATAAGTAATTCGAAAATGTGAAAATTTCTATTTAAGTACCTTATTTATTAACATTAAGGTGCTTGAATTGATACGTGTGCCCTTTGGTATTTAAGCAGCGATATTTAGTACTTTGACAGGAATCGAAGATTTTTTGGTAAAGAGAAATTCTGAACTTTAAAATTATGTGTAGATAGTCATTTAACCCTCTGACGCAGTCGGGTAAAAAAATTGGATATTTGCCATCTTTTTTTCATGAAGTTTTGACGTTTCAGATTAGAAGCAATGTCTTACGAAAACTTGAGGGTGTCCGCTCCGAAGATAACGGACCGGAAGTTTGTGAAGCCTCTGCTGTGTGGCCCGGGGCCCTGCGACTATTGGCCTTCCGTCGCGGAGGCCCTTAGCAGGCCCATTATCACACCTAACTGTGATGAATTCTATCATGTAAGCGTTTCTTTCGTTTTAAGAAAAATATTCTTCCTGATTGGATATCATGCTGACAATCCTGTTTGAAAATACACACTCCTTTCATATTACGAGGCTTATTAGAGTATAAAATATCCAGATTCCGTGTGTGCGCCACGCATATATTCAAAAGTTTTCTTTGGAGATTTTTACTTGTTTTACGTAGGAATCGAACAACAGGATAATTTTTCTTCCGTGTCTTCAGTTCTCAGTGGCCTACTAGACATTTGGAAATTTTATAATTAATCTAAGTTACGAGGCATAACAATTTATATAACTTCGCAGGTAATAGACGACATTCGAGCAGGTTTAAAGTATGTCTTCCAAACTAAGAGTGACTTGGTGCTAGCCATGAGTGGAGCTGGTCATGCTGGCATGGAGTCAGTGATCAGCAACCTGGTAGCTCCTGGGGAAACCCTCCTCATCGCTTCCAGGGGCATTTGGGATCTACGCGCGGAAATCATTGCCAAGAGATTAGGTAATTTTTGGTTCAGAAAACTGAATGATTTAAGAAAAAATTAAACCAATGCTTTATCTAAAAGAGGTTCTAGTTAAATTCATTGATTTTTGTATCGCTTTTCAAAACAGAGCTGTATATTTAGGCATTAACATAACTTTGTCAGGGAAGTGAGATTCGTGAACTTTTGAGAAATATATTGAAAATGTGAGATAACATAACTTCCAGCTGGTAAAACGCCAGATACAGATTGCCCAACTGAAATGTCATTTACTATCTTTAATCGCAATATTTCTAGGAATTAAAACCGAAGTGACGAAAGTCCCAATGAACGCTACCTTCACTCTGGAACAACTGGAGCCTGAACTGAAGAGATTGCGTCCTGCTGCCCTGTTCATCACACACGGCGACTCCTCAACCGGAACAGTTCAGAAAATGGAAGGCTTGGGCGACCTGTGCCACAAGTAAGTGAACGTTCACCGGGCCAAACGTGTGAAGTATTTTTGATTGCAACCAAAAAAGTTTATTTGTTCTAAGTATGCAAACTCCTTGCTGGATAAATACATATTTTAGAATCTGGACATTACCACTAAAAAAAATTAAATTTTCTTTTTTTGTGGCATCCATATGTTAAATTTTTATATCGACCAGTTATTTAATTATTATTTTTTATATCGGTTCTAGGACTTCACTTACCTATTTTTTTTAAATCACTGTCTTAAATCACCAATTACATACCTACTCGTACTCATTTTTTATTATTTCTGCTATGCAAACTCCTTAGAGAATATTATTTAGTGTCGAATTGTCAAAGAAGCTGGCCATTTTTGCGCAAAATAATAAAAGATGCCATAAATGTTTAGTTTTAATTTGTTTTTTTTTTTCTGGCATCCGTGTCAGTTTTCACTTTCTATTGACCAGCAATTTTATCATTAGTATGTATGTATATACATTCTTACCTCTTTTCTTTTCTTTATGGAGTAATTTATTCCTCGATTGGCTACAGATATACTTTGTTCCTCAATTGACTATCAATAGTTTTCGTTCCTCTGGTTTAATTTTTTTAAATAACTATGGGAAATTATTATATTTTAAATAACTGCAATTATTTTGTATTATTACTTTTAAGATACGGTGCCTTACTCCTAGTAGACACCGTAGTGTCACTCATTGGATCTCCGTTCCTGATGGATGAATGGGGAGTAGACGGGGTATTCACAGCCACTCAGAAGGCGTTCAGTGGCCCTGCCGGAATATCTCCGGTGGCATTCAGCGCACGAGCAGAGTAAGACAATTATTTTAATTTATAATTATACTAGCGACCCGCCCCGGCTCCGCACGGGAACAGTCTCTGCTACATTAAACCTTTTCTTGAATCACTAACTTTAAAAAAAAACCGCATCAAAATCCGTTGCGTAGTTTTAAAGGTCTAAGCACACATAGGGATAGATATACAGACAGCGGGATGCGACATTGTTTTATACTATGTAGTGATTTTAATCATATATCTCGGTATCATTTAAATGCTGCGTGGGTGAACAGCCAATCTTCAATAAAAAAGGCATTGTTGGCAAAAAATCGTGAAACTGTAGGTTATTGAACAAAATGTTAGTGGTGATGGACGCACGGTTAGCTGAGAGATTGTCTGCTGCGCTATGCGTCGTGGGATCCATTCCTGAATAAGAAACTTGCTGGCGTACAAATTGTTATCAGGTTTAGCTGTTTGTGCCGATGATTCAGGAGAAATCCGTAATAAAGAAAAATCTGTTGAATGCCACACGCCAAAATAACCATGCGACACTTTAGTCAACGCTTACCAAAATAAATGGTAAAATAATGTATAGTTTGTAACCTTCTTTGTGCTTTTTTTTTTCAGACAAAAGATAAATAACAGAACTCATGATCCAGCTCCTTTCTACTTAGACGTCAAACTGTTGGCCCAACAATGGAACTGCTATGGAAACACAAGACAGTGAGTGTTTTTTTAAACAACTTTTTCAATTTTTGCTGTAACTGAAAATCAGCAGTTTTCGAAAGGCTGATCCGATTCCGAAAATTCTATTCATTAGGCCCGAGTCTCATAGGCTATATTTTTACCATTTCAATTGCATTTTTTTTTCAACTATGAAGCAAGTGATATCGCGAGAAAAAGCTTTGAATAATAAAATAAAAGTATAAAAACTAACCCAAGAAAAAATTGGTTTATTTTTAAACAAAACAAAAAACCCTAGGCATGTCAAAAGGTCGCGGGACTGTACGAATTACCGTGACCCCGGAACGTAAAGGGCTATTGAAGGACACCGTGGATTTTAGTCAGTACTAGTCTGACAGTCCCTCCTGCTCTGTCCTAAGTGGGAGGGCTCATTTGATGATTTTACCACGTAAAAAAAAGGCATGTCAAAAACGGCATCTCACAAACAAAAGCGATAACCATAGATTACCACGCTTGTCTCTCCTTTCACATCTGATGTTCCTAACGTAACATATCAATTTCCTAGATACCACCACACATTGTGTGCCCCAATGCTGTGGGCCCTGCGCGCCTGCCTTCAAGAGATCACCAACGAGACCTTGCCGGTCTCGTGGGCCCGCCACGCCGCAAGCACAGCACACTTCCACCAGCGACTCCAGGAGTACGGCTTCGAGTTTTTCGTGCCGAAGCCTGAAGACAGACTGTCTACTGTCACTACTGTGGCGCTTCCTCAAGGAGTTGACTATAGTGACTTCACGAGTTACTTGAGGGAAAAGTAAGTACTATGCGGCTAATAAATTGACGTCATGCATGTTTTTACTTGCAGGCTCCTTAATCGAAATAACATTACGAACATAATAACGATAAAATGAATATAATATATTTATTAATTAGCCTGTACTGTTCCACTGCTGAGCAAAGGCCTCTCTCCATTCCTTCCAAAGTTCACGACTTTGCGCCACCTCCTTCCAATTCTCAAGGAAGACCTTTTGGCCTACCGTGACGTCTTAGGCTGTGGGAAAGAGACAGAGCTTTACAAGTCGTCTAGCGCTATCTCGTTCCCTCAACGGAACCACTCACGATTTAAGACGTAGGCCACCTGTTCATCTCGCCGTCTCCTTCGAGCTCTACCGCGGCCCCTTGTCGCTGTTTCAAGGCACCAATTCAGCTTCGCGTGCCCAGCTCGTTCGGCATGCGACAGACATGTCCTGCCTAGTCCCATTTAAGTTAGGCAGACTTTTGATCCACGTCAATAAATAATTTGTGTTTTGAACGTGATCTATTAATTTAACACCTAAGATACTGCGCTCCATTGCATGTTGGCAAACTTTAAGTTTGGGCTTTTGGATGTTAGTCAAAGACCAATTAATTTTTGGATAACTATTTTTTAACTAAACGTCAATTTCAAGTGACAGACGGAGGTCTTTTGTGCTTATAATCGAAAGTAGGAAACAGAAGTTTCAATTGTCGTTTGTCCAAATTTTTCTCCATGCATTTTTGTCGATCCTCGTCTCTTTCTTACCACAACACAATTTAACCATTTTTGTCTTCAACAGGCACAATATCCTGATCTTGGAGGGCCGTGGTCCAACGCTGGGCAAAGCATTGCGCGTCGGCATCATGGGAGTCAACGCAAGAAAAGATGTGGTGGACGTACTATCAGCCGCAATGGCGGATACTCTCCGAGCACTCACTCAATCAAAATAATTTGAAATAAATATACGAGTATTAAGCAAAATCTATATGTATAATATAAAATACGTTCTTCATTTTATTTTTAAATATTTTTATTCTCATTTTAGTTAATAAATAAAATACCTAATTTAAATAATTCTTGTGTAATTAATTTTTACCAGCAAATCAACATAGGGAACAAAGATGATTAGGATAAAATTTGATCCTTAAAAGCACTTGTTTTATAAATTTGATTTTTATAAATTTGTATATCTGAAATGAGTCCTCCAGCCCTGGTTAGAGTGGAGCGGGTTTTCAAACATTTACTGACAAAAAACCACCCTGGTACATTACATACCCTTTGCGTCGCAGGGCTAAGGTTCCCTTGTAAGACAGTCGCGCAACAAAATGCAACCTTAACGTGGACATTGGAAAAATCCTAATGGAAAATCCCTGAAACTCTACCCGAACTGGGAAGAAGATATGGAACACTCATTATCTCTTACTCAGCTGTAGCCTTTACGACCACTAAATCAGTGAGGCAGCGACTGCCTTATATATTCTCCTTCATTCCTTCGTAATGAAGGAGCTCAGGTCTTCTTGATATCTCCGTTCAGATTTAGACTCTACTGCGATGTAGGTACGCTCCATTGGTCGTGACATGCTGAAATAAATAAAAATGTCCATGTCCAAATAGCAATATTTCAGTTTAAAACTACCTACTGCTATGGAATTTTATAGATCACTAGCACTTTGCACGCAACTTCGTCCGCGTGGGTTACGTACTTTCCTAATTCCCCCTTTTCACCCCCTTAAAGGTTAAATTTCCAAAAACCCCTTCTTAGTGCTCCCCTACATTATAATAGGAAGCCGTGTGCAAAATTTCACATTCCTAGCCCCAGTAGTTTCGGCTGTACGTTGATATGTCAGTCAGTCAGTTCTCCTTTTATATATATAGATAGTTCAGTCATCTCAGATAAATTATTAATACTAGAAAAGGTTAGATAAACAAATAAGTTCTTTTGTAGAAGACATTTTATCACATCTTTGGCACAAGCGTAACATAACTGTAAACTATTAAGTATATCATAATAATATTATCTGTATTCATAAGCTAATGACCCACAATTATCGTCAGTTCTCGTTAGGCCGCGGTGAGGGACACATTGGTACAATACATTATGATTAGAAACAGACAATAATAAGATCATTTTCGAAACAGTGATTTTAAAAGTGAGTAACTTAATCTTTTTGTTGATTTTTTTCGTCAGCTGTTTCATTTCTTTAGTTTTCTATGCCTCTAGACCACGCTTAAGTTTAAATTACTTAGATATCTTCACAAACATGAGACAAGTTTAAATGTGTAAGCAAAAGATAATACCTATTCATGTTGCATTTTACGGCTACAGCTGTGACGAGACGATGATATTCCTGCCGGAGTCGCGTTGTTTGCAAGCGTAAAGGTCCCGGCGCCGAGTCGTTCGTCTTTCGCCTGGCTGTGTCCCGCCGGGAAGCCGGGATCGCTTCGACAGTCGCGATGGGAATCGAATCAATTTGTCGAGACAACATTGCGCTCGTTCGATCTTCATCCCACGTCTCAGTCTTATATAACCTCGGTTCTAGCTCGGAAACGACGAACTATCATGTCAATAAGCGCGCTGCCAAATGCACTCTTGACCTCCCTTATCTGTGGCACGGTTAAACGTTAAAATACATTCGTATTTGTTTTTTGTAAACGAAAATACTGTGAATGAATGGTAAACTGGGATATAAAAACAATTGTTAAACCGCAGGCTAGCAACGATAGCATGTGGAACAAATATGAGGCTGGCAAGCGGCGCGAGCCCCGGGCGCCGCGCACTTGCCAAATGTGCCATCCGATAGCGCCAGAACATTGTTGCAAATTTACAACCACCCTATTAGCACTAAATCTAAACATTAACCCGATTCCGGTAACCAAACTTCACGAATACTTGCGCCGAATATCGGTCACTGAGTGCCAGATAGTTTCACTGAGACGAGATTGTTCTGGCGAGCGCCTTTAATTGAACCAACTATCTGCATCTTAATGCTAATGAAACGAAAATTTAAAATAATTAAAAATATATATCACACTATAACAATCCTAGTTATCTTGACAAAAAAGTAATAGTCATCTTGGGATGGCAGTATTACACCATTACATCTTGTTATGTACATACTTTGATCACCAATGTTATCACTTTAATGACCATAAACGTGACCATATTGACCATGTTCTAGTGATAAAAGATGGGGTATAAAATTATCTTGACCACAACTTGACTTGGTATCACACAGTAAAGCTACCTACGTGGTTACTTTATTAAAATTTTAAAAGTGAGTGTTTAACTTTCTTAAGACTTTTGACTTCAATTTTATACATTAGAGTCATCAACATCATTAATCCCAGACATTACTTACATTACTACTAGTACTTAGACTTATATAAAATTCTTCTTGTGTCTTAACCACCAATTGATTTTCAGTTCCAGCAAATTTTCTCAAGATGTCTTCAAACAAGTTCATAGTGCCTCCACCTAGGATAGTCGACCGGGAGATAGTCAAGCCACTGCTGTGCGGCCCGGGACCCAGCGACTACTGGCCTTCCGTCGCGGAGGCCCTCAGCAAGCCTGTCCTCTCACCCATCTGCGATGAGTTATTTAACGTAAGTAGTTTTTTTTTACCATAGGACAAAAGAAGTGCCCAACACTATGCCAAATTGTCAACAGTTAGATTTCATCAAGACAACTTTCGTTTTACAGTAAAATTGACTGATGTTCTTTTATACTCTTAAATCAGTTAGAGCCGTGTTTGTCTATCACACACTAAAAAGTAGTTAATGCTTTGGATGAATCATCAGCTGCGACTTTACTTATTTTCGATCTGTAAGCTCTATACGGCTAGGTATCTATAATTACATGTGGAACTCTTCGGTAATTTCTACGCCGTATTTTGCTTTTATATGTTTATGTATTTCTTTGTTCGTACTTTGCAATCAGATTTTTCCAGATTCTTACTATGAATATATGACATGGCTTTCGAACTTTAAATCGGCCTGGGGAAATTAGGAAAAAGGTTGTTGACGTCTCTTTCCGGTGCTTACAAAAGCATGTATGTTATCTTAAAACAAAACCGTGGTTCCTTATGTATTCAGGTGAAATTACATGAATAATAAAGTAAAGCCTCGCTCATGAGTAGGTAACAAGAATGCTGCACACCGCAATACTCCTGAGTGTTTTCAGGGGTAAACAACCTTTTTGAGTTTGTTCCCATTATATAAGGGATAGCAAACACACGGTCGACCAAGGTCAGCCCTTGTCATATCTCAAGAGTAAGCTCAAATATGAATTGAGGTTTTCTTTTCATATTTCGTATTCGGACTTAATGACGCCTTTCGTTGAATACTTATTTGAAATGTGATTTTGAATAAGAAGGCTTTTATGTGGGCTTAGATTTTGGAGCAGTTTTGTTATATTTATCCAGGGACTTATTTTGTAACAAAATATTGTTATTTTAATGAATTGTATTATCAGTTAAAAAACAAAGCTTAACAGTGTAAAAAACAAAATTTGTGGGGCAGTAATAGTAGTATTTTTCGGTGCTTACAGCTTACATTAAATCGACAATATCTGATCTAAATTTTTTTAAATTACTTCTAAAAATGAGAACGGAGTTTAGTTATGAATAATGATAAAAATTCAAAAAAACAACACTGGCTGCTGTTAACGTCAATCATTAAAATATCATAAAAAAGAAATGATCAAAATTTTTATTTTACCCAAATGGCATCACGTCATTGTTTTGGGCTTCTGTGGCCAGTTGCACTCGCATTATATCATGCAAGCTTCACAAAGGAGGTATTAAGACTTATTTAGAGCCCATGCGCCCGAGCGTTTTTTTATTTGGGCTTTAAAAACGCAAAGTTTTAACAAAAAGGTAAATTGAACTTAACTGTGACCGCCCAGCATTTAAAATCAAATGCATTTCCAAAAAAAAGGCGCTGACGTGTGAACAGATACATGGGAATGCATTTGTTCTATTGCCGTTTTTTAACGCCAAGAAAAAAACGCTCGTGCGAATGGGCACTCATAATCCTATACTTCTATTGTATCCAAAAATAATAATAAAAAAAATCAGATTTACGTTTGAATGGATTTCAAATATTCATTTTATTTTCTCTGTTCCAGGTCTTGGACGACATTCGTGCTGGCTTACAGTACGTGTTCCAGACTCGCAGCCAGCTAGTCCTGGCAATGAGTGGATCTGGCCATAGCGGCATGGAGGCTGTGATCAGCAACTTGGTAGATCCCGGAGAAACCCTGCTCATCGCCTCCCGAGGCATATGGGACCAGCGCGCGTTCATAATAGCTAATAGATATGGTAATTCATTTTATATTATAACTAGAGTTGTGGATGCCCAGTGGTTTGACCCAGATTTACGAATTTATTTATTTTTGCACTGGCATATCCTAGAACCAAAAATTCGAAGACATGTGACATCTACAATTGCATTCTTCTTCTTCCATCTTGCATTGGGCTCGCATGGTGCATAATGGCCCACTCCCTTTTAGAGAGAAGAGGCCTGTGTCCCAGCACTGGGAACGGTAAGGGGCTGACGATGATGACAAACACTCCGTTTAAAAAAATAGTCTATGTCACACAGGAATAATGTAACTTTCTACTAGTGAAAGAATATTCATCAATATTTAACACTTAGACTTGATAATTGAACCGTAAACCTCTTGCTTAGCAGTCGCGCTTGCCACCACTGAACCAACAGTCGCGGGAGTCGTAGGTAAAGGGCTATTGAAGGACACCGTGGATTTTAGTCAGTACAAGTCTGACAGTCCCTCCCGCTCTACCCTGTGTGGGAGGACTCATGTGATGATTTTACCATGTAAAAAAAAAACCACTGAACCAACAAGGCTTATTATACTACTGATGTATTCTATTATTACATTTTATTTAATAGTCTTGTAGTCGAAAGTAATCCACTTGAATTTTAGAGATCACGGGTACAATTCTTAGGTAAATAATTTCTCACCACATGGCAACACTGAGTTTCACTTGTCGTCGTTGTTGACTCAGGGTTGCTACTTACTTATTTAAAACCCCTTTACATAGGACTTACATGGGAAATGTAGCAATACAGTTAAGTACTCCCCTGCTCACCCTTTTGGTGAATCAGGCGTGATGCTATGTATTTTTAACCGACTTCAAAAAGGAGGAGGTTTCGATACGGTCGGTTTTTTTTAATGTATGTACACCAACTCGAGCAATGCTCGGAGTTTCTCTGGTGGATAGAGTTCAGAACGAAGACATTCGCCAGAAAACCAAAGTAATCGATATTGCGCGAAGAACAAGCATGCCAAGTGGAAGTGGGCCGGCCTCGTCTGTAGACGGATGGTAGATGGAATAGCCATTTGCTAGACTGGGGACAGCGAATGGGCAAACGTAGTGTAGGACGCCCTACGGCAAGATGTGTGGATGATTTGAAGAATGTGGCTGGCAGCGGATGGATGCGGACTGCACAGGAGCGCGAGGGTTGGTGCTCTTTGAGGGAGACGTACGTTCAGCAGTGGACGGCACTAGGCTGTTAATATATACACCGACACCGTGATTTCTGGTCCAATTTGTATGATTATTTTTTCGATGCAGTATACTTGCCCTTTTATTATTATTTGGTCCCATAAAGATTTCACTCAGTTTGGTTGTTTTTTTTTTTATGAGCATATCTTGCTTATTATTTACTTAGACGATGTTGTTAACGTTACTACGGGTAACAAATTCTAGTGCGTATGTAAGAAAATTATGTAGATATATGACGCTTAAAAATTAACCGACTTCAAAAACAACCACAAAATAGTGAAAATATTTTTTCTGTTGGAAGTCAAAAAACATTTTTTTTTTGTAAATGACGCTGTATAATTTACTTCTATAAATAATTCCAGGCATAAAAACAGAAGTTGTCAGTGTTCCAATGGACGCCACCTTCGGTCCTCACCAACTGGAGCCTGAACTGAAGAGACTGCGTCCAACTGCCCTGTTTGTCACTCACGGTGATTCCTCAACAGGAACTATCCAGAACCTCCAGGGTTTAGGTGATCTTTGTCACAAGTAAGTACTACAATGATCTTTTGACGCTTGACTGACGTTGACATTTGCACAAATATTTGACAGCATCACCTGACGGACTGCTCTAAATAACTTGTGAAAATTTTATTGAAAAAACATATTTAAAAGCTGGAATACATTTTTAACCGTTTGTTAAAGAAGTATAAGATTTTAACTAATAGTTGGCTTAATTAGTGAACTATTGTTGTTTCACTAATTAAGAAACAATAACCGACAGGGATTAGTCCCTCAGCTCAGGGATATCCTAGGCTTAGGCCTAGGATATCCCTGAGCTTAGTCCCTGTGGAATATTTTTTCTCGCATAATGACATTATCCATAAAATGTTCTGATTGAATCAAGGGTAGAAAATTAAACAAAAACATGAAACAAAAAAAAAAACAAAAAAACATATGTAATAAGTAAACATAAAGGAGGTGTGTTAACAACATAAATTTAAAAAGTGCTGGCTGGTTCTGTTGAAAAAATAAACAAACGCCACATTAAATAATTATGAGCAAATTAGTGAAAAATAAAATATTAATGGCGTCACACAATTATTTTGTGCAGAAATGGCCATAAGCATTGCTTTTAAAGAAAAATAAAGAAAGAGGTTTAATGAATGGGATTAATAAGTCCAAAAATTGTGTTTACAGTTTTTAATGCAGTTTTTGTGTCGACAATTAATAGATTTAAAAGATTTTTAATTTTGGGACAAAAAGTTTATCGCAGCCCATATCTCAAATTGTATAATCAAAATTCAGTTCAAAACAATAAACCTATTCAAGTATAAACTGTTCTTAACTATTGACTTAAGTTCGAACTACTTAGTTCAAACATTTTCTCAATGAGAAAGGCAAAGAGCTCGACTTAAAAAACGCGACTCTGTTATTTGAACTACCAAAATAAGGGATAATAGAATCACCGCCAATGCCTAGTAACCAGTTTAGTTGAGAGAAAGGATAATAGTACCTAGTAGAATAGATTCAGTAGGTGCCACGTAGTTATTGAGTTAAGTCTAGGCTTGCTAGGTCGGCGCGTCTCGGATTACTAGACGGGTGACCTAGACAGAAAACTAACTGTTTAACATAACTAATATTTTCAACTTTCTTGCCCTTTTGGCTAATTCGAAATGTTTGTTTATCTCTGATATTTCTCAGAAATGTATTTTAATTTTAGGCATTAAAAGTATAGTACCTATGCCTATATCTATTTAAAATCATTTTCTTTATAAATATATTTTGTCGCGAACCTATCATCAAATAAAATTTAAAAAAAATGAAAAAAAAGCAATAAAAAAATCAAATCGAATTTCGAACGAGAAATTCGAACTTGCTTTGACATTTATATAATCGTACTGCAGAAAAGCGTCAAAAAAACACATGCAAGTACTCAAATCAAGTGTTCACTAAACCAAACTTTAACCGAAGGCTAGTTATCTATTCCTCCCATCTTTCTCCCTGTCGGTCAACTTAACGAACTGTTATAAAAACCACAAGCCGGGCTTTATCCAATCTGCGCTTAGCCATTCCTCCTGTCGTCCCTTCACTTCCAAAATTAAAAAAGCAGCGAACTTTAGCAGAAAAACTATTTGATTGCCCGAGGAATAAGACTGGGACACGGGAACCGAACAATTTAATTACAGCCGCTGTCTCTTTCATTCCTGATCCTGACTTAGCTTTTTACTTAGATCTAGGTCTCCTGAATACGTTCGAGTTGAGAACTCTTTAATTGCATCCTGTGAAGGAGTCTGCAATTAACATGCAGTGGAAAATACCGAGCGCGGTAAAAGTTAAGATAAAAAGTTTTTTGATGATATTCGTTTTCCGTGCTTCTTTAAGCGTTTCTCTTGGCTTGAGTTACTTTCTACTTTTGTTATATCTACCTGTAAAATTTTTGTTGAGTTTTTTTTAGGGTACCCAAAAGGTAAAAACGGGACCCTATTACTACCACTCTGCTGTCTGTCTGACTGTCATCTGTAACCAGGCTGTATCTCATGAACCATGATAGTTAGACAGTTAAATTTTTCACAGATCATTTAATTATTTCTGTTGGCGCTATGACAACAAATACTATAAAACAGAATAAAATAAATATTTAAGGGGCTCTCCCATATAACAAACGTGATTGTTTTGCCGTTTTTATAGATTATGATACGGAACCCTTCGTGCGCGAGTCGGCGTGGGCGGTTTTTTTTTATCTTATCGAATTTTCCTTTCACAATCTTTCTTTCCTGATTTCCAGGTACGGTACCTTACTTCTGGTGGATACCGTGGTGTCACTAGGAGGAGTTCCGTTCTTCATGGACGAATGGGGAATCGATGGAGTGTACACTTCCACACAGAAGGTGTTCAGTGGACCAGCTGGAATATCTCCAGTGGCATTCAGTGCACGTGCCGAGTAAGATATTTTTGTTACTTTAATTCGAATAAGTAATAAAGTAAGACTGTGTATGTGAAATTAGTGTCCATGCCTGATTTTTGTGTTCATTTATTTTTTACCGACTTATTTATGTACTCTGATTACTTCGAGGTTTCTAAAAACTAGTTTGTGAGATTATTATTTTGTTCGATGTAGCATACTCATTTGGTTCCACAAATTTCATTCAGTAGTTTTTATTTTTTGGCCATTTGTAGTTATATTTTTTGTTTTATTTTAGAGCAAAAATCAAAAGCCGGAAGCACGATCCGCCTTTCTACTTTGACATGAAACTGTTAGCTCAACAATGGAACTGCTACGGCAACACAAGAACGTAAGCAATACTTATTTACTTTAGAGACGCTATAGAAGTTTAAATGTGTTATGTGTTTGATCAAACCATGAATTTAACTTTTAAACCACAAGTCCGAACCTGTAAAGAAACCAACCGGGTGCACTGTAGACCATTCATGGCTGACAAATCGACTGCTGCGCAGTGTGTCGCAGGTTCGATACACGCACGCAACAAATTTGTATGATCTACAAGTAGTTGTTCCGGGTTGTAAACGCACCAATGGTCATCATCATCTGCCTAGCCTTTTCCCAAATATATTGGGGTCGGCTTCCAGTCAAACCAGATGCAGCTGGATATCAGTATTTTTACATGGAGCGACTGCCTGTCGGACCTCCAGAACCCAGTAACTGGGTAATACGATACCCCATGGTAAGACTGGTTGTCAGACTTTAGAGCTTCTGACTAACAGTAACGACTGTCAAAGATCTACAAATGACAGCCGGGACCAACGGCTTTACGTGCTTTCCGAGGCACGGAGGAAACTCGCTATGACAGATGGTCACCCATCCACAGACCAACCTCGGCAAGCGCGGCTTAACCCGGAAGATGCGGCCTATGCGGCTCTATTTATTTAGCCGCGAGCTCCAACGGTAGTAGGAGAAATTCCTAGTGCGGGGTGTTTTTTTTTTAAAGTACTCAAGTCCATATTATCAACCGTACTCCTTAATGCTTATGCATCACTAACTGTTGCCAGCGGCTTTGTCCATGTGGAGTTCGTTAATTGTCTCAGAGGATTATACTACCGAGATGAAAAGTCTCCCATATGTTGACACATAGTGTACAATTTGAACATCCAACCTATAATCTGCCTCTGTTCCTTTCTTTAAAGTTCTGATGTGATTGAGTAACATACATACATACATACATCCATCCATTATAATTTTAGTAAGGATTTGACAAATAAACTCTTACATATATTCTTTCAGATACCACCACACTCTGAGTCCCCCACTCTTCTGGGCCCTCCGGGTTTGTCTCCAAGAGATCATCAAGGAAACCCTGGCAGCCTCGTGGGCCCGCCACGCCGCCACCACAGCTCGCTTCCACAAGCGTCTTCGGGAGTACTCCTTCGAGCTCCTGATCCCGAAGCCAGAAGACCGGCTGGCTACCGTCACGACTGTGAAACTGCCTAAAGGATACGATTACGTTGAGTTTGTGAAATATATGAGAGCGAAGTGAGTCCCTTATTCAAAAGTTAGTTCAAAACATTGTCTACTGCTGTCTCAGGGGGTCTGTCTACTTTCAAAGTCTATGAACGAAAACACGGGTATGGATATGAATGTAACTAACGTCAAAATCAAATGAGTGGTGGCGCGGACTCTAAGGAGCTACTCGTATCTGACAAATTGTAATATCATTTATTCTTACTTCGGACGCGAAGGTCTGACCACCAGTCTTACCAAGGGGTATCGCATTACCCAGTTACTGAGTTATGGAGGTCTTACAGGCAGTCTCTCCATGTAAAACACTGATATTCAGTTGCATCCGGTTCGACTGGAAGCCAACCCCAACATAGATGAGAGAGCAGATAACAATGGTAACGTAGTATTTGTGCAACAATTTCAAGCAAGTCGAAAAAGTTGTGACGTTGGCGCGTGATACAGTTTTACCAACCACACGCACGGTGTTCTGTGTACAAACTGGCTTGCACAGGCAGAACTGTGGTGAAGCTTGTGCGTGTGGTAGGCCCATTAGCTTGCCGGTCTATTGAAACAAACGATAAGCGTTAACCTCTGTAGTCTTCAGAAGACCACAGCGTGCTTTCGTTCGTGTTGTAGTCTTTAATAAGGAAATTTAGGAAAATTTATTTCAAACTACAAAGCATTTTGTCGAAGCACTTGTCTAGGCTCTCTGCTCGCGTGGACTCAGTAGGAATTGATAAAAATCACATGTTTTAAAATATGATTATATCAATTATATACCCATTTTAATATTCAACAGGCACAATATCCTAATATTCGCCGGTCTAGGCCCAACATTGGGCAAGGCTCTCCGCATCGGCATCATGGGCGTCAACTCCACGATAAAGGTCGCAGATGACGTGGCTGAAGCTATGGCGGACACGCTACGGGCACTCAAGAAGTCATCGCTGTAAAATAAATTAAAAAAGAAACTGCTGGAAATATGTAGCTAAGATTTTCAGCACTGCACCTGCTATGCAAGTTCACAGATAGATCTGAAATTATGTTTTCTCTTAGGTTATGCTAATGTGTCACTCAAACGGCTAATTTTATGTTAACATTTTTTTTTAAATAAAGCTTTATTATATTTAACTGCCAGTTTAAAAAATATCTTATTGAATACATTTTCCTTAAGGGTCAGTTTCCAAGCTGAAAAATCAGAAATAAGGCAACCACGTGCTAGTTTTTGTCGCAATTTTTAGTCACTATTGCAGTCTTTTATCCAGTAACATGAAGAAAATGCGCGAAGAATTTGCCGCTAAACAGAGTATTGTACATACACATAACCCACATGCTAATGCATGCCAACTATACATTACCTTTAGTTGGTAACTTAAACTTTATGGAAAAAGAATACGTGCACACAATAATGGGAAAATATAAAGACATTTTTGTTCACAGGTCATTTATTTCATATCAATGTATGACGGTTTACAAACTATTGACTGGATGCACCTAGACAACCCAAATTATGTGTTATTATACCACGAATATTTTAATTTCTCAAAGAAGTTAACATTTTCGAATTCAATCTAAAGAGTTCTAAATAAAAATAAAATGAATATCATCCCGTTATATACCATTACATCGGTATTGAATGCAGTGATTTATTAAATAGAAAAACAATGCAATACAAGCGAGTTCATAGTATTCTTTATGGCTATTAGTCATGTTATTCGCAAGCCATAGGTGACTACTTTTCTATTGTTAGATTATACAAAAAATATATTAGAACCAAGATAACTCTTGTGCTTACTCGAGTGATATTCTCGTATGTCAAATAAAAATAAAATAATAGCCAATGTAACATTAAAATAATACAACAACTCCTCAAAAATTTTGACTGGACTAGAACCCACAACGAAATGTGAAAATTGTAATTTACAAGATATTTTTGGCAAATGGACTCTCTCAAAACAATTCAAATTGATAAAAAGTGCTGTTACGGCACAATAATATCTCCAGGTCTCATCTTCACGAGATGTAAAAACTGCAGCGCGTTTATTAATAATCCAATATCAATTTGAAGAAAGCCGCCTTCAAGCGCCCGCGCATACATTTGTAAAAGGCGTCTCAATCCCTAACTCGTGATCGATCCTACTTAACGCTAACGTTTTTACACCTAGTGACTACGAGGGCATGGATACAACTTAAGAGTAATAAATTCCTATCATAATCAGTATTGAAAACAGACGTATCGCTAGCTACATGGCATTCATATCCATCACATCGAAACATTTGGACTAGCTTCCTTAATTACGTAACTAACCGTTAACCTAGTAATTAAACAAAACTAGTCACGAAATTTGCGTAAACTACACCTTATCTATATTGATTTATATCGGTACAATACGTAATATGTATCTGTGTATACAGTACATTTTGAAGTGTAGACTCTAGAATCATATTAATATTTACAAAATTTTATTAAGACAAACGTACATAAAGTCTATTGATAAGTTTGTATAAGTATTAAAACTTCGTATTTTCACAATTATCATCATAATTATGTCACTTAACCAGTGATTACTGTTGCTAAAAACATGCTTTGAGCGAACAACCACTGGGATTACAGTATATATATGTAATAATATCTTCAAGCAATATCAATTGCAGTATGTCGATTGTTTTTGTCTATAACCTAACATTAAATAGCTCCTATCGTGTCCACTACAACTAGATAAAATAACGCAGGTAATAGAAGTTACCGATCATTAGTGTAATGACACTCGTGTGGTATTAAATATAGATATACAAAACTAAAAGCAAATGCACAAACAAGGCGACCAATAAGATAGCATTTGTGATGGTTCATACATGATTACCTAAACGTGCGGTTATCCCGTATCATATACAATAGAAACGTAAATAAATATGCACATAAGTAGTATTATAATTTATATTTACATTTAAGAAAATATGGCACATCTGTTATCGACCGCGCTCGCAATCCATGTCTAACGACCGAGCGATCGAGCCCTACCACTAAAATAATACGAATCAGTATCGGATCATGTAATGCGCCTAAATTTGGGGTTACCATAATACCAATTAAAATACCGGTGGGTAAGTAAATATTCAACGCCGTTAAAATAATACACAGTAAAGCTACCGTCCGTCGTCGATCGACTCCGAGCCTCGCGCGGCCGACCGTCTACCGCCTGCCTACCGCGTGACGCCGCACCGCATCGCAACCGAACGCACCGCCAGTCTACACTACCACTCCAATGATGACAATAACCTCCAATTGGCCAAGCCTCGTATTTTTAATTATACAATCGAACTCATTAACTCTAGTCTCGTCGGTTATACAATAGAGAAAATAAAATTCTGTACATTACATACTCGTGCAAACAAGAGTCACGTGTTATGCCGCACTGAAATTTTCAGTCAGCGTTTCGTGTCGCATCGCAGTCGTTCGGTCCGGTGCCGGCGCGCCACCGATGACGATCTAAAACTAGAGACACATTCGAATCGCACGAGTACATAAAAATATGTCAGTCTATAGAGCTACGCGCTCACTCACTTAGCCTACGAGCAGTCTGGGGTATAGACGGGGTGGTCGGGCGCAGTAATACTGTGTCCGGGGGGGGCGGGGGCGCGCTCAGCTGGGCGGCGGCGGCGCGGGCCGCTCCGTGCGCGGCGCGCGCTGCCGCCGGTGCCGCGTGCACGCGCAGCACGCGTCCACGCGCCGCCGCCGTGCGCACGCCGCGCGCCCGCAGCGTTTACGGATGCAAGTCACTTCTCCATCCTGTAAATAGGCAAAAATATAAATTGAACCTCTCTGACTGAGGCGTGTGACTGTCAGGAATATAAAACACTGACCGAAGGAAAAGGAAATCCAATTTTGCATTTCTCTTTTAAACTATTTGTGACTGCATTTTACCACTGTACTAGTATCATAAGAGTTTTTTTACCTTGCACCGACAAGTGACGCAGCGCTGCTCCCCGTGCGAGTGGATGGAGGGGTGCACCTCCTTGCCGTTGGGCAGCGGCCCGTCGGGGAACTTGCAGCCGCCCTCCGCCAGGATTTCCTCGGCGGTGCGCGGCGCACCCTGGTCTTTTGGAGTCTCTTCGTCTGGTTTCTTCGCTTTTACCTGAGGTGAATGAAAGTAGATCGTTAATATCAGCGTGATCTTTGAAGAGTCACTAGAACCAGCTCGAAGCTGAAGATCTGGTAACATAACTGGTGATTTAATAGGCTAGGATAGGCTGATGATCATGTCATTGAAATTTATAATTAACCTCACCAACAAAACAAGTTCTGTTCTTACCTCGGGACATACACGACAGCATGACTTCTTATCAGGCCTATAGGCTTCCTTCTCGCTGCATCTTAGCGGTGGACATTTCACCCTGGGGCACTGGATCTGCCTGGTGGCGAAATTGCAGGTGCAGATAGCACACGTGTCGTATCCGCCGGGCATCAGGTAGGGGTGCCACGACGAGCCCGGTGCGTAGGTCTGTCCAGCTAGTACGCAGCTGCCGTTCTCTGACCATACTGCTGTCGTGGAGTCTGTAAAAAAACATGGCATAATAACAGTTTTTGAAGGACTGTGGTATCCATCGCATACTACTAAGGAGATAGAGGATTATAACTTATACAGGGTGTCCCAAAACTCAACGTCAAGCCGAAACGGGGTGACAGGATTGATCATAACCATCACGAGAAAAATCTGAAAAAAAATCTATCCCGTGCAGTTTGAAAATTATGGGCATTTTAAGAAAAACCTAGAAATGTGATCAAACTGTACCATTTTTCGGTTATTGTGGTTATTCTTTTTTATTTTTGTTCATTTTAACTTTGGAAACGTAATCCTAAATAACATTTCTAGAATCCCAATAAAAAATAATGACACAATTGCCTCAAGTTTCCGAGAATTGAGACTATTTGTTAAACTACGAATTTAAAATTTTCTAGATTCGTCGACTTTGACAGGCCCTCCTATAAAAAAAATGTACTAGAGTGCCTTGGCAAGTGGCATTAAAAGTTGGCGCATTTAATCAGAATTCTAAAATGGTACAATACTTGTTAGTTCCATACAATAGAAAAGAGTAAAAAAATTAAAACCTCAAGTAACCCGATTTTTGCTATCACATTTTACTCAGTTAAAATGTTTTTAATTCGCACAAGCTGTAGGTAGGTTCTTAATTTTAAGACAGAATGATGAGAGAGATGGATAATGGGTATGTTTGTCATGAGTGAGCGAGACAGATAGTGACGCCACTTTTACCAAAGTGAAAAAAAGTTAGTAAAATAATTAGGTTTGTTGGACTAAAAGTCAGATAGAGAAAAAACATTTTTATTACAATAAATGTTCAAATTGTTTACCATCAGCCTCAATACAAGCCCTACATCTTCTTAAAAAAGATCTACTTATAAGTCGGGCATATCTTCGAGAGTTGATCGCCTCAGCTGCTTGAGAAATGCGTTCACGCAGGTCGGCTACGTGATCAATGGGCTTTGAGTAAACTTTTTCTTTGAGAACTCCCCAATAGAAAAAATCCAGGGGATTTAAATCTGGTGAACGGGCGGGCCACAAGATAGTGCCTGAACGTCCAATCCACCTTCCCGGATATTCCTGGTCAAGGAAATCTCTTACTTGCACTGCGAAATGCGTACCCATACCCATTATCCATCTCTCTCATCATTTTGTCTTAAAATTAAGAACCTACCTAGAGCTTGTGCGAATTAAAAACATTTTAACTGAGTAAAATGTGATAGCAAAAATCGGGTTACTTGAGGTTTTAATTTTTTTACTCTTTTCTATTGTATGGAACTAACAAGTATTGTACCATTTTAGAATTCTGATTAAATGCGCCAACTTTTAATGCCACTTGCCAAGGCACTCTAGTACATTTTTTTTATAGGAGGGCCTGTCAAAGTCGACGAATCTTGAAAATTTTAAATTCGTAGTTTAACAAATAGTCTCAATTCTCGGAAACTTGAGGCAATTGTGTCATTATTTTTTATTGGGATTCTAGAAATGTTATTTAGGATTACGTTTCCAAAGTTCAAATGAACAAAAATAAAAAAGAATAACCACAATAACCGAAAAATGGTACAGTTTGATCAAATTTCTAGGTTTTTCTTAAAATGCCCATAATTTACAAACTGCATGGGATAGATTTTTTTTCAGATTTTTCTCGTGATGGTTATGATCAATCCTGTCACCCCGTTTCGGCTTGACGTTGAGTTTTGGGACACCCTGTATATAGGGTTATAACGAAGGATTATAACTTTTAAGATTAGCGAACAGCCTTTGTCCAGCAGTGGGAAAGAACAGACTAAAAGATAAGATCATACTCACTGGTACAGATAGGGCAGCACTGTCCGGGGGGCTTGATGGTGGGTACGAGGCAGTTGACGGTTGGGCACTGTACTGGCTCGCACTTCGGAATACCCAGCACGCACCAGCATTTTGAACAAGTCTGTAAACATTGAAGGGCTCTTTAAAATCACAAGCTACGAGTAATATAGAAAAAATATATATTCAGTAGAAGGCATAACTATACCAAGTTGTATGAAACTGCCACCTGCTGAGCATGAGGTCCCAGGTTCGATCCAGGATTTTCTATTGAGAATTCCCTAGTGGCACCCACGAAGTTATGGCAATAGACTCGACGCCTTTAACATAACTAGGGAGCTGTGTTCGTTTACTATTAGGACCTCCGCGTTACGGGGATTATAAACGAGATGTCATGTATGAAATGAAGAAGTATTAGACTGAAAAAGTCTAATTAGTTCGTCTGCCATATTATCACGTATTTTTTTTCTTTTGTTACGTAAATCAAAAATGCGGAAAATCCGACAATTTTAAAATTATCGCAAACAAGTACAATCACGACGGGGCCCCCTGTAGAGGGCCAAAGCCTGTCGGGGTCGCGGGACTCACGAATTACCGTGATCCCGGTACGTAAAGGGCTATTGAAGGACACCGTGGATTTTAGTCAGTACGAGTCTGACAGTCCCTCCCGCTCTGCCCTGAGTGGGAGGACTCATGTAATGATTTTATCACGTAAAAAAAAAGGTTTAAAGGGGCAAATAAGGGTCAAGTCACACGTAGACGCGACGCTGCGCGCACATTTCAATAGAGTCAAAATCTAACTCTATTTACTACACGAAAAGATACACCTTTCGCAACGCAACGCGTTTTAATAGCGATCGTTGCGTCAAGTGGCGTTGCGTCGCGTCTCGGTGTGAACTGACCGTAAGGCTGCCTGTCCACAGAAGCGGAGCGAGGCTGCGGAGCGGAGAAACGGCGAAATATGAACCAATAGGATTGCACTAAGTCTTCGCTCCTATTCAAATGTGCGATTCAATTGGTTAATATTTCTCCTTTTCTCCGCTCCGCAGCCTCGCTCCGTTTCTCTGGACAGGCAGCCTTAGGGTCCGTTTTGCCAAAACAATATCAAATAGTTAGTTATGCTAACCTCAGTATCTGTCCAAGTCTCCCCGAGTTTGTAGAACTTATCTCTCTGCGTGCAGTAGTTGACGTTGAGGCGAAACAGCGAGTAGTCTGTGATCTGATCCTCCATGGGCCCGGGAGTATACTTGGCACTGAGCTCGTTGTCCGAAGTCCCTGGGACCGCTGGCAAACACGAAGGTGGCACGCTTATCTGCAACCATAGACAAATCTTGATTAGGAAAATCCTTTTTTTTGTTGAAAATTCGTTGTGATTACTTTATCCACTCACCGATTAATTTTCCAATCTTTTGCAGCACAAACAAATTGTTGGTTAAATTAAATATAGTTCAGCTAAGTCTTATCTTAAGTGTTCAGGAAATTAGTTTTTTTAATATTAGTGTAGGTACGTTTGGATTATCTATGCTATTAAGATTTATTTTTTGTACATTTGTATAGTTTTTAGACAATCTAATAGATAACTTCAAATGCACAAACTAAAAAGGACAGCTTGGTGACTTGATGGCAATTTCTTTCTCAAATTGGTATCACTTTAAATATTAGGGAAAAGAACAGGTTCAGGGGTCCCGCTAGATTAAGCTGAACCTTCCACTCCTTAATCTAAGGCTCAAAGTTCATTTTTCTACGATCTTAATAAAATTAAATGAATTCTCCAACGTATAACAACATGTAATTGTATTTTGTATTGTATGGGAATCTAGCAGTTACAGAAAACTATAATATCTTTAACACCATAACATAAGGTTTGTTATTCACCTGTGGTACTCGCGTGCGCAGGATGACAGTGACATTATCGTGCGCGCGCAGCTCCAGATACGAGGCTCCGACATGAAGCGCGACCAGCTCAGCAGCAGTTGGTTCCAGCACCCACCCCTCTTCTCCGCCCAGCTCTCTTGCCCCTCCCTCTGCGCCTGCGTGGGACTCCAACCACCAAGATGACCAGGAGCGAGCGTTGCCGCCAGTTACCACCGTCTGAAAAAATAGCAATCAATATTTTATAAGTGAAGTTAGACGCGGAATTCGTTTCAGAAGACTCAATTCACAGAATATGAGCCAATATCTACCCAAATCTTGGAAAATCGCAACGCATGCGCTAATTCGTCAAGCCAGAAGACTGCTTCTACCTTATACAATCACGTACTTACCTTTTACATAAAAAAGTCTTCGTCTAGTGAAAACAAAGAAATATAACTTAAGAGTAATGAGTAACCACTTAAACCCCACTGTCTCTTGTACTAACATGAGTCAGGGGCCCAGGAAACACAAAAACTTTTTCCCGAGAGGTGTAAACCAGGTTTAAAGTTTATTTTTATCTCAACGGCTAAAACCAACAAGCTAATACGACTAATTTACAATTGGAAAATTTACCTCATAATACAATCCACAGAGTGAATCAACGGACAACCAAGCAAGACCAGCCATGTTGGCCGGTAGCCGGACCTGTCCCGTTCGCCGTAGCAGTGCGGGACCGGACCCGGCGGCATCTGGCAGCAACCGAGATGTTAACCGTCCACGGAGAATAGGAGGACCTGGAGAAGAAGACATACATGAGTTCGTTAGTGTGTTCCTGGCAAGAGTTAGTAGGCATATTAAGGAAATCGTCGTTGTAAAATTTTGCTACTCAAAAATGTACACATCGTTGTGATTGGACCCATTTTTTGGGATAGAAAAATGTCATCAAATAAGTTATTTCGCCCTGTGTGTAGCAGAAGGGACATCACACTCTTGTTACTGTACCCGTGGATTGTGTCATAACATTTAGGTAATTGGCTATTTGACAGGATCAATAAATTGCAAATCTAGTTAGTCCGTTATTCATTTAAGCCTTTGTCAAACAGAAAGGCATGATGAATGCGAAGCGTGACGTTTTTATTTGTAATGTATGGAATTGTTTGAATCCAGTCACGTAGAAAAGCCAAAGCGATCCGATAGCGTGACAGAACTATCGAACTAACGTCTTGCTTCGGTTCGGTATCGCTTCGGAAACTCTTCGCTTTCACCTGTCTGTTTGACAAAGGCATTAGAGTTTAGAAAGAGAATGGACACGTATTTTTTACTTTTTTTTAAATCAATGAATATTTACAAAAATAAACATCACATCAAAACTTGAGAGACCTAATACCAATTTTAAAAGCGTCGTATCTCCGCTTGTTTTGGTTTACGTAATAAAAGAAAAAATACGAGGCAAACACTTTTGATTTTCAAACTAGAGGATTAATTCGAATCTTCTGTCTAATGGCCAATTTTGAGATGAGGTTTCAGATAATTTTGGAAAGTTTTCAACTTGCATTTGGAAATTTTCAACATTATTACAAGTTGGCAATTGCATCCACTACTAAAAGAGAGCAGTAAGAAAAACTGATTGACAGAACTTCAGTTTAGTATTTAATTGATTTGGTATTGCCGAATCAATTAAATCTCAACTCTATTACGCAGTACTAAAACTATAAATAGAAGAGGCCCCAATGCCGTCAGTCTTAATCTGCTTAATAGTTTTGTATCTCAAACAAATCTGTGTACCTACGTCGTTAATTCAGACTATTTGCTTAACAAAGCCGGGGCAGTCCTTAATAGGAACAAACTCGATCATTCATTCATTTCAATTGAGTGCCCGACGAACTACAGAGCAACATTCATTTTAATAATCCACTCTTTTGTTGATCTAACATTAGACGTTTGTGACCTTTTAGGTGAAGAGTAAATTATAAAGCAACGTAATAATGCCGGGATCGCGGGACTGTACATCAGGTAACCGTGACCCTGGAACGTAAAGGGCTATAGAAGGAATACCGTGGATTTTAGTCAGTACGAGTCTGACAGACTGACTCATTTGATGATGAACTTAATCACGCTTGTACTCGTAGGATGAAACGATGAGCAAAGACTTACGGGACAAGTATCCATATTTCACAAGTTATAAGGTATGAAATTAAGAGCTAACCTATTCATTATTAACCAAGTACAAATCTAGAATGGAGCCGATTAAAAATTTTCATTTTTTCCTAATCCATGTTGTCCTTCCCGGGAATCGAACGTTACTGTATGGTCTCTACAATCACACCCACTTCCCAAGAAAACGGTCTGAATATAAGTTTTTCTCCTATCATAAACCTTTTTTAAGACAATCGAAAAACGATTAGGAACAAAAAAAAAAGTCTTACCAGTATCAGCGCTGATATGTACAGCAAGCTGGTCCTCATACAACGGCTGGAAAATCCTGGCGCTTGGTCTGGCCAGCACTCCGATGCGGGTGTCCAGTATCTCCACCTGAGAGTGACGCTTGCCCTGCTCCTCAACTAACGTGATCTTGGGATCCGTTATACCCAAATTGTCAACCTGAAGAAAAGAATAAAATTCATTAGTAGCAAAGAATCTGTCAACATATTTCTTCTTATTTAAAAATTGGCCAGCACTAGAAATTTCTTCTGTGTCGTGGGTGCGTTTATAAACTTAGAAACACACATACACAAACACCCAGACCCGGGACAACTACTTGCAGGTCATACAATTATTTGTTCCGTGCGGGGCTCGAACCCGCGACATGCTGTACAACAGTCGATCGCTCAGCCACTGCGCTAACGGTTCCGTAAAAATTAAATTAAGATGAGATTTTGGTAGGATGCTATGTGTCACGAATTCGATTTCTGCATGAAACATAATTTGTTTTTAAAGTCAAAAAGGTGTTTGTCTGTTTGTGTGTGTGTTTGAATGTTTGTAAACGCACCCACGACAAAAGAGTAATTACTCCAAAAAGACTGCTACGCACTTATTGTGATGGTGCGAGGGCATTAACAGGTCGTGGGTATATCTAAGCTGGTTGGAACGTAGAGAGCAATTCAAGGAACGGGGTGGACTATTAGTCAGTAAGAGTGAGACAGTTCCTTCCGCTCCACCCGGCACTAACAGGTTTACAATTCAGCTTTATCGTCATTGATAAAAGCACCGCAACAAGTTCTCGATATCACTTATGAATTGGCTCGGCAATTCAAGCCGAAATAAAAATAGAATAGAAAATTAAAACATCAAAATTGACACACAGCCTACATATTTTTATTGCCAAATAATGGTGTCTCAAACAAGTGTTTAGCATTATCCCATAAGATCTCTACAGGATAAAATTTATAATTATGATTTCATCCGCTTCTTTTTCTAATTAAATCTTCCTTAATGAGAAGTAACCTAATCCAAACAAAATTAAATAAACCATTAACACTTGTATCCAATACAAATCTAATAAATTGTGCCTCTTAACGACCTCAAATAACCTATTAAGGAGGCTTTATAACTAATTTCGTTTTATATGATAAATGTCATCGGAATCATTTAAATTCCTTTAATTTAAACGAGTTAAGCCATTGGAATAATGACATATTTTTTTAATTGAAAGATAATATTGAGTGGAAAAAACGTTCAGACGGCGATAATGTGTGAGCTAAAGAATAGACTGGAATGTGTCAACATCCATTCTTAATGACTTTATGACACACGCAGTGGCGCTTACACAAGTTGTAAAGGTTTCTCTGAGTGATGAACGTTGAATTCACAATCGTTCATTATGTATAGCTACACCTATTATTATCTTATTCTCTGTTGTAATTAGCCGTAGTTTATCCGCACATATGTGTGGGTGGAAGACTTTCATTTAATGTCAATTGCACTGTTAGTGCAGTGACTGAGCGATGGAATACTACGCAAAGTGTAACAATTTCGATTCCCGCTCGGAATTAATATTTGTATAACCTACAACGACTTACTATTGTTCCTAGTCTGAGTATCTGTGTATGTGAGTTTAAATATTTTCAAACGCACCTACGAAACAGGAGAAATACTGTACAGTGCGTGGTAATTAAAAAAATTGAGATAATCTCCAACATTTTGACTTACTATTTTACTACACTACAAATTATGTTGATCATAAATACATTTGAAGGTTATATTCACCTGTATATCATAGACAAGCGATCCCTCTTTATCGATGTAAAGCAGAGCAAGTCCTTCTGGTGCTGGTGTAGCCGACAGCCTCTCATACACAAGGGGCGCATTGTACACTTCACAAGCCGCCTTCTGCCTCACGCTGCCCACGATCCTCCTCTCAGGAGTGTCCACAGCCTCCACGGTGAGGAGCAACCGGCCTCTCGCCAGGGACCTCAGTTCTGCAGCCGATACTGGGGTAGACACCTCCAGGACATTGAAGTCGTAATGGGGTTTGCTTACCTTCTGCACCTGGAAAAACACATTAATTTATCTAAGACCTGAACCTATTTTTGCTCTTAAAAACCATTCGGCTCAGCTCGGCTTAAACAGTAAGCAATTTTTTATTACTACTAATTTCTCGAAAATAATAAAGAAAATTCATTTGTGAACGATATATAAAAGTAAACACAAATACAGTATTTCATGAGCTCTTAATACTTTGGACTTAATTTATATTTATTAGTAATAATTAGCCACTTAAAAACCTCATTAACAGAAGTCATCCGAATTGCTTTGTGTTTTAATTTGATTATATCGCGATATAGGTACTGGAGTAATGTACTCGTATTTTTTAATATGAATATACCTGATCAATGATGGTCTGATTTTTTTCTGGTAGTGTGAGTATCACTCTAACAAGATGAGACGTCACAGCAGTCTTGGGAAAGACTCCATTGAAGACCAGAGCCAGGTAGAGGCTGGGTGTGGCTCCAGCGACAGCTGTGATGACGGCTGTTCCTCCCCACCAACCATCCTCGTACTCCATGGTAGGGTTGTCCCGACAGGCACCTTCACCGATGGAAGTAGGAGGGTGCTCCGGCTCCAAGAGTGTCGTGAACATCTCTGATGATAATGCTGGATACCTAAAAATAAGTTTTACTACATTTCCGATCAGGCAGGTGTTCAAGGAAAAACTTGATCTTATTGTGAAAAATATTTGTGCCATTTTCACTGAAACTGACCTAATATTACAACTTTAGCGGTAAACTAGCGATAAAATTATAATTTTCCTTAAATTCTTTCTTAGTAAGATTAATTATTTGAAAGGAGGTCAAAATAATTACGTTCGTTTCCCGAGAATTAGAATTTCATCTCGGCTGCTATATTTCAAAATATCAACAGTGCCTCTATGTGCTGTTATGCATTGAGTCTATCTTAGATATCTCGGTAGCGCTAAAGCAATTAATAGAACGAATCAATTGAGTATCCACTAACAGCATTATTGCCTGTTATAAAACATGTGTGTCTAGGTTTTTTTCCCAGAATTATTTCTAATGGTGAACCTAAAGTTTCCGTTGTTAATCACGCGGTTAATTAAATTTACAATCCAAGGCGAACAGTACCACCATTCATAGATTCCCGGGAATAATTACTGCAGTGATATTTATTACTCCGATTTTATAGGCTGCTGGAGATTACTCATAAGGTAATATAAATCAAGGCGGCGGCATGTACAAAGTTGGTGTTCATTTAAAATTCCTATTCCTTACCTACCTGTCGATTCTGCCGCTGAGTGCGCTATCGATGGAGTTGTTCCTTGCGTCACCCCACAACAGCGCCACATGCAGGTCTCCGTCCCTTAGTAACGTCTTGTACTGGCGCGGCACCCGGCGCCAGACGCCACACAGCTGTTAACAACACAGATTCTTACGTTTACAGCCAATTTCAAGTATTTAATGAGTATCTACTTGAAGATTTCATAGAATTAGTCACAGTACAGCACAAGCAATTAGGTACTTTAAATACCTTATCAGTTTTTTCTTCGTAGGTTGCATGTATCCCTGGTATTTTCTTGAGCGGCTGTTCGAGTAGCACTCGGCCCTCTCGGTCGAGGAAGGCGACAGCTCGTGGCTGGTTCTGTATGGAGGGGCTAAGCAGCAGGGACCAATAGAGGTGGCGCCTGCGGAACGTGAAGCGCGCGGTGGCCACCCCCGGAGCCACCGGCACCCCCGACATGTCATCACGCCGCACGCACAGCGGAGACCGGCCAGTCAGAAATGATGCGAAATCTGAAAGATGAGCTCATTTCACTTATGTTTTACATACATCTAAGAAAGTTCAGAACGAGAAAACTGTATGAAAAACTCACATTTCATGTTTTTTTCGTCTTCTTCAGTCGTAATAACAACTGGACTATCTTCTTGGACGATATCGGGAGCTGAAACAAGGAAACAGATTGACTTAATAACATAATCTGCCAAAAGCTTACACCTGCTAGTAAGGTTAAGCCTACACTACATGCAGAAAAAGTTAAGATTTGTCAACGACGCACACTTAGTGCCCTTCTGCTGTCAGATAAAAGGGCATTCAAATGTTATGTTTGCTATCGATTCAATAATATTACTATCCAAGTAATCGGTGAAAGGTGCTTAGAACGTATACTATAAACGAAGAAACTATTGTTAATATGGATATGAGTACTTTCTTCTGTCGATGCTGCTTCTTATAGGCGTGTAGAATCAATTGATGGCGAGTGCGTTGGCGTCGCGGGGCCTGTTCGCAAGACCCCCGACCCTTCCATTCGGGTTGATTGGATCAAATGTTATTCAATCGTAGCAGGAGCTGCGCAGGCGTCTAGACGGCGACGGTAGAATTTGCGTTTAGCATAGCTTTCTTGTTGGGTCTGCTAAGGACAGAAATAGAGGGAGCACTGACATTTCGTGCGACACTTTGATTGGTACCCGATTTGTCGATGTACGCTCGTTAAATGCTCGTAAACCCAAATGCATCGGTTGCGTATTATATTAATATATTTATTGTGTTGCCCTAACTAGAACCGAGTGCATACATTACGCGTTATTGCTATCAAGTTTGATGTGATGTAAGTCCTGATTTAATGCTTTTAGTGTTCCCGAGAGTTGTAAGTTTCAAGTAACTGAGGCAATAAATTATTCAGCTAAACTGGTGCCTGGAGCTACAACGACTTGACTTGTAATAGCATTAATTACAAGTTTTCAGGATATTCTTGCTATTAGTTTGCAGTGACACTGAAAAGCTGGAGGTTTATTAGATAACTTCGTTTTATCGGTATCACTCAAACAATTCACGGTTGAATTTGGTGGTTGAATTTACAATACCAAAACCATATTATTATTTGGTTTTTAAATAAATTATCAGTCTATAAAGTCCGTGAAAACTAAAGCCAGATATTTTATAATCACAATCAGTTCCCAGTCTAAATTTTTGTATCATACTATGAACCCCAAAATACTGATGACAAAGCTTGCTTAAAAGATTCTGTAGAAACTAATTACAGCTAATTGACAGGTAGTAAGGTCAACCTCATTAAACGGGACTTACATTTTATAAACTGGCGGAATGCCTGGGTGTACCTACTATACCTCTGTTTCATGATTTTAGCTCTGACCTTTGTATTAATTTATTCAGGTAACCAATACAACGTAGTAAAACTTTTCAGATAAATCCAAAGAAGCTTTTCCGTGAATCATATTCATAAATCGCAGTTGAGTTGTTTAATGTAAGTCGGTAGTTACCAAGAATGATACAGGTGTCTTAACTTACACATACTTAACAAGTATCAATAAATAATTCAAAATTAATAAGCACTCGCATTAACATAATGCACAATACCCATATAATAACTAATGACTCAAACACTTTACATTTTCCAATATTTTTCCATAAATTCAAATGTCAATTTTCAATAACTACCTGTCTTTAGAAGTGATTACTTTAATAGAATAAGTGCTCCTAGTCTTAATATACATGTAAATGTCATATTGTAATATAATATCAATAATGGCATAATTATATTGCAGCTTGTCGATATCTAAGTTGATATCTGAGTTTAAGCGCATTACGTATAGTTGTTTGTATGTAATACGCAGCACGAGTTAGACTAATAAATCGTGTTATCTGATCATCGGAACTGGACAGGGGAATGACATGATAAACAAGTATATAGTGTCCAGTAAACATTGTGATGAGGGGACCTGTTTACGCGACTACGTATATACGAAGTATACGCGGCCAGATTGTGATCTGGCACGCTCCGGCGCCGTTCATAATTCACTCTGTAAATTCATTACATATCCGAGACAGCCCTAAATTTATTTGCAAATGGCGCCAAGGCGGCGATGAGTAGCTCTAGGATATTTGCAAGCACAACAAAGAGTAGCGCGCACGGAGAGATGGCGGCGAGGGAATGTGCCGCCGATACACAGGGCTGACGACACGCTCAGTCGCTGATCGGACGCATCCAGTTCCTATATTATGTGCTGATTATTGCTCGTTACCTGCCGCTCTATTAATGTCACACCTAACTTAAGTAAAGTCTACATTGCACAAGACAAATACGCAGTTTATTTTCTTCTCTAAATTCATCACCCCAAAGAGAAAATAGGTACCTTTAACTTGCAGTGTGCAATGTTTCTGTCTAGATCATAAAGTTGTCCTGTTTAACGCAATATTTACCAAATTGTATTAAGAACTGCCCCAGTGTTTGTGTAATCGATTAACAAACATTCCACTTTGGTATTTATACTATTAGTTAGAATATTACCAACGTGTTATATCTGAGCATGAAGTATGAATAAATGCAGTAAAATATGGTGCCGGCCATTAAAATGCATTAACAGTGACAAATACCAGCGCTAGCGGCATAGTAGGACAACCGTGGACGTTTCTGTCTATTATTGTTTATTTGCTCATATCTTGTGTTTCTAGTATCTACCAGTAAGGTTTTGTTATTTTTCCTTTTAAACCATGTCTTTCTTTCATTACAGATGTACAAAGAGGTCATTTACAAACTTATTTATCTGCGAATCAGTTGCCCTCGTGTTCTCAAGTATACATTTAGTTCCGTATTGGACAGACCTTTCCTGCAAATCTCCTCATTGATCTAGTGAACTTGAATAATGATGGTTTGCGTACAAGAATGCGGCTCGTGGCCAGCCCTAGTAGAGTGTGCGATCGTCGTCGGACACCTTTGACTCGGCCAAGCTTGGCTCACTCGTCGCGCCTGTGCCCGTATGAATATTTATGCGCTTGCATAGCGCACACTAGCAGCTCAGCGCGGACAGAACGACACGTAGCGTTTCAACCGATACCACTCATTAATGTCGTTTAGCGTAAATTTAAACTTTTAAAAGCAACCTCGAAGCCGCGACGTGCTGTGACTAGAGCCGTGATCGCTTCATTTCTAGTCTGGTCGCGGCCTATCGTTTAGTCTTCTGCGTCGCGACGAGTTTTCCAATAGTGTGATGTAACCCGGCGCCGCCGAGCCGCCGAGCCTCAGTCACACCGCTTGCCGTGCACAGAAGCGCACAACGACGCCACTAAATCGGCTCAAAGGGGCCAGATATAAAACTCATTCGATGTCATATCATACAAACGATTGAAATTGTGCGACGGCTGCCAGATATCACTGCCGGCCGGCCCGCAGCGGACACACTGCTATATGACTATCTGCCATTAATTAAGACGGTTTCTAACAAGCGAATAGGTGATCACAAAAATCTTTTATATTTTTGATGTGCGATACATCACTCGTGAGACCGTCTTACATTTTTTATGATGTCTAGGATGAAAATGCTTTGAAATAAACAAGATTTTTGTACATCGTAATTTTATGTATAACTTTGTACAGTGATAACGCAGAATTAATGATGAAGTGTTCAGGCGCCACGCTATGTCGTAACTAGCTGGGTTCTGTCACTGGCAGACGGATCAGTGATTGCTGACAACATGGCACCAGGTAGTTCTGTGCAGCCAGTTCAAACAAGGATTGCACAATCAATCGTGTCTATATAAGACGTCTCGAGACAGCTCCATGTTTCGTACTTCCTAAGTAAGCGCCGTGCATATTTATGTGACGTTTAAGAGCGGATTAAATAAATTATACAAATACTTTGAATATGCTAGTGTAATTCGGTTTCTACCGAACACATCTCAAGTGTCCGCAAATCGATTTATTATGCATTACGGTATGACAGGTACATGGGCGAATCATTAATCAAAACCGATTTATCGAATGTAGCAGTGTGTTAAATATTTACAAGTTACATGAACATTGAACGTTCAAGCACGTCCACTGATACCTTGACCTCGACTACACTGAAAAACTTCATTTGCCGTGTGGGGTCGCGCGCCGGAACTATTCTGAACAAAGTGACGACGCGTCTGGTGACGTCACGCACGACGCTCCACTGAAAACACCGTCGCTCATGTCACCTCGACATCTAAACCACGTACCTGTCACTACTTGTAACTATGCCAGAAACTTTATGCTACAATATTTTCCTCGACAACATCGCGCTGTTTCATATCGGGACATTAATCTACTAGAATCAATACTACTTCTCAATCTCACACTAAGTACTCGACCTAATTAACCATTAACCTAAATGTTTGTCACACAAGCTCGTAGATAACATTGATATATCACGTCACGCGTGCCATTGTTACAACTTCTACATGCGCGATTCTCTTATCAAGAGTTGTACCAAGATATCTAATACGAATAAAAACAACACCGCTAATTAAATTATATTAATTATTTATTAATTTACAATCTTTTCTTAATTCTGAAAGATAAATAATTGGCTTCAAATTGAATAATAGGTACCTATTACATAACGGTCAAGAGCGTGAGGGTGTTTGAAATGGTAGTCAAATCAAAGCACTTTAAGGTGGAGTAAACGAGTTGCTTGTTTTGTAACAAAAGAATGTAAGCATAACTCAAGGCTTTATAAATTGTATCAAAGGCGCAAGCTCAGTGACGAATTCATAATACGTTTGGAATCAAATTTGCAGGAGTGGTGGAGGAAGACGTAACGGACGCGAACGGCACTACTCCACCAATACTTGACAGTACTGTCGGGCGCACGGCTCTCATTGCAAATTCCCGCGACGGCGAGCGAGTTGTTTGCAGTCGGCTTTGTGCAAATTTATAGGTTATATTCGTAATGATTGTGGCAAAGAATGTTTATGGCACAAGGCGCGGTCTTATTGTTTTCGATAGGCACGCGGCGTGGTGCTCGCCCGCTCGGCCGTCGCCGCACACACGCCCGCATAACTGTCGCGCTGTAAGAATGCAACGAGTGTTGGCTTCGATTCAACATCCATTTCCATAAAATATAATTTCGCCTCGGCGACGGCGCTCTGGATGCATCTCGATGTGAATGTTTCGACGCGCGCGCCGCTACATACATTACTTGCTTGAATTGCGAAAATTAATGCTAGTGACGTGAACTGCTCTACATCCGTTTGCATAACAAATATTTGTTCCAAACTTAAACCTACTGGCAGTCGCTCGCAGTGTTTTCATAAAACCAAACCTGCGTGATTCTAGAGAATAACTAAAATGGGTGTAGAGTACATGTTTGGGAAACATTGAACAAGGAGAATCGGTGCGTTCACGCCCGCGCCTGCCATGTACAGCGGCGGCGAACGAGCCATTGTACTGACCGCGGTATTTCTGCGGCGGCCTATGCACCGCCGTTTACGGACGACCGTTTACCCAAAAAAGTAGAACAACAAACCACGTCCGCGGTGTTTACAAGACGCGCAACACTCCGACGCATTGTCCTGCGCCTGCGGTGAAACGTACGTAATTTGCATTTTACGCCTACAGACTTGCGCGCGTCGCCGCCAGAGACACCACCGTGTTTTACATTTCTCTCTATCTACACGTCTACATACCTAGAATAACAAAGAATCAAGACATGCGTTATCTTCAGAAAAAATGAGACCCCGGCAATAACAACATTAAGGATGGCTACTGTTTCCGAATGTAATTACTTCCTGCCTGACTGCTTGCAATGCCAGTTAATCGCTCGTTACCTCGCACTAAGAGATAATAAGATGTAAACAAATATCGCAATATAAGCAAACACCTCTTTACGTTTTCTCCGTCACATTTAAGTTAAGCACCCATAAAATTGTTTGTTCTTTTAACTGTACAAACACTCGAACGAGACACTCGGACACCAGCGACACCACGAGTTTCCTATATGTATAGCTACTTTTAGATTTTTAAATACGTTATAAATATTTTAGTACATCATAATTTCAGTCGTCGTCGCGCCGCATGAAATATTGAAGGCATTATTTTTAATATATGAAGTATTAGCGCGCGTCTGACGCGAACAGATTTAGAAGGAAGTGCAGCTCTATACGCTACACAGCTTACATTCAAATTATGATGTGCAGTGTAGTGGCGGGCGATGGTCTCGTTGATGGAATTAATTAGAAATGAGGCGGACGAGTGCTGATTGGCGAATGACGGCGTATCTATCATCGGAACATCGGCAGCGCAAGGCCGCGCCGCACGGTTCGCTCTGAATATACAAGTTATAAAAAATATACCACCACGCATCGTTAATTACGAGAACCATATGTTAACGAGTCATTGATACTGTTCGGGTCATTCACCGAACAATAATAACATGTCAGCGTAATTGCGACACCGCGCTCGATGCATTCTTTATTTTATGTATTTCTTAAGTAAATCATCAGTACGCTTTCGGATAGCATATCGGGCGCAACTCAACCTCATCCCATTCACCTCATTAGTTTTAGTTATTATCTCAGTTGTTTGATTGAAATATAGTGATCTTTATAATTATCAATCTTAGTATATTTTAATCTCACCCCAACCCCGAACATTGGTCCTTCGAGCCATCGGAGCGGGACCATTACGCGTGTATCTACCAACTGTGTGAGTGTCTCGCTTGGAACTTATTACCAGACACTGGTGAACAGAACTGAGTGGATTAACCTTCTAAAAATCATCATCATCCTGCTGATCCTGAT
Source organism: Agrotis puta (assembly GCA_943136025.2). Lineage (NCBI taxonomy): Eukaryota > Metazoa > Arthropoda > Insecta > Lepidoptera > Noctuidae > Agrotis > Agrotis puta. The sequence goes on from OW964178.2 coordinate 10,286,507, forward strand.
TGACCCTGATTCTACGCGTCATCTCATCGCGTGGTTCCTTCAGGTTTGTTCTTGCAGCCATCCCGCAAGGACATTTGATCTCCAAAGAAGCCTTCAGTTCAAGTAAGGTCTCCTTATTATCTCTATAATGTCGACTATGGATGACATTTTAACAACCCAACATCAACTAATCGAAGCAATAAATGGGCTCTTCACCAATTTCAAGAAGGATGGTGCAGAGCGCAAGACCTCAGACTACTTACGTCGTCGATTAGCTACCTTGGAACAATACTTTACAGAGTTTCATAACAATCATATGACTCTGCAATCTTTTGGTGATAAATCCCATACATATTTCAGTACTAATCAATACGATCAAATGACTGAAAAATATAACAATATTAAAACTACTATTCAAAACTATACCCCTCTCGCAAACAGACCTCATACCCCTGAATTGAAATCTTCTTTTCAATCTACTGCGGAATCTCAAGCTTCGAACCCCGCATCTCGCGTTGCTTCTAAAACTCCTGCTCTTGAGGAGAGTAAAGCCGAAAGTCTCTTCAAAAAGCAAGCTACTAACTTTAAGGCTTTCTTAAGAACATCTTCCAATATCGACCTTGACCTCGTCACGGAAAAATGGGAGTTTGAAGACATCCTGAAGACGCTGCAATCTCGTTGGGCAACTATTGACTCGCTTCATTGGGAGATAGATAACGAGTATGGCGGGTCAAATCCCGAGTACGAAGAGCAATTTAATCATTATGAGAAACATTACAACAAAATCAAGAAAGACATCAATAAGAAAATGTGGTCCGTTGCGCATATTGAAAAGTCTACTCCTAAAATGGAGATAGCCACTTTTGAGGGAAACTATAATAAGTGGATTTCGTTCAAAGATCTTTTCACAGAAACAGTGCACAACAACCCTTCTTTGTCGAATGCACAAAAGATGCAGTTTCTAAAGAGTAAGGTCAAAGGTGAGCCTGAAAAATTGATCCAACATCTCCCAATAAGCTCCGACAATTATCTTGTATGCTGGAATATCCTCAATCATCGTTACAATAATATACGACTGATCTTTACCTCGAATCTTAACAATATACTGAACATCCCTGCAAACCAGCAGCAGTCAGCAAATCATATAAAACGCATTCACGACACTACGTATGAGAGCGTGAATGCTATCAAGAATCTGGGAGTCGATGTGACTTCCTGGGACCCTTTCCTCGTAACTATATTGTCTCAAAAATTGGACTCTGATACATACGAGGACTATCAACAAGCCTTAAAATCCCCGCGAGAGTTGCCCGTCTTAAAAGATTTCCTTAATTTTTTGGAAACTAAGTTTATGATGCTGGAACATACACGTAAGAAACCTGAAAATTTCACGCAAAAATCATCCCTCCATTCATAGTATTGACAGACCTACTTTGAAGTGCAGAAAGAATGCGCGTGAGATTTCCCGGAGTCGAATACTTAACTACCCGACCAGCAACACTGAGTGGCGAGAGACAGTGAAAAACATCGTTTAATTCCGCGTTTCAATTTTATATTTTTATAAAATGGGTATTTCCTATTCACATCTTGAGGCGAACTGAAACCACCTATTTATCCTACCGACACAGACTTCATAACATAGTAATTAACTCCGCATACGAGATATTACTTTAAATTGTAATCACATTCTACCGACACTCTGTAGACTCAAAGACGACGGAGCAATATTACTTAACAATAAAAAAAACACGAGACAATAATGTTACATTTTATCCTTCAGTAACTTGAATTATGTTTAATGAATATGTTCCTTATAATAAAACATGTAGCTATCGAGAATATCACATAAGTTAAAATAAATAAAACATTACTCTTGTTTGTGTACAAGATGGAAACCAAAACAAAAATGAGAGTAGGTTAAAAGCTAATGGTATTATCGAGTGATATGCCGTTCGACCCCAACATAGTTGGGAAAAAGACTAGCACAGATTATGATGACCGAATTATATGTCAGTAATCCTATTTTCTTTCCATTTTCAATATTTACACATATGTCATCACTAAATCATATTTATTTACTAGCGAAGGTCGTTCGCCGCACACATGATGATCGTTACTGATGTGCTAAATGGCCAGCCACAAGTATGGTACAATGAACTGATAAAGTAGGCTAATACGTGAGCACATGCACATCGCAACGTGTCGCTGTGATTTTCTAACAGTACTTTGCACCTTATCCTTTTATTAAATGAAGATGTATTATCTTCGTTTAATAAAAAAAATTAATAAAAAAGCCTATCTTTTGAATTTTCTTTTCTGATTTCCTGTTGACAGCGTTTTCTTTTTAGATTCTTGAACTAATGTTATTTTAAAAAGTATCTACAGCTTGGTCGCGGGACTTACGAATTAACGTGAACCCGGAACGTAAAGGGCTATTGAAGGACATCGTGGATTTTAGTCAGTACCAGTCTGACAGTCCCACCCGCTGTGCCCTGAGTGGGAGGACTCATTTGATGATTTTGCAGCTTGTAATCAAAGCACATAACTTTAAATTAAAGTGTTTTTAAACCGATGAACCCTTATAACATATTTACTCCACGACCCCAATCTTGGGTGACTTCGTTCAGCGAAATTCAATGCCGATAATAATCGAATTTCTCACTAAATCACGGTAAGTTTTTCGCGTAGCAACCGTAGATAGCTTGCTACGCGGCGGCCTACGTGTGTAGATACACGCATAGTTTTCATTTATGCTTTAAAATTGTTTTATAATTTTCCAATGTTTGATTTATCTTGATATTAAAATGTTTTAAGAAGAATCTTCTTTCTAGATATCAACTAACTGTGTGAACAATATGGCCACGCATACATCTATGCAGTTCAATCAAAACAATTTTTGTACGTCATAGTCAAAGCATTGTATTGCACGATTGTTCCCATTTAGTGATAGTCTAACTATGAGACAGTCTAGCCTATACTTCCGTTATCTTATAGGAACAATGAAAACTACAAACTGATCACGATTAGCCATAGATTATTCTACTAAACAGTAATCAAATCACCGATTAAAATAGAAAATTTATCACTGTTGGCTGCGTAGACGTCACATTACGACTTATAAATCAATTTATTTTTATTGCAACTCGTTATGGACCACTATTAGTGCTATTGGAACATAAATAACTAATTGTTTACGTTATTATAACAGTTACGATCGAACTTACAATAATTCCTGCTAATAAAGAGTAATATCCGGTGTTCGCTTAAAGTGATTTTATTGTGCCTTACTTCACGTTTAGTTCCAATTGTTATCATGGTTATTTTCATAGAGAAAATGGTTTGTAGTGGAAAGTGGACATAAAAAAGTCCCCTAAAAAAACAAACGCTAAATTGGAGTTCCGAGCAGTAACCAGAAAGAACGCCCGTCTTTTTAAAGACTCGTCCTTATCAAAACTAAATAAGAGATTTTACACGCTGTTTCTAATTCTGCCTAAAAGCTTTTCTGAAAAGACACTTTAGCAGAATCATTAAATATGAATTTTAAAACTGTTTCTGCTAAAGTGGTGTTTCTAAAGCCTTAAATAGACAACCAACTGTTTATACCACCTAAGGTAAACAGAGAAATTTTGGTCAAAAAAATTATAAATACTTATAATATTTTACATTTTGCACTGAGCTAATACTCGTAGAATTAACATAAAATAAACAAACACGCATCAAATAAAGTTGTTTAGCAACATGTTCACACAACAGAAATTCCATTTATGGTATGTTTGGCGGCTAAAACGTTCATAATTAATAAACATTAATTAAGTGCAGTATTTGTTGAGCAAGTCCCCACTAAGCTAATGACCACACGTGGTCTAAGTCATTCGTCTTCATTAGCGTGTTTATTTTAGAATGGACCAACACTTGTTATGCCTGACTAAGTCTGGACTCGTTTATTTATTCAGCCTAAACTAAACGGAAGATTCTGACTACGAAATATTTATGTAAACGATGACTTTTGATTTCATTTTATTTATAACTAACGACCTGCCCTACCTTCCTGGTAGTAGACCATGTTATGTCTATATGTTTTGTTAGATATCAAAAGATTAGGCAGATTTAGCGATGAAAGCTCCCAAGCGACTTCACTCATTGCAAAATTTTCAACTCATTAACTCAAAAGCTTAACAAATAATATTCCCTCATGAAACACTCTGTTCATTAGTTAAAACCGCATAAAGTAGTATTTTAGGCAAAAATAAGACAGAGGAATTTCTAAGCCATGATAATATAAAACAACTTTAATCATTTTCGCTAATTAATCAAACGGAATCTTTCGTCGCATCATTTATCACGGCAAGAGCGCCTACTCATACTTCAAACGAGCTGCTAAGCCTTCCTTTTTGCATCACCATTGTCGGCTTAAATTAAAAAATAAAAACGTTACCATTAAGGCTCCTTCTTAAGTTCTTAGTCAGTCGACCATGACCTTCCCACTGCCAAGGTCGAGGCGCAGACTTCAATGGAGTGAGTTAAAATCCCTCGTCTAAATATTCCACACTTTAATTGTTGATGAACACATACTGTTAATTCATGTTGAGATACTCCAGGGGTTTCCCTATCAACGATCGAGGTTCTGTGAATCGAGAGGGAATTGAATGGCTCCACATTTTGTATTAGTGCAATTCAAAGAAACTTGAATAAACACAATTGATGGAATTACCCACTGTTCTTACTGCACAATCAACTTGAAAGCATATAGTGTTGATAAACAAAACTTTTATCGGAAAATGTAACTACAAAACTTGCAGTTTCGTTTGCATAAGACGTAAGAGGCAGTTTAAATTCTTAACATTTTTGGTCGTTGGTAACCCTGGCAACGCCCAAGCGTAGCACTGATTTAATAAATCACTGAATCATTGCGTAGGTACGCAAATGTGAGACACGAACATAGACAAAGGTCAGCTGAGATTAAAAACACCGCCGGCTCATATCAACACAACAATGATTGGAAAACAAACACAATGGACTTTGTTATGGCTCGTCAAGATGAGTCCGTTGCAGATGTATTGTTCATTCAGAACCTAATTATAAATAAATGTGCCGATACCCGTTTGTAACAATGTGGAGCCTTCATACATTAAGCTTTGGTTCTGTACATTTTAATTGAGATGTTTAATGTGAAAAAAATATATTACTCATTTAGCAAGTATGTTGAGAAATAAATGTAACAAATGAAAGCTTACTCATTGGTTATCAGTTATTTATTATGCCTAATGAACTGTTTTTTATAAAATATTGTTTCATGACACTGTTGCCTTATTGTATTACTGTAAATATCTTTTGAATTAAAAAAAAAGTCCGATAGAAATTAGAAACTACAGTATGATATAAAAAAGCATCTTCAAAGTTGAACTAGATATATATGTTACTTTTAAATTGGACTGACAACAACACAATCAACCTTGATCTTGACAGAGTTCGAATACATTACAATAATAGCGGCAGTGGGTTGGTTCCTGAATGGCTTCCGTTGTGCCTGCGCCTGCGCTTCCCGGCTCCACGGTGCGTCACGGCGCCGGCGGCCATGAGCCGTGGCCATCACCGGCCAGCCACCTCCATGACCTCCATTCTAAACCACTCATCACCATTCCAAGATATTGTCTCTCACGAAGAAGCGAGAACGAATAAATTAACAACTGTCATTATAAAATACTACTGTATTTTATGGCTGCAGTAAATAATTTTATATGAGTATTTACTATTTATATACATGTTATGTATTAAGCAATGCTCATCGCATTATGTGGGTAATGTCGTCACTATTGTAATACTTGATATAGTGTTGCTAACGTTAGGAGAAAACGCGAAATCGCTGCTCAGAGAGTAGATACCAAAGTCTATGGTCTGTAGCATAAGGCGACTTGTTACATGTGAAAGTTTGAAATAGGAAACATTACTGATTTCTAATTTAAAAACATTATTCCAAAAAAATAAAAGTACTTACACTAAACAGTCTCTGCACTCATTAACGATCCCTGACACTACTCTGCCCAAAAAACCACACCTCGAAGATTCGAGAAAATTCTCAGGAAAGTTCCTTAATTAAATCAGTCTTCCTTATTATGCTAATTATGTAGCAATCTAATATATTATGTGTATTGTGTGACGTGTTTCTTATTGTAACACATCGTATCGTACGATTGTGTGTTGCGTCATTAACTTATGTAAAATCTGGTAGAAATAAAAATGATGATTAACTCAATTAAATGTAAAGAAAAAAAATATTTGCCAAATATTGTATTTTCAGTACAAGTTTAAATCCCAGTTATTTCCCACTACCAGTATAAATAATTGATTCATATAAACTCAGTTACAACATATCTTCCATTACTAGTTACTATAAAACTGCTCTTAATTAAAGCATAGTACATAATACAACGTATATGTTTGTACTACACGAACTTGACCAAGTTTTTATTTCTAACATAGTAACTAAAAAAATTTCTACACATGACGTCATAGAATCTGTTGATCGTGATCTCAACGATAATAGTTACAATAAATATGTAGTAGAATACTATTCTCACTTTATACACGATACGATCGTATCGTAACTAGTGTAGTTCAAGCACTACAGGCTCGATTTATGAAGACATATTTCTCGTTAGTAGTAATGGTAACTATTGATCATTATGTTTTTTCCTGCTATCGAGCCGAGACCTATACATACAACAAACATGATCGTAGAAAATTAATCCCTCAAAAAGATTAACAGAGTGTGAACAACCTCTTAATATCTCATTGATTATTATTAATCAATTTATGTTGAATAGATAAATTGTATTTTCGTGTTGAACGCACCTATTTCAAAAGACGCTTGTATTAGTTTCTCGGGGCATAGGTCAAGCCTGTAATTGCAGAATCAATTGATTAGCATGAAAATTAATTGTCCAGCTTAGATATTACAACGATGCACATGAATTTATCGCTTCAATTATATTTGCCTATTTATTGATCTGATCGCCGGGTTAAATGTGAAGGGAACAAACAAAAACGTTGTTTAACTTGTGTAAATGATTACCATAATGATTATGATGTTTATTATGACGACGATCCGTCAATTGGTTGCAGCGACGTCGTTATGCAACGTCAAATGTAGCAACAGTATTGCAACTCAGAGACAATTGACGACGGCGACTGCGAGCCTAATGTTTATCTAAATATGTAGCAAGAAATATGCTTATCGACGCAGCACTAGATAGAGCGACTGATATTTTGATCAGATAGTTCACGATTTAAGCCTCAATGCAGTTCTTAATACCAAACGCCGTCGAAATTGCTACTAATAGCCACTTCTAAAAGTGGAAATAAATACCAAGATACTTATCTTCGGTGGCGACTAAATATCGGCATCAGGAATTCCAATATCTGACTATGATTTTGAAATTAATAACTAGTTGCCATTTATCTTGTAATTAACTAGAAACAGCTATTTAGGGCTTCTTTGCGTCTCTGTAAATTACCTTTAAGGACATTGTGAACTAATAATACAACGGCAATCATTTGCGTTTGTTTTCTTGTTCACGTCAAAAGATTTCGAGAGAAAAGCCGACACATAGTGGCAGACATAAACGCGTATAATAAATTGTCACTTACAATATATTCTCGGCAAAGTGCGTGACTGTATCATGAAAACTTATTAGGGTTCCCCAGGATATTAAATCGATCATCTCCGTCCGGATTACAGTCGTGAATTTATATTATGTTACAGTTACCGTCGGATAGTAATCCTATTATAGTCGTTATCTATTGAAATCTGACCGCCTAGAACCCACTGTCGAGGCTATAAATCTGGTGAGACATTGTGACCTATTTGTTGGTCTTAGCAGTCACGCTTGTGTTTAATCCTTTTTATTTAAATAACACTGTCAAGACTCATATTACTCTTAAATACATGCGGCCATGTCTCTGAATCAGTTTTAAAATTAACATTTATATACAGTACGGATTTTGAACTCTGGAACTTCGCTTGCGGCGATAACCTTATTTTTTATTATTTTGGACTCAAATCTGATTACTATTCTGAATCAATAACGTCTCTTTATGCACTGATGCATCTTAACATCAACGCTAATTTAGAAGTCAACAAGCGTTGTTAACATTTAGACAATCGCTCTTAAAAAAGCACATTAGCATTGTATGTAACATTGTAAAGCCATCAGTTCTCAGAACGTACTCGTACAAGTCAATCGTTGCCCGAGATACCGTTCGGTAAGTTTTAAGGATAAATCTGTCATCGCCAGCTCGCCATACACCGACTAGTGTAGTATTCAAGGCACAATGTTTAAATGTTTATAAATTCCACTCATCGGCCTTTCGCACTAACATAGTTCAATAAACATACATGCCATCGCTTCTGTCTTACTTTTACATCTAATGTTTCAAGTTTAATTTGACACGCCATATGAATGCCCGCGGCGCTCCCCGCATGTTTGTCATACAAGTAGCTGTGCACAGTTCCTCTGGAATATTTTAAAAACACATTACCGCATCTACTTAAATCTGGATGCGACCTAATTCTCATTCTCAAATGGCTCATGAGTCAGTTGTTCCTGATCGGATGGTGCACTTAACGTAAATACGATTGAGTAATGCGATGTTTATTGATTCTGTCGATTCGCTTCCTACAAAGAAAAGCCGAAAGCCTGTCATATTTAAGAATAAGATGAATTCGGAGCACGTAAACAGACGCTGGTGAAATGTTAAATTAGTAAACTATTAGTTAGAGGATGTCGCGCTCTATTCACATTCAAGTGGGCCTTAAGATGCAGAAAGAGAAGCACTGGTGAACGGATCATAAAATAACATATGAACGAGTGACCGCACGGCTGGGCCACGGCGCCACATTTCTATGAACAATGAAATGGTATGGAAATGGCGCCAAACCCTCCATCATAAGCCGCGCACGCGCATGCCATAAAACTGCATGTATTAACGTTTACACTCCGTTTATGAGTTCGCCCGATTGTGTCACGTCCTTGGGTAATGACCAAGCTTTATGTTGCTTTTGTTCGTACCTGTACCTTACGTAGGCAAAATATTATCCCTGTTTAAATAAATATGCAAGTGTGCCTGCTTAACGTGAATGTAGTCAACTTAACTTAAGTTTAATTCTGCTTTAACTGTGTTAACTGCCTTTTAATGATTATTTCATTAAGTGGATTATGAAATTTTAATCGAAATCCGTGAATCAATATGTTAACTGCTAGCTTTATTGATAGGTAATTACTAACTTGTTATAGTTAAATATGCTTAGTTAAACCTCTTTATTAGTTATATTTATTACAAGCTAAATAGATAGCTATAATTAGTGTGTCAAAGAATTATAATTATAAGCTTATCAAACGGCAAGTCCGTTTGGATCCTGGCTGGGTCTTATCTGTGCGTTTTCCCAAAAGGCTTAATTATTTATGTTTATAATTTCCATCAATATTAATAGAATGTTTTTTCATTCCTTACTGTATGTTCCAAATTCATGCACTGTTATAAAGGTTGAAAGCTTTTATTTTACCTATAGTTGGGATGTTCAAAACGGACTAATTTCAGAGAAATCAAATTAAAATAATATGGTTATGAGGAGACCTTTGCCCAGCAGTGGACACAACAGTGGGAACTAAATAGATTAAAAAAATGTGAAAATTTCTGATTGAACCTTGCATAAAACTACTATCCTCCTTCGATCAAACTTAAGTCGTTAAGGTAAAAGGGAAATATTTTAAAATGTACAGCTCCATTCCCTTAGGTATAGGGCACTCAAGTGTTGGAATACTTTTTCCGATATCATTCATTTTTCACCCACATTGGGCCCACCCAATGTGGGTAAAAATTAATAAAATCAAAACGAATCCGATACTGGATATAAATATAAATAAATATAAATATAAATATTCCACAACTATCACACAACGCCATCTAGTCCCAAGTTAAGCAGAGCTTGTGTTATGGGTACTAGACAACTGATAAACATACTTATATATTTCTAAATACATACATATTATAGATAAATTACACCCAGACACAGAACAAATGATCGTGCTCATCACACAAACATTTGTCCTGGGTGGGAATCGAACCCACGACCTCCGGCATAGCAGTCAGGGCCACTAACCACTAGACCAACAGGCCTGTCATATAAAACAGTTATGTCCATTAGAGACAAACGCCCTCAATTACAGCCTACAACATTCTTTCCAAATGATAGAAATATAGTATTGTGAAAATAAGAAACATGCCAATTCGAACTTTCCTTTTAGAGCTATGGCACGCGCCCCGGCGCGGGCGCACGTGCAATCTACCGAATTTGCTTAGACCGGCCGCTGCGCCGGCGCCACTCCACTTTCCGAATAGCCTTCGCGTCTCGCTTGTGACCTTTTACGCACGTTATACACGCCTTACGAGTCTGTGTTCCACTCCTAGTTCATAAACTAATCACGACATAAAGCGATAAAATATACAGAAAAGCTAAGAGCGATTCCACAATGATGACGCAGGTACATTACATTACACATCGGTCATTGAAAAGGATATTTGGCTAGTTTCGGTTTCATAGAGTGTTATCTCTGTTACACACTACCAACACGCGTAGCATGGCGCCGTAGAAGAAAAGACAAAATTACAGAACGTAGAAAGATTTTTACCATTTTAAGCATGGAAATGAATAAAATATAGAATTTTTTTTTTTATATTCTTCAATGGTGTACCGATTGCGACATACATGTGCAAAAAACAGTCGATTTGTATACAAATTACGATAAAATAACTTTGTCTATTCTTGGTAGAGTAGAAATAGAATTGGTCATGCTACGCGTGCTACTCGTATGTGACGTTTGTCTCTGGTTAGTCGTTAAGTTGTCGTTATTTAGAACTTCGTGCAACAGAGGTAATACGCTTGCGTCTACGAAGCCGAAATCAGTCAATTACTCTAAACAATCATTTGCTCGATGTACAATATTTATGACCTGTAGATATTTAGCATCAACACCATGAAACCACACATTAAATAAAATTAGACGTTTGAATGGCGTGATTGTAGTGTGATGTGGGTGCGTAATGTCAGTCATAACTTAGTCCGAAGTGCACCGCGCTCGTATGTGGGCTAATCAATGATCAGCCAATATATTCAATTGAAGTGCCATTCAGCCGATGATTGGCAATTCTCAGAAATACGCTTTTGTAATAATACTCTCCGTCTGAGTTCTACTGAGTACGAGCGATAACACTGGAAAATATTATTAGAGAACAGCAAACGCAATGCTAAGACTGTATTAAGGTTTTCCATAACTTTCTTAACAGTTTCCCGCGTGTAAAGTTATGCTGCTACTGTACTGTACGTAAGCGTCAGCTACCTAACGTGATTGTAAGACTAGACTCCTAAGTAAATCTAAACCCATTAGTGGATATGGCATTTAAATATTTATCCATCCAGTCATAATATTTGTGTATATGCGATTTATGTGAGAAAGGGCAGTCACAGCGCAGGCAAGGATTTTATGAATATACCTAGTAATATGAAACGTTTATTATCTTTTAGACTTTATTGACGCACTCTCTCTATTTGATATTTACAAGTAATGTCGTAATAGAGGTCATTACAAAGGGTCTTTAGCTAGTAGTATGATTTAGCACTACGATATACAAACACATAGTTCAACAAGATAACGATATTGGTTCGACGACACCGCCAATGAGCGAATGTCGACCAAACCTTAAAAACAGTATAAATACAGCATTAATATTGAATAAATTTAAATAATATGAATTAAATTAAAATTAAATTATCAATATTACATTATTCGAACCATTTTTATGGCTCCCGCTTAATCTGTCATTTATGTTTTTAAAATATTATTTAAATTTGCATTTTATGAAGACAGATATATGTTCGAAGTTTCAATTTCAAAGAACATAATTTTGATTGAAATAAAAAAAACTCCTTTTAAAGGGAGATCCATTGTTTATCGCATTTTTTTTTACTTTTTTGGCAAAAGATGGCTTTGTTAATTTAAGTTATAAAAAAAGCTGCATTATACGCATTTATATATCTTAATATCCTCATCCTTGATCATTTCGGAGTACTGCAGAATTAAAGACTTTTTTTAGCGTGGTTAAAATCATCAAATGAGTCCTCCCACCCAGGGCAGAGCGGGAGGGACTGTCAGACTTGTACTAACTAAAATCCACGGTGTCCTTCAATAGCCCTTTACGTTCCGGGGTGACGGTAATTCCTACAGTCCCGCGACCAGAATTAAAGGCTTAGTGTGGAAGTAAACACCCTATACTCAAGTTAAAAATTATCTATTTATAAGATCTACCTTTTGTACCTGTAACTTGTATGGTGTGCATAAATAAGTGTATTCTATCTATCAGTACCTATTACTACCATCCATATTCTTTAAGTTTCAGACAAACTTGTTCCAATTATTTCCCGATTATAACATTTGACGTATCTACAATATATCTCATCATCATTATCACATTTATAAAATGATCCCTACAAAAACATTCGCACTGGGGAAAATCCCCAGAGATACGAATGCATCCTCTGCTGTAATGTTAAGGAAATGCTCTTCTATTTTGTACCTCTAGTCATCCTTATTCTGGCCCTTTGTCTAAAGCCTTTGTCAAACAGACAGGCGTTGCGAATGCGAAGCGTGACGTTTTTATTCGTAATGTATGGAATTCTTTGAATCCAGTTCTCACATATCTAAGCATTGAAAATTGTAACAATCTGTTTGTAAAAGTATACCATATTTTAAAAGAGTAACCATGGAGTTTCTTGCCGGTTCTTCTCCATGGAATCGACCAACCCGAACCGAGCACCTGCTGTCAACGTTTTATAAGTGCCCTCATGGACCTATGTGAAATAAAAACTTTTGATTTTGATTTTAAGTTACATAGAAAACCGAAACCGATCCGATAGCGTGACAGAACTATCAGACTGACGTCTCGCTTCGGTTCGGTATCGCTTCGGAAACGCTTCGCTTTCGCCTGTCTGTTTGACAAAGGCGTAATAGTTTTGAGGTAAACTGTCCAACAGATGCCAAAAGCACATCTTTACTAATTTTATAAAACTGAAGAGTTCGTTTGATTGAACCCGTTAATTTCAGGAACAACTGGTTTTAATTAAAAAAATATTTTTATGTTGGATAGCCCAGTTATCAACGAAGGATATAGGCTGTATAACATCACGCTAAGTCCAGTAGGCGCCGAGCAGTGGTTGAAACCGCGGGCAACAAGAAGTGATTTCAATAAAAAACTTAATGTTAAGGGTAACTCAACATATTACTGATGATAACATACCTACTTAGCTACAACTCAACCTCATTCATTCATCGTGAAATATTGCAATAAATAAAGAAATATAGAGCACGCATATCGCAGCCTTTATTAATAACACTTTTAAGTGTTTTGAGCTCTCACACCACACTTGTGTCATAAGAGTTTCGATAAATACGCTAGCTTCAGTGCCAAAGGAAACCACCCGAAGACCATCCACAGTTGAACGTAGGCAGTGAGTCAAAGAAACACAGTCTTCGAACAACGAACGCAGTGGTAATTAAACGCCCGATGTTTGGTACCGCCTACACACAATCAATCAACAATGCAGTACTAAGGCATTATTTTTGTTATTTATTGCTAAAATACGAAACAGGTTTAATATTCTGTTTCCTCTAAAACTTTTGTTATGAAAACGAAAGGAAATGACTGAAACAAATTACTAGCAGTAGTGAGGTTCTCGAAAAACAAAACGAATTGACAAATGAACATTAAAACACGTTTCAAATACGTCTTCAGAACAAGCTCCATTACTCAGCTCTAAATGATTCTTATAGTGATTAATAGTTGCTATCCAATGCTGCTTGTTTTGAGCAAATTAACCACTTAAACCTGCCAGCGGAAGATCTAAACACATAGACAGTAACTTATTGTAAAAAAGACGGGTACCGCGCGTTTGGAATTCTAATATTCTATCAAGTTGATTTACTGCGTCAACCTGCGTAGTGTCTCGTGTCGTATTGTGCGAAATAAAATCAAGAGTCGTGCTCACATTAACCCGCATATAGCTGGCGCCACTATCTGTCACTGTTTCCATTGTATCTATCTACTTAGTAATAACAATAACAATAATGATTAGATAAAAGGATTTATCGCAAGCGTTGACATCACGACGCATCACTAATGTTGCGTCTTGACAAAATTATTAATGTTCTAAAATTATCTTGTAACAGCCAATTAACTATAACTTACGAATGGACGCGTGCGCACTCTTGTCTGTTTGTGCAGTTTCAATAGGCTGTTATTGTTAAATTTACTTGGTCTTATCATGGCGGCATATGAATGTAATTCAAGCAGATAATTATAATATAATAAAATACACAAATAGTTTTATAAAAATATCTCTACAACGTTCTACAAGGAAATCTTTCATGAAACACAATATGTAGTATGCGTTAAGTATGTGATTAGATTGCAGATAATGTTTGTCGCCAGAGGTTGAGGGCCACTCAAAATATTGTAATTAGTGTAATGAAATAAGTATTCGCGTCGTAGATCGCGTGTCCTCGCGGCTCCGGCGCCGGGCCGCGCTGGCGCCGGGCGTCGCGACGCCACCGCCCGCCTTGTTTGCACATCGCGTATGTTCTCTATTTACGCAAGTACGTTTTCGCATTATTTCAACAAACACGTACCAAATTTCAAAAATCATGACGTCAGTGAATATCCGATATTACTTGTGTTTCTGTTTTTACGACTCCGACCTTAGCCGTCCTTTTGGTTAAGCGAGGTGAGAGAAATTGAACTGTACAAATAGTTCCCAGCGAATCAGGCGAGAGCATGGTCTGTAATTCGATAACTAGATATTCAACTGTCGTCTAGGAACACATAAAGAATTAAGCGACCCAGATTAATCAGAAGATTAATGTTTAAGGTAATCAGAAAGGGTCTGGCGCCACCGCGCGCTCCTCGGTGGGCACGCCGAGTCACGCACAGTTCGCACCACTAACTGCCTGCTATTACTCATGGTAAGCCTGCCCACAGCCCACAAACCGCATTCACCTAACACTGCCTCATTAGCCAGCATTAAAATAATAACGGGTGCGCTTGCGGCCAACAACCATCCCCATTCAGAGCATTTACGATAACGTTCGCCTGAATGTTGAGCTACAAAAGTAATCATATCTGTGGAGCTCGCGGTGGCACATGGCGGCAACGAGATATTTCGAATGTACAATCACCCGCGTCCACTCACGTCTACGGCCGACGTTCGTGCATCAGTGGCGCTCTTAATAAAAAGAGAGCACTTTAACATCAAAGCGTTTTACGCAGTAAACGGCGAAAAAGGCTCAAACAAAATTATGCGCCGAGGAATGTGTTGCAGCGAGAGACACCGATTTCACAAAAATAAAACGTCGATTGTGCTCGGCATCGTGCATCGGCGTGCACAAAACAAATTCCTCAGAGGCACTTGCTGTACACTGAATTAGATACACTCGTGATCGAGTGGTGAGGGGCGCGCTGCCCGCTGAACCGTGGACACCAACTGGCGCAGCACGTCGCGCCCGCTGCTAACGCTGTGCACACGCGTGCACGCCGCGTGCGACACCGGTGCACGCCATAGTGACGTCACGTGCGGACAGTACGCAAGCTTTCAGCTGTATTACAGAGGTTATCTATACAAACAGTTATTTTTTACCCAACATATATTAATAGACTTGACATTATTTGCGATAATGAGACACTTAACCTTTATATGTAAACTTTGATTAATTAGGTCGTTTGAATGCAATATCAATATAGAGAACATCTTTTGAAATAATTTACGAGATAAAGTTTTTACAATCAATGCAAGCTTGTTATGAAACAGTCATTAATTAATACATAAATAACTTGTCAGATGTTTGATTTATTTAACAGACATTCACAGTACCCACTTTTTTTTCAGTTTGTAGTAGTTTCAGAACTGCGTCGAGCGATACAATATTCATTCAAACCAAGAAAATATATAAAGGAAAGGACAAATTATTTTGTCAATAAAAAATAAGTCTAGAACACAGACACCACCCACCCAAAAGATCTATGGTAATGAGAGAGTCTTTTTTAATGTAATTATACCCGCATTATGTCCATTTACCGTATTCACTGTGGTTATACCAACGAAAGCCGCCCACCGGATAAGGCCATCATGAGGGAACTGACTTTAGGACCCTATTATTTTTTATTAAATCTTTGTCGGTGTTCGCATAAACGAATAAACAATTTATTTTGTAAATCTCTCAGCTTATTTATTAGAGTATGTAAACAAACTGTTCGTGTACAAATATGCTCGTGTAGTTAGCAACATAAAATTATCTACTCAGCGCCAACACGACACCGTAAAATCGTGGTTATACAATTCTGAATACAAATAAATCAACACAATTTCGTTGAAACATAATATTAGCACAAAATAACTCTCACTTCACTGACATAGCAAACGATTCTGTTGCCTTTGGCGTGAAATTAATTAATTTTATTACGACAACACCTGGCTGAGATTCAATTAAAAATTATCCGTTTTACTGTCTTCAGAAGGTACTGGGGATTTATTAAAAGCATGATAAACTATATTATTACGGCAGCCGACCGGCAGACAGCCAACTGGAGTTCTCACAAAGGCAACTGTGAATCAGATTTGATGCGTTTTATAGTTACGAGCCTCAGATAGAGTTTACGGCCCGCTTACAGTTCCGCCATGCCGAGCTTTAACTGTTTATAAACCATATCGGAATCACAATTAATTCATTGTGCTAGCAGTGGTCGCTTGAATTCACTAGATATTGTGACACAACCACAACTGGAAGTAAATAGCTGCAGTAAATTCTACAAAATATTAATCGTTCCTAATAGAACAGACACTTTTGTTTACATATCTCGGCGTAAGCTAAATGAATCCCGACCACGGGGAACCTATTTAACGATGAAAGTAAAAACACTGGCGAGACATTTATTGGAGCAAATATATCACATTTTTTCTTGGAATATGACTTAGTAAATATAGTAAAAGAGCGCGTACGTTGACATCGGCGATATTTGTTCGCAAAAAATGTGTGTTGTAAGTTGTGTTCGCTAAAAAGGCGAGCAGACGGCGTCGCGGCGACGGGTCGACGGCCGCGCCCGGAATAACCAGCAGCAGCAGCTATATTTGCAGCAGCGGCGCGGGCGCAGGGGGGCACCAGCGCGTGCCATTTCTGCACCACCGCCCGGTGCATCTGAGTAATGCCATTGTAATGCTCTCGATATAGTCGTAATGAGTGGACGCGGGCGGGTAGACGCGGCGTCGGCGACGTCGCCGCTGCGGCTGAGCCGGTGAGCCGGCACGGTCCGCACCCACCGCGCACCACGCACCTCGTAAATCACTATCTGTCGCCACTGGCTACGGAAGATCCCAGATAACGTCATGCCAATAATTTGACAGCATTATTTATGTTGTATTGAATTGATTACGAATTTACGAGTAAGAGGAAGATGATGATGAACTGTGTCGGGTGCATGGCCTGATGGCGTCCATGCGGTCCATGTGTGCTGCTATACCTAATGTATATTGATGAGAGCGGTCGTGGGACCCGCTACCGCGCGCTGCTCAGTGTTCGCCGCTACACTGTCATTTGTCATCGCCAGTTCCTGTCACTGCGCATACGCATACTTTCTTATTTACTGCAATTACCTTTAAAGTCGGCAAATTTGCCGATTGCATTAAAAAAATGTACTTAATGGGATGATGAGCGACGATAATCAAGAATTACACCCGACCATACTTTGATTCCAGGGGGACATTACAAAGACTTAAATGTCATAATGTACTTTTAATGTTACTAGCTAAGTATGTATAATAATATTTAATCTAACAAACAAATATCAATTTGAATTCAACTTTGCAACGGAAAAAAATGTGATCATACCATCATAATTAAATAATAATTAATTTGCTCTTTGATTCACCAACGTATATAATATCCTAAAATTATGGAAGTGTCGTGTTACACACGTGAAGCAGGTCACTCCAAAATGGTATATTAATAGCGGCCATCAAAGAGTCTACATTTGCAAAAAGTCCATAAAGTTATATGTCGTCCAGTCGATTTCCACATGTGTGGATAGTTTTCGCGACAGATGGCCCATGACTCACTAACCTGTTGCCGACCAGAACGTTTCCAATGTAATCGACATGACAATATTTATAAATCATTTTACACCAATATTAGATGAAAAAACAAACGAAACACGACTATTAAGACTAAATTAAAGACTTTATTGGCTATTAAACGACCGCTCCTGTTTGTTAAAGTTTAGGATATCAAATATCTAGTGTTTATGGTATGACATCAGCTCCGCGTTACTATGAACTTGGTTGTAAAAAAATTACATCATTACGGAAGAAACGAAATTGTCCAAATCACTGTGATGACGTCAGGGCGAGTGTTTGGCGAGTAGTATGTCCATTATTGTGTTTAACCTTTCGGGATGCGGTTCTTTAGATATGCAAATCGTGTCGTGAAACTGGTCGCAGTGAGCACAGGTCCATTGTGGCGGTGCTGAGGCGCGGCGCGAAGGTGTCAGGCGATCACCTCACTTATCTCTTATTTCATTATCATGTTTACGATAATATTATCAGGGCGGGTATCTCCGCGTGCGCCTGCTCCCGTGACGACTGCTCCTAATTAAACAGTTGCCGACCGAGCTGCGCCCGCGTCATTAATATTGTTCAAGTCTGCGTCTAGATTGGTCTCGGACCTATTGCTATCACGATGCTCTTTCACGGTAGCTACAATGCGAATGATATGAACTATGAACGTATAATTCTTCTTATCAGAATTTAACTGTAACAACTAAACAGGCCTGAGTAGGTTTTACATGATTAAAGAAAGTGTTCGTACTATGATGCCTTTGTCAAACAGACCGACGAAAGCGAAGCGTTTCCGAAGCGAGACGTCAGCGAGACGTCAGTCCGATAGTTCTGTCACGCTATCGGATCGCTTTCGCGTTTCTATGCGACTGGATTCAAACAATTCCGTACATTACAAAGAAAAAACCTCACGCTTCGCATTCGCCACGCCAGTCTCTTTTGACAAAGGCTTGAAAGGCAGTTCCCACACGGAAAAAATATTTGTGTATGATCTGTGATCTACAAGTACTCGTACCTGTTCCGGGTCTGGGTTCAAATATTTGTGAATGCACTCACGATACATGAGAAATTCATAAAGTGGAGCACTGTTAAAAATATATAAGTGAATCTCTGAAATTAATTTTATCATTATTCATACATAATTCAAACATAAGGTCGCAAAATATCTTGAGGTAATGTTTCAGATAGCTTTTATGATCATTACCGTTTCAAGAACACCTCTCAATTCTTTTAACATACTCTTACTATATATTAAAACGAGGATCATTTTAAAAGTGACAAAATCTTCTCTTTGAGACTTCCGAGAATATCTAGAGGAGGAACATCAAGTCAATCGTGTGACTTCTTGACTCTACGAATTAGAAGAGCTATTGAAAAATATGCAGTGTCATTATAATGAGCAATAATTCCCACTAGACTGAAAAAAGCACGGCAAATGACTTCAAGGTCTGTCTTGGTTATTGTTATATCTACGGCTCTCTGTTGTCAAGGCTGAATTTAATGAAAAGGCGGCTAGTAGGCTTACCTCCAAGTTTTTGGCAAATTTTGAGTCGTTTTGGCAAAAACCTAGCGTTGCCTTGCAAGTTACATTACGTGCAACATGTTTGTCTAAAATTTTAAAATGCCCAAATCACAACCCTTACTTGCGTTGAATTTAAAAAAAAAACAACATTTAATAACCGAACAAGATAAAATAATGCTTAGAGGACACAAAACCTACTTAAATACAATATGTTTTCAAGTTACTTTTTAATTGACTTCAAAGAAGGAGGAGGTTGTCAATTCGACTACATTTTTTCATCATCATCAGCCAGAAGGTGTTCACTGCTGAACAAAGGCTCACTTATTCACGTCTTAAATCCTAGCAATTATCAAAAACACAGTACTTTAGCGGAACACCAATCTGTACTAAAGTTTTCAGTCACAAGAACAATATATAAAGAAATACAAAAAGCACTTACAGTTCAAATCTCCAGGACACGTCTTGCAGCACCTGCCGGGCAGCAGAACTGGAGTGTCACAGGATGGTTCGGGACACTCGTTCTTGATGTTCCGACAGTGCACTTTAGCTACCACTCGTCTTTTTTTTTGGACCTGCAACACATCACTAGTGTTAGAAAGTCTGTTTTCTTAGATATTTTTCTGTTATTTATACTCTGGTCATTTATTGATGGTTGATTTCACAATGGTTGTTTTTGAACCCATAGTATACAAAGGCGTGCGCATGTACGTGGTTGTTTTATTGTTGGAGTTGCGTGCACGCCGCGTTCACGCCATGAAGCCCATCCAACACCCACCAAATAATTCTATACAACCCTCGTTTTCCTATCCAGAAACCACAAAGGTATCAATATACTCGTCATTATGAACAACTTTAAGTATTGAACCAAACCTAAAATCGGGAAATATCGATTACCGCATGAACTAATTGTATTTTTTTCTGACAATAATGAGAACAACTCACCGTAAAGAGGTTTCTAATAAAAAATAAGGTTGTATTTGACATCCAATGCGTGCACGCACTACACGCCAAGCACTCGCATTTGGTTTGCTCCAGTTTTAGAGAACTAGGTAAGTTTATTTTATGTACGATCTCTCTTGTATTGTTCCTCATTTTTTTTTATTTAGCAACAGTTTCACATTTAACGACCATCTCACTTGATGGTAAGCGATGATGTGGTCGACGGTGAAGCACACTAACTTAGAAGCTACCTATTCACTCTTGACTTAAGAACCCCAAGGCAAGTACTACAGTCATAAGAACAAAAAAGCATAAACACATGGTTGTCTCTTCAATCATCATTAAAATGAGCATAGTATATGTGGTGCAAAGTTTTGGGAATACGTACCGCAACACACTCACATTTGATGCAGTACATGACTCCGAAGGGCGGGCCCAGGTCCGCGAACCACTTGGAACCGAGCTCCATCGCTTGCTTGCCGAATAAACATTCTGAAACAAAGATAAAGACATTATATTAGTGCCTGTGGAAATTCGCTGGTGAAGGCAAAGTCTAAAGTCAGGTGTCCAAAAATAATTATCATTTCAAATAATTATTTTTTACAGCAGTGGCGCAAAATGATTATAACTTGAAAACATGGCAAATTGACGTACAATGTCTAATTTTCCTAATAGACCAACATCCAACGACACAGTGGCTGAGCGATCGGACTGCTGTGCTGCATGTTATGGGCTCGATTCCCGCATGGAGCAATTATTTGTATGATCTACAAGTAGTTGTTCCGGGTGGGGGCATTTGTGTACGCGAGTTTATATGTTTATAAACGCTCCCACGGCACAGGAGAAATACCTAGTGGGGCAACGTTTTTTCAAAAAGAAAAAAAAATATGCACAGACAACAATCTTGAGATAATACCCAAAAACTGTTACTTTCAAGTTATAAAATTTCTCATTTTTATCCAGTCAGTGCTTACAAACACATGCTAAGCTTAAATGACTAAATGTATAAATTTGCATAAACCAGAAAACGATGCACATCTTAAAATAATCAGCGATAAAGAAAACAGCAAGAGTAAATAGTGAACGAACATGATTATTTAGCTTTCAATAAAGTCTAAACAAATAGACGTAATATTACCGTTCTTTATCTCTCATGTATGTAATCAGTGATTTGCAGTTAAATGCACACAACTTTTATCGTATTTCTTTTGGATTACTACACTTAGGCTACGTGGCGTAATTCTGAATTTCTCATCTAAGCTTTGAAACCTCACTCTCCTGCCTTTTCAATTCGCGTCGCGGGACCGCCCATAAAGGTAACCTTAACCCTGGAACGCAAACGGTGACTGAAGAAACAGGGGGGATTTTTTGTCAGTACAATCTGACAGTTCCTTCCACTCCACGCAAGGCGGGAGGAGCCATTTCATGATTTACCGTCCAAAAAAAAACTAAATTAATTCGAAGTCTGCGTAGCATGACTTCTCTAATACTCTCCATTTCAGCAGCATCCTCCTTTCTAACAATTGATCCTACGATTCTAGGTAATAATTTGGGGTTTACAAGCCGTTCATTCTACTCCATATTATTTGATTTACAAGTTAACTATGTTGCCTGCAAGCACAGGTTAACAAGTTGCATTTACATACCGAACTCGTGAGCGAACATCTAAAAATAAAAGTTGCATCGTAGTGTTAAAATGAATGTAAGTAAGTTCATGCGCGACACTCTTGTTTCTATGCAAGGGAAGATCTTCAGGGATTTAATACGATTTTATTATGTATTGTACATGACGATTTTATGCTGAACCGATCAGGAACTTGCTTCTACAAATTTTAATACTGTTTTCGATATATAAGTCAATTGATCGGGCTGTCTGCCTCCTCCTACTCTAAACATATAATATAATTTTGATAATATGAACGAAAAAATAGTATTAGTAATGAAGTCAGACGATACTTTGCGAAAATCCGTGACAAATGTCTCGCGGAATTGAATTTAGATGTTTTTTCCGAATAATATTATATTTTGTAAATTATCTTATAATTAATTCACTTAAGTGACCGAAAGTTTAAATAACCACTTACTATTTGCAGAGAATCCTATGGGCGATAGGTATAATTTCAATATAGATTTTTATGTGAATATATTTTTAAGCCAGTAATGGTATATTTAATTATAATATTCCACAAATTGGCTTATTCTATAAGCCAGTACATAAGATGTGGTTATCCCGCCTGCGCCCCTCACCCCCGGCAACTCCGCCTTTTTTATGTCAGTTTCATAGCATCGTAGAGGCTTTATATCAACAATTATGGACTAACTAGATTTTCGATTCAAGGTGCCTCTTCATCGATTTTTCATATTCTGTATACAAAACCACTGAACATGACTGATGCTATACATACAATCAAACAGCGAGAAAATTACAGTACTGAAATATTTCTTTTTTTTTCCTTTTTTTAGTATGTATTTATTTATTTTGTTATTAAAAAATATGAAAAGCACTCACTAAAATCTCAATGTAATAGTTACGTAACTTTATCCCGCAACAAACCGACTGCAAGCGATTAGGTGTCGCAGATAGATTCAGTATCAGATGCGTCGGGTCGATAAGGTGGCCGGCCTCTATATATAGGCGTCACTGTTATCTTCCTCTCGTAACTATTTAATTAACCTCACTCCCGAGTGCACTGATAACAGATGAGACATGTTGCGTGAGAACATATTGCTCTTGGTGCCATTTACAAGTAGTTACATTATCGTTAATCCAGACAGAATTAAAATTCAAACAAAGCTTTTAAAATGTTACAAGAGTCTGACATCTGCGGACAGTGACACGCGCCACATTTCACAATAAAAAATAAAATATGTGGCTACAACGGATAATACAAAGTGGTGAACAACTCAATACCGGAGCTATGCGATATGAACATAGTTGTGGCAGCCGACGTCACGCGTAATGAGGAAGAAGGGTGACGCCAATGATGCGCCGGCGACCCATATTCAGGATGCAACGATCAATACGTATTGCGTTACCGACGAGATACAGCCACCATTATCTTCATGTTTTATTACAGAATTTGCACAAGTACGTCAATTTCATTAAAATTGCAAATTATGAATGCAACTCCAGGAGAAAGTACTTGTTTATATTTTTTTTTCCTTTCATGTAAGTTCGTAAGTGCCAAAAAAGCATTATTTACCGTCACACCTACTCGATCGTTAAGAGTATTGGGCGGCGCGAGCGCAAACACGCCGCGTTCACACACACCACCTATTTTATAAGCCGCCCGTGTTTCTGGACTTTTGAATGTATGTATATAAAAATATTATCTCTGACATGATTTAGGCATATAAAGTGAGGCGAGACATCGCGTAACCTTCCTTTCGTTTTCTCGGAAACGTTGGCGATGAGCCAGAAACGCTTCGCCAGGGAAATGAAGTATTGGCGACGCCCGTCTTATGCTTCTTTCACGATCTGTTTATGGAATGTACTCGATGCGACCCGCTGTTTATTTTGAATTTATCGCCCACATATTGGAAATTTTCACGATTTCATACAAAATACAATATATGGCTATATAAATTTTCCATCAGAAAGCGAAAATGCGAAAACCATATTTTGTTTGTAAAAGTATTAAACACATTTAAAAGAGTTTTTATATTTTCAATAATTATAATCGAAACATGAGTTTATCATAAAAATAAAGCGTATCTCCATATTTTATTAATAAATGATATACTCTGCGTGTGTCCACACATAGGTATCGTCTTGGTACAATTTGCAATCTGCCGAGCGTGGCGTGCTCGGCCGGGCCCAGGGTTACTGCATTGTGTCATAGCGGCGCATAGATCACGATCAGTATGAGCCGCATGTCAAACCAGAAGTATATGGTCAGCTCATTGAAGTGTGCGCAAGTTGCTTCAATAAATCCTCTACATAAAAGGGTTGAAAGAGGCGTGCGCCGTATTTCAGCGCGCGTGGGCAGCGCATAAATTGTTCGTTCTGAATTAGCCTTAAGCAGGATATTTTGACATTCGCTCTGCCGACACGCTGACTAGTTTACACTCGCACTCCGAGTGTGGAAATACTTCACGAGACGATACCGCCGCCGCCGCACAGATTACCATTCATCATCACTAATAAATTCAACAGCATCCTTCGCATCGGTGTTCCGGTTAACGAGCTGAACAGTTGGCTTTCTTTTTATAGTAGTATCGTTCAGAACATGGTTCAGTATCGTACAGTCGCACAGAGCAGCGCACTGCAGGGCGCGGGTGTAAGCGACTCGCCGCAGATCAGTCAATTTGCTTTGATCAGTGTATCATTAGATACACACACCCACACGCTGAATGATTGCTCATTGTGCCGCCCCTTGGCGTGCACTTAATATTACGTATACATCGGCTGTGACGCTATCATACCCAACCCACGACTGCTAACTATAGCTGTGCTATGCTACATCTCCATACTTTTCTTGTCGTTTTTTATTTTGCGCCAAACTGAGACATCAGCTTATTTGGTATCAACAATAAAGTGAAACTGTTTGTTACCTTAAACAACTCCGCGTTTCATTTCAATGTTGCCTGTATTAGTCAAATTACATGAGCAAAGTTCTCGGAGTATATTACCTGTTCTCCTTTTTCAGAAGTCAATGAGATGTTTTATCTTACGTCCATAACGAAATGTACAAAAATAGACCATCCCATTTTAGCTCGGCATTGCTTTAGATTATTTCTGTGGGTCGGCTGACATCGTGTCATATATAACTGTTGACAATCCCATATAAGAGCTAGTCTGGTCTATAAAAATAGTGTGTGGCATGATTCGGTAGTCGGTCGGTGTGCTCGTCCTCAGGTGTGGACCGAGGCGGGCGGCGCGCGGCTGTGGCGAAGCGCGAGTATTATGTAAAGCGCGGAGTATCGAGTGTCACCGACAGGTGTCTATCGCCGCTAATAATAATTACTATAGCACATTGATCTGATCACTCGCTCCAATGAATCAAGTGTAACACTGCCATTACGCGTTTAATAAACACATCAGTAATCTGTATGAATCAACGTCGGTCACGCGTGCATTCCCGAGCGGCAGCGCCTCCCAGTGCAACAAATAGCTTTATGGTGTTATAATGGACCGCGTTATTTACACTACTATAAACTACACTATGTTCACTAGCTCTAAATCCGAGTAGAATTAGAAATACACGCTTTTTTGTCGGCAGCTTGTTAAACTAATTAAATGAGCCGTCTCGGCAAGCTCCTTACTAAATTAATTGAATGTAGATAGCTGCATACTTACCTTCACACTATTTTTGTATAACGAGGTGAACTGCACAAATAATACAAAAACGGTTGATAAAATGTGCAAAAAGACTGCGGCGCCTGACTGTGTGTTAACATTATAGTGCGAATACAGAGTACAGTACGAATATTTTTATTTTTACTTGATATTCGACATTGCTCTGTTCTCAGTTTTGTTACAACCGGTAAAGAGTGGGTCCACCTATTGGTTGCATCAACAGCTAGAGAAGAAAATCTGTTTATGTGTATATAACATTCATTAATTCGAAACTCAATATCAATCTTTTTTTTTAAACGTTCCCCCTTTAGGAATTTATCCTGCGTCGTGGGTACGTTTACAAACATATAAATTCACATACACAAATGCCGATCCAACTACTTGTAACCCGAAGCAACTACTTGTAGACCATACAAATATTGGCTTCGTGCGGGAATCGAACCCGCGACACGCAGCGCAGCAGTCCAATTGCTCACCCAGTGCGCTAACTGCAATAATTATGAATATTTTCGTTTTCGGACGTTCTTTAACAATATTATTCGCAAAACGTCGAGAAAGAATTCGACTGAACTTGATGGCGACACAAAAATTTATTAAAGTAAAAACTCTATTACTATATTCTACATAAGCATTAAATACTGATATTTATCCATAATTTGTTTTTTTTTAAGTGTATGTAGTGTAGAAAAAAAAAAACAAAATCTTGTAAGTAAAAATATGAATATTGTGCGCGAATGACATCATTTTCAAACATTAATTAATGTTAATTTAGTTTAAATTCGCCAGACTGGCCGGGAGTGGTGTCGATATTGTCCGCTTTGTCTTCAACACCTGCACTCAAGTTCTCAAGTTACATTCATAAATAAATATTAATGGGTCACACTTTTTTATAGTTTCCAGAAATTAATTTAATATCAGTAATATTACTTTTGATTTCATTATTAATATTACAATATTTCATTGTAAAGAAGGCGACATGAAATTCACGTAAAGGGTCTACTAAAAAAAATGCTTACTACTCGTAATAATATAACCTGAAAGTACCTTTTTTTTAGCTTTGTAAAATCATCAAATGAGTCCTCCCACCCAGGGCAGAGCGGGAGGAACTGTCAGACTCATACTGACTAAAATCCACGGCGTCCTTCAATAGCCCTTTATGTTCCGGGGTCACGGTAATTTGTGAAACCCGCGACCAACCTGAAAGAACCTTCAGGCATTTTAAAGGAAATGAAAAAAGCGCCGCTATACGACACCACAATCACTTCGTTGACGCCGAGCTTAATACAATTCTTTCACATCAAAGGCATTGTTTCAGTGTGTCACACAAAGTAGAGAAGCGAGTCGGAATTTCTTAGAAATTTGCAAAAAATATCATACGCATGAACTCTCCTTGATGTATAAGTAAACCAGTTAAACGTTTTATTTTTTTATTTAAAGTATGAAACGTGTGAACCGAGTGTCAATTAAAAAACGCGTGGAAATAATTGGTGCAATAAGTACTTTTAACTCCTGCACAATTGTAGAAGAAGTGGACTACCGTCATGTACTGCACTTAGTATGGACAGTAAGATCATTTTTTGAGTATTTAATAACAAATGACATTAAATGAAAATGTTTTTTTTTAATAACTAGCTTTGATACAAGCTCAAAAACCCAAATACATGTTCGCGGAAACTGCGACCGAAAATTGCATTGTGTATAGGTAACCGTTTAAATATTCTACGTACTTTACAAATGATTTTATTTAAGTTTCTTATTGAATAAATCGAAATAAGAAGCTAAGACTTACAATCAGTCTGTGTAGTGTTTAATAAAATTATTACACGCACTTTATTTAACGAGGCGCGAGTCAGACGCGGCATCAAGACGACGTGCGACGCGACGAGACGCCTCTCCCGATTAAAACCTTTTTAAAATTGTCATAACTGCGCTCCAACATAAGCGACTGACTGTTTTTATTATTTCTCAAACTAAACTAAAAACTAGCTCAAAAATAAATTGCAAAAATAAATACATTTGTTTTGCTATTATTTTTATTACTTACGTAACATATAAACGTCACGCCAAACAGTGATCAACAACAAAACTTTCATCTATACTTAGATGTATTCTCGAAACTACTGCATGCAAAACTGCCAGTGCCAAATGATAAATGATTAATAAACTCTTTAATAAAAAAATGCCATAGATTTCACGTCGTTTTGTGCTCTTCATAATTGTCATCGGTTACTCCGGGCAAACAATAAATTATTTTTATAAAAACATTTGAACGCGATGCAAAAAAAACAAACTGGCAATGCATAATTGTTATTAATAGAATACTTTTAAGAGACTGCTACATCTTCAGTAGAAGGGTAGAAATATATATAATATTTACATAGCAGAATCAATTAATCGACTGATATTGGTATTGGATAAACAGCTTCTAAAGGAATCTCGATTTCATGAATAAAATACTAATTGGCAGTTTTACTTAAGTAAATTTGTGGCGCACCGCGGTCAGTATGACGGTGCGGCGACACTGAGGCGTCAGGTTCTCTCGCAAAATCTGCGGGAGATGTTATCATGGCAATAGGCCGCTTTATAGTTGTGCTCGAGTGTAATCGTCCTCGCTTACATTATGTACACGGAATATGCATTGCAAGGTTGACGACATCGGTGCCGGCGCGCCTTCCTGCTCCTACAGACATATCCATTCCTTTTACTGACAGGCCTCCTTAACTTCTCGCCGGTGGTCCTTAACGATTCATAACCGACTTTATCCTATTTAAATTAAAGGGCACATAAATATACTCCTCTCATATCGAGTCTGCTAGTTATTGATAGCACCGCATATTTCTCGACGGCTCGGCTACGTCCGATACCAAAAATAAATTATATCTTTCAACATTTTTTATTTAGTTGCGATGTGTTAATTATATTAATATGTTTGATGCAGATCGTTTAGATAAACTTATCAATTAAACAGATATTTAAAACATTATAATTCATTTAAAAACAAACCACGACGACGGTAGTAATAATGTTCGTCAGTCGGTATCTTGGAGTATAAATTGTCTGAGTATTAATAGAGTCTCGTTTCCCTCAACTTTTATTTATTATTGTAGACTTCATTGACTGGGCCTGGCGCCTGCTTGTCGCAATTGTGACTGGTTCTTCTCGTTCTATATGTCCATAATTCAACGTATATATGTTTATTTCCAGTGTATCCTGATTAAAATGCAAGAAGGCGACGTAAAGGCCGTTTACATTGTCAAACCAATTAGTAGGAACCATAAAAATCATACAAATCATTCTCCTTCCTTATTGAGCACGCTACGTTGACCGGCGGCGTGATCTTTATTTTCTTATAATTTGGGAACACTATTATATTGCGACAGTTTTACGAGGTGTAGACAGCTTAAGTAGTACAAGGCGCGCTTAATGCGGCGTTGGACACCATATCGGGAACAAGGCGCGAGCTTCGAGTTTCAGCGTCAACCGCCAGCTCTCATACAAATTGTGCGCAGCTCGTTAAACCGTTCGGATACTTAATGGCTTATTATTGAATATGATAACAAAAATGTCCAGGAGCGAGCAGTGGACGTGAGCCAACTTACTCAACAAAAATATCGTATATAATTTATTGGGTATCATTCTACGGATGCTTGGGGAGTGAGCGTGTCTTACAGTTGCACCTCATAAAAACAAACTAAAAAATATTTTGCGAACATGTGTCGCCATCGAACCACGGATTTAGCCGGCGATGCATATTATGTTTCTCACGGAAAATAATATATATGTCATTTCGGAATAGTTTTCACAAAGAAAACAAATGACGGGACATTACTTTCTGTCGAAATAAAACGTCTCGTCCTTTATGTGTAGTAAGGTCATCTAACGAAATTGTGAGTAATCTGAATCGAAATAGAAGCGCGCGGATGGAGATACATCGCAATTGACATACCGTACTATATTGAACCAGAACATATATTTTATCATCTTATTTTGATTTTGCAAACTAAGAATAAACATTGAGTACTTTAAAATCTAACCTAATCTAATAATCTAAAAGCTAGAATTATTTTTCTCAAAGCTAGAAATAGTTCTGAACTCATAAAATCTTCATATTAATTCTACGTTTATGGTACGCTACCTTGTTTGGGTAATGATGAGATCGTAAATACAATAGGTGAAACAACAACAACAATCACGAAAATTCAGTGTAGCACTTTAGGAAGTGTCAACCCATAAATCAGAAACAGGCGCAAGCGCATATACGGCGTGCAATGGGCATGGCTGTAAAAAAACATTCAATGGCAAATAGTTCTGCCTTCGGCTACGCCTACCCAAATCAAATACCGCCTCACTTACTCAACAGAGTTATCAATCAGACGCAAGAATGCAAATTTTAATTGTGGTCGGGGCTGGGTGTGCGTCGCGCGATATTATGATCGCAATTTATTCGCACTATGGCAGCGCGCATGCGCGGGGCGGGCCCGCAGTCCCGCACACTCCGCGGGGAGGGCACAACCGCCAATTATGAATAAACTAGCTCTACTACTATGTTAATAAGACTTGAGATTTTTCCTCGACGATTTCACCAGGCGAGTACACTCATTAATGGTTTTGTGGCACCGTTATCAGACCTAGTAGAAAGCCTCATAATAATCTCGAAGTGATTATGCAGGTCTTCACTCCTGCGCATGCTTGCAAATTTTGTGTAAATACAGCGTCCAAAACATGACAAGACAGGCATTTGTAGTTGATTAATGCTCAATTTAAGCCTGAATCTATTTTAGGATTCTCAATAACGAATGTGATTAACTCAGAAACACCGGTGCCTAAAAACCCAAACGACCATAATATTTTGAAGTGAATCAGATGACAGATATTACTGTAAAAAATGTTTTTATTTATTCATAATTTTAATCTAATCTTGTAAATAAATTGTTGACATGTTATTTCATTTAATTTGAATTGAATTTCAAGATAGAACTCAATTAAACGCGTGGGTTGTACAGAGAGTTAGGGTAACCGGCTAACGTACCTAGGTATACTGAAAGCGCTACAGATTGTATGTGTCACTTTTCCTTTAAAGCTCGTGTCAACTAGCTGGATATAAGATAAGGTACTGTTAGCAGCATTACGAAATATTTGAACTTTCACGAGGTTTCCAGCGCGGTCCCACAGGGCGAGACATAGCGCCGCATGGCGTGGGCTTGACCCCATTTCCTGGTCTAAATATAATTTTACTTGATCATTTAATTATATGGAGATTAATGGGCTGGCGGGGACGCCAGCATTCACTTTAATATACAGAAACATAGCAAAGCGTGGACTACGTCACGTCACCGCTAAGCCACTGTCACGCCACCGCTGCATACGTCACGACAACGACACACATTTGTCTATTTCGTACGAAACAAAACACGAGCGGTGCAAGAATTTACTAAAGCCAGCGGCACTTGCTGATACAAATAAACAACTTGATTGAATATTACTTCTACCAGAAACTTGGGCTTCTAAGAACAGATCAACCAAAATACATCAATTATTATTAGACTGCTTTAGAGGACTTTAATTCGCCGCTATAAATATTACATAAATCGTAAATAACATTTTCTGTTTAACTATTGAAGTAGAATACCAATCAGAGTTAATCCTTGATAATTTATTAGCGACCGTGTACTTTAAATTGGAACATCATCGGATCTAGGAGTACCCATAATTACAGGCAAATAGTATGACGTATTATTAAAGTATTAAGTCAAAAACAAGGTTAAATGACTACATGCAGGCCTCATAATGATGGTGTCGACTGTACGTAGGCTACGCGGGTGGGCTGTATGCACACATCCGATGCATAGTCGCGCACCATGTCATTTACATCTCAAGTAATAGTGTCGCCGAGCGGCACCAACTATAATTCGATTATCTTATCGATATCGTTTTCATATTCCCACTCAAAATATCATAAAATTAAATCTATAAAGGCTTTGTGAAGGCTAACAAGTTGGCGCTACGCAGAAAGGAGTAGAAACGCCAGTTTATTCACTATTTACATTTGAATTGGATAATGCGGTGCGTACCGACTTTCCCCAGAGAACCAGCCACTTGTAGCACTTCGTCTGCATGTTGAGTGTTAACAATAATATACATTGAACTATCCTGATTCAATTATCTAAAGGGAAACTGTTATTTGCACTTAGGAATACATTTGATTGAACCGTATCCTCAATTCCGTAGCCGTTGAATACATACAATATGTAAATATACAAGTACACCGGTGACGACTTCTAGCTTCAGTACCTCAATCATGTCAATAAAAACACACCCTTGAAGTTTATCTAAAAGAAATTGAAAATAATCTTTTCTTACTGAAGTTTTGACAAATTGTGCTACAAAAAAAAAACAAATCTCGTAGCGGCGTAGGCCCAACACAGTTCACATATTTTTGATATTTTTTTTTGCAAAACTTTATTTCCTCAAAGAACAAGTCTTTACCTAACAAAAAAAGTACTAATAATACGACTTACTACCCATTTAAGCTGTGTTAATTACCACCCTGTTGATATCTACGCGCAATTCTATTTTTAATTCAATTACTAGAAGTATAATCAGTATGCATAATCTGAATAACGATAGTAAATATCAGGTGTGTTTTAGCAAACTCATTAATCAGTCAAGATAATCTGAAAAGCAATAGTGGATATCACGCTCTCCACTTTTCGCGAAACTCTTATCATCGTAGTATCCAGATAAGGCCATTGTGATACAGGGAAGGAAAGACCATTAAAGTAATCACTGGAAACAATATCTACTGTATTATAAGATTACTAATTATATTATTGTTATTAATCCAATGATTTATATTTATACCGGTTTCAAGAATCGTTTTCCTTTATCATAATTATGAGAAGTTATTATTTGAGAATGTGGCGAAAGAGTGACTCGGACGGTGAGCTAAAAGCGTTATTTATTCGTGTTTGGTGACAAGGCGCCTCTCTGCGCCCGCGCCTCTGGCCGTCCTAATTAAAATTTAAATTTAAACCCGACTTTAGGATTAATTTAGGTTCCTACCTTCCTCTACCCTATAAACAGGTACTGTCACTGAAGCAATACAGACTCCATTTTGACAAAATATTCGCCGCAGAACCTAAACCACATTTTATATTATTCAAATTAAATTATTGCTCTGAAAACGATAAAAGGAAATTTTGTTTATTGGTCGACCTTTGTGTAATATACTTATTCGAAAAAAATATGTCGCTGATGCAGACTTCACCGCATGCATCAAGTATTTTTTAAAAGCAGGACAAAATTCGTTCAAAATTCATACACATTTGAACTGTTTGACTGAACATGTTTGCTGCTTTTAATACAACGCTATCACATATAGAACTGCAAGTTAAAACTTCAATGACATATGACTGATATAGATACAGAAGTTCACATTGAACGTACATTATCCTATTACAAGTTGACTGTGAGCATGCTAGACTTGCACATTCTTGAACTAAACTGCAGCAGCCCTGGCGATGGCGATGTGTGGAGTATCCCATGTCGGGTTCATGTTTCAATAGATGTCCTAGTGATACGTCAGCGGGTGTTAGGTGCAACAGAGTGCGCAGGATCCCGTCCGCTCGCATCAACTACAACCATTACTTTACTGCATAAACGCAAAGACACCACATACAGTCGCTTTCAGTTCTCGTCAAACACTCGCGGACACGCAGCGTTCCCACAACCGCAATCTAGTGAAAAACTTCTGTTACAAAAGTGCTTTCTATAATTAGTTTGTTGCTCAATTCAAAATAAAATGAAAAGGTGATAACAAATGGAGGGCGAAGGGCGTGTCGGCGAGTTTGAGTAATGGCCGTCGCGGGCGCTTCGCGTCTTGCGTCGCAATCGCCCCATGCGCCTGCGCTGGTGACGCGCCCGGATTTGAATACAATGCCGCGATACCTCAGGGCCGCCCGCGTGCACGCATGCATAATCCTTTGCAGTTTATTTAAAATCTGCCACATTCTCCGCAAGACTGATGGCTACATCTACGAATCTGTGAACAATACGCCGACATACACCCACTCGAATGCTTTTTGTATCAATTGACCTCCATTTGTAGTCCATTTGCAATTAATAGTGACGCTCGAACGACGGCTGCAGCTCGAAGTTATTGACTCCTCACTCGTTTGTTATTGTGACTCGAAGATTACATTCAAGGCTGTGTAGCCACCGTGACAACGGCTGGTTATGTAGACCATATATGACAATGAAGCCGCGGTAACCGCAGTTACTCGTTAAGAGAAATGCCGGCATAAACATGTCTGAAATGAAGATAAACTCCCTGTTGAATAGTTTGAAATATTAGCTCGACTCGAGTGGCGACTGTGGGTGTCGCTACGGACGCCAACTACACGGAGCCCACTCGTCTTGCTGCGCGTACGCACCGTTCATCTTGCTGGAGGAAGCACAACGTGAACCCTAACATTACATGTACTATTATGTCATGTCAATGTTCGCAGTAAGACGTTGCTCTCATGCATATGTGATTTGCATCATAGTGAAACATACTTCAGTGTTTATTTCGACTGCCGACGTCAAATAACAAAGGAACTGATGACCAATCGACCTTTAACTTGGACAATTATCTACAGTGACGCAATGCTCGCTCGGCACCTAGACGATCTGAACTCAGTATTGCTCTATGTGGACATCGGCCATGGTACAATATTGGTCATATATAGGAGCAAAAAACTCGTAGACAATGAAAGGAGGCGAGGGGGCCGGTGTTGCGTCCTCGATAGCTGCGCGGCGGCGGCAGCAGCGTCGGCCCGACCAGTGCCTATTTGGGAGCAGAGGGCTCCCTATTTGGAAGGCTGCGTTTCGAGTCGAGATCGATATCGAGCGGCCGGCGCAGCGATGCGACGCCACCCGTCAACGAGCCGTCACTCTCGCGCAACCTCTTTTGTCGTTATTTTACATTACACCACTGCACATAGGACCCTACAACAACTACAAACGTACGTTTTACCTTTTATAAATTTATAACTCTCGCGTCGAAATTGTTACCATTCAACTCAGAATTGTTTATTTGCTCTTAAAACAATCGATAACCGTAACCTAAATTCAAAGTAAGTACCTACTCAATCCAATTTAACAACTACGTAAAATCAATATCAGCACAGATATAAATTATTTAACTTTTAAATGTATTAGAGATCAATATCGGTAGGTACAGGCTACGTAACGGAACACACATAATACGTCAGAACAACTATGTATACGACATAGGATGATCTCAGGAGGTTGTAAATATACAATCACGAATATTATTTTTGCACCTTTGAACAATGTGCAGCACGACTTAACACTTCGGATAATAGTGGCTACACATACTGTTAACATATAAACTGCTAACTTGTATTGTATTTATTCATAAAAGAGGTATGTTTGTAGGGAAAGGTTGCGTAATAAGTTTCTGTAACCGAATGTACGCAATCATGATAATTTATGTGATTGATTATTATTTTAGATTTATCACGATTAACTGCCAATCATATTCGAAGATTATATTATTGTGTATTAAAACTTATCAACTGCCTTATCAGGTAAAACAAACGTTATTTAGTGAGTCAAGCGGTAAATGAGCGAATTTGCAAGGTCGTTCAATATTTACTATCTTTGTTTGTGCTTGTAAAATGAAAAGGACAAAATGGTGGCGATGTGTACATTGTTTGTAAGTTGGTACGGACATGAGGCCACCCATCACTTAGTCTACAAGTGGGTCTACAATAAACTGTGTGTGTTTAGTATGAGTAACGCTAATTTATGAGGGCTCATACCTGTATATCAACGAAGCACTATTTCACTGTGACCGAATTACACCGTCCTAACAGTTTTAACGCATTCTGTTCTATTATCAAATATCTCGTAAAATGTCTGAGCATTCACGTAAAATGTTCTAATAAATTTATGGACCAACATACATTAAGTCGTTAAAAATCACACAAATTTCATGACAATTTATTCGGTGATGAAAGAAAAGACAGTTAGCATGCTTGTTTACTTCAAGTTTTGATCTACCTTGAACGTCTAGTCGCAAAACATGTTTTTTCAAATCTTTGTTTATTTACAAAATCATTATTCATTTATAATTACAGAGTTTTAATTAAAAGATAGACTCAGCGAATCAAGTTACTGCTCCATCAGCACCAATATTAGAAATAGCTGTCCTGTTCACTAATAGTCGTTAATTACAGTCTAGTTTCCGCTGACATTACCAGAGGATATTTTATTAGCGTCGGCTACAACTAGCTATCGCCGCTAGGAGGGAACGCCTCCCGAGTAAACATGAATGGTCTCAGTTCAGATGTTCGCAGCAATTAAATGCGTGCGCGCGCGCAATTTCATGCGAATCGCTCTTTGGGTCGGCGGTTGGCAAAGCGAATTTCGCTAATGCGAGTGGGTATTAAAAAGCATGGTCATATTTATAACGTGACGTGAAACCGCGGTGGCGCGGGGGGAGGGGGGGAGGCGGGCGCGCGTGCCCGAGCCGTTAAGCTGAATGAGTGCTCGTTAAAAAGCAACCCGCCGTGTAATTAGCAGCCGGCACTACATAAGCCAATGAAAATAAAACAAAGTCGCATGTCCCACGGCCCCGGGCGCCTCGTGACTGCTCTCACGGATCCATCACGAAATTTTACACTCGCACTGCATCTTATTAAGTGTTATGAAAGGCCTCTTGTAAGTGACAGTGCCTTTTAAGGCAACCCAACGCCCTATGCGATACCGGCTGACCATTTATGTTGCATGCGGCTCTTTAGCTATATGTAACTAATTTTTTTCAAGTAATTATCAGACATATACCCAACTTATCTTGGAGTTTCTAGGTTTACAACCGCATTGTGCAATTACACGGAAAATTCAAGCGCGAAATATGTAAAATGATACCTAAATAAAACAAAACTACTGAATTTTTTTTTGACTGAAACTTTTCGGACATCGAACAGATATACCTTGCACCAGATACCGGTATGGACAATATGTAAATAAAACAAGAATGCAAGAAAAAATATAGGTTTTTCTGCCAACAGCAAACCTGCATGGCTTGAGGTAACAATTCAATCAAAAGGTTGATCTGAATATACGTTAAACGAGACGTAAATAGGAAAACGCAGCTGCCGGGGGCGGCTATTATCGCGTCAGAAAGAGCAAGTTTTATCTCTCAATTTAGTGATAATTTCATAAAGCGGCGCGGGCGGCGCCGGCGCACGGCGTCTCGCGCGCGGGAGGTCCGCACTTGCATCGCTTAAGGTAACACTAATTGCAAACCGCTTTAAGGACGCTGATCGATAACACGATAATGTCTTTAATGCCGGTCTTGTGTCGGCTCTGAACTCTGAACATTACATTTCGTCTTGTCGACTCACTAAAAAATTATCGCCCCTCACATACGCCATAACTTACGAGTACATACGCGAACGGTATAGGGCCAGTAAACGTGAATTTACTCGAAATACCGTCATACTTCGCCGCCTCATTAGATTTGTTAGCGGTGTCGTCGCATAAATCCTAAGATCCCTCGGTTGGTATGCGACACAGCCGCCCGTTTAAGATGGAATTGATATGAGTAAGGTGCAAGGTGCCGCGTGCCATCACGCCCTTCGGCAAGTTCAAACATGGATTTTTTCTACGTATTTGCAAGCATGTTTAATCCTTAAGAGTAGGTACCCAGATTAAGTACCCAACGATATATAAGTTGTTATTTTTTAAACTTTAACTTACAAGGAAAAATTCCAAGTCTTCGTGAGATACTGAGCGAACAAATACTGTAGGAAAAGTAACCGTAAACAAAAGCTTCTAGGAAAAAATACAGTAAGTGAATGGAATTCGGTTAGAGTCAGATGTGAGGAAAATACTAAAGGAGAGTGAGCATGTACCGACTGAGGACGACGCAAAAAGCAAGGCAAATTCTTGCGGGCAAAAACTTAAGAAACCTTGCATTTAAAACTGCATTTCAACACAAGTTTCTGAATATCGTACAATTCTTTTACATAAAATGCTAACGACCTAAATAAAACCGTTTAATATGTACGTAATGTACGCATCTATAGTAAGTCGTATGAGCGGGAGGCGTGAGAGCGTGGAACAATTTAGCACGGCGCAAGAGAGCACAAATTGCAACCAGTTGCATAACATGCATTATTTAAACGCGACAACCTTATAAGAAAGTATTAATGTGATAGAGACTACGTACGTCGCATGCGGTGAGTCAGAGCGAGCTCAATGACCCTCGTTCACCCGCCGACGCATACTATTCCTGTGCTGCCATGCACTACATTGCCTCATTTCGAAACATTAGCTAACTTTCAAAAATCACAATTAGTGTCAATCATAATCACTACAATCCTCGGCCACAACTTCCTCCTTGACCCGGCTGCCAACACGAGCGCTCTGCATCACGGCGCGGGCGCAGGCGACCATCGACACTATTTATGTACAATTGTTATAAATGATCTCATCAAAGGTCTACGTACTCTCGTAAACAAAATTAGTTTAGGTGACCTTCGAAAAAAGCTTTTGCCTATTTATTAGTGCGGCACACTACGAATTGTATAGTGAATCATGCAACATTTCCCGAACGCTCGTCTATGATACAATATCGGGGGCTTATCGCGGCGGCCTCCGCACCAACAGACGGACAGGATCGTGTCAGTACATCATTCATCAGCTGGCCGCAAACGTGTAAATTTGCATACGACCACGAGTGCAGTCTCGCGGGCGTCGACTGGAATTAAAGAGGGTCGAGAGAGCCGATCTCGTGTCGATACTGTCACATGACTAATGGAGCAGGCGCCGATCACAGATATCGACAAATAAAAATATGGCTGGGCCACCGCCGCCGAGCCGCGCCGCACTGCGCCTGCGCCGCGCTCCCACAGCGCGCGGCTGACTCACTGCGACACGACTTGTCACTTGCGGCCGACACGTTGACGTCTCGATCATTGTAACGGATCACACATCCACACTTATCAATATTATTATTTACCCACAACAATTTGACAGCAACACGATAGTGCTGAAGTCAGCTGAAGCCGCAAAGGTGACATTTCAAGTGAGAGATTGAGTGGAACAAGTGACAGTCATGCTCAGCAGTACTTTTGTCAGTGATAAGTATTTCCTAAGACCAGCGTAACAACTTGAACCGTTTGGATCACATGCTTCTTAGACGTGTTCTGCGTTGCATTACTTTATACAGAACCACTGATGAAAATCAAATCTCATCTCATACACCGGAACTTAAAGCTTGAGTGTGTGAATCTATACACAGCATAACAACACCGCTTGGCGACTGAAATAGGTCCTATACACGGCCCTATAGTAAATATTTCAGCGATATTAAATAAATTATTGTTGCGATTAGCCTCAATTTCTATTGCCTATTTCCCTGCCAAAGATATTAATAAAATGAATAAGTATATAAAAATGTAAAATATACCTAGATCGTTTCTTAGCCCACAATTTTACTTTTCTTTATCAACAAATTCATATTAGAATTAAGTAAACGCGTTAATGCACTTCGTGACGTGTTTTGGGCAGTTCAGTTGTTAGGCGGTGCGCCTTGGGCGGGGGCGGCCTTCTACGGCGGGACTATAACTAAAGGTCAATGACTCGCGGCCAATTTATCATTGTTATGCAACTACACGACATTCAGGTGTCAAATGGTGGAAATGTACTTATCTATTTACTCCGTAACGTTATCGCGACGGGAAAATTTATCTCTCGCACCAATAGTGCCGAGGAAAAGTAATCTTCAAGAAAAAGTAAATCTTTGAAATTTTTTATGTTACACATAAATTATGTGGTATTAAATAGGTATTTTCATGAATCATTCTTTAAATATTTTCACATAAAAAATAGACCATCAAGTTACTGCTGGGCATGCACACCGTCTTCTAGTAACGTCCCTGGGCGTTAATAGGTAGGTATCTCAGTCGTTTATCGGCGATAAGCAAATCAAATACTTATATCAAAGATACTTGAAGCTGCCTAGAAAGTGCTCGATGTATTAAAGTGGTAGAAGATCGACCGATCATAAAAAGTAATGAACGTTGTCAACAACCGTGGTCAGTTAAAGTCAGGTTAAACTGTCATAAGGGAAGTGTTAACGTATTTACCGTCATTGTTTTCCGGTATGAAAAGATTGGCATAAAATATACATGAATAGGCAAGCTCGTGAAATAGATTACGTTTACGAGGTCCAGCGGAAACGGGTCTCGCACTCATTTAGTGACGGGAGTGCGGGACCTTGCCAAATATGAGTGCAGGTGCTGGTCGGCTATCGTGCTCCCCGGCTGGTCGGCTGTCGGGAGGGCTGCAGCAGACGTGCGCGGGCGACGGCGGCGTCGACAGACGCATCCGCAGCGTCGCGTGACGCGCCATCGCCACTAAATATACATCGGCGTGACAATGAGACACTTCGCCGCCGCCTGCCGCGCGATAATTGCCTAAAACTGAAAGTACTAAACTTCTCTATTCGGCCGCCTTTGTCAGCCTTAATAAAAGGAGGTTCAACAACCCAGCCGAGAACACGAATGACGCCTCGTCTAGATATATGCGGTATGCGGTTAATATCTACTGAGATCGAAATAAATCGCTAGGATTATTGCCAAGTGGAAAATCATTATACCTAATATATTGGACGCGTGGAATTCACTTTGACAATATTTTGACAGTGTGCGGTCTAGGAGCTTTAGTATAGAGCCGCTCGCTACGAACAGCGGCCGACACTTTTATTTTATTTTTTTCCTAGCGTTTTGTAATAGTGATTCATCGGATTCTGCTTAAGGATCTATTTTGATGCGGCTATTAATGTGACCGAGTATTGTTATTTTTGGCCAACTAGAATGAGCGTAGAT
Organism: Agrotis puta; assembly: GCA_943136025.2. Lineage (NCBI taxonomy): Eukaryota > Metazoa > Arthropoda > Insecta > Lepidoptera > Noctuidae > Agrotis > Agrotis puta. The sequence continues at coordinate 10,327,360 of OW964178.2, forward strand.
TAGAATAGAGATGAAAGTTTTTGAGCGTTTCGCCACATGCGGGTGTCGGCGTCGAATGTATTAGTGTGTCGTCAGAGTAGGCGTGCCCTTTATCTGCTCGCGAGTGGAGCCGCAGCGCGCCGCAAGAGAAACGGGCGCCGCCGGTGCCCATCTAAGGAGCGCAACTGTACAACCGGACCGACTGCCCCTATTTAGACTGATCAGCCCGTAATTTTGACTTGACATCTTAGCGCAGCCTTTCGCCTTAGCCAACTTGTAGCGAAAATTAGCAATGATTATATTTGCAAACGAATAGACAGTCAAAGAAATTAATTATGTTAAGAAAGCTATTTCAGAAACTGCATCGGTTAGTTCTGTTACTTTGTATTGGCGACTTTCAATTAGGTAGGTGTTTACCATGTTCATAAAACTTCAGTTTTACTTGCAAGTTGTACGATCAACAACCCCCAGTGTGATTAGCATAAACATTGGCTTTAATCAAGGCTGGTAGAAGTCGTAAACTAATATGTTGGACGAGCATGCAGTGCGTGTCATGAACTCGCAACACTCACATGAAATAGTCAAATTAATAGATTTGCTACGAAATGCAAACTATTAATTGACTAGCACTTTTCCCGCGACTTCGTCCGCGTGGGTTACGTACTTTCCAAATTCCCCCTTTTCACCCCCTTAAAGGTTAAATTTCCAAAAACCCCTTCTTAGTGCTCCCCTGCATTATAATAAGTAGCCGTGTGCAAAGTTTCACATTCCTAGCCCCAGTAGTTTCGGCTGTACGTTGATATGTCAGTCAGTCAGTTCTCCTTTTATATATATAGATTAGGTACGGAAAGTTTTAAGTTCATTAAAATCGTCGTCTTTTCCTATCACAAACGTGTTTCCCGCGGCAGTGAATGTATCATGAAAATCGTTTCCAACTTTCTGTAATTGTTGCTTGATTGCGTCAAATACAATCAATGGCATTCAATATTCCGCTGCAACTCGATAGGAACATAACTACTTCACGCTTGACGATTTGTTTTCAGTACTCACAAAGCATGTCTATATTGTATTCTTTCTGGAACATCGAACATGAACGCTGTAAAACAATGGCTTATAGCAGGAAAACATTCATCAAGCGTGAGGCTGTGCTTGCAGCGCCCCTGTCGCGAGGTCGACGCACTGTCATTACGTGCGTTATGTACATTATGTATGTATCGCAAACGTCAAACTCACTACTACAGATGTGCCAGTTTTTTCGCTAAGTAGCCTGGGAGCGAGCGCGACTCCGCGACGTTCAATTATCTCCACAATGTATAGGATTAGTGAAGAATGCCCTCGAGCCGCGGCCCGCAGACAGCGAGACGGCCGGTGATACTCTACACCGCAATCAATCGCTCCTGTTTCTAACTACACATACACTACACAGTACACGTGCACACACTATTATGTACTCGGACACTATTATAAATAGCTGTGCCACGACTGTATTAGCTGCGGTCCAAATGACTAATCGTTATCCTGATTGTAAACTATGCTACATTTACATATTTCAAAACAATGAAGAGATTTCAATCCAGTACTTTAGACAGGTAGTCTTCGAAGTTTCTCATAAACGTTCAGAAGTTTCCCATACAGAATAAAAACACAGTTTTCCTAACAGCCTACTGAAAACGAAATCTTAACAAAACTTGTTTATTCCTACACTAACGCAAAGAAAATATGAACAGTCATCTGACACAGCAGATAAGAGAACTGATCAAAACTCACAGTGCATATATAACAATCAATTAAGAACGCCTGCCTGCCTGCTTCGCCGACTCATAAGCTCCATAATACTTTGTATCAAAGTGAACACATACTCTCAAGTGTCATTGCTGTCAGGAAAGATAATAACGTAACTGCATACTTTGTGTAACAGCTCTAAGTCGTTTGACAACATAACTTAAAATACTCACGCATAAGGACATAGTTTACACACATAGCCACTTACAGGCTTTGCGCTCAAGAGCTTGGATATGAAAGTCACACTAGCATTTATCCAAACACGTTTCGCGACCGATTGAGAAGAGTGCTCGGATCCATTACGTGTTGCGTGAATAAACAAACTGACCTCACTCGATTATCGCCATTAGTTCGCCAGCAATAAGTGCGAGGTTTGAAAACGCGAGTCTGCACAGTCGTGTTTGTTGTCGACGTTCGAACAGCTCCGGCAATGGCCAATCTCTAGGAAATTGACATTCGGCGCCAAAAGGAGCTCTGTGAGTGATTGTGAGTGCACCATTTGGCGCGAACTGAGCGCGGCTAAATATTTATCGAGACGGGATTCATGGCAGCGTGTTTGCACTTTATTTCGAAATACTCATCGGCGATGGATTTATACAAAATATGTTAGCGTTGATATAAAAACATGGTTTATTTTGGAACAATGAAAATAGAAACACAGTTAACTATACTGTTAAAAGAAAGCATATCGTCCGACAAGGAGCAGCCATATAGAAATAATCGTCCGGCTTCTAGTTTTCATTCGTTAATTTGTGTTATTTTATCATTCAACCATAAAACTAGTTGATTAAGCCACGAATGTTTACTTTACTTGAACACGAACGCCGACATCAGACATACCGGCACGTCGACAGAGCACCATTATGAAAATGTACAACTAATAAAACAAACAAATCTGTACCAACATACAGATATAGAAATAATAAAGTGCTCATCTTTTGTTTTCTCAAGGCAGTGCTAACGATTCTCATGCCAATTGGTTCTGTAAAGAAAATTAACTTCTAAACAAACAATCACACAGTGGAGCAGCCACATCCTGTCGGTTTATATTTGCAATGTCTGTGTGTATGTTTGTTTGCCACCAGTTAGTCAACTGTGTTATGAGTATATTTATTAAAAACAAAACAAAGATATTTAACTATAGGCACGTTTGACAGGTTCCAGAGCCTACTATTTATTTGTCAAGGTGATACGCAACGAGAACCTCATGAATGCATACAAAAAGTAATCATTGACTTTTTAATTCGTGCCAATTTACATAATAGCTTTTTAAATATGGCAGTAATATCGGAATAATAAATTAAAAATGGGCACACGAACTATTATTATTTCTGATTAAAGTTTGTATTTTTTTAATGTTAAAATTAATGAAGAAATTATTTTTTAATAATATACCATACACACTATATGTTTTGTTTATTCAAGAACACAAGATTCAATCTGAGTTTAGTTCACCGAATAACGCACTTGTACTGTTACACAACCGAACTTCTGCCACTTAAGAGTATGTTCTAGAACTACTAGGTATTTGAATATTATTTAATCTTTTACTTAACTTATTTAAGCAGAACTAGTAGATTCAACTAATATATTGTATAAGAATCGCGCGTCAAGTCAGCGCTACGCCGCCATCGGCGTAGCACGCGCGGCGGCGGCGGCTAGGCAGCGTCTGCGTAGCGGCGATGTCGCGTAGCAGCTACGAGACTAGATGATTCGTAGCGACTACGTTTACGTAAAAGTAAACGAATCAGAGAACTAAACAAATATTTTTTCTTTAAAAAAAGCTTAGCAACTATAGAGAAGATAGAGAAGTTCGCTTTGATGAATGAGAACGATTGATACAATAAATATGCACGATTGCACATGCACAAGTAAAATACAATCACACATCTATACATATAATAAATCTGTAGAAGGGTCAATTCTGTACATTGAAAATATTGAAAAAATAAATAGCGGGGGGTGTTGCTGGATCGATACCAAACCCAAATATTAAGATTTAAATTAAAAAAATTTTTGTCTGTCTGTCTGTCTGTCTGTCTGTTTGTGCAGGCATCACGTAAAAACTAACGGTTCGATTTCGATGAAACTTGGTATAATTATTCCTTATTATCCTGGGCATAACATAGGATACTTTTTATCCTGGAAAAATACGTAGAAAAAAAAACTTATTTTTCAGTTTTATTCATAGACGTTGTTCTGTAGAACCGCGAACACACGTTGCATTACCCGCAGTGGATTCAACGCCGTAATATTTATAAGATGTCATTGTCAGAGTTACTCAAAATGGGGAAATAAACCATCCACGCGAAGATCGACATCCGCGCGGGCGGAGTCGCGGGCTGAAGCTAGTATTTAATAAGTCAATAATAACTTGCAAACTTCCAATATATATAATGACGTGAGAATAAAATTCCACTACGTAACGTCAATCTGCATTTGACTAGGTCTTGATGCCGGATTCCTAGTCACACATAGACACTAGATAAGAACACTCCTGCATTATTATAATTAATTGCTAATTTATACGCGTGTATGTAGTAAACAAATGACGACGCGTCGTCACACCTGTGCTCAATCAATTTACTTACAACACAATATTGCTCAACGATCGACTCTAGCGAGACTGTTGTCCAGTCAGTGCTAGAAATGTCTTCCATGACCTAACCAGTAGTCAGTGTCCTAATTAACTTCAGTCCACTACGCACATTTATATCGCACGTTAGTATTAACTCAAACACTAAGGGTCTCGTTATTCATTCCTCAGTATGAATAATTAAAATATTGCGCAGTGAACTCTGATGTTTACGAGACAATCGCATGCAAATTACTTACTCGTACACGAGTGTTATACGTAATTTGTATCACGTTAATTATTACTACAACTGTTCTTATCTTCGGTCTGATGAAATTTTATACCCTTGTCGCGAGCGCGCGGACGTAAAGCCACGGACATTATTAGCATTGCTTACATTCATAGTGCCACTGAAGGAAATTCAAAGAAGTTAGATTTTATGCGTCATAACTAAGTATCCCATGTCGGTGTCGAGGATTGACAAACGCGTGGTGTAAGGTTGCGCGGGCAGCGGGCAGCGGGCGGCGGGCTAGGCGCGAGCGGCGGATGCACGTGCGCGCCGCAATGGGCTAGCGTGCTGAAGCGCGGCTTGCACTTCCGACTCACATTCATTCCCGCGCCATTCATACAACTGCGTCATTCATTTAATTCAAGTTCATAACGAGACCCGTACGTGGGAGGAGCTCCGTAAGTCGGCCGACACACCCGCGCCCCGCTCTCAGCGACATTATCCAAAACTTTTATTATCGGTAAAGATAAACACAGTCGTTTGCGAGATCCGAGCGCTCCTCACCGAAAATGTCCATAAAATAAATCGGATCGCTCAAAGTTCCGAATTGCATTTATCGTTTCTCCGTATTCAATCTCGGACGCTTTAAATTCTCCAAGGTGTGCAATATTTCACGGGTTCTTAAGAGTAAACTTCTAATTAAATGCCGGCGGTGGCATCTCCAACACCGGACGTGCTCCTTAGGGGCCCGGACAGCTACAAAATGATCGAATTTAAGGATCGAGACAAGGTGTAGGTGGCACGCAGCGCGGCGGCGGCGCGGCGCGGCGGCCGCGTGGCGCCGAGATGGTATCGAGGCGAGGCGTCCCTCCAGCGTGCGATACTTTTCTAACTTTTTGGTTTGGCGGGTCGCGCGGGGGCATATTGTGTGCAATTGTAGCACGCGAGGGCACCGCAGGCCGACGACCCGCCCGGGCTCGCTCCGTATAATCCGACAGCATTATGGGCGACCCGGCGCCTTTGTAGGCTACCGGCTTAATGAGGGCCGTGGGTGGCTTATGACACGTCAGGATCTGATCATAAAGGTGCCAAAAGTTCTACCTGCGCGGTCGACATTCCTATCTCACGCCTTTGAAAATTAATGTCTATTGTCTGCGGATGCTGGCAGGAGGCGTCAGGGATTAGGAATGACACAGTGTTATTTATTTCCAGAGGACACATGAGTAAGTCTGGTGCGATTAAAATATATTGAATTATTTGGTGTTCCGTGGTGGCGATGACTCCTGGTGTAGAGTCGGGTTTAATTGAGATGTATGCACTCAAATTCTTTGACCCCAATTAATTTCGTGGAAGTGAGTTCGTCGGGCGTTAATTAAATGCGCTAATATTTGTGCGCAGAACACGCAGCGGTCAAACACCATGTTCATTGTAATTGTAGATGACATCTAATTCACAGAAAGAAAAGCTTTCTCCAGGCCGACCACTTCATGTTGACACTACACCTAGGCTACGACGAATTACGAAGCAGACTTGAACTTAATTCACAATACTCGAACAAAAAAATCTTAATTCATAATTTTATGCGCGCACACTCTTCAAACATTGTATGAAATTGCGATGATTGAAAATGTGATAAATTTTGAGAACCTCTATCATACAGAGAAAAATATATTCTCATATACTAGCAAATATACCTAGTCATCTTTTAAAACGTCTGAGGAAGCTATTTTATTAATAACTAGTCCTGTAGGGTTATAATCGCGAAAAATTGAAAAATGACCTTTTCGCGGTTGTGTTTATTTTTGAGCAAGTTGCGCTCGGCGCTCGAGGTCTCAAACATTACTTCTTATTCATTGTATCATCATCACAAACAAGTCTGCAAAAATTCAGACTACTGGACACTGGGCTAAACTACTGGATTTCACGCAAATAACCCCATACTTGCAAGTGACAAAATTACTGGACTGTCACCAAAATTGACAAATAATATGAAATCAATGATAAACCATTCTGAAACTATTGTAATAGCAGACTTGAGGCCCTTTTTGCTGCTGCCCGTAGTAAATTTTATTATGGTCTACACAACCGTAATAAAATATACTAGAGTGATGTGAGCATACAGTGCGATGATGTACATGTACTTGTGTAGCCCTCGGGTAATGCAATTTGAGTGCAATGGTAATGATGTGACGTCAGTCAGCGGGTCGTTTGTTACGCCCAGCTTCGCTGCGGGGCAATGAACCAGCGACTGAATTGGACGTAAGTGTCCTGCGACGCTGCGCCCGCGCCACCGACATAACGCAACCCAACCACGATTTACGACATTACGAGTGACGCCATGCAATATGATTGTAACTTGCAAAATTAACTTTACTTCGTCAAAGTACTCCAAGTCGGCAACGTTCACATAAGGCTACGTAGAGTCCAAATGGTGATGATAGTCTATAAATCTATCAATTGCGTTTGATGCGCATCTATACGAGGTAATAATGTATGGAAGACGCATTAAGTAGTGTACAGCGCAGCACACGTCTACTTAGCTACTTGTTTGGTATGTCACTTTTTATATCCTATCTAAGTCCAATAAAGTAATTCGTAGGTATATAAAGGTATGAACAGTTTATTCAAATGACCTACCGATAGAATTCCGATACAGGAGAAGGCGATTGTAAAATAATACGAGTAGGTAAAGCGACAATTAGTGAACGATATCGGAGCGGGGCGGTGCGGCGGCGCAGCGGTGTTACAATGAGGCGCAATCAAGCGTGAGTACATTTTCATTCCACGCGCGATGCGACTGCGTGCACGCAAACAATCTTATATAATATTTGCGTATAAATGCGCATTTAAAACATTCCACAAATAAGGGTTGGGTATCCGCTAATAACTCGCATACTTTACAACTTCACATTCTGTGTTTGAAAGCTCAGATTGTTATCTAGCGCAATGCAAAGCTTACGGCCTCTAACGTCCAAAACATGGCTAATTACGTATTTTAATGTTTAATTGTGACAATTTATTACTTAGGTACGGAGTTTTCACACGTAAAACTGAATAGGAACATTATTTTAATCTTAATTGCGATACGAGTCGCTTGACTTCATATGGTCATTATTTTAGCCGCGGCACAAAAAATATGATTGACATCAAAAGTAAACAAAGAACTCCTTTATCTGACATTTCATTTCTTGACCGCAATGTTGGTCACCCAAAACGTCATGGAAATAATAAACATTTTAAAAATTCAAGATGCCTACTTTTTAACTCAAATTATAAGCGACTGTGAGGTTGTTTGTTTTTTTTTTACCGACTACGGCAATGCCAAAAGGAGGGTTATGATTTTGAACGGTATGTATGCATGTTTGTATGTATGTATGTTTGTTTTTTCCCTCATAACTTCTAAAGTACTTATCATGACATGACAAATGAGTTGTCGTTAGAAGCGTCTCAGTCATGGGTATCATAATGATCAATCTTAAATTCACAACTCAAAAAAAATACAATAATTATACATAACATAAATTTCTTACTTCAAGTAATATAACCCCCAAAATAGTGTAAAAAAAATAAGTAAAACCCGACTACGAAAAAATCGCGCACTGAAAAGTATAAAACAAGAACAAGCCGTGGTCGTGTGCCACCTAGCCAATAAAGATTGTCTGAAACACAGATGGCACACGACCTCGGCTATTACTCGGTAATAGAAAAAAAAATGGTATGATCTACAAGTAGTTGTTTCGGGTCCGGGCGTTTGTGTATGTGTGTTTATATGTTTGTAAACGCACCCACGACACAGGAGGATTCCTAGATAGTACATCGATACTTTATAACCTAGATTAACACATTAAAATTCAAAGTTAATTAAAAAAAAACAGGGGCTTCCTAGACATGTTATCCAATAAAAATACAAATGACATCAGAGCCCAAGTAATCACCGGCACGGACTAAAAGTCAAAGTTACAACAAATTTCGAATACCTATCCGCTATCAAGTGTATAAAAAGTATTTTTGATGGCACGCCGCTCTCGGGTTAAAAGATCAGCCCGATAAAACTCGATCATAGTGTTAAAAATAATAATGTGCGAAGTGTACTTTTGTTTTCATGTTTATGAGCGATCCGTGATGCTTCGGTCAACACTTCCTGTTGCTTGCGTTTTTATATGTTAGGTACTAACTTTTGAGTTCAGTTTAGTTTAATCCTAACTTAGGGGCCATTAATAAATTATAATCCATAGTTATCCCCCTTCGATCAATGGTGGATCGAAGTTATTTTCCTTCCTTGTCACAAACGATTTGACGTCATTTAATTTTATGACTAAAAATACTAAATTAGAACAGCAATTTATTAATATTCTTTATTCTATTTTTTTTTAATAAATTCAATATCAAAACAAATTGTTCTTAACCGTACTTTCCTTCATTACATTCAATTTTATTTTGCGCGTCCTTTGAAAATTCACTTATAATTTATGGGTTCAAAATTATAAGTGAATTTTCGTTGGATTTAGACATGTGAAGTCACAAAGTTTACTACTCCTCACCCCCTTGTCACATAAAGTCACAGTTGATTGAACCCTTCCCTCCTCTTAAGATTGACGTAATTAATGGATGGCCCCTAATATTATAAATGCGAAAGTGTGTTTGATTGTTTGTGAAGCTTACACGCCTACACCGCTGGATCATTTTGTATGAATATGAGTTCATAGATAGATTGGACACTGGATAGGCTATACAGGCGTGAGGCGAAGTGAATCCGTGGGCAATAGCTAGTTCGCTATACAATACAGAAGCGCCACTTTTAGAATATACACATAATGTTCCTACTTTCTACATGTTATATACATATTATGATATGTATATTGGTAAAGAAGGCAGATTTAATTCATGGGCTTTTATATTCGATTAATATTATGTCTTTCGGTTAAACTTTGTATGAAGAAGTAAATATTTATACTAACTTCACGAGCTGTTATCAATTTGTACAATCTGAGTTGCATAAATACATATTGTGTGGGTATATAAATAAATGTTAAGTACCTGTCTGAGAATTTATACTAAAATAGTTATTATGTAGTGACGAGGTTTTTATAACAACAACATAAATAATGATTAGGAAAATTTTAACCGTCTGCCTCGTAAATTGAGCCTATTGTCCCTAAGACCCCTTCTGAGAACACACCGGGCTATTGACAGCATATAATATTAATCGTTTTATTTGGCAATTTTATAAAAGCTGCATATTTCATGCAGATATAAAGATACATGTATAAAGTAGTTACACACAAGTGTATTCTATCGATCACTACTGAATTGATAACCGCGTCACAATCGATCAGAAATGTGACATTCGAATTTGTCAGGTGACGAGCGGCCATTGCTGTCGTTCCGCGTTGTTTTCGTTTGTACTACAGTTACGCAAGCCTCCAACCTGAAATTAGCGCGCCCTTTCAGCTCACACCCACTGCTATCGCGCGTCACTCGTTTGCGACGAATAACACTCGGTGTGTACTTACACACTTACATTTACATATTACAGTTTTTTACCCGTATACCCGGAACCCGACAGAATTATATAAATCGAGCCAAAAGGGTCGTCAAAATGTCCACAATGGATTGAAAATTTCGCATCACGTCACGTCTTGTCTCGGTCGCCTGTCTAGACATCACAGATGAACACAACTTTTTTCTCTTCTCGGTAATACAATTTTTGGCAGACTTGTTAATACAATCTTGGCAAACGTTTGTAACTTTTATCACGTCCGGAAAATGAATGAAAGCTGTCGCCGTGAGGCGTGAGTCACGTCGGCCGAGCGGGACTTAGAAAGTCCTTGCTGTCTATTCCGATGATAAAAGTAATGACATCATTCGCGGACGAAGGCTAAAGCTGTAAACTTAATTAAATGTAATCTTTTAATCATACGTCCATTAAATTATTTGCAGTGCAATGATGAACATTCAAACAGCACAACAACCTTCATTTGTCAGCGATTGTTTTTAATGAATTAAAATAACTGAATGCAATAGATGCCTCCTTCATGTTAAATAAGGCATTATGAGGAGACATAAATAGGTAATAAACTAAAAGGTCTAAGCTAACACATGTACATAAAATCTTAGGTGCGTCTGAAGCAATCGTCACAACAGAACACGATAAGATTATGAAAACATACGACATTGATATTTATGTACATGTGCTCCATGTATCTGATGATGATATAACAATTGAAAGACAATACAACTTTATGAAATCATACTACGTGCGATTTTATTTTTCACTTTCGACCTTGTGATAATATTTTGATATTACATATTTTGTACCTACTTGGACATTATCTGATCTGGGTTTAGTTCATTAATAAGTGTGACTAACTGAAGCATAAGTTATGTTTCGTTTAAGAGAGGTAATATAAATTCATATTTATTCTTTTCGTAATAACACTAGCTGCTCCCCGCGATTTCATCGCTGCTCGGCTCCTATAGGTCGTAGCGTTATGTTATATGTATAGCTTGTAGCCTTCCTCGATAATTAGACTATCTCATACAAACATTTTCTCAATTCGAACCAGTCGATCCATTTATTCATTTTAGATTTCCATAGTATTTTTTTTTTTTTATCGTGGTAAAATCATCAAATGAGTCCTCCCACCCAGGGCAGGGCGGGAGGGACTGTCAGACTTGACTGACTAAAATCCACGGTGTCCTTCAGTAGCCCTTTACGTACCGAGTTCACGGTAATTCCAGAGTCCCACGACCCCGGCAGGCTTTGGCCCACTACAGGCGCCATCACTATGCTGACACTCCTTGAGGCGGCTTTATAATATTAGGATAGATTTACTGGTTTTTCTAGTTAAGCACATTTTCAGAAAAAAATGTTATTTGATATAATTATAGTTTTATAAGTAGGCAGCTTAAGTCTTTCATTTTAAAGTCGTGTTTGGTAGCCACCTAGATCAGTTTAATCACATTGTGGTCGGTACCTACCTCATTATTAGTAACAGAGTATTCTTAAATAGCAGCAATTTCCACTTTGTTCCAATTATTCCGCTTATCTTCCTGCTTTTTACTCCTTTTTAACAAACTTTCTACTTTATATTATATTCTAGAAACTACCATCTGAAAGTTATTATTTTGTTTTCATGAAAATAACATCAATTGCATGTGAGTTATATTAACACATTTTACTTAAATCAATAAAATGTAATTATGAAAGTTCATGTAATTGTCACACATTTCATTGTTTATCATTAGGGCCAGCCCCGGCGCTACGAAAATCTTTCAGGCAATCCATTGACAGAAGTTGATAAAATAATAAATATTCACGAGTTTACCTTTGACGAGTCTTTGTCCGATAACAGATTATGCATTGTATCATCCTCCAAAAATAAAACCTCTCGACAATTCTCTGTTTGTTGATATTGTTAAGACGAAAGTCAGTGGCTCACGTGGTATTGTTTTTATTATCCCAAAGTACCGAAGGTGGTATCGGCTTCACTGATAGCGATATGAGCATCGATAAACAATTTAAAGCACCATCGCGGTTCGCAACTCAACTCGCTGTTACTAATGCGTACGTGCGTTATAATTGATCTAGTAGTTGGAGACCGGTGCGGAAACGTGGGAATGTAATTATTTACATAAACACACGTGTCCTAGCCGCTCACTGTCTCCCTAGGCCAGCGAGCGCGCAGCAGAGCGGGTAGCCGCGGCGGCCCGCTGATGCTGGCCAGATGAACAAGATCGATGTGCATTTAATTACGTCGGGTGCATCGTTGGCAGCGCGTGCGGTGCATGGTGCGCATGCGGTGCGATGCAGAGTGCACTCACCGGCGGGGCGGGTGGTGCGGCGCGCGGGCTCGTCCTCGCGCAGGTCAGGCGCGTGGCGGCGCGCGGCGGCCGGGCCCAGCGCCGCCAGCGCCAGCAGCAGCAGCGCGCGCAGCATAGCGCCGCACTGTGTCTCACGGGTGACCGCTCCCGGCCACGAGCTCACTATTTCGGCCGCGCGCGATCGGTCGTACGGAGATGCAGCGAGCGCAAGTTCGCGATCGTAGCGCGCAACTCGGAGGCGTCGTCGTAGCGCGACGGCTGAGCCGGACTGAGACGAGCGCCGCGCGATTTCCCGGCTGATGCGGCGAGGGGGCCGGCGCGCCCCTCGTGGAAAACGCGGCAATAGCGCGGTGCGGGCGGGGAAAATGCACCGCTGTTATCCGCCCGCCCCGCCCGTCGCGCCGCCCGTCGAAACATCACACACACCATTATTAAGAGCAGATCATTATGACAACTTAATCCCTGCTACTGTTACTATGTTTTTATAAGCATAAAGTTGATATTAATACATGAATATAAAACTTAGAAAGACGAAACTATCCGAAATTTTAAATTAATGCATAATGCATATAAAACCGTTCCAACACTAATAGATAGAAGATGTAACGCCAGCAACTGTTTCGAAGGAGAGCCATTAGTTTAAAAACTCTGAATTTATAGCTGCAAAATACGTGCAAAAACAACGTTTGAATTTTGTAAAAATGTGTCTGTGCATTCAAGACATCTGAAAAATGTGTCTACCGTGAAGAATGAATATAAGCCAAAACAATATGTTTCACGAGTCTTGTCGCGCTGTTCAAATACACATTAGACATTAATGATACAATGTTAGTAAGATTTCTTAATCTAATTTGTTATCTTTAATCATCAGACATCGAAACAAACATTCAGCCAGCTTTCGAAAATTGTAGTAGAATAGATACGGAGTGGCGAGAAGACAGTTTGTGAAGTATTTATGTTTTATTTTACGATTGTTATAAATATTTTAATAGAGTGAATATTTTTAGTAACCAACATCATATCGGTTATGTTAAAAATAAATATTTACTAATAGATCTAATAGCCCTTATCTACTGCCGTCTACAACATCGTAGACGTAAATACAACATAAAATCCAAGATTTATCGAAAACTTTAGGACTTCTAAACAAATGTTTTGTGTCTGTTTGAATTTACTATGGAATTGAGTTATCCCCGATTTTACGAGTCCACAGAATTAAACGTCTGTCATAAAAACACACACAAATTGTTATTGCTTTGTCTCGCCGCTGCCGCCGCTGCGTTGTGCGTTTAATTTACAGAATTATTTACATATATTTGGTGCAGAACTGTATTTTGGCAACAGGCCCAGCTAGTCGTATAATAAATATTTCATATCTTTAGAATATAAACGGGAATATCAATACCTGGTACAATGCTAGTGAATCGCTGTAAAAACTGTTAACGTCATGAACGATGTGAAAGTTTATAAATAATCATTATGAGTATTATGACCTCGTACTTACTCCAACGATATTGAACGTCTAGGCAAAGAATCGGTTACCTACATGCAGGATAAACTGGCTTTGCATATTGCATATGGTCTGATCAATAACATGTGTCTGAATTCTGTGATATAAAATCTAAACTTACATTTTACTATCACAGAAAATAATCGTTATCTACTTAGGTATCTAGTTTCAGCTGTATAAATATTCCACAACTATCACACAACGCCATCTAGTCCCAAGCTAAGCAGAGCTTGTGTTATGGGTACTAGACAACTGATAAACATACTTAAATATTTCTAAACACATACATATTATAGATAAATTACACTCAGACACAGAACAAATGATCGTGCTCATCACACAAACATTTGTCCTGGGTGGGAATCGAACCCACGACCTCCGGCATAGCAGTCAGGGTCACTAACCACTAGACCAACAGGCCTGTCTGAATACCAAGTTGACATTTTCGTTAGTTTTAAGCATTAGTTAACAGCTTTTATTGCTTCAAGTTAATCGTTTCAAGGTATTGTGTTACTGCATCCATAAAACACATCTTGCAAACGAAATTCTGTGGCAGTGACTCACTGTAAAATAACACTATACTTTACTGTAAATGCCTGATTTCCTACAAATCCAGATAAAACCGTAGATCAGTGCGAGATATTCCAATAAATTCTAGAATATTAAATAAATCTTAGAATAAATTATTGCAAATGCGGAAGCTTGAATGTTGTTTGTTAAACAATCGCGCCCCCCGAGATCTTACTTAAATGGCTGAAAAGATTCCATTATTTATGATTTCAAAACTAGATAAAGATACTACTTAACTACGGCGTACTGATGATTTGGAAGCACCTTTACGCTATGGTGCTATGCGAAGCAATGCACTACAAAAAGGTCTATTTCTTTTAGTAATTGGTGTGGTGTTGCGAGAGTAGTGGTGGCCCACTGATAGCAACCCCGATTAATGAGTGGGTCGTGGATACGGACACAGCCAGGTGCATCACTTTATGTAGATAATAACAGCGAATGCTTCACACAGGTGCTCGATTAGGCTCGATTAGGCTTGCTCTAGCATCCTTAGTGCTATTGCTGATGTAGGGAGGGTAGCTCGACGGAGCCCTGCTTCGCGGGGCTCCTACTTCTGTTTGCAAGGTTTAAAGTAACCTAACACGAATGGGAAGGCGAGGCTTCCAGACCCCGCCATACAGTTTTTAGGGATTCAGAGTATATTATGTTAAACGATTACTAATAAAGATAAATAAATGTATCAATATCACGATGAAACACAACGCTACGATGATAAAAAAATTAAACAAGAAATAAAACATAAAAGAAGGGGAAAGTGGTCACGAGGTGTGTTCCATTTGCAAAGCAAAACAGTCGTTCACAAGCGCCATTTTGCGATGGCTGCCTTACAGAAGTGCGGCATCGAAACTCTTAATCACCCACCCTTAAGCCTAGTTTTGTTCCCTTATGATTATTATTTGCGTCTAAACATGAAAAAAGAGCTTCGTGTAAAGATTTAACTGATGTTAAACGGTTGAAGTCACCTATTTTGAGGGCTATGATGAATAATTTTTTTTCAAAGATAAATAACAAATTATTTTAAAGATTTTAAAAGTGCTAAAAGGTTAATGGAGAATATATTAAAAAGGAAAAATAATTTCATATTAACAACACAAAAAAAAACAGCTAACAAATATTTCGAATGACTATGGTAGTCGCGCGAGATTACTAACATCGCTACAAACGGCGCTACGCAAAAACTATGCTGCAAAATATGAGCTACGCTATCGCTACGCTGCAAACTATGAGCTACACGCGCTACGCTAAACACAAGGGAATACACATGATTTGCTACACTACGGTACATTACAAGCTACGCGTTTCGCTACGCATCACACTATGGGCTACGGTCGCGTAGAGCGTGCTACGCCGGTCAGTTCACCTTCTATGTATACTACAATACCGACTTAGTATCAGTGGTAACACCCACATAAAGCTTCTACAACTCAATAAGATAGTATTACGACTTCTGACGTATATAAATGGAAATTTTATACTGAATGAGATATTTACTAACTTGTCTACCCACCTAGTATTTGCCTGTTTACGTTTCTGTTATCTTACATTACACAAAGTTGTAGCTGATTGTGACGTCATAACAATGATATGATTTAATAATGTTGTTACATTTAGGGCTCGTGTAGATGACTAATCGTTTTGTTGATCGAATTGACTTTCTGTTTACCGTTTCAATTAATCTTACATTGTATGTAAGGATTTCGGAATTGATAAATACTGACGAGGATGAGAGCCACATCGGACTTATTTGCATAAAATAATGCGCTGCACCTGCAGCAGGCTATGATATATGAGCTATTCTTAGTTTTTTATTTTTCATTTTATGTTTATATTACGGTAAGCTTCAGAGAAAAGTCACCCAGTCATGTCAACACTACCAAAGAGGGTAACGAGGAATATGTTGAAAACAGTGTCCTGCTATAAGTACAAGTTTTAAATTGGGGATCGAAGTGAGCAAAGCGCCCGAGTTAAAACAATAATGTTGACTTGGGTAGTAGTAACTATTAGGTACTCGTTATCCTGTACAGTCACCTGTCAGTTTTTTTTTTAAATAAAACCTTGCCTAGTTTGAACTAGGATTTTGTTCAGTATCTTGAGTGCGATTACAAAAATTTAACCTCACATACACCATCGCCCAGATCCGGAACAACTTCTTGTAGATCATACACTCTCTCTGTGCGGGAATCAGACCCGCGACACTCAACGCAGCAGTCCAATCTGTCAGCCACTGCGCCAACCATGCTATCTGTTGTGAGATAGTTATTTTTTAACTCTGATATCTTATTTTTTAACTCTGATAACTACTATAAAGTGCCTGTAACTGGCCTACTTGAAATGAATGATTTGATTGATTGAATATTGTGATTTTTTTAAACACCCAAACATGATCGTTTAGCTGTAAGAGGGGATTACACTCCAGAGTCTAACAAAAATGAACACTCTTCGAATCCTTTCATTTAATTTTATTTCCAAAATCGTCGTCACGGTTGGCTTAGTGGCTAAGCGATTGCACATCTACGCACTGGTAATGTTTAAAAAAAAACACAAGGCGGATTCCTTGATCGAAAATTGTTTCCAAAAAACCCGCAACGTTGTAAAAATATCTATCTAATGACATAACACAGTAACACTACAGGGTTTACTTGTACAGATACCCTAAACATTAAAAATATATTTTATGTACCTATTTCATTTTATTTTAGCACTTCGCCAGTGTAACTTTATAAGTTCATGTCAAGTTACAGCTTTTTACAAGTAAGCATCTCCGAGTTAAGCTGCGGATAGTCACGCTGACACACAGACGGACATTTTTTTGTGTGGTAGAAACATCAAATGAGTCCTCCCACCCATACTGTCTCTGTGTCTGTCTGTACTCGTACTGATTAAAATCCACGGTGTCCTCCAATAGCCCTTTACGTTCCGGGGTCACGGTAATTCGTGAGTCCCGCGACCATGGTTATGGCCGACTTTGGCCCTCTACACTTCTTCAGGCGCGCGTTTAACACAACGCGTCGTCGACCCGGGCATGGTCCATGGTCGGACAGAGAGTCGCCCATTACTCGCCGCCCGCATTCCCGCGTCTACGGTGGCCGGAGATCGTCTGGCGACGACCTTCGCCGTGGGCGTCTATCACTGCGGCTGGGGTGAACGGAGGACGCTGTCCTCTCACTCACGCGGCGCGCCTCCTCCTTCGCTAGCATGACTGCTTCGCAGGAGGCAACCGCTTCCCACTGTCTCGCCCCGCAACATGGCCTAGATCGATGCCGGGCGCGAAAAGTCTCCGCCACGCAGACGGACATAGCGAAACTATAAGAGTTTCTCGTTGTCTACGGGAGCCTAAGAATGAGTTCGTTTGTGCACTCTCCTGGATAAAGTGAGTTCGTGGAAGTTACAGAATAGCACTACAGCATAGACCTAGAACCAGAAGTGCACTGCTGAATGCTTATTATGATGATGAAGATTACCTATCGCTTTCATTCGATACGTGCAGTTGTAGAATAACGTGGCAGCGTTCTTTGGCGCATCTAGAGATAATAATATTTTCCAGGGGGAGGGGGGGAGTAGTGACTTGACTTCAAAATAAGAAATGCAATTTTCATTACTCATACTCTGAAGGACATGCCTAATGAGCGACTTGAAAGTAATGCATTGCAGCCCTAGGGAAAATCGCTTTCAACTGACATATTTAAAAAAAACGACGGGTGGCACTCTGGGAGTGCCGGCAGAAGTTAAGACTTGAATAGTAATAAACACACAAGAACATTCGCGCAAGCGCTAACGCTAGTCCGACAAACGGATGTGCAGTGAATGACAAAACTGTAAAGCGACCCACCAAAGTTCGAATGCACGCTTGTGCGATACACATCGTGTCGAAATCGCGCTGGTGCGACAAATGATTTCAACCTATCCCTAGTAATCAAAACAAAATATTAAGAAGATCGCGGAATCTGGGACCAGTTAATTACAGAAGCATTCATCAATCAACCATTAACTTGTCGCAAGCATATGACTGCTGGCCATTAGGTCCCGTGTTTTATTCTCAGGTCGGGTGTTCTTGGGTTTTTGAATGGTTACTTTCTCAATGGTGGGACTATGGAAAGCAGTCGTCTCTCTCTGTAAAGCAGTAATAGGAGCGAAAATGAATACAAAACGCGTGAGGGAGAGGCAATTCTCCTCCTCAAACCTCATCCGACGCGGGAAATACCCAGAGCGTCGGGTATCTCTGGGCAATTCCCAGCCAACGTAAGTCGTGGGCTTGCAATGACAAATGAGGGGTTGCTCGCCGTCAGATAAATCCATGCCTGGGTGGACGATGCTATTGAGCTGTCAGCAACTGTTGATGACTTTACACTCCAAACTCAATGAGACTTCTCAATAGCCATGTTTAAGGTAAAAATCATGGTTAATAGAATTACCTTTTGGATAGGAGCCTCAATCAACATCTCGCTTGCTTGCTGCTGGAACGATTCTTTCAGAAAGCAGTACCTACTCTCAGACACGTACGCATAGTTAGGGGGCTTTCTCCATCCTAGAGCCCTGACTACTAGTAGCTTGGACCCTGTTACTGATGGTAATGCTGGTGGGCCACTTTGTTATATGCTTATTATTATAATATTTAAAAATATGTGTAAAGACTACCTATTAGTAGTCGAATGAATAGTAGCCAATGCTACTATTACGTTACCCCAACATTCCAATGAATGTATGGGTTAAGCGCTGTGGTAAAGCGCCTACTTTTAAGATTAAAGCAATAAACACACATACATACATATATATGAACTCACGCCTTTTTCCTATGGGGATAGTCAGAAACTAGTACAATGTAAGGTGAGTCGAGCACGAGCTGAGTACCTACACGCCGAACTGCTCTACTCGCGGTGACAAATGTGGACACACAACGAGCCTACAACAATCACCCTCCTCGAACGCATTACAAATCCCTTTGTGTTGCCGTGGGAGAGCCTAAACAGGTAACCGTGACCCTGGAACGTAAAGGGCTATTGAAGCAACACCGTGGATTTTAGTCTGACAGTCCTTTCCACTCCGCCCAGGGCAGAAGGACAGACCTTTTGATTTTTACAGGCAAAAAAAAATTTTCTAGCGTAGGCACCACTTATACCACCATATATAACAGCACGGCAGCATCCCCTTAAACAATCCCACATAACTGATCTATTGTTATTTATGTTAAATTTAATTTTCAAACTAATAAAAATTACTAAAAATGGTAGTTGTACAGCCCCAATATCTTTGGTGATGAATCTTGATGTCCACCACCTACTTGTCCAATTTTATTGTGTAATTTTATGGCAATAGAAAAATATTTATTTAAATATAAACGCGAAGGTAAGTTTGTTATCTTTTCACGCTCTAACCACTGAGTAGAGACTGGGTACCTTATGACATCCTTACAATTCCGAAGAGAAGTACTGTACCCATAAAAATATTTTTTCAGCGAATAGGCCCATCAAGTGTTAAAACGCTTTTCCATCTACACCCAACTTGCAACCAGTTAGAATATGTAATTAGAACCAGAGTAAAGAAGTAATTGCAAAGATTGTTAAAATACATTTCTTCCTATATTTAAACCCGCTGTATCACTAACCGCACCGTAACAATAGGTACGTTTGCGACCTGGCGAAAATGACGTCTCACCGTTTTACACACTCGTATTATTTGTTCAGGTGGCATGGTTTTAAGTATCTTGTATCGAACTTGAACACTAGACAATGAGTATAAATAATACGGAAACTCTATGAGCAGCACTTTGCCACGACGAATGGACAACAGACGTCATAGATGGTATTGAACCCAAAGGGTCGGCGCACATCATTATGAAACGCCATATAATATGAGCTGACCTTAAAAAGTTAAATTTTAATGATGCATTGCGAAAAGATTGTGTAAATGGATTTTAGTTACTGGATGTGCCTGCAATCTTGCTGTTACTTTCTGAAATAGATTCCGTTGCGATGTACTCGGTACCACTTGTATTGGGAGCTTTCTGCTCATTCTGTTCTGCCCACTGCCACAAGACTCCATATACACGAACTTATATTTCTGCTACAAACCATGATACACGGTTATTAGCCAATATCTGTAGTTTACCGAATGTTAAAAATTCAGAAATATTAAATCAAAAAATGAAACATTCGTGAGGATAAATTTTATTCCATAATACAGCATAAGATAAACCGGAATGTCACAATTTGCATTTTCATTATTTCTTGTTTTTCATAAAAATAAAAAAGAACCTCCTTCCATCACACTTGCCACATGTTACTGTGTTTCAACATTTTTTTCTAAATTATTATAAAAATGCTAAGTTACAATTAATTGTGTAGAGCATGTACCACTGAGAATTCTGAGCACTGTTCCCTGTAGGCGGAAACACTTCTCAAAATGACACCGTTTATCTAATACATATTTATACCTAAATTACAAATTAATCTTGGTTCGTCATGAGAAGCTGTTGACTGTAAATGCAGGTCAATCACAACGAGCCGTATGAATAAGCGAGAATTGTACGAAATGGTTTTGGATGTAAAATACATAACAGCTTAAACTACCTAGATAACTTCCATAAAAATAAACTACCATCGTTATAATAGGTCAGGTGATATTAATGCACAAAACTGGTGACAATAGAACAGAAAGAACTTGGGATATCAACAGCCCAAAGTCACAAAGCGATGTGTATAGGACGCGTGCACGCTACCTAGCAGCCGCCGCGCACGCGCAGCGCCTCGCACGCCGGTGACCAATAGACCCTACGCTTCCGAATACTGCTTGCTACTGTACCTACCTACGCAACGTAAACTGTAGGTCACTAGTATCATAAACTAAATAATTAAAGTCATCAATTGTGAATTAACTTTAAATACTTTATTGCGACAACTTATTCCACATAGTATACATATAAAACATGTTATGATGTGATTCACTTTATCACGAGTCAGCTACAAACCTATCCACATCACAATGCACGATCATTCAGCGAGTCTAGGTACCACCGTTTTGCTCCTTCGAATATTATTTTTAATATTGAAAACAAATTTGCAATAATTTTGTATCGTCTTTACACACTATTTTTTTTGTTCAACGTCGTCAGGGATCGATCAAGCAGCGCATTCTAATAACGTGGACCCTAACACCACATCGCTAAGTTGCGTGGTTTATTTGTACACTTACCACCCAATACCAAAATTAATTTTAAACGTTGTATGAACGCAAGTGGTTCGGAGTGAATGCGATGCTCGATCGGTCACCGGGTGACGCATATCAGTAATGCATTCGCAGGTTAACTCACATAATACATTGTATTCAATATTCAATAGCAAATAAAGTTAACATATCTTAAACCATAGTCTCTTTCAGTAATCAGATTTGTCTGTGAGTTGGTAGCGCACATGCGGTTAGCGGTTGGCGTTCTTGAGTTGGTTGGAGAGCCAGTCCAGGCCCTCGTACAGGCCGTCGCCAGAGGTGGCGCACGTCGCCTGGATGTACCAGTTGCGGTTGCGCAACGAATGCAGGCCCAGCTTGTCTGTTATCTCAGCTGCATTCATTGCGTTTGGCAGATCCTAGCAAAACAACCTCATATTAGTTCATGTTGACATCACTAAATAGCACACATGATAAAATTAAGACATTAATAACTGCTGATTGAATGACATAAAAACATTAATAAGTAAAAAAAAGTTGAAGATCTGCATGCCACTTGAAACATGGCATCTACAAAATGGAAATATTTATTGTCAGTGGATTTCATAAAATATACATGTGACGTACCTGTTTGTTTGCAAAGATCAGAAGTACAGCATCCCGTAGTTCGTCTTCACTTAACATTCGCATGAGCTCCTCGCGTGCTTCGCCGATACGCTCTCGATCATTACTGTCTACTACAAAGATGAGACCCTGAAACAAAATATTACTATGGAATATAATTATGGAATATTTCAAGTGACTAAAACATCAAGAGGTTTACAAAACCGTAATAGCCAGGGAAACATTCTTGCAAAAGCATGAATGTGTTAACATTGATGCTATTAATGCGAGAAATGGCGAGCGAATCGACGCAACTATTTTCTTCGCCATTCGCCATAGAAGTCATACAACAAAATAATCATAATAATTTATATGCAATTAAACAATCAACAAAATAATTTTAAAAATCAACCGCCGAGTGCCTTTATATTTTGTTATGGCCGAATTTATGGCAATTTTTATCAAAAAAAATTGATAACCAAGGTAGGAAGGAGAGTGAAACATACTATACAATTTGTTCAATTTACAAAAAAAATATTGAAATGGGTCGATTCGTTTCACAGGAGCGTAACCGCAAACAGCGAGAAACGTGATTTTTTTATATTAAATATTTATTGCCGCAATGTTCCCTAACTACCTGCCATAATATTAGCCACAATTCTAAATTTAAAAGAGCCTCTATGAATTTCTATTAATGTGGCAAATTGTTACTCATGGTTACATTTAAATTCTCACTATAGGTAAATGACTGTGGTGATGACGAATCTTATCACCTAAATATCGCCTTCAATTTATAATCCTACGAATAATTATTATCAAAACAATAAACTACAAGGTTAACGCATTCGATTCGTGTACTAGACAACTATAAATTTGTCCTATCAACTTCACTGGGTTCAACATCGTCGGAATACGCATTGATTATAACTACGCGCCAATTAAAACTACGCGCAAAATTAAAGACTTATTTAATACGTAACTCATATGGCATCTATTAATTTAAATGTTTTAATGTTAATAGGACACGCAAACACTTGGATTATCAGTCTGTTTAAATGGTGAGTCACCTCATTTGCAGATAGCATACAAATCTAGTCTTCTTCTCAATGTACAACACAATTCAAAAAACAATTCTAGTTTAAAAATAAACATTGATGGTTGAAGTGTTACAGTAAAATCTACTGTGCTGTTATTGTTAGAATAGTACTACCACACTACTGCATAAGGGACACAATACTAAAAAAAAGAAATTTCCTTTTTTGGCTAAAAAAAAAATTTTTTGATTGGAGCAGCTTCAAAGAAATTCTCAATAGATAAGGACAAATTAAAACATTACATCAGCCATTTAGCTAAATTAAAGTTAATGAGTTTTGTAAAAGGACTTAATGAGACAGACCCTAATGAACTTGATACAAAGACTCCATCTTAAATTCATTACAGATAGATGCATAAAGAGATCAATTATTTTGAAAAAAACTGTTTAAGGGATGCACTGGACAGAAACCAGTAGAGGCGGACCATCCGCTCCAGATGCAAATCTGAAACTGACCATGATCCTCAGATATAAGGGACCGACTACAGAGTGAGAGAGAGAGTCTAAGAAAAGTTCCTGTGACCCAGGACCTCAAAGGGTTTTTGAAGGAACAGGTGGATTTATAGTCAGTTAAGAGTTGGACAATCCCGTCCAGTCCAACGAGGGTGGTAGGACTCTTCATTGTACTACAACCACAAAAAAAGAACTATAAATAAATAACATATGAATATGCATTAAACAGAGGCAATAAAAAAAATGTATTGAACCATACCAAAATGATTGATACATTGTTTTTAGAAAGCTAAGCATTAAAGTGTTTGAACTAAAATATGCTAGTTAAAATTATAAGAGAGAAGTTAAGTTTTGAACAACACTTAAGTGAAATCATCTGTAAGTTTAAGTTAGCAATGATGACCTACTTTCACAAGTGTATGAGTGTACACAAGAGGTACTCTCATGGCATTCTGTATGATCTCCAATACATGATAAATAATTTTAATACAGTAACAAAAGGATTGTGCTGGATACAAGCCGCTTACAACTGGTCCTATTGGAAATCTGTGGGGAGGCCTATACTCAGCAATGAACGTCGTACAGCTGATATGATGAAGTGACAAAAATACCACCAAATTTCAAATGTATCCAGCAGATACAAAAAAAAACAAATGGACATCTATATTCAGTTATGTGTCCATATTCTGTGTTAACCCTGTACATGAACATTGACTAGCTACTCTTATGTGATGACTCATATAAAAAAAATTTGATTGCTACTCTAACAAAATGTATTTTATAACAATTTTTAAAATAAAGATTGCACTGACCTGTGTGTTCTGGAAGTAATGCCTCCACAGTGGCCTAATTTTGTCTTGACCGCCAACATCCCACACAGTGAAACTGATGTTTTTGTATTCTACAGTCTCCACATTGAATCCTGGAAATAGAATAAAGATAATGTTTAAACAATGGCAAAACTAATCAGAAAAAAAAACAAGAAACTCCTTAAAACTTATATGAAATGTCATATCATAATTATGCAACCCAACACCATATTTCATACTACATGGATTTTAATGGTTCAATAAAGATTTTATTAATCATAATGTAATTTCAGATTTAAATTATTATTAGTTCTCAACGTTATTTTCATTAGATAGATCTTTTAAAAAGCATTTCAACACAATTTCCTTTCATTAGAATTTCCAGATAAATGGATGTAACAAATTGGTATGAATCATTGTTGGAAATTCATAAAATCAGTACTTAAGAAATAGAAATGTTTGTTTTGC
The DNA here is from genome assembly GCA_943136025.2 of Agrotis puta. Lineage (NCBI taxonomy): Eukaryota > Metazoa > Arthropoda > Insecta > Lepidoptera > Noctuidae > Agrotis > Agrotis puta. Next base: position 10,352,413 of record OW964178.2, read on the forward strand.
AAAAACGCACACTTAAAAAAATTGTAAAAGACTTTCATTCTCAATTTTTTTTAATAACAATATAAATGAAAAAGGGCATGAAAAATCACATAATCTTACATTAAACTGGTATCAATATGTAAAAATGCTAATCAGTCAGAGAAAATTGGTTCACAAAAAGAACATTAGTTTTGTATAAAAGATAACAATAGTAAAAGACAGTTAAGTAATTAGTTATCTTTGTATTATTATAGTACTGAACAATTTTAGCAAGATTAAAATCAATACAAAAGCAATTAGCCATAATGTAATCCCAACATAGCTGATTAAAAATGTCGATAGTCATTAAGGACTTCATGGGATCAGAGCAGTCAACTTGAAACATATGGATAGAAGAAATAATAAAATCCAAAAGAAATAATGATGTATGTGTCATCTCATGTGATAAGAAAAACAAAAACTCTAACTTATAAATCTAATTACAAATCAATTATTACACATCTAATGTAAAACATGAAATACTCACCAATCGTGGGAATAGTCGTAACAATTTCGCCTAATTTAAGTTTGTATAGGATTGTGGTTTTACCAGCAGCATCCAAACCAACCATCAATATTCTCATTTCCTTTTTGCCAAATAGGCCTTTAAATAAATTCGCAAACATATTCCCCATTTTGAAGCTTTGCGGTTAGTCTGAAATGACAAAATAATATTAGAAATTCAACATTTTATCCGTACTGAGTCATCCGTCAAGTCTGCACGTTATTTCAATCAATGATAATGACATGGCAGGTCCTTACTAAAATTTGACGTAGAATGTTTTCTATCCTAGTTTCGTAAAACGACAAAACTTGGGTGGAAAATTATACAACTATTCAATTACAACCATATAGTTAACACTTGCTACAAATACAATGTCCAGCAGGGATGATTTACAACAAAGATTCTCCGACACCGCTGTTGGTCTCTCCTGCGGTCACCACCCTCAGTTTGTAAAGTATACAAAATGCAACTTACAGCTTTACTAAGGTAATCGGACTTATAGAACAGTAAATACGTATAAACGGATAAAATACTTACATTTTCAGATGCCAATTTCAACACAATCAAGAAAAAAAGCTTTAAATCAGTAGATTCTATACAATTCACTCGATGTCAAAATGGCGGCGAACGTGGAAGTTGTTCGTGCCTATGCCACGTATTGGAAAAAAGTGGCCAGTGACAATAAAAAAAAACAATGTAAACTTCACATCTCTTGCACTGATCTTCAGAATTAAATATTTATAATGTTTATTTATTTATTGGAAACGCAATTTATTTTGAAATTGCAGTATATAAAAGTTAAGATTTTTAAAACCTTTTTGTTTATAAATGACGTAGTATCGCGCTCTTGTGTGATATAGTGGAGCACTACAGACTAGTTTCAAGACTTCTGGAGTTGCGAAAAATCTTTGAATGGTAAACTTTTTCTTTGTATGCTCTTTATATGTAGCCTGGAAGGATACTGCGGCGATCAATGACGTGTCCCGAAGACAAAAATCCTTCCACTGTCTTTATGAGTAACAGTATCAAACGTATTTTGTGCAACGTGGCCGGGAATAAAGCAAAGCTCATTTGGCTTCTATTGTTATAGTTAGTGCTTCATTGGGACATCTGACAACTCTTTGGTGCCCAGCATTTATTAATCAAACATAAATTAAGTCCTACTTTATTCATTCATATGTATATACACCTGATAGGTGTTTGATAGACATTACTGTAACTTATCGTAAAGTATCTATTAACTACCTTTTACCCAATGTCCGATTTTGTTTAGGTACTTGCCGAACATTCATTTAGTAGAAGAAAGAGGCTACTATTTCGACATGAGCCTTGAAGGGCTAAAAATGCTCGAGGTAGTTTTTCCATATATTACAATAGGACCACAGTAACGGAAAATGCCGTTAATTATCAAGCAACCTCCATGTTTATACGAACATTTAAAAACTATTATCGTGAAAATCAACGGGAAATGCCGTTAGTTAAGCCCGGCTATTTAGAATTGTAAATGCACCCTGCATTTTCAATTACCCTTGTGTAAACATTTTACTTTTTATTTTAAGTTTACTTCACTCATATGCTTACATATACATCTTTAAAACTACGTAACAGATTTTGATACGGTTTTTAATAGATAGAGTCATTCAAGAGGAAGGTTATATGGATTTAACATGCATAATTTAGTAGAGACTGCACCCGTGCGGAGCCGGGGCGGGTCGCTAGTTATACTGTGAGTATCTCTCAGAAAATCTGATGCTAGCCGGACGGCATTCTGTGCATACCTTAATTTGTTTTATTAGTTACCGTACACTGTAAGAAAAAATCTGACAGATCGTCCGCTTCTGATGTTCGCCGGAAACTCGGTGTATTTTTATCTGGTACTCGGTCAAAATTCCTGATAGTATGCGGGGTGCACCCGGTGAGCATCACAATTTTCCGACGGAAACTTATAGTGTACAGTCGCGCTAAAGTAGTAAATACTCCTTATTCACCTGCCTTATTTTCTGGAAAATATTACAAAAATTTTACAATGTGCCCAGTTTCTGTCTGTACCTTAAGAGGTAGCTTGCTCAATTCTGTCAATAAAATCGTTAAACATGTGGGGTGGGAAATTAAAGAAAACCCAGGCAGTGGAAAAATACCATCAATTTTATTCAACACGAAGTGACAGAGAAGAACATTATATCTTTTCTTAAAAACAATAACACATTGACATCACAAATTCAAAACTAAACAGGTCGCACATTGTTTACCTTATTATGGGAAACCAAACCCCTACTTAATGATAGGCATTTCTGTTCTTCACTTCTATAAAACCTTTTATTAGCTTAAACCCATTTTGACCGCTTAGATCGTATCTTTCTTATTAGACCTGACATTCGGCAATAATGGACCATCCTAAAGGCATATGAGACATGACTTTAATTGTTAAAGTGCTTCATTGGGATACTCGATAAAAGCCAAAAGAGCTTTACTATAATCGGCCACGTTGCAGAAAATACGTATGAGATTTTGTTACTCATAAAAATGGAAAGATTTTTGTCTTTGAGCCACGTCATTGATCGTCGCAGTATCCTCACACTAAGACCACACAACGGAAATTGCCGATATTTATCGCGTTAATCGACGTTATACGAAAATGTAAAGACTATTTTCGCGAAAAGCCGTTAGTGTGGCCCTAACGTTCATCATCATCATCATCATCTGCCTAGCCTTTTCGCAACTATATTGTGGTCGGCTTCCAGTCAAACCAGATGCAGCTGGATATCAGTATTTTACATTATTTTTCATTTTTTTTTTGTAACATTAGCTACGTATAAAGCACATTCAAGTTTTTTTTCAACCATTAAAACAAGTGCTCGGGCTCTAGAGATACCGACGGCCGATAGTGTCTATTTCCGGAGGTCATGTACTCATGATTGGCGCGGACTCTAAACAAAATGTAAAATAGATATGCTCCCTATTTGGCAAAGCCTAGTCTGCGCCATGGAAATTACTGAAGTCCTGCGGAAAATATTAATCTGTGGCTAACAAGGGACAGTAACGTTGTCAGTGGCGTAAAGGCCCATACGCCAAGCCAAAAACATTACAAAAAAAGGGACATTGACAGACATTCCGTCTGAATGACATTGATGACATCATAAATTCGTAAATAAAAACAAAAAGCACATGATGTATACACAATCCAAACTTCCAAACTAATATTATAAATGCGAAAGTAACTCTGTCTGTCTGTCTTTCTGTCTGTCTGTCTTTTCTTCACGCCTATACTACTGAACCGATTTGTGTGAAATTTGGTACAGGCATAGTTTAGAACTTGAGAAAGGACATGGGATAGTTTTATTACAGAAAAAACAATAATCTGCCGGAAGTCACTATTCCACGCGAACGAAGTCGCGGGCAAAAGCTAGTAATTGTATAAGTCTTTCCATTAATTAAAATTGTTGTTGCAATAGTAAAACCTGACCGACGCATACATCAAATAAAATACAAGCATCATGGAAATTATAGAGGATATTGGTATGAAAACTTGGTTATCGCGATCTCCGAAGTACACAACGTTTAGGATAAACAAATTGAAAACGTTCGACGTTCGTGTTCTTCAAAAATGTTTAATAGCTGTAAGTTAAATAACCCTTTTAGAGAGACTTAAACTTTTTTATTAACGCTGCTTAAACATTTTACTGTAACTGGAAGTAAGAACTGTCTTCCAAGTAACAGGAGGATCACTGTTCAATGTATATCTTTTTATAGCAAAGCCAAGAGCTTTATTCAACACACATACCAGAATTCTCTTTCATAAGACCAGATTGTCTCATACTTGGGCAATGGCCCGATGAAGTAACAATGGAAAAGACTGGAAAGGAAGTCACAGTGGATGCTCTGTGTGCCGCAGCAGTTTTGAGAGGAGCTCATGTCTTTGCACCTGGAGTTATGGGCCTACCTGTTAGTGAGTAATATTTGCTTAGTGTAAGGAAAGGAAAATTAAGAAATATTGAGCTGATCTTATTTGGTTCCACAATGTTTGTGATTGTTCCAAGCTGCATACAAAAAAGATTTTCTTTTGAAAAGAAGTCAGAAGTTATGCAGTGGTTTTTAAAATAAAGCCAACATGCACTATAACAACCTGAAGTTCTAATAATACTAATGTTAGAATAAATACTCAGAAAATATTGGAAGTAGATAAAAAGAAAAAGATATTTTCAGACTGCCAGAGGGGAGAGAAAGTTGACATTTATGGAGACTTAGAAGGGCAATGCAAAAGAGGACTAAAAGTACAATATGAAGGCAAAAAGTTGCATGTGGGAACAGGGTATTTGAAAATGTTAAGAGAAGATTTATTTGATAATGGCATTCAACCCAGGTAGAGATGTTATAAGATTAATGAAGCTATTTGCGAGCAAATATCCGAAAAAAAAACATTTATCACTCCACTCTTCAACAAAAGAGTAAGATGCTGTGCTTTCACTAAAATTTAGCTAGATAAGGTGATGTTTCAAAAATATATCTAAAACTTGTCTGACATTAATTTCAGTGGTGTTGCAGTTCATACTATTCTACCAACATCCAGATTGCCAGTAGTGAATGAAACTGTATATTCTAAAGGAGAAGTACTTCTACAAAACCTGCCTTCCATTATTTGTGGTTGGGTTGTGGATGCTCAGCCCAATGAATATATCTTGGATATGTGTGCAGCTCCTGGCAATAAAACTACACATTTAGCTGAAATGTCTAATGATCAAGTATGTAAGCTATAGGCAAATTGAGGCGAACCTTTGCTTCAGTGCAAAATTCTTACAAAATAATATATGTTTCAGGCAATTATAATAGCCATAGACAAATCAGCACAGAAAGCTGCAAAAATCAAGGAAAGCTGTGACATCCAAGGAGTGTCTTGTGTTGCAGCATATGCATATGACTCCACTAAATGCTGTTCAGAAGACAGTAAAGATATAAAGAGTGGACCCCCTTTTCCACCAAACAGTTTTGATAAAGTGCTATTGGACGCTCCTTGTAGTGGATTGGGACAAAGGCCACAATTAATGAACAAAATGACTTCAAAAATGATAAGTTCCTATAAGTTTGTTCAAAGGAAATTATTTGCTGAAGTAAGTATAATTTTTAGGAGACTTTGTTGCTGCGACATTGTACCGGCTGCTAGAATCTATTTGTCACCCTAATAAGTGCACACACTTTTCTTATCATAACACTCGACTGTGAAACAAAAAGTCTCTGCAATAAAAAGTCCCTAGTGAATGTATGGCTTAAGATCACACAACAAACTCTTGATATCATACACATAATAAAATTTGATTTATAGGCAGTAAAAGTATTGAAAGTAGGTGGAAAGTTGGTCTACAGTACATGCACTATCACAGTAGAAGAAAATGAAGGCATGGTTGCATGGGCACTTGAAAAATTTTCATGCTTACAACTGGTACCCGCAGATCCAATTCATGCTGGACCAGGGTTACCTAACAAAGGTCTGAATGATGAACAAAGGTTGGTTAAAAACGTTTTTATTACTTAGTTTAAAATACAGTTCCTTGTCAGTATTGGCAAAAATCATGGGAAAAAAAACAGGTTAAATTCTTCTAGTAGTTTCGAATTTCGGGCATGCGGGCAGCGAGTAATGGGCGACTCGCTGTCCGACCATGGACCATGCCCGGGTCGACGGCGCGTTGTGTTCCACGCGCGCCTCAAAGAGTGTCAGCATAGTGACGGGCCCTGTAGAGGGCCAAAGCCTGCTGGGGTCGCGGGACCAAGGGTTTACCGTGACACTAGTACGTAAAGGGCTATTGAAGGACACCGTGGATTTTAGTCAGTACAAGTCTGACAGTCCCTCCCGCCCTGCCCTGGGTGGGAGGAGTCATTTGATGATTTTACCACGTTAAAAAAAGAAAAAAAAAGTAGTTTCGAATTTGGCCATGCACAAAATATTTCCCACACTAAATCAAACAAAATCTATCAGTACTGAGTGTATCTACTGGCATTACATTATCACAGTATTTATTGATCATTCTATTATTTTCAGATTAATGGTGCAAAGATTTGGTCCAGAAGACAGCGATTTGAGACCAGTTGAGCCTATATACAGGGATTCAATAGGGTTTTTTATAGCAGTATTTGTAAAATTACAATAATCTAAAAATTTAACTGTATTTTATTTAATCTTTCAAGACTAGTTGAGTACTTGTAAATATTGAATTATAATTTAAATTTAACATGCGGTTTTTTAGGTACTAGATCAACACCAGTTTTTTGTACGAACCATGAATTATAAATGTATAAACTCGTAACTTGTTTTGTTTTAAAATATCATTACTATTTACTAATTTTATAATTCTCATCATCGCAACGACATTTAAAAGAAGCACATGTTTTGTTAAAATCACCTGTCTTTTTAAATTAAATATACTAATAGGAACTTTTTAGTTGAAATTAGTAATTTGTACTTAATTGAAACGCTTTTAAAACGCACACTATACTTAAATACATTTAAATTATTAAAATGCCTTTCTTACTACATCCGAATTATTTATATTAATCATAAGTCTCAGTTAGTTGCGTGCAAGTTCGATAACATTGCGGCATTAGTTTGATTAACTAAATTCATTTGCCATTAATAGTCCGCAATGGAGTCAAACTTGCATGCAATATCTTGCAGCAAGCAACTAATGTGAGGTAAGTTGATGGAGTCCTTTATAAAGTGTCGATGCGAACCCACAAGCCGCCCTGTGCCTTAAGCAACAGAGACCGTTTATCGAACTGAATGGGGTCAACCGTCTTCTCGCACGTGGAGAATTTGAAGTTCTTAATAAGTTCAACCATCGCCAGTTTCGCTGATAACATCGCGAATCTCAGACCTGTAACAGAATACACACATTATTTAAAATAATTTGATAAAACATCACTAATGGCGACTTTGCTTCACTCGCCTTTAGTGATGTTTATCAAATAAACTTAAAATTTTCAAATAAAACATTTTGAGGTATTCCACGAAGCACACCTAAAATATTCCACTAAGTGGAATACTTTAGGTGTGCTTCGTCTGGGTGTGCTTCGTTTGGGTGTGCTTCGTGGAATACCTCAACATTTTAAGTCATAGTAGGTACATGTAGTTTTTCGGATTTGATTAGATTTTTCGGGCTTAGCACGTCCGGTAAACCTCTAGCGGCGGCCCTGATATATTGGGTAAAAGGCCCCAGATAATTATATTGTCTAGGGTCTATGTGCTCTGAACCCAACCTGAGTTAATCCGGTACTGAGGACATTATTTCGATTTTTTCGAAACTGAACCCGAGAGGCTGATGCAACGTCACTGAAATACGTTTAATAATAGAATGAGAGATTTAACCTCGTCGGAAAGGGCTGCAATAGCTTAGTTCGTTAAACGTCTGGAGTACTTATCCAGAAGGTTCGAGTCCTGCTCGCAGCCGTAATTTATAGCAGTTATGACTGACAGGTTTGTATTGGAATCGGCACAGCAAAGTGGATGACCCGGCTTACATGCGCAACGCAACAATAATAATAATATGTCATTACAGTTTTTCTATATGAATGAGATATGACCACTGACCATGTTTAGCGTTTGAAATAGGTACCACATTGATTGTTTAAATATGAGAAGACAAATTGGATATTTACATGTTTTTAGGCTTACCTATACAATTTCGGGGACCTACACCAAAAGCCAGATATAAATGAGACGCTCTATCCTTCTTTGCTTCATTCATGAATCGCTCTGGTCTGAACTCTTTAGGCTCTGGGTAGTAATCCGGGTCCATGTGAATGCCGTACAAAGGAATGGCAACTACATTACCAGGCTCAAGCTGTATGGATGATCCAGGTATAGTATACGGCTTTGTACAGACTCTGTCCACTCGGGCTAGTGGGGGAAACAAACGCAATGTTTCTGAAAAAAAAAGTATCTGGTTGAAGTTGACGTTCACAGTTAGACATATTTTTTTACATATGGCAATTAGTATCCCAGGGCCCCATAAACTCTCGATTCGCCTCTGAGCATAAGTAAATGGCGGTACTACGCGCACTTCTTTTTTGTTCTAAATTTACCGCCGTGTCCTAACGACGGCGATAGGCGGAGACCTCTCGCGCCCGGCGTTGGTCGAGGCCATGCTGCGGGGTGAGCACGGAATACGGAATGGGAAGCGGTCGTCTCCTTCTGCAAAGCGCGAAGCAGTCATGCTCGCGTAGGAGGAGGCGGGCGCGCGTGAGGGAGAGGCTCTTCATCCCAGCCGCAGTGGTAGACGTCCACGGTGACGGGCGTCCGTGGGCGTCAAACGTGGGCGCGCGCCCACGACATCCATCAGCCCATTGATGACTTGCTGTCCGACCATGGACCATGCCCGGGTCGACGTCACGTTGTGTTCCAGGCGCGCCTCTGATTGTCAGCGTTATGACGGGGCCCACTTTAGAGGGCCAAAGCCTGCCGGGGTCACGGGACTCACGGATTACCGTGACCCCGGAACGTAAAGGGCTATTGAAAGACACCGTGGATTTTAGTCCGTACGAGTCTGACTGTCCCTCCCGCTCTACCCTGGGTGGCAAGACTCATTAGATGATTTGTGATTGGTCGCTTGTTAAATTCAGGACATTTAACACATAAAGCAATTTTAGAAACATTATTTACCTAACAAAAATCCTTCAAGGTAATGCAACTGCGCAAGGAGATCGTAGTCCAATTCCTTTCCTTCAGTCATCTCCTTCACATGGGCTCGTAGCTTGTCCTGCAGTTCAGGCTTAGTGGCCAGTACGTGGATGGCAAAGGACAGTAACGTGCTCGAGGTCTCGTAACCAGCGATAAGGAACAATAATAACTGCGCGTCTACGGTGTCCTCATCAAGATCTAGAAAAATTAAAAAGTACTCATGATTTAGAGTACGGATCGATCGCGTTTGTCTAGGTTGGTCCGAAAATGGGTGACCATCCATTACAAACCGAGAATCTCTCTTCTCTCTGAAAGTACGTGAAGCCGTTGGTCTCGACTGCTATTTGTAGATCTATATCTAAGTCTTTCCAGAGAACATTATACGCAGTGTACGTGATTACAGCGCCTGTGACCCCGTTATTAGGGGCCATAAGGTCTGTCAATTCTTGCCAACTAAATATTTTTAACCGACTTCAAAAAAGGAGGAGGATATCAATTCGACGGTATGTTTTTACGCGATTACTCCGCCAATTGTGGACCGATTTTCAAAATTCTCTAATTCTGAAGTGGTCCAATAGTCACCAAGTCAGGATCTGATGATTGGATCCTGGAGAAATCGAGGGCAACCCTCAAAATTTATGGGCCCCACACATCGTTTTTTGCAAATCTTATGAAGCAATTTAAGTACTTGCGTATGGTAATCATCATCTCAGTAGCTGAGCTGATGATGGAAGGTAAGGAGTAGGCATCGACTGATTCATCGTTCGCATATCTCCGGAACTACGAGTTCGATTTAAGTATGTAATTCTTTTAATGTTGTACTAGGTATAGTTCAACTTAGGGAACACTGCAAGTCTGATTAGAATCGGTTCAGTAATTTTTGAGATATGGAATTTTATTAGCTTAATGTGTACATGAGCTGTACCAGTGCGACGTATTACAAAATTCTAGTGTACATGTAAGAAAATGATGTAGGTATTTGATATCACATCGCGTGCTGCGATCGATTTTATAGACCCCACTACCGACTTCGCATATACTCTATAATATGCCATATAGAGTATCGTATGATACATGGCATAAACGCATAGGTTTATGATGCCTACCACAGAATAGTCACTACCTTTAAAATATAAATTATTAGAGAAAATGATTACACTTATGTTAAATGTCCGAAAGGACTTTTAAAAAATGTAACTTAAAACTACTTACGAATATCAGAATTCGTTTTTTCGGCTTCATTTTTTTCCTTCTCTGAGAAATCAATCAATATTTGAAGAAAATCATTCTTTCTGAAAACAAACGAAAGAATTTTTCATTTCAATCTTAAATTATTTTTGACAAAGTTTCTTCTTTGTTGTACAGCATAGTAGGTACCGGTAAACGGGGTTACTTTGAATCATGGGGTAAATTTGATAGAAACTACTTATCGACATAAAATTGCAAATTGCGTAAGACGGAACAACTTTTAGTAGATTTTTTTTTCGGATTACAAATATGGTAAACTGTCACAATCCTTTTTGTGGGTGCGCTGGTGATGGCACGTCGTTTCGTGCAAAAAATTTATGTTTTTTATCAATACCTTTTCTTTCTGTTTTTCTACAGTTTATTGGGGCTACTTTCAGATTCTATGTTAAAAACGGGGAGTTCCAAAGTAACCCCAGAATCATTTTACCTTTTATCACATTGTTTTATTTATTTTTCTAAAAACTACGCATTATTTTTGTTCTTTTTTTACTTTTACAGAGAGAACTATAAAAACCGATAATTACCTATTTTTTAATTTTTTTTAGAACCTCACATTAAAAAATTACAGTCAGTTAAAGTTCAAAATTAATCAAAGTAACCTCAGTTTACGGTACTTCCCATATTTAAAACTACTATGCGTTCCAACTAACAATATGACGGTTTTGGCAGCAAGCCATCCACGACTTCATGCACGGTTTTCTAATAGGTACTTACTTGCTCTTTTAAACAATGACCATGCTCTTATAAAGACATTAACTATATATAGTAAATATTATTGAAAATTAATTGTCGTCACAATATGGCGCCAAGGTCATCCTATTCTTAGTTGAAATGTATAAATGAATTTATCACTATGAACTTACTTAACTCCCGATTTCCGTCGCTCAGCTTTTGCTACTTTCAAAATCCTTACCAACTCTTTTGCAGATGCCAAATTCAGAAACGAAAAGTTTAAAATCTTAATCAGTTTCGGCATAAATATTAAAAAGAAGAATAACATCAATCTTTTGTACAGAGGCATGTAGTCAAATTTCTCAGCCACCTGCAAATTATTTATTAGACTTTTTTATTACTTATATCAACAAATGACAGCCGGGCCAAAAGCCTCCATGGCTCCAGTACAATTACATAACATTATTTGTGAAGGCTTTTCTGTTCTTCCAGGAGAACTCCTCCAGGGTTTGGACTGATTGTCCAAACCCCACCCGCACGCAAAAAATGCACTTTTGTATGATCTACAAGTAGTTGTTTCAAAAATATATTTTTTAAACCAATTTCTTCCTGTATTGAAGAAATTCCAAGTGCGTGCAACACAACAACACATGTTAACTTACATTGAAGAAGTGTGCATTCTCATCTGACAGAGCATCACACTTGATTCCAAATGCACATGCCCCAATTACTTCTAGAGTGAAGTGCCCTATTGTTTTCTTCATCTCAACGTCTTTTTTATCTACAAATGATCAAACATACAAAATGAAACTTATTTTAATTGTTACTTAATTGTTGTGGCATAGCAAAGATGTGATAAGTTATCATAGATGTAGTTAAAGTACACAAGATAATACTATCAAACTAGAGAGTAGGTGATGCCAGGACCAATAAACTGCAAATCTGATAAGTCCATTCCATCAGTTTAAATATTTGTAATATACATATTTAACTTACCATATTGCTTCAAAAATTCAACCATTTGCTTTGAACATAGCTGTATGAGTGGAAGCATATTCCTTAGACGTGCTGAACTGAAGACTGGTGTTAATGTGCTGCGAACAACTTTCCATTTTGATCCCTGGAAAAAAACACCTCAAATATTATTTTTGGGTACCAAACAAAGACATTAAACTATATTCTCTTTGGTACCAAAATAATATTTTGTCATTAGTGAGCAACTTGGCTTGACTTCACATATTACTTTAAAGTTTATAAAAGAGATGTGAAAAAGAAAGTAAATTTTTTGTTACAAACACAACATAAAAATAATTATTATCTAAATTGATCCCGCCATTCTCAAAATTTGTTCCCAATCACATAATTTTGGCCAATCAATTCTTGCTTTGCATTGCTATATCAGTCTAAAAAGCTACCTACTTAATATGTCTGTATGTTACACAATAAAGAGTGATTGCACCTAAAGAATAACAATGTGAAAAACAAACCTTTAAGTTGAGCAGTGATCTACTCCAGAATTTGGGCTCTTTAGCATTCAATGTAATTCTGTCTGTGAAATGATCAAAATCGCGTATTGTTATTGCCTTGATTAGATCTGGATCCATTATAGTTAGTAAAGGCCTTCTTCCTTCAAATAAACCTGTAATCAAAGATATTTTGTTATTTACTTAATTTCAAAAATATGAAATGGACTATTGCCCATTTCATACTAGTTTTGTAAAGATCCATTGTAGTACAGAGTACCAAGATTATGATAAAAAAAAAACTAATCATATATCAGATTTTTAGTCATTGTTACTAAATTGTTAACTTATTAATTGATATAAAAATCTTATGATGAAGTTCAAACTCACCTCCATATCGATTCCCTTTAAAGTTATTGTATGCTTCCAATTGAAATTCATGAAATGATTGTAAACCTCTTAATCTGGGTCCCAGGTTACCTAACAATATCACTGGTTTTTTAAATGGGATACCTTTCTTTTCGAAAAAGTCAAAGGTGCTTGTATAATAAAAATATAAAGCAAATAAAATGGTAAGGAATAAGAGCAACTTCCAGTCCTCTAATATAAATAATAACAACTTTTTAGAGCCACTGAAATATTCCATGATGACGAGCTACTTTTGAACTTAAACAGAAGCTTGAAAAGCCTGTTTGGGAAAAACGAATAATTAAACTGTTAACATTTCGGGATTATAGATGTTGTAAAATAAGTAAATTGGAGAAAAGAATGAGAAAAAAAGACTCGCACACGAACAACAAGCACAAATTGTTTGTTTATCTGTTTTTTTTAACTAATGACATTCCTCCTGTCAGTGTCAACGCAATGTCAATGTCTTTTTTCCTCTCTAAACTATTAGGAAGTAAGTCAAAGGGGTTCCTGCCATGCAGCCTGTTCATGTAATAAGTTATAAACTAATTTGTAATATAAATAGCTTATCCTTTTTGTAATAATTTTATAGGCATGGCTCCTGGGCCCTTGTGTCAAATTTTTAATGAAAGCCATCAATTTTTTTTGAAGTGAAAACTTCTATAGCGGCGTTGTGCACTTTTTTGGAATGGGTAAAAAATGTTAAACTCGCGTCAGGACACGTGACCTGATCGAAAATTCGTAAGACGGTGCAGGGCGCTTGCGCGAATGTTCGCGTGTGTTTATTACTATTGAAGTTTTCACTTCTGCCGGCACTCCCAGAGTGCAACCCGTCGTTTTTTTTACCACCTTGACGGATTGCTGCCTTGGGATCTGGAGGCGACGGCCCTCCAGCGCGTCTATGAATGGCACGTGGAGGCGCATCACCGGGGCGAAAGAGCTCCGTCGCAATCTCAGGTCTGTATGGAGGGAGCGACTGTTGCAACCGAGGTCCGGGCACGCAGCAATCGCGGCGGTAAGACCCCTCTTTGAGGAGTTGAAGGATAGGAGTCACGGCGACATCCTGTGACCTACCGTCTGACGCAGGTCCTCACCGGACGTGGAAGTTTCGGGAGGTACCTTTGTCGGATGAGGAAGAAACACCTGGGTGTCACCACTGCGATGCCCAGGTAGGAAGGAGACGTCAGTGACCTTAATGCGAACTTTCATATTTACGTCATTTGTACGTCACATACGTTACAGACCAATATGTCACGTCTAAATGACGTTAGTTTTACGACGTATAATAAACGTTACAGAAAGGCCCTTAAATAGACGTCACTTTTAACTTCACAGACGTAGCGGTCCAATAAAAAACGTGATAGAGACGTCTTCGTTTAAAGATGAAAAGACGTCCTAATTGTTCATATTTTATACGTTTGAATGGCGTATATTTTACGTCACTAACTTAGATACCATGTTATCGTGATGACTGCAGTAACCTACTCATGTTGTAGGTCCACATGAGTAGGTTATTGAAGACGTGTGTTGTTACAGAATTATAATCATCAAAATCGTCAATACAACCCTCCAAGTTCATAAAGGTGCAGGAATGACTGACCTTGAAAAATTCATTTTTACACCTTTATGAACTTGGAGGCCTGTAATGATGATTTTGATGGTTATAAATCTGTAACTACATACAACTTACAGCCGCGATTAATATTTTAATCAACATGTAACCTAGCACTGGCCTGCAAATTGCAAAAAATACCTAAGAAAATTTGAATTTCGCGGGCTGGTTGGAGCATTCACCCTAATGTAGCTTACCTTTTCTATCTTCTTACTTGATCGAAATGTACATGTGATTGAAAATTACTTCGTAAACAGTAAAAAATAACAAACTTGTTTCATTCAAGTTGTATTTGGCTTTTGCCATATTTTTCATGGCTAAATTAAAACGAAACGTAATTCGAAGTCAAAGTTGTAGTGAAACCGGTGAAACGTAACGTAAGTTGAACGTTTGGTGATTGTGAATCTGTGAATTCTGTGATGCAGTGTTGAAAAATATGTGATCATTTCGCGCCAACTCTCTTACGGTCTTTAGCCAAAACCGTCTGTGTCTGCTGTTTGGCTCTGAACGTTTACTTATATATTGAAATACTAAAAGTGATATCCAATACTAGGTATGTTTTTGGTTATACAATTCAACAAATCTGACGGTGGCAGTGTATCCATTGTCCTTAGCTCTTGGCTAACGCCACGGCGCCGCGAAGTACATTGGCCGCCGATTAAAGATGGAAAAGCCTTTATTCGGTTGCTTACCCAAACCAAAGTAACGACAATTCCCCTGATGATAACTGGAAGTTAAATGGTGTAAAGCGCATCTTTGCGGAAACTGGTAAGTGATAAAAATGAATATAAGTACTTAATTATGAGGTCCATAATCTCATCATCATCAAAAACCCACAGAAGTCTACTGCTGAAGATAGGTCTCCCAATAAAAGGCAGGATTTGGATCGTAATGCGGCGCGCTGGTCGAGGGAGTGTTGGCAGATGGTTCACCAGAGCCTCATTCGCTGATTTTCAGCCTGAGAGCTATTGATTATTCCTGCACTCCACGGTATGTTCAGTTTGGCCCGCAATTTTGCGTCTGCTACATGTTTAGTATTTCTACTTACATTACCTTCAATGCAATATGTGGTTAAGTAGTTTGTTATGTGTGTGGTGGGGCTTCGTTTTAAATCTTTGGTGTCTACACTATGTGTTGGTTATGGTCTGCATCTTCTGCATGTTTATTACTCCAATTGCATTACCTACAATGCAATCCGTAGTTGATCTGTCCTGATGGGGCATGGTGCGGCTTTTGTTACAAATTTTTGGTTGGCAGTTTGGCAGTTTATTAAAGTACCTAGTCTAACGGCATTTATGTGTCAGTATCAAGTTCCTATAGGAAGACTAATTTGTGCTTATTAACTGCATGACAATGGTTTAACGCTGACCGGTGTGTTGTGTTTTTAGATAACATAGGAAAGGCTAAGAGAAAGTTAAAATTATCAGAGGTAACATCAGATGTACAAACTGATGCAGAGACCGAAGCAGAAAGGCCTAAACGCAGAGCTGTAAGGATGAAATGTTACATTTCCAGTGATGATGATGATAATCCACCACCCTTGAAAAAGCATTTTGCAAAACGTAAGTGTAATGCTAACTGTATACTATCTAATCTTTATACTGTCTGCTTATAATCTTACTCACACAATATCTGCTGCCAGTATTAAATTTTGTTACATTACAGGTATTGAGAATGAACAACCAGTTACTGTTTCACCATCTATATTTCACCAAAGAGTTGATGAAACAAGAAATGATGATTTAAATCTAAGTGACTCAGATTCAGTAACCCAAAATACTCCTAGGAGAGATTCTGCTTCACCATCACTTAGAGGTGAAATAAACAAAAATACAGCGAAGAAAGTTCCTGATTTGAAATCCTGTGCAGTCTCAAGCAAAAATAAGTCATATACTGCTGTGGCATGTAGATCACATCCCAGATTTGCTGATGAAATAAGAAATGAAGATGCTTTCAATCTAAATGAGTTTGAATTGGATTCAGTGATCCAAAATACTCCTAAAAGACTGCTTCACCATCCTGTGCATTCGGAAGTTATAAAAACAAAAACACAGGTAAAAGATGATTCTAAAAGCTGACACGAATGTCACAGCTTAAATTCTGTCGCTTATCGGCTTGCTGAATGGCCAATACAGCCAGTATCTACATCACGGGCAGACAATCAGCAAGCAGAATAGCTAAGAACAGAATCAAAACTGTGACATAAATTGCCAGCTTAACCATCCTGTACAATGCAAGAAAGTTGTCTGTAATAAATAAAGTTAACCAACTTCTACCAGAGGCTTTGTCTAGTACCTCAGTTAAAAAGCAGCCTTTGTTCTTATGATATAAACTAAATCCATGTCATCAAGATATGTTCAGCCGTTTAGCCAACTAAAAAGAGTTGTTATAAGTTTGAGGCTATAGTGTGTCTGTCTGTTTGTCTATAGCTTCACAAGTATTGCCAAATTAATTTGTCTATTCTACTCTCTTTAAGGTTTTGAAGAAAAAGTGCTTGGAGGACTAGCAAGCATTAAAGCACAAAATGAGCAATCTCGCTTCTAAAGAAAGACCCCACTCAAGACGCCGCACCACCACTGAAACCTAATATCAAGTTCTCTTTAGAAACCTTTGAAGACATATCAGAAATATAAACTTTTCTTCAAGATGAAGACAGATCAAAACTTCTAGTAAAACATATTTTTACATATGCGTTTTCTGCATTAAAAATATTAGGTATGTTGTTTTAGAACGCCTCAGTTGTAATTACCTAGTCCTAGAATTAAAGTTTTTTTTTGAAGGGTCACAAAAAAACCATCACCTAATATGTATATGGAAATGTTAGTTATTGTTAAATTAGTTTTGACTAGTCAAAAGTATTTTTGACTAGTTTTCACCAGTCAAAAGTAGTTTTGAGTGATTAACAGTTTTGACTGTGACATAGGTATATATATAACATAGATGTACCTCTAATAAGCACACTCATTTGAAGAATCTAATAAATTGTTAACTGTCAAAAAATGGTACTTATCATTTACCTACATGAACATGATAGTGTGATGTTTACTCTACATATTGTGCCAACCCTACCTAAACATTATTTGTTGTTTCAATTTCTGGAGTTAGCATAACACTGACACTTTTAAGACCCCTGGTAAGTCGTAAACAGGTCATATTTTAGCTTATAAGACGTCATCTGGACGTCGCATGCTCCTCGGTTGGTCGTCCATACGTCTTATCATAAGTCACACTGACGTAAGTGGGAGACGACCACACGACGTCAAATGTGACGTCGTGTGCCCGTGACATTTTAACGTCACAACGAGGGCCCACAGACGTCATCCCAGGACGTCTGTTACGTCAGTGACCGACCTTGATGTAACGTCTTAATGACGGAAAATTCCTACCTGGGTGATCGCCCGGAGGACACGGTGGAGCATACGGTGCAGGACTGCCGGCTTGCAGGACAGAGGAAAACGTCCACCACACAGCCGAGCCGCAGTATATATAATATATACTGCGGCTCGGGAGCAGTGGAAGACGCCCATGGCGACGGACATCGCAAGACAATCTCTCGCCACCATAGAAGCGTGCATGCGGGCGGCGAGTAATGAGCGACTCATTGTCAGCACAATTACCCCTTTAGAATGCCAAAGCCTGCCGGGGTCGCGGGACTACCGAATTAATGTGAGCCCGGAACGTAAAGGGCTATTGTAGGACACCGTGGTTTTTAGTCAGTATAAGACTGACTGGTTCGCCCATTGGCGCCAATATTGAGTAAGGCCCTGACAGTATTGCTAGATATCAGTTTGTTGTTACAAATCTTAGAGCAGAGCAACGTAAAAAAAATGCATTTTCTCTTCTTCAACCTTCGGCCACCCAATACTGAGCAGGTTTGCTCATGTCATGCTTATTCAGTTTCTTCCGGCCATCTTAATAAGATTATCTGTCTACCCAGTTGTTCTTAATTCATTCCTCTGTCCAGTTCGTGGGGGGACCAGGACTCCAGTATTTTCTTCCCATATCTTCCACCCAGTCTTCTATATTATACAGTATATTATGTACGCCCACTTCCACTTTCTTGAACTATAACTGCAGCAATTTCTGCACACCACAGCTTGTGGAACTATCTAATTTTTAGGAGGCATTCACATTATGTATCTTTTTCTATGTCATTCTAGTGTAGACATAAGTATAGACAATCGAATTCCCTTTAGTCCATCATCAAATGAGTCCTCCCGTCTCTCCCTCCCCTTGGTGGAGCGGGACTTAGATTCTTCAGATTAAAAAATCAACCTGTTCCTTCGGTCGGGCTTTTGCGTTCCAGAGCCACGGTGCCCCTATAAGACAGTCACACGACCCAAGTCATTATAGACCTGGGTCATGGGACTGTCTAACGCTGACACTTAATAACCTATTTCGGTTGCTATCTACGGCTGGATTGTCCAATCAACGACCGAATTCGACAATCATTAGAAAAAGCCGTCAAAAATAAAGGTTTGACTTGTAATATAAATTTCGGAGTTACCAATACACTAAATATCTCATAGTAATAAGAAAATTAAAGCATGGGCGCCTGTAAAAGTCCCCATTCTTACAAGTAGTATCTACAGAACTAATTCATTCAGTAAAGGTCTTATAATGATGAACAAAGATCGGTTAAAACATGTTTAATATTAAAAATACAATTTCATAACAACATTGGCAAGAATCTTTTCAAATATTTTATATAAATAATATTTTTTTTAACAATAATACATAATTTTAAATGCAATATTAACAATGTCTTTTGTACTGAGCGTATCTTACTGGCACTAAATTATCACAATTTTATTTATCGTTCTATTATTTAATGATTTTAAGAATTATGGAAAAAAGATTTGATCCACAAAACACTCGGTCTGTTCACACCGAGACCGAACACAACGCGACGTGTTGCAACGATACTGCAAATGTGTATCTTATTTTGTAGTAAATAGAGCTAGATTTTAAGTAGCTCTATTGAAATGTGCGCGCAGTGTCTGAACACTAGAACCTATTTGCATCTCATAAGTTTTTTTAATATCAGTTTTTGTATCGCTATTGTAGCACTACCGTCACCAAGAATACATCTAAATATTAAATTAACTTTAACGTTTTCACGTTTTTCGTTAGACATTAACTGAGTACAAACGCCAGCACATCAAACTACCCAAACTGTGAAATTTTCACAATCCAACATAGAGCTTCATTTTTTGTAATAAAGTAGAAAATTTTAAATGAGCCGTCATTTAAAATTTTCGGAATACAAAATCCTCAAAAAGCTTCGATTAAAATTTTAAATATCATTCAATATTTTTTGGAAGTATAGACGTCCTGTCTTTCTTTAATAGATTTTCTACTTTATTACAAAAAATGAAGCTCTATGTTGGATTGTAAATTTCACAAATTGGGTAGTTTTCTTATTGTCTTTTATCTATTGTAATAAAGGTCACCCAAAACCCATCATTTAACCCCTGGGCTAATTGCCGTTAATAATATAACATCACTAACACGTCACAATTAAAAAAGCTATAATCTATTACTTCACTTAAACTATGTTGTTTTGTAAAGTTATTTAAAAAAATCTAGAAAATATCAACATTGATATATATAATATCAACATAGGTACATATAATAAAATAAAAAGTTCAAAAGCGTTTATAATAAAAAAATACTGTAGTTTTCAGAAGGTACGTTTTTGCTGTAATTATGTTAATCTATTTGAGTTGGTAACAGTTACATAATGTAAATGATATATTCAACAATTTTCTATCTACCTGTCTATATATCTTTTTATAAATATTTTCCGTATAGATAAAAGATTACTACTTATATTAAGACTCGTTACATAATAATGTAAAAGAAATTAAAAAAAACAGTAGTTTTCGGCTCAAGGCAACTCCACGAAATATCCATTCGCTCTCATCATTAATGCAGAATGTTTTGTTACATAATGAAGCCTATTATCAAGCAGACCTTTCAATAAAATCACATATATGTTCAGAAGCATATCTTTACATTTAGGGAACTGTTTTCTACTTTTTGAGATTTTTGTACTTTATTGAGCTGCCATTGTAAAAACGTTGTACTTAATAAACATGCCTTATAACAAATATTCGAATTAATAGTAATCGTACTGGTCGTACAATAATGAGGTATGTTGTGGAATGCTTTACAAAGATTCGATGCGAACCCACAAGCCGCCCTGTGCCTTAAGCAACAGAGCCCGTTTATCAAACTGAATGGGGTCAACCGTTTTCTCGCACGTGGAGAATTTGAAGTTTTTAATGAGTTCAACCATCGCCAGTTTCGCTGATAACATCGCGAATCTCAGACCTGTAACAGTGATAAGAAAATAGTAGTATAGTATGTTTGTTTAAACGAGAGACGTATTCAGTATTCAATTCTAGTTCCAAATGTGCAAAATATGACATTAATTTTTGACGTCATTATGATATAAAATAAATAATTCATGGACAGTAAACTAAGCATTCATGTAAGCAGTTTTCACACGGCAAGAATCGCGGGTCCCGATAAAGACAAACCCCCCAAACAACCGAACAAGTTCACGACCGCGTTCTCTTTATGTAAGATACGATTGAATCATTAGGATAGACACGCGATTGCGGAGGTTTTTTTTCGGATACTCTGTTAAGGGTTTGAATACATCATGCATCTGGTTTGACTGGAAGCCGACCCCAATATTAGTTGGGAAAAGGCTAGGCAGATGATGACTCTGTTAAGGGTTTGAATACGCCTCTCGATTAAACTAACATACTGTTCAATCATTATTATGCACCGCGACAATATTATGTCGTTACTGTATATCGCGCGAAAACGAAAAAGATTTTTACTGTGTGTAACACCGTATTGTTGGTATTTTTTCATGTATGGCAATACAAGTTACCTACGTATACCAGAGACGACACGACCACGTGGGTCCCATGATGAGTCATATTGTGACGTCATGATCTCTTTTCTAAGTGAGCTTGCTGATGACGCGATGCGACGCAATTCAACCGATTTCAACTACAAGGGAAAATCATTCTTACCACTTTGACATATGACATAAAACATGCGGTTTTCTACGGGTAGATGACTAAGATAAAACACGCCCGCCACGACGACGTAAGTCAGCATTATTGCACCATTATATCGTAGTAGCCAAGACGATGTTCACCGTAGGCGCGGGCATGCGGGCAGCGAGTAATGGGCGACTCGCTGTCCGACCATGGACCATGCCCGGGTCGACGGCACGTTGTGTTCCACGCGCGCCTCATGGAGTGTCAGCATAGTGACGGGGCCTGTAGAGGGCCAAAGCCTGCCGGGGTCGCGGTACCAAGGGATTACCGTGACCCCGGTACGTAAAGGGCTATTGAAGGACACCGTGGATTTTAGTCAGTACAAGTCTGACAGTCCCTCCCGCCCTGCCCTGGGTGGGAGGACTCATTTGATGATTTTACCACGATAAAAAAAAAGCCAAGACGATGTTCATTTTTAGTAAAAATTTCAAATCGCACAAATCGCGTCATGAGCAAGCTCGCTAACACTTGCACGCTCTTAAATAAACAATAATCTTATGACACTTAAATTTATAAGATAAAAACCATAAAACATATTTTTTAAAATTAATTTGCATGATATATTCTTTAGTTCAACGTAATTTTCAAGTGGTATTTGGAGATAATTGACGTATTTACTCTTCTCATGTTCGTATAATACATTATTTTTATGCTCACCTATACAATTTCTGGGGCCTGCACCAAAAGCCAGATATAAATGGGATGCTCTATCCTTCTTTGCTTCATTCATGAATCGCTCCGGTCTGAACTCTTCAGGCTCTGGGTAGTAATCCGGGTCCATGTGAATGCCGTACAAAGGTATGGCTACTACATTACCAGGCTCAAGCTGTATGGATGATCCAGGTATAGTATACGGCTTTGTACAGACTCTGTCCACTCTGGCTACTGGAGGGAACATGCGTAAAGTTTCTGAAAAAAAAAACATGTTATCTACTACAGAGCTGTGTGCTTTTAAAAGATTTCAACTTTATCACATAAGAAGAAGATTCGTGTTTGATTGGGGAAAAAAAATAAGTTTCAGATAGCTTGAAGTTGTGCTGGTGTCTGTACTGTGACTAACCATACACATTACGTCACAATGCTAAGGTACACACAGTAATAATTCGGATATCACTCAAAGTTTTGCATGAAACTACTATCGCGCCGTATCTATACTTCCATACTTATATTATAAAGCTGAATAGTTTTGTTCGGTTGAACGCGCTAATCTCAGGAACTACTGGTCTGAATAGAATAATTATTTTTATTATGGTCTATTTAACGAGAAAAGCTATATAACATCTTGCTTCAGTCAATAGGATCCGAGCAGCAGGAGTGGATTAAATCACGGGAAGCAACTAGTATTTATATAAAAGTAGGTTAAATTATTTATACGATACCAAGTAAATAAGAGTGTTGGTTATCTCTAAAACGTCTGTATGCATATGTGTAGCACAGTTCACATTATTTATTTATTATACATAATTGCATATTTTGCGCATTTAAAAATGTTATTTACCTAACAAGAATCCTTCAAGGTAATGCAACTGCGCAAGGAGATCGTAATCCAATTCCTTTCCTTCAGTCATCTCCTTCACATGGGCTCGTAGCTTGTCCTGCAGTTCAGGCTTAGTGGCCAGTACGTGGATGGCAAAGGACAGTAACGTGCTCGACGTCTCGT
The DNA here is from genome assembly GCA_943136025.2 of Agrotis puta. Taxonomy (NCBI): domain Eukaryota; kingdom Metazoa; phylum Arthropoda; class Insecta; order Lepidoptera; family Noctuidae; genus Agrotis; species Agrotis puta. Next base: position 10,375,746 of record OW964178.2, read on the forward strand.
AACCAGCGATAAGGAACAATAATAACTGCGCGTCTACGGTGTCTTCATCAAGATCTAAAAAAGTTGAATAGATTATCGTCTAGTTGTAATTAATTAGCGATTATACACAATAGCCGGCGGCCAATCTCAACCGAGATTATCAACCTGCGCGGGATATAGTATAGTGCACAAGTGCGTGCCCAGACACAGGTGCACTCTCTATTCCGTGACTCTGATAGTCCGATGGGACAACAATCCAATACGACCGGAGAGAGATCAGGCGCACCAACGGCTTAACGTGCTTTCCGAGACACGGGGGTATAATACCGCCAACTTCAAAAGTCCGGGCTGTCAGTTACTGAGAAATTCTTATAGAAAAACCCAATAGCACTTTTTCCCGAACCCAGGTGCTCAGCAGCGCCTGTGACCACTAGACCAACGGGCAGTTATACATAATCAACACGTAATAGCTGAACTATGTAATAATGTAGTTGATATATGTGATAAATTAATCACTTTAGCTGCACATTATTTATACGTACTAAATTATGTTACTTTTTGATTTCTAAAAGATAAGGCTATAGCCATCCGTCCCGCCGGAAGATGGCGGAACGGTTTGGATGAATTCCTCGTAAATTGGTTTGAAGGAGTTACGAGTTAATTGTTTTGTAAATTGGAAGAAGCCCGGGATCGAGAAATGGGTGGTAGCCTTTACTCAGGAGTGAGACAGAATTGCAACCAAAGAAAAACTTTGAGGCGACTAGCCGAAAAGTTAGCCTATCACTTTAACGCTATTTCTAAATCGGAACTGGTTTTTAGATACGTAAAAAATTACTTACGAATATCAGACTTCGTTTTTTCGGCTTCATTTCTTTCTTTCTCTGAGACATCAATCAAAATTTGGAGGAAATCATTCTTCCTGAAAACAAATCGAAGAAATTAAAATAAATTCCTATCGTAAGTATCTTAGATAAAGTAGAAAAATGTATCATAAAGTTATTTAGCTTTTGCTTGAGCATTTTTGGTGAATGGAAACATTGTGAGAATCGGCGTAGGTCCCATAAAAATTTCGAAGACATGGCCTACTCCCTCGCACATAAAGGACTGTCTCTCAGCTTTGGAAGGCATACATTATCATAAGCATCATAAACTATTATGTGCTGTGTTTAACATATAAATTATTTAAAAAACTAATAAATAAGTAACATACTTAATGCCAGATTTCCGTCGCTCAGCTTTTGCCGCTTTCAAAATCCTTACCAACTCTCCTGTAGATTCCAAATTCAGAAACGAAAAGTTTAAAAACTTAATCAGTTGCGGCACAAATATTATAAAGAAGAATATCATTAGTCTTTTATGCAGAGGCATGTAGTCAAACTTCTCAGCCACCTACAAATATTAAGGGACACCGTGGTATTTAGTCAGTACGAGTCCGACAGTCCCTTCCGCTTCACCCTGGGGCGGGAGGACTCATAAGATTTTACCAGGTAAAAAAGGCTATAAAACATCACACTACAATCAATAGGAGCCAAGCAGCGGGTGTGGAATTGTGGTGTAAATTAGTTCTTATCGCATATTCAGCTCGTAACACTTACATTGATAAAGTGTGTATTCTCATCTGACAAAGCATCACACTTGATTCCAAAAGCACACGCCCCAATTACTTCTAGTGTGAAGTGCCCTATTGTTTTCTTCATCTCAACGTCTTTCTTATCTGTAAATAATCAAATATGCAAATATGTAAAGTTAAATGATGTTATTTAATGAGTACATAGATGTGTACATAGTAAATATTTAGTTTATCTTCAATTAGGGATCTTTTATAGAAGGTATTCCTGCACATAGTTCTTTTGAAATATCGTGTGGATTTATTGTTTAGTAAAAGACTTTCCGTACACACGTGAGATAATTTTATTGTAATGACAGTTCAACAAACCATAGATTTACATCACAGACATTCATCTTGACATAAGAGTTCCACAGACTAAAATTCTCTTCACATATCGTCCGTTTTGGACGGACTTTCAAATAATATATTATTCATGTTTTTATTATTAAAAGTAACTCTATTTATAGAAGTCAAACCAGGGATGCAAAATCTATCAAAAAAATTAAAAAGTTCATTAGCGTTTTTTTCTGATAATGTTTCTATCTAAATACTGAAGCGACACACAGAGGTTACGGGGAAAGGAGGAACTAATATTTATGGTGCCTTATACACGTTCCACTCCTTTATGAGAAGGCGTTTTTTACACCACCCCTCAACATAATATTTTCCTGTTTTCCCTGTTTAAAAACACAAATATTAAAACATTTAATTCTGACTAAATTGTTAGTGATGCATTTTATACTGGCACATTCAAATACTTAACTTACTCCTTTATTTTTAACAGAATTTAACTCTAAAAATGCATGACCAACATTACATAGATTATGTGCATAGCCCTATATTCTTAAAAAATTAACTTAACAAACTTCTCAAAAACAGTTTTTCCTAACGGCTTAGTTAACAAATCCGCCAAATTATCCTGCGTTTTAATATACTTTACTGAAATACACTTATCCTTTATTTTGTCCATAATGAAGTGATACCTAATATCCAAGTGCTTTAACCTTTTATTATTTTCATTATTATAAACAAGTTTTATTGCTGACTGGTTGTCTTCATACAAGATCACTTCATTACCGACAACATCAAAGTCACACAACAAATTTTTCAACCAACATGCTTCTGAAATAGCCATACTTAATGCAATATATTCAGACTCAGTGGAGGATAATGACACACTAAGTTGTTTTTTACAACACCATACTACAGTACAATCAAATATTTTAAACAAATAACCAGTGGTAGATTTTCTATCTTGTGTGTCACCGGCCCAATCTGCATCAACAAAGCCTTGCAATTCTGTGGATGTGCTATTATATATCAAAGAGTAATTTAATGTACCTTTTATATACCTTAGAATACGTTTCAATGCCTTGTACAACATAATACTAGCACAGTGTTGGTACCTACTGAGGAAACAAACTGATACACATAGATCTGGTCTTGTACCACAAACTGCATACATTAAACTGCCTATGAGTTGTCTACACTTTTTCTCTATTTCTGGACTTTCAGATTTTTCCCTTTTTAGTATTTCAAACTTAAAGTTTTGGTCTATTGGAGTAGAAACTGGTTTGCAATCTGACATATTATAATGCTCTAAAACTTTAGTAAGATATGTTTTCTGACTAATTACCGTTGTACCTTTCTTTTGATCAATATCGATACCCAAATAACATTTGGCCAAACCTAAGTTTTTCATCTTAAAGTTATTGCTTAGCTCGCTTTTAAAATCTTCCAAAACCTTGTTTTCAGTGCAAAACATAAGAATATCATCAACAAATAGCAAAACATATAGCATACATTCATTTACCTTTCTGAAATATAAGCAATGATCATTTTTAGATTTACTGAAATTTTCTTTACTCATGAAGTCATCAAACTTTTTATTCCAATATTTAGGAGACTTTTTCAAACCATACAATGATTTATTTAACTTGCATGTTTCACCGCTTGGTAACTTTATGTATACACTCTCATCTATGTCACCATGTAAAAAAGCACCTATAACATCCATCTGATGAACTGAAAGTTGAAGTTTATTTGCAACTGCTATAAAAACTCTAAAAGTAGGCAATTTAGCCACAGGAGAATATACTTCTAAATCACAATCAGACTGTTCAAAGCCTCTTGCTACCAACCTAGCTTTATATACTTTATTAGTACCTACTTGTTTAACTTTAAAAACCCATTTACTAGAAATTACTTTATTCCCCTCTGGTACGCTATTTACTTCTATCCATGTGTTATTTTCTCTCAGAGTATCTAGCTCAGTCTTCATAGCAATCTTCCACTCTTCCTTTTCTTCAGAGTCAAGCGCTTCCTCTAGAGTAGCTGGCTCTGTACCGATGGATAGAAGGTTTGTTTCGTAGTCATCTAGCCTTGATGGTTTCTTTATTGCTCTGCCTCTCCGTGAATGTGTTGATACTTGAGGTGTTTCTTCTGCCTCTTCTTCTTTTTCTGACTCTGATGTTTCTTCTGAATTTAGAATTTCCTCTGTTTGTACTTCTGTATTTTCATCAAGATCTGATAACTGTGTTACATCTTCTTCACCTTCCTCATTAAAACTGTGATATTCTTCTCTTATTTCATCCTCTTTATTATTTATTTCTTCTTTTAATAATAATGGGGTTATATTATTATGATCTTGAAAAGTATTACCTAGCTTTTGACTACTAAAATTGCCTTTCAGGAATGTTACCTCTCTTTTAATCAAAACATCATTTTTATGGGGAAAATAAATTCTAAAACCTTTTGTTGTTTCACTATAACCTACAAAGTATCCTATTTCAGCTTTGCTATCCCATTTTTTGCGATAATGATCTGGAATGTGTACACCTACCTTTGAACCAAATACTTTTAAATTGTTTATATCATATAATCCCTTTTTATACCAGAGCTCATACGGAGTTACATTTTTAATCCTACTTTTACCAGTTCTGTTTATAACGTATACAGCTGTATTGACAGCTTCAGCCCATAGAGACTTATTTAAATTACTTGATAACAATATTGTTCTAGCCGCTTCAGTTATTGTACGCATTTCACGTTCTATGCAACCGTTTTGTTGGGGTGTGTACGGAGCACTATTTTGGTGTACAATACCTAAATGATTGAAGAGAGACTTCACCTCTTTGTTTATAAATTCTGAACCACAATCTGATCTTATTATTTCAATTTTATACTCTAAGTTTTTAGTAACAAAATTTAAAAAAGTTTTAATTTTATCAACTGTTTCAAACTTATTTTTCAGAAAATAAACCGTTCTATACTTTGAAAAGTCATCCTTTATGAGTAGATAATATCTTGATCCACCTAATGATATTGTTTCCATCGGTCCGCATAAATCCATATGAAGCCATTGACCGGGCCTATCTGCCCTATTTATACTTATAGGAAACGGTCTCTTATGTAACTTACCCAAAAGACATGGCTCACATGTTATTTCCTTTTGTTTACTAACACTGAAATCTATATCATATTTATTTAACATGTTTTTTACCTGTTCAATATCCTGGTGGCACATTTTTTCATGCCATTCAGATAAACTGTCACTTGATTTACCAACACAAGCATTTTGAATTTTATTAGACCTAAACTTCATTATAAACAAGTTATTTTTCCTATATGCTAGTGCACAAACATTTTTACTGTTATTTTTCCTCAAATAACACATTTTACTATTAATTGTTAAAACATAACCTCTATCTGTAGTTGAACTTGCTGAAAATAGATTCATCTTGATGCTGGGGACATGTAAAACGTTATTTAATGTTGTATTTATCCATTGTTTACCTGTAAATGCTTCTAAAGAAATAACTCCAATACCAACGGCTTGTATGATTTTGCCGTCTCCAATAACTATGGATCTAGGGCATTCTAGTTTTTTATAGTCTATAAACATATCATAATCATAACACATGTGCTCTGAAGCTCCACTATCCATTACCCAACAATTATCACTTTCTAATTGACTGTAAAACAATGATGATAGCTCGAACACAGAGAATGCATTGCCTTGTTTAATTTTGTTTACATCTTGACTTTTCTCGCTTTTATTTTTAAACCAACAATCTGAACTTTTATGATTATTCTTCTTACAGAACTTACAACTAGTATTATTAATTATTGTACCTCTACTTTTCGATTTGCACTCCTTTTTCAGATGTCCCACTTTTCCACACCGATAGCATTTTCTATTAGACTTGTGTACAAACGCAGATGACTCATCTTCTTTGTTTTTGGCTGAGGCGCGTTGCTCTTCGATCAGTAATCGCGCTGTTAACTGGTCCATGGTCCTTTTTTCTACTGGCACCGATTCCCACGCTGACACAAAGTGCTTGAGCTTTCGAATCTTTCTGCATCCATTTCTCCTGATCCTCGTCGGCCTTGAACGTGCCTTCAACGACGTCTAAGAGACCCATAGCTCTTAGTAAAACGCGTATTTTGAAACACCACGCTGTCCAATTTTGTACACCTTGAAGCTGCTGAGAGCTTTGTCCAGAAGCCATATTTTCGACGGAATCCATCGCCCGTATTATTATTGCTTTACCGCAATTACCAGATTTATCAGAATCTGAGCCGGCGACCGCCACACCTGGTCAGACAGCCCTGGCCGACGTATGTTTATGTAGCTACTTTACCGCAGCGTTTCTTGATAAAAAACCAATCCAGCACGATTATTAGGCCGTAAGTCTGTGTCTGGGCCCATAACCTTTTGAAATATCGTGTGGATTTATTGTTTAGTAAAAGACTTTCCGTACACACGTGAGATAATTTTATTGTAATGACAGTTCAACAAACCATAGATTTACATCACAGACATTCATCTTGACATAAGAGTTCCACAGACTAAAATTCTCTTCACATATCGTCCGTTTTGGACGGACTTTCAAATAATATATTATTCATGTTTTTATTATTAAAAGTAACTCTATTTATAGAAGTCAAACCAGGGATGCAAAATCTATCAAAAAAATTAAAAAGTTCATTAGCGTTTTTTTCTGATAATGTTTCTATCTAAATACTGAAGCGACACACAGAGGTTACGGGGAAAGGAGGAACTAATATTTATGGTGCCTTATACACGTTCCACTCCTTTATGAGAAGGCGTTTTTTACAAGTTCTGCGTTTCACTTGTATAATACTAAGTCGGTGGGAGCAACAAGCCACTGAAATGTTATATAGTTATTGTTTCTTAAGAAAAAGTTACCCTACTCTAGCGAATTATACCAGTATCGAGGGTGTATTTACAAACATTTAGAGTTGCAGACGTTTAGACCCAGAACAACTTCTTGTAGAGTATACAAATATTTGTTACGTGTGGGAATTGAAAACGCGACACTAATATTGCCGAAAGCGGTCGAAAAACATCATAATTAAGTTATTTTAATGATAAATAGATACAAATGTTATCCATGATTGTTCAAGCACAGTAAGGTAAAGTTAATAATTATGTCAATGAGATAACATTCTTAGTTATAGCTGAAGTACACAAGATAACATTACGCAACCTAGAGATTTTATGATTAGGTATAATTTATTATTTAATAGTTGTGTGTAATTTAAGCCATTATTTGTTTTGTTATGCAGTGTGAATTTAGGTTTTTCCTGTCACTGGCTTTGTTAGAAATGCATATAGGAGAGATGATGAAGATGTAACTATGTCATTAAGTATAATATTTATCTATTTCTTCATTCATTATACAGGGTCTTTCTTTTATATTGGCCGAAATTAGGGTAAAATCCGCATCCATGAAATATTTTTTAAAGCCGTTCGACTCTGTATCATGTAAGGATCATTTCATTGTATCGGAAGAAAAAATCGGGACGGTGGAAGCTGGTCAAATTCAGCAAAATATTTTTTCATAAAAATTGCCATTTTTTATTATGCTGTTTGACTTATTTTTGTGTAAGGAAGAGATTTGGATTGGAGAATTGTAAAGGCAGAAAAATATCTGGACAGTTCTACTGTCCAGATATTAGTTAGTCAAAAGAACAGTAATGTTTCTTCTAACAGCACAAAGTCGTATTAGTAGTCGTCAGTATTTCATTAAATTTGATCCACTTCTGTTGCCCAGACATTTTCCTTCCGGTACAATGAAATGATCCTTACATGACACTAAATCAAATAACATCATAAAAAAAAATTGGTAATTTTTTCGTTCATATAATTTGTACAAATAAATATATTGCATAATTTGACCAACTTCCACCATCCCAATTTTTGTCTTCCGATACAATGAAATGATCCATATAAGAATCAGAGTCGAACGGCATTACAAAAAAAATATTTTGGCCAATTTCACTCCTTTTTGTGGACAACTCAAACTTGACCAAAAAAAAAAAACGCCAAAATAGTCACATCAAAAAAGAGCTAAAGGGGCCTAAAAAAGTTTTCCCGTATCTCGTATGGATGCGGATTTCTCCCTTTTTGCCAATTTAAAAGAAAGACCCTGTATATATTATTACTTTATGTAACAAAAAAGCTATGGGTGTTTTATTTTATGCAAAGCAAATTAATTCATAATGGACGATTGAGTAACAGACATCTTAGCAGACTTTCACATTTTACAAACAAGTAATCAGCCACTCTGTTGACCTAATGGCCTTGTTTAACTTTTGATAGTCAGTCATTGTTTATTTCTACGAATGACTTGCTTCATCCAAAAATATGCTAAATTATTAATATCATGAAGAAAACAGTTTACGAACAAATTTTTCCCATATCTTGTATAGATTTCCTTCTGTTGGCTAACTTAAAAGCAGCCTTCTGTTTAACTCACCATATTGCTTCAAAAACTCAACCATTTGCTTTGAACACAGTTGTATCAGTGGAAGCATATTCCTTAGACGAGCTGAACTGAAGACCGGCGTTAATGTGCTGCGAACACCTTTCCATTCTGAACCCTGGAAAAAGTCTAATTTTTCATTTCGTTTTTTTTTTCATTTGTGTATTTATGCATTTTATCTGTACAAACATGCAGAAAATGTACATTACACAAAGTAAGCAAACAAGTATGACAAAAGGAAACAGAGATGAAATTGGAGATTTTAGCTCTGATCAGGCAATTACATTATTAATATAGATTGGTAAAAAACAAAAACCATCTGTGTAAAGTGGCGGATTTGCAGTCCTAGCCGCTCTAGACCCCACACCATGAGTGACCCCTTTTTCAGCAACATTTAAAAAAAACATTTGAAATTATTTTGGGTTTTGTTTAAGTTAAACTAAATGTACAAACTATTTATATGATAGAAATTATTTATACTTTAATATGCAACAGTGATTTAGAAAAATAAGGCACGCCACTGCAAGCCTTTAATATATAAGATACTTTGCATTTAGAGTTATTTCTGTTTATATTGTTACTATTGATTTCCACCCCTAATAGCTCCTACTGGGCCTTAAATCTGCCACTACCTGTGTAGCAATATCTTGAAAGAATAGATTGACTATTACACCAAATGGCCCTTTTGTTTCGAAGCAGGAAGATGGAATGGAGCAAGAGTGATCAGATGCCTAAGTAGGAAAAAAGGTTTGAGAATTGTTGATCAACACAAGCCAAGTACTGTAGTGAAGAAAACAGTCAAATACCTTTAAATTTAGAAGTGACCGAAGCAAAAATTTGGGCTCTTTAGAGTTCAATGTAATTCGGTCCGTGAAGTGATCAAAATCACGTATTGTTATCGCCTTGATTAGATCCGGATCTATAATATTTAATAGGGGCCTTCTTCCTTCGAATAGTCCTGCAAAGAAGAAATATATGTTATTATAAACAATTATCATTTAAAATTTCATTTTGAAATAAGTTAAAAGTTATTGTAAAGTAGCGAGATTATGAATACTTCAATAACACTGTTTTCGCACTGAGTATAGAAATAAGTTTTTAAGGAACTATTCCCACACTATTGGTAAAAACAGTAATGACCTTTGTTCACCTGTACCTCTGTATGGGCAAAAACAATGTCTTTACCATGTGAAAAATATCCTTACCTCCATATCGATTTCCTTTAAAGCTATTGTATGTTTCCAATTGAAATTCATGAAACGATTTTGTGCCTTGCAACCTGGGTCCCAAATTACCTAGGAATATCACTGGTTTCTTATAAGGTATGCCTTTCTTTTCGAAAAAGTCAAAAGTGCTTGTATAGTAAAAATATAACACAAACAAAATGGTAAGGAACAAGAGCAATTTCCAGTCTTCTAATATAAATGATAACAACTTCTTGGAGCCACTGAAATATTCCATGATGTCAGACTACTAAGCTCAATTAAAAGCCGGAAAAGTCTTTGCTTCCAAAAATCATTAAACTGCAAACATTTATGAATGTTAAATGTCGTAGTAATAAATCAATTTGATAACATTTGCCACTGGAGATAAACAAAACAAAAGAAAGGATAGTAAAATTAAGGAAATAAAAACCGAAATAGAAATACACCGACTACACAATCACACATGAACAACAAACAAATCCTACTGTTGTCTGTTACTGTTTTCTATGAATGAATTTGTGAATGTCGTTTCATTCCATTGACGTATACCGCATTTACACATTCGTGTTCGCTATTCGCCTCGTCATTCAACGAAACTCGTGAACGAATGCCGCCGCGAACTACTACTGTTTACTGTTAACACATTCGCGGGTAATTCGTTTTAACATTCGCACACACAACATCAAATGAGTTTATACAATTATTTTAATTCCGAATCTTTTTTGTTTTTAAATAAAAAAGCTTCCATTGCACTAGGATTTTTTCCTGTACTGTGGGTGCGTTTACAAACATAAACTCATATACACAGACCCGGAACATTTACTTGTAAATCATACAAATAATTGCTCCGTGCGGGGATCGAACCCACAACACGCAGAGCAGCAGCCAATTGCTCAGCCTCTGCGCCAATCGTGTCATCAAATCAGCTCGAGCTCTCCCTTTTGAAATAACTATTTTTTTTTTAACGTGGTAAAATCATCAATTGAGTCCTCCCACCCAGGGCAGTGCGGGAGGGACTGTCAGACTCGTATTCGCTAAAATCCACGGTGTCCTTCAAAAGCCCTTTGCGTTCCGGGGTCACGGTATTTCATGAGTCCCGCGACACTATGCTGACAGTCCTTGAGGCTCTCACTCAGCTTGACTTGTATGTATTGAACTTACTGTTCACCTATGCGTGTTTGTCATTCGGCTCGCAAGTCACGCGAATTTCGTATCGATTCGAGTTCTTCGATTCCTCTCTTTCTAATGTCATCAGTGTCATGTGTCAGTGTCATGTCATCCCTTGCCTTGTAGTTCATGCTTTGCTGTTGTGATTCCATATCGTCCTTGCAATAAGTGATCGAAATAGATAAATAAGTAGTTAACTGTGATTAGGAAGTAGAAGTATATGAAACGTTATTACTTGTGTTTCACTAAATCCATTATTTAAGCAAAAATGGGCAAAACATCCAAAGATAAAAGGGATATATATTATAGGTTAGCTAAAGAAGAAGGCTGGCGAGCAAGAAGTGCTTTCAAATTATTGCAAATTAACGAAGAACACAATATATTCAATGGTGTAACACGCGCTGTAGATCTTTGCGCAGCTCCTGGCAGTTGGAGTCAGGTACTGACAAAAAACTTGCGACAAAATGCCAGCAGTATTGACGATGTTAAAATTGTTGCTGTAGACTTACAGGCCATGGCGGCTTTACCTGGAGTAATACAGATACAGGGTGATATTACAAAACTTTCCACTGCAAATGCTATCATTCAGGAATTCAAAGGACTCAAAGCTGACCTAGTAGTATGTGATGGAGCCCCAGATGTGACAGGACTACATGACATTGATGAATATGTACAATCTCAACTGCTGTTAGCAGCCCTCAATATAACAACTCATGTGTTAAAGATTGGAGGTGTATTTGTGGCAAAGATATTCCGAGGGGAAGATGTTTCTCTTTTATATTCACAACTGAAGCAATTTTTTGAATTAGTAACAGTTTCTAAACCAAGGAGTTCAAGAAATTCTAGCATTGAAGCTTTTGTTGTCTGCCAAAACTATCAGCCACCTGAAGGTTATGAACCAAACATGGTTAATCCACTGTTAGATAATAAATATTATTCTTTTGATTCATTCGAAGGACCTAACAGATTCATAGTACCATTTAATGCATGCGGAGATTTGAGTGCGTATGATTCTGATACCGCATATCCACTGTTGCTAGAAGGCCAAACAACATATGAATACAAAGATCCTATACAATGGCCTATAGATCCTCCTTATAAAGATATATTGGAAAAAACTAAAAACATGCACATGAGAAATACTGCTGGATCTTCAAAATAACTTTATTCATTAAAATAGAAAACATTAGGATTGTAATTATAATCTAATTTTGCTTAAATAATTGTTAAGGACATTTCAATAAAATACATGTTATTTTTGTGTTGTAATATTTTATGCATTATTATATTACAATAAATGAATACAAGTGTTTTAATTTTTTATTTCACTGTTTTGTTTAACCCTTTAACCGCCAGAGTCGTATATATCCCACAAACATTTCCGTGCCCCTATCGCCCGTGTCGTATTTATCCGACAGAGAATATTCACGATTTTTGTTGATTTGTTAGATTTTATTTCATCTATTCCATATCTCTCTATTTATGTAGATAGATAGATAGAATACTTTTTATTCTACACCATGATATTTTACAAATCTAAGCTTAGAAGGAGCAGAAAGAGAAGAGAAGAGGAAAGAACGATTCGTAGCCGGGCGCTAGGGGCACGGCAATTGATATTTAGCCAAGCGCAGTGGCGTAGCTAGGCCTGAAGGGGCCCCGTATCAAAACTTGTTTGGGGCCCTTCTAGTTTAAGTGTATAGTTTTGCAGAATAACGACAATAGCATCCCGACTCGTGTAACTAATGCTATTACGTTAGCGTGGTAAAACCATCAAATGAGTCCTCCCACCGAGGGCAGAGTGGGAGGGACTGTCAGACTCGTATTGACTAAAATCCACTGTGTCCTTTAATAGCCCTTTACGTTCCGAGGTCACGGTAATTCGTAAGTCCAGCGACCTATTACTTATGATATTAAAAGAATTTTGAAGGGAGCTAGAAAATTGACAATGCTGATCGACTTATCGTAGCTGACATGACAACTACACTCGAGAGCAATGAATCCGGGTCACTTAAAGAATGTTAAAAATCTCGGAAACTAAAAATTATAGGTTAATGCAATAAATTGTATTTAATAGACAATGTAATACTCCTTAAATGAAAGTAAAAAAAATATCAGTCACCATACATTTTATTAACACAAAATTACATAAAGAAAAAAACTGCTGATCTCTCCTTAAAACAATAATAGGAAACATGAAATTTTTGAACTTTATTACGATTTTCTTGAATTTTAATACTTCGTATTGCCTCCTCGTGCTTCCATTACTGCGTTTACGCGGTTTGGCATGCTGTACACCAAGTTCCTTATACGATTTTGGGGAATATTCTCCCATTCCTCTGTGAGAGCAATTTTGAGGTCACGAAGCGTGATTGGGGGAGGGTTTCGTTGTTTTACGCATCTGCCTAGCTCGTCCCAAGCATGCTCGATCGGGTTGATATCCGGGCTGCGCGCTGGCTACTCCATACGAGTAATGTTCATCTCTTGAAGGTAGTCATTCACAATCCTACCTGTATGAGGTCGGGCATTGTCATGCATAAATATAGCATCCTCACCTAAATTAACCATAAATGGACCAATGTGATCATTGAGGATTTCTACCACATATCTTACGCTAGTTAAAGAGCCGTTTTCTATGATCACCAGCTCTATGCGACTTTCAGAAGAAATTCCGGCCGACACAAGTACAGACCCACCACCGTAGGCTACTTTTTCTTCGATGCATGCTTGCTTGAATCTTTCCCCTGGTCTTCGATACACTCTGTGTCTTCCATCGTGCTTGTAGAGCATAAATTTTGATTCGTCGGAGAACATAACTTTTGACCAATCTTCAATACTCCAATTTACGTGGCTCTGGGCATATCTTAGTCTTGAAATACGATGCCCACGCTCCAGTTTAGGGCCGTTTGCAGGTCTAAGGGGTTTTAAGTTAGATTCAGCAGGCCGACGTCTTACTGTCCATGCACTTGGGTTACTTCCTCCGAGGCGTCGAAACTGATTGGTGAGTTCAGTTCCTGTGAGAAAGCGATTTCGAAGCATGGTGTTCACCAAGTATCGGTCTTCTCGTGCTGTGGTACACCTGGTTCTGCCCGTTCCTGGTCTGCGTAGGTTAGAACAAGTTTCTTCGTAACGTCGGAGAACTCTTTGTACTGTTGACAGCGACACACCGACAGTCCTGGCTGTATCGCGCTGACTCCGGCCGGTTTCCAGCATTGTAAGTATTCTGGTGCATTCTTCAGGCGTAAGCGACATAATTTCAGCTTGAATAATGAATATAGAGCACTATCAACATGGTTTATGTACCCACATAAATGACAGATTACAAACAAAAGCAAAACCAAATGCTGTAATTTCGTAGTTCCATCTTCGAAAGTGGCCCTTTTTCAAATTTGATTTTTTTATGATATAACTTTACAATAACTAAGAAGTTTTAATACCTTCATTTAAGGAGTATTACATTGTCTATTAAATACAATTTATTGCATTAACCTAGCATTTTTAATTTCCGAGATTTTTAGGATTCTTTAAGTGACCCGGATTCATTGCTCTCGAGTGTATATAAAGGCTTTTAAAAATGACTTTTTTAAAATCGAGCTATGTTATGAGTTCTATGTTGAAGCTATATGGCCGCGATAAGTTTCATTATAGTAGAGCAACATTTTATGTTTTTATTTAAATTTATACCAATCGTCGGCGTCCGGGGCCCTTGATACATGGGGGCCCCGTATAATTGATACGGCTGATACGGCGGTAGCTACGCCTCTGGCCAAGCGCTTAAAAGGTTAAAAAATATTCTGAAAAAGATTTGTTACTATTCTACTCAATAGTTATACCTATGGGGTTTGTTGCTAGATTGTTTGTGTATAACAAGGCATGAAAGACTATTTTTAACCAATTTCCAAAAGGATGAGGTTACCAATTCAGATGTTTTTTTAAATGTTTATTCGCACATAACTCTGTGGCTTACCAACCGATTTGAAAAATTCTTAATTTGTAAGAAAGGGTATACTTCCCGAATGGACCCATAAATTTTTTATCGAAATTGGACTAGCGCTTTTTGAAAAATCAACAAAAACCTAAAAATATATCAACATTGTTTACACCAATTACTCCGAGGTTTCTGGATCGATTTTGATGATTCTTTTTTGATGGATACAGTATACCTGCCATTTGGCCTGTTGGTCTAGTGGTTAGTGACCCTGACTGCTATGCCGGGGGTCGTGGGTTCGATTCCCACCCAGGACAAATGTTTGTGTCATGAGCACGATCATTTGTTCTGTGTCTGGGTGTAATTTATCTATAATATTATGTTTGTATTTAGAAATATATAAGTATGTTTATCAATTTTCTAGTACCCATAACACAAGCTCTGCTAGGTTGGGATTAGATGGCGTTGTGTGATAGTTGTGGAATATTTATTTATTATTTATTTACTTTGGTTCAATAGTTTTATTTTTAGCTCATTGTGTTCATGGATGTTATTACCTGTGCTACTGATTAAAAAATTATAGTGCACATGTAAGAAAATCATGTATTTGACAATAATTTGGGTTGATTATTTAAACTAAAAAGGATAAAATAAAAAACTTTAAAAAAAAATGTAACCGACTTCAGAAACAACCACAAAAAAGTATAATATTTAAATTATGTTTAATTTTATATTCAAATTTTACACCGTTTAAAAAAAATCAATATCGTCCAAAATGTTGCTCAAAACCAAACGGAATTGAAGGTTTTGGCCCTATCAGTCGCCCTCCATATTATTATTTTTTCAGAAACGCGGTGCACAACGAAAGTTATATATTTAGATAGAGGACACTTAGACAATCAAGACAATCAAGTCCAAACCTGACTCTTTAAGTCAGGTTTCAGAGTTATAAGTTGAAAACTGGACCTTGGAGAAACAACTTTTTGGTCGTTTTTCTCACTGCAGGTATACATATTGAATTACGACAACATAATTGTTATGTCCTAAAGCGTTAGGCTAGGTATTATGTTGGTGTTCTCTATCAAAATACCTGTCTAACTTTGATTGTGCACCGCGATTCTGAAAATGATAATAAATAAAAAAAAAAAAAAAAAACCACAATATCACACAACGCCATCTAGTCCCAAGTTAAGCAGAGCTTGTGTTATGGGTACTAGACAACTGATAAACATACTTATATATTTCTAAATACATACATACTATATATAAATTACACCCAGACACAGAACAAATGATCGTGCTCATCACACAAACATTTGTCCTGGGTGGGAATCGAACCCACGACAACAGCAAATAGCGAAATAGCAACAGAAATACATCATCTGTGAAACAACTAACCATCATGGTTCATGAGATACATGACAGACGGACAGCGGGGTCTAATTAATAGGGTCCTGTTTTACCCTTCGGGTACGGAGCCCTAAATACAAGTTCTGTACTGTGAAGTGATAGGTAGGTTCAGTTCACTCTCGAATAAACGGTATTTTTCTTTCGACGTTACATTGGGTGAAACGATACGTGGTCGGACTCGCAACGATGGTCATGCTAAGTATATTCAGTGTAGTATTGTTGCCATCGGTTGAAATGCATAATACATTATACATAATAGAATTATGAACTTGGCCTATCCCATCCATCGACATGACTCTTTGTCGATGCCTGTTAAATTACGATAAATGAACGATACGATGCAAATGCTACGAAACCGCGAGTGTAGCAACAGCTACGCCGTAGCTCTTTGAATACAAATCGGCTACGCCGTAGCGTCGTAGCCCATGGGGACTATCAAACAAACCGATCGTAGCGCGTGATGTGACAGAGATAATATGAATCAATGGGCGCACCCGCAGAGTGAATTACGTGTGAAGTTTAATATGCACCACAACCTTTAAGTACTTCTTTAGGTTTCATTAAATTTTTAAAGAAAGACAAGCCAAAAATGTTTCAAAATATCTAGTAGGAAGAATAGGCAGATTTTACGCCCAATTGTGTGTCGTTCAGGTATAGGCGTTGTCATCGCGCAAACAGTACCTACATAAAACCTCAAATAGATAAATAATTCTCTCATAATCATTCTGGCAGCATAAAATAATATTGACTTCTTTAAACATACACTGACATCCACTGTTATGGTTTAATCAGTTCTAAATTTTTCATGACTGCCAAAATTTTTATGCGAAATTTTAAATTTTTGTAGTATGTTTTAGTTTATAATTTAGTATTTAAAATACTTGCAAATTTCTAGTTTTTCACAATGGGCAAGTTTGTTATGCCACCGGTTAAGAAAATTCTCCAGACTAAGGTAAGAGACTCGACAATTTCAGTCGTAGATAGCTGTAGGTACAATTTATTTAATTTAGTGCTATGCAGCTTACTACTCGTAGGGTCCCTCGTATGTGTCTCTCAGCAGTCATCACGCTACCACTCATCATCAGCCTATAATGGTATGTCAGTCTGGCCTGTTGGTCTAGTGGTTAGTGACCCTGACTGCTATGCCGGAGGTCGTGGGTTCGATTCCCACCCAGGATAAATGTTTGTGTGATGAGCACGATCATTTGTTCTGTATCTGTGTGTAATTTCTCTATAATATGTATGTATTTAGAAATATATAAGTATGTTTATCAGATGTATAGTACCCATAACACAAGCTCTGCTTAGCTTGGGACTAGATGGCGTTGTGTGATAGTTGTGGAGTATTTATTTATTTATAATGTTCCCACTACTGGGACACTGGCCTCCTCTCTGTGAGAGAGAGTGGCCTATAATCCACCACACGAGCCCAGTGCGGGTTTGTTAGATGTCACGCCTTCGAATTTTTGGTTGTAGGATATGCCGGTTTGCTCAAGATGCTTTCCTTCACCGTTTTGAGAACAGCGGTGATGATATTATTACACAAAGTAATGCGCCTGCCTGGGTTCGAACCCACGACCTACAACTCGGTAAGTCGTGGCCCATACCACTGGGCCACTACTACTGTCATGGAAACTGTAAATGAGATTAAAATAATAATAATTAGAATTTATATTAATTGAGTACAGAACTGATACAAAAGAGCAAGCATTGTTCAATTTCTCGCAAGTATAAGGCATTTACATTAGCTGTAGGCAAAACTCTTTTTATGTAATACCTATAAATAAAACCGGCCAAGAGCGTGTCAGGCCACGCTCAGTGTAGGGTTCCGTAGTTTCCCGTCCGTTATTGTTTGAAAGAAGATACGTTCAGAATAATGAAATACGTAAACGAAGTTAAAAAAAATGCTTGTATATATGATTAAATAATTGATTATACTACAAACTTAGTCCAGGAATTTTGTACCACCTTCTTGTTTTTTTTGCACAAAAGCTGTTCTTTCCATCAAGTTCAAAATAATTTTCCTAGATAGTCCTTATAAAGTTCTACTTTCCAGATTTTTTTTATATTTTCTAAACTTATGGTTCAAAAGTTAGAGGGGGGGGGACACATTGTTTTTGACTTTAGGAGCGATTATTTCCGAAACTATTGACATCATCAAAAAATGATCTTAGTAAACCCCTATTCATTTTTAAATACCTATCCAACGATATATCACACGTTAGGGTTGAAATTAAAAAAAAATCACTTTCTATTTTACTTATAGGGGGGCTACCCTTAAAAAACATTTTTTTCCAATTTTTATTTTTGCACTTTGTCGGCGTGATTGATATACATATTGGTACCAAATTTCAGCTTTCTAGTGCTAACGGTCACAGAGATTAAGCGAGGACGGACAGACAGACAGACAGACAGACATGGCGAAACTATAAGGGTTCCTAGTTAACTACGGAACCCTAAAAACGACTACAGTACTAAAGGTGGCGGTTCGCGCTGGAGACCGCGACCTGAGACCGAGACAGGAGACCGCGACAGGAGACCGCGACAGGAGACCGCGACTGGAGATTGCTACCGTATCTATCTCCTGTCTGTGTCTCGCTCGCGAACTGCCGCTCATACATTGCCTAATGTTAAGCAACAGTCGCGGTCTCTTGTCGCGGTCTCCGGTCGCGGTCTCCTGTCTCTGTCGCGATGTGAACCGCCACCTTAAGGTACGTAATCTATATACAATTGCTGTTCGTTAGTCTCGCTAAAACTCGAGAACGGCTGGACTGATTTGGCTAATTAATTTTTGGAAGTCCGGGGGAGGTTTAAGGTGTAAGAAAATATTTTAAAAAAAAATTACATAGTTTGCCGGGTCACCTAGTTAGGAATATATCTACCTACTAGTTTCATATAACATGCTTCTTGTAAATCATTTATTTCTAGACCATATACGGAGGAAAGAAAGATCCAATATGGGTTATTCTAGAAAAGGAAATGCAAGAAAATATCGCCAAAAAACCATACAACGAGAAAGTAGGAAAATGGCTCAAATTTCTTAAGGATCTCAGATACCATTATTATTGTGAAGGTATTCCTTATTCATTATTAATTCCTTTATAATCCAAGTCAATCAATCAACAATCCAAGAAAGTCCAACTCCGCGAAGAAGGCGCATATGTCTTCAAAAAATCAAAAAGTACCACTGAGGCAGATGGAACTATCGATCTGTATGTATAGATATAATTATGGTTGGCACAGTGGTTGAGTGATCGACCGCTGAGCAGCGAGTCGCGGGTTCGATCCCCGCACAAAACAAATATTTGATCCGG
The DNA here is from genome assembly GCA_943136025.2 of Agrotis puta. Lineage (NCBI taxonomy): Eukaryota > Metazoa > Arthropoda > Insecta > Lepidoptera > Noctuidae > Agrotis > Agrotis puta. Next base: position 10,395,146 of record OW964178.2, read on the forward strand.
ATCTGGGTGTTTGTGTATGTGAGTTTCTATGTCTGTAAACGCACCCACGACGCAAGAGAAATTTCTACTGTGGGCCAACGTTTTAAAAATAACTAAATATATTATCCGTTGGATTGGGTGAACGTCAGTCAGTTTGAAAGAAATTATATACATTATCGCAGCTGATCGCCTGAGATCATAGACTGCACATGTCTTAAAAATCATCAGCCAAGTGCGTGTCAAACGCTTATGAGTACCTAGTACCTACCTATAAAAAAAACCCATGACAAAGTTTGGGAATTTCTCTAATATATATTTTGCAATATTATAATTATTTCTAGGTAAAAGAAATGAAAGAAGGCTACAAAAGGAAGTAGGCCCTCGTTGGTACATCGAACTTTCGATGCAGCAGAAGGCTGTCTTATCACACGTGAAATCGGATATGCACCAGGACTTATTAGAAGACGTACCTCATCGCATGCGCCGGAATTTATCTGACCTCGGAATAACGCTAAGGCTCCCCAAGAGTGTGCTGATGAATGCTATGAGTGTCTCCGTCCAGGACCCCGGTGTATTCTTTTGGAAACTGTATGAATCGGTTTATAAGAAATCGCCGAGTGAATTACTACCAAGTTCGTTAATACAATGTTAATAACATACACCGTCCATGTTTAGTAAATCACAGCTCGTAGTTTTTTGCCATATGATCCCTCCGTATCAGAAGGACAATATTGCCATAACTGCACTACCACAGACCTGCTTTACTTCGCTGAGTGTAGGTGTACCGTAACAAAAAAGATTTCATTCTCTATCTTTCTTCTTCTTTTTAGATTCTTTATTTAAAAATAAAGATATATATTATACTAGCTTCCGCCCGCGACTCCGTCCGCGCGGATGTCGGTCTTCGCGTGGATGGTTTATTTCTCCATTTTGAGTAACTCTGACAATGACATCTTATAAATATCTATTGGACCCAAATACGGCTAAGCCTATAATAATTAAGGAGATTCGCGGTTCTACAGAACAACGTCTATGAATAAAACTGATAAATAAGTTTTTTTTTTCTACGTATTTTTCCAGGCTAAAAAGTATCCTATTTTATGCCCAGGATAATAAGGTATAATTATACCAAGTTTCATCGAAATCGAACCGTTAGTTTTCACGTGATGCCTGCATATACAGACAGACAGACAGACAAAAATTTTTTTAATCACATATTTGGGTTTGGTATCGATCCAGCAACACCCCCCGCTATTTATTTTTTCAATATTTTCAATGTACAGAATCGACCCTTCTACAGATTTATTATATGTATAGATATAAAACAATACAACAGTTGAATTGTTTTCCATAAAATAAAATAAATATCAGCTAATGCAAGCATCACAAACTTTTTTGATGTGTGGATGTTATTCGTTTTAGAATATGACATGGACGCCTGTATCATAATGTCATGCTTAGTGTTCATTGATATGGAAGAGTGTGTAGAGACACTAGAGCATATGACTTATCACGAAAAACCCATACCGGTTGAACCTGCAAAAAGTGAGTAAGATTAAGTATTAAAAGTATTTAAGGAAAATATCTATAAATTCGAAATTGCGTTCATTTACCTACACGTACCACAATGCAACCACATTGCTATACGACAAATGCGTTCGATCTGTGTAAGTGGTAACGTATACCTAGGTAATAGTGTTGCTGCAGTTTTATGCAGTTTCGTTATGGTTGCTTTTTGTTACATAATATATACATACATAAAAAAGCCTTGGGAGTAGTTACAGACGCCAACACATCACCCTTTCCCTATCTCTCAAATTTCATTAATAGATTTTAAACTTTCTCACCAAAAAAGAAGGGTTTTTTTTCGTTTGTAAAAATCAGACAGATTAGAAAGGTTGATGTGCTGGCATTTGTACCTCACCTGTTGCTATCGAAATGATTTTAATGACAAAGTACAATTGTTTGTAGAGAAAAATAGATACTTTGAACCGAACGTGAAATACGGGATGTACCTACAAAAGATGTACGTCCCATTTTACGATAAACATAAACCTAAGAAGGAGATAAAACCTTTGCCTCTTGGTAATAGGTTGAAGCTCAGGAGTGAAGAGGTAAGTTTTTACGCATTACGGACCAGGAGGCCTACCGCCAGCTCTTATAACAGTATTATAATAATCTTACATTGACTTTTCGTACCATGACCTTCTTAAAATAAGCTTATTATCATTTTAAAACAATATTATTTTCTTAGCGGTTTTGGTGACGTAACCTCTAAAAAGTTCATTCAATTCGTACCACGACGTGACTTTTGACAAGAAGCAATATTGTTTAAACGTCAAATTTAGCAATCTTAAAAAAGTTCTTCTGGCTCGACGGAAGTATTATTTTTTTGCAAATATCTATTTAAAAAAAACATTTTCGTGTCATATAAAGTAAGTAAAATGTATTTATTTACGTAAACTTGCCTAGTGAATTATTTAGCTATTGATTTTAGTACATAGGTACTTACTTATTTAATTTCTTGCTTGGTTCTAGATGGCGAATGCATACGAATTATTTGAATTTTTGGAAGCTGATAACGCAGAAGTTCACAGCACAAGGAAGCGGGGTCGTATGCAGCTACGTAAGGAATGCGACCCCTTTAACTTAGATGATGTGGAGTTTGTTAAACGGTACCGACTAACAAAAGATCTAGCACATAATCTGTGCGATGAATTGAGGCCACTGATGAAGAACCCTAAAAGATCTACAGACTTGTCTGTAGAAACGAAGGTAAAAACCCTTATTTGTACCGCGAATAACACTAAAGTAGCAAGTGTATATGTGCCATTTATCACTTCATACATAGGTACTAACTGGGTACATTCCTTTTGTCTAGGTATTAATTGCATTATCATTCTATGCAACCGGTTCATACCAACGTCCAGTAGGCAGTAATGAGGGTCATTTTGTGGCTCAGCAGACTGTTTCTTCTGTCATCGCACAGGTTACTGCGTGTCTTAACCTACCGCAGATGAGACAGAAATACATAAAGTTCCCAATAAATAATCAAGAACGCAACAAGATTAAAATGAAGTATGTACCTTTTTTTATTCAATATTATGTTTAGTGAAGATACAGAATGCCTATAGATAATACTATTGGATGGGCTCAATGGTAAAATAAAAGCATATTTAAACTCACTGTAGCATTTATAATTTTGTAGTGATTAATAAAACCCAGCAGTGGACTAAAATAGACTGAGAGGAATTGTAAATTTTAAATCCACTTATCTATTGCAGATTTTACAATACATTTGGAATACCAGGGGTTCTAGGGTGTATAGATTGTACCCAAGTAGCTATAGTACGCCCAGTACTACATGAGGAGCGCTACTTCTGTCGCAAGCATTACCATTCCTTAAATGTTCAATTGGTAAGTGTTTATTTAGTGTCAAGTAGAAGTTAACTAATTAAAGTATTGAAAATAAATAAAAAAAAAACAGGTTTAAACAAAACATAAAGTTTTATAATCACTTACTACTATAACAGAACATACAAACAATTCTTAATCATAAATATGGCACTTGACAGTCTTTTAGATAATAGACAATATATTTTTAGGTTTGTGATGCAGACATGCAAATAATCAGTGTAGATGCAAGTCATGGTGGTGCAACTCATGATTCTTTTATATGGGCTATTCATCCACTAAGAGCTCACTTGGAAGATCTTAGCAACACAGAAGATACTTGGTTTCTTGGTATGTATTACACACTCATTATCCTTGTTAAAAAAAACATTTTGTATTTAAATTCAACTGTAACTGGACAATAATAATTTTAATTAACTTTGTTGTAGGAGATTCCGGATACCCTTTAAGAAAGAGCATGATGACGCCAATACTTGATGCAGCACCTAACTCACCAGAAGCACACTACACTGACTTACATGTCCATGCAAGGAACATTATAGAGCGCACTATTGGGCTTCTCAAAGCACGTTTTCGTTGCTTACTTGTTCACAGAGTCTTGCACTACTCACCAGAAGTAGCTGGCTCTATTATAAATGCTTGTGTTATATTACACAACATTTGCAATAGGGCCAACTTATCTGTGCAACAACTAAACAATGAAGATGTGATTAGTGAAGCCCAATTACAACCACAAAACCATGCGAGTGAACAGCCACGGAGCAATAATATCGCGCTGCAACAGGGTTTGGCTACTCGTGAAGCACTGGTTCAGCGGCTGTGGGAAAGGCGGCATTTAAGATCCTGAAACAATATAGAAGTACTATTTTATTTTATATATTATTGTTTTTTTTTAATGTAATTTAGACCTTTTTTTTATGATGTGATTTAATAAAACTTAATTAATATTTAATTTTTTTAATGCCTTATTAAAAGACATACTCTGACATGGTTGGAATGCTGAGCGGAGATTTATAGTCTGAACATAATTTAAACTTTGTACCTTTCAATCTTCTCCAATGCTTCGGCACTCCTCACAGCAGCCTCAGCATGCATTTGAGTAGACCTCACGAGCGCACGTCTTGCAGCCTCCTGCGACATAGGTGGTTCGCGCCTCCGACGCCGGTGTCGCGGAGAGCGGGCCGCAGATGTAGTGGCATGTTGCGGGGTCGGGGTAGTAGGAGTTCTCGGGGAATAGGCTAGTGTTTCTTGGACTAGGGGTTCCAGAGGAGGATTTTGAGGCAGTGGCTCTGTGCTAGGTTGTAAAGGTGGGTCTTGGATAGGAACAAAGACTGTTGGATCATCGTACAAATCAATGTTGTGTAAAATGGATTCGGAAGCAGGGGATTCATGCACATCTACATCTGCCGAAGCAGTGCCAATCTCTGGAGGCTACAAAGAGGGAACATAATGAGTTATGTGCTTAATATTATAAATAACAATTAATTATGCTTAATTACTTAGGTATGTTTTCTTACTAGTTCCACCTGAACGCCTGGTAAACCCTGGCCAATATCTTCTCCCAGGATTTGAAGAAATTTTCGTTCTATTTCTGACAATGGTTTTTCAGTAGAAGGCCCTCCCCCAGTTTGCACATGAGAAGCCCGCAAGACAGCAACCCGTTTTTTTAACTTGGCCTTGTAATCTACCCAGTACTGAAAAAAATATTGCTTAAATTAATATCAATAAATTAAAAACATACCCAATTCATATTGACAAAATAAAAAGTCACAAGTAGTTACTTTAGTCCAGCCTGCCCAATCTTTATGAGTACCATCACCTTGCGCGTTCAAAATTTCAGTAATTTCCTTCCACTTTCTTCGTGAGTACTCCTTAGCTTGCAGAGAACGATTGTGGGCAGTCGCGATGGATTTGTTGGAATTTAAAAATTCCCAGAGGAGTTCTAGCTGCCGCCAGGACACCCGATTAACTCTTCGGCTGCAAATATCATAACAAAACACTGAACACCGACTGACCACATACTACATAGATATTGTTTCAAATTATCTTCGTAAAACGATACAGAAAAATGTCTCTTTGTTTAAAACTTTTAATATATTGAATTAGTGTTTAACCTTACCTTGATTCCATGTTTGTTCCTTGAACCAACTGGCTACATAATACTGGCGGGCGATACTCAGGATCATATTCAAAGCAATTATGATAAAATAACTCCAACCACTTAGAAAACCACTTAAAACACTTTTGAAGTTTTGAATTTTGCTGTTTACGATCTCATACGATATACAGCTGATAAGAACACAGTTTGTTCCGATTCCTATTATGTGAACGTAACCGCAGCATATTTTTAATTTTTACAATTGTTTTTCTCATTTTTTTAAGTAAAATCTTTTAATATTTGTGTTAATTTCATGAAAATTATTGATAATAACTTATAATAATTAGATACTAATACAAAGTTTCTTTTTTTTTAATTAAAAAGTTAATATTGTATTTGTAAAACTCCATAATTGGATTTCGGACCGACGCCGACGTGTGAAAGGGACAACGCTATACAGTTCATATAGCGTTGTTTCTTTTTTTTTTTAGCAGGCCATAGATTAATCTCACAAATAGTTCGTTCTTTCCCAGCCCTAAGCAGGAATACAATAATATTGCACAATGAAGGTCATGGTATGAATATGAGTAAGGTTATTATAAGCTTGAAACAAAACTCTCTTGAAATAAGATTGTTTTGTAAAAGGTTGTGGTCAGCCTCCTGGTGGCCTACCATGCCATCTTAAAGCGAGAGTAATTCCGGTGTGGAAAAGGGACAGAGCTATACAAGTCATCTAGCGTCATCTCGTTCCCACAGTGGAATTACTCTCTCTCTCTCTCTCTCGTCATGGTACCTGTAATTATTATTATGCTCAACATTTCTCCCTACTGTTTAAACGGTTCTGTTAGTCAATCTCACGATACTTTACTTCTTTGCAGAGTTACGAAGCTTTGTGCTTAAATAACGACTTTGTGAGTATATTGCTTAAATAATGAAATACTTATTTTCGTTACTTTCATTCATATTGTGCCTATCATAATAATTAATTCATTTCATAGTTGACGAAACGTCAGGATAGAAATAAAAAGGCGAAACAACAAGAGAGAATATGTAAATATAAATTTTGGGAAGCACCGAGTTCTCTACGTTAGTATTATTTTATATTTCTAAAAAGTGGAAAAAAAAATCCACACGCTCTAATCTTACTGTGGTCCTAGGTCTTCTCTAAAATCACGGTCGGTGTCGCAGACCTACCTACACCTATATAGCCGTCAAACTTATAGCACCCCTCTTTTAGCGATGGGGATTGTTAAATCTATGGACCTGTCTAGGTATTATTGTTCTGTGTCTTGCTTTGGAATACCTACTCATGCTAAATACTTTTTAGGTAATACTGATCCAAAAATGGTTGCGTATGAGGATAAACTGCGCATGTTGAAGATAAAAGCGAAGGCTCGATATGTTGCCCCTTACGAAAACTCGCAGTTCCTGATCGGTGCCGTCACTTTTTCGGGTGGAAGGCCACGTTACCTGCTCAACAGTAAGTATTTTCTAATTTTCCCACACATAATTCTGCCATGCTTATTTATTTATTACTTTTTGTGAGGATGTGGTCACCCTCTGATGTCAGAGTTATTTAATTTGCCTCTGGGAAAACAATGGGTCTCTGACATGGAGGTTAGACAGTTTCTTATAAGTCTAACCACCTTTACACCTTTCTTTCACTGATGTCAGTGATGTCATCCCATCCTGGGCGGGAGGAACATAAATCTTATGTATCTACGGTATCTACCTACCTCCGTGATACCCACTAGAGTGGTGAGATCATAAAATTAAACCTTTTAAATACATTCTTTAGATGTTTGTGTAATACCAACGGGTTACATCGCTATCAATGATGGTATAGCTATCCGTAACGGAGAAACCGTCACTTGCATTGACGGCTATTGGAGGTACCCAATAGAAGTGATAGAAAAATGTAACAGTACATGCGACTGTGTGACCAAATGGTATGAACGATTTCTTATTTATATTTAGTTTTTTTTTTACATTTAAAATCTCATGTATATGTTACATTGAACTATTTAAGTATGTAAGATATTCCTACCTAATATATCCTGCAACTTATAGGGAGCCTGCCGTTATGGAGTTCTTGAAGAACTCCAAATGTCACTGTGGTCATTTATATGATTTTTACAACCAGCAACTAAGCAATAAGGAGAAATATTTCTATCCTCCGAATAAACATGGACCGTTGTGGATAGATGAAGCTAAAATTTTTCAAATGGACCCTATGGAAGATTTCATCAAAGATACTGTTGCTATCGCTGTTAAATCAACTGGAACTACGGTGAGACCTTCTTTAGTCCCCGCCAGATAAGTCTGGAATAAATGTCATTGATCCCATTGATCGTAATAATGCATCGTTCGAGTTTAATTATACCATTGTTCGAATTTAAAAATAAAATATAAGGTCAAGGTCGCCTCTTACCACGATACGTTTGTTTTGATCGTGTTACGACACTCTCTTTACATTTTTAATTTTCGTTTTGGAAGGAATTTAAATCCAGACTTATCTGGCGGAGACTATAGTCAATGTATCTAAAATAACGTTACCTACTGTGATGTCCGAAATTGAAGTGTTGAGATGTACCGATACCGATGTACCGAGGACTATGTTAGTTTCGATAGAATATTATTCCATTACCTATTCTGAACTTTTGTTTTACAGCCTGTTCCATCAGAGCCCACTTTAAATGCGTCTGTATTGAAGAAAAGTGAACTCCTCGCGGTATGATTGTATTTAATTCTCTTCCTAGCTTTAAATGTTTAAGTTATGTATACTTAAATAAAATTGCTTGTCACAATTGCAGGCATTCTTGGCCGATCTTTCGAATACTCCACTCATGATTCCTCACTTACCACAAGCAAATCTACTAAACAATCTGCAAGAATGGGCAAGGAAACGCGTCAGAGGCAAACTGAAACCAAAGCACCACAGTTAGTGACAACTACTTATTTACGTATATTAATATTACGCCCCTTGCTTCCTTATGTTTTAGGAGTTTCTCATTTATAATACCTACCTATTTGACGACGCTTTTAAAATTCGCAATACGTAATATTCTTACTATTAGTTTTGACGTCAATTACTCTCGAGTTTTGATGCGTTATCTTTGTCAGTATACATTGATTTAAAAAAATACGTGTCCGTTAGTTTTTCAAGCTACACCTGACGGACTAATGTGAAAGTTTGTTTGGATGGATGGATGGATGTTTGTTACTCTTTCACGGAAAAATTACTAAACGGATATGAATGAAATTTGGTCCACAGATAGTTTATAACCTGGATTAGCACATGGTGTAGTTTTTATCCCGATTTTATGTTCCCGTGGGATAATTTAAGAGTTGTAGCGGGTGAAAACGCCGGCAGCTGCTAGTGCCTAATAATTATGTTCTCTTCCAGATCAACCTTCTTTTCTCCCTCTCAGTATGGTGAATTCGTGTCGTGGCTGTCTCGTTTCTTCTATATCTAGTCTATGTGTTTTTCTTATACCTGTAAAGTAGGTGTTTTTTTTTCTATTTCAGAACAAATGTTATTACAATCGCAGCGGCGTTGGCTCAACTTGAAGCACATGGACTTTAGAGCGCGCGCATTCAGAATACCGTTCTCTAACAAACAAATTCATAATATAAATTGGTCACATCGAAAATCAATACAGAAATTGGTAAATAAATTTTTCATAAAAAACTGACAAAACAAAAATAAAGATACGCTGGGAAACGTTTCGTCTTCTTTTATAACTAAGAGTTGGTACGGAACACTCGGTGCTCGACTCCGACTCGCACTTGACGGGTAGTCGCGTTTCCATTAGGCAAGTCTTGCATACAAGTAAGACGTCACATTGGCATACAAGTTGTTTGAATTAAAAAAAACACACACACAATCTACAGTCAAACTATCTACTTGTAACTTGTATGCAGGTAAGGTGCTCCCTCACCGCGAGCATTCGCCTGTAATGTAACGTTACAAATTCGAGCATTACATCTGTGAGGGAGGAAAATTGAGCATTGCAATGCGCACCTTGTACTAGCTACTTTGCCTGTTTCTAACAGTGTCAACATGGGTATCAAATAAAAAGTCTTAATGAGTACATTTCAAATTCACTCGCTACTTTGCTTTTATTATAAAAGGTATTAAATAACCCCAAAATAGTGTAAATAAAAAATAACTAATACCCGACTACGAATAATTCGCGCACTGAAAAGTATAAAAAAAGAACAATCCGTGTTACAGAATTTTTTAAGTAATAGCCGTGGTCGTATGCCACCTAGCCAATAAAGATTGTGTGAAACAATCGCAGGTGGCACACGAACACGGCTATTATTGTAACACGGATTGTTCTTGTATTATACTTTTAAGTGCGCGATTTTTTCGTAGTGGGGTTTTAGTTAATTTTAGAAAAACTCTTTCTAAAAAAGAATATCCCAAGGGTTAGGTAGGTTATTAACAAGGATAGAAAATTAATAGAATGTATGTTTTTTTTTTCAGTTTACAGTTTTATTAAATGATTTTGTATTTAGAAATAGACTGAAACAGGTGGAACAAACACGCCTTTGGTGGTCTACCACAAAATATGACTATTACCCTAATAAACCGTTCTTGTAAGTACAAACATATCCTTGCCTTCCTAATCCTAACTAATGTTATAAATACGAAAGAGATTTTGTTTATTTGTTACTTTTATTCCTAAACGGGCCTAAACCTCTGAACTGATTACCCTGAAATTTTGCATACGTCTACGTACCTACCCACCTACGTAGTCAGTTGTACAGAAACGGACATAAGATTCTTATGACAATTGATGGCGCCACATGTCACTCAATTGATTTATAAATTCTAAATTTCCGCGAGCGGATGCCACGACTAGCCTCGCGTCAATTTAAGGCTGCGTCTGTTCAGATATGATGTGTGATGTGTTTTACAGAGAAGAGCATTCTCTGTAAAACAAATCACACATCGCTGGACTCTACGACGTGCTCTTCGAATAATGATTAGAAAATAGTCCCAGGGTGGCGCGAGCCCTGCGGCCGCACTGTTTCAAGGCTGTGTTAGCAGTAATAAGAAACTGCCTCAATATATTTTCTTTCTCGGAGTAAATTAATCTTTCTTGTTTTCCAGAGACGTCTTCTTCACTTACATGTCAGGAAGATTGAAAGATACCTACTGGATCAACCCTTACAGCTCGGAGTGTACTCAGAAATATGGTGCTAAAACATGTCCTTTAGGAAAGTAACCTCAGACCGCTAGAACCGACGGCTAGAAGCTCATGGAACAGTAGAAAATAATGGAATATTCACTATCATATGAAAAGGTGTCCTTCCAGTGGTTTGCTCAATAGTTAAACTATTTTTTAAATGCCATTTTTTGAACGAACGGTGCAACAATGTATAAGATATAACAGATAGTTTAACTACTGATTAAACAACTCACTTTGTCCATATATATACTTAACGAAATAAGTTTGTACCGCACATCTAGTGCTTCGTAGTACCAAACTTGCCCAATATTTTTACGATATAGTGTGTAAATTTAATAATTATTTATTGAGGTTCATATTAGTTTGACTCTTAGATGTTGCAAAAATGTAATTTTGTTTTAAAAAAATAATTGTTACTTATTAATTCATGTTGAATTCTAAGTTTATCTGGGTTAGGTAATGTTTTGTTACACAGTGTAACTTGTTTTAGGTTTTACTAAGCAAATTATTGTTCGTTTGTTGTACTTATCTGCATAAAGAATAGAATTTTAACTACCTAAACTGAATAAAAATGTAATTAACAGTTTTTATTTAATTAATTATGATCCTGAACTAGAACCCAGTTGATCGAAAAAAAGCAAACAATATCTTTGGGAACTTTAAAAATACGAAAGTTTAGTTAAATACATATTTGTTTCTGAATCACGTCAGAACTGCTGAACGGATCTTGATGGGTTCTGAGATAAGTTATAGTCTGCGATAACATATAAGATACCAGCTGAATAATCAGACATGGGGTAGTAACACTCCTTTCTTTGGGCAGTCATGTTTTAAATCTGGGAAGAATATTTGATGAGAGTGGTTTTTTATTTTACTTTTGTTGATTTAGACTCGATCCACGCCGTATTTATTAGAGTAGAATCAGTTGTAATGTAACATACACACATCAAAAGTGTCTAGGGATCAACATATATTTTTGCAATAACTTTTCTCCTGATTGATATTAATTTAAAAATTTTTTAATGATTCATCAAATAAAGTGTTTTCGTTTGTCACAGTAACGATAAACCAAGTCACCTTTGCATTAATAAAGAAATTTGCCATTTTCCTAATAAAGGGATTTTTGACATTTGAACCACTAACACAAAAGTTCGAAAAAAAGACAAATAACAGTTTTCTTTAAAATTTTATTGGGTAACTTAAACAATTAATAATCCGTGTTTCTACCGCGAACACTAACAACACAAGAACATCGGTTTGGCATACTCAAAATGAGTTCATCCAAATCACGCTGTGGAATGGCCGCCCATGTTCGTTGCAACAACAAAAAAAGGTCTTCTTGCGACTGGATACCCTCCATATTCGGCAGAGCTCTTCTCTGTAGCATATCCCATGCATGCTTAATCGGATTCAAGTCTGGCGACTGAGCAGGCCAGGGCAGGACATTGATGTTAGCTGCGGCGAGAGTCTGTCTTACAACTCTTGCGGTGTGCGGTCGTGCATTATCATGCATTAACTGAAATAAGGGACCGATTTGCACTTGTAGAGGAACGATGACGTCTGATACAATCGTCTCAGCATAAATTTGAGCGTTGAGGTTGCCTCTGATCCAAATCAACTCAGTTCTTCCGCCGATCCAAATACCCGCCAATACCATGATGGTTCCACCACTATAAGGATGGACTTCCTGGCAGGATTTTAATCGCTGTTGGCGTCCAGGGCTTCTCCAGTGTCGTATACGTCTTGTATCCGGTCTCATACCAAAACGAGACTCATCAGAAAAGCACACGAAACGCCATTGTTCTTCTGCCCAATTTCTGTGTTCAAGAGCCCATTGATATCGAATCCTACGATTGTGCATTGCTATAGGTGGTACCCGTAGCGGTCTTCGGGAATGAAGGTTCACTTCATGCAAGCGGTTTCTGACTGTTTGGTCGCTAATTAAGTTCCCTGAAGAGTGATGAAGCCTCACGGCTAACATCATGGCGGTTATTGTTGGAGCTCTTCGAGTTAAGATTTGAATGTATCGGTCTTGTCTCCGTGTGGTGCAGCGATACCGTCCTCCATGGCGCTCAGCCACGGTACCAGTGCTTCGGTAACGTGTCCAAAGTCGACTGATAATACTCTGACTTGTATTCAGAGCTAAAGCCACAGTACGTTGCCGGGAACCAGCTTCTATCATTCCCACGGCTCTGAGCATTTCTTCCCTGCTTAAATGACGTCGCCGCTCCATAATATCGTTGGTTTTAATCAGTAGTAGGGAAACAGTAGCACTAATAATGTCTTCAATGCGTTGTATGTTTTTTGGAAAATATTGACAGCTGATTTTCATCTTTTACTCGAATTTGATTCACAGTTCCTGATTCAAATTATGAAATGCACCAAAAAGGATCCATTAGACAGGCCTGTTGGTCTAGTGGTTAGTGACCCTGACTGCTATGCCGGAGGTCGTGGGTTCGATTCCCACCCAGGACAAATGTTTGTGTGATGAGCACGATCATTTGTTCTGTGTCTGGGTGTAATTTATCTATAATATGTATGTATTTAGAAATATGTAAGTATGTTTATCAGTTGTCTAGTACCCATAACACAAGCTCTGCTTAGCTTGGGACTAGATGGCGTTGTGTGATAGTCGTGGAATATTTATTTATTTATTTTATTAGTTATTTTTGCAACCGTTGTATAATCAGGGGTATTAAAACACGAATGTGGGTTATCTACAATCATGCTGTGAATCCTCTCTAGAAGATTCTCATAACATACCATATTCGCATACCTTATTCGAGTAAAAAAATGGCGGGATATAACACGATAAGACGAGTTGTTCTTTTTTCAAAATTTTAGCGATCTGGTGGTGAAAATGTCATTGCATGAGAATGTTCTTTTTTTGAAATTCATTATAACACGCGTTTGGATGATATAATGATCATTATATCATTGAGTGTTTTAATGTTGGCAATAAGCTAATTGTTATAGGTTCTTTTATAGAGGATTAATAGCATGATAGTAGATAAATAAATTTATAAAATCATAAATTTATTACAAAGCCACATCTCAATCTCAAGAAATCCGCATAAAAATGCTTGATCCCTAGACACTTTTGATGTGTGTATTTAACGATTATATACAGACTATAAATAAAACTTACTAGTAATATGTACAAAAAAAAAATAGTAGGTCTATGTTTTAATTTACAATCTTCCATTATTATGTTCTCACTTTAGTTTTTTATCTGTAAATTAAGTGATTTTTGACAGTGTCAAATTTGGCAAAAAGGCCTCGAAGCTAAACCTGAAACATTACAAAAAAAAGACAGTGTCAAATTAATGTGACAATTGGAAATTGTCATTGTCAAAACCAAAACATTTCGAATTCACTGGAAAATTCAAAGAAGACTAGGCTGTATGGCTCTGTTCCTTTGCCTGCCTTTTGGCGAATTTTATAAACAACAAAACATTTCGAAAATTACGACGCAAGCGAGTGTTAGATAAAAGTAATTATTAAAATGTCGGCGAGGCAAGCCATACAAGTTGGAACAAAGACCGTAAGGCCAGTACTTTCCCTAAACCATGCGGAGGCAAAAATGAGAGTGCTGAACTTGTATAAGGCCTGGTATCGCCAAATCCCGTACTTGGGTAAGAAGCCTGTTATGTCATCAATATTAGTTCTTAGGTACTGTTTATTGCTGGTTATGGAGTTTTAATCGTTATTAGCCAGGTACTGTTGCTACAGTCAGTACAAATGGTGAGAAGAAGTGATTTGGATTGACTTCAAAACATAACTCATAAATTAATAATGTTAAGTATTTTATATGTTAACTACTGTGGTTAAATTAATGTTAAACCCATTGCAGTTATGGACTATGATATTCCAAAGTCAGAAGATGCGTGCCGAGCCAAGCTTAAGGAGATGTTCCTAAAAAACAAAAATGTGTCCGATATCAGAGTTATTGATATGCTTGTTATCAAGGTAATCTTTAGAATAATATACTTTTTAATCAAATAAGTCAGTTGCCATTGTAAATTTGTATTATATTCCTACTTGATTATTATTGTTGGTGAACAACAACACAACAGTCTGTTGTATGGGAGATCCCCCTTAAATGTTAATTGTCTTAGTAATATGGGTCCCGTTTTACCTTTTAGATATGAAACCCTAAAAAGTAAAACATGTAGAATCTCAATTAATTATAAAGAGTATAATTTTGCAGCTTTTCTTTCATTAACCTATATGTTTCATTTTCAGGGACAAATGGAGCTTAAGGAAACAGTAAACATCTGGAAACAAAAGGGCCACATTATGAACTACTTCAAGTCAAGTGAGGAAGTCAAACCCAAAGATTTCCTTTCAAAATTCTTCAACGGAAACGAATAAACAAATAGGAAATAAGTAAATAGTCAAATATGTACTAAGTTATAACAAATGTTACTGAATAGAGAACTCAGATCATGATTATTGAAGTTTGTTGTCAAAATCGGTCATTCACCCTTAAATTGTATAAATAATTAAATTTAAAACCTTTAGTGACTATACTGTTTCATTAAATGCAAGTGCGACAGATCCTAGGGAGCCTGAATTCATTGCGAGGGTGTAGACAAGTGGCAATGAATTACAAACGATTTATGTAAACACTCAGTAGTTTATAATAAATTTTCAACTTTGCCTCCTAGTAGATGGGACAAATGTATGTGTACTGAGGCTCAGTCACTAATATTTACTGACACTTCAGAAGCGATTTCTAATTTATTGTAATGCACTGAAGTATATGACACAGTCAAAGAAAGTAGCTATCCCCTTGATTTCTCATATGGCGGCGTGTGCCAACTTATAGGCCGCACTACGACTGAAGTCCATTTGACGTGGCGCTAGTGGCTATGTCATGTCACCTACTACATTTTTTTAAATGCTATTTTATTTTCCGAAGCCGTGCCGCGAACTTAAGACTTAAGTAAGAAAGTACCTATTAATGTACTCAATGCGTAATTGCGTACGTGCATCATCCTGGAAACATCTTGAGCGCCACAGTGCGCAAGATCCATGTAGCACAATAAATCATAATGTAACCTCTACCTAACCTGATCTATGAATGTAAATGTCAGCCCAAAGAGTAACAAACAACGAATGTCAGTATTTTTGTATTTATTGAATTTCTGCTACGAAATAAAATTGATCAGAAAAAATGAATCCGCATCAAGCAGCTACTAGAGTTGTGAGACCCTTGATGTCCAAGGATTTCTGTTCAGCTCGCAGAAGGGCAATTGGATTATATCGGGCTTTTTATAGATATATCCCGTACATCAGTAAGTATTACCTGTTCAGTCCTACTTAAAGGCACTATGTCGCGGCAGTCCGCAAAAATGCCATAACCCACAGAGTGCGATCCGATAAGTCTCTGTAAAGCATGGGCGCGATGCGATCTGTCGGCGGCAGTGAGAAAGCACATAAAAGCAGCACCAGTCGACGCGTCGCAGCTGGCCGGAAAAGTAGGTACGACAGTTTTTGGTAAAAACGATTGATAGGGTGCTATTATAATAAAACAGGTTTTCGGTACGCCCAGGTAAGTACATACGCCAGCACATCAACCTACCTCAATCTGTCAAATTTATTAGATTTTCAACTTTATCACAATAGTGGAAGGTTAATTTTCGATTGATAAAATTTTACAGATTGGAGTAGGTTGACCTGCTGGCGTCTGTACCTATATATTACGGTATACATACCGATCAGTACGGGTAAAACCTGTTTAAAGAAACTGGAATATTTACCTGGAGATATTAAATCATGACTAGCAATTCATCAGACAGCGATTTTTTACTTCTCATGAAAGGTGTTTTTTTTTAAACGTATAACTCTAGTAATTTCTCCCGTATCATGGATGCCTTTACAATTATTTAATGGTATTTTAAAGAAGCAGGTTGTCGTTGCAGACAGATCGCTACGCAAACGTACTGGTAAAATATACCCATGTTATTTTATGCGGTCGTACATATAGAGACGGGTCGGTACCGACTACCCGCTATTACTACCGACTATTGTCGGTTCGGCAGTTCTGTCGAACAACAAAGCCGACCCAAAGCAATAACTGAACTTGATCGGATTCAATCGGCTTGTGCCCACATCATTCAATACAGTATTAGTCGAACAAAAGTGCCGACAGGCATAAGTTGGCACTTTCCAAGTCAATGGTTATGTGCAGCAGTTCAGCGGTTTATGATTCCCGAATATTTATCGGCACATGTGTGTAGCAAAGGCATGAAATACGTAGTTCAGTAGCATTATATTTCTTAGTTAATTGGCCTGATATGTCGATGCTCTGACTCTGACCCTATGTCGCGAAAGATAGCGGCGGTTGCCAAACGGTGTCTGAGCATTGCTTGACAAAATTGTAATGGCTGGGGTAACAGCTATGCATAATACAAATGTAATTTATTTATAGATAAGTAGGTACCTACCTATCTCTCATAAATAAAGTAGATTCAAAGCAGAAAAAAATAGGAATAGATCATTAGCTCCGAAGATTGCCCCGATTATTAGTTTAACTATCTACCTACTGCATCATTCGTATCGTATGTCAATAAAAGACATAAAATAGTCTAACACGGTATACCTACTTAGAGCTGCCCAATTTCACTTTTAGTTAAATACCACGATGTCCCGAAAAATGAAGAAGATTGTAAATGGAAAATAAGAGAGTATTTTTATAAAAACTCCTGCATCACTGATGTTCGAATCATAGACTTGCTGGTGATCAAGGTAAACAGATATTTTCCATTTACATTTATTATGTACCTATTTAACTATTATCTTTCTTATAACTGTCATTAGGTTTGTATTATTAGATGTAACAAATGTGTATCTATCTAATTAGGGATAAATACTAGAGGATGAGGAATTTTGGAACCCTGTATTGGCTAATCAGTTTAAGATAGTTAAAAAAAAATCTTAAGGCAAGAATTGATTGTTGACTTGCTCTACAACACAAGGGGGTATAAGAATTCCAAATTCCCAACCCTTATATTCCGTGTCCTCCATCAAGCTAGCCACTGGACCAACATGGCAGTAATATCCCAGCGTCCCTAGTTTGCAGCGAGTGTCAGACAGAACCTCGTGCCTGCGTACAGTCCTGCACACCTCGTGCAGGATTGTACCTTTCGCTTTATAATTCAGGCTCTTTACTGCCTAACGCAGCCTCTTCAGATAACCTAGATCTCAACAGTTTAAAGCTTTTTTTTTTTGTTTTTTTCGTGGTAAAATCATCAAATGAGTCCTCCCACCCAGGGCAGGGCGGGAGGGACTGTCAGACTTGTACTGACTAAAATCCACGGTGTCCTTCAATAGCCCTTTACGTACTAGGGTCACGGTAATCCCTTGGTCCCGCGACCCCAGCAGGCTTTGGCCCTCTACAGGCCCCGTCATTATGCTGACACTCTTTGTGCGCGCGTGGAACACAACGCGCCGTCGACCCGGGCATGGTCCATGGTCGGACAGCGAGTCGCCCATTACTCGCTGCCCGCATGCCCGCGCCTACGGTGGCCGGAGATCGTCCTGCGACGTCCGACGCCGTGGGCGTCTACCACTGCGACTGGGATGGAGGGAGGACGCTGTCCTCTCCCTCAGGCGGCCCGCCTCCTCCTTCACGAGCATGACTGCTTCGCAGAAGGAGGCGACCGCTTCCCACTCCGTCTCGCCCCGCAGCATGGCCTCGACCAATGCCGGGCGCGAGAGGTCTCCGCCTATCGCCGTCGTGAGGACACGGCGGTGCTCTGCCCAAGCGGGGCAGTCCTGCACCGTATGCTCCACCGTGTCCTCCGGACGATCCTCGCAGTGGTGACACCCAGGCGTTTCTTCCCTCCCTATCAGACACAGGAACCTCCCGAAACTTCCGTGTCCGGTGAGGACCTGCGTCATGCGGTAGGTCAGGACGCCGTGACGCCTATCCAGCCACTCCTCAAAGAGGGGTCTTACCGCCGCGATTGCGGCGTGCCCGAACAGTTTAAAGCTAGATCATTTAAAAAAAATAACAGTTCACAATTGCAGGGCTACATTGAGCTTAAAGAAATAACTCATCAGTGGCAGCAGAAAAGTCACATTATGGCTAACTGGAAACCAACTATTGAACCGAAACCGTGCGATTTTCTTGGAAAGTTCTTTGCCGGTCCTGAATGAACTGCATTTGTAAAGAATCCTGTATTACAAATCATTACAAATGAATAAATAACAAAAATTCAAGATTTATTAATCACTTTCATTCCACATCACATGCCTTTCGAAGGCTCATCAAAGACATAAATAAGTATTTTCATATAAATAGGTATTTATTTTCATGACTGTAAAAATATTTTAAGTTTTTAAACTCACCACTTTCTCTTACTGTTTTGTTAGCACTTACAGCAAGATGTTTAAGGGGATTTTAGTTCATCCGTGAACATGGCGCTTGCAACAATGCCGAAATGCCGGAAACTCAAGGCATAATATATAAATATCCTGTTGTGAGTGCTAATGATAAAATGTTTATAAATAAACAGACTCGCGCCTATTTTCCTTGAAGGTGTAAGTAGGTAAAAAGAGCAGCTCGTGTAATCGTTGTGATACAAAAAATGAAAAATGTATGCAAACCACGTTTATGCCTGCTTCTAAAATAAATATATATCAGTAGGTACTCATACCACTTTAATTCATAAATATAAAATTCTGGTGTAACTTATCACTCACAACCATTAAATTACAATATTATTTTATTAATAAATATTACTGTAAGTATATAATCTGCATTCCAACTAACATTTTGTAACGGCTGTATTCCATTCGTTCAAAGGTAATCGAACTTAAAGAGGGTCTTATCTACATTTTGTTTAAAAGTTTCTTGGTGGAATCAAAAACCATGTATTCTTCTATAAATAAAAACGACATAGGTACCTAATGTACTAACTTACTAAGATCTTAAGGCTAAGATTAAGTATATAGAAGATAATATAATATGTTTTTGTCAAGTAGGTATTTTAATCGCTTTTAGTTGATTTAGAAGTCCAATAAATATATAAATTTTTGTACTGACGATTTCATTATTTTACTGTTGAGTCAAGTAGTTTTTATGTACATAAAATAGTAGGTACTCTGTTGCAATGTCTTTTATTACAAAATTCATGATAAAATTTACTTAGGCCTTTTAACATTTTATGCGACAATCAAATTACGTATGCAAAATATTTAGATACCTAATCATTTGATATATATTTAAGTATACATAACATTGATACCCTAAATTAGTTACTACATAAGATGTTTGTTATTTTTATTAATTACAAAATTACTGCTATGTACAACAATTTAAACAGATGTCGACTGCTGGGTACTTCCACTGGATCTGCGAGACCATGCTTGTGGGTACAACGCTAGGCAGGAGATGAGGAAGCTCCTCCCGCCGTCACGAAGGTATCTCGCGATCACATCAGGACCAGTCCGCGCCAACCGCACATCATTATTAACACTACCATTATTTCTAGTGAGGTCTTGTCCAGCGAGGTACACGTTACAACAGCATCTTCACAAACTCTGAAATTTTACATTTAAAGCTTTAAACTACAAGTTTCAAATATTTCAGCACCACTATTGGCATTTTGATTAACTTGTTTACTATTATCTATTACTATCAGACCGTACAGCTATGTAATTCTCTATAAAATCTCATCGCTGGACTCTACGATGTGCTGTGCTCTTCGACGAGGCGACTTTAAGATCGACCGATCGTGCAGCGCACGCGGTGTGCGCTATAGTGTCGCTGATCAGCAGCTTTTATAGTGAATAGCAAACTTAATTCCCAATGTGGCGTCAGCGCTACGGTAGCGCTGTCACAAGGCTGTATTTATAGAGAATAACACTGCAGCCCTAAAAGCAGTGGCTGGTATCAGGATTAAGAGTATATCGTATGACCTAACGCAGGTCCCTTTCTCCCAAATTTCATCGAAATCCATTTCACCGCTAAGGCTATTAATCTCTATAAATTTTGTTACCTTATCACGCCTGAATGGCTAAACAGTTCAAACAATATATCTACATACTAGCTGTTCCCCGTGGTTTCAACCGCTGCTCGGCTCCTAGGGTCAGTCGTAGCATGATGTTATATAGCCTATAAGCCTTCCTCGATAAATGGACTACCCAACACAACATTTCGAACCAGTAGTTCCTGAGATTAGCGCGGTCAATCAAACAAAATCTAAAGATTTATAATATTAGTATACAACATTATTTTTAGAATAGGCGAAACCTGAATATAGTTTGTTCAGAATCAGTAACTGATTCGATTCCAATAATTTTTACACCATATTATATTTTTGAAAAAAAATATTTTAATTAAATTTTATTACCAGTGAATTACAATACAATCAGCGTACGGTTAGGTACCTATTGCCAAGCTATTATCACGAGTGTATAACACAGGACACGCGGTTTACGTGGGTGTACCGCGAAATGAGCATGTTTTTGAACGGACAACCAGGTAATATACAAACTTATAACCTTTTTTTTTTTTTTGATACGGTTTTTTATGATACGGTTTTAAAATTTTGTATATAGATTCTTTACACAAAAATACTAGACAGGTGTATCGGGTTTCGCATAAACAAAAAATAATGTTGTAGATTACCCAGTACCACATAATTATTAGTATGAAAATATCGGGATCGGGACCCACCTTCGTAATCGATCCTGCCGTCGTGGTCGATGTCCCCGAGCGCCAGCACTTGGTTGAGCTGCGCGTCGGTCACCGGCTCGCCGATCATCTCAAGCGCCGACCGGAGCTCGTCTCGCGTTATGTACCCGTTGTCGTCGCGGTCGAACACCCTGGAATACATAATAATATGCAATTAATTCTATGTGTTATAACGTCACAATTTGTCGGTTTGCTATGGATAGATTATAAACTATCGCAATAAAATGCGATAAATAATAAACAGTTGTAATCGTTAACAGTCTCGCGAAATAGATTGCGAAATACAATAAAACCTATTCCAAAGGGTAAGGGCGATTGTGCACTACAAGGAATTTTACTGTCCGGCAGTCCGATTTTTTACGGTCCGATATGACACGCCATATAATGTATATACTAGTTTGTGCACTATACGTAATTTTACCGTCCGACATTTTACTTTTCCCCATTCCGGAACGGTCATCGTTCAGAGTAATTTCCCGTATGTGGCGTGTAGTTTCAAAGATAGAGCTACCCTAAACTGAGGCGTATCATCCGAGTAAAGACGGACAAGTGCACAAGTCAATCATCCGTTTTTTTCATGCCACTTCGGACCGTAAAAAATCGGATGTTCGGACAGTAAAATTCCTTGTAGTGCACAATCGCCCCTACGCTTTTTTGTACACCTGCATCTGTGGTCGCAACTGGCAAACAGTTAGGTTGAAGTCTAACATAATGGGGGACATAAAGTAGTAAGTCTTGACAAAGGTAGCAGTTTGGAATCGAGTCACGGAATCTGCAGGGGTGGACATAATTTTTTTAAACACAAGAGGTCGTGTTCCATGCGCGCAATAGAGGGTCAAAGCCAACTTGTGGACTGTGGTACCCTCCGGTGGCTATTGAAGGGACATCGTGGAATTTAGTCAGTACGTGTCTCACAGTCCGTCCCGTCCAGAACAGGAGGAATGACCTGATGATTTTACCACGATAAAGATCCTCCACCCATTTAGAAAGTCACCTGTATACATATTCTGAAATCGTACAATCGAGCAAGATCACGTATGCAATAAGCTGTACTACGTGATTGCAACTTTGTAAGCTATGATTGCATGAGTAGTATGCAAAGGTCAGACGTCTGAAGGCAATCTACTCCATAATTTCACCGTTATTACCTTTAGTACGAGTAGAAGGCATCCTCGGTGGATTTCAGTATACCTATAGAGTGTAAATAGCTACATACTAAAATTCACCCTTTGCGGGCAAAAGTCGATCTACAAGTCTCATTTCTAGGAAAACTCAACACAGTTCGGTTGTCCAACTAGTACCACGAGAAATTCCTGTATTATAAAGTTTCGCGTATAGATCTCGGAAACGGCTATAACGATTTCGATTAAATTTTGTGTGTAGTTAGTTCGCGTGTTAGGTCGGGGTCGCGGGACTGTCTTATCAGGTAAACGTGGTTCCGGAACTTAAAGAGCTATTGAAGGACACCGATTTACCACCTATTCACCGGATTTTAGTCACTGACTAAAATCCGGTGAATAGGTGGTAAATCGGTGTACAAATCTGACAGCCCCTCCCGTCCTGCCCTGAGTGGGTGGACTCGTTTAATCATTTTAACAAGTAAAAAAAGGCAATAGGTCTTAGTAGTCTTTCATTTAAAAACGCGATTTTAGACAATTAAATGAGTGGCGTTAGGTCGCTCAGATAGACAGATGCTGTACCTAAGTAATATGAATGAAACTCACTTAAATGCTGCAAGTAGATCTCGTGTGATCTCCTCCTCGGAGTCGCCGCCACACGTCGTCACATCCATCCCTTGTATTGCTTGTATCTTCGTCACCCACTGCATGAAGTCATTCTCATCTATTAGGCCGTTACCTGCAAATTAAACAATTAAAAAGCTAAATTTAAATAAGTATTAAAAAAAAAATAACACATTTTTCACAACTCTGTGTTCAGGGGAAAAATAAATATATAAAAACTGATCAAGTGCGTGGTTGACCACATACAATGAAGAAATCACAACTTCAATCTCCGAATGGTTGGGCAGAGGTATACTACATTTTATTCTTTTAAGTCACATGTAATAGGAGGCGAGGTAAACTCCGTGGCTACTGTTGAGGAATCGTCCTAATAGAATCAGCCAGTAAAACTTTGTCCGACCCGGGGACCTGATGGTCAAAGATCGCGCTTGCGACCACTAGACGAACGAGACAGTCTAATAAAAATGGTAAATAAAAGTCATAGGGTATCGTTAATTGCGTCAACGTGGTGTTTTATGTTGCTTACATATGTTTTACATTTGATGTGACATTCAAATCTATGCGTTCCCAAATGGCTATATTGACTAGAATTCATTTGATGCTAACATGAATAAAACCTAGTTGAAAGTAGGCTAAAGTAGGTATTTTATTGTTATTCGAACCTGAAAATTAGCAAGAGCGTGACAGTCGGCCGTTTCAGGAAAATGACTGAGTGGCACAAACATAATACTAAGGAATAAATGTACCGAATTCACAACCGTTTTAGCCGGGTTCGGACCTCAGCCAGTCAGGTCAGATATTATGTCTTACAGCAAAACTACATTACAGATAAATTAATAAGAATGATCTTTAAGAATTTTAATCACCAATCTATATGAAAGTACGACCACGACATGAGTATCGAGAAGAAAAAACTATATTTTCTATAAGTCTAAAGTAGTCTAAGTCTAAAGTGTAAAGAAAAAAATCTTCCATAAAAATATTGCAGAATAAATAGCGAACAAAAGACGTGCCGTGATACTCCACTGTAAAACCCCACAAAACATAAACAGTACACGTTTTAACGACTTTCTTTCGTAATGTGTTCCGTCATACCGACCCGAATAATGTTACCCTCCTACAAAAACCTTTTTGGGGTCACAGATAAAGATTTACGAGAAAATAAACGCTTAAGCCAGCTACAACCGTATTATTAAAATAATATTAAATTGTGCCCAAATAATATGTAACAAAATGTTATGTGACAATTAACAAAAGGGCTTTAAGTCGTTAAATCTTAATTAACGCGGTGGCAGGAAGAGTCGTTTAAGTCATGACGTCAGCAGTTCACCCCCTCACAGAGCACAGCATTAGCTCCGGTTAATTATAACAGTCATTATCAATGTTTAGTCATAAAGTCAGACCTCGTCATTCATAAACTTTTATTATTGTAGGCAGTCTTACTTTCGTAATATATTTTTATGTTGCTTACTAAGATTACTGTTCATTCGTGCTAATAAACTAAAATAATTATCCCTGTAATTAATTCGGGGCTCATTTAGAACCTGTGTATACTGAGATAATTTATTTAAATTTATACAAAGCGTGCCAGATGTGCAAGCACTTTTAAAGGCAGCGGAGCTTACGTGGACAAGAACGAGGGAGTTTAGCACCACCTGTGGCTGCGCTGCACCTTTATTGCCTAGAATACCTCCCGACGAAACCTTTTATTTAAAGTAGAAGTATCTTGCTTATTTTAAGAGGTTATATTATTAGGAACCCTCATAGTATATGTACCTACGCCTGACTTGAATTTGAAACTTCATAAAGTTAGCTTTACTGTAAAAATATGAATCACAGTTCAAACGTGACTTACGAATATAACTACAATGGACAGTTTTTGTATCGTGTTCAGAATGTTAACCTCGTGGAGGCTTGGATACAATCTGATTGGATCAAAAGATTATCAGGGTGCGATGTTAGATAGACCGGGCGGGGCTTGGGGCTGCCCCACTACCGCGATAGCGGCTCAGAAGCCCTGAACTGTCCGAAGTAGTTTAATATGTTTTACTTGTTTCCATTGTTATCTTTGCATAACTGATAAGACAACCGCTAATTTCAGGAAATAATAGCAGACTTCCAAAAAATATATCAATTACTATATCATGCTTATCGAGACTACGACAACAGTTCTTGGTAGAGAAACGTGTCATGTAATTTTGGTGAGTTTGTAGGCTAAAGGGTTGCTAAAGGTTAAGCATTTGGCAAGATCTTCGCATCTCAGTAATAAATCTTACATTACTAGGAATACAATGTTAATTGTTTTGTTTATGTGGTCTTACAAACCAAGAAAACAAATAGTGTTCAAATATTGCGGTCTTTAGTAGCAATAAAGCCAAGACATCTGTATTTATAAGTTTTGTTAGCCACCATAAAAGCCGTCAATCACTTAGCCTACGTCGCGAGTCTGCAATACTAAAAGTTACTGAGTATTTCTGGGTTCACGCGAAGTAATGAAGCAAGTTATATAGCCAATTAGGCACTCCACTGGTGAGTGATCAAGTAGAACTTTATCAATTACGTCACGACGACTTGGAAAAGCGCAGGTAGCGTAGGTACCGGATGAGGGCCGCGCGCGCCGGAAGACGCCCGCCTTACGCGCGCACGCCATTTTACAATAACCCTCGAAATTAACTGCCTCATCGATTTAATCAGGTTTTGTTTATTCATGCTGTTACACAAAACTTGCTCACGCAGTATTCTAATGAGGCCATAATAAGTAGATACCGAAAGTTTTCATAGCTTCTGAATATTTCTACTCTAACATTATTTCAGAAATTACTGAATATGATGCGATACGTATTCAGATTTAAATTTTAACGTTTGATGCTGTCTGTAGAATTTGTAACTAACAATTTGTAGTCACAGCACATTTGCTGACATAAAATACAGCAAGTTCATTGAATGTCAAAAAAACATGTAGTATGTTGGCAGCAATTCAAGATAAATAAAAACAAAATATATGTTTAGTGTAAGTACCTATACGTCTAGTTAATTTAGATCCGTGCACTTAAACGTCGCCCTTTACGACGTGTTTTAAATACAGTATCCTCACCACAAATGAGGTAGTAAAGTCGTGTGTTCCCTAAAAAATACATATCCATCCCCTTTGTAGGGTTCTAAAGCTCTCTAGTAATGTCTACTTTGTCATGAATTCGTTTCAAGGCTAAGCGAAGGAAATTGCGCGTAGATAAATGACATTATCGTCTCGAATTTTCATATGTAAGCCTCCGTAACCTCAACATATGTATGATGTGTGCGTGCCCGGAGCCTCCCAAGCGATATTGAGTCGTAAAACACGACGATCGCGCATAAATATTTATTAAAGCGTATAAAGTCAAATCAACTCGTTAAAGAAAACAACTTGGGAACGGTTTAGTTTGTTGTCATAGAAAAAACCTTCAACTTTCATTGGTACTTTTTCCTTACGAAAGGAAAATAATGTCATAGTATTTACCGATAGAACTTTGCGGGAAATATTATGCGCGCATACAATTAAAACTTGGGTACTTATATTATAAATATTTCCTGATTTTCATGATTAGGTATTTAAATGTTTACTATACTGTTACTGATTGTTAGGTAAATATCCTCATATTAGAGTGATTTGCTACACTTATTACAAGAAAAGATAACGGCGACCCTGCCATGATCGACAGGCCGGTCGATGGCGTGTCATTTGCGAGCAAACGGCAGCGATTTACGCCCATCGCTCCATTACCAAGTTTGATGGACTTCTTGCATGCGAACTGAACGTGAGGCGTAATATTCGTGACGTAAGTTGCGTTGGCGAGCCAACGGAGCAGCATGTTTGAATAGAAACAAACACTGCGTGTACCTTGACAATGTGAGCGTTGTACAAGATTGATTACTGCTCTACTCTTGCACTAGTTATGATAATAACTCACTCACGTGGTATAAAGATAAACTTAGTAGGGTTTACTGTCAAGGGTGCGCCATACGCGACGTGTGTAGTTACACGCCGAAGGCAGTGAGTTATGAGTGTGCAAACGAAGCAATGTCAATAATACTCAAATGCTATTCAAAAACGCTGCTTGAAGATACTGAAAAGTTGCTAAACAGATACGTCACAAGAAGATATATGGCTGAAAACTTAAGATTTATAAAATGGAACGTTTCACTAAATGATAACGTGCAATTAGAATTACTGGGAGTACCACTACCTAATGCTTGCAGCGGTAAAGAAATTGCAATGGTTGTAGTTGAGAGTTGAAACCTGGGCAAGTACATACAGTGTCTATTTTTCAATTTATATGTATTTCTATTTCTGTCTAACTCCACCTACTCCACACTGAAGTTCGGTGCAGTCTGAGACATATAGGCAAGAGGTACTGACCAGTTTTACTGGCGTCCTTGATGAGCTCAGCGATGAGGTCGTCGTTGACCGTGATGCCGAGATTACGCAGCATGAACTGCAGCTCGGCGGGCGTCACGTGCCCGTCGCTGTCGCGGTCCAGCAGACCGAACGCCGTGCGCAGATCTGGAACAACATATTCGTAAGTTTTTGTTTTACTTTATAAAATTATCACAAGAGTCATACCACACAGAGTGGAGCGAAAAGCCCTGTCAGACTCCTTCCTTCAATAGCCCTGTACGTTCCTGGGCCACGGTTACCTGTTTAGACAGTCCCGGACATTCATCAGTCAGTTACTTGATGCTATTGGACGGAATAAACAGCTAGCATTCAATTTAATTCATCTTCCCAGTAAAACACTAGGAAGTGGCGCGAACGGCATAATTGGGTTACTGATAGAGCCGCCTATTTCGATTTAATGACTTGATTTAGAGTGCCTAATCCCTCTTCAAAATTACACAGAGATCAATGTAATTACTTTTACGTTTGGATTGCAGAAAAGCGAGTTCGGACTTACCTATGATGATTTTTTAATGTGATGTTCAAGATTAGATCCTCAAAGCGTAAACCACAGTAGTTAGTTGAGGGGCTTAAATGGGTTTTTAGGACAAAATATAGTTCAAAAGCACAAACAAGTTAGTAGGATAGAATACTCGTATATTCTATGATGTAAGTGTTTCGTAACAGAATCGGGAAAATGGAACATCCATGTAAAAATATTGTAGCTCGAAGCTGTTATGTCACAACCCCTTTTTACTTGTACCGAATGAGATTAAAATTGTTAGCTGAATCGAACGCAACAACTGTAAATGTTATAAGTGGTACTAAAAAAATATGAACTTCCAAGTATTGAATTCGGGCCTTTGTATTATAATTTTACAGTAATGTGCGTTCGAACAAATGCACTTAAGCTGCTACGGCGTAGCAAAAAGGATTTTCATTTCAAGTTACAGAAAACGCTACGGCTTAGCAAGACCCCTTTTAATAACAAAACTTCACTTTACAACATAATTAATCCGTAGGAGTTACACTTGATTCTAAACATGTATTTATGGAAAAGGTGTGATTAGCGTAATATTTAAATTAGCAAGTCCAGAGTAGTGTGAACAATATAACGTACCTACTAAGTTCAAGCTTCACTGGTTCCTGAGAAACGCAACCAAGCTATTTAATATGCGCCAGGAATTATATTCTCCATTCTCTTAAGTTACGAGTCTTCTCTCAGATAACGTTCGAGATTAATTCAGAATTTTCAGAGAGGTTGCGAAAATAAAAACATTACTTCTTGGCTGTCGGAAAACATGGCACATAAAAAAGTTAAGGTACTTAAGAAACCTACACGACACGTGTACACAAATACGTGCTCATTTTACCTCGACACAACCAAGGTAAACATGTGTAATATATCAAAAAACATGAGGAAAGCCACATATTTATATAAAGGAAAATCAATCATCGGGTACTTACAAAAATCATTGCCCTTATTCAAAGCCATCTTATTACAATATTAGATATTGAAATAAATTCACACGTTATTATATTTTGTAAGTAATACTCGGGCACATCTTACGTTTATCACGACTTTTATCTAGATGTCCTACCGCTATCTACAACGTGTTTTCACTAAAATTGTCGTCTCCTCTCGTCATATACATACCCGCCAATATTGACAAAAGATTAAACAACGTTGCGTGTACCTGTTTTATCTCAGCACTAAATTATTTTGAGCCATTGCTATCTAGATAACGCTTTGGAAATAAAACATCAACAGACAATACATGAGCATAAGAGAGTTAAGAACTTGATTAAAACTCTAATATGAAATGTCGGAATGAAAAAAAAATACGGACAAAATAGCCTATAGCATTCCTCGGTAAATAGACCATCTAAGACAAAAAGATTTTTCAATATTTCTTGAGATAGAGCGTTCAATCAAACTAAATCTTCAGCTTTATAATATTAGTATAGATTTAGAAAGTATATCTATGATTTGAACATTGTGACTAATAGTTATATTCGTCTTCGATCTAATAGGAAGAACAAGTGTACAAAGAATAGTCTGAATACTGAAATATACTGTGACCATTATAACAGTTAAGTTTATTGTTTCAATAAAACGTTGAAACTCTACACATGATTCAAGATCATCTACAAATCCTTTTATCTTTTTCTGACCGTTTCTTTAATCTTTTGAGCAATTTTTAGATGGCTTGTTACGAGCTGTCGACATGGCGTCATTTCCGAATTCTACGCTTGCCTATATTTAGCGGAGACATCTATTACGGCTCTTCATTTTAATGTCTGTTCACAACGACGGCGACGCGTCTACACGGGAAACGAATTGTGAAAACAACCTAATCTTAATAAGAATTGAAGGTGACGTTAGCGCATTTTTCACGGAATGTGCGTTTCTAATTACATTTCACTTTAGTTAATGGAATTTATTGTTTCACGGCACACTAAACGCTAAAAGCTTACAAAGTGAATATTAAGAACATCGTAGGAGTCAATAATCAGTAATCGCTTAGCAACTCGTTAAATTAGAACGCACATTATGTAGGAATGTTTGGTGATAATGACCAGCGAACTCTAAACACTGTATTATTCCCGGCGTATCGCCCCGTTTCCACAAATATCACCCACCTAGTCAATGTTCTACGAAACGAGTTTTTTTTTCGTGACTCGACTCATTTTCTTTGATTTAGTTGATTATTTTAAAAGTTCCTGGTATTGCAGATGCTAGTGCTCGTGTAATACCAACATAGAGATGACGAGAACAATAACATTTTAAATTACCCACGTAGGTCATGAATGTATTTGTACACACATTCGATACTGCGAAAGATCGTGAATTCAAAGTATAATCATAAAATTGTAGCATAGCTAAAGATAGAGCAATCAACAATACAGCAAGCAACAAACAAAAGAAAAACCCCTGTTTTTCTCTTAAAAGTTACGCAACTGTGAATCTTTATATTACATCTACCTACATTTCACCATTTGTGTAATTATGTTTAAGTACATTATAACAGAGGGTCTCTGTCACCACTAAGAAAATCGCCATGGATAGACATTTTTAAAATGAAAACAAGGCTCTGTAGTAGTTGTGTCCTCACGACGGCGATAGGCGGAGACCTCTCGCGCCCGGCATTGGTCGAGGCCATGCTGCGGGGCGAGACGGAGTGGGAAGCGGTCGCCTCCTTCTGCGAAGCAGTCATGCTCGTGAAGGAGGAGGCGGGCCGCGTGAGGGAGAGGACAGCGTCCTCCCTCCAGCCCAGCCGCAGTGGTAGACGCCCACGGCGTCGGACGTCGCAAGACGATCTCCGGCCACCGTAGGCGCGGGCATGCGGGCAGCGAGTAATGGGCGACTCGCTGTCCGACCATGGACCATGCCCGGGTCGACGGCGCGTTGTGTTCCACGCGCGCCTCAAAGAGTGTCAGCATAGTGACGGGGCCTGTAGAGGGCCAAAGCCTGCCGGGATCGCGGGACCTAGGGATTACCGTGACCCCGGTACGTAAAGGGCTATTGAAGGACACCGTGGATTTTAGTCAGTACAAGTCTGACAGTCCCTCCCGCTCTGCCCTGGGTGGGAGGACTCATTTGATGATTTTACCACGATAAAAAAAAAAAAAAAAGGCTCTGTAGTTGTGGCTGATTAAACCCCAGCTTGATCAATTTCTGTAAACTTAGACAAAAATTTATCCAAAACAGATTGTAGTACATGTAACAGATTTCAGGTTCTCTGGCAATCAAATTAAAATTAGTGATGTGCTGTTATCCTTGTTAAGAAACGGCCAGTATATCTGATGTTTGGTTAATCCAAACATAAATAAGATACTAATCGATGGTTCGTTAAAGGGTTCGAATGAGTGTATTACGGCTGGCAATGGAAATTGACTTCTAGTAGTAGTAGAGAAGACTATAATAATTCTCAGGACATACAAGTGTTTGTTTTGCGATGATACTGGGCTTATCCCAGTTCTAAATTTCCTTTTGTGCATATTGACCTTGTTTTGTTCTGTCTCCTGCTTGATATGGAGAGAAGTTCAAACTACGTGTTATGCCTTCTCCTTTACTATTCTTTTCTGATTCATTTCGTTGCAGGATCCAAGACAGTTAAATTCATTATCCGGGACACGTCAAGCTTCATGCTCTTGGCGCTTTTGATCGGTCGCCACTGTTGGTTCAGGCTCTCAGGAATTGCAGTTGTTTGGGAATCGTATGGTGGGATTGTTTGCAGATAATATTTCTGCCACTATTATCCTGGGTCATCCCACAGCTGTGCAAGAGTTGCCTCTACCCATAACTTTCAACACTCCCGATCAATGATATGTTGATTGATCAACGTTCTCAGGCAAGACGAATAAGTGTTATATATAATACTGTTCTATACATAATTTTAGTTATACACAGAGTTGACGTATCTGATGTTAACATGGTGTAAACATGTAGGAAATGGGTTATAAACACTGGCAGCGGTTTGGACAAGTTGTAATAAACATTAGGAAAATTTTATCCGTTGGTCATGATTGTTGATCTTTGTTCATAAAGTAGGTATGATCTTTCTTTCTTACATGGTATGAACATGGACAGTTACCTAGTTTGTTATAAGTTTATCGTCTACTTATAAATTTCTTCAGTTTATTCGTGATCATGACTCTTGCAACAGACCGAATATCGAAATTTAAAAAATATAATAAAAAAATAAGTTCTAGCCAATGATTATAAGTTTGTTGATTTTAAATTCTGGACACTCCGAATAAAATACCTATTTTGTAACATAAGGAGTACCTACGTAAAACAGGCTGATGAAGTAATACAAAATGACAAATTCTCTCAAAGTTAGGTAATACTTTTGTTTAATTTTCCGTGACGCTAGTTTTAAGACCTACAAAGCGAGTTGACGGCGATTTAGTGAAGTCAATTACTCAATGCGTCAACAACCTTTACTGAGCTGCCGAGAGATAAAAGATGGAACGTAACAACAGTGACCAACCATGCCGTGAGCAGACAGAATCATTTTCAGACTGAAAAATTATTCATCACATTTAACATCGTCCTTTGTATCGTTCTGGACATCGTTAGTGAAGAAAGTGGAAGCTATAGTACTTCTAAACATGATATTCACGAAGAACGATTGTGTTTTCATTGCACTCATTATTTGCTACAAGACAATAACAATCCAACTAGTCGAAATAATGTGTAGATACCATCTATTACATGAAAACCCGAGGGTTATACAGTAACATACGTCTTCGTCCGTACAACGACTCAACTATAATTGGCTACTCAATAACTGGAGGAAAGTTTCATATTTGAGAAACTTTTCAAGTTGCAAAGTCTCTGCTTCAACGCCTGTGATAACAAGCGATAAAATAATTTAATAAAAGCAGCAGTACAATCTTCGACGCTGTAAAGTTAACGCCAGTAAAAACGGTTTTCAAAGCCCTCACGTTTTACAATTTTTCCGCATAATAAGAGCACTAAGCCTCTTGAGAAAGATATCGACTTAGAATTTTCTGCTTCAAGCTTTATAGCGTCACAAGACTAACTTGAAATTTTAAGTGGTATAAATAGAAATTACGATTAAACAGATAAACATTCCTAAATGATAATGTAGCTACACTACTTCCAAACACGTGCTGTATTCGCTTACATTATCGTTATTTTATTTTATGCCTGAATGTAAAATATTAGTCTCATTTAAAGTACTCAACATTTTATTAGAGCCATGGGTTAATCGCATCATAACTACTAATTTATTAAATCAATCCTAGTCGAAATTAATATCTTGCGCATTCAAGTCTGCCCACCCACTCAATATCCATTAATCAGTGTGGCTAATCGTTGATTACTATAAATAAAATATCTGCAATGACGTTCCATGTCTTGGTACCGCTCGTGTTTAAATGAATCAGCTATTAAACACTTCATAATTAGCTTATTAATTCATTGTTGACGAGATCTCTCGATAAAGTCATTGAATGTTTCAACAAATAACACGAACCTCGTAAGTACGACAATCGAATTTATTGTGCGTCATTCTTCCTCTTGGCTTGCAACAAGATAAGACTTGATGCCCACTATGTCATCACTCTTATCGGCCAAAGAAAAGTAAAAACTGGTGCATCGAAAATAATAGCAGTAATTTTTCAAGGTTTTTCCAAAATATTTTATTCTATAGGTACATGACTAAGCCACCATTAATAAAGAAAGTAAAGAAACAACAAAAAGTAAAATGTAACCAATGTAATGGACGTTCATGGAAGTGACGACAATAGTTCTGATTGATGTCAAACAAGACAAAGGTAAACAACAGCTAGTCCCGACACAGTGCCACACACTGCCACACACCGCCGCTGAACTGCCAACTAGTGTGGGCGGAGGAATCGATCATACAATTAGCCCAAACCCACATTTTTCAGGTCAATCCATGACGCGATAAAATGTAAACATCAATTAAAATATCAAGTTATGACGAGCTTTTAATGAAAACCACTAAAGATATAAACACTAGCAGTCAAAACTTTAAAATATTTGTTTTAGTAGGAAACAGGAAAAATATTTTAAAATATAAATCTTCGGAAAATGTCATTGCAAGTAACAGAAAATTGTGAAATAAACATAAATTCATCTGAGAAACGGGAACTTTTTCTTTTGAATAATATCTAAACTTTTGAGTAATGATCGTTATTTACAAAATTCTGTCTTGCGGTGTGGCAGTTAAAACTTCAAAAGTGGGTGATATGATATATTAGTTGAAAACTGAATTTTAAAAAGTGTGACACTCACTGTTGAGCATGGCTTCGCTGGGCGCCGGGACTACGGGCCGATCGTCCACCGGCGACTGCTGTTTCTTCTTACTCTTTTTCTCATCTTCCTGCTGTGGATCAAACAGTGCACTGTTATCAGACATACACACGATTATTAACACTATCTCACAATATATATTTTCTACGCAATCTGAGTCCACTGCCAACGCGCAGTGTTTATTAACAAGTAATGTAAGAAAATAATGCTCACTGATACTGATTTTTTTTATCAATTTGTTGGTGTTATCAATCTTGTCATTCGTTTTATCGGACTATTGTCTGATCAATAAAGCGTGCTTATCTAGTGAAAATAATAATAAGTTTGTCTACACGGGCATGGCGTAAACTGAGTGATTTAGGGAAGGGTTATGTATGATGATAGTGAGGGACGTACATGACTCATGCTGGACGACATGGTTACGTCGCGGACGGCCAGCGCTTCTGGATGTACTCGACGTAGAGAAATGGACTGTTCTGGCGATCACAGACGGTGCACTATTTATAGGAACATGTCATTACCATTGTGATCTTTAAATGTAACACGTTACTACTGCATTTGGCTCTCAGCACACATATGTCTACCTGCCACCCTAATAATACTTGCCTATCTATGCTTCCTTACAATGTTAATAGACACGTCACGCCTACTTTAGATCTGAAATTACAGTCCTAATTTATTACTAAAACAATGTGGTATAGTATAGTTTAGCTAGTTGGCATCTCAAGTATTTTCAGAACATATTATTATCCTCCAAATAAATGCTACTCAGAAAATGTAAATAAATGCATAACAATAGTTCTACAGACTTAAACATGACGATATTAATTGCACCTCGAAGCGCCAAATGATTAGCAAAACAAGCTTTTCTCGTGTAATTGTTGAAAATGTGATTATTTGTACATTTTCTTTGTGTGCTTTTTTGTAAACATATTTATCTATTTAACGGATTTTATAAATAGCATTGTATACCGAGAACGGGTCTTGGAAATTAAATGTTAGAAAGTTAAGTTTGCGTACTACTTTGTTTTTCATGTAGCCAGCTCGAGAACTATCCATGAACTATGTAAGGTGACCTCGACATAAAGGCGGATAAGTACCGAAGTTCAGCGAAATTCTGCGGGACCTTCGGCAAGTTTTACATAAAGTACTGGAATTGTCCGGTAGAGAGGACGGCGCTTCCGGGACCTCGAAAATTGTACATAACGATGAGATACTCAACATTTGTACACACATCAAAAGTGTCTAGGGATCAACATATATTTTTGCAATAAATTTTCTCCTGATTGATATTAATTAAATTTTTTTTTAAGGATTCATCAAATAAAGTGTTTTCGTTTGTCACAGTAACGATAAACCAAGTCACCTTTGCATTAATAAAGAAATTTGCCATTTTCCTAATAAAGGGATTTTTGACATTTGAACCACTAACACAAAAGTTCGAAAAAAAGACTGAAATAACAGTTTTTCTGTAGCATATCCCATGCATGCTCAATCGGATTCAAGTCCGGCGACTGAGCAGGCCAGGGCAGGACATTGATGTTAGCTGCGGCGAGAGTCTGTCTTACAACTCTTGCGGTGTGCGGTCGTGCATTATCATGCATTAACTGAAATAAGGGACCGATTTGCACTTGTAGAGGAACGATGACGTCTGATACAATCGTCTCAGCTAAATTTGAGCGTTGAGGTTGCCTCTGATCCAAATCAACTCAGTTCTTCCGCCGATCCAAATACCCGCCCATACCATGATGGTTCCACCACTATAAGGATGGACTCTGATGAGTCTCGTTTTGGTATGAGACCGGATACAAGACGTATACGACACTGGAGAAGCCCTGGACGCCAACAGCGATTAAAATCCTGCCAGGAAGTCCATCCTTATAGTGGTGGAACCATCATGGTATGGGCGGGTATTTGAATCGGCGGAAGAACTGAGTTGATTTGGATCAGAGGCAACCTCAACGCTCAAATTTATGCTGAGACGATTGTATCAGACGTCATCGTTCTTCTACAAGTGCAAATCGGTCCCTTATTTCAGTTAATGCATGATAATGCACGACCGCACACCGCAAGAGTTGTAAGACAGACTCTCGCCGCAGCTAACATCAATGTCCTGCCCTGGCCTGCTCAGTCGCCGGACTTGAATCCGATTGAGCATGCATGGGATATGCTACAGAGAAGAGCTCTGCCGAATATGGAGGGTATCCAGTCGCAAGAAGACCTTTTTTTGTTGTTGCAACGAACATGGGCGGCCATTCCACAGCGTGATTTGGATGAACTCATTTTGAGTATGCCAAACCGATGTCCTTGTGTTGTTAGTGTTCGCGGTAGAAACACGGATTATTAATTGTTTAAGTTACCCAATAAAATTTTAAAGAAAACTGTTATTTCAGTCTTTTTTTCGAACTTTTGTGTTAGTGGTTCAAATGTCAAAAATCCCTTTATTAGGAAAATGGCAAATTTCTTTATTAATGCAAAGGTGACTTGGTTTATCGTTACTGTGACAAACGAAAACACTTTATTTGATGAATCCTTAAAAAAATTTTTAATTAATATCAATCAGGAGAAAAGTTATTGCAAAAATATATGTTGATCCCTAGACACTTTTGATGTGTGTATTTTGTAGAAATGTTCAATTATATATTTTTCATACCCTTACGAACTTATTGTTACTTATCATTACTTTGTCTCTATGAGTTTCAGTAAGATTCTAGCTTTATTGATAAGATAGATTTATACCCCATGAGAATTCTAACATTCTTATTAGACCATGATGAAATATAAAGTGGAAAGATGTAAGGTATCTTGAGAAAACCTCTCTCCTATGGATGATAACTACCCAAGTTAAATGGAGCTCTGAGCAAAGATTTGGCCATGCATATCTGAAATCTTTCACGGACTTTACAAAGAGAAATGAGAGAATCTTTTGTTCCCGAAATATTTAGTAGATATAAATTACTGTGAAGCCATAAAGTCAAAAGGAGGTACTAAAACTAATGTACGCCTCCATACTTTACGATTAAATGCATTGTTGTGGCAACATATAAATGTATATATGAAGTTCAGTACTACAATAAATTTGTTTTGAAAAATTTGTTGCGGACAGTGCCGATCTCCGCATTTTAAAGCAAGAAGAAAGATACGCAATTCTCTCTGTCAGAAACAAACAGTTTCAGTCATGAACACACAGTCACGTTTGTTGTACTGTTGTGGCATTTTCCATTTAATCTACATTTAGTATAATATCTACAATAATGGACTGTTTATAATAAATTTGAATTAGGCATTCCATGTAACCTTGACATAGCTCGCGCGTGATCACTCTGCGCCTGATGCCAATTTGTTCATATTGGCTGATAACCATGCCAAATCGTAGTAAGTGACTGCTGACGACCTAATTAAATATTTACAAGTAGGAACGTGAGGAGAATCAATGAGAAAATATGGTTTTATTAACAAACTAACACCAAATCGCAATCTTCAATTATTTGGAAATTTCGACTACGAAATTATTTATGAGCTAGTAAAATTAACCATAAATTACAAGTACGTACACAAATAGCAAACATTGATACGAAAGCTCACTAACATTGACCTCAATCTTAACCTAAATGAACGCGATGTATGAAATGAGATTTTTGATAAAGGAAACGTGGTCTAAATAAAAATAAATGTGTAATGATTGATAGAGAGATTACTAGCAAAAAGCATGGTGGGGTGCGAGTGTGACCGAGCGGAGTTCGCATTGAAATAGCTCGTGTCGCGCTTGGCACGGCGTCAACTCGCGACGGACCAGTAAACACCTCCTGCTTTGTGAAAAAATGTGACATGCTCAACTCTATGTAGGTAAATAAACCGAAGCTGTGATATCTCGGGTTTAAGACGAGTAGACGCCGAGCACGCCGCTTCAAAGAGCACGTTAAATCAACTCGTTTCATTGTTAAACAAACTCAAATCGAAACACTGCGATCCTAATTTATTTTTCCGTAAACTTTACAAATTGCACACGAAGATAATTGTTTAAGAATAATTTTATTTAAATGGTATAGGGGCTCATTGACCCAATTGCACGGACTTCACGACAAATAGACAAAGCGCCTTGAGTGCTGGAGCTTTCTGATAATGGGAATTCTTATTTGATTTGGCATTCAATGTGCGACGGCACTCCATTATTCATTATACCCACGTTTGCTTAATTAATCGTCGAGCTCAACAGTTACATGAATACACCGTTTATCACGCAAACTAAATAATTGTAAATTTACATAAAAACTTTGCAACCGTCTTCTAAATGGTCTGACTACCGTACGGTCAACGACCATAATAGATACATCTAGGTAAAATAGGCGACTGACATCAATAAACCCTCGTCCATCATAGCACCCAGCTTAGTGTAACACGTGTGACCCTTTGTTACAAGGTAGCGCTGAGCTCTACATAAACAGCTCAAAACCTTCAAATAAATGACCAAAGACGAAGAGGAATGTTTCAAATTACATAGTTGTGAAATGTTCACAAACATACGCTGCATACTCCGGCTTCAGTGGCGGTTGTGAGCGGCGCTTTGAAAGATTCTCAACATTTCAGGCGAACAGACAAATGTCATAGGTATGTAAGGTATGTCCTCCAGCTTCTTGGCGATACCGCACTAAACATTTAAATACGACTGACGTTGCCAGTTTATTTTGTTCTTATTTACGTTACGTAGTCGAGAAAGACCTTCGGTAAAGTTTTACCTAGAAAACAAACGCAGTGCAGAATACATGTTACGTTATTGTTGATACAATACCCACAAACATGTACATTTCTACCTACTTATTTTTCAAGAGATAAGTTGCAAGACTTAAGACAATGTTAATAGGTAAGCTATGAATTATTATAACAAATTAATAGTTTTGATTGAAAACTTACTTTTCTTCTGCTTCTCGACGTAGTAGCCATGCCCTGTAAAGACAGAAATAGTGATATTAACACTCAATAGTCTTCATTTATTAAAAGTTTTGTTTTGAAGAAAAATATTTTGTCTTCACACTGAGAAAGTTTTGATAGATAAATGAAAGGTAAACACTTGTCTCAACACAACCGTGAGACATCCACCACTTAACTACTTCACCAAAATGTCACGTACTCACACCTTACAATAATTAGGTACTGGAATAATTACACTTGTCCTTATCAACCTAAATGAGTGGGTGAGTAACAATCTTAATGGCTAGTCAGTTACTTACATAATTACAAAACGAGGACTAGATTACAAACTCTTTGAACCCCTTCAATTGAGAAGTGGCTTGATACCTTTACAGCTTACAAGTATCCAATTATTGTATTATTCCGCCATATCAATTATTCTCGGAAACCGTGCGCTCGGTAAACAGGAAAACGTGCATGACCTCCACTCAACAGTAAAAGTTCAAGCGAAACGGAAACAAAAGCTTGCAGATTACAAAATATCAAAATACAATAATCTTTTCTCGATATAACAAAAAAACATTGCAAACGTTTCAAAAGAATGGTTTTGCTTAAATAAAGCACTGTTTTATTTTAAAATTATTTCATATTCTTTAGGTACCTGCTTATTCATTAATTTTAAAGTACACCAAGCGATTATACTTATTTATTGTTCAAAAATCAGTTTTAACTATGTTAATTAATAAAATTCATAAAGCAAGTGCAAATTGCTTTTCAAACTAATTATCGTAATTCAAGTCAACATTTAATGCTTTATTTCGAGTTATTCACGTTCCTTGAAACAAACGACATATCTGGTAGATATTGTTCACTAATGTTTTAGAACATTCACCGCCGTGTCATGAAAAGGCTTTTAAAATATTAAACGGCCGTTTGACTAGGTATTCCTTACATACAGGTTAATTAAAATGATTGATCGTTTGCTAAATTGCGTAGACGAATTCTGGAAACAGGTTTTATTATGTAAAACCTAATCAAAGCAAAGTTATACAATACACCGCTGTAATGGCAGATAACAGTTTATGAGTTAGGTAACATTTTGCTATGAAGTGATTCCGGTATTTATTGAACGAAATTTTCATGGCTACAGAGGTTATGTAAATAACATCTTCCGTTGTCATAATTCATGGTACCTAACTTTTTAAATTGGCCTTTTTCCAAAGTCCAAATAAACTTGGGAGGAATATACGTAAATGCGCTATTCACCTTGTTGGTAGACACCTACAACAACGATGTTCGTGTGGTGTTTGTGAGATTTCTGATTTATTACACGTAAAACACTTTAATACTAGTCTATCTTTTCACTTTAACCCGCATTTCTTCGAATTCAGTCGAAGAGGTTGCATCAGTTTCCACTCATTATTGTCTAAAAGCTATTCTCGTAAGCCGTAACACGTCAAACATATTTCTGATCATTAAAATAGCGTTACACGAGCTATTAATAGAAGATATAGGTACTTCGGCTTCCTGCACACACAGATGTCAACGACCTCGTGTATCTAGGTCAAGGTTACCGAACAAGGAGCCAGATCATTGTTATTCAGATAAGTACGGTCTCCTAATTGATCGAAGTTATGGACATCATTGATATTCCAAAGGTTTTTGAACTTTTACTTGCACCAAGATTACTTATCGCGTATACCATTAGAATTTTAAGTACTTTATTGTCATACTTTTTGATATAGAGCAAATATTCATGCATAATAAGCTTGAACAAAAATAAGCCGAAGTGGTTGAAATTCTGGTACAAAAATCGTGAGAGGAAAAGACTTACGCAGTTCGCGAAACGCTGTAACCCGACACGTATGTTCCGGAACAAGACGTGCCCCCAATGACAGCGCACATTCATAGTCAACTAGTTCCCGTTAACCTGGCCGTGTTCTTGATTTCGGGACAAGTTCCGATCATAAATAGCAGGAGCAGTGGCCGAGTTCCCCGATTGTGTTCTCTGTTTTCTATTTATAATGTTCCAAATGTACCGGCTGATACGAAACACTGTCCAATGCTATTCCCACTGCACAACCGGTAACGACTTACTAATACAAGTTATTTATCTTCAGTTTTACACAGACGCGTCTTTCTTTCTCATGCGACCAATTTGGATTCGGCTCAACATAACAAATCCTACACATTTTTAAAAAGGTTCATCCACATGTATGTAGTGAGGCCGAATGAAAAACTCTTCACATTATCTGAAATCATAATTTAAATACTACACAAATGTCACACGCTTTCGAGTATCGCCACAAAAAATATCGGCCAAGTGTGAACTGAATGATGCGCTCGGTAATGCCGTAGACTAGAAGGGCCCTCTACGGCGTAGGGGGTCTACGACGTAGAGCTAGGGTATCTACGCCGTTTGCTACGAAAAACCACACAGCAAGTTAAACTGTGAATCCCATTTATAGAGCAATTATACTTTTATCTTAAATTATAAATAATCAATATAATGATAGATCGATCAATTTATTACTGACAAGTGGTACTTATTACAGTATTTAGATTTTTTATAACGGATAATCTCACTTGATTGCCCCGTACATAGAAACCCTCACGGATTCGTTATTTTGCTACTACATTCTTTCAACCGATACCCTAAAAAAAACTAATGTTCGGCGATCCGCAACGTAAATCACTTTGATTTTAGAATGCTTTGAGACATCGAAAAGGAATGCGGATAAAAAGACACATTAACTTTTTGCTACGTTCTCAACTGCTCGTTTATATTGGAAGGAGAAAGAAGTAGTGAAGTTTCTTTCAGTATCAAAACAACCTTGAACATTAACCAACCAGTGGCCTCGTAGCAAAACACCTTTTCGTAGCACTTTATTGTCCCTTAAAAGCGCTACGGCATGTGCTACGCCAAATGCTACGGGTTACGCCTGATTGTAACTTTATTGAACTAACTTTTGATTTCCGTGGGTCTGAGTTAAATATTTGTTATTTTTGACAGTTAAATATAAGAGGGCAAGAAAAAGGGTCTGAAACAGGATGAATAGCCCTGTGAAGTTTTTGAAATTGTAGCTTCTTCAGCTGAATATGAATATGCACAATGAAAACTTAGAAAAACTACAAAAATGATTCTATAAACATAATATCATCAGCCAGCCACAATAATGGTTGTTAGGGGCGATTCATTCACGTAAACATGAACATAACCTTTAGTTGCCTGAATTTCTTGCCAACAGCGCGATATTAGGGATTATAATAGCTGACAAACATTGATGGTATCGCAGACTACTGGTAGAGGAATGATTCTTGTAGAATTGAGTAACTATCATGGTTTGCCTTTGACGAGCAGGTAAGATAAGAAAATAAATTGTAACAAAATAGCCTATTGCATCATGATTGGGACCAATAAATATTCAATAAAATATCTACTATATGAAAAATATCTTTAAAAATACCTTAAAGTCAGCATTTGGCGGCAATGTCGAATAAAACTAACCAAGATTCACACAACCTTTCACTATTGGCGATAATTATATGACACAACGCGAATACCGATCGATAACTACAAGAATATTATGTAAACAGACAATTTACTTGTATACAGCAGACTTGTCATATTCTGAACAACTTTTATTCAAGTTCTAATAGCATACAAACAGCTTTACTGGTCGACGACGCGATAAAATGAAGCTTTTTATAAAATGTTGTAATTAAAGTGAGTGTTATGACTGTGTCAAGTTTAAGGTTCCATCGGAAGTTCTTTATGTTGATTAAAGAAAGTGCGGAGCAGCAGGCGGCACGTCACCGATCGATGCGGTCAAACCGGTGGACCAACCTTGCACCATAATCAAATACATAAATATACCGTCGTATATTGACTAATAACCACCTACATATACCTAATAAGTACATTCTTCGGAACATTGTCTTACATACCTACACGTGCCCATTATAATCAGGACTTCTTTGATGGAGCTGAATTGAAATATTATATACTATTTTACTAACATTGCCTAATCAAAATTACTGTCTCTTGTAAACTTATTTTGTATGTTAAGTCGAAATATTCTCCTTATACATAACGAGGTTATTTTTTATGTTTCTAGAACATTTGAGTGTGTAAATTTTATGGATGGTTTGGTACTTTTTAACGGAGTTAGCAATGCATGCCATTGCGTGTTGATGCGATTGTTTTAAATTTGAACATTAAATAGTAAAATAGAACACGAAAACAAACATCACACCTCTACTATTTCAAATATCTTTGGTGAACCGGCGCAGACTGACACCGGCTCGCCGGCTCCGCATCCAAACTTATAAACAAACCGCACTTATTGCAAGCCGACAAACTATCTCAACACAATATTTTCTCAATAATTCCCCAAAACTTTCATTATATCCGATACGTTTCAGATTGCCACTGTTTCACAACACTGAAATTTCTATAAAACACCAACACTTTCAAATATCAACGACTCCATTTGTTATTTGTGCAGTTTAGTTGTAAATACGGAAATGCCATCGGTTAGAATAGCAAGTGATTGATTAGTTGTGTACCTATGCGTTATGGTGCGGAGCGGTGCTGTTGACAGTGGCGGCAGGCGGCACGAGCGGTGCCAGTGGTGGCTGCAGGGTTGCTGAGGAGCACGAGCCGGTGTCGCGCGGCCTTTGTACGTCGCACCAGGCGGGCGTTTAATGCGCGGGTATTTCTGTAGATCACAGCCATTGGACAAATCGCGACCGTGCGACCCGGCCTCAACGAGCACTCTAATAATAAACTTGTT
Organism: Agrotis puta; assembly: GCA_943136025.2. Classification (NCBI taxonomy): domain Eukaryota; kingdom Metazoa; phylum Arthropoda; class Insecta; order Lepidoptera; family Noctuidae; genus Agrotis; species Agrotis puta. The sequence goes on from OW964178.2 coordinate 10,439,217, forward strand.
TATATTTTTTATTCCCTCCATGACTTTTATTCTGATTCCCCACTGATGTCCAGCGGCGGGTGCGTGGCCTCGCTCCTCGACCTCGGGGTCCACGTGCGCCTCAAAATAGACCACAACGCGACACTCATCTTCGATTCTCGTAATTTATCGAGAACGGATTAAACTATTCGGCGCCAAAATACGTTTTGGACGACGGCGAGTTGTCATAAAGAATAAATGGCGGGTAAATGTGTAGGTGTTGGATTGTCGGTCGGTGTGGCGGTGTAGCGGTGCGCGTGGCGGGTACGTACCGAGAGCGTGTCAGAAAGCGCGGAGCAGAAGGCGCTGAAGCCGCCGCCGGAGTGCGCGGGCGGGCTGGGCGGCGGGCTGCCGCTCGCCCGGTCCATGGCGTGTGCGGCGTGCGGCGTGGCGGACATTCGCCCAGCACTGCCGCCGCCGCGCACTAACGCGCCCTCGCGTTACATAAACCTCGGGACTTGCCCGCTGCCCGCTCCCACCTGTCTGTTGTCGCTACGTTTTGGCATCACATGCAAACCACAACAATAACACTAAATAATTATAGAAATACTATTTAAAGCTCACTCAACGCTGACAGAAACTAATTTGTAGCACTTTATCTTAACGTAGCATTTGATTTTAAGCAGACACGAACCCAGGCAGGTTCGTGATGTTATTCTTTGATTTACACGTTACAATTCGAATCACTTCCACTCCCATTCATTTCATCGTTTCATAGACAATACCCGAAGGCCACATATGAGTGGCTAGGTAGGTAGACTAGGTAGGTGGCCTGCGTGGGCTCATAATGAGTAATGACTTGTCAAGGGTGACCTGCGTTCGAACGAATATTTGACTTTAGCGTGAAACCGCCTTCGCCGAAAATATAATTGCCTTTTATCGAAGGAGGTCCAATGTTTAATGAACTCTTACCTACGTTAAAAGATCCTGAAAGGTCATAGCTACTTTTAATTAAGCATACGTAAATGTGCTTAATTATTATCATAATTCGAATTTCAACGAATCGATAACAGTCACCTGTAATAAAGCCATCCGAAAATTAAATAAAGCCTACAATCTGCCTACAACAGAAAACGAAAATAAGCTTGGGGCTCGAGAAAAAATTGCTATCGTGTATTCCCTAGCGCTGCAGCCCTGTTAAAGAACATAACAATAACATTAGGGTGGCCTTCGACCGCTACCCTTAATTTTAATCAGGCTTTGAACACAATGAAAACTGCTTTCGTTATATTTTATTGGTAAATTATGCCGCCTCATTGGTGTAGTTAGTTCACTTGTTCTGTATTATGAGGTCACGGAATAATGCCAATAAAAAGCGATGTTTTGTAATGTGATTTGATTGGATTTACCATGGATATGAATTCCTTTAGACTGATTATTTGGTCGAACCAGAAAGTGGATTATCAAATCTAATTAGTTGGTATGGTAATGGTAGGTACACTTATTTCGAATCCGAAGAGGAATTAGCTTCAAAGCATTTATATTTAACATAAAGCCTTTGTAACCACACTGCTGTCCAAGTGATTTATCATACTCCTCAAGAAGTCAAGATAAACAAACACTCCATTGAAAAATATTTGATTTCCAACGCGACTGCCGTAAATGCCCGGTTAAACACCTGTTTACATACTTCTGTAACGTTTTATGTCGTCACGATTTTCCACAATAGTTTTAACGACCAACTTTAATGCTTTTACATTCATATGTTACAATTTATAATTAATTTTAATTTGGAAAAACTGTTTTGTGAGTTTGTACGTAGATATATCTAAGTGTTTATTATCAAAATAAATCACTGTAATCATGTGTATGTGTAGTGGAATGTGTTGTTTAAAGAATACGATCGTATTTATTGTAATTCTTCAATTAGTGTTAAATGTTCGTTTGTTGGCACAATGTGGGAGAGTGAAGAGAGTAATCGGAGCTACGGACGTCGACTGTGGTATAGCTAGAGTTGGGTTAATAGCCGGATGCTTTGAGTTATTATCGATAATAATCCATTAATAGCCATTAATAGCCGTACAATGGCTAATAACCCTGCTATTAATGTTTTGTTAAAAAAATATGTTTTTTTTTGGTTTTATTGTAAAATCTGTGGGTGTGAACATAAATTGGGTGCGTGTTCGCAGTTTAATTCAATGTAGTGTTATTCTTTTTATTTATTTTCAGCTTCTATATGTGAAAAAGTGTTAATAATAAAAACACCTGTTTCGGGAAATTCAGTTTTGTTAATTTAGAGATCCAATACTATAAAAACCATGATTACTATAGACACATTGCTTTGTGATTTAACCATCTACCTAGTTAATTACGTACTTGACTTAACAAAGCGAGCTTAATATGTACCTAGGTGTATGTATACCTTTTTTTTCTGGCGTGGTAAAATCATCAAATGAGTCCTCTAACCCAGGTCAGAGTGGGAGGGACTATCAGACTCGTACTGACTAAAATTCACGGTGTCATTCAATAGCCCTTTACGTTTACGGCGGGGTCACGATACGGCGACCCCGGCAGGCTTTTGCCCTATAAATATGCATGACGACTGAGCCCCCCGCCCCGTCATTATGCTGACATTTTTTGAAGCGCGTGTGGAACACAATGCGCCGTCAACCCGGGCGTGGTCCATGGTCGGACAGCCAGTCGCCCATAACTCGCCGCCCGCATGTCCACGCCTACGATGGCCGGAGATCGTCTGCCGACATCCGTCGCCGTGGGCGTCTACCACTGCGGCTGGGGTGGAGGGAAGACGCTGTCCTCTCCCCCTCGCGGCCCGCCTCCTCCTTCGCGGGTATGACTGCTTCGCAGAAGGAGGCGACCGCTTCCCATTCCGTCTTGCCCCGCAGCATGGCCTCGACCAATGCCGGGCGCGAGAGGTCTTCGCCTATCACCGTCGTGAGGACACGCCGGTGCTCTGCCTAAGCGGGGCAATCCTGCACCGTATGCTCCACCGTGTCCTCCGGGCGATCCTCGGAGTGGTGACACCCAGGCGTTTAAAGAAAGAAAGAAAGAAAGAACATGCGCCTCTACGCGCCACTTATAGACGCGCTGGAGGGCAGTCGCGTTCAGATCCCAGGGCAGGAATCTGGCAAGGAGGTTGAATGATTCGCCGGCAATCGTGCGGTATCCTCGGATTATCCGGATAGCCATGACCTTCTGGCATGCGGCTTTGCTGATCGCGTCCGCATGCTTAGGGCCCACACGGGGGCCCCGTAGAGGGTCATGGACCGCACGACACCGGCGTACAGAGGCGTTTGGCCCGCTGAGATTGGGCAGGAGTTGCCTGAGTGCGGCTGCTGCCCGGTTCAGCTTTGGGGCCAAACGCAGGAAATGCTCCCTGAAGTTCCACTGGCTGTCGAGGACGAGTTCCAGGTACTTCATCGTCGAATCTTCAACCCCTCCCAAATTTATGTGGGACTCTGACCGTGGCGCGTTCAGACGGCCATGAAAACACATGCCCTCTGTTTTGTGCAACGCCACTTCGAGTCCCAACTGCCGGATCCTATCAGCGACTGTACACACCGCACGACATCCCTCGCTGGTTCCATTCTCCCAGGTGACCGGGGTAGATGATGGCTCTATCCGTCAGGTAGTCCTCGACTATGCGACGGAGATAGGTCAGCACCCGGTGATACCAGAGTGCTTGCCTGATGTAACTCTAGGGCAGAGTGTTGAAAGCGTTGGTGATGTCTAAAGACATCGCCAAGACGACCCTGCCCCGGGATACCGCATCCCCCGTCGTGAGGGCTTTCACGCACATGATGGCATCCACTGTCGAGCGCCCGAGTGCCAAACTCTGCAAGGTCCGGATTCACCCGATTTAGGTTCCCGACGAGGCGATTTGCAATTACTCTTTCAAAGAGCTTGCCCACCTCGACGAGCAGCAGGATGTGCCGGAATACAGACGGAAAGTCCGCAGGGCGCCCAACCTTCTAGATGAGGACCAGTGTCCCCGGCTTCCAACGAAACGGAAACGGCTCCCCTCCAGGCATGCGTTAAAGAGTCACCGAGGCCAGGACCCAGGCTTTTCCAGGCAAGCCGTCGGGTCCTGGGGCAGGTGTATGTATACATACAAATAAATTTTAACCGATACTTTAAAATGTAAGGTACATTGGAAGTTACTTATTAGCTTTTTTCTGTGAATACGACGTAGGTAAATTATAAACAATCGAAAATACCCGAGTGGTTAGTAGGTAATATGCATCCCCGCACCCTGGTTTCTCGTGCTATCTCTTTCTGGCGCTAATATTTATTAGTGCCAGAAAGAGATGCATGAACAGCGACGCCAACCGAATCCGGAATCAGTACGTCGACTGATATGTTTTGTTGAAGAAGACTTTTTTCACCTTTTTCGCGTGTTCCTGGTTTGTGTTTATAATCATAAAATGGTTAGGCCAAAGAATAAACTCGTGTGGAAGAAAGATGATGAAAATGAAGTCTAATCTGACAGTCCTAAACCTGAAAACCATGAAGGGAAATTTTCAAACACTCAAATAACATTAATAGCAGGGTTATCATCCAAAATGGCTATTAACTGGCTATTAACTGCTATTAATCGATTATTAGCCAAATGATATTAACCGGATTATTATCATTGCCCAACACTAGGTATAGCACTTTCCTTTTTAGTATTCAGGTATTTAATATCTAAGGCTTCCTTCATATTTCCCCAAGAAAAACGGCTAGAAAAAAAAAATTCAAAGTCGATAGTATTTAGTACTTACTCAATAGTATTAAATTATTTTAAGTTTAATTATTTTTATTTCTCGTTTCCAACACAACGTTGAACGTTATCCTTATTCAGCTCTATATATCGTACCAAAAGTTGTTTCCTATAAAAACTACTTGAGGCTACATGAGAACCTCCTTCTTTTTGAAGTCGGTTACCCCATAGTAATCAGATTACTAGCTACCGCGTTGCTGTTTGATTATGAAACTCATTTTATTTTTTAACTCCTTCACGAATTTTTTCTCGTAGCTTAGCTTTAAACCAACCCCCATTTTTTTTATCGTGGTATAATCATCAAATGAGTCCTCTCACCCAGGGCAGGGCGGGAGGGACTGTCAGACTTGTACTGACTAAAATCCACGGTGTCCTACACTAGCCCTTTACGTACCGGGGTTACGGTAATGGGAAAGTCCCGCGACCCCGGAGACCCACCCCCTAGGCAAATTGTGACCTTTACAAACTCTCGATCCGAAACAGAATTAGCACAATAGTACATTGTTATCCGAGGGGTGAAAGTTACTTATTTCAGTCCCGAGATGGGGTTTGATACCCGTAACGTAGTGAGGGCGCTAATAGTTCAAGGGACTACATAAGTAATTTACCCGAGGAAAAATAAAAACAAATTTTATTAGCTCAAAAAAAAATAGTGTTGGACGGATTGTCGAATCGCCTTCCCGCTTATTTTGTTTTTTTTTTATTACTATTTTTGTCCTATGGTCGTTCAGCTATACAGGCAGTATTTTTCATGTTCATCATTAAAAAAATGGCAAAGTTTTTGCCGAAAGCTATGTTATTTTAGAGAAATAGTTGAAACTAAATTATATTGAAGTCATAATATTACTTAACTTTATGTTATTTTAATTTTAAATCGCGCCTTAATTTAGTGGCCGTATAAAAAGTTAGAACATGGTTCAATAGAAATGTCAAAATAGAACTAGTTTCTTTAATTTGGCTGCTATCACTTGAAGCGATTCTCCCTAGGGCTGCAATGGGTAACTTTCAAACCGCTCATCAGGCATGTAATAACCTAATTTCAGAGTATGAGTAATGAAAAAATATAAACTGCCGATAACACAATTATGTCAATGTTTTGAGGGTCAAAAGTTATACATTAAGGATTCCAAAAGCCAGCTAAAAATAAACTGATATTGCAAAGGTAGCCCCTGCATTTAAAAAGCAATGATTAAAATCGCAAATCTAAGTGTACCTACCTAGTCTATAAGTGGTGGGAATCGAATCCGCGACCACAAGGTTATCAGCCGCACTCGCACTACAAGGCACTTAGAACACGATATCTGATCGGTTTACCAATCCTGTAGAAGGTTTCTATTCTTAAAGCCCCAGCAAAAAAAATGTTTTGTAAGAGTACCTAAACCAATAAATAAATAACAATATAATATGGACAGTCTTGTCCTCCAAGTCTAAAATTAGAACGGAGAGTAAAACCTTTTAGGTACAATCGACAAAGTTGAATCATGACCCATTTTGACAAGTCGTTACCATGGATATGTATGTTTACGCGAATGTGGACTTAATTGTATTTGAATATCTGTAAGAAAATAAGCTTATGGTGGGTTATAATTCAACATTGTCGATTGTACCTAAGCTTATTAAATTCTAACCCGTACATTCTTAAAACCCGAGTATGAGATAAGATTTTAGTTGAAAAAAAAATGACATTACGTCGCTACACATAAGTTCTATTTTGATTTGCAGTTATTCTTCTTTACCATACAAAGAAGCAAATGCTTTTTTAAAACAAAGGCCTCACAGCGTATTTTATTTAGCTACTATCTAAAAACCTTGCACTGATAAGACTATTGAAGAAAGTTGATTTCCCTGAGGAATGCAGAGGTCAGGCAGTAAACACGATATAAAAAAGCCGCAATGTCAGAGATAAAGGACCTCACACTGCGTTTGTTAATAGTGAGAAACTATGATTTTCAAAACAAGGTTTATATTACTGTGCTATACGAACACTAAAGAACTAAAATGACACAGCCTGGAATCGGTTATAATGCTTTTATGCTTGACTCGCACTGAGAGTTAACGCTATCGCTTGCGATTCTACATCTACCGCCGATAAAAGTAATTTCGGTTTTATTAATAGACCAAAAAAAAGAGTATTTTTAAAGGTTTTAGAAACATGTAGGTACTGAGTACTTTCGGGCATATTATGGACACGGTGTGATTGCATAAATGATACTTAATTGTAGTTACCCATCATACTTGATGAAAAACTTTTCCAGTTGACTATAGAAAATCGAAATATTTGCTAATTTATTCCAATTCCCATCAGCTATTTTTAGGCCTTTAATATTCCATGTAACAACTGACTACAGCCAGTAGATTTTGCGTTTATTCAGAGATATTTCAATACCAACAGCAACGGTGATCCATCGCAGTGCGAATCCCGGTTTCGATTTTCATACCACACAAAATATTAAGATGCAGATAGTTGTTACAAAATCTCGTGCATAGTATGAGATAATGTCTATAAACAAAATGCAGATCTTTGTATATTGCTAATACAAGGTCTTCTGAAAGTCATGCCAACAGCTGATTCAAGTTCCACGATAATTACATCGTAAAACTAAAATCAGAAATCGTAACTGACTAATTGTACTTTACCACGACTAAATATTTGACTTTCATGGCATTTATGACAACATTTTAACATGCACATGCATCTGGATCGCAACTTTGCCTGAATAAAGTTTATTGCTTCAATATAAAACAAATTCAATAACATAATCAACATAGTATGTTGAAGATACAATGTTTCCACCGCTGGCAGAGAGCAGAAGGGGTCTGTAATCCACCACGCATGGTCTTGGTTCTGATTTCCTCACGAAATTTTCCTTCACACAAACTAATACGCGCGGCTGGGTTCGAACCCACGACCTACAACTCACATTTACACCACTATTGGGCTCTCCAAACAAAGTCACACAGCAATAGAGCAGATTACCACCAGCGAAAGATTTTTTCGGACGTTTCAGAGTTTATCGGATACATGAAAACTTTAACTACCACCTTTTTTAGGGTTGCTGTCCGTCTGCCGGACTGTCTGTCTGTTTTCCTGTCTTCCTGTCTGTCCGTTTGTCACCAGGCTGTATCTAGTGAACCGTGATAGTAGACAGTTGAAATTTTCATAGATGATGTATTTCTGTTGCAGCTATAACAAAATTACTAAAAAACAGGATAAAATTAATATTTGAGCTGTTAAGCACCCATACAACAGACATGTTCTTTTTTTTCGAATTTCATCGCCTAACTTTCTAATGTAAACTAGAAATCCGTTTCGTTTGGAAACAAAAACTACCCTACATAATTACAATGACCTTAACATTAACATACACTGACCTTATTGATGATGTTCTTCAGAAAGGTCAGGTGAGTAGTACTAACAACCAACTTGCGTGTTAAACCAGCTATATTAACGTGGACGAGGCGCGACATGAGTGGGTACTTACAGGTCGTAAGTGGCGTAGTGTTTTCTAAGTAACCCGATGGTAAAAAAGTGTGAATTTGTGTAGGCATATCCACTGAACACTACGCGATCGAAGCGCGTAGTGTTCGGTACCTAATTGACCAACGAACGGCATCATACTACCCGAATAACATTTCGTTCTGTAGTTTTTGTGAAGCGAAAAGGAAGGGTAGTTATTTTGCAATCTATGTGTATTTACGTTCTACCGTAACGCCTAAATTCCTAAATTGATATTAATGATATAATTATTATAGATATTTAGATTTTATTAAAATTTTATACGGTACGATATAACGTAGTCGGTTTTTACTTTGTTTTACCTTATATTTTATGTGAAAGTGTTTAATCAAGAAAACATCCATCTATCTTCATTAACTTTCGCATTTATAATTAAGTAGTAAATAAAAATTAATTCGAATATCTTCGTAGGCATACAACCCCGCGTAGCATCGCTACGAAACTCTACAAACATGTCTCACTTATGTGGAGTAACGCTTATGTCACCGTACTTTGCCCTGACGGCAGCCCACTGCGTGCTGAAGAATGTGGACCAGTACATTTTGCAGTTGAACAACTACTGCGTCGAAGGAGATGACCCACCACCTACGGCTCAAGTATTGGAGATTATCATAAACCCGCAGTATGATCCGTAAGTTACTTTGTTTGTCGATGTAAAATTGTAGTATCTATATATTTGTGAACTATGTTGTACGTATGTATATGCGGCGTTTGTTTATCGTTTTTCAAATAAGGTAGGACTATCTAAAGATTTTGAAAACTCTTTAATAGGAGTCATGCCCCGGGATCTTAGGACTTGCTTGCTATGCCACCGTTTTCGTAGCAAGTAACTCTAACATCAATTTTAAATCATAATATAAGTTACATAACCGTAGAGAGAATCAATATCTAAATCGCCTTACATGGTAGAAAACAAGTCCAATAAAAAAGTGCAAGGGTAAGAAACATCGGGCCTGCTCGCCGCTGGGATTATGATTGAAGTAAATCCGCGTCAGCGCCACAGATCCACGTTTAGTCACGTTGTATGGTTTCAGGATCACGAGAGGGCACGACATGGCTTTGATACGAATCGCTCTACATCTCGATGACGTCACATGGCTTAACCGCTCGCTCTTGCCCAGATCTTCGTTCGGGATATCAGGTGATTGACTGATAGCGTGAGGACGTGGTGTAAATGAGACTATGGAGCTTGGAATTCAATAACAACGTTGATGTTGTAGTTTTACACTATATCTCTGCTTTAGAATAGCTTATATTTTATTTAAATTACAGTTTTATTTTATTCTTTCGTAAAGCTTTTCGGGTTAAAATATATGAGCAATAAAGATACGATTTTACAACCCAAAAACATTAGAGAAATTAAAATATTTGAATAAAGTGTAAGTCTCAAAATAATCCTAGTCTGCGTTATATTTAAATATAAACTACATCTGCAGTTATTAGGTTATTATAAGGTCACATTAGTATTTAGATCGTCTAGTCCAGATATTAGTGAAGTTCTTTATTGGAGGCCGTCGACCACGTTACAGGTGAATGTACAATATACGGGTATGGATACAGAGATGTGGATATTAAGGAGACTTCGGAGCGACTGTTGGCGGGCACACTGAGGCTGGTTTCGTTAGATGAGTGTACGAGCGCGCTGGGCGAACACATAGCTCCAAAACATGACAGCGGGATGATGTGCGCTGTTGGCGACGGCGTCGACGCCTGCCAGGTACCGTCAAACTAACTAATTAACTCAATACATCTTCATTAACCACTGTTTCTAAATCTAATTCATACAAGTGCAGTATCGTATCATACATAATTACCTAACTATTAATTTTATGAGTATAAACACATCGTAATTATTTGTTTACACAAGTAGTTTGCACCGTTTTATCGCACATACCAAAAACATTGCGTGCGTAGCGAGGGCGTCATTAACCGGTAAAGTGCCTAAGATAATGCTTAAACGATCAAATCGCACGATAGATAACATTTTGGTGGTTTAGGGTCTTAAATATTGTTAGTAGCTATGCTTAACTATGTTTATCGGAGTTAATATGTTTATTAGACTATGCAAAATTATAGGTAAGTACTATCCCTTGCCGTGCCGTGGCGGCAAAATGTCATTAAGGTATCGATGAGCGGGGTGAAAGGCCCGAACAGTAAAGAACTTGACAACATTGTATTAGTTAACTTACCCTTGTTCTGCTACGTTGTGGCTTTACCAACTGAAAACAGTAAATTCAACTTTCGTTTGTTTTTATTTGCCAATTTAGCCACGCAAACGACTGGGACAATTGGATTAGACCGTTTTGAAGCTCAAGTTAGGATTTCCAACGTATTGAGAAGTATAAAATCATTTGTTAAAGAGTTTATCGAAATCTGTTTCGACTTGAGTTTAGATACTTTTGATTTTGTTTTAAATGTGTTTTTAATGAGTTTCTTAGTTAGAATTACTAGGTTAAGTGGGTGGTAGATACATAATATTGTAGCTATAGCACAAATGCTCAGTTTTTACGCGTCTATGGGCACGTACAGAGTATTATAAGCACGCGAGTTAAATGCAGAGCCATTTGATAGTTGTTGGCGCGGTTGGTGCAGTAACTGAGCGATAGATTGCTGCACAATATGTCGCGGGTTCGATTCCCGCACAGAATAAACATTTCTATGAACTACAAGTAGTTATTCCGGATCTGGCAGTTCGTATAGGTATGTGAGTATAAATATTTTAAACGCACGATTCAGGAATAATTCTAGAGCGAGGCAGTGTTTGTTATAAAAAAAAGTTATTGCTTATATATTGTATACTGCCTTAACCTCTGGCACTGTATGCATGCAACGCTCCAACCTACACTGCTTGCTGAAAATGAAGCTGTACCTACTATTTTTCTTTTCTAGGGTGATTCGGGAAGTCCACTTATTTGTTCTGGAGGGGTAATCGAAGGAGTGAGTAGTTATGGCATCAGCTGCGCAGTGCCAGGTCTTCCAGGAGTTTATACTAGCGTCGGACCACACTTGCCGTGGATACGAGCGATGATGCAAGACGAATGATTAAATCTTTTTTAATAAATGTTTACTTTTTTATCATAATGTAATAGCTGGATAATGAAAACAGTTTTCCAAAAAAAATTCAGCCGGTACCAAATGGGTATGCAACTTATTGGCATCAAAAATATTTTTTTCTTTCTCCAGTAATGAAATGTTGGTCATTAGTAGACCGCAACCTAAGAACTTCGTAAAAAATATTAAAAAAAAATCTAAACCGTAACCAACCAGAGATATAACGGATTTTATTTTGTACTAATTGGGAGTAAATCACTCCTGATTAGAACAAAATTAAAACCGCCATATCTCTGGTTGGTTACGGTTTAGAAACTTATTTTTTTTTCTATGGACTTCTTAGGTAGTAGTCTAATTGTGGCCAAAATTTAATCAATGGCGAAAAGAAAAAAAAAATTGATGCCAAGGTCCATACTAAAAGTTGCATGGGCCTTTATGGGCAAGCTTTCTAATTGGTTTTTAAGGTTCCGTACTGAAAGGGTAAAACGGGACTCATTTTGGCATATGTATTGGAGGGCGACCTTGATACCATCAATCAGGCACAAATGCAGGCTCCATGACCGCTAATGAGAAATTCGTAATGAAAAAATGTAATAACAAAAGTAATATATGTATTAAAAAAGTTTTTTAATAACAGTTTGTCCAATCCCAGAGTCGAATCCGGAACCTCATGCTCAGCCGTCGCACTTACGACTTAGTAGTCTTAATTGCGACTGTTTGATTTGGCCTAGTGGCCAACGAAGACGTCTCAATGATCAATAATTATCAATGTGTGCAAAAAAGTAATAAAATATATTACAGATCTTTACGTAGGATTTACAATCTCTAGTAGTCATCTACACGATTAGGTACACACCACCACACTTCTAACACACTATAACGATTACTCCTTATAGATCCTGATTAGATAAATGAATAGGAAGTCAAATAAAACCGCTATCAATGATAAACAATCATTATATTTGATCGACAACACATACGAAAAGTTACATTTGAATCATAACTCGCAATAAAAAGTTATATTTATTTATAGCCGTTTTGTGACCTAATAATTCCAATTATGTACAAATAGCTGTTCCACGTTATTTCGACTGCACTGTTCGGCTCCTTTGTTGATTTTTTTCAATTCGAACCAGCAGTTTCTGAGATTAACGCGTACAACCAAACAAACAAACTCTTCAGCTTTATAATATTAGTACATATATTAACGATAACACTAGTATTTGCGGACGCCATAATTTCAATAGTTTTGAGGCTAAAAATCTTCATAAGAATTACCAATAAAAATAATATGTCTATGACCGAGCTATCAAGCGTAACACATTCAACTAAAGATGGCTAACTTACAAACAAACACACAAACACTGACCAGCCAATGAAAACTTGTGGGGAATCGAAACAAGTGACAATTCAATGGTGTGACGATTGTCAAATGAGCTGACCAGACGGCAGACCGACTGTAGACAAACTGACTCTGACAGACAAGTCAGTTAACATTTTGAAATTATTTGTTAAGGGCGCGTATTTTGAAAGTTGGCAACGTCGCTATTAGTTGCCAAATATTCACAAGTTTTAATTAATTTAGCAATGTTACTGTATGGAAATAAGAAATATGGCTCTGTAGTGCACAAAAAAATTGAATGCAATAATAAATATCGTAACACCGAATATAGTTTTAGATGTAAAAAAAAAGTATTTGGAAACTTGCCAAATGCCTTTTTTACTGAAACGGTTACAATATCAAATTCAGTGTTTTAATTGCACTCCTATATCAATTTTTAGTGCACTATAGAGCCGTATTTCTTATCTTCATACAATAAATTTGCCAAATTAATTAAAAATTGAAAATATTTGACAGCTATTTGCGAGATTGCCAACTTTCAGAATACGCGCTCTTAAAACCAGCATCCGCAGTTCGGTACAGTATCCAGTACACTCGGTTAGACCGCAACCTTTGTTAACAGATATTGGCTGGCTCACATTTTAATATATGGTGCTTATTTCGTACTTAATATCTTAAGAGTATAAATATTCGTTCTCTCTGCAAGCAAGCAATTACAATCATAAATATTTATTCAAGGTTCAAGCTCAACTTTTATTAAACACATAACTATTATTACATCAAGTCATTTATATTGCCGTCTAATATAGAACCAGTGTATTTTTGAAAACTTTGGTCAATAGTTTACATTTTTAGAACATTACACCGTATATTGCACACATAACACGCGTATAATCTATATCTTACAACACTTAGTTTTTTATTCATATCATATTCTTAGATGTAACTATGATATTTGTCCACCTTATTCGACGTACCCGTTTATTTCTTACTTATAACAAACTTCAGTAGATAATTCGACATTATTTAAATACAACCATTTTCTAAGTAAAGGCCTTTTCGAAGATTTCTAGATAACACACAATAAAGACAACATACTAATAACATCTACAACATCTAACATAAAGTCATCTAAAACATACATTAACTAACACATATGTGAATATTTAAGTTAAAGAATGTAATATAGGAATAGAGCACCCCTGGGGGTTCACACAGTCAGATTAGGAAGAAGTTACGTCAATACAGCATATAAAAATCGCATAAACATTTCAATATACCTGTTGAAGTCTTAGTCCGATAATTTTGTTAAGTCAGTAATAATGAAAAAACGAATAGTATACTTACGAGTTATATGGCCTATATATTGGGAACAATGTCCCTCTACCAAAGTCAATCTCAAAAAATACATATTAATATAGTGTTTTGACTACTAAATACTTAAGGTGCCTTGAGATTATAGCAATATTGTTTCCTTTTATTGCTTTAATGAATATATTTAAGGGACACTATTTTGAAAGGCACCTTAAACTGCTTGTTCGTTATGTCACACACTCATCCACCTCTGCTATGTACTTCGTATGTACCATTCTTACGTCAAACAGGGTTCCAATTATAATTCCCTAATAAAAGGTATCCCTTAGGTTATGTTTTATTAAATAATATTGTCTAACTAACACCATTTTGAACATGAGTATAACTTACACATAAAATAACTAGGAACAAAATTGTATCTAATTAATTGTGAAATAATAAAGAAAGACCGTAATGGAAGATTCTAACTTCGAAGGCAATAGGTGAACACATCAAGTCGACAAAACCAAACCTTGTTCTAACAGCAAGATGAGATCAAAATCAAAGTTACTGTGAAGGGCTTGAAACCAGTCTGATATAGCAAGCTTTCTAGCCATAGTCAAGCTAAGGAATGCAGATTTAACTAGATAAATATATTAACTATTTTGTTCTATAACCCCAATAGAGCCTTGTTGATTCTTCAACACAGCATAGAGAGACAGCAATTGACTAAACAAAGAGGTCTACTTAACTAACCGGTGTTCAAGCCCTTCTTCCAGTGGAACAACTTAGGACCAGTTGAACCACGTCCGACCTTCAGTTGTGGGAGTGCTGCTCGTACTCTTCGGAGATTTAGGAGTCTTAGGAGTTTGTGGTTTAGAGGAGTCGGAGTTTTTATCCTCATTGGATCCCTCAACCGCCTCCGTAGTGGATTTCAACTGAAACAAATGATTGAGATTTGTTAGATTTGTTGATTGTTAGTGATAAAGGACATACGGTGATTTTTTATCGAAAATAAAAATATCCTTTAGCATGTGGTCTATTTCTTGGCAAAATTTACAATTTGTTTCCCTCATTCATACTTATGAATGAATTATATGGGAAACGAGTATTTTAAATTCGAAGCATTTACTTGAAGTTAAGGACGCGAAATCGTGCTAGCGTAGCGCCCTAGGAATTTAATAACAGCGGCAATTGGATCATCCCCTGAATACATTTAAATTTCACAAACAAACTCCTTCAGAAAACATAACATGGTTTAATACTACGTTACAAAGTGTTCAGTTATATCGAGTACTAATATCGCTATCGAAGCAATGAAGTATCGCAGTTAACGTTATCTAGTAGTACTTAAATTAATAGAATGCTGCACTCGATCGCGCCCGTGTGATAACATACCTTCATGTTAGTTTTCGCTTGCATCTCTCGTTCATAGTCCCTTACATCTTCTAATGTCATGTTGAACCAATCGTCCATCCAGGCAAACGCCTGGCGATGTCCAAGCAACAGGATTTCACGAATCGCCTGAAAGTTTTTTAACATAAAAGTAAGTGTCGGTGTATAACTCGCTACTGTACACTTTGCCGCCCATACCTATTTTACTTTCACACTTGTAATCGAATTACAAGTGTGAAAGTAAAATAGGTAAGTATGTAAAAAACTCAACAAACTCCACTTTAAAATCTCCTGAGCCTACTGCGTCATGATCGCACGTGTTTGATTTTACGACTTGTTTACGTATGAAAGTCACGCGCACCTTTAATTTACCAGTGCCAAATTAGGAATAGGTACCGCAATTCATGCCAGTTCACTCCTAAAAATCAAATTGAAATAATTTAAAATCAACTCACGCCTTGGACATATTCCTCAACCCTGGTCTGCAGACCCCACACCTCGAACTTGACACTAACAGCCTTGTAACAGCACATGATGGGCTGGTGGGTGTCCCTCCAGCCTTCTACAAGAGGACCTCGGCCTGTCTTCTCAGACTTGAAGAACTTTGGGTCTTCTGCCTCTTTGTAGTGATGAGGCTTGATCTCATCATAAGCTATGTCTAAGAAGTCAACTTCTCTTTGTTCTAGTTCTTCTGGAGTCATTCCCAGACACTAAAAAAATTAAAACATTGTATATTCTAACATCTATAACAAAATTGTCTTTGGAAGGAAAAGTTGCAGTTCAGTAACTTACATTTTCCGTAGTCCCATTGTTATCTTCATATCTTGTTTGAATTGAGATAGCAAACTTTGGGATAAAGGAGCACTAGAAAAATAAAATAATTATCATTTGCATTTTTCTTAAGTATGAGTAGGTATTTGTTTAAACCATTGTGATAAAATACTTACTGTATATTCTATACAGATTCAGCAACATGAAAAAGACAAAAAGAAAAATTAAATTTTTGTTTTTTTTTTTTTTTCATTTTATATTCAAATTACATGCTGCTTACATAAGGTGTGTCACCTCTTGTTCAAATAGTTATTTTGAAATAACATTAAAAAACTGTAGCTTGGCTTCATTGAGTTCCTCCATACAATTTTTTTTTATTACAATATAAATTATAGTGTTTAAGAAACATTATTTACCTGTAATTGTGTAAGGGTAATAATTCCACGCTTTTTCAGTGACATAAAAAATTTTTGGTATCAAAGACTGGACCCAATATGGTAAGTGACTGTAAAACAAGGAAAAAGGAAATATAGTTAGATAACATCATAAGCGGGCATTGTTTAATACATAAATTCCTTTATAATGCCAGCAACATTTTTAAATCTAAGACCAGCTTGTATAAACTACTGAATGAAAACATGCTTTCTTTTATTGATAAAAAGTTATTTTCTCAATCAGCCTAGGGTAATTCTGTAACAGCCTCATGCCGTGACTAGAATTTAATCGTGCTAGTATTTAACAACCTGTTAGAAAGCAAGTTATTATTACTCAGTCTAAAGTTTATCATTCTATAAATAGAAAAAATGGGTCATCCAAGTGACAACTTCGTTTAATCTAATCTATTAGGATAAGTTAAAAAATTTAAAAGTGTATTTCCAGAATTGAGTTATGCCACACCTAATATAGATATACGTTATGATAGATTTTAAGTATATTTAAAAAATGGATCATCATCAAATCAAAGAAAACTTGAAAACTGAGAGATTATGACTTAAATCTTTTTTCAAATTATTTGCAACTAGCTTTTGCCAGCGACTTTGCCCGCTCACCCCCTGCACCCCTTATTGCCTGTCACTCAGAACCAAAGCAGTTTTTAACTGGTGAAAGAATTTTTGAAATCAGTCCATTTTTGAGTTTATTCATTACAAATATAAACACAAAAATACAAATCTTCTTTATAATATTAGTGTAGATACACACCTAGACAAGTGTATTCTCTTTTCAGTATACTGTCCGACTCCATTGACTTCATCATTGACCTGCTCATTGGCCACTACCTCCACTCCTTCACCATTGCTGGACTGCTCGTAGCTATGCCTTGCTATCATATACAGCTGACCTATGCGGTACTAGAATAAAGCATCACAATCATACACATGTTACTGATAACTCTATGCTACCAGACTGTTTACATAACTTATAACTATGAACTTTACAGCTTCCATGAGTTGCAATTAGCGATAAGATGTGATCAATTAAAAGGTTGAACTGATAGCTGTGCCCTGCAATATAGTCTAGTGAATCATTTGAGATAGTATAAACAGAAATATAATACGCACTGCAGACATCAATCTGCAGCCATACATAAGCAATGTTATAGTAAATCAAATAGGTACATCTTGTTAAAGAAGTTTGAGTTTGTATGCTGGATACATTCATTTGTTGCTAGGTAACTGTTTATAATGATGTATGTCATATTGGAGATTATTAAAATTAAAAAACGTCAACCATTTTATGAGTTTTACTATAATCTGATCACTAGATATTTCCAAAAGGTTATGGGCCCAGCCCGTGCCTCGTTAATGTGTAGGGCAGTCATATATAGTAAAATCGAAAAGGTATAAAGATGGAAAGTTCAACGAGTTCGATCAAAAAGCTCACAGGCCGAAATAATTATGGCAGTTGGGCCTTCAGCATCGAAATGCTATTAATAGACGCGGGGCTCTGGGACTGTGTGAGTGAAAGTTTCGCTACTACCAAACCTGAAGACCGGAAACGCGACGAAAGGGCAAGGGCAAAGATTTGCCTGTCAATAGCAGAACAGTGCATCACCATTGTTAAGAATGCCAAAACCTCATGGCAAGCATGGAATGCACTCAAAAAGGCCTATGCTGACTGTGGTCTAATAAGAAGATTAAGTCTGCTGCGGAAGCTATTTTCATTGAAACTGGATAATTTCCAAAATATGGATGCCTACGTCAATGAAGTGCAAGCTACGCATCAAGCTTTGGAGGCAATCCAAGCTGCACTGAATGATGAATTCATCGCGGTTATTCTCTTGGCTGGTTTGACGGATTCTTACGACCCTTTGGTGATGGCCATGGAACATTCTGGCAAGGAATTATCATCGGAGAACGTAATAGCGGCTCTTCTGCGTGAAGGTCACCGACAGCAAGTGAATGATGATAAGGACAATACAGTGTTAGCTAATGTTGCAGGTAGTAGTGGTAGTGGTAGCGCTCGTAAGAAAATAGTTTGCCATTTTTGTAAAAAGAAGGGTCACTTTAAATGGCAATGTAAGCTCTTCAAAGCAAAACAAGACAAGTCTGAGAGCAATTTAGCGGCTGTAGGTAAGAGTATTTATGATGATTCTGCTGATTTTGTTACTTTACTTGCTGATAATGGGGCTAATTGCTGGGTGGTGGATAGTGGTGCGACATCACACATGACATCAAATAGGTCTATTTTAACGCCTATAGTAAGTAGTTCGAAAACAGTTACTTGCGCGAATAATGACAAAATAGTATCGACCTCGCAAGGTACTGTAAAGTTGGACGTACGTCACAAGGGACGTCCATTAGGACTGACAATGAATAATGTGTTGTTGATTCCAGAACTAGTCACTAACTTGATGTCTGTTGGCAAGTGCACTGATAATGGCAAGGTTGTAGTGTTTGACAAAAATCGTTGCAGAGTTTTCGATGGTAATGTATCTGTGGATGGGAACGTACTGTTTACAGCGCCACGCAAGCAAAACGGACTCTATGTTTTAGGTTCGGGGGGTAACAAGGCGACGGTACTTTTAGGAGAAAGTCAGGATGACTTTGAGTTGTGGCATAGGAGATTGGGCCACTTATCCCAATCTGAAATGCATAAACTTAAGAACATCGTCAAGGGCCTTAGTTATAGCCTTGGGAACTGCAAGAACCCATGCAGTCAAGGCAAGCAATGCGTGAAGAAGTTTCCAAAAAAGAAATTCAATAGAGCTTCACAAATTTTGGAGCTGGTCCATAGTGACGTTGCGGGTCCCATTGAGGTAGAGTCATGGGGCGGCAAAAGATACATACTGCTATTCGTTGACGACTATAGCAGGAAAGTTTATGGCTATTTACTGAAATGTAAATCAGAAGTTTTCGGGAAGTTCCGTGAGTTTCAGGCATTAGTTGAAAATCAAACGGGCCAAAAGATTAAGAAGTTAAGGAGCGACAATGGTGGCGAGTACACCAGTAAGGAATTCCAGGATCATCTGAAAAATCATGGAATTCAACATCAGACAACTGTAGCGCAAACTCCACAGCAGAATGGAGTTGCGGAGAGAACCATCCGGACAATCGCCGAAAAGGCAAGATGCATGCTAGCAGAAAGCAATCTCAATAAGAGATATTGGGGTGAAGCAGTTCTAACAGCGATATATCTGAAAAATCGCTCGCCCACTATGGCTGTTTCGCAACAGGTCCCTGAACGGGTGTGGACGGGAAAGGCGGTGATTCTTTCGCACTTAAAAGTGTTTGGTTCAAAGGCACAAGTTCTAATTAAGGATGGAAGTCTCAAAAAGTTTGATCCTAAGACACGAGAACTTACATTTCTTGGCTATAGTGAGAATCAAAAGGGGTTTAAGTTTGCTGATGTTAAAAATAATCCAAGGCGGATTATTGTTGCTCGAGATGCTGTGTTTGATGAGAGGTTACCAAATCAGTCTAAGGACAATATGGATTTTCTCGGACCTCCAAACAAATTACCAACTAAGATGCCAGTGGTGGATGTTTCTGAAGAATTTTTCGTAGTCCCCATTACAGGAGGGACTACCGGGGCTATGGAAACTGAGGAGGAAGTTCCAAGCCAGAGCGTATCTGCTCCAGCAACCGGGTCCACCACACCCGAAAACGTAGTTGAATCTGAAGAGTTCCATGATTCAATGGATTCTATCGGAATCTCCGATTCTGACAGAAGCGAAGAACGAGAAGCTGAACCAGCTGTAGAGGGGCCTCGATACCCTCAAAGGACCAGAGTTCCAAATAGACAGGAAGATTTTGAATATAATTTTCTCAGCGTGCATGATCCTGTGTCGGTACAGGATGCAATGGACCGCGGAGATAAGGACCTGTGGTTGGATGCGATGAAGCAAGAGTACGACTCGCTCATCGAGAACGGAACCTGGGAGCTGGTGGATCGCCCAAGAGGAGCGAACGTAGTCAAATGTAAGTGGCTATTTAAGCTGAAGATTGGCGCTGATGAGACAGTGCAGCGCCACAAAGCAAGACTGGTGGCTAAAGGGTATTCCCAGAAGTGGGGGGAGGACTACTCTGAAACCTTTGCACCCGTGGTTAAACTGTCATCGGTCCGACTACTGCTGGCGCTATCGGCAGAGATTGGATTGACAGTACATCATATCGATGTCACAACCGCTTTCCTTAATGGAGATCTTGCTGAAGACCTGTATATGGAACAGCCAGAGGCCTTCATCACGAGGGGGAAAGAAGGAAAGGTTTGCAAGCTGAAGAAGGCCATATATGGTCTGAAGCAGGCAGCACGATGTTGGAACGTGAAGGTTCACGCTTACATAATTGAAATCGGGTTCACGAGGTCAAAATATGACCCATGTGTGTACCTGAAGAAGGTCAAAAGCAAATTTCTCGCAATTGCCTTATACGTAGACGATTTCTACATTTTTGGGCATGACATTGACGAGATTCAGGCCGTGAAAGCGAAGATTGGCGACGCCTTCAAAATTAAAGACTTGGGATTGGCAAAGGACTGCCTGGGCATGGAGCTCACGCAAAGGAAGGGACAAGTGGAGCTCAACCAAAGACACTTCATAAAGAAGGTCCTTCGAAAGTATAAAATGGAAGATTGTAAAGTTGTCGCGACTCCTACAGAGACGAATCTCAGATTGGAGAAAGGCGATCCAACTGGAGATATGAGCTATCAGGAGATTGTGGGTTCACTCATGTACCTGTCCTGTGGCACACGACCTGACATCACATTCATAGTGAGCTACCTGAGTCAGTTTAATTCTTGTTGGAATTCGACTCACATGGCTGCACTCAAGAGAGTGCTGAGGTACCTAAAGGGTACAGTAGATCACAAATTGGTCTACAAGAAGACTGGCAATCCTTTGGTTGCATATGCCGATGCGGACTGGGGTGCCAACGCTGATGGACATTCGTTCACAGGTTACGTGCTTACCCTTGGCAGTGCTGCGGTTTCCTGGCAGACCCGCAAGCAACGTTGCGTCGCACTCAGTACGGCTGAAGCAGAGTATATTGCTATCTGCGAAGCAGCGAAAGAGATAGTTTGTGCCAAAGGTCTCTACCATGAACTGACAGGTCAGAATAAAACGATTGATCTGTTCAGCGATAGCCAAAGCGCTATAAAATTAGTGTACGTGCCAACAGTCTGTAGGAGGTCTAAACACATAAAAATAAGATACCATTATGTGAGGGAATTGGCCGAGGCAAATGAAATTTGTATCAAATATTGTAAGACTGATGAGATGCCCGCTGATATCTTCACAAAAGGACTTACTAGAGTTAAGCAGGACTACTTTAAAAAATGTATAGGCATACAGTGGGGGTGTTAAAGAAGTTTGAGTTTGTATGCTGGATACATTCATTTGTTGCTAGGTAACTGTTTATAATGATGTATGTCATATTGGAAATTATTAAAATTAAAAGGTCAACCATTTTATGAGTTTTACTATAATCTGATCACTAGACATTTCCAAAACATCTTTCCAAGGCCGTTTTTGTCGTAAATACAACATTCATAAAATAATAAATTATGCCATTGTATGGAATTTAACTGATAATATACACAGTTAGTTACGGTTTTCAAATAAATTATAAGAATACACTGTTTATGTAATAAAATGAAAATCAGGTTGTCACAAAAGCACGAAGTAAAGTACTAAATTACCTCCTCCACTGTCATCGGCATACAAATTCTGAATTCCTTTGTTAACACCATTTTCTTAATTTGATCAAATGAAATAGAACACTATTTAGTTTGGGAATCGTTAACAAACTCTGATTACAGAAAGGGCGATAATTCACAAAATAACAGTGCTGGTGCTGTTACTTGATAGTTGACAACACAGTATATTGACAATGTGATATATCTGAACTGACATTTTCAACGAACATTCACAGAGGCATTGATTGCTGAATGAACGATTGAATGTTAATGAATGATTGATTGAAGGAACATTCCGACAAAGAAAAGTATAGACGGCTCATAGTTTTGAAGTATAGACTGCGCAAAAGCTGCCTAAAATTGACCCCACTCAACTTTAAAGAGACGGATCCAAATCATCTTTTACTATGCGCATACCTACGCCCTTTTATGCAGGTTAAGGGAAAAAGTCACATGCAATGATGTTTTCCTTCACAGAAAGATCGTCGGAATGATAAACATAAACATTATGTCATATTACCCATATCAACAATTAACAACCACGCGTGACAAAACTGCACCATTCCTGACGGCAACATATTCTATGTCATTGGCCACAAGGAGAGCAATCTATAGGTACTCTATCCACGATTCTATAAAAAAACATCTGCGATTCTTTCTGACAGCGTAATGACAAATGTCATTAGTAAATTGACACAGACACATCTGAGACAACATTAATTTGGCAACAAAGTGGAAACTGGGTTGAAATAAGCAAATCAATAATATCTACTCTTACGGATTATTGATATTTACGACGGTAATTTAATAGTACTAAGTTTCCCTCTCTAATTAAAGGTTCATAAGCTACACTGGTGCCATATTGCTGTGTTTATTAACTTTATAAAATGGATACCAAGGAAGTTGTGGAACATCTAGTGGCGTTAAAAGTGATGAGGTTGACTAAACCTGCCTTAATAAGTCCAAAAATCGTAACTTGCGATTCTAAAGACTTACCAGGTAATATATTAAATAATTACCTCAAAGACGATGCCACTTCTGTCAACCAAATGGAAACACTTGCTGCAGGCCAGTTCCTATTACTTCCACAAAGTTTCGGGAATATTTATCTTGGAGAAACCTTTTCCTGTTATGTGTGTGTGCATAATGAAACAAATACTCCTGTGCAAAGTGTATCTATAAAAGCCGATTTGCAAACAAATTCGCAAAGAATATTACTCACTACTCAACAGAACCTCTCTCCTACAATGCTTGATGTAGACGAAACATTAAGTGATGTCATACACCATGAAGTCAAGGATCTTGGCACACACATTCTTGTCTGTGAAGTAACATATATGTCTAACTATAACACACTTGCATCATTCAGAAAATTCTTTAAGTTCGAAGTGATGAAACCGTTGGATGTGAAGACCAAGTTTTACAATGCTGAATCAGATGATGTCTATCTTGAAGCTCAAGTACAAAACATAACATCTGGACCAATTATATTGGAGCAAGTCTCTTTGGAGAGCTCTCAACAGTTTAATGTTAAATCATTGAATGAAGTTGATGATGAACTTTCTGTTTTTGGAGAAGTCACTTTACTTCAGCCACAAGAAAGCTGCCAGTATCTTTATTGTTTGACACCAAGAGAGAATATCTCAAAGGAAATAAAACTTTTGGCAGCTGCTAAAAATATTGGAAAACTGGATATTGTGTGGAGATCTAACTTAGGTGAAAAGGGGCGGTTGCAAACTAGTCAATTACAGCGAATGACACCTGACTATGGGGATATTAGACTTACATTTGAAAAATTACCCAGTAAAGTGTCAGTGGAAGAGCCTTTTGATTTCCAATGCAAGATAGTCAATGCCAGTGAGAGGACCCTAGACTTAATTTTAAAACTGCGCTCACTTCAGGATTCTAGTCTACTTTGGTGTGGCATTTCCAACAAGAAGCTCGGACCATTAGAGCCTGGCCAATCTTTATACATCAACTTAACAGCTCTACCAATAAACACAGGTCTATGTAATATTTCTGGAGTATCTTTATTAGATTTATTCCTTAAAAGAACATATGATTATGATGATTTAGCATCTGTTTTTGTCTATTAGGTTTATGTTTACAATCAAAACTGAACTTGTTTTATCTAATAAAAAGATGTATTATATTGAGTCAATTCTTTTATTTTACTTTGCTAAGGGTCACTAAGAGAAGTGGAGGGAGCCATTTGCCTAGGAGTGGGACAGGTCAGACTAGGAGGAAGGGGACCATGAAACCATTAGTGTAATTTTTAGTCTAGGTGGTAATGGGTAGGACGACACCCACCGCTATTTTTCTTTTGGTCACACATGTCACTGGGCGGCGACATTTAAATTCAATTTCTACTTTCTAGAACTACCTACCGGATTTAACTTAAAGTAGCCCGTACGTTCAGGCGACAAAATTATTGTATTAATTAAAAGATTTATAGAATTAACAAATACTGAGAACTTCGATCAATATTATTATCGAACTTCAGTGTGGAAACGACATGCATGAAGATGAAAGCCAATGGAAAAAAAAAAAAAAAAATATCCATAGCTTTCTCGTAATCAGAAATAAACTAAAACTGGACAACATCTTGCAGTCTATCGTCTGGAAAATAATAGTATATCGATACCGTAGAATTGAAATCATTTGTTAAGAAAAACTTTGAAATACCCTCTTATAACGCCTCCTGTAATTTTGGAGAAGTAAAAGTCTTGTGAGTAATTTGCTATGAACATTTATTTAGGTTTAATCATAGGTACTTAAATATTCGAGCACACATTCATTTTCTAACAAAATAGTACTAATTAAAAGTATTTACATAACTAAAACTAGAAATTTCAGAATATAACTAAATATTTACAACAAAATACTAAATTTAAACTAAAACTAAAAAAAAAAAAAAAAAAAAAAAAAAACAGAAAAAGGCAGAGACACAGGCAAATTTTACTAGGTTAATTATTAATTTCATAGCAAATTACTCACTCGTGTGATGCTAAAAGAGCCAAAATCTCGTACAAATATGGGGAGATGGGGAGTAAAGGCTCAGTGTGCCACAAGTCTATGCATAGCCTTAATTTTAGCATTGCCAGAATAGAAAATGTTTGTTTTTTAAACATAAATCATGTCACCAATGTCACCTGTCAGTTACAATTTATTTGTCGATTTTGGGAATTTTCAGGTTTTTGAGTATTTCTCTTGAATTTATTCGATAACAGATTATTGTGAACTACCTTTTTTCTTGTTGAATGAAATTTATTTATGGGTTAAATGACGATAAGCTTCCGCCCAATATAATTGATTGCAATCACAATAACGAATGTTCCTATTGTGAACAATTCTGATGTGGCCCAATCATGTCGATTCGAACTGTGACTTTGTTATCATAGTTAATTTCCTCTTGAACATTGAAGTGTGAAAACGGAAACATTATTGTACTGAAAAATGGCATATCAGACACTTCTCCAAGAGTACATGCTCATACCTCCAGTGACCAGGGCATATACTACGGCTTGTGTTGTTACTACGTTAGCTGTCGTAAGATATATTTATTTTTTTAATAATTATACGTGTCATTAGCTGAGTCATTCTTACTTTTTTGTTTAAACTTGTTATTGATGTATTGTGCATGGAAGCTTTAAAAGCTAATGATCATATTGGTTTTTTGTTTCAGCAACTGGACCTAGTCTCACCATTTCAGTTATATTTCAATCCTAATCTTATACTTAAAAAATACCAATTATGGAGGCTAATAAGCACATTTCTTTTCTTTGGGAATTTAGGATTCAACTTTTTCTTCAATATGATATTCACCTACAGATATTGTAGAATGTTAGAAGAGGGATCTTTTAGAGGAAGAACTGCTGATTTTGTTGTTATGTTTGTGTTTGGAGGTGTTCTAATGATTGTATCCTTTTTTATTTTATATTATCTAAAATGTATTGACATTTATATGACTGCTGCAAGAATTAGTTTGTTGTTGAATTGGCTAACACATGACAATAATCTGACAAGACATGACATAGTAAGTCAAAGACTTACAAGGGAACCCTGTTAAAAAGTTTCAATTTTTTTGATATAATAGTTGGCTCAAAGCCGCACAAAGGAAAGAGTGGAAGGTTATGGGGGAGATCTTTGCCCAACAATGGGACAATATAGGTTAATAATAAAAAAAGAAAATATTTGGCTCACAACAACACCATCATTGCCAATTGAAAATAAGGGGTGACCATTTGCCAAATGTTTTTAAAATTTCCTTAACAGTGTTTATTACAGCTGTGTGCTTTCTTTGTGAATTTATTATTTTTAGGACAAGCATTTACTATAATGATTGTATATGTATGGTCTAGAAGAAATGTCTTTGTGAGAATGAATTTCTTTGGACTCATGAACTTTCAGGTAATGTTTGCAAACCATGTTTGGTGCATTGTAAATGCTAATGTTTCATAATATATTACTGTTTTCTTATTGGTAGCACTTGTCTGTGTTACTGTCATTACAAACTGTCTTAAAATATGTAATTTATTTTCTCCAGGCTCCATACCTTCCCTGGGTATTACTGGGTTTCTCAGTGCTCCTAGGCAATGCAATATCAGTGGATCTAGTAGGTATGGCTATTGGCCATATTTATTTCTTTATGGAGGATGTGCTACCAAGGCAGAATGGTGGTCAAAAAATACTGAAGACACCAAAATTTTTGTAAGTTTTTTTTTTAGAACTCTTTGTCATAGTTTATTGATGCTACATTCCTAACTCACCTCCTCTCCCATTTATCCCTTCAAGTTTTATCTAAAAAAAAGAGGTAGCCTATAACCATTGCAGGCATCTATCTCTGCACAAAGATTAATCAAATCAGTTCTGGTGTGAGTGTCACAAACAAACATTCTTTCGCATTTACCTTTTATCTACTTAATATAACTTCTGATTTTAGAAGGAAACAATTTAAGAGGCCTCTTACAGTCCACTAGCGCCGCCAATCGAAAAAATGTCATAACTCGTAAATAGAATCAAAAATACAAAATGTGGTCTGTAATTACTGTAGAAAAGGCAATAACGTAATTTTATAACACATTGTCAACACTTGAAATATAGCTGTTTAGCTAAATCGTGCATTTGTAACAAAAACGGCCGTTTATGTTTAGTATAATTACAGACCGCATTTTGTATTTTTGATTCTATTTACGAGTTATGACATTTTTTCGATTGGCGGCGCTAGTGGACTGTAAGAGGCCTCTTAATACTAATATTTTTACACAAACATGTCCACCTTATTTCAGGAAAAAGTTATTTGATCCTGCTCCAGAACCAGAATATGGCCCACTCCCAGAGTTGGATAATATGCGACCAGGAGGTTACGACTGGCGCCGCCGTGATAATGAAGATGAGGATGCTAGATAATTTAGCTGTTGTTATTAAAACAAGATGCAATTTCAAAGCCAAATTATTTATTTATGAATACCTAATGATTTCTCCTATATTTTGATGCTCTTTATAAAAAAAAATATAGGTATTCTCCTTATATAAATGCATACATACAATTCCATAATTATTGAGCAGAACTTTTACTGCAAACCTTTCATTACAAAAATCTAATAATTATTTCTTGCCTCTTTCAAATAATAAGCACAATAGATATTAAAATAAAAACACAAAGCAATAAGTATGTTTATAATGGGCATTGGATTATTCTTTATCATGCAGTAAAAACATTAAAAGAATTTGTACAAAACGAATGCCAACATGTTTAAATTGTTAGCATTAACATATGTATAAGGTATTTTGTGTAAAAAGATTATTGTTAAGGGTCTGTTAATTGTGAATACGAAAAGATTGATAATAAATGTTTGTGTTTTATTGTAGTAATAGTCATAAAAAAAACCCTGTCTAACGATTTTCACTAACCATAATAATTTATTGTCACGGATTTTAGTTGTTTCTGACTAATCCTTACTTTAATACGACAGTTTGGATGAATGTTTGTTTCTCAATCATGTCAGAACAGCTTAATGGTTCTTGATGGAATTTAGTTCAATGATAGGTTAGATTTTATCTCAATATTACGCTCCCGTGTGGGCTAATTCTCGAGTTATGTACATAGCTGAAGCCGCTAGCAACAGATAGTCTAACTACCTTCCACAATTTAAAAATAAATACCTATAGTTGAATGAAGTATTTTTACGTATAATTTGTCTATAATCATGTTCTCTTGCAATCGACAGCGGCTTTTATCATTGAATTATCGCAAAAAAATGCATAGTCACTCATAATAATGATAGAGTGTTTCCCACTTCAAATCTTGTTGGATACTTTACCACAGGGAAGATTTAACATGGTGAATAGAATCAAAGATAAGATCGTAATCAGAATTGTTTATTCTATATTCACACACTCTCATGGTGAACTTTGAAGACACAATAAAATTACAGTTGTTATGTCGCACGTCAATAAGCAATGATAAGCGTTTGATCAATGACTACTTACAAGCGATACCTTGACATACTTTTCTAGGTGTGGTTATCTACTTTTAAGATAGGTCTCTGCTACAGAATTTTATTTACAAATTGTAAAGCAACCTGTAATGCTATGCTCTAAAGACACAGCCACACAGTGTTGAGGCCACAGCATGTCCCCAATAGATTTTCAACTTTAAGCTTGGAGTGTAAAGTCGAGAATCTAGTAGTCCAACTGCAGTTTTGACGCCGCAGAATATAGCACTGCTGGCTAAACAATTTGGTACTTTTAAGAACTCTCACTAAATTGGTTAATAAGACGATTGAACATTAAGGTCGAGGCTAAAACGAAACTTAAAAAACTCAACTAACAAGTGAATAGGATAACACCTTTTTTCTGTTCATGATACGGTGAGCGATTCGTTATTAGAAATATCACAGCTTCCGGTAAAATATTAACCCTTAATTGGACTAAAGGAGAATACTTCCCACATCATTTTAAGTGTCTCTATGCCGTCAAAAGTTACATGAATCCCACAATATGTCAATTATTATACGAACAAACAATGTGTCTTCACCCTAACGTCGAAGTTGAAACGGAACGTAACAGAATTTTTTATCTGTGGGCAGTCAAAAAACCGGCTGTTTGTTTTCGTTGAGTTGTGAACTAAAAATTGTAGTGCAAATACAAAAAAAAATTATAATGTCGCGGAAAAATGTGGTAAGTTTATTTTATTTAGTATTATTTGTAGGTTTTGAGTTGTTTTATGGATATCAATGTTATTTTTTGTGATTGTTTCAATATCAGTGTAATTATTGTGCTTCAAAACTTGTGGGAATTATAATACTTTAGACCACAACTGACTCTAATTTTAGCTAATACGAAAATATACAACTAACATAATTATGTGTTTCAGAGAAAAATACTAGATCTCTCAAAGGGAGAAAATGTGGAAAGGGCACTGTCAATATTGATGTCTTCAGAAGACGACGAATCTGACCATCTTAGTGAAGATGAACATCCCATAGTAGATGATGTATCACATATGAATACAATGTTAGACCAAATTCAAAAATCATTTTCTCAAGACGACTTGATTGCTATTTTGAGTGGTAGGTAAGTAGATATTTATTGAACAATTAGGTAAGAATAGAATTTTTTCAGTGCTTAGTTTTATAGTACCTTTATTTTTCCAGGTGAAATAAATACAGACGCAGCTGAAACTGTGCAATATGCAGATGAACAAGTACTTGTCAACAGGCCTGAATGTACCCCACGTGATTACTTTCCTGATGGAATGCCTGTTTCCAGTGCAAGCTCTCAAATAGTTATTCAGCCTCTTGATGAACAGTTTTCTACCAGGAGCTTAGATATAGATACTGTATTTCAACAAAATCAAATAAACAATGAAGCAATGGACATAACAGATACACAGTCCAATCAGCAGGAGCCTGTGTTGAATATGCCTCCTGAAAGTAGAAATGTTCCATCAAATACTCCGAGACCAAGTTATTCTGATATGCAAAATAGAGAACGTTTATGGACCACATTTGTTGGAGACTTGAATATCCCTTCATTTGACAAGCCATTGCAAGTAAGAACAATATATACTAATAGGAGTACCCCAAAAGATTACTTTTTGGACATGTTTCCGGAGTCTATGCTAAACTTAATTGTAGAAAATACAAACATATATGCAAATGAAAAAAGATCACATGGATGGCAAGATGTCACAAAGGAAGAGATCTCTGCATATTTAGGTATGATGATACTGATGTCAATCAATCCAATTTCTGATAGCCAGCTATATTGGTCCACAGATGTGTTTTATAAAAACCCAGTTATTTCTAGTGTCATGACCCTAAGACGGTTAAAAAAAATCACTGAAAATTTTCATATATCTGACATAAGAACAGAATTACCGAAAACATCCCCCAACTATGACAAACTGTGTAAAATACAACCACTCATTCAAAAACTAAATCAGACCTTTGCTGAAGCTTGCACATCATCTCAAACACAGTCCATAGATGAATCTATGATCAAATTTAAAGGTAAGAGTACCATGAAGCAATATATGCCCAAAAAACCCATAAAAAGGGGGTACAAGTGTTGGGCCAGGTGCGACTCCAAAAGCGGCTATCTGTTCCAGTTCCAATTTTACACAGGTAAAGTTGGTAATGCATCTGAAGAAAACTTAGGTTACCGGGTGGTATTAGATCTTGCAGATGATGTGCCAGAAAATACTCTCTTGGTATTTGACAATTTTTTTACGAGTTTGGGGCTAATGACAGCTTTGTTTGAAAAAAAAATATTTTCAATTGGCACTGTTCGCATAAACAGAAAGGGCTTACCAGAATTGATTACCAAGAAATCTAGAGAGACAACACTAAAACCTGGTGAATTTATTTACCAATATTCGGCGCCGCTTTCAGTTATCAAATGGAGAGACACGAAAGATGTATTTGTGTGTACAACTGCTTTCAATCCCAAAGATATTATTGAAATAAAGAGGACTCAAAAAGATGGTTCAAAGAAAAATATGTTTTGTCCATTGGCCATAAAAAAATATACAGAGTTCATGGGTGGAGTTGACCTTTTTGACCATTACAGATCTTCCTATCCTGTAGGTCGAAAATCCAGAAAAAATTGGCACCGAATGTTCTGGTTTTTACTGGAAGCTGCCATTATAAATTCATATATAGTATATATGACTACTCATTCAATACGAAGAAACACCCATAAAGAATTCCGTTTACGACTTGCACGTGCACTTATTGATAATTTTAGTAGCAGAAAGAAGCAGGCTGCAGTATTCAAAACGAAAAAAGGAGGCTGTTATGGTGTGCCAGATGAGATCCGTTTATCAAATGTTGGACTACATATGCCACGCATTAGTAAATATAGAAGTTGTCGATTCTGTAGCACCCGGGCAAAAGAGCAGAGGACAAAATATTCTTGTTCCATATGTTTGGTATCCTTATGCGCTGCTCCATGCTTTGAGAATTATCATTCTACACCAGCACTCTCCAACATGTAGATTATTTCCCACATAGAGCTCCCTTCATTTAGCCCTACACTTGCAGTAGGAGTATATTTCCCACATTGTTTTTTTATTTAAATAATAAAAAAAAATAAAAACAAAAAAATGAATTTTACTCTTATTCCTAAATAAAAAATTCCCACTAGGTTTATAAAACCGAGTAGAACGCACACACGCCATGCCCAATTAAGGGTTAACAGAGCAATTAATGAGAGCTATATCAGTTTCGTTTTACCTGCAACGTAATAATTATTATAAAAATAAACTTCAAATGCACATTAGATAATGATTTCAGCTAATGATTAACTATGATTTCTAATTAAGCAAGTTATTACACCCAGTGTGTTTCATCTCAAATTAAATTATAAAAGCTGCGACAAGGTTTAAATTAACGTTTGAAAAAATAAAATAATAAAGACACAATCATTACACATATAATTTACATAAAATTTATAAAAGAACATAAGTGTCTTATAGAACCGTTAGTTGTGATCGTTTCAAATATAGTTTCGTAACAATATTAAAACTACTAGTAACAACAAGAACAATATCTCTAGTTGTATTCAGTCTTCATTCAAACTCTCACACTCAATTCCAAAACACAGCTGATTGTGAAATCAAATACCCAAAGACACACTCATCAACTTCGTAATCACACAATAATAAAACTATATTCTACTATTTTACAATTGGGCCAACAAATCAAAACTATAAACAAAGGCGGCATGATATTTTTCACATTAAATACAGTTTGTTCTTTAATTACATCCTCATTAAAAAGGAAAAACATCACAAAGTTATCTAGTACACAATGCGTTGACCCGTACAGTCAACTTTCAGTGCTTTTACAATCGACCTTCACTGTGGATTTTCTACTTCTACTCTTTTTTACAGACACTAAGCAACCTGAATAAATGTAAATTGTGAATATTAGTCCAGCTAGCTTGTCAACGCTCAGCTGAACATAAAAACAAAGTGTTTTTATTCAGGTACTCATTTAGTTGTCGCCTAGGTGTGAGGTGTCTGTATAAGCCAAGCATTTATTGATAACGTAACCTTCGTGAACAATGTGTCTGTTTTTTTTGCACACATCAAGTTAGTTTTAATTGACTTCAACATTTTCGAATCCCAATAATGCGTATGTGATGTTTAAAGGACGACAAAAAAAAAAACAGGTAAAAACAAGTACTTTCTCAGTAATTTTGCCTCTGACAGCAGCAACCTATCAGCAACCTTACTGAAGCAAAAATATGTATTACTGTAATATTTATAGATTTGTCAGCGGTATCAACTCAATCTTAAAGTCACAACAATCAAATTAAATCTGAATTTGATAGTCGTGCAAAGTCAGAGATAAAATATCTGCGAAACTTTACTACTGCAGGTTTTCTATCTATTTTGTTTGTGTCGTAAAATAACAGATAGTTAAAGTAGGTCTGTTGGTTTTGAAGATTACTAATGTCGGCCACGGATAACTTTCGCTGACCCAATTACACTCAGAACTCTCGCAAAACTTACACCAAAAAAAAACACGTCACTTTGTAATTAATTACAATAACAAGCAGCTTCATATAAATCAGAATAATTTAGAAGCGAAACAGTCAGATCATGGCGTCACAGCGTGATATCTCGGAATAAACAATTTTATTTGACAATTAACGTAGGTGGACAGAATCAAGCTTAGGAGGTGACCTATCGATGTCTCTACATGACCTGGCCTGTACCTTACCACAAAGCATACAACAACTTTTGAGATCATACAGAAATATCTAGTAAAGAGAAAACTGAAAAAAATAATTAAATTATAGTACAAAAAGTATTTACACACTATGCACAATGTAATAATTAAATGACAAATATACATTTAAAACAGATTTGAGGAACACATCTGTCTCATAATTTACAGCATTAATCAAATGAATTAGGCACCTCCTTCACTTTTAACCAAAGACATCCAAAAATCATTATAGGTCAATTACAAAAAAAAGAGTCCAAACATATTTTTTTTGGCTTCGTTGTTATCACTAGTATTTAACTAAATTTTGTAGTTATCTTGAACAAAAAAAAATTACTTAGAATCTAGCTACATAAATCACATGGGGACATTTTCATAGCGCTACAATAGCAAGTAGCACCGTTATGTCGTCCGGTTTTCCCCCTGTGAACAAAATATAGTATTAGTTATTATGACGCGCCATTCACATGATGACAATTAGATTTCTAACGACTTTACTCATTCACTTGTTTTTAATTATCTGAACTAACAATGAAAATCAATTAAGATACCAAATAGTAATGACAAAAATGTTTCGATAGTCATATTTAGCAACCACTCTGATACCTATAATGAACGAACGAAGAATGTTATGATAATTTATTCCTACTCACCAATGGCATCAATGCCATTCTGCCGTGCGCTCTTCGCGAAAGGCGACATGTAGCAGCCATCGAAAGACAGGTTACGCGCCATCCACGCGATGGAGTTGGCGACGGCCTGCAGCTTGATGGTCTCGCCGGCGAAACCCTGCGCTCGCCGCATCTCCGCCACCAGCACGGGCTCGGGAACGTTGTCGAACACTCCGTCCGTCGCCACCAGGATCACGTCTCCGCATTCCACTGTGAACTCGGAAGTCTCCGCTGATTCGGGCCTATAATTTAAAGAAATTCTGAATCAAGAACACATTTCAAAATAATAATGTTGGACTAATTTTTTATTTACTACTACAACACTAATTATAACATTAACCATTCGCTGGTAAGTCCTAACCGCAGACAGCAGACACACCGCCATGTTTTCAAAAGTTTGATCAGAATAGAGTAAGGCAACTAACTAAAGGTAAAGCAACGCCGTTAGAGGACGCCCTAGGTAGACCTACACTGACCTTATTGGTCAGTCAAGGTCATCTGCCTAACCTCATTCTGCAAAAACGCATGAGTTTATCTGGAATTATCCAACATAGCAGTAAAATAATACTTGTTCCAAATCTTAATCTATTTTCGGTTTATCAAAAATGTAGCTTGGCTATGCCATTAAATGGAGAGGTGTTGAGTTGGTGGAGTGGGACAACAAATACATTTTATAAATAGAGATACTAATTTCAAAAAACCCAACGAGAGTAACGAAACGGCCAGACAGGTAAACAGTTTTCAATTTAATATTTTATTTTCCTCTTATACTTTTTGCCTTGCTTGAGGTTGCATGGTATTTAGGCATGGCACAGTAATGAATTAGTGATAGCCATTGACTGACCGCCACCATTAAAAGATATCTTTTAACCCGCTCTATTAATAAGAGTAAAAGTGGTCCGATTAAACCACGCAGTAATTTAATCATGATCACTATGTAAACAACGCGCTTTGAATGCAGTGATAATGAGAATGATATTGAATGTTCACTATTTTACGTGGACAGTGTGAATGTTTATGCTTGCGACGAACCCAACATCATGTGATAAGACATTTTTTTTTTTGAGTTCATTGTCGCAGCACGAATGCGTAACACACAAACCGTCCTAAACATTATGGCGGATCTTCTTCGTCTGTTATTTACTTAAATGTAAGGACAAAGGCGAAGGGACTGTCTCTCCAAGAACTTGCCTATCGACAGTCTTTTTTCAGTGCTTCATATTTTAGAATGAGTCCAAGTATTTATCTGTTCAGAGATAAAACTTAAGATATACCTATTTAACTTTGTAGACGACAAAACTAATTGCAATATAATAAGACATACTGCAATGTAATAAGAGATTGGGTTGGATCCAAAATTTTCCATCCGCATGCGCTTTTGAGATGGAGTTGCAAACACCAGCACTTTATATATTACAACTGCTACAGCAACATCTGCAACTACTGTTTCATAAACACCGCAATCTAGTATAGATTCATGAATAAATTATGATGAGAAGCTCACTGCTAAATAATAACATCAATATTTAAGGCTAAGCAAAGCTTGCTGGGTGATCATTATCATAGCGAGTTTCCTCTGCGTCTCGGTAAGCACGTAAAACAATTGGTCCCAATTGCATTTGAAGATATTTGACAGTCGTTACTGCTAGTGAGAAGCTCTTATCGCAAATCTTAAAACAAGTCTTACCAAGGGGTATCGTATTCGTATTACCCAGACACTGGATCGTGGAGGTCAGATAGATAGTCGCTCTATGTAAAATACTGACACTCAGCAGCAGTCAGTTCGACTGGAAGACCCCAACATAGTTGGTAAGATTAGACAGACACATGAGTAAATAATAACAAGAAGAATAACAGTGCCAATGACAGAGTCAAAAAAAAACATTGGACTTTAGTCTTGTTCACTTATCTACATAATAGCGAGCGTAAGCATGCAGCACCTAATTGGGGCGCTAAGACGTAACCAATTCTAGGATGTATCATATAGGTAGGTGTATAAAGTATTAACAATTAAAGTATGATTATAAATAGTGACGACAATGATGTGTCGTTTATTTAACGTCAATGACGTAATTTAACAAAAGAGTGTCAACAACCTCACAGCTGCTATCCCATTCTTACATCTTGTCATTAGAATGATCGTGTGTGATTAACACACGAAGTTTTATTTTAAAAAGAGTTTATCAAATTCTTTGATTAATCTTGCCAATAATAAACAAATAAACACAAATCCATAAATTTCAGAGAACGCGCAAGTTTAAAGATCTGGCAAATATCCAATGAGCTAAAAGTTCTAATATTAGTGCATACAGAAATACAAATGTTGTATGTGGAATGAGCACATGACTACGAATCTCGTGGTTGAAGCATAATGAGTCTTATGACTAGACGCAGACTAAATCCGGATGAGATTATATGTTACGTTCATTTCATGTTTCCTAACTGCTAATTGTATTGATAAGGCTTACTTTTAGTAAACTAATTATGAACAATTTTAATCCGGTGTCATTCGACATTTTAATATCTTCTGACCCACAAACGTGATTGTACAAGGTCATAAAAGTTCATTATAGTGCTCTTTATTTATAATGCGTTTGAATAGGACTTACGTTATGTTGACATGTTTATAAATTGACAGTGTTTGTAAATAGAATTTATTTGTAAACTTTTACTTCGGATTTTCAGCAGATAAGTAATTCGTACCTAGAAGTTCCTACTAGGTACGTGTGTAGATACTTAAAGCTTGATTAGCAATGGACTGTTACAAATAGAGACTAACAATTAATGAAGCCAATAGGTATTTGATCTTGATTAAGAAGTGATAAGTACATTTTGTGGACTTATCACTTAATCAAGATCGAAGACTACTGTCATTGTTGTCAAGTGCAGAGATGATGTCTCGTTCATTCTACGAGTATTATCACCAACACCTGCCCTTTTTCTTCGTCTTACCCCAACATTTAAGAAAAGTGTAAAAAGTTGCATTTCTGTATATTAAATGGAAACATTGTGAGGTAAAATAACAGTGATACCTATTACACAATACATTATGACTTAAACCGGTACCATTTTGTAGTGATGTGAGTTAGACTATGAGCTCACAATGTAACTCAATTACATAAACCGCTCGGTGCCAGCTGCCTAATAGTTGTTTCTCTGGTTTATACTGCTCCATAGCAGTAAGACAGACAGACTAAATGATAATGCAAATTATCGTGGAAGGAGGACGAATACAGCTCAACGAATTTAGGTACAGAGTTGTAACGTTTTTAAAACATAACGGCATACTTTCAGAAATTGATTTGGCACGATACCAAATGAAAACTGTCAACAATACGCAGTGCTGAGTTTTCTCCCAAACTATTGTAGAATGCCCGACATTCTTATGGCAAAAAAATGCATAGAACAAATTAATTTCGTACCTAACGAAAGGAAATATTCTGAAACATAATAGAGTTAGTTACCCATAAAATACTTTAAGCCTTCAGTATTATTTACACTATTATCGGTATTGAAATAACCTTTCGCTCTAATTCTGATTTTATCATCAAGAAATTGTGACGCACTATACTCTTTTATCAAATAAGTGGACCTGAGATAAACACATAAATAACAATCCCTGGGCATTCAGTACAATGTCATTTTAAAATAATCTTGATTTTATTTTATCACCTTCTCGCGTAATTTACTTCGAATTAAAATAATATTATTTAAAGAACCATTATTTTCATGTTACATCGTTGTTATAATAATTAATGAGGTTTTTGTTTTCATTACAATGTCAGGCATAAATGAGCTCTTTCATGAGGAATTTGTCAGTGGTAGCCTACAGTGTCGAACACGGTGCATCGCTGCCATACCTTGAGGAATACAGGTGAGATATTATTTATGTTAAATGGTTTTATAGTTTTACTAGCTGTTTTCCCGTGGTTTAAACCCCACTGCTCGTCCCCTATCGGTCACAGCGTGATGTTTTATAGCCTATAGCCTTCCTCGATAAACAGACATAATATAACACATAATATTTTTTCAATTCAAACTTATAGCTCCTGAGATGACCGTGTTCAACCAAACAAACAATTCGGTTTAATAATATAAGAGCATAGATTTATCTATTGTAAGACTACTTATGTGAAAATGTGCTGAGAGTACAATCCATTGTTTAAAAACGACATCTTATTGTATTTAGTAGAAAGACATAAAAAATTGAAGGTCGAAGGCACGATACGCACAACAGCCGCAAACCTTTACGTAAATAAAGTTTTAAGTAATTTGCTGCGCCCTAACAGGGTAATGTGTCCATTAGTTTTAAGTTTTTTGTAAAGCTATGCTTGTAACGATGTGTCCATTGCGCAATAAATAAATAAATAAATAACGTCATAATACTACTAGCTATTCCCGCACTGCACTTATTGGTCGTTGTGTGACGTTATATACCCTTCCTCGATAACTGAACTATCCAACACAAAAGTAATATTTCAATTCGAACCAGTAGTTCCTGAGATTTGCGAGTTAAACCAAACATACTCTTCAGCTTTATAATATTAGGATAGATATGACCTCATCCTATTTCGTTTGTGTGTTTTCAGAAGTGTTACATTCAGATGCAAATACGATTTCTCAATACAAAGGTGCAGTTATGCTATGCTGAAATGTGTCGTGTAAGTATACCTGTCACTTAGCACATTCCGGTCGTGGCCGGGCGGCGGCAGGCTGAGCTGGTAGGGCGTGTTGAAGTAGTGCTGCTGCTCGTGCGAGCGGTGGACCACTCGCCCTCCACGCACCACCATGTACCCACTGTCGCCGATGTTGGCCGCGCGCATCACGCTCTCCGAACGGTCTAGGATCATCACACATGCCGTGCTGCTTCCTATAACAATGTGGCATTAAGACATTAAATCATGCGTACTCACTACATTTAGAAAATAATATGCCAGCACATCAACCTACTTCAATTTGTCAAACATTTCTTTAAAAAGAAAAGATTTTCAACCTTATCACAATAGTGAAAGATTAATGTTTGATTGATAAAATTTGACAGATTGGGGTGGGTTGACCTGCTGGCGTCTGTACAGCCACGAGCAATAGTATGTATGCACTAAGCAGTATTCAAAAACGATGTTCTGCTACCATATTGATTAAACTTTAGCCTTTTCATTAGACTTCTTTCTTCTAGATTTTGGAAGCTATACTATTACGAAATAGTTCTTATTTCAAAGTGGAAATCACAATTGCATTTGAAATTTGTAAGTGTATACATGTTATTGCTTGTGACTGTACAAGTACATAGGTTTATTTTTATTACATAACTTTCCAGATTGTGCAGTTTTAATCAGTTATTATTTTTATCATTGACAAATTCTTTTTATTTTTGTTAAGCACCCTGATTTTTATAAACTATTCTCAATATGTAAAAAGTAAATAACAAGATACAGGAAGTCCAATACAAATAAAAAAAATGAATGCAACTAGATAAGTACAGCATTTAACAGTAATTTATTTTCTTGAGCAGTACTACAGATAGCTACATAGCTAGAGGAAAATAAAAGAGGACTTTGTATTGTTCAATTGAGACAGTTGTTTGCAATATAAATGTATAGTGTTGAATATATGTCACTCATTAAATACTA
The DNA here is from genome assembly GCA_943136025.2 of Agrotis puta. Lineage (NCBI taxonomy): Eukaryota > Metazoa > Arthropoda > Insecta > Lepidoptera > Noctuidae > Agrotis > Agrotis puta. The sequence continues at coordinate 10,478,997 of OW964178.2, forward strand.
CATAGTGTAAAAGTAAATTCGAGTCAAGGTAAGCCTTTTCTCATATCAGTTATGCATGGCTAGCCAGCCCAAGCCCATTTCAGTGCAGCAGCATTTTGACCAACAACAACAATTTGTGTTTTGGAACTTGTTTATTCAGAAAATACCTAAATAAGTTTTTATGTAAGATTTACAAACGAGTAGTGGGAATGTAAAAATGTTCTTCTTCCCACTTAATAGGTATGAAGTCATGTTTACATTGGGTGCATAATAAAAGAACAAGTTTTGAAACTAGTAGTAGTTTAGATGGGTGATGTCTTCTACCTGGGACATTTGCAACATTGTTTCCTACGTTTTTAATACCAAAAATTGTTACCAACCTAGTATGGGTTTCTTATGTTCCAATAATTCATAATAGGATTTGGCCAGCAAGTCTCCTGGCTCTGTCATTTTGAAGTGCCCCATCTGGACGAGCCGCTCGCATGTCCTCATGAGGTACGAGGAGAACTCGCCGGGGTCGATGCCATAAGCACGCCATCCTCCTACACCATCTGCCACACCTGTGGGACATGTCTTGTTAGTGTCATCATGGTAGAAAATGAATTTAAAAAAAAACATTGATGTTGTGATCAACCTGTGGCATAACAAAAAAAAAACATACTCATAAAATAGGATTGAAACTTATTACTAAACTAAATAAGATGTAAGGTCATAACATATTCAATGTATAGTTTACCTTCAAGATGTATTAAGATTCAATATTTGTATGGTAAATCCTACTATCCTAATATTACCTACCTACTAATATTATAAGTGTTAGTTTGGATGGATGGATGGATGTTTGTTACTTTTTCACACAAAAATTACTGAATGGATTTGAATGAAATTTGGTCCACAAATAGTTTATAACCTGGATTAACACATAGGAGAATTTACATCCCTTTTATGTTCACATGGGATTATTTTCAAGTTGTAGCGGGTGCAACTGCTGTCAACAGCTAGTACTTAAATAAATACATTGTTGCCTTCTGTGGTCAGCTCAGCGGGGTTTCATTGAGTCAGTGTATTTAAACCAAAACACAAAGGTTGCTGTCTCATGTAATTATTTTTGGTAGTAAAAGACAATTAGCCTAGTCACCAAATAACTATGTTACAGTTATCTATGACTGACAAGATGGCTAATAAAAATGTTTTAACAATTATATGCCACAGAACCACTATTCAGTTTATAGACATTATCAACAAACAAATGATAATGATTGTTAACATTTATAGACAATGCTAATTGTCTCTTGTTTATTTTGTGTGTTCAATTGTGACTAACATGATGAGGTAGGCAAGGATCTAACTTCAGACCCTGTTTAGGAATAGTATGGTGGTGGAAGAACCCTCAACCCCCAAAGTTCCCTGGAGTATACACCCACACTATTAGGATTTTTTTAAAGTCTAGAAAGTACTTGTTTATGTTTACATGACAAGATTTTAAACTCTCATAGACATTTTTTGAATTAACTTATAGGCAAAATCAATGGTGAAGAGAAACAATCTCCATGTTAGGAAATCCTTGATTCTTTCTTTTTTTGGAGAAAAAGCACAATTTTAGCATGAAAAGATATCAATAATATCTAAACCTACGTTATTGAACTGAATGGGGATGATGCTATTCAGAATCAATAATTTACCAGAAACGCATGAAGTAAAAAATGTACCACCTAGTTTTTTAACTGATGTTCTGGCTTAGATAAGATTACAAAAGATGAATTCCCGCTTTGACATTCCCTCCTTCAGATAATGCTGTGACCAACATCACTTTACTTTTATACTGTTTACCTCTTATCAAAGTAGAACATGATATGCCACAAATACTGAGAATAAAACAACTTGAGACAAAACATATATCATCTTACTACAGTAATCAAGTAATTATTCATTTGTTATCATTCTATGGTACAACAAAATTACAATCAGGAATGTTTAATTCTTAATATGCAATATAAAGAATTTTAATAAAAAAATATTGTAAATAAAAATTCTACATAACATTATCAAAATCCTTTTTGCATACCTATGCTTTGTTATCAATGAAGTATTTCTATTTTTTTCCTAAATCATTTTAGTCATATTCTCATAATTTAAGTGAATTTAGGAATCAATTTGAATTTGCATGGAAATTCACAGGAAATAGATTTAGAATTGTTTGATGGTTAAAAAAGGCCACAAGTAAAACGTAATAAGTTCTAAAGCGTGATAAAGCTTGATATTATAAAATTAAATAAAAATAGATAAAAGAGATGATAGGTACTTCAAATAAACTTAATCGTCTTACCAATAACATCCGCGTTGCTGGAATTGGTGGAGAACCATGCGTCGTCACCGAACTGTCCTTTGCGCGTTCTTCCATTAGCAATGTCTTTGGGAAAACCACACACAACCGATACTAAATATGGGTGTTTTGTTGTCGAAACATTTAATTCAGTAGCACTTGAGAAATTCGAAAGTCCATTTCGTAAAGCACGTGATAGCAGTCTCCCTGTCCAGAAAATAGACTGCATCATTCATTAGTGTTGAATCGTACTTTGACACCAGCCTTTCACAAGAGATCAGATGAAACTAATGCAACCATTTTTAGAGAACAACAACACTTAAGAGTCATATTTATCTACAACACTAATTTAAAATAAAGTTTTGTAAATTAGACGTATTTTCAATTTATTTATTACATTTGTCTCGTGACTGATGAACGATCACGAACATTGGACAGACAGCCATAGAGTAGGTAGAGGAGTGAGATCTAGAGACAATGTAGTCTGTGAATAAAGCATGGATTATAGAGGAATTCAAGTCGATCAAGTTCATGATCAAGCCATGGATCAAGCCCGCAATCAAGTTGAAGTCTGACAAGAATGAAGAAAACAAATGTTCATTTTCTTTTCTTATTATTGCTAATATTACATAGCAAGAAGAAAGATGGTTAGTTATGATATGAATAATATACAGGGATTTTGAAATTACCAAAAGTGAATTTAGGTTATAGCCGTCGTTATATTACCTGCCTTATTTCTTACGTCAAATACCAACCAGAACTAATTTAAACTTTATATCAATGGAGGTAAAGGCTATAAACGTGTGAGCGCCCTTTGATAGGCGCACAATATTGATCCATAAACAATAAGCTTATTCTGACGTTTCAAACGGATCTATGGAAAAGGAAGGCGTTGTAGAACCACTGGAAGAAATCTCGTCTTTCCGAATAATTGTAATGACGGCCGCTAATTGATTAGTTGTAATCCAACGCCGATTTACAATTTATTCATCTTATACGTTAGTGATAGTATTTTGCAGATAATATTTTGATTAGAAGTGTAAAGAAAAGGCATAAAACTGGTGTTCGATAAGTCACTTGGCAATATGCCTGCCGTCAGGGGAGATGGAATGCGAGGGCTCGCAGTCTTCATATCAGACATACGAAATTGTAAAAGCAAAGAAGCGGAAATTAAGAGGATCAATAAAGAACTGGCCAATATAAGAAGTAAGTTCAAAGGTGACAAAACCCTTGATGGCTATCAAAAAAAGAAATATGTATGTAAACTTTTATTTATCTTTTTGCTGGGTCATGATATCGACTTTGGTCATATGGAAGCAGTCAATTTACTTTCATCCAATAAATATTCCGAAAAACAAATAGGCTATTTGTTCATATCAGTATTGGTCAATACCAACAGTGATCTAATTAAGCTCATCATCCAGAGCATCAAAAATGATTTGCAGTCACGTAATCCTATACACGTAAACTTGGCTCTGCAATGCATCGCCAACATTGGCAGCAAAGATATGGCAGAAGCATTTGGCACAGAAATCCCAAAACTTCTTGTCTCTGGAGATACAATGGATGTGGTGAAGCAATCTGCAGCTTTATGCCTGTTAAGACTGTTCAGAAAGTCACCTGAAATAATTCCTGGAGGAGAGTGGACTTCACGCATCATACACCTTTTGAATGACCCACACATGGGCGTTGTGACAGCAGCAACATCTCTCATTGATGCTCTTGTAAAAAAGAATCCAGATGAGTACAAAGGTTGCGTAACACTGGCTGTTGCTAGACTGAGTAGGATTGTCACTGCCAGTTACACAGATCTTCAAGATTATACATATTACTTTGTGCCAGCTCCTTGGCTCTCAGTCAAACTGTTGCGCCTGCTGCAGAACTATACTCCACCATCTGAAGAGCCTGGAGTCCGAGGTCGTCTTTCTGAATGTTTGGAGACTATATTTAATAAGGCACAAGAACCTCCTAAATCTAAAAAAGTACAACATTCAAATGCTAAGAATGCAGTATTATTTGAGGCTATAAGCCTCATTATTCATAATGACAGTGAACCTAACTTGCTTGTTCGGGCATGTAACCAACTTGGCCAATTCCTTAGCAACCGTGAGACTAATCTAAGATACTTGGCTCTTGAGTCTATGTGTCATCTTGCTACATCAGAATTTTCCCATGAAGCTGTCAAAAAGCATCAAGAAGTCGTCATTCTATCTATGAAAATGGAAAAAGATGTATCAGTCCGACAGCAAGCTGTAGACTTGCTTTATGCTATGTGTGATAAAACAAATGCTGAAGAAATTGTCCAGGAGATGTTAGCGTATTTAGAAACTGCTGACTATTCCATAAGAGAAGAAATGGTTTTGAAAGTAGCCATCTTGGCTGAGAAATATGCCACAGATTTCACCTGGTATGTCGATGTGATTCTTAATCTTATAAGAATTGCTGGAGATTATGTTTCTGAAGAAGTTTGGTATAGAGTGATTCAGATTGTTATCAACAGAGAAGAAGTTCAAGGATATGCTGCAAAAACTGTGTTTGAAGCTCTACAAGCACCAACTTGCCATGAAAATATGGTTAAGGTTGGTGGATACATACTTGGAGAGTTTGGCAATTTAATTGCTGGAGATACAAGATCCTCACCTCAAGTTCAATTTGAGTTGCTACACTCAAAATATCATTTATGCTCAGCAGCAACAAGAGCTCTTCTGTTGTCTACATACATCAAACTTGTCAATCTCTTCCCAGAAATTAAAAATCGTGTGCAAGAAGTATTTCGTGCTGACTCCAACTTACGTTCCTCTGATGTTGAATTACAACAAAGGGCTTCTGAGTATCTACAGTTGAGTATTGTAGCTAGTGCTGATGTTTTAGCAACAGTACTGGAAGAGATGCCTGCTTTCCCAGAAAGGGAGTCTTCTATTTTAGCTGTTTTGAAAAAGAAAAAGCCTGGGCGCATACCAGATGACGTACGGGAATCAAAGAGCCCCCAGCCCACATCAGCACCTACTGCAGTGATTAACTCTACAAATAACACAAATAGCTCAAGTGCTGATTTGCTAGGTCTGTCTACACCTCCAGGAACTACAGCTCCAGCAACTGGAAATGGCTTGCTTGATGTACTTGGAGATTTGTATACAGCTCCGAAAATCAGCCCAAGTACTGTACAGCAAAACAACATCAAAAAATTCCTATTCAAGAATAATGGAGTCCTCTTTGAGAATGATTTAATCCAAATAGGAGTAAAAAGTGAATTCAGGCAGAATTTGGGAAGGATTGGCTTATTCTATGGGAACAAAACTCAGTTCCCCATTCAAACAGTCCGTCCTGAATTGCATTGGACTGATTTACATAAGCTGAATGTGCAGATGAAGCCCATGGAACCAATATTAGAAGCAGGTGCTCAAATCCAGCAAATGCTTACTGCTGAGTGTATTGAAGACTTTGTTGATGCTCCCAGTATGTCTGTTTCATTTGTGTACAATAATGTGCCACAAAAAATTACCATGAAATTACCACTCACTTTGAACAAATTCTTTGAACCAACTGAAATGAATGGTGAGTCATTCTTTGCTAGATGGAAAAACTTAGGAGGGGAACAACAGCGAGCACAAAAGATTTTCAAAGCTTCTGGTTCTATTGACATTCCCGCGACGCGCACCAAATTAGCAGGGTTTGGTATGCAGTTGCTAGATGGAATTGATCCAAATCCTGATAACTTTGTGTGTGCTGGTATTGTTCACACCAGAGTGCAGCAAGTAGGATGTCTTATGAGATTGGAACCAAACAAACAAGCTCAAATGTTTAGACTGACTGTAAGATCTAGCAAGGAAACAGTCTCACACGAAATTTGCAATCTGCTAGCAGATCAATTTTAAGTTTAGTTAAAAGGAACCATGAAATATGAACAACATTGTTAGACAATGAAGTTGGTGTTATAGTCGCCTAGAAGTTCACAATCACTTTACATGTAGAGTTGATAATATAATAATGCGTACAATTTGGAAAATATTTGAAGCAAAACTGAAGCAAAACACTTGTGAACTTTGCACTGAACTTATAATGAAATCTCTTGTGTACAATTTTGGATTTATTTTATTGCTAATATAGAGTTAGGTGTTTTGTAAACCGAAATTTATTTTAGTTAACATTTAAACTGCGATTTATAAGATTTGATAAGATGTTCAAAAGACAAGGAATACTTACTTTCATGTTACAATAACATATTCAATATTATAATATGCTAAGAATTTACCTAATTCATCGCATTTTGTAAATCAATACACTTCCATTTGTAAAACCTAATTTGATATTAGTAGTAGTTTAATAAAAGATAATATTAAATGATTTGTCATCTGTAAACATTTATCATGATCAGCAGTCTGCCACATACATGATGTATTTTACAATTGTTTACATAATTTTTATGTATGTTTTAATATCTGCACCAAATACTGCTTGTTTTGTATGTATATAATAAAGGAAAAACGAGATCCTCATGCATTACTTCATGGTTAATATTGTCTTGTTTGGGCGATGAATAGGTAGCTATTTAGTGTCACAGATTATACTGTTGTCTCGCATATTTCTAGGTATATTCAAATGTATTTATGGTATAATGTAGAAAATTATAATTCATACCAAAGTAACTATTTGGCTGTTAATGTCATCATGTATCAAAATTTCGATTGGTTCAGTTAGTATTATACTCATCAGTAGCTTGGCTGGTTAGTTTAAAGAAAGTTAGTTCTAACTTAACGAAAATTGCTTATTGAACAAATATTAACTAATACTGGTGAGTATAATATTTTTATCTATAAAATTATCTAATGTAACTCAATCAAATATTATGAAATATAATATTGTTTCCAGTAATTAGCCTTGTATGTTGTAGTATTTAACACTCATTGTTATACTATTATATTCATTGCAATTGTAATACAGACCCCTTTATTTTTCCTATAATGTTCCTGTTAACTCATAGTAAATTATATAAAATGGCAATATAAAATATATCCAAATGGAAGCTGATATACAGTATTAATTTTGGTTATAAAATCCTCATTCATGTTTTACATAATATTTTGAACCAGAGGGAGAAATGTATGCCACTATAACATTTTTCATTACATTCTTTTTTGTGCATAAACTATAATGTCAACTTTTTTTTCATATTTTACACACTTCTCAACATTTCAAGTTTTAAGATCTTCAGTAGCATTGTAATGTGAATACAAGTCATCTGTAATCACCATTGCCATTATGACTGGTGCTTCTCAACATTTTAAAAATATTATAATGTACCTACTTCACAAACATTCCTATATAATAGGCCTATTTTTATTGTTTTTAAAATGAGTATTTTTTGGGTCATTGTGTTAATGGCTTTGTACTACATTATAATTTATTTTTGAAATACTATCCCAATGATTATTGAATGGTACCAGATTTTCATTTGAAAACCAATGCTGCAAATGATACATATGAGTTAGTATATCAGCTTCATACTCATGACATCGTTTGTTAGAGATTAATTAAAATGTTTTGGTGTGTGTCTTGAGTATACATGTTTTTGAGTCGATAGTAGGAATCTCACAAACCTAGAAGATTTTATTTTCATATGTACCACAAAATAGAGATTAGATAAATAGGACTAGTATTATGGACATAAAATGTTGTTATAAATTTATTAGTAGTGAGCATGCTAAGTTTTCTTTGCATGGTAGGTTTGTTAAGAGAACATTAATAATAAATTAATATATCATTATAAACGTTTTTATTAATCTTGTTAAGAATGTGGTACCCATAACATTGTATGTATATTATGAAAATTAAAGAATGTATATGCTTATTTGATACATGTACACTTCGTATATATGTGTGTTTATCAAAAATGTAATATATCACAAAGTGGGTGTGATTCAGTAACAGATAGATGTTTGTTCTTGCGCTTCAAAACCCATTATTGTAACTCTTAAATAAAATATTTATCCAATACGTATTTTGTGCGTTTTTATTTAAATAATTAAAGAAGCCCAAGCAGGTTTCAATGTAAACATCTAATAATAAGTATTTACTTATAATGTGAAATAATCCTAGGTTTACACTTAATTAAATAATCAACTTTTACTAATCAAACCATTCTTCTACATTTGGTGAATTCTCCAATACATCATTTGATTCACTGAAACAAAGAAAAGAAATTAATTGTTGCTAGTAAGTTTAATTAGTGTTTTTATAATAGGATAGTACCACCCGACCACACTTGATAGGGCTAAATGTTACGTTAACATTATCGCAGCCCTGGAACGCAAAGGGCAACCGAACAATCGGGGTGGTTTTTAGTCAAGTATAACACTTCTTTGCGCTTAACCTAGACAAAGAGGACATAAAATAAATTTACTTAAATTTCGAGACGAAAGCATATTTTTTCGAATTACCTGTCAAGTGATGGGTCATTGCTAAACATCTCAGTTGGGACAGTAGGCGGTGCGCGCTCAGGTAACAGTTCCATATACGACTGCCGAGACTGAAGGTGGCGCTCAACTTCCTCTGGAGTCATGTGGCCATCACCAGCAGACAGACCGAATCCCAATGCCGGTGAAACTTTGGACAGCATTGATCCACTGGACTGATGCTGGAAAAATAAGATAGGTAGTGTTCAATTTTGATTTGTACGTCAGGTTTTTTCTATAGATACTTTTTTGATGGCTAAACCCTAATATCAAACTTTGGATTACACTAGGTATTTCTTCCTGTATCGTGGGTGCGTTTGCAAACATAGAAACACACATACACAAACACCCAGACCCGAAACAACTACATATAGATCATACAAATATATGTTCCGTGCTGAGATCGAACCCGCGACACACTGCGCAGGAGTCAATCGCTCAGCCACTGTGGCAACCGTGGCGTCAAACCGGTATACGTTTATCTTTGATTGCGTTGTTTTTTTTTTGTAGTTTGATTTAATATCCACTGCCAGGGAATAAAGACCTGATAATTAGATTTTAATTTCAGCTTGATACCTCTATACGTTCCTGAGAAAAAGGGTCTTGACAGACGGACCACAAAGTGATCTTATAAGGGTTCCGTTTTTCTTTTGAACAACGGAACCCTAAATATTATTTTTTTTCCAATTGATGTTTATGTTTAATGATTCTGAAACTTACCTCCGACGAATTCTCTGCTGAATGAGTTGCCGACAGAATGTTTCGTGTAAAAATAAAATGTATTCCACAACTATCACACAACGCCATCTAGTCCCAAGCTAAGCAGAGCTTGTGTTATGGGTACTAGACAACTGATAAACATACTTATATATTTCGAAATATATACATATTATAGATAAATTAAATTAATTAATATTATGAGTTGTTCAACGACAGAACTTTCATCTACGAACGATTCGCCGACGAAACGATTTACCTACTCATTAACGTATCGACGACAGAACCTTTACCTAAGAATGATTCGTTGACAATGCTTTGGTTTCTATAATTGGTTGCTTATTTGGGCATGGTATGATACCACTAGTGACTAAATCTACAGATTATACATACCTAACAGTAATGCATCTATTTTACTACTAATAAATTATGTTTCAATAAATTAACAAACTTTGTTTAATGGAGGATGGTACAAATAAAGCTGTATCGACGAAGCCCGCTGCGCGGGACTTCTATTTCTCAGTTCAGGGTTTAAAGGAGCCTAGGTGCCCAAAGTTCCAAAATGTCTACTGTAAATATATTTTTAAACCTTGCCCCAAGGTTCAAAAATATACATTTACTGAATTCTGATTGTACAAAAGATAAAGTACATCTTGGCAGCTTGGGTTTTTATTTCATAAGTATTTGTTAATTTTTGATACTGTACTTACAAGATGACTGGCATTAGGTGGCTTCTTTGGAACTGTTGCTCTTTTTCTCTTTATTGCACTGGAACCCTTCACTGAAGAGCTTGCCGACATGTTCTGGTTGGCAGCATTAGCTTCCATTTTCTTTCTGCAATACAAACAAAAGAAAGTTATCATAATTTTATTGAATAATTATAAAAGTGATCATAATACTGTGCAACTCAATGGATATAGAGTGTAGAGAGATTAGCTACTAACTATACTAATATTGAGACAGGCCTGTTGGTCTAGTGGTTAGTGACCCTGACTGCTATGCCGGAGGTCGTGGGTTCGATTCTCACCCAGGACAAATGTTTGTGTGATGAGCAGTGCTCATCTGTTCTGTGTCTGGGTGTAATCTATATATATAAAAGAACAGGGTTTTTTATTAAGACTCGACTACAGCCGAAACCGCTGAACGCAGATACTTGAATTTTGGACAGCAGTTGCAGTCTACCATGTAGGGGGGCAATAAGACGGGATTTTGCGAAAGTCCTCCTCTAAGGGGGTGAAAAGGGGTGAATACTGTTGTATGAAAAATCTTATTCCTTGGGTTTATAAATTTGAAACTTGCCACGAATAAGAACATAAGTAAATAAAAAAGACTGACACTATTAATTTTTTTAAACTACCCTCCATTAGTAAACTAGACGATGTTTAAGTTTGTATGGAAAAATCATAACGCACAGACTGATCAATTTGAAAATCAGTATTTAAATACAAGATCAAAAATAATTAAACACGTGTCTTTGGATTTTTCGAAAATCACCCCCCGAGTGATGAAAAGGGGTATTCAAGTTTTCAGGTAAGGGTATTAAACTCTAAACGTAGAAAGCTGACTTTTGGATGGACAGTTGTCGTTAATTATGTAGGTGAGAATTAAAAAGGGATTTTGCAAAAATCCACCTTTAAGAGGGTGAAAAGGGGTGAAAACTTTTGTTTGTAAAATCTTTTGCTTTGGGTTTATAAATTTGGAACTTGGCAAGAACAGGAACGTAAGTAAATAAAAAAGATTGGCATTATTAGTTTTTTAAAACTACCCTCCTCTGTGATTTAGATGATGTTAAAGTTTGTATGGGAAAATCATAAAGCGTTAACTGATGAACTTGAAACTCAGTATATAGAAATTAGATAAAAAATAAACAAACACGTGTTTTTGAGGTTTTTCGAAAATCACCCCCTAAATTGGTGAAAAGGGGTGATTCAGTTTTAAAAATAGTACCCGGATTTTTAGTTTCCCAATCGAATAAAGGATGCGTAATTATCTATATTTCAAATCAACCTAGCGGGCGAACATCGGAAAATCAGTTTGTGTATACTAATATTTCGAGTTTGAAGTTAGAAACACGCGCTGACGAAGTCGCGGGCGGAGTGCTAGTTTATCTATAATATGTATGTATTTAGAAATATTTAAGTAACTTTATCAGTTATCTAGTACCCATAACACAAGCTCTGCTTAGCTTGGGACTAGATGGCGTTGTGTGATAGTTGTGGAATATTTATTTATTTATTTATTATCCTAAAAAACCAGACTTTGAATTGCCATAAGTATTTTCTCCTATCTACTCTCTCTAGAAATTAAATGCATGGATAACTCTGTGCTGTGTGTGTTATCAATACTTATATAAAACAGAACGTGAAGGATGGTACAAATAAAGCTATATCAACGAAGCCTTGCTATGTGGGACTTCTATTTTTCAGATCAGGGTTTAAAGGAGCCTAGGTGCCCCAAGCTCCAGAATTTATGTGTCATTTTCTTTTCAAATAATTCATTTATTTGAAAAGAAAATGACAACAGGTATATTAATACTAATATCATTATAAAATATTATTATTAAGAAGAAGATGGAATAAAAAAGTGTTGTTGTACAGATGCCAGCAAACCAATCAACTCCAATCTGCAAAATTTTAGCACTCAAAAGTGAACCTTCTTGTATTGTGATTGGGTTGGTTTCATGTGATGACTTTTTTATCTACCTTTTGACATCCATGCGATAGTATTCAGGATCATCCGAAGATTCTGTGTCATCACTCTCTGATGTGGTACTTTCTGGTTTCTCATACTGCAGTAATCGGTCAAGAAGAAAGCTGCGGTCTCTTGATACTTTCAACAGTCTTTTTTGACTAGACCTCAGGGCATCTTGGAAACATTCATTCTCCTAAAAAGAGAGAATGCTAGTGGTTAATTATAAATACAGCTCCGCCTGCTACATATTGAAAATTATTACATGGGAACATAAAATTGAGATAAAAACTATACTCTTTGTTAATCCAGGTTATAAACTGTGTACCAAAAGTCGTCCAAATCTGTTCAGTCAATTTTGCATGAAAGAGTAACAAACGTCCATCTATCCAAACAAACTTTCACATTTATAATATTAGTAGGATAAGTAACACAAATAGCTGTGCTTTAGATATTTTAAACATGACATGTTTGTAAAGATGGAGGGATGGATAGATATTTGTTTAATTTGTTTCTCTTATGCACAAAAACTGTATAGTTTATTAACAGTAATGAAGCTTATACTTATATTAGAATACAGATATGGTATTAACATATAACATAAAAAAATACTGAGTAATTCATTTTAACCATTACTTTATCTAGTATTTTGAATAAGTAAGTCACGATAGGCTGTAGATGTCCTAAAAATTGGTTTGCTTATACATAAACTAGGTATTAGGAATTTATGGCTGAGCTTACATAAATGAGATACTTGAGTTTCTTTTTTAATGCCATGTATTGTGCCCTGTAATTGGGTTCTGGTTCAGCCTCACTGCTGCTGTCACTTGAATATTCTTTGTGAGAGTCACGCGCCTGCGGAGGCTCCGCTGGCGCGTTATTACTCACACTTGCCTCACTTGCTTGCATGTTTGCTATAGAGCGGCAATACCACCCGTCTAGCATTTTCTGTAATAAAACATAACATAAAAGGTTAAGTAGAATTACAGCCATCGTAGGATTACTATACGTTCAATTTCTCTAAATTATTTCGGTTAGAAATAATTCATTCGGTGCAATAATTATTCATATCAGGCGGGTTCTTGCTTTCTTTCCGGAAAACAAACAAAATAAATCCAATAGAAATGGTTGGTTGTTTTAAAACAGCCCAGTAATACAACCTTCGAATAATTTTCCGACGCCAGTATAAAAACTTTGGTAAACACCTAAGAAAATAGTTTATTTTCCTTACAAGATTGTTTTTTCAATGAATTATTTTGGTTACGTTTGGCTGTTGCTTTGTTTGACATTTTCTTCGAGGTTGCCAGCATGGATAATACGCGTTCATTGCAAGTTGTTGCCAGTGTTCGCTGATTGTCAGAACGTAAAACCGACATAGATTTAAGGCCAACACCACACTGTGATTTTTTCCAACCCTGCGTGAGAAAGTTTTCCGTGAGATTTGAAAATGTAGAACTTGAACAAATAGTGCGATTTTTTTATATACAGTGTGTTCTACTCTAAAGAATTTCACACATTTCTTCATCACCGTGCCCTCTACCTTATGAATGAGTTTTAATGTTTGAGTTTGCCTTGTTTCTGTTGGGTGACGAACTATTCCAAAGTGAAAAGGTTATTTTCCCTGAAGAATTAAAAACTTGAATACGACCTCCTTATTCCACTTCATTATGTACACGCACATAAAGGAGTGGACGAACGAGATCACGTGCAAGCGCCGCTGCGGGTGAAATAAACTTATAAAAACAATGCAAACGCGTCGCATCAAGAACTTTTAAGAACGCCTTTAATTTTCCCAACTGCCCATGGATCGGACAGGTGTCAACAGGCAGGCCGTGAAACTACAGCTTTATGCGCAAAGCTGAGGATGTGGCTGACAACTAGAAGAAAAAAACATCTATAAACTATGGAAGGACAATCCTCGACACTACTCAGCACCAAGCACAGAACTATCATGTTATAAATAGAAATAACTCAAAAAAGAACCGTGCCGAATCTTCTTTTTAATTTTGAACGCGGTGGTAATAGACAAAAAGATCAATCTAAAACGTCATTGATTAAAAATTTGGATGGGTTGTCACTAGATGTCTCTTTTTTAAAAATGAAGAGATTGAAGTTCGTAAAAACGAATTTTTTCAGTATAGCTTGCTGCCCTATCATCTAAACGTCAAACATCGTTTTAAGCAATTGCAGCTATGTACAAAGTATACGAGATAATTGTCTTTCGTTGCAAATGACGTTTTGCCTCTGGTACGACTTTATTATAAACCTATAATATTATGTAGGCAGAACATTATCTAAAGATTTGATGAAAAGTTGTATACTTTAAATTTTGACGGGTTATACTGAATTTCGAAATCTTGTTAGTCCAAATTGAACCTTAAGTCTACCGCATGTGTTCTTTCAGCTGAGTGGAGCCGTGTTCGTTGCGGTCAATCTGAACCGGATTGATTCCTCGTGTTGTGATGGCTCTCGGTAGTGAAGTGAATGATAACTCCACAAAAAATGCTCCTCAAAAAGTGAAAAAATGTCCAGCGAACAATACCTTGAGCGACAAGAGTGGCAGTGGTAATGGTAACAATGGTAAGTATTAAATGGTCATGCCCTCAGTTATGTAACATTGAGAACGGTTTTAGAGCTACTATCAGTTTTCCATGTTAAAGTAATTGCTTGTTCCTAATAAGTGCATTTTGGTCATGTGACTTCATTGGATAAATCATGTGATCCATTGATTTTTACGAAAACGCTATGCATTTTCATGACATGCGTACTACTGTAATTTCATATATTTGTATGCATTTAATTTATCAATAAATCTTTGACATTACTTTAGGCCGTAGAGATTTATAGTACAGGAGACCTTGGTGCACATTGTTTGAATTGTAAATTATTACACAACTTCTCATTATGTTACATAGTCATACATTCTTAACTATGTTTTAAGTTTGTATTGTAAGTTCACTATTTAATATTGTCATTCGTGATGTATTTGGTTATCTATCAGCTAATTCTTAATGGAAAGGCAAATATATTAATGTTTTCAAATACTTTGATATTACTAATAGGAATAGTACTGCTATGCTTAATTAAGTATTCAGACCCAAACCATTTTTAATGGCACCATTCCCAACTTTACAATTTTAGTGACCTATGATGACCTCCACTATATATTATTTATTAATGTTTCTGGTGAATGTGTTGTGTTACTGTGTCAATTTTATTCATCAAATCTTTGCCTTATGATTATTTATTGTTCAGAAATAAATAATATTATTTTCTTAACATATTAATTCAATTTTATTGAAATTCATACAGATATGAACATGGAAACAATGTTTAATTTGTTAAAAAGTAAATTGGTTTGAATACTTTCATTATTACAGGCCACCAAGGTTCATTTAATTAAATTGATAAACCATCCATAAAAGAAAGTCTTCATGGAAGAATCTAAAAAATAAATTGCAGTGTTAGAACTTGTGGATATAAATTTATTAAAATAAATAAGAATAAAATTCATGTACTTCAGGTAATAAACCATTTACAAAATGCACTTGAGATTAAAATTACTTTAAATTAAACTATTTTATACATTCATCAATTTAAATATTTTATATACATAGTTTATTTAAATATTACTGGAAGTTAAAAGTAAGTTCTTATCTGATAGTATTATTTTTATAACCACTACTAAGATAATGCTATATACAAGTAGCTACATATAATTCAGTTACTGACCTCACTTAGTTCTTTGAAGATGTTGGGTTATCACATTGTGTTATGTACATTGCTATAAGGGCAAGTTTGTTACATATGCATTGCTTTATATATTCTTAGTTATTGAGTCATGCTGCTTGGTTTAGTAAAAATATATTTTTTTGTTATATAAAAAAACACATAAAAAAATCTTCCTCTGTTAATAAAAGTTCTTGTAATAGATATAAAAACAAATTTAGAGTACTTTGATCTTCATAGTTTAATTGTAGTGTAGTATGTTTATTTTATATTTAAAATAACATGTTATTTTTCAGAATATTTACTTGTATAACCCACAGGGTTATTTAAATGGTTATTTACTTATTTATATGTATGTAGCAGTGTGCATTGCACATAGTGTAGAACAATCTTCATCTAAATTGACCTAGTTTCTCGATAACTACAAATATTTTGTTTAGTGTAAACAGTATGCTGCTGCTCTAGCTTTTAATCATTTATACCTTTTGACTGTTCTATTCATTTAAACCCTCATAAAACTAGATTGTTCATTTCTTTTTAGAGAAACTATAAAAAACTTTTTTATTCATTTCTTTTTAGAGAAACTATAAAAAACTTTTTATTCATTATTATCTTTAGAGCTGTACTTGTGGACGTTTTTTAGATGCCAAGTAGTCTATCTGCTCATACAGCATGTAATGTTTTATGGGGACTGTCAAACTCGTACTGACTAAAATCCACAGTGTCCTTCAATAACCCTTTAGTTTCTGGGTCAGGGTAATTCGTAAGTCACGCGACCCCAGCAGGCTTTAGCCCTCTAGAGGGGGGCCCCGTCATTTTGCTGACACTCTTTAAGTGCGCGTGGAACACAACGTGCTGTCGACCCGAGCATGGTCCATGGTCGGACAGCGAGTCGCCCATTACTCGCCGCCCGCATAGCCGCGCCTACGGTGGCCAGAGATCGTCTAGCGACGTCCGTCGCCGAGGGCGTCTATCACTGCGGCTGGGGTGAAGGGAGTACGCTGTCCTCTCCCTCACGCGGCCTCCGGACTCCTACGCGAGCATGAGTGCTTCGCAGAAGGAGGCGATCGATTCCCATTACGTCTCGCCCCGCAGCATGGCCTCGACCAATGCCGGACGCGAGAGGTCTCAGCCTGTCGCCGTCGCGAGGACACGGCTGTGCTCTGCCCAAGCGGGGCAGTCCTGCACCGTATAGTCCACCGTGTCCTCCGGGCGATCCTCGCAGTTGTGACACCCAGGCGTTTCTTCCCTATCATCACAAGCACTTGGCACAAGTTTCTATACCTACTGTCAAATCAATGAAAAAGTTACATTAGAACAATGGACATGTTCATCAATTAAGATTCAATTGGGGAAGCCCTATGTTAACATGATCTTGTCCTACTCTAATTGAAGTAAAGAATAGTGCGCAAGATGAATAAGGGTGTGGTGTACACGTCGGTAGGCGATACACAATATCGTCACGTCGATGGCGGAAGTACAATTTTGGACATCACTATCAACCTGTTTTTAGATCCACTATTTTTCTGTATGTAGGTAAAAGTTTATCTACATTAGATAATTTTTATCAAAACTGTTGACAGAGAACATTGGAAAGATACCTAGATATTAATACATATACCTAATATGTATATTTACTCAGTAATAAAAAGGTTCAAACTGAGCAAGGCTTTCTTTAGTGAAAATTGTTACAATTTAAAACTAGATGTTAATAGGCAGCAATAGCATTTTATCCGAAATTACGAAATAACTAACGGGAATGTTAGCTACAACTGAAAGTCTAAATATGAAAGTGAAACATTATGGCTAGAGACCTATCTCAATTCTAGCAATGATAACAGCCCCGACTTACAAGGTCGTGGACTCGAATTACTTTGTGTAATATATTTATCGCCACTGCTCTTAAAATGGTGAAGGAAAACAAATAGCGAGAACCAAAATTTCGAAGACATGATTGTGTCCTCTACCAATCCAATATTTTTCCCCCTTTTCCAATATTTTTCATTGCTGCTTCGTCCCTATTGATCGCAGCGTGTGTGTGTTATAGCCTGTTTATTAAAGAAGGCTATAATGTTATAATATAGCTCATAACCCTTCTTCAATCAAACGGACTATAGGACACAAAATGATTTTTTCAAGTCGAACCAGTAGTTCCTGATATTAGCGCGTTCAACCACAGAAACTTTAACAGCTTTATAATATTAGTCTGCCGTTTGAACTTCGCGTTGTCCATCACTTTTTTCTCCAAATCGTTTCACGCTTGTCTCGAGGAAGCGAACGTAACTTATTCACAATCTGGAGTCCAGTAAATTCCTGGGATTATTTATCGGCCCGGAACACACGACTCCAACAGGAAATTCTGTAAGTGCCTGTAACATGCTCAATTAATGAATACCCAAAACATTTTGTGAATTATTATGAGCAGCTGGTTTAGGTCTACCTTTTCAACAAAGCCCCAGTTAACTACCGCGCGTGAAATACCGTTTTGCCCATTCAATATAATGACACTCGTGAACAATAGAACCAAGAAGTTAATAACTTTGAAAACGCTAGTCGAAAGAGAAATCATTAAGGACATATCTGCATTTGGCATACTTGGCAAAGTTTTTATCTTTTTCGGTCATGTCAATGCCCATGACCTTTCATGAATTAAAGTGGAGACAGCAGTATCGAAATCTCGGCTCTGTTCACAGATCAAACTATGCAGCTCTTTGAAGCGAGAAAAAGTAACACGGGTACTTATCCACTGTACTTATTATTATTATGTGCACTGTACTTATAAACCGCAGTGGCTTTAATCGCATCAAATAAGAGAATAGCGCCCTGCACACGTACAGTTCGGACCGCGCATCTTGGACTGCGTTCCAAACCGCAGTTAGATCTGTACAGTTTGGACTGCGGATCAAACTGTTGTGCCAAATACGATTAAAAATGCATTCACGGTTTGGACTGCGGATGAAACTTTCATATCTAGACAAACGTTCCGAACTGTGCGTGTAAATTTGATTTCAAGAGTTTGGACTGCAGTTTGGAGTGGCGCGTGGAACGTTAAAACTTTCAAAAGTTTTTTAGGTAGTAAGAAAAATGGACGATCGTTTGGTCATCGCGTTTAGCTGAATTTGTAGTTAGTTACTTTTGTTCCGTGTCCCCGTTACTTTCATCAAATCTTTGCGAAATGCATCTCTTAAATTCTGTACTTTTTTGCGGACGAAATCGCGATCAGCTAATAAAAAACCCACTGTCTTGCAAAATTCAACAAGCGTCATAATTGCTTTGTTTCTCATATTTCTCTTACTATCTTCTTACGCTTTATCTTCCAGAGACACGGATGTTCTCGGAACAAACGAATGAACTCTGTGATAGCTTTGACGCTCCAAACCGCCAAATGTAATTTACGTTTACACGTGATGCGCGCGTAAAACTGTGAGATATGCGCTTGTGTCGATGTGCCAGATCGGACTGTTAGACCAGCACATCTACACGTACAGTTCGGAGCGAGGGATGGAACGGCGCGTGGTGTTTCCCGCGGTCCGAACTGTACGTGTGCAGGGCGCTAATGGGTAGGTACATCTCTCCAACACTTACCATGAATTGAATTGACAGAATTTTCTATTAGTGCCATGGGGGTATAAGCCTTCGTAATCGGGTTGAAAAAGGCCGCTCCAAAGGTCTCCGCGTGAGTCCGACAGTGCTAAGTTTGACTGAGGAGCCTAGCTAGTGGGAACACGTAGAAGACTGCTCGAATTTCGCTATCCCGTGATACATTTTCTAAGAAATTCTATATCGTTCGTCCATATCGTTTTTCTATTTCATCACTTTGACAAAAAGTTGGAGATTGATATCTTTAAAAAATACAGATTTTTTCAAAGTTAAAACAAGATGAATATCTCAATGACCTCCAGTGGGGCTGTCTGTCATTTGGTCATTTTTTGTTCGTAGAAAACTGGGTATAATATATTATAAATAACACTTGGTGGTTCGAAAGCATGAAACATGTGTATGTCATATGCTGTCTGTAAACGTGGCAGGTTAAACGATGTATAATTATCTATCTATCTACCCTTCAAGCCAATGTACACATGATGTGTATTTGTATAGACTCATATGATGATAGACGTACTCCTTGCTCGACCATTCGTATCGATCAGTGAATTTTTGAACAGCCTGCTTACCGACGACTTATTCTTGTGTAGTCTTTATAGGGTTAAGAGGTTAAAAAAGCAATGTCATAATGGAACCTTATCATAGCAAGTATTGGATTATTTTGAGCTGTTGTCGGAAAATAACTAGCACTCCGCCCGCGACTTTGTCTGTTAGAATTTCGTATTTTTCTCTATCCATATTATTTGCTGTTGGAATTTCCAAAAAATGATGAATTTTATATTCGGTTTCATATAAACTGTCATCCCATTTATAAACCCCTTTAGGGATGAATTTTCTAGAACCCCTTCTTAGTGCACACTTTCGTTATATAAGGAATTTTCTTCTTTTATATGTGAAAATAATAAAAATATTATAGATGTGTGTGGTTATGATTGATCCATTGTGGGTACACAAACTTCTTGATAACAATTTAAGTATGTGATGTGGTTTCTGCTCACAGATAAGAATGACTATTGGCTATTGGTATCGGCTGTTGATAAGTGTTAAGTTGATGCTAGTTTTCAGTAACGCTAAGCGGCACTATAGGCATTTATTTAGAAGTCACCTTCGACTAAGTACATATCGACGATGAAGAGTCAATAAATAATAACTGCAAAAACGCAACTTTACAGGAGGCGAAAAAAACGTTTCATGTCCGTTTAATTATTTTTTTAGTATATTTGATTTTTTAAATGTTTTATGTAAACTGACTACAATATTATACTTATGACTACAATATTAATATATTAATGAATGATTTTATTAGTTTTTAGATATATTTTAGATAGATTTTATTAGTATTTATTGCCATCGTAAATGACGTAACACCACTTAGTATATATTGCAATAATTGTTTATCTTGCAAAATTAATAAGAAACAGACCTAAGATCTTTGTCAGCATGTGCATTACTCTATTCTACAATAAATAATGCAATAAAACAAAAATGGCCAAAATGTTAGATATTATATATTGACTCTTCATCGTCGATATGTAACTACAGGTAAACCTGTTGCCATCGGCTTTGCCTAACTTTTTAACTAATTTGCAACTAATTTTGCGTGACAGAGTAACAAACGTCCAATGCTAACTTTCGCATTAATAATATTAGAAGCAAGATGCACCATAAATACGATTTTAAATATAGAAACGTGCTTACACTTACGCACTGTAATTAGCCATATCGGTTAATAACTTAAGGGTTTTTTGACGAATAAACGATGATAAACCATAATGGCATACGGATGAGATTTAAAAAGCTTCTTACCGGTAACCGTTCAGTGATAATTTGTGTCCGGTTACGGAATTTGTATGTTGCTTCAAACGTCGGCGTCGTGAGCTCCTAATTTGAAGTAACACGTTGCTCAATAATAGAGACTTCTTGCAGTATTCTTGACTCGTTCGTATTTGGTGAAATAATGTTCGTGGATTTCTGAGCTAAACTTGAGATTCCAAGATTATGCATCCTATGCCGATAATTTTATTTTAAGTAGGTAATCACTGGAATGCTAATAGCTGTGTTTTGGTCCAACCAAATCGACACCTACTTTTTACAATTAGGCGCTTGAATACGTCAGGCGTTAAGTTAGTTAAAATTAAACTGTTCCGTCAATTTCATTCAGAATGGCCGGAAATACTTTAATGCTTACGAAATGGAGCAAAAAGGTCGAGTAGAAAAGTAAATGTTGTCGCTGTGTAAAATGTGGGATTAATTGGAGTTCCGCTGAGGGAAAGCGATAGAGCTATACAAAGTCATCTAGCGCTATCTCGTTCCCACAGCTGAACTACTCACGTTTTAAGACGTCGTGGTAGGCTACCAGGATCGTCATCATCCTTCCATTCCTCACACAGTCCCTCCATGTTTTCTTTGGCCTCCCTCTTCCTCTCCATCCATCAACATTCATAACCATCACTCTCTTAGTCACATAAGTGTCATCTCTCTTCATCACATGTCCATACCGAAATCCCTAATTTTTTTTCTGTAACATGCGCCACTTTCAAAAATCTGCATTCTTGTCACTCCACACATCCATCTCAACATTCTCATCTCCGTTACAATCGTTTTTCATTCATCTTTTTCACAGTCTAGCATTCCGATATATACAGTACGATAAGTCTAATCACGGACTTGTATATTTTTCCCTTTGACCTCTCGGGCGATTTATAATTGAAAATGATAAAAATCAACGTCCAATGAGCGACTGTCTGTTATGTACGACGTGTGTACGTAAGGCGCTGGGGCGTTTTCGCTTATGTACACCTGGGTGTACGTAACGCGCCCGAGAGGTTAACTTGAGCACCCGTGGGTCACAAGTTGTTTCAGTCACCTGTCGCCATTTCATACATCTTGAGTTGATCCGGTGTGTTATGTCCCTTTCTACTTATGTCACCTGTCAGGATCCTGCCAACTAACATTTTGTTGACAAAACAATAGTATAAATGAATTATTTATATTCATGAGTTACGCGAATTACGTATACTGCAGACGGTGGATCGAAAAAAAACCAATTGATTTTATAAACTAATTTAATAAAAGAAAAACTACAATTAAAAGTGGTGAAACCTATTCGATACAAGAATATGGAATGACATAAAAATTACTTAAAAATAACTAAATGCTATTATTGAATATCGCTGCATCGGCGGCTCGTGACGGGACGGATGTCTACGCTGCAGTTTCTATGCGCCTGGCGTAAACACGTAGGAATCTGCGGGGTCGACGATATTCCTTAGGGTTCCGTACTTAACACCTCCATCCGCAGATCAGCAACTATTTGCTCATGTTGAGAGAAAATGTTGCTGGAGCTTCATCTCGTTTTCGGATCACATCTTCAAATGCATGAATTTTAGGAATGTGTTGCTCTTCTTTGTTGCTGGTTCTAAGATTCCAACATTTATATCTGCGGCTTATAACCAGGATGATAAGTATGGTTGCGCATACTACTATGATGTAGAATGGTATGGTAGTATGATATAAGATGACCGGCTGAGTCTGGTCGATCTGGATTGGATTTTCCATCAATACTTTATTCTGGATGCTGTGAAGTTCTTCCAAGTTAACTGAATTGAAGCCGATGATGTGAGTGGAGTTGAATGTTTGATTCATGTCGTTATAAGGAATCTTTGATAGCTTCAGTGGCTGCCCTTTTATCTCGTTGTTGTCGTTGACGATGGTGAATTCAGCTGTTTCCAGATAGCAGTCCATAGGTATGGTGACGAGATAACTTCCTTGCAGAATATTAAAGTCTTTTCTGCCGCAGGCTAACTGTACTTTGGTCGGTTGGGGCAATGAGATGACGTAGTGTTGATCGTCCAGTTTTTCAACTGCTTGCTTGGAGAGTGAAATCTTGGTGAATTTGCAAGTGTCTTCTAGATCTTGATTGAGGATGAGCTCCTGGATGCAATCAGGCTTCGTCCGGATCTGATGACTGGTCTTCTTTTCACAGAGATGTATATTACTGTACTTCGGGCATTCAGCCTCTATGTACACGAATGATTTCTCGTTTGTTGCTATATAGGGAAAGGAAGGAATAAGGGCAAGTTGTTTCTTATTAGGTACGATTGACAATCTGTATAAATCATAAGGGTCTTTAGCTACTATAGGAAAACTGTATATTATAACTATTCTCTTTTCAATAAAATAAGAACCTGGTTTTATAAGGTTATAATACTCTCGTAATTCTAGATTTAAGATTTGATCTGTATTGTATATTGATCTTAGCCTATCTATCATTGATCTTAACACTTCTATGTCAATCATAGAGTGATGGGTGCTGGACGCACGTATAAAAGCCATTATATTTTCTAATCTAATTATCTCAAGCATTAAATCTTCGACGTTATTAGTAATGATTCCTAAAATTTGGGCAAACTTTGCAAATTTTATTAAACTGTAATCTGTATAAGCATTTTTCTGTAAAAGTAGTTCCAACGTAGCATTAACTCTTTCTTGATTTTTAGTGATCTGGTCCAAGACGGTACCATGTTGGGTCATCCATTCTTTACTTAGACTAATATGGTTGTTAAATTCAGATACAATTTTATTTTCATTATTTTGTAAAGTTTTAATTGCTTCGTCATATTTCAGGGCATCTAGATAGTCTAGGTTGCCAGTAACACTTTTAACTACTGACCCAAGGCCATCTACAAGACCTCTTCTGACTCTAACAGGTTCCAGAGATTTTACTTGTAACAGTACTTTACTAAGTTTTTCAGTAAGATAGTCAATCTGATATTCGTAAAGCATGTAAGTCTCGTTAGTAAGTCTAGTTCTGAAAGTTTTTAGTTGCGTCTGTACGGAATTTATCTTATCTTCGATGTCAGTTAACTGTATATACTGTATGAACGAGTGGTAATGTGTGGTTAGTCTGGTTGGTCCTAATCTGTAAGGTAACAGTCCTGGTCCATCGGCTAAAGTCTCAAGTCTTATCTCCTGAGGGTGAGTCGCATGGAATGTCAGTAACAGCAGGATCCTGTAACAATTGACTTGTTTTAGGAACACGTTTCAGCCGTGCTTTGGCTACAGGGCCACGTTTTTTAGAAGTATATATGTGTATAGGCAGATCAGCGAGTACAGTGTCTTGCGTATAACGTGGTGCAGCTTTCTGACGACTAGCAAAGGGGTTTTTAACAAAAACTTGCTGCTGAGGGGAATATTCTACTTCGGGTTCGCGATTTTTATTCCTGTTGTTAATTAAGGTTGTACGATTGCCTAGAGATGAGTCATTAATAATTTCATAAACTTGCTTCATCTGCTGTCTATGATTCTGCGCGTATTGTTGTAAGATGTGTTCAGTCAGGTCAATGTCGATTGGGTCTCTAGGGTCGAAATGTCCGGTTAATAAATCAAATGGTCTGCACTTCGTAAAGCTGTGGATAGAACTATTATATGCTATGATGGCGTATGGCATAAGATTAACTACAGGTTCATCTTTATTTTGCAGTTTCAGTATTCTTATGTGCTCCAACAAGGTTGAGTGAAAACGTTCGATGTTGCCATTGTCATTTGGACTATGAGGTAGAATTTTATGGTGAATTATCTTATGAAGACGTAAAAACTCGGAGAAAAGTTGGTTCGTGAATTCGGTGCCATTATCAGTGATAATTGTCATAGGTAGTCCATGATGGGTACAGAAACGCAATAGTGCTTGTATTATGCTAATAGCGGTACCGTCACGCAAATGATATGCCTGAGCATATTTTGTGAAGACATCTATGAAGGTTACATATTTTTCATTATGAACTGTAAAGAGGTCCATATGAATAACTTCAAGTGGTTTGGTAGCTGGTGGCACTATATTAAATTGGGGTCTAATTGGGTTCCTGTCGTATTTAGCTTGACCACAGATGGTACATTCGTTAATGAATTTAGTGATTTGTTCTTTCATTTTGGGCCAGAAATATTTTCGAGATAGAGCTAAATGACATTCATTTATACCACGGTGGTTCGTCTTACCGTCATGGTAGTGTCGGATAATGTCTTGTTGTCGGAGATATTCTTTAACATTCTCGAGTTCAGTCTTGGCTAATACTAAGTTTAGTGAGGAACTTCTAAATTTTTCTTGGATTATGGGTATTATTGAATACATAGCTAAAGGTGGATTGATCAAGATCGCTGTTTTGACTTTAGGATTTACGTATTCTTTGATAGCGTTTATAACGTCGCTCTCTAGGTTAGATTCTGATATTTGAACCGCAATCCGAGTATGATTTTCAAATGGTTTTGTTACTGTCGGTCGGCGTTTCATGTCACCTACTATGGTAAAGTGAATCTGTCGATGGAATTTATTGAGAGGATCATCTATAATAGGGATTTCAAGAATTGGATGTTCATTACTGGTATGCACTGTTTCAGTCGAAGAATTTGTTGGTGGAGGTGGTGCCACTGATGGATTGTTGAACATTGATCTGAGGTCATTAGTACTTTCAGTCACTGAGTCAGCGTCAGTCAAGATATTTACTGGTGGAGGTGATGCCTCTGGTGGATTGTTTATCATTGAGCTGAGATTCTTAATGTTCGTAATCAATGAGGTGATTTCATCTGTTTCCTCATTATGAATTTCTACACGAGAGAGTGCATCAGCATTAGTATTGCATTTTCCTTTCTTGTATACTACAGTAAAGTCATATTCGCTTAGTCTGAGTCGCCATCTAGTCAGTCGGGAATTTGGTTCTCTTAAGTTCATCATCCATTGCAAGGGTTTGTGGTCAGTAATTACTTTAAATTTTCTACCGAAAAGATAGGGTCGGAAGTATTTAGTGGCCCAGACAATGGCCAGCAACTCTTTCTCGATGGTACTATAGTTTAGTTCACTTTCATTAAGTGTGCGCGAAGCGTAACAGACGGGTTTGTCAGAACCTATAGGTCCTTGAGATAAAACAGCTCCAATAGCTACATTAGAGGCGTCTGTTGTGAGATTAAATTCTTTTTTAAAGTCTGGGTATTGTAAAATAGGGTCATTGGTTAGTAAGGTCTTACAGGTTTCAAAGGCATGGACATATTCAGGGCTATGAGTAACTTTATTGCCTTTCTTTAGACATAGCGTGAGTGGTTTGGTGATTCGAGCAAAATCGGGGATAAATTTTCGGTAATAACCTAAAAGTCCCAAAAATTGTTTAATTTCCTTAGGGGTATTTGGAATTGGATATTTTTGGATTGCTGAAATCTTGTCGGGATTCGGCTTGATGCCATCTCTACTAATTATATGTCCCAAATAAGCGGTCTCAAGCTTCAAAAATTCGGACTTATCCATTTGAATTTTGAAGTTGGATTCTCTAAGTCTTTGGAAGACTTTTTCCAGATTATCCATGTGCTCTTGAAGAGAGGTGCTAAAGACGATAATGTCATCTAAATATACGAGGCAGATGTTATTTTGAAGGCCTCTTAAAACATTGTCCATAACCCGTTGGAAGGTGGACGGTGAATTTTTTAATCCCATGGGCATTCTAAGGAATTCAAAATGCCCGTGTTCGACATTAAAGGCAGTCTTTGGTATGTCCTGAGGGTCCATCTCCACTTGGTAGAACCCACTTGCCAGATCTAGGGTTGTAAAATATTGGCACTTGCCTAATTTATCAAGGACGTCACTGATATTTGGTATGGGGTACTTGTCGTCTATCGTTTTTTCGTTTAATTTACGAAAATCAACCACGAGACGCCATTTCTGCTTTCCAGATGCGTCAATTTTTTTGGGCACAACCCAAATGGGTGAGCTCCACGCAGAATCTGAAGGTCTTATAATACCCTGTTGTAACATTTTGGAAATTTGATCTCTAACTTCTTCGCGATGAACGAATGGATATCGATAGCTCTTAGTATACGCGGGAATTTCGTCTGTTGTTCTTATACGATGTTTGATTTTGTTTGTGAATGTTAGTGGTTCTCCGTCGATGTAAAATACGTCTGCATAGCGAGAGCAAAGCGTTGTAAGGTTAGCCTTTTCTTCTGCATTAAGATGGTCAGTACGCAAACGCGATAATACATTATCTACGCGGTTCGATTGTTTGACTTGGGTGCACTTAGCATTGAACAATTCAGCACGAGTTGGTTGGTCTAACGAAAATATTACATCATTAGGTGTTGGATTTTCTAGCTCTACATATCCGCGGCTATTAGTAACAGTGGTAAGGCATTCGTGAATAATACAGTTGCAAAAAACTTGTTCGCTAACTAAAACATCGCCATCCGGGGCGTTTATAGGTATTCTAACTAATTTGGAACTATTGGCGGGGATAATATCTTCATACAGATTTACATTCCGTGAATTATACACCTTAATTTTATTCGTAGCGGTACGCGTAACTAATTGAAAATCTTTTAAATCAATTTTAGCCTCCCATTTGGATAGTAAGTCTAATCCTATTAGGCCATCAAAGTAATCGTGAAAACGGTAAACGAATAATTTTATATAGTCGGTCTCGTTAAATTCATTAAAACACGGCAGCGTTATGGAATAGTCATTTCTGCTAACGCCATGTACGTTTGTCACCTCGAAAGGGTCATAGTTAAGGGGATAGTCATAGAAAAATCTTTGAACAGCTTCGGGGCTAATAAACGACTGGTTAGCGCCAGTGTCAATCAAAAATTTTAGAGGAGGGCTAGAAATTTCTATGTAGGGTAATTGTCTTTGGGTCTGTAAGTTAAGGTCTATCTTTGCTCTTTGGATGTCTGGTCCTTCTGAAAATTTTGGTTCTGAGTTTGGTTTGCACCGCTAGGGCCTGGTTGTGGCTCTGACGCACTTGCTACCTGGTTATCAGATGTTGCATTACCGTCGGTCATGTTATTATAGTCATAGTCACAAACAATGTAACAGTCAGTACCGTCCGTGTAGTAATCGTATACCGGCTCATAGTAATAGTCAGCAGAATAGTAAGAATTGTCAGGCAAAGCAAGTTCACTGAGGTTTAACTCGCGCGGCACGGGTAATGGTTTCGGAATAAAATGTTGAACACCACTCATGGGTTTCGGACCCGAGTTCTGTGGCGGATTATTCCTGGGTTGCAATTTAAAAACGTTGCTTTGGGGATGGTAATTTGGCAAAGGTGCACGGAACATTTGCTGGGTTCGGGTAGGCATTCGGTTTTGTTGCTGATTGGGCATGTTAAATTTAAAAGCTTGAGGCTGTGGTTGATAGCCACGCTGTCCTGCTGGAGCAGGCCAATTAAGTACTGGGGGTCGCGGAACGTTTAACGCGTTGGTCGGCATAGTAGGCATCACAGAAGGTTTAAACAAAATTTTAGGTGCACTCTGAGCAGTTTGAGCCTTTGGGGCATCATTACGCTGCTGCAGGTACATTATATTTAATTCTTCTTGCACGAACTCTAGAGCTTTTTCTATAGTTTCCGGACGCATACACCTTATACGTGAGCCTAATGGTTCTTTTAATCCGCGTACGAAAGCCTGCATAGTGACTTTCTTATAAAGTGTCCGTTTCGCTTCGATAGTCGTTGGTAAGGTCTCATGTAACGTTACGTAGGTCATTAAAGTACTGAACAAGGTTTGACATTCATCGTAAAATTCCTGCGGGGTCTTAGTACCTTGCGTAGCCAACGAGAGGTCATTGTATAAAGCCGTTTCGTCTCTCTGATCAGAGAAGTTATTAATTAGAGCTGATCTTATACCTGCCCAAGTTTCAGGAATACCATTAGAGTTGATTGTGGATGCGGCAGTCCCTGTGATCTTATTTAATATGCCGTTTAAAAGACATAGGTTGCCTAGCTCGCTGCCTGGATCTGCGCTTGCATATTGAGTTACTATCCGGTCACAGATGTTAATAAATCTAGTCAGCACGTTAGGGTTTCCGTCAAAATCGGGCACGAGGCGTAAGGCCTTGAAAATTACGTCAGGGTCGTAAGGCATTTTAGGTTCAAATAAACTATTCAAATTTAAATCTAATTCACTATCTAAATCTCTGCTAATATCTACTATATGTCGGCGCGCCTGTCGTGATGCAGGTTCCCGGGGAGTAGATCTTTCGCGATGAAAAATCTTGGACATAAAAGTAACTTAGGAATAGAAAGGAAGCAACACGAGAAAGATTCTAGTGTACTCACATATGTTTCATCTCTGGTTCTTCTCCGTGAATCAATGTCTGGATTCTCCACGCGGCTCCGCAGCAATACCGTAGATTCTGGATACTCGTGACGTGACTTGATAGCCACCCGGGTGACTCGCGATCGTGGTTATCGATATGAGATGACTCTAACGCGATTCGCGAACCGGCCCGCGAGTATCCTACCGACTGCGCCAATTACGTATACTGCAGACGGTGGATCGAAAAAAAACCAATTGATTTTATAAACTAATTTAATAAAAGAAAAACTACAATTAAAAGTGGTGAAACCTATTCGATACAAGAATATGGAATGACATAAAAATTACTTAAAAATAACTAAATGCTATTATTGAATATCGCTGCATCGGCGGCTCGTGACGGGACGGATGTCTACGCTGCAGTTTCTATGCGCCTGGCGTAAACACGTAGGAATCTGCGGGGTCGACGATATTCCTTAGGGTTCCGTACTTAACACGCGTAGGAATTGTAATAAATTAATGATGGAACATATACATTGCAGATGGTGCAAAGTATTGCATCCTGTCTCTTAGTATATTTGATCCTCGTTTGTAACATGGTTGCTCATCCATCATCATCCTGCGCGTTTTGTGTCTAAATTAAATTCATAAAAAAGGGGCAACCACTCCTATTTTCTATTCTTGACATCACCATGTGCATTTTGTAAAATAATAGGACTATGTAAAAACGGCTCTGATAGGACGTATTCTTGGCTCCTTCACTGTTTGTAAAAGACAAGCTGTATTTCTATTTAAAGTTTATTCACATGGTAACGCAGTTCAACAACCTTTCGGAAACCAAAAGGGTTTGTGAATTCTTAATATTAGCAGAAAGATAACGTAATATTATTCAATACGATTACATAATTTACACTCTTTTTGGAAAAGGGAAAAAAAACAAACCTGGGCGATAATTAAAAACTTTTTTGTGTGAAGTCATATCACTATAAACATGTCAAATTATTATTTTTTGTATAGATCTGAAAAAATATCTTCCTCATATTTAATAATTTATTATACGATATTCGTTGTTACTACGGAAATACATATTTGGTTGTTGTGCGATTGTGTTAGAGATTGTCACGTACTATGTGTTTTATAAAGGATACAAAGGTAAGGTCAAGGAATGAGAGCGCAAAATAATCAATGATCTAAGGTTAAATATTCAGCGATCGTCGCCGGCGCTGACGGGCTTGTTTTTGTTTGCATAATTCATTGATCGATTCAGTTCAGTGCTGCTCGCACCGTGAGCAACTGACGCGGTGTTTATCTGATGAATCAATATTTCCGCCTATGCGCCTTGACGTCAAACTTTCAATAAAATATATTACAATACTAGCTCGCTCCCGCTGCTTCACTCGCGTTAATTTAAAATCGCACAATCAATGTGGATCGTACTTACATGTGGGGGCCATTTAAAATATGTTATTTTTGTTTCTCATTGAACTTGCATTGAACAGTACTTTTTTGCGGGATGTAAGCAATCCTAAATTCATGTCTGTAAACCCAACAACCTGTATGCAAAATTATATTATTAGTTCGGATAGTTAGTAATAGTAATCAGAAGTACCTTAGTAAATAATAATATCCAAATATTATTAGGTAATATTTATATGAGGCAGGCTACAATTCCTCTGCCCTAATTTATTTACGGTCGGCTTAGTATCTCTTCTTCTGCGTACTTCTATAATAGTCGTCATAATAATTGATTAGCTTTGACTAAAACTATTCCAAAACGGCCTTTTTAGTACGTAATGGTTTCGGACAGGTCCCTTAAAGTGCACGAGGAATTACACAGAGTACAAGCCAGGAGTTGTGCCATCGCTTGTGATGAGGCTCCGCCTTCGCAGTCCTTTCTGTTCTCGAAATGAGAGTTAAGACAACTTAAGATTTTTCGATTTTTTTTTTAAATAAATAAATGATACCCTCAAGACATAATGTCTGATGGTCGCTGAAAGAACATTAATATACCCCTACTCTAGTAAAAAATTCTTACTTCAAGTCAACTTTCCTAACGACATTTTCCTTATTTATCTCCATCAGGCATATGTGATGTTCTATGATTTTTGTAGCACCGTATTGCTGTGTGATCATTTTAACACGAGCTTATGAATATTAAAACTGAAACGTACTGTACATTCTCTTCATAATAAGCGTTTAGCACTTGTTCGAAATATTCAAATGTATTACGGTTAGCGAAGACACTTGATCACTCCATGACAGGCATAGGATGTGAGACACCGTGTGGTTCAACGGTGATAGCAAACCAAAGGAAATGGTGTCAACGGCAGTTTATCAAGCATTCTGATTTTCTACTTATCTTGAGTCCCAGGCGCTATGTTGTTATCTTGTTTGGTAAAGGTACGGAAGATAACATCATTTCGATGATAACATTTATCTTCCCGTTCTCGTGTAAGAATAATATTTTGCTGGTTTATAAAATTTTCAGTTTAAATTTTCTACATCACAACACATTAATTTATCAGCTATAAAAGTGATTGTTTCATTAATAACGGGATTAGGTGCATTTGTGCAAGTGCATATCTACATTTTTTACAATAGGTAGATACCTGCCTACCTACCTAATTAAAAAGATGAATTGTAAAATTCTGTATGTATACACATACAGAATTTTACAATTCATCTTTTTAATTTTGTTACTGTTATCAGCTTAATGATAATTACATTAATTATGCTAGTGTTATCCTTATCACTGTCATATGAATAACTGTGTCACAAAATAAGTGTTAATGGGTCAAGCTAGTTTATAATATCTATGCGAGATTGCGTGACAATAGTAGACTGCTCACTTAGGGATGTTGTTAAATTAAATGCAAATCATAAACACCGCCGTATAAACCTACATCGTAAAGCAACAATTTATCCAGCATAAATCATGTTACTTAGCGCCTCGCTTTACTTACATACCTATTTGCTCAATGCTTGACTCTGTAATAGCATGTATTCTTGCAGCGCGATTAAAGGGAACATACGAGTTACTGATAAATCGGTCTCGTTCAAGAGATAGATAAAAACAAATACGCGGTCAAACTGAGTTTGCGCGTAAGTTGGTGTTGCGTATGGACAACATCGATGGCGTCTATTGTTGGCGGCATCCCGTTGCCATCTATTATTGACTCGACGCTGGAGATAGTTGGCGGTGCGCCAGCGCAGACCACGTGTGTGCCCGTCACGGGACGAGACATGCGCATCTGAGTCCAACCAGCGCGCCTCCTGCGCGCACGTCCCGCTCCCGTGTGCGCTTACTACCGCTGTTAGCCTAAAAACCTGTTTCGATGCCTGTTTTTATACAAGCCAACTACGGCGGCTACGGTTATACATAGAAATAACGAGCACATACTCGAATATTTGATCTACATAAGAGTACTTAGTGCTATTATAAACCAGGCTTACCTATATATCTACTCGATGATCAGCATAGCAAACTTTAGGATGCTAAATAACTTTCAAGTTAATTTTGAAAGATAATTACCAAGGTAACAATATTTCCTTGTTGTAGCTGAAAGACAAGATAAACAGTCGGCAAAAATGAAGAATGATAAGAAGGAAGTTTGCGTAAAGCCGGTGGTTTGTAGTAATGGGCACGCGAGTACACCTAACGGGCGAACGGAAGACGAGGGCGATGGCGGCAGCGCGCCGGCACCACGTGTGTCCTATGCGGCTGCAGCTCGCAAACCACCTTCGCCACAAACCAACAATACACCCGCGCCCTTCCCCCCTAGTTCAGGTTACTATAACATTTGACATTTCATTCCCGTTCGATGTGTCATTTAATATCTGAGGGCATTGCATGATTATATAGTAGCATATGCAGCTCTTTTATGTTGATCGGTTACTCTAATAAATGTAATAACACTTACAGATTCACAGAAGATAAAGGCTAATGGTGAGAAGTTGTCGCAACCGAAATCCGGACATTGTACAATGAAAGTAAATGGAGAAGGTCTTATATCCAGCAATAATGGTAGTAAAGATGATAAAATAGGAACCAAAGAACCAATAGTAAACGGCACAGACAAAACTGATACCATTGTCAATGGTGACCCACAAAAAGAATTAGATTGTGATATTAGTAGTAGTGATAATACTAAAGTAGTTTCTAATGGAATTAACAGTGACTCCGATGATCCTAAAACTAATAAGTCTGAAGAAAAACCCGAAGTAAGAAAACTGGTTTGTCCCAATAAGTCTGAAGGAAAACTTTCAGCAGAAAATAAGAAAGATAAAAAGACAAAAATGGTGGATAAATCTGGTGATTCGGAAAAGAAAAAGGAACCGGCAAAAGACAAAAAACCTGAAAAGAAAAAAGATACAAAAGATGACGGTACTGTACATAAAATAGATGACGCGGATAAAATAAATGGAGACAGTAGTAATAAAGCATTAAATGGAGATAGAGACAGAGAATCTTCGCCAAGCGAAGACGGAGATGAGAAGAAGCGAGATGCCGAAGTTGTGTTCATTCAAGACATGGGCTTTACTGTAAAGATTGTGAGTCCTGGAGCCGAGCCCTTAGACATTCAGGTAAGAAAAAAACTCAATAAACAAAATTAGAAAACGTTACATTGCAAAAAATATTGATAAGTAATTTCATTTACCAATCAATTTTATAGGTCTCTAGTATGGAGCTCGTACAAGAAATCCATCAGGTGTTGATGGATCGCGAAGACTCGTGTCACAGGACTTGCTTCTCTTTACAATTAGATGGCGTCACACTGGACAATTTTGCGGAGCTCAAGAATATTGAAGGATTAAAAGAGGGATCCGTCATAAAAGTATGTAGCAATCTTATTTATGCTAATTTATTTAGACATTTTAAAACAATAGAATTATTGCCATGTTTCTGGTATACCGCGAACTATGTAACGATTGTATTTTATAGTTTATATGTTTTATATTTAGGTGGTAGAAGAACCATACACAATGCGTGAGGCCCGGATCCACGTCCGTCATGTCCGAGATCTTCTCAAGTCCATAGACTACACAGATGCTTACGCCGGTCAAGAATGCAGTTCCTTAGCCTTCCTCAACGTCATCACACAAGGAGACATTTTAGGTGAACTTTCAAACTCGTTTTGTTTTTAAACAAATGCATTTTAGACATGCTATTTGCAAGTAGTATATGCTATTTGTAAGTGCAGGTGAATAATTTAACTGAGTCCCTGAATGTATGTACACGTTGGTATTAGCGCATAATACAATACCTTTATTATTAGTTACGTCTACAAACGTATGACTTAATATTGCTAACAGAGTATTTGTCACGGCACATAAACAAATCTTACATATGAAATACAAGCACAATGCATTGTGATATTATGCAAACTATTATGTCAGAGCATATAAAGCTTAATTGTGGTAATATTATTGATTTATAGAGAAGAAAAAGTCCCGTCCTGAGAGTGTAGATTGCACTCCACCAGATTACATAATGCCGGGCAGCACCGAGCGCCCACTACTGCCGCTGCATCCAGGACTTACCAAAGAAAATAAGGCTCCACAATGTTTGAAGGTAAATCTTTGAAATATGAATAAGCTTTGATACAAACCACACAGAATTTAACAAACTAGAAATAAGTATTCAATAGATAACAATAGTGGAAACTCATATAACTAATACTAAAAAATAGACGGCTAACTTTTACACAATTTTCTATGCTTTTTAATCGAAGGTTCCGAAAATAAGTTTTGGAATCTACAGACATGTACTATTAACATAATATTATAGGTTGTTAACTGGATGACGTTTAATGCCAGGTCCTAACAACGTCGGGCTGGAACCCGCCTCCAGGGCCGCGCAAGATGTGCGGAGACCTTCTGTACCTGCATGTGGTCACGCTCGAAGACCGCCACTTTCACATCACGGCATGTCCCAGAGGATTCTACCTTAACCAGTAATTATTACACACATTTTTACTAATAGACACGTGGTTTTCCTTACCACGTTTATTGCCTTGTCTCAAATGGATAACAACAAAACTTATTCATTTATGGACATTCTATTCAATTTTCCGTATAATTCAAAGTAGTGACGACCACATGTTGCTCCTTGAATATCTTCAGAAAATGAAACCATCTGTCTATGACAGGAAACCTTATAGCGCCGAATTAATCTATATTAAACACTTTATGGTCTCTATCTGTCAGTTAGATTACAGAAGATACCACAAATTGCTGGTCAAATTCCATGTAGATGTTATAACTTGTACTCAGTTATCTAAATAATCCCATGAGGTGACTCGTTAAATTTGTGCAGATAATTTGTATGGTTGCGTCATGCCACTGCGTCATATCAACTTAAATGTTTACTTGCCAGTTTAAATTTATGGTATCAATTGCTATCTTTAGTATTGTTAAAAAATTCTCTTTGTGTCATAGACATATTTTTTTTAGCGTCGTAACGTCATCAAATGAGTCCTCCCACCCAAGGCAGAGCGGGACGGACTATCAGACTCATACTGACTAAAATCCACGGTGTTCTTCGATAGCCCTTTACGTTCGTGGGGGCCCCGTCATTATGCTCACACTCCTTGAGGCTCCCGTGGAAAACAATGCGCCATCGACCTGGGCATGGTCCATGCTCAGACAGCGAGTCACCCATTATTCGCCGCCCGCATGCCCGCACCTACGGTGGCCGGAGATCGTCTGCCGTGGGCCATAGACATAGGCCGATTTGTCGCCGGCCTTATGTTTTACCGTCCTCTCTTGTCGGTTATGGCCTTTATTAACGAGTGTTTACCTAAATACACAGAGGACCTTCAAAGCAGGCTTAATATTATAGGGATTACCTAAGCTTAGACTTCGTTATTGTCCGATGTTCAGTTGACCATGAGACTGCTATCAATCAAATGTAAGCCCTCGACAGCTATCACCATTGTCTTTGACCTATGTCGTATTTTACGAGGACGGTATAAAGCAATTTGATAAATAACAATTTGGAGGCGATCTTATCTTCTATATACTATAATAAATCTGTAGAAGGGTCAATTCTGTACATTGAAAATATTGAAAAAATAAATAGCGGGGGGTGTTGCTGGATCGATACAAAACCCAAATATATTATTAAAAAAATTTTTGACTGTCTGTCTGTCTGTCTGTCTGTCTGTCTGTCTGTTTGTGCAGGCATCACGTGAAAACTAACGGTTCGATTTCGATGAAACTTGGTATAATTATTCCTTATTATCCTGGGCATAACATAGGATACTTTTTATCCTGGAAAAATACGTAGAAAAAAAATCTTATTTTTCAGTTTTATTCATAGACGTTGTTCTGTAGAACCGCGAACACACGTTGCATTACCCGCAGTGGATTCAGCGCCGTAATATTTATAAGATGTCATTGTCAGAGTTACTCAAAATGGGGAAATAAACCATCCACGCGAAGACCGACATCCGCGCGGACGGAGTCGCGGGCGGAAGCTAGTATTTAATAATATCATTTTTCCAGGTCCACCGAAGAAGTGTTTAACCCTCGTCCGGCGACGCCATCGTTACTATGTCACTCGTTGATCGAGTTGCTGAGCATAGTGTCGCCGGCGTTCAAGCGCAACTTCGCTCTGGTGCAGAAGAAGCGCATGCAGAAGCATCCCTTCGAGAGGGTGGCCACGCCCTACCAGGTGTACCAGTGGGCTAGCCCCATGCTCGACCACACCGTCGATGCCATTCGCGCTGAAGACAGTAAGTTTTATGTTACTACTAGCTTATGCCTGCGGCTTCTACCGCGTTCGATAGTTGTCCCACGGGGTAATACTACAAGGATACAAGAATCCTATGTAAATCCAGGTTATAAACTACCTTGATTGAAATTTAACAAACATCCATCGATCCACCCACCCTTACAAAATTTCCCATTTATCGATTAGAATCTACAATCCATTGCAATCAGCGATTTCAATATCTTTCTAAGGGAATCACTTTGAGCTTATGCACTAGAATAAAAAGTATCTTAATATGCATTAATTTAGGTCATGGTCTATCGGCACACAGTGGTCCCATATCGAAAATTAGGGGACATAGGCAACAAAGTTCCAATATCGATGCGATTTTTTTTTATGTGATTCTTTACGATATTCCTGACAACTTTTACTCTTGTGAAATTTCTTCTAAAGTTGATAGTTTGTCTGAAAAAAAAAATAATTAGATTTTTTTGTATGGAGCGAATCACCTTTCATTTTTTTTCTTCAATTGTATTAATATGTTGGGTGTATGGCGTGAGTATATAATAGCAAGGGTCATTATCTATCCACGAAAAATAAAATCAGCGCCGGCCATCTGCGGCCGCGCGAGTAATCATTCCTCAAAAAATAATAATTGTTTATGATATTTTTTGTCATTTAAACTGAATTCAAAGTATATTTTTTATCTCATTTGGCTGTTCTGACCTTCTTTTTTTTAATATATAGTTTTTATAGTATATAAGGTACCTACAACTAGTAATTTTTGAAAAGATTTTTTTTTTTTACCGAATGATTACTCGCGCGACCGCAGATGGCCGGCGCTGATTTTATTTTTCGTGGATAGTGAATGACCCTAGCTATCATATACTCACGCCATACACCCAACATATTAGTACAATTGAAGAAAAAAAATGAAACGTGATTCGCTCCATACAAAAAATCTGATTAAATTTGTTTCATTTTTTTTCTTCAATTGTACTAATATGTTGCATGTATGGCGTGAGTATGTGATAGCTAGGGTCATTCTCCATCCACGAAAAAATAAATAAGCGCCGGCCATCCGCAGCTGAGTAATCATTCGGTAAAAAAGAATATTTTGTATGATTTTATTTTGCCATTTAAAATAAATTTAAAGTATGTTTTTTGTCTCATTTGGCTGTTTTCACCTTCTTGTGATTGATGACTCATTTGTTTGTGCGCTCGGCTAAGCGCATAACAAACGAGTCACCGAAAAATAATTGTCTCTGATTGGCTATTATTTTTTAACTACCTGCACCTTATCTATTGTTATCGGTACCACCTGCACTGTGATTGATGACTCATTTGTTTTTGCGCTCGGCTGAGCGCATAACTACTGAGTCATCGAAAAATGCTCGTCTCTGATTGGCTGTTTTTTGTAACTATCTGCACGTTATCTATTGTTGAATAAATATCGTAATAAGTTTCTGGTTAAACAGATTTTGTTTAATGATAGGTGAAACAGTTTGAATTTGTACGGGCAAGAAGTTGATAAATTGTTATCTACATAATCCATCGTATGTATATTATAATATAAGTTA
Source organism: Agrotis puta (assembly GCA_943136025.2). Taxonomy (NCBI): domain Eukaryota; kingdom Metazoa; phylum Arthropoda; class Insecta; order Lepidoptera; family Noctuidae; genus Agrotis; species Agrotis puta. The sequence goes on from OW964178.2 coordinate 10,517,853, forward strand.
ACGTTCGTATGATCAGAAATTGTGAAGTAATTGTAGCCCTGAAAAGGGTTGTTTGTCATTCCCAGCCTTGATGGGCTTTTGTGGGAATAATCTAGAACCGGACCACTTTATTTAATGTTACAGAAGTGGGTCTGGCAAATTTTCGGACACTGCTACGAGGCATTCTTCTTCCTCCATAATCTCATTGTCAATGGGAGGCTCGGTAGTCTGTTACAACTGAATTGCTTCAGGCAACAACTCATTAACAACCTGTTTCGTTCGTTTGGGCCTTATGTAGGATATGTGAGGATCAGAACTTATTAGAAGTCCATGGAGGATGACTTCGTTTGTTGCTATCCTGCCCGTTTTCCGAGTGTGCCTCTCCCTGACGTTTCTGAAGTCCTTATTATGGGCTTCCGAAGCTTCTTCTGATAAGGTACCTAAAACGAATGACTACATCCATTTCAGCCAATCAGAGACGAGAATTTTTCGATAACTCATTAGTTATGCGCTCAGTCGAGCGCAAAAACAAATGAGTCATCAATCACAGTGCAGGTGGTACCGATAACAATAGATAAGGTGCAGGTAGTTAAAAAATAACAGCCAATCAGAGACAATTATTTTTCGGTGACTCGTTTGTTATGCGCTTAGCCGAGCGCACAAACAAATGAGTCATCAATCACAAGAAGGTGAAAACAGCCAAATGAGACAAAAAACATACTTTGAATTTATTTTAAATGGCAAAATAAAATCATACAAAATATTCTTTGTTACCGAATGATTACTCGGCTGCGGATGGCCGGCGCTGATTTATTTTTTCGTGGATGGAGAATGACCCTAGCTATCACATACTCACGCCAAACATGCAACATATTAGAACAATTGAAGAAAAAAAATGAAACAAATTTAATCAGATTTTTTGTATGGAGCGAATCACGTTTCATTTTTTTTCTTCAATTGTACTAATATGTTGGGTGTATGGCGTGAGTATATGATAGCTAGGGTCATTCACTATCCACGAAAAATAAAATCAGCGCCGGCCATCTGCGGTCGCGCGAGTAATCATTCGGTAAAAAAAAAAATCTTTTCAAGAATTACTAGTTGTAGGTACCTTATATACCATAAAAACTATATATTAAAAAAAAAGAAGGTCAGAACAGCCAAATGAGATAAAAAATATACTTTGAATTCAGTTTAAATGACAAAAAATATCATAAACAATTATTATTTTTTGAGGAATGATTACTCGCGCGGCCGCAGATGGCCGGCGCTGATTTTATTTTTCGTGGATAGATAATGACCCTTGCTATTATATACTCACGCCATATACCCAACATATTAATACAATTGAAGAAAAAAAATGAAAGGTGATTCGCTCCATACAAAAAAATCTAATTATTTTTTTTTCAGACAAACTATCAACTTTAGAAGAAATTTCACAAGAGTAAAAGTTGTCAGGAATATCGTAAAGAATCACATAAAAAAAAATCGCATCGATATTGGAACTTTGTTGCCTATGTCCCCTAATTTTCGATATGCGACCACTGTGCGGCATGCCAAATCACGTCTAAATCTGTTGTGCCAAACTGCCAATTATAATGACGGATTAAAAAACTTCGTCACAAACTTTCACTTTCCCATTACATTTTCGTTTTCAGTAATGAGACAGGTTGATCAGGTATTTGTATTGTTTTCGCACGTATGAGGAAGATTATGTATTGGTGTTCGATTGCCTTATTTTCCTTCCCCAAGTCTCATAAAATTTTAATCGGGGAATAATTATACATTTAGTCACTTGCTTTATCTTTACCTGGGGGTTTTCCTGTTGGAATTATTTTATGAACAGCAAATTACCTTTATGGTGTGTTATCTATGGTGAATTGTCATTCGGGGTATTGCTCGAGAACACACTCTCATGAGCTCATATAACGCTACCCACCCGTGTCTCCCGTCTGCGAGAGCACCGCGCAAGCTTCATAAATGCACTTTCGAAACGTCTTGTTCTATCCATTGTATCCATTGTCTCTTTCTCTGCCGTTATGTTGTTGTTTGTGTGTTCTTATTCATTTTATATGAATCTGTATCCGCTGACAACGGTATCGTACTGAACCCTCGTTTGAAAGCACTGCAGGTAGCCAACTAGTCGCTAGCTAGGTAGCTAGCCCGTAGGAGATTCCCAGATAACTGCGAAACCAGCTTAAAACATGCGAATGTGCGATAAAATATTTTTTTTCTTGAGTGTCAAATAGGTATCTTAAGAAACATCTAAATTATTCTTCACATAATACTCACATTACAGAACGAATATTTTTACATAATCATAAAATGCTATGGTTTTTTTTTTTTTTTTTTTTTTTTTTTATCGTGGTAAAATCATCAAATGAGTCCTCCCACCCAGGGCAGGGCGGGAGGGACTGTCAGACTTGTACTGACTAAAATCCACGGTGTCCTTCACTAGCCCTTTACGTACCGGGGTCACGGTAATCCCTTGGTCCCGCGACCCCAGCAGGCTTTGGCCCTCTACAGGCCCCGTCACTATGCTGACACTCTTTGAGGCGCGCGTGGAACACAACGCGCCGTCGACCCGGGCATGGTCCATGGTCGGACAGCGAGTCGCCCATTACTCGCCGCCCGCATGCCCGCGCCTACGGTGGCCGGAGATCGTCTCGCGACGTCCGACGCCGTGGGCGTCTACCACTGCGGCTGGGGTGGAGGGAGGACGCTGTCCTCTCCCTCAGGCGGCCCGCCTCCTCCTTCACGAGCATGACCGCTTCGCAGAAGGAGGCAACCGCTTCCCACTCCGTCTCGCCCCGCAGCATGGCCTCGACCAATGCCGGGCGCGAGAGGTCTCCGCCTATCGCCGTCGTGAGGACACGGCGGTGCTCTGCCCAAGCGGGGCAGTCCTGCACCGTATGCTCCACCGTGTCCTCCGGACGATCCTCGCAGTGGTGACACCCAGGCGTTTCTTCCCTCCCTATCAGACACAGGAACCTCCCGAAACTTCCGTGTCCGGTGAGGACCTGCGTCATGCGGTAGGTAAGGACGCCGTGACGCCTATCCAGCCACTCCTCAAAGAGGGGTCTTACCGCCGCGATTGCGGCGTGCCCGAAAATGCTATGGTAGAAATCATTTGAAAGCCAAATAAACTGACATGCATAAACGGACGCAACTAATTTCCGTAATGAAAATGACATTGTAAAGCGCCGGAATAGAATAGCTCAACATATTTACATGAACTTTGTTCGGCGGAGTTTCCATGCATTATGATTTGTATGCAGTATAATTGCATGCTGCGTTCCCTGTTCAAAAGGCAGTGTTCCAATTAGGAATACGTTTAGCTTCCATTGAAAATGTCATGAACAAAAGCATCAATTATAATAAGTATCTTATTGTATTTTATTCAATTGTTTGTCATACATTTTTCTAGTTCTCATACACTAAAGTCGACAATTATCGTCAATCTTATAACTAAAACGGTGATTAAGTGTAATACCGTCTTACTTGGTTGGCATGAAAATTAAACTGACAGACAAAATTTATAAGGCTTAAAAAATGAATAAAGTTTTGCTTTTGAATAATTTTCTGAAGTCTAACACAAATAAATATTAAGTTATGAAATCGTTGCCATCATGTTCATTATTGAAGCATCAAACCAGATAACGTTTTCAACAAAAACTTTTTACTATTGGGCACATAACCTTCATGATATCTGCAGCTAATTTGAACCATTGTTTTTTTTTTTTGTTCAGCACGACTACCTACGTGCCCTGTCTTAATTATTAATCAATCATTGCCCCACAGCATTCTCCTCAAAGTTGGGTTACGAGGAGCACATCCCCGGTCAGACCCGGGACTGGAATGAGGAGCTGCAGACGACGCGCGAGCTCCCTCGCTCCACGCTGCCGGAACGCTTGCTGCGCGAGCGAGCCATCTTCAAGGTTAGTGGCACACTGTAATATACTCATTAAACACGCCAACAACGCACGCAACTTGTTAAATAACTTTCATTGACAGATTCATTATTAATGACGCGTGTGATGTTTAGTTTACAGTTTCATTTATAACTGTCGAGCATGCAAACTTGTATGCTGTTTACTGTCGAGTTTGTAATGTCTGACCTTTCAGACTTTTCAGTACTTATTCATACTTTATGAAAAAGAATATGATTTTACCTCGAGATCACTTAAGTAATAAATTACCTATTTACCTAAAGAATAAAAAAACTATTAACTTGAATGTACTATAAAAGAATAGATGTATGTAGTAGCTTCAGGTTTGTAAATAATATAATATTTTTATATGTTTGTAATAATAATAATATGATACCTATAATCATAACTACAACTACACTATTGTATTAGGTTAAGCCTGTGATGATAGCTGTATGTGTGTGTTTAAATAAATAAATAAAAAATAAAAAAATGTAAACAATGAAATTGCGTCAATATTGCGTTTATTCAACAGCTTTTTACAAAACTGTGCTAATCTTGTTTTATGTCTAGGCACTTAAACCCTGGGTAATAGTAATGGTATTATTATTACCCAGGGTAATATAGTATGGTTATGACGTGAAACTATTGCCCATTTTCCAGGCAAACGGAGAGTAATACTATTATTAAATGTAATAAGCAACAAAAATTATCACATTCCTACATTTTCTGATCACCATCTCCATATGTCAGGTGCACAGTGACTTTGTAGCAGCAGCTACTCGCGGCGCGATGGCCGTGGTCGACGGTAACGTGATGGCCATCAACCCCGGCGAGGAGCCCAAGATGCAGATGTTTATATGGAACAACATATTCTTCTCTCTTGGCTTTGATGTTCGCGACCACTACAAGGATCTAGGCGGTGATGCAGCTGCCTTCGTTGCACCGGTAAGTTCTCATCATACAATTCTTCAAAAAAGATCTTCGATGATGGTAGGAAGTCAGTACTGGAACACCTTATGTTACAAGCTATTTGAACGCAATTTTATAAGAAACTAGCTGACCTCTAGAACTTCGTAGCGCCACTGAATCAATACTACTAATACTACTACTACATTATTTGTTACAAAAAATGTGATAAATGAAGAACCGCTCTACCGATTTTGGGCAAACTTCACATAAACCATCAACTAAATAGTCCGAACAAAGCCTAAACATTTGGTTTGGATAGGTGAGCCCCCGTTCTTGAGTTATAAAATTACAACGAAAAGTGGCATTGATTTTTATTTATATAGATAGATACCCATCCCACCCAGATAACCATCATACATTATGTATTTAACAACATTGTCAGACGTATTCTGACAATTATGTTGAATGTAAAACTTGCCTAGTTAAGTCTCAAATTGACCTTTTACATTTATTAGCAATAACGTTTATGTAAAAAAAAGCAGAGAATCTAATTTGCTACTATAATGTAGAGGATATAACGGTAACATGATAAAAAATGTTCATGAATAAGTTCTTTAACGCATTTAATGCAAAACAAAGGTGACCCTAGTGCCCATTTTGAATTCTAATGCAAGATTGTGAACTTAATATGTAGTTGCACAAATACTGAATAGATTGTGTCTGTAGTAAGTCGAAATGGATTTTTATTTGTTTCTGTTTTGGCTACCTAACAATTTACAATACTGTTAATATTTTGAATAATGAGTTAATCTTCTTAGTGTGTCGATTGAAAGCTAGTTTGAGTCGTCCTACATCTGGGCAATGAGTTTCGTGATAACTAGAGGGTCTAAAACGCCATTTTAAGTAATATTCCTAATGATTCACTTCGACGTGATTGACTATTCTTCTATTATTCATTCACGAATCTAATAATTAGGAATATTAGTAAGTGTTCATTTAAGACCGTATTAAATGTCCCACCGTGATACGTTGCACACATAAGCCATGGTTAATTTTGATGGTTATAAGCAGCTAACTTTGAAAACCTAAGCTAACCCCTGAAATGTGATGTTACATTTCCTTTTACACAGCGCAACGATCTCCAAGGCGTCCGTGTATACAGCGCTGTCGACACCGCTGGGCTACATACCCTGGGAACAGTGGTGGTAGACTACCGTGGCTACCGCGTCACTGCTCAGTCCATCATCCCCGGTATTCTAGAGAAAGAACAGGAACAGAGTGTCGTGTACGGCAGCATTGACTTCGGTACCACTGTGCTCTCGCACCCCAAGTATATGGAGCTGGTGAGTCATGTTTACAAATATTTAAACAAGTATACGAATTCAGAACAGGTTTTATCAGTCTGTTTTTAATTATACATACACAGTATACACTACTAAATATCCACCTGAAGGTTAAAAGTTTATCTGGCGGTTGTCGGTTTGCATGGTGACAGCGCCTATAAGTAACCAAATTATTGGGCGCCATAAAATCTGCCCATTCTTCCCAACTAGATGTTTTGACAAACATTTTCTGCTTGTTTTTCATTAAACTTTAAATAAAACCTAAAAAAGTACATAAAAAGGTTGTGGTGCATATTAAACTTGACACGTACACTCCGCGGGTGCGCCCATTGAATAACATCTCAGTCACATCACGCGCTTCTATCGATTTTGTAGTCCTCAGCACCGAATTCTCAAATAGCATTAACAAAAATGGTTGAATCACATTAGTTACAAATATGTACTTGCCTCTGAAGTAGAGTGACCTTCAAGAGTGAGAATTATTTGTATAAGATCATCTTACTGTTTTACTCTTAAAAGAGTTATAGACCCCCCGTCAACTAAGTAGATTCTGAATTCCTTATCTTAGTATTCCTTTTTTGTATAGCTAAGCAAAGCGGGTCAACAGTTAAAGATAATGCCGCACTCAGTGATCAGCGCCAATGGGGACACTGTAGAACTATGCTCCAGTGTCGAATGTAAGGGCATCATCGGTAATGATGGCCGCCACTACATCCTGGATCTGCTGCGCACCTTCCCGCCTGATGTCAACTTCCTGCAATGTGAGTAACATTAACTATCTCACTTTCAATATCGAGACTAATCCTAGAATAATCTAGGGAAGCCTGAAAATCTCGACTATCAGTTTTACCAAAGGGTATCGTTTTACCTAGAATGTAGCTTAGACCAAAGTCGTGGACGGGTCTTTGTTTTGGAACCTTTTTTCTGTCCCACTCCTAAGCAAAAACCTCCCCCCATTCTTTCCACTTCTCTCGATGGTGTGCCTCTTCCCGCTAATTCACAAGGAAGCCATCACGTGTTCGACACATTCATGTGTTGACTCCAAAAATAACACTTAAACGACGTAAGTCTAGTGGCACAATAATACGTGACGGAAGTATTCAACAATTCGAGCTATGCAATGTAATTACGGCCTGGTATGTAACGGGTAATTGAGGCTGATTTACAGTCGTAAGTAACGCGAACTTTTCTTTACGTATTTTCCCGTAGACATTTTTTATAAAAATAATACACTTTATTTATAGACCTAGTATCTACATACGTCTACATGTATGTTACGTGTATGTTTGTATGAATGTGCGTAGTAACGTATTTATTTTTATTTCAGTGGAAGACGATGATCTGAGGGAGGACATCAAAACAATGGGATTCCCAATCATCCACAAGCACAAACTTTGTTGCCTGAGACAGGAATTAGTAGATAGTTTTGTTGAGTAAGTCTTAATATAATACCATCGAAAATTGTATTCAACAATAATATTGTTGTTCTCAGAACAAACTGTAATAATACATGTGTTTCAGGGCACGATATTTCATGTTCATCCGCTACGCCGCCTTCCACCTGCAACAGTTGAGTGCCAAGCGTCAGCGCGACAATGCTGCACAAAAATCTATAGAAGGCAAGGAGACCGATACCAAGGAGGTTGCCAATGAGACTGAAACTAAAAATGTCAAGCGAGACACCAAGAGCCAAGAAAAAGAGGTTAAGGAAAAAAAACAAAAGAAGGAAGACAAGAAAGAGAGAGAAAGTGCCAAAAAAGAAGCAGCGAAAGAAACAAAAGATGCCGAAGAAGATAAAGCAGCTGTGAAGGTTGAGAAGAAAGAAGATGAGTTACTTCTTAATGAGAATTATTCTGAGATTGATACTGATGTCGCTAAGAAGATTGTAGAGAGCATAACAGATTCTATCTGTAGCGGAGGAGATAAACAAGAAACTGATTGTAAGATTTCTTCTCTTCTATTTCTTGAAATGAAAGGTGTAAAAAACCAAAATTATTTATATTGTCATTCCACTAGATTCTGTATCCATGTAACATTTTGTTCTACAGCAGGCGAACGTTCCCGCGCAGTAGTAGCAGCGGCAGCGCGTGCAGTAGCATCCCTCAAAGAGTCAGAGTTCGACGTGCGCTTCAACCCCGACGTGTACTCGGCCGGCATCAAGCACGCGGCCGAGCCCGAGCAGCTCGCCAAGCAGAGGCACCTCGTCAAGGAGGCGGCCGCTTTCTTGCTTACCACGCAGATACCTGCTTTTGTGAGATTTTACCATCAACTTGTGTAAATTCAAAATTGCTAATAGCAAGAACCCAAAAAGCCAAATTGACCGTTTATTGTTTTTAAAATCCAGTCTTCTTCTTTCTGTCCAACTATACCAATATTCATACGAATCACTCTGTTAGTCACACGAGTGTTTAAAATGGTATTAAAATCGAAAATCGAAGAACTACCAAATCATTTAATTTTATAAAACTGGCCTTGTTATTGTCAAGGTATATAGGTAAAGATGGTTTTTTGTCCGTCATATTTGTTGTCTCTAATAACTTTTTCTTTTCGATGCGTCTTCCTATATCTTCGACACACCTATGAGGTTCTAGATTATTGAATAAATCACTAATACCCAGGTCCGTGAGTGTCTGGAGCACACGTCGGCCCCGATGGACGGCGCGGGCCTGACGGAGGCGCTGCACGCGCGCGGCATCAACGTGCGCTACCTGGGTCGCGTGGCCGCCGCTCTCAAGCCGCACGCGCAGCTGTCCTACCTGCACGCCATCGCAGTCGGGGAGCTGCTGCTCAGGGCTGCCAAGCATATCTACACGGCTTATCTTCAGGTTGGTTGATAGGGATTGCAGAATATGGCCATTCAATGAAATATAGTTGTAAGGCATATCTCAAATAGTATCTTAAAATTTGACCTTAGTGACCAAAGAATTGAAATATGGCCACACAAATTATATTGTTTTTTCTTGATTCTTTTGAACATATTACCTATTTTGACGACCATTTTGTAATTTGTTGCTTGATGAACTTTTATCTCAATTTTTTAATAAATGCAACAAAATTATCAACAAATGTGTCAGAAATAAGTAATTGTTTTTTTGTTTGTACTGTTTTTTTTTTTATTTGAAGTCCGATAGAGTCAGTTGTAAAATGTTCTGTCAGGGATGTGAGGCGATGTGCATCGGCGCGGCCGTGGCGCACTTCCTGAACTGCCTGGTGGGGCTGATGGCCAGCCCGGCCCCGGGCGCGGGCGAGGCGCCCGGGGCGGCGCGGGGCGGCGCGCGGGGGGGGCGGGGCCGGCGCGCGCGCAGGCACGCCGCGCCGCCGCCCGACCCGCACCCCGACTGGCACAACCTCACGCCCAAGTCGCTCTTCACGCAGATCAAGCAGGAACTCAAGGTCAGTGACGACACATTTACTTAACTTTGGAAGTGAATTATCGTAAAAAATTTGAATCATGTTAAAAACTATGCAAACGATGTCTATAAATGTGGCTCTATTCAAATTATCTATCTACAGGCATACTGGGGCTATGAACTGAACGCGGACAGCATGGATTCTGTTATAGAGAAACATGGTTTACAGAAAATTTCATTACTCAGGTATAAACTTACTTTTTTTTCAACTTGTTTACCACATTGCTTAAAATTGTACAACAATTCAGTTCTTTAATTAATTGAATTACAGATCTTTTGCGCTCAAAGTAGGCCTACAGCTGATGTTACGCGAATATGACTTTGACAGCAAGAACAAGGCGCCGTTCACAGCGAACGATATCATGAATATTTTCCCAGTCGTCAAACATATCAATCCACGAGTAAGTAAAAATAAAATACCAAATATAAAGTATGTAGGTGTATATCACCGATAAAACTGAACGCGCTCAACCATTTGAACTGCGTTCATGTTGTTTGCTGAAATCAGTTCTAAAAAATACGTCTGTAAGTCGCGATGGTTCTTATTATAATTAATCAAATAATTTTGCAGGCCTCCGATGCATACAACTTCTACACAACCGGTCAGAACAAAATTCAGGCGGGCGCTGTATCAGAGGGTCACGAGTTAATCGCTGAAGCGCTGAACCTACTCAACAACGTGTACGGAGCGATGCACGGCGAGATCGCGCAGTGTCTGCGCATGGTGGCGCGACTGTGCTACGTCACCGGAGAACATAGGGACGCGATGGCATACCAGCAGAAAGCTGTTCTTATGTCCGAGCGAGTCAACGGAATTGATCATCCATATACGATTACTGAATATGTGAGTATTTATTTTTAATCCCATAAAACAACTTCACCTTAACTGGCTATTTGACTGAAAAAATCGAAATAGTCCGTCAGTTAGATTATCAAAAAATATTCAACCCGTAATTTTTCTTTTGTGACGTAAACCAAAATTTACTGAGATATGATGCTTTAAAAATGACCAATACGTCATAATTTAGTAAAATTTTTACTAAATTCTGACGTCACGAGCCCCCCACTCTCCAGTTTTGATGCGTTATATCATGGTAAATATTCATTGATCTTACAAAAGAAGAAATACGTGTCCGTTATTTTTCAAAACTCTAAATGACGGACTAATTAGATTTGTAATTTATTCATACTGTCAAATAGCCAACTGCCTAGAAGTATAAAGACCCTAGAGATGTAGCTATCATGAACTTACATTTAAATCTAATTTAAAAATCTCAAAGTAAAAACTCAAGTACTTTTAAGTTGCAAGTTTACTGCAAGCCAAATATAGATAAACTATGCTAAAAGTATTGTTTTATTTCTAGTCACATTTGGCGTTGTACTGCTTCGCTAACGGACAAGTGAGCACAGCGTTGAAGCTGCTGTACCGCGCGCGTTACCTCGCGTTACTCGTCTGCGGCGAGAATCATCCGGAAATGGCGTTACTTGATGTAAGTTTATCAAAATTTACTCATCTGAACAGTAGTAACCATTTACATTTTATATAAGAACCTATTGTAATTGTGTAAACTGAAGAGAGGAAAAAAATACTCTGTCCTCAAATAACATGGCAACGGCAGATCAGTGTTGGAAGAAGAATTAGTGTAAAAGGAAAGGCACCTTTGGTGAATTATTAATTACCAGTTGTTTTTACCTCACAAAGTAATCGAGAAAGTCAAAGAGATCGATTTGGACGCTACTGTTATGTATCAACTATGTGTTGACATAGTTGATACTTAGAAGTGAGTGGTGAGTTAAGTTGCGACTGCCGTTTGTTTCTCCAGAGTAATATCGCCCTGATCCTGCACGCGGTGGGCGAGTACGAGCTGTCGCTGCGCTTCGCGGAGCGCGCGCTGCACGTGACCATGAGCACGCACGGCGCGCGCTCGCTGAAGGCGGCCGTGGCGCGGCACCTGCTGGCGCGCACGCTGTCCTGTCTGGGAGACTTCCGCGCCGCGCTGTCGCACGAGAAGGAGACGTACTCCATATACAAGCAGCTGGTCAGTCATCATGTATTATGATATACACTATTTTAGATCTATCAATTTCGATGGAACCTTTTCATTTCATTTCCTTGTTTAAGTTTTTACTCCCGACTCAAAAAAAAGGGAGATGTTGTAAGCTTAAGCTCTGTGTCAATAATGTCTGTAATGCGATTTTTGTGTTTGAAAATTATGATCCTTTTAAGCTATAATTTATGAAGATCTGACGTTTGATGATAGTCAAAGTATGTGACGCAAAATACTTGTATATTTAAATATTATGTAATCTTTATTTAAAATTTTGAATGTATAAGTGTCTAATTCAATATGATTTTTGTCTCTAGCTGGGCGAGAAGCACGAGAAGACCCGCGAGTCGTCCGAGTGCCTGCGGCACCTGACGCAGCAGGCGGTGGTGCTACAGAAGCGGCTGGCGGAGGCGTACGCGCGCGCGCCGCACGCCACGCCCGCGCCTCCGCCGCTGCACATCCAGCCGCCCGGGATGGCCTCCGTCATCGACATGCTCAACCTCATCAACGGCATACTCTTCGTGCAGATCAGGTACGTGCAAGGTCTCGACTATGAAGATGATTATGGTTAGCGCACAATTTAAAATGAACTGGGTCAATAAAATCACTGGATGTAAGAAAGTTCGGTCGAGGTGTCTATCCAGTAGCGAGCGTCCCTCGGCTGAAAAATAATTACGATTCGTTCTGAGTTCTTTTATTAAAAAGTCTCCAAATATTTTCCAGTCCGCAAGACATCGAGCAATTCAAGGCAGAAATAGAGAAAAGACAGCTGAAAGAGCTGCCTATCCCCGGCGTACTAGGCGAGCTAGCCAAGTCGTCGGACGAGAAGGCGCAGGAGACGCGCGACGCGGAGAGTTGAAGTGCGCGAGCGCAGGTCTCACGCCACGACATGTTCCACTCATATTGGACATTTAACTATATACATTGTTACTTTAATATAATTATTGATTGATGATATTGTTCCTTATCTAAGAATGTATGCGGTAGTGAATAGTGTGCTAAGGTTTGATGTAGATTTTTTTGTTAGTAAATTTTGAGGATATTATTTGATCAAATAATTAAGTGTTATTTGGAATGAATTCTCGCGGAGTGCGTTAGTTGATGCATGTGCGTACATTTCGCTCAAACCACGCAGATCTAGTTTTAATTATACGCTTCCGTTTGGAATTCACAATTTTATTCTACACCCAAAGTAGTGCAATTTCAAGTAGTGATAATAGCAATAAGTTTTGGTTGTGAACCTGAGACCGTGTGCGTCGCTATGTTATGGTAACTGGTGCTACTGCCAATTTGTCCTTCATATATATATTTTAATGGTTTTATGAATTGTTATTGTCGAGTATTATTATTATTTTTTAACTAGTACGGGAGTATATTGTTGAAACACCTGTAGCAGTAGACAATCAGTTATATTGTGATTGAAATGTAACAGGACTACAAGACTCTGAGTCTATGACTTGAGCTGCGAAGTCAGTCAATGTCCATAGACAAACTGCGTGCAAACTCGGATTAGTTTATAAAGAACAACTCGAATGGGGTCCACTCGATTCTTACAAACACTGCCTTAAATGTTTACATTTTAGTTTCAGGGTTAGTTGTTAGTGCCATAATATGAATGTAGTGCATGTTAGTTTGTTATAATTTTCGTTAGTCTGTGATATAGCATGTTTATCATCGAGTGACTTGCCTTTTTATGCAATAAATAAATTGTTACTGGCAATATGGTTTCGGCTTCCATGTCCGTTTGGTACGTAAAGTAAGATCTAATCAACAAAATATAAATTAGTGAGTGTAATATATTGAATTATGATAATAATAAGAAAACGTCGTCGATATAATGTAATTTACGAGCCTTGTGAAAGAAACACGTAGCTACGGTGTATTCATGTTATACTTCTATAATATAAATCAACTATTCTTATAATGGTATTGATATCTTGTCAGTGACGCCAAATGAACAAAAGTGATTATGAATGAGTGTTTTGGGAAAAAATGTATTTTGTGAATTTGCCTTTCGAAATCAGCAGTTTGTCGGTAATCGTTGTCAAGCAGTGTTCGCTACATATCCGAATTAGCTTTGTTGAGTGACTTAGAATACGTCAAACTGCACCTGAAGCATCGAAACATTGGCTTTCAATTATCATAGATGTCTTTATTTGTGTTAAACATTATGATATATCGTAATTTATTGTTAACAATTATTATAAAAGATGTCAATGATTGTTGGCAATTATCATGGTTGTTTTGTAACTGTTCATGTTGTAATAACATAATCTAATAGCGTAACTTATGGGTTTTCATAGATTGTGCTTATGAGTCAATTCAGTCAAGTAGGTTACATTTGTATTTCATATATTTCAGGCCATACTTTGTAATAAAGTATGTATATTGATACTGTTACCACTCACTTTTATAGTAATAGATTGCACGTGACTTGCGTATCGATAAAGTCTATTTCCTAACCAGACAAATCTTCAAAATATATGCCTGATTTATATGTCAATATGAAATACTGCCGTTGCACATCACTAACATGTATTTTTTATTAATATGTGTGGAATATCGATATTAGGTGTCGAACAAGAAGGCATTACTATGAAAGTATCTGCACATTTATTTTACCTCTGTCAAATTAGTGATCTTTATACTCTTTGTGTTAGGGTTGCTATTTGGTTGGTTCTGTCAGAGGTAAAATAGCTGTGAGGAGTAAATTATCGATACGCACATCGTACTGTGCTCGTTAGCTAAATATATAAGAATGTTGTTCGATGAAGTACGTGCCTAAGCAAACAATAATCAATCGTTGTTGTTACATTTCTTTAACAATATGATGACCATGTAAATACGGCGCTGTTCGTAGTATAAATAAAAAATCGTTTTTAAAAAAGAACTTTTATTATTTTTCTTATTCCACTTGTAACAAACGCAACAACTGGCTAATACAAGCTTCACAGTCTCGTTGTCCTTTGTCGCGGGCCAAAAACCGACACTGATCGGGGAAAGGCGCGAACGAGAAGCGCGAACATCTACACTCGTGATTCACAGTTGTCGCGGCCGTTCGCGCCGTGAGTGTAGAGCCGGCTTTAGGAATGCTATACACAGTCTCAGGTTAGCAGTTAAGGGCCAGTTTCGCCAGTCTCTGTTAGTTAGTTTAATGCCCTGTTACATGTGTTAACCGACTGTTAAGGTTAGTGAGTGTTCCACCACGTGCTAATGGTACTTTAATTTCATTGATCGGCTGTTAAATTTAATGACTGCTCCATGGTTCCGTTACATTGGTAACAGACGATTAATACTGTCAAGATAACAAGTTTGTTTTTTTATATGGAGGTTTTTACTGATGGCCAGTACGCAGCAGACTAAAAAGGTCACTACTAAAGGATCACGGCGACCTCACCTTCCGCCTGACGCAGGTTCTAACTGGATACTGTTGTTCGGGAAGGTTGTGTAAGAGTGGTCGTGGCAACCAAGTGTCTGGTACATGGACACTCGGGTGTCACCACTGTGTGGACAAGGTGGTGGCGAAAGGTGGCACCTATTCAGGCCATGTTATGGAGCGGCGGGTAATGGAAAGCAGTCACTTCTTTCCGAGAAGTGAAGTTAGTGAAGGAGGAAGTGGATTGGGTGAGGGAGAGACAATCATCCAGGTCACACGACAGATCGCGGGTAATTTCTAGCTACCGTAGGCGCGGGTTTGTGGGCGTTTTGTAATGGGTTACCCGTACGATCAAAGACTTTGCCCTAGTCGATGGCACACGCGCTTCATGGTCACGCGCGCTTAGAACCAAATGCCTGCTACGATCGCGGGACTATCTAAACTGGATGTCGCGGCCATTGAACGCAAAGCAAAACCGACAGAACAGGATTTTTAGTCAGTACGAGTCTTACATTCTCTTCTGCTCCACCCAGGAAGTAACTAAATATTATTTTAACACGAAAACGATTACTCCAGACTTATTTAAAATACAAACTCTTTACACAACGAAATGAAAAACCTCAAACTCATTTTATTTTTTTATATTAATTAGCTGTATTATTGACATATTATCCAGCGAAACGGAAGAGTAGTTCAGTCGTTCAGTGAAATTGGGTCTTAGACCCAATTTCACCAAACTCTTTGCAACCAGACATTAGCTAATGTGCTTTTAAAATTAACAGCGCTGTTATAATGTTATGTGTTCCATGGTGACAATTTAACAGACCATTGCTAGATCCATCATTATTTGAATGACACACAAAACCATTCATTCACATTATAAATCAACTAAAACAAAAAGATGAAAAACTCAACGATGCAATAGACGACTGAACTACTTTTCCGTTTCGCTGGATAATATGTCAATAATACAGCTAATTAATATAAAAAAATAAAATGAGTTTGAGGTTTTTCATTTCGTTGTGTAAAGAGTTTGTATTTTAAATAAGTCTGGAGTAATCGTTTTCGTGTTAAAATAATATTTAGTTACTTCCTGGGTGGAGCAGAAGAGAATGTAAGACTCGTACTGACTAAAAATCCTGTTCTGTCGGGTTTGCTTTGCGTTCAATGGCCGCGACATCCAGTTTAGATAGTCCCGCGATCGTAGCAGGCATTTGGTTCTGTAGGAACTCCGTGAGTTTTCTGCCAGCTCTTAGAAGCGCGCGTGACCATGAAGCGCGTGTGCCATCGACTAGGGCAGTCTTTGATCGTACGGGTAACCCATTACAAAACGCCCACAAACCCGCGCCTACGGTAGCTAGAAATTACCCGCGATCTGTCGTGTGACCTGGATGATTGTCTCTCCCTCACCCAATCCACTTCCTCCTTCACTAACTTCACTTCTCGGAAAGAAGTGACTGCTTTCCATTACCCGCCGCTCCATAACATGGCCTGAATAGGTGCCACCTTTCGCCACCACCTTGTCCACACAGTGGTGACACCCGAGTGTCCATGTACCAGACACTTGGTTGCCACGACCACTCTTACACAACCTTCCCGAACAACAGTATCCAGTTAGAACCTGCGTCAGGCGGAAGGTGAGGTCGCCGTGATCCTTTAGTAGTGACCTTTTTAGTCTGCTGCGTACTGGCCATCAGTAAAAACCTCCATATAAAAAAACAAACTTGTTATCTTGACAGTATTAATCGTCTGTTACCAATGTAACGGAACCATGGAGCAGTCATTAAATTTAACAGCCGATCAATGAAATTAAAGTAACATTAGCACGTGGTGGAACACTCACTAACCTTAACAGTCGGTTAACACATGTAACAGGGCATTAAACTAACTAACAGAGACTGGCGAAACTGGCCCTTAGGCTTTCAGTCATTAACCTTTTGACCGCCAGTGTCATGTATAGACGACAAGCCAAAAAGTGCCCAGCACGCCACTGTCACGACTACACGACAGACGTTTAAACGCAAATAAAGCTTATTAAACAACATTTATTTTTTTATTTCTTTAGCTAATTATGTTCCTTGGCTCATTCTTATTCATATTAATTGACCCCCTCCCTTTCTTTATATTTCATGTATATTTACATAAAAAGACAAATACTTAAACCAGTTCTAAAGTACGAAAAACATAGTTCCCTCTACGCCACAGTCTCCATAGGACGACAAATAGTGATGTAGCTAAAAGGCAACATAACAAGAATATCGACCTGACCGGTAACCTACGTTACAGTTAATTTCTTTAAGATATTCTACAAAATTTAAATCAAAACGTTGATATTGATGTTTTATAATAGAGAAATGATGAAAGTTTTTAAAACCGAGCTATTTAACTGCTCATCGAATGTCGGTGTCAGTTGATTATCGATAAATGATAATGACCATAATGCCCATCCTCATCACGCTGTCAAATTGTCTGTGCCTCGAACGCCACTGTCGTCTATACGTGACAATCCTCTGACGTCAAACGCGGAAAGTTTTTAAATAGAGGTGCACCTTATTATTAAATTATATTAATAACAAAGGGTACTGAGGAACTAATAAATACGTTACAAGGCGTCGATAATGACTCTTATAATAAGGAAGAAAGTGCTAACTATTTTATTTATTCTGTCAATATTTTATCGTATTTTACTATAAAATATTGTTTTTTCTTAATGCATAATTAATCGTTTTTTAAATAAAATGTTAAAAAATGTTCGGAAGTACTATAAGATGGCAGTGTTTATGACAAAAATTTTGTTATAGAAAATGAAATAAAACTAGACAACAATGTTTATTGATAAAAATATGTCTTTATTTATCTACTAAAAATCTTATTATCCTCAATTAAGCTCAATTTTGAATATTTAAGATTAATTTTTAAATATTCTGTGTTTCAAAATTGATCTCATCAACATGGCTGCCCTTAGCCTCCTGGACAAATGTAATTCGTTTTTTAAAACACGTTTGGCAGCACACACGGTTCCAGAGAATTTAATTGCATGAAATGATAATTCTGTGCCTTTGTATCATTGTTTTCTGAACATTTTGCACAGTTGTTTGGCGTCTTCAACGCTTATTAATTTTATATTGTTTAAATTAATTGAGTAATCACCATATTATTATCTACCCAAAATCCATTGCAAAAAAATCAAAACATTTTACAGAAAACCGCATAAATTTAAATTGCACAAACTATTGTGAAGATAAAGGGCCACAAAAACTAAAAACAAGCAACCTCTCACCTCAAACTTAATCTAGGTACTGCTCCGTCGGGCACGCCGCAATCGCGGCGGTAAGACCCCTCTTTGAGGAGTGGCTGGATAGGCGTCACGGCGTCCTGACCTACCGCATGACGCAGGTCCTCACCGGACACGGAAGTTTCGGGAGGTTCCTGTGTCTGATAGGGAGGGAAGAAACGCCTGGGTGTCACCACTGCGAGGATCGTCCGGAGGACACGGTGGAGCATACGGTGCAGGACTGCCCCGCTTGGGCAGAGCACCGCCGTGTCCTCACGACGGCGATAGGCGGAGACCTCTCGCGCCCGGCATTGGTCGAGGCCATGCTGCGGGGCGAGACGGAGTGGGAAGCGGTCGCCTCCTTCTGCGAAGCAGTCATGCTCGTGAAGGAGGAGGCGGGCCGCCTGAGGGAGAGGACAGCGTCCTCCCTCCACCCCAGCCACAGTGGTAGACGCCCACGGCGTCGGACGTCGCAGGACGATCTCCGGCCACCGTAGGCGCGGGCATGCGGGCTGCGAGTAATGGGCGACTCGCTGTCCGACCATGGACCATGCCCGGGTCGACGGCGCGTTGTGTTCCACGCGCGCCTCAAAGAGTGTCAGCATAGTGACGGGGCCTGCAGAGGGCCAAAGCCTGCTGGGGTCGAGGGACCAAGGGATTACCGTGACCCTAGTACGTAAAGGGCTATTGAAGGACACCGTGGATTTTAGTCAGTACAAGTCTGACAGTCCCTCCCGCCCTGCCCTGGGTGGGAGGACTCATTTGATGATTTTACCACGATAAAAAAAAAAAAAAAAAAGGTACTGCTCCGTTGCATCGTGGGTATAAAATAATACGAAACCATAAAAGGAAAAGCTCTATTATTATTTAGATATTATTAATAAATAACGCTTGCACACCTCTAGTGCAGAGGCGAGCAAATTAAAAAAATCCGTGCCGTCTACGCCACAGTCATCATAGGACGACAGAAAAGTACTTCACGATTGAACATAGTGCTGTGATGGTTTTGACTTGATTTTATCGATTGACGTTTTTAATTGTGAATTTAAATGATAAAGGGTGCCGAAATTTTGACACATATCATTATAGAAGGACACAGCGGGAGAAAATAAAAGTCCTGTTTATTATATTTGAGGTTTTTTAGAGTTTATTAAAAATATATATATCGTTAAAAAATGAACAGGCAGTTTTTATCGATATCATTCGGAACTCACTACTGTTTTGTAGGTATGTTAGGTTGAATTGTTAGCTTGGCGCTGAGGGCACGTCGTGGTTTTTTTGACGTGGCGGTCAAAAGGTTAAAAACCGATTTTCATATTGGCCGCGGTTATGGTGGTGTTCAGCACTATGTCGATATTTTTTCAGTGAGTATGGAATCCCTTGATGGGGGCTAAGCCAGTGTCAGTGATACGAATGTTGACGAACATGTTACAAAAATTATGTAATACGGATTTATTCCTCATGAAAAGTTCTAAAATAAAGTCCGGGAGAGCATATATCTATCTTTTAAGGTTAAGTCACTATAACCTTTTTTGTGGAAATCAACATTTAATTTTAAAGGGATTCATTATTTGCGAAGGTACTTTCATTAACATGATATTAATCCTTATCCAAATAAATAATTACGTTAATCATCACAAGCATTTGATTTTGACGGGCACGCCGCAATCGCGGCGGTAAGACCCCTCTTTGAGGAGTGGCTGGATAGGCGTCACGGCGTCCTGACCTACCGCATGACGCAGGTCCTCACCGGACACGGAAGTTTCGGGAGGTACCTGTGTCTGATAAGGAGGGAAGAAACGCCTGGGTGTCACCACTGCGAGGATCGTCCGGAGGACACGGTGGAGCATACGGTGCAGGACTGCCCCGCTTGGGCAGATTACCGCCGTGTCCTCACGACGGCGATAGGCGGAGACCTCTCGCGCCCGGCATTGGTCGAGGCCATGCTGCGGGGCGAGACGGAGTGGGAAGCGGTCGCCTCCTTCTGCGAAGTCATGCTCGCGAAAGAGGAGGCGGGCCGCGTGAGGGAGAGGACAGCGTCCTCCCTCCACCCCAGCCGCAGAGGTGGCGACGGACGTCGCAAGACGATCTCCGGCTACCGTAGGCACGGTCATGCGGGTGGCAAGTAATGGGCGACTCGCGACTCCGACCATGGACTATGGCCGGGTCAACGGCGCGTTGTGTTCCACGCGCGCCTCAAAGAGTGTCAGCATAGTGACGGGGCCTGTAGAAGGCCAAAGCCTGCCGGGGTCGCGGGACTCACAAATTACCGTAACTCCGGTACGTAAAGGGCTACTGAAGGACACCGTGGATTTTAGTCAGTACAAGTCTGACAGTCCCTCCCGCCCTGCCCTGGGTGGGAGGACTCATTTGATGATTTTACCACGAAAAAAAAAGCATTTGATTTTGAACAAAATTGCCCTTGACATCGTTTGATTTCAATGAATATCTAAGGAGATATCACAGTTTCAAAATAATACTACAACAAAATAATGACTGCCTTGGCATGTCATAATTGCGGTCGTAAGATCCCTCTTTGAAGTGTTTGGAAATGCGCTACGGCGTCCTCAGCCTCACCTTCAACCTGACGCCAGTCCTCCCGGGCACGGTTATTGCGATAGGTACCTCAGGGATTCGGCGGCAGGCGAGGGGAATGGGGAGCAGTCGAAATGCGTGAGGGAAAAGACATCCTCCACTTATCGCCCCAGACAAGGGGCAACAAATCGCGGGGCATATTCCAGCTGCTTGCGAACGGGGAGTAATGGGGAGCTTGCCGTCCGACCAAGGACAAGGCCCGAGCCACGGTGCTTCATGTTCCACGCGCTCCTCAAGGGAACTAATGGGGACGGGACCATAGGGCCAAACGCCTAACATGACGCGGGTGAAACCGCGCGCAGAAGCTAGTACTACAATAAAATAATGACTGCCTGGGCAAGTCATAATTGCGGTCGTAAGATCATCTTTGAGAAGTGGTTGGAGATGCGCTACGGCGTCCTCAGCCTCAACTTCAACATGACGCAAGTCCTCCCGGGCACGGTTATTGCGGGAGGTACCTCAGGGATTCGGCGGCAGGCGAGGTGAATGGGGAGCAGTCGGAATGCGTGCTGGAAAAGATATCCTCTACCTATCGCTCCAGCCACGGGGCAACAAATCGCGGGGCATATTCCAGCCGCTTGCGGACGGGGAGTAATGGGTAGCTCGCCGTCCGACAAAGGACAAGGCCCGAGCCACGGTGCGTCGTGTTCCACGTGCTCCTCAAGGGAACTGACCGGGACGGGACCATAGGGCCAAACGCCTAACATGACGCGGGTGAAACCGCGGGCAGAAGCTAGTTTTATATAAATATTTTAATATGTAGGATTTAGCACGGATTTAGAACGCCGTGGAAGAATGTGTCACCTATGAAAATGGAGCGCAGGATATAGAGAGATATGGGATTTTAACGTCGCAACTGCGACGTTGACAGGTGAAAATAGTCCAAGATGAATGAATTAATAAATAAGTGTCTATCAATAATACAATAATAAGACATGATCGCTTCAAAATCTACATATATTTATATATGGAATATTGTAAGATAACATCGACTTTAAAGACTAAAGAAGTCAATAAATTAACAAGTGTTCTGGTAAGCTGTAAATGATTACCACTATAAATAAAAAGATTGTACTTATATGAGTACTTAATTAAGCCTTAGAATTAATTTATCATTTAATAGCAAGAATATCTAACGTCAGGCAGAAATATAATTCTTAATTGAATGGCCGACGAATTTGTCGGCCATTATAATGATTAACTAGTATTTCCTTCAAGGGCGATTTCTTTGACCAGTAGTTAAACAATTTTTTATATCCTATAGACTTTTTTTAACAAATGGTTAGAATAGGTATGTATACAAATATAAAAATTGTTTAACTGTTGATCAAATAACTGACTCTGAGCTAAAAATGCTAATGCCAGAAGTTGATTAATCACAATAGTGCAAAGGGCTCTTATACGAACTCCGCTATCAGTAATTGCTCATTCACCACACTATAAATTCCTTTGTGATTTAGCTGCTTTACATTGCATCCATTATTCGGGCATCTTCGGTTGACGTCGGCATCGGGCGTTACTTCCGTGCACGAGGCCTCGGTCTCGGGCGTTACTTCCGTGCACGAGGCCTCGGTCTCGGGCGTTACTTCCGTGCACGAGGCCTCGGTCTCGGGCGTTACTTCCGTGCACGAGGCCTCGGTCTCGGGCGCGCTCGTGGGCGGGGCCGCGGCCGACGCCGACGTGCGCGTGAGGAGCGCCCGCGCTCCAGCTGCGCCGCCACCAGCTCTCCCAGGGCTCCACGCTCCGCCAGCATTGATAAGAAAGTACAGATGAACTCGTCGTAGTTGTGCGTGCGACGGCAGTCATCCACCTAGAAAATATAGTAGAGTGTGAATTGATTCCCAAGGTCGCAGGCATCGCTTAGACGTGAAATGTGCGAAATGGCCCGTTCACGACTTTGGTCTAAGCGGTGAGCAGTGCGATGGGCGGCGCGCATAAGACATTGTTACTTTGTAAGTACGCGAATTCGCCACGACGGCACTCGTGGCGTGTGTCAAACATTTCTATACATTTGATCGCTTGCCGCTCTGCGCTAAATCGAAAACGGGCTGTACAAGAGCGTCTACGTTCAAACAATGGTTAGTTTTCCAACAGCAGAAGATTCATGTAAGGAAATAATTCGATTGGTGCTAGAAATTAGTGTACTATCCTAATTAGCTAATTTGAGCAATAACAAAATCTTGAATTTACCTTATACATATCTCTCTTATCATTCTCATCATTGAGTGCCTGCTGACATTGCTGTACCTCGTTCACAATGCTGCTCATCAAGGCGTTCAGTTCAGAGTGCGACAGCAATAGCTTCCTCAGTTTGATTGGCTGATCCGGTTCTGTCTCACAACAAACTAGGATGGGAGAATTGTTGCTCTTCACCAGTGCTGTGATGGATGTGGGGTACAGCTGCAACAGAAGGCAAAAATATGAAATACCTGCAGTCCATGAAATGTAATTATACACCTACAATTCTTAAATAATGTTCATGTCCCATGTAACAAAGGAATTAAAAATAGAAACATTGATAAACACACGCTTTTTTCTCATGGGGATAGGCAAAATAGGATAGGAAGAAAGAAAGAAAAGAGATTTATTGACACACACAGGACAGATAAAATAAAATAAAAAATACATGAGTAAAAACAACAAAGGAAACAAAATATATAATAGAAAAACGACAAAAGGTAAAACTAATAAAAAAACAATTTAGTCCTGTGCGAGGCCAAAAGGCTCCTATCTCAGCATGTGCTGCGACATTTTTTTAAATTGTCACAGCGCTGGTATTCTGATAGGGCCATAGTGATGTCACGGTCAGATACGTATCTATGTGTAGTTATAAAATAAATAAATATATGGAGTAGGTCGCGGGACTGTCTAAAGAGGTTATCGTGACCCTGAAACGTAAAGGGCTCATGAAGGAATACCTCGGATTTTAGTCAGTACCAGTCTGACAGTCCCTTCCGCGTCACTATGGCGGTAGGACTCATTTGATGATTTTACCAATCTAAAAGAAAAATGGGGGTAGGCAAAAAATGCAGAACGACATCTGTTACGATCCTTATATAATTCATTTGACTCTTCTACGTTCATAGATTTTGGTCAATCAACCGCGCTAGTAGCGAGTACTACGCACCTGAACTTTCTGAAAAACTGAACTGAAGATACGTTTTGAGCTTGCGTTTAGCTTCACCAATAATATGTTACATAAAATAATGAATTGTAAAATAAGCAAGGGATTAAAAAAATAATGAAGTGCACCACATTGTTTCTATGGTACAATACAATGTATATTTAAAAAATAACAATGTTTGGTAGTCCACATGTCTATATTCTCTCTTGGTTGTAAAAACAACAACAAAAAAAAAAACTTACATCTCCAACTATTTGATTGTCTCTGTTGATGGTTATAAACTTTACAATTGAGCCCTGCTCTACTGGATCAACTGAAAATAATATTTTTTTTTTAGAAAAAGACATAAATATTAAAATAAATTCACTAAATTAAACTGAGTTAGTAAGAATGTCTGAGAACTTCAGATAGTCCATATTCTTTATAGGGTTTTAAGACTGTAACTAACTTCAATATCATCATTATCAATCTAAATGAAAATAAAAAAGATAACATAATTTTTATGTTCCAATAGTTACCTAAAATAATACTGCTGTCTTGGTGTGGGCGATCATTCGCACCAATCTCAATGGTGATAGGCCGAGTGTAGTCCACATCATACAACTGCAACTGTGATGATTCTAGAGCAGTCAATATTGTCTCCTCACTGATCTGCACAATATTCTCATTCAGGGAGTTTTCGTTGCTGCCTTCTGACAACAATTCACCGTGTTCTGTGGGAATTTAGATAAATTTTTAAATATTGATCAAGAACATCATAACCTGTTATGTATGAGTTGGTTGTACCTACATGTAACATCTGTTTTAAGTCAAATCACTGCCGTCATTATTACCACCTTTATAAAATAAAAGCTTTTGCCTGCGGAGTTGGCCAACTTCCTTTCCTTATTTCCCCCTCAAGTTTTAATGCAAAAATGTTGTTCACATTATAAACTCTACAATTTTATTATCATATCTCTCTGTCTTTGATAAACATAAAACCATGATAAACAAGCAAACTCACCTGTAGTTTTAACCTGTTTGGTCTGATTTTACAATCTACTCTAGTTATTGTTTTTCTAGTTGTTATTTTTTGATTTCCTTTATTCATCTTTTCACTTATATTTTACATTTTAAATATTTTTACAGAAAAGAAATAAAAAGCATTTAAAAATATAAAAATAGTAGTCCGCCGGCGTGGGAGCAGGGTCCAAGCTATCGGTGGTTAGGGTTCCAGAGACAGGAACCTTCTCACAATGCGAGCCGTATCAAGGAGTACTGCCTTCTGAATCTGGCCCTTGATCCAACTACCCAACGAGAGCCTCGAGAGATGCTCGTCGAGGCTCTTGGCCATCAGGCCATTCGCCGTTACGACAATCGGCACAATGATAGCCGAGCTCACATTCCACATGTCGACAACCTCGTGCGCCAAGTCAAGATATTTTATTTGTTTATCTTTCTCAGCTTTCACGAGGTTCTCGTCATGCGGGATGGTAACATCGATTATCATTACGCGGCGCGCTGATCTGTCTATCACTACTATGTCAGGCTTATTAGCGATAATAGTCCTGTCAGTAATGATAGGCAGATCCCAGTACACATTATTTTTTGATTATTATTATTGGAGCAATATTAGATGCACAATCAACGTTATGCAATATTTAAATTGATTAAAAATAAAGGTACCATTAATTTCCCTGCGTTTTGATAGTAAATGTCTCATATGTTTGCCGATCTTTGAGATTGCTTCCTTTACTCTCTTCTGATTAAGTTCCAGTGCATTCAACCTTTGAGTCAGTGCTAATCTTCTGTCAGGTACAACCGCCATCAGGTTGAACCTGAAATTGCAAAGAAAAATACAAGTAAAGAAGGATCTCATGTTTATATGGGTATTTATTTTGTTATTTACAACTAAATTATGATTTTCATTCTAAGACTAATGGGCTGATTTAACATGACATATTATAAGTAATATTAAAGACTGTTCCAATGGAATCATACCTTATATCATGAACTTGTTCTCCAGCATCTCTGCCGAGTCTCTCAGCCATGACTCTTCTAAACTTATCAGTCCAGTCCTCATCAGATGCCCAAGGTCCATGATCAGTGGGATATGGTTTAAGGCCGTCCAGCTCAAACAAATGTCCATTAATGGGTACAAAACATACAAAGTGGTATGCTTCTCCTGGAACAGTGACAAAATATGTGTGATAATATCTCTTTAGATTAAGTTTTTGTTTTTTAATGTTTGCACATGTGGCATGTGCATAATAAAAGAAAAGAAAAAGAATGTTGTCCCACATTAGGAATTTTTCCTGCGTTGTGGGTGCGTTTACAAACATATAAAATCACATACACAAACGTCCAGATCTAAAACAACTACTTGTAGTTCATACAAATATTTGTTCCGTGCGGGAAACCCACAACATGCAGCGCAGCAGTCCAATTGCTGAGCCACTATGCCAAACGTGCCGTCAATATTCATAGCAGAGTAATTTAATTCACTTTGTATTAATGGTATGTTTGTGGGTATAAGTGGTTTGAATATGTATTAGTTTAGTTTTTATTATTTATAAGATTATATCTTTGGATTGTATCTATGAGCCTCTGTTGCCTGATAACAAATAAATAAATAAAAATAATATTACATACATTTTATTGACTGTTGCAATCATTAACATATTAATACAGTATCTACAATAATTACTACAGACCTGTGAAACGTCCAGTGGGGACTCCTGCATTTTTATCAGCCTTCTTCCTAGCCTGTGGTATGGCATGTGAATTGTGAGCACAAGCCAACTCTGGGGTGTTCCCAATGGCCCAGCCTTTGTTCTCAGGGTTCATTCCAAGAGTGTGGTGCTTTTGTTGAATGGACAATGAAAGGGATTAATTTTAAGTAAATAAACAATAATGGATGAGCCATGAACCATCTGTATTGTTTAGAAAAACAAAGATTAATTACCTTTAATCTGCTCAGTGTTTCTCCCAAATGAAGATTAGGATAGTTCAACAATATAGATAGCAAGGCATGAGTGGCACAACTGTTTGGAACCATTTGCTGGGCGAAAAATATACTGTTTATGGTCTCCTCATCACGGACGAAGCTTTCAATTTGTTCGACGAACTTCCTGCGTGAACGTCTCTCTTCAATCCACCGAAATAAGAAGATGAACCCGTACACTGGACTTTCAAAGGGTTTGTGCAAGTCATAAATCTCTTCTACCTGTACCCCTTTTACTCCGAAATCCTCTAACAATAGGGTAAACAATCCCGGGTCGCTCTCTAGCTCGAGCCATCCCTCTATCAGACTGTTGATCTCTACCGGCATGTTTTTCATAGATAATGATTTTTTTTGGAAGTAGAGCAGCTGAAATTGTTGTAATTAATAGCTTTCAATCATTTTATCTACTCATAAGATTATGAACCCGAATGAATCCCATTGTGCGTTCATTGTTGTCGACTGACAACTTCAAGTGTCAGTGTCATGTCGGCGTTTACTGCTAATGTCAACTGTCAAAGTTAAGGCGCGAATACATGATAAATTAAGCAAGGTTTTTCAAATGGAAATGTTAGTACTAATTATTAGAATGTCAGTCACGAAGACGAGGTATAATAAATTTATATGGCATCAGACTTATTTGTATTCCACATCTCGATATTGAAGGAAGTACAGTACAGCAACATGGCATTCTGCAAGAATAACTTGCCAAGTAGTTTTGTTGTACAGCTGTAGTTCGACCGACCTTCCGTTCCCTAATATAAAGGCTGCCATGCGTTTTGCTATAGTCCGTGACGTGATTACTCACCTTGGAAGCACTTATGTTCGTTACTGGGGTAACCAATAAATTAATGAATGCTACTGTACACATACCTTTAAACCTACTTTCCATCCATATTTGAAATGTAACACATGTAATCTATTTCTATTTGGAGACTAGCAAGATAGCATAAATCCTTTAAATTATTATCTTTTAACCTTGTCGGTTCGTCCACAATTTTATTTACAGAGTTGTTGTAGTTTTTTCTTTTCATTTTCGTGTGAGGATGGGGCTAGCTTCTGGTGTCATAGTAAATAAAGCCACCTCTGATAATAGGCCATTGGCGAGGTGTCAACCTACTTGGTATCTACATAAAAAATTCTAATGTGGGTAAATAATAAAAAAGTCGTTAATTTGAGCCGTGTTTCACTTTTCTGAATAAAGGCTCAGAATCTGTCTGCGTAATCGACTCGACTCAGAAATGAGGAGATTGTTAGACAAACCAAAGTTGCCGACATAGGCCAACGAATTAGTAAGTTAGTTTGAGTGGTGATGCAATATAACACTTAGAATTGGTGGGCGATGGGGCCGTAAGGTTCTAAGGGCGGCGTACGCACGTCCGCCGACAAGTGGATAGACGATCTTGTAAAGACCACAGGATCGTGCTGAGTGTAAGCTGCTTCCAACCGGTCCTATTGGAAATGAATGAATGTGAAGTACTTCAGGGAATAAATTGGATAATTATTAATAGATTGTTTTCCAGTACTACATTCACCAATTAATAAATTAAACATTCGAGACGGAGATGAAGGAAGTGGAAGATCCATCGTATCATCTTCTTCTAACTTCTTCATCTTCGACTCGAATTTTGCGTTTTTGGTTTAAAGAGGAAGGAGGTCCTGGGTTTTATGCCCAGGTGGGACAAGGGTTATTGGGATTTTTCCATGAGCAATTCTTCAGTAGCAGTAACATAACCTGGATTTGTTCCCTTTTGATGACTGATAGGCTCGCCACCTATTACGATGTTCTACCAGGTAGGTACCTCTGCTTAATCCTTCGGGGATCACAGGCTGTTATGTAGATTGTAAATTATGTAGTACAAATAATAACACATTTTTTTCATCTCAACAACATTTATTTTTTTGTTTATTTACACTCTTAACATCAGAACTTTGTACAATGTACAAATAATAAATGCACAACTTCAGCATTGTAAAATCCTCATAAAGACTTGCAGGCACGCGCTATTTGAATCAATTTGTATAAGCACACGTTTTAAGTATTATTTATAAACAGTATTGGTCCCATTTTATAATCATTCGAAGCACACGGCTATTTAAAACGTCAATGATGATTTTACTAATTCTATTCCTAGAGTTGTTAGGCCACGAGATCCAGTATGAAAATTATTCTCGAGTCTTTAAATATTTAGGCATATATTCCTAATCAACTATTAACTCGTTAGTATCTGATCAAATTGTTTTCTATTTCATATTTTGACTGCATTATTAACTTCAAATCAACTGCAATTAACATGCTAGTTGTCAACATAAATACAGTTTATTTCTGATAAGTTTGCATTGGGCATATTGACTAGTTCAAGACATACCCTAATGTAAGAACTTGATTATGCATGTGTCTCTCTATTTTAATGTAATATGCACTTCTAATGAGCGTTACTTTGTTCGAAATCTTCAAGTTGTGCAATCAGAATATGTACAAATTACAAATTATTATGCATGACTGGATGATCTAACAGATTATTTAAGTAAATATGCTTTAATTTGAAGACTAGAATAGACAAATCGGAACAGGAAACTAAGTATAATACCTCCACTAAGATTATAAACGCGATAGTCAACTAAAACGATGATACTAACGGTCATATCACAACGACAAGCTAACAATCAGTTGGACATATCAAATCTACTCATTCATTATTTTAACACCAGTTTTCATCGTCAAATAATATTTCAAATTCGTCAGATGTTGAAAGGTTCATCTATCCGATGATTGTGTTTGTGTACATTATTTTGCGTGTAGCAAAGTGGTAGTAGTGTGTCTTATATCTACAGGCTCGTGAGCAAACTATAAGCTAAATAACAGCTGCATTCGACGACAACTGATGTGCATACACACCAGTGAAGACATTCAGAGCTCTTGAACAAATGGCACAGTGACGTAGGACACTACTACTGCTTGTATACTAATAATTGATCATTAACAGATATGTACGGGCGCCTCTCGCCAGCTGGCCGACCGGCGACCGCTCCATGCGGCGCCAAGCTCCGGTGACTTATCCTACTTTACAATTATTTGGAACCACAGAGGTGCTCTGTTTGGAACACAATTTATAAAATAATTATTGGAAGAGTTTCACTTAACTGCCTACCTATAGGTACATATTTAAAAAAACGCTATTTTACAAAATTTCATAATTATGTACAGAGCAGGAAATAAGTAACTAATAATAAACTTCCCTATTATCACATAAGTACGCAACGCTCTTACTCGACCACCTACATTTAATAAAAACAATAGTTTCATGTTAGGATATGTACGCACAATATAAATATAATACCATGACATTGTTGTGATGTCAACAATGTGGACTAATCGCTATATACGAGTCCCATCACATGAAACAGCAGTCGATTTAAAGTAACAAAGTTGTCTGGCCGGGCTTTCATCTGATGGCGTGTGTGGGGTTGTAGGGCGGTGGCGGCGTCTTGGGGACCTGCGACCGGTGGATGGGGGCGATAGCTGACAGCGGGGTGGTGGGGAGCTCGTCGGGCTGGCCGGGGATGACGGCCACGTCCGTGAGCACCGGCGGCGGCAGGTCGTGGCGCGCGCTGCTCGTGGCGGGCAGCAGTCGCGCTGGGTTCAGCTTGATGGCGTCGTCGTACGTCGGCGGGGCTCCCGCCACCGTGTCATAGTCTGGAGGCTTTTGCTGCATTGTTTCCTCATCCGGCATCGATATCACGTGGATGGGGTCGTCAATCTGAAATTGATACAGAAATAAACTTTAAACATCGGTAAAGTTTTAATACTTTACTAAAATTAAATCTTGTTTATTTTTATTGTAATTATCAATATTTGACATAGCTACAGCATAATACGCAACGTTACATGTTGCTACGGAACGTTATACGTTAATACGCGTTGCTACGCGGTGCTAACCGATGCTACGCGTTGCTACGAAATGCTATACGTTGCTACGTGGTACTACGCGTTAATACTGTACCGTCTGTACAAATTACAATATCTAGAATTATGTTCAAAATTAGAATAACATAAAGTAGTACTCACTTGGTGAGTGTCAGGCGACGCGCGGTCGGTCTGCGGCTGCCTCGCAGGGGACTGCAGCCAGCAGCACATGGCAGCACATATGAGCAGCGCTCCTGCAACAATGCAGGCCACGCCCACGTAGCGCACGGGCTCCGCGTAGTCTTCGGCAAGGCCCAGCCAGTTGATTAGTGCGCCGGCACACAGCAACACCATGCCGTACCTATACGGCCTCTGTGACTGTCTGCCTTCGTCTAGGGACATGCCTGGAAAAGGAAAAAAAAACTTAATTAAGTATAGCAGGGCAAAATAGATGGGTGTTTGCTGATCACGACAGAAGCCTGGTCGGTTTGTTTGGACTTTGGCCTACAAATGGCAATGATTTTACTAATGACCATGTCTTATGTATTAAGGCATTGTCTCGTTTTTGTTTTTCTTGCGAATTACTTTCGCTTTTGTTTCATTTATAACGACAGTTTGCTGTCCGTTACAGGAAGTAGGCAGTTCCGGAAGCCAGAAACTGTTAACTCATCAAATTGTGGAAAGTGTATGGCATGTAGTTTACTGGGGCAATGACACGGCGTAATAACGGGATTCTATATTCACGAACCGGTGATCGAAACGAAAGTTGGGAAAGTTCACAATTAGATGACACGAACATAGAGTATTCTAAATGTGGCTTGTTCAAAGATCCGTGATTATGAAAGGGTCATGGAAGAACACAGTTTTCGCGAGGTGACTTTGAGGAATACTTTATGAGAGATAATTTCGAAGTGCTTGAGCGTCGATGATCGAGGTTAGCGTGAAGACAATGGTCTCTCGGGAGAAGTGGGTCAAGTTCGCGACGTGCGCTGGAGTGGCGCCGAGCGGTCAGGCGGTGGGGGCGGAGGGGGGGACCGTCCAGCGCCGAGATGACACGCGTACCAACATATCAACCAATTTATATGCCTATAAATCGTTATTGGGAAATGGGTTCTTTATTACACGAAAATGTCGTACCTACGTAGAGGAAGACTAAATTCGAGTTAATATAGGGCTGTAACTAAACATTCCTAGATTTTGATCTGTTACAAAATTGTATTTCATATAGGTAATTGCTTGTTTTCTCATCTTAAATTGTTCGTGCTGTATGATGATTTCTGCGGAAAGATGGCTTCATTTATTTTATTAGCGTTGTTCACGACGACGCGGTAGCAATTTTCTAATTGCGAAACTGATGTTTAAGATGAGAAGAAGAAAGAAGATTAATAATGCCAACATCGAAAGAAAAGCATGTCTTTTAATGACGATATGAGACCCCTTCATTTGACTCTTGGTAATAAATATAACGATGTATTGGATACGCATGGAATGCTTTTAAGGCGTTTGACAACGTGATGAATTTATACTAATATGAGCCGTGATTGCCTTCTAATAGTCTGTGATATTGTACTGGAGTGTTGCAGTCGTGCAAACTGCAGGTGATAAGGCTTGATTGCTGTATGTTATTGCGTTCTCAATTATCAAAACCGTCACCTACATTTTTTACACGGTGTAACGATCGGTTAAAAACGGTCGAATGCAACCACGTAATCATGTCTTAAAACGTGCATTTGATAAGTGATAATAACCTTTGCGAGTGCTGAGCATAAGGGTTATTACATACGAATTCAAGACGGGATATTTCACACAGAGTGTCCGCCACGAAAGAAGGCCTGCGGAAAATTCGTGGTACTACATTTTTTAATGCAATATGCAATTTAACATATGCAATTAATTTAATTCGTCGGTCAGCTAAAATTTTGAAAAAGAATGGAAAAATGTTTTTTCTTTCTTTAAACGAATGCATATTACTTACAAAGATATAACCCATCAAATATCGAGACGTCAGAAGCAAGTAAATTGTACTTTCTTCTGAAATTTTGCCATTTTTAAAAGTGTCGTATCTTCGTGAATTTTAGTTTACGTAACAAAAGAAAAAAAATCTTGTTTAATATTAATAATGTAACTGACGTCTAATTAGATTTTTTCAGTCAAATTACCTATCCTATTTGATGTAATGGCATAGTCACTATCACAGCGTTGAAAGGATTTCAGTCGTGGCGCAGACTACATTTGATTGATAGAGGTGAACGTACCTATGAACTGAAATAATGAACTGATCAAAGGTCACTAGAGTTTATCGCGCAATAGGGTTAGTTTTAGTATATGTCCTTTTTCAAGAAAATTAACGCGGTCTATATTAATATACTCACAAATAGGTAGACGTCCTCTCTCTCGAAGTTGCGTTTCATAGGGGCCGTACGGATATATTGTACCCAGAGCCATAATTCGCTAATAACACAAGCTCGATTCGTAAAACTATCAATGCGACGTCACAATTGTTTTTCAAGTACAAAGTTATTTTTTATTTACTTAGATAGCTAAATGTGCACTTCATCTCGATTATCAGATATTACTGAAAAAATTTCAAGAGCGGACAATCTTATCGGTTATTCGTCGTCGGATCACATCGATATGATTGTAGGTCAACATCTTGACAGTGAAATGTTTTGTGGAATGGCTACTAAGCACCTTAGTAATGATCATGATCAACCCATTTGCTGAGGGAATAAACCCGTTTTATCCTCGCTTTGACAAAGCTGAAGTGACGATAACCCTGCTACTGAAAGGTTTCCGATTATCATAATTATTGCCAGATTTAAAGTATCTCCCACTGCAGTCCGGTAACACTTGTAAGCGGTCTTTTCGCCCACTCGCGTTGAGTAGGGCTTCGTCGTCGCGGTCGTGCCATTATGTTAAAGCGATAATATTCGTTAAATGGATTAAGCCTACACAAAAGTTGAATAACGGTGTTCCTACTTTTGATATTTTTTGACTTCATTGAAATAGCATTCTATTGTAGCTATTTATCTACATACTTTACAATGATTATCAAGAAGAAAACTTTCCAGTATTATCGTTGAGCGCATTAGTGAAATTTTTGTTAGATAGGCAGTGGCGTGGTCCCTACATAAATCATCGTCAATCCTTCGTTATCTTATCAATAAAATGTTATGCTTCTCTTGAATGCACAAACTAAATGCTAGACTAGTTGAAGGTAACGTAAATAGACGCAAAAAAGTAATAATATGCGTGACGTCTAATTTAACGCATTCCTACATTTGCAGCTAGCACCAGCAAGGTCTCAGCATTTTTTCAATAGCACACGCAACTAACCAGCCTACTATTCGTTTCTGGTTTGCTTTGAGTTTTTTCTGAAGACAATGTTTCAAGTAAACTAGGCCTCCCCTCTGTGAGGAGAGGACGAGAGTTCAATCAAATCACTAGTGTTCATAGTTTGTTTTGTTTAGAGGCAATTACGTAGGTGTGGCAATCCATTTATTTCGACCTCGCACCTATGTTTGTTCTACCGAATCGTAATGACATAATATTATCGTCTCCTGATTAAACACGTATTATTAACCTAGTGCCTAGTTAACCATGATAAACCACTTTGTTGTTTGTCATAATATAATAGTAGTCTTAAAGGTATCTTTGGGAAATCCGTACATTTCTTTGTTTAAGTATGTTTCTTTGTGTCTGAAGAATTCCACTCATAAGATATGATTTGATTTATATCTGCATGTCTAGAGATTAGCTTCCAACTAATCTGTAGGATACATTTGAAAATATTCATAAATTGTGTCGTCACTTATTCAAATATGATGACAGTGTTATTCCGAGTTACATTTCCATAGTCTTAAAAATCATCCACTGAGCGGGCCCAGTGAGTGATCTTTAAGGAAGCCGATATAACAACAGACCCGTTTGACCACTGAACAATTAAAGCACTAGTTCCAACAGTCAATTGAATTAAATCATTTTTAAAATCTGTCAATTGATTTGATTGGCTGTTCTTCATTCGGTCAACGAATAAAGTGACGACAGTGTTAGTTAATTATTGTGTTTGTTAGCACATAAACCGGTTCGGAATAGTCGTTAGACTACACGTTAGTACCTAGCATAAAACAGTGTTAGCAAAAAACGACGCATAGGTATTGATTATGCAAGTTAAGGCTACCTAGCTGATTGTGATTTTTTAATTCCCACGAATGTCTATCCAATGACATGACATACATAGTTATCGACCGATGCATACTTTCGCGAAATGCTTTGTCATTTATTTAAATATGTACAGCAAGATTGCTTAGGTGAAATAGATATGGAGGCTTTCTAGGTAGCACCTCTTTTGATAAGCGAACGAAATTCAATAGGACCTAGCGATATAATTTGTGCGCACTGTATATCATCATCATCTCAGCCATAGGACGTCCACTGCTGAACATAGGCCTCCTCTTTAGATCTCCACATGTACCGGTTGGAAGCGACCTGCATCCAGCGTCTTCCGGCGACCTTTATAAGGTCTTCTGTTCATCTTGTTGGTGGACGTCCTACGCTGCGCTTGCTAGTCCGTGGTCTTCACTCTAGTACCTTTCGAGTTTCGACCCCATCGGCTATCTACTCTGCGAGCAGTATGGCCTGCCCATTGCCACTTCAGTTTGCTAATCCGGTGGGCTATGTCGGTGACTTTAGTTCGTCTTCAAAACACACGCACTGTATATACAAAAACGTAAATGGAGAATTTTCCCGTTTCATCATGAATCCATTATGACCTCAGGCTTATAGGTATAAGACGTTTGGCCTTAAATTAAAGCTTCGTCATGTCCATTCGTACGGCGTCCTGTCATTCTAATCAATAAAACGTATAAGTGTATCGTTGATTTATTAATAGAAACGTTTTTATGTGTCGCCGTCGTAGAAGTTGGTTATTTCTAGTTTAAGGTTAACTCTATTTTTGTGTACATACCAGAGTTAATTTAATGGAATAAAATATAAGATTTTCTAATCTTTTCTAAAAAATCTGTGGCGTGAGTGCGTGACGTAAAAGTTTAGTA
Organism: Agrotis puta; assembly: GCA_943136025.2. Classification (NCBI taxonomy): domain Eukaryota; kingdom Metazoa; phylum Arthropoda; class Insecta; order Lepidoptera; family Noctuidae; genus Agrotis; species Agrotis puta. The sequence goes on from OW964178.2 coordinate 10,553,784, forward strand.
AATAACTTCAATTATAATTCGAACAGACTCGTATCGTACGTATTTTAAATAGAATATTTAGAATTTATTTATTTCTTAAATGGACCAAAACTTGTATTCCATGGTTCAAAGATCAGCGTTTAGATGACGTTTACGCCACGACTCGTGCCAGAACCTCTGAAGGACGCACCTTCAGCTGTTATGCCGTCTTCTTGCAAGTAACCTCTTTCAAATACGTGGAATGTCTATTTAAATGTTAGAGGAAGCATACAGTATCTTCATCTACCTTCTATTCACCTACAACAGTTGCATTGTAAGAATGTACGTGTCTTAATATTTTCTGAGTATTTTTTTTTTATTGAGGCAATAAAGATCCTTAGTATCCTCGTTAGACCACAGCATAATATATTTAACTATACAAATAGTGGATTATTAGATAGAATAGAAATAACTAAATAAAACCTAACAGTGACACTTCACGGTCAAACAGCTGACTTTAGAATTTGAGATATTTTCTCAATGCTAACAATTATTTTATTATTTCTCGAGTAGATATCTATTCGACTAACAAGCTTCCGTTTCGAGTTTTGGCGGCATTTAATCGAAATCAGAGGCAAAAAGGTGTAAAATCGACAAAGTTGAATCATGACCCATTTTGACAATAAATCGTTTGAATCCGTCAAAGTGACAAAGATCAAAGTCGTTTACATGGATATGTATGATAACGCGAATGTAGACCTAATTGTATTTGAATGTCTATAAGAATATAAGCTTATGGTGGGTCATGATTCAACTTTGTCGATTGTACATTGAATGTGGTCACGCAAACGACATTGGCCAGTGAGAAGAACCACAATGCCATGATTTATAAAAAAAATATTGAAGCACTTTTTAGTGCATTGTGACAATTACCTCCAAGCCATGTCGGTGATCGGCAGTGACCGAAAAGTTCAGTGAACCAACTCGAGAAAAAGTGGTTTATTTTAAAACACAACCGAGATACCTACCTACCCAGTTATTTACTTCACTTTTGGCTCAACATTCGGAAAACAATTCTTGAATTATCTACATTTTCTTTGTTTTGATAGCCTTCAACGTCGTATTTTACGGAAGATAATAGCTGGAAATTTATAAGTTACGGTATTTGACGACCCAGTAAGTCTGGTCATCTTGTTTTCGCCAATTTATTATAAGAACTGGGAATGCGGGAATCTCCAGTCTCACTAATGAAAGATGTCTGGATAAACAATAAACTGTACCAAACGATCGTCTGTGGAAACTTCAGTGCGTATTTTCATCATTTCGGGTTTATCTTGATACGCGAAAATATTATCTTATTTATTTAAAATATCCGTCGTAGGTATTTGCGAAGCTGACGTTTTTGGTAGATATGCTATAGATCGGTATTTATAGTAGTGACTAAATCTGTCTGAAATGTCTTATTTACATAATAAGTATGTTTATCAGTATTGTGTCTAAAACATTATGTATTCATAATTATTTTCACATATCATTCATACTACCAATTGTGAATATTTATGTCTTAGTTGGGTGAGTTTAGTTCATAAGTCGCTGAACTACGGTTCATTGGTTTAGAAGTTAATTTGGAATCGCGTCTATCGTATTTTACGGTAAAAATTCACGCTTTCTCTTTGATATTCAAAGTAGTATTGGAAACTCGTTGAAAAGTTGCCGCTATTTTCTCTATGGCACAATGTAGCTTTCTCAGCATAATCTACCTAAATATCTCATTAAAAAGCTGAAGTGGAGTAAATCCATACTTTTTATCGTGGTAAAATCATAAAATGAGTAGTCCCGCCTAATCATTATCATCATCAGCCGGAAGACGGCCACGCCGAACGACAATTCACTATTTGAATCCATCCGGAGGCCTGCCTACGCTGCGTCTTCCGGTCCGTGGATGCCACTCGAGAACTTTTCTTCCCCATCGGTTATCAGTTCTACGACCGATGTGACCTGCCCATTGCCACTTCAACTTGCAAATCTTACTAGCTATTTCGGTGACTCTGGTTCTTCGTTGAATATCTTTGTTACGGATCTTATCCCGCAAAGAAACTCCGAGCATAGCTCTTACCATTGCCCGTTGAGTGTCTCTTTAGTCTCTCTAAAGGGAGCTTAATTGACTTTCAGATTCGTACTGTCTAAAATCCACGGTGTTCCTTCAACAGCCCGTCAAGTTCCGGGGTCACGGTGACCTTGTTTGACAGTCCCGCGATCCCGGAAAATCCATAGCTTCTATCAAGTTAGAACCTCAAGAATACCTCTTCATCGGAAGGTTGTCGTACGCACTACATGCCTAAGTACTACGTGACCAGTGGACAAGGTTTCCACAGTCCCTGGCTTACCACAACATATCGCATTACAGAGCCGGCGACATGTGGTCTCCACTCATTACGGATATTGTAAACCGCGGCTGTTTGCCACCGCAGCAGTATTATATACCTGTGTCTATGTGTATAACGGTTAATACTAGGTATGTATATAAGGATGAGTAATATAGTAGCTAACAATAACAACAACATTTGTTTGTTATTATTGTTTACCTTCTTTTTATTTGTTTTATGGCGCAGTAGAATGGTGAACCTTTTTTTTGTAATGTAATAATGGCCTAAATAATTAGAATTTGTATAGTTTATAGGTTAGGTTAGAAATAAATAAAGAAATATATTTAGGAAAATGCACTTTAATATTAATTAGTAACTCACTCTCTTAGAGTCTAGGTTATTTATTCGAAATAATTATTCATTAATGAGTAATTAAGGTCATAAATTTTACCGCATGATATGACTACATAACATTTTCCTTGAAATCGGTCTAGGTCTTTCCAGAAATATTACTAATAAATAGAATCAGCGTCCTTCCTTCATAAGAGTTGTATTTAAATTATGATAAACAAATTAAATTTGCATAAATATTGTATATTTATGTGTTACATAATGTTATCGTTGCGTATCTTTACATAATATGTTTACGTCGGGTTTTTGTTATTGTTAAATAATAAAATACCTCCAAGTACGTGATTATTTACAAAGAACTATATACCTAATTGTTTATGTTTTGTACCTACAATAAAGATAACTAGTAAAATTGCGTCAACGCTATCTGTAAATTAACTGAGTACAGTTAATCTACTTGTACACGTATTAATCGTGGTCGCGGGACTGTACGAATTACTGTGACCCCGGAACGTAAAGGGCTATTGAAGGACACTGTGGATTTTAGTTAGTACGAGTCTGACAGTCCCTCCCGCTCTGCCCTAGGTGGGAGGACTCATTTGATGATTTTACCACGATAAAAAAAAGCACGTATTAATCGTGAATATTAGTAAAAATAATTAAAAGAATTCTTTGTCTTATAACGTACAATAAATTGCAGGCTGCTCAAATATGTAAAAATGTATATTTTTTTAACAAAAAGGCATACGTTGTTTTGAGTATAAACAATAAACGACGCAAATTAATTAAATATTATACTAATACCTAGTATAATAAATCTGACTGTTTTGAACGCTGTTATTGATTCGGAAAATCGGTTAGACTTGATTTTTTACATTTATTAGCAGTTTATTTCAAGCGTGAGGTTACATGTTGAGAACAAAAACAACAAATAAACAATTTTAACGTTAAAAGAGATACCAAGAATTTAGCAGACAATCCACAATATCGATCAACGTCTAAATTCGGATGCGCGCTGATAACGGAAGGCTCGGCACTTGACACCGTTATACTGTTTTGTTATCGATAACCTTTTATTCACGTTTTCAATGAATCTATCAATGTGGGGCCTCCCCTAACCGGAGCCGGGGCTTTGACCGCCCCAGGAGGGAGACGGTTCATGAACGCCTTTAACATTTAACGTTTAACTTTACACGGGTTCGTGCTAAATGTTAGAAGCCTTATAGTATATTGTGTAAGTGTAAGATACGGAACCCTTAATTGTGGATATCTACGAAAAATTAAATAACTACCTCAGTCTTGAGTTCGCAAGCATGATTGTAGGGTAGTTTTCAGCATAAATATTGCAAATCTAATAAGTCAGTCCCTTAGAGTTTTGAAAAATTATGAACACGTTTTTTACAAAGATTGGGGGCTTGTGGCAATGGCTCCACGGCATGATGTTTTTGTGAATTTTATAAGCGTCTTTACGTCAATTTTGTTCTACGTAACATAATTGACGAAGATTAATAAAATACGGGTAAAATATTTGTTGACAATCTAATTGACGGACTAATTAAATAGTTTATAGTACACAAGCCTATTGAGCAAATAGTCATGCCTTCGATTGTCGGGTTTTAAAGTACGAGTATCATTAGAGTTCTGTATTGCGGTTATAGTGGCAGTTATGGAGTCTTGTGCCCGGTTGGCGGCAATAAGATCGCCTCCTAATACAAGGTAATTTAAACTTAACTAACGAAATGTGGGTGTATTACTACGTACACCTATGCTTCAACGATAGGGAATTACAGGCGTTTTTTAATGTTATATTTTTGTAGGTCTTTGTTGAAAGAGTTTCTTTTTCCAGAATCGCAGGTAAGATTTATAGTTAAATAAATAAATAAATATTCCACAACTATCACACAACGCCATCTAGTCCCAAGCTAAGCAGAGCTTGTGTTATGGGTACTAGACAACAGATAAACATACTTATATATTTTTTAAATACATACATATTATAGATAAATTACACCCAGACACAGAACAAATGATCGTGCTCATCACACAAACATTTGTCCTGGGTGGGAATCGAACCCACGACCTCCGGCATAGCAGTCAGGGTCACTAACCACTAGACCAACAAGCCTGTCAATAGTTAGTTTAAGAAAGTCAGTTTAATGAATGAGAGGGTTAGATAATAATCGTTAACGTTGATTTGTCAAGCCTATTCTTATTCTACTCACGGTGGCATTCAATACTTTGTCACTTTCTTACTTTCTAAATCTTTTTGTTCGGCGGCTCTGCCATTTTTCATGCAAGCAATGCTAATGTTGTCAATTAATTATATTATGTATTCGCGAAAGCTTTACAAGTTGAACTTTGACAAGTTACTCGTAACCCGGAACTATTTTCTCGTAGCAGGGTCTACGAAATGGGCCAGCGCAGGCGCCGTCTGGTCTACGAAAAAAATAGGACACTTATCTTCAACGTAGACGGCCTACGAGAAACGATACCTTATCAATGCTACGTCGTTCGCTACGTAGGATAGATATTGACCTAATTTGGAAGTATAGGGATTATTGTGAATATCATTTATTATTTCATCAATATTAATAACATGACACTATTTGTGTTCTTTATCAGTTTGCGTAAAGTTCACTAGCAGAATAATAATATAAATTGCGGTGCAATTCATAAATTGGTCACGATCACGATCACTATTCATTTATGAATTGTCTATCTATACAAATTTTATCGCAAATCTAATCTGATCCTATTATGATTCTGCTATAGTGGCCTTTATAGGTGCGCTTTATCCTATTTATCAAAGTTACTTCATAGTTTTCTTTTGTTTTACTTCACTACAAAGTTGTTTGTTTGTTGACAGTGTATATGGTCATACGATCCATGATATAAAATGTGGGTGGACGTCTACTGGATAAGGTACCGAGATCATTTGCGTACGAATGCGTGTGCGCAAATGTCAGATCTACATTTATGTGCGTTACTACGAACGCGGAAGTTATTCTAGTCTGAGATTTGGTTTATTACACTGGTTGAGAATGTCAGCCATTATTCTTGTTTTTTTTATTAAACTTTGCCCCACACTAGTAATTTCTCATGTATCGTGGGTGCGTTTAAAAACATTGAAACTTACATACACAAACACCCAGACCCGGAACAACTACATATTTGTTCTGTGCGAGGATCGAACCGATAGTATTTGTAACGAAGTATGGGTCTGAGATAATCGAGTAATTTAAGTGTCTGTCATGTATTTATAAATAAGTATTAACTAAAGGTTAATATAATAAAAATATCACAAAAAACCTAAATGGATGTGATTGGTAGAAGTAGTTTCCAAAATTACTCGTATATTTGAAATGCCATTTTATAAAATACTGTTAATTGGGTATTTTGTATGTAAAGTATCCTCATAACTTTAAAGTTTGCTTCACGTGGGGTGAAATGATACGCTTTAATGTCAAAGCTTCTGATTGGAATAATGTATCAAACCAGGAAGCTTTTTTAGATTGATTAATTAAAATGATCCAATATACATCAGACGTGTGGTCTGCGGCGGTCTCTCCAATACATTACCTGTAGGCACATATACATAATATGTGCCTACATAAAACGAGCGATATCATAAAATGAGCGATATTGAAAGACCCTTGTTAGTCCATGTCCGATCCATCTCACTTGATTGCACAGTTTAGGCATATCTTACCTGAAACAAAAGAACACACACATTAGTATTTCGTTACACACACGTGGTTTTGTAACAAAAGAGGTGGTATTACTATTAAAACAGTGGTTACGCCATCTTAGTCTGTACAATGGCGGCAGGGCAATTTGGGCTCGCAAGGGTCTATGCACAGCCGGTCGGCGCACGCGCCGTGAAACTATAGCGGTGCTCTACGCCGGTGCATCCTCCGTGACTCCATTATTGTAATTGTAAAAGCTTCTGATGCTTATCAGCACCACTATATTTTTCTATTTTAGATGTGCTTAGAAAGATTGCAGACAAATTGTAATTGTAATCGTTAGATTTTACATAAAAATCTTGATTATTAAATTACGTATTGTTAATAAAAATTGCGCGCTTTGTTGCGGTATTGTAGAAGCATAATTATGTTCCACTTAGACCCGAGTGATTCTTGGGATATAATTGGTGCTACAGGTATCATTACTGTAAGTAGGTAAGGTTTTTTCGCTATTAAGGTAAAGGTAAGATAATAAAATGGCTGCGTTTTCCAGGAAGATAATTGTATCTTGAGACTTGGCATAAAGTTGATTCACATAATACCAAAATATAAATAACTTTTCGGTTAAAAAACGACAGAAAACCAATAAGTTTATTTTTTTCGCGTAGTTTTTTAAGCTATATTGTTCCAATGGCAGAGTTTGCGTAATTTATTTAGTAGAGACGTACTTATTGCTGTTTCGGGACTCTCAGAAACTAATTACATTTACCACACTTTAAAGTGTTATAAAGATGTATATAGAATAAGTCATCGATATAATGATATAATAAAGTGTTAAGCCTACCACTCGAAGTGAAGTTTCATCATAATTCGAATAGTTTCGTCATATGAGATAAGTGTCTCAAATACAAAATTTACTACGATAACAAATGTGCAAAAGTAAATTGCAATTTCTTTTGTAAAAACAAACATTGATATGGGTGTATTTCTTGTACATGGCGATACGGACGGCGTAAACAAAGAATAATAAATTAAAGTCTTTCTTCTCACAACTTGGGGTTTGTTCAGCTTGCGCCGTGACCTTCTACTTTTGTGGCGATGTTGCAACGCAATACCTTTATACCAACACTTGTTGTCATGTCGTATTTTTAATAGATTCTACATATTAACAATCTTCAGACATTCGACAATTTTAACCATGTAAGTACAGGTGAAAAACATTTATAAAAGTAAATATTTGCGTAGCTAACAATGGAGTGAAGTGATCGTAAATGTCAAGTGTGGGTAGGTACGTGCGTAGCTATTGTATTATGTATTTTCTAGAATAATTGATAAAGGTGGTACTTTACTGTAAGGAACGGAAACTACGTATTAACTGTTGAAATGTAAAAAACTTTAATCACTGACGTATAGAGCGTTTAACTACTCCAACAGCTTGAGCCGTTGACCTTTCGACCCGGAAACTGTGTATTGCCTTAACCTTCGCTGTGGTCACAAGCCCCGACTGCTTGTGAACCTTTTACTGCAGTGAGCAGCGACACGCTGCGCACGCGCAGCTGTGCTTAATGCGCATAACTTCAACACCAACGCTAAACAGAACGTGCTTCCTACCAGATCGACACGTAAACATTCTAACACGTACTTAAATAACACATTATTTTGACAGAAACCAGTCAATGGACTATTCGCTATAAGTTCACATTGTGGACCAAGTTTACTTTGTAAAACCAGATGTTTAGTGGCATTACTTTCTACAGTTTGTAGACCGGGAGTACATTGCGTCGGCGAGTACTACATCACCTAAGGAGTCGGGAAACTTTGCACTCAAGTGCGGTAACGCGACCATTTATCTTATAATGGCCCGGGGCACTCCACTTTCAGTGGCCGCTGAGAATATCAATGGCATCATAAGCATAATGGATTTAGTCTTCTGCACGCGTCTGGCCACCCATAAATGGGGTCTGCCACTTTCACTTGAATTATGATGTCCTCCTTTTAAGGATGCGTTGTCACGACAAAGTTACCTACAAGTAAGTAAAATATTCTAGACAAAGCGCGTGAAGTTCACACGATTTTAGGTTAGTGGGCTATTCAACAACCACGTACGTATATGGTTGTCAAAACTGTAACATTACTTTGAATGATTCTAGATGTCGTGTGAGTGGCGGTAAAATCTCTTTTACGACATAATAAAGTGACCAAGTCGTATTAGACCTTGAAATATGAACTCTTTTCTAAAAGCTGAATTTAATTTTTTGCTCCTATTGGGAGTAAAGTATAGTTTACACGAATATTTCATTTTAATGATTTCGGTGTCCGCACAAAAACTGTGATCACAGCGACCATTATAAAAAAAACACTGCTTTTCAGTACACGATGCTGTAAAAATAGATTAAATCTGCTGTGCGGTAGTTTTTGCCGCTGATCCGATTAGATTGAAGGTAAACAAAATCACCTTGACAGAAAGAGAGGCGGCGGCGGCAGTGAAAAATTAACTTTGATTACACCAACAAAACATGAACGAATCAATAGGCACGAAAAACAATCCCAAATGTTTTCCTGCAATAAAAACCATACAAAAATGGAAGCACGCTTGTTAAGGAAAAGTCATGTTTGTTACTATTCATAGGAATCTCAAGTTATTTTTTAATACGCAATATTTTCCTGAAGTTTATTCATGAGAAATACAAACATAATATACATGAAATAGGCAATAAAATATGTAATCTCAAATATTAAATAAAAAATGGCCCATAGAAATACATAAATTGTACATTTATAGTCTGATAAATAAAATTACCATTTCAATTTGTCTTACTAAACTTTTTTCCTCAGTTTAAAATTTGAAAACTGGATGCTTTGAATTCTCAAGTTACCTACTTCTGATTCAGGCAATATTGCGTAACTCAACTTCATCGTTTGATGACTAATGACAAGTAAAAACTTAATAGTTTTTCTGTCGGTGTGTTCCAAACCGTTCCGGCACGAACAAGATCGGTTTTTTACTGATAAATAAGTGAAAAACGTCATTCGTTGACCGTGCTGCAGTCATTACCTTAAATTAAATACGTAGGTGTATATGCAACTAACTAATGTGCTTATTTGTGTGAGAAATACAAAGTCCAAATGCACACACAGTTTGCGATTATATTGAAAAACTGAAATCTTTTTTGTTACGGTAGATTATATTATGATTTCTTCTTATTTATAGATTATTTATTAAATATAGATTTAGAATATAAAACAGTTCTCTCCATAAAAATAACTTCTTTCATCATCTTATATGAAATGCTCACGATACGATCACATTTTTTTTATGTGTGTTTATTCAATATTTCTCATCTTGTTGTACCTATCAGTGCATTCAGTTGTTATTGAAAAAAATATACAATACATATAGAACAGTACATTGCACTAGGACGAACAGGCGCGAGGCGCAAGCGCACCGCACGCCCGCAACACATCCGGCAGCGGCCCAAGGAGAACTTTCCATCCACCATATGTCGACATTATCGACCCGCTATCCATTAAAACATTAATATAATGGCAGTATCCTTCAAATAAATGAATGGGACTGATAAAGTGCAAAACAAAACGAACTCTTTGCAGATCCCGCATGTTTGGAGATGAGCCAAAAGAATAATATTTATTGTACGTTGTTTTTAAATACGTTTTCGTTCTGGAAACCCCAAGTCTAGTCATCTGTTCATTTTAAATAAAAAACCACTCATGTGGCTAAATTATATGGTTCTGAAACGCTGTTTTTAATTCCTAGTTTCCGATTAACAAATCTACGTACTGCTGATATGCGACAGATTGAGCAAAAAAAAAGCAATTACCAATAACGAATTTCGATTATGTAGTATTACAGGGTCTATGGATTTAATGGCTAACTTGTTACCTCTATGGTGCTTTACGTTGCACATGTAGGAACACAATCTATGTTCGATTTGTTGCATAAGCGATAAGCATGGAACAATAAATGGTAAGTAAGTATTTCGTAACGAATGACTTTGTTTTGGTCTATGACGCGTCGGTAGTTACCGATAACGTGTGCAAACTATGTTTAAGAAGGTTTTTAACAAAGGTTGTGTGAATATTTGTATAGCCTTCTGTTTTTTTGGTATTGACAAAGACATTAAAGGTAACGTGTCCTCGTATGTATGGGTGACAAAATTGGCAGGTGGCTAAATTGAAGCATTTTGTCGTTTATATGTTAATTCTAAAGTTTTGCGCAAATGTTTGAAACTTAAATGGATGTCTCTAAGATGAAACACTATGTTATTTGCTTGTTTCAGTTAGTTTATGAAGAAAATAACAGTCACGATATGCGAAAGTTAAGGCGAAGTAGAAAGTTCATGACTTAGTCATCCACGACGCAGTTCGCAAGACATTCTCATGACACCAAAAGAAGCGTAGATGATTACAATAATAAAAGTGGTTCCCATGACAGGAATCGAAAATATATTAAATACGTACTCCTCGCACAAGAGAAATGTGAAAAGATTCATGTTGGGCGGGCATCTGTCTCTAAGATCGGATGTGAAACATAGAAATTCGCACATAGACAAGACTTGCGGGTAATTACAAACAGAACTTGAAGACGACAGAACATTTATGCCCTAGACTAAATGGGAAACAAAAGTGTTGGAGTGGACACCACAGACGGAAAGGAGGAAAGTGGGAGGACAACCGACTAAGTGGACAGAAATGTGTTTGGTAGAACTGGATAGGCAAAACACAGCTGTCAAAAGTGGAAAGATTTGGAAGAGACCTACACTCAGCGTAGGGAGGCTAAAGGTTGAAGAATAGGAGAACAGAGAGAACAGGTATAATGATGACTTTATATCATCATCATCAACCACATAAAGTAATCAAAGAGAAAATACGTACAATCATCCATGAGGTCAAATTACTATAATGATGGACATATTGCACAACTCGAAAAACGTCTGTCGTAACCTTAATCCACAGGTAATGTGTTCAAAAGTGTCCGCTATTTGAACAACATCCGCAACTGTCGTTTTTTTTTATAATGACTGACTGTGTGATGATTCACATTTAAGTTCAGGGAACTAAGATGAGAGTAGTCGGAAAACTCGTGGCGTATTACTTTTACCTACATATTGTATTTCTTTCAAATTAATGTCTATAAAGCTTTGATAATCAATTATTTTATCTAGCATTATTAGATAAATACATAAAATTATGGATGATGTTGATGCATGAGGAAAATCTGCTCGATAAATTTGTTTGAAAATGCAAGAGTCGTTATTGTATACAACGTCACTTAAATGAAAAGAAACCTGTTTTATTTTTTCTATTATTACACAAAAGTATGATAAATATAGTCGAAAAGTTCGGGTACCTGTTGAGTTTCCGAAGGTTGATTCAATATTATACTGGAAAATTCTTACTTATTAACACTATCACAACAAATAGCACTTTTAACCACAGCAGTAATGTCACTTCGTTAAAATAACGTTACAATTAATTTCGTATTGTGACGTCAGAGAACACTTATGTTTTTACAGATATCAGTTAATTGTAGTGATAAGGAGCACTAGACATTGACAGCGACCGGTTGTGACGGTTGGCGAGGTACGTATGGAGGCGTGTGGCGGGGCTCCACACATTTGTACGGTGTGAGGCTCGGCCGCGCCAGCTAACAGCCGGCACCGCGCACCGGTCGCCGGCGCCGTGACGTCACGCGTACGGTGTGACGCAGCCACTAAACACCCTCATAGTTTTACTAAATTACGTCACAACATATGTTGTAAAACTGTGGGAGTCACCAGTATTGATTCGGGGTACTACAAAACGTCACGAAAAACTTAACAATTATATACAACTATTAAGACAAATTGGTTGGTTCAAATTAAACTGAAGCAAACACACTGTACCTTCCCCTTTTTTACGAGAGGGTTTTGTATGGACATACTCCTCCGCAAAAAGGTGGGCGACCGTTAGGGCCACCCTCTAAAAGACGCACCATTTTGAGGAGGTGTGTAAAAGGCATAGTTAGAATTTATATGAAAAGGCTGAAAGAAAGCTATATTTTTATTTCAATAAAAAAAACGAATGAATTATTATCGTCGAATTTCAACCACTGGGCGACCACAAATTTTTATTAACACTCGTACTTGAAATTTGAATGACGATCTGTAATACGGAACTTAGGCCTCCACTTTTGAGTCAACTAACCTCTACCTTTCTATATGGCGGGTTTATGGCGAAAATTATCCCAAGGGAATGTAATACTGGCATAAAAAGTAACCTATGTGTTAATTCAGACTCCAATCCAGACAGTACCAAATTCCATCCAAATTTATTCAGTAGTTTTTGTGTGAAAGAGTAATAAACATCCATCGATCCAGGCATCCTCACGAACTGTTGCATTTAGAATATTAGTTTCTTTAGATTAACGTATTTTTCCTAAACGATTAATATGTGATGTTTAATACCGGCTTTCAGTATTTTGTGTTCTATTTTTCTTGCGAGAGGCCAGAGACTGGTTATTACATCGTTACTAGTTCCAGGCATGTTATGCTAAACTTTTGGCTGATATAAATAAATTATGTTGAGTGTATGGATGTATATTTTTCCATATGATAACGATTAAATGTAGTAATGTATATTTTATGATTTATTCGCAATTTTCTTTCAGAATAACGATCAAATTTTTGAATGCCCCTTACAATGACAAATAACTTCTTTGAATTACTTTGATAATTTTAACATAAATATTAAAATGCGCTCACGTAATTGTATGACATAAACGCTATAAGTTATCTTTGTATCTTTTTAAGAAGAATAATAATGATTAACAGTAATTTACTTAGAGCACTTAAGTATTGTCTTCATGCAGTTAGTCACGTATTGAATGCCGCTGTATGTTGTCATAATTCTATATACTACATATATAGGTCTAAGAACGTTCAATTATTAGTTATTGCATTCAGGATTCCCCGAGTTCTCGTAATTCAGAAATACTTTCACGAACTACGTGAATCTACGTTTCGATCTTGCGTTTACAACTACATTTATTTAGGCTATACATTTACATATGTAAGTTAATAGTTTTTTTTTATGTTTCCCCAGATTAAGAATTTCTCCTGTGTAGTGGGTACGTTTACAAACATTTATAATCTCACATACACAAACATCCAGTCCCGGAAAAACTAATTGCAGATCATACAAATATTTGTTCTGTATGGGAATCGAATAAATCAGGGGTCTACTCTCTTAGTCAGTTGATGAAACTACGGGCCCGTAATCGAAAATTTTGAGTGAACCTCCCCCGTACTAGTTCTGAATTCAAAAGTTCTGAAAACACACCTTGAGTCGAGATAGCTGTTTAATCATGTTGTCACTAATTTTTAGTTCATTCATACCACTAATTAAGCTTATGATAAACTGTTACAATCGCCCGAAACTCTGGCCTAAGTTACGGTTTTCGTGCTTAGATAGTAGTACCCCAATATCCAAATGTTCGAATAATACGTAGAAAGTTTTAATCTATTACGTGACATTTTACTTATTAAGTACTATTAGGTAATTAAGACATGTGCTAATGTTGTTTTCGTTTTTAAGATAAAGGTACTTAGTATTGTTTTCCTCTGAAAGCTGTTTACAACCTGTGGGTTTTTACGGTTTTTATTACCTGTTTATTATTACAGGAATTTGTTGTACCTTTGTGTCTTTAACGTAAAGCGTGTATATGACTGTTCTATATAAAGGCTATGCATTAATTCAAATGTAATTCAAAGTCATTGAAGGGCCATAGTTGGCGCAGTGATTGACCGGTTGAAGTGCTGCGTGTCGCGTGTTCAATTCCCGCACTGAGCAAGTATTTTTATGATCTACAAGTAGGAGTATGTGAGTGTTTGCGTATGTGGGTTAAATGTTTGTAAACACACCCACGATACAGGATAAATTCCTAGTGAGGGCAACATTAAATTTACTTTTGAAATAACTTTTTACTTGACATTCGAAAAATAAAATGATAAAACAAACTAGAATTCCACAAACAAATTTTTAATTATTAATCGAAGTAATTCCCTCAGTTTTCCTCTCAACTTCTTATAATACCTACTACTTCACACGTATATTTCATATGAACTCAACAAGAATTTCCGTGAACGTGACGTCATTTTACGAGAGACTGTGTTGTCAGATGACTCTTTTATTGCGTGTGGTAAAGCACATACGAGTAGGTGGAGACCTATGTGTTTTACACACGCAATTAGACTTACTAGTTATATCAGCCATAGTAAACCGGGAAACATTTAATTAAAAACAAATATGGGACATCTTTATCTTTTACTATTAATCCCATCCTATCCTAAAGATACTATTAATGCCTGCGTCGCGAATCGTAGTTTTTTTCGAAAACAGAAAAAGTAGTATCACACTTAATTATAAATAAATGTAGGATGTCTTTATCTTATACTATTAATCCTATTCTGTCCTATACTGTTAACACATGTGTCGCGAATAGTGAAGATTTTTTTCCGAAAGAAAAAAGAAAAGGTAATAGTTTGACACCACTTCAACAGATAGCGCAAAGTCACCGGAAGACGTTTGATAATGGAATGAAAGATTAGACTTCGCTTGTGGGGTTGAGAAAGACGCAAGTTCGAGTCCCGCTCGCAGTCAAATTTATCTTTATACATCATGTACATAATGAAGAATAATACGACATTAAGGTGCAGTCAAAGTCAGCATGGGATTAGTTTTTTATTTTTCGTTAAAAAAAAAATAAAAAAAAGTTGCCTCACACTAGGAATTTCTCCTGTATCGTGGGTGCGTTTACAAACATAGAAACTCACACACACAAACACCCAGACCCGGAACAACTACTTGCAGATCATACATATATTTGTTCCGTGCGGGAATCGAACCCGCGACACATAGCGCAGGAGTCCAATTGCTCAGCCACTGCGCCAAACGTACCGTCGTTGCATGGGATTAATTCTCAAAAGATATAATTTTACATTGACTCGGAATGGAAATTTTGCGACAATTCTATTTCGGGACGATATGTGCTAATTTTCAGGTGCTTAAACCACACTTTTTACCTGACATACGCTAATAGCTCAAATCGGTGTTCATTAGTTGTATTAATAACTATAAAAATAACTTTGGTTATTTGCATACTTTTTAATACCATTTTCGTTCCAAAAATAGTCTTGGAATTTTTGGATAGAAAGTATTAGTGTGGTGACAGAAGTTCGGTTGATAAAATTCACCGAACTAATGAAACTATTTAGTGGCAGGAGTTCGGTTCACAATATTAAATTTGGGAAATGGAATGGTTTTATTTTAACGGAGAGGAGAAGTGTCCTAGCAGTGAGTACTTTCAGAGCTGATTCAATTTACATGAATGCTTTAAATATCATCACCATATCAGCCGGAGTAGCAACTCTCATACGATAGTTGGCTGGCTTAAATATCTGGCATAATATAGGTACTCATTATAAATATATCTTATAAATACAGTCTTAAAGTAAACAACCCATTAAAGTAGCGACACACAAATAGAAATATACGTACGAAAGTAAGTTCGCATCCAATGTATACTTTTGTTGATCGACCACTTTTGTCGGTCGGATATCATCAAAATAATTCGTACACACATCAAAAAAAAGTTTGCGATCGCTTTGAAAAATCGAAATCTTTTTTGTTAAGGTAGATTATATTACGATTTCTTCTTCTTTTTAGATTCTATATTTAAAATTATAGATTTAGAATACAAAACAGTTAATTGTTTTTCCAAAAAAACAAAAACAGCTTATACTAGTGATCACAAAGTTTTCTTGATGTGTTTATATTTAGAATGCTTAATAAGTAATTAATTGGCTAATGAAGACGATGATGGGAATGGTCGGGATGCTTGAATACGTAAGACACCTACAGGGCGCGGTGCGTAGTCCGCGATGCACATTACTATTCGGGCTCAACTCTATTTCTGGCCGGTGTTAATGACTTCATACAAACACAGTCGCCAGTTGACATTTAGGTCATTCTATTACAGTTTTTATGTTATTTTCATGTATTGGAGATAAAGAGGTTAAAGCCCCACGCGAATTAGAGTTGTGTCGTTGTCAAAGCCAATGTAAACAAAACTTAAACGTTAGTATCACCTCGGCGGCGTCCTAATTGCGTTTCGTTTCATTTCAGTGCAGTGGCACCTCGCTTCGAATCCGTGTTAATGGAAATACGAATATAATAGACAGGTGGGCATTTCGCGAATGTTCATGTGAATGAAAACACTACATTGTTCGTTTATAGCCTGTTCCGTTGACCCAGTTCAGCTCTTGCTATACAGCGAAGCTTTTCTAAAGTTTGCTAGGAATATAAATTAATATTCTAAATTTTATTTGACAGAACTGATTGACTAAACGGTGACCAAACTGTCAGTATTTAGATGTTGCTTGGAAACACAACTAAACAGTAACACAAACAGTAAACACATTTACCAGTGCAGATGTACTGAAAAAGTCGTAGAATATATTTAGAAATCGCTGCTGCTAGTGGCTTCACCCGCTACAACTCAAAAATTATCCCACGGGTATATAAAATCGGGATAAAAACTATCCTATGTGTTCATCCAGGTTATAAACTATCTGTGTACCAAAGGGCTTTGAAGATTTTTGTATGGAGGGTTGCCGCAGCGGTCGCATTTGTGGTTTTGTTTGAATTTCACGAATAAAATTAGTTATAAATGTACATTTAGATATAACCAAAACCTATCAAAACCTTTCTTGGTTTCATTTAGTTTTTGCGTGAAAGAATAACAAACATCCAAATATCCATCCATCCATCCTCAAAAATATTCGCAGTTATGATATTAACTAAGATCATTAGAGAAAACTTTAAAAACATGACCGCAACGTTATGTAGAACACTGCAGGCAATGCGGGCTCCGTAATAAGGTTATTAACAACACAACCTCGCTAATTACACATTTGTAAAGAGTGTGACAGACTTCATTGGACACGCGGGTAGCACTTATTAAACGACTAGCTGTTGCCAGCGGTTGTACCCGCTATAAATTGAAAATGATCCCATGGGAACATAAAATATGTCTTAATTCAGATTATAAACTATCTGTGTACTAAATTTCATCCAAATCCGTTCAGTGGTTTTTACGGTAAAGAGTAACAAACATCCATCCAAACTTTTCACGTTTATAATATTAGTAGAATAGGATAGAAAGTAGGGTCGGCAACAAGGACCTTTCCTGCCCTGCGGGTCTAAAAAAGCTTCTTTAGCAACATCATAACATGCATTGCGATAAAACCGTAATTTGGAATATTCTTTTCTATTGGTCAAGCAATAGAGTAGATAATTGATAAAGCACAAAAAGATATTTTTTCCCCAGGTCAATATGCCTGTGCCCATATATATTTAGTTGATGACGAGTTTTTCTTTAATTTGAATTTGTGAATCATACTTAGACAGTGGGTGGGCCATGTTTAAATACAGTCAGAATATAAGGAAAACTTAAGTCCTTGGCAAATGTAAAATGAAAGAGTTTGAGTGTTCTTAAAAGGGAAATATACGTATACTACTCTCGATCCGATATGTAGAGATATAGTAGCAATTTCCTTGTACATTAAAGAAACAAACACAGTTGGACAATTGTCCCGACTCTCGACTTCCGATATGTTGTCAGAACTAATAGAGAGTAGCGTTTACTCAAAACTCCCGGGGGATACATGTTATAAGCAGGCAAAGCCGCTAGCAACAACTAATGGATAAATCTTCAAGGCAGCGCTAGTTACGTTCGGTCCGTAGATGGGTGACCATCCGCGTAAAATACTGGTATTCGGTAAGACTGGAAGCCGCCTCAACATATTTTAGAAATAGCCAGGTAGATGATGTACCAATACTTTTATTGTGCGCACAGCTAAGGAGTGGAATTCCCTGCTGGGGTCTGTATTTCCTGACAGCTGACTTTTGGGTCTTCAAGTCAAGAGTGAATATTTTGCTTCTAGGCAAGCGTGCTTCACCATCGACCACATCTTTGCTTATAATCAAGCGAGATAGTGGTGAAACGCGAACATTTCGTTAAATAAAATAAAATAAAAATATTATGGAACTGACGAACTAACTACCTCTTTCGCTCATGGATATTATAGAACTATCGAATGAAAATTAATTTGTTTTCCTGACGGCTACTATTGATGATTATAATTTTATTAATTCCTCCACGTTTATGTCAATGGTTCAATAGAGAGATGGCATGTGAATCGATAGCGTGTCGCATTAAAAATGTATGTTGGTAGTGGAGTAGGCAAGCCATCGATCAATCGTTCGAGTCCGACGCGAACCTACATTACCATTAGTATGGCAATTCCCAGCTACAAGTACAAAACAACTGTCCGACCGAAACAACCGGTTTTCAGCCGAATCCCGTAACTAGGAGTCTACTCTCCTAGTGCGTGAACGAAAATACGGACCCGTACGTAACTCTAAACTGTTGAGTGAACCTTACTCCCGTTGAATAATTCCTAAGTTCATACAACAGATTACGAATCTATATAAACTATATCACTAACTTAAGATTTTTCCGTAAGAGAAAAAGAATAAGAAACGACTGAAACGTCGGCCTAAGACCTACGGCCTACGAGTTTCGTGCTTAGAGATTAGACCCCCAAACCCAGAACAACTACTTGAAAATCATACAAATATTTGTTCCATGCGGGAATAGAACCCGCAACACGCTGCGCGGCAGCCGATTGCTCAGCCACTGCGCCAACCGTGTCGTACAGTGGAAGTTCGGGGTGGACCTTTGTTTAGTAAATG
Source organism: Agrotis puta (assembly GCA_943136025.2). Taxonomy (NCBI): domain Eukaryota; kingdom Metazoa; phylum Arthropoda; class Insecta; order Lepidoptera; family Noctuidae; genus Agrotis; species Agrotis puta. The sequence continues at coordinate 10,572,958 of OW964178.2, forward strand.
GACAATATAGGTCAAAAGTTATATAATGGATTTAGTTTTTTTCCAAGAACCCCTGTCTCGTTTTGATATTCTCTCTGTTAATTGTTCATTGTATCAAGTTAACGAGCGTGTGAAGTAATCAGCTATCAAGGAAGAAACTACAGAGCAGTCACATTTTGTAACGCACCGGTATTTGGAGCGGTCAGTCCCGATGTACAGTGAATTATGAAAACGTTAATAATTTGTTTTGTATCTGGTGTTATAATTATACTTTCAAACAGTACGTATCGCACTATTGTAATTTGTTATCGCTTCATCATCATCATCGTCTTCTTCACCAGCCTATAGAAATCCTCTGCATATAAGGCATAATTTTTTGTATCGCTTATTTATTGCATTTGTAAAGCCACTCTCATCTCTCATTAACGATTACCAGAAAGGGTCCACACTTAGGGGACAAGTATATATCCCACACAATCCTTAAATATGACCAAGCCTTTGTGGTATATGTTGACGTTAAAACCTACTGATTCTCAGCCTTGTTATTAATAATTAACTTTGATTTGATAAGCTATAATTAAACACACATGATGATCTGAATATATGATGACAGGTGCGCTAGGATGTTTCACATAAAAAAAGTGTTTTCCCACCAAGGGCAGAGCGGGAGAGACTGTCAGACTCGTACTGACTAAAATCCACGGTGTCCTTCAATAGCCCTTTACGTTCCGGGGTCACGGTAATTCGTACAGTCCCGCGACCACCACTGGAGTCTTAGTAAAATTTCGCGTTTCTTGACGATACAATTTTCAATATAACCTTATGTGTGTATCGCTTATTCCACTAGTCGACTTCGAATCTGAGTTAGGCGCGAATACCAGGGAAAGCGAGAGTAGTTCCACTGTGGGAAAGAGACTGAGCTATACAAGTCGTCTAGCGCCATTTCGTTCCCATAGTGTAACTACTCTCGCATTAAGACGTCATGGTAGGCCCCGTTTAGGCCTGTTTCATATTTTTGGATGTTCGTATGTCATTTCACAACTTGCTGGGTTTCTCTCAACGACCATACAGCCTATAGACTTCTAATAACAGGCGACCGATGTCTGTCAACACATTAGGCAAAAATGTCTTATAACCGTCCTCACTCACCAAGTTCGTATTAGTTTCGACCACTCCTGTGAGCCGTAAACATCCACATTATTCCTTTAAAAAATCGAGAAAATAGACATACTATAGCCCCGTATACAATACGTTAGTGTAATAAAAAAATGGGACTTCAAGTTTCCTAAAAGACGGTATCACATTTCATCGGAAAGCTAATAGTTCCATAATCTAAATTAACTAACTTCAGTTTCAGATTACCATGTGGCTGATGGTCAATACTTTCAGAATGCGTCGAAATTTTTTGTACCAATTGAATTCGAAACTGTAACCCGTGGCCAATGGAACATCTCAGATTGTTTAAGAGATTTGCTCAATTGCTGGGAGGAAACAAAGTTCGTTTCTTTAACTTGTAAACTTATAGTAATGTACCCCATCGATATAAGGAGCCGGGGCCAGGTGCTAGGCAACTGGGCTTCTCCCAGTTGTAATGTCCCTTTGTGCCTATGGGCCTTGTTTTGTTCTGTCTCCTGCTTGCATGGAGGGAAGTGGAAACATATATTTTTTCCTACTCCTCCACTATTCTTTTCTGATTAATTTCGTTGCAGGATCCAATACAGGTAAATTCATTCTCTGGGACACGTCGAGCTTCATTGTTTCGGCGCTTTTCTGGTTGGTTGCCACTGTTGATTCTGGCTTACAGGAGTTGCAGTGGTTAGGGAATAGTGTGGTGAGTTTGTCCCAAAAAAAAAAATAAGGAGCCGAGTCCTAGCTGCCAGGATAAGAACTCCAGGGAATCCAAAACAATGTGCCTCTGTTCAGAAGTACTTAGTGTTTTCTGAGTTTGCCTTTGATTTTTTTGCAAAACGAGCCCTGTTGCTCAAGTTTCTTGTTTGTACGACTAATTTGATTAAAACAAAAAAAAAACAGTTTGATTAAAACAAAGAAGGAAGGAACAACTGTAACTTTTGTATCATACATCAAAGTGGCTTTAAAACTTTAACGGCAAACTGCGTCTATGATAACCAGCGTAAGAGACCAATCGCGTACTAGACGAATGGCGTCTGTGACTAGCATCGTGTAATCCGATTTTAATTGTATGTTTTACATTATTGCAGAGCTGACATATTGTGCTCAATGGATAAATATAAGACATCAATCTGTGATTTCTGGAGGGACGATTGTATCGACGATATAGGACGACAAAACAGTAAGTGAATTTTGTATATACTCGAAAAAGATGTATGTAGTACTAGCGACCCGATCTCTACTATATAATGCATATTTTATACATATAAACCTTCCTCACAATCACTCTCACTCTATCTATTAAATAAAACCGCATCAAAATCCTTTGCGTACTTTTAAAGATCTTAGTATACATAGGGACAGACAGACAGACGGCGGGAAGCGACTTTGTTTTATACTATGTATGTAGTGACAAGCTCTCCGCTCGCGACTTTGCCCACGCGTAAATTGTACTACACCCTGAGACCTTTAGCATAATATCGATTTTTCCTAAAAGTGACGGGGCCCCAGAGGGGCAAAGCCTGCCGGGGTCGCGGCTCTCACGAATTACCGTGACCCCGGTACGTAAAGGGCTATTGAAGGACACCGTGGATTTTAGTTAGTCTAGTCTGACAGTCCCTCCTGCCCTGCCCTGGGTGGGAGGACTCATTTGATGATTTTACCACGAAAAAAAAAGTGTCAAGATTTTGTACAAAATCCGAGATTTTCATACAAATTAATCCTAGTTCTCACTCCGAAAGGAGATGATGATATTTAAAGAACTCATGTATACAAAAACCCCGACTGAAAACAGGGTTTTATAAGTTTACCGTGTCTGTTTGTGGCATCGTAGCTCCTAAACGAAGGACTGACTCTGATGCGGTTGGAAGAGTGGTTCTTAACTACAATTTCTGATTTTTTCAGGCGTTTGTGATAATCAGCTTGTGCCGAGAATATCTTTTTTTAAAGTTTAGAATTAACCCTTTAATTTGGGTTCATCATCAAATGTGTCCCTACCGGGTGGACCGGAAGGAACTGTCAAACTCTTACTGACAAAAGGTTCTGTTCCTTCAGTTGCCCTTTGCGTTCGAGGATCACGATATCCTGCTTAGATAGTCCAGTGATCGTAGATTCAAGCCCTGTATTCGTAGGGTATCAATCCTATGCTAAATAATATTGTTTCAGCTACCTGGAGAGGAGAATACACCTTGTTTGAAGGATTTTGTTTCAGTAATGGTTATCAAGAGTGGACATAATATGTGATGTCAGCTGAGCTAAATTATCAATCCTGGATATTTCTATGTTTAAGAAAAATATAAAAATACAATAATCACAATCTTTTAAGTTGGTTTTCATTTTATGTAAATGGTACTCTTTAGATGATTTTTCACCCAAAAAAACCCCTGGTTGGCTTCATCCGGCCCTGCCCCGTCAACGGGTTAGTTGGGAAAAATTGTATGAACGAGCCCGCTAGTGTTAGATGGCACTGAATAAATTTGACTTGGTCGCATACACCCCGCTGCTTCTGTCCCGTCAACGGTATTTAAAAAAAATGATTTTAAGCAGCTTATGTTCAGATATGAAATGCAATATTGCTTGTGCTTGTGACCATTTAAAAATATTAGAAGAATTCCTAGGAATTTACGAATTGAATTACTTTTAGAACAATTGCTTAAAGTGGCCGTTTTAGACCCGCGGAAGGGTATAATCATACATGGCTGTAGGAAGGATTGACCCGGGTCACTCAAACGTGACGTTTTAAAAATGTCCTCGGGACGAATACATTATTTATCTGATTCATTATTCTATTGCCTTGATGGTCTAATAGTCGCAAACGCGACTGCTGGACATGAGGTCTGATAAAAGACAGGTTATCAGTCTACCTACCGCTGCTATGAAATATTTGATTTATCTTGTTTCAGAACAGAATCTTGTTCACGAAGGAACGTAGATGCTTAATCACCATACAGATACAAACAGTGGGAGTGTATTGTAGCTCGATCACAACATTTCAGTATTTTATTTACAGCGTACTTGAAGTATTTACTGCGTTTATTGTATGGGAACATGAAATAGCGCCTTTAGTGTACAAAGAAGCAACTAATTGACAGTGACAGGCCTGTTGGTCTAGTGGTTAGTGACCCTGACTGCTATGCCGGAGGTCGTGGGTTCGATTCCCACCCAGGACAAATGTTTGTGTGATGAGCACGATCATTTGTTCTGTGTCTGGGTGTAATTTATCTATAATATGTATGTATATAGAAATATATAAGTATGTTTATCAGTTGTCTAGTACCCATAACACAAGCTCTGCTTAGCTTGGGACTAGATGGCGTTGTGTGATAGTTGTGGAATATTTATTTATTTATTATTTATTTAATTTTTTCCTTGAAATTAATGTCAAAGTTTCAGTATACTTTACGTCACAAAAACTGAGAATTCATGATGAGGCCTCTGTTTGTCTACAGTTGTATCAACAAACGAAGCAAAGTAGGTGTATGGTTCTCAGATAATAAGTATTTGGTAGTGAATAGCCTGAAAATGGACCTGATTTTACATATCATGTGACTTTGTATATCGTTTTCTCTGTCACACGACCCACAATGAATAGATGTGACATAGTGTGTGACAGAGATAAAGCTAGAGCATTAGTCGCGAAGTTGAAACGAGCCGATTATCTCTTTCCAAAGGTGTTTTTAACGCAGCGGTACGCCAATTTTTTAATCGAAAATACAAGTACAGCATTTAGGTCCAATTTTGAGCGAAAACCACAATCAGTATTTAATAAGTAAAGTAAACATTTTCGGTAAGAATAAATCGCCCGCGATATTCGTATAGCAATGGAATGAAAGATTCGACCCCGCCGGCTCTGCAATACTGATCGATTTTACTTTCCGAAAAAATCTTAACTATAAATTATATTGTGTGGGAAACGAAAAGTTTACGTCAATCTTTAGTGCTAGAGCCTCTGAACATGCTTGCTACTCGTACATCTGTATATACGCTACTATGTCGATGGATAAATCCTTCAGCTTAATTTAATTCTGGGATAACACGGCTTCGACGATGCGTGGACTGCGTGGTCTGGTCACGTATTGTGTTGTCACTTTGCCAAGGCTTCTCTATGAGTGTTGCTGGTCATAACCAATTATCTAGTTATAACTATCGTTAACATTAATACTTTCTTTCATAAACTAAGCATGGTTTATGAGCATATTTTTTACGTGAAAGCTGAGAATACAGAATTGAATAAGCTTGTATTTGATCGGTATATTTCACTTTGGGGGACAGTCTTAGGTAAAAATTGACCTTCAAAAAGTGCTGATTAATCAGCATAATTTGAATAAATGACTTTTTTTTATTTATAACAAGAACACTGTGCACTGGTATATGAAAATATATCTAACAGCTAGCCCCGAAATCATAACACGTTTTATGCCGTTGTTGGTTACCCTGTCATTTTTCCTGAAAGTTTCGGAAGGTTAAGTGACAAAGATGTTAAAACTTTGATACCTAATGTAATACCAAATTAATTATTTTAATTTTGATACGGTTTGAGGAGAAATGGCAAATAGAAAGCGATTTCAACTGCGTGGATAATTTCAATGGTAAATCTTAAGGTTAAAATCTCGGATATCTTATGCGACAGTTAGTAACTACCTAAATACAGGAGCTGGAGTTTCATATAGACATTATAAATTAACACAAATCGAGAGCAAAGTTGTTGGAAAGATACAGGCTTCAAAATGAAAAACGGATTATAGATAGATCAAATTATTGTACATTACAATTAGCAGTACCTTGTGAAAAGAAATATTTTTAGCTCTCGCTAATGAAGAGATGTCGAAAACCAAATTGTTGAGAGTAATTTTAGATTTTGAAATATGTTGTGTAAATAATAGTCAGTTAGTAGTAATTAGTTAATAGAATGTATTTTTTACATCTGCTAAGTAGACATGGAAATAGAGATACGGTTTGCAATCAGTGTGGAGTGTTGGTTTAGTACGGTACGACGTGTCCTACTATGGTAGGTAGGACATAATCACTTAATGGAAGAATCGATCGGACGAGCTCGTCCATCACTGCGCGTCGTGGCTTTACATTATTAAAAATCAGGACCACGTTTTTCCGTATACATACAGGTAAATTTAACATTTCGTTAATAGCTGTGGTTTCTTTGAATTAATTATTATTTGTAAAGTGACCTTTCTAATTCTGGTTGTATCTAGGCATTAATTACCTGACATAACAATTTTTATGCTAGTCCGAATAAAACCATTTCATCTCAGGTGTGTGTGTGTGTGTGTGTGTGTGAATTAATTTTATTTAAAGTATACTGTAATAAATACTTTGTAACGAATTTAATAACTCTTATATTGACACAACAGGCCTGTTGGTCTAGTGGTTAGTGACCCTGACTGCTATGCCGGAGGTTGTGGGTTCGATTCCCACCCAGGACAAATGTTTGTGTGATGAGCACGATCATTTGTTCTGTGTCTGGTTGTAATTTATCTATAATATGTATGTATTTAGAAATATATAAGTATGTTTATCAGTTGTCTAGTACCCATAACACAAGCTCTGCTTAGCTTGGGACTAGATGGCGTTGTGTGATAGTTGTGGAATATTTGCAGACGACATCTCTCTGCTTACCTCATGCCAAACCGACGAAAATTTAAACACCAAATTAAACTCCCTTCTCACTACAGCTTCAAACTGGATGGATGATCATAATCTAGAAATTAATTTCACTAAAACTAAATTAATTACTTTTCATCCACATCAGAAATCCCCTTTAAAACTAAATTTTATGTTCAACAACAGAAAACTAGAACAGGTGAATGAATTTACTCTTCTCGGTTTATCTATAGATACCCACATAAATTGGAAATCCCACATACAAAAAATAAGAGCAAAAATATCTAAATTCTCATACGCCTTACGCGAAATTAAAAAAACGACTAACATACAAACAGCACTTGTTACCTACTATGCATATGCCCAGGCATGGCTCAGCTATGGGGTCATGCTCTGGGGTAACAGTACAGACTCACAAACTATATTTATTTTACAAAAGAAGTTAATTCGAATAATAACCAACATTGACCAAACAGATAGCTGCAAACCACACTTCCAAAAACATAAAATACTCACACTTCCCTGTTTATATATTTTAGAATTATGTAAATTTGTCAAAAAACATCAAGATTTCTACACTACTTGCGAAGACACACAAAAAAGATACACTTTTAGACATAATAAAAATAAAATAAACAAACCTCAATCCCGAATCAAAATGCACTCCACCAGCCCTTTAATTATGTCCATCAAAATTTACAACAAATTACCAAATAATATTAGAGAAGAAAACAAAACAAATATATTTATTAATAAATTGAAACAATTTCTTGAATCCAAGGCATACTACACCGTAAAGGAGTTTCTAGAGGACAAAACGATTGAAAAATAAATAAAAAACTCTTTCCGATACCAAACATTATAAAATAAAATAAATTTAATAAAATATATAAATAATATTTAATATAATATGCAATACAAAAATTCAAGATAGAATATAAAAATATGTATATTTAAATAACTTACATAATTCTTTAAAATAAGTGTATATACTTATAATTAATCTAGTTGAGTAAAAATTTGATAATAAAGAGAAAACTTTTAGGTAAGAATTTAATAGTAATAATGTAATCAATAAGTGAAAAAATTAATAAAGAGAAAATACAACTGATATGCTACATCTATCTACATAAACATAATAATATTTATACAATAATATGAAAGACATTTAATAAGAATATTGATTTAATTAAATTATATCAGCCCTCTTCCTCTCTCCTAATTTTTGCGTGCCCGACAGGGTCCATATTTGATCTTGTACCTTTTTATGTTTTACCATCTTATGTAACATATGGAATGCAATAAAGAATTGAGTATTGAAAAAAAAAAAAAAATTTATTTATTTATTTATTTATTATATACCTATTGTGTTTGTTTTTGCTCTGATAATTAAAATATTCAATAATTATAAAATTCTATCTCTTTTAATGTTCCGAGTAAAATTAATCAAGGTGGATCAGCTAATTGCTAAAACTCACTGTACGACAATATGTCACAGTAGCCATTGCGGTCATACAATTTATAAGGCTCATATTAAACCACAAAATAATATTATTAAATTATAGCTATCAATATCTGTGCTTGACTTATGAAATCAAATTACACCTTTATTGTGCTATTAAGTTAATGTTTTGTTCTTAAATTTAGAATGTTAACTAATCTGATTAATATGCCCAGAACCGTAATTATTTCTACCGTTAAGTGTATTCACGCGAGATTTACTTACTCTAAAAACTGTACAGAAACTGGTTTCCTAAACTGTGTTATAATAATTATATACAATACAAAGATTTATGACACCATTGTAGTTTATATATACGGTACTTTAATGTAGTGTGGCCTCAATCAATCAGGGTTTTTAACCATGACCCATATATATTTCGTGAGTGGAATATAATAATAAACGGGAATGCTTATATTGGTCTAATACTTCATTTAGATATCAACAAATTAAAAGAATACAATAAGCTATGTATCTGCAAACGTAGACAGACACAATGACAGCAATTAATATCTACCAACAATTTTATTAATCGTCAATTTGTTAATTTTAATTGCTTTCTTAATCTGTAGTTTTTGCTATTCATTGTTCTACTTTATAATCAAATGAAAGTCGCTCTCCTTGACTCGATTGGGGCCGTTGGTGGTCGTGAGACATCGGCCCTGTTAGAGCAATTTACTGCAGTTTAGCAGAACGGGTCATAGGCCAGACAGATGCAATGAACAGATCATGGGGCGAACACATGTATGAACAAACAACGTATAGTGTGAATCAAGTTCAACACAGGAATGACTTTATTAATCCTAAGAAGACAATGTATTACATTTACATAGATGAAGAACCTATTACATGTTTAAGTAATGCGTAGACCTTTTGCAAAAAAATTATCATATTTGATTATATTTTTAGAAGGCTTTTTAAATACAGATGGGAATAATGCCTCGAAACCTTTTGTACGGAAGCTACATAAATTGATTGACTTAAAACTATTTTGTATAGCCAATCGTCTTGTATTATCTCTTTGCATACAAGTCGCGGAACTAGACAGTTCGCACTCGCAGGAGGCGACGCTCGCCTTCACACGGTCGAGCCATACAAACTTGATTTCATACAAAATTGGCTAACACAAGCGCCTCTACAGGTTGCCCCAACGCGCCGACACTCGGAATGTTGCTCATTTTGTAAATAACAAACTTTTAATGATGCTCTTCAAGAGTGTCGAGTGTCGAGCGGTGGAAATGTTTCATCGCCAAACGGTGTGAAAAGGCACAAACTAAGGCCCATCGTACACAAGGCGACGCAAGTATCCGATACCTTACAACTTTTTGGTATCCAGGAGACTATCGCAATACCAATACATAGAGTCTCGTATACAGGCACGCGTTATTGGATTTCAAAGTCGTAGGGTATCAGATACTTGCGCCGCCTTATGTACGAAGGGGCTAAATGTTTTGCACCAATTTTGCCCTCACGCTTGTACCGCGTGTACTGCTCTCAATTACCCGTCTGAACCACGTGACATTGACACAAATCAGATAGTTACATAACAATCAAAATGATCCATTAACTATGACCACTTAGAGAGCTGGAACAGCCTCACACATTCTCTGAACGTTCACTACTACAAACAAGGTATTGTTTTGTTTTATGAATGAGACCTCATTTTATTATAATCAATATCAACCATTTGAATGATCGCCGCTTCTTGAGACCATAGTTATTTTATTAACGTGATCAGTCAATCGAAATTGTACTGTGTAGTTGGAGTATTAAACATATATAAGTCCCAGGACTACAGGAGAGAAGTATCTGGTAATAGAGCATCGTTATCGACAAACAGAAAAAAAAATGCTTTAATGATTTAAATATTTTCCTTCTCCTTATGATTTTTTTTTCTCCTAGCATAAAAAAAAAAACAAAAGATATTCTCAATTAAATCTTCTGGAATTTTATTAATTAAACATTCTAGTTTGTTAAACAAACTGAATTTAATCAAGGATCGACAATCAATACATCAATCAAGATTTGCATTTAACACATCGATCGAAACCTTGAAATATGCTTCCTGAGACGTGGTTGTCTCGTCAGTCATTTTATGGTCATCTTAAAATAAAATTGTATTGCAATCGCATTGTCTTGATACTGACGTCACTGCAGAACCGGTTTAACAAGTTTTAGCGAGAATAACTAAGATCAGATATCTATTTTTTGCAGTCATCGTCTAGTTCATTTAAACGGGTTGTACATCAAAACCTAAGTTCAGTTATAATAGTCAGCTAGCTAAGATTACCTAGTTGTGGGCCAGTTAACACATCAATATGTAAAAATGTCCAACTAAGGTTAGCTGTTGGTTGTCAATCTGATTAAGTATCAAAATTCACAGCTACGTTTGAGGCAAGCGGGCAGCGCAGGCGCAGCTCGCAGTCACGAGCGCGCAGTGTGTCCAATGAATCTGTCGCGGCGACGATTTCGAACGAACCGATCGTCTGTGACCGATTGCACCTGATCAGAAATAATAAGTCTGATGACGACATTGTTTGAAGCGCTGAAAGCGATGTAATCAGCTGTTCAACTCTCGTAAAAGCCTTTAATTACGACCGACGCGAAAGGTCACTTTACTTTGTGTAGGGTACCACGTCCTATGATCGGTCGTGGACCTCAATATTAAGTAGAGTTTATCCTAATATGTATATGTTGGTGTGTAATTTACAGTAAACGCTTTTATTTGGTGGTGTGTTTAACCAAACGTTGTAATATTCATTATTCATTCAAATCCAGTTAACTCATTCATTGGTGTAAACAGACAAAAACAGTAACACATAAAAAAAGTTGATAAAAAGAATGGGAAAACAATTGAACTGTTTTACTATTTATATTCTAAATCTACATTTTTAAATAAAGAATCTAAAAAAAAGAAATTATAATAATAATTTGCCGTAACAAAAAAGATATTTTCGATTTTTCAAAGTGATCGTAAACTTTTTTGATGTGTGTTTTTGCTTGTTTTTCTATCATTATTCGCAGAGAGACCATGACATGTTTTTAGATTCAAATAAAAACGTTAAAGATGTAGGTAAATATCATAACTTTTTATTAGACTATTATCTTTCATATCTACATACATGCAAAGATGGGTATAGCACTGTAACAGTTATAATAAAGTGACTAAGATCTGAAAACGGATCATGGTGACAAAGTAATTATGATACGAAAGCGTAATTTGTGAAAACCCAAGGAGTTCTAAAGTCATTAATCTGGCTTTATAGTACACAGGTTTTTCTAATCCAGGTAAATGAGAAAATTGCCGGCTTTTATCTTTATTGCACACACAATGCTAAAAGCACTAGTTCCATAAAGAAGTATATTCCCGCACGTAACAGAATGAATATTGCATAGCGCGGATATTATTCCTACAGGATCTCATTTAGAAGGCTTCCGTGTGAACGTGAGATTGGCATCTACGTATAGTTATGTACTAGGTACCTATTATTTTTATTTGTACGAATTACTGGCAGCACCTATTCAAAATGCATTTTTTTTCTCATTAATCTGTGAATGTTCTTACAGGTACTCAGATTTAACTCAGGCTAAAAAACCAGTGCTAATTATATTGCATTTGCTCATTTATCTGCCTAATAAATACAGACAGATGAAAAAAGGTAGGAATAACAAACAGGCTAAAAGTATATCGATATAGTCTATCGGCAGTTACTATCAAAATACTTTCTCTATTGTAATAAATTAGGTAATCAATCTTATTAATTACTTGCAATTATTGATAGCATTGCTTCTCGTTAGAGTCTGAGATAAAAGGGGAATACCTATACCCGATGTTATTGTAAATTCTTGATACTGGGGGTTTACTCTCGTAGTCCGTCGACGATGATATGGGCCCATACGAAAGTAATTCGTAAGTAAAACATCGGGAGTTGAGACAACTGTACAATCATGTTGACAAAAATTTTTAGTTTGTATCACTTACTAATCTTAAGTCCATAAGTAAGTTGGTAGACGCCCACGGCGACGGATGTTGCTAGGTATCTCCGGCCTCTGTTGGCGCGGGCATGCGGGTGAGTACTGGACGACTCGCGGTCCGACCTTGGCTATTGAAGGACACCGTGGATTTCTGTCAGTACGAGGCTGGTAGTCCCTTCGGCTCTGCCTTGGATAGGAGGACTCATTTGATGATTTTACCACGAAAAAAAAAATGTCCATAAGTAAGTGGGAAGCCTCCGAAACTTAGCCCGAAGCCACGGGTTTCGTGCTTAGATAGTAATACCCCTGCAATAAAGTAAAGAGATTCGTCAGTTCAGCACATACAGACAGCTGGCCGTCTGTGGTAACACTTTGTCATTGAACTGCCAAGATATAGACTTAATAAAATAAGTGCGACCTTTCTCATATTTTGATTTTACATCTTTTTTGTACATTTCTAGCCAAAGTGAAATAAAACATTTAAATATTTTATGTAATTATCAAATAACTTTTGGAAAACGCCTCTCAAATCCCCGACTTTGAAGAAAACTGTGAATTATATTTAGATGATAGAAAACCAACCATGCTTGGATGCAGGATGCAGGTACATTCTCTCTCCCACTCCCACAAACATAATTATATACGGTAAACAAAAGAGATAAGAAACCAGACAGGTTTACCTTTATGTCCTACGCTGTATGTGTGTGCGTTTTGGTTGTATACACACAGCCAAAGAGGTTGATAATTATGCAGACACATTGAAAATAAAACATCATTGGAACACCTTTATATGCTGTTTCGCGAAAAATAGCACGCTATGCCAACCAAACAAGCTATACAGGGTGAATTTTTTAACTGGGCGTGGGTGGCTAATATCCGAAACTACGAGTATGAGTGTAGACTCTACAGTATTTTACCGGCTACACCTGTTATAACTTTATTTTTCCATGAGCTTAGTAAACAAATGCAAATTAATGAATAGTTTATGTACCTACATTACAATATCTGAAAACATTAATGGCTAAGTTGTTCGCGATAAGACTGACGACTTTACTGTTTATAGTTTTATTTTCTTTATGCAACCGTCAATTTTAGTTCGACTGCATAAAAATAGACCGCACAATATTTATGAGACACCGAAAAGCATAGTTAACTAAAACGGCGAGAATTAGAACTTTTGTATAATTTAAAATCATTTTCTCATCTAAATAAAACGAGATATGAGTATAATGAAACAAAACTAGAAATATACATAACTAAATACATAAATTACCAACCAAACATTAAATATCTGTTATCAACTTATCAGTTTATCAAAGTTTCATGAGAGAACAATTATTTAGATAAACATGACGAAAACTTGTCACAATAAACTATCTTGTGTTTGTTTTGTACAAAACGCACAACATTCATAAGTTGAGGTAACAATAGGATTAACATATTTATTCAACAATTTACTGCAGTAAATCGTTGAAAAGAACAATGCTTTGGTATGTCGATTAGTAATTACAGTAGAGAAGCATGATTGATATAAATTTCTTTGTGCCAGCGACTAGAATTTAACTAAGAAATATTGATACAAACATTTGAAGTAAATTTTCTTTTTTTTAAGCAACTTCAAAAAAAAAGTAGGTTTTCAGTTCGAGCTGTATGTATGTATGTATGTATGTTTATATGTATGTTTATCCGCGTTCATCTCGCGGTTGGCGTTTTTGATGCAGTTTTCAGCAAAGTGTTCGTTACATTTTTAGAGAAGGTTTTAGTATATAACAGATCCGTTTTTGTGGCTTACTTGGATTGTAGATTTTGAAAGACGCCGATTATACGAAGATTTTTGTTGAATATCTGAACTAAAAAGGGTAAAATAAAAAACTTTTTGTAAAAATAGCAACCGACTTCAAAAACAAACACAAAAAAAAGCGTAAAATACCTAACTCGGTGGCTTTGTTTTATTTTTATTTTAACGAATTTTGCCACCGCCTTCCGAAAAAAAAGTAATTTTACGCTTTTTTGTGTTGAAAAGGTTTTTTATGTGGTAAAATCAAATGAGTCCCACCCTGGGTGGAGCGAAAGGGACTGTCAGACTGATCGTGCTGACTAAAAGTTCCAGTGTTACGGTTAGCACTTTAGACAGTCCCTCGACTTCGCCAGGCGTTTGGCTAAAGGAGCTAAACGCCTGGTCATACTGCTGACAGCTATTTGAGGGGCGCGTGAAACACGACGACGACGTGCCGCGCCGATGATCCGGGCTTGGGCCATGATCGGACGGCGAGTCACCCATTATTCGCCGTTCTAAAGCACGCGCAATTAGAAGTGTGGTAGTAGTTTATAAGAAATATGTTTTGCTGCTTCGTTGTATTTTCAAGGGTTTTTAATAAAATAAAACATCTAATTGGATAGCATCAGAATGAGAAAGATATAAACGTGGACAGTTATTTACGATACAATGTCACAAATATTTGGAAATGTTGGCACGTTATCAAAGTAAGAGAAATCGCAGGGATGATACGCACCTCTGCCTTGACGAAACAGTGGGTACGTACATTTTCCCGCAACTTATTCCGCTAGGTAAAAACAAAAAGGTCGCTGTGAAGTAATTAACGATTAGTAGGTTATCGTCGCCTTGAATGTTGCTCGTTGATTTCAATAACCTTCTGTTTTTTTGTCAAAACCGCAATATATCGATGATATCGGTTGGTTTTTGTTGCACCACGACATCATTACCACTTATCAAGTAAATTATACTTACTTAATGTATGTGAAAATATATTTTTTAAGTATTTGGTAGCAAGACTCGACCTTAAGCCTTTGTCAAACAGACAGGCGTGGCGAATGCGCAGCGAGGCGTTTTTATTTGTAATATATGGAATTGTTTGAATCCAGTCACATAAAAAAGCGAAAGCGATCCGATAGCGTGACCGAACTATCGGACTGACGTCTCGTATCGGTTCGTTATCGCTTCGGACTCGCCTGTCTGTTTGACAAAGGCCTTATTATTGCAACACAGAAGTGACGTAAAGATGCTTTGAAGACTTTTGAATAATCTAATGAGGAGCGAGCGAAGTTAATTGATTCCGAGCACGTCCTGTGCCGGCTGGCATTGTACCGCAACATGCCAAACATGTTTCAATGTTACCGCACAACATCAACAAAGCTCCTTCGACATGGAGATTATGTTCGGGAAATAATTGTCAGCATTACGTCACCGGCCTACTTTCTGTCAGGGAAAAGTCGGCCCACCTCGTGAACCGTTGATAAATTGTGGTGCATTAGCGCATCATCAACAGGACTTGTATTTCTGCAAGAGTTATATAAAAGCATCGTTTAAATGATGAAAGCTGGTTCGTGTAAATATGTAATTTGCCTACATTTTGTTGGATATCTCAGTAATCCTCCACTATTCTATATTTTTCTTATTCAAATGTGTTTGTTTTGTTTTTGGACTGTTTTGATCGATACACATATATGAAAAAAAGAGAATACCTAAAGTTTATTTATTTTGCCTGCAGTATGACCAATGTTAGTTGGCAACAGTGGCATTAGTATAGCAAGCGATCGTAATTACTAGAAAGGATGAAAAATGATCCTTCTTACTTCAAGACTTTTCTCGTATCAACAGAAGAAAATATGAAATACTTGTAGTATATGAATCATGTTCGTGATAATTATAGAGACTATCTATCAGTGAACTTGTATCAACTGTGTGATAAAGTATCGGGTAAATACCTGATCTGAACAAGACATGGCTTCATTATTTCTTTGAAGTTTTTATTATGTTTTAAATATGTGGTTTTTCTGTCAACAATACACAATTAGACGTAGTTTGAATTTTGATCTGTACTTTATAAAACTAACAAGTACTCGTGTGTTTTCGGGTCCACGAAAGTCATCAGTCGAGTGGCGAATCCGAACGAGGGACGGAGCTCATCCATCACCCTGGGACAATCAACTTGGCTTTATATTGTTTGCAGGTTAACAAACTGTCGTTCAACATTTAATCTGGTTAATTTACGACTTTTCTATTGTAAGGCCTCATTTAGACTATGCAAGAAATTGCATGCGAGCAGCGTTACATTCCGGACTATGGAGGGGCGAATAATTCAGTTGGTCAAACAAATACCGCAATGTAGTCAAACTTGCATGCAAGTTCTCGCCTTGTCTAAATGAGGCCTAACGTTTGTCCATATGAAAGTGAAAATTGTAGTTTGACTAGTTTTTTCATCACATTTTGCAGAGATCAAGATTATTATTGTTGTTCCGCCCAACTTTGACGGATTGGTTGGCGCAGTCCGGGGTCGCGGAACTGTCTCATCAGGTAACCGTGACCCTGGAACATAAAAGGCTATTGAAGGATCACTTTGGATTTTAATCAGTACGAGTCTGACAGTCCCTCCCGTCCCACACTGGGCGGGAGGACTCGTTTTATATTTTACCATGATAAAAAAAAACCTTTGGTGCAGTAGTTGAGCGATCGACTACCTCGCAGCGTGTCGCGGGTTTGATCTCCGCACGGAACAAATACCGATATGTATGACCTAGAATTAGTTGTTCCGGGATTGGGTGTTTGTACATGTTTGTTCCACACAACTAATTGTCTTCTTACAGCTACTTTAATTTTCTTTATAAACTTTCTGTAAATATGAACATGACCCGTTTCCCTTTATTAATGTTGTCTGTTTTATGAAGGTCAAGAGATCGAGATTGAGCGATGAGCCTGCTAATTTTAATACTAATTACTAACATGAAATAAAAACCGTGGGGCCAACAGCTATTGTTTTAACAACTAACCGAGTTCATGAGAGTTGACCACGACTGCAATGTTATATTTTCAAGGTCAACAGTGTTCTTATTATAACGTTTACGGTTATGTCTAAATGTGTTAGTAGCATGCGAGTTTCTTAATAACTGTATCTACTGTAAATCTGTTAGCCGCGTGTGTATAAAGTTTGGATTTCGATTTAATGGAAAACAGTGGGAAGCAACGTCATCTCTTTATTAATAAACCAATGTTTCCATACAACTGCGAAAGACAGGACGATTAAATTTTGGTTAACCTTTCCTTAATTCTCAGGAATTTTGTGAAACATGCTTATGTCTTTCAGATGCCTATAGTAATTATAACATAAATGCCAGTTAAATCTTACCCCAACTTCAAAAGGTCATGCCTCATTCCTTATACGTGGTAGCCAAATATTCTCGTTTCTGTTGGCTGGCCAAGCGAAACCGCGGTCAAATCTAGTCTACGGCAGACCGTTCAACTTATTTTGACCTTACTATCGTGACATGAAAGAAACAAAATTAACATACATTTCTATGGCAACGAAGAACCCAACACTATTACAAGTAATTGTTCGACACTCACACTTTATTAGGAAATCAAAAATGTGAAACTTTATTGAATAAAGTTCTATTTTAAGTCGTCTAACGATGTTTATACGGCATACATATATGATTCCCACGCGTAAACCGTCTCGAATAAATAAGAAAAGTGGGTTTACCATTTTGGTCTATTAGTTTGATGTAATGTGAACTAAAATATTAAAGGATAGCTGCATACAATCAATGTTACACTAAACAATTAAGGCGAAACCAGTAGCATGTTTGTTCGCCAAAATAACATATTTTAAAATTCTTGTTAAGTAAGCATCCATATTAAATTTTGATATTCATTCATTCATAAATAATGACAACCAGATTGAGTAAAACTACGAACGCCACGTGCATTTGTCAGGCATTTAAGCTTATATATTAAGTGCAACGTTATATGAGAAAAACTCGAAATAAATGGGAAAAGCACCCTTTTCGCCACCCTTAAAGTCTACGTAACAGTTACTATAAAAAAGCGTTTTTCAACCTTTTTGGTCGCGAAGCTTCTATAGGGGAGCAAAAGGTTGGGAAAGCTACTGCAGTAAAAAAAAAACAATAAAGTTTTAAAAGAGATATTAGGAAAAATGTTAACTAAAAGACGTAAGTAAGTAGTAAGTTTTTATTATCTGTATATAATCATGAAGCAAGTAAATAAATAAAACTAAAAGACATAATCATTTTTTTTAATAAAAATGTATAACTATATTGGAATGAATATTAATTTGTCAAAAAATAAAATACATGAAAAAAAAAGCAACGGGTACCGGTCGCGGAATATTTCTTCATACTAAAGGGGCTGTACCATGAAAAAGGTTGAAAAACACTGCTATAATTCTATAAATTATTATAATGAAGGTTTGTCGGCAAAATCTATACTTATAATAAATCTGTAGAGAGGCCAATTCTGTACATGAAATATATTAAAAAAATAACTATCAAGGGTTGATTAGGGATCGCTACTGATGCCAAAAATGCAATCAGTAAATTTTTTGTCTGTCTGTCTGTCTGTATGTTCATTATAGAAACAAAAACTAGGTACTCGACGGATTTTAACGAAATTCGGCACAATTATTTTTCATACTCCTGGGCAGGTTATAGTACTTTTCATTACGCTACGATCAATAGGAGCAGAGCAGTGAAGGGAAATATTGGGATCGTCGATAGTCTTCATACATTTTTGGTCACTGGGTTTTGGAAAAAATCAAATGAGGTGACACGGTATGTATTAAGATTTCTCGAAAAGTATCCCATGAAGAGGGTGGCCAGGAGTTGAAATTCCCAGAAGTAAAAATTCAGAGACAAAAGTCCGAAATTTGCGCGGACGAAGTCGCGGGCGGAGTGCTAGTCTATATCTATACTAATATTATAAAGAGGAAACCTTTGTATTTTTGTATGTTTGTATTGAATAGGCTCAAAAACTACTGGACCGATTTCAAAATTTCTTTTACCATTACTTAGAGGGATTCTTCCGAATCCGTATAGGCTATATTTTATCCCGGGAAATAGATATATCTAATAACATAGCTTAAGCACCCAGTCTGCTGAGCAAAGGCGCGCGATGCTTTGAGGGAGACTCCGATATTCAATTACTAGGATAGCATGAGTTTACAGGATATAAAAGAAAAGTGTTAAATGTAGACAATTGTTGTATAGAAAGAATTTTTTGATGAGTGCTGTTTGGGGGAGACGCCATCTGTCATTCGTTTGAATTTTTTTAACGACTCTTTCAAGATGGCTACTGGTAGCTTAGTTACCACAGACGATAGGATAGATATTTTTATTCTGAAAGCTGTAGTTACCATTGAGTGGTTTGCGTTGGGGGAGGTTGCAATACTTCAGGACTAGGGAACCATAGGTTTAAAGAGTTTTACCACATTCCTAAGCAGCAGAAAACTGGTGATGGCAATGTACCATCCGCTTAAATTTTATTAAAATCTTTCATTTTACTGTTGTTCCTCTAGCCTACCTTTTGCTATTTTTTATATTTTTTAAATGTTTTTTTATTTTTCTTATTTTTGTTACTACTACTTACTAATTATATTTTATATATTTTTAATATATAAAATATAATAAGTGAAATGAAACTAATGAATAAAGGACATTTTATAAACATTTTGAGCTATGAAGTAAATTTAACCTTTAAGGGGGTGAAAAGGGGGAATCAAGAAAGTACGTAACTCACGCGGACGAAGTCGCGGGCAAAGTGCTAGTTTTAAATATAATCGACTTTAAAAGATCATAACAAGAGTTTATCTACTTCAATGCCTTATTGTTTGCGAAACAAACAACCGATGTGGGAAATAGAATATTGCATTCATATTGGATTACTGCCTGAACAGTGTCAAGGTGTAATGTGATGCTCCGGGTAAGGTCTGGTGATAAACCAGTTCAGTTAACCAGTAAACGGTTGCTACGTCAACCTAGAAGTTGAGCACCAGAAACGCGTGACGTCAGCAACCTTGAGAATATCTGAGTACATTCACTACAACTAAATCCTTCCGAAGTCAGGCAAACCCGGACATACATACATATAGTTTTATTATAATAATGGCGATAGTGATCAATCTTGACGTGACCGTAGTTCGTGTTGTGAAATGTATGTGAATGTAGTTTTTGGTTCACGATTTGACATTCAAACGGTTGGCTGTTATCTATTCATCGAGTAATTATATGTATGTATAGAACTAGCGCTGCATGTGCTGGGTGACTGTTCGCGGGATTCTATGTTTGATGGTTATAGGTGGTGCAAAAGGGTTATGATCAACTTTTAGGAACTTTCGAATATACATAATATATGTATTAAGATCCAGTCTCATCCAAAACTTTGTTGAAACCTTAAAATGATTTTAACGGATTTGTAAATCATTTAATTAGGTATTACCAACTACAAGGTTATTCTACGGAATATTAAATGCTAAATGTCATTAAAGCCTTCAGGCAAGACTCATGATCGCATTATCATTCACCGTGAGTTCCTCTTTGTTGTTCTTTAGTTAGGCGCTAGTCAAACTGCTGATGCCCTCATCGCTTATTACCTTGGCAGCTTCGCGTGTTTACATTTTTCGATAACATTCGTATTGGAAATGTTTTAGATGCAAATTACTCATTAATTGTTTTAATTTTCACGTTCTATTGACTAGGCTGCATTCACGAGTGTCTGCTTTCATTTGCGGGTACTTCAAGTAAACAACTGATCATTTACTTGGAGTATAAAACCATTTAAGGACATATAAGCTGCTAATTATATCCTTTAGGTGCATGATTAGCATATTATAATTCAAGGCTTGTTGTTTCCTTAAAGTCAATCTTGCCATAAAACCGTTGCTAATCAAGACAATTTATGTATGGGCACGGACCCAATTAGTTTCTGATACACTATAGGACGTTGACGCGCCTCTTAATTCAGACAATCTTTAAGATTCAATCAGTTTGATCGTCCCTTTTTGAAATAACGTCCCCGATCTGATCGTCGTTCTTAGATACGATTTCACTTTATATTGTCAAACAAGTTTAGCAAAGTTTTTGCCAACAGTGGCGGTTTAGAAAGGAATAGGGCACGTGTACACGAGCGGCAGGCATTAGAAAGTTGGCGAGGATCTTACCTGCTCCGCATGAGTTCTTCCAGAAGTCGCAAAACTTGCTGCACGCACACATCTCGATGTACGTCACTTCGCACTAGTGCCAATGTATTTTTAAACTTCACTTGTACAGTTTCGCAATCCTTCAGCCGGTGCGCATTCACACGATCGCGTTAATGTAGACAGCTGAGAAAAACTTTATTCATGTTATAGTAAACAGTGGCGGCGTAAACATGTCAGCTAGCGGAGTAGCGGCTCAGATGCGCGCTTGTGTACCGTTGGAGCGGAGAGAGCGAGCGCGCTGGTCGGCGCGGGCATCGTTCGAGCGGGGCAGAGCGCGACGTGCGGCCAGTGCGGGCGCCCTCGTGCGACTGCCGTACGGCCGAGTACAGCCGACCGGAGCCCCCAGCCTCGCCGGCTACCACAATACTCGGATTTAATAAAGAAATGCACAGATTCGCGAGGAACGATGTGATTATTAGCGCTGATTGACGGAATTGAATGTACGAAACCAAAGACACGGAAAATCATACCTACGTCCACATGGTTTACATAAGTAATTTCCGTGCGTAAGCTAGTTACTAATTTGTTGTACAAATTGTTTCTTTATCAGTTTCTCCACGCGCCGCGTTTCGATTGCTTATCGCAGCAAGAAGTTGAAATAACATATTTTTACCTCGTTTTATTTTGGATGCCGATATATAAGACATAGTGAATGTAAACAAATAATAACATAAATTACGAGACAATAAAATCTTGTCAGAATATTGTGGTACAAAAGAGTTCAACGCTCTACGAATGTCTACGGCCGTACGTGAGGCCGGAAGCGTGAGCACAATGCCTAATACAGGCACCAGTACAATATGGAAAATATATTGAGATTTTATTTGAACATTCTCAACATATTTCCTTCCCATTTTATACCTTCAATATTTCGATTATGATAGTCTGTTAAGGGAAATAATTTTTATTATGTACAGCACCACCGATGTGTAATTGCGATAAATAAAAAAGGTTGGCGTTTTACATGTGAAATATCAAAATCAATGGTTTCCATCTACTGTTTAATATTAAAGTATGTTACCAACCGCTCTCTAGCTGATTTGATACTTGATATTAAGACAAAATCTTCTAAATCCGCAAGAACATAATTTCTACTACAATAACCAGCTTTTCCTAATGTCTAGATCCACTTTTCATCGACACACGGATCCGTACAGTACCGTTTTATGTATATGTATGTACACAGGTTCAAATAAGAAGAAATGGTTCCACAAACGGATTACTTAGGTATATTATTCTAGTTTTACTTTCGGTTAAATCTATTCTCTGCGAATGTAACATAATATTTATTGAACTTTTGTAGTAGTTTAAAAACATGCGTCCATTGTGTTTTTATTTCACGTATAAACATGGTATTTATGTCTATAACGCGTAGCAGAGCGTAGCGTGTAACGCGTAGCAGACCGGAGCGCATTACTCGTAGCAGGTGCGTAGCACACTACGTGAAGCCGACACAATGTACCTTGTGTCCTATGGGTTATACGTCGTAGCGCGTATCGCGTAGCAAAGCGCTACGCGTAGCAGGTGCCTAACACAATACGCATGCATATAATGTATGTGTAGCCGACCATAGTCGGTACGTCAGCTACGCAAAACTACATTGACCACCTGTGATTGCCTTCGCAAAACCTATTTACAATTTTATTGTTTATTTTTTGTGTTTTGTTTTTTCTTTTGATTGTACAAAAATATGGACTGTGTCTGAATTAAATCTATACATATAATAAATCTGTAGAAGGGTCAATTCTGTACATTGAAAATATTGAAAAAATAAATAGCGGGGGGTGTTGCTGGATCGATACCAAACCCAAATATATGATTAAAAAAATTGTTGTCTGTCTGTTTGTGCAGGCATCACGTGAAAACTAACGGTTCGATTTTGATGAAACTTGGTATAATTATTCCTTATTATCCTGGGCATAACACAGGATACTTTTTATCCTGGAAAAATACGTAGAAATAAAATCTTATTTTTCAGTTTTATTCATAGACGTTGTTCTGTAGAACCGCGAACACACGTTGCATTACCCGCAGTGGATTCAGCGCCGTAATATTTATAAGATGTCATTGTCAGAGTTACTCAAACTGGGGAAATAAACCATCCACGCGAAGACCGACATCCGCGCGGACGGAGTCGCGGGCGGAAGCTAGTAAATAATAATAATAATGGGTGACTCGCCGTCCAATCATGGACCATACCCGGGTCGACGGCTCGTCGTGTTCCACGCGCGCCTCAAAGAGCTGTCAGCAAACTGACGGGGCGAAATAGAGTCCTGTGACCAGTCCGGGGTCTCATCAGGTAACCGTGACTCTGGAACGTAAAGGGCTATTGAAGGATCGCCATGGATTTTAGTCAGTGCAAGTCTGATAGTATGGGCCGGGCGGACTCATTTGAAGATTTTCCAGGATAAAAAAGCAGAAAACTTTTATGCAGAATAACTCAGCATCTACGTCAACTGTGCCATCACGTCTAATACAAACGATGTACGGACCAAGTGGCATCAGCATGTGTTTACCAACATCGCGATGATCCATTCATCGTGGGTAACTGTTCTATGCGTGGGATGACAACAGATGATAAATATATACAAACTTTTTCCTAATCAACAGTTCGTAGAAAATGTTTTTCAGTGAGATTGAATCACGGTTGTGTAAACGGCTGGGCATTAGTCTTATTGTTCTAGTGACTATTGGCCTTCTTTATAAAAAGAGTACATTCTGTATCATGTACGCACAGCTGCCTAAATGCCTACATACATATTAAAAGGCACCAAATTTTGTTCCAAGAAAATGTAGTTCGTCTGCTGTTTTAAAAGTCTGGTAGAATAGTATTAAATTGGTAAATTTTCCCCAACAGCTCGTAGGTACAATTTCAGTGTGAATAAATATTATTGGGACCTTCTAAAAAGTAATTCTTTGTAACGTGTCGCTAGAAGATAAAGCCATTAAGCCATATATTATCTTTCATATCATAAATTATATCACGCAAACCATTTAATTATTACGGAAGAACCAAACGCCATAATTCGTATTTAACAGCATCAAATAAAATCAAAATTAAAAGACTTCCTTGTTTTTTTTTACAATAAATTTTACTTAATCGGCGAATTAATCATAGGTGAATGAATATCCAAATATAGATAGACACTACGTAATACAAAACATGCGACAGTATGAGTCAATTTACATTATGTCAGATATTTAGTCGAGTTGAATCGTAGGTTATTATGTTGCAGTGTGACCTCTGTTTAAGTCTAAATTACTAGCATTTAGTTGAGTTGAGGTGAAACAAACAATTAACTTTAGTCACCGGTCAAGTCATTGAGTTAACCTGCTGTCAAACGTTGTATTAACAAGTCGAACATATGTTCAATCAATAAAACATGATAGTTATGCATCATTATGTAACTGACCCGATAGGATTTGCAGAGTTGCGTGAATATCTCACGATTTTATCGCGGTCTTGGAACGTATAAAGCAGTTGATGGAACAGGATGGTTTTTTTTTAGTCAGTACAAGTCTGACAGTTCTTCCTGCTCCTCCGTGAGCGGGAAGATTCATTTAACAATATCCCAAAACACAATTAAGTCAGTTTTATACGTCACTAGCGACTTGCTCCTTCGCATGGGACCAATTCGGAATGAGAAAAGAATTGCGCTTACTGTAAAATTATTTTATAACTCCTTTTTGGGTCTAAAAATCATACGAAAAGTCCTCTCGTCGTGGGTGGAGGACTCTCCGACTCTTATTGACAATAAATCACTCTGTAAATACAGTTTATTATACATTTAAATAATCCTGATAAATCACACTGTCTATTAATGAAAACCCCACAAATATCCTTTGCATAGTGTAAAAGTTCTTAGCGGACATACATAATTAACGACTTTGTTTTATTCTATGATGTGCCCGTTTGTCCATCGACTAAAACATCAAGTTCTTTAATATAACAAAAGTTTTCTTCAAAACTCTTTCAACAGACGGTTACACTACAGATTATGATAAGTATTAAAGATTCACGTGGCAGTAGTTGCAAGGCTTCGCGGGTATTAAATGTCTTCAGTATGCTGAACGATTTTTCTCTAAATTAACTTAGGCGATACTGATGCACGTTTTTGTACGAAAGACTTTTATATTGATCCTAATTGGACCGATAAAAGTTTACAAAGAAGGTTAAAGCCCTTGTCAAACTGACAGGCAAATCCGAGGCGATACCGAAGCGATACGAGACGTCAAATTGGGTGCAGCGAACGGAGGCGTG
The DNA here is from genome assembly GCA_943136025.2 of Agrotis puta. Classification (NCBI taxonomy): domain Eukaryota; kingdom Metazoa; phylum Arthropoda; class Insecta; order Lepidoptera; family Noctuidae; genus Agrotis; species Agrotis puta. The sequence goes on from OW964178.2 coordinate 10,598,429, forward strand.
ACAGTTGTATTAGCTCACTTTTTATGAACGACGTTAAACAGAGCAAACACGCCTTCGCCACATCTTCGCATCGGTTCGGTCATGCTATCGGACTCGCTTCGCTTTCGCCTGTCTAAGTGTCTCTGTTTTGACAAAGGCATAAATGTTAATATGATCTGCGGCCGTATCGTAAAATTTCTTTATTTTACCTTAAAGCAAATGTAATTGCAGCTTTTACTGCGTTTATTGTATGAAAAAATGACTAAGCGCCTCTAGTTTACAAACGAGGAACTATTTTTTTCTTTCAAATTAACGTCAAAAGTTTACTTTACATCACAAACACTGGAAACATATATGATCATGATAGAGCCTCTGTTTTTGAAATATAACAAAACATCACGTCTGTAACCCCCGACGGGTTAGGCAGAGGTGCATCTAATAATAGTACACCCATATTTGGCAAGTTATGTTTAAGTTCCATGTTATAGGGGATAGCCTATCGCCATCACCCAGGCACAAATCTAGACTCTTATGAATGCTACTAAGAAATTCGTAATGGAGAAGCTCAATAACACTTTGTCCAACACGGGAATCGAACACAGGACCTCATGCTCAGTTATCGTGCTTGCGACTACTACAACAATGAGGCAGGCAATAAATCATATCAACCTAAAAATAAGTAGTTGTGTGTACCTCCTGCATATTATTTCAAAAATATATATAATATATTTCTAGTAGCCTGTTCTACAACTCCTATGAGTATAATTAACTGTACGAAAATTCATGGCAGTAATAAATTATTTCGTAAAGAAATAAAATCCCATATGAGTCGTGCGAAACGCTCATTTATCACTGCTTAAACAATTGTATTTGCCTAATCAGTAATCCGTTGGCCCAAGGCATTGTAGCCACAAGAGAAATTATGATTTAATTAGCAGTCACTAACTAAACTATATAAGCTAGTTATAAAATATGCAAAACGTAGCCAGTAAAGCTGATCGCACATTTGTCGTTGTATGAAGTGTATTTTATGTTTTAAATTCTTCAGGAAACGCACAGCTAATTTATACTTAATTTTTAAACAAAACATATTTTAAGGCCCTTTTTTTCCACAAATAAAGACTTGAAAACAAGGAAGAGAGCATGAAAAAAAGTTAGAGAATGCTATAACAAATTAGAAAACAAAAACTGCTATCGTTTAATCGACGTATGAAATCATAATGAAATAGGAAAATGCTGTCAGCATCCGAATCTTAAAGGCAGGATGTTGATACTACTAATGACGTCATAATTTCGTGCTGATATACAAATGTGCGACCACCTTTATCCAACGTATGTAGGTATAGTATCGATCGTGAAGGCCATTCCGTCTCTTATAGAAATTGGGAAGTATTTTGTGATGACGTAGTGCTTTACGACTGCCTCGCAACAGACGATTTTAAAACTGTTAATAACGCTAATTAATGAATGAGTTTACATCCTTATCCGTACTTATCCTTAGTACTTGAATACTGCAATAGTGTTCTGTGATAGTGTGAATATTTAATTTGTGTACGCTTACATTGCTCGAGTGAAGTTCGGAAATTATTCTACGGGAACATCATACAGAGATAAAAAGTATCTTAGGTGTAAATATGGGCTATAAACTATCTGTGTACTAAATTTCATCCAAATCTGTTTAGTAATTCTTGCGTGAAAGAGTAACAAACATCTATTCATCCTCACAAACTTTCGCATTTATAATATTAGTAAGATAATATGCCTTAGCTGGTCACAGATTATTGCGTTATATGGCATACTTTCAAAGAGTGTCAGCATAGTGACGGGGCCTGTAGAGGGCCAAAGCCTGCTGGGGTCGCGGGACCAAGGGATTACCGTGACCCTAGTACGTAAAGGGCTATTGAAGGACACCGTGGATTTTAGTCAGTACAAGTCTGACAGTCCCTCCCGCCCTGACCTGGGTGAGATTACTCATTTGATGATTTTACCACGATAAAAAAAAATATGGCATACTTACTACAAGGTGATTATTTAAAAAAATACAGACAACTTAAAATCAGGTAGATATTTATTAGGGCGTTTTATTTTATGCAAAGTTTTTGTGAACGACGATTATAATTTATTAAAAAAAAAACGCCATTGCTGTAGTTTATATGAGTAGTTTAAATAATTTTCATCATACTTCCATATCAAAAATAGCAATAAATACTTGCTGCCATGAAAGAAAACCGGTAAAATTCGTTTCTTTGTTCAACATAAAATAACGGATGAAGATACATTTTAATTAAATTCATCCAATTATCAATTCAACAACATGTTATGTTGTTTGTACCTATAAATTACAATGTTTAATCTCCTCAGACCTAAGTATAGATCGTATGTTTTATTCACATTTATTTTTATCAGTATAATGTCGTGAATGAAACCAGTTACGACTGTTACAAGTATATAAAACTGTCTGTAATTGGAATAACACACCTTCCTACGCGTTTATCTTGAGCGCCAACACAATATGATTAACAAAAAAAATACTTGCTCGCCCTGCCGTACTGAGGTAATAGCTACTATTAAAAAATTGTAACGTAAATAATTTGTTAAGTTTGGAATGATTGTAGTAAATCAATTAAACTAATATTCAAGTCAACATTTTAACAGCTTGAATAAAAGTTTATAGTCAAATGTTTTTTAAAAGGTTGTTCGCTCTGTCATATAAAATGCAATATGCCATTCAGAATAGGTATGTTAGCAAAAAAAAAATTCAAGAGCTCAGCGAGCACCTTGGTGTTGCTTGACGATAACCTCTTGATACAGAGGTTCATTGTCGTCACATAAAATGTTGTGTACTACAATCGTAGTGATATCTAGAAAGCCAGAGACAACCCCGACTGGGAGATAAGCCCACTGTATCAGGAATGTGGAAAGAGACAATTATAGCTGACTTTAACAGATATTTCTGTAGGTCATTTGCCCCAGTGCCATAGACGCATCTATGTATTTATGTCTACCCGCGTTCAATTTTTCATGATAAGTATTCAGTTTTCAAGAAAATGTATGTCGAAATAGCAAAACCAAGAGTTTTAGGGCCAAGTTGTTTGATCAGTAGTTAAACTATTTCTTAAATTACTTTTTTAACAATAAACAAAAGTTAGTTTAACCATTGATCAAACAAAACATTTAATAAATTAGACCTTCAACGAGCTAAAGACTATATACAACTGGCCCTCAAATACAGACATAAGTAAGTGTTCTATGGGTGGCTAAAATACGCCTACTACATCAATCATTGAATAATAATGACTGCTAGAGTATAAAACTCGTCGTAGCGTGTGTTACGAGGAAGGCATAGCGAACATGTTCGACTACTGTTACTGCGCGTACGCACGTACAATCACCGACAAAAGGTGCTGATCGTTTGGAATTTAAATAATGCATATTTTAAAATATTTATAGTTGGAATATATCATAACTATTGTTGAGTCTATACTAATATTATAAAGTGGTAAAAGTTTGTTAGTTTTGATGTAGGGATGATCTCTCGAACAGCTCATTCGATTTTACAAATTAGTTAATTCACTTACAGGAAATTACGAGTACTTTATTCCCAAATGTGTATCCTTTGCTATATTTAAAAGCGTATTTGGAGCAATTTCCATACCACAGCGCGCGCTAAGTAATGACCAAAAGACTTTTAGACACTGCTTAGCACGCTTTTAGCAAATGCTAGTAAGTATTCTAACAGGTCAGTGTTAACTTCGCTTCAGAACTGACTGTAGACAGTTGAATTGCTGTTCTGATTTATAATCTACTCAAAAGAGTATCTGTGTATACATTTTTTTAAGTTTCAATGAAACGAATATTGTAAACAGGATGTACATTTTATGGCAACGAAAATTAATAACTTGTTATTTAGTTATTTTAAGCAGTCTTTGATGAAACATTTATTTAGCATATTTGTTTTTGGATGTGATTCAATTTAACCCAGTGGTTGCCAAATTGCTCACACTTGCAGGTTTAGTATTATTGTATCGGCGCTCTAGCTAGTCGATAAATCAGGTGACAATGATAACTGTATGAAAAATATTATTGTTTTACGGCTGCGAAAGAGTTTAATGAGCTCTTCTTCTTTCGAGTGGATCTTGTTCCTTGGATCAATGTAAACTCTATCCGGAGAATGGTCAACGGGAGCGTCTCACGACGCCCCTGTACACAGACGTCAGAGAGAGACAGAGATTTGTATGGTACACCAGGGGCACTACTTATTCTCGTTTATTCTCAATTGCCACTACTGACTTTGTCACCTCTGGCGACTGGGAAAAAAATCCCGATTGTATCCACTGGTGACAAACGAGGAATAATAATTTTTGCCAACGTTCTCACTACTAAACATCTCTTGTTTTGGTGCTTCAATTTTACTGAAAATATAACTAGATAATATTTACTAAAGAAATAATTTTAATACAATGAATATCTGGTTTGAGACCACAACAAGTCTACCAGTGGCGGACAAGCAGTAGGTGGCTATTGGGAATCCTTAGTTTACTAAACTAGTCGATTAATTAAACCAACTTATTAAATAAACACTAAAACACACCTGCCCATAGTGAAATGACGTCATAGACACTTAATGGTCCGCTAATTGAGTTGCCTACTAGTCAATATTGGAAAAGAAAATTAATATGGAAGGCCGACCGTTTGCTAGAATAATGTACAGACGCCAGCACGTGAACCTTCCTCAATCAGCCAAACTTTAGTAGATTTTCAACCTTATTACGATGGAAGGTTAATGTTCGATTGGTAAAATTTGACAGATTGGGGTATGTTGACCTGCTGGCGTTTGTACCTTCTATTTTAAAACACACGGTTTATCCGACATGCTGCTTTTTTTCTAGAAAGGAACAAGCCAAAAACAATTTAACATAGTAGGAAGTACTGTATTCATTTATTTACACTTCCATATAAAATTGTAGTACATAGGGCAATTGTGTTATATTTAATCATTTTATTTAAATTAATTAAAAAGTATTTAAAATAAACATTTTGTTTTTTTTTTCCTATTTGGTCAATTATGTATGCGTTCTTCAGTTCCTTAATAAAGTAATGAGACGATTTATTAAAGTCGTTAATTCCGGACTTAAATATAATTTACTACCAACGTAATAAAAACATAAAAAATGCAGCAATAACCTGTCATTGAACAGGAAACAGTAAATACACTGAAAGGTAGTAAAATATAAAAGTTGGTTTGGTTTAGAAGTTGATTTTCCGCAAATAAAGGAAAAAGAAATCTTCTTTCTACTGACGTATACAAAATTAACTTACTTCTTACAATAGGCATTGAGGTTTTTCCTTACTATTGATTTTGTATCGCATTGGTTATATTATTAATTTTCCTGATATTAATATCTCATTAATTCATAATCACGGAGACTTACTGACGGTTTTATTACGTCTGTTACAGATTAATACGTCAGCCCATGAGTCAAAGTTTCATTGTAAGACTAATTACTAATACTAGGCATTATTTAAAAAACCTTTGACGCACTTAGTGTTGTATCAGAAAAAAGCTTTGTCTCGTTTTGGATATCGAAATTATTCTATTATTTTTTGGTTGGATTAACATCAAATGAGTTGAATTGAGTTAATCCCTGGGTAAATTACGACTTAGGTACTTTTTTTTTTTTTGCGTGGTAAAATCATCAAATGAGTCCTCCCATCCAGGGCAGGGCGGGAGGGACTGTCAGACTTGTACTGACTAAAATCCACGGTGTCCTTCACTAGCCCTTTACGTACCGGGGTTACGGTGATGGGTAAGTCCCGCGACCCCGGCAGGCTTTGGCCCTCTACAGGCCCCATCAATATGCTGACACTCCTTGAGGCGAGCGTGGAACACAACGCGCCGTCGACCCGGGCCATGGGACCATGGTCGGGCTGCGAGTCGCCCATTACTCGCCGCCCGCATGCCCGCGCCTACGGTGGCCGGAGATCGTCTTGCGACGACGACTTAGGTACTTCGAAGAATTGACCAACCAATGCGCTTATGGTCCATTTAATGGGCCCTTTACAAGTAACGACACGGTTTATACTAGACCGACCGTTAAAGGTAAGTGAGTATGCATAATGTGAGTGTCGAATTTCGCCAACGGACGAAAAGGCCACGGCCCACGACATTGCGTGGCGAAACGGCACTTTTGTGACGCTATTTTCTTTAGTTTATGAAACGGGAAAGTGATGAACCGGGATGTAGCCGACTTTGAGAGTGCCTCCCATCGCTCGTCCATTGTTTAAACATCGTTTTTAATAACACTTGATTAACTTGTAAGGGAAAACTACGGACTAAAAATGATTTATTTGTAATTAACAATAAGGACTATTGTCGTAAAGAAAAGAAACATTTATTATTTAAGTTAAAAAAAATATATTCATTTATCATTACACTACTCGTACAAATGTTACTATCGTATAGCACTTGTCAATTCAGACAAAAAACGGCCTTCACATTCACAAGTCTATTAGCCGATACGACGTTTTCCGGTTAAGATCTAGGCGTAGTCTGCCATCGTCATACTTAATTCTATTTTTAATTACATTGCGCGCACGCTTTGTCCAGCAAATGCATCTCCTACAAGTCAGGACCAACAGCATGCGTAACATGACTAATACTACTCTATTCTATAAGTTAAGTTAAAAGGCGAAGTTATTTCATTGTTTTTTCTATAGAATTTGATTGTTTTTGCATGAGTATGTCATGATCCGAATACCATTGAATTTAATCATCTTTATTTTTCTACAAAATAAAATAAAATCTTTCTACATTCTCTCCTTTTGTCTATTCTTCCGTCGACAAAACCCGTTTCTACAGTGTCACACTACGAGTGCAGTGGTGACCATCAGAAAAGCGCTGAAGCGAGCAATATCGACGAATTCCAGATGTTGTTATTTCTTCTGTTTTTTTGTTGGTCTGGAAATTCATAAAAATAAGCCCTGGCTAGTCGAGGATACGGCAGTGCTTCACTTGGGCCGTCCACACAGTGGTAACATCCGGGCTTTTCCTTGCGCCGAGTCGGTACCGTCGCAAGTCTCCGATACCTTACGACTTTGGTATCCATACCGACTTTGGTATACATTGGATACCAAAGTCGTATCGTAGACTTGCGTCGTGTTGTGTACGAAGGGACTTACCGTGTTCGGTGAGGATCTAATTCAGACGAACGCGTACCCCCATTTCTCATACTCCTAAAATGCATTTTGATTGTGGTTCCAAGGTCATATTTCTAGGTACTAGTACATACCTAGCTGGCAGACATGGAAGTGTGGTGTGGTAGCCATGGCCCCACCACGAATACTATCTTGACTATTTGACCTTCGTCGCCAACTCGCATCACTTACCTGAAACAACATAGATAGAACATTTATAAATTAACTTTTTTTTGCGCTATACTAGGAATTTCTCCTTTATCGTGGGTGCGGTTACATACACAGAAACTCATAAACACAAACACCCACACCCGGAACAACCATTTGTAGGTCATACAAATATTTGTTCCGTACGAGGATCGAACTGTCGACGCGCTGCAGCAGGCGATTGCTCTACCACAGTGCGAATCGTACAGCCTTGTTACTCAGACGGGGATAAATGGTAAATTATATGAACTGTGTTAGTATTGGGGTTAACAATAAAAGTCATTTGAGTTTAATAAAACATTTTATACGTAAACTAACTGTTCCCCGTGGTTCAACCCCCTGCACGGCTCCTGTTGATTGTAGCGTGGTATTATATGACCTTTAGCCTTCCTCGATAGATACACTAAGCACTATCCAACACAAAAAACATTCGACGCGAGTTTAGCGCGTTCAACCAGACAAACTCTTATGCTTTATTATAATAGTATAGATTACTTTCTTTATTTTCCGTCACGTTTAATTTTCAGCCAGATTTTTGTAACCTTATTGCTAGACAATTGCTTCGCAATCGTCTAAAACAGGATTATGAAAAACAGGATTGTTGCAAGATAAACTTGTTGAAAAACAGGTAGTAAATGAATAAAAATACAGATTTTGGTTAACATCTAGTTTGATAAGTGAACTAACCAGTCAGACTTGAAAAGTGACTTTGTTTTATAATAATGTGACGAACACCCATTTGTATTATTTTAATAAAATTTTGTGATAATGTGATTTAATTAAAGATCCGACTTTGTAACCATGCGGCCATCTTGATTCTACTCAAAAAAGCCTTTAAGAGGTCCTTACTGTCCGGCCGCGCAGTTTTCACTGACTCAACAGTGTTACACGAGGTAGTCCTATAAGAATCGAGATTACTTGTAAAAACTATATTCATTTGAATAGAAAAGAGTTTTTAACATATTTATGTTTCCGTTTATTTCTTTCATTAAAATTCATAACACGTTTTGCATGCTGTAAATATTTTCTTCCCGTTTTTACATTATTGAAGCTAAAATCAATCATGAACACGGTTGTTTATCCCCACAGGTAACCTCTTTAGATTCTGCATACAAGGCAAGCAATGCGCGCTACACGTCAGTGTATCTATACCTTTACTTATGTTGTTTTCATTTATCATCCCCCCAGACACTAAAAAGCCGTGTCGACGCTAACAATTTCTAGAAACCTACTTTAGACTTAATTTAACATGACCCGGTGTCGTGTTACTATCTCCAGGGTCGCGGGACTGTTTAAACAGTTAACCTTGATCCTGGAATGTAAAGGGATATTGAAGGAACACCGTGGATTTTAGTTTCAGTACAAGAAGAATTTAAGTAGGTACTGGGAAATGCACTGACGTGTAGCGCGTAGGTTGCCTTGTATAGGGAATTTAGAGGTTATCTGTGTTCGTCTAATACTCCAAACTGTCATTTCACTATGCCACAATAACGGGAAATGCCGTTGATTATCGCGTTAATGGACGTTAATACGAAAATATCGCAAAAATCAACGGGAAATGACGTTAGTGTGGCCCGGTTATTTTAAACACCTTAAGTATACTTTTGACTTTCGAGATTCAGAATATGGGAAACATGAAGGCTACTCGATAATTACTCACCTTCTGAAACATCCATGATTCTGTTCAGAGATCAGATTTAGTCCTAAACAAGCACTTTTTTCACAATAATTATCGAAATATACACACTCACGACATCACCACACGGCACAAAGCCCGCTTCGTCAACAACTAAACACGAACTAATAGATTTGCATTAGTGAGATAAGCAGAGAAACCAGTTCACTTTTGGCCTTCCTCATTCATATATGTATGCTTATTATTATAGCGGGATATTAAATATATATTTTTTATATTTAAAATATGACCTTTTTGTGTTTTGTAGGTTTCCGTACCCAAGGGTAAAACGGGACCATTTTATAAGACTTCACCGTCTGTCTGCCCGTCCGTCTGTCACCAGGCTGTATCTCAGGAACCATGACAGACAGTTACAATATTCACGGAAATTTTTAGTTATATTGTATTCACTTTAAAAATAAATAATTAAATTAAGATTAAATAAATATTTAAAGGGGGCTCCCATACAAAAACGTATTTTTATTGCCGTTTTACGGAATACTTCGTGGGCGAGGTCGAATCGCACTTCGCCGATTAGAAAAAAAAAGATTTTAACCCTTCATTAAATTGCCAGGCCCCAATCACAGAGACCTACCGAGTTAGAGAGACCTACATTGTGAATTTCTCACAATGTACTGGATTTTTTGGCCTAAAAATATGTATAAAACCAGGCCATTACGATGTTTTTTTCAATTCATATACTTTAATTATTCTGTACACGTGTAAGCCCACTGAACTATTAAACCGCTGAACCGAATTTAAACAATTTTTCTGAGTTTTAGATTTGTTTTCTAGATGATTTAGTTTTACCACTGGTCAGGAAATCGTATTTACACTAATATAATAAAACTGAAGAGTTTGTTTTTTTTAATTAGTTGAACGCGCTTATATCAGGAACTATTGCTCGAAATAAAAAATATCTTTTTGTATTGGATACTCCATAAAACAAACATCACGCAACGACCAATAGGAGACCAGTAGCGAGTAGAGAGTTGAAACCACGGAAAACAGATAGTTTATCTATATAAACAGTGGCGTAGCGAGACCGAATCTAGGAAGGGGCAAGCAAGACACTTGATCTGCGAGGCCCTTTTCTTTCAGGGCGAAAAATATAACTTGCCTCCGCTGCTAGCGCGAGGCTGTGATGTGACAGTGACATCTGCTATTTTACGGCCTGTTGGACTCTTTCAGTTCCCAGTAACAAAAAAAACTTTAACAAGTTATTTTGCAACATATGGCCTCCCGCGAGCAGTGGAGCCGCTTGACCTAAACGTGATCGTCGGCGACATCAGCATTGTGAGGCCTCTTAGGTTCTTTCAGTTCCCACCCATCAGACACCACAAATATATAATTGAAGGTCATGTTAATTTCACATTCAGAAAGCAGTGCAACACGCACTGCTTTACTGACTGGTGATCGCCGTTGTCAAGAGTTTTTCTTTTTTGATCTGAGTACAAGGCCCCTACAGGTGCGATGTCGGGGGCTAGGGTCAGCTTCGCCCCCGCCTAGCTACGCCTCTGTATATAAATGTACGCACCTTTTGTAAATCAATGAGTGCATTTTCCAAACAAATACTAGGTTGTCATGAATAGCAAAGAGAAATAATACCAATCGAGCTCTATAGCTAGGTAACAATTACTAATAATGTGTAACGAGAGCATGGTCTTTAATACAATGGTGGGGTAATTACTTACGCTTAGAAACCTTTAGTTTTACAATACTCAATCATGTAGTAAATTAGCTATGGAGGACATAGTTTTCTTTCAATCGGTATGTAATATTTTACAATGATTTCTTGGGACGTGTAAAAAGAACTTCTGATAAGAAAATGACGTTCTTTATGGTGTGATTTCGGGATTTTTATTACCTATATCAGGTAGGTAGGTCATAAATCATTGCTCACACAATTTTCACTTCCAGACAAACTGATCTTTTTTTTGAAGTGAAAACTTCTTTAGCGGCGTTGTGCACTTTTTTGGAATGGGTAAAAAATGTTAAACTCGCGTCAGGACACGTGACCTGATCGAAAGTTCGTAAGACGGCGCAGGGCGCTTGCGCGAATGTTCGTGTGTGTTTATTACTATTCAAGTTTTCACTTCTGCCGGCACTCCCAGAGTGCAACGCGTCGTTTTTTTTAATCACGTTTTTACCAGCTCATATCAAAATAGTTTCAAATAGCTCATGGACCCTAAGTCTGAAGTTGGCTATCAACCGTATGGCTATCAACTGGGCACACATAGAAACTTCGGCAACTCCAAGGCTGCTGAGGGTTCTACCCAACTGGCTGCCCAGTCAGGTGTATGGGTACACAGCCATTGCTCGGTTGCCAGAGCCTTGTTCGTCATCCAGCGGGTAGCACCACGACCACTGGAGAAGGCCGCATTCAGCTATTCGTAGGAACCACTGACGCGTGCAGGTTAAGATTGACGATTGGCACCGACAGGATGGTGATAAGCCGTTCTCCCCCTTACCCCCCTTGGAAGAAGGGAAAGAAGGAATTACCCAAAAACTAATCGTCGACGAAGTTCAATAGGTACTAAAATATTGATAGGTAACTTATCAAATCTGTAACTTCTAATTGCAATTTAATCGGAGGTCTTCAGTAACCGAACAATCGTTAGTAATGGAAAATGACAGAAATTAATTGAAAACTATTACTTTCCTTCTAGTAATTGAATTAATTAAGATGAAGAAGTTAAATGCCTCAATGAATTAACTTTGGGTTTGAGTATCTACCTACCTTTTTTTTTTATCGTGGTAAAATCATCAAATGAGTCCTCCCACCCAGGGCAGGGCGGGAGGGACTGTCAGACTTGTACTGACTAAAATCCACGGTGTCCTTCACTAGCCCTTTACGTACCGGGGTCACGGTAATCCCTTGGTCCCGCGACCCCGGCAGGCTTTGGCCCTCTACAGGCCCCGTCACTATGCTGACACTCTTTGAGGCGCGCGTGGAACACAACGCGCCGTCGATCCGGGCATGGTCCATGGTCGGACAGCGAGTCGCCCATTACTCGCTGCCCGCATGCCCGCGCCTACGGTGGCCGGAGATCGTCTCGCGACGTCCGACGCCGTGGGCGTCTACCACTGCGGCTGGGGTGGGGGGAGTACGCTGTCCTCTCCCTCAGGCGGCTCGCCTCCTCCTTCACAAGCATGACTGCTTCGCAGAAGGAGGCGACCGCTTCCCACTCCGTCTCGCCCCGCAGCATGGCTTCGACCAATGCCGGGCGCGAGAGGTCTCCGCCTATCGCCGTCGTGAGGACACGGCGGTGCTCTGCCCAAGCGGGGCAATCCTGGACCGTATGCTCCACCGCGTCCTCCGGACGATCCTCGCAGTGGTGACACCCAGGCGTTTCTTCCCCCCTATCAGACACAGGAACCTCCCGAAACTTCCGTGTCCGGTGAGGACCTGCGTCATGCGGTAGGTCAGGACGCCGTGACGCCTATCCAGCCACTCCTCAAAGAGGGGTCTTATCGCCGCGATTGCGGCGTGCCCGGACCTCGGTTGCGAGAGTATCTACCTACCTTTGTATAATTATAAATAAACAATCAGTCAAACAAGGTTTTTCTGTTTAATAATTAAGGATCCCTATAATAAACTAAAATAAAAACAATTTATTACGGCATTATGAAAAAATCTATCACGAAACATGAATAAGATTAAATAATAATCACATCAATCACAATCCAAAGTCTATTTTCCAATATAAGCTTTTGAAACTATTCAGAACTATCATCTGATTATTTTTTAAACCATAACTGACTCTTCCATTCCATAATATTAAGTAAACTTACAGCTAATGACGGCATTAGAGCTGTAAGAAACGACCTATTTTTACCACAGGACACGCGAATAAAATACATAGAAATGTCAAAAATCGTACAGGGAAAAAACAAGCTATGAAGTATTTTTCGTCAGTACCTAGTACTCTCGATTATCTCCACATGGTATTATCACGTATTTATATATTTTCTTAGTAACAGCCAAAATACGTTATACCTAACAGGGAATGTTGTTTATTTATACAGTCGAGTTCGACCGATGCGTTCAACTGGCCAACTGCAAACGAAAACCTTGACTCACTCTCTAAATAGATAGCTTACGGATGGTTTGAACTCATAAATATATAGGAGTATCGTATCTGGTTGATATAAGTGTCGAGTTCAATAATATCTGAGATCCATGCTTTGAAATAACTTCAATATTTACTACACACGAAGTGAGTTTGACAGTAAATTATAGAAACTCCACAACTCTCACTTTTTTTTATCGTGGTAAAATCATCAAATGAGGAATCATTTGATGATTTTACACCCAGGGCAGGGCGGGAGGGACTGTCAGACTTGTACTGACTAAAATCCACGGTGTCCTTCACTAGCCCTTTACGTACCGGGGTCACGGTAATGGGTAAGGTATTTTATTTTCATTGTATTTAATAGGTCAGTGTGTCCCAAATTCGTAATTTTCAAAAAGGAATAAATTAAATTAAAAAAAAAATATTAACATTAACAATTCTCATGACATTATTTCTTTAATTATAATAAATGCAATTAAGACACCGGTACGCCGTGTTCATTGCTGTCATATATCATAAAATAAAAAGTACAGCAACTAATTATCTTAATAGGTCCTTTTAAGTACTGTTCGTTGCCACTAGGTCAAGAATAGACCGATCTAGATTGATAAAATTGGTGCTTATTATAGAAATAGATTGCATTATCAGGTGTTGACTTAAATTACATAGTCTCCATGAATGAATCCAAATAAAAAGTTCTTCAAGAAACATTGAATTCTTCTCTAGTTCTTTTAGACCAGGTGGCTTACCATGAAACGTTCCGCTCAGGGAACGAGATGGCGCTAGATGATTTGTATAGCTCTGTCTCTTTCCCACAGCCTAACTACTCACGCTTAAGGACATCATGGTATGCCACATGACATTAATATTCAATCGCAATCCAAATCCCGTTCCTTTGTTTTTGACGGCCACTTCTGATCGTAGTAACCGTTTTTTTTTAACTTGGTAAAATCATCAAATGAGTCCTCCCACCCAGGGCAGATCGGGAGAGACTGCCAGACTCGTACTGACTAAAATCCACGGTGTCCTTCAATAGCCCCTTCCCTTCCGGGGTCACGGTAATTCGTGAGTCCCGCGGCCAAGAGATAGTAACTTAGTAAGATTATTAATTTCCAGCGTTAAGAAATTTTACGGAAAAAAGCTAACTTTGAATTTGAAAAGCTCCCGTGTGTCTGAGGCCTAATTCCTATCAACCTATCGTACTCTAATAGATACAATTATTTAGATTAATAGCTATTTCTCGTAGGCAATAAAATAAAAATTAAAATGGAATCAATTGCCATTAAGATAGCGGGCTCATAGTACGTCGATGATACATTAATGATCGTAGTTTTATCTGTGATACGATGTAAGTACACGGATGTTCAGTGGTCTATTGGGTAGTATCAAATGCACTTAAAACATTATATAATAGTGATAACCCTTGTGTATGTCCATAGAAGTTAAATAAACATCGAATTGAACTAGGTCTATATAGCCACATTAGCTGATGATAGTGGCTTTACCCGCCTGTAACTCAAAAAATATTTAACAAGAACGTAATACTGGAATAAAGAGAATCTTTTCGTTATCTATACATATAATAAATCTGTAGAAGGGTCAATTCTGTACATTGAAAATATTGAAAAAATAAATAGCGGGGGGTGTTGCTGGATCGATACCAAACACAAATATGTGATTAAAAAAAATTTTGTCTGTCTGTTTGTCTGTCTGTCTGTCTGTCTGTATATGCAGGCATCACGTGAAAACTAACGGTTCGATTTCGATGAAACTTGGTATAATTATACCTTATTATCCTGGGCATAAAATGGGATATTTTTTATCCTGGAAAAATACGTAGAAAAAAATATCTTATTTTTCTGTTTTATTCATAGACGTTGTTCTGTAGAACCGCGAATCTCCTTAATTATTATAAGCTTAGCCGTATTTGGGTCCAATAGATATTTATAAGATGTCATTGTCAGAGTTACTCAAAATGGAGAAATAAACCATCCACGCGAAGACCGACATCCGCGCGGACGGAGTCGCAGGCGGAAGCTAGTTACGGAATATAAACTAATCTCTGAGTCTCAAGATTCGTTCAGCTGATCTAAAGGGATTGAGTACAAACATCCATCCAACCTTCCATCCTTACAAACTTTCGCATTTATAATATTAGTTGGATTAAGTGGTCCTAAGTGTCTAATTGATTTAAAAACACTTTGTGTGATTTTAATAATAACATTTATTTATTTAAAACTAACTTGAGTAAATATCTACATAGCTATTATGAATGCTTGTTACCCTAAGTTTGTATTGAATTTGAATAGCTATCAGTACAGACCTACACGTAGAAGTAATTCGAATTGTCAGAGAAATACTATCAAATAAATATAAAAACTAAACTCGATTTAAATATTTCGTAGGGAAATAAATGATCGAGGCGGAGTGGTTCCGGGAGGCCATGTCGGAGATCTGCGACATGGCCATGCCCCGGGTCCGGCAAGGACGCGCCCGGCGTCAGCTGTACTGGTGGTCGCGCGAGCTAACATCGCTGCGCGAGGCGTGCGTGGCCGCGCGACGCCGGTACACCAGATTCCGCAGGCGCCGCACCCGACCTCCGGATGCGGCGACTGTAGAGGCGGAGCTGTACGAGGGCTACAGGGCAGCGAAGACCGCCCTCCGCGACGAAATCTTGCGGGCCAAGGAATTGGCCCGCAAGGAGATGCTGGAGACCCTGGACGGGGACCCATGGGGCCGGCCCTATAAGTGGGTGAGAGAAAAGCTCCGCCCCTGGGCTCCCCCGTTGACGCAGAGTCTCCAGCCTCAGTTCGTGGAGGACGTGGTGAGCGCCCTGTTCCCATCGCGGGGAGAGCACACTCCCCCGCCTATGGCTCCGTCTCTGACGGATTCTGACGGAGAAGCTGACGCAAACGCGGACCACAGCGACGACGACGTCTACGATGCTCCAGAGGTGACCGAGGTAGACCTGAGAGTGGCGGTACAACGGCTCAAGGCCAAAAATACCGCCCCAGGACCCGACGGCCTGCCAGGAAAAGCCTGGGTCCTGGCCTCGGGGACTCTCGGGCCTCGACTGGGGGGGCTCTTTAGCGCATGCCTGGAGAGGGGCCAGTTCCCACTTCGTTGGAAGACAGGGAAACTGGTCCTGATCCAGAAGCCCGGGCGCCCTGCGGACTCTCCGTCCGCATTCCGGCCCATCGTGCTGCTCGACGAGGTGGGCAAGCTCTTTGAAAGAGTAATTGCAGACCGCCTCGTCGGGCACCTGAATCGGGTGGGCCCGGACCTCTCGGAGAGCCAGTTTGGCTTCCGGAGGGGGCGCTCGACGGTGGACGCCATCATGCGCGTGAGAGCCCTCACGACGGGGGATGCGGTATCCCGGGGCAGGGTCGTCTTGGCGGTGTCCTTGGACATCACCAACGCCTTCAACACCCTGCCCTGGAGTTGCATAAGGGAGGCACTCCGGTATCACCGGGTGCCGACCTACCTCCGTCGCACAGTCGAGGACTACCTGACGGACAGGGCCGTCATCTACCCCGGTCACCGGGGAGAGTGGAACCGGCGAGAGATGTCGTGCGGTGTTCCACAGGGATCGGTCTTGGGGCCGCTCCTGTGGAACATCGGCTACGACTGGGTGCTGCGCGGCGACCTCCCTGACGGCGTCGGCGTAATATGTTACGCCGACGACACGCTCGTCCTGGCGGAGGGAGAGTCGCACCAGGCGGCGGCCGACCTGGCGACGCAAGCGGTGGCGACAGTCGCTCAAAGGATCCGGCAGTTGGGACTCGACGTGGCGCTGCACAAAACAGAGGCCATGTGCTTTCATGGCCGTCTGAACGCGCCACGTTCAGAGTCCCACATTACGGTGGAGGGGGTTCGCATCGGCGTCGGGAGGACGATGAAGTACCTGGGACTCGTCCTCGACAGCCGGTGGAACTTTAGGGAGCACTTCCTACGTTTGGCCCCGAAGCTGAACCGGGCAGCAGCCGCCCTCAGGCGACTCCTGCCCAATCTCAGCGGGCCAAACGCCTCCAGCCGGAGGCTGTACGCCGGTGTCGTGCGGTCCATGGCCCTCTACGGGGCCCCTGTGTGGGCCCTGAGCATTCGGACGCGACCACTAAAGCTGGTCGCATGCCAGAGGGTCATGGCAATCCGAATGGTCCGAGGATACCGCACGATCGCCGGCGAATCGGCCAACCTCCTTGCCGGATTGCTGCCCTGGGATCTGGAGGCGACTGCCCTCCAGCGCGTCTACGAATGGCGCGTGGAGGCGCAGCGCCGGGGCGAATCCCCGCTGCCTCGACAGGTCGAGGCGCGGCGGGAAGAGCTCCGGCGCGATCTCAGGGCAGTATGGAGGGAGCGACTGTCGCAACCGAGGTCCGGGCACGCCGCAATCGCGGCGGTAAGACCCCTCTTTGAGGAGTGGCTGGATAGGCGTCACGGCGTCCTTACCTTCCGCATGACGCAGGTCCTCACCGGACACGGAAGTTTCGGGAGGTTCCTGTGTCTGATAAGGAGGGAGGAAACGCCTGGGTGTCACCACTGCGAGGACCGTCCTGAGGACACGGTGGAGCATACGGTGCAGGACTGCCCCGCTTGGGCAGAGCATCGCCGTGTCCTCACGACGGCGATAGGCGGAGACCTCTCGCGCCCGGCATTGGTCGAGGCCATGCTGCGGGGCGAGACGGAGTGGGAAGCGGTCGCCTCCTTCTGCGAAGCAGTCATGCTCGCGAAGGAGGAGGCGTGCCGCGTGAGGGAGAGAACAGTGTCCTCCCTCCGACCCACCCGCAGTGGTAGACGCCCACGGCGACGGACGTCGCCAGACGATCTCCGGCCACCGTAGGCGCGGGCATGCGGGCAGCGAGTAATGGGCGACTCGCTGCCCGACCATGGACCATGCCCGGGTCGACGGCGCGTTGTGTTCCACGCGCGCCTCAAGGAGTGTCAGCAAACTGACGGGGCCTGTAGAGGGCCAGAGCCTGCCGGGGTCGCGGGTCTTACCCATCACCGTAACCCCGGTACGTAAAGGGCTCGTGAAGGACACCGTGGATTTTAGTCAGTACAAGTCTGACAGTCCCTCCCGCCCTGCCCTGGGTGGGAGGACTCATTTGATGATTTTACCACGCTAAAAAAAAAAAAAAAAAAAAAAAAAGGGAAATAAATGATGCGCAGCGCCGGGGCGAATCCCCGCTGCCTCGACAGGTCGAGGCGCGGCGGGAAGAGCTCCGGCGCGATCTCAGGGCAGTATGGAGGGAGCGACTGTCGCAACCGAGGTCCGGGCACGCCGCAATCGCGGCGGTAAGACCCCTCTTTGAGGAGTGGCTGGATAGGCGTCACGGCGTCCTTACCTTCCGCATGACGCAGGTCCTCACCGGACACGGAAGTTTCGGGAGGTTCCTGTGTCTGATAGGGAGGGAAGAAACGCCTGGGTGTCACCACTGCGAGGATCGTCCGGAGGACACGGTGGAGCATACGGTGCAGGACTGCCCCGCTTGGGCAGAGCACCGCCGTGTCCTCACGACGGCGATAGGCGGAGACCTCTCGCGCCCGGCATTGGTCGAGGCCATGCTGCGGGGCGAGACGGAGTGGGAAGCGGTCGCCTCCTTCTGCGAAGCAGTCATGCTCGTGAAGGAGGAGGCGGGCCGCCTGAGGGAGAGGACAGCGTCCTCCCTCCATCCCAGCCGCAGTGGTAGACGCCCACGGCGTCGGACGTCACAGGACGATCTCCGGCCACCGTAGGCGCGGGCATGCGGGCAGCGAGTAATGGGCGACTTGCTGTCCGATCATGGACCATGCCCGGGTCGACGGCGCGTTGTGTTCCACGCGCGCCTCAAGGAGTGTCAGCACATTGACGGGGCCTGTAGAGGGCCGGAGCCTGCCGGGGTCGCGGGACTTACCCATCACCGTAACCCCGGTACGTAAAGGGCTCGTGAAGGACACCGTGGATTTTAGTCAGTACAAGTCTGACAGTCCCTCCCGCCCTGCTCTGGGTGGGAGGACTCATTTGATGATTTTACCACGCAAAAAAAAAAAAAAAAAGGGAAATAAATGATTCCTTATGGAAATTAAAATGCCCGAATTCTATAGATCAGCTGAAAAGTTTAAAGATACAATATTTTTTTAATGTGGTAAAATCATCAAATGTGTCCTACCCAGGGCAGAGCGGGAGAGACTGTCAGACTCTTACTGACTAAAATCTACTGTGTCCTTCAATAGCCCTTTACGTTGCAGGGTCATGGTAATTCGTGAGTCCCGCGACCCGGGCAGGCTTTGGCCCTCTACAGGGGGCCCCGTCACTATGCTGACACTCCTTGAGGCGCGCGTGGAACACGACACGCCGTTGACCCGGGCCTGGTCCATGATCGGACGGCGAATCACCCATTACTCACCGTCCGCATGCCCGCGCATGATGTATATTCTACAGTATAGAAGTTCAACATGCATACACGCATACATGCATACAACATGACAGGCCTGTTGGTCTAGTGGTTAGTGACCCTGACTGCTATGCCGGAGGTCGTGGGTTCGATTCCCACCCAGGGCAAATGTTTGTGTGATGAGCACGATCATTTGTTCTATGTCTGGGTGTAATTTATCTATAATATGTATGTATTTAGAAATATATAAGTATATTTATCAGTTATCTAGTACCCATAACACAAGCTCTGCTTAGCTTGGGACTAGATGGCGTTGTGTGATAGTTGTGGAATATTTATTTATTTATACATTAAATCTACACTGCAGATAAAGAATAAGCAAACATTAAGACAATCTTGTCCTTACAATTGATAGCTAAGCACACTCTGTACTTTTTTATTTACGAGAGCGAACTTTGCCTGCCAGTGAGATAGGAATTCAATCGGCTTTGTTTGAACAGACATTTTTCAATTAAGAGCACTGCGCTGCTGCGATGGATATTGCTTGACCCGCCATCACAGGCAGAATAGCTCGCATCGCCCGCTCCACAAAGGAATAAATTAAATAGCCTCGCTAGGGAACTGACTGCCAACAATAACTTATATTGAAAGTGAACTGTACCTTCATTGATAGTCGCCTATTGGTTCATAAACAGAAAGTTTGGAAATTGTTTATTCTTGCACCTAATATATCAGCTTCATACAACTCTTTTATAGTGTGTACCAGAAAAGTGTGGTTATCTGTCTGTCTGTCCGTCCGTATGTCACAGCCACTCTTCTTCGAAAGTATAAGAGCTATCCTGTTGAAACTTGGTAAGTAGAGTATTATGTGAACTGTGAACAAAATTTTAAGAAGGGTTTTCCCATACTTAGAATTGAAATTCAATTTTTTTTTTACCAAACCCATACGTGTGGGTTATCTATGGATAGGTCTTTAAAAATGATATTGAGGTTACTAATATCATTTTTTTCTAAAGTGAACAGTTTATCGAGAGACATTTCCAAAGTGGTAAAATGTGCGTCCCTCCCCACCATGGGGGTGGGGACATAACTTCTAAAATAAGAGTTAATTTACCTTTCAAAGTTACAACCAACTACAAGATCTTTTATATTATGTTACTTGTTGCTACGGAACCCTTTATGGGCGAGTCCGACTTGCACTTGGCCGGTTTTTATTATTAAGGCGCGTATCCATCAGCCAAGTCTTGCATACAAGCATGACGTCACATTTGTATACAAGAAGATTGAATTAGAAATATGTTTTAGAAAGTGTGCAAATTGTATGCAGATTGCAGGTTTTACTTGCATAGCTCCCAATTGAGTAGGTTGACAGTTACTTGAAACAAAATGTAGAAGTTCGAACTGCTTACTTGTAACTTGTAAGCATGTTTGTTTAAATTGTATACAAATTACAACTTGTAAACAAGTAACCTGTATAATGGAAACGCGCTTAGGGTGACAAGATGGAAAGACCATAAAATCGAACCATTTTGCTCCATAGAATCAACATAGTATTCGCAAAAAAAAAAACTTACTAATATATTATCCGCACTTGAATAAATACACAATGCGCAATGTATAGTAAATCACAAACAACAGTTTCACAAAATATAGATCGTCTGCGGTATGTAACAGTACTAATGTACTCAACTAAAATGTTTAAAGGTAATTTTCAGAAAATTTTGTCAGTCATTGAACCAAAACTGTGACGCGCTTGCGGTCAACAATATCAAAAGAAAACGGGGCGGTCTTTGTTCTTTAATATTCCGATTTAACGGCCACTACAAAGGAAATTATTGGTTGAAAATGAATAATAGATTGTAACTGTGCGACAAACAGCAGCTGTATTCATATTTGAATATAAACTATCGAAGTAGCTTACTGCACTAGCTAACTACTTTTGTATTGTTTATTCACCTTACGAAGTGTTGTGTTATTGCAAGATGAGTAAACTGCTTATGAGTAAGTACTGCAAACCAAGAAACCTCGTGTGTGTAATAAAACATTAGAACTTATAGCCCATAAACTTGACAATATAGGATGTTATTAATATTCTCTTCAGGAAGAGCAAAAAAACAATAGGGTTGCAATGCAATCAAGAATGAGAAAACTATCACAAAAAAAAATAAGAGAAAACTTCAACACTCGTATTTCTGTATAATGTTTTGTATGTACTACAAAACATTATACTATCTACTCGTATTTCTATATATTACGATAAGTATTATTGGCAACCGAAAAAAAATAAGTACAAATATTTGTATGCCACTTTGTCCAAATGTGTGCCAATAGAAGAATCTTATACAGGGAATCCAGTGTGACAAAAAAAAGGTAATTTTTGTAGCACACAAGAAAAAACTCGTTAGTTAGGGCGACGATTGATTGGAATCAACCCTCGCGACTCAACCCTACAGACGGCGTCGGGGGTAACGTACTGACCTGAATAGATTTTACTCGACTGTCCGAGGGTTCACTAGAGGCTTTAGTCCTTCAATACTAGAGCGATAACTTTCTGATATAATTTAGGTATAATTAAGGTTATTGTTTCATTGAAAATTATACACAATTATTACATACCTACATTTATGAAAACCCAAAAAAGGGCAAGGGAACTTAAATCAATATAAATTGTAATTGTAGATAGCTCGGGTGATTTTCTTATTTCTGGCACGTAGGGAACAAAATGGATTAAGTACTAAGAAAACGGTCCACGTGAAAAGTTTAGAAAAAGGGCTTCGAATACCCCTTTTTCTAAGGCTGAGTAGAAAAGGGGTCGATTTGAAATACCTATATTTTTTAAATTTGTTTGATTAAGTAATTATAACAGAACTCAGGAAACGAAGATACATCACAAATATTGAATCTAAAAGTAAAAAAAAAAACTATTATGCTGGGTTAGTTACAAATTTATATAAAACTTTCTCAATATTAAGAGCTGAATGCTTAAATACGTACCATTAGACAGACACCGAGTACCCAATTTAGCACTTTATTATGTTTTCATTTGAACATTCACAGATAACATCAACCAACCAACAGAATTTTCATTACAAATAGATGAAAATGAAGATGGCGGGCGGAAATGAAAGATACCTACCAAGACGTTGTACCAACTGACTTTACGAACAACTAATGACGAACTTGATATTCTAAAGTAGTTAATGAAGAGTGAGATACAAACATACATGATTGTCTAATTGTTATTTTAATTGTTAAAATGATGATACAGACTTTATCGTCATGGTAAGTTATTATCTAGTGCTTTACGAGCTATTTTTCTTTGAGCCATTACGTTGTAAATGAATAAGGGGCCATCGTCTTCGACAGTTAAGTTTCATAAAAAAATCACCATTACTACCTTTCTCTTCATACCACTAGGAAGCCAGTGGTTTTATGATAAGCACCTTCTTAATAATTAAAGAAAAAACATATGTAAGTAAGTGAAAAGTTGTTTAATCGAATTAATATTAACATTTAATAAGTGACATGAACTATTACAGTAGAAGCAGCGAGGTATTCATTTAAAACGTGTGTGAAATAATTTTACCGGGCGTTTTGCAGATTAAAACGCCAGAGTAATTAAGATAAAGTATCCAATTTCAATTAAAAACGGATGGTGATGTCTGTTCCTCTTATTTATTATAAGTCCTGTCTATTCATCGTGGAGCAGTAGACAGATAAATGTGAATTCGTGCACATGGCTGCGGGTCTCACCGAACCTTCCGAGCAGGACCCTTTTTAAAATTATCCCGACGCCCAATCGATATACCCTCACTTCCCTGTGCCGTCTAGACAGACCTATGCACACCTACTATTTACGCCTTTCTACTGTTTACGCCATCTAAAAGTAATTGTGTGAAATTAACGCAACAGACTGGGTACGCGTTCCGTGTTTACGTGACCGAACAATATTTTCTCATGCGATAATGTGATATATACTCGTATATATAGCCTAATTGTGCTCCAATTTCGGAGAGATAAGAGACAGTAAACAAAACACGTTGATTCGCTAGTATTAACTAAGATTAACTGTGGAAATACTGAACGTTGTTGTGTGAATTTATATTAAATGAATAAGGTATTATACAGTTAGCCGGCGTCTCTTACCGTTAATTCGTCTGTCAGACAATGTATCCTCCTCATCCCACCACGGCTGGTCTAGAATCCTGCGCGTCGGGGGGCGGTCGAAATTCCCGTAATATTGAAACTCCATATTAAACACTCTATCGTCTACGTAAGCACTACTTTCTTCTGTAGAATTTTAATTAGGTACACGGACACTGGGGATACACAAACACCACGCCACTTTAAACGCTTATGCGATACTGATTTGTTATTAAGTCTTTGCGACCAGACACAAATGAGATAAACGATTGACGCTGAATAATAACACATAGGGTCATTATTATTGACAATAGTACGGTAAGTCGCTCGTTAGTCGTCGACTCGTCGTATGTCGTGATAACGTTCGCCTCGCCGTTGTTCTCGGCTGTCACCGCCTTAAGTCTGTGTGTCTGTTGACGACGAGTGAACAACCGTCGGTAAACACTATGCCAGCCACTTGCACAAATAAAAGGAAAGGAGATGTGAGATTGCCTCTATCGTCGCTGTTTTATTGAACGAGAATACTTATTGCTTTTTTAATCGATTCTAGGAAACATTTATTTAATGTTTTTTATAATGTATGTGAGCTGGATGTTTAGAAACCTGACTGACGGTGTTACACATTTCAGTTTGGTGAGTTTAGTTATCTTATGTGTGCCTACTTTACTTACTCGACCTTAATTGTCACAAGAAAATCGGTCACGCTTCAAGAAAAATGATAAGGGAAAATGATTCCTAAAATTTCATTTAGAAGCTAATCCACAAGTACATAATATACCTACAATTGGGTCAATATCGCGCCCTACATACGTGAAGAAAGGCTTGCACAAGGCTTTAAACTCGTCTTTGTGTTATTTGTTCTTCGGACTAAACTACTCGTATAACCTGAAGGAAAATTAAACGTCTTCCACGTGCATATTGTTTACGGAAGTTCTTTGACCCAAGCAGACCTAAGTCAGGTCAGGTCAACATCAGCAAAAGAATTAGCGAGAAGAACTTGACGCCTTCGTAAGACATTGTGCTTACAACAGACTCCAAACATAAGAACGACAATTTAAGCTGACAATTATAATAACCAGACATAATTGTTTAAGACTACTGCAAAATTGAAGGCAGAAGTTTCTTTATGTGAAAACATGCGTCATATCTTCATGCGTTTACAAATAGTTAAAGTCACATACACAGAACAACTATAAGAATACAAATATTTTGTTATAAGCGGGAAATGAACCCACGACTCACAGCGCAACAGTCTATCACTCAGCCGTTGCTCTAACCATACCATCGTCATTCATAATTTCAAATCTTTGATTTGATATTTTAATTGACGATCTTACGTTCGTTCTGTAATCTCCTTAATAAATGCGGAATAAATGCCGAACGGAACCTGTTCTTCGAAAATTATGATTAAGCTGAGGCCTCGTCACAAGATTTCCGTATTTATACTTACAGCCTACTTGAAGTATATATGGCGTTTATTATATAGAAAATGAGTAATTTAGTTAAGTTTCTCTACAAGTTAACTTTCCTTAGTTCTTTGAGAAATGTATGTCCGGTTGCTTAAACCGAAAATGAAAAAGTGCCTATAGTGTACGAATGAGGGACAATTTTTTTCAATCAAATTAACGTCTTTCCCGTTTCGTTTACGTGACAAAAATGTTAAAAGTCTTGCTAAGGCCTCTGAAAGTTCTACGAGCTGAATGTAGTAACTTTACTTCCAATAATAAAGGGGGTAAAAGATCAAGAACCGAATGTACTGAAACTAAACTAGAACAAAATGTCAATTCAAAGTACTTTCTGTAATTGATGACAGTTTATATAGAAGCTTCAGTTATTTTCATTCTATTTGTAGAGCTATTGTGACGGGACACGCTACTTAACACTTGAGTCGGGACTATTGGCGGCAATATGCTAACTATAAGAGCGTGTGCAACTACCTACAATATGTTGACACACTCAATTTTTATACTTAAAACCATATCAGACACATCACTGTTACCTTTCACTCTAAGTTCACAAAAACTCTATCTAATTTTTCTATCTAATGATGTTGGATTTCGCAATCTTTCATGCACCTACTGAAAAATCGGTTCACCTGCTCGAAAAATGAAAAAAGGAGCATATGAAATGATTTTGTCGCTGTGTGAATAGATAAAAAATTAACAGTCACTCGAGTGAACCGTTCACTCTAATACAGTGTCTAGTAACAGCTTTATACGGACTACGTCAACGTAGTTAGAACTATTAGAACATGTCAGTTTACTAAAACAATTGCTACAGAAATAACTCAGCGATCGAAATAGCTTTTTCAGCACTATTTAGACCGTGTTCGGGTTGTCTACATTATATTAATTATGCATTGAATACAAGGCAAAGCAAGAGTTAACTACCCTAACCGTATTTATTTTAGTCTTAGTAACCATTACCAGAATAAAATCCTCCCAACTATCTTAGGGTCAGCTTCAAATGTAA
The DNA here is from genome assembly GCA_943136025.2 of Agrotis puta. Taxonomy (NCBI): domain Eukaryota; kingdom Metazoa; phylum Arthropoda; class Insecta; order Lepidoptera; family Noctuidae; genus Agrotis; species Agrotis puta. The sequence continues at coordinate 10,624,549 of OW964178.2, forward strand.
CTGAAAAAAGTATAGAATAGAATATTTCTATATATATAAAAGGAAAACTGACTGATTGACATATCAACGTACAGCCGAAACTACTGGGGCTAGGAATATGAAATTTTGCACACGGCTTCCTATTATAATGTAGGGGAGCACTAAGACGGGGTTTTTAAAAATTTAACCTTTAAGGGGGTGAAAAGGGGGAATTAGGAAAGTACGAAACCCACGCGGACGAAGTCGCGGGCAAAGTGCTAGTACATTATAAATGACAAAATAAAGAATAGAATATTCCATGTCACGAACTTTCATTGCGAAACACGGAATGTACTATTCCATTGCTCCAACAATCCTACTAGTCCTTCTTCCTACGATCCTATCCTACTAATATTATAAAAATGTGAAAGTTTGTTTGGATGGATGATGTTTGTTACTCTTTCACGCGAAAACCACTTAACGGATTTGAATACAATTTGGCACACAAATAGTTTATAGCCTGGATTAACTCATAGGATAGTTTTTATCCCGTGGGATAATTTTCGAGTTGCAGCGGGTGAAGCCGCTGGCAACAGCTAGTGTTATAAAAATGTGAAAGTTTGTTTGGGTGGATGATGTTTATTACTCCTTCACGCAAAAACCACTTAACGGATTTGAATACAATTTGGTACACAAATAGTTTATAACCTGGATTAATTTATAGGATAATTTTATTCCGATTTTATCTTCCCGTGGGATAATTTCAGAGTTGTAGCGGGTGAAACCGTTGGCAACAGCTAGTAGAGTAGAATTGATAAAGAACAATTTTAGCAACATTGGTAAAGTGGCGAATTAAGACCCACAGTCTATATAAAAAAATAGTGTATTTTACGTGGAGCGACTTGCCTGATCTCCACAACCCAGTTACTACTTGGTAATTCGATATCCCTTGCCAAGACTGGTTGTCATACTTTATTACTCATTGTTTTCATTCATCTCAGGGGTGACACTGACTTTGTCATCTGAGAATTTCTATGGAAAGAACAATGTTTTGTGATTACTAATATGATTGAGGATGTTGATCACCTTTAGCAACCTTTCCATGTTTGTAAAGAAGTTCGTTCACCGGACCCAAGAAAATCTTCTTTTAAATAAATGTCAAATAAAAATGTATCCTACATACCTAGTTGTTGGAAATTTATCTTAATGCAGTTTTACAACTATTTGCAATCTTAAGTACCTGATTCATTGTCTCTATCTGTACATAAAGTTCAACAAATAATGGTCACAATTAAGCTACGTAGCAAGTATTTAAGTTACCGTTATCTAAGATAACAATTAAGTTTTTTATGGCTGTATTTTATCAATTCATTCCTTGTTAATAAACCATAAAGATTTGTCACGTCATTGAGACAACTTCTTGAAAGATCGTCACTTGTTTATCGATGTTTAAAGATCATTAATTAATAACTATCTTCAAGTTTATTTTTACTATCTGGGGTCTAGCAGCATAGTAGCAATTAATATCGTACGTATGCACCTCAATAAATAAGCTAATGGCACATAAATTAAATATAATATTTTTTATTAATACTTAAACTCATGTTAATTTACAATTGCTGTAGTGCGCGTCGCTATCTCGTTTAGTGATACTTAGGTGATGTTTAAATTGCTCTGAATGATATTCAAATTATTTTTAACATTAATTTACTTATAGTATAATATTTTTACAATACATTTTTTAATTTAAAATATAAAATACGATTCATCATTCGTTAACTCCTTTTTTTAATTTTTACATCGAAAATCCGATGAACATACTCCTCGGCCTTGTGATAAGTAACAAGCTTTAAAGGGATTCCAATACTAAATAATGTTGATAGACGAATGACCCTTAAACGTAATATATAAACCCATGATTATTTAAAATCAAATAAAACCTATTCCACATTGAATCTAGGCGTCGTGAATATTTTATCAACTACTTGATACTTAGTAAAGTTGATCTACCTCTGAGGTTAAACGCGGTTGGTTAAATTATACCGTGGCTAAGGGCAACCAGTCCCACAAACCTCAATACAGTAATGGTGTCGAACAATTTACAGAATATGTTAAAAACTTATTTCGAGGTCTTTTTCTACGAATACGATAGGGGCCCCTATCGTTGAACTCATTTATTTTAGATGCATTTTTTGCAACTGAAGTGTCTAATTATTGCTTTAGCTAATTGCGAGAACATGGCGCATAAATTCTTGTATTAAAAGTGAAATGGTTTTGTTTAAAAATAAAAAATAAAATAAAATAGGAAAGGAAAATACGAGAAGGTTAGTTAGATACGTAAGAATTTAAATGATTTACTAACTTAGTTAATGTAATAATGAGCGACAAAGAGCTTTCAAAGCTCACAAAAAATATTGAATTTACTTAAGATAACTTCATAAAATATTTTAAATTTTTTGTTGAATTTCGTCAGCCGGTAGATAACGGCTACGATTATCTTTATATTATTCTATTGAAATAACTTTTATTTTAATTGGAAACATTTTAAAAGTTTAGCTGATTATTTACGAACACGAAAATTAGTGACACTGATTTCCATGCGCTCGAATCGTGCATTAGGTATTTGAAGCATCATAAAACATCATGGTACTCACGATGGTATTCCTACAAGTTCCATACATAATATTGTAGACACTATCACACGGTTTTATTGCTCGCTGGCATCAGCCTAGCGTTTGTTCGGCGCGTGTTTGGTTAGGTACTATAAGTCTATAGTGGAGCTGGCATTATAAGTAACTTCGTAAGTTAACTCGCGGCGTTCTGCGTCGGACTTGCGACAGTGTTCCGTTTCGCACAACTGACGAATTTTCGCGGACAGCCAACGCGACACGTTAAGTGTCTAATTCCATATTTGATAAGCAATATAAACTGAAATTCTTGACGACTAAAAAAAATATTCAAAGCAGATACCAACCGGATTTTCTCGTTTTATAAAATTAAATGTTACTTTAAAGTATAAAGCTTGAATTTATTCGTATTTACACTTTCCTTAATGGAAAACGTGTATATATACCTACTTAATATTATAAAGCTAAATAGTTTGTTTGGTTGAAGTTGAACCCGCTAATTTCAGAAACTACTGAGTTGAATTGATTAAATCTTTTTGTGTTGGAAAGTCCATTTGTCGTGGGATCTAATAGGCTATATAACATCACGGTTCGATCAGAAAAAACCGAGCAGTGAGGGTGAAGCCACGGGAAACAGCTAGGCATCTAATATAATGCCAGGCTTGTAACTGATTGTCAACTCTAGGTAGAAATAATAAGGCAAAATTTAGCCAATATTGAAATGATTAAAGTTTTATTTTCGTTTTGACCTGAAATTAAAATCATCTAAGTACATATACTACATGTTACAGACATGCTATTATTTCACATATACATACAGGATTATTTGGAATTTGTAAAACATTAACAAACTTTAATGGGCTGCGAGTTCTTTCGAAAAAAAGTCAGGAGTTTGATACATTGACAACGGAAAAAGTTGTTTATAACCTTAGGTACTTTCAGTCAGCCCATTAAAGGTTGTTAATGTTTTACAATTAACCCTGTATATCTAACAAACTAATATGAGAAATACATTTCATGACATGTTACGCAATAACATGACAAAACAGTGATACGCTTCTGCTACGCCACTACTACGCCGCTACGACATTATTTGATTGTAACATTCAATCGCAAATTGTACGAATGACGCCAGTTTACCGATATAATTACGAATGTGTGCACAAACTGTAATCAAACACCTAATATTTAATAAAAACACCCTTATTGACTTCTCGTGACAAGCGTCATACAGGTGTGAGTCGAGTTCCGTATGCAACGTGTGAATTTTATCAGTATAGACACATGTGTCTGACTAAAATCTAATAAGCTTGTCGTCATTATTACTATTGGTAGAGCAAATATTATTATGTAGTTCTATCTGCAACTTGCACAGTGATTACGTATAATTTTTGAATCTTTAACACGTTGACATTTAGGTAAATTACTTAAACAACATTGATTGCTCGGCAAAATAGTTTCGTCATTTGATTCCTGCAATTGGGTTTTTAAAAAGTGTGCATGGTTTGTGTGTGTTGCATAAAAGGGTTGGTAGGTACATTATACTATATTATACTTGCACATCCGGCACATTTCAACAAACAATTGGCCAACAAATAATCAACTAGTTTTTATTAAATTGACAACTCTATCAATTTACCACGTTTATTATCCGTGAATCGGAAATTCAGAACAAATAATAATCATGTTACATATTTTCCATTTTCAGTTCTAATGTAATGTAATGTTGTTGTTGAAATTTTATTACAAACGAGTTTCTTTATCCTCGTTATCATCTGTCAAGCCTTTTCCTACCTATGTTGAGGTCATTTCAGGCCAACCGGGTGCAGCTGAGTACCAGTGCTTTACTGGGACGAAAAACAAGTCTCTTAATAATTTAGTAAAAAAAAACATTTAATCACAAAGATCACATTTGTTATCTGTCACTCATGACACAGTATGCGCTATATTGTTTCTACAATGTACTCACAACGTAGGTATCATAAAAAGATATAGATACCTAACTAAACTAGATTTCAGCAACCTCATTAAATCTAAGACATGTAATTGTTTAACATATTTACTTTAAACTTTATCAGGGTACGCAAAGCGCAGTGGAATTATTTTTTGCGTCACATTATATACTTGAGACTTAGCAAATTTATAGAATCTCGGTATTTGATCTTAAATTCAACAAGGTATGTGATAAGTGAAACAATTATGTAGATAGGTTATCTATTAACGTTTTATTGTGAACAAGGAAAATGTGTACCTAGGCATATGAGTACTAGGCACTAAGATCTCTGAGCCCTTATTTGCTCCAAGTTCAAGAGTATTCAAATAAAATTACGACGACGTAAGTACTTACGCACGTGTAGACAAGAGTCCTGCCGGAGTTATGAAACTTTCTTCATGAAGAAATTTCTCAAAAGCGTAATTACATACAGTGTAAATAGACTGACAAATACTGGTTATTGAGAAATATTAAAAATAGCTTCCGCCCGCGACTCCATCCGCGCGGATGTCGGTCTTCGCGTGGATGGTTTATTTCTCCATTTTGAGTAACTCTGACAATGACATCTTATAAATATCTATTGGACCCAAATACGGCTAAGCCTATAATAATTAAGGAGATCGCGGTTCTACAGAACAACGTCTATGAATAAAAATGAAAAATAAGATTTTTTTTCTACGTATTTTTCCAGGATAAAAAGTATCCCATTTTATTTTATGCCCAGGATAATAAGGTATAATTCCAAGTTTCATCGAAATCGAACCGTTAGTTTTCGCGTGATGCCTGCATATACAGACAGACAGACTGACAGACAGACAGACAGACAAAATTTTTTTTAATCACGTATTTGGGTTTGGTATCGATCCAGCAACACCCCCCGCTATTTATTTATTCAATATTTTCAATGTACAGAATTGACCCTTCTACAGATTTATTATATGTAAAGATATATTAAGACGTATGTTTTCTTGGTTATTACAGAAATCCTGATAACGACGATACTTTTACCGCAACAAGTAACGATGTACAGAGACAGTCCTATTTTATTTTACTGCTTTGTTCCTCTGGGCATTGAATTTACTATCCAGAAATGTTATGAAAAATCCTTAAAGCCACGACTACACTCTAGTATACTATGACCCGACCTAATTTGTAAAGGAAAAACATGTGTCTAAACGTAAGAGTAAGGCCGAATACATATTATCATACTGGTCACGCATGGTTGACCAATTCATGTGAAGGTTCGTATCCAATCACGCAAGATCGGCCTATTTACACCGGCACCGGTGTGTGTGGACCCGGGAAACTCCTAGAAAGTCACATGGTATATAATATTTAGGTAGTTTTGGAGCAAACTTTATTTTGCAGAAACATATTTTAAAGATACGTTTTATTTTTTCGTAAGACTTTCGTATCATGCTCTTTGTCATGGGCTTCTCGCCAATATAATAATGAATAATTTAAAAAAAATATCAGGTTTGGGAGATGTTTGGATCAACTGGACTCTATCTGTGAGTTTCCAATTAAAGCTAGAGCTACTCTTCATGATATTAAACTAAGTACAGATAATTAAAAGAAGTAAAGATACCGAAATAAATTCGCGAAAGTCAACATTTCCACAGCAACACAGTTCATCGACCTTTATCATGACGGTTGGTATTCAGATTTGTTATTTACTTGTTTTACCTCTCTGTGTCTATAGACTAAGCAAGCAAGTTTCAGTGACCCTTGAATGTAAAGGGCAATTGAAGATACAGGATGGGTTTTAATCAGTACGAGTCTAAAAGTCCCATCCTCTCCACACAGGGCGAGAGGAAACTTTAGATGATTTCACCACCCCAAAAAAGGTTTATAACTGCGGGAATGTCTTAAGGAGCTACTGCAGCCCTTGAAAACAAAGGGCAATTGATGTTTTAGGATGGATGTTAGTCAGTAGGAGTCTTGACAGTCCCTCACACTTCATCCAGGGCGGGAGAAGTCATTTGATGGCTTCCCACGAAAAAAAAGAAAAGGAATTATAATACGGTATTACAAATATTGTGAGACGAATACAATAAACTGTTTATGCTCGCTCGTCGAAGTGATTGTCGATCACAATACTGTCATGCTAATATAGCAATATTTACCTTGCTGCTCCTGGTTGATATCCCTAGTCCAAGATACAAGTACTAAATCAAATTGTGGATGCATCATTCTGCCGTCCTCTAACTAAAAGGCCGTTAAGCCACAGTTGCTCGTTTTTCACTTTTTAATGTAGTCTTATACAACTTTCGATGCTCTATCTTTTGGTCTAAGAATCATTTTTCTATGATTAATAGTTTAGGAGATACAGGAAGATTGCTGTGCAGTTAAATAACATAAAATGCATAATTAAAATTAGAAAATGAATTTAAATAAATTTAAATAAATATAAATGAATTAAACATTTATAACATATTGTGCAATAACACTATGCCTACAATATATAATTTGCAGCCTTGTTCCTAGATAGCATACTTTTCAAGAGACATCAATTCACAATTTTAGCGTTTTCTCGAAAACTACTTTTTGCACTTAACGGCCTTTTAGTTAGAGGACGGCAGCATTATGTTCTGTATACTTTTTAGGGCTTGTCTCCATTTGTAAATCTTTGACAATCGTTACTGTTAGTCAGAAGCTCGAAAGTCTGACAACCAATCTTACCAAGGGGTATCGTATTATCCAGTAACTGGGTTGTGGAGGTCAGATAGGTAGTCGCTCCATGTAAGATACACATGTGGTAATCAGCTGCATCCACTTCGACTGAAAGGCAACCCCAACATTTTTGGGAAAGGTTAGGCAAATGGTGACATATTACATTAAAGTAAGCAGATTTTTTTCAAGATTCAAACATAATTGGAGAAATTTAAATGAATGCACATCTCTGCCTAACCCTTAGGGATTACAGACGTGATGTTATACGAATTTAAATTATCCTTGATATGTTGACGCCGATAAGACATGTCTCGCGCGTTTTCACAGAATACAGTGAATTATTATCATATAACTCAACAATATCATGACACATGAATTTTGTTAAATCTTGAACATCACACATTGTCAAACACAATGCGTAGCATGACACCGTAGAAACAAATTTTGTTGACGGAAAAATAGACCAAATGATAGAATGTAGATAGACTGTTACCGTCTTACCGCAGGAAACATTAACAAACATCTTTTGAACACTTGTCTAAAAAAACTATCAACGTCAAGACGACATTTCACGTTGATATAAGGGTCAATTTGCAGTTATACTTTTTTGAGACAACCTTTCAACAGATGTTTATTATCTTTTTGTGGTAAGGCGGTTATCATTTTAAGCTTGGTGATTCTAAAATGTAGAAAAAAAATGTTTCTATTCTTCAGTTGTCTCCAGGTCGTGGCAATATAATGACTTGACTTGTGTAGAAAAAGCTTTGTTTGTTCTTAGTACAATAGTTACAAAATCGGTCATGGTTCACGTGCAGGGGGTCTAAAAAGACAACTTTAATAGAAACATAATTTGAATTACTATAATATTATGTGAAGAATATTAATGTTATCGCAATTCATATTACTCGGATTAAGTTTCTTTCGTCGAATTTCCAAACCAACTCGACAAAATCACAACGAAGTAAATAAACTTCTTTGGCAGCGAACAAGGTCTGCAAACCCCCCCTCATTATTGATCTTAATCTGATAAACGGTCAGTGTCGTGGCCATGAGAACGAAAGTACTAAATTAGTGGCCATTAAATTCACCTGACCCTGACCTCGGCCTGTACTTGTACTGAGATTGATGTTTACGATACGAATAAAATAAAACAACTAAACGAGTCCAAGAAAATAAATTAAGGCGGGGACCACTAGAAACATACCTCCAGCCAAATTAAAGTATACCTACTAGATATTTTAAATATGTTTTACAGGGCATAGGCGAACGCTGGGCCTTATTTTTACGTGATCAAATCATCGAACGAGTCCTCCCACTCAGGGCAGGGCGGAAGCCTTGTGTTGTCAAAGGTTGAAGAAGAAGATTTTTTAATATAATGATTATTTTGCTTTACAGTATCAACACAATAACAATATAGGTAAATGATTTACTGAATTCATGGTAACAATAAAGCGTCTTACTTACACGGAATATTAACAATCTGAGTAGCTAATGCACAAAAACTGCTTGGAGTTAATATAAACCAACTACGTCGATTTTTGAATCGAGAATACAAGTAGATATCCTTTACAGCGTCCATTTTGTAGCGTAGAGTACAATAAGTATACTTAATAAATAAAAACAAGAGCGTGTCAGGCCACGCTCAGTGTAGGGTTCCGTAGTTTCCCGTCCGTTACAATAAGTGTTAACAAATAGCCTTTTTTTAAACTTGTGTGTTAAAAAAAGGTTATTTGTTACGTTGACATTTTGAACTTTGATAAAAAGGGAACCCTAAAAACGGGCCCACAAAGGACGGTGATAACTAAAAAAACCCTCAATATAAATTTGAAAAGACACAATAACAATTTCCCACAAACCTTTATCAAATAGCTATTTTATTTTAATCGAAAAGAGTAAGTAGTTCAGGTAGCGATTATGCACTCTAAGAACATATATTTTAAGTAGTAGCAAATTTTTACCACAGGTAGGTCATGAAAGCACGAAGACATCGACTTTTAAAATTGACGTCATTACGCAACGCCATCTATCGAACCATTTATGAACTGGTTTTTACCTTAACATTTTATGCGTTTGATAACTTTGGAATGCGCGAACCGATTTCAATAATTCTTTTTTTGTTTGAAAGAAGATACGTTCAGAATAATGAAATACGTAAACGAAGTTAAAAAAAATGCTTGTATATATGATTAAATAATTGATTATACTACAAACTTAGTCCAGGAATTTTGTACCACCTTCTTGTTTTTTTTGCACAAAAACTGTTCTTTCCATCAAGTTCAAAATAATTTTCCTAGAAAGTCCTTATAAAGTTCTACTTTCCAGATTTTTTTCATATTTTCTAAACTTATGGTTCAAAAGTTAGAGGGGGGGGGACACATTGTTTTTGACTTTAGGAGCGATTATTTCCGAAACTATTGACATCATCAAAAAATGATCTTAGTAAACCCCTATTCATTTTTAAATACCTATCCAACGATATATCACACGTTAGGGTTGAAATTAAAAAAAAAATCACTTTCTATTTTACATATAGGGGGGCTACCCTAAAAAAACATTTTTTTCCAATTTTTATTTTTGCACTTTGTCGGCGTGATTGATATACATATTGGTACCAAATTTCAGCTTTCTAGTGCTAACGGTCACAGAGATTAAGCGAGGACGGACAGACAGACAGACAGACAGACAGACATGGCGAAACTATAAGGGTTCCTAGTTAACTACGGAACCCTAAAAAACATTTGAAACAAGTAATTTCAATTTTAAAGTCTAGTCTGATAAAATGTGGGCAAAATTCAATACAAATCCTTGTATATCCCGTTGGTATTAACGGCATCAAGTCATACAAGTGCATAATTGAACGCAGCGGAGTTGAATCAGGTGTGAGTTCTGCACTTAACCGGTGTCATTTATTTTTAGAAACCATGACTGTCGGGACATGAAACGTCACTCTTCTGTTGAGGCAGCATACGTGCTATTTCCGGAGACAGCAGCTGTGACATTTATACTGACAGGCTGATGCCGAAGTTGAAGCCTTTCCAAAATGTAACGTGTTGTTTTATGTGATATACATAGTACTATGATATAGCTTTAGATCGCGGAATTCTTTCTTTTTCGTGTGAGAATGTGGCCACCCTCGGGTGTCAGAGTTAGTTCAGCTGACTCTGGGAACACCACTGGCCTCTGGTTTCAGACTTTTATATATTTAGAATATTATGATGAATTTGGAACATACATGTGGCGCCATTATCATAAGAACGCTACTGTTGTTTTTCTGGAGAACAGATTTGAAAGGGGATGAGAGAAAGGTACCTACTCTATGTACTCTACGTCATCTGTACACCTGATAACGTAATTTCAAGATGATTGGTTCAGGGGTTTGGTCGTGAAAAATAACAAACAAACAAGCTTAATTTCGCATTTATAATATTAGTAGATATGACAAATCACACTCACAGTACTACACATACTTACTAGCTTTGTGGATCCTGCGTCCTTATGACAGTTATAAATCATACCTCATGTAAATAAACGAACCCATAATATAAAACGTTTAACTTCATCGTTCCAATCGATCGGTCACCCACACGTAAACTTAACATGCAAACACATCAATTTGACCACCAATATGCACACCCGCGATAATTACCTAGGAACACAGTAACGTAAGGAGCTGCGTATTTATAAATGCACCTAAATATAATTTAAAATAAGATAAAATCCTTACCTTCATCGTCCTTCCCCACGCCGAGCAAGTACGCACTTCTTAAGAGGTGACCCATTCTTGAAGATTTTCCTTACGATGCTGACTTTGTGCAAATTGTAGAGTGTGCAAAAATAAATGAATTTTTACATCTAATATACTACTAACACAATAAACACGATTATGAACTTTTAAAATGATAATAAATCTATAATCTAGGTAAAAAGATTACCGCGCGAGTCGGTGAAAACTATAAAGGGCTACATCTCTATAGACAAAATAGATTGATTCGCTTTCGTAATAGAAGAAAGCCAATGAATGTAGTTAGTAGCGTCACCACTCCACAAATGCTGTAAACTGAACGCTAACCGAAATTATAGGTTGAGTTAAGAAAACGAACAGAGAACGTAATGGAGTAGCAACGACGAAATCTTTTTTGTATAAGATAAACCTTTGTTAAGTTACTTTCCGTCTTTCGAATTACCTGTAGCCAGGAATCATCTGGAAAATCAAAAGCTGCCAAAATGTGCCTTACTTATTTTATTTCTTTTATTTTACGAAAAAATCTAGGTAAGTAGTTAACTTAGTTAATGTATAAAGGTAATGTGAACATTTATTCATTATGTTTATTTTAATCCCGGGTAAATTACGTTCAACCCAAAACAGTATAAAAATCATGAATAATAGATGAATGACCCAAAAGATAAATAAATATTTGAAAACAATCCGACACTTCTGTGATGAAAAATAAATAAGGAGATCAAAACATTTATAATATTTAGAGAAAATCATCATAAAAAGAAAAATCAACATGGCCGATTCCACAGTAGCTGTCGTTCCGTCGTCAGATGTTGACATAAGCAAGGGAACAATGAAGCTATCTGCTTGCGCGCGCGCAGCCGAGCCGCGCATGCAAACACTGATACTCCGAGATACTAGTGCGAGCTATAGCGGAATTTGCTACTGAAATTAAGCAGGTGTCTAAAGATTGTAAGGTCATATTTAAAATAAATTCGCTGATTGAGATAGTTAAGAATCCCAGACACGGATCTACGATATTTTCGACGCGGAGCAAAACTTGATAGCGGCTCTTCAGTCTTTCAAATTAGGCCTAGGCTATGATCTAGGCACAAGTTAAATGTGGGGATGACGCTTTTGACACTACGTCCAGGAGTATAGAACAATGAAACAGTGAGCGAAGCGAGCTCGAATTTTTGCGCCATTCTCTGACATTCCCTCTCTCTAGATCCGTTAAGGTATTAGTGAAACACACAAGGATTTACGGGACCCGGGAGGCAGTTATAGGCTACTTTTTTCTATAAAACTTGTAATGACTTAGGAGACTAGAGGGGCGATCGTAACCGGCCTGCAGGCAAAGGCTAGAAAAATAGGTAGAGGAAATGAGTTTGGGAATCGGTGGTAGACTCTAATGTTTTACGGTAGCAACAACTTCTTTTACCATCCACCGTACCATCTTATACAGTTCCCTGCCTGGAGTGATCTATACTAGGTTATATAAAAGTATGTGTTACTCGTATTGATCATGAAATTTAACAGACAACAACAACAACTTTATCACCGCAAAAAAATGTTGCTAAAGAAGAGTTTTTCAATTACCATCTGATAAACTTCACTTTGTTTTTATTTGTCTTTCGAATATCTTGAACATTATTCTACTTCATAAGTGAATATCATAACCCGTGTTACCTACCCAAAAATGTTTTTTTTTTGACCCGCACTAGGAATTTCTTATGTATCGTGGGTAACTGTACAAACAAAGAAACTCACATACAACTCAGACCCGAAACAACTACTTATAAATATTTGTTCAGTGCGGGGATGGAACCCGCGACACATCGCTCAATCGCACCAATCGTGCCGTCAAATAGCAATACCTCCAAAGTTTGACAACTGAAATCGCTCCGCTTATTACTTGGACGTACGGCTTATGTACACACCGCTATGTCTCTTACGTTTACAACCAGCTATAAACTTATATTTATTATCTTAGGACTCCCCCAAGGTCGTCATCTTAAAATAAAAGGTTGGCTGTGAAAAATATTTGTGTCTTCTCTAAGATATCACATGATTGATAACTCATTACTTTTTATTGTCTAGGTAGTTAGATGTTATGTACTGTTCTTATGTACTCAGATATGATGTAGATGTATTAGACTACTTCGTACTGACGCTAGTGTCGTCAGCACATCAACCTACCCAAATCTGTTAAATTTTCCCAATCGAATGTTAACCTTCTCTTTTTGTGATAAAGTTGAAAATCTCTCTTGACATAGAGTAGGTTATTCTGCTGGCGCCTGTAACTAATACCCGTTTACAAACACTAACACTAGGGCCAAACTAGCGGGAAATGCCTTTGTTAAACGAACATTAAAAGACTATCACGAAACTCAACGGGATATGCCGTTAGTATGGCCCGGATATAAACGCTTCCTAATTTAATGTTTTAATAGTAAAAATGAATACAGTACATATTAAGTAATACACGTTTGATGTTTTACTCTCTGTGTTCGCTAAAGATCGAATAGTGCTCTTTAATTTTCCTACTTAAATAGTGTTGCCAGGTATTTTTAAAAATAAACATATATTTGATATTCAGAACAAAACTATTTAACTTAGAAGGTCCTATTTCATTCCTACTATCATCCAAATAAAGGCCTCGTTTTTACGCAGCTAGGTCAATGACCAACTACGTATTTCGAACCACCGAAACATAGTGTTCCCTCTGGGAAGTCTCAGATAATAAAAAATGTCACCACATACAGTTAATATTACATGATAAATTCACCCGAATGACCTTGTGGTACCTATGTAACTTACGATTTACGAAAAGACAAAACAAATATTGAGCTATTTACTCTAAACTTGCGCAATTATTTAGAGTATGTTCGACGAGACATTCTAGCATGTTCGACATTCAGTTTTGCATTAGGAAACCCCTCGTGGTTTTGGACTTTGAATTTACTTCTAGACTCATTGTTCTACATGGTAGCATACCGATATAGTTTTACTCCTGTACATAATGTCTACAAGATGTAGCAATGATGTATCTAGGTAGGCGCACTTCACAGTAGCGTAAGTAGTACAGCACAGGTAGTACAGCGTAGGTCCCCGCAGCACTGGGCACTCTGGACAACGTGTGAAATATAATTTATGAAAAACCCCAGTAACACTAAGTCCAACTTTAATAAAGAAGTCAAGAACTCATAAGCCGAGAAAGCAGTTTAGACTAACACTGACAGGCTTACAGGTCTGAATTTTACTATTAGGTACATTACCTATAGATTTCTGTATCTACAACCTTTAACTGAGGCACCAGTTGAGGTTCTAGATAGTATGCTTTTTAGTGCTCCTTTCTCAAGATAGGAAATACAGAAAAAACATTTTCATTCTTTGGTGAAATACTTTGCTATATAGGCATATAGGTAACCAAAACGTGAGAAGAACCTTTACAACCTTCTCAAAGTTAGAGCAGTGTGACACAAAATACCGACCTACTTCATAAATAAGTTCGAATAGATAAATGTGAAATTTTCAAATATATCGTTTCGGAAATGTGCTTAGCAGAAAGTAAATTGAGCGTGAAATGACAGCCGGGAGCAGCCGACGCCTTGCTTCACAAATTTGGGTCAATTTTCGTCAGAAGCAGGGACGCGGCACCCGAGCCCTACCTTCCGTATTCTATTTATATCTGTTAGCCGTAAACCGAAATAGGTGTTATAATAATAAATATGCACATCAACATAGCTTGACAGGTTGTTGCGTAAAGTTACAATGTGCATATTTTAGGATGACATAAAGTTTTTATTGTTGCACAGGTACGTAATATCCGCGTATTGCCGGGATTCTTATTTATGTACTCTACTGCCGTACCGAACGTACCGAACAGACTCAGAGGGAGCTCTTGGCAGTGGCGTAGCTAGGCCAGAAGGGGCCCCGTATCAAAACTTGTTTGGGGCCCTTTTAATCTAAGTTTAGTAGAACAAAGACAATAGCATCCTGACTCGTGTAACTAATGCTATTACTGACTGATAGTAGCTCATTTTTAGTTCATTAGCTCATTCAAAACTAGATATAGCCTTTTTGAAAATAGAGTTCAATAATTGGAGCTTTACCGCTGCGATAAGTATTCATTTAAGAGCAACATTTTATGTTTTTATTCCAATCGTCGGGGGCCCTTGACACTTGGGGGCCCCGTATAATTGATACGGCTGATACGGCGGTAGCTACGCCTCTGGCTCTTGGAAAGGAAAAACGTTTGTTTGGTACCTACATAATAACTGCAACTACACTGCAAAAATCTTCTTAAATTAACTACTGTTTTGATTAACATACATCACCCCAACCCCAACCAGATGGATAGGTAATGAAAAACAAACCCGAAACAAGGCTTCCGGTATAACTTCATGATGTATTTCTATACCAAAATTCATCAAAATTGATTGAATCATTGAGCACGGGTGCATATTTGGATTTGGACTGATCTATCGCTTAGTCTTAGTCAAAACGGACATTTGTATCCTCCGCTAGAATTTCCTGAAGCTAATGACAGTGTTAACATAATGCATAGTGGAAATATCACAACTAACGTTGAATTTCCTCTCATAAACATTTCGATTGTAAATGGATAATATCAGATAGAAAGGTGTTTGATACTAGGTTAAGCTGTTAATCCAAGCTAGGCTATACTTATCGGGCTTCAAAGATGTTCAGGTAGCAATTTGCGAAGCCCAAATAAAATGTCAGTGACATTTTGCCTCGGAGCTAAGTGGATTTATATGCAGTGGCGGCCTTAGGGGGTGGCGAACAGGGCAATCGCCCGGGGCCTCGCTCCTACAGGGGCCTCGCGCATCAACCCAAGCAAATTTTTAAAAAAATAATTTTTTTCTACTATTTTTTTTTTTAACTTTTGATTTTGATCCTTAATTACTTATTAAGGTTATATCATAACCGTAAATTAAAATTAAGTTAGTTAACTAATTCGTTCATTCAAAACATAATTCAAAAATCCATTATGTACACTTGAGAGATTTTTTTCGATAATCGTAAGTACTAAAAAAAAAGAAAGTCACGATTCGAAGTTTATAAGTACAAATGTGTGTAAACAGAAGTAAACTTTGGGTTATTGTAATCATAAGATGTACTTTATTATATATTTTACTTAATCTTAGTACAGTTTTACTTATCATAACCCAAAATTAACTACGATCTACGTACATTTACACTTGCTTCGCAACTTCGAATCGCGGACTTGTCACGTTTTGTGCTTGCGGTTAAAATCTCTCAGTTTAAATCTCTCAGTGTAGTACTTGAATATCGCGCCTCGAAACACTTGAAGATCGGTTTTTTAATTGCATAACACTCGTGAGTCGGGACATAATGTTCTGCTCTTCTATCGCTCGGGGATTATTATCTCGGTGTTAAAATACATAATAGAAAAAAATAACTGAAGTTTACCCCACTATCGAAATAGTCCTGAGAATTATTGCTACCACACATGTTACAGTTGCGTCTGCTGAAAGGAGTTTTTCGAGGCTTAAAATTATTAAAACATATTTGAGGAATTCGATGGCACAAGATCGGCTTTCAGCCCTCGCTATTCTTTCAATCGAAAATGACGTAGCTTATTCGTTAGATTATTGTGCTTTGTGCGTGACACGGTGGAACATACGGTGCAGGACTGCCCCACTTGGGCAGAGCACCGCCGTGTCCTCACGACGGCGATAGGCGCAGACCTCTCGCGCCCGGCATTGGTCGAGGCTCATGCTGCAGGGCGAGACGGAATGGGAAGCGGTCGCCTCCTTCTGCGAAGCAGTCATGCTCGCGAAAGAGGAGGCGGGCCGCGTGAGGGAGAGAACAGCGACCTCTCCCCACCCCGACCGCAGTGGTAGACGCCCACGGCGTCGGACGTCGCAAGACGATCTCCGGCCACCGTTTTTTTTTTTTTTTTATCGTGGTAAAATCATCAAATGAGTCCTCCCACCCAGGGCAGGGCGGGAGGGACTGTCAGACTTGTACTGACTAAAATCCACGGTGTCCTTCACGAGCCCTTTACGTACCGGGGTCACGGTAATCCCTTGGTCCCGCGACCATCTCCGGCCACCGTAGGCGTGGGCATGCGGGCGGCGAGTAATGGGCGACTCACAGCCCGACCATGGACCATGCCCGGGTCGACGGCGCGTTGTGTTCCACGCGCGCCTCAAAGAGTGTTAGTATAGTGACGAGGCCTGTAGAGAGCCAAAGCCTGCCGGGGTCGCGGGACTTACCCATTACTGTGACCCCGGTATGTAAAGGGCTAGTGAAGGACACCGTGGATTTTAGTCAGTACAAGTCTGACAGTCTCTCCCGCCCTGCCCTGGGTGGGAGGACTCATTTGATGATTTTACCACGATAAAAAAAGGCCTCGCAAAGTCCTGCCGCCCGGAGCCTCGCAATGGGTAAGGCCGCCTCTGTTTATATCTTTGTGATGTAACGAGACACCGTGGGTTAACCTGTAGTGCCTGTATTTTATAATAAGGCTGTTTTTATATATCGGAAGGTACTGCGATTAAATATAAAATAGCTATGTATTTATTTGATATCCACCAGAGTGTATAATTTTTGTTACTGAGAATTACTAAAACTTTACCCGTCCCGAGAATTAAACCCAGGAGTAAGGACCCCGCTCAGCAGTCGCGCTTACTACTACGAGAACAACGGTGCTTATAATTTGCAATATAATGGTTCCCGAGGAATAAATACCGACAAATACGCGGTTGAAGCCACGAGCATACATAATGTATACGCTAAGCATAAGAAAAGTGTTTTTGTTGCATATAATTATACTATAGACGGCAGTATCACAAAATCGGTTATCACACTTGAGTATTGCCAAAATACTGTCCAATATCAGTTCTATCACACACTTGTCCGTTCCACTACCGTAGTGTCCCATTATCGGCGTGGTGTCGCACTACACAGTCGCACAATCGCATGTCGCACCACCGTGATGTCGACCTAAAGTGTGTCGCACAAGCGTGCATTCGAACTATAGTGTGCAGTAATACAGTTTTGTCGCACAAGCGTTCATTGCACATCCGTTGTCGGACTAGTGTAGTACACTCATTATTTCGGGACTTATAATATCTGCCAATTCCTGCCAACTCCCTGATATTCTTAAAACATTTTCGGTTTGTATTTCTTTAAAAATCAAATCTAAAAAAAGGTTGTGGTGCATATATATTTGACCCACGTCAATCCCGACAGTCCCGAGTTAGTTCACATATTTGTCGCATCGCGCGCTGCGGTCGACTTGATAGTCCCCACCACCTATTCACTGGGACCGAAGTACCTACTATTATTAGAGGGTGGGTGGGGTAGTATTATTCGATAGCTGCGCTCATGGTGGCGAAAAGTAGAAATGATGTAGGCTCTGTCACTGGTACATTGAGCCAATATACGTATTTTTGTATAATCTCATTATTCCGTCGCGGGACTTACCCATTACCGTGACCCCGGTACGTAAAGGGCTAGTGAAGGACACCGTGGATTTTATTCAGTACAAGTCTGACAGTCCCTCCCGCCCTGCCCTGGGTGGGAGGACTCATTAGATGATTTTACCACGATAAAAAAAAAAGTTGGTAAAAACAAAAATAAAATCTCGTTATTCCACCAACAACAATGGGTGACAGCAGTTGGTGTGTTGTAAACTGTAAAAATACTGGCAGGAGTAAATTTAAGTTAAACTGATTCCCAAGCGCCTCACTTGAAAGATGAACAATGCAGGCAACGGATAGCTGTCGTGAATAGAAAAAAAAGTAAATAACATTGTAATCCTAATTTAAATCCTGTATTTTGCCTGTATTTGATATTTTCTTATAGAATACATTTTGCCTACATTTATTTAATTTTATTCAGTGCCGATGGATCGCCATGATATCCAAACCAAGTGATTTGCAAAAAACCTGTTTCTAATTAGAACCGTCAGAGCCAACATATTTGCGAACGCTAGATGGCGCTGTAGTCGTGCACGGTGCCTGTGTTTATTTTTCATTCGACCAGTGTTTGTTTACGTTCACAGTTACCATGACAACAGACCTCATCGCTCTATCGCATCTCAAGACAAATAGCTCTATGGAAATTAATGGTAATGCCGAGGTCATCTGCTGTTCAAAACATAGTTTTTCATTATGTAGCTTTTTTTTTTATTGTAGTAAAATCATCAAATCGGGAGGGACTGTCAGACTCGTACTAACTAAAATCCACGGTGTCCTTCAATAGCCCTTTACGTACCGGGGTCACGGTAATCCATTAGTCCTGCGACCCCGGCAGGCTTTGGCCCTCTACAGGCCCCGTCACTATGCTGACACTCTTTGAGGCGCGCGTGGAATACAACGCGCCGTCGACCCGGGCATGGTCCATGGTCGGACAGCGAGTCGCCCATTACTCGCTGCCCGCATGCCCGCGCCTGCGGTGGCCGGAGATCGTCTGGCGGCGTCCGACGCCGTGGGCGTCTACCACTGCGGCTGGGGTGGAGGGAGGACGCTGTCCTTTCCCTCACGCGGCCCGCCTCCTCCTTCACGAGCATGACTGCTTCGCAGAAGGAGGCGACCGCTTCCCATTCCGTCTCGCCCCGCAGCATGGCCTCGACCAACGCCGGGCGCGAGAGGTCTCCGCCTATCGCCGTCGTGAGGACACGGCGGTGCTCTGCCCAAGCGGGGCAGTCCTGCACCGTATGCTCCACCGTGTCCTCCGGACGATCCTCGCAGTGGTGACACCCAGGCGTTTCTTCCCTCCCTATCAGACACAGGATCCTCCCGAAACTTCCGTGTCCGGTGAGGACCTGCGTCATGCGGTAGGTGAGGACGCCGTGACGCCTATCCAGCCACTCCTCAAAGAGGGGTCTTACCGCCGCGATTGCGGCGTGCCCGTGCATTATGTAGCTAAGAATATTTTCGAAAGGGTTAATTGGATACATAACTTAAGTTTTTTAGTAAAGTTGTCCTATAAGATCCGTAATTTGTACAGACGCCAGCACAAGCTATCCCAATCTGTCTATCTTTAACCCTTTAACCGCCAGAGTCGATTTCAACTATACAGACAGATTTTCAACTATAACACCTAATAACATATCTATTACTTATAATATCATTGTATAACACAATGATTTATCAAAAGCCGTTTTAAAGGTCATCAGTAATGCTGTACCTACTCTAATGCCACACTAACGGGAAATGCAGTTGATTGTCGCGATAACAAATTTATATTATGTTCGTATTATGGCATTTACCATGAACGTGCCCCGTATAAGGCCATGGCTTGACCAATAAAACTAAAAACTGCAGTTGCGACGCTGCAAACGCGGCTGCGCACCGCGTCCTTCAAGAATAGCACCGCCATTTTACTTGCTAGCTGTTTCCCGCGGTTTCACCCGCTTCTCGGCACCTATGGGTTGTAGCGTGATATTAGGTTATATCCTATAACCTTCCTCGATAAATGGACTATCGAACACAAAAATAATTTTCGAATTCGAACCAGTAGTTTCTGAGATAAGCGCGTTATACCAAACAAACTCTTCATCTTTATAATATTAGTATGGATGCGTTGGGGGTTTTTCTATTTAATCGATGACCTTGTTATTTACTTATTTCGTCATCATCTGCCCATGTTCCCACTGCTGGGACATAGGCCTCCTCTTTTTAAGAGGGAATGGTCGTATCCACGATGCGGGCCCTCTGCGGATTGGTCGATGTCAGTCATGTCTTAGAATTTTTGGTTCTAGGACAAGCTGGTGTCCTCACGATCATGTCCATCGTTTTGAAAACAGCGGTGATTAAATATATTATACAAAGCAATGCGCCTGAGTTCAAATCCACGATCTACAACTCGTAAGTCGGGGCCGATACCACTGAGCCATTAATCTCTCTCTTTTTTAGTTAAATAGACGAATATGAAATGATGATAGAGGAGAGTTTTTCCTAAAGATTTCTATAGATTTATTTAAATCTTCTCGATGGGGGTTAGATAGAGCTATACATATTCCTACGTAGAACTTCTAAGTCAACTACTATATTATGAAGCCATGTTATCCCACCATATCTCTAAAAAAATAATGCAGCAGTTATTTTATTACACATTTATTATCACTTACAGCAGTCTAATCATAGCTCTAGACTGTATTTAATTATTATGCGCTATTAAGCGCTAATTCTTACATTTAGTTTCTTCATTAATTATTAAAGTTATTAGGTATAATATGGTGTAATCGAAGAGCCAAGAGATTACTAATTACGATTTTTGAGTATCCTGTATGTATCGCATACATGAACACAATAAGTCTTAATTTTAGAGATCACTTTGAAATAAATACAAAAAATCGGTCAAGTGAGTTGGACTTTCGCGTTAAGAATTCTGTACCACTTTTTCATTTTTATTGTTGTTACAGCAGGAATAGAAATAGATGATAAAATGTTTATTTGATAACAAAAGTAAAAATAATAATATTGAGGTTGACTTCTCCTTTTAAATATAAAAACACTTGTGCCAGGAGAGGCCGCACTCCACAATAGGTACCTACACTTTGTGAAAATTCTAAGTGTCTACTTATTATAGATCAGGAGACGGACCCCAGAAAAACAGGCAGAGAGCAAAACATCACAATAAAGAAGACCGTCAAGAATCCAATCAATCAAATCACCAAATAACATCTTCAGGTAAACGACAAATACAAAAAATAGTAGTGATTTAAGTTTAATTGTAACACTAGGGCCACATTAAGACATTTATACGAACATTTAAAGACTAATATCGCGAAAATCAACGGGAAATAATAATAATATTATATTTTTTATTTACTCAAAAAAAAAACGGTACAGTTGTTCTTACAAAATAGGCTGACAGTTTACTTATAATAAAGAGAAGTAGCAAAATGCATTTAGTCAAATGCCCTTAGTGTAACCCGGCTACAAGAAACGGTAGGTTATATCTGAATCTCTTAAACCTAGATAAGCGCCCAATTGAGCACTTTCACATAAGACGATAACTGTAACAACACGATATCCCTTTTTTTTTACGTGGTAAAATCATCAAGCTCGCTCCATCGTAGGCTTTGTCTCAGTCACTTTTCACCTGAACTAAAGTCAGCAAACCCATATCAAATAAAAATATATCGGTGGGATTGATAGTTTCATGCATGTCTAAGGAAATATGTCAGTGTCGTATCGTTACCGTTATCGTCTAATTATAATCGTAGAACGCTCATTACATGTACTGTTGAGAAACACATTGTCTGATGATTAAACCGCCTGGACACAGGACAATTCAAATAGGCGCGGCACGGGCGGCGAATCGTTTTACGACTAAAACATAAATATCCGTTAAGTCGTAAGAAGATTCGCCGTTCCTGCCGCCTGTTATTTTGTTGCAGCAAATTGTCACGTGGCCAGGCGATAATAATTTGGAAAATATATAATTTTTGATATTGTTATTAAAGTCACGTACAATTTCATCAAACCTCATTAAAAATTAGTTTATTCAAATACTCGAAGTATAATTTTTCGTTATAAATTGTGTGTTTTTTAGTAAACACCATGAAAAAATAAATGAGTTTGCTTCATTACAGCATTTTTACTTAAAATAAAAATAATAATGTTACCTTCACTGAACAATGAACCTTCTCTGGGGTGAATGCTTAATAGATATCAGTTTATACAACATACATTTATAATATATAATAATAATAATAATAATAATTCCATTTATTTCAATCAATGTCAGATCATACACACAATATACATAATACCAAAATTCAATTAAAATAAATATAAAATGTGATGTCAAATTAAAATCATAAAATTAAAATCTAAAATTAAAAATACATAATTAAATTAAAATCTAAAATTAAAATTACATAATAAAATTAAAGTCTAAAATTAAAATTACATAATTAAATTCAAATCAGAATCAAAAAATAATATAAACAAAATTAAAACTATTAACAATAACTTTCGGACAATTGTTTGTTTGTCATTACATTTACCATATAGCAATGATTAATGTACTGACAATCAAACCTGTTCGCAAATATACTCAGGATGGTGTTGGAGCTGGTCCGGACCCTGCGCCCCAGAGATGTGCACCGCTTTCGCATCGTCGTGTAAAAACAGTCAACACGGGAGTCAGCGAACATCCCCGACGCGCTGCAGTGCCGGGGCAGCCCCAACAACACCCTGAACGCATTATTATACTGGACACGGAGAGCGCTGTACTGCTTTTGGGTATATGACACCCACAGGCTGGCTGTGTACAGAGACGTACAAAATGCTCTAAAAAGAGTTATTTTGACGGCCCCCGAGCAACGTGCAAACCTGCGGGCGATCATATTGGCCCTCACAGACAACGCTCTCCGCTCCCTATCAATGTCCGCATCGTCCCTCAGGTCAGAGGTCACAATATGCCCGAGATATTTAAACTGTTCAACTCTTTTTAACGTCACCCCGTTTAATTTAATAGTTGGGACAGTATCCGGGCATCTCCGACCCCTGGCCCGAAAGACCATGCATTCACTCTTCCTGGCGTTATAGAGCAAACCGTGATCCCGCGCGTAACGCTCGCAGATGCCGAGCAACTTGGTCAGACCACACACCGAGGCGCTCAGCAGCACCATGTCGTCCGCGTAACTAATATTGTTGACACAAACATCGTCAATATGGCAACCAACACGGGTGCTGCTGAGCTCCTCTATCAGTGCGTTCACGTACAGGTTGAAGAGCCTTGGCGAGGTCAGCCCTCCCTGCCTCACCCCGCACTCCAACCTGTACGGCTCCGACAGAGCATCTGACCATCGAACGACGTTGACCTGGTTAAGATACCAGTACTTGAAAATTTCTATCAGTTCGAGAGGCATAGAGATGTTATATAACTTCTGCCATAAGATGTCATATTTAACCAGGTCAAACGCTCTCGAGAGGTCGAGAAAACAAGCGTAAGTAGGTGTGCTCCTATCGGCGTAGTACCTAACAGTTTGCTTCAAACACAAGATAGCTGACTCGGTAGACAATCCCGGCTTGAAACCAAATTGATTATCATGCGTGTCTATATACCGGTCCAGCTGTGTATTAAGCAAACTGTCAAGAACCTTAGCAAGTACTGTAGCCAGTGAGATTGGCCTGTAGTTGCTCGTGTCGCTTAGGTCACCGGTTTTACTCTTCACAATTGGTACCACCACGGTCCTCATCATCTCTGCTGGTAAGTACGCATGTCCCAAACAAAATGAATAAAACATGGCAAGAACTCTGGGCAGGTGGACGCCGGCATGCTTTAGATGTTCAATGCTCAGGCTGTCATGTCCAGGAGACTTACCCCGCGACATTGACTTTATTACCTCCTTAACATCCTTCGCTGAGACTTTGGTATATATCTCCTGTCCATGTGACCCTTCTACACTGAAAGACCGTGATGGTCCCAATGGCGATTTCACCAGAAACTGGTCTTTAAATATATCAGCAATACATTTCGGGTCACTGACACCGTTGACGCTCACGGGCAAGCCCGGCTTATTATTTAGCCTACTAGTTGTTTTCCAGAAGTTACGAAAGTCATGCTTCGAATGGTGAGAAGCTAGTATATCCATCTTTATCTGATCTTTATTATTTTGACACCACTTTAGGCGTGATTTAAAGATTTTGCGACTCTCCCGCATCTCCTCCCAAATACGTCCTTCAGTCGGTTTACCCCACAGTACCCATTCCTTAAATTTACCCCGAGCTACCCCGTGAGCGTCACGCACATGTTTGTTCCACCCGATCACCGGTTGTTTTCTTCGCGGCTTAACAATAGTATGACTGTCAGAGGCGGCTTTACACAATGCATTAACAATCCTACTATACATACTGTCAATTATATGCATATGATCTCGGTTGTCACAACGTTTATCACTACAGTCACTGAGTTCAGGCGGAAAATCAATGTCTTTTAAACTGTCATTGCTTAATTTACTATACAAATAAACACAAAAAAACGAGAAACCAAAATTCTATTAATTTTGGTATCTATTTTGTCAATACGTAACATTCCTGTGACTGTTGCACAGCAATTGCCAAGAACTTTAACTTTGTCTAAGTTAAAGGCAGAGCTTTAGTATATGTTTTATAAATCGCAGCTTGAGTGTACTATGTACTTGAAGTTTAAATAAATAAATAAATAATAAACCACGCATTAAACTTAATTACACAGGGGCAATACCAGCTTCCGTAAAAATAAATGCAGCTTCAGTTGAAACGTAAGGCGTGGGTCCCAAAGAAACAGCATAAACAGCTCTATTATCTTCATCTCGGTCATGAGCAATGTTTTCTGAAATAATAAAAATACTATAATTAGTTATTAATCCCAGCTTTTACTAACAAACCTGCACAATTGACAATTGCCTAAATCTTAAATGCAAATGAAATCCAAAGCAATTTTACTCAAATAAGTGTCTAAATGAATGGTTCATAGAATAATATTTGAAGCAAACAACAGCACACTTGAAGCAAACAACAGCTGTGTTTTTATTACAAATACCCAGTTCTACAGGAAATTTCCAGGTTGGTTTATAGTCAGACAAGTCTAACAGTCCCTTCCGCTCCATATATTGAGGGAGAACTCATTTTATTTGATATAATTAATACTAACCTATAACTGTCTCCAATAATTGGTATTCCTTTTTTAATTGTTTACCCAAATCATGTATTTTTTTTGCGAGTGTTCCGACTGACCATGTTGTTAGCACTGGTTCGTCATTGGGCTGCAACTTTGCTAGTGCATGCAATCTATTCTCCAACTCTGTCACTTCTGTAATAATGCAAAGTGAAATTATGTTTGGTGAAACAAACACGCATATAAGACATATTTAACGAGATCCAGCCTCTAGCAGGTGCTAGAGACTTCATCTACATATTCTCATCTATAAGATTGGATAAATTGTTTGGGTCATTGATTAACAAATATCTTTATGGCAGATGATATGTTCTTTACGTACAGAGGCCAGCATGTCAAGCTTTCTGTCTTTAAAATTTTCTCAATTGAACATGAACCTTCTTCCTTTGCGATAAAGAGGAAATTTGACAGATTTTGATAAGCTTGCTCATTTACATTAAAAGTACAATTAAAAAAGCAAAGGTAACAAATAATTGAGTAACTGTACAATTTATTGCAACAAATAGAATACATCCTGAATTTATTATAATCTCCTGAATTGTAATATTATAAGGATGGCTTTTAAAAATTGTTGCTTCGCCCTAGAACTTCTCATTTATCATGGGTGTGTTTACAAACACGAGACACAGAAAAAGTACCTGAATGCCATACAAATATTTTATTCCAATTGGAATGCAAACCACATGCAGCCAATTGGAGAGAGGAATATTTACCCTCATAAATGTCTCCCATGTCACCCAGAATTTCCATCAACCCTTCCATTAATGGCTGTAGCTCACGTGGAAAATAATCTTCTTCATACTGGGGCAAATTTAAGGCATAAATTGCTTTCCCGAGTTTATAACTTTTGTCGCGGTTTTTCTTCCATGCCGTTATTAAAACGTGGAGTCTTGCGACGTGAGCGTGCACTGTCCTCGATAGTTGTTGCTGCTGAGGCGTTTTAGGTGCTTCTAAAATAAAAAAGTTATATTTGGGTTTTTATTTCTTTATTATCAACACTGTGTTTAGTTAAAATTTTAATTATGTACCTAATGATTATATATAGACTATAAATAAAAACTTATATGTACAAAAAAAAAAACAACAACAAGACAGTTGTTTAAGATATATTTGAAGAAGCAAAATTCAGCTACGAGTGGGATCGAAACCGCGTCTTCTGGATAAGTTACGTAAAGTTGCGCAACATCACCCTAAAGTGTTGAAATGAGGGAATGGAAAATTAAGCTACGAGTGTAGATTTGTGGTAGCCTAATTGGTAAGCCGTCTGGAGTACATATCCAAGATGCAGGTTTGAATCCCACTTGCAGCTGAATTATTCTATCCCTAAATGTATCTTTACGATACACGACGCATGCGTTAATGCGTTTAAAAATTTAAAACTAGGTACAGTTGTTTATGTTTAATTTTTCTGAATCAGACACAATAATCTGCAATTTTTTAATAAGTGCAATGTAGTTCTAGTTTTATCTAGTCTCAATGTTACATACCTCTAGGTGTAAATGTATAATTTTTTGATGTCCCCGGTTTGGGATCAGACTGTTTGGGGACAGCATTTTCGGGATTACAACTTTCGGGTTTAAAAATTGCTTTAAAAATCGAAGGTTCAATCGTAGACATTATAGACGTGTTTATGCCCAGCACTCCGGGAAAATAATCTCAGTTTTGTTTACAATGAGCTTCACGAGAAGTTCACAAGCTGAGCTAGCTATCTTATAAACAAGAGGGAGAGACGCGTAGATAGCGTTGTCTACTAATTTAAGAGATTGGTAAATGATCGCACCACGGATCACCACTGGTGTCCTAAACACATAAGTTTACTATCCGCAGCGCAATCCACATTCATGTAAAATGTGAAATTTTCCACAAAACAATGCTCAAACCTTTTTTAAAGACAGAAACTGCAAATTCGCACTTTTTATTCAACATAGATTTTGACAGTTGGCAGCCGGGTGTTGTCAAAGTGTGTCATGGCAGCAGCGTTACCAACTCTCAGAAATATTTATCCGTAAAACTTAGGTCAAAAACCCCTAAAATAGCCATAACTATTTGGAAAACCAATTAAAAAAATAAAACGTTAATATAATAAAAAACTACGTTAAGTTAAATTAAATTAAATTACGTAATATCTATAATATAAAAATGAATTGCTGAATGTGTTGCTCAGCGTTAAACTCGAGAGCAGCTGAACCGATTTCGCTAAATTATTTTTTTAGAGTATTCCTTGAAGCACGCGAATGGTTCTTACGGAAAGAAAAAATTAAAAAAATTGCCTGAAAATGTCTAAAAATAACACTTTTCTATAAACTGAGAGAAAAAAATCCAAGTAGTTCCATACTGGATCTAGACTATGGAACTCTCAAGGAGTGTCAGCATAGGGATGGGGCCTGTAGAGGGCCAAAGCCTACCGTGGTCGCGGGACTTACCCATTACCGTGACCCCGGTACGTAAAGGGCTAGTGAAGGACACCGTGGATTTTGGTCAGTACAAGTCTGACAGTCCCTCCCGCCCTGCCCTGGGTGGGAGGACTTAATATTATTAATAATAATATTATATTTATAATTTTCATACCTGTTCACGGGGTTGCACGGCATTAATGTGGAGCAGCCATCAGTCAATAAGTCACACAATGACACTTTGAAATCTAAAGCTGAGAATAAATTATCGGGCATGTCCGTCAGCCGCGGCTGAGGCGCTACAGCTGAGGACAAAGTATTGGTCGAGTCCGTCAGCCGTGGCTGATTACACGCGCCGCGGCTTATTCATATCTAGCCAATACATTTAATACTGCACTGTGCACAATACACACTAAGCCGTAAGACGCGGACGTGATCTTGACGTCCGAACAGAATCTGGCCGGTGAATGTTTGTGCGTCCGAAGACGTCGTCCGAACTACCGTGCACACTGCTATGCCACGTTCCTTTCCCGCGGCTGACGGACGCGTCCCATAATATGTTCTCAGCTTACTTCTACTCAAGAGTGGATGGGGGCCTTTTTTTTACGTGGTAAAATCATCAAATGAGTCCTGCAGACTGCCACACTTGTACTGACTAACACCCACGGTGTCCTTCAATAGCCCTTTACGTTCCGGGGAGGTAATTCGTTAGGCTGTGTCCCTCTAAGGCTGGGGCCCCGTCATTGTGCTGACACGCTTTGAGGCGCGCGTGGAACAATACGCGCCGTTATTCTCGTCCATTACTCGTCGCTCGCATGCCTGGTAAGAAAACTAGCTAAGACCCAGAAGCCGCTTCAGAAATATTATAAAAAAAAACTTTTAAAAGACTTCAATGCTGTCAAATGTCTGTCAAACATCCAAAACGTCAAGAACATTATTTTCCAAGCAGCGTGAAGCGGTTTTTAGATTTATCTGGGAAATAAACCCAATTTTTGGAAATACTGCTGCGTTAAGCATTTTATCGACTTTTATTCAAGTTTAATTTGCATGACAATTCAGTGATTATTTTTAAAATCTTTCATTCAGTTAGTTACAATCTGCGAGTTTGTGCTACTTCTGCTCTATAATGGCTGGCCCTGTACAAGACGTGGTGGAGGAAGACGCAGCAGATTTACAGTTTCCCAAGGGTAAGGTCCATACCTATAACTTGTAAACAAACCTAGCTATAACGAACCTTGTAAAAGGCAAATTTACCTACATAGTTGTTATTGGAATTACAAATAGAAATCTACAGTGTCAGGAACTTCACAACACACTTTGTTTCAGAATTTGAAAATGCTGAAACATTACTAATATCAGAAGTTGATATGTTGCTAGAACATAGGAAAGCACAAAATGAATCTGCAGAGGAAGAACAAGAATTTTCAGAGGTTTTCATGAAGACCCTCACCTACACCAACATGTTTAAGAAGTTTAAAAACAAAGAAACCATAGCTGCTGTTAGAAAGTGAGTATTTGAGAAATAGAGTCAATTTGTTTTTGAAATTCTTAATATTAAGTCTTAAATATGTATCGTTGTTCTAGTCTCCTTCAATCCAAAAAACTACATAAATTTGAGGTGGCAAGCTTAGCAAACCTGTGCCCAGAAACACCTGAAGAGGCGAAGGCCTTAATACCATCTCTAGAAGGAAGATTTGAGGATGAGGAACTCAGAATATTGTTGGATGATATACAAACTAAACGAAGTTTGCAGTACTAGTATTTAAGAAATATTAATAGCCAATTATGATCTTTTTTAAATGTATTTTATTACACTAAGACTGAATTTAATACAATTTCAGATTTTGGTATCCCTGTATTTTACTTCTATATACCTGTATCTGTTTACTTCTACAAAACGCTGACAGCAAAATAGTTGCAATTCTTGAGAGATTGTTTAGTTATTATGAGCACAAATCTATCAACCTGTGTAAGCCACATGTACTGAGATCAAATAAAAATAACAGTAAAGGAATAAAAACAAGGCAGTGGTTTAAATATTCAGTCTTTATATTGGATATGTCTGTAATACAGCAAGATACATTACAGTGAAAACATTCAAATTAATAAAATGTTAGAAATACAAATTAATGTCTTAACCTAAACTAGCTCTTCACTGGAGATTTTTACAAAATAGTAAAAATATTTAAAGTTTTTACATGAAAAAACTTCAACTGATTTAGGTAACTTAATTAATTACTTAATAAAAGTTTAATTACTTTTTTGCTCTCTGAAATTATAAACTTTTGGTTTAGTTTATTTGTTACTATACCTTTGGTTGCTTTGTTTGTCAAATAAGTTTGTGCAAAATAATTGCAAGTCATCAATGGATCTAATTCATTAGGTCATCCTATCCTATTATACTTCGTGTTTGAATACACATCCTTATTATGTCACAATTCATTTAAAACTATGTTTATTACCGTCATAGTACATTAATTTTATACCTACTACACATACATATCAAACAAATAAGTGAAATCTATGTAATTTCTTATTGGGAAAAAATATCTTTAACCATAAACCACTAGTTTAACACCTACAGTCATATCATAAGTTCATTCACATAAGAAATTTATTTAGACGCCATAAAAAGGAACACTTCGTAATTTTTATCTTCAACGAAAGTAGAACGAAGTTTAGTTGAACGCAATTTTAATAAAGTGTCGAGTCTGATGGATGAGCTCTGTAATACGCGGAATGAGCACACGTGGGGTGTGGCTGCCCTGCCTGGAGCGGTGCGATCAGTGCGGGGCAGGAGCGGGCGGGGACGGCGGCGGGCCGGGTGGCAGAGACTTGAACGCAGAGCCCAGTGACGGCCGCAGCACCGTTGGCTTCACTAGAGCCACTGATTCTTGGACTGGCTCTTCACCTGCATTCACATTCACCTGCAAAATCAGTTCATTAGAGTTCTGCAGCGTCGGAATAGCCACCTAGTCGAGGTGGTTCGGGCGTTTGTAAGCTAGCTGGGCCTCAGGCTACGTGGGCCCGACTTGCGGGGCCTATCCCAAACCAGGCGGTAGGCAGGACGGAGCCCGCGTAGGGTAGGTCCCAACTGTTGCCATCTATAACTGTCTCTAGGGACCTGTCAATCACTCTACCAAAATTCATCGCAATCGGTTTAGCCGTTTTGACGTGAACACTAATCATACAAGCAAACTGTTACTCACTTTTGCATTTATAGTATCAGTAAGATATTTTTTGTTAGTTTTATATTCAAGTTCAACAAAATTATACCTTTTTACAGTGGTCCGGAGGTGCATGAGGTAAGAAGTAATTTTTATGCGGCGTAGGGCCCAGTCTAAAGCTATCTAAATCTGGAGACGAGCATACACTGTCGCCTGAAACAAAAAGGATAATTTTGAAAAATTCCGTTGCTCTCTTAGAGCAGGATTAAAGTATTTTGAATTATGACTAAGTATTATTTTGAAACTCGAAATTTTTATGTTCTTAATCAGAACACATCAAGACGCGACGATACTGGAAATGTGTATTTTTTCGTTTAGTAAATAAAGTTATCTTTCAAGTATCTCAATTGAAATACGCACGCAGCGTCACATCATTTTGTGAATTGACCTTTATTCTGTGTTTAAAAAATGCATAATCAGTACCTATTTGTATTATATATTGCCCATAGGAAATTAAATAAGTACCTACCTGATGAATGAGCAGTGTAATACAGATCGGGTGGAGTCTGTGTGTTGACTGAACGTCGCCGAGGAAAACCGAATGGCGCACGATGACCTTCTGGAATAATCTGTAAATTATACGAACTAGAAAATACTAAAATTTATAGTGCAATACTTTCCAGTGATAATAAATAAAGATTGTCCCAGATATTCATAAATTTTGGATATGTCGACCGTTACCGCATTTTCATCATTGAGTAGGCAGGTACATACTTTATCCCTTAACCAGTCTATATGTGGAGTTTGTGTGCTATTGGCTGGATACAGTACTATCCTCTCTATCTCCTGATTGAGACCGTCCACTGATGACTGCGCTGTTCTCAGCGAACCACAGCTGCTTCCAAAACGCGACCCTGGAGTTGATAAACATATTTTAATTAAACTTGTGATTTCTCCTAAATTTTTAACTCACAAACACCCAGACCCCGAACAACCACTTATATATCAAATAAATATGTTGTTCTGTGCGGGTATTGAATAATTCAACATAATTAAATTATGGGTTTACATTTAGAATTTCATAATCTTCCATACTCAGCCCATGGAATTACCTAGTTAAATGGAGAATACGACAGAGCTGAAATTCAGATTTGAAAAAAAAATCGCACAGTCATCAATTATCTGACTTCCACCTTTCCAAAGACAGACTGGGTTGCGTTGTTTTACTGTGGTCACCTGTCCAAAGACAGACCTTGTAGATTGTTGCTTAACTTTAATCGCCAGCACAAAGACCGACCACACTTGGTCATTAGTCAAATCAAATAGCGCGCGCTCCTTCCAACAGACTCACTCTCGGAATCAATCCCACAGATTGTAGGAAAGCGAGAGAAACATATTCACAAAAAAAAAATATCACTGCAATTCCAATACTTACAAGCAGTGTTCATACTTGGTCCTGAGTAGTCCCCATAACCGTAAGCAAATGGTCTGTGTGGTCTCTGCAGAAGAGTACGCAAGAAACGATCAACATTGTCGTCTTCAGAACTTCGGGAGGAGCTTCGTGATGTTCCACCTCCTTCATCGGTCTGTACAAACATGATATAATAAGTCTTAGAGTCCGCGGCACCACTCATGACCTATGGAAACTTCGAGTTACTGCATTATGACATAGACACTATAGTGCCGCGTCAAAAAGTCATGATGAGTGGCGCGAACTCTAACGTAAATGAAATCATTTGTATAATATTGATACGACATACTTGTGTGGACTTATCAACTTGCAATTGGCCAGCATAAAGATAGTAGTCCCTGGACCACTGTCCTCTGTGATACAGTGTGTCAAGTGATGCTGTGCGCCTGATGACACTGGCACCAAATCTGCCCTTGCCTGGAAATGGTACCTACATAAATTTTATGAATACATACTTGCATTTCTTTCTGATTTGTTATTTAGACAACTGAATCCAAGTTTCCGATGATTTCGGTTTCGCAGTCACGATTATTTAGTTAGAATTTAATAGGTAAATTGATAGAAGGTAGCAATCTGTACGGGTTAACAATGCGTAACTTTAGTAACAGCTACTACCCCCAAAATGGCAGACACTGAACTTTGTGACCATTTTATTAACAATCTTCGTATAATTTTGATTTCTTTATGCTCTCTCTGAAGCAATATGTACTTACTTTATTTTAAAGGTCAAACAATTTTGTTGATAATCATAACACCATTCAGATTCGTGTTCAGTTTTCATTATGTATTTTTTTATTTTCTCAAATGTACCGCATTTAAACGTATTATTTTAGTGCCTTAACGCAAAATTTTCCAACTTATACGGTTATCCATGGGTCTTACCTTTGTAATTAACAGCTTCAGGGCTTCGCTGTCTAGTCAGGGCTTGATCTACTGATACCCGGCGCCACTCACTGGTAGGTGATGGTGGCGGGCTGTTGCTGCCGCTATTTTTGGACCCACCGTTTTTCATGATGGACGACACCGGCAGCGTCGCCCGCATCGGGCCTTGCTTCCCCACAGGACAACAGTCCATTACAATTTCTTTTATCTATTTTATTACACTAAGACTGAACTTTAAACGGTTTCAGATTTGGTATCCCTGCATTATAGGTACTCGTTTTACCCTATATCGTAACTAGAGCGACCACCCGCGAATACGTGATTGTCACGTTAGCTATACTTAACAAAATATGTCATCCAATTTCTTTGAAAATAATCATCTACCCTCATATAATCATGACTATGACACAGATTAAGTTAATTAGAGATAGGCGTATCGACTGTGCAGCTGTGCCTATAAAGGGTGCCTTTCCACTAGAGATGTGCTATGCAGCTATGCTGAGAGAATGTAAAAGGTGAGCTTAAAATCGCAGCCGCAAAGTAGCTGCGCGAGGAAGATGCGCAGCTCGAGCAATGCGAGTATCGATAGTAGGGAAGACGACTCATAGCAGGCATCCATAGCACACATCCACAGCACGCATGCTTCCATATAAAAAACATATCTTAGTTGAATCCGTTTCCACTAGTGTTGTGCTATGTGCACCAATGAATATGATTGGTGGATATCAAACGCATCCATAACAATGTAGCATATCTCTGGTAGAAAAGCTGCCTAATTCTGTGTGGTTACCGTTCAAACTTCTACCTACAATTTACATTAAAATACGAATTATGGTGCAATTCGTAATGCACCTAGCTCTGTCTAATGACTGTACCTGTTTCAAATACTTACACTATTACAAGCGAAGATCTAAGAATGTAATTTAGGTGCCTGACATTGAAGTTTAAAAAAATAAAATTTTGGAAATTGGATAGAATGGCGCACGAAACGTTTGAAACAAATATTTGTATGACCTACAAGTAGTTGATATAGGTCTGGGTATTTGTTTATGTGAGTTTAAAATACTTGCTAACGCACCAACTACAGGAGAAATTCCAAAATTTGGGGAACATTAAAAAAAAGAAAACAAATTCCTATTTTGAACCTTGAACTCGTGTCCCCTTACAGAGAGAGAAAAAAAACTTCGGTTTAAATCAGTCTGTATATTGGATATGTCTGCAATACAGCAAGATACATTACAGTGAAAACAGATAAAAGTGATAAAATATTGGAAACAAAAATAGTAATTAGAATTTCTTCTCTGAAACAAAACTATAATAAAACCATTCTTATTATTACTTAAAAGTAGATACTATTAATATTGATGTTAATTAATGCCTCTAACTAAACAAGCCCTTTGTTGAACATTATTTGTAAAAAAACTAAAACATTTTTTTTATCAATAAACCTCAACAATTTTAGATACCTAACTTAAAACTCAACAATCCTTCGATATTTTTTCTTAATTTCTAATTTTGTTGCCTAAACATTATTTTTTAACAAAATGCCGAACAAAAGGCTTGCTTGAATTATAAACTTATCTCAATGGGCACTTTTGGTTTAGTTTAAATGTTAGTATTTAATCTAGTATTGTATTAATAAAAATTACAAACTTATCATTCATCTAAAAGCAAACTTTAAAATAATATTAACCATCTATAAAAGAACTATCAAATCTAAGGTCCTAGCCAAGTTACTTTTATGGTACAACTCACCCTTCTCCTACCCTGAACATATAAAAATATCTTTATGTACTTTAAAAACATTTCCAGTCCTTAAATAAAGATGTCCGTCGGAATACTGTGCTCCAGCAGTCTAAATAATAGTGGTGGCGATACAAACATCTTTATTTAGGAACCTCAGTCCACATCCCAGTGTTACTTTAAATTAAACAGTAAGGGGACCGTTTTATAGCACACATTTATTAACAGCTAATAATTTTTCGGGTCCTTTACTAAAACTTACTAAACCTTAAATTAGGTAACGACATTGGGAGAGGCTTATATAAATCCTAAATTACAACCTGGACCTGTGACATAAGTCTATTTATTAGTAAAGCATAATATTGTTTTGGATTCCAAGTGTAGGGAGTCTAGAAGCGACATGAAAGCTGTTAGGAAGCAATGCGAACATAATCATAAAGCTTACTTTACAGACAATGTGTTTCCACAACAACAATCGAGCAACTGAAAATGTGGGTCAATGAAGTCATTAAGAGAATTGTAAGAAATAAAATATACAAATAACCCTCCAAATGTATATCTTAAAATTGTTTGTTTGTATATTTATTCGAATTACAGCTATATATTGCACTTAATTCAGAAACATTTTACACAGAAATCCGGATTTTAAATATTGGCTCGGCTCTTCTTCTATGTGAATGTTTTTGCACAATATATGTATTTATTTACTATTAAAAACGTCAAATTATTAACGACTGTAGTGGCATTTTATACAACACACTAAAATCCTTAAAGTACACACAATCGTTAGTGTATTAAAATGAATGATGATAATACTTTTTATCTACTATCATGCTATTAATCCTCTATAAAAGAACCTATAACAATTAGCTTATTGCCAACATTAAAACACTCAATGATATATAATGATCATTATATCATCCAAACGCGTGTTATAATGAATTTCAAAAAAAGAACATTCTCATGCAATGACATTTTCACCACCAGATCGCTAAAATTTTGAAAAAAGAACAACTCGTCTTATCGTGTTATATCCCGCCATTTTTTTACTCGAATAAGGTATGCGAATATGGTATGTTATGAGAATCTTTTATAGAGGATTCACAGCATGATTGTAGATAAAGTCTTGTATGCAACCGTTATAATTAGGTATTAAAACACTCATGTGATACTATTATCACACTCGGCTACGCCTCGTGTGATAAACCCACATTCGTGTTTTAATACCCCTGATTATACAACGGTTGCATAAATAACTATTATCTACTATCATGCTATTAATCCTCTATAAAAGAACCTATAACAATTAGCTTATTGCCAACATTAAAACACTCAATGCTATAATGATCATTATATCATCCAAACGCGTGTTATAATGAATTTCAAAAAAAGAACATTCTCATGCAATGACATTTTCACCACCAGATCGCTAACATTTTGAAAAAAGAACAATAAATTGTAGACTAATTCGTAATTTCGGATTCTCGTCTTATCGTGTTATTTCCCGCCATCTTGAATTCACATAGTTCTGTACAACACCCTATGGTATGAAAATCTTTTATAAAGAATTCACATCATGATTGTAGATAAAGTCTTGTATGCAACTGTTATAATTAGGTATTAAAACACTCATGTGATACTATTATCACACTCGGCTACGCCTCGTGTGATAAACCCACATTCGTGTTTTAATACCCCTGATTATACAACAGTTGCATAAATAACTATTGTACATTTCCCAAATGTTTTTCTTCATAGCGTCAGATACTGGTTATGTTTGTCACATTCGCAGTCAATTCGAAAATGATCTGTACCATCGTCAAGTGCGATTGCTTACACAATATGATCGCACCCCCAACACCCTGCTCCTTTGTCACAAGTCGGTTAGTCTGTACACACTTATAGTCACTACGCAGCACCTTCGATAATTCTTCACAACTTATGGATACTGTTCATTTTGTGCAACATTTTAAAACATGATTACAATAGCACTAGTACATACCAGTATCGAAAGTTGTCAAGCTACGATCTTCATTCAGATTCGACCGTTTCTCTTACATTATCACATTTGTTTATTGAATAACCAATATAATCAATAGGTACTAATTTATATCAGCAACTGGAAATATAATAATCACTAAGTTACATTTTCAAATTCGGCGTGTGGCTCTTAATAAAAATTTTGTTTGAGCAATGATAAGATTTAAAATACTATATTCCCAAAGGTGAGCCATCCAAAATATATATTTGCCGTCGAATTTTAAAAAAGGTTAAAAAATAATCGCGTATGTCCAAAAGCAGATCTAACTATGTTTATGTGTAAGTTGTCAACATACTACATTATCAGTCTCGATGATAAAAATGCATTTTGGCCAAAATGAGAAATCCAACGTGTGCGGTCCAAACTTCCCTAAACGAATGTTACTCGAACAAAGGCCTCATGTACCTGATACAGATACTGACGAAACAAATCGAAGATCGAATTACAGAAACAAAATAGTAGAGTTACAAAGCTGTTAATTGGAGAATAAACAAACAAGTAAGCATGTCCATAATAGGCACTTTATAGTACACTACACTACATAACAAATAAAGTCAAGTTACCTGTATCAAAGTATGAGTAAAGTTTAAAAATTCAGTCTATTTTCTTACTTACATTTTCTTTTATCAAATCCCACAAGTTAAAGCTCTTTTGCATTAGAAAATCGTTCTAGCAACCGATATATCCATTACCACAAATAAGATGATCTGGCCCTTTCAGAAATTTGGTCCGAAGTAATTTATCTTCAATTATTAAATAACAAAAACTTATGTATGTTGAAAAAAAAATGACTTATCATACTATAACACTTTAAAATTCTATGCTTGCAACATCTAGTGTTATGTACATAATTTTAAAATAATACATAAAATGAGATCAAATATATATCCAGTCATGTAAACAAATTAAGCTGGAGCAGTGAGTGCTAAAAAACCTAAATAAAACATTTTAGAAAAATAGCTCCCTCATTACCTAATGTATTCATTAAAATAATATCAGGGCAAACTAACACATAATATATAGGTATTCATAATTAGTATGAAATATTTTTGCCATTTTTTGGCTTCGTTCTAATGCTGCAATAGCTTTGGTTGTTGTTTGTTGAAGTAATTGCAAGTCTAAAACATATCTATTCAATGGGATATTCCTGTTTTTTACTGTCACTGGAAAGATATTGACAAGTATTCAATATTTAGTGTTTCAAAGGACATCGTTACTACGTCACAATTAATTTAAACAATGTTTATTATTGTCAGAACAGATTAATTAAAGACATGTATTAGGTGATAAAACTTTGGATGCCACTAACACATTTTATTTTCTGAATTTAAGTAATTGGTTATAGCATTTATGCAGTGCTATGGAAAATTATATAATATTGTTATCGTACAAATAAACCACAACTTCATTATACTGTCATATCATAAGTGATTGATTTGTACGCCACAAAATACAATGGCAGGGTCAAAAAAACGTGAAATTGAAAATACTTTGTAATTTTCAACTTCTACAAAAGTGGGGCGTTTAATAAGAGGGTTAGATGAATGCAAAGTTAATAATATGTCGAGTTTGGTGGATGAGGAACCCTCTAGTCCGCGGAGTGGGCACACGTGAGGTGCGGGTGCCGGCCGGAGCGGTGCGATTAGTGCGGGGTGGGCGCGGGCGGGGACGGCGGCGGCGCGGGCTGCAGCGGCTGGAACGCGGAGCCCAGCGACGGCCGCAGCGTGAAGCCCGGTATCGTCGGCTTCATTACAGACACTGATTCTGAGAATGCTCCTTCACCAGCTTTCAGGTTCACCTGCAACACCAAAGTTGGGCTCCATGAGCTACATTGGACAATCCGAGAGAGCTTTCAAGTTCTGAGCTCTTGAACATTTGTATAAATTAAGGCATTGTTTTGTTATTAACTATTCAATTTTTACCTTTTCACAACCATCTGGAGGTTCACGTGCTAAAAAGCGATTTATTTGTGGCGATGTACCCAGTTTAGAGCCGTCTAGATCCGGAGACGAGCACACACTGCCGCCTGAAATATGCAAATATTATTTAAAACAAACTCTTACACCATAGACATTGCAATCATTTAATGTTCTGAAAAGCAAAATTCAAAAAAATCATCGTTACTACTTTCAGTTTTACTCACTCTACCGCTATTGTATTTTCTACAAAATTGAATGTTTCCTATAAAAGCAAATAAGCAAACAATTGTAAAAAAAAACATGCTTGAGGTCTATCAAACCATTCTGATGATTAGTGCATTTCAACTATTAATTGCGAGGGGTTGTCTAAAAGCTATAGTTAGTTATAGACCTGCGGCCAGTAGTTCTGAGGACCCAGCGCTCGAGAGAGACCCCCGGGATGGTGGATCTATGCCCACAATGTATTGTTTAGATACATATATTTAAATATATTTATATTTGGAACAAAATATTGAACAGAACAGTAGAAGTTATGTATAAAAATATTTTAATCCCACTATCAAAAAATGCAAAGTTGTAATGACTGAAACTGGTAGCAGTGAATAGGGTCATTTTGAAAAGTTTGCCTTGCACTCAGAGTACATGTGAAATATTCAGAATAATGATTATTCGAATCTTGTAAGGCTTAGAAGTTTATGTTTTCTTGTTTAGAAAATACAGTACCCAGACAATTGTGGTATCGCAATACCAATGATATTACCTGATGAATGAGTGGTGTGACACAGATCGTGCGGTGTCTGAGTGTTGACGGAACGCCGGAGAAGTTCTGCGAGGGGTGCGCGATGACCTTCTGGTGTAACCTGTAAAAAAATCATCTACTGAAAGCCAAAATCCAATGTGGAGGTCACAGAAAAACGCAGAGGTAATGAAGCTAAATGTGGGCTAGAATAATTCAACTGTTTTATGTCCTGCAAACAAAATAATTCCTCCCCTTCCATATCAAGCAGGGGATAATATATACACAAAGGGATGTTATGACTGGGTTTTTTTTTAATATTTCATTTTGCCAATGTAATCTTAAGAGAAATAAGTTGAGAAAAAATGATCAGTGCTATTTCATTATACATACATGTGTCAGAGTATTTATATTTACTGTGCAACACATATTCTTCTTCTTTAATTTTTTTTCTTACCAAATAGTAAGAAATAAATTGTTCCCTCACCGATAATAACACTAAAGTTTAGCACACAAATCCATGTTTCATAATATGGTTACTTATTATTTATTTATTTATTTATAGTAGAGATGAGGATGTTTTTGTTCAAACATTCATGGATAACATAGTTTCCCCTAGGGCCAACTAAATTTGGATTAAAAATTTTGTAAAATTACACAAGGAGTCAAGTTAACTAAAGAGGGGAATATCATAAACAAAAATATGTGGTCTATCTTTGAAATACCTCAAATAGGCACATGGGCGAAGCGTGAAAGTTAGGGTCAAATATTTATGTTTAGAAAATTATGTAGAAATGTCAGCAAGTACATACTTTATCCCTTAACCGGTCTAGATGTGGAGTTTGTGTGCCACTGGCTGGGTACAGCACAAGTCTCTCTATCTCCTGATTGAGACCTTCCACTGATGACCGCGCTGCTCGCAGCGGAACACTGTTGCCTCCAAAACGGGACCCTGGAGTTTATTAAAATCTTTTACTTGGGATTGGTGATTGAAAACATGAAATTTCGTATATTTTGTAATATTAGGTCTCTGGAATTGCAAAAATATGTATCACTCATTTAAAAAATAATCTGCTAATCCAATACTTACAAAGAGCAGTGCTCATAGTTTGGCTAGAGTAGTCCCCAGAAGCAGAAGGTTTATGTGGTCTTTGGAGGCGACTGCGCAGGAAACGATCAAGTTTGTCATCTTCTGAACTACGGGAGGAGCGGCCTGATGTTCCACCACCTTCATCAGTCTGTCAAAAAGAGAATTTTATAAATAAAAATACTTTTTAAATGTATATTATTGATAATTTTGTTAGTTTCTATGACATACTTATAGTAAGTGTTTATAACATTAATTATTAGTTAAAAATAATGTTTTCAGGGTGCTGTTTGTTTTTGAATTCTACAGAACTAAACATGGACTGCAGTCACTGCATGTTTGCTGAACCACAACCACAAATCAACACTTTATGTACTATTAATTTTAAAGAAAAAGTCAAAACTTAAAATTTCCTATTGTAAATGTACTATTAATTTTAAAGAAAAAGTCAAAACTTAGAGTTTCAATTATTGATAATAAATTAGATTAAAAATAGCAACATACTTGTGTGGACTTATCAACTTGTAACTGGCCAGCATGTAGATAATAGTCCCTGGACCACTGTCCTTTGTGATACAGTGTGTCAAGTGATGCTGTGCGCCTGATGACACTGGCACCAAATCTACCCTTGCCTGGAAATACATAAATTTTATGAATATAATAGATGAACTGTCTCAACTGTAAA
This sequence comes from Agrotis puta, assembly GCA_943136025.2. NCBI lineage: Eukaryota > Metazoa > Arthropoda > Insecta > Lepidoptera > Noctuidae > Agrotis > Agrotis puta. The sequence goes on from OW964178.2 coordinate 10,666,315, forward strand.
TAAATCAAAATATCAGCACAGGATTTTGATCAATTTAAAAAAAAAAAAACAAGAACTATTTGTGTTTTGGAATCATAACTTGGACATTATTCTTGGCAACTGGAGGGCTTGGGGATTGTTGCTCCAGCTAGCTGAAGGTGTCAAGGTGTTCCACTTTTTGCTTACCTATTTGTACTCTACCAGAAACACAACCAAGATTTAATTGCTATCATTAAAAAGAGGACATAATATTAATAATATTAAATGTTTATGGCTATGTCTTACAACCTGCAACTATTCTAAGTAAACGGATATGAGAAGAATGTTACTGCTGCTGAGATTTAAATTTATAGAAGGATAATATCATTAAAGATCTATGTTACTCTTTGATCAAAGTATCTAGGTTTCAATCTACCTCTGATTTTAAAGATAATTCTTGTTATCATAACCTCGTAAGGCCCAACCTAAATTTAGGTCGCTGTAAATTATGACCCAATGTACTAAAAATAGGTACAAGTAGTTGCGGCCCAGAACTTTGATCAAGTAAAAAAGTGTTTAAATGAACTGTTTTTGGCTTAATTCTTTTAAGGGGTATTTCCTATAACTAAAGTTAACTCTTTCATGCAAAAAGGTTTGTATGTATGTAAAACATTTTGTATGACAGATTTAAATTGGCAGGTATATTTAAACTAAAAAATTATAGTTAATTATAGGATTTGAATGACATGTCATAATTTTAGGTTGCTGGGCCGTAATTTATTGATTTTAAAAACTGTCTTGGGCCGGAACGCGTACTTATTTTTGTCATTAAATTAGGATGTTAGGCCTTACAAGGATAAGATTGGAAAATCATTAACATTCTGGTTCATTCTATAACTAAGTTAGCATCTTAGTTTTTATTTTTAACTTTTATGTTTAGATTAAAAAATGTCCAGATTGATAATATGCCACTGAGAATTGAAAACAAAAAGACAGTCAGTCTCAATGGAAAAAATTTAAACGTGTGCATGGTGCTCACTCACATATTTAAAAAAAAGTGGCTTCACTTTAAACCGTTTAACAATTTTTTATCTCAGCTTTTATGTTACTTTGTCTGCCTAAGGTTATAGCTGCACCGGTGATAGGCAGATACCTCTCGCGGCCGGCATAGGTTGAGGCCATGCTGCTGGGCGAGACGGAGTGGGAAGGGGTCACCTTCTTTGGGAAGCAGTCATGGTAGCAAAGGAGGAGGCAGGCCGCGTGAGGGAGAGGACAGCATCCTCCCTACTCCCCACCTGTAGTGATAGACGCACACGGCGACGGACATCGCTAGACGATCTCCGGCCACTGCAGGGGCAGGCATGCGGGTCAACGGCGCGTTGTGTTCCACGCGCGCTTCAAAGAGTGTCAGCAAAATGACGCGACCCCCTCTAGAGGGCCAAAGCCTGACGGGGTCGCGGGAATCTTGAATTACCGTGAAGGACACCGTGGATTTTAGTCAGTACGAGACTGACAGTCCCTCCCACTCTGCCCTGGGTGGGAGGACTCATTTGATGATTTTACCACGATAAAAAAAAAGGTTATTTGTAGTTTTCTTACATGATAATAATGTTATTGGGTAATCAGCGAGTCTTACCTTTGTAATTAACAGCTCCAGGGCTCCGCTGCCCAGATAGGGCGTGATCTGGTGATATTCGGCGCCACGCATTCGTGGGTGACAGCGTCGGGCTATTGCTAGCATTCTTCTTGAGCCCGCCGCTCTTCATGACCGAAGACACCGGTAGCGTCGCCCGCATCGGTCCCTGTTTGCCCACAGGACAGTCGGACTGCTTTCTTACCCGGCCCGACATCGTCGCTTCCCTTTACACTTCACTATTTTACAAACACCCCTATTTCTTCATCAAACGACACACTCAATAACTCACTGCGCAAGAAAAATAAGCATTTCATTTGCCGACGCCGCACCAAGCTCTTTGTAGAGGGAATAATCTTGGGCACAATAAACCAGGCCCTGTTGTGGTACTATGATTGTTCTTATTATGCAATACGGTAATCAACACTTTCGTTAATGTAATGGGTTGTAATAATGGGTGGATCTAATATTCAACTAGTACTTATTACATAAAAACAAAATTACAAAGCGAACAAGTCACATTTTTTCTGCACAATGGATGAATGAATGAAGCTGACAGATGACAAGGGACATCGCGCCATTCCTTTTTTCTTACAATAAATTTTAAATAACTCGAATATTAATATGTAGAAGTTGCATTATTGGAAACTAGAATGAGCCAAAACTCAATAAAATACTAAACTAATTATTACCTACGAGAATTATTCCACTTATTCGTTAGCATTGCAATTAACAGCTGATTATTCCGCCATGTCAACTAAGTTGTCTATGCTCGATGTGGGAGATTGTTATGGCCTCCTCCCCGTTTCAAGAAATAAATAATGAAAAAATGGAAATACGGAGAAAAGATGTATTATTATCAATGCAAAATAAAATCATCAGGTAAATGAAGAAATTATATACCAACAATGATTGTGATCTAAATTGGGCATTATTATTCGTTTCGTTAACAAAAATTAGAAATCAAGGTCAAGGATGTACCCGATGGAAACTAGGACCACGTCTATGGTTTGGACCCACAGACTGCTGGACTTGGATCCTTTGCGTTCCAGGGTACAATAATCTCCGTAGATAGTCTTGCGACCACGAATATCCTTTCCCTGGAGATAATACTATCGTCTTGTTCTACTAATCATAGGCAGGAGGTTTTGAGGTTCGCGGATTTTATTACGTGTTGAGAATATTTGTTTTTCTGCAGCATTAGCGCGACCGCATACGGTAAGAAATTTTTATCAGCAAAATTCTGATGCTCCCCGGAAGGCACTTCCTGTATAGATATAGCATTAGATACCCCACAAAGTTAGAAAATTTTTGACGGATCGTGCGGTTGTGCTGCTCGCCGGATGGTACTCGGTGCATACAAAGACATTAAATTGTACTATTTAATCTCTTTGGGTGCATACATTTTCAAAATATTTGAGTGTGCGGGGTGCGTCCAGGGAACATCTTAATTTTTCTGACAGAAATTTCTTATAGTATGTGGGCACTCTTAATTATACTTTTTGAAAAGTTAGCGCCATGACTGAAGTCCTTTTGATACGGCGCTAGTGTTTCTGTCATTACATCAAATTGCATTAAAAAATGTAGTATGTATCATGAATTTTCTGCAAGACTTAGTCGTGAGGCGAAGTAAGTAAGCCGCATTTTCAGTAGGGGACATTTGTTCTGCGACTCTGTCGCTCGATACGAAATTCACATCTTGCACGATGCCGCCTGCCGTTGAAGACGAAGTTGTCTCTAGTAGAAACTAGCCGATGTGAACAAGGGACATGTCGAGCGACATTGTCCCACAAAGTTGCAGAGACATACCACGTGAATGTTGGGCGATATGTCTCCTAGTGAAAATGCGGCTATAATCTAATTTAAGAGTCGACGACGATCCGTATTTAACGAGTGACGAAGACATTATTCAGATTGGAAGGATTTGTGAAATATTAAAAGACTGTAATAATTACATCTAATTATTTTTATTACACTAAATTAAAGACAGATAATAGTAATTTATCACAATATTTAGGATGGTACAAACTTTATTTGTAAATCAGTACCTACCCAAAAATAAAACGAACCCAATTAAATCATTCGAATTAACATCGATAAAAATTAAATTGAACTTTTAACGGAAACAAACAATAAAAAATAAATATAGAATAAACAATAGCATATATCACTGCAACTGATATGTACCGGAACTTCGATAACTAACTAAAATTTACAATTGAAAAGTAACTAATGAAAATATAATACAAATAACACTGTTTACACTTGACATACCACACAAACATCCCATTTATCAAGCGCCCTTACATAATATGTATAGTATTGCATTCAATACGAAATCTACTGTCTAAGCTAACCTACGTTATTACTAGCTTGCCTAGTAAAATATACAAAAACCTATATTATGAATATTTATCTTCTATTCGCTACTGGTCGGGTGTTGAGCAATGTTCTTCTGCTGAGCAATCCATGCTTGGATCCTCTCTTTGAGTTCCGTGTCGGACTTCACTTGATCCATGGACAGCGGCGAGCGGTTGAACGGATCAGATTGATCACTCAAGAGATGTCTGGAATAATTAAGCAAGAGTTAGCTACAATGCATTTGTATCCTAATATAATACTGTATTGCGAATCGTGAGAGGATAGAAATAAGGGGTTAATTCAGTTTTCATCTTTTTCAAACATATATAAATCAATATGAATAACAAGACTTCATAAAACACAGCTGTTTTTTGGCAAAGTGGATTACCTTGTTGCCGTAACAAGCAGCAGGCATCTGTATTGAAGATAAAATTGCTTAGTAAATAAATATTGGTACCGTGCGATGGTGGTCCTATCTACAACGGTGCGCGAGCTGGGCAGTATGACGGGGTCCATCATCAGGGTGCTCATAATGGGATCGAGGAACTCCTCGGGCGCGTTCGCGAGGATCTCTTCATCTCTTTGTCGCTGCACTGCGAACCTTTCCACGCAAGTCGCCACTTCTCGCAGCGAACCTATTAGGCCTCCGCCCCCAATCCGCGCTGAGGGATAATGTGTCATTAGAATATTGCAGATGTAATTATATGATAATGATGAGCTAGCCATCATCACAATGCAGCCACCCATGCAGCTGAATATTAGTATTTTACATGGAGCACTGCCTAAAGATCTACAAATGACAACTGGGACAAACGGCTTTACGGGTTTTCCAGGACAAGGAGTAAACACACTATTATACACAGACCAATCTCGGCAAGCGCGGATTAAACTGGAAGATAGATCTGTGTGGGTGTTATTATTCAGCCACGAGCTCTGAATACAAAATGGTCCTACCTAATACAGCCTCGGCCAGTGTGAACAGTTGCGGCGAGTACGACCGTCCGTCGTCGGACACGGCGGCACAGAAGCGCGCGTTGCTGCCCAGTTCCACGTACATGCGGCAGATGTCCAGCACTGTACTGGCTGGCTCGAACTCGTACTCCTTCATGTCTTTTACCTGGAGTGCAAAAATTGAAGGCTTAGACAATACAAGAAGAGAATTGTTGGTGGTATTCTTTTTACGTTAGAGAACACAATAATATAAATCTTTCCTCTTTATAATATTATATTAGTGTAAATATAAACGAACCTTAAAATTCTTCTTATTAGGCCCGACGAGATGCAGTAAGAAGTAGTTGAGCATGGAAGCGATGCGCTCGACGAGCGTGGGGTGACAGAAGACGTAGGGCGCGTGTGCCGTGAGCCGCACCAGCGTGCGGATGGTGTCGCGGCCCAGGATGTTGTCGAACCGCGCCAGCATGCCGATGTGAGACAGGTTGGACAGGTTCTGGGTGCGCTCCTGGGATGACAAATTCGCCCACGTGCCTGATTCTCTGTGGATTTATTTGAATGACTTGTATTTTATTCAACAAAGAACGTACTAAACATGCATTGTAGAGATTGTGACAATGTTAAGCAATAATATGACAGATTGGCACAGAATGGTTACACCTGACACCACTCATCAGATGTAAGAAAACCAACTGTGTTGATTAATATTATAAGTTGTACCTGGAATTTTATGCGAGATTGGTATAGTAGAGGTGATGCAAAAGACAGTCAGGCCTTAAACTAGTTATTTTGAAAAAAAAACATAAATACGAATATTTTTTTAAAGAACATTAAAAAATTAACTTTGTCTGTGTTGCATTAAAACCTCAAACATTTTGGATGTAAGAAACTCTTATTTTCTCTCTAATACAGCAAAGCAGCTTTGACATAATAATGTACCACATAAAACTTTTGTCCAGAAGTGGGAAATTAGTTAAACAGTTTTTATGTATGTTATCAAGTACGTACTGTGCAGCCTGCATGGTGCGTATCTGCGCCATGTTCCCGAGCGCTTCGTCCAGTAAGAAGATGGCGTCGTTCATGAGAAGGTTCACGAACCGCAGGAATATCGGAGGGTGGACCGCCTCCATGTTGGATTCAGCTTCCTTCGCTAGTCGCCTGCAAATTAATATAGAATTAAATTATTATTTGAAATAACTTTAAAAAAAAAGACATGAAGAGCTTCGCGCCCTAGGCTAGTACAAATAACGATTTCCGAGGTAATAATAACCATCCCGAAAAGTAAGAGAAATCAGAAAAAAGAATGGTATGACTCGTTGAAGTCGCCGACGCCGTCATAAATTATTCAGTGATTCCAAAAGTGGTAAAATTTAACCCTCTATTTTTTTTATTATCAGAGGGTGACATAAAATAATCAGCTGTAGATCTTAATGAACGCTTTCAACGAAAATTGGTTTCGCTTTTGAGTTAAGAGAGCATATTTTTGTAACCAGCAAATATAATTTGATAGTAATATTTTGTCAACTACAATGTTAATTTTATTTTTGGTTTAAATTATTTTCTACTACGGAAGTAGTGGAAACTAATTATTATAAACTTTCATAGTGCGTCATCTGACACGCGTTTAGCCAGTTTATTGTAGAAGTGGATATTACTCACGTAAATGCATCCCTGTGTTCTTCCATTTCCCACAAGAAGTCCATGACCAAGTACATGGGGCGCCTGTAGTTGAACTTCTGCTCGAACTGCACGCTCTGACCAGTCATCTCTATCCCCACAAACACATCCAGTAGACAGGGAACTAGCTGTAGGTTAGAAAAAAATGCGTGTTAAGAAACGTAACAATGTGTTGTATTAGCCTTATACTGGGGAAGTTCATGATACCATGAACTTCCCCAGCATCATCATCAGTTGTTCATATGAACATATTTTTTTTTGTTTTATCGTATTTCGCGATGCGTCATTAGCTTCACATTTGATAGGAAGCTTACACTTCTTTGGGCTAACGTATCTACTTTTGTATCTATATTTAAAATAAAATAAACTCAAAAAAAAAGAAAAAAATTAAATCCAAGAAAAAAAAAATGCCCTTGCTTAATTAATACCTGCAATCGATGTGGATGCTCTTTAAACAATTGTTCCCTGTAAAAGGAAGCTAAGCTGCTCAGTGGTTGCTGGTCATCTGGATGATTTGGTAGCATCGCCTCCAGACATTCTGCCAGTCGAGCTCTGAAATCGAAACCGTTACTAATAACCAGCCTGCTGCAACTCGAAAATTATCCCACGGGAAGATAAAATCAGCATTAAAACTATGTTATGTGTTAATCCAGGTTATAAACTATCTATGTACCAAATTCCATCCAAATCGGTTCAGAAGTTTTTGAGTGAAAGAGTAATAAATATCTATCCCTCCTCACAAACTTTCGTATTTATAATATTATTTATTATTTGTTATCGGTCCATAAACCATAATTTTCTCGTGTCTTCTTTATGCGATAAAGCGATGACTAATAAAAAATCGGACGGTAAATCTCGTATCGTCTAAAATATAAGACTACCACAACATTCTTAATTGTCACGACAGGATTTGAATAATGGCATTTTTTTTTGTAAAATCCACCCAAAATCGCACAAATGACGATGAATTATTCGTCGTCATTCGTGCGAAGCCATCGCGGGTCGAGATCGTTGTGAATATAAAAAAAAAACCTAGGGTAATCACGGAATAGTACTGTGGTTCAATTGCGACACAAAACACAAGATTTTTTGCTTATTTGGATATTATCTCAACCAAATTCCTTTTTACATAACTTTAAAAACATTAAGAACGCCAAATTCTTAGTATAAACTTTCTATATGGATCACAGCCCTTAGCCAAGGTCTCCGTATTTGACGATTCATTTGATGATTTTACCACGATAAAAAATTACCTGAGATGTGGGTTATAAGTGCGTGAAGAATCTCCCATAAAGGTGAGTACGAGCGTAAGTGCAGGACGCAGGACACTAGCGATGTCGGCCTCCTCAGTGATGGCTCCCGGCGTGCGACGCGCCATCGTTATCAGCACCACCACGTTCTCTAGGACAAACTCCGGGACACATCTGAGGATCATTGATTACAAGTTGTTAATTTATCGAACAGGAAAGAGTGGCCGCACACAGTGAAGAGTGAAAGGTTATGGGGGAGACCTTTGCACAGCAGTGGGGCAACACAGGTTAAAAAAATTGAGGTGGAAGCTGAGTGGGGAATGAAAATTGTAGTTGAAGCAGTTACTTAGTAAATGTTCGAATATAAAAATTAGACAGATGTATAGATTGATAAGTTGGCGGCTATCTGTATTTCAAACAAACAGTGTTTTGTCTATTTCAAAGCACTGTCTGGCTGGGTCCATGTTTGCGATAGTACTGCCATTGTACGTTTTTTGATTTGTCTACAAAACACGACTTAATCCGTCTTATTACAAAATGGGGTTTAACTAAAAACCCAGGTTTAAACCTCGTTAAACTACGGTTTACACAAACGTTTTACAAATCGTGGCTTTGCGATAAACCATGGTCTAACAGTCGTAGCTGTCAAAGGTGTGTCAAAGTTTCTCATAGCAACTTTTTCACTTTTGTTGTTGTTGTTGTTCTTGTGTTATTTTCACCCAAAATGGATTTAAACATGGTAGATTTAATTGTAAGTACACATAGTGGATTTAATTGTTTAGACAACGGTTCAAATGACGGTCCTAAGGTACACGGTTTATCTAAGTTTAGTAATACGGAGAAATTTAAACCCTGGTTCTGCAGTTAAGTCTGAACTTGATAGTCCAGGTTTAAACCAAGGTTTATTTAGTTTTTGTAATAAGGCCGTTGATGTTAATGTTAATCCTTTAAGCATTTTAAGTAGTCTGGAGTTTCGGCGTCTCCAGTAGATACACACGAACATGATGAAATTAATTAAGGCAGGAATAGTTCCTAAAATAATTACAAACCTCAAAGTATCGGGCGGTGGCGAAGTAATAGGCATCTGTATAGGCACCATGTTCATAGGCGCATAGCAAGACTGGGGCATATCCGGGTTCGGTCTACATGCCACTTGCACCAGCCACGTGCACGTGGTTGCTTGCAGACGGTTCAGGTTGGTCAGCATCTCCTTCTCCAGTAATGCGCAGCGGAGACTTATGAATCTGTAGAGTGGGGAGTGGTTTTACAGTTTTTAGGTTGATTATCAAGATGATCTTTGATCCAATTTTACCAATGGGGGTGCATCGAAATTATCAAAAGAGAAAAAAAAAACATCAATGAATACATTAAATATATGTAAATCGGATTGATCATTGTGATTACAACCTGCATATAATTATATCAATATAATAGGAGTAGAACTAACAGGTGGACAACATGCCAAAGAGAAGTGCTTAAAGACCGATGCGCTTGCTCCAAAACTGGTTTCCATCAGGAATTCATCAGAAGCAGCCATGGAAACTGGTTATCTGCCCAGCTATATGCTAGCCCTATTACAAGGAACTTTGAAATAACTGGTGAAATGTGGGTGCGGTATTAGATACACCTCTGCATAACCCTTTGGGGAATAAAGGCGTGATGTTATGTCAGTTTATATTACTTGGACATGAGATGATGTGCGCGTTGCCTCATGGGCTCCACCAGGTGGTGTGCGCCAGCTGCCACGTCAGCCAGCGCGCGCTGCGCCTGGCCCAGCTCCTGGCCACATCGCCACAGCTTCTCGGCGCATACGCGAACACCTGGCGATATGAACACAGGAGTTTAGTTTAAAATGTCAAGTCAAGAAATCGTCAATTCATCGCAATAATGATTTTTTAAGTATAGCATGTTTGGTGATTCTGCCTAGGAGTGTAAAATTGTGGTGCTGCTCCACAAACCATGGGCCATTAAATTAGTGTGATGCACGTCCCATCTGTTGTTGATTATAGGAAATAATAGACTCTCTTGAAGATGCCAAACATGTAACCCTAAGAGATTCTTCTCCTACCCAAACAAATAACAGATGATATACACTAGGGAGTCAAAGTATGGAATCACTTGCTTGGAATTGATCCGGGATAGCTCCTTAAATAATGGCGTTATTTTAATGAATTTCGTATCAATTTAAAGTTAACAGTTAAACCATTGAAATGGTATTATTTTTATATCTTTTAAGATCTTGGGATCAAGGAATCCCGGACTTTTGTGGGGCGTGCCAGGATCCGAAGCCATCTTGCAGAGGCCCATTAAGCATTTAAAATGAAATGAGGCTCCAACCGGCGGTTATCCCTGTATGAACTATGCCAGTATATCCAAGGACAACCCCCACTGGAGTTGGACTTATGCCGCCTTATTACAAAAAGGGGTTTAACTAAAAACCCAGGTTTAATCTTGTAAAACTACGGTTTAAACAAAGATTATTACAAATCGTGGTTTTGCGATAAACCATGGTCTAACAGTAGTAGCTGTCAAAGGTATGTCAAAGTTTCTCATAGCAAATATTTCATTGTGTTGTAGTTTTTGTGTTATTTTCACCCAACATGGATTGAAACAAGGTAGATTTAATTGTTATTACTCATTGTGGATTTAATTGTACAGACAATCGTTCAAATGGCGGTACTAAAGTCGACGTTTTATCTTAGTTTTGTAATACGGACAAATTTAAACCATGGCTCTGCAGATAAGCCTGGACTTGATAGACCAGGTTTAAACCAAGGTTTATTTAGTTTTTGTAATAAGGCCGATGGCGTTTGGTGGGTTTGGTGGACTGGTTATCTATAAATATAGAAAAACTATGGCCCCTGCCTAATCAATGTTTTATATACATAGATAAGATGGCAGGGAGTGACTTGCACACTCAACAAATGGACCCCCAAACATATCGCTAGCACTAAGTGACGTAGCGACAAGGGAGTAACATATCCTAAGTGCTTGAGGAGTGGAGAGGTTTATTTTTATTATTATTAACTAGCTATTAAGTACTTAAGATCGTGCGGGATAGGAGTAAGTGATTCCATACTTTTACTCGCGAGTGTACACACGTACACAAGTACCACATACACATGAACTAACCAGGACCTATAAACTCCTCAAATTCTTGAGATTGTGATTTCAGCTCATGTGCAGTTGATTGATTATTTGCCAAGGAAGATTTTCGTAAAATATTCAATCACTCACCCAAATCAATACACTTCTGTGTCATGAAAAAGCACTCGGTCACAAAGTTGTAAGTGTCAGCAGTAGGTCGCTTCACGGACTGGTCGTCCTCAGTCACTCTCGGTGGCAGTAGGCAAGTCTCACTGTTGAGGCAGTCTAAATGCACGGATTTGGCAGCACATTCTTCAGGCTAGAATAAAAGATTTATGTTTAAACTAGCTGTACCCTGCCCCGCTTCGCTGTGGCACAAAAAACTTATAAAATAAATAAAAACCATCCTTGATGCGCATTATATATCATGCTAAAATTTCAGCTCAATCGGTAGCGAACTTTTTGAGTTTTTGAAGCATACACAAACCAACATAACATTTATATATATATAGATATATAGATATTCACAGCATAAAAAATTGCTTCTGTATTTTTTCCTATCAAGCATTAGCGAATTGAGATAGTTGGTAGATTATCTCACAAACGAGTATTAACTTAACTTTCAGTGTTCTCCAACAGCTTAAGCCTTCAAGAGTCATCTCAATAATTGCATACAAAAAGAATTAAGAACCATTTTTTTATTGTGTTAATGCTTACCAGTACAGCTCCATATGTGGGATCAATTTTGAGTGCCTTGGGATCATCGGCCGAGTTACAAAATGGTTGACATAGCTGCAGCAGCACAGCACCCAAGTTTAACATAAAACCATCTGACACGGTGCTTAAAGTTGCTGCGCTGACCTCGCCATGCTGAAATTGTGACAAAGGAATTTTGTAAGAACAACAATTTTTAAATTCTGCAAGTAATGTAAGAATGAACTTGTTGGATTTCTGCCAAGAACGATGTGGAATTGTAACCAGAAATGGAATGACACTCAAATAATATAAAGTAAATAATGTAAATATACTTTTTGTATTAATTGTACTAAACACAAACTCAAAGCATTTATGACTACATTATAAATTTTCAAAAGTAATAAAAATTAAGCCAAATGAATAGACGTTACTGCTAGTTCAAAGTAAAGGCAACAAATATTTACCTGCACATTCCAGAGTTTTCCTCTACCAACATTTGATTTCAAACACTTTCCAATCCAAGATAGTAGCCGATTTCTCAAATGTGGTCCTCCCTTGAGGATAGTTAGGAATATTCTATGCAAGTTATTTGTTAGGTGGGATGATGCATTCCAGACGGATGTCTCTATCATTGATGTAGCTGCCTGTAATAGTTAAGTTATTCCTTTACTTAATTTCAGAGATAACGGCATGTATTTTGTTGAGACAGTTGGCTTAGTGGCTGAGCGTTTTACTAATAATGGAGCGTTAATATTTGTATGATATACCTATAAGTGGTTGTTTCTGGTCTGGGTGTTTGTGTAAATGAGTTTAAATATCTGTAAAAACACCCACAATACAGAATTTGTCTACTTATTCTATTTATGCAAATAATTCCTTGTTAAAAAGACATGTTTATGTTACCTGATCCATAGGGTTGTCAAAAAAGTCATGAGGTAATGAGGCATTTCTGGGAAGAACTGAGAGACTCAGTAATGCACCAATGACTGAATCCTGGTAGAATCTACCATTGGTCTCGTTCTTCGGCTCACATGCTTCCAATAAAATTGGGGCTAACCATTGATTGGCTAAAAATGAACATAATAGTAATAAGTATTTATTCATAATTATTTCACTTTAATTATAAGTGTTTGATACTAATTGCATAAAAAACTTAAAAGTGGTAAAGACATAACTCAAATCCTTGACTTACAAGCAAAAAGTTGCAAACACGGCAGCACATAAATAGGCAAGTTAATTAAATTTGCTTTGTTGACATCCATGTGGACCCTCTTCAAGACAGGAATCATTGTGTCTCGCAACTGATCTTGGGAGTTAGGATCCCCTGAAAAATAAAAATTTGTATTTATCAAATAAATGCATACATCATCAGATTGTAATTAAACTTACAAGTATTGATGAGAATAGTTGAGATAATTTACCATCGGACATAAATGCCTTCACTATATCCATAAAAAATGTATGACATTGTGGATCTACATGTTGTAAAAGTTCCACAAGTTGTACACTAAAGTCTTGTCCTTCAAATAAAGCTGGCTGTTTCAGAGCAGTCACTGAATTTCGTAATATTAGCTCCTTCATCCTTTGTACAGCAGTCTTCACAACAGAAGATGATGCTTGCTCATAACTCTGAAGATTCTGAATAGAACTGAACAAGTATGGGAAAATTTGCTTTTGAACAACATGTTCTCTGTAAACTCTACTTGTTTTCGGTATAACACATTTTTCAATGTCTGTAAGAAGCAACCGTTCAAACAAAGCTTGCTCTAAGGCTTCCAAATCTATGAACACCTGAGGTTTAGTGGCTTCAGCCAATTCCTCTAAGAAGACCAATTGTCTGTCTCCAACTGGGTAGCCTTCACCAGCGTTGGGATTAATTGTAAAGTGGAAAACATTTTCCACTATATTATTAATTGTTTCGGTGTCTTCGGTGCCCGGCAATATTTTGGAGGCAGTTTGAAACGTTGCACTGTCGTCAACATGAGCTGGTTCAACTACAGATGATACTTCAGATGCTCCTAACAGACCAGCAAATGGATTATTTGGTTCCGACATTATAAAAATTCTTCCAAACTTGAAGAGCACAAACACTATCAAGTTATTTATTAAAATTTGCTTAATACACAGTCACATTCAGCGTCTAATAACATTTTGTTCATGGAGAGCTAAGTATGTGTGTTATTGAAATAATTCGAGTGAATAGCAACTGTACGAAATAAGAATTTTGTATTTTCGTGAAATGCTGACTTATCACAAAATTGATAATAGAAATGACATTTCGATTTCGATAATCATGATGACATTTACATTCGGTTTTGAAATAGAGCTAAAATTCTCAATGTTTAAGAAAAAAATATTTATTGTTCTAAGTGATAAGTTTTCCGTGAATAAAATAGATGTTTTTGTTTTCTTATATAATACTGTTAAATATATAATAAAATTAAATTAAATCTGTATTTATAGCGTCGTAAAAAAATCAGGATGATATTTTAATTATTGCAACATTATGATCGAAGCATAAGTTACTTTTAAGTTTATAATCAAATTAAAGACATCAAATTGAGGATAAATGGTACGCATTGCAGTATAAAATCAGAATATAAATTTTACATTGTCTAATAAGGAAGTATAATGCGTAATTAAATGTAAATGAATGTAAACATGCTGTTTTTGAGCGGAAAAGTCGTATTCAATGTATTTACCACAGAGGGCGCTTTGCTACCGCACCACTAGCGCTTCCCTTTCCTGTGTGTTAAAATTTGAAACTAAATAAATTTTGGTCGCCGCATTGTTCTGCTACAGTCGTCGTTCGATATCAATATAACGTACTCGAATTGTTACGTCTTTATGCAGGACATGACCGAGAAATTAACATTTTATATGGCGTTTAGTAGTCGCTTATAGTGATTCGTTCATTAATGTAAGATTGGTAACAATTAATATTATTTACTCGATAGGCCATTTTATGAATGCGTGTCCCCTTTTACTAAGTGCTTGGTCAGCTCAAGGAATAATACCATACACGTGCAACATCCATCTACGTTACACATTTTTGTTTAAGACGCGTTTGAAGGAAAAATGCATAGTATTTTGCAATTCGGTAATCGTATCATTCGTTATTGATCAATCTAATACCTAATATTGCTACCTTGGCCAAAATGGCGGCTGTACCAAAGCGATACGTATCTGTCCGCTTGAAGCCATGGCCGACCGTACTCAAGTCCAAGTACAAAGATGAAATTTGACTATCTCATTCCTGAAACAACTTACAATTTTGTGCATGATAGTTTACTTCTTTCTTGCGGTCCTACCGTATACTAAATTATCTTATTTTCATTGTATATGTGTACCTATGTAAATTATTATTTACGGCTTGAAGAGGGTTTATTTGGTGTCGGTAATGTGTATTTCTCATAAATTCTTTTAATTTCTTGCACATAACATGTTATTTTTATATTTCTACCATATTTTCTTTATTCTTTGTTACATTTTGCAATATTATAATGCTACTAAATTACGATGATGGCTTACGTAGTCTACCTATATAGGTTACACGCCATATTTACACGTAGGTATCGACCACTCGATATTGTGCTAGTGTGTGTGAGCGTTATACGCCTCGTGACCTCGATGAAAGGAAGGACAGATATCTTGCGGTTCTAGAAGGCTGACGTCATTCAAATCGTAGCGAGACCACAGAGCGCAGCTAGATATTGTGAAATGTGAACGGCCACCCACTGCTTGCTTGGCTTGGCTGTATCTACCTAAATAACTCTTTGAAAGTAGTGGCTAAGAACAGTTATTGTACTGACTTCTGCCATACATGTTGAATTTCGAACTGCGCTACACTTAAGTAATATTGTGATTTCTGAAGATACATTCCCAATGCTAATTGTTCCGACGAATATTAGGTATAGTATTTGAAAGCAAATCGAGATTTATCCTCGTCAACTAGTAGATACACTTAATAACCAGCAAACTATTACTCAACATTATTTTTACATTTATTTTTGCTCTGTCACAAAGGGCGTGTTCTGCAGTTATACGTACAATGTGAAAATCTTTGTGTGAGTTTCCTCAGTCAAATTTTTTTCTCCATTCTCTTAATTTTTTTTTTGAGGATTTAGGCGAATTTTGTTTACTCTAATTAAATCCTTGTGACGTGTTTTATCCCTTAAGTTGCTAACATGTTCTAGCAAAATATCTCTCTAATTTGGTCGCGTAATACCGACATTAAAAATGGCGAGTATGACATTGTAGATATTCTTTGTATGACGTATTTGCCGTTTCACTCTAGACTTGTCAGTATTTTTAACATTATCGCTGTCTCTTTCTCGAACAAGAAGTTGTCTCTAGAGAAGGCAGGAAGCTGTCATGCTAAGAATACGACGTAGTTGAGACAGAAACGCAGGTATTCTAGAGTTGACCATGACTGTTGAAATTACAGAAAATTCGGGTTTGTTGGCCATATTATTCGTAACCCATTTTGATAACATGAATTGCTTAAATGTAGTTACCGTAGTAAACAAATCTGATTTAAATTGTTTCTATGTCGTTCTAGGTATGATGCCTATATGCGCAGTTTAAAAATTAAACTACTATTTACAGAACTATTTTGAGTTCTGGGATATCATATTTTTAGCTTTTGTTAGGGATTTCATGATCTAAATTTAATATTTTTTAATATAAAATTATAGTTTTCCTTATTTTGTTAGTTGCCTAAAAAGAGCTTGAGGTGAATACTGCAGGATCTAACACGACACAATTTTCATTTATATGATTTACTTGCGTTTTTGTATAACTTTTTTTTTTGCATGAACATTATCGGTATTTATAAAATCGGGAGAAAACGGATACAGTGCGATATATTGAATACGTAGGTAGACGCCTGCTCACCCATTTCAGTATTTTTAGCGCAACGAAAATGTAACTGATTCAATATACGTAAAGCGCCATCTATTTTCATCTCGAGGCAACTATCTAAGCCTCAATGGTTACTAATTTTGTTATGACTTGCATAAAATGATGTTAAATATAACAATGATAATAAAATAATGCTCGCATTTAAATGTTTTAACCATGTTTCACCAAGTAGATTGGATGTATCGATAATATTAACGCAGATATATTTTAAGTACATACTTAGAACTATTGTAAATTCAAAAGAATCACAATAATTAACATAGCAATTTTATTTAATTTCAGTGACACCTTTAAGATGACTGAAGCTATGGCGAGCGCAGAAGTAGAAGACTTGGAGGATGGGGAGATAGAGAGTGAAGGTGAAGAAAATACTGAAGTCACAAACGAAGAAAAGGGTATAGAAACTGTGCCGACTATCGATGATAAAGTACCACTAGAAAAATCGGATACACAAGATTTTTATTATTCAAAATCAGGTAAGAAAAAAAAATCAAAGTCTAATAAGGAACAAAAATTTAAGGATAAAAATAAAAAGAATCGCAAATATTCTAGTCCTACAGAAGATGATTTTGCTGGTAACATTGAAAAAGCTATCAGAAAAGCTATGAACAAAAATGATATTGTAGATGGCCACAACGAAGAGGACGTTGATGAACGTCGTAAACCTAAAAAACGGAAGAAGTATGATGGCAAAGATGGCGTAGGTAAAAAACGTAAAAAGCAAGACTTTTCAGATGAGATGGATGAAAGTGAAATGATGTGTGTAAGGGGCGCTTCTCCCGTTCACAGACAGTCGCCTGTTGATGGATATGCTGACGATGATAGAGATTCATACGCATCTGATAGTAGTCAGGAATCTCGGGGTCAGCAGCAACACCATAGGCAGAGAAATAACAGACAGCGTGATCGAAACAAACACAAGAATGATAGGAGGAGAGGTAATCATCCAATGCAAGATTCTGACGGCGTTTGTTTATATTATATGCAAGGTAAATGCCATAAAGGTGACGACTGCATTTACTCTCATGATGCACAACCTCCTCGAAAAATGGAATTGTGCAAATTTTATCTAATGGATTGTTGTGCAAAGAGAGATAAATGTTTATACATGCATGCTGATTTTCCATGTAAATTCTACCATACTGGGCTTCCATGTATATACAAAGATGAATGTAAATTCGCACATGGGAAACCGCTTAGCGAAGCTTTAAAGAACATTCTTTTAAAACACATAGAATCAGCTCCTAAAGAAATTTTAGGTGATTTCCCAAGACTCAACAGAGAAGGAGCTTTAAAAATGTTACAAACGACTCAAGGAAAATTAATACAACAATATTCCGAAGCTCCAGAAAGTAACGACAAAAACATTCCATCTCTTTTTGAATTAACTATACCAAACCCTCAAAACTCGGCAGACTCTTTACAAGGAAATCAATACAATATGAATGAGAGGCAAAATAAAATATCTCCAAAAGTACGACAATCGCGGTGGCAAAACGATTTGTCAAATAATCAAAACTTTAACGCTAACTCATCGCCAAATAGTACTACAAATTCAAGTAATGTACTTAGCATCAAGAATCTTACTGGAGTTCTGACACCACGGCAAATTGTGGATCTTACGAAAATGGGTATAGAAAATTTAGATCAGCTCGGTCAACTGACGGTGTTACAACTAAATAGCATTGGATTGTCCTTAAAACAAATAACTGAAATTCAGTTAAATACAATGAACATACAAAAGTTAGGTCTTATTAACCCAAACAATGAACCACAGCAGTTCATGACTCAAACAACTGGTAGTAAAGATTTGGATTTGAGAGTGCCGCCTGTACCCATGCCTGTACCTAGCAATGTAGTAGTACCGTCGGATTTGCCAGGTCAAGATATTGACATGCGATTCCAGCCATCGGTAATGCTTCCAGTACCTGAAGAGACCACTGCAAGTAAAGTTATTCAGAAAGAATCGCAGACGAGTAAGGATACGACAATGATAGATATTGATCAGTATACAAAAGATGCCCTAAAATTCGCATCAAAAGATAAGGAAAATATTGATATATCTAATGATTCGTATGACTCTGAAAAGCCGATTGTTGCTAACGAGGCGAAAGATGTAGATCACAGAGTTCTTCCTTTCTCGGACGAGGGTCCCAGGATACTACATTCAACTGTTGAAGACAATCATGCGAAAGAATGTGATACTGATATTAGATTTCTTCAGCCAGAACCGTTGTTTAAAAATCCTGAAAAGAGACATCGTCGGTCGACCACTGACGATGAAGACAACAATTTGTTAATAGATGAAAAATGGTATTCTAGTGATGAAGAAAAAGGAACAAAGAAGAGATCTCCAGCTTCATCACCAATACGAACGTCGCCCCCTCCACAAGCTTCCACACCACAGATTATAGAACCTTCCGCTGTTTTAAGCAGGCTTGGTGATCTTTCTAAAATAGATATTAGTGAAGAGGTAACAAAATTGCTGAACACAATGAAAAATAATTTACAAGAAAATAAAGTTGAAAATAGCTCCGAAGGTGCTGCATCACCACAGAATAGACCAAGGGATCCCCGAGGTAGAAGATCTCCTGAAAAAGTAAGCGATTCCAATAAGACTATCAAAAAACCTAGAGTATCGATTTATGAGTGTATAGATGGTGAGCCCACTGACGGCAGGCGAAGAACTGATGTCGATTTGCGGAAATCAGATTTTAATCTACCTGCTTTTGGCGATACTGATTTGCGTCAAACTAGTGGAGATATTGATTTTCGTTTAGGTTTGCCTTTTAAGCCTCTCCCAAATTACACACCTGCATCAGAAATCAACGGCTCAATCAATAGCCATCCTCCTATTCCATATAAAGTAGTGCTAATTGACATACCCAGACCAGATTATACAGATATTAGAAATAGCACTGCTAAGTCACAGGCATTGGTGGATCCTAGACTCAGAAAAGTTTTCAGACTATCTGTTGACGAGTCTAATAGTGATAGTGAAAAGTCCACTAAGACATCGACCACCGCAACTCCTACTGGCCCCAGAGTCGACCCTCGAAGAAAACCAAAAGACGTTGTTGAAACTGTTGTTCAAGACCAAAAGTCCAATTCATTAGATATACAAACTATACTCCAAAATTCCAATTGGTACAAGGAAATGAGTTCGACGCAAAAAATATTTGTAAACCAAAATCTAGCACCAGTGACTCAAATGATTAAACAGTATCATCAAGAAAAGGTACCCGGAAAGAAATTCGATCTAGCTCCTATTCAAGGTAATACTGTGTTGTGCAATATATTTAACAACTTGGGAATCTCCTTAGGTGATAATGGTGAGTATTCCTATTTACCAAAACCTAAAGATGCCTTACTCAAAACACCAGTGAATTTTAATCAAACTGCATTCGGTATGAACAGCAATATGGGTGGGCCTTCGGGTGCAATGGACGGCGGTAACATGAATATGATGAATATTCCACCAATGGGTATGGCAGGTATGAGTAATATGAATTTAGCTAATATGCATGGATTCAATCAACCGATGCAAGATCCGCGTAGTGGTCCGGCGCCTGGACTACTAGGAATAGCTCCAAATATTCCACACAATTTTAATAAGTTTGGTGGACCTAATAACTTTGGGAATATGCCATTCAATGGTCCGGGCCCTGGGAATGATTTTAACTTTATGGATGGTGATCAAAATTACCCAAGGTTTCCAAATCGAGGAGGTCATCGAGGACGCGGCAACGATCGGTGGAATCGAGGAGGTTCCGGTAGAGGGCATAGAGATAGAAAAAACTTTAATGATCGTGGAAACTGGAAGAATGATAGAAATTAGGTTTTGTATTATAGCTTAAATGCTTTATTTACCATAAAGTTAACGTAATAAATTATTTTAGCTAAACTAGAGGAACTCCTTCCACATGCAGCAAAATGTGATCAAGGTGATAATATTATAAATTAAATAATGATTAATGACAGACTTTTTTAGGTACGTTGTATTTTAATAGTGTAGGTAAGGTTACGTTACGTGTAAAGTTTAATGTACAAGGTCTCTTTATATATTGTAAATACGTTTTAAGTAGCAGGTAATTGATCAATTTTCAGTATCGTTATCTATGTAAAATAATTTTATGAAATACTGAATTAAGTTTATAAAAAATAACTCATTATAAGAGCCAAATGTTTTAAGACTGAGTGCGTGCGTCGAGATTTATATGTTTTTTTTTAATTAGTTTCGATTCTTAAATAACAATCAACACAAACTGTTAAGTTTTGTATTAAACAGATGTGACGGAAGAAACTACAGTTAATACGATGAGAATGTTTACGGTTAATACGTAACTATAAAGAGTAACTTAAACTTTTGAAAATTATTGGTGGTTCAGGATCAGCACTTAATTGCCTTCTTCTCCATTGTTATCTAATTCTGAATGTTTTTTTTAAAGTGTCTCGAAGAGAAATAGTTGCACAATGTCTGATGCTTCTTTATTTATTATTATCTTGATCTATTGTCGCAATGTAGAACCATTTTTCATTAATATTTAATACCGCCTGTAACGCGTAGATAAACTTGGTTTCTTATTGAACGTTGACCTCGATTTTTTGTTATTACTTTGTATCTAATTATCCACTTTATCTCTTTCATCACAAATGGTCTTTTACTTCTTTAAATACTTTGCAGCGTAATCTTGTGATATTTTATATCTTTTGGATATAAACACAAATACACACGAGGCGCTCCGTGTACCCGTAGCTGATGGGCATGGTAAAAGTGCTGTTTCTGAAAGCGTAGTGTACGAATATACTATCGTCAAATGCATTCTAAGTAATGATCTCTAGTCCTCTATTGGTATTTATATATTTTAGCAAAACAATAAAAAATGGACCGTATACGTTCTTTTCGTACACACTGTAAGTCGGTCATAGTGGAAAAGCAATACGAATATACCTCTAGATTGTTGAATTGTTAATGTTGTGTGTTAGGTAAATATTGTACTACAAATCATAGAGACGGGCCTACTCAACTTTAAAATAAAATTCATGTTTATATTTTATAAATGTCTTGATTTCCATACCTTTTTCAATATTTTATTTATATCTGTATTATATTTTCGCACACAAATATTCTTACTTGAAATAATTATCTAGAAAGTAGAAACTTCTTAAGTTAGCTTAGTCGAAAGTCTTATTTTTTGAAGGCACATCTTATATAATGAAATTCAATTTTCATAATGCGAGTATTATTGCAATCTAAACTTCGTTTGAAAAAAAAACTCCTGAATGATTCTTACTAAAGTAATAAAGTTTGTATCAAATACCTTCCTATATCTGAAAATTTGTTTCAAGTCTATTTTGATTATTTAGGTCATCAATCATCAACATGATACTCATTAAATAACAATCGTTTAATGTTCTTCGATAAAGAGTTCTTGTTGATACTTACAACTGCTGATAATAATGTACTAACAAATTATGATATGGTGAAGTGATATCGACAATAAACAACTTTTACTTTGCTCACCTACCATTAATAGATAAGAATAAGAACACTTTATTTGTATCTCTTTTAAGTTTTACGGAACAAAACCAGTGCCTAAAACTTCCGTGGTTGACACTATTGTCTTTTTACTCCCGTTTTTGAAATCATAATTAGTTAGTCCATTGTCAAACTTATGTCAAATATATTTATATCAGCCAAATAGGTAATAAGAAAATTCCCAACGCAATCATCGAAGCGTGGACTGCTGAGTCATGCGTTCGATTCCCATCAGTTCAAGTTAACTTACTCCATATGCGTGTTAAGTTACGCAATCATTATTCGTTATTAAGAAACCTTCATTTCTAATAAATCGTAGGAAATAAAAACATGTTCCATTATGTAACAAACCTTTCAGAAATAAGGCTTCTTTTTTCTTAGGTACCTTTTCATGCATTATTTTTAGAGAAGCTGGTATGTGCAGTTCGTCCATCAATGATGAATTTAATGTATTCCAGTTATGATATCATCGGCGAGTGTTCGGGTGACGTAAGTATGCATGGAGTGGAGAGAAATCAAAGAGAAGACTATGAGCTGTCTTTATTTATTGATTGAAGAACTGAAGTTATATAGCTAGCAAAGTCTATTTTCAATCGGCTGCCACCAGTTTTTAAATTAATTGCAACTTGAGATACCTTCGAAAATGTAGGAGCTGAAAAAAGTAGTTTAGGTAAGATCAACCAAAGTAAAGGAGTGTCTGAAAATTTACAAATTACGAAAACTTACAAAGGCTCAAAGAATCCATTTCTTCCTGGTCGTCAGTGCAGTTATAAAATAAAACGCATTGTTTGGCGGATAACTTAGGCTGCGAGACGAAATAATTATAAAGAAGTTCCATTTCTCTTGCTGCGGCTTGAGCCGTGTTAGGAGAACATACCAATATGACTCCTTGAACTCCAAGCCTTAGCGCTGGCCAACACGATTCAAATCTGAAAATAACAGGCAGAAAGTGTATGAAGTTTCATCAACACACTATCCTAGCCATTCATTAAATTTGCCTCTTCCTATTTTGAATAAATATAATTAAGGATTTATCAGAACAGCCTAGGTAAAAAAATGATATTGATAAACACAAAATCTGTTTCACTGTACGTATAGGATTTCTTTTGTAGTTAGATAATCTAAGCGAATAAAGTGAAAGGATACGATTTTCGATCAGCTGCCATCTTATGAATTACTTTTGAGTAACTTAGTAGGCAAATTAATTTATTACGAACTTGTTGATTCAAAAACAGTAAGTTGAAGGTCTCCTTCGATGGATGGCGCTTTTGTAAGATCAATTGAATGTTGGATTTACAACACCTTACCGTAATACTGTAGTAATGATTCATCATGTATGAAATCATACCTATGGTCACCGCTGCAGTCCCAAAGTTCTATATCAATGCTTGTTGCTTTTCCATTAATGTTCAGATTAGGAAGTTCAAACTCCACTATTCTGACACCTTGTGTTGGCCGAGGTGCTTCAGCTTCTTCAACATTTATTGAATCTGATATGAAGTTTGCTATTCTCGTTTTACCACTCTAAAAACAAAGATCACAAATTTAATGCACACATTTGGGAAGCTTTATGATCCTTAGATGTTGGTGCCTAAATAAATAAGGTTTATTGGTAAGATTGGATTAGACATAAAATCATTTTTGGGTAAAAAATTACCTCTGAAGGCCCAATCATCAAAATCTTCAATTTGTTTGGCTGCATTTGTATAGGAGACACGGTCTATAGTTTCTTTGAAATTATCTAGTTTACACTTAGGTATGAACTTGAACTTTATATGAACTAAACACGACTGTAAAGCTTTGCACTGACATTGTTGTGTTTACCTATCATTACCCAGGCAACGCGTTACTTAGCGACCGTAGTCATCCTCATTTTGTTTTCATTAGAAACTATTTTCCTATTTTACAGATAAATAATGGCAAAGAAAAAAATAAACACTTTTTAAATGGTCATTAATCTACTGAATTTTGTCGGTTACCTGAGGTTTATCATGATTTGTTAAGGTTTTAACTGACACGTCGAAAATGACTACTTTTATAGGTACATAAGTAAGTTTTATAGTTACAAGATGTGGGAATTATTTTATCAATATACTATGTTACTGTTTTATCTTAGTAATACTATAATTCCCACACGAGTGCTTAGCTATCTTGTGGAAAAACCAGCCACACCTTTCTGGTCAAGCTGTTTTAATGAAAATAAATAAGTAGGCCTATTCAAATGAATTAGTAAGTACAGTCATTAACAGCAATTAGTTTTAATTTATTTTTAAAATAGGTATTCATACCAGGATTAACAAAGGTATAGATAGAGGAATAACTAAAGCATAAAACAGTTTTTAATAGACGTTAATCCATATGCAGTAAAAATGTAGGTCCCACCGAGATTTGAACTCGGATCGCTGGATTCAGAGTCCAGAGTGCTAACCATTACACCATGGGACCACTGGGAACTGCAACGAATTTAGGGATGACTATCTAGGTACTAGAAGGTATTTTGCAGTATAATGCAGCTATACCTTGATGTCTAAAATTAACATGTCTGAATGTGCATGTGTGAGACACTCGGCATCTATTTTTAGTTTCTATTTGAGTCTGAATCATGTGTAGATCTTCTAACAAATTGGCACTAGAATAGAACATTATTTTCTACTAGTTTAATAATAACAATAGCACAAAATACCTAGTCTATTATTATGCGCGTTGCTTCCATTATTTTTGGTTGACAGGTGGAGAATGCCTAAGGCATTAAATTAAGTCTGCCCTTGTGCCTTTTGTGAAATTTTGATTTAAAATTAATATCTACCAGAATTACAAACATTCGGTGGTGTTTTTTTGCTTTTCGTTTAGGTTTAATACTATTTTTGCAATGGTTATTGTTGTTGGTCGCGGGACTAACGAATTACCATGACCCCGGTACGTAAAGGGCTATTGAAAGACACCGTGGATTTTAGTCAGTACAAGTCTGACAGTCCCTCCCGCCCTGCCCTGGGTGAGACTCACTTGATGATTTTAAAACGCAAAAAAAAATGGTTATTGTTGATACCAATGTAGGTATTATTTTTTTACATTTTCGTAGTAGAATTTAATTATTTCAAGAACAACGATAATGACCGATGACGGCACAGTTGGCACAGTGGCTGAGCGATCGACTACTCTTCAGCGTGTCGCGGGTTCGATCACTGCACGGAAAAAATACTTGTATGACCTACAACAAGTATTTTGTTTGTTTCAGGACTGGGTGTTTGTGTATGTGAGTTTCTATCTTTGTAAAACCACCCACGACGCAGGAAAAAATCCTAGAGTGGAGTAAAGTTAAAGATTTTTTTCATTTTCTTTTCTGTAGTTAACATTCAATCATTGTCTTTCAATCAAACTCGTGTCATACCCATTCGAAGCCGTATTCAGTAACTTTTTATCGCCATCCCCATCTACGGGAAATCTATTAGTAAGGACGAATGATGGCATAACAAAAACCTGTGGGGTGGGATGTCTAACGGTAGCGACTAGAGAGGTTCTCGACTGATACTTAGTAACTGTTCCTAACCACCATGTCCAGGCAGTGAAATAAAAAAGTGCTATAACCTAGCCAAGGCATTCGTTCATTAGGTAGTAAAGTGGACCCGTTACGTAGGATTAGATACGGAGTATTCTTCTAGGCATGCGCTTGTATAGCTGACAGCCACGTGCTAATTGACCTTTGCTTTTTATACCCTTGGCATGTTTCTTTAACTTAGTTCACGGTGTACCTGTTAATTTAATCGTTTTTTCTTATATGAGGGTTCTAGTGTATCTTTACTCTAAAGATAGAGTAGACATGTGTTTTTGGTGGTAGTTAGGTATTCTGGGAACAATTGATACTTAGATTAGCGAAGGAAATACCTACTTTAAGCTTCAGTGATCGCAGGGACGTTAGTCAGTATGAGTCCGACAGTCCTCCAGTCCATACAGATATATATAGGTAACATACTAGACATCCAAGCCTGTATCTAATTGACCTATAATATTTTTTTTTAGAAGGCCTATAATATGGATTATCCCTAAAAGACTTAGTCTTGTCCTGCCAGTCATTTCCAAAAACTAGCTACATTTATCTGGGAATGTAAATGGTACCTAACCAAAATGTATGCTCTTTATTTACTGTTGCACATTTATATTGTATATAATATGTATTTCAGTAGGCGCATTAAGCTTTTGTACGGTATTATTTGACCTTTTTTTTATCGTGGTAAAATCATCAAATGAGTTCTCCCACCCTACTGTCAGACTTGTACTGACTAAAATCCACGGTGTCCTTCAATAGCCTTTTACGTACCGGGGTCACGGTAATTCGTTAGTCCCGCAACCCCGGCAGGCTGTGTTCCTCTACAGGCCCCGTCACTATGCTGACACTCCTTGAGGCGCGCGTGGAACACAACGCGTCGTCGACCCGGGCATGGTCCATGGTCGGACAGCAAGTCGCCCATTACTCGCCGGTCGCATGGCCGCGCCTACGGTGGCCAGAGATCGTCTTGCGACGTCCGACGCCGTAGGGTATTATATGACCTTAAGACATTTTAGGCGCGGGATAGCGCCCAGTTTGTTCAATGAAAGACCGATCCAGATAGTTTGTAATATGTATTGTAGATTCCACAAAGTGCTTTATAGTTTACACACAATATAACACGTCACGAGTACGGTCGTAAGAATATATATCCACGTTACAATAATGTGGATTATTCACCGCTTATTAATATACTTGATAATTTTGTTGTAATCCGACCGGTAACGACAAGTCTGATCAGCGGTGTGTGTGCATAGACAAAACATAACCATAGTGTTGTCACTATGGGTTATGTTTTGTACTACCATAGATAATATAAGGCGAAATTAGTTCGCCACACCACCCCCCTACGGAGAAAAAAAGGGTATTGTTCGGGTCATTCACCGAACAATAATAACATGTCAGCGTAATTGCGACACCGCGCTCGATGCATTCTTTATTTTATGTATTTCTTAAGTAAATCATCAGTACGCTTTCGGATAGCAAATCGGGCGCAACTCAACCTCATCCCATTCACCTCATTAGTTTTAGTATTATCTCAGTTGTTTGATTGAAATATAGTGATCTTTATAATTATCAATCTTAGTATATTTTAACCTCACCCCAACCCCGAACATTGGTCCTTCGAGCCATCGGAGCGGGACCATTACGCGTGTATCTACCAACTGTGTGAGTGTCTCGCTTGGAACTTATTACCAGACCCTGGTGAACAGAACTGAGTGGATTAACCTTCTAAAAATCATCATCATCCTGCTGATCCTGATTGACCCTGATTCTACGCGTCATCTCATCGCGTGGTTCCTTCAGGTTTGTTCTTGCAGCCATCCCGCAAGGACATTTGATCTCCAAAGAAGCCTTCAGTTCAAGTAAGGTCTCCTTATTATCTCTATAATGTCGACTATGGATGACATTTTAACAACCCAACATCAACTAATCGAAGCAATAAATGGGCTCTTCACCAATTTCAAGAAGGATGGTGCAGAGCGCAAGACCTCAGACTACTTACGTCGTCGATTAGCTACCTTGGAACAATACTTTACAGAGTTTCATAACAATCATATGACTCTGCAATCTTTTGGTGATAAATCCCATACATATTTCAGTACTAATCAATACGATCAAATGACTGAAAAATATAACAATATTAAAACTACTATTCAAAACTATACCCCTCTCGCAAACAGACCTCATACCCCTGAATTGAAATCTTCTTTTCAATCTACTGCGGAATCTCAAGCTTCGAACCCCGCATCTCGCGTTGCTTCTAAAACTCCTGCTCTTGAGGAGAGTAAAGCCGAAAGTCTCTTCAAAAAGCAAGCTACTAACTTTAAGGCTTTCTTAAGAACATCTTCCAATATCGACCTTGACCTCGTCACGGAAAAATGGGAGTTTGAAGACATCCTGAAGACGCTGCAATCTCGTTGGGCAACTATTGACTCGCTTCATTGGGAGATAGATAACGAGTATGGCGGGTCAAATCCCGAGTACGAAGAGCAATTTAATCATTATGAGAAACATTACAACAAAATCAAGAAAGACATCAATAAGAAAATGTGGTCCGTTGCGCATATTGAAAAGTCTACTCCTAAAATGGAGATAGCCACTTTTGAGGGAAACTATAATAAGTGGATTTCGTTCAAAGATCTTTTCACAGAAACAGTGCACAACAACCCTTCTTTGTCGAATGCACAAAAGATGCAGTTTCTAAAGAGTAAGGTCAAAGGTGAGCCTGAAAAATTGATCCAACATCTCCCAATAAGCTCCGACAATTATCTTGTATGCTGGAATATCCTCAATCATCGTTACAATAATATACGACTGATCTTTACCTCTCATCTTAACAATATACTGAACATCCCTGCAAACCAGCAGCAGTCAGCAAATCATATAAAACGCATTCACGACACTACGTATGAGAGCGTGAATGCTATCAAGAATCTGGGAGTCGATGTGACTTCCTGGGACCCTTTCCTCGTAACTATATTGTCTCAAAAATTGGACTCTGATACATACGAGGACTATCAACAAGCCTTAAAATCCCCGCGAGAGTTGCCCGTCTTAAAAGATTTCCTTAATTTTTTGGAAACTAAGTTTATGATGCTGGAACATACACGTAAGAAACCTGAAAATTTCACGCAAAAATCATCCCCATCTCAATCCAACAACAATAACAAATCATCATTTTCAAAGCATTCCAATTATAATCGAAATTATAACAATCCTAAAACGAATTGCTCAACGAGTGAAATTTCGCAATCATCAAAGTCCAAACGCAAAAATAACTATAGCAAGCAATGCCCTATTTGTAACTCCAACGATCATCGAATTCATGCATGTCAAAAACTAATGGAATTGCAACCTAATGAACGTAAAAATGCTATTGCCAACTTGAAACTTTGCATGAACTGTTTACATTATCACGAGGGCAAAAAATGCCTTTCCGAAGTAAGATGCAAAGAATGCAATAAAGAACACAATACCATTCTGCATGATTCATTTACCTTACATCGATCTGGGTCAAATGCCGCCACGATTACGAAATCGCAATCTCAACAGCAGGAAACTAACACGGTTGCATCGCTTCATAAAGAACCCTCAGAAATATTGCTCGCGACAGCACTAATTAAAGTACAAGCAGCGGACGGATCTTACCAAAAAATGAGAGTTCTTCTGGATCAAGGGTCACAGACATCCATTATTAGGGAAAGCGCAGCTCAGTTGTTAAGACTACCGCGACGAAAATGCAACGGTTATATCTCTGGAATAGGAAATAAAGAAAACAACTGTAAGGGCAAGATTACCATCAAATGTTCGTCGTTGGTTAGCGATTTCACCTTTGAAACGGAAGTATATATAATGAATAGACTCATAAATAACTTACCCAGCTGTACCCTACCCAAGCCAGACTGGCCTACTCTGAACCAAATAACTCTAGCAGATCCCGAATTTTATAAAAGCAGGCCTATTGACATCCTACTTGGGGCAGATATCTATTCCACTATCCTAATGGACGGCATCTGTCGATCAGAAGGTATGTTGCCCATTGCCCAACAAACCCAGTTGGGATGGATCTTGAGCGGCAATTACAAAACGTACCATTGTAATGTGATCCTAAATAATATCGAAGAGATTCAGCAATTTTGGGAAGTGGAAGACATACATGAACCTACAGCAATAACAGAAGAAGATCAAAAATGCATCGGTTTCTACCAATCTTCGACCTCTAGACGGGAAGACGGAAGCTACGTCGTTAAAATACCATTCAAAGAAAACTTTGAGAATAATATAGGAGACTCGAAAACAAAGTCGATTGCTCAATTTTTCCAAATCGAGCGGAAATTAAGTAAGCAGCCAGCACTGGCACGTGACTATAAATCGTTTATTTCCGAATACCTAGCGCTCGGACATATGACACCCGTTGCGCCACACATACAGCCGGACTGCTACTTATCGCACCATTGCGTCCAACGATCTGACTCATCAACTACAAAATTGCGAGTCGTCTTTAATGCCTCGGCAAAAACTTCGAGTGGATACAGTCTCAATGATCTTATGTGCCGAGGACCCAATTTACAACAAGACCTTCAAAGCCTTATCTTAAAATGGAGACAATTTAGATACGCTTTTACAGCAGATATAGAAAAAATGTTTCGCAAAATCTGGCTACATCCCGATGATCAGAAATACCAGAAAATTATCTGGCGGAACCATCAGTCTCAACCTTTAAAAGAATACCAGTTGGCGACAGTTACCTATGGCACAAAAGCCGCACCTTTTTTGGCCATGATGACACTGAAGCAACTGGCCAACGATGAAAGGTCAAACTATCCACATAGTTGCGCTCCTGACATCTTAGAACACTCGTTTTACATGGATGATCTCATGCATGGTGAACACTCAGCGAGAGCAGCTACACAACTCAAAGAAGAGATGATCAACCTCCTCAAATCGGGTGGATTTAATCTCAGGAAATGGCGATCAAACTTGCCGGAAATGATAGATAGTTCTGAAGCACTTCAAAAAGAAGACTTTGATTTTAAGCAACCGGAGTCAACCAAAACCTTGGGTCTTCGGTGGGAACCCAAAAATGATCAATTTATCTTTCATCCTATAGAATTTATCTCTCAAGACGTCCTTACAAAAAGACAATTCTTATCTCAAATTTCTAAAATCTTTGACCCTTTGGGCTGGCTAGCACCAGTCACGATAAAACTTAAGATCTTGTTCCAAGAATTATGGAAATCAGACCTGGGTTGGGACCACCCTGTCCCTCGAGAAATCGCGTTGGAGTGGGATACTATTAAACACGATCTATCTCATATATCTCATTTCAAAATACCACGTTGGATTCGAACCCAGGAAAACGATATCATCGAACTCCATGGCTTTTGCGACGCTAGCACAAAAGCTTACGCTTGCGTCGTGTATTGCAAAATACAGAGAGAAAATGAAGTTCACGTTACCCTTATTGCAGGGAAATCAAAAGTTATACCGCTGAAAAAACCACAATCGATCCCGCGTTTGGAACTTTGCGGCGCTCTCTTGTTGTCAAAACTTATGCGAAAAATTATCTTATCCCTAACGAGCTACAAGGTGCATGTTTATGGTTGGATTGATTCAACGGCTGCCCTAGGTTGGCTGAGTGGCGAACCGGAAAAATGGAAACCCTTTGTTGCGAATAGAGTGAGGAGCATTATTGAAATAATCCCTAAAGATAACTGGAGTTACGTAAAATCCAAAGAAAATCCAGCTGATTGCGCAAGCCGCAGTTTACCTGCTGCGCAATTAGCCAGTCACTCGCTGTGGTGGCAAGGACCCGACTGGTTACCACAATTTAAGCCTGAAGAATCTCATAAGATGCCGATTTATACGAGTATTATTAGCGAAGAACTCAATAGAAAAGAGGAAGTAAATACGGCCATTCTTAACTCCGATAATTTAATAATTACTCAACTATTGGCAAAATATAGCACTCTACGGAAAGTCACTCGAGTATTAGCTTACATCAACAAATTCATCGACATTGTTGTTTACAAGAAAAAACGCACGTATTTTCTTACTCTGCAAGATATAAAGACAGCCAGAGAAATGCTAATTAGGCACGTCCAAAACAAATATTTCGACGAAGAAATATCGCGGTTGAAAAACAATGAACCATTAAATAAGAAAAGCCAGATTCTTAATCTCAATCCCATACTAGACACTAATCAACTGTTACGAGTCGGCGGCAGACTAACACATTCGAATCTTGATCCTGAAATGAAGCATCCCATCATAATCCCGAATCAATCGAAATTGGCAGATCTTATCATAGATGAATCCCACGAACTTGTATTTCACGGTGGAGTAAAAATGACTACTGGATTTATAAGAAATAAATATTGGATTCTTGGAGGAAACAGAGCTACAAAGAAACGATTAAGAATGTGTGTTAAATGTAAAAGAAATAATCCCATTACACAACATCAAATCATGGGCGACCTACCTCCAGCACGATTGATTCCTAACCGACCTTTTTACCACACTGGAATAGACTACACCGGACACATCCTCATTAAGGCAAACAAAGGTCGTGGCATTAAAACCTGCAAAGGATATGTCGCAGTTTTTGTCTGTATGGTAACTAAAGCCATACATTTAGAAATAGTCTCAGATCTCACGGCGTCGGCATTCCTTGCCGCTTTTCGACGAATGTCGGCTAGAAGAGGAGTTCCTGGACACATGTATAGTGATCAAGGAACTAACTTCATAGGAGCTAACAAAATTTTAAAACAAGAGTTTGCCGAAATCTCCAACATCTTGTCTAACCAAGAAGTAACCTCGACAATCTCTGAAATGAATATTGAGTGGCACTTTAACGCCCCATCATGGCCATCTGCTGGCGGACTCTGGGAAGCTGCAGTGAAGAGCCTAAAACACCACCTCAAGCGTGTTGTGGGAGAGCAAAAATTAACCTACGAGGAATATAATACCCTACTATCCCAACTCGAGGCTTGTTTGAATTCCAGACCATTGTGCCCTCTGACAGAAGATCCTGAGGATTTGGACTTTTTAACCCCAGCTCACTTTTTGGCAAGTGGCCCCAACTTAACGATTTTCGAAACAGAGCATGATCTCAGAACACGTTGGCACTTGACACAAAAAATCTATCAAGATGTATGGGATAAGTGGAAGACTGACTACCTCTCGCAGCTTTCTACAAGGGCCAAATGGCGACATCATCAAAAAGATCTCAATCTTAACGACATCGTTATTATAAAGGATGACAACCTTCCGCCAGGAAAATGGAGTCTAGGTCGCGTAGTAGCGGTGCATCCTGGAAGTGACGGACACGTAAGGGTCGTCACACTTAAGACCAAAAACGGGCTCTTAAAACGCCCTGTCGTAAAACTGTCTCTATTGCCAACAAATAAAAGTGAGCAAAATTCAAATGCCCCAAAGACTGATAGTGAATTGCCAGCGGAGAAGAAAAAACATCCTATCTCATTCTCAGCTTTGGTACTATCTTTGACATTATTTTTGTTGACACTAATAAACACCGCTCAAGCATCCTACAACTTCACCCAACTAAAAAACAATAGTGTCTACTTCGACAAAATATCTAATATGCATTTAATTAGAGATGATTGGCATTTAATAGTCTATTATGATACAAATCCTTATCAAGAAGGAACGGCGGCATTAGTAAAGTATATCAAGTATCTTGAAACCTTATGCTCTACGATTAGAACACAAACACCTTGCGACGGCGTCATGTTACAACTCGAGCACGAGTTCGAAGAAATTAAACATTACGATAATATTCTCATGATAAATGATTCATTTATGACTAATAGGAAACGCCGGCGACGCGGCTTGATAGACGGAGTAGGCTACGTTGCAAATAGCTTATTCGGAGTGTTGGACCAACGATTTGCAGAAAAATATGAGAAGGACATTGACCTTTTAAGGCATAATGAAAACCATTTATACAACCTCTGGAAAAATCAAACGTCGGTCGTAGAAGCTGAATTTAATCTCATGAAAAGGATGGAGAATACTATTAACAAACACCACAAAATAATAAATCAAAAACTTAATTACCTCCAAGATTCTTATAAAAATCTAGTTGAGCAAGTGCAAAACATAACTATCATCACGGACTTCATAACCTCGGCGTTCACTGCCAACAACTTGTTGTATACCCTTCGACGAATCCAGGACTCAATTTTAGATACAGCAACTGACATTTATAGTGGAAATTTAGATTTTCACTTGATATCTCCGAAGCAACTCAGATCAGAGCTAAGCATAATATCAGCACAAATATCTGGAGACTTGGTAATTCCTGTCGACAACTTTAATCTTAAAGAGCTTTACAGCTTGCTCAAAATAAGAGCCAAATACTGTGGCAAATACCTAATTATAGAAATAAAAATACCCCTGATTGAAAGGGATCTTTACGAGGTATTCAATCTTATCCCAGTTCCACGTATTGAGACAGATAACATGATGATGAAGGTCGAAACTATCTCGGAATTAGCAGCCATCAGCATGAGAAAAGATTCATATTTAACTATCACAGATACGGACCTGCAGTCATGCATATCACAAAACCCTGTGACTTTGTTATGTCATATCAGAAGGCCTATTCACCACATGAAAGATGATCATAGCCTTTGTGAGACCGTCCCAGGCTCAAGAACTTGTAAAACTAAAACTACCTCGTGTAAAAATGACTGGAGAGAGTTAACATCAGAAAACAAATGGTATTATTTATGTTGCAATGAATGTAACGTAAAACTTATGTGTGAAAATCAAGTCGAGGCAGTAAGGTTATCAGGTGCGGGTCTGTTGCGTGTTGGGGAAGGCTGTTTAGTAAAAACAGAAGATTTTGTAGTGTATTCAAACAAAAGATTGTCCAGTAAAATTAGCACGGCGACAAAGATTATATCGCCAGAAATATCGCCAATTAATCATATAATAAATATCACTATGCCAGAGATCCCATATGAGCTTCATCCTAATAACTCAGACAACCTCCGGCAATTTGAAGCTATTAAGAGAAGTCTTGAGATCATGAAGCAGAGTACACCTTTGAGCACCGATATCTCCTACCATGATGTCCATCAGTATGCTGCTATATATCTCATCATCTCGGGAATCTTGATAGTGGTGGCAGTCTATTGTTTTAAATGTTGGCGTCAAAGGCATCGTAAGGGAAATCGTCCCACCTCTACAGCAGAGCGGTCGACAGCTGCTGCGGCAACTGCGTTGCCATCTCCACACACCGTTCCAGAAAGTGTTGTGATTGAGTGTAGTGGTAGTGAAATTAGGGAAAAAGGGCAATCTAGTAGAAAAGTGAAAAGTGATACTAAGAGACTAACGCTATCTAGTGAGTGTCTAAAGAAAAAGGAAGATAGAGGTTCCTCACCGATCTTTCGGGTGTTTTCTCTTCCTGATATACACTGTAGAGATTCTGTTTAATTTATGTTACTTTCATCTCATCTTTTAACATAACTAACCGTACACAACCATTTTAGTATTAATTGAACATTGTTTTCACCTTGTTAGTATTAATTTCATGATCCATTTAATATCTTCTTACTAACCTCATCCTTTTCTCCCTCGGGAGCATGTTCGGGTCATTCACCGAACAATAATAACATGTCAGCGTAATTGCGACACCGCGCTCGATGCATTCTTTATTTTATGTATTTCTTAAGTAAATCATCAGTACGCTTTCGGATAGCAAATCGGGCGCAACTCAACCTCATCCCATTCACCTCATTAGTTTTAGTATTATCTCAGTTGTTTGATTGAAATATAGTGATCTTTATAATTATCAATCTTAGTATATTTTAACCTCACCCCAACCCCGAACAGGTATACATAAAAACAAACCAAAATTACAACCATAACTCAATAATTTGTACAATACTGCATTTTGGACATTGGTTTTAAAAGGAAACCTGAGTCCATCACAAGCTGAGAAACGTTTATATGGGACAGTATCTGCTGATAGGAATGAAATTTTATTTTAAGAATTTCTAATAAATTACAATAATGAACCAGAAATATTCAAGAGAGGGACATTATTGATCAGGGAAAGCATTTTCCCCAGTAATTTAGATCAGCACAGTAATGTTATAGTAGACGCACATGATGACATGCTCAAAGAGAAGTTCTGGAAACCGCACTCAAGCTTATTACTAGACTAGTCTAAAGAAATCATGATGTATAATGGCCAATAACTGATATTATTGCTGAACAAATTGTATTATAAATCTAATATGTCCCTAAATCTAACTCGTCTGCCAGTTCTGGTGGTGACAGTAGCTGGAGGTGGTGAAGTGGTAGGAGCTGGAGAAGATGAGCGTGCTGGAACAGATGGACATTGCGGGTCAGGAGTTTGTTCGGAAGGAAGTGCTTGAACAGGGACTGATACTGGTGGTAAGGAAGATGCTTCGACATCCAGGTAAGCTGGTTTGACACGGTCTATGCTGACCGTAGCCTCTCTTCCATTCATATCCAAGGTAAGGGTTTTGTCCCTTCTCCTCAGGATACGATATGGGCCAGTGTAAGGAGGTTGCAGAGGCCTTCGAACAGTATCGTCGCGGAGCAGAACGTGAGTCGCAGTCGCCAAGTCTTTAAATACAAATGATGACGGGCGAGTGTGTCGTGAGGCTGGTATTGGGCGTAAAACTTCCATCCGGTTTCTAAGCTCCGTGACGAAATCTGCGGCGTCTCTTGGGCTCCTGGGTTCATCAGCTGGCACAATTAGTTCTCCAGGAAGGCGGAGAGGTTCTCCATATACTAATTCAGCAGATGAGGTGTTCAAGTCCTCTTTGAGTGAGGTCCTCATGCCAAGGAGTACTAATGGGAGCGCTTTGCTCCATGTTTGGGAATGGCACATCAAAGAAGCTTTTAGTTGGCGGTGCATGCGTTCTACCATGCCATTTGCGCACGGATGGTAGCTGGTTGTGCGAATCCGCTTTGTTGCGCACACGTTCATGAGGCGCCGAAACAAGGTGGATTCGAATTGACGACCTTGATCGGTCGTTATGGTGCTTGGTACCCCAAAACGGGATATCCAACCAGTTACCAACGTGTCTGCCACTTCTTCTGCCGTAATAGATGACATAGGCCACGCTTCGGGCCATCGTGTGAACCTGTCAACCGCGGTAAGGCAATATGTGTAATTGTTTGAGTGCGGCAGTGGACCTATGATATCGATATGTATATGAGAGAATCTACTTGAAGGATTACGGAAAGGTGTTAGTGGCGCAGACGTGTGCCTAGTGATCTTATTGCGCTGGCACTGTATGCATGACTTTGCCCATTTTCGGCAGTCTATGTTCATCTGCGGCCATACGTATCGCTCAGCCACCAAACGTAAGGATGTCCTCACGCCTGGGTGACTGAGACCATGCAGTCTGTCGAAAGCTGTTCGACGAAAGGGTTGAGTGAGATATGGGCGAGGTCTGCCTGTTGAGGTGTCACATATTATGTATGTGTTGGTTCCGGGGACAACGATTTTTTTTAACTTCATGGAAGAAGATGAAAACATCTCCTTGAGTTCCTCGTCATTCTCTTGGGACTCAGCAAGGGATTGGTAGTCCTCCTCCAAAGAAATGGATTCAATCCGTGACATGGCGTCTGCTACTACATTGTCAGCGCCTTTTATGTACTGTATATCGGTAGTGAATTGACTGATGAAGGTTAACTGATTGAGTTGCGTTGGTGGTAGTTTTTCGCGACGCTGGACGAAGGCGTAAACTAGTGGCTTGTGATCAGTAAATATTGTTGCGTGTTGCACTTCTAGTATGTGCCGAAAGTGTTGAACGCTCTCGTACACAGCTAGAAGTTCTCTATAATATGCAGGCCACTCACTTTGTTTAGTAGTTAGTTTTTTACTGAAGTATGCAAGGGGTTGCCAGTCGTCTTCGATTTTCTGTTGTAAGCATGCACCTATGTGCATGCTGGACGCATCGGTGAAGAGGCCCAATGGGACGTCACATTTTGGGTGCGACAAGGTAGTAACATCAGTCAGGCTCTTGCAATCGTTAAAAAATTGTTCGAGCTCGGGTGTCCATGGAAATGGTTTTGCGCCCTTGCTGTTTGTTGCAGCAACTGCGTCAATTAATGGAGCCTGGTACTTGGCGGCATTGGGCAAGAATCTGCGGTAGTAGTTTACCATGCCCAGGAATCTGCGCACGCCTTGTACTGTCTTGGGGAGAGGGAAATCCATCAGTGCACGGATGCGATCTTCGGGTGGGTATGTGCCTGCAGCGTTAATGCGGTAACCCAAAAAGGTAACTTCGGCTGCGCCAAGAACGCACTTTGCTGGGTTGATGACCACTCCATACTCGTGCAGTCGACGGAACAGGAGCCTGAGGTGTTCAGCATGCTCTCTAGGGTCTTTTGAGTAAACAAGGATATCGTCCACGTATGCAAAACAGAAGCTAAATCCCCGTACCACTTCGTCAATGAACCTCTGAAAAGTCTGCCCAGCGTTTCGCAGGCCAAACGTCATGTAGGGGAATTCGAACAGGCCAAAAGGTGTAATTATGGCTGTTTTACAAATATCATCAGGGTTTACAGGAATTTGTTGATAGGCTTTAACTAAATCTAAAGTACTAAATACTGAGCATCCGGAAAGGTTCTGGCAAAAATCCCCTACATGACGGACGGGGTAGCGGTCCGGAATGGTGCGGGCGTTAAGAGCTCGAAAGTCCCCACATGGACGGTAAGTATCATCCTTTTTAGGTGCGAGGTGCAGTGGAGAGGACCATGCGCTGCTAGAAGGTCTAGCAGTGCCTACTCGAACCATCTCTTCAAATGCCTTGTGAGCTTCTCGGAGTTTTTGTGGAGCAAGACGACGTGGTCGTGCTGTCACTGGTGGACCATCGGTGGTGTTGATGAAATGTACTGTGGAGTGCTTCGGTTCTGTAGGAGCACCAGGAGGTCGTAAGATGCTGGGGAACTCGGACAGAATGTGTGCATATGGAGAGTCAGGTGATTGGATGACCTTAATACTGGGTTGGTCTATTGACGATAATTCAGTCACAGTAGACAACCCAGTTTTGTCGTCCCTTAATTTCCCGAGAGCACAGTCTGGTAGTAGATGATAATGGGCTAAAAAATCAGAGCCGATTATTGGAGTTCCAACTTCTGCAACTATGAATTTCCACGCAAAGTCACGTCTTAATCCTAAATTTAGTTTAAGCTCTACAATACCGAAAGTATTTATTTTGGAACCGTTTGCTGCTATAAGTTCATAAGGTAGTGGCTGCTTGTTACCTCGAATATCAGAGAACCGTCTAGGAAGGCAAGATAGATCGGATCCGGTGTCGATTAAAAATCGCCGGCCCGAATACCGATCTGTTACGAAAAGACGGCGACTTGCTAGGGAGCAGTCAGTGGTCGCCATTACTGACTGCTGTTGGGGTTTCCCTGAGGGGCAGAGTTAGACCAAGTGCAGGGTTGTAAGCATTTGGTCGCTTTTGAAGCAAACCGATCATGGTACCAGCATATTTGGTTGTTGTGAGAGCGTGTTGCAGATCGGGAACGACTGCGACTACGGTTATTGGTGCCACGGTGGTTGTTGCTTGCGGTTAACTGAGTTACTAATTGTGTAAGGTCTGCAACTTGTTTCTGGAGCAGAGATAAT
Organism: Agrotis puta; assembly: GCA_943136025.2. NCBI lineage: Eukaryota > Metazoa > Arthropoda > Insecta > Lepidoptera > Noctuidae > Agrotis > Agrotis puta. Next base: position 10,705,585 of record OW964178.2, read on the forward strand.
TGATCCCTAGTGTCATTATTTGCAGATGGTGCAGCCGTACTAGCTGCAATTTGTACCGGTTGTGAGCTGATTTCTTGCAGCTTGTCTGCTAAATCGCCCAGTTCTTCAAGGGATGTAAGGCTTTGTGCAACTAAAATCCCTTGGATGTGTTGAGGCAATCGATTCATCCAGATTGTCTTTAGAAGCTGCTCTGTAAAGGATGAACCCGCAAGAGCCCTGAGGTGACGCAGGAATGATGAGGGCTTTCTATCTCCCATCTCCTCTTTTTCCAGGAGCCTCTTAATTTTCTCATCATAAGAAACTGAGAAGCGAGATATAAGGGCTTTTTTCAGAGTAGAGTAAGGTTGCTCCTTAGGTGGTTCTGTAATTAAGTCCTCAACTTCAATTGCAGATTTTGTGTCGAGTTGACTGATGGCATAGTAATATTTTGTTGTCTCCTGTGTGATGCTATTAATATGAAATTGTGCCTCTAAACTTGCAAACCAAAGACCAGGTCGGTCGGGCCAGAAGGGAGGAACACGGATAGATACTCTATTTATTAAAATGTTTTGAGAGCTAGGTGTACAAGCGTTAGCTGACTGTCCACCACCAGTTTCGACCTCAGGGTCTAGGAAAATGTCTTTTCCCTCAGTAGCCATAGTGTTAATAATTGAAAATATTAGCAATAACAAACACGAACACACAACAATTGTTACAGCATTAATGTATAAAATGTATCGCAGGCAACCATATAACAAATTAATCACAGACAACAGGCAACTTGCTCATTCAAAAAATTATAAAAAGAACAGTGCAGAAATTATACATGCAACATCAGGTAAAATTGCAACATATGTAAGTATGTTAAGCTAAAACAGTGAAGTGTAAAGATTGTAAAAAAAAATGGATTGTAGCAGTATAACACCAGTATCATTTAGATTACACCAATTATGCAGAATTACTTTGAAACATGTGTAAGGACAGAGGACAAATAGTATTAAATTAAATATAAATTTCTCAGTTCAAGCGTTAGAATTATTAGAAGTTTCTGCCAAATAGTTCCAAATAAAAACCCGTTGAAGCACTGTTACTTTTGAGGGTAAGCTTTATTATAGTCCACAATATATTCCATGCAAAAGTTCAAACTTACAGGTTTTGGTGTCTCACCGTTCTTCAATGACACATAACGCAATATCTCCGACTCTGGAACGCGTCTGGTTTACGATTTCGAGTGATGACGTAGCGTCAAATGTCAAACTTCGCGCGTTAACTTCCAGTTTCTCCGAAAATCCGCACGTGAAAAAGTGGCGTTAGTATGTCGGAGAAAATTTGATTTAAAGTTTATATTTAAAAGTTTATATTTGGGAAACTTTACACCTTTTGCACTGATATACACTAAAACACTGGTCGCACTTTTGAAACTAGTATGTTAGCCGGCAAACTCGCATAATAGCTGGCGAGTTGGTAGATACTATCGCTGCCTCGATGAGTGCGGGCTGGATGCGCTGCATTGAACTGGAATCCAGGTCTTCTTGTTACCGACGTCCTACGCCGATGATGATTATCTTCGGACGTCGGTCGTCGTCGGGGTCACCAATTTAGGCGCGGGATAGCGCCCAGTTTGTTCAATGAAAGACCGATCCAGATAGTTTGTAATATGTATTGTAGATTCCACAAAGTGCTTTATAGTTTACACACAATATAACACGTCACGAGTACGGTCGTAAGAATATATATCCACGTTACAATAATGTGGATTATTCACCGCTTATTAATATACTTGATAATTTTGTTGTAATCCGACCGGTAACGACAAGTCTGATCAGCGGTGTGTGTGCATAGACAAAACATAACCATAGTGTTGTCACTATGGGTTATGTTTTGTACTACCATAGATAATATAAGGCGAAATTAGTTCGCCACAACATAATTGATACGGTTGATAGTACTTAGAAGGAAACGGTAATTATTTTTTATGTTCTTTGATCTGCTTCCTGATCTTATTAGTTTAACCATTTTACGGAAATAATTAAGTAGGTTATTGATTACTTTTGCACACGAGCAGACATATTTTGAACAATGCGTAAATCATCTACGTTACATGAACCTGTTCTATGACATATTTTGACGAAATTTTAGAATTTTAATTTGGCGAGAATCCATGGAGAAACAAATATGTCGTGTTATCCCTTGCACAGATGCACCATGTAAACATGACAGACAACAGAGGCCATTCACAAGATTGTATGTTATTTACAGCGTACTGGAAGTATTAAATGCGTATATTTTATGTAAAAACAGGAAACCAATGACTCGCCCCGGCTCCGCACGGGTGTTGTTTTATACATACATAAACCTTCTTGAATCATTCTATCTATTAAAAAAACCGCATCAAAATCCGTTGCGTAGTTTTAAAGATCTAAGCATACATAGGGACAGACAGACAGCGGGAATAGACTTTGATTTAGAATCTATCTATAAGTACTTATAATAAATCTGTAGAAGGGTCAATTCTGTACATTGAAAATATTGAAAAAATAAATAGCGGGGGTTGTTGCTGGATCAATACCAAACCCAAATATATGATTAAAAAAATTTTTGTCTGTCTGTCCGTCTGTCTGTCTGTCTGTCTGTTTGTGCAGGCATCACGTGAAAACTAACGGTTCGATTTCGATGAAACTTGGTATAATTATTCCTTATTATCCTGGGCATAACATAGGATACTTTTTATCCTGGAAAAATACGTAGAAAAAAAATCTTATTTTACAGTTTTATTTATAGATGTTGTTCTGTAGAACCGCGAACACACGTTGCATTACCCGCAGTGGATTCAGCGCCGTAATATTTATAAGATGTCATTGTCAGAGTTACTCAAAATAGGGAAATAAACCATCCACGCGAAGACCGACATCCGCGCGGACGGAGTCGCGGGCGGAAGCTAGTATGTAATAATGATGAAGAAGCGCCTCTAGTGTACGAACGAGGAACTATTTTCCCCTCAAATTTACGTCATAATTCCAGTTTACGTCATTAAAACGCGAAAAATCATCTGTGGTCCTTGTACACAGGAAGCCAACGTCCTCAAACTGTCTATTTAGTAACATTAGATAACGGGGAGCGACCTTGCGGTCGCACGCCCACAGCCTCCAGAGCTTTGCATAATCCTGGTAACTACACCACGCATAGAACTGTAACCCGTTATAATGTCGACTATGTGTAGACTTCTTGCTGTCATATTTAGTAACGGAATTCTCGAGATGTGCTGTGTTATCGTTAATGTGGATCATAATGTAAATGCGCTTGCGTCGTTGACATGCAGGTTACATGTTCCGAGTTTCAATTTACTTTTGTAGTAGTTTGGAAAAAGTTTAGATGTTTGTTGATTGTAGAAAAAAGAAACCTGTTAGAGACAAAAACAAGTCTAGTAACATGTTTACGTTGATGATCTTTTAAATGGTTGACTGAAACATACGTTTAGCTAGAGGTTGCTAGATCACGGCGTCCTTACCTACCGCATGACGCAGGTCCTCACCGGACACGGAAGTTTCGGGAGGTTCCTGTGTCTGATAGGGAGGGAAGAAACGCCTGGGTGTCACCACTGCGAGGATCGTCCGGAGGACACGGTGGAGCATACGGTGCAGGACTGCCCCGCTTGGGCAGAGCACCGCCGTGTCCTCACGACGGCGATAGGCGGAGACCTCTCGCGCCCGGCATTGGTCGAGGCCATGCTGCGGGGCGAGACGGAGTGGGAAGCGGTCGCCTCCTTCTGCGAAGCAGTCATGCTCGTGAAGGAGGAGGCGGGCCGCCTGAGGGAGAGGACAGCGTCCTCCCTCCACCCCAGCCGCAGTGGTAGACGCCCACGGCGTCGGACGTCGCAGGACGATCTCCGGCCACCGTAGGCGCGGGCATGCGGGCAGCGAGTAATGGGCGACTCGCTGTCCGACCATGGACCATGCCCGGGTCTACGGCGCGTTGTGTTCCACGCGCGCCTCAAAGAGTGTCAGCATAGTGACGGGGCCTGTAGAGGGCCAAAGCCTGCTGGGGTCGCGGGACCAAGGGATTACCGTGACCCCAGTACGTAAAGGGCTAGTGAAGGACACCGTGGATTTTAGTCAGTACAAGTCTGACAGTCCCTCCCGCCCTGCCCTGGGTGGGAGGACTCATTTGATGATTTTGCCACGATAAAAAAAAAAAAAAAAGAGGTTGCTAGATTTATTCCTGGTTTGATTTGGTTCTCAATTCAGTTTATTTGGCTATTCATCAGGAATGTGTGAGAAGCAGCCCGGATGGAATTCGTGGCTTGTTGTTGACATTAAAGCTAACCCCTCCCCCTCCAGAGGGTCAAAGCCTGCCAGGGTCGCGGGGCTTACGAATTACCGGGACCCCGGAACGTAAAGGGCTATTGAAGGACACCGTGGATTTTAGTCAGTACGAGTCTGACAGTCCTTCACGCTCTGCCCTGGGTGGGAGGACACACGATAAAAAAAAACAAGAGGCGTCGGCGAAAAAAAAAACCTCTATCGGGGAATCCAATATCTAACAAGAAATTTCGAGGAGATCAAATCAGAAATAAGTTCTTACAGTTATCAGAACTTCTAATAAGACATGATTTCTTTTTAAAAGGTATAACACCTTCAACTTCATCAATTTCATCCTCCATCCATCAACAACATGAAATAGAAAGCATGTAAGCTTATCTCAATTAATCGATCAACCGCACTTATCACTTGATCTAGGTAGCGAAATTGAAATATTCTAACTAGTGTCCATCCAGTAGTCGTGGTCACGTTACCAAGTAGAGACCACATTTTGAACATAAACAAGTCCCAATGCCAAGGAATAGACATTTACCTTAGCAGGCATAGCTAAATGTTTCCTGTGACATTGTACATGGTGTGGGTAGTATTAGCATGTATTGTAACTGTAAATTCAAACTGGCTTGCAGTGGTCCAGTCTAAATGTAATTTGCAACACGTGTGTCTCTGTCTTAGATAAAGACATTAGCATGTGTTGGTTTGGAACTAAGGTGCCCATAAATTAGTACTTAAGTTTTTTTTTATTTGTGCTGCAGAGTAAATCTTTCTGCTGATACGATAATATGTTTTACGCAATCATTAACTTACTAGGTAAACTAAGTTTAATCCTCCTTACTTAATTATCCCTTAATTGTAAAAGTTAACGAGATGGATGCATGGTTGTAGGTTTGTTACTTTCTCATACATACGATTCTTTTATCCTGGTTGGGGAAAAGCTAGTGTTAAGTAAAATAGCATAACGTGCATTTGTTACAAATTTTAGACTTGTTCTCAGTTCTTTGAATCTTATAATAATAGCATGGTCATGTATTGCAACATTCGTTTTATTTCATGTTTCAACTAATATATCTAAATTATCATACAAGCTAGTGAATGTGGTGTAACATGGAATACAAACGGCATTCATTAAAGTAATAGCCTTATGTGTATGCCGCAGCGGTGAGTTGTGGTCAGCGACAACAGTTTGCACTTCCGATGCGCAAACTTATATGAATGCTATCAAAGCAAAAGTTGGGAATTTACTTCCAAACTTTTAGTACAAATATTTGTAGAAATAAGACAGACGATAATGACAACATCTACTATTCGTATTTTTGTTACCTTCGCTTAAGATGAAACCATCGGACTTTTTTCCATAAAACTTCAGGGGGTATTATTCCACTATATGATACTGTACAAGTGTACATCCAAAGTTAAACATGATATCGTAAAATAACAAACGATTTCAAAGTTACGAGCTACCAAAGATTCGTTTTTATTGCTAATTTTAACACAACTGCCTAGTGTTGTCAACCTTTTCGCTTTGTCCCTGAAAGTTTATAGGCGCCCATTCTTAAATAATGTACGTACCTAGCCGTTTTTAAACACCCGACAATAAATCTGTCTGTCCATCGTCTGGCTAAGCCTTTAGAGTGTGTAGGAAGGGTTCGTGCATAAACATGGGGGCTAGCTAATGAAATAAAATACTAACGCCGACGTCGGAGGCGTCAACTCCTATTTCACTTAGCGAAGTCCGCCTACTCGCCGGAGAGATACATTGTGCAGTTGTGAGCACACCACGCCAAATAATAATAAATAATAATAATAATAAATATTCCACAACTATCACACAACGCCATCTAGTCCCAAGCTAAGCAGAGCTTGTGTTATGGGTACTAGACAACTGATAAACATACTTATATATTTCTAAATACATACATATTATAGATAAATTACACCCAGACACAGAACAAATGATCGTGCTTATCACACAAACATTTGTCCTGGGTGGGAATCGAACCCACGACCTCCGGCATAGCAGTCAGGGTCACTAACCACTAGACCAACAGGCCTGTCAAAAATATAAGTGGATATAATACCTTGACGTATTGTGTGTTGTGTTGATGTGTAGGGTCTGCATGAAAGGCTGCAGACGGCGCAAGTTTAATACTGTCAGCTTAATTCATGTCTCTAATATTATAAAGCTAAAGAATTTGATTGAACGCGCTTATCTCAGGAACTATACTCGTTGGAAATGGAAGACTACGTAGTCTTCCATTTCCAACGAGTTCCTATTGTTCGTAGCGTGATGTTATGTACGTACATAACATCACGCTACGAACAATAGGAGCCGAGCACCGGGGCAAGACCACTGGGAAACTGCTGGTAAAATATATTTTAGGCTAACCTAGTATATTGAAAACTAAGGTTCGTTATTTTGCACTAATCGCGAAGAGATGATTTTAGAAACTCAAGAGTAAAAAGAATGTAAAACTTCTAAAGAATCATACAGTATGTAATGTGGACAAGAGAAATTTTATACTGTTGGGAATAAAATTTGCTCCTCTTGCTACAAATTTTGAGTCCGAGTATTCTCAGACAGGAAGCTATCAGCCGTCAGTGCTCTCGGTTACATCGTGGACCTCCTTGGTTGCGTAATACGTAACATATTACTATAGGTACTCATAGGAATCTGCCCGAGTCACGAGCTCATTGCAAGCAACATTGTCATGTATTGTGGACCAAAGGTAGGCAAGGCAAGAAAAAATCTCCAAGATGACATCTAAATAAAATAAAAAAAACAGAAAAATAGAAACAGAAAGAACCTTTGCAAGTTTTATTCGGGATGTATGAACAGTTTATTGACAGTTTTCTAACTTACCACTCACAAGAAACACAATGGTGTTCTAACAAATTCAAACACAGCAAATACTGGATTGAATCGATGAGAATCAGTTCAAACGTTCGATTCCCAGATCAAGTAATCAATCACGCTTCAATAATGAAAGCTTAGTTAGCACTTCAATAGACATAGGACAAGAAAACTGACTCAAGAAGGTGGGACGAAGGCAACCAATGAATCGAATACAATCAAGATGAGGTTTTAATGTAGTTTTATAACTTTTCTCATGCAGCAACATAAGTATGGATATAATACTTATGTTAGTACCTCGGTTTGTACGTCTGCTGATTTCCAATTGTAATTTAGTCGGGCATTATAATACATTATGGCGGGCAATACGCAATAGCTATTTGCGAATTTAATTTCACGAGATTTACATATTTTTCTTTCTCCTCTTGCGGAATAGCAAGAGAGATTTCATGGTGTGAATTCTGCTTCCAAAATGAAGAGTGATAAGTAGAGTTTTTAAAGTGTTTAGTATTTTTCATTATTCGTACTCTGAAAGTAGGTCTTTACTTGTCAGATGAGCGAGTTGAAAGTTATGCATTGCAGTCCTAGGGAGAATCGCTTTCAACTGAGAGCTACCAAATAAAAAAAAAAATAGGTCTATTTTGACATTTCTATTGAATCATGTTCCCATTTTTATACAGCTAAAAAATTACAGCGCGATTTAAAATTAAAATAACGCAAAGTAAAGTATTAAGAAATATAATAAGTATTATGACTTTAATATAATTAAGTTTTAACTATTTCTCTAAAATAACATAGATTTTTTTCTTTACCTAGTATTTTGTGTTCCCTTTTTTACTTACCTTGTATTCGTAATGAAAAATACTTTACCTAGGGTAAATTACTTATTTAGTCCGTCGATCTATGAGCGCCCTCACTGGGTTACGGGCGCCAAACCCCCTCTCGGGACTAAATAAGTAACTTTCACACCTTGGATAACAATGTACTATTGTGGCATGGTTGACACAGTGGCTGAGCGTTCGACGTTTCCGGTTTGCATCGCTGGTTCGATTTCCACACGGAACAAATATTTGCATGGCCTTCAGATATTTGTTCCGAGTTTCGGAACAAATATCTGAAAAATGCTTTATAAAAAAAAGAAAATTTTATTTATCCAAAGTAAAGGCATAATCAAAATGCATTACCAAGACTAGTTATGCTAAGTCTGTCTCGAGTCATCTCATATATACTTGGCCATGTTATGTAAAAGAGACATTACTTTCTCGTGTACTTTTAGCACAAATGTTGTAATGTCTGCCATGACAGCCATGACGTTGTGCAGTGTAATAAAACAATTTTCAGTTATTATCAAGAAAGAGCCAAATGGAGGCCATTATTATGTGAAACGAGTGCTTGTTCCTAAATGCGCTGTTTATGGAAATGTTCCGTAAAAGAACATTAACCATTGATGCATTAAGGTGGGCTCCGACCATTATAAAGATAATATTATAGAAACAGATTATTTACAAAGTATAATGAGTGGTAGAATAAAATCTTACATTGTCTTGGTTTTGAAATGAACAATTTGTAATGGCTTTGTTGCTGAATAAATGTTTTATTTATCTTGGAATGAAAATAATATAAAAATAAGATGATTTTTATAATGCTGTTGTGATTAGGAAGTGTAAGATCTGAACACACTTTATGAATTGCAAAGATTAGGTCAAGGTAAGGTTACTTGAAATAGGTACTCGCATTCTTTGCTTAATATAAAACAAATCGCCTAAATTTATCTGTACACGTACGTGAATAACTTATGAATGTTTGAATCAAATTGGGTAGCTAATTCTTTTTTTATTGTGTTATTGTCAGAATAAAAAAAAATGTGGGAAAGACGTTTTAAGCTTGCGTAAAGCCGAAGAGGGCCCCAAATTTGATGTAAATATTGAGATTTAATTTATCGCTGATCACATCCCAAATTGTTAAAAAAACGTGAAGAATTTGGAGCCAACGTATTTCACAAGAGGTCCGTCTGAAATATTCGTTACATTACGATATTTTACTAATTTAAACGTGTACTTTGTTGTTGTCTTTAAACTACCGCACCTTATGAATACAGGTTTACATGTAAAAATCGCTACATTGACTTTCTTTGAACGTTGCTGGCCATTTTATGGTCTAACGCGGAATTACCATCATTACATTAATGGCTCATGCTTCGTGATATATTGTTATGGTATATTGACGTTCAAGAACTTTATTTACTTCCTATTGAATAGTGTAATGGCCTATGTATAAAGATAATAAGGGAGGTTATACGAGTAATCAGAAGGAGCGATGTAATCACATCTTACTACAATAGGCAATTTGACAGCCTCAATAAATTGCAAATCTAATTAGACCGTGCAAATCTAAGTTAGTTTTGTTTTGAAAAATATTGGACACGTATTTTTTTTTGTGAATTCAATGCATAATTTCAAAGATATAATGCATACGAGTTGTTTGATTTATAGGAAATCAATTTTAAATGATGTTCGAGTACTAGCCACCTGTCTATTAGATTGTTTCAAAAAGTAAGTTAATACAGTTGTTGGCGCAGAGGCTGAGTGATCGACGGCTGCGCTACGTGTTGCGGGTTTGATTCTAGCACGGAACATATTTAGAATAGAATAGAATAGAATAGAATAGTTCTTTATTTGCACAGAAAGTAGGTACAGGTTTCAGGTGTTAAGTTTAAAATTGTTCCAAATACTAACTACCTTAACTAAGGCATGCAAACAGTTTTCAAGCTATAGTAAAAAAAGACTGGCTCAATAAATATTATTAACACATTAAATCCAATCAATACAAGTTTACCATGTCCAGATGAAATTGACTAAATATTTGTATGATCTACATGTAGTTGTTCAGGATGTTTGTGTACGTGGGTTTAAATGTAACAGTATCCACGATACAGGAGAAATTCGTGATGTAAGACGTTTAATAAAAAACGAAAATAATTGGACAGTGGAAAAAATATGTTGGTAATAGTTATGTTTGTGTTAGTTAGCAAACAACTTTCAAACAGATTTTTTTGTTTACTACGAGTATCATTAAACGTTATCTAAATTTACTCACATAATACTAAAACAATAAGATTACATTATCTCCAGAGTTTGATAACAAACAATACTATCAGACCTCTGCCTTTGTTTACGAATGCTCCGCTAATGTGGTTCACTCCATTCAATAGTAAATGTTGTAGTATAATAAATGCAAGGCATCCGGGTTCGTCAAGCTATCCAGCCCGCGCACCTAAACTGTACCTACCGACCTAGGTATCCTAACGCCGTTCCTAGGTCGACGACCCTTCCTAGCCTCGGAGGCGGTAGATTCGCAGGATACGATAAATTTCAATAGTGCATTGACTGCATGTACCCGGTCCAGTCTGGATAGACAGCCACTGCAACGCAAAATCATGTTCATTAATGTCTAATCTGAATGTTCAAGGAACTCTGTAGTTGAATGATGTCTTTTAAATTAGAAATTGACTATAATAACTTAGTTTAGCAAAGTATCATTTCAAAGTGTGACAACAAAAGGGCTCTCACTTTTTATTGCCAGCCTTTCTCAAACGAAACAATCCGCGAAACGTAAAAACTTTTCTTTTTGTATTGACCGGGAGATCCGAAGATGACGTTCTGGGTCTAAAACGGCGACTTTAAGCAATTTTCCTAATGATTCACTTCGTCAATTTTCAGTAATGTTACTGGCTATTCCTTTATTATTCATTCATAATTCTGAACATTGCTAAGGGGCCGTTTTAGACCCTCTGGTAGTCTAAACCGAGATCGCAATTCTCAGCCGGTGGAACGCAATCAAGCATGACTTGACCATTAGCGCCGTGTCATTGGAACTTTGATGTGTTTATTCAATCGCTGTAAATGTCCTCTAAGGCTGTATAAGTGCTGTACTGCAAAGAGAGAAGCAAATACTGCAAAGCCGCAAAATAATACTTAGTATACACAAACGGGTAAAGTTTACAGAGAGGTAAAAGTAATAGTTTAACAAGCCTTAGCTTTCGTTTAAAAGCTGCTAGTTGAATTATACGATCTTGTATTAGTTGTGCAGCCAACTACCCTGGTTTTATGGCGACCAATAGAGTCATGTCAAGTTGTAAACTGCCTGTTTCGTAAATTTTATGCTCTATGCCTAAGCTTGGAGTGAAGGCATCTCTGCCGGGTGTCTGCCATTTACGTGCTCAGTGCTCGCATGCCGTCTGCATCATTACAGCGATTGTTAGTGCACTATTGTAAACTGGGCTGGTTTTTTGTAGCGTGTAGTTAAAAGCGTTGTCTAACAACGACATTTACGGCGGTTGTCTGCTATAATAAAATTAAGTTTAATGCCGACTCTAAATGCAAGGGCTAATATAACTCGACGCGAATTCGTTATTATTATAATAAGAGAATAAGACTTTTATTTCTTTTACATTTTGATGATTTTATGATCTTTTATAGTATGACAAATTGGAAATGGATGTAAGTACCTAAGGATGTTGATGACGTTGCTGTTTTTATTTTAAGTGCAATAAAGATGAAACAACGTTATTCATTATAAATGAATTCCAACCAACTCATTTTGAGTTGCATTAGCTTGGCAATTATTATTTATTCTTTGTTCTTTATGCAAATTGCTATAAAAATATAAAGCTGCAAAAATACGCACATGTTTTGAAGGACCCTAATTATAACGAATTTAATTTGCATTTTACACAAAACTTGTTAAATGTTCAAGGAACTGCCGACAACAATGTAATTATGTTATTATGTGGAATTACGGAGCTGTGAGGATGAACTTCTGAGTAATATCTGAAGGAGACAATTGTCGGGAGCTCGGAAGCGGCGTGCTGCGCAGGCGCACGTCTCGTCGCCTGTGTAGCTCTCGGGACGTGATATGTCGCTCATTAGCGTTTTTGCTGTAATTATTCCACATGATGTGTTTCGTATTTCAAGCTAATTAAATATATGAATTATGAAAAATGTGACTTTTCTTATATGGCACTTTCGAATTAATTCCCGAAAGGTTTAAAATTTTGTGAGCCTAATGTAGTAGAAAACGTGCGTATTCTTACTGGAAAGACACAATTACTCTCTCCTCTTCTTCTATATAGATTCATAAGTAATCATTTTTGTAAGATTGATTATTCCATTGTGACATTGCAGGCACAAACCCATTTGTTCTTCCTCGGCCGTACTATGATGTATAGCAGCTTCAGTTTCAAAATCGTTCAATATGGAATATTCGTTTTATCATGAATTTAATCTACGTAGGAGCTGAGATTGCATCCAGTCTGCCAGGTTTATCGTACGTCATTTTCTTATAATTTAGTACTAGCTACTTCGAACATCGAAGTTTGTCATGCGGGAATTCCATCACTCTTGATTCAACTTTATCACATTAAACGAAGATTGGAATTAGCATAAAGGGTGTCTTTTCAAAATATCGTCCTAAGAAATATTAATAGGGATGTGTCAATGGAGGTAAGAAAGATAATTTAGTACTTGTAGCGGGAGACACTTGGTATTCAGTGCGAAAGCCTGACTCAAGTCTGCGTCGTAAATCAATCATTGATTGGATATGAATGATGCGATAGCTTCTATTTATATTGGTACTGTTACTTGCATAAATAATACAGGATATATGGATGTGACGTATAATAGATAAAGCGTCCATTATAATTTTAATGATGTAATTTGACGACATCACTATTGTTTGTTTTTTAAATTCTTTCGAGTTTTTATAAGCGCCTGTGTGTTTTCAGTTTATTTATTTTATTACTGCAACACTGGTTATATTAATTTTTTCAGGGCATGCTTATCTTTAGAGATAATATGGTTTTAAAAAATTTCATAATTCATATATTTTCAGGGATGTCTATTTGGCACCACGTCACATGAGTGGCGTCATTGTGAACAAAAGGAAAAGTCTAGTGTATCCCTTAGGAATAGTCTTTAACTTCCGATAGTCCAACTTCCCTCAAAGTTATTCCATGTTCTTACCAAAAGCAGGAATTTCTCGGAGATTCACAGTTATGCCTTTGTTAAACAGACAGGCGAGTCCGAAGCGATAACGAACCGATACGAGACGTCAGTCCGATAGTTCTGTCACGCTATCGGAACGCTTTCGCTTGTCTATGTTACTGGATTCAAACAATTCCATACATTACAAATAAAAACGCCTCGCTTCGCATTCGCCACGCCTGTCTGTTTGACAAAGGCTTTAATCTTTTACAAGTATTTGTCTTCATCATAAACGTCATTTGACATATTATTAGTTTTATTAAGTATTCATCGTTAGAACTTTGAATTATATATACCATATTTGAGTTTTTAATTTTTTATAATTGCGCTTTTCCATTATACAAGTTGCATATTGTATGCAACTTGAACAAACCTGCATACAAGTTGCAAGTAGGTAGTTTGAACTTTAGATTGTGTTTTCAATTTAAGCAACTTTTATACAAATGCCAATGTGGCATCATACTTATATGCAAGACTTGTCTAATGGAAACACGCCTTACAATCTGAAGAGTGTTAGTGACCTTATGATTGTGAACTTAAAAACTTATAATCCTAAACGTGTACATACATTTATATTAGCCTATTAGGTATTACAATTCAAATCTAATACAGAAATCGCTAGGCAAAAGACCGGCCACCTATAACGCGGCACGTCGATGCATAGATTACGGAACATTCATCATCGATGACTGACACACCATTAATGTGGCAACCCCAAGCTTTCCCCACGCAGCTACAACTATTTTAATGATGCCCAGGTGAAACTCCAGGAATGATTATCTTGTTAATAATGCTGGAGCGAAGGACTATAAATTTTCTAATACCATTTTAGACGTAATAGCTATGAGGATGTCTGAGAATTGCTTGTTAAGATCAAATAAGGCAGAAAGAGGCTATACGTCTTGGTAGTCAACATTAATTCTCTTTTAAATGTTTTATTGAAAGCTAGGTCTGTTTTTTATCCCTCTTTCTTCAGTTTTTATTCGTCAAAGTATTCTTGTTAAGTCCAAGTAAATCCTTGCTTTTTCCATTACGTGAGCAAAGAGATTGCATCAGTAAGTTGATTGTGAATCACTGCTACTTGTGCCCTGCCCTAAGTGGGTGCATTCGTCGGCACACAAGAGCCCTTGCTCATGCTAATGCATCGAATGACATCACTAAAATGCAAAGCATCGTAATTGTAATGGCCACCACTGACACCGCACTATCTACCATCGCGCTCAGTAAGTGGACTGATCCTATCGACTTCTGGACAATGAGCCACATCACTACCGGCTCTTACATTATCGATATATTGCCAGTATTGTCTCACATATCGATCTTATCATTTATTTATATGTGTTTCTGAACATTGACAGGTTCACATTCTTATTCATCATTAACTTGCTAGATCCTCATTTAAAGTACCTGAATGCTATTTTCGAAATACCAAATGACAGTCTATCGACTGCGTTCATCTCTGACATCTAATTTGTATAAGATCTCCACGTCTAACCGTCCATTTGAGTCGCATGATTGACGGGTGTCGAATGAAACACGTTTCAATTCCATAAATACCGTTCGGATGTAGTTTGATGATGGCAGTGATGCTGATTACACCATTTGTACCTCGATGATTGATAACTTCCAAGCGAACGACACCTAAGCTAGCCCATCGACTGTTATTTACTCCTTGTATACTTATTTTCTGTATCCACAAGCCGCGTCAAGAATCAAGACGCATTAAAGTCTGCAATACAAAAGGGTATAAATTAACTTCCAGTTCAGTCCTAAATAAACAAAGTAAATTGAATATAGTATTTTAAATTCAATCGCTGTTTTATCGTGCATCTGCAAAAGTAACGAGTGTTTAATTTTCGCGGTCGTCGGGAGCCGCAATAAAAACGTTTCGCTATTGAATGGAAGCGCGTAGGTAGGCGGTAGTAATTGATTACCGTGGCGAACACGGTATCAGCTTATCGCTCCATCGGAACGTACGCACAATGTCCAATAAACTAGGTGATGTTATCTGTCGTTGTAAATGAATCAGTTCAGCTCGAAACTCTAGACGAGGGATGAGGTGACGGCTTTACTCGCTCAAATACTACAGACAGCCAGTTCATCTTATTGTTCCGTTCGAGTTTATTACTGACCTTTGGCGGAATATATTTCGTATCCAGTTGCATGAACGGTCGTTACGAATCACTGAGTAGTTGAATAATGCTTACTTACTATTCTGATGTTTCTTTTGTACTGGTTTGAAGGGATCCAGATTTATTCCCCTCGGTGTATGAAATGCTATAAATTCTTTACTATTGCATAATGCATGCTCCAGTTTATAGAACGAGCTTATAAAATGTTAATGTATCCCTAAATGATTTTGACGCCTTAATTCAATGAAATAAATAAGGGTAACGTACCTCTTTTTACACCGTATGTAAAGATAAAGTGATCGTTAAACTTCAATAAATTCCCGGAGCTTTACTGACATTTAAATCGCACTTCGACTGAGAAGCTTTTTATGTTGATTATTGTGATTTTAGTGTTATTTTACATTCTGGAGGTAAACATGATAATAACATGTAGCTGGTGTGAGGATATTTGTTCGGCGAGCGTCCAGCGCGATCGAGGTGCGTAAAGTGTAATCCTAGAGACATATACGAGGGCATTACGTGAGGCGGGCAGCGAGCGCCAACGTGTGGTGTGCGTCACAACGACGTACTATTTACGATTAGATATGCAAAAATAAAAGTAAGAAGAATTTTTATTCAACTTTTAATCCAGTCTTTATAAACATAAAATACAGAACGAAAGAACTCGGATTGTGAATTAATCCGTTAAACCGAATTCGGAAAACATAAAAGGGAAACAAAAGGGTTTTAAAAAAGCTCGTAACGGATAAACGTTAATAAAGATTTGCATTTCGGTAAAGAGATTTTGTAGCTGACTTCTCGGTAAAGATACGGATGTTGCTTGGGCTGGTTACTTTTTATTTTTATATACCTGTAGTCCAGATGGAAAGATGAGGACTAAGATGGAACGAGATCACCAAGAAGGAAACTGGAACTCTTGCGTACCGGAACACAGTACCTTAATACTGTTTGGCGCCGAACTCCGTCAGGATGGTAGTTGCAAATCAGGCGGGCTGACTCAGAAGGGACTGAAACTCCCGCGCACCCATGAAACACAATAAATACTGTTTTGCTCTCAGACAAAATGGTGGTCACAAACCAGGCGGCCTGGGTCTTATCAGGTAACCGTGAGCCTGGAACTTAAAGGGTTATTGAAGGATCACCGTGGATTTTAGACAGTACAAGTCTGACAGTCCTTCCCGTCCAGACCTGGGTGGGAGGACTCATTTGAAGATTTTACCGCGATTAAAAAATCCAGGTGGTGTCGGCGAGGCCTACCAGCACCTGTTAAATAAAGGAGTTTCCGACATGTGAGCATTTACCGTATAATCCTGGTGAAGTTTGATAGACCGTAGCGTCACGTAGCATCTGGATAATGCGGCAGTGTGGACACGTCATTATAACCACATTACCGATTTATTTCGTCACACACGACTAGGTATCTCCCAACGTTACTTTTTTGCTTGACTGAGCACAGATCCATCATACGTGAATTGGTAAATTATTAACATTTACGCAAAATGGGTGGTCTTTTTTTTAAACGTTGCCCTGCAATAGAATTTTCTCCTGTATTGTGGGTGCGTTTACAAACATGGAAACTTATATACACAAACACCAGGACCCGAAACAACTTCTCGTCGATCATAAAAATATTTGTTTCGTGCGGGAATCGAACCTACGACACGCTGCGTAGAAGTCGATTGCTCAGCCACTGCGCCAAGCCTGGGGTCATCAAATTTTCTCCCCCTGTAAAAAAGTCTGTGCTTACCAAAATTCATCAAAATGATTCCAGCAGTTTGGGCGATATAGTGTAAGAAACATACAAACTTACTTTCGTATTTATTGGAATAATTATAGTTAGGATGTGCCTCCTGGCACTAGGCATAGTAATTTCCGGGCAACATTAGACCACATCCTCTGCAGCGTGCAGCTGAGCATCGTAAACGGTGAGCAAGATTTATTGCTAGGTTATAGAGTAACTTCGTATTATTCAGAATAGTCAATATTGAGATACTATAGCCACACAGCTAATACTTTCTTAATTTCGTTTTTTTTTAATAATGCCTCACTTTAGGAATTTAGTTTTGTATCGTGTGGATTTTTACAAACATTGAAACTGAAAATAAACATGTACTTCATACAAATATTGGTTCTGTAAGGGAATCGAACGCAACGCAGTATCGAATCGCTCAGTTACTGCACCAATGGTACCATATTGTCTAATTATATCCCATTAAGTATTATTAATGCTCTGTTTTTTCATCAGCGTAAAGACAGGAATGACCAGATATGTGGGGTAGACTTTCTAGATGTGAAAAACGAACCTCCTTGTACGAGTATACTCTATTTAAACAAAAACTCGAAGACAGATGAGATTCCTCCAAGCAGAATTTTTGCCATCCACATCTAACATTCCATATTTATCTAAATCAAAACTCTGATGTCCATTTATGGCTCATCCGTGGGACAAAGCCATCAATCGTCATACATCTGATGCCTTCATAGCCATCTTTATAAATATTTACGGAATGTTTTTTGCATGTAGTACAGGCATGAGCACCAATATGTATAAGGAATGTTTATTTCCACGTCCAAAATTAATTGTAATTATGGAGTAGTTATCTAAAATCGTTTAATAATTGTGGTTGCAAAATACTTTGTTGGAAACAACATGCAATGTAATCAATAAAATTGGAAACAAGTGAGTATAGCTACATCTAATAAAACCGGAAACGGACCCCTACATGTTATGTAGTAGGTGAAAGAGGCGGCAGATGATGATGATAATAGTGTAAGGTAAGATGGTGCAACGATCTGCCTGTCTAACTTTTACAACCCAGTAGCTGGGTGATAGGATACCCCTTAGTAAGACTGGTTGTCAGACTTTCGAGCTTCTAATAAAGACTATCAAAAATCTACGTATGACCTCCGGGATCAACTAAAGCTTTACGTACTTTCCGAGGCACGGGGGGAACTCGATATGATAAATGGTCAGCCATCCACAGACCAACTTCGGCAAGCGTGGCTTATCCGACTTGTCCGCTATTTTTTTTTCTTTTCTTGTCGGGTCCAAGACAGTTAAATTCATTCTTCGGGAGACGTCGAGCTGTCGAGCTTCATTGTCTCGTTCGGTTGTTAATATTTAGCTATAAATTCCCAAAAACGTGGTGACATATTTGTACAGTTAACATATAAGTGGTCGTGACTGTACTTTGAAGCACGTGCCAGTGGCGTACAGCTCTATATTTTAAAATACTTATCTGTAATCCTACCATATTGGGATCGTCCAGCGTTTTGCATAATACATGCATTTGATCGTGTGGAGTTTAGTGGCTCAGCTTATTTATGTACACATTCTATGTGCTGCCAGTGTTGCTGTAGTATAGTGATTTTATGTTTGCTTACAAATGCAATTTTAAAACGTAAAGTTGAATTTTTATGATGGTATTAGGATATAGGAAAATGTGGGGCTCTAGTTGTTCATTTTATTTTAGAGTGAATTTATCTCCGAGTTGTAACCTTGTTCAACTGCTATGTGTAATTTTGAGCGTTTTTGTTAAAAAAGGTGTATTTCATAACACGAAAATGTTTGAAAAGTTATTAATTTCTTTATCATGTGATTCATTTCCTTTTTAGAACAGTGTCATTTAGGATAAATGCATTTAACATGTTGACGAGTTTACGAATACTTATGTATAGTCTTCTTTAAAAGCTTCAACAGTCTTTTCGATTATATTAACTTTCAACATCTATTTGAATATGCTGTAGTTCATATACAAACAGCCAGCTCCGGAACAACTAGCAATAGGTCAAACAAATATTTGTTACATGTGGGAATCAAAACGACACGTAGCTTAACAATTATTCAACCACTGCGAAAGTCATTTTATAGCACAAAGTGGTTGAATGAAGATTAAAAAAAAAAATGAAACGACAATTCTCAGATAGCATTTATTCCGGTGCAGATGGCGTGAGCGAGGGCGCGCGTGAGGTGGCTTCGCAGGCGCAGCGCGGTGCGGTCGATGCGCGCGCGCCGCCCGTACCGCGCGCACTCGACCACCACCGTCGTGTTGCACGACTCCTGCAAACGTGATTATAACTTCACAACATGCCCTTATTTATTAGAGAAATATTTGAAAACGTGAGCTAAATATCCCTCGGTATTGCTGGTACTGTTATTTGTGGACACGGTGGAATTCTGAACTGCAGCCTCTTCTAATACAGCTGACTAGTTTGGTTTAGTTCAGGACAGTATTTCAACATTAGCTATGTTATAAAAAAAGATGTCTTGGGTAATTGATTTATTACAGCTTTAAATAGTAAAGCTTGAAACTTAGGGGAGGATGTTCTTTTTGATTCCGAACATAAAATCCTTACAGATTTTTTTATTTTAAATTCCATAAATCCTTTCTCAGTTGCTACTGAAATTCTATCTACAATAAGCTGATGAAATGTCACAAAGTAATAAATTGATATTTTACTAAAAAAAAGTGTCAGTTTTTTTAAATTATATCGCTAAATGGAAAAAAGGAAAATCCGAACTGAATTACAATTAAAGTGAACGCTAGCAAAGTAATCGTTCCGATACATTTTAATTAGGTAGGATTTCCTTCTTGGAAAACTGACTTTTCTCTCGTGTGAAGCAATTAGCACATTAATTACCTACTACTCGTAGACAAAGGCGAAAGTAATGAAATAGTACTTAATTTCTGTTCTCACCTTATAATGATTGAGTTGCACTTCACTAAAGGGCGCTGACCAGCCAACAGACCCTGACGCCCCCAGGCTCTTCAAAGGGTAATGGTTGAATGCTGTAAGAACCTTTCTAGTCAACATCCAACTCTTGCTGTAGTATCCTATAGGACTGATCACCGCCGAACTGACTACGTGTTTTGCTAATTTAGGAGTAGGCAATTTCCTACCACATCTAGATTTGTACTTCTCATATAGCACTTCATCTTCATCATTATCATCTATGACTTCATTGCTTATATTATTTGTATCTACTATTAATTCTATTTCATCTACATCTAAATTAGTAGGATTTTTGATCCGTACATCGTCTCTTTTGACGTAGACTTTACTCTTTATTCCTCTGCTATTCATGCTGTATTTATCAATATCTTGCATGAAGTCAAAGAAAAATACGTTTTGTATCATTATAGAAGAACGGTCTGAAGACTTCCAACCGTACTTATTTAGACGATTGAGTAACTCTTGCCACGTATCTGCAATTTTTGGCAAAACAACTTCGTCAATGTCTAGTGGAACAATAAACTCTGATTCTTTTATATTTCTATATAAACAATCATTATAAGTTATAATATGATCTCTCCTTCGTTGCCAAAGAGATCTACCCGACTTATGCTTAATAGGAACATGGAATAATCTAACAAGACCCTTATCTTGATAATGCAGTAGAATTCTCTTGGTCTCTTCAGTGACTTCATCTACATATATATCTATTAAATCTACACCAAGTATTTTATTGATTTCAATCCATTCAACTAAGCTTTGTGATATATCTTTATCAAAGTTCATGTCTTTGACACAAATTGTGAACGTTCTTGTACTTTTATTGTTTCCTTTATCAGGTTCCAATCGGAAAGCATTCGTGGGGTCATTACAGGGCTCTGTTACGACTGATACTACTGAAGGGCCATAAAGCGGTTCAGTTAGAGGGCAAGACAGTAGCAACGGGGTATCAACTTCTGATAACGTAATGTCCCACTTGTGCCACCATATTTCCAAAGGCTTCGCTGCGACAACTTCGACTGTATCTTCAATTAAGTCTCCGTTTCTTGAACGTGTTTGACAGTACAGCGTATCTTCTGTTGAATAATTGCGTCCTGTTAAAGAAATATAAATATTAATAAAGTACTAGAAACTTGAAAATATTTGTACCTACAATTGATTCTAAAGATAGAGCAAACGGAGATAAATATAATAATTATCATGAGAAAATAAAATGAACCTACAGTTAAGTGAGATGTGAGTGAACGGAAAGTGCTCACCGGCACCGTTTCAACCATCTTCCCGACACTCATAATTTATATAGAGAAACTCCATTACTTGGACTTATATAATAGTAATTTGTTGAAATGATTTCCTCGGGTACATTTGCGGTGCTTCGCGAGGAACTGTCATTAAAACGGTGCTTCAATTACAGGCGTGCCTGATCAGGATGGAACGCCTTCCTAGTGGAGACGGCGACGAAGGCAATTCCCTTTTTGTTGAGCTAACGTTTTTATAAGTGAATGGGCTTAACAGTTGTTTTGATTTTTATAAGGTAGTCTTAAAGTTTAGAGCCTATCACATGAATCGCTAAAAAGGTAATGGGCGCTTCAAAGGTACCTAATGGTTTCTTATTAAATAGGTTGCAACATTCTTGAATCGGAATAACTGCACTGTAAAAAGTTTATTATTTCAAACAAATTTAAAATAAAACGGTTAAGTAACAAATGAGTTGAAAGCCAACCACTGAATTCAATAGGCACGTTTATTTTCAACCGCAAAAGGGAGCTATAAAATCGACAAACAATCTTTCCAAACCAAATACAAAACGTAAAAGCGAAAGGCAGCGGGAAGGGCCAGTGTTTAATCCGTCTCTCATTCCTCACCACAACATAGGAGTTGGGTGGGTTTATCTCGGTCGGGAAGGAATTTACACGACGCGTACGCTCGCCTCCAGTGACAAATGAGTGTGAGCTTATCGGGCCGAGCACTGTCGCCGGCCAGCACTTTCCATCCGAGCTTTTGTTACTTTAAATCCTTTAATGTGTTACAAAAATACATCTACAAATTGTACTTAATACTAGCACCATTTTAATGAGACATCGTACGTGACTTATTGGTAGCACACATTTTAAAACAAAAAAATCTCCTCCCTTGATTAAGTTGCGAACGTTGCGGCTTTTTGTTTTGTACGCACAGAAAATAAGGACTGGCGATCGGCTATCACAGACTCCAGTAATTATGGCGTTGGTTTATCAGTACTTGAGATTTCACTGATGTCTTTATTGACCGAGATTATTTTGTTTACCTGACTTTTATTTATATTTTCTATAAAAGCGGGCGAGGTAGTAAAATCTTTAGTAAGCTGTCTGTTCGTGCTGGTCTTCAGAATTACTGGACGGATTTGGATAGTTTTCACATAAATGTGGATTATAGAGGACAGCAAATGCTGTTTGTAAAAGATAATAACAAGTTGTGAAGTAAAAACGCCCAGGGTGTGAAATTATGGGGCGTGTTAAATAAATTCTGCATTGTCCGACATATTCGCGCATGCGTGTTTATGTCATAAAATTTTATGTAGATAAATTTATTTTAAAATTGATTCCCAAGAAACTAGTGTGGTTTGCATATTTAAATATGTGTTTAGGGTAAATTTATATAATCGTGTTGAATCGTTAGGGGAACGTATGAGTAGGAAGAATATAATTACATGCGTATGCGCAGGCAGGCCGGACAGGAGCGCTCGCGGCGACGCGCGTGCGATCCACACAAACAAATATAAATTAATTGCTGATTAAGTTTCTTTAAAAATTTAAACTTTGAAAAGCTTTAAATTGCTGTTTGGGTCCAGAGGAGATAGCATCTTGTAAACAAGAAGGAATGCAAAATCTGATGGGAAAAGTAAAAACTTAACAAATATGGTTGGAACACATTTGATATCTTAAATAGTTCGTGTGCTCTTTTAGATTTCTTACGTCTAAAGCATTTGCATTTACGTATCAAATATCATAAATTGAGCATTGCATGTGGGCTTGATTCAAGTTATATACTTACCAGTTTTCTATACTATGATTATAGAGACTAATTGCGAAAAAATGGCGACGCGTGGAACTTGAATAATTCATGGCGTACGTAACTTTTAATTAAGTGTCACTAACCCTTTGAATGACGACGTCCCGTCGACTAAGAGGGCGCTTATTTTTGCTGCGGTCATAAAATCTTGCATTAAGACTAGTACTACCGCAAATTAGATGCATCGTGTACGTAACAGATTATGTAAGTGCTGGGAAGCGGTTATTACATAACTTGCTTAGTTAGTGGTTAAGTTATTATTTAAGTGTGTTTAAGTGTTTCCTAGTGATTCATGGAAACATTTAATCTATAATGTTTTCATAAAGTTGAAGATATTGTTTGGTTGAACACGCTAATCACAGGTTTGAATAAAAATAATAATAATTTTGCACAGTCCATTTATCGACGAAGGCTACGACCAATAGAAGCAGAGCAGTGGGGAACAGCTAGTATCCACATATTTGTCGATGTGGGTACACCCAATTCACGAAGCCCACTGTACCTTAATTTTGCAGTAGTAGACGCCCACGACGACCGACGTCGCCAGACGATCTCGGCCACCGAAGCCGCGGGCATGCGGACAGCGAGTAATGGGCAACTTGCTGTCCGACCATGGACCATGCCCGGGTCGACAGCGCGTTGTGTTCCACGCGTGTCTCAAAGAGTGTCAGCAAAATGACGGGCTCTAGAGAGCCAAAGCCTGCCGGAGTCGCGGGACTGTACGAATTACCGTGACCCCGGAACGTAAATGGCTATTGAAGGACACCGTGGATTTTAGTCAGTTCAGTACGAGTCTGACAGTCCCTCCCGCTGTGCCCTGGGTGGGAGGACTCATTTGATGTTAAATGTTTTAATTTTGTTTTGTAAATGAGTAACTTTAGAATACATAATAAGTGAAAGTTCAGTTTAACGTTCAGCTCGACAGATGGCGTTACTTTCTAGTTAGTCGCGATACTATGTTATCAACAAAATGTAAAACTAATTAATGAATCATTATTAATCAATCGAAAATAGTATGTGGAAGGATATGGGAAGGTCTTTGCCCAGCAGTGGGATAACAAAGGCTAATAAAAAAAAATCTTTTATAGTGATCTGACACTATCTATTTCTTATTTTATAACAAGACCCAATTGTTCAACTTTTGTTCGATCCTTTAGATTCTTAGACATCAAAAGTAAATCAATTCAGCTGCGTACCGTGAAAGGTAGCGAGAATGCGCACGTAGCGTTGGGGGGCTCGGTCGTCGTAGTACGCAGCGTACAGCGATACGCGCGTACCGGCTACTTGCTGCCACTCTTGCTCACTATGTCGTTCACCACGCCAACTGCGGTCCTGCAACAATGACACAACATTTTGATGACTACATATTGAAATACCCTACTTATCGGAATGGATTCTCCATTCATAGAATCGAATAGATCATATTTTTTTGAACATCCATATAGTGAAGATATAGAACATATAGTGAAGAACATGCATGCAGTCATAGTGCACCGCAAAGCAATTTTTTTTTTAAACTGTGTCCCTCTATAGGAATTTCTCCTGTTTCTTGGGATTTGTGGGTGCGTTGCGTTTGCAGACATATGCGTGTGTAGGCATGGGAATTCCCATGCCTACACAAACATCCAGACCCGGAAAAACCAATTAATTTTTATTGGTTAACTGGGCCCAAACACAAACTTAAAAGAAATAAAAAAATAAACTATTGTTTCAAAGAACCAGTTTACTGTGACCTAAAATGTTTTTTAAACGTTTAAGTTATGACCGGATGACGTTAAAATTATTTTAATTGAACATTAAGCATTCAAAGGGCAGTTCATGTGACACCGTGACACACTCGCGACTCACGCGCACATTGTAAATATTTATAATGTAAGTACATGTAAATATGGTAGTCTATATGTATGTACATGCCCTATATCGGGTTCACTGTACTGTAAACCTCGTTGGTGCAGTGGCTGTAAGCGCAACTGCTTATGATGAAGTCCTGGGTTCGAATCCCAGGTCAGGTAAATTGTTATTGTGTTTTTTCATCCGGAATTTCCCAGTAGGAGTAGTTCTGTTCACGGTTGATGGCATTAAGCTAGCCCTTTGTAACATGAGTCTTAAATATTACTGGCATTTTTTGTAAACCTTTTAAAAAACCGCCTATAAAAAAGCATAGTTCAGTCGAACCCTTTTTTGGAGTGTAAAAATACATATCGAATTGACATGCATGAAAGTTTGAATCGTCTTTTTTTTCGTCTGTATAACATCATGAAATGTGTCCTCCCGTAGATGGAGTTAAAGGACGGTCAGACTTAGTGAATAAAAACAAGCCTTTTCCTCTAGTTAACCTTTGCGTTCCCCCGTCACTCTTCTGCCTAACCCACCCATAATCAATGATGTAGACAAGTGACCAGCTGACCTAAGACTCCCATCTTCTGTTAGAGTATACCTACCCTACATGGTCTGTATACAGTTCATTGCGCTGTAAACCGTCAGTGTGTAAGCACAAGTGTTATCTTTCGAGTATTCCTAATAACCTACTTTGCATTAACAGGTGTAATATGGTAGGTCTATAAAATGATACTGTTAGGGAAGACACTTAGGACCAAGCCGTTTGATTAGTATTCTAATTAGCATAAGGGCGGCCGTTTAACTGATTAGAGTTATAATTAAAAATAACTAGAATTTTCTTTAAAATGTTTTTACAGTTAGAAATTGTTAGTTAAATAGCCTAAAATAGGTATGAAACTTGGGTTTAGACATAATAGTGATTTTTATTATATAAATGGCTATTTTACTAAAACAAAAACTAAGTATAATTTTAACTTACTAATTAGTTCGATACATAGATTAACAAAAAATATCTGACCCGTATTTTTTCTTTTGTTATGTAACACAAAATTGACGAAGATACAACTCTTCTAAAAATCACAAAACATCACTATAATTTTACACGTCGGTTTAATTTTACACTCTCGAATTTCGAAGCGTTGATCTTTGTTAATATTCAATCATTTAAAAAACAAAAAATAAGTGTTCATTAGTTTTTAATACTCTTACTGACAGACTAAATAGATTTTTAGTTTAATTATACAGTTAACTAATAATATATTATTTCGAAACCGATTTATAAGGGGTAACCTACCGAAGTACCGAGCCTGCGGAGGCTACTCAGTGCCTAAAGCTCACAACTATTTTTTTTATTTTTTTGTAAACTCAAGATCAATGGTCGCGGGACTACTACGAATTACCGTGACCCCGGAATGTAAAGGGCTATTGAAGGACACCGTGGATTTTAGTCAGTACGAGTCTGACAGTCCCTCCCGCTCTGCCCTGGGTGGGAGGACTCATTTGATGATTTTACCACGATAAAAAAAAAAGCTCAAGATCAATAAGTAGAGTACGTTTTTTGAGTGTCAATAAAGGGAATGCTTTACTATCAAATATTTGTATCAAAACTAAAAAGTTAAATTGATTAAATTCGCTTGTAGGAACAATAATGAATTTTTGTTCAGTGTACTTATATTTCACTGTACTTTCTGGGCATGTTTTAAATTAGATAATTAGCTTGTGTTGGATACTATCGATCAATGTGTCTTATTAGTAGGTGGGTGACCGGATATTAAGGATTCGCCACGGTGTACCTCGAAGCAGCGTTGCTAATCGTAATTAGTTTGCTAGGACGCATCTGATTGGTCGGATTAGTTTGAAAAAATATACTGGTTTGATTTGTTAAATATGGGTTTGTAATAAATCGGGAGAAGATTTTTATGGGAAAATTACTTGTGAAAATGAACAATTTTGACTATGTGACCAACTATTAAATATTGAAAATAATATCTGCTGCTCCATACATTAATGGCTGGAAAAAATGTTATTGTTGTTGTTTTTTTTTAATATGTTATTGATAGTCTCGTAGTCAATGTTATATATCAAAAACATAAAGCAATTTAAAAGAAGAAAATGCAATGTATCCTAAAAAAAATGAAGCGCTGTAAAAAATACACAAAAAAAAGAAACTAAAATATTTATGTGTCTATGGCCATAATAAGTGCTACCAATCACCGAATGACATAAATATTTTCGTTCATAAACATATTCATAGTGACCGTTTCATACCACGTCCGTTTCATTACGTATTTCTCCTACTCATAATAATTTATTTATATTTAGTACTTCTATTTTTTAGCCTTTGTCAAACAGACAGGCGTGACGAATGCGAAGCGAGGCGTTTTTATTTGTAATGTATGGAATTGTTTGAATCCAGTCACATAGAAAAGCGAAAGCGATCCAATAGCGTGACAGAACTATCGGACTGACGTCTCGCTTTGGACTCGCTTCGCTTTCGCCTGACTGTTTGAGAAAAGCATTTAAGTATTCCCCAATTTAACAAATCAACCTTTAATGAATTATTTAGCGCGTTGATGTCTATTACAGGCAGCTTGGAGGTGCAGACTGTTACTAATTAGAAGCTTAACTAGGATACAAGGATAATTTATTTACCTATATACGGTAGTTATTAACAATTCGTTTCAATCAGTTAATTCATCAATGACCTAAACAACCCACGATGTAAATAAAGAAAACTGTTACCACGAATTCAGTATAGTTAAAACATGCATTAACAAAATGTAGTGCATTAATTCTTTATATCCACATACATTGTGCCCTACAGTTATTTCCTAAATCCCAAGCTAGGTTTATATCTGTGACTTGGGAACAATATTTGTAAGTTTTCAACAGCATCGTCGTTTTAGATGCAACCTTTCATCTTAAGGTCATCCACACACGCCACCCAAGAAGTAAATACTACAAACCAAATAACTTGATAAGATGATCGTCCATT
Source organism: Agrotis puta (assembly GCA_943136025.2). Classification (NCBI taxonomy): domain Eukaryota; kingdom Metazoa; phylum Arthropoda; class Insecta; order Lepidoptera; family Noctuidae; genus Agrotis; species Agrotis puta. The sequence goes on from OW964178.2 coordinate 10,733,523, forward strand.
TTATTACACTGTTTGTGTATAAGTTAAAGTGTAAGCACGGTCCTTATCGCTAGATCTTCGCAAAGTAAAGTAAAATAAATCGGTGTAGAATTAAATTCCCACAGCACGCACGATTATTTGTGAATTGTAACGAAGTCGGTGTGAACTAGCCAATAAAATCGGCCATGTGCGCAAGCGCAGACTCATTGAACACCATTTTATTTTATAAGAGCGTTTGAAACCGACACATAAAACTTAATAGTTCCAGTTTTTAGAACACTGAAATTGTTATAAAACTATCGCATTAAAAAGTTTAATATCCATATTTTAATCAATTAAAATTGTTTAGTTTGACAATAATTCATGTTTTATACTTCCTATCGGATAATAACAGAGGTTTTTAATGGAACGGCTTTATTACGGCCAGACGATCCCTGATTGTAAGTTTTATGGGAAGTAAGACAGCGTCTCCATAGAAATTGCATTAGGATTATTATTACGCAAGTGCCTATAAACTTTCCGCTGATGAAAGAAGTCAAAGAATAAATATATAAGCCATATGTTTTATATTTGTTCGTTGACTTCTCCGTTGTACTTAAATTTAATAATCTCGGATGCTCGTATTCCGTGACACAAGAAACAAAACGAATATTTTTTTAAATCTATGGTTCAAAACATTGATTTGAGAACATAAAACGCAGATTGATTTTATACTTTTTAAATGCTTTCTCACCATCTGTGATATGTTAGTAGAATACTGTCAGTTACGATTATTGGCAATTACACGGCCATTGCTATAAAGTTCGCGGTTCGTTAGTGCAAGTTTCGACAAGCCTGTTGGTCTAGTGGTTAGTGATTCTGACTGCTATGCCGGAGGTCGTGGGTTCGATTCCCACCCAGGACAAATGTTTGTGTGATGAGCACGATCATTTGTTCTGTGTCTGGGTGTTATTTATCTATAATATGTATGTATTTAGAAATATATATGTATGTTTATCAGTTGTCTAGTACCCATAACACAAGCTCTGCTTAGCTTGGGACTAGATGGCGTTGTGTGATAGTTGTGGAATATTTATTTATTTATTTATTTATTTAAGTCCGCGACTGTCTATTCCGATATTACAAGACCAATAACATCCATAAAACATGCGTTGTAAGACATCTTAACTAACTTGAACTTTAGTTTCAATAGTGAACATTCAAACCAAAACATGAAAATACAGCAAAGTCGTAACATTTACGACAAAAATAACTGTACGTAAGTTTTAGACTCGGTAAGGTAAACCTGAACGAAACCTCATGAGTGGCACTAAACGCGACCGAACTATTCATAGACACATGTTCTCGTGCAGCGGCAGGGTTAGGCCCCATTGTGCATAAATACTCCTTGGAGCGCACTATAGCGAATAAGCTATTGCGAGGCAGTAAGCGCTAAATTATAATAAACCATAAAGCTGATTTAAGGTTTGCTTCAATTCGACGCCTGACTATCCGTCGGTTTAATTTGCATAAGTCTAAGCTAGCCGCGTCCCACGGTTTTTCTGCCCCCACTGATTTATAAAGGGAATGTAATGCCAACCAGATTGGAAGTCTCTCGTGCTTTCGACGCTCAAAAAAGAGAAAAATTACTGTTTCCACTAACGATGCGAGGTGTAAGTCCACTTTAGAAACCCTTAGTTAAACCTATAAAGGTATAAAAATATTTTTTTATGGTAATTTTAGATCTCCTTTTTAAGCGCGCAAGGTGAACTATAAAAGATAAAATGATTTTCGAAATACAATGCTGAACTAAATAAATGTAATAAAAACTTGAGTTTTGTTCAAGTCACATTGAATTTTACTTTTGATTCTTACAAATACTACCTATAGATAAAACCACAATGATACTGTTCATAAGGCAAATTGAAATAAATCCATTATGGCTTCAACTCTCTGCATGCTCTACTGAGCTACTGTACAAATGAAATTGTATCAAATATAGGCCGATTTTTTCATCTTTGTAAATACAATAAACAGAGAAAGTGTTAATAAATGGTTCCTTTGTGATTCGTAACGGTGTGTTTCTTATTACGATAGCACTGTTATCCGTCACGTATCAGGAGGTTCTATAGGTTACTGCCATGCTTACGTGACTTGAGCGTTTAGAGCTTGAGCGTGTTGAATAAAAAAGTCAATCCTGCGCTGACGCGCTGACGCATTCATTTTGCTGCATCATCTTCCTACCCTTGTCCCGTATTACTTGACGCTTTTTATTTCCAATTATAATGATAATTATCCGTCACGCTATTTCATATCATTTCTCACACAATCTTTCCATCTTGCCTTTGGTTTAATCTTCCTTGATATCCATCAACATTTATACTCTTCACTCTTTTGGTCACACTCGTTTGCTATTTGTTAATTTTCGACCCTATTTGATACGTGAAGTGCTCAATCCTAAGGCCATATTGTTCTAAAACGTTACCACGGATTAGGTTTGCAAGGGGCAAATTAATGAATAGGGTGGTTTTTGTCAGTCAAGTCTGAGTCTGACAGTACCTTCCACTAGAAGCAGAGCGCGAGGACTCATTTGATTTTCCAACCTCGAAAATAGGTATCATTATAGCAGGAGCATTGGACGCATCAAAGCGTTCAAGAAGGACTTTGCAGAGACTAATCAGTTCTTCATAAATCTGATTTATCCGATGTTAAACGCTGCGGTGCGTTTTTTAAAAAGGTTTTAGAAATTGTAAGGAGTACTCTACAGCAAAATCTCGCTATTTTATTTGTATTTTTGGGTTGCAAGGGTCACGGTTCTACTCGTATATAAACGAAGGGGCCGAGGTCCTGGAAGGCATAAAAAAGCCATACGTACAGGGTGGTTTTTAGCCAGTAACATCTCCCAGTCTCTTCAACTCCATCCATATGGCGAGAGGACTAATATTGATTATTACAACCCAAAATAGGGATAGTCACAGTTTTAAAGTAAAATTTGTGTTTTTTTTTTATGTTATCGTGACTTTAGTTTTCAGGTGAGGAACAACACGATAATACTTGTATTTTACAAAAAGAAGCTTTGCATTGTAAATATTGCAACGTATGTTATGCCCTGATGACTCCATGGTTATTATTAGTACAAGCTCGGTAAGAAATGGGAATTTACAATTGGTATTAGAAAAGGTTTACATATGAGTATTGCTGGGTATTTGCGTAATTATAGACACTTCGTCACGCTGCTGGTTTCAAAGGCGTAGGACCCTATGATTGTAATGTTATGGCTTACTCATCGATTCCCTGTTTGATGAAGACTTGCTTTGAGTCTAGAAATAAATAGTGACGTTTTGCTGTATTTTATGATTTAAATTTTCTTTTTTGTTTTATTCTGATGAATTTTAGACAGCGTCAATTTCTTATCGACTTCGTTCACAATTCGGCTAGTATTTTTTAATAAATGTGTGTACTTGGAATACTCGGTAGTTTCTGGTCCGATTTACATCTTTCTTTTTTTATTTGATGCAGTATACTTGTTGTTTCGTCCCATAAAATTTCATGCAACTCGAATGTGGATCATTTAATTAACTTACTTACGGATTACAAAATTCTAGTGCATATGTAAGAAAATTATATCTATGACAAGAATTTATGGTATATATCAAGGCTAAAAAAAACTTAAACAAATTACACCTCCTTCAAAAATAAACACAAAAAAAAACAAACGCAATTTTAAGTTGTCAATACGATAGATGAATGTCTATTCATCGAGTGCTTGAACGAGTCGGCTTCAAAATATGACATACATGACACATAATACATATTACAATAGTATTTTTAAACACATTATATCGATATGTAGTTTTATTGTCACGACTCGCCACATATATTAGTGCAAATATTAAACACCATTGGTGTTACAACAATAAATGCAATAAAAGGGAGCTCATAAAAAGATAATGATGGCAATAAAATGTAATAATACACCGAACGCGAATACGTGGCCTTATTTCACACGAACCAAATATTGGACGCATATGTATAATCTTATTGTATTAAGGTGCTGATAAACTTGAGCATTCACTTGTAGTGAATGTTACATTACAGCCAAACAAACGAGAGCGATTTAGCGAGCATTCTAACAAACGTTCTGGCGAGCTTTTTGCCGAGCCGACTGTCAAGTCTGACATTGTCATGAAGTCAAGTCTGACATTGTCATGAAGTCAAGTTACTTGAGCGTTCGCTAGTAAGATCGAAAAAAATGTTCGTAGCGATGATTGGCTCTATGCTTGGTATGCTCTGTCCGTTGTTTAGTTCGGTAAAATAAAAAACGGCGAATGCTCGATGTTTTGTTACAAGTGAATGCTCGAGTATACCAGCACCTTTAACAATAATAATATGTAATCAATTCCAGTTCTTCACCTACACAATAAATACCAAGAAATAAGTCTGAGGTGAGATGTGTAAGTCACAATATCATAACGAACCAAAATCGTGAGACGTTGTTATTTTTTTTGCGGAATTAAGATTAAATTTTTTACTAGAATTATATATACACGAATTATATTTTCGTGACATTAAAGTTTAAAAGCTAATGATAATCTTAATTTGTGATTGTCTACCGCTCTAATAGTTTGTGCAGGCATTACTGCTTGGTATAGTTCCAGAAATGTGCAGGAACAGGAGAATGTGTGTGTGCAGGAACAAACTGTCCTCACTTATATGAATATAAAAATAACTATTTTTATTCAGTTTCACAGATCATGACAGGAGTTAAAAAATCGAACGTCACCGTGGTACCAAAAAAAAACAAAAATCAATTTTGGATAGGAGACGTATTTTGTGTATTCTTCCCATTAACATACACTAGATGAATGTGACATCTGAAGGTGCCAAATATTCCCGATTTGACACCCAATGTTGACTTTAGTAATTAACACCTTTTATTTTTGAAAAGGGTGAACTAGATTCATGTCTAAAGTTGTTGACTTTAAAAATATTGTCAAATGGTTAATGTCAGAATATTTTTATTATCAATGTAAGAACCAGGCATGCGGACGGCGAGTGATGTTCGACTCGCTGTCCGCCCATGGACCATGCCTGGGTCGACGGCGCGTTGTGTTCCACGCGTGCCTCAAAGAGTGTCAGTATAGTGATGGGTCCCCCTGTAGAGGGCCAAAGCCTGCCGGGGTCGCGGGACTCGCAAATTACCGTGACCCTTGTACGTAAAGGGCTATTGTAGGACACCGTGGATTTTAGTCAGTCAAGTCTGACGCCCAGCCCTGGGTGGGAGGACTCATTTGATGATTCTACCACGGTAAAAAAAAACAATGTAAGAAAAACTAGAAGTTGTATCAACAGCAACAAAACTTGTAAACGACACCAACCCGGTTAATTATGAAACACGTTTAGTAATTGCAATAACGTTGCTTATCATTAGATTAGATTAATCTGATCATTTGGCTCTGGATGCAACGGCATGTATTAATGGACGATGTTAATGCTGGTTTAATAAAGAGCCAAGTGGTTTTTTAAAACATTAATCGACTGGTGACAGCGGCGAACCTTCGCGTACTTTTTTATCCAAAATATGTCATCTGTTTTCTTACCGGCCAGGGCTTACCGCGCATAGAATATTGTGGTTCTTTTAATGTGATTGGCGAAAGAATGATACGAATTATTTGTGAATAGGATTCATTCGGAGTCTGTAGGAATGGTATTCAGTTTAGAGGTGCATAAATATCATTTCATCTAGCGAATGGTTTCAATAAATTATTTGTAACATTTGCCTTCGTGAGCTTTTGCAAGCTGCTCTTTTTTTTGGTATGCTCTATGAGTGGCATATATAGGTAATAAAACTTAATAAAACCTTGCATAACAAACGCAGTACTCATAAATTCTTCAGTACCGTAAGTTTTGTACATCCTCTCTACACGCTTGTAAATTTTCTCGTTCCCGTTCGTAATTTTTGCCGTCATACCATATTTCTCGATGCCTATGCAGATTTATGCTTTGCAAAATATTCCTAGTACGAAATGATGCATGCACGAGCACGTCGGAGATCCTGCCTATAAGGCAAGTGAGGAGTTACCGACCTCGCCCGATTTACCGGAAATGGGCAGGTGAGTATCTATTTCTATTTATACATGCAAATATGTCTGGTTACCGTATCGAAACTATGTAACTATGCCCCGGTATCTGGCCATCTATCTGCTATAATATCTGGCTATAGTATATGGAGCAGGAGGCAGCGTGCCAGTGGCGGCATACTATTAGAAATGCCCGTAGAGGATATTGATTTCGATTTATTTTCCATTCGTGACCAGCATCGGAATAGATTATCGCTACACAAAACGAAATAAAACCTCGGAGTGCGGGCTGCGCGGAGGCTATCGCCGTTTGTGCGATACCACTCGATTCTTATCGTCGACAATTTGTTTATAGCAATCATTTTGTTTAGATGACGTGAGAAATAAGAAACGATATGTTTTTCTGTCTATCTGTCTGTAGGTGGACGCGGGCTCTTTTGTATCATTCAGTTTTGTTTTATAAATATAAGAAAAGTTGTGCATTTAATATGAGAAGGGTGAGCATTGAGTTTTTAACTTGATGTTCGCGGTGACGTTTCTAAAGACCTTTTGGTTATGTCAACTTTTACAGTATTTTGCGGAGGAGGTTATCTTTTGAAAATGGACGTGGGTTTAAAAATGCTTTTTAAGGTATGAAGATATCAGATTGCTCATTAAATATAAATAAAGTTGAGTGCTGTACAGTTTACGGTAAATCCTAAAAATAATTTGTTGTGTGAGTTGGCGGGAACGGGAAGTGTGGCTGCATACTAAGTGGAAGCGACAATAGATCGTATTTTCTTGGAGATGTGTTTTCTCATCCATTATTGTCTGAGATATTTGCATACGCGATATGAGGCGTACGCCATGATGGGCTCTTTATGTAAGCTTTAACGGCTATTTTAATTGAATAATTTTTGTGAAATTCTTAAAAAGCCGAATGAAAAATATTACGAATAATACACATTAAATCTATTTAGATAAGTATTTAATATTTTAACGAGCGATATAATTTGGTAATTTATATGCGATTTGGTTTGCTTCTTTTTTTTTCTTGTATTTTCCACAGAATTCATTAATTTTTAATTTATGTTTTTGTTTAAATAAAAATACTCTTCTTTGGAATCTTTGAACAAAAAAATACTGCCGTATTAGATGTCACATTATATTATTGATCAGTTTGTTTATGAGTTTTTTGCCGTTTCATGTTTTTGGTGATTATGACTGTTGCGTATAGGTATGAGGACTAAAACTGGATGCCATAATTTATTCGTAAAAATTAAGCGAACAAAATAAAGAAAAAAGTTTGCTGGTCAACATAATAAAACAAAAGTCATCATAAAAATGTGGTTACATTCTTGTCTGGCTCATTAAATTCGGAATATTTCTTTATTTAAAAGAATTTGACCGTTTTTTTATAAGGATTATACCTATCTACTGAAGTATTTTTTTTAACTCACAGCAAATAATCTAGCATTTTACCAATAGGTAATTGATTTACATAATATCTCTTGTTGTAGATCTGGAATTGATTTTTAAAAATGTGTGTAATACCATCACGGAACGTATAAATAAGAATAGACGGAAAATTACTGAGTGAGAACTAACGATATGGGGAAGCTTCGGGAAGACTGGTAATCTGTCGCAGGTTAGTGGCGTGGGGCGGTCCATCTCCGCCTGCTTGCCTTCTGAATAGGCCACGATGGTCCTCACGGTGGACATGGGGCCCAGCTCCGCGCGGCCCCCCGGCCACTCGTTCACACAAGCCAGCCAGCTCACACAGGACACCGTCACACCCGCCAGCAAATACTTCACAACACGTATGAACTTCCGCCCGGTCACCGGCATCGTACTAATTATGCCATTACGATAATTGAAAAGAGTCTCATTCATGAAGTGTCGGAAGCTTTACGAGGTGCGCGTGCGTCGCGTGGTGGTGGCGGGTCGCGCGCGCATGCGCTCTGGCCGCGCTACCATGGCGGACTGCGCGCAATCAGCTGATAGCGTATCAACAATGCGTCCCTGCCGGCTAATCGTTCTAAACGCCAAGACGTGGAAATCTAGTTTTCTATACCTGTTTTTATATGCGATTTTTCTTTTTACGCAACGTGAACGCTCTTCTAAACGCGACTAGTTTTGCTATAAAAAAGATAAGATTGTGGCAATCTCACGCGGAACAAGATATTTTATGGCAACTCTTGGGACGAGACTCGTTCCATCTAGCCATTTGTTTAATTACATTTGATCGATTATAAACGGCAGGCTCCGTAATTATGGATTGGATTATGTGTTCGTGGGACTGCAGTTTACACGGATGTCACATCGCGTGGTTCGTCCAAGTTCACTCAACTTACTACTCACCGTCATTTGAATAATAACATCGATAGAAACCAGAGCTTGAATAAATATTACAATATTATTCTATTTTTATCCAGTGTAAGAATAACCTGTAATATCACGAAGTAGTAAAACCAAAGCCGTGTATGATTTTATTGCATTTTTACTTGAAGTTAATTGCGCCCACATAATACAGCGAGGACATGTTTAGACAACATTAGTTGGTTTGTTAAACATAAAGACAAATCAAATGAAACATTTATAATCAACCTTTTTTCGATCGTGTCTAATAAAAGTAAAGTTACAGTAAGAATAAGCGTGTTCTCAATAATTATACGCGAGGAGACTGCTTGCACGCTCGTAAAAGTCGTAAATAACTTACGACAATTTAATAAACACATCAACGTTTTAAACGCTTTTTCAATAGCTTCTGATTACATCTGTAGTATTAATTTGACAAGATGGTACAGCTACTGTTGCTCATTGTAATTGCTGATCGTATTTATACCGGCCCTTCGCTAAACTGGCAATTATCAGGTATTATAAAATCATTTATTGTCATCTGCTGTTCTTTTTAACTTGAAAGAAAACTATTATGTCGTCAGCTTGAACAAATAGATCTACCATTCACTGTTTTTTTATGCCATGCCTGGAACAAGTGAAGACTTGCTTATAATTATGGAAATCTTCGTGTAACAAGGGATTCAACTTCATTTGTTATTACTATTATTCTAATACATGTTAAGGGGCCTCTTACAGTCCACTAGCGCCGCCAATCGAAAAAATGTCATAACTCGTAAATAGAATCAAAAATACAAAATGTGGTCTGTAATTACTGTAGAAAAGGCAATAACGTAATTTTATAACACATTGTTAACACTTGAAATATAGCTGTTTAGCTTAATTTTTTTATTTGTTACAAAAACGGCCGTTTATGTTTAGAATGCACGATTTAGCTAAACAGCTATATTTCAAGTGTTGGCAATGTGTTATAAAATTACGTTATTGCCTTTTCTACAGGAATTACAGACCACATTTTGTATTTTTGATTCTATTTACGAGTTATGACATTTTTTCGATTGGCGGCGCTAGTGGACTGTAAGAGGCCTCTTAATGCATCCGTTTGCATTTTGTTGACTGCGTAAGAACACGCTATCATCAGGTGATTATGCACTTCTAACTATAGTTAACATTTCTAACTCTTGTTATAAATGCGAAAGTTGGGATGTTTGATTGGATGGATGGACGAATGTTTGTTGTTTAATAACGTCAAAATTGCTGAATGTACCTTGATTTTGTCTCAAAGATACTATAGCCTAAAATAATACATAAAATACCGTTGTTAGTTAGTTTACTGCATAAATAAATTGACAATCTATTTAGTTCGTCAGTTAAAGTATTGAAAAAGAATGACAACGTGTTTTTTGTGTTTTTTTAAATCATTAACAAAGATAAAATTATTCAGAATTTGGGAGTGGGGGCTTATGACGTCATAACGCCTGTAAAATTATACAGAACAAGTGACGTTTTGTGATTTTTAGGAGCGTCGTATATTCGTCAATTTTGATTTACGTAACAAAAATATTTTTGATAATCTATGTTTCGAAATAATAAAATGTTTTGAGTGACATAGCCAGATCAGCTAGTGTAATATACCTACATATTTTATTACTGTAAGTGCCTGCGGTACTTCTGATTCTGAAATAACCCTATGAGCATAATCAAGCGGAGCATAAAACGATTTCCTGTGCAAAAGCAAAGAACGACTTTTGTTCCCACAACCAGTGGTCTATTGTGCTCGAAAAAAGGCTAATTTAACATTTTGCGGTTTCAATCCAGATGTAAAATATACCAATATAAGTTCGAAGAAATAATTAAGTATTCGTAAAGTAGTAGCTTGTTTGATGACGGTAAATAAAGGCAATATCCTCCTCTTCTTATTTTTACTCTTCTTTTTTCTTCGTCTTTTTATTTTTATCTTTACAAAGACAAGTCATTTCTCAAGCTTCGCAAAGTGATTGATGCTGTATCTTGACATCAGTTGAACTCTTGTAACGAGGTTTATAAAGAGCTTATAAGCTTTTAACCCTTTGGAATTTTGAGTGCTAATGATAGTGTCTTTGTATTTGAGATTTATGCAAGTTATAAATATATAGCCATATAAGACATATATAGCCCTAATGCCTTTATCAAACAGACCGGCGAAAGCGAAGCGTTTCCGAAGCGATACCGAAGCGAGACGTTAGCGAGACGTCAGTCCGATAGTGCTGTCACGCTATCGGATCGCTTTCGCGTTTCTATGTGACTGGATTCAAACAATTCCATACATTACAAATAAAAACGTCACGCTTCGCATTCGCCACGCCAGTCTGTTTGATAAAGACTTAATAGAAGCCAGAAAAAATGGACCCAAAATACTATCTTGTGGGACTCCAACCTTTTCATGTAATGACGGTACGGTCGGAGTAGTGGCTTGTTGACTGCTGCACTGTGTCTCCTGGGTCAAACCCAGTTCCTTCTCACAGCAAATATTTGAATGATCTAGGTACAAGTAGTTGCTTAGACTGTCTGGGTGTAGTGTCTATGTGAGTTTAAATGTTTGTAAACGAACCCACGACACAGGAGAAATATTCATAGTGTTGGGCAAAAAAAAAGATATATCAATGTTCTGAAAAAAAGATTCAGATTTGTAGGAAAGTAAATAGAATAATCTAAAAACAAAACAGCACAAAAATCCTCATTTTCTAACACAGCACAGTATCTTACACAATCGCAATAAATATGAAGGCTGCGCACGATGCTGAGTGCGAGTGTCGCACTACAACGCATGCACTATTGAAATGCAGCCTTTATCTGCGCGCGCACATCTCGTTCGTTAGTCGCCTGCGCGGACGCCGTCTATTGAACCCACTATCGGCGTTAGAGAGGCAATAACCAGCCGAGCTGTGCTGTTCCCACTTTTATTTCACTTGCAAATGCTCAATGAACTTTAACATGCGACTTATAATGAAAGTTTCTCATTACTTTTCCAGTCTTTAGCACGAGCGACGTGTGAAAATACCGAGAGGTTTACTATGCTAAACATTTTACGTGTTAGCACTAAGCATTAAACTTGTCGTGTTTAAATTTGTTTCTGTAAGCTTATAAGACTAAGAATTGGCGTTACGTATAAGAATTTAATTTTAAGTCATAAAACTTACTATTTGACTACTACTACACTATTTAGGGATAAGATATCCCTAAATAGTGTTTCATGGTAATAACTTATTCCCATGTTCTAACAAACTAGCTGTTACGAGCGGTTTCGCCGGCGAAAGAATATTTCAAATCGGTCCAGAAGTTTTTGATATTACTCATAACAAACACACGAAACTACAAATCTTTCCTCTTTATAACATTAATACAGATTGACGATCCTAAGTACTGTAGCTTATAAATCAAATCACATACTAAAGCCAGTTGAACTCCATAAAATTCTAAAGAAAGTTGAAAGCTTTCCTCTCCTGGAGTACTCACTCTATTAGATGTTAACTAGTCTATAAAACATAAATAAACGGATAAAACGACTTTACGAAGTTCTTCTAAGCATTACTTGTATATTGAGATTTTAACGAGTGGATCCTTTCAGATCATAGCTTTATTTAAAGAACGCACTAGCGGTCATGTTAATCTGCTTTAGGTGCCCTAAACATTGTTGAATGTCCGTTGTAAAAACGAACATAAAGTTACACATAATGAGATTGCGGTTGTATCTAGCCTTAAAACCTTTTTCAAACAGACAGGCGTCGCGAATGCGAAGCGTGACGTTTTTATTTGTAATGTATGGAATTGTTTGAATCACACCACATAGAACAGCGAAAGCGATCCCATAGCGTGACGGAACTATCGGACTGAATGACGTCTCGCTTCGGAAACGCTTCGCTTTCGCCAGTTTGTTTGACAAAGGCATAAAAGATGAAGAAGTTCTGTTTATTAACGTTTAAAAAGGTTATTCCAATTATGTTTATAATGCAAACTTTATTATCTTTTTTTATTCGACTATTTAATACTTTTCCAGCGATAATGATTTTAGGAAAGTCAAAATTGTAGTGTAAGTTTCGATTATTATCTTGTCAGAAGCCGAAACGCATTGAAAGCGATCGGTCTAGGCATCTAGTCGTAGAAACATAGGTACTACAGTTTGCTATCAATTTCATTTTGCTATCATCATCGTTCACACAGAGCGCTAGTCTGAGTAAACACAATCTTGACAAAGTCTGCACACAACCTAAGAGGCGTCGTAGGTCAGAGTCGTGGCTCTTCGTTTCATTGTTAAAAATGTATTTAATTGGCATCGTGTGTTGCAAATTGAACGCGCGTGGTGGGAATGTTGCCAGCCTCACGTTCTAACACTAGGCTCACACTCCGACACCTCGGCACCAAGGCACCCAGGCACCTAGGCACTAAGGCACCAAGCAAGTATCATTCTGACACGTTAATTGGAAGCTTCAAGCGTAAAAAATATGTGAAAAAGTTATTTTTGTGCAGTTTTTGTTGAGGTTCTCACGATGTGTGGAGATCGATAGTGTTAAATTGGCAATGTAACATTTTTCGACTTTGAATTTTTACGATTATAAAGCTTTTTCATTTATGTTGGTTTTTGTTACTACTATAATATTACAAAGTTACAACAGAAGGATTTTTAGCCTTTTTATAAAATTTTAAAGAAACAATAATAAAGTGCGTGGTGAATGCTGCACATATGCATTGTTATAACCATGATATGGCATTTTTTTCTGCCTTCTAGTGAAACTAAAAGGCAGAAAAAAAAATGTGTCATGAAATAAATAATAACCCATTAGGTAAGTAACTGAAGTTTGTTTTTAATATTTTTCTTTGTCTTAATTAAACTTAAATCCATTAATATGTGTGCTAAGTACTTATGGCGTAATTAAATATGTTCTTAGAATATCAAACACGGATTGCAAAATATATGCAAATAGGTAGCTAATGAAATTAAATACAATCCTAAAAGCTCTTAGGTAGTACTCACATAATTATACAAATGCTGCACTCATTACATGCGGTTTTAGATTACAATAGTGCATGCATAACTAATGACGTTTGCCTAACATGGCTTCTGTAGAAAAAAACCCTAGTTCTCTGTTTGTGCACGTTTAATTAATTTAAATTCGCTATTGCTGTATATTTGTAGGTAACCGCTGTTTAATATTTACCTTTATCGTTGATATAATGTCCTAATTTCGTGAGGAAACATCTGTTTTAGTGGTGATTATTTTAATTATTTCGAACTTATTATGAGTGTTTGAATTCTTATATCCAGTACATTCTTGAATTTGTTTTTAAATGAAATGATACAGTTTCATGAAAACTGAACATTTATTATCAACTGTATTAATTATTATTTTATTTTCACTTTGTCAACACTGGATTCGATACGCTGAAAGCATTGACTTATTTCGTATGGTAATAACTTAATGATTTGTAACGGAGCAACTTTAAAAAAAAACATCAGTTGTACCTGAGAAACGAGGCAAGATGTATAATTTCGCACCTACTGGTTATCGAAGATATTCATATACTTACAGAGGACGATCGACAATCAATATTATTTCTCCTTTTTTAATTACGAGTGCAATTTGTACACACAGAAACAACACTGTCTTTTCTATTTGTTACCAGCATAATCATTAGTAAGAGTGTCGACTTTCAATTTACTGAACAAAAATAAAAGTTGTGTTAAAACATAGAGGACCAAAACACAGCATAGTTATTTGCACGCAATTCTGAAATAAATAGCTTCGTAAATAGTGTGCAGGGCAACATTATGTCGGAGTTACCGGAGTTAAGAGAGAAAATGCCCTGTGGTCAATATAAATTGAATCTACAATGCGGTATTGAGTGGTCGTTACGGTGATATGTAGGGGCACATTCACTTGGAAACATTTTTAACAATACTCCGCACGGTACTTACAAATTACAACCCGAAATTAAAAAGAAATTCTCAACATTTTCCGCAATTTATGCCACTTTCAGTGCTTGAACAACACAGATAGAATTTTATTAAATTTTCAACGATGGCAGAGAACATGAACATATTTTATGATCTTTACAGTGTTGCACCACATACCGGAGTGCGAAGTTTTAACAAAAACTGCAATATTGAACACGAATCAGAAATCTGTGCTGTTATTAAGTTGTTAGGCGTACATCAACATCAAAGGGAAACTTTTTGCTCATCACTGTGATTGGCTTACATTGGTCGTAGAAACAGGAGAACTATGTTGCTACCCATAAAAATGCCCATGGAACGAATGTTTCCGAAGCGCTTTTTCTATTTAACGATTACGACTTGATTACAGGACATATAATTCGGAGTAGAAAAAAGGGTTTAAGGTGAGGTTCAAAGCGGGACGTAGCTTTTTGCGCATCGCAGTTGCAATCTCAATAAACCAATTTGCGACGGGTCCCGGCACTGTGACGTTACTTATAGGCTTTTGTTTCGGCTGTCCCGACTTGCTACAGGACCATGTCCCGACCATCTAAGGACTTAACTTGTTATTTACTTCATTTGAGAGCACTCAGCTCCTCCTTTTGGAGACTTTCAGGGTATAACTATATCTAGAGTTCTGTGTTTATACTTTCCAATTGTTTAAAATGTATTTTTTCTTCGAAAAGTGTGGACAAATCTGAAGTAGTCCAGGGAGGTGTAGATCAAATTGAACTCCAATGTTCAATTGGATGTACTATTAACTTTTTGTATAACTTTTGAACCTTTAAAAATAGCACCGTTTATCTCAGAGATAAAAGATTGGAAATGACCTCTTCTATATCCCCCATGTTCAGTTTGATCCACACTTCCCGTGACATTCTGTATAATATTTGAAAATTTGAGATTTGTACACATACCGTATACCGTGCTCCAGATTTCTTAATACCATTTACCACTGAAGTTAAGGACAATAGTAAAAATATATTGCGTACTAAACGATTATTACACTTCATGTGCTCGCGATGATATCCACAAAGATTCAACTTTATACGTTACATAGTGTCTAAATGATCATACAAGAAACTTTTTACTCGATAAAGATAAATATCTGAGTGTATCACTTTCGAGGAGACCATTGTACGAACGTTTACGGACATCAAAAGGCGGTAAACGGTCCTAAGAGAATAATGATACGATGCAATGGGAAATGAGACATAATGAATAGCTTGGATAAGGGGGGAAGTAATTCTCCCCGTGTCACCGTGGAATGAAGGAAGAATGCTCGGTTTAAGTAAATATTAGGAGCGTGTGATCATAACTGTCGCCATTGTTGCATTGTGGGTTACTCGCACAGTTAGTGCTTCACGCCGCACGCCATTTTATTAAACAACTAGCGACCTGCCCCGGCTTCGCACGGGTGGACATTTATTTTTTATGCTCTCTCACAATTTTAAATTCGTTATATCTTTTGGATGGATTGTCCGATTGGAATAAAATAAAAAGTAATTTATAGATATTCATAACAATCTTGCTCAATAAATATTTTATTTGGATAAGGATTATTTGACGATAATTATGATCAATAAACATAGGCTAATAATTTTAATTACTTTTATTCTATGGAAAAGTGGTTATGATGGCTAAAATATAAATGTTTGGTTTATACTATCGCGGACGTTTTTCTAGGCATTATTGAGTTCTACAAATTTTCTATAGAAGTCAACCTTACATCTCCAACCATTTAGGCAGCGCTCGCGAGAATCGTTAACGTACGGCAGTTTTTTTGACGCCTTACTCCACAATTTTCACTACCACGAAAAATCCTATCTATTTTCCGGGATAAAATATAGCCTATACGGATTCGGAAGAATCCCTCTAAGTAATGGTAAAAGAAATTTTGAAATCGGTCCAGTAGTTTTTGAGCCTATTCAATACAAACATACAAAAATACAAAGGTTTCCTCTTTATAATATTAGTATAGAAGTATAGAAGTATAGATGTGTGAACATTTAACTGTTTGAAGAGAAGCAATTGTGCTACATGTGCAAAGTACAAATTTTATGGTGTTTTGTGAGATTGAATGGCTTTATTTGTCATGTTGTGATGTTTTGTAACTGTAATATTGTTTTTAGACGTGTTTATTTACCTTGTTTAACAATAGGCAATCGTTTTATACTGTAGAAGTAATTGAACGTAGGTTGGTTGGCCCAAATATTTCTGTGTTTGAGACTCTTCAATACCGTTATTTAAGCTTGGTCTTTGGTGGCCTTAGGACAATATTTAGGGTGCCAATTTAAACCCCGTTAAGTTGGTAATGATAAGAGAGTTCTCTGAAGGCCACCATTGGTTTTTAATCACCTAAATTATGCCCAAATCAGGTTGCTACTGTCAACAAGAAGTAGCTTCGGCCAAAGTTTCGGGCGTTACTAACTTTTTATAACTTACAGACATAAGATTAGATAGCTAGCTATCTACGAACTATAAATTTCTGACAGCAAAATTGCAGTTGTTGTCAGAACTTATGAATTCAGAACTAATAGAAAGTAGGGATCACTCAAAAGCTTCGAGTTACTTTCGTACGGGCCCGCCCGTATATTCATTGACGGGCTAAGAGATTAGACTCCTAGGTGCGATTTGTAGGAACTTAATCATAATATCATGTTCACCATTAACCAACTATAGTTTCACGACACTTTAATACACCGTGCAAAAACAAAAGGCAATTTGGAATACGTTAACGTAATTAGATATGATCTTGATGGATGCTGTAAGAACATAACGCATTACCAACCACACAAAAAAGGTTCGCATTGGTCAATAATTTTGAGGTTATTGATCCAACACCAAAATTGGTTTGTCGGATTGTAATTGGCTATTGAATACGGTGATCTAAATTATTTTTGTAGGGAAAACAGGGTTTTTGTGATTCGATATGTTGTGGCTGAAATTGCGTTATTGAGTTTTGTTTAAACCACGAGATATCACATCTGTGAGGACTTTTAGATAGAATTAATTTAATAGCCAAAATATTTTTCTATTCTAGCTGAATCAACAAACTTTGTCCAACCAGTAGAACTTACTGGGTTCGAGTACATTTGAGAACTTTTCACAAAACTATGTACATGAAGAAGCAAGAAAAAATATCCATACTGTAGCAGACATAGGAGGATTAGAATTACAAAACATATATTATGTACTCGTATGACGGAATTGTAATTATAAAGATTGAAGCTTTAAATTCGGCTGTTAAAATTACTGAAATAGCTTTCCAGTATTACATTTTATCAGATTTATTTACAATCTAAATCACGATCACATTGCAACAAATTAAAAATCCAGGCTTATTAATACCCGTTAAAAAAACGACAAACGCAATTAATTTCATAATGCTAATATTATTTTTAATTAAAGACCAAAGGACGTGGACTTATTACGAAGTCAATGTGCAAATGTGAGCTCGTTACATCGATAAAGTGGTTGTGATCAATCGTGTGCGTATTAAATCAATATCTTATTCACACTTCAATTAATAAGTAGCTGGTACGTACTACGTACCTACTGTTAAGTACATGTCAAAACAAATTGCTGTGTCTAATCGGAGCCTGCGATCGCAATTTGTGTTGCCCTGTAATAACCTGAGTGGTTTTAGATTAAGCAAATTATCATTTTTTATTTGCAAGTGGGTTTTAATTTTAAGTCGCCATCTGGTATTGAGTTTTGTGTATCTTTACGGCTTTTAGATGAAACGATTTTTTCGATGATTTTTTTAAGACTTTAATAAAATATTGGTGTTCAATTTTAATTTGCTTTAACTATAACTTCCAAGTTGATTAGTGGAAATCTACAGTGAAAATGATGAAATCTATACGTATAGTAAATCTGTACAAGGGTCAATTCTGTACATTGAAAATATTAAAAAAAAATAGCGGGGGGTGTTGCTGGATCGATACCAAACCCAAATAGGTGATTTAAAAAAAAATGTTTGTCTGTCTGTCTGTATATGCAGGCATCACGTGATAACTAACGGTTCGATTTCGATGAAACTTGGTATAATTACATCTTATTATCCTGGGCATAAAATGGAATACTTATTATCCTGGAAAAATACGTAGAAAAAAAGTCTTATTTTTCAGTTTTATTCATAGACGTTGTTCTGTAGAACCACACACGTTGCATCGCATTGTCACGATCACTTTTTAATTATTGCAAACTTTTCGTCACTGTCAGTAATTTACTGCTACATGCTACTTATCAAGGTCGGAATTACTATGAAAAAAATACTTACTACAGAACGCGAGCTCAACAGCAGTAGCTCAATAGAGGGATCTCCTTAATTATTATAGGCTTAGCCGTATATGGGTCCAATAGATATTTATAAGATGTCATTGTCAGAGTTACTCAAAATGGAGAAATAAACCATCCACGCGAAGACCGACATCCGCGCGGACGGAGTCGCAGGCGGAAGCTAGTAACTAATAAATTAACATTGTTTTTCAAAACACTTAATTACCTAATTAAATGACACGGTTGGCGCAGTGGCTGAGTGATTGCCTGCTGCGGAGCGTGTCGCGGGTTTGATTCTCGCACGGAGCAAATATATTTTGTATGACCTATAAGTAGTGGTTCCGAGTCTGGGTGTTAGTGTATGTTTTTAAACGCACCCACGACACAAGAGAAATTCCAAGTTGGTAATTTTTCTCGTCGTTTATTGCCGGACTGTGTCTACAATTGTTGTCGGAAAATTATTAAATAATCTTAACGGTTGTAAATTATGACTACTTATTCCTTTTAAGTTTTATGATGATCTTGTGATAAAACAGAACTGTTGAAAAATTGAAACTTCTATTGTATTCGTATATGGACGGGTGAATGGTTTTCCCAGAACGGTTTATTATGGATATTGATTTCACACTGCAAATTAAGTAAAAAGCGTCGACGGTTGTTTTGAACATGTCATGCAAATCATCATAAAAATGGAGTTAACACACCATAACAGTAACGAATAAAGGTCAACACACACTTATGAGCATGCAGGGGAGGTTGAGCATCGCCTCGGCAGTCTGTATGCACATAATTTGTGTCAACACTCCTAATACGGCGGTCTGACGCCATTCTTGTGGCTAAATATCTGAAAATGGTGGGCAATATGTAGGGTACGTGGGGACCGTAGATAAGCGTGGTAGCCCTATTCTTATTCTTACAACTCGCTTGGGTCGATGCGAAGAATTGACATAAGTAGTTGGTCGGCCTGCCGCAAGTGAAATGTTTTACTAGCTGATCCCAAGGCTAAGGGGTGCCGTCAAACTGCTAAGAAGTGCGCGTTGGAGTATAGAGTTTCATAAAAGAACGCGTCAAGTTGAGACGATGAGAATCTGGAGCAATGTTTATACGTGTGCGATAATCCTAAAATGCATTTTGTAGCTGCATTTTCGTGCATATACTTAAAACGGGTAAATTATGCGTACACGCATTATCAAGATAAGGATCTCTTCCCACGCCGCAATCGAGGTATTTTACAGACTTGTAGGTAATATTTCATTCATTTTGGAGCTTAACATTTTATTTTGGAGTTTCGTTGTTCGATTTAATTTTACTTTATCTCCTGACATTTGCAGTGGTATTGTATCGCCCACGTGCTGTTTAAAAGAAATGTATGTTCGAGCATTGAACCTCTTACACCTATGTTATTTTGTGAAGGTTTACCTTCTCTTGCTGTCTGTGTTTTCAAGTGTAGTGTGTGTGAAAACCTTTAACTAACCAGACACTCATCACCGTATCCTAACCATTTACCAACTTTATTTTATTTCTTGGTTAAAAACCATGAATTGAGTCCCGCGGCCCTTAGTGGAGCGGAAGGGACTATGGGACTCGTACTGACTAAAACACACCCTGTTCTCCCTTTGCGTTCCAGGTTCACTCATCTATACCTGGCTTATAAGTCTGAATCCAGAAAGGTATTACATTTTGTGTAAATTGATTCTGAAAGTGAGATACATCAATACTTATTGATATTACAAAGCTGAAGAGTCTATTTGGTTGAATGTGATAATTTGAGAAACTGCTGGTTCGAATTTAAAAAATATTTTTTTTGTTGGATAGTATATCTATCAAGGAAGGCTGCATATCATATCATCACAGTAGCGGGAGTGAGACCACGAAGAGCAGCTGGTCTGAAATAATTCATTTTGTGTGAATTTAACTGGAAAGACATACGGGAATAATCGCATTTTTCTATTGCTGTTCGTTAGAATTGCTAAAACTCGAGGACAGCTGGACCGATTTGGCTAATTTTGGTTTTGAATTATTTTTGGAAGTCCGGGGAACGTTTAACCTCTCGGGCGCGTTACGTACTATCGCGGACACTCCCGCCTGACCACCACTAAGCTCATTTTTGCTTGCACTTACAATATAGAAACGCTCTCTAGCCCCGCCCCGTTTCCTTTGTGTAGAAATATGAATGAAATACAATACCGATCGACTGAGCGCACTGACGACGCACGGCGCACGCCAAACGAGTTTTTTTTTAAACTGCTATTTGAATTATAAAAATACTTTAACTTAAACTGGCCTGCGTTACTGATGATAAGTATGTGAGTGTGTTTTTTTTTAACTTTGTTGAAACTGGCTTACGTTACGTTATGTGTTTTTGTGTGTCGGAAATTCGGATTTCACCGATTTCTGTAATTATCTTTTAATATGTAATCTTATAAAATCCTATAATATTGACAGGCAATAGGTAACCTTTTTTTAGCGTTGTCAAATGAGTCCTCCCACCCAGGGCAGAGCGGGAGGGACTGTCAGACTCGTACTGACTAAAATCCACGGTGTCCTTCAATAGCCCTTTACGTTCCGGGGTCACGGTAATTCGTGAGTCCCGCGACCCCCCGGCAGGCTTTGGCCCTCTGGGGGGCCCCGTCATTTTGCTGACACTCTTTGAGGCGCGCGTGGAAAACAACGCGCCGTCGACCCGGGCATGGTCCATGATCGGACAGCGAGTTGGCCATTACTCACTGTGCGCATGCCCGCGCCTACGGTGGCCGGAGATCGTCTGCCGACGTCAGTCGCCGTGGGCGTCTACCACTGCGGCTGGGGTGTAGGGAGGACGCTGTCCTCTGCCTCACGCAGCCCGCCTCCTCCTTCGCGAGCATACTGCTTCGCAGAAGGAGGCGACCGCTTCCCATTAATCTCGCCCTAATTTTACATAAAGTAAATAAAACAAACAGATATTCGTTAAATACCTATTTATTAGGTTCAATAAGGGAACTGAATCAGTAAAAATAGGTTAAACTCTGGTGTTATTTATGTGTAGATAATAAAACTGCGGCATGGGCCCGATTTTTTTGTCGTATTATAGATATATTATAGAACAGCATGTTCTTGTTTCGGCATGCAATTTGACACAAAGAAAATAGTTACGCAAACAAAGGGCGGGCGCCTTTTGTTTATATTTTTTTGCAAAAAAAGTTAAACCACAAACATAATAGATAATGCGCTTTGTTATCACTCTTTAAACTTTTTCGTCAAGGATTAAAATTCCTTTGATGCCTTCTGCTATTTCTAATTGCTTTGTTATACTGAGGTAAAAAATAGGAAGTTCGGATTCGTCCGAGATATTAATTTCATTTTCCATTTAAACTAATCTGAAGCTCATTCGAAATAGATACGAATGATCTTTTTTCTCTATTGGCATTAAAAAATATAAGACTTATAATTTAGTTTCTTTCTGTTTGGACACAACAAGCAAAATTGTGTCCGGGTCTTAAAATATCCGCTTTAGTCGAAGCGTAAATAGAATAATAATATGAATTATATTACGATTCGTAAAATGGTCACAAAGTGACAATCCATAATATTAACTGCGTTTGTAACTATTTTAAGACTGTTATTAGCGTGATTCATAGTAGTATCCAATTGATTCTGCTAAAGCGCTCATCTTATCCCTTGGGTATCATCTATAGCTCCGTATAACGAAGACTTGGGAGGCAGGTTGTGGGCTGACGTAGAAATAATAATTGTTTGACCCATATGCTAGGTCGTGCTTGGCACCATAAGTTTTAAACAAGATTATGATATTAACTAATGAAATACCTAATAACTAATGAATTACATATAAGATACAGTGGCAAAGATTGTTCTTTGAAAATCAACAACAGAAATAAAAAAAGCGTGTTAAAAAAAACAGATGAGAATATATTAGTGTGTGTCTTGGCGAGAAAAAGGAAAATAAGTATTTGAGTTCGCGAAGTAATATTCTATTTGTTTCTAGTTTAATTATATTTATCAAATACTTTTACTCTTTATATAACGAGCTAAATAGTTTTTAATTATTTACACAAGATGATAATTATTTGCATGAAACACTTTAAATCGTTTGTATTAAAAAAAGAAAATAACAAAATGTAGCATAATAATAATTATTACCTTTGATTGCCTAAACTTTAACGTTTACGTTTACGTTAACGTCAGGTAAACAGAGCAATGGTCAATATTCAAAAGGTCCGGTGAGCGCGCCAAACTTCGCGCGTAAAATTCGCAAAAAAGTGTACAGAGGACACGTCAGTAACCTGCGTAGAGCAGATTGCCACTAATAACGTTGACTCTTTCCTAATAGGCCGAAACTGTAAGGGGGCGTGGCTCGGCGCCTCCGCATGATTTAAGCGAAAAAAATTTTAACTGGTCAGGCGGAAAAGTCCGCGATAGTACACCCGGGTGTTCATAAGCGAAAACGCCTCAACGCCTTACGTACACACGTCTGTACATAACAGACAGTCGCTGATTGGACTTTGATTTTTATCATTTTCAATTATAAATCGCCCGAGAGGTTAAAAGGTAAGTAAATTAGATTTAAAAAAAAGTGATTCTGAGGCGTTACGAAGTTTGCCGGGTCAGCTATTAAGAAAATAATGAAAGAGAACAGCTCTTTTTCTGTATACAAAATAATCTCAAAACATCTAATCGTAGTCCGAGATAAGTGTTCGGTCACACTGGTATTTTACGGAGCCTCTTGACAGTGCAGTCGTAAAATTATGTTCAAATGAGGATCCTTGTTAGTGCTACTGGACGGCCTCTAATGACACGTCACTGACAGTTAAGAGCTTCATCAAGTACCTAGTTTATGGTCTATTATCCTAGCATTTATGGTAGGCACTGATTCTTCCGTTTGCAAGCCAATTATTGTGAGTTGGTGTTAATTATTGGAATTTTTGTATTTTTACATTTCCGCTTCAGACATAGCTTTTGTAAGTAAGACAATACTTATAGTAGTAAAGTAGTGGTGGTAGGTCATTACTTTTTGGTAAAGATAACATTTCAGCTTCAAAGAAAATACGTATTGTTGAATGAAAATAACTTCTGTAACATTTTTTTTTATCGAGCTCGTTGCAAAAACATCCGCTACATTACACCCACGTATAAAATGAAATCCAAAATAAATAAAACATAAATATTCAGTCACAAATACACTCAATGGACGTCATAAGTTTACTTTATGGTGTTTATGTCGTAAAGGAGCAATAATATTGTAAAATAATACTGGACATTACGATCGGTCGTCCATTCATAGCATTTAGAATGTATTTCTCGATGTAGAATCACATTGCAAATTGAAAGAGTCGTGATTGTCCGCGGGTGGTGTGCCCGGAGCACAGTTCTGCGACCTATCGCACCTACGGCCATCTCCACACAAACCCTGCTACAATAAATTAAGAAACCCGAGAGCATCCATACATGATTTAGTTGACATCGAAATTACTTATTTAGTTTATTCTATTCATAAGGTCTGCGTCGGCTCCGGCTGTTATATTAAAATCTTAATTGTTTCGAACGCTCATATTTTTGCGGCACCCATAAAAGTAACGTTTATTAAAATGCATTGTTTTTTTTTTTTTTTTTTTTTTTTTTTTTTTTTTTTTAATTGTAAATCGACTTTGTGGATCATAAGTTTTGATTCTGAGCGCTACTTTGATAGGCGATATATTCGAGCAATTAACAAGAGATTAAAGATAAGACGTGGGTGTAAAAGCTGCCTTATAAATCTTCATTTAGGAAGAGTAGCGATTTGTTTTTTTTTTTTTTTTTTTAAATAAATGGTTTAATTACGGCGGATAACTTTCAGCTCTCGTCGGGTTTTTCGTGTGTAGAATTCAGAACGGTTCAATATAAAAGTCAGAACTCATTAGGGACTCAAACCAGTCCCGCATAGAAAGTTGGGAGTCGCTCACCGGCACGTGCCGAACGTTGCTTTTTTTTAGAACATATCGCCCTGACTCACATGGCTAAAGGATTTTGTTCGTTTTTCATTGAAAGTTATGAGATTGGGCCGCAGAGCGACAGAGACAACCTCTTACTGTAAAAGGTTATACGGGAATGATTATAAGGACAATTCGTATCGGAATCCGCTTGGAAATCTTTTGTGTATCTTGTCACTTTACAATCACATGCATCAGCGCGCATCAATTGGAGTGATGGTCGCGCACGCGCATCGCCGACGCTGCTGCGACAGCTACCATTTATTTACCAAATGGTATGGAGACTCGCCTATTCAAATGTCGCGCACTGATAAATTGCTCGCGATTTGCATATAAAAGGCCGGGTAAAAGAAATTAAAGTTCAGGGATCGGCCCGAGGACGCCATCTGAGTGTTTTCGCCGCGTACCAACCCAGTGAGTGCAGTGCAGTATTGTGAGGGTACTACGGGAAAAACTTTTTAACCGCCCGGACCGCATTTTATTTTAACGTTGTTGTTCCTCCGTTGTGCCCGCGCGAGTGCTTTAGTGTTTGTGCGTGCACAGGGGGGGAGCACTCCCCGCTGCCCGGCGCCTACGACGCCGTTGCGGTCGCGGAGCTCCTCGCCCAGTAACAATGCCGAAGGCAGGCGCCCGTGGCTCACCCGAGCCGGGCACCAGCTCCCCACCGGACCACGCGGGGGGCCGGGCGACGCCGCTCCCACACGTGGGGGCCTCGCCGCCGGGCGCCCCGCGCTCCGCCGGTAAACAACCGGCCCCACCACCCGGACCGGCCGGCTCCAGCCCGCCGACGGCGCTGGCGACTGCGCGCGTTTCGCCGCCGCCGCCGTCGGGCCGCCAGCCGGCAGTCGCCGTCCGCCCCCCGGCCTTTCGCCCCGTGCCCATCCAGGCACCAGGGCCCGCCGGGAGTTCAACCCGCGCCCAAGGCGGGCGCTCCGCCCCGGCCCGCGTTGCGGCGCATACGCCGCGCGCGTCCACCTCGGCCGCGCCGCCGCAAATCGCGCCGCACAGCGCGACAATTAACGTCGCGCCGCCCAAACCCGCGCCCCGCGCGGCAGCCGCGCCGCCTGCACCGCCGGCTCAACCGCGCTCGGCGCGTGAGAAGCGCCCCGCTCCACCTGCCGCCACCCGCCCCACTACCGCCGTGGCCGCGCCCGCCGGCGCCGCGCGCCCAGTAGCGCACGCACGCGCCGCCGCCGCGCCTACCGCCGCCGCCTCCACTAGTGCCGGCCGCATCGCGTCGCCCGTCCCGCGCCGCTTGCTGACGGGCTCGGCTACCCCAACCCTAACGGCCGGGGACCCAGCGGCGCTGGGGCCCCTGTCCCCTCCCCCGCCCCGTGGTTCAGCCCAGGATTCCCTGGCCGCCATGACGCCCTACTCCTCAAGAGAGGCGAGCGACCTCTCGATGCGGTCGTGCGGCTCGGAGGAGTACTCCCAGCTCGACCTGGAACTGGGCCTCGAGCTGGAGCAGCTGCTCGAGGCCAGGCCCCAGCGCCGCCCCCGCAGCTCTGACGACGAGGCGGCCGACGAGGCGAAGCGCGTGTGCGCCGGCTCCCCGCTCCCGCAGCGTGAACCGCGCGGTCGAGCCGGAGCCGACTCGCCCACGTTCGCCGAGGCGGTCCGCCGCTCCCCGACGACGACCTCCGCCGCAGCCGCCGCTCCGGACGACAACCCGGTGAGTACCCAGGCCAACATTGGCAAAAACGCGGGTGCCACCGGCAAGAAGAAGCCTCGCTACCCTCCGCTGGTAGTAGAAAGGTTGCCAAACTGGGCCGCCCACTTTAAGGCCGTGAGGGAGAAACTGGGCCACCCGCCCAACGCTCGGCCTTACCAGGGGGGGATTCGATTCCTCCCCGAGAGCGAAGAGGAGTACCGCGTGGTCCAGCGGTACCTCACAGGCCTGGAAAAGGAGGGCGGCCTGAGTTGGTTCTCTTACACGCTGCCGGCGGAGCAGAGCGTGAAGGTAGCCATCCGGGGCCTGCCGGCGGACACCGACGTCGGCGAGATTGAAGAGGAGCTTCACCGCATGGGGTACCAGCCGGAATACGTGCGCAACATAAATGCGCGCGGCGGGCGCCCCGGCTGCCTCTTCCATGCGGTAATCACGCGGACACCAGACTTTAGGAGGATCTACGACACCACGCAGTTTTTGAACATGCGTGGTGTACGGATCGAGGCCTGGCGGAGCAAACGCGGGCCCGCCCAGTGCCACCGGTGCCAGCAGTTTCGACACAGCTCGCACCAGTGTCACCGCCCGCTCGCCTGTGTCCGATGCGGGGAGGGGCACGCCGCCCGCGACTGCCCACGTCCTAAGACGGAGCCGGCCACCTGCGCAAACTGCGCAGGCGCCCACCCGGCGTGCAGCAGCGGCTGCCCCGTCTTCCAAAAGGAAGTCAGGAACAGGCGAGCGGGCACTGTCGCAATGTCGCGACAGCAGCAGCGCCAGCCATCGACGAACGCTGAGGAGCACGAGGCCCCCAGCGCGACGTTGATGGCGGCTGCTAACGGGCCCGCACACAAGGATGCTCCCGCCTCGAGGCGGAGGAAGAGGAGGAACCGGAGACGCGGGGGGAGGAAAGGGGACAAGCCCGAGCCCCCCGCGCCCCCACCATATGAGGCCCCTGCCCCTGCAAGGGCGCAGGCTAAAAAGGGCTCCACGCAGGAGCCCACCGACGCCGCTGCCGGCGCCGGCAAAACGGACAAGCGGGCTTCGAGGCCCGCAAAAACACTCCCAGCTACAGAGGCGGCAGGCCGAAAAGCTGCCCCAGCCGCCGCCCCCGCCTCCTCAGGCACCGCCGGCGCCCGCGCTCAGCAGCGGCGCCGCGAGCCAGATTCCGGCTCTCATATGGATGAGAGCCGGAAGAGGAAATTTACAGCCTGCGCCGTTAAGCTGCTGGTGGACCTGCTCAAGGCCATCAGGCAGGGGCAGGACGTGGAGGACCTGATCCTCGACGGGCTCCAGACATTGCTGTCCCTTTGCAATGGGTAGCCCGTTGAGGATCCTCCATTGGAACGCCCGCGGCCTTAAACCCAAGGTCGCCCCCCTCCGCCTCCTCCTGAACACCGGACTTGACTACACCAGGGTAAGTCGTACCTACCGCTACACGCGACTTACCCAACAATAATACTCCGCATGCACGACATACGCTGATGCGCGCCGTGTTCTAAGTTAATATAGGCACGACGCGCGTCACTACTGACACCCGCTACTCCACAAGCGCTCTACTCACGCGGTGACTGTGTGGCTAAAACGTGGGCCCACCTTCACCCGCATACATGGGCGGTGTTACACAACACAATGCCGCCCACACACACACTCCGGCTCTCAGCCTGCGCCGCTACCGGCTCGCTCTGGAAAACGGGGCAGGCGAGAGCCGCTCTTCCTTTGCAGGTGCGTCGTAAGTCTGCGCCCCTGTCGCTGGTCGCTTCCTGCCGGGCCTCCTCCAGGTAACTGGGGGTCTCACCTGGCAGGGGCAGACCGCCGGGACGCAGTGAAGCAAGCGGTCACTGTCCGACAGTGCCGTGGCGCGCCTGCAAACAACAATGAAAGCAGCTACATACTCCGGCGCGCGTCTCATAGCGCGCGCGCCCGTAGGATTTTAAGGCTATACGCCCACCAAGCGCGTGTGCCCGCCGTCGCGAGCACAACACCCGCACCCGCGGGGAAAGGGCCCAGCCCATATCCCGCCTGCCGCGTCCCCATGCGGGGACGCTGCGACTACTACGCAGTTTAAAGTTCAGATCCTAACTTTGTCTTTATTGAACCAGTTTATGGGACATCGATTCCTTCTATTGGCATAAAAACTAAGAGACGTGTCCATTCGAGATATCACCATGTGGAGCGCGGAATAAATGATTTCTGTCGAGATATCTTCACTGGATTGTTTTATTGCGATTGTATTGTGTTAACATTCGTTTTACTTATGGGTAATTAAATGTTAATTGGTCACGAAATGTTGTTAAGAGATTTGATAGCAGTAAACACAGTTTGATCAATGTACGATAATGGTTACACATGTGATTTTTTTTAAATCTTCGTTGTCATGGTGATTCGTGATCCTGAAGAGAGGCCCTTTTTTTTAGCGTGGTAAAATCATCAAATGAGTCCTCCGACCCAGGGCAGGGCGGGAGGGACTGTCAGACTCGTACTGACTAAAATCCACGGTGTCCTTCAATAGCCCTTTACGTACCGGGGTCACGGTAATTCGTAAGTACCGCGACCCCGGCAGGCTTTGGCCCTCTACAGGCCCCGTCACTATGCTGACACTCCTTGAGGCGCGCGTGGAACACAACGCGCCGTCGACCCGGGCATGGTCCATGGTCGGACAGCGGGTCGCCCGTTACTCGCCGCCCGCATGCCCGCGCCTACGGTGGTCGGAGATCGTCTGGCGACGTCCGTCACCGTGGGCGTCTACCACTGTGGCTGGGGTGGAGGGAGGACGCTGTCCTCTCCCTCACGTGGCCCGCCTCCTCCTTCGCGAGCATGACTGCTTCGCAGAAGGAGGGAAGAGAGGCCCTTGTAAAAGTTTTCACATTTTTGTGACGTTTTGTAAAAACGAGAACTTTGACGTTAATTTAATGGATAAAATTAGATTAGTACAAAAGTTGTAAATACTTACTTCAAATACAAAGCATGGCCTAGAATTCGTGCTTAGTCGTCAGGTCAATTAAGAAAGTAAATTATGAACACAAGAAATGTTTGGTCTTCCTCAATTTGAACATGTTTCGATTATTTTGGGCTAAGAGGTTCTGGCATGTACCTACTTAGCAATGCAAACCTATTTCCACACACTTGTATAATTTACGCACAAAACCATGTTTAAAAATACAAGTACATTATAATTTCCTACGGTTCTTAGCACCTTATTTACGCAGCCGCTACTTGACTCACATCGCGATACATACACTGAATTAATTTAAAATTAAATTATGATTCCTGTTAAGGCTTTATTCTGGTACCATCAGCTGCATCGTGATGCCTTCCGTTTTATAGACCGACTATTGAACCATCTAACCCTTGATAGGGTGACCACTTTTTATTTAAGTCCCAGTCTTGCGTAACTAGCTGTACAACGATCAACTTTTTGTCCTAATACATTGCTGAACGGGTTTCTAGTCACATATTTCTAGGTACAAGCTATATTGACCTCTACGTCTTTGAAACCGGGATTTTATACAGTGTTTTTTCTTTGAAAGTGTTCGGTTTTATATTTAGTTCTTGTATTAATGTGCAGTCGTCACGCTGACACTAGAAGAGAGGACCACGAGGTAAAATTCCAATAATAAAATTAACATTCGTAATATCGGGCATATATGCCCGATATGCCTGATGCCCGATGGCCGTGTATGGCCTATTGTCGTATAAATTATAACAAGAAATTGTATTTAATATTGATTAAAATTAGAATTAGGAAAATGATGAATGATAGGTACTTGAGTATCTACCTACTGTATGTATTATATTCGTGTCTCTTTCTAGTCACGTAAAAAACTTAGACTGGCAAAGAGACTCAGTTTTTATTCCGTGATAGATGTGATATTGAAAGGTCTGAGGTCTTATACATAATAGAATTTATCTCTCGGCAGATTTTTTATCGTCTTGAAACTAATTTTCTTTTAAAACAAGTAATCTCTTTATGTAATAAACTATACATTTGAATTATTTGTTTTATCGACAGCTAAAAACGAATAAAAATAATTTAACCAATGAATTGACACATAAATCAACCGTGAAAAAAACAGAACTGTAAAAAATATCAAAAAAGTAAAAAGCACAATTATTTCAACACGAGCATTTACCATATTTTCGTAAGGAGGAGGCGAGGGCGTGCTCAGCGCTTTAGGCTAGGGCGCTGCGCGGGCGCCGACGTCCGTCATTGAAATACGTTGCCATTGTGAGGCGCTGGCTGAATAAATATTTTAGTTAGCGTGCCACCCAGGACGGCGGCCACAAAGAACACATTCATGATTGATCCTTGAAGGCCAGAATTTAATTTATCGATTCAAAATCAGAGACTGCCGCGGACCTATACTCATTTGTTTTTATTGGGACATGCACAAAATAATCATTTATATTGATTGCTCGTGATTGGCTCGCTCTAGGCGGTTTTGTGAACCTATTTTTATTTCTTGGACTTTCAGTTCTATTTAAATCGTATTGGAGATCTTTTTGTTGTATTTTTTTGAATTTAGTATATATGAATTTAATTTGTTCTTTGTTTGTAACTGATGGCGTTTATTTTCCTTGTTTAAGTAAGTTTTTGGTAGTGAGAGAAGGGCGCACGCTTCGAAGGGCTTTACGTAAAATTTTACAAAGAGTGCTGATAAGTCAGTCCATATTGAATAAATGTCTTTTGATTTTAATAATTATTGCTATCTCTCGAAATTGTGAAAGAAAATATCGTAAGGAAACCCCCACTGAGCTCATGTGGATGGATTACACTTCCTTTCCTTCTCGTAGAGAGGAGGCCTGTGTCGTATCAGTGAGAATATATAATAATAAATAATAATATATAGGCTGTTAAATCGCGGGACTTGCGAATTACCATGATCCCGGAACGTAAAGGGCTATTGAAGGACACCGTGGATCTTAGTCAGTACGAGTCCGACAGTCCCTCCCGCTCTGCCTTGATGATTTTACCAAACTAAAAAAAAAGGTGAGCAAATTGTCAACAATGGAGACTCAACTCAAAGTACTTACATATATTGTACTTTCCGTACTTTTTCCAAGTTCATAATATAATACTTTGTGTAACTATATTATTCGGAAACAAAAGAAAAAGTTTTCCTTTTGTTTCACCTCTCGGTTTTCTTTTTAGGTCACTCGTTTGTGTGTTGTGCAAATATGTTTTGTCTTTAGTTGTTGGTTGAGCAATTAGCCCTCTCTAGAGTTATCTAATATTTTTGTTCTGTTATTTTATCTATTTTGAGACGTCTCTGTATTAAGCTGTATTTTTGTTTGGTAAAAGAACATTGAAATTGATTTAAGAAATTAGAAAAAGCGAACTTTAAAATTGCTAATACCAATATATCTTACTAGGTTTTCCTCGTTGTTTTAAACCCCGCTGCTTGGTTCCTATTGGTCATAGCGTAATGATATATAGCCTATACCTTCCCATGATAAATATAGTCATTATCATCATCCTACAATGTTCCCACTGTTGGGACACAGGCCTCCTCTCTGCGAGAGGGAGTGGGCCATAATACACCACGCGGGCCCAGTGCGGGTTGGTAGATGAAACATGTCGAATTTGATGGTTCTAGGGCATGCCCGTTTTCTCACGATATTTTTCTTCACCGTTTTGAGAGCAGTGATGATGAAATAAATTATAAAAAGTAATGCGCCAGGCTGGGTTCAAATCCACGACCTAAAACTCGCAAGTCGAAGCCGATACCACTGGGTCACCACTGCTCACTAGAGGCCACACCGACAAATAGAATTTCGAACACAAAAATCTATTTTCGATTCAAACCAGTAGTTACTGAGATTAGCGTGTTCAACCAAACAAACAAACTCTTTAGCTTTATAATAATAGTTTGGATTGTGACACAATCTTAAGTAAAAACTTTTTTTTTCTATTTTTATTAACACATGTTCATGCATGATGCAAACTGTAAAAACACAACACTCAAACTATTTTAAAATAAAAACCGGCCAAGTGCGAGTCGGACTCGCGCACCGAGGGTTCCGTACAAACCTGCAAGGTTTACAAAGTTCGTTCATTACGACAATCGAGTCATAACTATGGTATTTTTATTGCAAAATGAAATTCATAACATTACAATGGGGAAAGATGGAGGAGCATAAATTTAAGACAAAGATCTCTTTATCGTTAACTGTCATTCTAGTCCAGGTAATTACTGCGCCGACAATTAGATCTAAGTATTTGATATGAATTTCAACTTGATAGCTCTACGCGTTCATGAGGAAAAAAGTAATAAGTTTATATATTTTGTAATGTAACTAAAAATTTAAGGTTTTCGGAATTTTTCCTTTATGTGTGCTATAAAACGTTGCTTCATGCCAAATTTCAAGATTCTAGGTCGACTGGAAGTACCATTTAGGTTTTGATTCCCTTGCGAGTACTTGCGAGTTTCAAAATATGCAGCTTAAATTGATGTTTCTTTTGATTGCGTTGACATAGAAGTTTGATTTTGTTACAGCTTAAAGGTATTATAGACCTGAGTATTTGGTATGAATTTCAATTTAATACCTCTACGCGTTTATGAGGAAATGGGTAGTAAGTTTAAAATTATTAAAAAATATATTTTATGTGATGTAACTAAAAATTTATGGTTTTCGTAATTTTTTCTTTATCTATGCTTTAAGACGTTGCTTCGTACCAAATTTCAAGATTCTGAGTTCACGGGAAGCACCCTGTAGGTTTTGATTCCCTTGCAAGTGTCGAAAATTTGCGGCATAAACGGCTGTATCTTTTGATTGCGTTGGCTTAGAAGTTTGATTTTTTCACAGCTTCAAGGGACAGTAGACCTGAGTAATTGATATAAATTTCAGCTTCATACCTCCACGCGTTCCTGAGAAAAAGGGTCTTGACAGACGGACGGACAGACGGACAACAAAGTGATCCTATAAGGGTTCCGTTTTTTTCCTTTTGAGGTACGGAACCCTAAAAACCAAACGTACCAAGAAACTGTTATAAAACTTAACCCATAGAATGCTGCACGTCCATTACGTTACTGTATTGCATCCAGATTTCCAGAACAGTTTGTAATCTTTGAACCCTGCACGTTACAGTACGTGAGTACAACCAGTTCTAACACACATTATGCGACTGTGTATTATGAACAGAACAATGATAGTGAATAGAAAGCAAATAAGGCTGCACTAGTGGGTTGACCCCGGGTCCAGGTCGGCTTATTGTTCCAGGGTTACAACTGGGTACCGTTAGGCTGGTCCTATTTGTGTATGTTTGGAGGCATACAATAGTACAATAGTATATTGGACTATTCATAAGGGTTGCCAATTATAGTGGTATGCAGTAAGTGAAAATATGAAAATATGTTGAACAATCAGAACATCATATTCTATGGGTGTGTATCCTTTGGCAGAACCAATGCAATTTTATGTTGGATACTGTTCAGACTAAATCTGGAGTCATTTACTATTCGGACCTTGTGGAAACTCGAACAAACTTCCGCGCGTTCAAGCGTTTTTGCCATACCTTTTCTTGGAATCAAATATAACAGCTCACAATTTAGAACCCATTAATATTAGTAGACATTTTTACCCGTGGTGGTAGACAAAAAAAATAGTAAATGTATGATTAGCCAATACTAATTTATTGGTGTGCATTTCATTTAAGTTAAAATATGATTTGCCAATATTAATCTATTGTTGTAGATGTTGCAAAAAGTGTGGTCCTTTTCTGCGATTTCTTAACGAACTTAGGTTAAAAAGGAAATGCCAGCAACGACGATTAGCCGATCTATACACGCATACACTTTAATTTCCTTTGTTTGGTTACATAATTTTTCAATATTATATTAAAACGATTATATTTCACATGATGTAGTAAAAATATTTGCTCTAGTGGTTTTCCCAGGGAGAAAACAGGGGAATATATTTGTATAGACAAAACGTCTAGCTTTTTCTATGCTTCTTAATCCCTCTCCTTTTCAAAGGTTTTAAAATATGATAAAAGGAAGGACCTCTTTCAATATAGGTAATATACACATATTTGTCCAGTAAATGGCTCAAATATTGGCTTCAGAATGCTTCATACTCAGTACAAAACAGGTATCGGCACATCCTTTGTCCGACATTATTTTCGTTTTATGCATAAAGTTAATGGAACTTTACATATCTTATGTCTCCGTCCACTTCATTAATAATGCACCAGATTTTTTAAACATTGTTGGTTCTTCGAAGTCAGGAGTGCTTGGCTGAGGTCGGCAGGGTTGCTAGATTGACTGTCTGAAATTACCCCTTGTTCAATAAAAATAAACCATCTGAATTGAAACATTACCTTTTGTAACTTTTTCTCTATTCTATGTATTATTTAAACAAGAAACGAAGTAAAGCGATTTATAAAACTCTATTAATTTACAAATATACGCTTATATTCACGCACGACACTATTCATTTGGACGTATTGTATTCACTTATTTAGTTCTAAAATGTGTAAGTATACAAAGTAATTTAAGTGGGACCATATGAGTTAACTTGAATCTATAACTGGCAAACTTTTTAAGGTAACTTTAACTTTTTTATCAACTAACTATTTTGTTATACATATCACATCCGCATTCCGCAGAAAATTTCAGGTTATTTTAAAAGTCTTGATATCTTATGGAAAATTTTCTTAAAGGATAAAATTTTCCCGTAGAATAAATCCGCTCCCCAAAAAGGGAAAAAGCTCCCCAATCTACCAACACTGGGGTTCGTCATCGATCGGAGACGTCAATCACCTGTTTTTGCCGGGCTGCGGCAATAATTGCACGTCATAAATCCTCATTGTTGACACGACATGATAAATGTAAATATGGATAGAGTGGCTAATGAACCGGCGTATGCATGTGGTGGTAGGTAGGGAGGAACCTGTCTTCTGATTAGAATCCGCTGGGAAATAGATGGTGGATTATAATGGGAGCTAATTACGAATGCAAAATACGCATTACTTAGTGGTTGGTTGGTTTTGTTATACAAGAACTTAAAAGAAAATGTTATTGACTGAGAAATAATCAAGAAAAACTCGGCCAACGTCGTCAGAAATAAGTCCAAACCAAAGGGTACAAAGCACTGGACCAACCAGTAAAATATTAAAACCATTTCATTGGTGATCTTTTTTACCTGTGAGTGTGTCTTTCATTTGAATTCGATCTCTTCACATATTAACAGCCACTTATGGCTAATGTTAGATCTGAAACTCTATTATTAAACCAATTCGATTAAAGTACCTGTGATCAGTAGAATGATTGAAAATTCGCACCATAAACACTTTTATTAGACAGCTCATTTTTTTGTACACTCCAGTGCTCTAAAATGGGAGCAATTTAAGCATTTAAATGCCATTAATTCTATTGCAGATAATGACTACGTACACTGGAGAGAATGATTATTGCGAAAATTTATTCACTGCCAACTTTAATGCTTTTATTTATTTAGTGAGAAAAGAAGCAGAAGAATTAACTCAGACATGTTCTAAGCAACCTCATTTGTTTTTTCTTAGAGCTTAACAAATT
This sequence comes from Agrotis puta, assembly GCA_943136025.2. Taxonomy (NCBI): domain Eukaryota; kingdom Metazoa; phylum Arthropoda; class Insecta; order Lepidoptera; family Noctuidae; genus Agrotis; species Agrotis puta. The sequence continues at coordinate 10,769,315 of OW964178.2, forward strand.
GAAGATGTAGTTAGAAACCGAATGAATTACTACAGCCAGCCTTGGAATTATAATTACAAATGGAATGGCTACAGTCGTTGTGAAAATTGCAACATTAAAACGTTGTTGGTAAAATTAATTTAAAAATAAGTATTATCACATTATATCGAAGGCTTCCATTCGCCAAATAACACGTATTCGACATGATCTTGACCGTTTATGTTTTAATAGTTTTCTTATACCACTTTTAAACAGTTCCCAGATTACGAATCCACTTAAAACAACAACGTGTGAATTTGTTCTCATTAAAAATAATGTTTAAAAAAGCTCTTTTTTACGTGAAACGTTTAGTTACACGATAAAATGAACAAGTGAGACGGACCTTTATTTTTTAGCAAAAAAAAGTCGAGCGTTGTGTGCGAAGCGGGAGAAATAATGGGTTAATTTGATGCATTTTGCCGTGAAATAAGTATAACGAGTGAGTATAATTAGACCACAGTATGTAGCTAATGGTTATACACGGTATTCTAATGATGGTGTTCGGAGTGAGACCCAGTGGTACAGTTTTCGAAGACCTATATATTACGCGGCCACAAAAAAGGAGGCGATCCTGTCAGTAATTGCGCCGGCGCAGCTTTCGCGAGCGATGTTTTTGCGCATCGTACCGCATCGTTGGTGTCACGCACGTAGCTCGGATTGCCTGTAACACACTAAACCAATTAGCTGCTGTGCTTTTTTCACAAAAACATTCGCTTTTGTTCGTTTTAATGCCATCTGCCTTGTTATGAGTGTGCAGGAATGGATTTTTATTACTTGTTTCTGACTTTACTGCGTCCTTTGTATTTGGTAATACTAGAACAAGAAACAAATAGCTACTTCTGAGATAAATAAATTGTTCAATAGTACGATACGCACAGATGATTAATTCAGAAATAAACCATAGATACTTGTCATCCCAAGAACAAGAATGCTCATAACTAATCCTGTCTAAACTTTTTACAGAACCCATACAATAGGCATAGATTTAGCGATAGTAATTCTAATTATCATACCCGGCGCCTGCTGCGGCCATATTGCACTCTTGCTCAGTGGGAGCAGTCTTACCAGTTTAGAATTAATTAAATAACGAATGTACGAGTTTTTATGAGGATTTCCTTTGCCGGTTGGTGTTGTCTATTGAATACCGAAAAAGGAAGTGGGGAAAACTTTAAAGGTGATATTGGAATTATTTTATCTGTGTACGTAGGGTGCTTGGTATGAAGACGTCCGATTGTGAAAGAGTTTTGCAGTAGAAAAGACTGATCAAAATAATATACAGTGTCAAAAACCAAGCAGAGAAAAAGAAAGAATAGTCTAACAATATTTATACCTACTTTAACACATACGCCATGCATGAGGCTAAAAAAGATTAAACAGGTCTACCGTAAAAGCGTCCCTTACCTTTTTAATCACACAAAATCTTCGATAAGTACTATAAACTGTGACTATTTATCTGATATTTTCTAAAGATATCTTGCTAAAAAAGAAACCGCAAAATATTCCACCACTACATTGCTCTCCAGTAGGATTTAGCTTATGGAGAAGTAAGGCTGTATACAGCCATGAGTTCAAACAATCTTTAGGCATACCATTCCCCATTAAAAATAACGATGGCGTGCATACGCGCTATAAAACAGTCTCGTAATCAAAATGTACTAAAGAAACTGCTTTGACACGAGACTAAATTGATATGTCTTCAACAGATATAACTATGTATTATTATTCCTCTGGTGTGCACACAGTCTTACCTAAGATTTACATCGACTCAAAGGTCAAGTGCGATATCATAACGCTTTGAATGAGAAATATGAGTACAAGCAGACTGTAATAAAATATTTTTCTGACATACGCCTGATGTAGGGGCAAGAGATCGTATTGTAGACTTAATCTCTCGATTTCTGAACTGGGAATAAATCAGAGATCCCGTGTATTGTCATTCTGGGATCCGGCACTTATTCTCAATGAACCGAGGGGATATTTAAGATTTATAGGCCGAGTATGATATATGTTAGTCAAGCCTGTTATTATGGCGTTGGCTGCACGCTACTTAGATGAGTAATGAAGTAAGAATCAGAGTTATTGTTTTAAATCTACTGTGTTTGAGACTTGTGCGAATGTGCGTGTTTTGAATGTGGGGATAAGAATCGTCGGCAACAGAATTAGTTAAGTAGAGTAAACTTCATTTTTGAAAATTGACCTTTCCGACCTTATTAAGGTCGTACTTTCGTCACGGTAAATATAAAGTCAAACGATTTTTTGGCATTAAATGTGTGTGTGCGGCGTTTAACCTCGGTGCATAGTATGATCACAACATGTCATCAGGTCGTCACAATTAAAAATAATGTGATCATACATTATTTTTATAGCTTTTTTGAAGTGAAAACTTCTTTAGCGGCGTTGTGCACTTTTTTTGGAATGGGTAAAAAATGTTAAACTCGCGTCAGGACACGTGACCTGGACGAAAATTCGTAAGACGGCGCAGGGCGCTTGCGCGAATGATCGTGTGTGTTTATTACTATTCAAGTTTTCACTTCTGCCGGCACTCCCAGAGTGCAACCCGTCGTTTTTTTTCCTAGAGTCCATCTGATTGACTGTCTCGATAAAGATTAGATTTGAATATACTACATCCCCAATTTGATGCTAGGGTAATGGCACCAGTGAATGAACACTTAAGCAATTTGCGAACTTTAAAAAATATTTACTGTGGGTTATCACTAATGAAAGCGGCCGAAATTTGTTTTACAGTGTTAAGAATATATTCAAAAATCATTTTTAGGTACGTTTTACAACATAACATTCACAGTTTTATTATAATAAGCAGTAAATCGGAAAATACCCCAAAAACTCTAGTGAATGAACGGCGTTTTCTAGTAAATGAACGAAAAGAAACCAGTGAATGAACAAAATTCTTCGTTTATTAATTACACTATTACAGTCATAATATTGCAATAAATGCGGTGAAAAAATCAACATTTCTTTAAAAATCTTCAATGTCTTAATAGAAAAAATAAAAATAAAATCTTCTCAAAACAAAACCTCTAAATCTTACCTTAATTCTACAAACATTCATAGACCTCTCAGGCACGTTAAAATCTTTTATTACAAACTAAAAACAATATTTACTAAGCTAATACCTAATTAACTAGGTAACTAAAAACTTCTTGGTCATATATTGTTTACAAATTTAAAATTTAATCAGTTTTCAATTTAAATAATCTGGTACAAACTAACTTTACCGAAGTACTGAAACTTGGCGTAAATAACAAGTAATCATACGTAACTAAAATCACAATAAGTGAGTCGAAATATAAGCTAATCACAGTCTTAATTCGTTTAACTTTATTGACGTTAGGATTCCTTAGACATCCTTTTGATTATTTTACTTATTCTATATCTCTAAATGTTACATTATTAAAAGAAATCAATCCACGTCTGGAATAAGCAGGCTCACTTAATACACGTTCTATGTCTTCAAAATCTACTTCAGACACATCAGGTACATTTGGCTTTACGAAACTAACAATGTTATCACATACCGCTTTTTTTCTAAGAAAATCTATCTTACATTTCTTTTCTTGATCGTTTACCATAAGGACTTTGTCTACATAGTGACGTATTCTTTTATCAGTTTTGAATTTGGCCATAACATATTTTCCGTGAAGATCCTTAGTTGACACTGGTAAGTCATTCATTCCAATTTCATCATTTTGTTTATCTTTATTTACCGGACTAGGTGTTTGTAAGTGTTTCTCAGTTTTGTTCTGTTCTTTGCGTTTTTGTGAAAGCTTTTCTTCTCTATCCTTCTTTTTGTTTTCTTTTTCTTCCAGTTTTCTTCGTTTTTCATTTTCTTTTGCCTCTAATTTCCTTTTTCTTATATGCGACTGGGGTCGTCTTTTATATCCAATGCTTGTTCTTCTGTTAAAAACTCTTCGAGTTCCTTAAACCAAGCTCTGATAGCTTGTTCAGTAACTGCGGCTCTGCCTTTGGATATAATCTCCGCATTCCTTTTTGTAATCTCAGGATGCCTTTTTAAGAATAAACTAAGCCACTTTTTTCCAAGTCTATTCCCGGTAAACTTATTTTTCCTATTATTAGTGGTCATAAAATTTTCAACAGTATCGAAAACTTCTTCTGGGTGCATTGGAAAACCTAATTTAGCTTTATTTATAATCCAGTCAGAAATCTTAGCTTTTTCATCTACAGTAAGCTCGGACTGAGGGCCCATTTTTCTTTGCAAAAGTACCTTGTTTGTGATTTTCAAAATCAAAATCAAATCATTTATTTCAAGTAGGCCAGTTACAGGCACTTTTGAATTGTCAAGAGACAAAAGTAAAATAAAATAGTTTAAAATAGTTTAAAATTAGTTAGGGTGCTACAGTCCCAGTCACAAGACATAAAAACTTGTGAAAGTACTGTAGATGCCCATTCCAAAGCGTAGATCTCTATGGAGAAGAACAGGCAAGAAACTCCATGGACACTCTTTTTCAATCGCCAAAATTATAACAGAACCTTTGTTACATCATTCAACTTGAGATGGTACATTATGTGAGAACGATGTAGGAAGTAAAGTGTCCATAGGAAATTCATATAAAAAAAAGACAATTCAATAAAATTATAAATAATTAAAATAAACCGCGGCTGCTGAGTCTGCTGACTGGTCAGTCACGACTGACAGCGCCCGTTCACGAACATGACACATGCATCAGCATCACTCAGCTCAACCATTTTGAAGGGAACTAAACGATCCGACACACGCGCCACCATCAGCGAGTCATTTGAGTGAGCATTTATTATGTAAAGTCGATTTTGGTATCTTGTACACATTACTTGCTTTATTGATACTTAGTTCTCCATTAGCAATTGACTTAAGAGCTGTTTCAAGTGCTTGATGACTGTATTGAAACCTATTGTACTTCTTTTTGTGATCCATGGTAATCTAAATGGACAAGAGAAAAATGAACAATTTTAAACGATTGCCATATTATTTTTCTACCTGTAGGTAAGTACCTACTTACCTACAGGTAAGTAGGTACTTACCTACAGGTAGAAATACCAAATTTCTTGAGAAATCTGTCTTAAAATATGAAGTGTTCATTCACTGGATTTTATGAACCAGTAAATGAACATACCTGTCCCAATACTGGCCAAAAGATCGGAAATCTATTTAAGAAATAGCTCCCAAAACATGAAACTTATAGCATTAGCGTAAGTTATGTTTTTAAACCAAAACGTGATTTTTACGATTACCCAGTGAATGAACGCCCGTTCATTCACTGGAATTTAAACGATTTTTTGATGCAATGCTGGGACACTTAATAATTTAATATAACTGACAAAATCGCAAATAAATGCATTTGAAACACAATATTAAACTACTATCCTACGATAATAAACAAATAACCCATCAAAAATACCGTTATTTACATTACAATGTCAAATCAAAAAAGATTCCACTTACCTCAGTCCTAAACTCTAGCCCGAACAAATAAAAATTTCACTATCGACTTAAACTTTAACCACTCGCCATTTTGGAATGAATTATGACATTAAACGTGAATGTGACCACTTAAATGGGAAATAGATTTGCAATTATGAAAAAAAATACTACACATTGTAGAAACGTTCAGATTTCTTATTTTTTGAATAAAACTGCGTTTTGTTCATTCACTGGGGGGTGTTCATTCACTGGAGCACTTACCCTATATGTCAGTCAAAATCTATAATAAATTCCACAACCTTTACAAAGTTGCAAACTGGTATGGGTATAGGCCTTACGGGCTTATTCATACAACATATTAAGAGATACATCACAGTTTTTTAATTAATTGCCGATTTTGTCGCGTCTATGTTTTAAAAGTGCCGTAAATCAGTATTCAATTAACCAAAAAAGCTTCAGTTAGCTTAATTTGTTGCAAATTTAATTCCATTTTAAACGTGTGAGATTAACTTTCGACGAAAAATGCATGTGTTAGGAGATATCTTAGAACAGTATCTGAAACAAGTCCAAAATGTCACGGTGTTTAAAAATGGTTCTAAAACTTTTTGTGAATTTCAAACTTGGGTATACGTAATTCAATGGATCCAAATAACATTAAAGAAAATCAGAGATACATAATTTTGTCCATTTAGCTATATTTTTTTGTCAATTTTGACTGGCCTACTACAACTGAATAATAAAGCAAGACCAATTCTATTGAATTCTTACAAATTGCTCGAGATGACAAGACGATACGCTTAGTACACTTTATGTTAGGGTCAATAAGATCCCCGAGTCAGCATGAAAGTGAATACTCAGAATAGATGCAAAGGTTAACTTTATTCAGTACCTACGTAATTTATTGATTGCTCGAGCATGCGAGTCCTTAGAAATATATCTCTAACTAAAGCCTCTTGGAAAGGAACTTTTTTATTCCATTTGAATATACAGATGATTGTACAATCAGATAATGAGCGAAATTGAAAATCGTTGCCTTTTTATTCTGCAGGTATTATTAGGGATGTTGCTCACTTGTTCGGACCGGTCTAATTCGACACTGTCATGGGGATTGATCCATTCGGCTTGCCTTATGTTGTATTGAGCCGACTAGAACAAGGTTCAGCCATTTTCTGTCGGTTCAAAACTAAACAGGTATGCTGTTCTCTAAAATACAATTTCTAAGCTGTGCGGCAGTTCCGGCAGAGTCTGAAGATAGTGCCGCTGTCAGTAGCTCAGTGAATACTGAACGATGGGATGTCGTTGTACACAAGGCTGTTTCCTTAAAGTATATACTGCAGCACGAGCCGAATATAAGCCAAATACAGAAAATAGATAACCGTGACCCTGGTACGTAAAGGCATATTGAAGAAACACCGTGGATTTTAGTCAGTACTAGTCTGACAGTCCCTTTTGCTCCATCTTGAGAGGACTCATTTGATGGTTTTACCATGCAAAATAAAAGGAGTGAAAAAAAAAACATTTCGAATGCTCTTATTAATGTACTTGCATAGATACAATGAACGGTGTAAGTAACATAGGCCCTTCATCGACCAACACTTGTTCAACCAATACACACATTTGTTCGGCACATTCGGCTCAAAGTGCCGACCTGAACAAGTGTGTTGATACCCTTTGCTTCGTAGCGCAGGACTAAATGAAAACCTTCGTTTGATTGAACCTGCAAGCCGACTGCACAAGATATAATAATGGCATTATATCAAAGATTTGCGGCCCTCCTAATGATGGTCATTATAGTCTAGCGAGCCATAAGTATCCATTCGTCTCTTAGCCTAACTGCCCTCTGATTGTGAGGGCCATACATCTCTTGTCTTATTAGATATAATCTGCGCAGTGACTGATAGTCGCCAGGATTTTAAGATTGGGCACAGTGAATGAGGCAAGTTTTAAACACAGTGTGGGAGTGTCCGCTACAGTACAGTAAATCATAATGTATATTTTTTATTTGTGTACAGATATAAACTTTTTCTGAATCAGTTATGTGTAATGTGAATTTAAGTAAAAAACAAATTTAATTTTTTTAAACGCCTGTTTTTAAACGGCCATTGCTGTACATGCAAAATAGTTAAAAAATCCAAGTTTTTCTTTGATATCTCATTGACGTCCCAAAAAGATTTTTTTACAAGTTTCTGGATTTAGAGGAAACCCTCAAAGAATTAAAACAGATTTTATACAAAACTGAGGGACGCGTTTGTCCATAGAATGCGTAGTTTTTTGCAAGCAGCTACTCTCTTCAAGTAGTTCTTTGTTTTCTAAGACTAATTAGAACTCAGTATTACGGTAACCGCGCTGCAACTGCATTTGGTGTGAACCAGACCTATAAGATCAAACGTTTAGATAGCTTAGTACCGGTCTCCATAAAGGAAGAACTGATACTTATTACGACATAACATAAAAATATATGGTCTAGTAGCTAATAGCAACTACCTATGTTGAGACTTCAATAAAAGGTCCCTTGAGGCAGTTCATTGGCGAATAATGAGGAATAAATAACATGAGTAGAATCACCTGTTACTTAGGTAGATAAATGACAATTATTAACATATTTGATAAGTGTTTTTATTAGTAAACATGACTATTTATTAATAGGTTGTTATCTATGTTGGAATTTACCTTGTTAATGTGATATAATTTATTAATATCGCTTGGACAGCTAACTATTTTTAAGTCATTCTTGTTATTCACTACATTTTGCATTCGATTGCTCGATCTAAATTACGAAAGAAGTAATTATTATAGCGGCATGAGGATATCCCAAAATCTCTCCTGATTGAGTTGATTGTCGACTAGGCTCTTAGGCTTAGTCAACAGTCACGGGTTTCTACGAATTACCGTCAGCCCGGAACGTAAAGGGATATTGAAGCACACCGTGGATTTTAGTCAGTACGAGTCTGACAGTCCAAGACTCATTTGATGATTTTACCATGTAAAAGAAAAAAAAGAGCCTAGTCGAGGGCATTGACATAACATGAATCATAAATAGTTAAACCATTTCAAAAACTCATTAGAACAGGATAATAAATAATAAGCTCAAAAGACACGTTCGCCTTTGCACCAACTCCAATAGAAAAAAAAAACAAAAGAACATCGGAACGTAGGCGCGAACTTTCGCGCTCATAACGAGAGCACACCTCAACAAGCATGAATACTTGACACGGGCGTTTATCTTTCAAGCAGTCCACCAAGCAATAGCATTAATTTCAACTGACAGCTCAATTACCTTCGGACTCTCCATCTCATACAGCACCCACTTTGATTTGTGCATTACATATCGCATTACAATAATTTCATCCTGTCTTCTTTACGTCACACGCGTATCATAAAGGTGAGCGGGGCAGCCATTTTGTGTCTTTATTGTGTTTGTAATTGCGTTTCTTTGTGAGCTTTTGCTTTTTAAACTTGTTTTTTTTTGAAGGGTGGATGTTTAACTATGTCTGCGATGGGTTCATCTTCATGTGGTGGTTTTTTTAGATAAAAAGTTTTGAATTGCTCTGTCAGGATTTGTGCAATAAAAAGGGATTAAAAGGGCAAGTTTCACGGTTTCAATAAACATTTAATTAATAACAGCAATTCGTTATTCAAAACAGATAAAAAGACTTTTTTTTGTATTTTTGATATGTATTGTCAGGGATATTAATTAGTTATTAACAAAACTGTCACTTCACGCCAATTTACCGCAACAGAGAAATTTCAAATCATCATTGTACATGTACAATCAATGACCAGTTCTGACTTGTGCCAAACATAAAGGAAGTTAGAGCTGGTTGTCACTTTATTAAAAATATTGGGTTTGTTACTGGAATTCTTACTTAAAAAAAACTCCTAAGTGTTAGCAGTAAATGATTTCGGGCACGCCGCAATTGCGGCGGTAAGACCCCTCTTTGAGGAGTGGCTGGATAGGCGACACGGCGTCCTGACCTACCGCATGACGCAGGTCCGGACGCGGACACGGAAGTTTCGGGAGGCTCCTGTGTCTGATAAGGAGGGAAGAAACGCCTGGGTGTCACCACTGCGAGGATCGTCCGGAGGACACGGTGGGTGGAGCATACGGTGCAGGACTGCCCCGCTTGGTCAGAGCACCGCCGTGTCCTCAAGACGGCGATAGGCGGAGAACTCTCGCACCCGGCATTGGTCGAGGCCATGCTGCGGGGCGAGACGGAGTGGGAAGCGGTCGCCTCCTTCTGCGAAGCAGTCAGGCTCGCGAAGGAGGAGGCGGGCCGCGTGAGGGAGAGGACAGCGTCCTCCCTCCAGCCCAGCCGCAGTGGTAGACGCCCACGGCGACGGACGTCGCAAGACGATCTCCGGCCACCGTAGGCGCGGGCATGCGGGCGGCGAGTAATGGGTGACTCGCTGTCCGGCCATGGACCATGCCCGGGTCGACGGCGCGTTGTGTTCCACGCGCGCCTCAAAGAGTGTCAGCATAGTGACGGGGCCTGTAGAGGGCCAAAGCCTGCCGGGGTCGCGGAACTAACGGATTACCGTGACCCCGGTACGTAAAGGGCTATTTAAGGACACCGTGGATTTTAGTCATTACAAGTCTGACAGTCCCTGCCCTGGGTGGGAGGACTCATTTGATGATTTTACCACGATAAAAAAAAAAGCAGTAAATGATTTTCGGAAATTATTTTTTACTTTTATTATATGTATTTACTTATACAAAAATTCGTGAGGATAAATAATATAGTCAATTATGCTAGTAATGGGAAGGGTAGAATAGAGTTGTTACTACACAATGGGCAATAAGCTACACAATCGAGCGTTAGTTGAGCACTGATGCCGTACCTGATTGTAATTAAATTGAACCTGAAACCACCTGTGTATACCTGATATTGGTTAACCATTATTGGTTGTACATTAACTAAGGTGTGTAAAATTTTAGTATTATTTTCAGTGATTTTAAAAATAGTTAAGGTAAATTACTAGGAGTACTTACTTACTTCATTTAGGGAAATAATATTGAGATTTTGTCTCTTAACATACGCTTAAACTCTGAGTTTAATTACAGAAGAGAATGTAAATAAAGCGAACACAAAACTTTCTTGTTCAATAAATTAAAGACGAAAGCAAAAATAAAAAAAGGCATTTTCGATAAAAGCGACATCTATCGATACTGCGCAGAACTAAAACTGTCCCAACCCTTAAAATGCCGTGCTATGTTCTCATGCAGCTAGTATGTGCTCCCTTTCAAAGAATGATTGTTCGTTAGAAGTCCTGTAGAGGGCGCTAAACGCTCATGTTACAAACAAAGTTGTATGTATATTTTATTGAAATACCTGTAATGTTTCGTATTTATTCAGATTTCGAACAAAACAATAAAAAAAAGACTAATCACGATGGAAAAAATAAATGAAAAATATCGATAGGTTACTTGCAACTTTCGATGAAATGCATCTAGCTAGTCTATTCTATTTTTTTACAAACCGACACACGGATAGAACGGTCGAAAAATTATTCAATAGGATTTCCTGGTTTTCCTCTCAACAGAGCGGACCGGTGCAGTTTTTTACCTTTTATTTTACCGGTTTTACTCTTGATAGACAAGAAGCCGCTACCTTTCTTTTAGTTTATTTTCCAAAAGCCGGTTTTTGTAGGTTTATATTTCGTATTTTGGCTTTAAAACTAACCCGTTAAAAGGATATCATAATAGAACAAGGTGTAGATTTTAACACTTGATTTTAATTTAACATTTTAAGAAATTGTTAACTGAATAAGTGAATGTTCTTTGAGAGATTTATCGGCTGTTAAAATGATGATAATCTAAATATCCTAGGCCGTTAGGAGGCTTAATGGCTGACTTAAAACAAGATGAGCAGACGGAGTGAGTTACGACGCTCTTAAGAAATGTGTCAAATGTTTTATAGGAAGTACTGATACTGTCATATATTCAGCTGGTGATGCGAGCATAAGTAATAGGTAATATATTTATTGTGGTGATGATGAAGGATGATGCATATGACTGAGAGAGTGATGGGTATGCATGTAGGTGGATAGAGAGGAAGAGAAAGACTAAAGAAAATATGGATGAATTGCGAAAGGTATGACATGAAGGAAACAGGAGTAAAGCTTTCAAACAGACAGGCGTGGCGAATGCGAAGCGTGGCGTTTTTATTTGTAATGTATGGAATTGTTTGAATCCAGTCACATAGAAAAGCGAAAGCGATCCGATAGCGTGACCGAATTATCGGACTGACGTCTCGTATCGGTTCGGACTCGCCTGTCTGTTTGACAAGGGCTTAAATGATGCCGTGACGTCTAAAAAAGGAGAATAGAAGAAGAAAACCCAAAGTTGAATATGATAAGGGCAAGAAGAACTGGTGTTTTGGATTTTTTTGTGAATGTCCATCATTACAATGTACATCACTGTTGGTGGTGCTGACTTCAGCGTAGGTTTATTTTTCACATACGCTGCTGCATGAGGTCCTGGAACCATTTCCAAGTTTGGGACAAAATGTTTTTGATGTTTCCAGAGCAGTTATTTTTTACGTGGTAAATTCATCAAATGAGTCCTCCCACCCAGGGCAGAGATGGAGAGACTGTCAGACTCGTACTGACTAAAATCCACGGTGTCCTTCAATAGCCCTTTACGTTCCGAGGTCACGTTAATTCGAACAGTCCCGCGACCTTCCAAAGCAGATAGAAATGAATTAGTGATGGGTTGCTGAAAAAGGCTCATTCCCTATTGTATGGGTGTACTATAGGTAGGTATGCCTTTTGACTTTTGACTTACCTTCCGGGGATTAAACTCTTGATGTCATGTACACAATTCCGCCACAGAATAGTAATTACAAATTCTCTAAAACAAAGTAAATAATACAAGTAAAATTCCCCCATACCGTAGCGCAATTCATAATAAGGCTTAATTAAAACAGCGGTGTTGGCTTGTACAGGTTCACCGGTACCGTGATCTATTTAAAATGAAATAACTACCTCTTGCATCCCCCGAGCGGTTGGCGCAAGAAATTTCTTGCTTTATTTATTCATAAGCCTCACAAAGAACCGCGGTAAGTACAGTACCCACGGGCAGAATTTAAAAGCTCTTTCTTAAGAACGTAGTCCTAACATAAGGAACATGTACTGTTAGATCGTGTTTTTACTGAAATATTCAGTTAATGGTTTAATGTTTGTTAACATGATCTGAGGTATTTCCCTTCCTCTCCACTCAGGGCGGGAGGACTCATTTGAAGTCTTCCTTTAGTAGAAAATACCTTTATGAAAGCAAGGACTGACATGAACGATGTAATGGTAAATAAGGCAGTCCCTAATAAAATGATGAAGTAATGATTAATAAGGAAGTATGAAAGAAGAAGGTATGCCATCATCAAGCAATCCCAAATACACAGAATAGGTATAGAAGAATGATGATGACGTCATAGCATCCGTGTCACGAAGAATTTTTATTCCGTGACTTAATTATTATTTGTTGTTTAGGTATTTATTTCCTTTCCATGTAAGTTTTAGGTTTGCTCCTGCCATCAATCTAGCCCAAAAGTAAAAAAATTGATATAAGATGTCACTCAAACTTAGATCCAATCTTTATATCTAAGCTCACTAGCTTTCCTAGAAGAAATTGGAACTCCTGCGCACCGGTGGAACACAGTGAAATCTGGTCGCTCTGGCTGGTGAAGTCTTCCACCGCTCGTGGGAACTCCCAGCCGTACCTTGGTGTAATGATTGTTTAAAGTATATTAGTTCAAGAATTAATACGATGCAGCATAGATTAGTTTGCAAATAATCTAGGTACTTTCATAAACATTACAATTATTTTCTGGTTGGTTGCCACTGTTGATTCTGGCTTACAGGAGTTGCAGTGGTTAGGGAATAGTGTGGTGGGTTTGTCCCAATAAAACATTACAATTAACATCTCTGCAAAACAGAAATAGAATAATTTAGGATTGCACAATATATTTTTGCAGTTGGAATTGCAAATCACTCGAAGCACTTCTCCTGACACAAGACGTATTAGAATCTTCTCCGAAGCTCATTGCTTGCTTGGCTAACTCGATAAGTGGGTCACCGTATATACCGGGACCTGGGTGTCTACTCTCTTAATCCGTCAACGAAAATACGGGCACGTACGAAAGTAACTCGAAACTTTTGAGTGAACCCCACTCTCTATTAAACTGTCCAATCGTGTTGTCACTAATTTTTAAATAATATAATTAGTAGAATTATTATATTAGTAGAAGATAATTTAGTAAGTGGTTAAGAATAAGAACCGCCCGAAGAGTTGGCCAATGGTACGGGTTTCGTAGTAACCCAGCTTTCTGGGAAACCGTTCTTAGATAATGCTGGGTTTTGACTTCAGCTATTTTGCATATGCTGCATAGACGTTATTGCTTCTGTTTTAGTTAAGGTGTCTTAACTTGAAGGTCTTTCATGCAAGTACATCATGAGACAAGTGATGAGTGAGTGCTGAAAATAAGGTTAATTTTCTTTGGTGTCCTCAGAAAAACTTTTTACGTCTGGGATTTTTTACTACTTGAATAGAAGTCACCCCTACCTAGAACTCTGACGCATGCTGCAGTCGTTTCGTATTGACTAAACGAGCCATTACTTCGAAAGAAAAATATCGTGAGCAATATACCTACTGGATCTACTATCTACCAACTTTATTGGCTTTTTCCAGGAAAAATGGCTTCCAATCTATTTAAACATTCTTTGAAACATTCAGGAATTCTTTGGATTCTCAGAACTGCTTAAGTGTTAATTACGTTGTTAAATACTTTTTGTTAACTATGGAATGTTCGAATTATTTAGGGAAAATTATTTATATAAAAAAAAACTTTCATGCTGTTCTTGAGCTAAAAAAAACTTATGAATATTTGAACTTTTTTTTTTATGTAGCCCTTTCTATCCTCCTCTTGTGAAGTAGATTCCTACAAGCCTAGTCTTACCTCCTGGTAAAACACATCATCATCAGCCTATAATGTACCCACTGTTGGGTCACAGGCTTCCTCTCTTTGAGAGGACTGAGCCAGAATCGACCACGTGGCCCAGTGCGGATTGGTAGACGTCACATGTCTTCGATTTTTTTGGTGCCAGGACATACTGTTTTCATCACAATGTTTTCCTTCACCGTTAAAAACATATGTGGGGACATAAAACATGTGAAACTACCACGTACAGACGTGGAACCCGGCAATATTATGAAGAATAGCACAAACTGCTATTAAAAGTTTCCAGCTGCAAATGAAAACAAGCTGAAGTTTTTAAAAAAACCCGTAACGAATATTCCGTGGTAAAATACATTTCAATTAAATAGCACGCTGGTTGTACGTTAGTTGTTGCTGAATTTCTGGCTAACAGAAACACCCTGAGGCGATGTGGGCGCGGGGTTTAGCTGCAGTCTGTAATCGCTCCCGCGTCCGCTCCCGCTGCCGCTTGTGGCTGTCTGAATGGTGAAACAAATCGATATGCATCGTTTCCAGCGTTCGTTTTTAATTTCGTCGTTCGTCATGTCCGACCGACCGTTGCGGCGCTCTACAAACGATAGATTAGATTTTTTTTCAAATATACACTGGTTTTCATTGATGTTACACGTCGGTCTTATCTATGTTCGTTTGGTTAGAAAAGTTTTATGGTGTGTGTCCTTTAAAAAAACATACGAATTGGTAGCTTTTGCAATTTGAAAGTGGATTGAAATATTTTTTCCATTTTAATCAAGTTGAAACGTAGGTCCAAACATAGGTCGTAAATATTGCATGATATTTAGGTAATCTGTATTCATAATTAGTACAATCTAAACATGCCATATGTTTAGATTGTATCGTTTTCATCTGAATTTCAAAGAATTGATGAAATAAAATAAATAAATATTTTTGATAAATCTATCGTTTTGGTGCTGGATAAGTTTATCCAAAAAGCCCGTCACTTGTCAATGCTTACAATAAAAATGCAACCGATACAAGTTTAAAACCAATTTTTTTTTCATATATTTCATTCGCGAGTGCGCTTATCAATTGTATTGGCATGAGTTAAAAATACTGACTTTTTTAACAGTGACTACTTTTATCTGAATTTTAAATTATGTAATATGCAACAACTGTTACATAGTTAGCTCTTATGCCTTTGTCAAACAGACATGCGAAAGCGAAGCGTTTCCGAAGCGATACCGAACCGAAGCGAGACGTCTGTCCGATAGTTCTGTCACGCTATCGGATCGCTTCCACTTTTCTATGTGACTGGATTCAAACAATTCCATACATTACAAATAAAAAAGTCACGCTTCGCATTCGTCACGCCTGTCTGTTTGACAAAGGCTTTATCGTGTAACTAGTGACCGTTCCATGATTCAGGTTATTTGGTGATTCATGCATGAAATGAAATCGAACGTCATGTGCAAAATAACATTTTTTTTATAGGCGATTCGTTCGAAATTTAATTTATTGGTGTGCGAATCGACATCTCAAAAAGTATGTAGTAGACAATGTGCACATAGATTCAGTTTACAGTTTACAAGTACAGACATATTAAGGGATAAATAACTTGATTCGCACTACACCACCAAATCAGGCTTGATACTCTCAAGCTCACTTTTAAGGTTTCGGTGAGATTATCGTGTAACGAATTTATATACATTAAGATAAAAGCTTACCAATATTTTATGAATATAACAGATTTAATTAAACTCTCTTAGAAAACTGCAAGCTAATACAAAAGTAATTTCTTAGGAAGAAATTGAACATCATTCACTTACCCAAGACTTTTACCTAAGAACCGGATAAAAGGCCGTAATCGTCTTACATTGATATTATGTTCCTCCATCCATACTGCGGCGGTGAATTATAATAAACCCAGTACAATTACGCTGAGGTTAATTTCCCTAGCGAGGTGGCTTAATTGAGACAAAGGAAATGATTCCCTCCCTCGGAAATAGTGGAATAAATGTATTGCGTGCAATTCATCTCAAGCCGGTCAAAGTCGTACGATTTAACGCTCTGAGTCCAACTTGAGGAGATTTACGAGTATATTTAAAGTTTTAACTTGAAAATCTTTACGTATGCGACTACTGAAGATTTATTATTCTGATATCGAGGACAGATGGCATGGGAGATGGAGAGGACTTTTGCATAGAGCATTTGTGCTAGAGGTCTGATTTAGTGTTTAGTGTGAGTAGTGTTGCACAATTGATGGATGACGATTAACATTTTACAGCACAAGAAAAAAACACTACCAGATGTCAAACGAATAAACACTTTTCAACTGAATAGGACATTGCAAACCATTTCATTTAACTGAAGAAAATTCCTTACTTTCTTTTCAGCACAGCAAGTACAAGTTAGTGTTTGTATTTTCACGTCAGCGTCAGATATCAAAGTTTAGTAGAACCAACTTTCTACATCAACTTTAAATCTAACTTCCATCATTTTCCATATCAAGCACACAGCGTTTGGAAGACTAACTTCATTACAACAATTCCCTACGTTGTTAAATATATATCATGCTTATTAAGAGTACCATAAGTAGGTCAGCTTCTGCTCCATGAAATTTCAACGTTACAAGTTTGAAGTAGGCCGACAAACAAGTTCGCAAATAAATTAGCGAACACCCAATTGCCCTCGCGGCCCGCGTGTGAAAGAGTTTCAGCAACATCTACGACACTTCATTATGCACAAGCGAGGCCTTCAAAATAATTCAAATGGCTGCCGGAGAACGATTCCCCTCTAAATAATTCATAAGGCTTTGGGTTATGTCACAGCTGCCACTACAACCTTCTGATAGCAACTCTAAGTAGAAGAAACAGAGATAGTCTTTGATTTCATTTAGTTCGCTCCGCCGAACATGGCCCCTGATCTGATAATTTATATCAAAGGATATGTCGCATCAAAGAGCTTTAAAGCTCACTCAAGATATATCTTGTTTCCACCATAAGCTTAAAATAAAGAGACAATTCTGTGGTGCTAAACGTCAGAAAGTTTTCGTTTGTTCGCTGAAACCTTAATTAAGTTAAAGTAGTGGAGCCATTACAGCGCACATAAACAGTACAGTGTCGGTAGTTCGCTTCTATGTAGCGACTGGCGTATGCTAGAAAACTCATAAAGCGCGGTGAATCACCTGCTTAACTAAATCTGTCTGGTTTCTATACACCGACACTTTGTAGAAAAATCCAAGTAAGTGGAAGGCTTTGCGCAGAAGTTTTTAGTAGCGGAGAAACTGAAGTTCATCGAAAAGCTGTTACAGAGATTAAGATAGGTAAAAGTGAGGTAGATGTTTTACGAGTCGGATAGTGCGTAAATAAATCCTTCTTGGGAGTACATTCGCACATGGGTGGGTGATAAAATCAGCAAATTGCGTCGCACTCGGGCTCCCGGGCTGCGGCACTCGACACAGCTACTGTACTTATAGGTAATGCGTGTGGAAGTAATGCCCCCTAGTTATGCTAATACGCATTTACGTCAGCCAGACTATCCATCATCTTTTACGTTAGATTTATAATATAATGATATGAATGAATTATATAATGGTGATCGTATATTGATTATACCTACGTAATATTCGATAATGTCCCATTTCATCCCATCTGATTTTGTTTATAGGCAATCATTGGTACTATTTATAACCATGTGTTTCCTTTTTATGTATTTCTCTCTCCATAGCATAAAAGCAACAGGAACTAGTAATATTACTGATATTCCAAGAAAATATACGTGCAATCGTTTATAACGATTTCTTTGTCTGCGATATTTAGATAGAATAAAACCGCCACCCGCCTCGGGATACGAGAATATCAGAACTTGAAAGTGTTGCTTTTAGAGATGGTGATATAACAAAGGATGTTTGTTTTAATTGATAAAATACACACGTTACAATGTATGGAAAGGTCTTGTTGTTTCTCAGTGTCATCGTTTTAAATTGAATCTGTAGTATCATAATTAAATGTTGAATTATAAGTAGAACCACACTACTCTTTCTTTCTTGAAAACGAATGACTTGGAGCTTTAGTATCTAAATGTATTTTTAAACGTATTTTAAAGTCCAAGTAAGAACTTGTAAATCTTGGAAGTTCGGACGTTTGGGGAATTTTTATTTGGACAGGCAATGTCTAATTCGGACTAGATGACAAACTATTCATTCAGCACCAGATTCTCACGGGTTCATTTACTGTCTGAGAAGCGACATTAGCAGAAAAAATCAAACAAACCTTATCTCTTTAATAAAAAAATATCAGCCTTATCGTTCGGAAGTGATACAATCGTCTGATAGTCATATATCTACGACCATACCAATATGACACCACAATAAACCTCCTTCCGTAAAACCTTCACAACAAGTAATATTGATGACATCCTCACCCCATGTCCAGTTACGTCGCCATAATACTATTCAACAGCGAGATTGGAATCCCGAATCCGGACCATGTCCACCGCTTGATTGTGCGTTTGTTGGCTATTGAATGTCAGGGGTTTGGACCAGCGGACCAGCGACATGGCAATTTGCTGGTAGACAGCCATAACGTGATTGAGCTACGGACTATTTGTTTTTTGGAGTTGTGGTGTGAATGACTAAGTCAGTGCATCGTTTTGGTGCGAATATTAGCTTCTATAGCGTTTTACGCTGATCTGTAAGTTCCTGAAGAAAAGAAAATTAGACGGCACGGTTGGCGATTACTGCGCAGCGTGTGGCGGGTTCGATCCTCTCACGGAACGAATATTTGTATGACTTATAAGGTTGTTCTAGGTCTGGGTGCTGGTGCATGCGAGTTTCTGTGTTTGCAAACGCACCCATCACACAGGAGAAATTCCTAGTGTCGAGCAACGTTATAAAAAAATCTAATGTCATTAGTGTTTTACACGAATTCATATACCTATTTGGAGAAAATTCTTTCGCAGTTCTTGCGCAGTTCTTGACATAACTTATAACAATCCCATTATTTTAATACATTGTCAGATCAAATCTGTATTTTAGAATTTGTGAATTTATAATTTAAAGGCATAAGGCAAAAAAGGGATAGATTACGTTAAGGATGATATAAGAGAAAAAATAATAAAGCGTGGTGGTTGATGATGAAATGGAAGAAAAAAACATAAGTAAAATCAAGAAAACTATGAATTCAAAACAATGGTGGTAAAGCGAATCAAATGTAAAGTTCAAATGCCATATAGGTAGGCGGTTTAATCCACTTTAGAAACTTGGATTTTTTTATTTCTCCGTACTGAACTGAGATAAGAAAACTGTTCAAAAGTCACAAAGAACATTTTGTTTTGTCTACGAAGTAGTGGAGTCAATGGATTACTTTCGCTTTTATCTGAGATTCCGATCCAGTTGAACTTACCTATAACTTGAGGCACAAAGGATATAAAGCTGAAGCTTAAATTAAAATGGAAAGTGAAGAGAACACTACAATACTTTGATTAAGGAAAGTTTCGGTTATATTGAGGTGGTGTTTTACTTTTAAAACTTAGGAGGAATATTTTATTGTTTGCAGAAACTTTTCTCGACCAGTGAAGTTTTAAGATGCTATTGTGAAAAACTACTTGGACCATCGCGGTCGGTAATTAAAACACGGGGAAGTTTATTAAGAATAAAATATAACTTATGTCATAACCCAATCTATTATATATCCCATATATTATTAATCCCTATGGTAAATCACCAAAATTATTTGTATCAATGAGGCCGTTGCATAAATCTAAATAAGAAATATGACTCAATAAACTAGCAGGCTTCTAGTAGGTTAGTTTTTATGATTTTTGCCGTGTCCACTATCATAAAATTTACCCCAGACAGACATCCATTAAATCAAACCATGCAAAAAAGACGAACCTCGGTCGTTTCAAAACGTCCCTGGAATGGCATTTCTTTTACAGGTGTACCAAAAGGTAGATAGGTAGGTAGGACAGACAGTAAATGCTGTATTAACCATAGTAGGTATGCAGGCTTCTTTGGTGGTCAGTAGTAAACGTTTTTTATTTAACGTGGTAAAATCATCAAATGAGTCCTCCCACCCAGGGCTGAGCGGGAGGGACTGTCAGATTCGTACTGACTAAAATCCACGGTGTCCTTCAATAGCCCTTTACGTACCGGGGTCACGGTAAATCATAAGTCCTGCGACCCCGACAGGCTTTGACCCTCTAGAAGGAGGCCTCGTCATTTTTGCTGACACTCTTTGAGGCGCGTGTAGAACACAATGCGCCGTCGACCCAGGCATGGTCCACGGTCGGACAGCGAGTTGCCCATTACTCGCCGCCCGCATGCCCGAGCCTACGGTGGCCGGAGATCGTCTGCCTACGTCCGACGCCGTGGGCGTCTACTACTGCGGAAACGAGTGCATTAAATAAGAGTTGATCTTGGCGAAATGAAGTCAATATTTTGTAAAGGACATTATCTAGTAATATAATTAGACCATTATGAAAAATAAATAGAAATCTTATAGAGATTTATGTTTCCATAGCCATAATTGGCTGGCGTTCCACTATTTACAAAAATAATTGCAGCGAATTTTTTTAAGAACTTTCCAAGAGTTGGTTGAGTCTTAGATCTAATAAAAAGTTTTCATATTGCAATATTTAAATATATTTTAATTAAGTATGTAGCAAAATAAAATTAGTTTTGACTGGTTTGTAGATCTCTGTAGTTTTCATTAGTTCATTAATAATGTTTGGTGTACTCACTGATGAAATAGAATACTGTAAAAGTACATTTATATGTTAATTAAATTAAGCTTGCTTCGTGTTGCCTGTACGTGTACCATATATGTATTTACATTTCTAGTTCACTTGCATATTGTATAGCAGAATGATTAATCCCAACACTTCCCGGAATGTAGCTCGCCAGAGTACATGAAGGCAGAGTGGAACACAATGTCAGGGATGACAAGCATGTTGCAGGCTTGTGGGTGAATCGGGGTCGCTTCTCCCCGCACGTTCGATGCTCTAGATTGCAAGGCATTCGTCGTCATTGTCTACGCTCCTGGACTATAAATATTTTGATACTTTACTTTCAAATTGTTTGTAGATTTCTTCCTCTTTTGAAAATGGCCGGCTTTCATGACTAACCGGGCTTGAGAGATGAAAATACAATAGAATGACTTCACAATTTGGTATAGCTTTTATTTTCTATCCTCTTTTATTTTTGTTGATAATATAGTTTCTTTTTTTCCTTATATTCATTCCATCACGTAATTTTAATATCTTGTTAATTATAATTTTAAGTTTTAATTTTTAAATTTTAAGTCTTATATTAGTCTAGCGTTTGTAAGTTTAAGGGGCATGCGGTGCTAACCTGTAATAAATTGTTATACTAACCCTAGATTATGGTAGATTTAACTTTGACTATTTGCAGTATAAACAATTGTTGGTTGGTCAATAAAGAAAAAGCAAAATAAAATAAAATAGCTACAATACAATTTTCGACTTTAACAACATTAATTACAAGTATTTTTTATTGTGTATCTTTTTCAGATTTTTTTAATGAATATAAAGTGTATTATACTGCTCTACAGACTTTTAATCAAGCGCTCTAAAGGCGTCCATATATCAAAGTCATTGTTCCCGCCAGCAATGCATAAACTAAGCTCAAGAACTTTGGCCAATGATTAATTAAACTTTTTTATATAATCCTCTTTGGTCCCGATTTCCTTTTAAATTTTCTCAGCTTGTTCGGGCATAAGTTTCTCAATAAGTGGTGACCCGGACTGGGTTGTGGCGGTAGGGCCGTTTTCGCCTAATTCTAATTAGTTCCAGGTCGGCGGTACATCAAAGTTGGGATAAGTTCTTTCGTTTAATTGACCGTAAACTTGAGGCGACGCGGATACACTCACCTGGAAGGGCTCGCCCGCCTCCCAAGTGATTAATGTTCTTCTTGTTTCAATTATGCCCTATTTTTCCTTCCTGTGACATTTTATTTTGATGGACAAGTAGATTAAAAAATTGATTAATGGCTTCGACTACATTTTTTTTTCAACCCAATTAAAAAAGGCAAATAATATTGAAGTTTTAGCATCTGCATAATAATAACAGAAATGTGCATTGAAGCGTAAATAACATGCAGATATGAAAGACCGAGGCTGCAATTATAAACTTGTCATGTTCAGTTGAAGATCATCGACGGCGACGTTGGAATAAAGTTGGTTAAAACTTATTGTTCGTTTTGTGAGTCGACAAATGGTTTTATAGATAGGTATGCAAGCGCCTCGGCTATCACCTTCAAAGGCGCCTTTTTTGAAAAACTTTCTTTTAATATAACTTCCCCCGGAATTTCATCTAGCAAGAACGTCATAGTTTCCGTCCAGTTTTCCGCCATCTTCGTCGGCATCAGCGGGATTGTTCGTCGGAAGCTGGCAACCCTTAGCGAATAGTTAAACTTAATGAGGCCAACCGAATGTTGCCTACTCCTCCACTCAGATTGTTTCCGGCACAAGAAAAAAATATTTGAGAATAAATGACGTAGAGTAGTACTTACTTATTTCGGAAAAGAATAATTAGATGGATTGGAAATTGTATACCTATTAATGAAGGCTTTAAAACTATGTTCAATTTAGAAGTTTTTCTTCAATCGATAACGTCACTCATGATTATTTTTTTGTCTGGTAAAAACATCAAATGAGTCCGTCCACCCGCCGTGTGTGGAGCGATAAAGACTGTCAGACTCTTACTGATTAAAAGTCCACCGTGTTTCTTCGATTGCCCTTTGCGTGGCTGGCCCGCGAAAACAGTTCGCGATCTTTTATCTATACTAATATTATAAAGCTGAAGAGTTTGTTTGTTTGTTTGTTTGTTTGTTTGAACGCGCTAATCTCTGGAACTACTGGTCCGATTTGAATGATTCTTTCAGTGTTGGGTAGTCCATTTATCGAGGAAGGCTATAGGCTATGTTTTTTTTGTTTCAAAATTAGGGATCCGTAATAAAATTGCTATTTTGTAACACAAGGTGTAAAATCAAAAACCTATTTTTGCGTGCGCTGCAAAAACTATTGACAATAGAACAAAATGATGTACTACGGGTTTGTAGATCCCATTAAGACCTACAAAAAAGTCCGCGAGAACATATATCTAACTATCATGGTTTAATCACAATAACCGATTTTGTGTTCAAAATAATTATTAAATCGTCTGAAAAAAAAAAACTACGTTTAATATGTATCGTAATATTGATCTTTATCGAAATTAAGCATGACGTTATCAAGGGTATTTATGTAGAAGTAAAATACTTTTTGTTTCATCTCAATCGGATATTTCGTTTAAAAGTTATCACGTGTGTAAGATGTTAAGAGTTGGTACCTATTAATGAGTTATGGGCCATAGAGTTTTTTATCAACATAAAATCCTGTAATAATCTTTTTCGAAATATATTTGTTGATGATTGTAAGTATAAGATCTTAAAGTTTACCCAGATATCGTCGAAATAGAAAATAAAGATTATCAATGGATGTGTCAACGACCAATATTGGCGGCGAGAAACAGTAGTTTTGACGAAATTAACGATTTAATTTTAACTAAACTTCCAGGGGATATAGTCACCTACACTTCTATTGATAATGTAATGGATCAAGAAGATGCAGTCCATTTTCCACAGGAATTTCTTAATTCTTTAAACCCGAGTGGCCTCCCCCACATTCTCTCAAGTTAAAAATTGGTGCCCCAGTTATTTTACTTAGAAATCTTAAGCCACCAAATTTAGTTTCGGGAGGTACCTGTGTCTGATAAGGAGAGAAGAACCGCCTGGGTGTCACCACTGCGAGGATCGTCCGGAGGACACGGTGGAGCATACGGTGCAGGACTGCCCCGCTTGGGTAGAGCACCGCCGTGTCCTCACGACGGCGATAGGCGGAGACCTCGCGCGCCCGGCATTGGTCGAGGGCATGCTGCGGGGCGAGACGGAGTGGGAAGCGGTCGCCTCCTTCTGCGAAGCAGTCATGCTCGCGAAGGAGGAGGCGGGCCGCGTGAGGGAGAGGACAGCGTCCTCCCTCCACCCCAGCCGCAGTGGTAGACGCCCACGACGACGGACGTCACAAGACGATCTCCGGCCACCGCAGGCACGGGCATGCGAGCGGCAAGTAATGGGCGACTCGCTGTCCGACCATGGACCATGCCCGGGTCGACGGCGCGTTGTGTTCCACGCGCGCCTCAAGGAGTGTCAGCATAGTGACGGGGCCTGTATTGGGCCAAAGCCTGCCGGGGTCACGGGACTCACAAATTACCGTAACCCCGGTACGTAAAGGGCTACTGAAGGACACCGTGGATTTTAGTCAGTACAAGTCTGACAGTATGGGTGGGAGGACTGATTTGATGATTTTACCACGATAAAAAAACGCCACCAAATTTATGTAACGGGACTCGACTTCAGGTTAAATTTCTTCGCAATAACGTGATCGTTGCAACAGTTTTGACTGGTCTAGCGGTTGGTCAAACAGTACTTATACCTCGGATCCCAATGATTCCAAATGATTTGCCTTTTCATTTCAAAGAGTCACATTCCCAATTAAATTATCTTCTGCCGTAACGATAAATAGATCACAGGGGCAAACATTTAAATATGTAGGATTAGATTTACGGCAAGACTGTTTTTCGCACGGCCAACTATATGTCGCGTTGTCAAGATCAGGTTGCGGAAACAATCAATATATTCTTCTGCCACAAGAAAATAAAACGAAAAATATAATTTACTCAGAAGTACTTTAAAATATTATTTTAACCCGGTTTAAAGTGGACGGACACTCCCGCCTGTAGTCTTATGTGTCTGGCTGAATGTCGAACAGATAGACAGCTATTGCCTGCGACTTATACAATTTAACTTTATCTATATTTTTCTTAATATTATAAAGCTGAAAAGTTTGGTTGTTTGTTATTAACGCGGTAATCTCGGGAAATACTGATCTGATATGAAAACTGTTTAAATATTCAATAGTCCATTTATTGAGGGAGGCTATAATATAGGCAAAATTTTATCTCGGTATTTCCACGGAAACGAGAAAAACGCGGGTGAAACCGCGGGGCACAGCTAGTAGTATAATATAGTATTATTAGGATCTTTATTTTGACGCACCTTTATCAGTGTAATTAGTTTTCAGACAGCAGCTTTCAAGTAATAATTTTTACTAGGCGCATGTAAGCTTCAAGTTATCCATAATTGTAACGAATATCTGTGTATTGGTTTGTAGCAAGAAATATGTAAATCACTACAAAGTATAAAAAATCGCTTCCCTCTGTCTGTATGTCCCTATGTATGTTTAGATCTTTAAAACTACGCAACGGAT
Organism: Agrotis puta; assembly: GCA_943136025.2. NCBI lineage: Eukaryota > Metazoa > Arthropoda > Insecta > Lepidoptera > Noctuidae > Agrotis > Agrotis puta. The sequence continues at coordinate 10,795,021 of OW964178.2, forward strand.
TTTGATGCGGTTTTTTTAATGGAAAGAGTGATTCAAGAGGAAGGTTTATAATTATGTATAATACATGCATAATATAGTAGAAATTCTACCCGTGCGAAGCCGGGTGCGGGTCGCTAGTACTCTAATATAATAAGTATTCTTTAAAAAAAAACTTTGCCACACATTAGTATTTTCTCCTGTTTACAAACACACATTCACAAATACCAAGTCCCAGAACAAGTACTTGTAAGTCATACAAATATTTAGGATCGAACCCGAGACCCACTGCGCAGCAGCCGATTGCTCAGCCACTGCAAAATCAAGCTACTTTACTCTGGGCATGCGGGCGGCGAGTAATGGGCGACTCGCTGTCCGACCATGAACCATGCCCGGGGCGACGGCGCGCTGTGTTCCACGTGCGCCTCAAGGAGTGTCAGCAAAGTGACGAGGCCCCCCTCTAGAGAGCCAAAGCCTGCCGGGGTCGCGGGACTCACGAATTACCGTGACCCCGGTACGTAAAGGCTTTTGAAGAATACCGTGGATTTTAGTCAGTCAAGTCTGACAGTCCCTCCCGCCCTGCCCTGAGTGGAAAGACTCATGTGATGATTTTACCACGAAAAAAAAAGCTACTTTACTCTAACATAATACGCAACACGTATGAAGCTACAGCTTTAACACAAACTGTAATGGCTAGATGTACACATTTTACAAAGGTACGTGCTTAACGCGTATACCGCTTGTGGTTTATTTTTATGAAGTCGGTTGAATTTAACTTTAGCAGTTAACGTGAGTAGCAGGTAGTGACGTGCGATTCAGTTTAAAAGAGAGTATTTTTATTTTATATGGCTTTTAGAAAACTGTGCTATATCCAGTCTCATCAACTAAACAAAATAGAATCACAAAAGTGCCGTTTTACCACTATTTTTATTTAAATACAGTCTCGCTTCATCACTTTTTTATTTGTGCATATTTATTCCCGTTTCTACCTACACCTTCTTGTTCGGTAGGTACAGTTACCAGTTCACCAGTACCATGAAATATCAGGATAAGTATTGTGTGAGTAGGAAAACTTATACTGGACTACTCGTACAACCCAGTTACTGTGTAATATAGGACCCGTTGGTAAGACTGGTTGACTCAGACTTTTGAGCTTCTGACTGACAAGTAACGACTGTCGAAGATCTAAAAATGACAGCCGGGACCAACGGTGTTTTCTGAGGCACGGAGGAAATTCGCTATGATAGATGGTCACCCATGGCAAGAGCAACCTACCCTAGGCGCCATAACGTCTGTTCGGTTGTCATTATTTAGCCACGAGGTTCCTATTTATGAAGCATTATGAAAATAAATAAGCCATTCATATTTGTGATGAATAAATCCATCATATCCATTATTCAACGCAATCCACAGGGGCTGTTATTTAATTGTAAAAACCACCAACCCTGAGTGAAATAAACTAAAAAATAACAAATGCTTAGAAGCCCAGGAGAAATAGAATTATAAGGTAAACAGACACGTTGGCAGGCAGGACGAAATGAAACGTCTAACACCTGGTTTTGAGCTAACTTTATTACAGCAACGTCTGGAAACGTAACGCGGACGGTGCGCGGCGCGTAAAATATTTTTCCCTCGGAATGATGCGCTCCCTCGGTAGCCAGTCGTAAACTGCGACATTTATTACATTTGATATCGCTAGACGACGTCTTTACTGCGTAACGTGTTCCTCGAGCATTGCGCGTGGCAACAAGTTGCTGTAGCAAGTTAGTGAGTTGTGCGAGCGACATTGCAAGTGCTTTCACAGATATAGTTTGATGCTAAAATGTAAATAAATTTAATTTAAGTTTGTTACAGTTATTTGCCTGTATTTTCAATATCTACCTACGCAAAATCAAACTAGGTAAGCTACAAAATCTGTTGGTTCAGTATACAATATTTATTCCCAGTATAGGCGTGTGTAGGCTGCGAAAACGCCTACTCAAGCTCCCACTCCTCTTGCAAACAAAATGTTAATTAAGCCAGTATCAAACTTTATTTGCAATTCGATCTAAACATACACACGACAAAATTAAAACACACCTAATAATATCATCGGTGATTCAAGCAAGGTCGAACAAAGACATCACAGCATTCAGCATTGAAAAGGGACCGTCAAAGTGAGAGGCGCCCTTTCAAACGCGGCTTACACAAAGAAAACAAAATTTCCACCATTGGATTTTAATGTCAGTCACGTCGGAGATTTTTTTCCCGCTCCCAAATGAATTCCATTTCGACAAACAAATCACCACAGATCCAATCAAAGGCGACGACAACAGACAGTATTTTATAAAAAAAACTTGTTGATCATATTTTGTGTATTCCTTTCTAGTTACATTATTAGCTTTTCTTTTTACTCAAGTTGCGGTTTCTTTTTGTTTAGTCTTAAAGTTTTGCTTACGAAATTAGGGTAGAACTTGGTGTGGTAAGACTAAGTTTTTCTTCTTTCTTTACAAACCTTGTGTAAGTTTACGTCATTATAATTTTCCTTTCCGAGACACGTACGAAAAGCTGAAGATTTCAAGTTTGTAGTAAGAAAATTTCTTCAAAGTTATTTAGTAATTTCTCAAATGATTGTGCAAAGCCTTGAGCACTTAAGTATGATTGGAATCTTATTGGAGAGCTTCAGGGCGGATCATCTCATCAATACTTTGATTGAGCCTCCGAACCACGATGGATTAAGACTCGAATACGTTTTAAGTGGAAGATGTAAGAATTTCTAGTAATTTTCGAGTGAATTAGATGAGTATTTAAACTGTTTATACTCGTAGAACATTAATTAACGAAAGCAATTATTTGTTTCAGATTACTGTGCTTAGCTAGTTTTAATTTAAAAAAAATGTCTCGTGAATTGTACTGTGTGACGTTAAAAACGTATCTATAGTGTCTCTTAATAAAATTCTTTATTGCTTGGTAAAATCTTCAGTAAAGTCTTCCACGGTGTTCCTTCAATGGCTCTTTACATTCCAGGGTCCCGGTTACCTCTTTTGACAGTCCCACGACTTTAGACAGTCCAGCAACTGAATGGACCCCCTGCGCTAAATGTCATTACACGGTTCCCGGTACTTCCCCTGCTGTTACTAAAATAAAACCATACTTACGTTGGGACGTTTAGAGAATAATAATTTTCCTCAAACGCATTTCATGAATCTTGTAATAATTCAACGTTTAGGAGACACAATAAAGACCAACGACTTTTGGTAGATCGAATATAGATACGTTTTTCCCCGAATTCACGTTTTGTTGGTCAACGAAAACTGTTCCATTGAAACGGTCACTGTGTTCGAAAAGTGAACGATTCATTGTAGATCGTTTTTGTTTTTATACATGCGCTATATACGTATTTCGGCGAAAAACTCGCTACCAAACGGCTGCTGTCTACGTTCGAACAAAGTGTGCGTAACTGAAATACTTGTAAACAATATCGTACCGAACTATTCGTTCACTGAACTCGTGCTGTAGTTACACCAAGTCCGAGATCTGACGATATAGCACGTCTCGTGGTCCACCACACCGCCAGTTGGTCTCTGTTCATACTTAATCAATGTTTATAACACTCCACAACTTTTCCTATCATTGCTGTAAGAGCTTATGAATATTTAACGATGTACTGCTTGTAATAGGAAGCTAATTTGAAACTTCCAGTTAGCAACTCAAGTTCTGTTGCTCGGAGCTGTAATTACAGATTCAGTTTTATGACGTCATTAATCTATAATTGTTAGTCCTCAAATAGATTCTTTGAACTTAATAGTCTAGTGAGAACCACGTCGTCCCAACTCATCCCTTGTTGAACCCTGATTGAGGGATCTGTGTAAACGATTACCTGTCGAATGTCGACTGTTATAATGACTAAACTTTTGCCACGCTCAGTAAGTTTTGGCTTCCGAATGAAAGAAACTTTAGTTTAAGATTGAGGGTTTAGAATTTTTGGTATTGGCTTGACTATTGTTCGAGATGTACTGTGGTCGGGAGAATTTCCAGTGAGACAGCGGAGGCGGGCAGTCGGCCGGAATCCGGAGAGTCTGCAATCTGCGCCGGTTGGCCGGAGTCCGGATATTGAAATAAATAAACAGACGGCTGATTCATTTAACTGCCGTGCGAGCGTGTCTGCCTCGCAGGTAGGCACATTATATTTTCCTACTGTATTTACTGGATTTTACGCTTCATTGCATTACAGACTCGCTTGTATGGAAAAAAGCTTCCATATTGTAGGCAGTTTGAGTGATTTAGTTTTGAAGTCTTTCGATGCCTGGTTTTTTATGTAAAGTAAACGGTAGTGAAAACAAAATGCTATAAAAGTGTCAGTGGCTTGTGCACTTAAGCCATATTATAGCTCATAAACCCAAAAACAGGCGTTACATTCGCCACCACCGATGTTAGCTTCAATAATTAACTTATTCCGTCTCAAGTGTATTATTAATATAGTGCTTAGTACCTATACTAGACTTATACACGTCTACGAACTAGAATAAATATCTAATAAGAGGTTTAAGTGTCGCACTAGCTTATAGGGACGTATTTCTCTAGAATGAGAGCGTCCCAAGAGATTCTAGTACTTGCTAGGAAAACGGCTCAAGTTTATTGCATGTATGCCTTTAGTGGTGGCGGGCTGCTATTACATCTCTTTATATACTTCCCTTAGCGACTCTCACTTCCGAGAAAACATTTGTGCATATGTGTTAAGTGTTCTGCTTTCGTTTTTTTATGCAAAACGTACTTGGCCTACTTTTGAGCTGGGGGAAAAGGAATCTTATGGGAGGTGTATGATATGAACTATGTTTAGTGGCAGCTCTTTGTGACGTACTTAAAGAGTTAAGTGTTTGTTTGATTTTGCATTTGGTAAATTGAAATCACTTATCCATGGAGCGGGAATATTGGAGGAAAGTATTTACCCAGGTATGGGATAGAGCAGGCTAGTAAACGACTACAAATTAATAAAAAGACTGTAAGTTTTTCATCACTTTGTTATCCAAAAAATGTAGGCCTCGTATATCTGATATAGATTAAAGCGAAAATTCGTTCTATCGCTGTATAATCAACGACTCAAAGCACTTTAATCACCACATACTGGGTCATGTACAGTTTCCAAGTGATCAGTCCACCAATCAAAGCCTCGCACTAAATATTCGGGTTGGGAGCGTATCTGGTGAGCCCCACAAATACCTAACCGGTCTATTTGACGGCCGCCTCCTCCGTAAACACGCCGAAATTGATTTTGAAGCTTATCGTACTCGAACCGCAACTCCCGTGTGGCTCCATGATGGAATTTTGTAATTCGAACGCTCTATGTGTGTGTCTATAGTATTTACGTCATTAACTCTTTGATGTTGTTTTGAACTAGGATTTAGAATTTTAGGCGCGTTATTAAACCTACGTCGCCGCTTCGTGGCGCTGGCTGAATAAAAAGCGAATTATTTGAAAATAGAATCTGAGTCTTCTAGTTGTCAAAACAAGAGAGTTTTTAACCTCGATTATAATAATGTCAATCAAGTTAAGTGCAATATAATTATCTGCAGTATGTGCAATTATTGTGCAAGGGCATAGTACCTCTTTTACTTATGATAATCTGATATGAAAGTTGAATTTACTTGCGAATCAAATGGTAGGCATATAGTCAATATTTTTTTATTCTGTTCTATTTTTAGAGGCACATGTAGGTATGCTATGTTCCATATTATTTTCGAAATGAACACCCAAAGTAAAAGTAGTTCGTACTTGAACCACAGTAGGAGAAACAAGAGCGAACATACTGAACATCTAAATTATACGCTGGGTGAAGTTGCAAAACTTCCTGGTTTCTTCAAAGGCGCACTGTTAACTCCATAATTACACCTTAGACAGTTACCCAACTTAAAATTCGTTTTGAATTGAAGTGGAGTTTACACGAGTTGAATTCCTCGATCGTTGGAGAGACGTTTTTCCACTGGAAAATGTTGGTATTTCAACCATAAATTAATATTATATAGTGATAGTTTTCGTGTCTCGGAAAGTACATACGTAAAGCCGTTGGTCCCGGCCGTCATTTACAGTCGTCCGCCTTTGCGCTCGTTACTTTATAGCTCTTAAGTCTGACAATCAGTCTTACCATGGGGTATCGTATTACCCAGTTACTGGTATCCAGCTGCATTTGGTTTGACTAGAAGCCGACCCCAATATAGTTGGGAAAAGGCTAGGCAGATGAGGCAGATGAGTGATCGTTTTGAATCGTTATGGCTAACAGGTTGACATACCGATGTCGGAGCTACTGGCAAAACGTCAAAGGCATCGCCAAGTGAGTTGTCTATTTTGGCATGGGATTATCTTACAGACATAAGCCTTTTCGTAACATCGTTCAGACATTTTAAGACATAGACATGGGACACTGTTTACCCTTGTATTTTAATAGCATAAACATGGATAATATCACGCCTTTAATCCTCAAAGGGTTCGACAGAGATGTACCCACAAGATACTCCGGCGTACTAGCCTGTAAACAAAGATAAGGGCACGTTCTTCTTCATCAGCCTGTATTCATCAACCGTTAGAGACCCCAATGTACTCTTAGCTCGGTCCTGAGTTTTGTTCATCCAGCCTTTGCCGACTGCTTTTTACAGGCCGTCGCTTAACCTGGCCGGCGGACGTCCTATACTGCGTTGACCTAGTTGCAATTTCCACTGATGGACGGCAAGTGGACTTGCGGATGGCGAGTAATCGGTAGCACGCCGTCTGATCAAGCACCGTGCCCGGGTCGTCCACGTCAAAGAGCTGTCAGCTATGTGACGCTGCCCAATAGAAGGCCAAACTCCTGTCAAGGTCGCGGGACCGCGTGACCCTGGTACACCGTGGATTTTAGTAAGTACGAGTCTGACAGTCCCTTCGGAGCGGAGATGAAGGGCGGAGGATTCACAAAAAAGTAATCAACGTGTCTACTGTCTACCTCAACGGTTTCAATAATCTCTTCGAAGCGAGACTTTCTCCCTGTGTAACAGGCCCATTAGAATCGGTAATTCTTCGGAAGTTTTATACAGGTTGTTCGTCAGGTGGCTGAAATGCCCCCTTAAATAAGCCGTGGGCTTCACGGACTATTAAACAGGGGATTAGTTTCAAGCTGGGGTGAATAAAAACGTGTAATAGTTGCTAGATTGTGCTGGGTTGCCGCAGCTGCTGCGTAGAGTAGTAAGCTGTTTATTGTATGTTGTTAAGCTATTAAGATTTCAGGTGCTTTTGGTTAATTGAGGGAGCAAGATTTGAGAGAGCAAGTGTTCGTAATAGAATAAGTTCCCAGGTAAATTATTCGGACTATTTTTCTTAAGTTTGTGGCAATTCAAGATCTTTGAAAACCAGTCAGAATTAACCCAATCTATTTAAGCAGCTATTGTACGAATAACTTTACGGAATCATTTATTACTTACTAGCTGTTGCTAGTGTTTTCGGCCGATCGACTAACAAACATCCATCCATACATCCAAACCCCCGAATCTATACATATAATAAATCTGTAGAAGGGTCAATTCTGTACATTGAAAATATTGAAAAAATAAATAGCGGGGGGTGTTGCTGGATCGATACCAAACCCAAATATATGATTAAAAAAATTTTTGTCTGTCTGTCTGTCTGTCTGTCTGTCTGTCTGTCTGTCTGTCTGTCTGTCTGTCTGTTTGTGCAGGCATCACGTGAAAACTAACGGTTCGATTTCGATGAAACTTGGTATAATTATTCCTTATTATCCTGGGCATAACATAGGATACTTTTTAACCGACTTCAAAATAAGGAGGAGGTTATCAATTTGACTGTATTTTTTTATTTGTTACCGCATAACGACCGACTGGGTGAACCGATTTTCATGATTCTTTTTTTGTTTGAAAGCTGGTGCTTCCCGTGTGGTCCCATTGTCACCAAATCAGGATCTTGGAGAAATCGAGGGCAACCCTCAAATTTTATAGGCTTACCCATCGTTTTTCGTAAATCTTATGAAGTAATTTAAGTACTTGCGTATGGTAATCATGATCTTATGTAGCTGAGCTGATGATGGAAGGTACAACTCCTTAACAGTAGTTTGTTACCGCATAACGACCGACTTCGTGAACCGATTTTCATGTTTCTTTTTTTGTTTGAAAGCTGGTGCTTCCCGTGTGGTCCCATTATCACCAAATCAGGATCTGATGATTGGATCTTGGAGAAATCGAGGGCAACCCTCCAATTTTATAGGCCCACGCATCGTTTTTCGTAAATCTTATGAAGTAATTCAAGTACTTGCGTATGGTAATCATCATCTTATGTAGCTGAGCTGATGATGGAAGGTACAACTCCTTAACAGTAAGGAGTAGGCATCGATTGATTCATTGTTCGCATATCTCCGGAACTACACATCCGATTTAAATAATTCTTTTTTTTTGTGCTAGGTATCGTTCCACTTAGGGAATACTGAAAGTTTCATCAAAATCGGTTCAGTAGTTTTTGAGATAGGGAATTTTATTAGCTTATTGTGTACATGAGGGATGTTATTACCAGTGCTACGGATTATATTATATGTATTTGGCAAGAATTTGGGTTGAATATTTAAACTAAAAAGAGAAAAATAAAAAACTTTTTCAAAAAAAAAAATGTAACCGCCTTCAAAAAGAACCACAAAAAAGGGGAAAATAACCTACAAAATAACTTTTATTACGGAAGTCGGTGGCAAAAAATAAACAATGAAATAAAAAATAACAAAGCCATCGTTGATTATTTTACCCTTTTTTGTGGTTCTTTTTGAAGGCGGTTACATTTTTTTTTGAAAAAGTATTTTGTTATCCTGGAAAAATACGTAGAAAAAAAAACGGAGAAATAAACCATCCACGCGAAGACCGACATCCGCGCGGACGGAGTCGCGGGCGGAAGCTCATAATATGAGTGAGGATGTAGTCAGTTTTAAATATTTCGTTCAATGAAACAAAGTCACCTGGTTATTTACCAACATCTATTAACAATAATGAGGTATCTTAATAAGATGTCGCATAAATAATCATACTACTTTCTGTGTTCAAATAATTACAATTCCATAAACGAATTACATTTTTTTTTGAGAAGCTTTCCTCCCTATAATTCATTAGCATGGTCGAAAAACAAAGAAAGTTGCAAACCCATTAACTATTCACAAGCGACCACGAAATCTATATTAAAGTCTTAATTGGTAGACAATGTGTGTTTGACAGTTAAGTATTTCTGCGCAGTCCCCATGGAGAGTTAATTAAGCATGGTATTCGCCCGGGGAAAGATTTCAGGCTCATATTTACCTGGCAGCGCATTTACAAAGGATCGTACATTTTGCTCTAACCTCAGAATCATGTCAAATTAGGGTCGGTTTCAGAAACGTTTGACGAAGTCTAATTGTATTGGTTAAACTCGAAACAAATGATGTATCTACATGATGAATGACCCAGTTTGAGTTCTAATGTGTGTGTGACCATGTCAGTTTAAAAATATTATTTGGTATTAGTGTTCTAAAAATTAACAACGTGCTTTTTGATGGTTAGCTTAGTTAGGATCACAATCGGATCGAATTTGAATTTAAACGATCGTGATAGAAAGTGCGGTATTCGTGGTATGTTCAATGGCCCTAGAATGCCAAGGGTAACCGAAGGAACTGGGTCAACTTTAAGTTCGTAAGAGGCTGACAGTCTTTTCTGCTATGATTTTGGCACCAAAAAAAAGATAAGATTGTAATCTAAAGTATTAAAGTAGTAGCAAGTGTTGTTATTAAAAGAAAAGTAATGAATAAATCGTTCGGCAATAAAACAAACCCTGATCCAGTACATTTTCTAGGTGAGATTGCATTAGGCTTTGTAAATGTGCACCCTCGTAGCTGCAGAGGCCGCACTTTATTGCCCTGCGATCATTCTGGAACTGTTTATGCAAAAGAAACAAGAACTAAAACTATGAAGTTTTGGTTTGTTAACATATTTATTCATAATTTTTATACCCCTTTGGACTGAGAATGCCGCTGTGTATTACACACCTGATATTGTTTATTAGAATTATGTATATTTCATCATCGTCATCACGTAAGGCGTGAACATATGCCTCCCCTATAGACTTCCAATGGGACCGGTTGGAAACGGCTTGCATCCAGCGTGGTCTTCATAAGATCGTCTGTTCACCTTGTGGGTGGACGTCCTACGCTGCGCTTGCCGGTGCGTGGTCTCTATTCGAGAACCTCAAGGCCCCATCGGCCGTCAGTTCTGCCTGTCCACTGCCATCAACTTGCTAATTCGTTTGGCTATGTCGGTAACTTTGGTTCGTCTACGAATCTTTTCTCCTACTAAATTATATTTACATAGATATTAAATGTTCTACTGGTTCGAATAGCACTGGTTAGATGGGTATTCTATTAATTTCAAATTAACTATTGTTAGGTACAAACTGTCAAGTATTGTTGTGACGATTTCAATCAAATTGCGATCTAGGCAAAAGGATGGCGGGGTATGCCTTTTTTTCGGGATTAAATTGGTTAAAGGCACAGATACAGAATTGCTTTTCCAACTACAAAGTCACATGTAAGTACATATTTCAATTTTGTAAAAATCCTCAGTTCGTGTGTAAAGTGCCTATTCATACCTACAATAGGTATTGGAGTTTTCATACCGTGTAATTTGAATTTATAACAGACACGCGATTGTCAGAATCTGACGGGTTTCCAAGTAAATATTTCAACAAAACATGACTTTGTATTTTGTTAGAAAGCAGTCCTTTTGTTTGAAAACTGACTCAAATCAGTATGAATGTTATAAACACATCTATGATTTTGACGGATTAAGGGTAACGTGTCAAAACTCATTTGAAAATGACCCTTCTACATGTCGAGATATAGGTAAATCGTTGAGCACGGTACGTTTAAGCTGATTGCGAGCCTATAAATCCGGGCTATGACAGGGGACAGGCATGGCCGCGCCCGACTTTTGACGCGTCAACTTAGCCGGAATGGACCTGCCTGATCATTCCAACTAGGGACGTTAGATGTTACTGTAAACTAGGGATGGGATAGGTTTGACATTTCAATGCTCGATAATTATCCGTAAAATGGCGCTGGGTTCAAAAATATTTTGTAGGCAAAAAACGCTCCCAATTTTCATCATTAACGTTTCGTTACGACTCATTGGGTGTTGTGTTTTATATTTATTTAAGCTTGATAAAAAGTTCCGCTCCATTCAGGTATTTATTTATCGGAACCTTTCAAAAAAAACCTTAAAGAGTTAAGTCACAAAAGGCTTTTAAAGTTTTTTTACTGAAAGTGTTTAACGAAGCGAAGATCCGTGTTCCTACAAACCTTTGTATACTAAGATCCTTCGAAGGTATAAAATACTTTTGGGAGCTATTTCAAGAGAGGCAAGTTGCACCATTCTTTATGACTGGGACGTTCTTCTGGAGCTTTTTCAAATTTCCTTTAATTTAGTTTAGGTACATATTTTTTCACATCTTTTTGCCTAGACTAGTCCTGTTACTTTCCTTTAACACACTATTCTATTACGTATTATAGTTACAAAAAATAAATGTCTTTGTTTCCTAGGGCACAATAGTACTAGTATAAACGCATTGTTTCGTAGTATTCGTTCAGGCTAGCCACATGACGGCTATTCATATGGAAAACAATGTAAGCCGCTACTTCGGTAGTAATTACCATAGACGGTTTAACCTGAAACGTTGATCGTACGAATCGGAGTCATTATACTGAACGCCTAAACCATAGGTAGTGTGTTGAAACACGTTAGGTCCACTACGTAGAACAATAAAAGTAATTTACTACAAATTAACATAGTAATCGATCCGTTGTTTCCAAATAATCTGGAAAAAATTCCATGTTTCTCACAGGTCATGAATATTGTAATGGAGGACCCACGAGAGTGTTTGTTCGTCACGATGACCACGACGAAACTGTGCTTTACCGGAATCTTATGAATATATTATTTAAAATATGGCCCGGCCTGAATTATGTGACCACGTGTGTTTTACATATAGATAGGGTTCGTATCAAAATGATAAATTCACCTGAGCGGCCGAAATTTGATTTATCCCATTTTCTTCAAACGATCGCTTTTATTTTTGTGTTCGTCTTTGAATAACATGAGACGTATAAATAAATTAAAGACAAACATTCTAAAGCAGGCTTTATCAATAAAACATTGTATAAATTGGATACATATGCTCTTGATTCAATAATTCGAAATCAAAAAACAAGTCGGTCGGTGATAACTTATTCAGTCGACTTTCAGTCCATTACATTTGATGGTAATACCCAACCGAGTTTACAGCACAATGGACGAAATGCAGTAGTTCAGCGTAAAACAAAGTGTGGGTAGATATGTGAAACAGGTAGATAATCGGATTATACCACGTCCGCTGTTTGCAGTTCTCAGCGGGCACATCGTAAAATCGTTACGTTTCGATTCGGACCGAATCCTCCATCGACAAATATTTGTGCATATTCTGTGGTAGCCGAGTTTTATCCATTTTTGTGGACGTAATTATACTTCTTTGTATTTATTTGTAAATTTACCTGCCCTGATTTCCACCTTTGATTCAAGTATTTTTCTGTGTTTTTCCAATATACTTACAGTCATTCTCAGTTTTGCCTTTTTTCATCTGAATACGCTTTACCCTCAATAATAAAAGCAAAGCGCTTTCGAAAAATGACGATAAACAAACCTGACGAAACCAAAATTAAGGAAAAAGGTAGAAACCAAAGTAAAATTAGGTCGCTACGTCTAACAAAGAAGGTAGCTCAATAGAAATCGATTCATCGGTTTTCGAACAAAGGCACGAAATTAGGTGCAAAGGCTTCCAGAGCCTCAAAGGAACAGCCTATATAAAATTCCACTGCTTTTGCTTTTACATTTTCAAAAGTTCATTAACAAATGTTGGGTACTGACTTAGTAATCACGTCATTATCATGTCAGCTACCTCTCATCAACTCTTGGACGGAGGTGCGGAGAAATGAGGGATATTTCAGTAATGAGGTGGCGCGGCAGGGGCTCTCAATCGCGGTAGGATGTTATAAGCTCACAGGTGGATCCCTGCTCATTCCCCTGGTATAATCTCTTACGACGCCCCGGGGAATCCAGGGGTTCTTGTTCTTGGAACCTTTAGATATTTGCTAACTTGTTGGTACAAAATGTAACTAAGTTTGTCACAATTGGGTACCAAAGTCGTGTGATCGATTTTATCTGTTATTTTTACCGGTTATCTGACAATGTTCTTGTTGTGATTAATAATGTGAAGTGAAAACTTCTCTTGTATAGTAAATACGTAGTTGTTTACGAGGAACACAAGTTGTTTGATATAGTTGGACGGAGTCGCAGAGATTGTTGTTCACTTCATGTTTCAACGTAGGTTAGTTACGTTATAATTAAGCTGGTGCTGCAGCAATTTAACTGAAAGTTGTCTAAGTAAATTGAAGCTAGGCAAGGTAGTGTAGACCTTTATATAATCAGCGCTTTGAAAGTTAAAGTATAATAATTGAAACGAATAGTAAGGAAAAACATGTTTTATGTGTGTTCATCCATGCTCATTAAACATGTTTTTCTAAACTCAAGTCAAAGTAAAATTCAGAAGTGAAATACATAATCCATCGTTCCTCGATGCACAGGTGCTGCTAACAAAGTTCCGGACAGGATAGTATTCATTGTTCCTCCACAATAAGAACAAACAAAGTAGCGAGTGAAGGAGCTAATTCGCGTCGGCTTACAAGCCAGCTCTTTGAGCCCCGAATGCCACGGAAAGCTTAAAAATCAACCAACCGACTCCATTCACTCGGAGGTGTTACTTGAATGCAGCATTCGTTCCTCAGTTCGTTCATTCTCTACAATTGAAATGGTAATGTGGCTCCGCTCCAGTTCTAATTGCCATGCAAATGTTGGAGCCCCGTACATACTGATATGTTTATAGGTCGGTAAGGAAGTCGAATCCTCGCAAATAGCTGGTGATCATGCTCCGGAATGGTTCTTTCAGTTGTCACTAGCAACGAGGAATGCATTCGAGTACTAGTTTAGTGTGGGAGTTATGTTACATAAGAGTTGCTGGTTGTATAAGTAAATTAATGCAGTTTGAAGCTTTATTAGTAGTGCTTTTTCGAGGAGTTGGTACAGCGAACTGAGTTTATCAAAAGTTTACTGTCTGTGTTAACATTTCACATAAATATTATATATTTATTTACTCTATCAAAGAAGCTCAACAGTAATTAATCACGGATGAAAATATCCGTCTATTTATTTAACCAACATCGGTTAGCGACCCATTAATACTAATCCATTCGTTTTGTTTGGCTTCCATTGTAAACATTTAGTCTAATATTCGTAAATTAAACCGATTTCAGTAACAATCGCGGCGTTCCAATTATAGTTCCACGCTAAACCGACACAATGATCCAATCGTGGGGACTTTTGTAAAACTATTTTTTTTTTTTTTTTTTTTTATTCCACAACTATCACACAACGCCACCTAGTCCCAAGCTAAGCAGAGCTTGTGTTATGGGTACTAGACAACTGATAAACATACTTGTATATTTTTAAATACATACATATTATAGATAAATTACACCCAGACACAGAACAAATGATCGTGCTCATCACACAAACATTTGTCCTGGGTGGGAATCGAACCCACGACCTCCGGCATAGCAGTCAGGGTCACTAACCACTAGACCAACAGGCCTGCCAAACTATGGCGTTAGAGCTGGGTTCATAATAAGTGAACAGCGTAAATGCGGCGTATTGTTTGTGATAACTATGAACAAACCGACGCTCCTAGCAACAAAAGGGATTTCAACAAATAAACTATTCCATGCGTTCAACTAAGTTAGGTTAAACGCGGCAAAACTCAACTTTGTGTAGTTTGCAGCGACGGACTTGTCGTAACTGCTTGTACACAAATAAGCTGTTTTCTACAAGCGTTTTCATACAATATTGTGCAAATAGAATTTTCAATATTTACTCGCCCATTTTATCCCTATGTTTGGTTTTTCAGTTGCTTCAAAGTGCTACTTGGCATTTCATTTCTTATTCATGTGTTTTTATAAGAGACTAGGAAAGTAGATACCTAGTTTAAATACTGCAGGAGTCGACAGCTTCAATATTTAATATATAATTTAAGTAGCAGATATTATCTAGAAACGATTCCATTTTGAGAAAGTGTTCAATATCAATTTGGAATAACGATCATCATGTTTTTTTTTTCTTTTCTCTAGTTTTTTTTTTGTGTGTAACGCCGACAATTAATGTTTTCGGTCTTTCTTGTTTCCTCCTTCATTCTACATGTTTTTAATTAAAAAAAACAACAGGGAAAAGCTTATTATTAATCAATCAATTTAGTTTTAACTTTATTGTGCGTGCTGTGTTCTCCTATCAAAGAAGGAGCATACTTGCTCAAATCGTTTGTTGACCGTTATCTAAGAATAGCTATATGTTTATACTAGCACTTTGCTCGCGACTTCGTCCGCGTGGGTTACGTACTTTCTTAATTCCCCCTTTTCACCCCCTTAAAGGTTAAATTTCCAAAAACCCCTTCTTAGTGCTCCCCTACATACACATAGGAAGCCGTGTGCAAAATTTCACATTCCTAGCCCCAGTAGTTTCGGCTGTACGTTGATATGTCAGTCAGTCAGTTCTCCTTTTATATATATAGAAGAAGAAGATAGATTTTGTTGAAGAACCTAAATAACTGATCAATTTCATGGAGAGTAAATGCTGTATTCGCATCCTACGAAACATTAATTTACCTAATTAATGCAATGAAATGCTAGGCAATACCAATACTGCGCTAAAGTTCAGTCCCTACGGCAGGGGAGCTATACGCTGTGATACTCCGGATGCGCCTCTGTCCTCCGATACATCATATAATATTCCTACGTGTGCATTCAATATGCACGTGATGCTGGAATTCCTAGTCCCTCGATATGAACTATGCGAAATAACTTTTAGTTTGTGTATGTCACGGACGCTTAAACTCGTAATATCTGAGCGAAATGCGGAAAAATACACAGCGTTTCAATTTTCCTTTTCTAATTTATTTTTAAAACTGGTCTATAACAAAGCTGGGAGCGTATTATGACGTCTTAAAACCAGGATTGTTCCAGTGAGTGAAAGAGGTGGCGTTAGACGACTTTTATAGCTCTGTCTCTTTCACTCACTGGAACAAGCCTGGTTTTAAGACGTCATAATACGACCGCTGGTCGAAATATTATACAAAGTCATCATAATTGTAGTCAGAAAATGTAAGTGCTGGAAGGCAGTGGCCCCCAGATGTCTTAACAAAGCCTGAGGGACAAATTAGTGTCTCAATGACGGCCCTCTTTACTGCATGATCATCACCTTGGTTAGTCTTTGCAGGTCTTCCTAATTCTTTACGTCTCTTACTGTACATTTTTGTTAGGGCGCCCTGGATCTTACCTCGACTTCTTCGAAGTGAGGACAATTTGGAAGAATAAAAAAATAGTTGATAAAGATTCTTCCTTAGGTCTTCTGGAATTGTATTTGTTGGAAGTGTCCTTATTTTGATACGATTCCACAAGTCTTTCCTGTAGTTTTTCTTTATGAGGCTGGATGAGTGTGTTTCTTTGTCAGACATTTCTGCAGCTGCTATTGTAATGATCACCAGCAGCGGTAGTGGTCGCATCGTCGAAATACTGTAATTTATATTACGCGTAGTTAGAAAGATTACTTTTTGGAGGGTTCTTAGTCTCTGGTTGTAGTAGCTACTTAGAGAGCTTTCAATTCGGAATAAGTATTTTAAGTATGAAAAAAAATTAATGACCGATAGTATTACTTTTTCACATAAGGGAAAATATTAAAATTAATTTATTAAATACTTTTCAATTTACACGCGCGCCGCTCGGTGTCAACACTGATACTGAGTCAGTGAATAGTCCTTTGTTTTAAAAGCACGTATTAATTTATCCTCAAATCTTTGTGTATTATTATAACTACATAAACTATATAAAAATGTACGAGCTATATCGGGACATATTTTGTATGATGAGGATATAAATGACTCTGTTACTATCGTATAGTGGAGTCATATTGGAAACCCTTCACTACATAGTATAAAGCAAAGTCGCCTCCAGCTGTCTGTCTGTCTGTCCCTATGTAGGTATGCTTAAATCTTTATAACTACGCAACGGATTTTGATGCGGTTTTTTTAATAGATAGAGTTATTCTAGGGGAAGGTTTAAATGTGTATAACATGCATAATATAGTAGAGATTGTACCCGTGCTAAGCCGGGGCGGGTCGCTAGTTACAAAATAAAAGGTTTTGCCGTCTATTTGTGACAAATAAAAAATAACCGAGAATTGGTTTCAATGAATTTACGAGGTGCTCGGCAGTTTACACCAATTTCTATTGTAATCGAATATTGGAAAAATTGGTCTAGGTAAAAGTTGATTTATTACGACCAGTACATTGCTAGGAAATTATAAATTGCCATTTCCAATATTCATTGTTACATTTTACAAAGAGTTTTTTTAAACATACCAGCTTGATTTTATCGAACCAAATAAATATAAAGAGTCATTGATTTATTTATTTATTTGACACTTTATGGTACCACACAAATGGTACACAGGCGGACTTAATGCCTGAGGCATGATTTACCAGTTTAGTTAACAACCTAGTTAATAACAGACTAATTTTGTTAGTGATTGTGATTATAGTATAATCTATCAATTTGTAGACTATACTAATCATTGTATCATCGCATGCTTGTATCATGTCTCATTCTGAATTTCAGATGCTGTATTACTTAAGATACCAATTATAAATAATGCTTCGTGTTTGATTCAATAGATAATGTATTTTTACATTGGTTACTTCAATTAAAAAATTCGGGTTTTAAGTATCTGCCTATTCAGTATTTTCCTTTCACGGTAGTATTACCGACTAAACTTATATTCGGTGCGTACGATTTTCATTGCAAATTGAACAAGTAGGTTTTTATTCGTTGCGTGAACATAACCATGCTTCAACTTCATTCGTGAGCTCGTAGGAATATTTTTGCATATTTCCTGCTATCACCAAGCGTCGATTTACCCCAGTTTCTAGATTGAATTTTCGCTGACAGTATAAAATGCGTGGATTCCATGTTTCGCCCACTCGAGTGCGGCAGGCGAGCTATCTCAGCGATATTGAAACTTAATGGTGCGTTCCCCAATAGTTACGTGACTCAAGAAAATATTATTTCGACTTTATTCTGCCTAAAACGAGTAAAGGTTATCATTATTGAGTCGTTACCAGATTTGAAGAGGGGCTTTATCAATAAGTACGCATTTAGATTTTACTGATCGATTTTACCAACTCACTTTTCTGAAGCAACACGATATAACTCTACATGTATTGAAAGAAAGTTATCTCAATTTAATTTGAATCTGCAAAGCAGCCCGCGGTTCTTAAGGTCGTTTTGTGAAATTGAAAAGAAAAGTGCAGTTTGCTAACTAAGCTTGGTTAGTTTGCGAGAGTTTTCGAGAGTTGGCGAGTTGAGCGGGCCACTCGGGTCGGCTCGGATACGCTCGGCGCCTGCGCTGCCGCTAAAGACACCTTGTTGCTTGGAACCTCATTCAAGACGTTCAAGAACGAAGACTCCGGACAACTTTTCCCAGTTCATAAATGGAAAGTTTGCACCAATCGGTAAAGAGCCCGCCATTCAGAAATTACTTCGTCTTATAAGTTTTTTTTTTAAGAACATTTTTCGTGTTAACGATGTTGTCTTGGTTTTGAAACTGAAATTAGTTTTTAAAGTTGAGTGGGAAAATGTTTTTCAGGTATTATTTTTGTTTTGTTAGTGATTGATTTGTAAGTGGTACTACATTAAAAGGTTACTGTGGCCCTGGAAAGCAAAGGGCAATTGAAGGAACAGGTTTACATTTATACAGAAAAGTCTGACAATCATTCGCTCTACCCAGAGCCGGAACTTAAAAAAAGGTGTCGGCCAGTCTTACCAAGGAGTACCATGTTACCCAGTTACTGAGTAGTATACATAGCCAGTCGCTTAATGTAAAATACTAAATTTCAGTTTAATCTGGTTAGTTTGGAGCCCGCTTTTGAATATTTTACGCACCTGATCCATCATATTTGTGCCCCTACATATTGTTTGGTAAAAGGCAGTTGATTCATGTGCTATATAAAGTATATGTTTATAATTAATGCATGAATCAGGTGTTATGGCACGGGTCATTCCTATAATTAACTACGTGTGTATTTAGTGTTCATTTAATTTTTAAGGATAAAGGAGAGAACTTTAGAGGAAATATTTATTTAGTTATTATCGCATTAATAACCTACTGCAGTTGTAAAATTAAATAAAAGTATCTGTGTCTAAAAATAAGACACTTATGGCTGAAAATAGTTTGATTAACATTTTCAGGTATAAATTACGAGGAGGGAACTGTAATTATTATAATTATGTTTAGATACTACATGTGAGGACAAAGATAGCCCAAGAGCTAACCAATAAAAATCAATTCATCTTATATTTGTTACACTCGATGCGCTGAAAATTGGTAAAATATCAAACTTTTTTTGATCCCAACTCAAATAATGGAGTATACTGTCATTCTGGAGTCGTAATAGAGGGTTCTAGTGACTATATGTTTATAGCGCGTGTACACAAGACCGCAATACCGCGGCGTTCACGGCGTAATGATAGAATGTCCCCCGGCGTTGCACGTGATGCGACTGCCAACCTCACGACAGCCTTGCTTATATCACTGGCCACTGCTTTATAATCTCTCTCAGTGCTGCCACAGATATTGATAGATTCTTTTGTTAAGATTCCTTTATGGGGAAAAAGTCAAATAAAAGTGGAGGAGACTTTATAGAATTGATGAAGTTTTTGGTGAAACTAGTGTGTTGACAATCGATCGAGCAAAAATAATACTACTTTTGCAAAATCGTAATAGTATGAATCACTCATGAATTCGTAAACAGGTCACAAATTGATACCATTGTTCCAAGCGTTCATTAAATTGTGTTTGACCATTTTATGAAATTAACCATGTTTCATATTTTATCCTTAGTGGATTCCTCTAAAGCGACTTTTTATCCTTTAAAGGAAGATTTTCACCAGATCTTTGATATCATGTACCTTTATTTTTCAATGAATATATATGTACGATTAAACATAGAAATAAAAAAACACGTCTATGACCTCTCCTCCATACAAACAGCTTATCAAACTCATTGGCCCTAACAGGCGCTCTTCACAAACATTTATGAGCATCGTATGAAGCGAACACTTCGCATCACGTCACGACCGCTGCCATAACGAACTTTCCCGGCCGAAAGTCGACAACTTCTATAAATAATTGAACAGCCAACTTCACTGGCGACTTGAGATGATAGCTCCTGCACTATATTATTGGAAGAGGAATCGTTTAAGTGTTCCTGAATATTTGCCGGCTCCAGAAGTTTCGTCTGTAATTTACATTTCTATATTTTATGAGAGAATAAATTATACGTTCTTAGGTAGGCGTAGAGGTTGTAATTATGACGGTACGAGGTTACTCGTAGGTGCTAAGCGTAGTTAACATTTTATTTTTCGTATATTTTTTTTGTATTCACAAAGTAGCTTTAAGCAGAAGTGTAAATGTTAATACTGTAACAGATTGCAAAGTTTTTTTGAAAATATAATTTTCATTGCAATTTCGTTCGATATTAAAATATTTGCTTTGAAATAACTTCAAAAGGCACACCCACGTCTTTCCACCGTTGGTATCTTGAAAATTTGGGCAATTTCTTTTATCATTCTCTTTGTACATCCGGAATGATCTATTAAATAAATAGCTAGTGGTCCTTACCGCACCGAATAAAAGAACACAATATTCCTCTGTCGCCAACAATGTTAACAATTGAAAAATAAATCGGGTACCCTCCGGATATATTCGTAGAGATATTTTGAATGAGACCCTCATCACTTCCTTTGTATTCTATAATACATTCACTATCCCATATCTTCTCCCAAACTAAGACAGGTGGAAAAAAAACACGCAAGTTACAAGTCACATATTCTTTATTTTCAAAGTTTTTACGAATTATAACTAATTGGTAACTCAAATATCACAAAAATTAAAATCACAATATTAAAGTAAAAAATAAACATTTCAAAAACAATAAAAAAAATAACAAAATTGAATACACATCAATATCAAAAGTATAGGATTCAAGCTCGATGGGAATGTGTTACGTAATTCCTATGTATTTATGTACTTGTATAATCGTCTAATATGTACTTTGGTATAAAATACTGAAGTTAAAAGCTCTGGGTTTATTTCATGCGTGAGAGTATTGCGTTATCAGTGTTATCACAGTGTTCGGCAAGTAAATACAGCGTGGTTAGTGAACTGTTACAATATTACCCATTTTACTTATAAAATCTTCATTTTCTACTACCTAAAATTTGGTATATCAAAAACGATGCTAGACCGTTTAAAAAATTGTATTGACTAGTTCGACTATTGTAACTTTCATAAGTAAAATGGTATGTGTGAAAACTTATTCAAAAACATTTAAAAGTTATACATAGAACTACTATCCTGTTTATATTAATTCTGAATATTATAAGACAATAAAATGTTTAACTAGATATTATTTATTATTTAAAACTCAGTCTATTTGCTTCCACAAATTCATTTGACAGTTTTTGATATGCGAATTTGTACAAAATGATATTTGCGTCCGCACAAACTTTGGATTCAATATTTATGTATGCTATTCCTTTTATGTGTAAACGTTGTGGTTAAAGCTACCAAAACACGGTTCTATTGAGTTACAATGATTGATTGATATAATCAAAATGTCGGTTTGGTCCTCACCATTTGCTATGATTGGAAATGGATTTCATATTCGAGCCTCAAATTACTTTACGTCTACTACATTATGAAGAGCTTTGTCTATATTACCTACGTACATGATTGTCTCCAATTATTTCAAATATATCACTATAATAAAATCAAGTGACATTTTTATAATGACTAGGTAAATTTTTATACAAGAGTCTTTCTAATTGGACCTAATGATACATCCATTACGATTTTCTAAAAAAAAAAAATCTCTATAACGTTCTGTTTAACTACACGATATTTTAACCAATTTTCTATTTGAATATGTTGTAGTACAATTGAATAATTTATACTAATGAAGGATTCAATATGAGGGAACAATGGTAGATCTCTAGAAAAGAACTTGCTCTAAACAAAATAACATTTTGGAAGAAGGACACATTTAGAGCCGTGTCATACAAGCGATATCTGGGAACCGGCGACGAGACGATATTTTGTCTCAGCTTAGTATTTGGGATCCAATCTTTATGATTCAAACCAGATATTGTCTCGAATGAAAAATGTCGGACGAAGGATTTATGACTAAGGACAGGTTGTTCTAAAGCTGAGACGTATTTTTTCAAGCTTTTTTCGTCGCCTAGTTCTACTTAAATATCTTTGGTCCAAAGATCACTTGAATGCCGAAGCCCTGAAAATAATTGACGTAAAGGTGTGTTTACACCGGGGCCTTAGTGCAGGCGTTGATGTCGCCGATGCTCTTGACGCGGCGATGTCTCTTCTGCTTCAACAAAGCGTCGTCTGCCGACTTGGCCGGCAGGGGCGAGCTCACTCGGTGAGCTTGGTCCACTTTTTGTCCGTACCTTTAGACGAAATGTTTAATTATAACTCGGTATCACAATTAGAACTAAAACGGGAAGTACTTGGAAAATTAAATATGAACAGATCACTCAGACCAAGACATTAAATTAAATTTAGACTTTCCGCAACACCTTGTTCTTTAATAAACGTACAACATTTCGAGAGCAGTGTAATTAAATGCGTAGAATTCAGAGTCAACTTAGCGTGGGGGTAGTCATAAATTATTTCATTGTAATACAAAATTCAGGACTTTCTAGATAAATAAACTAATAAACAGACGTCTAGATGTCTGTCAGACAAAACAAAATGTCAAACTTATGTTGGCGTCACCTAAAATGGAAATTTCGTGAGTCTGACAAGGTTGTCAGTATAAATTGAAATAAGCGTTAGTCGAACACCTACACGACTGCGTGAACATAGAGTGCTACATTTGAAGTTAGATTACGTCGTGAACAAACCTTTGTCTCTCACTCTTATAAACTTAATTAGGTCATCCAATTCTGTTGGATTTAAAACACGAAGCTCTAAAGAAACAAGAGAAAACCTTGTCTATTGAATTCCCACGATTTCTTTCGCTATAGAAATGCGGACTGTAGAATAAATAGGCTTGTATTTGTGCAAAGCTAACATAAAAAAAAACATGCTACAGTTTTTTTCTTTCTATTTAGGTAACAGGAATTTATTTTTTAACATTTTAGGTGAAGTGAGAAACATTTTGCAAATAAATTATCACAGTGTTGCTGTATTCTAATTTTTCTATTAGTATGGACATCGGATGCCATCACTGGCGGCGACACCCGCCAGTGACGCCACTGATTTTTTTGTTATTTTAAGAGCGTTTTCTTAATTCTGGACAAAAGCCTCCAGCAGAAGTATCATTTGGTATTGCTGAAGAGTATTGGCAAAATTAAATGCAACCTGAAGTGCCTTAAAAAGCCCCAAAAAACTTTATCCAATTTTTTTTATTTCCTCAAAAAAGCTTTACAAAGAATCTAATTGTAACACTTTTTTGAGGAAATAAAAAATGGCTACGAGCAGGACGTGAACAGGTTGAATTTTTCTTTTCCCAAAAAAGACTTATCCAAAAATGTACCATCACATAACTTTTATAAACTTCCGCATCACTTACCTATGAGTAATACTAGAATTCTCCTTGATATCATTCAGTCTTGTCAGGCTGTCCCTCGTCGACACACTGGACTGTGAGTATAAGCTCAGCGGCGTGTATATTGGCTCATACTCCTGCAGTGTCGGCGGCGGCGCGTACGTCATGCTCAACTGAGATAGCGTGCGCACGGCTATCGGAGGGGAGTACGAGAGTTGATACGGCTGCGTCAGGCTCAACACACTTGAGCTCTCGCTTGAGCTTGACGGCGAGGTCCGCTCGTGTTTCGGTTTTAGGACACCTAGTGCTCGAGTTATTGAGCCCTGTAAAGAATTGAGTGTCAATGGTGGAATTTTAGGGATTGTGTTATAGTACATCAGTAGTTAGTGATTATCTTACCCTCAAACTATGCCTCCTCGAGTCCCCACTTAGATCGATTCCTGGTAATCCAGTAGCAACCGACCTTGAGAACGGTCTACCCAACATCCTGATTTGGTGACCAAACAAGTTTCTGAAAACCAATTACAATGTGATTTCACTACACAACGGAAGCAGTACAAATTTGAGATCACATATAGAAGCCAGGCAGAGCGTAGTTTGCATTAGTCATGGTCGCTTTAATCTCTCAAATTTGCACTCATTTGTGTTTAATATCTGCTAACACAAAAAGCTCACATGCAAATTCTCGTTAAGTTATATTTTACAGTCGCAATGTTGGACCTCAATACTGCTTTTTTATTCCTAGCAGAAAAAATAACGCAAACATTTTCATATTCACAGATTTATGTTCACTGGAAGCTACGAGAGACAGTTAATAAAAAGTGAATTGTAAATTCAATAATATTTTGCATAGACATCAAAAGCATGATGCACTTTGCTGGAAATGATACGAATCATGCTGATTGTGTACGAATATATGGATATAAATAAAAAAGAAATAACACGAGTAAACATTAATGGATTGGATGACAACGAATAGTACTGGATCCAATATCGGAATTGGAAGCAAATATTTTGCGATATAATGTTTGTAGCTGGCAGTACTCTTCCTTGCACGCTTCAATTAAAACAACAACAACGATATAATCAAAATGTCATAACTAAATCCATCAAGCACGAAATGTCAACGTGTTGGAAATCTGTACAAAATAAAAGGAACGTTACATGGAAGGAGAAAATGTGGACAGAGTCTGATTATTATGTAGTGCGGTCTAATGATGATGACAGAGAGGCATTCATGATGTATCGATAAAATGATCGTTACCGTTCTGTCTCGATGCAAGGATCGCCAAGTTTAGGGTGTGGATGGACAAAAAGAAACTGACTCGATGTCCCTTAGGTTTATCTTTTTCATCAGGATTTATTCACATTTATAGTTCAATCGATATCGTTACAGGTGAACCTAATATACAATGTTGTCAACTTTACAGTATGAATGTATACAAGTCAAAAACATAGTTATCTTACAGTATTAGTAAATGCTATTATTGTATTAATCCTAAAGCTATGATGGTGGTTCCGTCTTTACACCTATGAATCAATTGTATAGATTTTAATGAAAACCTTCGACTATTATTACAATTATCTCAAAACGGTCATTAAATTGAAATGAATCCCTTTCAATAACTTTAGTGAATGCAAGTAATGGGATATGAGTTACCCCCTATGAATAATACGAAGCATTTCATGCTTATATCTTTATAATATCAACTAAGTTGTATACATTTACTAGTTTACCAAATTGATCAATCTCGAATTAACATTAACGTGACGAATCTAATCTACGGCAAGATCGGGACTCTAGGGGGTCACAATGTCCAACATTGAATCTAACACTGACGAAGGCGAAGGAACAAAACAAAATGACTGTGAACGTGTCCGATCGCTCCAACTTCTTGATATCCTTTACTTACAAACCACGATCCCTACGATAACTTATCAGTCTTCACCGCTCGTAAAGTTTTCCATCAAAAAAGTTTCTAAAAACGAGCAAGTTTTGACGGTAGGTAGATACAAAATTTTCTTTCGCAAAGAAAATATTTTGTGTAAAAATAGCGAATTTACAAACATTTTGATACAGGAAATTTTACATAGATACAGGTTTGGGCACCGAAGCGATAATTTATTTTTTAAACGAGAGTTTTTTGATTTTCGTTGGTTTATCTTTGTTTTGTGGACAACATGGATGCTCGGGCAGCCTCCACTTGCAGTTCTTCCACCTGGCAAAATATCGTATACCTGCAGGATTGCACCTCACATTATAATCAACTACAGATGCGCACGTACGGGAGGGGACTCACTGCCCAGTGCCACTGAGTGCACCGAGGGCCACAGGCGATCACTAGCTCACTACTCAGTACTCAAACAACATGCACTGTGCGTCTCACCACAACATCGTTGCACTCGTCGCCACTCACATACGTCGTTGACTCATTATAACAATGCACTTATGGGACAAACAATCTAAGAACTTGGTTATATAATAGATATACTGTGCTCATTGTCACCAAACAAACTGCTAGATATATTCAAGTAGATATTGTAGATACATAATTCATTCAAAACATGTAGGTTTTTAAGAAAATATAGCATTTACATAGATACGTAATATATATAAGTGATATCAAACGTATTGACCCGCAAGTTGATTGATTTGATGGAGATATAAATATTACTGGATCTGACGTAAATACTACATTTTCTCGGACTGGCATATAAATGAGTATGGTCGACTCACCTGGCTGGTATGACGAGAGCATCAAATTCTGCGACCAAGTGTCTCCTGATAATGCTCTTGGAAGGAGGGATGCCGAGCGCAGTCGCCATTGTCTCCCCGGTGAACGACGGCTCTAGTACGACGAGACCGCCGTGCACTCCACTATCTGTTGTTGTAAGATTATCAACTACGTGACCGGCTGATCGGGAGTGGTTATCACTAGCAAATATATCAAGAGAGAATAAACATACCTTTCAGATTATCCGCAAATTCACCTAAATCAATATTATGAGCCCATCGCATAAACCTCTGATTGGTCCAGACGAGGGGGTCGGCGTCGACGTTCTCGCACTGGTGCCGCCTGACTGCCAGCGCCTACAACAAACAAAGATTTTGTAAAAACTTAACGATGATTGATCAGCTCGGGTAATTTATAACGTTGGAAATAAGAAGGGAAATAATAAACGTGATGTAACAGGTTTTTAGCTAACTGTCGAGCAAGCAAGAGCGGAGTGCACGATGATTAATGGGTGTACATTACGGGCCACGGCAGTGCCAGACGGAACATTTTGTTCCAGCTCATTGGATAATCGCTCATTTGCTTTTCGTTATCTCACCCCACTTATCGGAAGGGACGTGGAAAGGTTTTCTCATTTCGAGCCACGCAATTTGTAAATGAGATCAAGAGTGTAATTTATGTCATTGTCATCTTTAATCTATTTTTCTTTCCTTTCATTTATCTTATCTTTGGCAGTACTTTTGTGGTGTTCAAATTGATTAAAATTAAATAAACTTTTACTTCCTTATTATTGCTATTATCTACTTTGTCTCTTACAGAATCTGTCGTCTTAGATAGACGACCTGATCTCTTACCTGTCGATCGTATTTCATAATTCTAAGCAGATGTATGCCGTGCACGATGGAGGCCTGGTGGAACTTCCTCGTCACTCCGAGGTACTTCTCCAACTCCTTCTTGCTGATGGTGTCCAACATGCGAGCATCCACCAAGTTCGCTAGGAACGACTCTGCGTACTGATGGACAAAGTTAAAATGAATTAGGTTTCTCTGGAACTATTTCAATTTTTAACAAGCTTATTGAAACGTTAATGTATTTCTTCATACCTGTGACAGTCCCAAATCAGGCAGCCATTCAGCAGCGACCCAAGCGTGTGTCAACTGTCCTATACTGGGGTTCCTCACGAGGTCTGGTCTCCTACGCTCCTCGATGGCCAGCCGCAG
Organism: Agrotis puta; assembly: GCA_943136025.2. Taxonomy (NCBI): domain Eukaryota; kingdom Metazoa; phylum Arthropoda; class Insecta; order Lepidoptera; family Noctuidae; genus Agrotis; species Agrotis puta. The sequence goes on from OW964178.2 coordinate 10,822,727, forward strand.
CTTCTTGCGGTGCATCGGCTGCGAGATGCCCAGCCCCACCTCCAGGTCCGCATCAGATAGCTCGAGCAGAACCTGCCCATTCAAAGCACGGATCTAGAACCAACCAGAACACAATATTTGACGCTTAATGCGCGTCTCTCGCTCTACGACATACATCCCTAACAAATATGAAAACTTATGTAATTATCAAACGATCACGATATGTATTACTTTGACGTTCGTGATTTTCTTTTCATGTTACAAGACTGAAAAGTCTGATATCATAAGCACATTCTGCAAAGAATTTATCTGAGTGTCGTATCGGTGCCCGTTTTCCATACAGATCTAATAAAATGAGCGCATTCCGAATAATGAATGGTTAGACGGGTAATGAAAATGGTTTTTTTATTCTTTACATACGAAAATATAATGAGTGTTGTTTTCATCAAGAGGTATGGCTGATCGAAATGTAAATATTGATTTTAACTTTCACGTAAGTCATGCTGAAAATGAACATTTCATTATTACAATTTTAACAATGTTCAATGGGTTCTTTACGTAAAAATAAATAATTCCGAATATTTAAGTATCGAGGTTTTTCTACCTTGTTAAATAAATGAAGGACTAAGTGCGTAATACGATTTGTGTTAATGCTGCTTGAAGCCTCATACAGTTAAATGTAACAGAGCATAAGTAACCTCGTTTTGCTAACATCTACGGACACTGGGTTAATATTAGCTAAGACTTAACGGTGTTCCACTTCTATATTGTGCTTACCTGCCAAGAATAAGTTTACACTGAATTCAAGTAACTAACCTTTTGTGCTTATCCTAATGCTTAAAGTAGGAAGTAATATTGTCGTAAAACTGCATTGTTGTAGCGATTACGGTACGGATGGTGTTCAAGGCGTGATACATAATTTAAACACTTTCAGTGGTGCTTCTAAAATTTTTACTTTAAACGTGATTTACATTTAAAGAACATGTGCCTGTTTCCCGTTTGCTGTACAGTACCTATGTAATTATATGTATATATTAAAAAGTGTAAAATAATAAGCACACACAAAGGGACATCACTTTGTTATTTATTACTGTCAACTATACCAGCGAGAAACCACGACATTGGTATCAAATACTAGCTGAAAAAAAAGCCATGCAGAGTTCGTGGAGCAAAGAAAACAGTATGAAAACCTTAGAACTGTACAAACCTTTCCACTTTTGACATTATCAGCAACGGCAGCGGCATACTGCGGCATGCCGAGCGCCAGCTCAAGCCACGCTATGATGGCGGGCGCGCGCCATCTTGAAAGCGGCAGGGATGCCGCCTCCCGTAATGCCGCCTCACTGCCTAGCGGCGACCAAGCGCGAGAGCTACCAGTGCCCGAGTAGATCGGCTCTGAACAACAAGCTATATTGAGAAACATTGAAACATATTCATTTGTGACCGGAATAGGTTACCCGAAGGTAACCATTGTTGTTGGTGTCTCTAAACTTAGTAGTAAACAGGAGGAAGGAATTGTGGGTTAAAGAGTCATTTAGGGTCTGTGTTTTATAGGTGAAACAGTAAAAAAGGTAATTTCTCTGCGTAAATTTAGCTTCAACAAGGATGCTTTGGCACGCGACTAAAGTAGCAACTAACACTACTAATTTGTTTTTGTGAAATATTTCATAAATCAATAACACGAACATCTAAATATATCGCCACAGACAATTCAAAAGTGCCTGTTATTGGCCTACTTGAAATAAATAATTTGATTTTGCTAAAAAATCCTTGAAGTACTTAAAGATGGACAAAGAGGTCTTCAATTTTGAAAAAAGAAGCATAATTTGTTTATATTAGGAGCTAAAGGGTTCTAAGCTCACCACTTTCATGTCCGCTGATGGCTGCACTGCCTGACTTGGTGCGGTGCCTGGAGCGCGCGAACACACGTGATATGGAGCCCCAAGCTGAGCCACGTCCTCGGGCTCCCTTGCTGCCTGCCCCTGATCGACCTCGCACCCCTCCTAGCAGAGCTGCCTCGCACTCACCTGGACTTGATAGCTGCTCCACTGACCTAATGGGAACATAGGAGGGATATTGAAGGTAAAGAAATATTTAGTATTCATATCCCCCTTTTTAAATGTTCTATAGGTTTATATCCGGTGCGGACAGAGTAAGTACATTCAAAACAAAAAAAAGTTATCTGTGTTCTGAAAATCGTTATGTTCTGGTTTCATTAATTCCAAATGTACTAATTTTGTGGGTACTAACGTGCTAACTAGGTGTATATTATTTTTGTCAAAAGTTGACATTTTAACTAAATGCTTTTCACATAATCTAGACATAATGCTACAAAATAAACGTAAGTCCATTATCCAAACAGTCAACAGCATGAGAACTAGGGAAGACATTACTTTGCATCAGGTGTACGATCTCCATAATCACACAAATGCAGAATCAAGATTTGACAGTCAATCTGTTTGCCGCCTTTTCACGCAGCAGACGCTGTCCTAGCTTTTAAAATATTGCAAGATCAATATTTATATATCTATATATATAAAAGGAGAACTGACTGACTGACATATCAACGTACAGCCGAAACTACTGGGGCTAGGAATGTGAAATTTTGCACAGGGCTTCCTATCATAATGTAGGGGAGCACTAAGAAGGGGTTTTTGGAAATTTAACCTTTAAGGGGGTGAAAAGGGGGAATTAGGAAAGTACGTAACCCACGCGGACGAAGTTTCGGGCAAAGTGCTAGTGAAAGATATAAAAGGTACTGAACGAACAGTTGTGGAAAATGAAAAAGAATTAAACCGGAAGAAAATGTAATTTCGAACAACTATTGCTGAATCGTGGACCGAATCGGGTAATGCTCGATAAATTTTACTGTCAAAATTCGATAATATCGCCCCTAGAAATAAAGAAGCCCGTAAAAGTAATAGAATGCTAAATGTTATCGTTCCATTTTCTATTAACTTTTAGAGGGCTGTTATATGCAGCAGGTGAACAATCTATGATTATTTCAATTTGTCAGAATTACATTTCACATCTGAATTGCAGTTTTCTTTTTTAAACAACATTCCTTGATGCTTGATTTTTAATATTAAAAGACCTCGGGGAAAGGAGGTGGAAATGAATTAAATCAAAAGAAAATGAAATTTCGAGCAACTATTGCTAAATTGTGACCCAAATCGTGTATTACGCGATAAATTTTGCTGTCATTTGATATTATCTCTTTAAATAAGTAATAAAGTTAGTGACGAAAATGTAATAGAATTTAAGTCATTCAGTTTCTTATTGGCTTTTAATGTTCGCTATCAATTCTAAAGGCCGTTAGGGTATTTGCAAGAGTGAACTTATGTCGGAAAATAGACATTCGACCTCATTTGCAGTGTAATAAGTTTTTCAGGTATTCAGATTGAATGAAAATGATTAGGTGCCTTAAAATTAGATCCTTGAACTCGTAATAAGAAAGTTTGAAATTTTGACGAAATTTTCGAGGCTATTAACAGGATTAACGCCATTTTTCCGCTGAAATTAGCACCTAAAAGGATGTCTCCATAGAATGGCTTGAGGGAAAGTTGTGGAATTAGATCACGGTAATGAACATCTGCTCAGCTGAATACTAATGTTGTCGGGTCTCCTTGTGATGGCTTTGTCTTCCAATAACGGACTGTAGCCCCCGGAGGGCAATCAGATGATACAAATGATTTTTTTTATCGTGGCAAAATCATCAAATGAGTCCTCATACCCAGGACAGAGTAGGAGGGACTGTCAGACTAGTACTGACTAAAATCCACAGTGTCCTTCAATAGCCCTTTACGTTCTGGGGTCACGGTAATTCCTAAGTCCCGCTACCCCGGCAGGCTTTGGCTCTCTAGAGGGGGGGGGGGCGTCATTTTGCTGATACTCTTTGATGCGCGCGTGGAACACAACGCGCCGTTGACCCGGGCATAGTCCATGGTCGGACAGCGAGTCGGCCATTACTCGCCGACCGCCCGCGCCTACGGTGGCCGGAGATCGTCTAGTGACCGGAGATCGTCTAGCGACGATACAAATGATTTAAGAAAAATAATGATATATTTTGATTGATGGCATAATCATTGAAGAAATAGCTTGACTTGGATGGCGTGTTGTACAATTAGTTGTTTCGGGTCTAGGTGTTTGTGTGTGTGATTTAAAAGTTTGTAAGCGCACGCGCGACATATTTCTATAATGAAATAAAAAAAACTACTACATTGAATGACCGGACTATAGCAACTCTTAGAATACTAACCTTGACAGTGATCCGGCGTCGATGGACCGTGTGAAGGGCGAAGCACTGTTGTGTGGCGATAATGTTGGACTGCAGTCGCGAGGTGTGCTCACTAAGAAAACAAAAGGCTTCAATACTTTTCATTCATTGATTACATAGATCCGTTTTTTTTAAACCACTGACCAATATTCTTGGCATGTTTTAAAGTTATGTCACGACTCTAGCTTCAGAAGCTTAAGTAGAGTAGTACTAAAAAGTACACTCACATATTTCTATGTTAAAGTTCTATTTATTATGTCTCGATATAAAAGATCACCTATCTAAAGATCAACGATAACTGAAGTTTTGGGAAAGTCATCGAATGACCGCTGGAAATCGGTAATTTATATTCAAACCGAGCAAAAATAGTACCAAAGTAAAAAAAGTCCCGTATACAAACTATATACCCGAGAAAATTGTAAAATAAAAATGCGGTCCTCGATCCTCTTCGTATTTTTACCACGCTGTATATTGTCGCCATCGAATACTTATCCCTAATGTTACATAGTACATTATGTAGAATAGGCGAAGCTTACAAACTACTTTATATTACTCAAGCTTTTATCCCCGGGCGGGATAAAATGTCCCGATGCATCTATCGAAGGCTCGTGTAAAGAAAAATGTGTTCATCGCAAAGTACTGAGGCGTGGGACATGTATTTGTATCCTTTTTTCCGAACACAATTTTCACAGTCCTGTAATTTGGAAGCGTTTGAATGGAAACTCAACTTCCTTTCCGATTACTTGAAGCAAGAACGGAAATATACGTTATTTTATTATGTCTTTCATTCCAATACTATAGAAGGAGATCGTTTGATACCACATAACGCTTTTTAATATAAATAACTGGTTTATTGATTGTAAAATAACAAGCTACAGACTCGAGCATCTTTTACGAGCAGTATAACATTTCCTTTGGTTGCCATTTGACGGTTTATACAAGAATAAAGGTAGCAGACATTATTTTGATTTTATGAAAACTGTATTTTTATAACTAAGATGGAAATCCAAATATGTATGTATCTACAGTATCTGTAACAAAAATAATGTAAAACTCGTTAAATTTACACAAAAGCAGTGATATTAATTTCCAATCTATTTTCCATTGAACTCAATCATTTTTTCTAAACCATAACCACCCAGAGGGACAGTTGATAGAATTGCCAATTGCTTTTCCATTTGCTGATATACAAAAGAAAATCGCTTCAGATATTACAAAAACATGTTGTAAAGCGAACTGAATATTTTCGATATAAAAACTCGATGAATTTGTTCCGGTTTGAAAAGAATGAAATAAAAACATGTTAAATACAAACGGAATGAAGTTCTGAATTTTCGAACAGTCGTTTTGCAATACTAACGTAGTTGTCAGAAGTTTTATTGTTTCATGTACACACGGCTATACATCAAGCTACGCATAACTAGCATAAGCTGACTACTAAATATGCGGCAACATCATTCAAAGCGAGACCCCGGTAAACTGGTTTTGCATAGCTTGATATGTAGCCGTGTGTACGCTGAGCATGTTTTGTAAAACAGTATAATATTGACTGCTGCCTACAGCATTTTAGTTGTTTACTCTGTGTACAGTTTAGTATTCAGAATGCGTTGCAAATTGTTATTTAGCATATTGTGGAGTTCCATCATTTGCATTTAACAATGTTTCAATTCGCTGCCATTTTTTGTTGAACAAATACTGACTTAATTTCATGCTACCAATATAAGCTGGTAAAAAGTTCCAGTTTACATTTCAAAATGCTTACAATAATAATTTTACTTCTACAAAAGTAACGTTAAATTGTAAGCATTATAAGTAGGTAAATGATAGAAGCATTAATTTACTGAAGCGGTGAATGTGTTTCAGACAATAAACAAGAACATTTACTTGATTAGTTAAAAACACAAACAGCAGAGTTTATTTTCACAAGAAATACATAATTGTTTAATTTTAAGCATAATTTATAAAAGAAACCATTTGTATTTAAACACACAACGCGAAGCAGATAAAATCGATAAATAGAAAAAATAATAATAATAAAAGTGAGCTTGTACAAAGAATACATGTTTTCGATCATTATTCATCAACTGTACCTACTTGTTGTCGCAGAACTGTACGAAACAATTTGATTTCATCGTTATGAAAGTTTACTCTGTAATAAAAAACTCATTTTAACAGCGGAAATTTTTGCTGTTTCAGTTTTCCCCGTAAAATGTTCTTTGATAAGAATGAGATGGCAAACTTTGTAATGTTTAAACAGATGAGATTTTTTTTAATATTTGCTGTAAGGAACCTCAGCGAAATGAGTAATTTTGCTGTAAAATATTATTCCGGGTGTAAAATTTGAACGCTTTCCGCACTACGACAGATATCATTATACTTGTTTTCAACATGAGCGAGTTGCAATCCGCTTTATTTTCCAACTGAAACATGGAAATCATATTTCACTTCATAACAACAATGCCGCGGATGTAACAACGTTAAAAGGAATTCGTTAACTTTAATTCGTCAAAAATTAACGATGAAAATTCGACATTCGGATTAATGTACGTGATTTTCTGTTTAATTTTTAGGTATTAAATTATTGTGCGGAATCGTAGCCTCAAATTGTCGAGTCAAAAGAGAAAATTGTATGTTGTGGTAGTGTGTAATCGGATTTAAATATGTATGTTTTATGAGGATTATTTTCGGTTGCTGTTGTGTATTGAATATATGGGCACAGCAGCGATCGAAAATAGAGATATCAGATTCTGAAGATATTATTATGATAAATACGTTATACGTTAGTCTCTGCAAGTACCTCGTACTCAGAACTTATTCGCAAAAATGGCCAGACCAAGACCATAATTGGCTAGACCAGGGCCACAATTGGCCAGACCAGGGCCACAATTGGCCAGACCAGGACCATAATTGATTAGACCAGGATCACAATTTGTTAGATCAGGGCACTCTCAAGCCTTTGTCAAACACACAGGCGTGACGAATGCGAAGCGTGACGTTTTTATTTGTTATGTATGGAATTGTTTGAATCCAGTCACATATAAAAGCTAAAGCGATCCGATAGCGTGACAGAACTATCGGACTGACGTCTCGCTTCGGTTCGGTATCGCTTCGGAAACGCTTCGCTTTCGCCTGTCTGTTTGACAAAGGCATTAAAGAAGCTCGCACTGGGCGCATAAAAAGCTAGTTACGGCACTAATCAGATTTGAATAATTACGTTTGTGTATGATAGCTCAATTTTTGAGGAAGTTTATGGGAAAGATATTTAAATCCGTTTCAATCCTTATAAGTCCGAGCCAGTAGCCAGCAGAGTACCCACAGGTAAAGTAGCTGGGTACAGCTTTTTTTTTTACGTGGTGAAATCATCAAATGAGTCCTCCCACCCAGGGCAGAGCGGAAGGGACTGTCAGACTCGTACTGACTAAAATTCACGGTGTCCTTCAGTAACCCTTTATGTTCCGGGGTCACGGTAATTCGTACAGTCCCGCGACCCCGGAAGGAGCTGGGTACAGCTAGAAAAGTAATAAAATTACTCACATTGATAGATATGGTGTGCAGATGAGACAAGAGACGCAGCGTCCGTGTCATAAGCGTCCAGGGTGGGAGGTGCCCCTTCTGCTGTGGAGTCCGAGAGGTTCCCGCCACACACTGAGGTGGCGCCACCGTCGCTGCTACCTGTCACCGAAGAGAACATTAACCTATCGTACGGTAAGCTTCGTCGTAGTGGTCTCACTACCAAAGGGGGTTAGTTTTTTTCTGAAGCCGACTGTACCTTGAATGAATGCTAGAGACTTTTGTGGAATACTTTTAAGATTAGGACCTGTTTCACTTTGTCTAGGTTATGTAGTACAGACGCTAACCAGCACATCAGCCCGTCTCAATTTGTCTAATTTCCCCAATTGAATATGAACCCTTTGTTTTTGTGATAAAGTTGAAAAATTATTAAAGTTGGTCAAACTAATGGGGTTACGGGTTGGGGTAGGTTGATGTGCTGTCTGCACATAAGTTCCCAAATTAATAATACTCATTAACCATTCTTATTTGCTGTTAGTTGTATTAGAATGAATCTAGACATCGGTTACGTTTTTGAATATCTATATCTATATATATAAAAATGTTATGTTGGTTTGTGTATGCTTTAAAAACTCAAAAGTACTGCACTGGTTGAGCTGAAACTTTAGCATGATATGTAATCCGCATCAAGGATTGTTTTTATCTATTTTTTTGCATCAGCCACATCTCAATCATTCAATCACAATGTGCCACAGCAAAGCGTGGCAGGGTACAGCTAGTTTATAATAAAACACATTTTGGTATTCACAGAGACCGGTTGCAGATGAAGACACTGCGCTGATCCTTAACTTTAAATAAAGGCTTCAAATACTAATAAAGAATGATAGAAGAAATAAAGAAAAAAGATAACTACAAGCACATACCTCTAACACCAGAGTCGGCACTGCAACTTCCCCTATCACCGATCAAGCCAGAGGGTCCCCCCAGCATCATGGGAGGACCCATGCCGAGTGACGCCACGCTCTCACCTTCTGATAGACATCCCGCTGCTTGTAACTGTCTCCGGGCCTATGATAAAGTATTAAATAAATTGAAAAGGGTGCAATTTTAAGAAAACACTGAGAAAGTAAAATGTTTGCAACTGGATTACGGTCAATAACGTCGACAACGATGTGACAATTTCATCGACTGACCGTGGTTTTTTTTTTTTTGTAGTTTAAATCTGTTGCTTCTTGGATGTAGCAGAAGGGACTGTCACACTTAACAGTTTAAAAATGAAATTGTCTTTTCAGTTCGAGTTCAGTTTCGACCTCGGTGGGTAATTTGGCTCTTTAGAGGTCCCGTCACCCGGGGTCGCGGGACTTACCCATTACCGTGACCCCGGTACGTAAAGGGCTTGTGAAGGACACCGTGGATTTTAGTCAGTACAAGTCTGACAGTCCCTCCCGCCCTGCCCTGGGTGGGAGGACTCATTTGATGATTTTACCACGATAAAAAAAAAAAGAGGTCCCGTCACATTTCTGACAGTCCCTTAAGGTGCCCCTTGATCGGACGGCGAGCTGTAAAAATTCACCCTAATGCCTTCATTGGTTTCCAAAAGAGATATGACATCTTTCAGTAGGCTTTTGAAACATTGTACCCAAAACAAAGGTTCATATAACATTTTCCGCTCGATTATCAAACATGGTTGCAAAGGTATCACCTTCATTTTACGAGCCCGTAAATATTTACTACTGAACATTCTGGTTTATACGACATCTTTCGATATTTTACAAATATTCTGTTACTGCAACATTTACACTTACTCATTCAGAGAGGAGGTTTGTGTCCCAGCATTGGGAACATTATAGGCTAATCATGCTTATTTTGCTACAATACTTACATAACTAAATGTATTTGTAATGTAAAATGTGTCTAAAATAAGAATACACGGGTCAATGATCTCTATCTTTCAACTGTCAGTAGCAAAAACACTGCGCAAAATTTCAAAAACATATTTTTTTATTTTGTTAACATTATTTTCATATTATTATTATTTATTTAAGAGCACACAAGTGTTAGGTTAGGATCTTAAGATAGCGTGCATGACGTCACAATAATATGACCCCATCGCAAAATTAATTCATACCGCAGACGCATTGTAAGTGCAAATTTAACGCGACATATGCTCATCCTCATGTAATCCCTCAATAATCTTTTACAACACTCGTGTTCCCAAGTTACAACGCGATACGATCCAACATCACATCCCAAACACGATTATAGCTATATCTCCATCGAAACACCCTTTTAATGCTTCAATTAATTTCGATTGGGGCTTTAATTTGGACAGGATTTGTCCGCTCGAATGGGACATCCCGTTGCGAGCCCGCATCAACGTAATGGTATCGAATGTCCGTGGTCGCAGGTTAATATCCGGATTATGCCTAACGGAAAATCGTATAATAACAACCGACTAAGTCGAGGAAACAGTTGCGTTTAATTTTCCCTGCAATTTAGATCAGACGAGGCAATTCGAAATGGTAATTAACACAAGCGAGTGATCGATGGTCTTGGTTCGAGCACATCACGCCACCTATTCATCATAGCACAGAAGCTGTCGATAAAAGTTTATTTATTATTGAAGCACTACATCACTGAAGTTGTTCATCAAAAACAATTTTGTATAATATCGATGTAGTTCCGCATCGGAATGGACGGGTTTTGAATGAATTATATCGGGAGTTGTTTGGGGAATTCCACATTCGATAAAGGAGTTATTGAATTTGAGCATTGTAGGTATTTCTCATCAGCAATCCATTATCGTTGTTTAATTTCATATGAACATTCAATAAGTAGTTCAAACGTGAATTCTGCTCAATGAAGAACGTTCACTAAGCTTTCAGTTTCTGAAAACCCATACATAGGTAGTCTTCATGCATACAACAGTTTCAAAGGCACCATTTCATTAGTTTGGTAAGCCTACCTCAAACAGTTGTTCCCTGGCATGTCTGAGCTGTGTATCCCTCGCACTGAGCGCGGCCGCTAGCTGCAGCGACCGCTCCGCTTCGTCGCGAGCGTGGCGGAGCAGCGCCGCTCGCTCCCGTTCCCGCTCAGCTCGCTCCGCTCCTAATGCCGAAGACGCACCACCTCGAGAACGCATCTGTACAAATGTGGTACTATTTACCTTAACCAATACTATAGCAAAAACAGTGAAGAAGCAACATCACTTTTCGCAGACATTACTTGAAAAAGAATAAAAAGGTGCTCAAATCGTAAGCCAATCTCGTTCAAGGTGTTGTTAATAATTTCAAGAACTTTGGACTTGATGCGTTTCTGAAGATTCTTATCTGTCAAGACTCAATGAACAATCATTAAAAGTTAGAGCATAATAAAAAGAAATAAGCCACTCTTCGCAACTGAGAACAATGTAAGATAATAACTTATGATGTGAGAGCATTCGCCGAGAAGTTTCTGTATGTGTAAAATTTTATAAGCTGGGAAACAACCGGGCAAGTTCTGTGTGACCTAGATCGTATCCGAGCATAATGAGCCTAGCAAACGTAGCTAGATCAAAAGATATGGTACATAATAAATTGAGTGACCACAATGTTGGCTTCACAACGTAATGACTACGTTAATGACACTCGGATATTTTGGAACAAAAGGCCTACCATCCATTTTTTAATTTTGTAACCTTGCGTCGGAGGTAAAAGACCCTTTTACGTGACAACGCATTTCCCTCGCACCTTTCAACAACATTATTGGATTACTTATTATGCTAATATTCGCTTTCATAATGTTATATTATTAAATTTAACCTGTTCATAGTTTCTTATGAAGTCTCGTAGCTCTTTCTCTTTATCTTCCAGCGTGGCGTAGAGCTGTTTCATCTGGTTTAGTAAATCAAATTTCTCCGCTTTCAACCGCTTTTTGTCTGCCTTCAAAGCTGAAACAAAATGTTTGTACCATAAACAAACTCAATGTTAGAGTAACCTAACATGAAAATATCAAAGATTTCATGTAAATATTGACTATGAGCGAAGTTATCGTTTAGAATAAAACATAGGTACGTTTTGTTTTGCAGAATATGGTATGAATCGAATGGGCTAAGCAACAGACAAGCTTGTATGTAGAGATACACTAGCGAGAGCCTCGTGCCTCAATCCCGAGTGATTCAAACTCTTTGAGAGAAGCTGCTCGCTTTGGGACCCTGTGTCCTTTGTCGCACGCTCTCTATACAGATCCCCTCAACTCGGACATTTGTATGTTCCCAGTGTTTGATAGAAAAATAAAACGCATTCGAGATTGATCTATATTTTACTGTTTTGCAAACGATTCTAGAGAGACTGTCGATCGTTTTGACGATTGCCATCACTTTGGAAGTTTTGAAATTGGATTTCGGTTCCGGGCTGAGATTTTATTGGCAATCATAAACTCAAGAATTTTTGAGTTTTTACACTTCCGGGAATTAGTCGAAGGTTCACCTTCAACTGCTTTGAAGTTTGTTTGACGAATGACGAGTGACGTAATAACAATTCAGTATGGTAGGTAGGTATGTTGCTAAAGTTAGTTTGTGGATTAGTGTGGTTTGTGCGGAGGAAGGCAACAAGCCCTTTGATTGTGGTTTCATCGATCACGTGGAACAGTTACATAAGGTAAACATACCTTTGTATGTAGGGCCAACTCAAATATGCGGCCGCTTGTACTCGTTATGTGTTTGTTTGCTTATGTACGACCACTTTATTATGTACGGCCCTTTATTATGTAATTTGAATATTTACTATATGAAAAATAAATTTTAACTCTTTTGACAAAGAAATATGATGTTAGCTGAAAGCTTAAGCATTGCAGCAGTAAATATCTTCATTTTTTTTAATGTACACTGTCCCACACTAGAAATTTCTCCTCTGTGGGTGCGTTTATAAACATATAAACTCACATACACAAACGACCAGACCCGGAACAACTACTTGTAGATCATAGAAATATTTGCTCCGTGCGGGAATTCGAACCTGCGACTCACAGTGCAGCGGTCCAATCGCTCAGCCACTGCGCTAACCGTGGCGTCAAATTTAATCATAGAAGACGCCTACATATAGAATTTGAACTTAGGTAAAGTAGGTAATTTAAATAAAAGTTCTGTTTTGTACCTGGAAAACTGACTTGTAAAATAAATATAACTACTTAACTACCTACGTTAAAAATAGCGGAAAAACTACCATCAGAGAAAATTACTCCGTCCAAATAAAAGTAAAATTCAGTACCTACACGATAATGAAGCAAGTTTGCGACTAGACCGACATCGAAGTGTTCTGCTTATTTACTTGGTACCATTGAACGTGACTTCGTTATTTCGCGTGCCTTTCATCGATCGACCACAAACAGACGAGCCTCAACTGTATCCGAAGTAAATGATACTGTCTAATCGGCATAACATTTCAAATTATGATTGAAACATTCATTATATTGTCTAGTTCACTGAAACTGTTGCGATGAAGTTATTTTAGCCCAATTTGGTCTAACTACTGCACGATTACGTTTGCAAAAACCACGAAGTTCTACACAATTTCGTATTTACATCATTGGTTTGCTATCATTTATGTGAAATGTATTATGTGCTGAAAATGATTGATATAGTGACCTACTTATCCGATTATGGCGAACACAAAATGAGGCCAATGGAAATTCAATATGCAGAATGTAATAAAACGAATAAGATTCAAAACTGCGCTCTAACTTAGATAAATTGCAGAAGTTGCTGTCTTTCTGTTAAAACTTCTGAAATGGCTTATTTAAGGCTATTTTCAGTAAAATAGAACTTGTCTAGACTTAAGAATCATATTGACTTTCAGAATATGTTTTGCATACGTGCAAATAAACAATGTTATCGTTGAATTAAAGCTCTAGTCATGCTACATAATTGGTAAATTGTGAATTTATATTTCACCGCTAAGTTAAGCATGATTGATGCGATAACATTATGAGTAATCACTGGAATTATTTCAGCCAATAAACATCCTGCTATGCCTAAATACGATAATAATTATTTATCCTTATTTGCCACTAGATAAACAACATATTCATGTAATTCACGCTAGTTATCAACGACTTACATAAAATAATGAATAACGAAACCAACATATGGTATGTACCCGCTGCCACAACATATACGGCCGAGGTATTTCTGACAACTTTCGTCAGCATAATGACATTAGTGAAAATGTCAGTCCAAGTTACAGCAGCACACCCTTAAAGGGACGTGACCCGTTTACTGATTTGGGTCTGTAAGGCAGTCCTTCTGTACCTTGCGAGATATTATGAGCATAGTTTATCAAAATGTCGGCTTACTCACGCTTCCTCGGCATCGGGCGGCACTCAACAAATTGCCCACTTTTGTGGGATCGAATCGGATTATTGAGATAAAGCCACTGTAGGTGTGAGTTCTCTATTTATTACAATGTTCTGTTCAAAGTATTCAATAAAACTTTTAGACTTAGATATAGACATATCTTGGTTGGCGTAGGTCGTCAAATACAACGTAAGTTATGTTTATTTCGCGGGCATGCGAACGGCGAGTAATGGGCGACTCGCTGTTCGATCGTGGACCATGCCCGAGTCGATGGCGCGTCGTGTTCCACGCGCGCCTCAAAGAGCTATCAGCATAATAATGGGGCAACCTTAGAGGGCCAAAACCTGCCGGGGTCGCAGGACTGACGAGCTACCGTGCCCTGCCCTGGGTGGGAGGACACATTTGATGATATTACCACGTTAAAAAACAAAAAAAAAAGATATGTTAGTAACTACTTACACTCAGTCCACTTCGAAGGGTTTCTAGGAAAGTTCTTTTATAGTAATTCGCTTGGGGTGGCGGGACCAAGGGATTACCGTGACCCCGGTACGTAAAGGGCTATTGAAGGACACCGTGGATTTTAGTCAGTACAAGTCTGACAGTCCCTCCCGCCCTGCCCTGGGTGGGAGGACTCATTTGATGATTTTACCACGAAAAAAAAAATAGTAATTCGCTTCATAAACTAAATTTAAGCTGATATATCTCAGCTTTATCCAAATATGTTTTGCAGACTTATCGGTTTAAACATGAATACCCCAATGTTTTCATGATTCGACATTTTCCAAGAGTTGATTTAAAATCCAGCCAGTAAAATTGAATAGATTTATCACTGTTAAAAGTTCTCACTTATAATATTCATAATGACTCATAAATAATTTCTGATCCATAATAATTTGATATCAAACTTCACTTTTGACTGTAATAGCTAAGTTTAATGTTCGTATTAATGTCTTTACCAAACTAATGCCATAAAAATATAATGGTTAGTGTAATGTCGCCATTAATTTCTTTAGCGAAGTAATACCCGACATAAACCCGACCATTATGTTTTTGGGTGAGATCTAGTTTGATATATGTTTAGAAACGGTTTTTTCTCGGATAATAGGCGAATGTCTGGACATTGTATAGTGATTATCTTATTCGCAAACGGACAGAACGGAAGATGTTTCGTGATAATTGTATTTTTCTGTTTTCAATAGACATGTTTCTAATTGGTTTAATGTTAGTATATGTGTTTTCTTCTTATAATGAGCTGTTTATTTAGTTACTTTTGTTATTTACCACATAATAATAAAGTAAAGCTATTCAGTAGCTCAAAACTTTCACTACTAAGTTAAATTTATATTCTGTCTTGCTAAGAGATGTTTTTTTTATTCCTTAAAGACCGTTGTAAATAAAGCGAGTATAATAAACCTCATTAAAAAAAATAATTGAATGCAAGTTTAAATACAACGAATTCATTTGATACAGAAATCAAGAAGAGACAGCGAATTCATTTGAAATAGTATTCAAACTTGCATGCAAGTTCTCACATTGTCAAAACGGTACCCTTTCAAAGATCTTTTAACCTTGAAGATCTGTGGAGCTATTATTACTTAACAATGAGATACTCTACATTATAGGCTATGTGCGAAGTCTATGGTCCCCAAACTATCAAATCGATCATAGCCCGCGATGTGACAGATATGAATTACTCGGGGCCCTCGAGTGAAGTACGTGTCAAGTTTAATACCTATGCACCACAACTTTTTAAAGTATTTTTTTATGTTTTATTTAATTTTAATGAAGAAAAATCCGAAAATATTTATCAAGATATCTCGTTGGCAAGCACTGGTAGATATTATGCCCCAGTAATGTGGTAACTAGGAGGCGTTGTCAACTTTCATACAGCGTTTACCTATGAACTAGAGTATCACTTACAGTTAACAGCTTCTCTAGCCAGTAGCAGTTCCTTCTCGAGTTGTTGAGGGTCCAGTTGTGGTCCATCCTGGTTGTCGGACTTGGCTCGTTCCAGTAAAGCGCTGCCAGCTTCACCCCGCTCAGCAGCCGCTACCAGTAGCCGACGTACTCGGGTTAACTCGGCCTGGACATGATATAAAATACTGTAGCATCAACAGTCTCAAGGAGTGTCAGCATAGTGACGGGGCCTGTAGAGGGCCAAAGTCTGTCGGGGTCGCGGGACTTACGAATTACCGTGACCCCGGTACTTAAAGGGCTAGTGAAGGACACCGTGGATTTTAGTCAGTACAAGTCTGACAGTCCCTCCCGCCCTGCCCTGGGTGGGAGGACTATTTGATGATTTTACCACGCTAAAAAAAACAAAAACAAGCACCAACAGTCTAAAAAATCTGTTTAATTGGGTTTAAAAATTCGTGTTCTTTTGTGGAATGAACAGGTTTATGAAGAAGGTAGTTCATACTCCAAGCAAGCAAAGGATTCAGTTTTAATGGTACTTTGATACTAGTCATTTTAACAAGTTTTGTTATTAGAGGTAATTATTATTTTCGATCAATCTAAGCAATTACTTGTACACATGTATGGTCATCTCCTAGCTAAAGCTTTGGACTTAGATAATACCATGAATGAAATTGGAAATTGAAGATTATCAATAACTAATCCTCAGTATACACAAATTCTATGGAACTGGAACGAATTGCCTCATTAGTGTCTACTGTCTAATCACTCGGGATAACAACCAAAATCGAGTATCAGAAAGTAATAAAAGTTACGTAAATAGGTTCTTTTCTCACGTATTCTATAAAGACAGTCGAATATCGTGAAATAGTTATGTATTAACGTAATCGACTGCCCAAAGGTCCATCGAGAGAGTAATAAACCCACGCTATCTTATTTAACATCAGACTAAGTCCGGCCGAGTGGAAAAAGGTTAAGTAAAAAATTGATCCTCGGACGCTGGCAGAATCACTAATGACACTTTATTGGAGAAATATACCTTTATGGAACTGCCTACCTTCCCTGCCAGTTCAGTCATTTGGAATTTTAGGAACATCACGCATCCAGTTTCATGAGAAATCTTTATAGTGGAAAGTAACTATAAAATAATATGGACGAAATAACGGTTCAGTAAAGACAGCTAGTCGATTTAAATCGTTTTTAGGGTTCCGTGATCTTAGTATTACTAACAAGAACCCTTCGTGCGTGAGTCAGACTCGGACTTGGCCGGTTTTTTTATCAGACGTAGATACAGAAAATTTAGCAAAGCTGAAAATTTGAGTTACCGAACCCAGAAACCCAATAGCGTTATCTCAAAAGCCGTTCTTAAGGCAAATCCAATTAAACGATAAAATACTAAGCCGATAGCCCAAAATTGGTTTGAATATAAGCTTATAATACCTCTACCTGTAATATTTCGTTTTCCATCCGGAGTCTCCTGGCCACTTGTGCGGCGGTGAGCATCCCAGGGGACGCGGGGACTTCCTCCTGCCGGGACCGGTCAGAGCGACCGCCAGGGGATGCTGCGTCTGTGCCATGAATTGTACATACAATTTAAATGAATGACACATCTGCTTAGGGCAGCATCTATAAGCCTATTCGTACACAAGGTGGCGCGAGTCTCCGATACCTTAGGATTTTGATATTTCGACGACTATCGCAATACAAATCCATGGACGTCCATACTTGGGCACTCGTCAATGGATACCAAAAAAGGTATCGGAGACTTGCGCCGCGTTGTGTACGAAGGGGCTAAGACTCTCATAAAAACTGCAATCTTGCAGTTTGGAATTCGCCTAACTCTAAGATATGAATTGCATCAATGAATTACAATTTTTCAATGCAATATGAAGCCCAGCTGTGAGTATATTTACCGTCACATAATGTCAAACTTAATTTCCGAAATGACGGCCCATTTTAAAATGATTTCGTGCCTCATATGAGAAATATATTGCTTTACGCGGAATTTACCGCCGGAAGCCTGTTAATTAAAGTTCGATTGTTTGTATACTGCCTTATTCATTTACGGGGAAACTTTTTTATTACTTTTACACGCATGTAGTTAAGTTCTTTAGTTAACGTAGATTCTGATGTATATAAAACCATAACAAAATAAAGATGATTACATATTGTTATTCTTTATAATCGTTAACTCTGCGTCCTATTTTGAACCTCGTTTATTCGATAGCATTGCTATGTTTATAGTCTTACTTTTATCAAGTTTAATCCTTGTTTAGCTTTCAAGGGCTCCCGTTATAACCCTCAGTATTAGCCGTAGTACTATAATATGAAAAGTTTTGTAAAGTACGGCGCTACCTCAGTCATATAAACGGAATCGGTTATGGCGACGTAAACGTTGTAATAACGCGAAAGTTTCCCGAGTCACGAAAGCCGCGACTCTG
Organism: Agrotis puta; assembly: GCA_943136025.2. Classification (NCBI taxonomy): domain Eukaryota; kingdom Metazoa; phylum Arthropoda; class Insecta; order Lepidoptera; family Noctuidae; genus Agrotis; species Agrotis puta. Next base: position 10,841,178 of record OW964178.2, read on the forward strand.
GCCGGTCCAGACAAATCGATTGGTCGCATGTAACACGCGTCACGGGCGCACGGCACGCCAGCAGGTGTGCGCGACGCCTACTTTATTGTGCCATCGCTCTCATACTGACGTATTGACTTCGGGAAAATAACGCCTTCCCACACCATGTAATTATTCTCTTGCAGACAACCTCTAATTCCACGGAACAAATAGACTAAGACAGCTCTCGAGATCTACTGCCTCACATTAATAAACGTACGAGCTCCGCACTCGGATACGAAGAAAAAGAAATAATAAGCTGAAGGATTAGTAACAAATGGAGCTGTAGCAAATTGGTCGCTGAGCGCCGGCTCTATCGTGAACAAATACAGACGGATTGCAGATAAATTATGCTCGGGCGCACATTGTCCCAATGATCCTATTATCCTGCTAGCTCTGATAAGTCAATACTGTGAGGCATTGCGCAATTGTCTCCGGGACCAATTGTTACAGATGAATGCGCTAGTTACCCTGTATAACCGATCGTATACCGGGCTAAGTTATGGGCATAAGATAAAGATAGCAGCCGTAAATAAGAGAGAATAGTTAAAGCAATAATAGTAAAATAAAAAGACTCAAATAGTAACTTAAATAACAGCTTACTAATTAAAACACTGAGAAAGGAATTAAATGACAAATTGCAACATCAGGCGGAAAGTTTCTTTCTGGCGGAGTTGGCTAGATGCGCAGTGTGCAGTTAGTCGGCAAATGAGCTTATTCCCCAAGGCTGCGCGCTCATTAGCAGCGAGGATATTCTGCGGAGAGCGGCCCGCACAATATATGGATGTTTTACCAACACATAGTTCATGTCACCTTCTCAGTTGCCATGAGGAAAATACTAATTTAGTTGCACTTGCGCTCAGTAGCTTTTAATAAATTGACTCAAACGAAAATTCATGGAAAAGCTTTTAAACTTTAGTACAAAGAGAACGTACGCAGTTGTTGTTTTATGTTTATTAAAACTGGGAGCGCAGCGTACAATAAATTTTGTTTGTAAATTCATTTTTAAGGGAATTTTCCGACCAAATTCAAATGCAGTTGAGAACTATAACTTTTTAGTAAGTACCATTTATTTGTTGTTGTTTTATAACATTTTCTTTACCTACTAAGACGTGAACGTGTTCTGTGTCGTCTATTATAAAGTAAGGAACCCGTAATTGTATTCAGCATGTGTAGTCTAAGACAGAGTTGAACGACGCTCATAACATTCTCAGCTTGTAACAGCACCTATGAAGAATTTCAAACTAACTCGAACTTACTTCATCAACAAAACAAACATGCCGTCTCGACTAGTTACGAACTATTATCTCTTGGATTACAGACTCTTAAGACAAACTCTAGCTGCCAAGTTTACCTTTTCCTCAGCTCGCTTTGTTTTATTTCATAAATAATTGAGATAAATGTAGATAGACGTGAATTCGTCGCTTTTATTTATACGAATTCCGTTGTACCGAGAGTCCGGGCATACAATGTTTTGACATCGAGTGACAATATGATAAATGTTACTACGTTAATGTTTAACAATTAACTACGTGTTCTGGCTATGAAAACACAGCCTTGAACCGAGAATAAATGAATAAACAATTGCATTGAAATCAAAATTAATGTTTTTCAAACCTGCTTCCAGTGTGGCGGTGATGTCAGCCCTGGGTTCGGGTCCATCACTACTCCTTCCTGGTGAAGTAGCATCCGGAAGAGGAACCTCCTCCTCTGAGCTGTCAGCTGGATCCAGAATGTTCCTTTCACTGGTATGACTGTTGCCTCCGTTGCCGATTTCAGCGTATGTTCCACTATCGCTACCGTTTTGTGTTGACCATTTTACCGGAGACTCTAGCTTGCCGTTTGCTTGGTTTTCTTTATTGTCATCATCTGGGAAAGAAATACAAGAATAAATTGCTTATACTCTAAAGCAGTGATGGGCAAAGTACGGCCCTCGGGCCAACTCCGGCCCGCGAAAGCCGTTAATCCGGCCCGCCAACAGTCCTTCGACAGAAATAGTAAAAAACGCCAATAATAAAAAAAATACAGTGCAAAAGTATAAAATAGTTATTTTTCAAAACTCTAACTGACGGATTTATTGATACTATCAACATGGCTATTTTTATCACCACTGCTCTGAAGGATAAGATATACATTTTGGTGGAAACAATAAACATCCGATGATCTTGACCATTATGTATAAGGAGCCTGTCGGTAAATTCTCAAACGTACCTCCAGAAAGGCAAACGATAAGGAGGTCACGGACACGAAATTCACAACGATAATAAAATATATAGAATCGTCTGATTGGGTTGACTACCTGATAATAATAAATTGTCCGTGAAACCGCGGCTTGTTATACTTCGGGAATACGAGTTCAAATAAAAGGGCTGCTTTCCATGGAACTTTGTGTACTTTTTGATCTCCATTTTCCGGGTTTGCTACGATATCCGGATTACTTTTTCGGATGTATTTTGGTTGGCTTTATTGCTGTATGATGGTATATTTTTACACAACAGCCCAAAAAAGTGTAGTGTTTTGGAGGATTAGTAAAGTTTATTGCATTAAATGAAAAAATTAAACAATTTAGCTGTGGTTAGGATTAGCATGGACATTGGTAAAACAGATTCTTGAACAATCTCAGAGTCACCCAGCTCCTGAGTAACACGACAACCCCTAGGTAATACTGGTTGTCAGACTTACGAGCTCCTGACTACCTATAAAGAATTGCAAAACCTCAACTCAATTTAGCAGCCTAGTATTGGTTAAAGCTCAGTCTGAAGTCAAAGCGCTTAAAGCCAGAAGAAAGACTGTCCAAGTAAGACAGCCGGGACAGACAGCTGAACACACTGTGAGTAGCTTAATCAAAGAACAGTTTCAGTGCTTAATTGCTTACCTATAAAGGGATTATCTTTTCCATTCCTTATAGACAGCCTAGTGGTTCTGTTAAGCGTGCCTTCGCCAACGCTGAGTCCTCCATTACGTTTGTCTAGCGTGCCGATGAGCAGGCGCCGTTCGGGCGGTACGGGTCGGTCCAGGTCCGGTCGCTCGAGTGCCGAGATAGCTGGTGTTATCAGTGGGTCGGCCGGCTCCGGTTCGGCATCCGCCTCAACCCGGGAGCTGACTGATACTTGCTCGTCGACCATCTTGCGCAGTTTCGCCTGGATGGATTTGGTCAAGGTACATTTTAGTTCCTGCGTAGAAGACAGTTAATAATTACGATCTAATTAGTATTGCAAAAATAAATATGCAAAGGGTCATTGTACTCGTACGTACATGAAGTAACAATATATTTAGATATAATCGGATATAGTTAGATATGATTTAACACGGGACTAAATCTCAAATGTAGAAAAATATAACAGTCATACACATTTATAAAATTTAATTGAGTTTACAATTACATACGACATTTTGGGGTAAACAGAGACAAAGGTTGTTTAATATTTACATAGCATAAGTTTTTTTTAACAGATTGTATTTATTACATATAAAACAGTCTGTTTAAGTTCTCTTGAACTGTTAAACTGGTGGGATACTAAAGCACAGGTTAATTAAAAAGATACAAGAAGTGACGTTAGTTGAAAAAGTTGTTTTAGCTGAAAGGAATCTTTAAACTAAGGAATAATCTAATCATAAAAAGTAAATAAAATGAGTAGGTGCCCTTAAACAACATTCCATATTATTATGAATAGTAGTATAGTAAGCAGGCTATGTTGAACTGTCCACTACTCACGTCCACATTATGGATAAGTAGCACGTACTCTCAAACACTAGTTGAAGTACTACATGACAATCAACGTGCCCATCAATTGTGGCGCTAATTGGTTTAATTAATTAATTGATGCGTGCCTCAATCATTACACATTTACACCTCACCGCAAACTATGTGCGACTGTGTCATTATGCAGTACCTTTCAACTTTATAATGAATGGTTGTAAATTCCCAGTAATCCAGTTTATTTATCAACACGCTTTGAGAACAACAGCGATATATTTTGGCAATCCACGACGCCATATCTGTAGCTATTAATCTGAGCAGACCCTCTCGCTTAGTTAATTCACCTGCTACCGTTTGATGTAATAGTCGTTTAAGTCTGCTCGTCGTGGCGTGCGGCTGGGGTGGAAACCGTATCCATAGCACCGTCGCCATTACCGATAATACTTTTGTTTTAATGATACCGAGAACATCAAAACCAGTATCTTTGAAGTAACAGGTATTATATAAAAGCTATGATGTAGTTAAATGAAATGAATTTGTTGTTTTGGCTTCTAATATGTATAACTTCTTATTAGTAGCACGATCACAAATATCCACATTTGTAACGATTAACTTTTATTTGCTAAGCATGCGATAATTTTACCTACTTAGCTCCATTCAATTTACGATACAAATAGGCAGTTGCGTGTGTAGCTACGTCGTGTAAAGCGCACGCTACCCGCATGTCATGTAGAGAATGTTGTCAAGAGTTCCCCGTTAAACGCTGTAACAATGGCTTGTCGATGTGGCGTGCGCTAATCGTGCATGCGGTCCTCACCTGGGCGTCGCCTAGTATGCGGCGCACTAGCGCCATCAGGCGGCCGTGGCAGGCGCTGTCATGCTACCCTCCCCCGCCCCGCCGCCTCATTGTCTCCCACGTTCCCCGCGTGACACCTGCCACACGCTCCTTACACTTCCTATTCACCACTAAACTTTCAATACAAATTGAAACTATTCCACTTTGCCGAGCGCCGCCCTTTGTCTCAGCACTCCGATGACAGCCCGGAATGAGGACGCTTCTCCGGAATTATCTGAAACAAACATATTTCATTGTTAACTTCATGATGGAGCGGCACACTTGTTACAGTTTGAATTAACTTGCTCGTCTTCATAATTGTGTCGTAGCAGTGTTTGGTCAGCATATTGCAAAACGATTTTATTTTAGTTGGAGACAAGGTAAATACTTTAAGTTATACACAGCAAACCAGTTTCATTTGAGTTACTCACAGTCGCTCTCAGTATTTCTATTAGCAAGTTTTCACAAAGTTTCAGTGAAGTTTGTATGAAAATGAAAAACATTTTTCTGCAACGGAAGCCTTTTGAATCATGGTGCGAACTAATTACAGCGTCCACCAAGAAAAATACTAAAGGGCTCTTAATTGCCTGCTAAGTACGAACCGTAATAAAGTTCCGTCCAAATACTTGTGAAACTCATTATTCAGGTTGACGCCGGCGTCTCCTGCGGTACTAACGGCCCTCGTCTTTGACGCCAGCATCTGATTCTTTTTGTCAATGCCTCCTCAGCCGCCCGCGCCGGCAGAACAAAAAGGAAAGGGTTTCTCTTTCCTGAAATATAGTCGGCAGCGAGAAAATAGTCGATGCCACAATAAAAAGCTGTTGTTTATTGAACACCGGAACAGCTGCTGTCGTTGTTACTGGAGGCTGACGCAATTACACAAACGCGGAGCGCTATTGCAAACGTGAAACATTTTTTTTAATCGAGCCTGTTATGCAAAGAAGAACGAACTCTGTGTTTTAATTTAAGAGCTTTAGCCTGATGAATATAGTCCAAGCAAACGCTTTAAGACGGTAATTTGCGAAGTGCGGCTCGTCGAGCCCGTCCGCTCCTGTTATTGGCCGCAAAATTGATTAAAATTCCAGCTGCGTAAGGGAGTCTCATCTACTTTTTTTATTAGATTGCGCCCACTGAAGACTGTTTTAGTAAGTTTCTATTCGTATTTGACCATTTGATTCTGCCAAGTAATCAGATCGTGGTGCCGTAACTCGTAAGTCGTGGAACCAAATAGCGAGATTGAGCCGCTCTGTGATGGAAATAAACACCGTAAAGTACCGCCCGCCGCCGCTTGTATTTTTTTATGTTTTAATTTAGTACGAATAAAAGCGTACCTGAGTGCTTCCTTTAATGAACATTTTAGATTTACTGTGTGCTTTGGGTACTTATATATTTAATATAAGGTAATTCGAGGCAGCTGGAACCTTATAAAAGTTATAAATATGTTAGGTTTCATTTTCAGTAAATGCAGGAACTTTCTTTTGTCAACAACAAAAGCAGTAAAAAATAGTAAATGAAAGTCACAGCAGTCGTTGTTCGATTCGATGTTTCTCTAATTTAAATCAATATAAATACCTGGCATTTTATTTAGATTTACCGTTCCCCCATTCTCACAAGGGTCGTCGCGTCACGAGTGTAGTATTTATCAAAGTAATTGCGCTGTTTCATTAAAAGTCCCGGCACATCCTTTAAGATTTGCATAAAAAGGTCTCCAGGCCTCCCGCGTCAGGCCTCCCTGAGGCCTCCCCCCGACTAAACATTAAACCGATTATTAAATGTCACTTCTATAAAAACGTCAAGTTTGGTGAGCAGTGTTTATAAACGGTGATAGGCAAATAATTTTGAAGTGACATAGAATAACTTAAAACGTTGGCATTTTATTCGCAGCAAATTTCGCTGGTAGTTCGAGTTGATCTCGTTTCAATAGATAAATAAAATGACATTTACAGTTAAATTCATTCCATGAACAAGCTCAATAAACTTTTTTCAGTCATTCATCTGAAAAGCCTTTTCCAGTCCTTATTCACTCTCAAACATTTAAACTAAAAATCAATTCGTGAGAAGTTTCGTCAGAATCGGAGGAGCAATTACCTTGTTTAATAGAATGTTCGTATTCTAATCTTAGTCTCGATCTATTAAAACTCTCTAATTTCTCGATACTTTCATTAATTTTAACATTGATTGCCTTCTTCGCTACGCTTCGACATTGTTCTTTTTTTTTAAGGGCTGTCGTTATTCTATCATCTGATAAACTACAAACATATATTTAGTTCGGTAAATAACGCACTTGGCAAAAACAATTCGCGAGAGGATGCGGGCTTCGGGCTCAAAGAACTCGTAGAACGCGATGCTACGAAAACACGTTATCCTAATGTTCTGAACTTTGTTTTGTGGTGCGTTTTTCGTTCGTAATGTTGTGGGAATAGGATAATTGAAATGATTCTGAAAGGCACTTTGAAATTCCTTTTCCACCGTGATGACCAGAAATGCAACTTTTTGGCATCGATTTTTTTTTCCTTCGCCAGTAACGAAATGTTGGTCATTAGAAGACCGCAACCTAAGAACTTCGTAAAAAATAATAAAAAAAATCTAAACCGTAACCAACCAGAGATATAACGGATTTTATTTTGTTCTAATCAGGAGTAAATCAATAAATCTATGGATTCCTACAAAAAATAACTCCTGATTAGAACAAAATAAAAACCGTCATATCTCTGGTTGGTTACGGTTTAGAAACTTATTTTTTTTTTGTATGGACTTAGGTGGTAATCTAATTGTCCCCAAAATTTAATCACAGGCGAAAGAAATAAAAATTGATGCCAAGGTCCATACTAAAAGTTGCATACCCTTTTGTTCAATTCATTGTTGAACAGCGATTCAGAGTGACATTGACCTTATACTAACTTCATGTGAGTCTAATTTAAAAACTGTTTACATTGTTCTGTGGTCAATTACAAAATCAGTGATGGAATTACTGCGACTTGAGCAAAGACTAGAATATTCCATTTAACGATTTTTATTGCAATTCATATTATGATGTTGCTAAAGTGGAGTTTTAGATCAGCACACAAATCCAATAATAAATTGCGAAATAACATATGAAAATACTAGCTCAAGCCCGGCTATGGTCTGAACCGCTCGCTGGATGCCGCATATTCTGCTTAAACTACCGCCTAGCTATATTTCTAGCTATAATTCCACAGAGTGGAGCACTGAGACTCGTTATTACAGCCTTTGAATACTTCATACTTTAATTAAAACGAATTCGGGGGGATTTTGTATTCAGACACATGTGCAAACAACAACTTTGAGGTTACTGGTACTTAGGAACTTGAGGTCTTTTGGTTTTAATTCAAAGAAATATTGTAAGATATTTGTTTAATAGATTATTCATGTTTTGATGAAGTTTATATGAATGTTACTTACCTAATAAGACAATAATACAAAGAATCAACCCCTTCTTACCAATTCAGTTATCCTAACTAATATTATAAATGCGAAAGTAACTCTGTCTGTCTGTCTTTCTGTCTGTCTGTCTGTCTGTCTGTCTGTCTGTCTGTCTGTCTGTCTTTTCTTCACGCCTAAACTACTGAACCGATTTGTGTGAAATTTGGTACAGACATAATTTGGAACTTGAGAAAGGACATAGGATAGTTTTTATTACAAAAAAATAAAAATTAAAAATAAAATTTATGAAATGCTCTAACGGAGTATAGATAATTCCTTAAACTCTCAATAGATGGCGGCGATCGTTCAATGGTGTCGATCGTTACACGAGTTGTCACTATGGATTGATAGATGGCGTTGGAACCAAAATTGTACTTATTGTCGGTTCTATGATAGTTTATGTGGACTGGTCCTGTTTCGTAAATTTTAAATTGTTCAGTTGTATAATTGGTGTTCCTGTGATGCTTATGAGAAACTATATAACTAGATCCACCAAGACTATATAACGGCATACGGTTACAAATAACCTATTTAGGACGGAATGTTATTATAGCCGTTATTATGACTGGGATGGCAAAAGGCGAAACTTTTATTATTCCCCGTATTCCCATCATTCCAACTGATTTGCCATTCCAATTCAAAAGAGTTCAGTTTCCGCTGTAAACTGCGTTTGCAATGACCATAACTAAAGCCCAAGGGCAAACGCTAAAAGTTGCGGGGGTACATCTTGAAAAAGACTGTTTCTCCCATGGACAACTCTACGTTGCGTGCTCAAGAGTGTCGAAACCACAAAACCTTTATATTTTTGCAAAGGATGGCAAAACTAAAAACGTGGTAAACAGAAATGTCTTGGTGTAAGAAACTTTCATAATCTCTAAAACCTAAAATAATAGAAAATTTGTCAAGGGAGAAACAGTCTTTTTTCCTTTTGGACTGAAATGTCAAATCAGTAGAATGATGAGAAAATAAAGGAAAAATAACATTTTCGCCTTTTTCGATCGGCAAAACGGCTTTAATGCCCTAAATGAGTATACATCTCTTAAACTCAAACGCAGAGCTCATTATGTTGATTTTTGAAGAGTTCCCTAGAATATCCCGCGAGATCGGGAACTATGTGGGTAAAACCAAAAATCTGCTGGAAGTCACTATTCCACGCGAACGAAGTCGCGGGAAAAAGCTAGTTATAAAGTAAAATTATAAAACATAAAGTGCAAATATTACTATAAAATATTAAACTACTCATGATATGTTTCCTTTTCTTGAAGTTGTGATAAAATTACATATTTTTATAACTTTTGTGACAACTACAATACAGTTTTCCCGCCCATACGACAGTTCACAATGCTGCGTTTATTTTTCTCAAAGAAAATAATGTGTGCAAAGGTAATCTCGTACAGCTTAAACTTCGGATATTCGTTTTACAATGGAATTATTAAGAGCAATATCAAAGTGGGTAATATTGAACAAAATATTATAAATTTAATTTTTCACTTAAAAATGCAAAAAAAAAGAATTTATGAATATTATTTTTTCAAACAGACGGCCCGAGCACAGGTGACGGGAATCATCCAAAATGGCGGGGACCGCGCCGAGACTATATTTATGGCGAAACTTACACGACGTGCCTCCAACTGTTCCTTTATAATAGACCATAAATACCTGAAGTTTTAATCTTGTCACTAAACTATTTCATTATAATCCCACCGTTCGTCCTATATTCAGCAATAAGTAACAATTAATTAATAGTTTCTCACTGAATATTGATTGGCTGGTGGTATGCAAACTTTTTTGAACGAATCACATTTATTTGCTGGCTGTTTCTAATGAAAAAAATCAAGGATGCCATAAAAGAAAATATTTGTACTTTTTTTAAAATTAAAGGGCATTTGAATTTTTTTTTATACAAATGTGCCATTGTTCTTTTTTTGTTACAATTGAGTTAAAACTTTTTATTGGTTTCGATGTGGATATTTACTTACTGGCTGTTTGTCGTGAAAAAAACTTTAGATGCCATAAAAAATATTGCTATATTTTTTTTACAATTAAATGTCATTTGCATTTTTATTACATTAAAGTGCCAGTACTGCTCATTGCGTAAATACTTTTTGTTTGTTTTGATATACAGACTCCAGCACATTAAGCTACCAGACTCTGTCAAGATTCAATGTTCGGTTGGTAAAATTTGACAGATTCAAGTAGGTTGGCCTGCATAATAATTTTGGTATAAAACATAAAACTAGAACAAATTAATTGGAATTAAAGGTTAGTTTTACTTATTATTTTATTCTCAAAGAAGATATAAAAACGATTTTGAATAATCTGATAAGATTTTAAAATCTATTTTATGTTACTAAATAAATCAATTTATGTGCAACTCTCATTGAAAGTCCTTTATTCAAGTGATCTAAATATTAATAATCACTATAACGCTGTTAGTATTATGAAATATTACTGGTTAATCTACAGGTGTTAACTAAAAATAGGACAACATTATATACAGGCAGTCTATTCAATATTTTGGAAGCCGCATAAAGCTTTAAAGGTCCCGCCCAATTACGCGCGAACCGCCCTAAGGCTTCGACCAACAATGCCAACAGCATTAAACAAGCCATTAATAATACCATCTAGTTATGTATTAAATAAACTCTTTAGTGCGAATAATATCGCCTGTTATGTATTCATATTGTGGAAATGCCGCGACATGAACCGACCTCCTCCATTGTTTCTGTAATGAAGATATGTGCGTATAGCGTGCGGCATCGGAATACTAATATATGTTGGCAAATAAACAGAGACAAGCCGGTCACATAAACAATAAAAGAAAATAATTATAATTTGCACTGCGGTATGCGCGTCCTTCTGTCCGAGGTCGGAGTAAATGGAGCGCCGTCTTTATTTACTGTTCTCTCCTCTCCCGACACTCGACGTTTATTTGAACGGAAAATATTCTTATATAAAGACAGTCTATTCTGGGAAAAAGAAACTATTTCCACATCAAAGAAAAAGGTGTCAAAAGGAAGTAAATGGAATGTGCTGAAAGGCGAAATTACTGACTGTACATGAAAGAAGTCTTATCTTTTCATGTATTTCACACCAATATTCCTGCATTAATTCAAGATATTTACATAAACGGGGCGCCGGGATTCTCAACAGAAGCTAATCACTATTAAACTTTCCCGGAGACGTTTGCGACACTACGAGCATGTAGTGCTAAGCTAACGAAAGCCAAAGTCGCCAACTTAATCCGTTTGGTGCGGTCTCTAACCAGGCGTATCTCGCATACGTATAGCCTGTCGGGCGATGGCGATCAGCTTCAGGCGGAGAGACCAAGCGTTGACCGCGGGACTCTTATCCTACGAATACATTTACTTATGCCTCCCGAATCTGCTAACTGCCTGGTACATTTGCTTCCTCGTTTCGCAGAATTTATGGTTGAATCACAAACAGTTTGCCATCTAGTTTAATATGCATGCTGGAGTAGTTTGTTTGAGGTTGCTGAGTTCCAATTTATGATGTCCTAGTGTCATGTAGATTTGATAACTAAATATGGTGAAAGACATCCCTTTTCTAACCACATCGGTTAGAAAAGGGATGTCTACTGAGACGACGAATAATAGAAAAGTAGCATACTCAAATTGACCAAGAATCAATAAATTGCGAATCTAATTAGTTCGCCATTTAGGTTTTTGAAAAATAATGGAGACGTATTGTTTGTTAAAACAATAAATATTTACAAAGATATAACGCGTCAAAACTTGAAAGTGAAGTTAAAATATCAGAACTCAAAAAAAATATACTAAGTCGTGACGTATAGCCAATTTAAAAACGGTCCTACCTCCGTCAATTTGGTTTACGTAACAAAAGAAAAACACGGGTCTTATATTTTTTGACTAACTAACTGACGGACTAATTATAATTTTTCAGTAAAATAGCCATTAGGGATACCAGTGAGAATGAAATATGTAGAAGTTGATTATTTCTCACAATCTCTAAAAGCTGCAGAAACCTTAAATACGGTTAAAATATGAACTATAAATACGTATTACGAAAAAATCATAAACTGCCATATGGTTTCAGTATTGAATAAACTATCGGCTCTAGGGACTCACAAAATGCGACTAAGGCGGCAGTGGCTCCCCCGTGCAATATAAACTACGAATCTCGGATGAATAGCAGTTCACCAGTTGGTTATTAATATAAACCTACTATCATGGAACAGTTTGCATGACATAGCAGCGAAGGCATGTCATGATTGTGTTATAAACTATGAAGAAAGTTAATCTTTTGTTTCAACCAGAGTATAACTTATACCTCTAATAAACGCAGTATCTTTGAGAAATTCTCCTCGTATTATTTTGGACTTTTCTCCCTGTATCTCTGAATTAAAGCCGATGTAAAATCAACTGTGTTTTTTACCTGTTAACGCCTAAACCGCTGAAGCGATCATCCTGAAATTTTGCATATTCGTTGTCAGGTCAAACGGTTATACGGTTACCTTTCATCCCGAAAAAAGATACCCCTCCCGAGGAAAACAACAGTAATATTCTTCATCAAATGAGTCCGTCCTCCCAGGGAGGGACGGGAGGGTCTCTCAGACTCCACTAAAATACACGGTGTCTTTTGCATTCCAGGGTCACGATTACCTGATAAGACAAGAACGATAACAAATACCTGCCTTGGCTGCCAAATTCTAAACAGAACGAAGCCGCGGGCAATAGCAAGTATTGAATAAAAGGAGAGGCCTCTACCAGGCTGAAGGATATCACTATAAAAAGTTGCCAACTTAAAAAAATAAAAAGACAAATATTCCATTCGAGTAGTGAAACCAACTTCATGTCTGAATGTCGCACTTCGTGGTTTGCACAAGCCTATGTAAAATGTTTTCATTTTAATCGACGAGCATGTTCCACGCACATCGCTGGGTTTCCCGATGTCGATTCGAATTTTCTTTTTGCTTTTTAAATAGAGAACTGTATAAACAAAAGCCGCAACATCTGGCTGTTAAAGTTATTGTCACTTGGTATTTATTTTCGGACTCAAAAGCCATAACGCCTGACTGTAAAAGTTTTGTCTCTTGTTACTTATTTTTGGACTCAGAGCATGGAAATAAATTTCTTTTCTGATAGTTCACATACCTGCAGAAATCATTTTACAAAACCCATCTTCAACTGAACTGCAGAAATAGCCATACAGAACTGGATGTCTTTATAAATAACTAGCGGCCCCTCTCGGCTTCGCACCGGATGAATGTAGGTTTCTCATGGTGAAAAACTTTTGAAATCGGCACAGTAGTTTTATTAGATTTTATTCATTACATTTTTTTTCTCTTTACAATATTAGTATAGATAAGCAAGTGCAGAAAACTGCTTTTCCATTCAAAACCAAAAACTTTCAATAACGAACACTTTTAAGGCTGAATTATAAATACCTGCAGGTGCCCTTTCTGCCAACGAAAAATAACTTTCCTGAGAGTTTGACGTAAGAATTTATAAAGTGTGCCAGGCAACGTGGTCGTAGTAATAATGCGCGGTTCAGGCGCGTCAGCGGGGAAAGTTGGTGCAAATTCCCTGAGGAGACGACGTCGACAGACCCAAGTTCCACTCCACACAAACTCACTAACTAGATAGGGGCTTGTCTCGAAGTCCTTCCCTGTTAATTATAAATAAATATAACGTATTTTCCTAGTTGATTTGTTGAACAAACCGCCTGTGTCAATTATCGGAATTGGGGATGACTTAACTGATCTATACCCGGTTATTGGACAGGTATTGAAGGGCTGTTACAAGTGATGGTGAAATATATTGTAATAAACATTATGACTCTTAGTGGAACCCCATGTTTAGACATTATAATAGATTGCCATGATAGAAACACTGTAATTATGACTAAGTAAGAGCTATTTATCTTAAGTGATTATCGCGTTCATACAAAAACCCACTCCCTATCCTTATAAGAGTAGGCTAAAAGCACAGAACGGCACCTACTACGATCCTTAACGTCCCCTCATCCACTTTCATAATATCTGGACACACCACAATCGTATACGCTCATGTAAGTTTACAAGTTATTAAACTGGTATTTAGTGAGTGGCTAGGTACTACGTCGAGTATAAAAAAAGACATTAAAAGGCTGATAATACAGACTTACACTGTATTTATTTAGTAGTTACAATATCGAGTAGATAAGGGAAGACTTCAGAAATGTTACAATGTGTGCAATTGTGCACCTATTTAAATTAACAAAAACTCAATTCAAATGAAACAGCTGAAACAGTGTCGACTTGCACATTTCGTGCTAGTTAACTTTGTGTGAGAGTGAGAGGGTCAATTCTGTACATTGAAAATATTGAAAAAATAAATAGCGGGGTGTGTTGCTGGATCGATACCAAACCCAAATATAGGATTAAAAAAAAATTGTCTGTCTGTCTGTCTGTTTGTGCAGGCATCACGTGAAAACTAACGGTTCGATTTCGATGAAACTTGGTATAATTATTCCTTATTATCCTGGGCATAACATAGGATACTTTTTATCCTGCAAAAATACGTAGAAAAAAAATCTCATTTTTCAGTTTTATTCATAGACGTTGTTCTGTAGAACCGCGAACACACGTTGCATTACCCGCAGTGGATTCAGCGCCGTAATATTTATAAGATGTCATTGTCAGAGTTACTCAAATTGGGGAAATAAACCATCCACGCGAAGACCGACATCCGCGCGCACGGAGTCGCGGGCGGAAGCTAGTTACTTAATAAAAATGTTGTGGATCGTGTTGTCGCCCGTCCCGACTTCGCACTGGTGACCTATGCTGCTCAGGATGAATGTAGCTTTCTACGGTGAAAAAAAAAATGAAATCGGCACAGTAGTTTTGGAGTTTATTTATTACAAACGTGCTCACACAAAATACAAATTTTTCCTCTTTATAATATTGGTGTGGATTGTCTTCTTTTACTGTGTTTATAGCTTATCATATCTAAGTCTTGACTGTTTACCCAGGTTTTCTGCACAGGTGCAATATAGAAGTTCCATACATAATAAACCTTCCTTTTAAATCACACTGTTTATTGTTGTGTACTTTGAAACATCTACGCGTTCAGAAACGGTAAGCGACTTGTGTTATATTATGTAAAGATTATCTGTTTTGCAACAAACCCCTTTAAATCAATTAAAATAGCTCATGTGCACAAGGAACATAAAACAAACATTTAACTCTTAAAACTTCAGCAATAAAATAGAAGTAAACAAACTCATACGCAACAACATCCTTTTCACAATCGAATGAGCCGTCATCATTACAGGCATCTAATAAGGCCCGCCGCACACACGCATGAGCCCTCTTATGAGCGAATAACTGTAATATAATCGCTCCCATACATCCGTGCGTATAATTGAAATGTCAGGTGGATCCCGCTGTAATCCAATAAAGTCGCGCGCGTGATCATATCATACGTCGTACCTACTACTCTCACGTATTTTATTTAGACGAGGATTTTTAGTAAAATCACCGTGTTGATATTTAATTTATTTTGTGAAAAACATTTTCGTATAATATTTTTTTAAAGTTTTTTCGACTGCCGCAGGCATAAAATTGTAGAGCCAATCTAGAATGTTCTACTCGTATCTACTATCGCTACCAACATAAATTCGTTTAATAACTCCACATACGATGAGCTTAATTTCCTCTAGTAGATGAACGAGTACTTTCAACTTAATCCATTAGTTTTACTTAATCACAACGATAAGTTAAGGCCACAAAGCCACATACTTTGTGGCCAGCAATATGAAACAGATTGAAATTAATATCCGCAGAGGCTCACAAACTTATGACAGGAGCAACCTTTGATATATTAATCCACTTAAGTTAGAGAATCCCCTTAAAACCGATATTAAATACGCCATAGTGTCGTAATTCTAGTTTATATAAAACCTCGCTTAGTTTAGCTGTATAAAGCGAACGTGCAAGGGTACTGGAGTAGATGAAGATGTTAATTTCCTATGCAAACCTCGCTGAAAGCGCTTTGAGCTCAGGTGCTCGACGCAGATATTGCATTGGCCGGTGTGGCAACACAATTATACGTATAGACAATCAAAACAATGTTGCTTTTCATTACTGAGGAGTGAGCTTAGTTTTTGAATTAAGTTATGTTCGCCGCTGACAGTTCTCGTTTAATATTGTCACTCGTAGTCTTACTGTTTTAGGTATTACGTAAATAATTGTAGTTTCATAAATTGGTAGGACGGCAGCTTATGAAGCATAGACATTTATTTGAATTAGTATCTTAATAAGAGATAATACGAGTATTTTTTATTGTTTTTTTGATAAATTGCATAAGGCAACCCTGTAACGATGACGTAGTATAGTACTTTAGTTGAACAAAGCACATTAAAGAATTATAAAATACTATTTAATCATTTTCTAAAAAATCATAGCTATTTATGCAAAAAGGAGTCAATTACCCAATTGCTATAACTCACTGTGCATATATATGCCATACCAAATCCTCTAAAATAGTACATTATTGCTGTCTCGAAAGCATAAAACACCATTTATAAACCAAAAGATTTAAATTATAACAAACCTTGAAAAAGGAGGGTTTTCAATTAATGACTCCATTTTGTGTTTATTAAATGAAACGTTATTAATGAAAGGTATTCAGGAAAGTTTCAGCTATGGAATAAATTGTGTTAATGATTCTTGCTTTAATGTTATCGTCAAAACATTTACGATTAATATTTGACTGGGTACCTATTAATTAAATTATTGAAATACTATTCGTATTTGTTGTCAACGGTTTCGCTCGAATATAACTTGAAAATTATCCCTCGGGAATGTAATACTGATATAAGCGGTATTCTAGGTGTTATTTCGGATTATAACTTATCCCTGAGCCATATTTCATCAAGATTTAGCTCTTCTGACGTGATTGAATAACAAAATGGAAGTTTATCCAAGACCTTAATGTGTCCCACTGTTGGACAAGAGCCTTCTTTTTTCTCTTTCATATTTTTTTGAAAGAGAAAAAGAACAAAAAGAATAGATAAAAGAATTAGGTAAGCATTTGTACTAACAATTATTGTTCTCGATAACATAAATTTCAAGACAATTTTCATTAGTTTTTTTCTACATATAATACTTAGGCACGCCGCAATCGCGGCGGTAAGACCCCTCTTTGCGGAGTGGCTGGATAGGCGTCACGGCGTCCTGACCTACCGCATGACGCAGGTCCTCACCGGACACGGAAGTTTCGGGAGGTTCCTGTGTCTGATAAGGAGGGAAGAAACGCCTGGGTGTCACCACTGCGAGGATCGTCCGGAGGATACGGTGGAGCATACGGTGCAGGACTGCCCCGCTTGGGCAGAGCACCGCCGTGTCCTCACGACGGCGATAGGCGGAGACCTCTCGCGCCCGGCATTGGTCGAGGCCATGCTGCGGGGCGAGACGGAGTGGGAAGCGGTCGCCTCCTTCTGCGAAGCAGTCATGCTCGTGAAGGAGGAGGCGGGCCGCCTGAGGGAGAGGACAGCGTCCTCCCTCCACCCCAGCCGCAGTGGTAGACGCCCACAGCGTCGGACGTCGCAGGACGATCTCCGGCCACAATAGGCGCGGGCATGCGGGCAGCGAGTAATGGGCGACTCGCTGTCCGACCATGGACCATGCCCGGGTTTTGCCCGTTGTGTTCCACGCGCGCCTCAAAGATTGTCGGCATAGTGACGGGGCCTGTAGAGGGCCAAAGCCTGCTGGGGTCGCGGGACCAAGGGATTACCGTGACCCTAGTACGTAAAGGGCTATTGAAGGACACCGTGGATTTTAGTCAGTACAAGTCTGACAGTCCCTCCCGCCCTGCCCTGGGTGGGAGGACTCATTTGATGATTTTACCACGATAAAAAAAAAACATATAATACTTAACAAAACCTACACATACTATAAAAGACATCAGAACATAATTCAGTTAACATTCGCCAATTCTACAAAAACAGACTTAATAAAATAAAATAGCATTGACCAAAATTGTTAAGCCCTAACAAAATTAACGTATACCTAAAAAACACGGTGTTCAAATTATTTTGTGACCTTTAAACATTATCGTAAAGGCTTAAAATAATGTTGGGTCCTTTTTTAAGTGGGTAACACTGTTATGTGGACCTCGGCACTTAGTAATAGGTTTCTAACTGCGCGACAAATGACCACTTATATGTTTTTAGCGGTTATGTAATTAAAATGTTATTCGTTGTTCTAGTGCCCGCGCAATTGCTTAGTATAATGGTCCTGAATTCGATTCCCAAGACGGTCAAATTAATGCGTTTTTACCGTTAAGTATTTCTCAGTTATAGTCACACTCTATGTCAGGATTTGTGCCCTGTTGGTATATAATATGGTCGCCTCATTTATTTGAAACTTAAAAATAACTGGTGCGTTGAGGAGCAGTTTATCGATGCTTTGTTATATATCATTGTAGTTTTATTATTATCTGCTGTATTAGAACAAGTTTCAGTATATAAATGGCCTTCAAATGTATAAATTAGTAGTAAATTTCCCGAAGAGTATAACATAAAATATTACATTTTAAGAGTAGTTTAATTTTATTTTAGTCATTTATATTGGTATCGTTAATGTTGTTTTAAATTACTTATAGATTAAATAAATATGTCAGATTCATCACAAAATCAACTGGTGTTACTACTACATATACACCACTGCACTAATATCCTTAATACAAGTGTGTGTTGTTATGTAATGATTATTTTTTAAGTGGGCAACATTATGTGAACCTCGGTACTAAGTAATTGGTTTCAAACCGCCGCGCCGGACGAATGACCACTAATATGTTTCAGCGGGTTGGTAATTAAAAAGTCGCATGTCGTCCAGTAATATCTACAATTTAAATATAATTATAAATAGCGGTTGTTTAATAGTGCTTTTTAACAGCTCATTGATATGAAAATTGTAAAATGAATTTTATTACACTTAGTTTAAATACACTTGTTTATTATTTTCCCTTGTAGTCAAGTATCTTCAGTATTCTAGTGGGTTATTGGAAATAGAATTGAGAAAACTCTTTCTCTTTGATAAGTTAATTAAAGTGTCTATCCAATTATAAACGATCAAATTATTCGCCTGATAACGGAAGTTCTGAAAGTTGTAAACATCGTTACTCACTTCAGAACTTTTTAATGTCATTTTATTTTAGGCAAATGTTAACAACTGTTAATGGCAACATTTAACACCATAAATCAATGATTATTATCAGAACAGATTATACAGTGATACAATGATAAACCAGAATATTAAGTATGGTTTTTCACTTCACTATTTCGTCTCAAAATTAGTAGGTATTTTGTTGTGAAATAAAAGTTGTAATTTCTCACGATATTTTAAAACTATAATGTGATATTTTTTTTCATTAAGTATCAATTTATTTATTGACAGGCATCGATTGCTGATTGATTTTTTCATCGATTACTGATTGTCACTAAAGTTAACATTTCAAAAAAAGTTTATATTCCTATTTCAAAAATTGTTAGCCATTTTTTCCCCTGTCTGCAAACGATAGAGTACTTACAAGTATTGATCAGTTTCTTTTTAAACACTGCACATACTCTTAGTTTTAGACATCAAAAAATTTAACCACTCTGCACGACAACATTTTGACACATGACACATCAGCTGAGTCGACCGGGTGATTCGAAATTTGAGATAATATTGAAGATTTTTGTCCATTTTCAGCATTCGATTTTTTTATCAAAAATATGTTACTACAGTTATTTCATACGATAAGTTTATGAGCAATATCTCCAAGAACGTGTTGAAGTCACTAAAACTGCGTCATTCCTCTGTAAAATGTGTGTAACATACAAAATGCTATGTCGTTCCAAAAACTATGTAATTTAGATGTGCTGAAAAAATGTATATAAAAAAGCTTCTCACGCGATAAAAAATGGTTAAACAGTGAAATAAATGAAGTAACTTACTACATGCATTATTAGATTTGCCAGTGTGCATACAAAATTTCATAAATAATAACGATCAAAGACTTCATAAAAATTACCAAAAACTATGTTGCAACATGACACTTCTTAGTGCTGACAGCAATCCCAATGTTCATATAACGATTGAAAAGGTTCATTCAGCCTAATCGATACTCGCAATATAATCGATCATGGAAAAAAGTAGTACAAAGACATGGACCGATTTATCTGCTTATTTGACTAGAGGAGGTTTACTCCATGCAATAAATCTATGGAACGGAATCTGTAGACTCTTTGGTATAATAATTCAAGTATTATTTCGTTTTGAAAATAAGTTTTTTATTAGGTACGCAATAAATAATTTAATTTTTTAATTTAATGATTGGGATAGAAATAAATATTGGTGTTTCATTGGAGGCCAAACGTGTGTGTCTTTTAAATTTAAATTCAACCATATAGTTTTACCCACATTGTGTCTTCTTTATTTAATTTCAATTTATCTGATTGTTTCACTTTATAAAACGAATCTAAACAACGTAAAATAAAAGACAAACACCGGGTTCGGATCAAATGCTAGAGGGAGAGATATGGGAGTACTTCCAAATGATTCCCTGCAGTTATAAACAACTAGCTTTTGCCCGCGACTTCGTTCGCGTAGAATAGTGACTTCCGGCAGATTCTTGTTTTTTTTTTAATTTTTTGTAATAAAAACTATCCAATGTCCTTTCTCAAGTTCCAAACTTTGTCCGTACCAAATTTCACACAAATCGGTTCAGTAGTTTAGGCGTGAAGAAAAGACAGACAGACAGAAAGACAGACAGACAGAGTTACTTTCGCATTTATAATATTAGTTTGGAATTTGGATTTAAATTTCCAACGCGCCGTGGATGGCTAAATTCGAAACTATGAGGAATAGCGTAAAATACTGAAAGAAGTCTCGTGGCCGATTTTGATAAAAAATGTAAATTACATTGCATAAAATTAAATTTTTTAAATATCAATTTCTAGTAATCAAACCATTAAAGTTCTGTGAAGTAATTACATGCGACGAACATAAAGTAAAAAGTTTTCTTTAATAAATCGATTCAAACTTTAGTCAATGGCCGTAGCTCACTACATGTTCACAACATCGTGTTCTCATTTCAATTTTTTTTGCGAGTTATCACTTCGCGGTACAAATACATTAACGAAATTTTTGAAATTCGAACTTTGAGTGAATTGGCGCGAATTTTGATTTTGATCTGCGTACGATGACTAAATAATTGTTTGTAAAATATTAGTTCATATTTTACCAAATTAATATCACTTTACTGTAGTTTGTCGTATATCATTACAAATTTGATCCTTAACAGCGACACTATGAAATAGTGTAAAAATATAGCACGTTCTTTTTTTTTCATTTACAAGCTCTATTCCTGACCAGCAAAAATCTAAAGACGCAGACTTAATTTTTGCGATTGTAGGTGCGGGCTTGCGAACGGCGAGTATAGGGTAACTCACCGTCCGATCAAGGACTAGGCCCGAGACGAATGCGCGTCGTGTTCCAAGCGGGCTTTAAGGAACTATCAGCGAACTGACGAGGACAAAATAGTGCCAAACGCGTGCCGGGCTAACGGAATTGTATTAAAATCATTAAAAGGGTACTGCGGTCCTAGAACGCAAAAGGCATATGAAGGAACAGGGTAAACACCCTGTTCCTTCATATGCCTTCTGCGTTCTAAGTAAGTAATAGTCTGACATCTCCTTCCGCTCCACCCAAGGAGAGAATCATTTATAGGTTTTTTAACTTATAACAGTATTACTGGAGTTAAGTCGCGAACTGCATCACATCTAAAGTATCCTTAACAAATACCTATATAAAAATATATTTATACTGGTGTCAATACTGACGATTAAATATCTGTACGCGCGGCAGCAGATCAACCTACCCAAATCTGTCAAAATTTACCAATCAAACATTAACCTTCCAGTATTGTGATAAGGTTGAAAATCGATTGAAGAAATTTTACAGATTGAGGTAGGTTGATGTGCTGGCGTCTATACTTAACATGGCCAAACCAATGTTACGAAACAATTTTGAGAATATAATAATTTACTTATCTATCTTTTATTTGGTGGGAAACAAACTCATTTCTAATAAGCCTATCAAGATCCAAGGCATTCCATATTCATTCAACCTTTTTTTTTTTTTTTATTTTCGTGGTAAAATCATCAAATGAGTCCTCCCAACCAGGGCAGGGCGGGAGGGACTGTCAGACTTGTACTGACTAAAATCCACGGTGTCCTTCACGAGCCCTTTACGTACCGGGGTTACGGTGATGGGTAAGTCCCGCGACCCCGGCAGGCTCTGGCCCTCTACAGGCCCCGTCAATTTGCTGACACTCTTTGAGGCGCGCGTGGAACACAACGCGCCGTCGACCCGGGCATGGTCCATGGTCGGACAGCAAGTCGCCCATTACTCGCTGCCCGCATGCCCGCGCCTACGGTGGCCGGAGATCGTCCTGTGACGTCCGACGCCGTGGGCGTCTACCACTGCGGCTGGGATGGAGGGAGGACGCTGTCCTCTCCCTCAGGCGGCCCGCCTCCTCCTTCACGAGCATGACTGCTTCGCAGAAGGAGGCGACCGCTTCCCACTCCGTCTCGCCCCGCAGCATGGCCTCGACCAATGCCGGGCGCGAGAGGTCTCCGCCTATCGCCGTCGTGAGGACACGGCGGTGCTCTGCCCAAGCGGGGCAGTCCTGCACCGTATGCTCCACCGTGTCCTCCGGACGATCCTCGCAGTGGTGACACCCAGGCGTTTCTTCCCTCCCTATCAGACACAGGAACCTCCCGAAACTTCCGTGTCCGGTGAGGACCTGCGTCATGCGGAAGGTAAGGACGCCGTGACGCCTATCCAGCCACTCCTCAAAGAGGGGTCTTACCGCCGCGATTGCGGCGTGCCCGACATACATTCAACCTTAATTATATTATTGTACAAAACAAAATGTACATTAAAAATTAGCTAATAAATTAAAATTTATTATTTTGAATAGCAAGTACCACAGCGAGCGCATTCCAAATCCAATTTTTGGAATTAATAACTGGCGCGCAAACATTTATTACTGACATTGTTCTTTTGTCTATTATTGCTTTTTGGGAATTACAATGTACGTAAAATTATTATAAAAGCTTTAAAAATATTATAACAACTAGTAATTGTATTCTAAGCTTAAAACAAATTTATTTTAATTTTTATTAATCGTTTTCTTCAATTCCTTATTTTTTTCATTCGAATTGACGAAAAATTCAATTATGGAATCGATTAGAATATTCGCTTTCACACATCATTACGATTAAAAAAAATAAGCATGGTTGTCGATTATATTACAAATTGAGTAGTGGTAATGAAAAATACGTGTTATTAGCTCTGTATTAGAGAATTACGCTAAGAGCTGGGCTTTTTTACGTTATTTATAATATTTGACATGATATTTATCGTAATTGTTATTGAGTATAAACGCATGTGTGTGATCCAAGTGAAAAATAAAAATGTAAACAAACACGAGTGGCGCGAAACTTCGACTTCAGATATCAAATTCTTCATTACCACTGCTTATTTATGTTGAATTATGTATGAATTCGTTACAATACTAAATGACGAGTTATTCATCCCTCCTATAATGATCCCTTAGATGTCCCGAAACCACATTTTTTATGATTTTTAGCCCAACCCAGCACTGCCATCAAAATGGCGACGATCGTATTTAGACTTCTGGATTTTGTTATGGTAAATTAAGAAAATGCACGCTACATGTAGAAGTTTTAATGGCGTAAACAAATAAGATTTTTATTTAACATTCTTAATTAATGCGCACTCATAGGATTTAACGCTCAGAATATTATTTTTTTTTAATTTAAAATGAGGATGTCGTATGACTACAAAGTCTGCCCCTTTAGGACCCGCTACTGAGCCGGCGTAGGTCTATGTGTTCGGGTCCTTTAGGACCCGGTACCGAACTATACGGTTAAATCGGCAGCATAAATTTTAACCCTTTAAAACTCACTGCCAAAATTAAAAGCGTAACACAAAGTCAAGACGGCGAATAAAGGTTAAAATTTAAAGAAATCCTGAGTATATGCTTAGCGGGGCAATAACCCTAGAATGATGATGTCAAAATGTTAATTGCATATGTAAAGTGGTCCCAGTGCGCTAAGGGTTCACAACCTGGGGTGGTTGACCTCCATAGAACAATATTGAGAGACGTTGCACTGATAAGATGGTACTCGCATAATACAATGAATATTACATAGCGTGTACCGCATTGACGTACTGTACTTTTGTTGATGCAGTGTAGTTTATCTAGCTTTTTACTTGCGACAAATAAACAGTACATTTGTTATTGGAAAAAAATATTCCATGAATAAATTAATGGGAACTACAACACAAAGTTTCATTACTTAACCCGTATAGTGGTTTATTGTGTCCACCTGACAGCGAATTGATAAGGATTTAAAGAGGTTAAATGTTTTTCCGACTAACCCTAAAATGACAGCGCTTTAGCAATCCAAATCAGACACAAGAACAGGCATTTTTGAGATTTAAAAAAAAAAAAAACGAAAAATAAAACAAACAGTAAAAATAATGTAAAGAGAGTTCATATCCTAACACAATTAAAAGTGTGTACATTAAAACCTAATTTACCTGCGCATAAAATACTGTAACAAAGACGGTCTGCAATAAAGTCACAACAGGTAGATCACAATATTACAGTACGGTCAGGCGATAAAGTTTATTTTAACGAGCTATACCTTCTCTGCGCGATGTTACTAACGTTTTAATGTACCGCAATGTATGTTTCATTTCACAGAAACATAATTTCGAGCTCTTTATTTAAATAAAACAATGTGGAGCAGTTCCAGCCCAGTAGATACTGCCTCAACTTACGTGATGAAGGTCAAGCGCCCAGGGCAGAAAACATCCTTTGTGTAATGCAAAAAAACACTGGTCTAAAAACGAACATAGCCTAGCCTTTTCCCAACTATATTGGGGTCGGCTTGCAGTCAAACCAGATGCAGCTGGATATCAGTATTTTACATGGAGCGACTGCCTGTCGGACCTCCACAACCCAGTAACTGGGTAATACGATGCCCCATTGTAAGACTGGTTGTCAGGCTTTAGAGCTTCTGACTAACAGTAATGACTGTAAAGATCTACAAATGACAATACCTACCAAAAACAATACCTACATGGAAGCCGACTTGTCTTAGAACCGAATTCAAAGGTCTCGTGAAGGTTTTGACCTAGGTGTATGATGGCTGGTCGCGGGACTCACGAATTACCGTGACCCCGGTACGTAAAGGGCAATTGAAGGACACCGTGGATTTTAGTCAGTCAAGTCTGACAGTCCCTCCCGCCCTGCCCTGGGTGGGAGAACTAATTTGATAATTTTACCACGCTTAAAAAAAAAACAATTGTTGTTATGATTCTTCTTCTTCTTCTTATCGTATGGTTGATGAACAACCTAGTGTCAGAGTTTAAACCGCCCGTAGGCCTCTGACATGGCTTCACACACCGTTGAAAAATCTCTCAGGTGTGCTGGTTTCCTCACGATGTTTTCCTTCACCGTTTTTAGCAAGTGATAATTAATTTATAATACGCACATTAATTCTAAAAGACATTGGTGCGTGCCGGGGTTTGAACTTGCAACCTTTGACTTGGCAGTCCAACGGTCGTACCACTCGGCTATCACTGCTTATTAATGCTTATAAATGTTGTTATGATGAAAGCCTTAGACAAAATAGTGGTAACTCTAGGTTGACTAGAACAAGTCCTGCCATCAATTAAATCAAGCAGAAATACCCAGACTGAGATTCAAACCCGGCTGTCTATTTGACGGCACAGTCACTGAGCATTTGCTCATAATGTACATTAGGCCGACGCAAGTCTCCGATACCTTACAACTTTGGTATCTAGGTGACTATCGCAATAAAAATCGATAGAGGTTCGTACACAGGCACGCGTCAATGGATATCAAAGTTGTAAGGGCTTTGACTGCTGTTCTGCATAACTCAGGTTCACCAAATATTTGTATGGTCTATGGACAGTTCTACAGAGTCTGGTTATTGTATACGTCAGTTTAAATGTTTGTAAACGTTCCCAGAATACAGAAGAAATCCTAGTGCCACCTTTTTTTTTAAAGAAACCAAATTAATTTGTAAATCCGATACCTTATTTCTCTGAGGGATAGTTTATATCCTATTGTATTTGCTGTAAACCAACTAATGAAACCCACTTTAAAAGGATATTGGCGAGGAGCTTACAAAATAAAGTGTAGAAATAAACAGAGTTCTGATTCAACAAAGTAAATAATCTCTTAGTAATGGAGTTGTTACCTTCAGACAACGTTGTTAGTGAGGCTTTGGCGTTTCTTATTCCTCTATTTTCTTCAACTTAGAATTTATATACTAAGTAAAGAAAATAGATATATATCTGACGTTTTTTAAATTATTACACACAGCTTGGGCACAGCTATACTACAGCTTGGGCAGAAGCTTAGTTACTTATAATGTTTTTTTAATTAAATTCTTTAAGGCTTATCTGAATTATAATATAGTTCTTCAGCTCGCAAAAAAATATGCATAGAATTGATTTACTTAGATTACGCAATCACATTACATAATTTTTGCTCATGCAAGCATGCAAGCATGATTTATGCTCTAAGTCAAATAACATTATCTTTATTGAAGTATTTATCGACAAAGTTACTAAGGTATTTAATTCGTTGTCTTCTTTTTAAATAAATCTACAACTTTTTAAAGAGATCGCTCAAGGACTTACAAGGACAGTTTAACTGTCGTAGCTAAAGTGCTACGCCACTCGTAGCAATGGCTAAAACTGCTACGAGGATTAGCTATGGATAAAAATACTTTTAAAACGACTCAGGACCAAAGAGACTCTTTAGCTTTTGTTGTGCTTGCATCTTTCACATGGTTGACTAATTACGTTAACACTATCTAAGTTACACAACCAGAGAAAGTATAGGGATTTAGGACCCATTAATTTTAGTATTATTGTACATTTAGTAGTATTTGTAGTGCTAGACAACTGGGCTTCTCCTAGTTGTAATGTCCCTTTGTGCCTAATGGCCTTGTTTTGTTCTGTCTCCCGCTTGACATGAAAGGAAGTGGAAATGGAAATATATTTTTTTCTACTTCTCTACTATTCTTTTCTGATTAAATTCGTTGCAGGAGCCAAGACAGGTAAATTCATTCTCCGGCTCGCTTTCGTAACACACTCGTCTTCGATCGAGTAGCTTGTGGTCGACGACTAATCCTACAAAGCCGAAACTAACTTTGGACTCATGTTCTAGAGGCGTATACTTCAATTAAAACTTTAATTACATGTATAAACAAGACCCTTCATTATGAAACACCACATCCGTAATAATATTTTAACACTGAAACTTTAGAATTGTTACAATTACTTGGATAATAAACATTTACTGCCTTTCTTGGTTGTCTAGTGGGACACTAACGCGGCTGCCAAATGATTAGTACTGAATTCAATTCCTGGCTCGGGTAAAGTGTTAATGAGCTTTTCTATTAGAAAACTTTTTAAATGTTCTTGTTGTATGTATAAGTATTCGTTACTCACGAAAAGTGAATGATAAAGGGTTCTCTGCCAAAGAAAACGTGTTCATTAGTATTTAAAAAAATTTAAAGACCTGTACCATCAAATACTAATAATATTTTCTCTTTATGTGTAAGTTATTATGTTTTATACGTTTTTTTTTTAAATTACCAATAATAACCGGTACAAATCACAAACGACCAAAAAAGGTGATATTTCAAAAAAAAGGTTCTCACACAATTTTAATACATTGTCGCGTTCGCAATAAAATTTTATTGTGATACAAAACATTAATTTCCTTGGGGACGACACCCAGGTGAATGTAATTTAGACATACACACACACACATATTACACACAAACACAGGCATAAATGCACAAGCGTGTTACACGTGCGTTTCAAATCCACATCAATATTGAACTAAGCTTATGTGGCTTTTCAGGCATTTCAAGCGTAACTGACGTTTTTACACAAGCTTTTAGCATTCCTCTGCGAAAATAGTGAAGTTATCTATAATGTGGTTTTAGTTGAGCTGTCTAGTTTGAAGGGTTAATATCAAAGTAAAGAAAGTTTAGGCGTGTTTATAATAAACAAGGGTATTTAAATACGCTTACGATAGAGGGAAAATAAAAAAGTTACATATATATCATTTAACTATCGATACTCCGTACAGAAATTATTCAATAACTACTCATTCACCTCTACATGAAATGAAAGACGCATTTATGATTATAAAAGTTCCCAAAAAACAAAACACATTATAAACTTTCATGTAATTGTACAAAAAAACTTCCAAACACCAATCTAAAACAGCAATTACTTACAAATTACAATCACAAAATAATCAAACAACAATTAACACAAAACTGTTAATAAAACCTTACCAATTAAACAATTTCAAAACACCTTAACCCAAAAACGAAACCTTTACGAACACAATTTTCCTTGTAAGAAAATAAACCAGCGATAAACACCGAATATCACTCGAATAGCGACTTCGATATCTTTCGTATCGTGCATCGAGCTCGTTAAAGACTAGGGAGCCGGAATAAACACAGCTCATGATAGTAAACCCAGGAGGGGGAAAAGGGGGTAAAATAGGAGAAAATGGGGGTAAAATAGGGGTAAATGGGGGGATATCATCTCACTAACAATCGCCATCGGAAAACAATTGGAATGAGACACATGGTTTTTTGCACGTAAAAAGTTGATTTACGATTTTTTACACGCTGTTTTATTAGGTACTGTTGATATATTTATTTTACTTGCCTGGTATAATTGTAGGGTGTTTTTAATGTATCACGAACAAAAGAGGGAAAACAGAAACGAATCATACAAAAACACACCACTTTAGCAATTACCTTTCGCCATATGAAGTTTCTGTACGCGTAGAGTGACACCCAAACGAGTTTTGTAGACGGACGAATAAATAAAATATTAAAATGTAGAAAGATTACTATCATCCTAAGCATGGAGATATTTAGAATGTGCAATTCTTGTCATGCCTTGTCAATACAATTTAAGCCTCTGAAAGTTTGTCTTGCAGGCCACACTACATAGAGTGAGAATATGAAACAAAAACTCTCATAGTTTTTTTCATCAACAAATGAATCCTCCCACCCAGGGCACGGCAGGAGGGACTGTTACATTCGTACTGACTAAAATCTACGGTGTCCTTCAATAGCCCCTTACGTTCCGGGGTCACGGTATTCGTTAGTCCCGCGACCAACTCTCATATATTGGAAATTATTCCTCAACTTGTAGTTAGTTCTACGAGTACGTTATTGATACAGTGTATTGTGCTATGAAAAACCTTTATGAACATAACAGGTACGCTATAAACGTGTTTCAATTTGTAACAAAAAAACTAGTACAGGGCTGATACCATATTGCGTTGAACCATGCTATATTAGGTTACATTTTAGTATTATTGTATTTGCTATTGACATCTGAATAAAGGTTCATAAAAATCAAACTCGTACTATTCATATTGAAGCGGATCTTACTTACTATCATAAACATGAAACTTTGTGAGGGTAGGTGGATGTTTGGATGAATAAATGTTTGTTATTCTTTCATACAGAAAACTTCTGAACGGATTTTGATAACCTTTTTGTTGAATGCATTTTTTTCTTGACGTTTCACTTGACTGACGTGGCTCACCATAGCCTTATTAGTAGAGTAACTTCTCATAGAGCACCGATGGGATGATATTCTTGTTAAATATTCGCGGTAGGCGATAATTATTTCCATTTTTTTTTTCATAAATAATATAAATAAATAATTATAATTGCATAAGTTGATAAAAATGCTATACAATAGCTTTACCGCGGCAGTCCACGAGTGCTTTATATATGCTTTTTCTTCTAAACTTCTCTATCAATCCTCGCACAGTTCATTCATTGTTTCTTAAGTATTTTCCTACTCTTGTATTCATCCTTAAAACTCTTTTTATGACCTTTACCCATTTCCATTTTCCAAGGTCACACCAAATTGCCATGTGATCCCAAAATAATACAGTTAAGATCACTCTTTGACGACAGAGTCTTAAGCTGCTCAAATAATGGTATAAGTTGCGCCAACGCGTACACCCACATTTTACCCTTTTAGACATAATAACAATACTAAGTGGCTAAGTGGTGTACTCCTACGAAAGAAAAAAGATAGCATCCCACGATTTAATAAACAATTCATCTTAAAAGTACAAAAAAGAAAAGCAACTAAAACAGCTTATCTATACATATAATAAATCTGTAGAAGGGTCAATTACATTGAAAATATTGAAAAAATAAATAGCGGGGGGTGTTGCTGGTCTTGCAACGCGTCTAAATTGTCACGTCAGATCAGTCACATCGATCCAGCAACACCCCCCGGTGTTGCTGGATCGATACCAAACCCAAATATGTGATTAAAAAATTTTTTGTCTGTCTGTCTGTCTGTATATGCAGGCATCACGTGAAAACTAACGGTTCGATTTCGATGAAACTTGGTATAATCATACCTTATTATCCTGGGCATAAACTAGGATACTTTTTATCCTGGAAATATACGTAGAAGAAAAAATCTTATTTTTCAGTTTTATTCATAGACGTTGTTGCGGGTCTCCTTAATTATTATAGGCTAACCATCCACGCGAAGACCGACATCCGCACGGACGGAGTCGCGGGCGGAAGCTAGTTATATATAAAGTGGATCTTCTCAATTAATAGAAAAATTCAAGACGACACTTCTTTGCCCACCTCTGCAGATAATACAGGCGTAGTTTCTTAATATAATATAAATAACATCATCTCCATAACCATTGAAATAGATTATGTTTTTTTTTTGTGAAATTGATTAAAAATTTGAACGATACTCATACTAAAATGGTATGATTCCCCATCACAAAACGAAATCCGGATTATAAAAGGGATCATACCATCTGAGATTATTATGTAATAATGTTTGTTGAACTACACGAAAATAAATGTCAATGTCCTCATAGAAATGCTACAACATTATAGAGGTAAACGTTACCCAATATGTCAGGCGAGGTCAGTCGTAAAGATACACGTATATGGAAAAGTTGTGCAGAATCGCTCAAGATGAAAGAGAAGCCGCTCAAGTGTAAGATACGCTTTGCTTCATCCGAAGATTATGCGTAAGTATGTCTTCTGAAAAGATTGACTTTGACCTGCTTCACATAGAATAGGAATGCGAAAGAAACCATTCCTATGTGAATCAAAAATGTTACTTCAGCAAAATAACCGTCTAAACATGTAACTGATTTCCTGAAATGTAAAGGGCTGTTGAAGAAACACCGTCGATATTAGTCAGTAAAAGTCCGTCGGTTCTTTCCGCTCCACCATGGGCGGATGAACAGATTTGATTCGACATTTCGCAAAACTAAAAAGAGGTCGGCAAATACAAAATCATCATTGGAATAATCATTAGCAATCGTCACCCTATAAAACTGCTCAAGTTATTTTATGCTTCATAACTTCAGGCAGGTCTGGTCGCGTCTGTTATTTCCACTTTAGGCCGAAGAACCCCTTAGGGTGTAGTAAGACGAGACTTATTATCATAATAGCTTGTAGGTAAGTAGTAATTAACATAAATTCTGATAATTACTTCATTGACCGACGCGTAGACCTGTTCGTAGCACTTTCGTAGCTGATTGCTACGCGCTACGGAAGCAGGCTATTTAGCATTATTGTTCATAAGTTGCATACACAATTTGAGTTTGTTGTGTTTTTGTTGAATGGTCACCCATCCATGAATCGACCTTCACAAGTGCGATTTAACCTCTAAGTTTCTTTTTGCGATAGATCCGCGTTTGGCCACTATGTCACACTTACTTAGAAGTAACTTAGTGAATAAGTTACTTGACTTAAAGACCCCAAGGTTAAAATAAAGAACCCGGCATGGAATTCCTTTCCTTAGCTGTGCGCACAATAAAGTATTGGTAAAACGCTTTGTTAGTAAGATGGAAGATGGTGCATCACCGTGCATCTTATAGTCCGATGATGGGACCCTTCCCAGGTTTTTTTTTATCGTGGTAAAAACATCAAATGAGTCCTCCCACCCAGGGCAGGGCGGGAGGGACTGTCACACTTGACTGACTAAAATCTACGGTGTCCTTCAATAGCCCTTTACGTACCGGGGTCACGATATTTTGTGAGTCCCGCAACCCCGGCAGGCTTTGACCCTCTACAGGCCCCGTCACTATGAAAGGGCGAGGTGGAATCTAATTGTGCAATTCTATTGCACACTCTCCGAGTGTTACTTATTATTTAGCCTAGATCTTCCCTCTGCCACATTCATATTTTGAATTTCGAATACTGGAATACAATTTAATGCAAACCCTACAGATTAATAATGCCTCTTCGATATTGCATCTCCACTATGATAGCAGTTCTCTCACATCTGCTGTATTCTAGCAAAAGCGTTTAGCATAGTTATTGGAATATGTTGAAATGCCTATGAATAACTAAATATTGTGGGAATATGTCAGTCTATGATATGATTGAGAACTAAGGTGTTTTTGAGGTCATTGTCATCTGCCAAGTTTTTTCCCAACTATGTTGGGGTCGGCTTTCCATCAAATCTGATGGAGAGATTGAATTATCTGTATTTTACCTGGATCGACTGCCTTTCTGATCTCTACAAACTAATAACTGGGTAGTTCTGATCATCAAAATGATGCATTTTACTGCCTAATCCCGTAGAATAGAATAGAATAGAATACACTACATTATGCACACCATATAAATTATTGTCACAGAGTATATCTTATACATAGGGTGACACAATGGGCGGTCTTATCGCTAAAAGCGATCTTTTCAAGACAACCGTATCGCTTAGCCGGTACTTAGCTTAACGCGTACTGCTTAGGGTCGGCCCAAGATGTTTTCGAACTGGATGTACTATATTCCTCTTAGGGCTGATTTTTCAATAGACAGATAACTTTTAACTGAGGAATAAAAATGGCTGATTTACAGCTTATCTATAGAAAATATGTCAAACTGCTATTTTTATTCCTCAGATAAAAGTTATCTGGCTCTTGAAAAATCAGCCCTTAATTGGTAAAACTGGTTCTCAGGCTTTCGAGCTTCTAGCTAACAGTAACGTTTAAACTCGGTCTAATCTGGATGCAACACTATTTTGAGAAAATGTTGTCTCTGTTACCTTTTAAGACGTACGTATCCATTTTATCCATATTCTGCGTGTGAAGTTTAATTAAAATCGCATAAATCATTAAAAAAATGAGGACTTGAAAGTTGAAATCCCTTTCAGCATACATGCTTTTAATACTCACTAAACCCACAAATCGCACATAACAATGATAAGAATTAATTGCGGAATGCAAAAACAATCGTGGATTCGTGTTCCTCGCGTTAACCATAGAGATTAATTAAAAAGCTCAACGTTCAAGCGGTCGGTAATAGGGCATCACAACACCGCTCCCCACGTACTGGCAGCTAGTACTCGAGTCGAGTACTCGCTTACTTGCCTACCGTACTGTTGTGTTAAGGGAAGTAATCTGTATCTGAAGCATGACTTGCAAGCACCGTGCAAAAGCAAACGGAAATATAATAAACTAGCTTTTGCCCGCGACTTCGTTCGCGTGGAATAGTGACTTCCAGCAGATTTTTGGTTTTACCCACATAGTGGTGTTTTACCATCATAATGTACCATCTAAAAATGAATGATGTAACAAAGGTTTTGTAATAATTTTGGCGATCTAAAAAGAGTGTCCATTGAGTTTCTTGCCCGTTTTTCTCCATAGAGATCTACTTCTTGGAACGGGCATCTACGGTACTTTCACAGTTTTTATGTTTTGTGACTGGGACTGTAGCACCATAATTTTGTAGTATTTAATTATATTTTTTATGTCTTTTTCAATTCAAAAGTGCCTGTAACTGGTCTACTTGAAATAAATACTTTTGATTTGATTTGATTTGATAGTTCCCGATCTCGCGGGATCTCTTTAAAAATGAAATGTAGACGATATTCTAGGGAACTCTTCAAAAATCAACATAATGAGCTCTGCGTTTGAAGAGATGTACTTATACTCATTTAGGGCATTAAAGCCGTTTTGCCGATCGAAAAAGGCGAAAATGTTATTTTTCCCTTTTTTCTCATCATTCTACTGATTTGGCATTTCAGTCCAAAAGGAAAAAAGACTGTTTCTCCCTTGACAAATTTTCTATTATTTTAGGCGAGATTATGAAAGTTTCTTACACCAAGACATTTCTGTTTACCACGTTTTTAGTTTTGCCATCCTTTGCAATAATATAAAGGTTTTGTGGTTTCGACACTCTTGAGCACGCAACGTAGAGTTGTCCATGGGAGAAACAGTCTTTTTCAAGATGTACCCCCGCAACTTTTAGCGTTTGCCCTTGGGCTTTATTTATGGTCATTGCAAACGCAGTTTACAGCGGAAACTGAACTCTTTTGAATTGGAATGGCAAATCAGTTGGAATGATGGGAATACGGGGTTACGGAATACGGGGGGAAAAGTTTCGCCTTTTGCCATCCCAGTCATAATAACGGCTTTAATGACAATTCGTCCTAAATAGGTTATTTGTAACCGTATGCCGTTATATAGTCTTGATGGATTTAGTTATATAGTTTCTCATAAGCATCACAGGAACACCAATTATACAACGGAACTAATTAAAATTTACGAAACAGGACCAGTCCAGATAAACTATCATACAACCGACAATTCAATTTTGAAACCAACGCCATCTATCAATCCATAGTGACAACTCGCATTATTTATCTAAACTCCGTTCGGGCATTTTCTTTGTACTAAAAGTTTTATTATTTTGATTTTATTTTTTTCATACCTTTTTACTATTTATTTACTTTTTCCGATGAATTAAAATAATAACATGATTCGAACTCGTGTAACGATCGACACCATTGCACGATAACCGCCATCTATTGACAGTTTAAGGAATTATCTATACTCCGTTAGAGCATTTCATAAATTTTATTTTTTGTTTTTATTTTTTTGTAATAAAAACTATCCTATGTCCTTTCTCAAGTTCCCAACTATGTCTGTACCAAATTTCACACAAATCGGTTCAGTAGTTTAGGCGTGAAGAAAAGACAGACAGACAGACAGACAGACAGACAGAGTTACTTTCGCATTTATAATATTAGTTAGGAATTAGGATTGCAAGGTATGACTGAGTACGAGCGACAAAAAGTAAAGGTAGAAATATCATGTGGATTTTTAATGGATAGACGTCTGTGCTTGTGAATAAGACCACAAACGTTCTTTATTAAGATAAATGATGTACCTGACGTAGGTAAGGACCGACAAAAAGTCTTCCCCTGTACTGAGTACAGTAAAGGGTTTTTAAGGAAGTATTTTTTACAGAAAAACAAATGCCCTCTTCTTTGTCTTACCCTAATCTTTTCATTGAAGCATAACACGGTCTGATAATGTTCTCTGCTAAAATGAGGCCGAATTTTACGAAAATAAAAATCATACAAAACTCTTTAATGTTTCAGAATAACGGCTCGTAAATTCAATTTATTTCCCAATTGAATAGAGGCACAGTGATGCGAGGCTTCCACACAAAAACGCTTTTAGCACCGAGACCGCGCGGCTGCACAGTAAAACTCAGTTCGAACATTCTTTGTGACCATAAAATGAGAAAGGAGCAACGTGCGAATACCTCTAATATCACGGAAGTTATGTTCAAGAAAATGATTTGCTCCAGAATGTATGTGATCGCACCTATATGGAGGCTTCTTACAAAATTAGTAATTTTTGAGAGATGTGTAAAATTATGTAGCTAGAATCCTGTTATAAGAAATATTTCAGACTCAGTATGAAAACATAACTATATCTCTCACTGTGACCCACTTTGACTCGACGTTAAGTGAAAATAATCTAACCCAGACCGAATGACAAAGTGACAAATTGAATTTTTAATGCCCTGTTCCTTCCAAGGAGAAGGAATAAAAAAAAGAAAGCTATACTTTAATTAGCTCGACGTTAATTGGTCACAAAAACAGAGGCGTGACGTAATTTCTTTAATACCTTACAGAGGCAACGGGAATATTTCCTTTTTAATCAGTGGGTCCTCCCGCGCGGGATTTAATTAACGCTCCTAAACATTTTACATTGGTAATAATCGTGCCCGAGAAAATTACAAATCTGTTTGTATCAATTAACACAAAGTGCTACTTGTTATAAGCATCTGGCGACGCTCACATCGGAACGCTGATTTATATTTATTTTGAACATAAATGTTGAAGTTCTGTAAATATTTTCATGCGCAATATTCGTACGATTTCACAAAAGCAAATGAAAATGAGTTATTCATTTTAAACACAAAAATGATACTGAATTAATATAATAAACTATTTGAAATTTATGAAATTCTCACGTTAATATATTTGGAATTAGTTTAATTTGAACAGTTTACGCAACCGAACGTGAAATGCGCAAACATTGTTTCGTTCATCAATTAATATTTTTGTTCAAAGCACAAACTGTTTTCCTTTTTAATGTTTTCCATTAAAACCGTTTTAGTAAAACAAATAGATGGAATGTTTCAACAAACAAGAGACATTCACGGAATTAATGAGATCAAAAAAGGTTGAATAAACAAGCCACAATTACTTTGGGGATGCCTTATTTTCCGTTGAAAGAAAATTATATTCATAAAAAGAATGGCGTAAGTACTAAACCCTAAAGTGCTGGTTGCAAAGTGGATATAAATTAAACAAAATGCCATTAGGGCGACGTACGCGTGGGTGCGCGTTTGATAAGGTTTTGTCAAAGTTTTAATGACAGCTAGCTAATAAACGCGAAGCCGACGGGGATCAAAGAATAAGTGAACTGTAAGTCATTGAGAATTACAAATTGTTACCAGTGAACACACTGGAGATATTAATATAAGGGTCCTTCTACAGAGAACAACTTTGAACTTGCTCGATTTATGAAAACTGGTTAAAGAATTACCTAATAATATCAGACGTCTTTTATTTATTCCAATAATGAAAATAACATTAACAAAATCGTTTTATTTATTTAGCAAGGTCTCATTATAATTTGACATTAAATAAATATCATAGAGACATATTATATT
The DNA here is from genome assembly GCA_943136025.2 of Agrotis puta. Taxonomy (NCBI): domain Eukaryota; kingdom Metazoa; phylum Arthropoda; class Insecta; order Lepidoptera; family Noctuidae; genus Agrotis; species Agrotis puta. The sequence goes on from OW964178.2 coordinate 10,878,341, forward strand.
TTATTATGGACTAACAATATTATTTTTATTATTGTATCTTTATTTTGCATTTCTAATAATGTTATTTGATGACTTTATTGAAATAAAAAATGATAACGACATGAATTCAAAATACGAACCAACGAAGTAACTTGCTTTCTCTATAAAGCATTTGAAATAGCACCGTCCATTTATCTGAAAATGTAGGTATGTACCTTAATTCAATTGTTCCAGCTACGATAAGTTCGTTTCAACCCGCTTAAGCTTTGTCACTGCTGGAATTAGAGAGATTAATTATCATTTCGCTCTTTCTCATTCTTATTTGAACAGAACTCACGGCTAATATCCATGAAATTCATTGCTACGTTAACTTACAGCAAAGAAAGTTATTTCTAGGAATTATTATGTTCAGTTTCTTTCGTAAAAACGTTTCTTGCAAGCTTCTTTTAAATAAAGCAAGAGGTAAAACAGGTCCATGCATATTTTAGACAGTTTTTCTGCCTTTGTTCAGCGTAGTCTACACAATTTTTAAGCTCAAAAGGCTTCGTCGACTTTAACTCTGCAAAAACCGGTCACTTTTGAGCGCAACATTAAAACGGTTAGCCCCGGTTAACCCGTGTGTGCCACAACAAACACTCCACTATTCACTGCGAGGCCTCCAAGAGATAAATTAAGATGGAAGCGGCACCCGGGTGCAGTCTCCGCTCGCCGTCGCCCGCCACACAGATTTATCACTTTACCTCCTGACCTTTTGAATAAGGATAGCCTTTGTTTTATGATGATGTAGGCGAGAAATATATTGGTATTGGATAGTTTGTTTGCATAGTGATGTGATGTTGTTCTAGTGTTGTTACGTGTGGTAACTTGTGAACAATGCTGTACAGGTGAGCGTCCTTGATGGTGTATTGGGTTCGAAAATTGCCTGTCAGTGTCAAATTATTTCGTGATAAGTTATTTCCCAAAATTCAACTAGTGATGTAGATTGGTCGCGGGTCTTACGACTTACTGTGACCCCGGTACGTAAAGGGCTAGTAAAGGACACCGTGGATTTTAGTCAGTACAAGTCTGACAGTCCCTCCCGCCCTGCCCTGGGTGGAAGACTCATTTGATGATTTTACCACGATGATTTTTTTTTTTTTTATCGTGGTAAAATCATCAAATGAGTCCTCTCACCCAGGGCAGGGCGGCAGGGACTGTCAGACTTGTACTGACTAAAATCCACGGTGTCCTTCACGAGCCCTTTACGTACCGGGGTTACGGTGATGGGTAAGTCCCGCGACCCCGGATAAAAAAAAAGTGATGTAGATTAACATTCTACATTGCTGTTCTATTTTTAGCCATCCTTCATAAAATGTCCTGTCATTAACATTGTCATCTAAACGTTAACTGATTTCAAAATTTAATAACCTGTTACTAATTTCATAATGAGGGTTATCCATAAATACTTGACATTTTAAACGATCTAATTTAATAAAGTCGTCAGGATTGCTGAGCCCATCGAATATTTCACAAGATTAACGTTTTTCGATTAACTTGAAAACGAACGGAGCGGATCTGTCCGACAAATTATATTTATATTGCAATAACATTCGGAGGAGTGCTTTAAGAGCACGTAAGGGGAAAACATGCGAAGCCTACATTTTTATGTTGATATATTCGTTGATGTTGTTTTCGATTGTAAATCTATATAAACTGCGTCCACTTACTCTGGGAAAGGGGAAAGAATTAAACAGAATTTATAATAACGTACTTTATTTACTTATTCACGTTGTGGATTATTATATTTGAAAATAAACGTATCTTTAGCTTAAAAATATACATGACGAGACTTCAGAGAATATTTGCATAAAAGATATTTGACAACGTCTGTCTGTATCTCTCGTCTAATGTAGAAATCTTTTTCTTTTATTTTACTTCGTATAGTGCAGTGTACTACGTGAAGTAGTTTTCTAGAAAAGAGTTTTAATTCTATTCGTCAAGCTACTGGCACTGTGGGTTCTGAAAACTACTGGCAGTATGCCAAGGTTGTACAGCCTGCCATGATTGAATTAAATCCTATGACGGTGTACAGTCCTACCTAGAAGTAATTGATATGAACAAAAGAAAACTTTGATTGAGACATTGTTATGTTTATTCCGGATTGTTCTATCTAAAACTGATATCATATTTGAGAATAATCTTGTACTTCGGATTTAAGTTATTACATAAAATAATGTGACTGCTTATTCTCTTTGTCAAATCATTATTATCAACATGATCACCAACATCAAAAAAAAAAAATGAGATAGGTGCTAAGTTTTCATTTTTGTCACTAAATGACTTTTGGGTTCGATATTATAAGTTATTAGACATATTTATAGCGTTTAAAACATAAAATTTAATATTACTCAAAAAAATTAAACATTACGTCAGTTACCACATTCAAAACGGAATAACTCTACATAAAATTTTACGACACATTTGCCACGAAAATCTAACACAGTTTAATTCAAAATTACAACTGTACAAATAAACCAATAAAATTTTATAGTAACACAGAAACATCAATTCTTCAAATTGTCTTTAGTTTTCTGCGTGCTGACAAGTAGAAAATATAGTGGCCAAGCCATAGTTCATAAGTTAGTGAACATCTGCGATTTATGGGTTAAAAGCTGTTATGTAAGCCGATCATAACTATAAAAAAAAGGTTTATGGAACTACGTACTAAATCTACGAAGAATACAGTTTTGGTTTAGAATTTATAAAACCAGTATCAGTGAATAATTTATGGAAAAGGAATATCTATACAAATTTTAGTTAATGAGGCTGAATTCGCGTTGAGGTTGAAGCAAAAGACAATTTTCAGGAAAAAAAATGAGTTTGAACATAATAATGTACAGACGCCAGCAGGTCAACCTACACGAATCTGTCAAGTTATACCAATTAAACATCAAATCAAATCATTTATTTCAACTAGGCCAATTACAGGCACTTTTGAATTGTCAAAAGACATAAAATAAAACTAGTACAAAAATAGTTATGGTGCTACAGTCCCAGTCACAAGACATAAAAACTGTGAAAGTACCGTAGGTGCTCATTCCAAACCGTAGATCTCTAGGTAATGGTATGGACATCAGCCCTTATCAGATGGCCAGTATTTCAAATTTGCTATTGAAAAATGCACAAGATTGTGAGCCAATAAATAAGATAACTCCATAATTTAGCTTTTAAACGAGCTCGAGTTTTTATCGTTACCAATTTAAAATTTGCGCACTATGATGACGCTTTTAAATTAAAAATAAATTGAGGAAGAACGATTTCAGGAAAACATTTAAATGCGTAATTATTAAGACTTTAATTCAGAATACAAAACAAAATAACATTTCCATTTACTCTATACTAGAACCTGCAGCATCTACAAACACACATTACACAGTAAACCTAATAGAATATTCATTTGATTTCAACTTTAGCCCATTAGTGTACTCACGAGTCCAAAGTTGTTTCACAAAACCTTTTACTATAAATTATAACGTTACTTTCCTAACATTTCTATCTAATATGCATTTTAGTGGTAAGAGAAAAAGCTTTTCTGCTTTAGTACTTTTGTTTGTGAATGTACATATTCAAATGATACGTAAACCTTTTTCAAAAGATTCTGTCTTTTACTTTTTTTATGAACTTGTGTAGTTTTTAGAGCTTGTTCAGAATTCACGTTTTATTTCTCTTTGTAATTTTGCGTAAATAAATCTTGGTTAGGTAAATTAAAAATAGATTTTCATGTTAAGTAATTATTATCGGTCGAATGAGCATTTAGGTATCTTGCCGCGGCCTGTATCAATTAAATTTTCTCATAATATTTTGCACGGCTATTTTGCAAATTGGACTACTTATGATAATTAAATATTCTTTTTTCAGACTTTAGAGCTTCTGACTAGCATAAAAACTTTTTTGGGACAAACCCACCACACTATTCCCAAACCACTGCAACTCCTGAAAGCCAGAATCAACAGCAACCACCAGAAAAGCGCCGAGACAATGAAGCTCGATGTGTCCCTGAGAATGAATTTACCTGTCTCGGAATGAAAATATGTTTCCACTTCCCTCCATGCAAGCAGGAGACAGAAAAAAAAAACACAGGAACAGTAACGACTTTTTTCTTTTTTCGTAATTGCCATAAAAATCAGGTCCAAAATGGAAAATCCCTCAGGTCCTCTCCCTCACGGTCCTTTTACTGCTCGTATAATCCTAGGTACGAGTACTATAAAACTATCGGTTGCTAAGACAATTGTATCGTATCGAACCAAACGTCCCACTTCAACGGTTTTTAAAGGAATTCTCTTGCAATTGGATTAACTGGGTTTTATTGGCTGTGCTGCGGTTATTTTGCTGTGAGATTGGTGGTGGAATTAAATGTATCTGTAACCTGTTCTTTTATAAAAAAAAAACTTTGCCTCATACTGGGAATTTCTCCTATATCATGGGTGTTTTTACAAACATTGAAACTCACATACGCAAACATCCAGACCTGGGATAACCATTGCAGATCATACAAATATTTGTTCCGTGCGGGGATCGAACCCGCGACACGGTGCGCAACAGTCGTTCGCTCAGCCACTGCGCCAACCATGTCGTCAAATTAAAACAAAAACATGTTTAATAGTTTATGTTTTTAATTTTCAATTATTTCAGTGCTTACCGCTTTCAAACCATCATCATTTTCATCATCTCAGCCATAGGACGTCCACTGCTGAACATAGGCCTTCCCTTTAGATCTCCACATATACCGGTTGGAAGCGACCTGCATCCAGCGTCTTCCGGCGACCTTTATAAGGTCGTCTGTCCATCTTGTTGGTGGACGAAAAAAACCATATCATTTATCAAACGTCCTCCGTGGTTTCTAACACTAGCTTTCTAGAGAACTAATCCGGGGCCGCGGTGACCTGATAAGACATTCCCGCGACCCCGGCAGGCTTTGGCCTACTAAGGGGGGATGCTGGGATATTGTAAATTAAATGTAATGACGACAAATTACTCTTAAGAAAAACAAAATATTTGCAAACCAATTTTCAATCATATTTATGATCGTTAGTATATTGCTAAGTTTCATTTCAATTATTGTTTTTGAAAGAACATGCAAAGTATTAGAAAAGTAAGACACAATATTGCACCAAGGTGGTACTTTTTTCAAGATTTTCCACTGGCGGGTTTCGTCCTAATATTTGTGAGACAGGTCAAGTTGGACATAGACGGTAATCCACATGGACATTTTATTAAAGGTAGGTAAAGCCTACACGAGGTGTGAAATTATACTCATGTGAATTTAACCTTGTTTCAGGAGCAAGGTCAAGAGACTAGACTGTAATGTTGTTTTCATAAGGCTCAACGTCTGAAATGTCTTGTTTTCTCTTGGGCTTGTTTTTTTTTTCATTTTAAGTTTTACTGCTACTTTACCTTCGTCAAAATAAGAAATTATTCCATGTGGACGTTGGTACTACTCGAAAAAAAAAAAAAAATTAGTTATCACCCTGTAATGTTGAAAATATTACAGGGTGATTACTGAGACGCAGGCCTCCTCTTTGTCTGAGAGAATTGTGTGTTGTGTAATTCACCACGCGAGCATATTTTTTTTTCTAAGACGTGCCAATACTAGAAAAAAAAAAACAACGGCGCGTTGTGTTCCATGCGCGCCTCAAGGAGTTTCTAGTGACGGGGCCCCCTGTAGAGGGTCAAAGCCTGCCAGGGTCGCGGGACTCACGAATTACCGTGAACCCGGAACGCAGAGGGCTATTGAAGGACACCGTAGATTTTAGTCAGTACGAGTCTGACAGTCCCTCCCGCTCTGCCCTGAGTGGGAGGACTCATTTGATGATTTTACCGGGTTAAAAAAAAGGACATGCCAGTTTCATCACGATGTTTCTTCACCGGTTTGAGGGCAGTGGTGTTGAAATAAATTTCACGAAGGAGATGGCTGGACGAACTAAATGTCGTCTTTGAGAATTGGCAGGACACACAGTCATACCGGTAGATGGAATGGAAGTAGGCCTTTGACTAAGTGGGACAATAAAGGGTAGTAATAATAATAATGAGCCTGACTTTATTCAAATCCACGACCTACAACTCGTAAGTCTAGGTTATCATCACTGGACCACTACAACTCTCTCTCTGCTATATAGTCTATACTATATTATCTCATAACCCAGATAGATCTACTTATTCCTGTGTGCCACATCCAAATAAATTTATTTGTTACCTAAGTTGTTAAATGTTAACAGACTCTCGCATTTTAAACACTAAATAGTATTGAATTATCCAACGTACAATAAGCAGTGTGATATAAACAAATAGTTTCGGTTTGTTTAATCAGTCTGTTTATATAAAATTAGTAAATAACGGTTACAAAACCTAGCAAACACAAAAAACAAATACCTACGGTAGGTTATTGTTTTGTGGTACAAAACAAAAACATTCCTTTGTTCCCAAATCACACTACATTTATTCAATTTACAATTTAAACATTGGAATAATAAATATTTTAATAAAAGCGTTAATAACGAAGCTTTTGAATCGGCCATTATTTGCGATGGCAGTAATTATAGGCATAATTAACGGTAACAATATTTACCGTTGTATATTTTCAACGTGGGTAGACATATCTGAAAGTTAAAGCACCCGTATTAATCAATCGCAAAATTTAAATGAGTTCAATGTGATATTACGTTTCGATTGTTATCGATGTGAATTGGGAAATATTCACACCGTTATACACAAAAACACAACATAGGTACAGCGAAAGAGTGGAACTACCTGCGTCTGTTTTTCCGAACGCATACAAACTGAATCTCTTCAAAGCTAGAGTGAACAGGTGAGCTCGCTCCATCATAAGTTTTGTCTCTGACAAAGCTAATAATGGACTGAAATCACATCTGTATAACCTAGGACTAAAGTCAAAAGCAAAATTCTTGTCATATAAATAAATAAGGCTCATAAACATAATGTTCCCAGTGCCCTAGGACATAGGTCTCCTCTTCATGAGAGTTATGGACTGTAATTCACCATGCTGGCCCAGTGTGGGTTGGTCCACTGTCTTTGAATTTTTGGGCTTACGACACACTAGTTTCTTCGCGATTTTTTCCTTTACTCCATCTTAATTATAAGGCTGGACAAATTAAAAATGGTGTGAACCTTGTATACGTTTTTTAACTATACAATTGAATGGTACAAGCAATATTGTTTGAATCAGAGATAAATAAATCTCCCAATAATGATATTCCTTTTGCTCAGACGGAGATAAGAATTCGTTTTAAAAGTTTAAAAAGGTTTTACTTCGACTATCCTAAGCCTAAAATAGAAAGTGCGAATCTCTAGAAAAGTCCTACGTAGATTTTATCTTCAGAATTATACATCTAAGTTTAAACCACTTCACCTTGTAACAAGGTACGTTTTGTCGTTCAGTTCATAGCGGTCGAATTTAAGACAACTAGAGCTTGAAAGGTTACCCGAGTTAAGTAGAGGCACAAAAAATACAAAATAGTTTACAAAAACTTTAGCTATAAAAATAGTTAGTACTCGTAAGTAAATTTGTAAAACTTTTTAGCTTTAGTAAGTTAATGTACCATAATTCATGCAAATAAAAAGTATTCTTATCTTTGTTAAAAGTATTTAAAAATGTAAATAATAAGGAAAAATAATGAATAAGAAGGGTTCTTATTCTATTCCCATTCAAATACAAAAGATGGTATCAAACAGTTACCCCACATTGCGTCAGTTTTGGTCAAATTCCATGTATGAAGAGGACAGGCTATTGCTGCCAATTGGATACAAATCTAGACACGGTAACCATTACTGAGACGGTTCTGGTGGAAAAACCCAATAACACTTTTGCCTGAATCGAGCTCTCAGTACTGGTCAGTCAGCTCAGCAGTTGGGTTGTGACCACTAGATCAATAAGGCGCCGAATTGTTTTCTAGAACTCAATGAACCAAATTATCAGCAAGATAGGTACTAAAATCCCAACAAATTGGCACCTCGCACTTCTTAACACCTCTAATGCAATTCGAACACGAAAAAAGTAAATACTTAAGAGAAGTTTTGTTCGAGTTTCAACGCCATCTGGCGAGAATTGGGAGAACTGCCAGAACAAACTAACTGTTAAGTTGCGAGAAAATCCGATACGAACTTGAAGAACGTACTTAAAGGAAGCCAGCTTACTATGTAATGTGACGTTCCCGGCATTGGGTGAAACTATGCTGCAGAGGGGAAATGGGAACAAGTCAGGTTCTTCTGCGAAGTAGGCATGATCGCGAAGGAGGAGGCGGAATGGGTTCTAGCCGCCGCTACAAAAAAAAAATACAATGAACTCATGCATAATAGACCGACAAGTATACGGCGAAATTGTTCATTCTTCTTCAATTTAGAAAGCACTTCAGGAAAATTTCTTGCGGAATGATCAAATGAGTCCTCCCGCTCTGGATAGAGCGGAGGAGACTGTCAGGCTCGTTCTGACTAAAATTACTGTGATTCTTTAATTGTCTTTGCGTTCGTTTTATTCCACTTTGTTCACCCAGGTGAAAAAAGGAGGTGGAAATTTTGGTGTTCTCAATTCACTTCGGCAGAAAAAACCAAAGTAGAGAGGTGAATTGAGGACACCAAAGTGTCCACTTTGTTCACTCAGGTGATATCACCCGGTTGAAAAAAGTGGAATAAACTTTTCTTTCGAGGCATGTAAAATTATTGCTTTGTGTAGATTTAAACTAAGTTTCATAAAAGTGAAAAAAATGCTAGATTTCAAAATTGAAAAAGTCACGACAATAGTTTCCAGGATTTACCCTACCTCAGAATAAAATGTATTTCCTCTCCATTGATAACAAAGGAAACTGTAATCCATAAAGCTCCTGTCAAACCAAAGTACGAAGTTTTTTGTATCCACTGTCGGTATAACACTTCCGGGAGGATTTTACAAGGAGGAAAACGGATATGGTTCGCAAGAAAACTTGTATTATAAATCTTCAATTGCTGCTACAAACTGCCATCTTGAACATTAATCAGATCATCTCATAACATTTCCTTTACTGCTGCAAAACTGTTTTTACAAGTTGATTAGTCCAAACAATTGGTAAACACGGTAGTTTTGTATAAAGTTTGACGTAAGACTGATGTTTGACACGCGATGGTTTAACATATTTAGAGGATATTTCAAAAAGTGTCTTTAATTTCCATTGACGCTGGAAATTAATAATCTATTTGGATTTCGATCTTTATAAGTAACTAGCTTTTGCCCGCGACTTCGTTCGCGTGGAAGAGTGACTTCCAGCAGATTTTTGGTTTTACCCACATAGTTCCCGATCTCGCGGGATATTCTAGGGAACTCTTCAAAAATCAACATAATGAGCTCTGCGTTTGAATTTAAGAGATGTATACTCATTTAGGGCATTAAAGCCGTTTTGCCGATCGAAAAAGGCGAAAATGTTATTTTTCCCTTATTTTCTCATCATTCTACTGATTTGACATTTCAGTCCAAAAGGAAAAAAGACTGTTTCTCCCTTGACAAATTTTCTATTATTTTAGGTTTTAGAGATTATGAAAGTTTCTTACACCAAGACATTTCTGTTTACCACGTTTTAAGTTTAGCCATCCTTTGCAAAAATATAAAGGTTTTGTGGTTTCGACACTCTTGAGCACGCAACGTAGAGTTGTCCATGGGAGAAACAGTCTTTTTCAAGATGTACCCCCGCAACTTTTAGCGTTTGCCCTTGGGCTTTATTTATGGTCATTGCAAACGCAGTTTACAGCGGAAACTGAACTCTTTTGAATTGGAATGGCAAATCAGTTGGAATGATGGGAATACGGGGAATACCTAATAAAAGTTTCGCCTTTTGCCATCCCAGTCATAATAACGGCTTTAATGACATTCCGTCCTAAATAGGTTATTTGTAACCGTATGCCGTTATATAGTCTTGGTGGATCTAGTTATATAGTTTCTCATAAGCATCACAGGAACACCAATTATACAACGGAACAATTTAAAATTTACGAAACAGGACCAGTCCACATAAACTATCATACAACCGACAATAAATACAATTTTGGTTCCAACGCCATCTATCAATCCATAGTGACAACTCGTGTAACGATCGACACCATTGAACGATCACCGCCATCTATTGAGAGTTTAACGAATTATCTATACTCCGTTAGAGCATTTCATAATTTTTTTTTTTTTTTTTTTGTAATAAAAACTATCCTATGTCCTTTCTCAAGTTCCAAACTATGTCTGTACCAAATTTCACACAAATCGGTTCAGTAGTTTAGGCGTGAAGAAAAGACAGACAGACAGACAGACAGACAGACAGACAGAAAGACAGACAGACAGAGTTACTTTCGCATTTATAATATTAGTTAGGATCAAACCACCGAATATCCAAGATTTTGGGCGTGCATCGATTGTCAAGAGACTCATCAAATAAATAGCTAATGCCAACAAATAACAAAATAAAACATATAACATATTGGAAACTTGTCGTTATCTTTTTAGTTAGGTATAATAGCCTTCGATTATAGAATGTCCGGATTCCTAGAAAGCCAGTGAGAATTGAAACTAAAAACACGAAAGAAAAATAACCCCCGTCGTTCCATTCCTACGTAAAACAAGTGAACATCTCCAAGGAAAATATTTAAATGTGAGCATGGCGCTCACTCACACATTTATAAAAAAGTGGCTTCACTAAAAAGGTTACATTTTATTTCGAACACGCGATCTGGATATTTTATAATATTAGGGTACCTATATCATTTTGTTTCGAAGCTTGGTCTTTAAAAAAATAAAAGTACTTTTCTGTTATTTTTCTCTTGCACACTCGAGATCGTTCTCCTTAACAAAACAAGTTTATTTTTACACGCACAAGGCACGTGTAACGTTCCTTTATTAGATAAAAAGTCAGGTGTCACTACGTGCTCGTATTTTTCCAACTTCAAACATCTACTTTCAACTTTTCCCCCTTTCTTGTCAATACAAATTTGAATACGTCGTAGTTAACAACGACTAGACGACGATACAACTTTTGCTCGCAGAAATCAACAAGAAAACTCGGCGACCCAAAAGTTATATTACACCTATATCAAGTTTCTAAGAACAATAAAGCTTTTTGGGAACTTGTGTCAATCAAGCGCGAGCCTTTCTTCAGCGCTTACTTTAGTGTGGAGTGGGTGTTCCTTAAAATAACACTACTGTGAACTATATTCATGTACAAACACGTATTATGTGACACTATATTTCATTACCTAGAAGTAGAGGCGTCTGGTTATGTAATTTACGACGATAAATTACAAAACCAGACATACTTCGAATGAAAACCTCGGGAATGCATTTTTTCTCAAATTTATTTTATTGTTTTCCTAGGACCTAACCCAGTATTTGTATACGAGTTAAGTCGAGTTTTTTTGTACGAATACCAAATAAGTAAGATTGTATTTTAAAGAATCTTAAAGTATCGAACAGTTTCGAATATTTGAAATTAATTTATATAGCAATTTAACCTGCTTTTTAGCAGGTTAAATTGCTATATAAATTAATAAAAAAACTAAAATACACCATACAACAAAATTATAGTATGCAGTTTTTTCTCCCTCCTGAAAAGTTACTTACTTCTTTTACTCTTACGAGGTTTTCAATACTAGGCGTCATTATACTCTTGCTCAATTCGAAAGATTCAATTCATTAGAATTGAATCTTTTAGCCATTAGATTTTTTTTTTTATCGTGGTAAAATCATCAAATGAGTCCTCCCACCCAGGGCAGAGCGGGAGGGACTGTCAGACTTGTACTGACTAAAATCCACGGTGTCCTCCAATAGCCCTTTGCGTACCGGGGTCACGGTAATCCCTTGGTCCCTAGAAGAAATTTAACATAGAGATTAGATTGTTCTTCATCTTTATCGAATTACATCAAGTAGGCCAAAAGTTTATGAAACCTTTGGTCAGCACTGAGACAATACAGCTTAAAAACAAAATGAAAAAACAAAAAAGATACAAAGAAACAAAATATACCAAACGCGGACCCGTTACCACTCAATCTATTTATTAATAAACGCGCTTTATCCTCTCTTACAAGACAAGTAATGATTACGGACTACGCTTCTTAATAACATAAAAAAAAACCTTTTTAAATTACGAGAATTCCCTTCCGAAATGAGGAGAAATGGCCTCTCGAGTGCCAGTGAATGAGGTGTGCGGGTAAGAAATTCTTGATTCAAGATATAACCAAACTTAAATTGGAGAGAATACCTAACTTAACATATTCGCCTTACGCAAAATAATTCAATCTAAGTTGTTCCGTGATTTCAACCCGATGGCATCTAGAATTTTACATTCATACGCATAGAAGTACATAAACAATAATAGAAGTATGTTAAAGCACGATAAGCAATATCATTGAACATTTTTCTCTAACCGCAGGAAATAAAGTTGACAATCGATCCTCATTATCCTGACATAGGTCAAGTTATAGAAGCCCTTAACGCACCTCATTTATCTTCTTGAACCTGACAATCCGACGAAAACAAGACTATTTCGTCGGCCAAACATAGGAACCGTATCTTCACCCTTTGAAGATAAGCTCCCTATGTTTGACCTTTCATTTATGAGTCCTCTTTCTGTCTACCTTGAACTGACAAATAAAAATATATCTAAGCTAACCTAACTTTAAGCTAGCCTAGCCTTTGTCAAACAGACTGGCGTGGCGAATGCGAAGCGTGACGTTTTTATTTGTAATGTATGGAATTGTTTGAATCCAGTCACATTGAAAAGCGAAAGTGATCCAATAGCGTGACAGAACTATCGGACTGACGTCCCGCTTCGGTTCGGTATTGCCTCGGATTCGCTTCGCTTTCGCCTGTCTGTTTAACAAAGGCATAAAATATAAACAGTCAACACAACAGTAAAATGATTCTAAGTTTCAAAACGACGTTACACAAAAAGAAAACGAGTAAATAAGTCAAACCAAAGTTGCGATACTGAACATGGCTTAATTTACGTTCAATATTGCCTGTCTGGGTTCAGTATCAAACCAATTTCAATCTGTTTACTGGAAGCAGTGCAAGAGCCACTCAACGGCTAAATAATAGCAGACATAGTCTTAAATAATTAAAAGGGAATTAAATCAGGAGTGCGCCCGCCCTCTCGCGGCAGTGTGGATATGGTTTCACGACATCAATAATCCGTCTGTATAGGATACGCCTCCACTCGTCTCGTGGCTAAATTAGATTTCAGAGGCTGTAAGCCTACAATTTCATAAGAGAAGCGTGTAGCATTGTGTGTTGTATACAAGGTGTTGTATTGTTGCTTTGTCCGCTTTGTTGGTAGCTAATTAGGGTTCCGTAGTTAACTAGGAACCCTTATAGTTTCGCCATGTCTGTCTGTCTGTCTGTCTGTCCGTCCTCGCTTAATCTCTGTGACCGTTAGCACTAGAAAGCTGAAATTTGGTACCAATATGTATATCAATCACGCCGACAAAGTGCAAAAATAAAAATTGGAAAAAAATGTTTTTTTAGGGTAGCCCCCCTATATGTAAAATAGAAAGTGATTTTTTTTTTAATTTCAACCCTAACGTGTGATATATCGTTGGATAGGTATTTAAAAATGAATAGGGGTTTACTAAGATCATTTTTTGATGATGTCAATAGTTTCGGAAATAATCGCTCCTAAAGTCAAAAACAATGTGTCCCCCCCCCTCTAACTTTTGAACCATAAGTTTAGAAAATATGAAAAAAATCTGGAAAGTAGAACTTTATAAGGACTTTCTAGGAAAATTATTTTGAACTTGATGGAAAGAACAGTTTTTGTGCAAAAAAAACAAGAAGGTGGTACAAAATTCCTGGACTAAGTTTGTAGTATAATCAATTATTTAATCATATATACAAGCATTTTTTTTAACTTCGTTTACGTATTTCATTATTCTGAACGTATCTTCTTTCAAACAAAAAAAGAATTATTGAAATCGGTTCGCGCATTCCAAAGTTATCAAACGCATAAAATGTTAAGGTAAAAACCAGTTCATAAATGGTTCGATAGATGGCGTTGCGTAATGACGTCAATTTTAAAAGTCGATGTCTTCGTGCTTTCATGACCTACCTGTGGTAAAAATTTGCTACTACTTAAAATATATGTTCTTAGAGTGCATAATCGCTACCTGAACTACTTACTCTTTTCGATTAAAATAAAATAGCTATTTGATAAAGGTTTGTGGGAAATTGTTATTGTGTCTTTTCAAATTTATATTGAGGGTTTTATTTTTTAACTTGTACGGGGACAAAAGTGGTTGATAGTCGTCGCACACAAGTTTAAAAAAAGGCTATTTGTTAACACTTATTGTAACGGACGGGAAACTACGGAACCCTACACTGAGCGTGGCCTGACACGCTCTTGGCCGGTTTTTTAGAAACGGTTTTCGGTAGATTGTTTTGCTGAGTGGTAAGCACATTTAAACTTTGATAAAATCATACGCATCTGCTGCTACGATCGTCTTTTTCTAACTATGTTGGGGTTGGCTTCTAGTCTAATAGGATGTAGCTTAATACCTGTATAGTTCGGACCAAACTTGGAGGGCACGGCTTAACCATTATGATCGACCTGTGCAGCTTTATTTTAAATTTAAAACACACTAGAAATACTTAGTGTGTCTATATTAAAAATAAAGCTGCCAATGTTTTTGTAAAAATTAACTTTCTACAATTTAAAATTCATAAACGGGAAAAATCTAGAGCAACGAATTTCAGGCCTATTCAAATTTTCTCGTCTTGAAATTTCGCGCTGGCAACACTTTATTCCGAACTCTGAGCACACTCTATGTTAACTTGTCTCTCTCAAATTCAGATCTGAGAGCGAGTTCTCTGAAAGTTACGCGCCACGTGAATTATAAATGAAAGCAATATGTTTAAGTAGGCCAACCCTTCAGATTCGAGAGTACATAAAACTTTCATAAACACCTATTCAAACTGAATTTATAATTGATGTAACAATAAGGATGAAGAGCAAGTTTGAACTCTCTTTGTGATGTCTCAAGATTTTCCTTTTCAATTGTTTTCTTGTTTATCAGACATTTTGTTTGTCGAAATCAATCATTGTAAATGAATCGAGAAGGTTCAATTTTCATTTAGTTAAGTATTTTACATCAATGCTTTCGCATTTAATTAATCATCAAACTGACTTTGAAGTACCTTTATCATTAGAAATTCTGATGATAATGTGAGCATCCCAAAATAAGAGACACTTTGTGAATTTTCTCTCACTTTCAGTTAAAAAACAACAAACGTAATGGAGTAAAAATATTCACCATTTATCCATGTCATTATATTAACTAGGGCTGTTTTGTGAACTCAAGTTTCCTCAGATACCTTCCTCTTCTTCACAACAGATTTAATTCAAAAATCTTTTTGACAAAAGGTCCTTTCTATCCATTCTTATTCTTCCAGTCATAAGACCCAAGTTCGCTTAGCCTACTCAATGTCGTTTTTAATCAAAGACCTTCGAACTTCTGTTTTGTTTGTTGTTTGTTTTACGTTAATAGAAAAGTTTTTAATTGATACCACTCTTTGTTTGTTCTCGGCGTAGATCGATAGGCTACCTGAATTGTGGGGATTGAAAGGTATTTCTGTACGTTTGAAAACTATTTTGTGAAATACGAAAACAAATACGCTTGTTTCAAAGTTCGGAGAGTTTTCATCCCTTGGTATGAATGTGGCATTAAATTGTCAGAAGGGAATTGTGAAAACTTATTTCGCCTGAATGAGAGATAAAACTAAAACAATCAGTTATAAGTAAGCTTGAAGGATTTTTTTAATCAGCCTGTCAGAATTTGTAGCGAACATAACGTATTAACCACACAATTCAATTATGAATTTACAAGTCCTCTCCACATTGCCAGGACGTTCCACTATCAGCTATCCAAAACAAATCACTAGCTCACAAACATTTACAGCGAATGTTTTTATCTCGCCAGAACAAGGAACAACCCATTTCAAAATAAGCCGAACAAAAAACGGTACTCCCAAATAGCCCAACTCACCCTTTTCAGTATTCAACAAGCACTTTAAAAGTTTTGGTGAAAATATTCAATGAGGCCCAGTCGCCTCAGTTCATATGTGGGCGAGACGTGCCAGCAACACGCGAAGCCCGGGGCTGCGGACTCGAAGTCGAGGCATACTCGCTTGTCGCTATGCCCTGTTTACATACGACTTGCTTATCGACGTTACGTTTACGTGCTTAAAGGGAGCTTAATAGAAAACTGGCAGGCTTGTTCTCTAGGGCACTAGCTGTCCGACATTTTCAAAGCTGCGGATCTAAAATTTCCATTTTATCATCGGTGCTAAAAATAATGTTGCTACAAAAATTTACATTACTTACATTTAGCATTACAAAATGACCCAATGCGATATTTATTTAAATATCGCATTGGCAATAATATATATTCAATCCTAATCTATTTATTACTTATAACTTACCACAAACAAAGCATTCTAGCGAATTCATTCGTTAGGTTGTACTGAATCGTACAACCTCATAGAGTGAGAGTGAGCGGGCAATATTTTTTTTATAATTTTATCGAAATCAAAATTCCTATCATGAATTATTTTATTCTATTGCTCGAACAGTAGATTAAAATCGCAAAAGAACAATTTTAGCAACTTTGATAAAGTAGTGATTTAAGACCCGCTAAGCTTATTCGGTGTAAGTCTGAGAAGCATAGTATTGTAAATATTGTTTACAAGATAGATAGATAGTTAGATAGATAGAATATTCTTTATTATGCACACCATACAAATTACAGATACATACAAATTGGACACAAATTTTGCCAATTGGTGACACAATGGGCGGTCTCATCGCTAAAAGCGATCTCTTCAAGACAACCTTTGGATGGATTTGAAAAAGAAAGGAGAAACAATACTGTAGGTAGTCTACGGTGTACAATTAAGTTTTATTACATATTTGGTTTATTTTTATGTTCAACTAAAATGAAATAACATTTATTGGAAAGCTTTTTTTTTTGAAGTGAAAACTTCTTTAGCGGCGTTGAGCACTTTTTCTGTAATGGGTATAAAATCTTAAACTCGCGTCAGGACACGTGACCCTGACCAAAAAAGCGTAGGACGGCGCAGGGCGCTTGCGTGAATGTTCGTGTGACATTCGTTGCTAGGTAACATTGTTTATAAAAGATGTACGTCACATTGGAAAATTATTGAAATAAAAAGTCAACATTTTTGCGAGTTTTACTAAAATCTGTTCACAAGATATTTCCAACAATTACTATTCAAGTTTTCACTTCTGCCGGCACTCCCAGAGTGCAACCCGTCGTTTTTTTTTTTTTTTTTTTTTTTTTATCGTGGTAAAATCATCAAATGAGTCCTCCCACCCAGGGCAGAGCGGGAGGGACTGTCAGACTTGTACTGACTAAAATCCACGGTGTCCTTCAATAGCCCTTTACGTACCGGGGTCACGGTAATCCCTAGGTCCCGCGATCCCGGCAGGCTTTGGCCCTCTACAGGCCCCGTCACTATGCTGACACTCTTTGAGGCGCGCGTGGAACACAACGCGCCGTCGACCCGGGCATGGTCCATGGTCGGACAGCGAGTCGCCCATTACTCGCTGCCCGCATGCCCGCGCCTACGGTGGCCGGAGATCGTCTTGCGACGTCCGACGCCGTGGGCGTCTACCACTGCGGCTGGGGTGGAGGGAGGACGCTGTCCTCTCCCTCAGGCGGCCCGCCTCCTCCTTCACGAGCATGACTGCTTCGCAGAAGGAGGCGACCGCTTCCCACTTCGTCTCGCCCCGCAGCATGGCCTCGACCAATGCCGGGCGCGAGAGGTCTCCGCCTATCGCCGTCGTGAGGACACGGCGGTGCTCTGCCCAAGCGGGGCAGTCCTGCACCGTATGCTCCACCGTGTCCTCCGGACGGTCCTCGCAGTGGTGACACCCAGGCGTTTCTTCCCTCCCTATCAGACACAGGAACCTCCCGAAACTTCCGTGTCCGGTGAGGACCTGCGTCATGCGGTAGGTCAGGACGCCGTGACGCCTATCCAGCCACTCCTCAAAGAGGGGTCTTACCGCCGCGATTGCGGCGTGCCCGGACCTCGGTTGCGACAGTCGCTCCCTCCATACTGCCCTGAGATCACGCCGGAGCTCTTCCCGCCGCGACTCGACTTGTCGAGGCAGCGGGGATTCGCCCCGACGCTGCGCCTCCACGCGCCATTCATAGACGCGCTGGAGGGCAGTCGCCTCCAGATCCCAGGGCAGCAATCCGGCTAGGAGGTTGGCCGATTCGCCGGCGATCGTGCGGTATCCCCGGATCATCCGGATAGCCATGACCCTCTGGCATGCGACCAGCTTGAGTGGTCGCGTCCGGATGCTTGGGGCCCACACGGGGGCCCCGTAGAGGGCCATGGACCGCACGACACCGGCGTACAGCCTCCGGCAGGAGGCATTTGGCCCGCCGAGATTGGGCAGGAGTCGCTTGAGAGCGGCTGCTGCCCGGTTCAGCCTTGGGGCCAAATGCAGGAAATGCTCCCTGAAGTTCCATCGGCTGTCGAGGACGAGTCCCAGGTACTTCATCGTCCTCCCAACGCCGATGCGAACCCCCTCCACCGTAATGTGGGACTCTGAACGTGGCGCGTTCAGACGGCCATGAAAACACATGGCCTCTGTTTTGTGCAGCGCCACGTCGAGTCCCAACTGCCGGATCCTATTAGCGACTGTCGCTACCGCCTGCGTCGCCACTGTTGTAACATCACTAAATTAGTATTATATTAAGCATGTACACCACTACGGATTGTCTATGTATCCGGTAGCACTGTCATGGCCGTCAGCCCGTCACTGACCTGTACCTCATCTGTGTAACGCTCTGTGTCTGAACCGTCTGTCTGTTATTAAAATATATAATCAAGAAGTCATTTCATTTATCACCAACATAACATGGTGTCAGAAGTCTAAGGAGTCCTAGTGTCGAAAATCAAAAAAATCTGCCGTGAAAATGCAAAACCCAAGTACGAGTGGCGGCGTGGTCAGCACTCAAGATGGCGAAAAAGGCTTAAATTCAAGTCTAAAGCAACTGACAATTTCGTCCGATCCAGCCAACAACAATGCGGAAAGCTGGAAACGTTGGTATCAACAATTGGAGTTATATTTGCTAGCAACAGGCCTGGACAAGTCAAGCGAGAAGCGGAAAATCGCAATTTTACTCCATCTAATTGGAGAACGAGGTGTAAACATATTTAACACATTTAATATAAAACTCGATAGCAGCACGTTCAACGATGTCAAGTCAAAATTCGATAATTTCTTCGAGCCGAGAAAAAATGTCACCATGTGCAGATATTTGTTCTTCACACGCAGGCAGGAGAAATCCGAAAGCATCGAAGAATTCATCACGGATTTAGAAATCAAAAGCAAAAATTGTGAATTTGGCACGCTAAGGGAATCATTAATTAAAGATATTTTCATAGCAAATCTTAACAATGAGTTATCACATGTTCGTCAAAGATTGCTACAAGAACCTGATCTGACATATCAGAGGATGCAGGAACTAACAAGGACGCTCATAGTCGCACAACAGGATGCCGAAAGGATCGTCAAAGACAGTAGTGTTCCTAGTGAAAATATCATGCATCTTAGTCGGAGGAGCCGTGGTCGAGGAGACAGCCGACAACGAGCTTCCAGTCGCACGTCAGCATCGAACAGTCGTCAGTCAGCGTCGAGCAGTCGCAAAGCTTCGAACAGCGAACACAGCAGCTCTAAGAAGTGCAGTCGCTGTGGGCAGTCTCATCGCTACAAGTGTCCAGCGAAAGGCGTTCAATGCAGGTCATGTAACAATTTCAATCATTTTGCTAAATATTGTCTTAAAAATAAAAAAGTCAGCCAGTTGCAATCGTTTAATTCAAATGAAAGTAGTCAAGATCATTTTATTGGTATGTTAAATAGTCAATTAAAGTCGAGTCAAAGTCATAAAAGTCATTCATATCAGTATGATCTATTGGGCACACATGTCAGTCAGTCCAGTCAGTCACATAATAGTTGCAGAACACACAGCAGTCACAGCAGACACAATAGTCACATATTTGAGAGATTCAATAGTCAACGTCCCCATTCATATTATCTCTGTAATGAGAATAGTCGCATGTCTGAGAGATGTAGTCAAAATAAAAAACGTCCAAGTCAAATATTCCAGTCAAATAGTCAAAATAATAAAAAATGTCAACATCTCAATGAGGAATATAGTCACAAGTCTGAGGGATTACAGGGTCATCATCACATAAATTTTAATAACAGTCAGTCACAGAACAGTCAGTCACAAAACAGTCAGTCTAAACAGTCACACAAATCATTAGTCAGTCACTCAGAGGTAAAACATAATGTCAACACTTTGCAAAATAATTCTTGTAAAAAGTCATGGGAAATTAATTTGTTACTAGGAAGTAAACAAATAACATGCATCATAGACTCTGGTGCAGATGTCAATATAATGTCAAAACAAACATTCAATTATGTCAAACGTCAAAATAAACTGTCACTTGTCAAATGTCACGTAAATGTCACAGGATTTGGTGGAAAAACCATTCCAATTTTGGGAAAAGTGGATATAAGTTGCAATTTGTGCATAAATAATAGTAAAGTCGTCGAATCAATAACATTTATAATAGCCAATTTAGATTGTCCAAATGTTCTTGGTCTACCAACTTGTGAAAAGTTAGGTATAATAAATCGTGTATTTTCAGTATCAAAACAAAACTTTTGTAAGCAAATTCTTACACAATATAACGATGTTTTTCAGGGTCTTGGATGTCTACCTCCAGTCTGTCATCTTAAACTCAAGCCTGATGCTGTACCATGTGTGGATCCACCAAGAAAGGTTCCATTTGCTTTACAAAGAAAGCTACGTGAAGAGTTGGATCGCATGGAGAAATTGAAAGTTATTGTCAAGGTTACAAAACCTACAGAGTGGGTTAACTCAGTCGTCATAACAGTAAAAAGTTCAGGTCAGTTAAGAATTTGTCTAGATCCTAGAAATTTAAACAAGAACATAATGAGAGAATTCTATCCATTAAAGTCAATTGATGAGATTAGGTCTCAGCTAGAAGGTGCTGTATGTTTTTCTCATTTGGATGCATTCTCAGGATTTTGGATGCTACGTCTCGATGAATATAGTTCTGAATTATGTACTTTTCAAACACCATTTGGTAGATATAAGTATTTAAGATTACCTTACGGCATAAATGCTTCGTCTGAAATATTTCAAAGAGTCATGATGAATTTATTTGGTGATATAGAAGGAGTCTTAATTTTCATAGATGATATTTTAGTTTATGGGCCAAATGAGTCAGTACATAATGAAAGATTACATAAAGTCATGCAAAGAGCTCGTCAAGTCAACTTAAAGTTTAATAAGTCAAAATGTAAATTTTTAGTCTCAGAAGTATGTTTTTTGGGTTATGTCTTCAGTAAAGATGGTGCAAGGGCAGATCAAGAGAAAGTCAAAGCCATTGTCAATATGCCCACACCAAAAAATGTCAAAGAGTTACAGAGGATACTAGGTATGATCAATTATTTAGGACCTTTTATAAGTAACCTGTCAGAAAAAACTCAAATATTAAGAAATCTTTTGAAAAAAGATTCAGTCTGGACATGGGATCAGAATCATAGTCAATGTCTTAAAAAACTGAAAGATGAGATCACTAACTCACCAGTTTTAGCTCATTATAATCCCAAGATTCCATTAGTCTTGTCAGTCGATTCGTCAAAGTCAGCTTTAGGTGCAGTAATTTTACAGAAAAACAAACCTATTGCATATAGTTCAAAAACTTTAACTGAAACCCAAGAAAGATATGCTCAAATTGAAAAAGAGCTATTAGCTATTCAATTTGGTTGTGAAAAATTTCACCAATATGTATATGGTAATAGAGTCACAGTACATACTGATCACAAACCATTAGTCTATCTATTTAAAAAACCATTACATGATGTACCAGCTAGATTACAGCGTATGATGTTAACTTTACAAAAATATGATTTGGAAGTTATACATGTCCCAGGTAAAGAAATGTATATATCAGATACATTGTCAAGAGCAGCTTTAAAAGACCATTATATACCTGAAAATGAATCACAAATGTCTTGTCATGTCAATTTAATGTATGCTAACTTAGCAATTACAAAAGAATATAGCACAAAATTAGCAAAGGAAACCAAAGTCGATGAATCCTTGCAATTATTGAAAAAATATTATAATGAAGGTTGGCCAAAAAGCAAAAACCATGTCAGTCCATTGGTAAAACCATTTTGGAATATTCAAGGAGAAATCCATGTCATTAAAGATTTAGTGTTCAAAGGTTCAAAATTAATAGTACCACAGTCTATGCATAAAGAAATGTTAGACAAGATTCACAAAGGTCACCAAGGTATAAATAAATGTTTAAAATTAGCAAAAGAATCTTTGTATTGGCCAAATATGTCAAGTGATATTAAGAATTTAGTAGAACAATGTCTTGTATGTGCAAAATTCAAACCATGCAATCAAAAGGAACCACTACAAAATTTTGAAATAAGTAAATATCCATGGCAACAAGTCGGTATTGATTTAATGCATTTTGATAATTTAGTTTATTTAATTGTCACAGATTATTACTCAAAATACATAGAGATTGCTTTATTAAATAAAAATAGTACATCTCAAAATGTTATCACTCATTTAAAGTCTATTTTTGCTCGTCATGGAATTCCATTGTCATTAGTGTCAGATGGTGGACCTCCTTTTCAGTCAATTGAATTTAAAAAATTTATGTTAGAATGGGACATAGAACATATTGTTACTAGTCCATATCATTCACAGTCAAATGGTCAAGCAGAAAGCTCAGTCAAAATCATAAAAAACATGTTAAAAAAATGTAAAGAAAACAAGTCTGACCCATACATAGCTTTATTACAATATAGAAATACACCGAAAAATAATTTGTCTTCACCAGCACAATTATTAATGTCTAGAAACTTAAGAGATAACATCCCAGTGTCATACAAAAGATTAAAACCAAAAGTAGTAACTTTTAAGGATTATAAGGAGTCAGTCAAGAAAAATAATGAAAATAAATCAAAGCATTATGATAAAAATACAAAGTCTTTGTCAATATTGTATTATAATGATCATGTCTATTTTAAAAGAAATCCTAAAAGTGACTGGGAACAAGCTATTGTTAAACAAAGAATGTCAAATAATAGGTCATATGTTGTTGAGGATGTCCATGGTGTTAGGTATAGGAGGAATAGAATTCACTTAAGACATAAGTATTCTCATAACTTCGCAAACCCTCCTATGCAATCCAACTCGTCACAGGGGAGAGAGGAAGGTGACAGACAGGAGTCTTCTGAACATAAAGATTCCTCATCTCAAAAATCCTCAAGTGTAACAACAAGGTCAGGTCGTATTGTCAAACCTACTAGAAGGTTAATAGAGGAAATAGATTAATTATAATTAAGTACATAATATGTAAGAATGTTATGTAAGTTGTAACTATAAGTATTTTTAAGTATGTATAATTGTCATAAGATAGTTACATAGCACAGTAAGTCTTTTAAGTATTTGTCAGAGGTTTAATTAGAACTCAACAGGGGGGATGTTGTAACATCACTAAATTAGTATTATATTAAGCATGTACACCACTACGGATTGTCTATGTATCCGGTAGCACTGTCATGGCCGTCAGCCCGTCACTGACCTGTACCTCATCTGTGTAACGCTCTGTGTCTGAACCGTCTGTCTGTTATTAAAATATATAATCAAGAAGTCATTTCATTTATCACCAACATAACAGCCACGTCGGCCGCCGCCTGGTGCGACTCTCCCTTCGCCAGGACGAGCGTGTCGTCGGCGTAACAAATTACGCCGACGCCGTCTGGGAGGTCGCCGCGCAGCACCCAGTCGTAAGCGGCCCCAAGACCGATCCCTGTGGAACACCGCACGACATCTCTCGCCGGTTCCACTCTCCCCGGTGACCGGGGTAGATGACGGCTCTGTCCGTCAGGTAGTCCTCGACTATACGACGGAGGTAGGTCGGCACCCGGTGATACCGGAGTGCCTCCCTGATGCAACTCCAGGGCAGGGTGTTGAAGGCATTGGAGATGTCTAAAGACACCCCCAAGACGACCCTGCCCCGGGAAACCGCATCCCCCGTCGTGAGGGCCCTCACGCGCGTGATGGCATCCACCGTCGAGCGCCCCCTGCGGAAGCCAAACTGGCTCTCCGCAAGGTCCGGGCCCACCCGATTCAGGTGCCCGACAAGGCGGTTTGCAATTACTCTTTCAAAGAGCTTGCCCACCTCGTCGAGCAACACGATGGGCCGGAATGCGGACGGAGAGTCCGCAGGGCGCCCGGGCTTCTGGATCAGGACCAGTTTCCCCGTCTTCCAACGAAGCGGGAACTGGCCCCTCTCCAGGCACGCGCTAAAGAGCCCCCCCAGTCGAGGTCCGAGAGTCCCCGAGGCCAGGACCCAGGCTTTTCCTGGCAAGCCGTCGGGTCCTGGGGCGGTATTTTTGGCTTTGAGCCGTTGTACCGCCACTCTCAGGTCTACCTCGGTCACCTCCGGAGCGTCGTAGACGTCGTCGTCGCTGTAGTCCGCGTTTGCGCCAGCGTCAGGCACCGTCGGAGACGGAGCCATGGGCGGAGGAGTGTGCTCCCCCCGCGATGGGAACAGAGCGCTCACCACGTCCTCCACGAACTGAGGCTGGAGACTCTGTGTCAACGGGGGAGCCCAGGGGCGGAGCTTTTCTCTCACCCACTTGTAGGGCCGGCCCCATGGGTCCCCGTCCAGAGCCTCCAGCATCTCCTTGCGGGCCGATTCCTTGGCCCGCCAGATCTCGTCGCGGAGGGCGGTCTTCGCTGCCCTGTAGCCATCCTGCAGCTCCGTCTCTACAGTCGCCGCATCCGGAGGTCGGGTGCGGCGCCTGCGGAACCTGGTGTACCGGCGTCGCGCGGCAACGCACGCCTCGCGCAGCGCTGCTAGCTCGCGCGACCACCAGTACAGCTGACGCCGGGCGCGTCCTTGCCGGACCCGGGGCATGGCCACGTCGCAGATTTCCGACATGGCCTCCTGGAACCACCCCGCCTCGTCGTTGATGTCGGCAGGCCTGTCCGGTGGTGACACCCAGGCCTGCACGATCGAGGCTTCCAGGAATAGCTCCCGGTCCAGCTGCTTCAGCGCCCATCGCGGACCACTTGGGTTCCGTCTGACCGGCGCGTCTGAGGTCTGGGCGGAGACGTCAAACCGGATATACCGGTGGTCGGAATAGGTCTCCACCTCCTCTACAACGCGCCAGTCGGTGACGCGCGGCGACAGGTTGGAGGTGGCGAACGTAACGTCCACCACCGACTCGCCCGTCCACCGCACGCACGTGGGAACAGAACCCCGGTTCTCGATAACCAGGCCCTGCGCCAGGGCCCAGTGTTCGAGCCTCCTACCCCGCGTATTGTCCGTAAACCGGGAACCCCAAGCCACATTTTTGGCGTTGAAGTCCCCGAGGACGAGCGCGGGGAGGGATCCGAAGGCGACGACGACGTCTTCCAGCTCCGATAGGGAGTCTTGGAACTCGGCGATAGTTCGATTCGGGGAGAAATATACGCCTACAACGGCGATCTCCCCGAACCGTGCTGCGACGATCCCGCGCCCTCTCTCGACGCGATCGAGGGGCGGGGTACCGGCGGCGGCCGACGAGATGAGGGTCACCGAGCCGTTCAGGTCCGCCACCCAGTCATTCCTGGGCGGGACAAAGTACGGCTCGGCGACCACGGCGACGTTGATCAACCACTGCGCCATGCTCTGGAGCAAAAGATCCTGAGCAGCGGCGCAGTGGTTGATGTTCGCCTGGAGGAAGCGCAATGGAGCCATTAATCCGAGTCCATTGCAGCCTCCTCCAGGGCCCCTCGTGGGGGTACAGCCACGCCGGCGGCGGCGGCAGAGGCGGCGGCGGCGGCGGGAGTGGCGGTGACGACGGTGGCAGAGGGCCTACCTCTGCTCTTGGCTCTGGTGGGAGGGGCGCAGGACTTGCCCCCAGCCCGGTGATCGGCCGGCTTGCCAGCCGCCGCGCATGCGAAGCAGTGCGGCGGGGCAGTGCACGAGCCGGCCTTGTGACCGGGCTGACCGCAGCGGAAACACCTGTCGCTGCGGTCCACCTCCGAGGTGCAGTTGCATGCCGCGTGGTTGCCCACTTGGCATCGGTAGCACCTCAGAGGTCTGGGTTCCAGCAGTTTCACCTGCGCAGATACCCACCCAACCAAGAGCCTTCGGCCCCCCTCAACTTTTTTGGCCGCCGACACGGGGCAGCTGACCGTGATGGTCTGCAGCCCCGCGAAGTCAGGACGCAGGGCGCCCGCCCTCACCTGCTCGGGAGGGCACCCCCCAGTCCTGGCAACGGCGGCCACCACGTCTTCCACCGTCACGGAATCATCCAGACCCAATATGCGCACGTCTGCGCGCTTGGTGGGTCTGGAGACTCGGGCCTCCTCCGCATTTAAGGACGCTCTGAGCCGTTCGGCCAGAGCGTCAGCGGTTGAGCCGCTGGTCGCGCCGGGGACCTCCAGCATCCGAGCCCCCGTTGCGGTGACCCGGTAACGGAGGCCCCCGACGATCCCGAGCTCGGTGAGGTCCACCGCCTCCCGCGCCTTCGCGAGCACGTCGCGGTACGACACGCCCCTCTTGACCGCGTCCGGCTGCAGCGTAATCACTACAGCCGCGGTCTTAGGGGCGTGCAGTCGCGCCGCGACGCCGCGCTCCTTGCGCCGCCGCCGCCGTCTCTCCCTCCGCCTTTTGGCCCTGGCCGCGCCGGCAGCCTTTCTCTTCTCCCCGGCCACTTGCCAATCGGCGCTGGCCGGGGGAGTCTTGGGCGGAGGCTGCTGCCGATCCGTTTGGGCTCCCTTCTTTTTTGGAGCCGACCGTGCCGGCCCCGCAGGTGTCGGGGTTGGGGTCGGCTTGGACGGCCCCGGTTTTGCCTGGCTAGACTTTGCCGGGGCCGTCCCAGAAGGGGCCGTCTTCGCCGCAGCCGTCCTTGGTGGCGATGGCTTAGTCGGGGGCGGCTTCGACGCGGCCGCAGCCGCGTACGACGAAGACGCCGCCAACGGGGGTCGCAGCACGCGGCTCTCCAGTACGGAGAACCGCCGCTGAAAGGCGGCCAGCTCCTGTCGCACCAGGTCGAGAACTGAGTTCTCCGCTGGTGTGGGCTGGCCTTTCTCCTGTCGACCCCGCGGCGGCGCCTCCCGCCGATCGCCTCCCGAAAGCCCAGCCAGGTCCGCCTTGAGGGCAGCGTTCTCCCTCTGGAGAGCCTCCGTGGCGGCAGTCAGGCGGGCCACCTCCGTCCGCAGCTCGGACACTTCGTCCCTCGCAGACGGGAGCCTGCCGCAACTGAGAGCGGCCGCCACGATGGAGGCGGTGGCCTCACCGATCGCCTTACCCCGCGACTCCTTCATCCTCTTCCGGGTGACGGAGAGGATGGCGGCTGCCACGACCTCAGTCAGTCTGGCCTCGTCTGAGGCCAGACTATTTCCGGGCTCTCCAGAGGGGGGAAGCCCCCTCCACGAAGTCTTGCCTCGGCCCTTACCCCGCACGCTAGTGGGGATCTTTCGGGCCGAGGCAAGGCCCTCCTCCGAGGACGACACGTCCTCCTTCGATCGGGGGCGCTTGAGGAAGTCCTTCTTCCTCTCTGCCCCCAACCCTACGCTTCCAGAAGCTACGCTCTGGAAGCTCATGGCGTCTGATGCCGAGTCGGACTCCGACCCGAGCACCAGCGCCATCTCCGTCCGCGGAGCGGCACTCTGTGCCCGCTCGTTTGGTACCGGTGACGTGGACGTGCTGGTCCGATCCAGCGACTCCACGTCACGGGTGCGTGAGCCCCCCTGGCTCAATGCGGCGACTGCCGGTGGAAAGTGGTTGTTGTCCCCCCCAGAATACGGTGGGACTGACCGGACGCGTCCGGTGCGGGATTCTCCAGCTGCGGAGCAGCTGGTACCCGCCTGGGGTAGTCTGTTCGACAAGCACTTTTTCATTTTTTTACTTTTTTTTTTAAAGAGGTGAGTTCCTCTGTCCCTACTCCCCATTTCCCCTCCCCTGGCTCACTTCACGGTTACGTTTGATGATCAGACGCATACCGGAAGTAAACCATTCCCTCCCTTGACCCAATCTCTGAGATTAGGCCGCGCGCCGCCTAGAAGCTCGAACACTGCTCGATCCTCTAGGCGGCGCGCCTTTCCCCGTGTGTCCCTCTTGGTCTGGTTTCTCCCTCTGAGCCTGTCCGGCATGAGTGCACGAGTGCCTCTACCGGCAGGGGCCCAGAGATCATCGAAACACGCAAGCCCCACCACGACGACAACGTGGGGACACAGTTGGTGGGGTTATTGGAAAGCTACCAATTTCTACTGCCTATATCACAAATACAAATACTACTCTTAATTCTCAGAATTCGATCTATTGTTTGAATAAATAATACAACTATGTAATCACATATATTGTTTCTTATTTTGTACTGCTTTGATATATTACCGTAATTTGTTTGATGATACCATGTCTTTAATGACAATCCTCAGATTTACCAAGTGAATGGTGGTAAAAGTTCGAATCGCAAACCTTTTTGGACATTTACTATTAAGAATTGGTAAATCGTAGGATTTACTGGAAAATCTCAAGATTTACCGTACTTCAGGCGTTTACAGTAACATTATTTATAATAATACTTTTCACAAGTGTCTTTACTCCAAAAATCGGGCTTTCAAGAATTGAGTAATGAAACGCTATTGAGCAAAACAAGTTCCTCTAGACAGTATCTTCCAAGATTCTAATATCAATTAAGAAAATTATGAAATAGACGTTTCAATAAACAACAAAGCATCGACCACACAGCCTATAGACTCCTAATAACAGGCGACCAATGTCTGTCAACACATTAGGCAAAAATGTCTTATAACCGTCGTCACTCACCAAGCTCGTATTAGTTTCGACCACTCCTGTGAGCCGTAAACACTTCCGCATTACTCATTTAAAAAATCGAGAAAATAGACATAATATGTTCCCGTATACAATACGTTTGTGTGATAAAAAAAGCCGGACTTCAAATTTCCTGAAAGACGGTATCACATTTCATCGGTAACTAAATAGTTCCATAATCTAAATTAGATTAAATTTCTGACAATATTTATCGGGGTTCATCTTATACTGGTCATACTTGGCGTCTTTATGATTCCGTCCCTTTCTTTTGCAAGTATTTTTTTCACCATCTCTTTTCGTCGATTTTAAGTACACATATTAGTGATGTTCCAAATCGTACAACTACCTCTGTTGTCGATAAAGCAAAACAAAAACCTATAACTATTAATTTATACAAAAAATATTTTTTCAATAATTAGAAATTACAACAGATGTACATCTGATAAATTGTGAAACTTTAGTTTATAAATTTTAGATACCCACACGATCTTGATTTAAAAAATAAATGGATAATTGCAACCAAGCGAGAGAACTGGATCCCATCTACTTAAAGTGTAATATGTTCACGTCATTTTAGCGAAGATTGTTTTATTCTTATGAAAAACCGTCGATGTCTACTAAGTTGAGCAGTACCAACTAAGTATTTGCCGCTTTTGGTGAGTTTAATTATTGAACTTGTTTTTCTGTCTCCTGTCTCCTAGGCAAAAAATATAGTTCCGGAAACTTTCTTCTTTTTCGTTTTGCTGCCGCGACGGTATTTATATTTTATTGGCCCAAAACCCCGTCATCTCCACCGCATTGTCGGTAGCGGCGAAGAGATCCGTTTGGCTGCATGTTTTTGGGCTAACTCTATAACATCGCGCTGCATTCAATTTGATAGGCCTCACCAAAGACTTCGAAGATAGCTTATAATAATTACGGAAATTTTAAAACATTGTTTTTATTCATTTTTATATTTTACCTACATGATTCAATCGTAATTACAATAAAAGAAGGTAGTTGAATGCAAGTATGTAAAAACATATTTTATTAAATACAATTTAAAAATGTCGATACTTTCTTGTTTGATTTAAAACCGTCCCATCCCTAGTGACATGCACTGACCTTGAATTGACCAATCAGGACGCAGTACCCCGTCCCCCTCGCTGACGTCATACCTCAGCAAGTTGGCAGAATAGTTTTCGTGCGTTTTATCGTGTATTAGGTGTCTATAGGCTGTGTGGTCGATGCAACAAAGTCTACAAAGCTACTTCCATCACTCTAAGGTTAATTAATGAAGAGACTAGGAACATAAAGCTAAAGCATTCTCGCTAAGTTACAACATGTTTATTTATCAAAAGCATAAAACGTATGTTGCCGTACAATTTCTAATGCAGTTTGTTCGCGAGTGTACACAGAGTTGCGCCGACACAGACATGTTTGCCGGAGTTTATGCATGAGTGCGGCCGGGGTACAGGTAGTCACACAACTCAAACTACAAAATCTCATCGCTCACTGAACGACTTCGCTGTAGGGACATAATATTTCTGTGAACGGTTTAGTGAGTCGTTCAAATATTGTATACGAAGACGAGGATAGGGTTGGCAGAATTAATTTAAAAACGTATTTTTATATGACGATTTAAAAGATATATATAAATACGTATATAATACGAGTTTTGAGCTTAGATTTTCGGGCATTAACGCGATATCGGCATAGAGATCTGGGATAGAACATCTATGTAGGGCACTTTCACAATTATTATGTCTGGACAAACCCATCACACTATTCCCAAACCACTGCAACTCCAACCACCAGAAAAGCACCGAGACAATGAAGCTCGACGTGTCCCGGAGAATAAATTTACCTGTCTTGGATTCTGCAACGAACTTAATCAGAAAAGAATATTGGAGGAGTAGAAAAAAAATATTTTGTTCTTTAAGTCTAGTGACTGGGTCTGAAGCACCTTATTTCTGTAGTATATTAATTTGTCTTTTAACAATTCAAAGGTACCGGTCTGGTAACAGGCCTACTTGAAAAAAAATCTTTGATTTTGATTTCGATATGTTACAGTCAATAATCGTACAGAAAGCTGAGCTGATATTTTTGGATCAGCTTTCTTTTTTATCATCCAAACCTGTTGCTTAAATAGCACCCCGCCCCGGCTTCCATTTTAGTTATTTAATGATTTAATTGACACGTCAACGTGTGTCTCTATTCCGAAATAAGTACTTTACATTTGAAAAAAACAGGTTTAACCTGTAAATTGCTCGATGAAAGCTCTATTTTTCGTTTTAGACGTGGCAACCCTTGTCATGTGTAAGAGCTTGAATTTCGTTGCGAAATTTTAAAATGCTGAAAAGGATTTTCATTTTAGTCACGTCGTGGTAAGCCTTGTATGCTAATATGTTGAAGATAAATGTAGCTGACCTATAGGTTTAAGTAAAAGATTGGATTATAAAAGAAAAATAGTCATGCCGACAAAATCAGAAAATTGCAAATTTAGTTTAGTTAGTTATATTGACAAAGATGGGCTGACATAGTCATGTATGTATGATGGAAAGCCTCTAAATAAATAAATAAAGATTTAAAGCAAATAAACCCTTCAATCATACATATTTGAAGAAGCCAAAATATAAACCTGTTTCCACCTTTCCTCTCCTGTACTGCAATACTGACCTGAAAAAAATACAAAAAATTCATTCAATTTCAATGTAAAATAAAATAATAGAATCCTACCAAAAATTTTATGAATTCAATCATTCGAATCACACGATAACCTCACTTAAAATGATTGGCAATTAATTCACTGTTGCAATTTACTAAAACCGAGAATCGTTTTACTGAACAAATTCATTGAATTTTAAAAATACCGCAGTACATTTGTTGTATGAAAGCGCCATAATAATACGCTATATGAAAGCCGACACCAACATGGTTCAGATTAGCCTTTTTTTTTTCGTGGTAAAATCGTCAAATGAGTCCTCCCACCCAGGGCTGAGCGGGAGGGACTGTCAGACTCGTACTGACTAAAATCCACGGTGACCTTCAATAGCCCTTTACGTTCCGGGGTCACGGTAATTTGTACAGTCCCGCGACCTTCAGATTAGCCTAAGGCTGCGGTGCGACTGAGGCGGAGCGGAGCAGAGCGGAGGCGAGCTGTGCCGCGATTAACCAATCACCAATCAGGGGTATCCAAACTTATTCACTTTGCGACGCACTTTATTTTGTTTCGGTGCCTTAGCTAGCCAATATCAAGCGACAATGATTCCTAGATGAAAACCGCACGAAATTCGAGCTCGCATATCTGGTTTTAAGCCTGCGAGGCAGTTCAATGAGATAATCTTCATCTTTCTGGTGGATCTTGTGCATGGAAAGAATTTTGATCCACAAAAATTTGATCTAGAGAATGGTTAACAGGAGCATCTTACAGATCCACTGTTCTCTACGGCAATGTATTCCATAGCGCACAGTTTGGAAACCCTTTGGACTAGTAAGACGATAACTTTATTAACCTGGCATTCCCTAAGAGTTAGGCAAAAATCAACCTTATAATACCCCTATAAAGCTTGTTATGTTTCAATCCCCATGTGATAGAAGCGAGCTTCTTGACAAAAACCGTGCACAAATCTAGTCTCCGTTGCTGGTTCTCACAAATTCTCAAAAAAAAAACCAAGCAAATCCAGTAAATTGTAATTTGTTCAATACTCATGTTTGCGACCATTTGTCAAACGAATAAGCAATACCTAAATTATTCAAATAACCAATTCACACGTCAAACAATAGCCAAATTAAGGTCTAAATTAGCTAATTAAAGCATTACACTTACGTACATTACATACCTATCCTACATTTTTTTTTTTTATCGTGGTAAAATCATCAAATGAGTCCTCCCACCCAGGGCAGGGCGGGAGGGACTGTCAGACTTGTACTGACTAAAATCCACGGTGTCCTTCACTAGCCCTTTACGTACCGGGGTCACGGTAATCCCTTGGTCCCGCGACCCCGGCAGGCTTCGGCCCTCTACAGGCCCCGTCGCTATGCTGACACTCTTTGAGGCGCGCGTGGAACACAACGCGCCGTCGACCCGGGCATGGTCCATGGTCGGACAGCGAGTCGCCCATTACTCGCTGCCCGCATGCCCGCGCCTACGGTGGCCGGAGATCGTCTTGCGACGTCCGACGCCGTGGGCGTCTACCACTGCGGCTGGGGTGGAGGGAGGACGCTGTCCTCTCCCTCAGGCGGCCCGCCTCCTCCTTCACGAGCATGACTGCTTCGCAGAAGGAGGCGACCGCCTCCCACTCCATCTCGCCCCGCAGCATGGCCTCGACCAATGCCGGGCGCGAGAGGTCTCCGCCTATCGCCGTCGTGAGGACACGGCGGTGCTCTGCCCAAGCGGGGCAGTCCTGCACCGTATGCTCCACCGTGTCCTCCGGACGATCCTCGCAGTGGTGACACCCAGGCGTTTCTTCCCTCCCTATCAGACACAGGAACCTCCCGAAACTTCCGTGTCCGGTGAGGACCTGCGTCATGCGGTAGGTCAGGACGCCGTGACGCCTATCCAGCCACTCCTCAAAGAGGGGTCTTACCGCCGCGATTGCGGCGTGCCCGATACCTATCCTACCTACGTTATGTTATAACACTACAAACCCTAACCATTGATCTAAACACACCGGTAAAGTTCAATGCCCTATGCCAATACATAGGCGAGCATGTGACAAAGGTGATATGAGTCCATTGCGAGCTGCGGGCCAGTGAGGCAGCGGACACGAGTTCGCTTCAGAAACATTGTCAATGGAAATAGAGTTTGTTACGAAACTGACACATAATAGTTTTGGTCGTATGTTATTCTATGGTTATAAAGCACCTATACACTCTATTTAAAATTCTTTATTCACTACCTGTTTGTTTTCTGTTTCTCAAGGGAAATATGTTTTTTTTCTACTCGTTACCCCATACAAGGAATTTCTTCTGTGTAGAACATAAAAACTCACATACACAAACACCCAGACCCGGCCTCCAGGCCGTTCAAATACTTGTACCGTGTGGGGATCGAACCCGCGATACACTGCACAGCAGTCGATCACTCAGCCACTGCGCCAACAGTGCCACAGTTTTAATTCCTAGTTGTTTATTAAATATTAGTTTGATTCATAGCTATTCAAAAGTCAAATCATTTATGTCAATTCGGCCATCGAAGAGGCACTTTTGAACGTCGTCGTATATATTAAAATTAACTGAAATGTGATAGGTTTGTATTGATTCTACACCAATTCGTAAGGGTAGTTTTGTATGGAGAAGTATGGGCAAGAAACTCCATACTTACTCTTAACAGTTTAATAGAACATAATTATTTAAAGCTAGCTCGAGAATTAGGCTACGGCAAATTATGAACCAGAAATCCATCCATGTTTAATAGAGTTAACGCTACACGCAAGAGAATCAGTAGCACGTTCTTAGACATCCATTGTATGGATTATCTTTTTATTTAGCTGCTTGGAAGTTACTTTTATATCTCGTTAGCATATTCTTATGTAATAGTGGCGAAATTTAAAAAAAAAAATGATGTAATAGTACATTGTTCACCAAGAGGAGAAAGTGACCGATTACCGTCGAGGGTGTCGTTTGAATCCCGAGCCGTAGGCGAGGGCTTTAAAACACCCGAGATCGAGAATCGCACTTTCTCTCGAGTGATACATAGTGCTTTATACTACACCTGTGTGAAAAGTACCTTGATACGGGGAGAAAACGCATTTGAGCGGGAGAGAAAGCGTTTTCTCCCCGCATATTTGTTCGATATGCAATGACGTACTTTCTACCCTAAATTTGATAAAGTATCAAGGTACTTTCCACACAGGTGTAGTATAATAATACATATTTAATTTGCATTTAATACGAGTACATACATAATGTTTCCAAAAACAAGAACTACTCAACAATTCATCATATAGAAATGCAACATTGCTTTTCAGTGGTTTAATTGAAAGCTGAAATATTACATTACTAAAATATGATGCAATTATTACCCAAAACACAAACGTAATTAGTTTAGGTTGCATCCTAAATTATTTGTTTCATACATTGATCGTACAACAATGATTATGGAGCACTAAATAATGGCTTATTAGTACTCGTAGCGACCAACTATTATTAGTTATTCTGTATTATTATGTGTAGCTCATATTTCCACAAGTATTTCTACATTCCTAGCCTTTTACCATGTTGGGGTTGGCTTCGACTCGAACCGAATGCAGCTGAATTTCAAAATTTTACATAGACCGACTGCCCATCTGACCTTCACAACCGAGTTACTGGGTAATACGATAAGCCTAGAAAAGACCGGTTGTTACAGACGTTCAGTTGACCGAGATTCTGACTGTGATTAACGACTATCGAAAATCTACGAAGGACAGCCGGGACCAACGGCTTTACGTACTTTCCGAGGCACGCAATGTAAATGGTCACCCATCTACAGACCAACCTCGGCAAGCGCGGCTTAACTTTTAAGATCAACCTATACGGCTGTTATTATTTAGCCACGAGCTCCTTCCACAATTATTATTTTGAAACTTGAAACCCAATCTCGAAGAACTGAATTCAAATACGAGAACCCATCGTGTACAATTCTACACAATTGTCCAAACTGTATAACACAGAAGACATAGCATGTGTCGAAACACATATTCATAGTCTAGACGAGCTAACGGGGCCTACACTACGTGGGACATTATTCTACCCTAGCACGCAAACCTCACATTTTGGCTACACTATTAATATTTGTTTGTTTAGTCCTGACGACTTGATATGCTGTTATTAATTGTTAAGTTTTAAAACAACAAAAATGTCATGCGCTTTTTTTAATTTTAATTAATAGTTTGCTGACAAGAACTAAATTAAAAATGTTGGCGACAACGAGAAATTATGTTTCGGTGCGGTGAAACGAATGCATGTAAGAATGTAGACATTGCATGTTGTTTTTTAACTAAACTTTTTCATGATTGATTATATACCTACTCTGTTCATTGCTGAAACTACCGGGGTTACGGTAATTTGTGAGTCCCGCGACCCCGGTAGGCTTTGGCCCTCTACAGGCCCCGTCACTATGCTGACACTCCTTGAGGCGCGCGTGGAACACAACGCGCCGTCGACCCGGGCATGGTCCATGGTCGGATAGCGAGTCGCCCATTACTCGCCGCCCGCATGCCCGCGCCTACGGTAGTGAGCAGTGACTTAGCGCGGGACGGCGAGCCGTAAGATCCAAAATTGTACGAGTATAGTAATGTTTGAAATGGCGTCTTTCGAAGCTAAGCCAATGGTGAATTTGCGTACTACAAAGTAAGTAATCTCCGCTTAGACCAAAGCTCATTAGGCTTAGCTAGAACCTACCATTTATTTATTTATGTAGATAACCTAAAGAGTAATCTGCCTATATAGATTAGTAAAACATAAAACTGAAAAACATTTTGCTATTAAACTGTCCAATGAATCCGGAGGCAAAAACTGATGTTCTATTAAACTTTTAAGTATAAGATACTTTACAAAGAACGAGAGCACAAATTAGATTAATACAAAATTTTCAATTAAGAATCCTTTTAGCCTACTTAGTTAATTGTTTCGAAAGTACTTACTTTAAGGGAGTTGAGTGGTGCGAGGTTGAGGAAATATCAAATCTTATGAAGGATGTAATTTGAATTGACTTGCGACCTTGTCACACCAGTTTAGTTTACGACTTGACAGTATTGACATGCCACCTTGTAACATTAATGCCTTGTCAAACAGACAGGCGAGTCCGAAGCGATAACGAACCGATACAAGATCTCAGTCCGATAGTTCGGTCACGCTATCGGATCGCTTTCGCTTTTCTATGTGACTGGATTCAAACAAGTCAATACATAACAAATAAAAACGCCTCGCTTTGCATTCGTCACGCCTGTCTGTTTGACAAAGGCTTAACAGCTAACGTTTAGAGGCTCTGGTTCTGTGTCAAATTCATCTGGGATTCCAGAAAGTATAAGAACATTACTGTAAGGGAAAACCTTGAGAACACACATTTACTTACACATTAAAAAGTTGTTAGAGAAATGAGGATAATGTGATGAGGAAAGTTTCAAGTATGTTGAGGACGACCAGAAATCGATGAATGGACTGTTTGAGCTATGAAATGGCTAGAAAGGTTGTGATTGTTGAAATGATCAGCCTGCTCCAAATGATTTGGGAAAAGGACTAATAGAATGATAATGACATTAAAATATGGGTTTTACGAGTACTAGCTGTTGTCAGCGGTTTTTTTACTCAATTGCGTCAAACCGACGAAACGGATTTGGATGAAATAAAATAGAATATACTTTAGTGTAACACCAAAAATTTTAAAACTACTGCTTTACAAAATTGGTTAATACATGGTTACAATGGCGGTCTAAATAGAGTTCAGAGTTAGATTTAGTCTTATTTCAGACTACAACCTATCTCTGTATCTAATTTCATTCAAATCATCGTCACTTTGACGCAATTGAGTAACAAGTATCCATACATCGATCTAACATCCAAACTTGAATATCCATCAATGAAAAATTATTAAACTATTAAAATTACAAAACGTTTAGTACTTATATTTTTTTAGACACAACAATAATATATATTTCAATAACTTTACAGTAAGTGTCCATATCATCAGAAACACAAAAAGAACCTTCGATCTTTATGACATTCAACGAAATGCAAAAGGAAAAATATCAAGCAATAATATATATTTTTTTAATATACTTTACAGTAAGTGTCCATATCATCATAAACACAAAAAGAACCTTCGATCTTTATAACATTAAACGAAATGCAAAAGGAAAAATGTCAAGAAGCAAATACCTAATTGGAAATGTGAAAATGCAAAATGTCATACGTGATAGAAATCGTGCCTTGCCTCCGAATATCAGTAAGGGGTGGTCACGTCCCGGCTCCCATTTTATACCTGTGACTCTGAAACTGTCTCATACTCAACTAATGTCGAAAGGCCAAGAGCTTCTTTGTTATCTGGGACCATTTATTCTGTAAGCAGAATTTTAAAACTTATACCGTTGTGAATCCTTGCCAATGTTCTTTATAATGGCTTGAAGTCGATTTTCAAGTCGTGATTTGTAATTAATTATTGATATACGAATATGAGTTACGAGTGATGATTATAAGCCACAGCTGTGTTTATCGGTTTATTAGTTATGTGAATCTGAAAAAAAACTGCATTAGTTAATTTTAATTGTATCAGACATGAAATTAAAATAATGAAAACCCAAGAAATACAACTTTCCCAAAACCTAAACCAATAAACAATGATTACTAGCGTAATGTCTTGAAGACAAACCTACTTCGAAAGAGGACTTGTGACGTCAGAAGCAAGTAAAAATGACATTTTTAAAAGTCATCAATTTTGTAATAAAAGAAAAAATACGGCGAAAACATTTTTCGATACTGGCGGACTTTTTTTCAATCAAATATACATTATTGGTGTGGAAGAAATCATACAATAACAAGGTAATAAATCAAAAGACTCTGACTGGCCTTACAATCAACTCCAATTAAGTTCAGAATCCTAGTCAGACGCTGATATTAAACTAGGCCATCAAAACTAGAAGACAAAGAAGAAGATTAATTAACGCAATTTCAGTTCTAACACTAA
Source organism: Agrotis puta (assembly GCA_943136025.2). Lineage (NCBI taxonomy): Eukaryota > Metazoa > Arthropoda > Insecta > Lepidoptera > Noctuidae > Agrotis > Agrotis puta. The sequence continues at coordinate 10,916,947 of OW964178.2, forward strand.
TTAGCTGGAAGTTTGCATATCTGAAGAGATTTACTGCAGCAACTTGAAAGTTTGGTAGATTTATCTACTACTTACCTAGTAACTTAATTTTATGTATGCTGAATTGCTGATGTGAAACTGTGGTAAATATATTTTACTAACTTTTTAAATTAAAGGAAGGAAAGAAAAACACCAGGTTACCTTGGTGATGCCTAACACAGTTAGTGAGAAGTATTGTCCATGGTATTATATTACTGGAATAAAAAGTATCCTATGTCTCTATAGGTTGGTCGCGAGATTCACGAATTACCGTGACCCCGGAACGTAAAGGGCTATTGAAGGACATCGTGGATTTTAGTCAGTATGAGTCTGACAGTCCCTCCCGCTCTGCCCTGGGTGGGAGAAACTCATTTGATAATTTTGTCGCGCTAAAAAAATAAATGTCACGATAGATTACCAAGTTTCAGCCACATCCGTACAGTTTTTGAGGGTATGAGTAATTAATACCCGACTGATTTAATTTTAGTGTTTTGGTTTGAAACCATTAGAAACAACTTAGTACAGAGCCTAAACAGACTGTGTGTCATAATTTTAAGGATTATCGTTTTAATGGGCATCTAATCATATTTGACAATAGTTTTATCAAATCTATAATTTATCGACAGCTTCTCAACTGAACTGGTAACAACTTGTTCAGAAAAGTTTATATCTATAGGTATGATAAGATAAGAAGCTTGAAGCAATGATAAGAGCTTTTATGATATTTATCAAATATCTAGATCGCTAAAGATTCATAACAAACTTCTTCATTAGAAGAAACTTTTCCATTATGAACTCTCAACTATTTAATATTTCTATCAATCTCAATTTCTAAAGTTTCAGACATCTTCATTAACAGTTACAAAAGAAAAGATACTTGAATTTTAAATTACAGACTTATTTTAAACCACTCTCAAAGTCTCAGTCATGGATATTTTCATCAAAATGTTTTCAGACAGTTACCTTGTTTTGGGGTACCGTAATTCAAAAAAAATAACGGAACGCCTAAAGTGATCACACATTATCGGCACCACACGCGCCGCACGCGCTTTACGGGCCCTTTTTAGGACTCGTTGTATGAAACCTCGGACATTGAATCCGAATCCGAAAGATGACGTCATAAAATGTATCACGTGCGGTGAGCTTAATTTAATAATCAATACTCAGGTCGATAATCCTTGGAGCAGAGAATAAAACAAAGTTCTAGTTGAACGCAATCAAGATATACGGCCATTTATGATACATATTTTTATACTCATTAGGCAATTATAGCCTATAGGGTACTTCTCGCAGTAGAAATAAAGAAAAAAGACTGAAAAATTGAAAATTATTGCTATACCGCAGAAAAAAAAAACATTACAAACTCATTTAATATGTATTCATTTCATACTAAATGGGTGCATGTGCCGGCTTTCAGTTAGTCAACTTTTAGACAACTACAAGTTGGTATGGAACCCTCAGTGCGGAGTCCGACTAGCACTTGACCGGTTTTTTATTGTGACCTACACAGTTACATTATATTTTTTCTTCACGTATCCGCATTCAAGTCCTACTGAATAAGAGAGCCTACTTAATTCCAGCCTAGAAATAATGATATTCAGGCAGTTAGTGATAATGATGATTGATAAGTCAATAAAGAATGGAACTGATATAAAGTGCTGAAATCCTTATAGCAATCTTGTTAAAAGTAGTTTTTTAAGCAAACTTTTACCTTCTCAAGGAATTATCCTGTATCATGGGTGCGTTTACTAACGTAGTAATTCACATACACAAACAACCACATCAAGAACAACTACTTATAAGCTGTTAATACATTATTTGTTCCGTGTGAACCCGCGACACGCAGCACAACAGTCGATCCCTGAACCACTGTGTCAAATTTTGTAATTATGGAAATAAGAAATGTTTCAAAATCATGGTCGGTGATTTTCTTTGGCCCTAATGACTGTTATCGTACAAAAAGAGGCCAAGAAATTAAAACTATGACATTGTCTATGTATTATAGATAGATAGATAGATAGAATACACTTTATTATGCACACCATATAAATTATTGGTACAGAATATATCTTATATATAGGGTAACACAATGGTCGGTCTTATCGCTAAAAGCGATCTTTTCAAGACAACCTTTGCATGGATTTATGAGAAAGGAGAAACAATACTGTTGGTAGTCTGAGGTATACAATTTGCACATAAAATACATACATACAAACATTATAAATATATATATACAAGACATAAGTAACAATGTAAAAACCAGTAAATTTCAAGAAAACGTTTCCCAACAATCGGTTGCATTTAAAAATATGGGCGCTCCCTAAAAGGGCGTGTTCAGCATAGTGCAGGCAAGACGTGAGGCGCGGCGGGTCACGTTACATTTTATGTGCCCATCAAACACCGCCGTGCAGTCAACCGGAACCTGGGAAATATTAAGTAATAGCTTACCGACTCATTTATTAAATATGTGAGAAATATTGGGAGGAGTTTCAAGAGAGATTTTCGAAAAATTTGTTATTTTTCGCACAAATATTTAGCTTTTTTGTAAATTAAAAACATTGAATTAAGAATATTCGATAGTACCTAGTTTTAACAACAAACAAAACATTTACCTAATAATTATTTTTTTACAAAAGTCGTATTTAATTATTTGGTTTAAAACGACACAAATTCGTTTTTGCTTCAAATACATTTTAAACATAAAATCTCAAAATATTTGCTTCTGAATCTCTCATTGTTATTGCTTAAATGAATTCCTCCCCTTCACATGAAACGCATGACTAAATATTCCAAGTAAATATTTCATAACATTCAATATCGTAAATGTAATAATGCTTAAACAGGCAGTACCGCACTCGGTACTATAATATAAATCTTAAAAGCCTCATCGCGTCGAGGAATTTTCCCATTCGATTTCTCTCTTGTCCGCACATTAAATTATAACCGGAGGGTAAACTGTAATAAGGACTAGAATTTGAAATTTAATTTCACCATTCTGAAGAAAAACATATTTCACAGTGATGACACTGATTTCTGTTTAACTGAATCGTTTGTAAATATGTAAATTAACCAGACCTAAAACACGCCTAAATCCATTAGAAGATAATGTTAACATTGTGAACACAGTTCCACAATACGCAGCGCTAACAAATCTCGGTCACGCGAAGCTTTCCGAGTATTTCGCGAAACAAAAGACTTTATTTATTTAAGGAAGCACTCAGCACTAATTATGTTATGAGGTTGTACAAGGTCAGGTCGGGTAACGAGCGATGACGCGGGGCAAGACACTGCGGACCGGGATTACTAAATGAGAGCCGATGGTTGCATCTCTTTAGACAGGATTATAAGAGTATTACTGAAAGTCGTTTAACTTAACGAAGATTTTAAAGTGTCTTTAATTTAAAAGGTTGTAAGAAAGCACTTAAGACAATGTCTTCTTACACTTGAGATATCTCTCTTCTTAAAATCGTAATTGCTTTGTCATTTTTTTATTGCTTTTAAACAATTATTTAATAGCACGGTCTTCAGGAAAAATAAATCAAAGCACTCTTGGCATGCCACGGTAGGGGTGCCTGACTAAGGGGAGAGTGCGATGTTTGAAAACGGCCACTTTTTCTCGTCTCAGAAATGCAGTCGACAAACAAATTCCAAAAGTAAATGAAAATTTTCATGCAGCCGTATTTACAGAAATTTAATTAGAGTCGCCCTCTAGAGGTGCCCTCGGCATGATTCCACGCATTTCGTTGATGTTTTCCTGCATATTTCCCCCTTTTCATTACTCTCTGAGCGTTTTTTGTTTCTGTAGAAATAAAATATTCAGCTTCAGAAGAAGACTTGAATAGTAAAATAGGTTCTGTAGAACTATGGCGGCGTAATAGGGGTAACTTCATTTAAATTGGATCGTGGAGTAAGTAGAATAGTAATGTATTTAAGTTGAAACATTGGGTATCCTTCAATGTCTCTAATGACGTAATTCTTGTAGACAAATTGCATTTTTATTTATTCAATTTCGTTTACGTTCCAAAGTTGTAGATCAATAGCGTGGGCTACCGAGACTTGCGACGTAACAAATGCTAATGCCCCGGAGAGTTGGTTAGGATTTGGTCCCTTTGTCAATATTGGCTGGTCGGTGAAGTCCCATGGGTCTACGTAAGAGTCTCCACTCTTAGCTTAGTGTTAGGGTCGCCTATGCCATTGCTTCGGGGTTTACCGTGTACATGACCCATTCAAAAACATACAAATACATTGCCAGTCTTCAGGGCACGCTTTGTATGAACCCTTGTTGAATGTCGTAGGCCAGCAGACATTGATGTTATTGCCTAAGGCCTGTAAGTAAAGTAATTAAGTTGATTCATCTCAAAATGGGGGTAGTCTGTTCGTTTATTAAACTACAAAGGAGGGTCGGAAAGCCAGGTAGACTTCGATCAATACGGTCTGTTTTGTGACAAGAGTATGAAGGTTGAATACCTTCCCGGATAATCGTTGTTGCATATTATTGTATATTTAATAACAATAAAATACCACGAGATATTTATTTCTTTCATTTAAATCTAACTTTAGTACTTATGAACAAACCAACATTTGCCGATTAGATAGTAAGAAAAAAACAAGTTCTTAACATAAATAGCTTACTTTAAATTGCCACACATTTAAAAATATTATTTGTGCAACCCTAACTAGGCAGTAATTATTATTTCTTGCGCTTTTAAAACTAGGTCAACAGCGCATTTAAGGAAACGTTTACGTCGTAGAACAATTAAAAACGATGAGTTTTACAAGTCATCGCGGATTGTAATTAACCCAAATATTTCTGTACAAGGCTTATACAGCGTGCGCTACGAGGGTTGATACAAAGTGTTTTAAATTAGCAGCCTTGACGGTATTTTTATAAATTAATAATGAATGGGGTTTTCAACCTTGTGTTGAGGTAATAAGGGTATCATTGGACAAGGTTAATGATGTTGTACTAACATATAAAAAGGCTTGATTTGACCATGAGATAAGGGACTCGACATGTCAAATTCTTTCGTTGGCTTTTAAACGAAAGCTTTACGCGTGTGTATTGGTAAATAAACCAGACACGTGTTATCTTCAAAGGTAAATTATTGTTTTTTTTTACGTAGTAAAATCATCACAAGAGTCCTCCCACCCAGGGCAGAGCGGGAGGGATTATCAGACTCATACTGACTAAAATCCACGGTGTCCTTCAATAGCCCTTTACGTTCCGGGGTCACGGTATTTCGTGCGTCCCGCGACCATCTTCTAAGGGTATAGGATACCTTTAAACCGATTATGATATTAATAATCACAAAATACAACAAGAATTTCCAGCCCCAGGTGGAGCAACAGTGAATGTCAATCTAACAAAACAACCACCTAGTTCCTTCGCTTGCTCATTGCGCTCTAGAGCCGCGGAACACTACTTAATTTATTTATTTTATTTTATCCTTTATTTCAGGCAACTAAAGGCCCATAAAACACAATACACATATAAATATAAAACAATAATAAACTAATACATATTTTAAACAATATACTTAAAAACTACTGCACACGAAGTGACGGCGTCGTGTTACGCTGCGAGGTGTCGCGTAGCCGGCCTCGGAATCGCCGATACAGCACACCTTTCGGCCAAAACTCTAACCTTGAGAAAGGTCGCCAAATGTTGGGTTGGAACGCGCACCACAAACGAATTAAAGTTGGTATTATGGCGCGCCTCCAACTTCTCCACCCTCAAGTTCCAGTTGGTCTTCACGCGTACGTACTCGACTTAAGCAGTCCTGCAACCCCGGTAGGCGTCTGGCCACGTCAGTTTACAGACAAACCCTTGAGCTGCGCATAGATCATGATACCATTCGCTATACAAACATTTACGTTACGTATTTAAGAAACTCTTTACATATTTCTGATTATTTTTAAGTAATAAATATCTCTTAGTAACAGCAATCACAGCCAATTACTAGGTAGGTATATCAACCAATTAAACGCCGAAAAATTTATCGCAATTAAAATAACGAGTACACAAAGTTGTATAGACTGTTTGTGCGCGTCTTTCTCCAGTGAAGGGCGGTAAACGAGTCTAATTAAATTATTTATCATCGCCAGCACCGCACAGTTTTTATTAAAAAGGCGACACAGCCTGGTCAAAGTTGTATTAATTAATTACATATCATTATATAATTGACTCGTTTACTATTAAAGTGCTCGATACGTCGCCAGATATTAAGAGAAAAAAGTAAAAAATCGGCCAAGTGCGAACCGTACTTGCTTCCGTACCCATTATTTATAAAAACGGCAAGAAAATCTACCTTAAAAAACCTTTGTTATTTGGGATCCTCCGTAAATATTTATTTTAATGAGCTTTTTATTTTTTGTTGTTTTGAAAATTTCTATCGTATAAGTGTCACTGTTCATGAGATAAGCCTGGACAGACACACAGACGGACAGACGGACGGACAGCGGAGTCTTAATTAGAGAATTCCGTTTTAGCGTTTGAGTAAGGATCTCTAAAAAGTAAGCTCTGAGCCTAAAGTAGAAATGCTGAAAATCTACCTTAAACAAAATTGTTTGTGCAGTTTATGGGACAGAAAGGTAACCATTACCCTTCCTATGCTGTCAAAAATGAGACAAAGAAATGAGAATTTCCCCTTTTGGGAGTAAAGGCCTTTCACTACTGACAACACAGAATGTTACCAACTTTGATAAGGGACTAGCATTGTTTGCACAATACAGTTTATATAATAATGTTTAATTGATTATTGTTGTAAATAACATTGAAAAACTATCAATCAATTTCCAATCCAAGACTAAGGCAATCAATTGCTGTCATTTTTCTAAACTGAGTCTCTTTTAGCACGTTATTCTAATATAGTTTCACTACACCAAAAAATAAATGCATTTTTTCTTTTGACGGTGAAGCAAACTTGCCTAAAAGTAACCTATTTACTGGTTACTTCTAGGCAAGCGTGCTTCGCCGTCGATCACATCATCGCTTATCATCAGACAAAATAGAGGTCAAATGCGGCCTATGGTCATTACAACTTGGTCGCGGGACTCACGTATTACCGTGACCCCGTTACGTTAAGGGCTATTGAAGGACACCGTGGATTTTAGGATTTTAGTCAGTACGAGTCTGACAGTCCCTCCCGCTCTGCCCTGGCTGGGAGGATTCATTTGATGATTTTACCATGAAAAAAAATCATGTAATTATAACTTAAAGAAGCCAATATCTTACAATAGTATTCTTTGCGATTTTACCCGCGAAGAACACTATATAGCCTCAATAAACAGACTTACCAATAAAAAAAATCGAATTAGTACTTTCTGAGAATAGCGCGTTCAACCAAACAAACTCGTTTCGTCTTACCAAAAAGAAGTTAAACATCTGTTGAGCACTTGTCTTAAAAACTGTCAACGTCAAAGCGACATTTCTCGTTGATTTAAGAGTCGTTTTGCACTTACACTTTTTTTAGACAAACTTTTAACAGATGTTTATCTTTTTGTGGTAAGACGGTGAAGCTTTATAATATTGGCCTAACTCTAAATAAATAAATTATATAGTATAGATCAGAAGGTAACCAAAATGTTATAATTAACGCTACCCAACTGAGTTTCACCCCATGTTACATCCTCATACAACATCGTACCCGCTAGGGTTGAGACTAGAGAGTACTAGTACCTAATCATTTTGTTAATTACTTTCGTTTCTGGAGCCTGAGGTGGCTCTTCAATACCTCATTATTATTTTATGCACGAGTGCCCGTTTAAACAGAGACACGGTGAACTTTTAGTTACCTTTATAAAGTGCGCCAGTACTTGACTGTCTGTGTATTTTAGCGAAGAAAATGTCCGTAGGAAACGGTCGATATAAATGCATTAAGTAGATGTATTACTGCGTATATTTGTAGGTTATCACAAAAAAATAATAACTTCAGTAACTATAGAACTACGTGTTAAATGTTACAAAAATAAAGAAAATCGAAGATACCTTTTTTCTAAACCTCAAAACACAAATATTTGAGAATATTTTCCTGAAAAAAATATGATAAAGTGATATTTGTTAGTAGAATGTGTCGAGATAGGCCGATACCTTGGAAGGTTCTGTCGCTGTCGATATATTGCTAATATTTAGGGACTGACGGCACGCGAAGTTATGAGTGTACCGTGATCGATGGCCCACATAACCGATGACACAGTATAAAGAGAACCAGTAAATCAAATAGACAGAAGAGCATGAAAAGGTTTTGGAATATTTGGCCTGTGTTGCATCCGACATTTTATTTAATATTCAAAATTACGGCCAGCCATTAAACGTATATCGATCAATAGCTCATCTCAATTCAAACAAGTATTTTATGAAACAAAATCGACATATTTTGTCTCATATTTCAGGTTTAATGTTACGATAAGCGTCACATTTCAGAGAAATAAGCCATTTTCAGTACCAACTTCGTCCTCATTTCGACGTATATATTAAACCACTAGCTGTTGCGCTTCGCCCGCTGCAACTCAAAAAGTTACCCCACGGGAAGACATAATCGAGATAAAAACTATCTCATATATGGCCATTCAGGCAATAAACTATCTGTGAACCAAACATCCGTTCAAGTAGTTTTTGGGAGAAAAACCCATCCATCCTTAGATCCTCACAAATTTTCACATTTATTATATTTGAAACGTAATTATAATGTACAGTACTTAGAATCGGGCTCATGCTTTACATGCGTATAAGTCAATTCCGACCGTTTGTTTCTTATTGAAATACTGTATTTTTATACTATATGATATTTAGATGTATCTACGCTGTGCCGACAATATACTACCGAAGCATGGTTTATTGGCGAAACTCTATGTGACTTGAAAGCCAATTGACTGAGTCTGCAAGATCGATCGGGTGTCTAAATGAATATTATATCGTTCGGCGATAAGAAAAATGTATCACAACCGTTCTCACACTATTTACGTATACTTCAACATTTTGAGTGAAATGTGATCGTATATTTTTCATGGCTTAATATTTCCGTCTCTTCAGAAAATAGTAGGTAATAAAATTGCTACAAAGATCTTTTGGCTCTTCAGTAACATTGAAAGGAGGGCTCTTCATCATCGTCATCGTGGTTTATTCGTCCATTGCTGGACATAGGCCTCTCCCAATATACGCCACAGAGGCCTGTCTTGAAAAGAAGGCTGTAGGAAAACATTCAAAAATTGATTTAGTGTAATATTCAACTGTAATAGACAACTGCTGGGACCTAGGTCTTCTCTCTATGATGCCTTTGTCAAACAGACTGGCTAAAGCGAAGCGTTTCCGAAGCGATACCGAACCGAAGCGAGACGTCAGTCCGATAGTTCTGTCACGCTATCGGATCGCTTTCGCTGTTCTATGTGACTGACGCCTGTCTGTTTGACAAAGGCTTGAGAGTGACCGGGCTGTAACCTAATGCGGGTTTGTTTATGTCTGATTTTTTTGGTTCTAGATGTCCTAGAACCAAAAAAATCAGACAGTTTCCTCACGATGTTTTCTATCACCATTTTTGAGAGCAATAGTGATGAAATGAATTACACACAGCAATGCGCCTGGAAGGGTTACCACCGGGCCACCACTACTCTCGTGGCGAAAGATTGTTATAAAAAACTTCAGTAAAAAATATTTATTTGCCACAAGTACGATTCTACAGCGCAATTGCTTTTTTTGGTAACATCATCAAATGAGTACTCTCACCCAGGGCAGAGCGGGAGGGACTGTCAGACTTGACTTGACTGACTAAAATCCACGGTGTCCTTCAATAAATAATAATAAATAAATAAATTAGTACAGTTCCGCGACCACAGCGCAATTACTAGCACAAATCACTCGCCTAGACAGCTAGAGTTAAAACCGAGACAGAAATATTCTGTTTTAATGTTTGACTTGACTCGAAGATCGAATCCATTTTATTTCCCGTAGCGTGGAAGGCAAACGTTCAGCTGCCAAATGGATCCTAGATTAATGGCCGCTTCAATAAGCATTGAATATTTATGTTTTGCTACTATTTACGCACATTCCCACAATAATACATACTAATCAATACGTTACGTAAGATGGATTTAAGAATGGGTTTCGGAAGACTCAAGAGTCAGACTTTAGAGCTTCTGACTAACAGTAACGATTGTCAAAGATCTACAAATGACAGCCGGTACCAACGGCTTTACGTGCTTTCCGAGCCACGGAAGATACTCGCTATGACAGATGGTCACCCATCTACAGACCAACCTCGGCAAGCGCGGCTTAACCCGGTAGATCGGCCTGTGCGGCTGTATTTATTTAGCCACGAGCGCCTCGTAGATTAACTTCCTAATACAGGCAAATTTTCACATAGTGAAACATTTATATAATTATTCCAGACCAAGAATACCTCAAACACATGAAACAATGGCATCTAACTGTCCAGTTGCCTCAAAATCAATACAGCCCGTGGTTACTCTGTGAACGTGATACGAAATAATGATCGCATTCAATATCAGGTACCTAACTATTAGGCCGTGATCACATACGTGCGCCTCGGTGGAACACCACCCTTCTCCATACATCGCGCTAATTGCGCATTGATCGCTTTGTAAATTATGTACAGCGTTGCACATTATGGTGCTTCACAACGAAAAGGGAGTATGAAAAAATAAAAGCGTCGATAAACGATGAAACAGGTGTATTGAAAGGCAAACAAACAATGTTTTTACATAATTAATTCGTGGGTTTAATCATACGACGCAAAATAATTAAGTTAATATTCAATTTATTAATATTAATTCTCAATTTTCCGTTTTAATAACTGAAGGCTTATTCCTGTGTAAACGCTTCATTTGTCACTCGAACGTGAATTAATTTAATTATTCAACAATATCAAAATAAGTTATCGCAATACCAAAATTGGAAATGAACAAAAACTTTCGGAACAAAACTGTGTGTAAAATAAACTGTAACATTGAATGTATTATCGAAGTAGGTACATTTAGGGTTCTTTTTCATTATTAGGGAACCCGCCCGGGTTCCCATCAAATAATCATATGAAATATTCGAGCCGGGGTCGTAGCTGACCGTAATTATATGGGAAGGCAGGCTACGGCCGATCTATAGAAACATTATTACTCCTCTACTCTTTGACGGCGTATTGGCGTATCGGCGTATTCCGATCGCCACAGTTTGGGCTGGCCGTAAATATCCGTACTATATGATTGCGACATGAGAAAGCTTTCCTTTCTCGTCTTTATTTGACATTTAAACTTAGTATTTGAGTGGAATATATTTCGATATAGACCAAGAGCTATTGAACCCTCCGGGTAACGGTTGTCCTGTGAGGCTAGTCTGTTTAGTGATGAGTCATAGTATGCTAAGTATAGGAACCATAACCTGGCAAGTCTCAGCCCTTCATCTCACCATCATTTTTAGAAGTCTCAAAAAAAAACTTGTCCTGTAAGCTTAAGATTGTACTATGATATAGTTTATCGACAAAAAAGTAAAGAAAAAAATTGCCAGGCGATTCTGGTAAGCTCAAGTACCTGCTCTAATATGTCAGATCAATATCTATATCTACACTTAACAGCAATTTTATCTATGTATACACTTCGCAGTATTCGAAAGCGATTGGCCCCTACCATATTTATTCACCTTTTGCGTTTTCATGAACCTTATATTCTAGAAGCCATGCTATTACGAAATACGTCTTATTTCTAAGTAGAAATAAGTATTAGAAAAGAAAATCGCGTTTGAATTTTGTTAAGTGTTCACATTTTAATGCTAGTGACTATACGTGCAAACAGTTAATTCAGCACTATTTCAATGTGAATAGTTTCGATATAGATATGGTAGATCCACTCTCCTTAATTTGAAATAGTTCGATTCATTTAAGCTATGAAAACAAAACTGACGCAGTGATTGAAAATAAAATTGAAATTCAGAAACCGAATATAATATTACGCGCATAGTAGCTACTTTGTAAAGTACAATGCTCTAAATATATTATGCAAATATGTGTTAAAGTATGAAAAATAAAGAAATATCCTTTTATAAAAACATTAAGAACACCTTCAAATACAGGTTTCTTAAAAATACAACATTATTTTTAGTATTTGGGAAACCTGAATACAATCTGTTCAGAATCAATAACTGATTCGATTTCAATAATTTTTACATCCTGTTATATTTTAACCCAAAAATATTTTAATTAAATTTTATCACCAGGTTATTACAATAAAATCACCGCACGTTTTGGTACTTATTGCCAAACTATTATCAATGAGTGTGTGACACAGAAGGCACGGGCTGCGCGGGGGTACCGTGAACCGCCGCGAATTGAGCATGCTTTTGAACGGACAACCAGGTAGCATAACATGCTCATAACTTTATGGTTTTTCATGATACAGGTTTGAAATTTTGTACATAGATTCTTTACTCAACAATAATAGACAGGTGTATCGGATTTCGCATAAACAAAAACTAATGTTGAATGTCAAGTGCACTCTTAATTTGTACCTGAAGTAGGTAATTATGTGTAAAAGTGACGTTTTTTTTTGGAAATAGAACGATAAATCTATCCCACTATACATTAGAATTGAAACTCGTTGTGATAACCATCTTAAGAACAATTTGCGATCAACAAACAGAATATAAGTAATCCAATTCAATTCAATCTTTAATCCATAGACAAATTACTTTTCTTTTACTTGGTAAAATCATCAAATGACTCCTCCTGGCTTGGGTGCAGCGGAAAGGACTGTCAGACTTGTACTGGCTTTTGTCGTTCCAGGGTCACGATTATCTGTTTAGACAGCCCTGCGACCCCGGCTTGCGGGGCCACGGGGCAAACCCCGTGGCCCCGTCAGACACATAAATACCCTGAAATGTGATCTGAACTGTAAAATAAGAATTCAACAAAGTTAAGTACTATGTTTTAACGTGATCCGCTTAAAGTCAACACCAGAGTTAATCGGCTTAAGTATAACAATGAACAAGTTCAAACGCGCCCTAAAGCTTTTCACTTGTTAGCGCTAAACCTAAACTATTGGGAAACCTCACAACTTTATAATACCTGTAAAACTTGTTTGACAACTTTATAATGTAAAAATAAAAACTTCGATAAATGAAACAAAACAGTAGATACAGCGGGTCTAACACGGCAACTTAGCAATATCCTTAATGATTCACTTCGTGAATGAATAATAGAAGAATAGCCAAAGACGGTACGAAGTGAATCATTAGGAATATTGCTTAAAGTGACCGTTTAAGACCATCAGATTATCATTTGCTTTCATCTATTTCATGTTATTTGCACCGAATAAAAAAGTATAAAATGCCCTTCAATTTGGGTTGATTTTATTGATTTATGCAGGTATGGTTGCTCCTAAATTCATGGATTGACCATAGAATACGTAGGAAAACTATTTCGACTAGCTTTTTATTAATTATGTTGGGGTACCAACAATTGTGCAGTAATATGTTTGATTTCAATAACTCAAATTTTGTGTAACATAAAACCCTTTAGTAAGACAGGTTGCTAGACTTTCAGGACACTGGCTACCTGTAAAGATTAAAAAAAAATACAATTGACTGCTAAGTTTAATTACTGGTTATCTTTTCGAAATAAAACCCGTTAAAATTTGAACAGTTTATGTATGGCCAATCTGCAGATAGGTACCAAAGGATTTCTGAGGAATTATCTGACTTGTCCAGTTTTGTGAAATAACATTTGTGTAAACTGGAACGTTAATTTGATGGAAAAATGAATTCCTCGTTCCTACAATGTAAGCGCTTTTTCAATTCCCCATACAATAAACGCAGTAAATACTTCAAGTTCATGCTGTATAAAGTACTGTAATCTTACGATAATGCCTCTGAAGTAGGTTTTTTAGATCTTTTTTGATTTTTGTTGATTTTTCAAAAACCCCTTGTCCGGTTTCAATAAAATATCATGGGACCATTTGGAAAGTATACGCTTTCCAACAAAAAAGAATTTTAAAATCGGTTGGTAGGCGACGGAGTTATGCGCGAACAAATATAAAAAAAAAAAATTAAATAGGTATAAACATCCGAATTGAGAACCTCCTCCTTTTGGAAGTCGATTAAAAACGATGTTATCTTTAAAATAAATTACATTAAATTTAAAGAAATTCTGCAGTTAAACAAAGCTCTTACATAAAGTTTTCAGACATTTATATGTAGTATCTGTAAACAAGTTCCCAGCAAGAGATAAATTTAGAGGTTCAAGGGCGAGCCCAAAGCATACATATTTTATCAGCCAGCCGAATGAAACATGTCGAGATTTCTTTTTTCAGATGAAAATGAAATCGTTATCAGTGAGTTCTTACTTTGTATCCCTATAACGTCTTATTGCCGTTATTATGTTGTTTAAAACACATCCTATCGAGTAAGGGATATTCTTATGGGATTTTTACGACCGTTAAAGAAATTACTAAAGAGTTTTGCGCGAAATAAATTCTACATGTCTAAATTTCATTTTGTTATCAGAATGTTTAGTATACATTTGTTGAATTGGTTAGAATAAACATGAATATTATGATAAATCATAAACTCTAGAATTCGAGTTAAGTCACAAATGCATCTGAACAAAAATTCGCCAAAAAGTATCCACATTGAAACTAAAGTTAACCCATTGGATGCATGTGTACTCACAGCAACGCCGGATTCCAGTGAGCGGCAAAGTTACAATTTTCGCGCCCACTCAACCTTGAGTGAGGCGGGGCAGGCGGCATTAGCGGGGGAAAAATTAGATTTAACCCCGACACCGTGCACAACGTCGCCGGAGAGGGTTTACCTACACATCTATGTCCTTTTTAGCTAGTAGTCCCTCCCCAACAGTTTATCCATTTTTATATTTTCTTTCGGCCGCAAAGAATGAAGATGGTATATTTCTTAATTCTAAACTGGGGAAGCGGACTGTGATAAGTTTACTTGTTACCATTTTATAACGATTTCTGTTAATTTGGACTTGTAATACTTGCTATTGATTTTTGTAACAAAAATAAAGGGCTGTATTTGTAAGCCTCGTATTGTTGTGGAAATTGGAAGTGTCTACGACATATTTTATGGGCCGACTTTATCGCTTGAATATCATTGTTGTTTTTTTATGAATGTGCTAAATAATTTACATTACAACGCCTGCCTCATAGCGTGTGTAATTTAAAAGCATGATTAAAAAAGTTTAGAGGGTAGAGACCACTGAAAAGAACCGTAAAACCCACATTATATGGCTCTGCATCCGTAGGTACAGCGCAATTTATTTTACTTAAACTCCTAGCCGGACTGCATAATTGAATTTGTAGGTGCAAAGAAAACAATTTTGGTTGCAAATTAACATTTACACAATAATAGGTTGACGGGTGGGTGAAGCGGGGTGTTTACGACCCACCCTTTGTTCACCAACTAAAAGGGTTAAGTTTAAACATCGCAGCTCTTAACCCTGCGCGTACGTGTGAACATATGTTGAACAATATTTTCCCCGCTCTCGGTGCGACACGTTGTTTTATAAAAGTGATCGTGTTTTTTTTCCTTTTGAGTATTAACGCGTGGAAATTGCGTGTGACTATTTTCGTATGAATGCGATGTTTTTGTATGGAAATGCTGGTAATTGTATACGTCTGTGAATGGATTAACGGCTGAGTATGTAGAACTGTATGTAGACAGGGGGCGTTATAGACAAGTTATAAACAAGAATGTGTTTCTTTGTTCAGGTTTTCTTTTGTTCTTAAGTTGTTATTTGTTTTCAGGAGTTTTGGGTGTAAATTACTTTACACGTCGGCTTTACCTATCTAATATGAGAAAACTTGGGAAATATGCGGACGTGGAACACAAAGCTCCATCTATTTCATTCACTTTACGTTTATTAGTTAGAGAAAGCAATAGTTTTAGATTCTTTAAGTCTGTATTGAACAGAATGAACACCACTATCGGACTAGCTCGAAAGTTTACCCATTGTAAATATTGCAGTCGACCGTTTCTTTCATTGATTCTAATAGCTTTTATACTCAATGGCTTCGTCTCGGCCACGCTGCGACGGCTATTGAAAGATTACATTTTCAAGAGGTTCAATAATATTGTACGAGCGTTTAAAGGATTACTTTGGTACTGCGAAACGAGGAAACTGTAAACTGTACTGAGCAAAGCCGCGTATTCGTTGGGCATTTGTAGTAATGTTTCATACTGGCGAAAATTTTCCCACGAAAATACAAATTATTAAAGCATTTTCAAAATAAAAACCAGAACCATACGAAACTGAGACAGTGATGGAATGACATGCTTTTGCAGCAGATATTTTTTCACCAATATGGTGGTTTATGTCAATTATCGTTGGTCGTTTCAGAAGCAATCTATTGTAGACACTAGATTAAGCTATCCGAAAACAAAACATGTGAAAATCAACATTACCCATCGACACATAAGATCTGAAATCGATAAGCCAGCACGTACAATTACACAGACAATTAAAGCCCTTAATCCTTAACGAATCTATCGACGCAGTACGCGCTAAGTTCATTGTTTTGTATCCAACAGCCTATCGCCTTGGCCAGCTAAGGCCCCGGATTAGATGCTCGCTTCATTTTACGGGCCAATGATCAACAACGCTCAACAGACAGCACGGAAAGGGTTAGATTACAGTTAAATTTTAAGATATTGTTCTGTGACATCAGGAATTTGAGACATCCTTAAAGTATTTGATTGATTGTAGTAAATAGCAATTTTGACAATGGATGAATAATGAATTTAAAAAGTTAGTGGTATACGTAGTCAACTAAATGTGTCCAGAAAACAACTTTTCGTTGTAGAAAAATGATTAAAAAAAATCGCAATTGGTGCATATTTTGGTTTTAGGTATAATATTGCTTACTCAAAATCATAATATGATTTTTTATTGTAGGTTTCGTAATATTTCTCATCCTGGAAAATTGAAAACCCTTCACGTAAAAGCTCACACGCTAGTATTTTACTGCTTCCTTTTCAGAAAAATTTAAAATGCATTGGTGAAAGAGTCTATCATATAAAACACCTATTCACTGGCGTACAAGTAATTATATCATCATCAGCATCACATTTTTAACAAAGATAAAAATTTTGAAAGTTAATATTCGACAAGATTATTTCATGTGCGAAGCGTAGGTTTACCGATATATAAGTCAATTGACTTTCTTTTAATTTTGGTGTAAAACCGGACAGTGCTTTTATACAAGTATTGCCTAAAACTAGCAGCTTTCGAAATTATTTTTTTTTGCATACTTATTTGTCTTTCTAATTAACGTAAACTTTAATGGTATTAAGGACCATCTGTCTCTTAATCCATGTGCGAAACTAATGCTTCGAGTTAAGTGCCTAATTGCTGATAGGTAAGTACGTATTTATGTCGCTTTACCTATTATCCTTCATATGCGAATATTTCATTCGAAAGTATTTTTAATTTTAGTTGTTCGCAACTTTCCTTATATAATAATCGGATGGCCAAACCTTATATTTAAAAGTTATCCCATTATTGGTGTCCTAAAATATTTGTAATATTCCGAAAAAGTGTCGAACGCTCATTACATATTTCAAATTTAGAATTCGTTCAAATTAATATAAGTTGGGAATAAATCACTATTTAATTGCTTCGCGTAAAAATCGTCATTCATATTTAAAAAACTTATTAAAATTACATATTTGTGATAATTATGCCATTGTATTTTTGATTTTTCAAAATGTTGTAGTTCGTACTAGGGCCTCGTAACTGTTTTTCTTATATCAAAACGGGTATCTTATACCCACCTTATCTTTCTACAATATTAAGGACGTTGTAGCCTCTCACTTACTAAATGTATTGCGAACAAAGATCCTAATCAAACGTCCGTGTGAGCTCAGCGGACCCCTGGGACTTGACGCCTCCATAAAAACTGCTCACTATTCCATAGACCACAAATATTAACCCTTAATCCTTGGCCACAAGCTACACGTTTCAGCGTTGCGACCTATAATACCGACTATAAATAAAAAAAAAAACAAAAACAGAACATCACGTGTGTATAATTATTGAAGGGTTAGGTACCACATTCAGCGGTACACCCACATTTCACAAATTAAGTTTAAATTCCTTGTGCTAGGGGCGAACTTATCCATACACAGACTGCTACTGATTACTATTAGAAAAACCAAATAACCCAACGCGAAGTATTAAGAAGGAATAAATTCTTCAGATCACGAATCCATGACTCTACGAGTCTACGTATAAAACATAATTTGCGCAGCGACGATAACAGTAAACTCTTGACGCAAATCACATAACCCGAGGCCGTGAGCGGAGCCTAAAAATAAAGCTAGCTTCTTAGCGGTAGATTTCAATTATCGTAACCCTCCAAGGGATAATATTGTTTCGTGTACCTAGCTAGGCGTGTTCACCTGACTTTGTTAGAAAGCCAATGCCTACTCCCTTCACTTCGATATTGACATGGGTGCGCCGGAAAACCGACTATTTATAACACGGAGGCCGAACTTAATGGAAAAAATAACGGAAGACTACATAATGTTTTATGAACACACTTATGTACTTATGATTGAACGATTGACTGACTTTTCCTGGTTCCTGTATGGGAGAACGAATGGTTTTTTTGAGTGGACGGGAACTCCTTGTCAAACTGTCCATAATTCAGACTATAAGGAAACACGGTAACTATGAGTTCAGTACACGAATATAGACCCCTCACTGTTTATGTCAAAATGTGTGCATTTTATATGTCATATAAAATGTATTTATGTGTTCGTCTGTCTGTGGTACCGTAGCTCTTAAACGGGTGGACCGATTTGAATGCGATTTCTTTAGTTTAAAAGCAGGTTTTCCAGCTACGATTTTCAGACATTTATAAAAATCGGTTTAACTGTGTCAAGCTTGGCTCTTTCGTTATGCGTTGAGGGTTTTTAAACTTTTATAATAGCGATCCCCAACGACTTTATACAGGAATTATGTTAATAAATAGCCTATATTACTTGTGGATAAACTTACTTACGGAGCCTTACTTACAGGAACTTACTTACAGGAACTTACTTACTTATGGAGTAACTTCTATTGGGAAAAAAATATCAAAATCGATCCGAACTAAAATACAAATATTTTTTGACTACTCTATTTGTAGAAAACCTTATTTCATATTTCCTATTTTATTAGAAGTGAACTTAATGCTTTAAGAGCATCATCAATTCAATATGTACAAACATTTATTCCACGAACACATCACGTATATCTAAGTATTTACTTATTGGAAAACGTATTGCTATACCTACATAGATGTTCAAAAAACTCTAGAGATGGGCCGACAGTGACTCTATCAGTCGGCTACAAAAAGGCCGACTAGTCGGCTAAGCCGATAACTTTAGGCGGTGAAGTGAAAATGTAAGTAACATTAAAAAGTACACTTACGTTGAGTTCATTATGAAATGCCAAACACACCCTTCATAAAAAAATAGTAAAAATAACTGTTCAATGTTGGTTATAAATTGACATTAATAGGAGACGGTTTTGCCGACTAGTCGGCAGTCAGTACATCTCTAATAAATATTCGTCTGTAATATAATCCAAGTGAAAGCATCACTTTAGTAAAAACGTAAATAGTGAATCATTTTTGTAAGTACATTATACGAGTATGTACTGACATTATTGAAAATAACCATAGTACTTATTTTCCTTTCAGGATTCAGGTTTCAATTACGTTGAAAGTAATTTATGAAACCGAATTTTCCGATAACGGTTATAGACTTTATTATCATCATAATGATGTGACTGCCAATATTGCGAACATAAAATGTATGTAGTAGTTGTGCATGTTTCCGTATCTGTCTTTTATTTTTTAAATTGAGTATCAAAAATTTAAATTATTCCACTTTGCTCCACCAACCCTATGGTGTCAAATACTAGTTTTTATTTAAATTTTATTTAACAATAGGTTCGCGTTTGATCACTATCTCCCCTGATTTACCATCAAGAAGCGAAGAATGATGTTGTCGACGGTAAAGCACGCTTGCCAAGAAGTAACCTATTTACTCTTGACTTAAAGACCCCAAGATTATAGCTGTCAGGAAATACAGACCCCGGCAGGGAATTCCACTCCTTAGCTGTGTACACAATAAAAGCATTGGTAAAACGCTTTGTATGGAAAGGGCGATGCCGTGGCCCCAGAACGTATAGGGCTATTGAAGGACACCGTGGATTTTAGTCAGTACAAGTCTGACAGTCCATTCCGTCCTGCCCTGAGACTGGACTCATTTCAGAAATTTACCACGTAAAAAAAGAGAAATGGAAAGAGCCAGGAGGAATCAAGTTGCAAAAGAACAAATTAAAACCGCTGATCCTTTTATTTAAATATTGCGATTTGAAATCCAAAAAACAAAAATCCATCTTTCTCCCAAACAACTGGTTTTGTATACAGATCCCACAACCAAATATAATTACTTATAATTATATGTTAATACATTCTTAATTAAAAAACGACCAAGTGGAAACTGCAATTTTCCCCGCTGATGTTGCATACAAATGGCAATGTACCTACAGATTCATGTAGGTAGTTAGATACTTAACTCTCGATAGAGCCGGCCATTTTAAGCCTGAAATCAATAATTCAGTAATTCGCTCACATATATGACAACACGGCTGTCAATCAATTAACATAAAAGGCTTCATGAATTTCGTCTGCTTTTCATTGAAATTAAGTTGAGCTTTAAAAACAATGAGAAAATTAATTTATTTAAGTCTGGATTATTATACAGGGTTATTTTTAAATCATAATCAACTTTTCATGATGGGCTAAAAGGACTTAAAGTTATTAATGATTTTTTAACGAAAAATATTCCATTTTGTATCGATATTTCAGGGATGGGTTAAGAAAACAAAATACGTACTTGTAAACAAAAATCTGGGCCTTTTTATAAAATCTGAGAGCAATCAAATTATTTTTTTTGTGTATGGCATCTCGCAGGTCGACCTCTATTAGGTCGTGTACTGCTCAACCGGATTTTTCTGTGGATGCCTTAAGATTTTAAGACCTCCAGCCAGGGCAACAAACTAATTCCACAACAGTAGGCATCTGGAATTTTATTCAAAACCCATCAAATTCCATGACGTACAAGTTTACGCTCCCCACACTCCAAATGTTCAGAAAAAAAAATGCCTTATCACCCCTCTACATTTGTGGAAACAATAAAAATGCCCTCAATTTCAATTTGTACAGGCTTTGTTTGTGCAGACTGTACAAGCAGACATACGCAAAATTTTACTTAGATAGTGCCTCTATGTCAAGGCAGTAACGATGGTTTTGATTTAACTCTTACCAGAATTGTGGTTAACCGTACTTTGACGCGACTTGCACGTGGTGTAAACATCCCTTGCTTGAACCCTTCCTAAGAATATATTTAAACTACAAGATGCGGTTTGCCATGACATCAGGGTCTGTACTGTATTTTTATCTGGCTTGTGAAATGTACAGATACGGCTAACTTTGCGACGAAAATCTAGACGTTTACAAAGTGTTCGCTTTGTACAGAGCCTTAAAATAGTATTGTATATTGTTGGCAGGCCCTCCAACTTCTCTTGTTTATGGTTATATTATGCACGCAAAGGGCCATTAAAGGACGACTCTTAGATCGTCCGGTAAAAAATGGGTCAGTCATGTAATTCTTTTTTTAAACTTTCCATCCGATATCGGTCGGTCGATTTTTTTTTATAGCTCTGAGTAAATTTTATTTTTTTGTTCTTTCTTTATTTACACCAGTAATTTGAAGCCTAAAAACATCGTCTATTAAAAGGCCATGTTTTAAGGTTACAATAGAATAAAACTTTTAACTATTTAGACGTTATTGTTTAGTAGACTCATTACTTTCAGTTCCTTTTGTTTCTCATTGATATTTACGCGGGCAAAAGGTACATTAAGCCTCTATATTAAAATATGACAGTATCAACTTTCTGTTAATTACACTTCTACAATAGATATAAGCACAAAAGCATATACCTTCCTTACCAACTTATATAAATGTTTCTGAAATTCGTCGCACATTTTTTAGTATATAAACTCAAAGAACGAACAAACTAGAAAAATAAAATCATTAGTTTAAAAAAAAACGACTACAATTGTAACCGGAAAACACATTAAATACTTACACAAAAAATCTCTTAGAAGCATATTGCCTTAACCAAAAATGTTTTTTAAGCAAACTCAAATGAAGCAATAAATAGCTTCGAAAAATTAATAAACAAATAAATACCTAATTCTTTCTTTTCTCTAAATAATAAAATTCAGTAAAACGCACTTTACTAATAGCAAAACCCGCTGCACTAACATTACATGGAATACTAACACTACTAACATAATATGGAATACTATAGTGTAATAATCGAATAGAAAATGTATCAACCTTAAACTTTTAAGGGTCGTAGAGACCAGAACTGTACAATTTTTTCAACCCGGCAGCCGCCCTCAGGCGGGCAGCAGCCGCCCTCAGGCGACTTCTGCCCAATCTCAGCGGGCCAAACGCCTCCTGCCGGAGGCTGTACGCCGGTGTCGTGCGCCGCCCTCAGGCGGGCAGCAGCCGCCCTCAGGCGACTCCTGCCCAATCTCAGCGGGCCAAACGCCTCCTGCCGGAGGCTGTATGCCGGTGTCGTGCGGTCCATGGCCCTCTACGGGGCCCCTGTGTGGGCCCTGAGCATTCGGACGCGACCACTAAAGCTGGTCGCATGCCAGAGGGTCATGGCAATCCGAATGGTCCGAGGATACCGCACGATCGCCGGCGAATCGGCCAACCTCCTTGCCGGATTGCTGCCCTGGGATCTGGAGGCGACTGCTCTCCAGCGCGTCTACGAATGGCGCGTGGAGGCGCAGCGCCGGGGCGAATCCCCGCTGCCTCGACAGGTCGAGGCGCGGCGGGAAGAGCTCCGGCGCGATCTCAGGGCAGTATGGAGGGGGCGACGCAATCGCGGCGGTAGACCCCTCTTTGAGGAGTGGCTGGATAGGCGTCACGGCGTCCTTACCTTCCGCATGACGCAGGTCCTCACCGGACACGGAAGTTTCGGGAGGTTCCTGTGTCTGATAAGGAAGGAGGAAACGCCTGGGTGTCACCACTGCGAGGATCGTCGGGAGGACACGGTGGAGCATACGGTGCAGGACTGCCACGCTTGGGCAGAGCACCGCCGTGTCCTCACGACGGCGATAGGCGGAGACCTCTCGCGCCCGGCATTGGTCAAGGCCATGCTGCGGGGCGAGACGGAGTGGGAAGCGGTCGCCTCCTTCTGCGAAGCAGTCATGCTCGCGAAGGAGGAGGCGTGCCGCGTGAGGGAGAGAACAGTGTCCTCCCTCCGACCCAGCCGCAGTGGTAGACGCCCACAGCGACGGACGTCGCCAGACGATCTCCGGCCACCGTAGGCGCGGGTCGCTGCCCGACCATGGACCATGCCCGGGTCGACGGCGCGTTGTGTTCCACGCGCGCCTCAAGGGTTGTCAGCAAATTGACGGGGCCTGTAGAGGGCCAGAGCCTGCCGGGGTCGCGGGACTTGCCCATCACCGTAACCCCGGTACGTAAAGGGCTCGTGAAGGACACCGTGGATTTTAGTCAGTACAAGTCTGACAGTCCCTCCCGCCCTGCCCTGGGTGGGAGGACTCATTTGATGATTTTACCACGCAAAAAAAAAAAAAGTATTGCGACATCAACATCGTTATTGCGGTAAAATAAACAACTGTTCCATATTTGGCTCGAATAGGTATTGGCGTATGATATGGAACAGCTGCTTTATATGATGGTCTATTGCGCACCCTTAAGTATGACCACACTTTTATGATTTCTATGGTACACGCTGTAAAGAGCGACTTCTACAAAAATTAAACTTAAAACCGCAGACTTTTTTTTATCGTGGTAAAATCATCAATGAGTCCTAACACCCAGGGCAGAGCGGGAAGGACTGTCAGACTTATTTATTTATTTATTTAAGGAGAACCAACAGCTATAACAAATGGATAACAGTAGTAATATGACTAAAATCCACGGTGTCCTTCAATAGCCTTTTACGTACCGGGGTCACGGTAATTCGTGAGTCCCGCGACCATGGCTATGTAGCTAGGGAGTATTTACTCAAACAGAATACTATTATCTTTTATTCATTCAACGATTTAACTGACTTAGAAAATATTTTCACTATGGGCAAAGTACACATTAACCACGTAGACATGTGTATTGTTTGCATTGAAAATTAGTTTTCAGACGTGAAAACAAAGTTCCCTTAGTCAAACAACCACGAAGTAAGATTTAATATCGCCGCAGGAACTGAGTTAACAATGCCACTTACTTCAAAAGGGAAATTGTTTTCTGAATATTGAAAATTACGTGATATGAAGTTGGGGGAGGTGTAGAGAGTAGATCGTTAAAAGCAGATTTATTGAAAACAATTTCATAAATGAAATTCCACTAATGATATTTAGAAGATTTAGTGTCAAATTTATTAATAATAAAATAGTAGAATGTATGTAATTGTCTTCAAATGAAGAGGATGGGTGTAAGGCGACTAACAAAATTTATTAACAATGAAGAGGTGTACCATCTGGGGGCTGCCTTAAGCAAAATACTTCATAAAAATACATAATTAGATTTGGTGTATATAAGACTTTTCAACAGTATTATTAATTTTAGAATGGCACGTGTAGTTTGAGAATACCAGGTGTTTTTATTACAATTACACAGCTCAAAACGTCAAAATTGGCAGCGGGTTGGCGTATTGTGAGTGGCAAAGCCGGAAGGGGTCGCCCTGGAAAGACATACTTATTGGTAAAGTCTTCAGAAAGGTCAGGTAAAGAAGTTGCTACTGGCGTGCTTGTATCATCAGATGTATGCATGCTTATATTTGTATGTAAAAATTTAAGAAAGTCCGGATGTTTTCGAATCACGCCTTGATCGTTACCTGAATGGCAACCTCGTTCTATTTCTTTTTTCATTCTTCCCTGGCAAACACGAGTCTTAACCAAGTCTTATCCTTGATCGTATAGATATCATCCATTCGTCTGGCTATTGATTTGCTAATTCTTCTTCTACTGTCTCTTTGTAACCAACCATCAATGAGGATTCTACACCACATGCCTTCACCACGTCTTGTGGAGAGAACACACATAATGCCTACTCATACAGTTAAACTTTCGAAATAATGTTTTCTAAGACCACCAATGGAACCACAGGTAACCGCGGGTGAAACTAAAACGGAATATTCCAACAAACAAAGGCCACAAATTGACTAGCCAATAATATGTCGTCCATTAAATACTATTAGAACATTAGAATAGTGAGTCGGTCATCGATATATCGGACAAACAGTTCGTTATTACCGGTATCTATTGGTGGCACGACACACATAATTAAATTAAACGTTAACGTTGAATTAACTTAAAATGACATTCAGTTAAGTGCATTTCAATATCTATTGTATTCCCTAATATTTGGATGGGCTATTGAACGATTCCATATTGTTAAAATGCTTATATCTATATATATAAAAATGTTATGTTGGTTTGTGTACGCTTCAAAAGCTCAAAAAGTTCTGCACCGATTGAGCTGAAATTTTAGCATGATTATAATCCGCATCAAGGATTGTTTTTATCTATTTTTTGCATCAGTCACACATCTTCTCAACCATTTAATCACAATGTGCCACAGCGAAGCGTGGCAGGGTACAGCTAGTTAATAATAATTTCCGGGAGATTCGTGATATTTGGTTTACCATTCCATTGGACTTTGCATACTTTCAATCGCTTTTAAATATAATTACACTCGATTATTTTAAGCATCGGAATAACATCTTTGTCTAGCAGCTAAATACCAATTTGAAAGATAAATCTATTGAAGGCAGAAATTTAACTATCTCAAAAATGCTTATAATACCATCAAAGCATGGACTGTTAAATATCGCCATCTGTTCTAGGAGCCATTATTTTTATTCCAACAAAGATTCTCGTTCGTTCCGACCGAGATTCAAAGAAAAAACCTTTGTAACAGACAATTAACTGCAGCGACGAGGAATTAATTCCTTCCAGGCCGGGCCTGAACGAGGATCCTTAATATTTCTTTTGTAAGGACCAAAAAAACATAATACTAGATTAAAGCCTGTACAGAGGACACGGTAAGGTAGATATTTGTGTAATTCTCTTTGCGGTCGACGCATTTCGCGCCTTAGAATGGACGCATCAGTATGAAAATAAGGATTATCTCAGTTATTTCCACGCCGGCTAACGTCTAATTTGCGAATGAATTCCTCATTTTGCAGAATATGTTTTACATTAATTTTACGAAGTATTTCTTTAAAATTATAAAGGAAATAAAATGGAAACATAATAATATATTATTACATAATATTTTAAATTGCATCATCTTTATTGTTTTCTAATACCGCATCTAAAGAATAATTTCTTGCAAAAAAGTGATTTACAATTCCGTTTACTCTTTCTACGAACAATGAATTATCTTTACCCTCATCGTCGTAGATCTCTTCATCACACTGTTCATATTTCATTTCAGTCATTTTGAGGGCGTCCTCATATGGGGCCGTTATTATCATCATTGAGACTAGAGCCTCTATCAACCCAAGCACCGAATATTCTTTTAAATGTTTTTGAAAAATGCTCTTTGGGTAAACTTGTTCAACGTCTAAATTACAATGTCTTAAGACAGCTGTTAATGTTCCGTAGTAAATATCGAGGACCTGATCATAGTGCTTCTTGAGGAATTCACCGTCTGTGGACATGTACAAGAAGTAGGCGATGTCGGTGACTGGCGACGCCAGCCGGAGCAGCTGGTAGTCAACAAATATTACTTCCACTGGTTTTGATCCCTGCAAGCAATGAAAATTGATGTAAATCACCGGTTTAGCTAGTCATGTGGGTAATTTTTACATGGATTTGATGTAGACCTAATTACACGACTTTTTGTTTATATGTCTGTTGTTTTATTTATTTGTACTCTAAACATTGAAATCAGTGACTATGCATCACCGCTTGTTACAATATTTGTCAGTTGTTCAGTTTATTTTCAAGTTCTTACCTTAACTTTGTAAAGTATGTTGTTATTCCAGCAGTCACCGTGACAAATAGTGCTGTAAGAATCTGACCGAGTGCATTTGTACAAGACCGTCAGTATATCTGGAGCGAGTCGGGTCAACTTAGCCTTGGCGGCTGCGTCGTGTACTACTTTTACTGACGCTTCGTAATACGAACTCATACTCTTCGGCGCAGGCCCAGGATTACAATACTGCACATCTTCGTGGCACAAACGAGCTACCTCTTCAAATTCTCTCGGATTCGTTTTCGCCAGCACAAAGGACAGCGCATGCAATTTCGCTAAATTTTTCATCACGAGTGAAACGTAATCCATATTCGCCTTGAAAAGTCTATCGCGTAGTTTGTACCCTTCTTCTTTTAATCCCTGCACGGCGATGGTTTCTTTGTCATATTCGTCACAAGCTAAAATGCAGTTTGGAAATTTGATTTTCAATCCTTCGGCGTTTTTAATTTTATTTTGAACTACCAACAGTTTTGGCATGATCTGTTGGTAGAATATGAATTCTCGTTTGTACGATTCTCTGAAGCATGCACGCATTTTTGATTCTGGGTGCCACTTTATCATTAAGTTCTTTTTGATTTTCTGTCCGTCAATAATTCCTTTAAGCTGCACTTTAAACATACCGGTTAGAAAACTGTCGACCTCTTCACATCCTAGCTCAACAACATAGTCAGTGAGTTGCATATTACTTAGTTCAGCAGTTTTAAAGATTACATCAATAAGGTCCTGTTGACAACGTGATATTTTCTTCGGTGGCATTGTTCACTGATTTCACTTTAAATCTATTGTCACAAACACCAATCTCTTGAATTGACTATTGTGATTTCACGTTCAGATGACAACTGACACACTAGTTATCTTACTACCTACACTATCAACAGTTAAACTGTCAAATTTCGGTATCTGTAAGATAAATTACAGGAACTAGATGAACAAAACATCATCTTATTGTATGCTTCCACTGATAATATTGGTATATATTTCAATAAGTATATCTTAGATTTATCAAAGAATGAAAATCCACAATCTGAATCGCATTCCTTCGACATTTGTACTTTTCACTTTGAGTCAGCTCTTGTACAAAATGAGATGAGATTGGTGTTTAGTTGCTTACAGCGTGTTATCAGTGACGCGGAGAGTACAGATGACAGACATTTGGAGCGTTATCAGTGCGGAACAGTCTCAACGAATGGCCGCGAGATAAACTAGTCCCGGCGCACACAATACCTTTTGTAATGCCACTCAATGGCCGTCCTGCCTGCAGAGTCGCCGATGTGTGTGTGCGTCATACAACTGGTTTTATGCATTCAATGTCGTATTGTGCGCTATTGTCGTACTCCTGACCACGTATCTTGGAATACGCACAGTGAAATGTGCATAAAATGGACCGTCCACTTCGTCATTCCGTCTGCAGTGTGAAAATATGGAATAGTTTATCGTATTCCATATCCAATATTCAATCGCCGAAGAGATCGGTCCGTAATCCGGTTTCTTGAAATAATATTGTTGGTTGTAAGTTGTATTGAATAAAAGTACCTTTCGTATCTGTCCTAAAATTTTTGATTGTTGTATATTGTTTACGGCATTCATTGATTAGGGTAGGGCTTTAATAATATTTCCTACTAAATATATACTGTAATAAATGTAAATCAAATCATAAATATGTAAATCAATGTAGTAATTAAGATAACAAGTTATATGAACCAATGAACTACCCAATTTCTTTAAATTACAGTTTATGAGCCTGTAGTAAAGATAGGCAGTGAAAACAAAATTGTTTTAAACGTAAACTCATTTTACATTCCATCCGACACAATTACTCAGACGACAGACGAGACAGGTCATAAAGTTTTTCACCTTAGTAATAAAACAGCAATAAAGTAAGGACGTCAACCCTTCTAATTAAATACCTAAAGCTCAAATTCTGGGCATGCAGACGGCGAGTATAGGTAGCTCGCCGCCCGATCAGAGACTATACACGGGTCGCCGGCGTGTGGAATACGTTCCATGCACGACTCAAAGAGCTGTCAACAATCTGACTGGGCCTCCAAAACAAGGCTAAACGCCTGTATAGACAAAGACGCGAAATTTGTTTGATGGCTCGCATCTAATGTGTACGTTACACAATTAACATAAAGTACATTATGCTTTGTAAAATTTTATTTCAGACATACATTTTTGCCAACGCAAAATGAGCTTTATTCTAAAGCTTAATAGGGCGTATTAAGCAAGTATTAGCTGCTCTTCAATGGCAGGTGTATTGTTTATTTGGTAAATTTTCAGTTGCCAGGAGCCATTTTGAATTATTTAACGATAAAGTCAAACTAACAAGTACATTTAGGCGGCACTAATGATTCTGTTTGACGCCGAATAGTAATTAATGTTGCGATCAAATTGAAAATTGTTTCTATTCATCGCCTCTGTTTCATTTAGGGTGCCTAATATCTGCTGCTCTATCATGTCTTCGTTGTGTAAGTTCTTGAAATATACATATTGATGTGATCTGAATACCTTGACTATAACCTAAACATTAGAGTTAATTCAGACCCAGACATGAAGCTGAGCGCACATTTCAATAGAGTTTTATTTATAACACGAAAAAATGCACATTTCCAGTGTAATAGGGTCGCGTCGCGTCGCGTCGCGTCTAGTTGTGAACTGGCCCTTAATTGTATTGAATTTGGAAGAACATTGCCGCACACTTGTGTAATTGTTTTGGTTGCGTTAGTAAACATTTAATTAATTAACATAAAAACAGCCAGCAACCGCTACCGGTAAGTCATATAAGTAGGTACATTTGGTTTATGTAGGATTCGAACCCATAACACATAACGCAGCAGACTTTCGCTCTGCCACTGAGCTAACAATGTCATCATGATATCAAAGATACATATAATATCAAAAATATGAAACGGATAAGAATCATTTCATTTCATTTTATTTCCGCCGTATCGAACCCGAGACACGCACGCAGCAATCAATCACTCAACCACTGCGCCAATAGTGCCGTCAACTTGTCTTAAGCTTGCTTAAGGTGGCGGTTCGCGCTGGAGACCGCGACCTGAGACCGAGACAGGAGACCGCGACAGGAGACCGCGACAGGAGACCGCGACCGAAGATTGCTACCGTATCTATCTCCTGTCTGTGTCTCGCTCGCGAACTGCCGCTCATACATTGCCTAATGTTAAGTAACAGTCGCGGTCTCCTGTCGCGGTCTCCTGTCGCGGTCTCCTGTCGCGGTCTCCGGTCGCGGTCTCCTGTCTCTGTCGCGATGTGAACCGCCACCTTTAGGCACGAGACGAGACTGAATATTAATTTTGGGCATAACACAAGTTATGCCCAAAATTAATATTCAGTCTCGTTTCAAATATAGTTACTTTGTTTTTGATAGCTGCTTCTGATTGGTGGTCTTAAATTACTATGGGCAAATTCGCGTCATTGTTTTTTTTTTTAATTATAAGTAATTAATAGGTCATTACGCTTGCACACGATTATTAACGATGAATAACACACTTATAAAGTCATGTTCCCCAATGATTTTTCCTTTATTCTTACTCTATGAGATCTAAAGCCCAGATGTTTAATGGCGCAAATTCATTAGTTGTTGCCCTAACAACTAATGACCGCTTGCCGTGGGCGAAAGATTTCTGGAACGCATGAGACGGAGTGGGAAGCGGTCGCCTCCTTCTGCGAAGCAGTCATGCTAAGGAAGGTGGAAGCGGGCCGCGTGAGGCAGAGGACAGCGTCCTCCCTCTACCCCAGCCGCAGTGGTAGACGCCCACGGCGTCTCCGGCCACCGTAGGCGCGGGCATGCGGGCAGCGAGTAATAGGCAACTCGCTGTCCGACCATGGACCATGCCCGGGTCGACGGCGTGTTGTGTTCCACGCGCGCCTCAAAGAGTGTCAGCATAGTGACGGGGCCTGTAGAGGGCCAAAGCCTGCCGGGGTCCCCGGTACGTAAAGGGCTATTGAAGGACACCGTGGATTTTAGTCAGTACAAGTCTGACAGTCCCTCCCGCCCTGGCCTGGGTGGGAGAACTCATTTGATGATTTTACCACGCTAAAAAAAAAGTGCCTCAGGTCCGAAATAAATGATTTTTTATATCATTTACAATTAATCTTAATTAATCAGAAAATATATAGAGTTTTAAACATTCTCGTTGATTTCAGTAAACGTAACATTCAGAAACAATAAATGATCTACATTCTACACTCTGCGACATAATTTGGCGTCGGGGAAACGTGTCTAGACGTGCAGGAAATCAGTTTTCCGTACAAATCGACGCTGACGCCGGTTGCCCGCTTCAATTGACTTACTTTTTTATTTTATTTTGATTGGCAACACTTACGTTTTGAAGTCATGTTACTTGAGCTGATATTTGAAATTAATGTGACTATATTTGTTATGCTTTCTCGCCTAAATCACTACCAATATTGATGGTACAAAGTTGGATTTGACCTTGAATATATCAAAACTTGAAGGGTGAGAAATGGGTGGGTTAAACTTTGTAGAACTATTGTTTATTGATTGAAAATCTGAAACCACGCGAGCAAAGCTGTGAGCAGAAACTAATAAATAATAAAGGCGGCCGCTTGCCGCGTTTATTGTAGGGAACGATCACTATCACCCTCAATAGAATACAATGCCTTTGAAACAGCCAATCGCCTCTCAAAATCATATTACAGGAAGATAGTAAAAGTTTTAAAGAAAAGGGGCGAAATGAAACGTATTACCTCTAGACAAACGCGTTTCAAACACTAATATACGACCAGCCTTTATGGCTCTTATAAATTTTATTCAAAAACTCAAATTTTTCGGCGAAGCGGTGGAAGCACTTCAAAGGAGAAGTAATGAAAGAAAAATGAGGAATGTTTTAATAACTGCCTCTTCGTGTTACAACATTTATCTTTTATGTGTATAGGAACTGTTACGATAACCCTTTTGTGTTGGAGTAAAAAGTCTTAAACCTTTGTCAAATAGACAAGCGAAAGCGAACCGGACCGAATCCGAAGCGATAACGAACCGATACGAGACGTCAAACTGGGTTCAGCGAACCGAGGGGTGGCAGTTGTATTAGCTGGCTTTTTATAAACGACGTCAAACAGAGCAAATACGCCTTCACCACGTCTTCGCATCGGTTCGGTCACGCTATCGGATCGCTTTCGCTTTTCTATGTGACTGGATTCAAAAAATTCCATACATTACAAATAAAAACGCCTCGCTTCTCATTCGCTACGCCTGTCTGTTTGACAAAGGCTTTAGTTATTCCTGAATTTGTTTTTGTATCGATAGCAACTGATAATCAAAAACTTGAAGAGAGAGAATTTCAATTGAGTCCATTTGTGCTGAGCGCAAATATTTGTAATGATGTATTGTTAGTCCAAGCAAAATCGTTACGCGAATCTCTATGATAGCTGTGAGAACGAAAATATCTAATATTTCATAATATCAAAATCCCTTAAAACAGCCCCGTCATACTCATCCCGCAGAGATGAAACCTAAAATATTTTCGCTTGCATTTTTAACAAATAAATCCAAAAGTCGGTTGTAAAAAATGTGAATGCAATTTTCTAACTGGCCGAAATTGGAATACATTTTATGCGGGCAAAACCGGCGAATCAGCTAGATATTTTATAAAACCGTTTTATAAAATATAAATCATTTCAGAGGCAGACCCGTGAGCTGGGGCGTCGAGCAGCGCACTGGTACATCTCCAATGCAATGTGACTTATTTTACATTCAAATCTTTGGGAGGCGCTTTTAAGAGGTTAGTTAATATTTAAACATTTTTACCACAAAAACAGTTTCTCGGCGTGTGTTTTTATAAACAAAGCCTGACGTCTGGAAGTTTCTAGCTGACTATGCAAATGACCTGGTTTTAAGCAAGGAACAGAGTGTATGGTTTCCATGCCGTTGCGTTACTGTGAGCTGTGTACCCCGTGTTAGGGGTGCATTAGGCCGGGCAGAACAGGGGTGCGTATCGATTGGCGACCCCCACCCGCCGCCCTCGACGCTACACAATATTACTCTCTGCACTCCGAAACCCACCCTTTCGTTACATTTGCAACGTTGACTTGGTCACCGAGATCATTGTTTTAAAATATTAAAATATGTTTTATACACTTACACTATATTTGTCTGAGGTAACTCTTCCAAAATGTTAATTAGGAAATTTAAATTGTCAGTTTTAGCACAAAATAAAGTTGCTTTTTTTTTTTTTTTTTTTTTTTATCGTGGTAAAATCATCACATGAGTCCTCCCACCCAGGGCAGAGCGGGAGGGACTGTCAGACTTGTACTGACTAAAATCCACGGTGTCCTTCAATAGCCCTTTACGTACCGGGGTCACGGTAATCCCTAGGTCCCGCGATCCCGGCAGGCTTTGGCCCTCTACAGGCCCCGTCAATATGCTGACACTCTTTGAGGTGCGCGTGGAACACAACGCGCCGTCGACCCGGGCATGGTCCATGGTCGGGCAGCGAGTCGCCCATTACTCGCTGCCCGCATGCCCGCGCCTACGGTGGCCGGAGATCATCTTGCGACGTCCGACGCCGTGGGCGTCTACCACTGCGGCTGGGGTGGAGGGAGGACGCTGTCCTCTCCCTCAGGCGGCCCGCCTCCTCCTTCACGAGCATGACTGCTTCGCAGAAGGAGGCGACCGCTTCCCACTCCGTCTCGCCCCGCAGCATGGCCTCGACCAATGCCGGGCGCGAGAGGTCTCCGCCTATCGCCGTCGTGAGGACACGGCGGTGCTCTGCCCAAGCGGGGCAGTCCTGCACCGTATGCTCCACCGTGTCCTCCGGACGATCCTCGCAGTGGTGACACCCAGGCGTTTCTTCCCTCCCTATCAGACACAGGAACCTCCCGAAACTTCCGTGTCCGGTGAGGACCTGCGTCATGCGGTAGGTCAGGACGCCGTGACGCCTATCCAGCCACTCCTCAAAGAGGGGTCTTACCGCCGCGATTGCGGCGTGCCCGAAATAAAGTTGCTTAGATTAAATTGTGATATTATAATAAAAGACGTCATTATATCTTTTAATAATAGAATTACCACATAAAGCCAAGACAAAGCAGCAACATTTCCAAATTTATAACAATAAAATACAAAATCATAAACCCCTAAATTCATTGTGCGCACAAAAGCGCTTCCCTGTCAGGCGCACGCGTTGAATAGCAACAACCGCGGTGATTGCATGTAGACATCTACCCATCTAGGGGCATCGTATCTAGGGGCATCGAGGGCACTTTTTGATATCACGCAGCTCAAATTGTTTTATCTCGCAGCGGCACAAGAGGGTTAGCTATGACGCTGGTTTACTTTTTTTATTGTCTGTGCATGAATTTCATTTTTTTTTTGGCCTCCTTATGTTAGGAAAGATGATGCGTATTTTATTTTAGGTATGGTGGCCAAAATTCTGTGTGTTTTTTTTTTCATTTTATGTGTTAAGTGTAGCCATGCAAGGGTGCGTCAATCTTAATTTTATTGCATGTGATGCTCATGTTTTGATTAAATGACATTTTGACTGATTGCATTATGCATAACATGCAAAATCATCGTAACTGAGTAAATTTTAAAAATCTCCTCTTCCTCTCGAAATTTTATTAGAATCGTGATCAATCACGATTATAGATCATTTTTGGTGAAGAATAATATAAATTTATTTATTATTTTAATTAAATTAGGTACGCTGCGCCGTTACCTTTTTCTACGGAAAATTTCCGTAATCAATCAAGAATAACGACACCCAAGGGAGGGTGTTAAGAAATCTCCGTGTTTCTAGGATTTTTTAAACAGTGTTATATAATTTTATACGTTAATGTTTTCTTTTAAAAAAAAGGCGGCAGAGGTGTTAAGTAAAAGCATATCTCTAGGGTCCTGAGACTGTCTTCACAGGGTTGGTTTTAATTCAGTCAAATCTGACAGCCTCTCCGCTCCCCCAAGAAAGGAATCATTTGATTATTTTCCAAATTTAAAAATAAAGTTAGTTATAGGGTACTCACATTGTTACCGGCTACAACTAACTGATATTTTATTTTTGTCTTTGTCTAAAAATATTCCAAAGTATAATCTGCTCTATTTAGATAATTATGCTCAGAACAATCAGTAGACCACTGTGGTATATATAAGTTGTTGTATATGCATTTTTCCTTACGTATTTTTGCGCATATCATTTAAATATCGTATGTATGTTACCCGTTCTGCAATGTCTGGCAATAAATAAACAGATACGAGTAAGGCAGGCAAATCAGGTGCGTCAATCAAAGTGAGTAGCGCCGCGGACGTCCAACGAGCGAATCATCGAACGCCCACTGCGAGAGTACGTACAGTACAGACACGACCAACAATCTTATTATTATTTTAAATGCAAAAATTTGGATGTATGGATGGAATTTTGTTACTAGTTCCGTTGTTGTTAACCGTACTTCGCACCAGAAATATATACGACGTAAATTGTATGAAAAATTAAAACACGCCTCGAGTGTACGAACGAGGGAGTAATTTAACCATCAAAATCTATCGTCACAAATACGTGAAAACTCGTGCAAGAGCCTTGAATCTTGATGAAATCTGTCATTTCATTTAAGCCTTTGTCAAACAGACAGGCGTGACGAATACGAAGCGAGGCGTTTTTATTTGTAATGAATGGAATTGTTGGAATCCAGTCACATAGAAAAGCGAAAGCGATCCGATAGCGTGACAGAACCATCGGACTGCCGTCTCGTATCGGTTCGTTATCGCTTCGGACTCGCCTGTCTGTTTGACAAAGGCATTAGAGATGTTTAGCAGTAGTAACAGGTAGTGATTGGTCCTGAATAATTATGCAACCAGCAATACCAAGCGGTATCTTATTACCCAGTACTAATTTGACTATGGAGGTCAGAGTTAACAGTCGGTTCATGCAAAATACTGATATTGCTATATCCTGTTCCACTGGACTGCTGAAAAGGCTCGGCAAATGATGACTAGTATGGCAATAGACGGCGAGAAATGATGATGAAAAATTAAATATTATTACACTTGTAGGCAAGACCACGATGCCGATGGCTTGGTTGGAAGGAGCGTCGAATATATTGAATTCGTAGGTTTTCCAATTCCATTTCCAATCTTTGCAATTTGCGACGCAAGCGTTAATGCTATTAGTGCTGTTAAATGGGAGAAAAGTGATATTTGTCACAAAAGTAATGCTTTAAAATGTTGTACTTGACTGTACGTAGAGTTAACGCACAATTGCGTCAACCGTCCGCCGCTTGTCGGCTTCTAATGAATCAAACGACAACTATATATACTAGTGTTAGGGATAGGTTACACGTGAAATCGAACAAATATATACTGAACAATTATTATTTATTAGCGACCCGCCCTGGCTTCGCGCCGAGGTAATTTGAAAATAAAATATAGTCTGAAACACTCAAGAATAATATGGTTTTTCTACTGGTGAAAGAATTTTCTAAATCGGTTCAGTAGTTCGGGAGATTACTTTTTTCAAAACCTCTTTATAGTATCAGCACAGATTTAAGCTGTAGTCAATCTAGATAAGCTATAGTGAAGAAAGAAAACTAATAAAATTGTGAGATTGATGCCTATGTCTTGGTTTATCTCCTGATAAAAGTCGCTAGTGAAATAAAAAGAAAAAAATACGGACTATACAACATTATTTTTTTTTATGCGAAACCCGATACACCTGTCTAGTATTTTTGTGTAAAGAATCTATGTACAAAATTTTAAAACCGTATCATAAAAAATCACAAGGTTATAAGTTTGTATATTACCTGGTTGTCTGTTCAAAAACATGCTCATTTCGCGGTACACCCGCGTAAACCGCGTCTCCTGTGTTATTCACTTGTGATAATAGCTTGGCAATAGGTACCTAACCGTACGATGATTTTATTGTAATTAACTGGTAATAAAAATGAATTAAAATACTTTTGAAAAAAAATGTAACATGGTGTAAAAATTATTGGAATCGAATCAGTTACTGATTCTGAACAAACTATATTCAGGTTTCGCATATACTAAAAATAATGTTGTATATCGTCTTTGCTACGGGGTAAGCCAGTTTTGGCAAATCTATACTTTATTACACAGTATAAAAGCGTACGTCTATCTGTCTGTCTGTCCGTTTGTCACCAAGCTGTATCTCATGAACCATGATAGAGAGTTAAAATGTTAACAGATATATTTCTGTTGCCGCTATAACAATATATACTATTTTATACAAGTTTTACCTGCACCGATCAGTACCAAACCCACCTTCTTTATGAAATTCATTTACATCTACAGTGTGTTCATAACTTATAACACCGACCAACTTTGAAAACTTTACGGGAACAGGGAACATTTAATAGTGCTTTTAAGAGATGAATCAGCAAGCTATTGATATTTTCTACTACCTTGCGATCTCCCGACAAAGGTTAGACTGAAACCAGCGATACTTTAAGGTATACATTGTGGTCGATACCGATATAGTATGTTTTAAATGTAACCTCTAATTTTTGGGTATGCTGATTTTGAGTCTCTGGCTACATAAAACATTTTGTTAACCACCTAGTCCCAAGCTAAGCAGAGCTTGTGTTATGGGTACTAGACAACTGATAAACATACTTATATATTTCTAAATACATACATATTATAGATAAATTACACCCAGACACAGAACAAATGATCATGCTCATCACACAAACATTTGTCCTGGGTGGGAATCGAACCCACGACCTCCGGCATAGCAGTCAGGGTCACTAACCACTAGACCAACAGACCTGTCAATTTTTTTTCAACATTATAATGCATGTGAGTGAATTTTTTATATTTCCGATTGGTTAGCTCTTTACAAACTAGACTAAAAGTAATAAGAGGTCACAGAGACAAAGTCAACCCAGAAGAAGCCTGTTCCCTCTAACTTTGAAGAGATTCGGTCTGAATACGTTCGGAAACACAAACGCAAGTAGTGAGTTCCACACATTCTGTTACAAACGCGACGTCACAGTTTGCGGTCGCCGTTTAAATGTGGTCTGACTCGTAACAGTGGCAGCGCAGGCGACGCATTCAACATCACTCAGCATTTGTAACACTCCATCCTGCTTTGTACGAGTATACGATAAGTGAGATAGGTATGCCTTCTCTATGTTGTTCTAAATTAATGTCGCTTTTCAAAAGGTTTTTAGAAAGAACAATTTTAAACTTGCGTTATGGATAAGTAGTCTGGAGTTGTATATTTATATTTATGTGTCGTTTTGCTCGTCAGTACGTGTGAATGCGCCATTTGTCTAAATTACGCAACAGCTTTTCTTAAGATTTATCACTATTTTTCGAGTAAGTATAATATTGAACTAACATGGGTCAATATTACTTAGAAAGTCAGAACCATCCGTAAGTCTGGATACTGGTTTTGAATTTTTATTATATTGATGATTTTACCACGTAAAAAAAATGTAAACAGATTGTATACTTATAAAGACTTTCAGTATAAGTATATAGTAGTTGGGATAGGAGGAATTCTTAGGTATACACCTGTTTTTACTGCCTCGTTAAACTATTTATTATAGGGGTCGTGAGAGCGTCTACTTAACGTGAGGGTTTAATTTCGATTACCATATCAAAAAGTGTTGTTCGATTTTTTTAATACACCCGACTGTAACGTTACAAAACACCATTTCATTAAGGTTTTCCTTCTTCCGTCACAACAAAATAAAATATTTAAGTATTTCCATTTATTTTACATCCATCGGTTGCGGTAGCCCTGCTCGGTGAGGTATGTCACGTCAGAACGTCACCGATGCGGTCGCAACTTGATACAAAATGTGGTGTGTCATCCATCGCGTGTGAAACGTTGCAGGATTCGATCGTAATGTATTGTCAGCGAACAATGTATGACTTTATTGGCGAATCGTCGTTGTGGAGACTTTATTTATTGTGCCACAGTAAAAGGACGCAGCGTCTACTGCTTCGTTTATATTTTATTGTAGGAATC
This sequence comes from Agrotis puta, assembly GCA_943136025.2. Taxonomy (NCBI): domain Eukaryota; kingdom Metazoa; phylum Arthropoda; class Insecta; order Lepidoptera; family Noctuidae; genus Agrotis; species Agrotis puta. The sequence goes on from OW964178.2 coordinate 10,956,019, forward strand.
AACGTGATAAATTTTAACAATAAAAAGCAGGTGATTTCGAAACTCGGTAACAAGAACTACTAAAAATGTTTAATATCGTATAAAAAAAAATGTAAACGTACTCTTGTAATACTTAATTATGATCATCATCGACTGGTTGGTTCTCACTTTTACCTACGAATAAATGCGTCAACAAACGATCGCGCAGATAAAACACAAAGAAAATGTTCTGCTAAAAATAAAAGAAGAGGCTCTGCATACACAGATACCTTTCAAAGAGACGCGATATAACAACATACCGTTAACAAGATCCTTTTTAAACAGGTGTATCGGTAATTACTTTCCTCGTTCCCCGACAGAAACCTTTGTTTTCTTTTCTATCTCCCTTTTCTTCCATCTCTCCAGCAACATTATTCAAAACGGTTTTAAATGTTAAAACAATAAATTTCACAATTTTATTCGCCATTTATCAAAGGATTCGATTTCGAACCCTCCTATTTATGTAAAAGATAACATTCCGAACAAATTAGCAGACTAATTAACCGTCTGAATTTCATGTTATCGAGTATTTCTCAAGTAAATCCTGCGCAGAGATGCTTACCGCCCCTATAATTATCACTACACAATTTGTTAAATACAAGCAAGTGGTTCCTCTAATTTAGGACTAAATTATACGAAACCAATTTGGCAACTTCAATATAAATTGCCTGTGATCACTCACTCGGATGTGCTGTAATTGGCAATATTGTTATTGAGTGCCAGCACTTCACCGCGAAACGTATTTTGTATATTGTTGATTTTAATTTGAATGCCCCAAACGGCCTACTCGTGAAGACGATATGAAAATCGAGTGCCTACTTAATTTAATATTCACATTCCCGTTTCCATTAAATGGGACAAATAAAGTATGTAAATACTGAACCGTTTGAAGATCAAGACAAGCATTTTCAAACATTCCTTATGTGTCACGTATCGTATCTTTTGAATGCATATATGTATAGCGGAAGACCCGTCTTCCTCTCGCACAATATACCAATTACGAAATTCCGTCCGAAAAAATTGTTTCCACAAAATTTACAATGGCGAGTGCACCGCTTGCCGCGGCACGTCTGCGGAACAAATAAAAAGTTCGCCCTTCCGACGAAACGCGACGAAATGTATTATGGAACCTTTTCCACGTCGATAAGTAAACGTTACCCTTGTCCCTACGAGTTATGGACCCTCAACAGAAGGGTACATAAGCGTATTTTTCCTGAGGCTCTTCAATTCCTACTCTCCTCTGTAGACGGATTACAGCCAGCGGTCGAGTGACAGAGCTAGCAACTTTAAGAGGCTATTAGGATAATAGGATTGAATCACATTGTATCATCGCTGGATTATCTATCTTTCTGATTGGAGGTTCCCACGAAACTATCAACAGGTAGCGGCAAGTTGTCCTCGCCTAAGTAATTGCTTGTCGATATTGGGCGCACAGAGCTGACCTATTTGGGACAATTACTACAGGCGACCTGGCAATAACTGTACATATACCTAACCTAAACACTGCAATTTCAGATTCAACCCGAGAGAAATTGTACTAGAACCACTTTTCCTCAGTACATTGATCTGCTTTGATTTATTTAGGTAAACATTCACGTAACACGGGAACGTACCAGGGGCGCATAATTGAAAAGGCAGAGTGTCGCGTCTAAGCATTCGTCCGTCTGTTTGCTAGGCCTCCCCTCGGGCGCCCGGAAATATCGATTGTACCTGTTGTGCTCTCAAACCGAAAAGCACCCCCTGCCTTCCTCGTCCGTGTCCAAATAATTGAAATTATTATTTAATTGAAAAAGGACGAGCTTTGTGGGTTTTGAATTGTGTGCCAAAAACGATGGAAGTAATACTTTTTGTGTCTCATCTATACTGTTTATATAACTGAGAGTTTTTCTATTGATATCGACAAAGATGTTATGTTTTCCAGCGAATGAAAGATGTTCGAAAAATAACATAAAATTATTCTATTTCAACGTTATTATAATATTCTTTTTCTTCGTAATGGTATATTTTTCCAATAATTATTCTATTGATAACAGCTACTTCGTTCCGAACTTAGTAATATTAAACATCACTTATCCAACCAACAATGTAATAACTTCCTACAAGTAATTTGCCACAATATGCAACAGACGTTCCCTCTTTCGTCCCACTTTACTTATCAAATAAACGGATGCATATTCCGGAACAGATGAATCTTTGAATCCGTTTAAAACGTTTGTAATGTCCACCAAGGGATAAAAGTTTTTCAATTTCCATTTAAATCTCAAGTTGCCGACTTTTACTCGCCAAAATATTGTTCAAAATCTTTATTGTGTAATAAGTCTTTCTTTTGTTTAAGTGCTTGTTTTTTTTTTTAAATTTGGCCTTCGCTACGTTCGAGAATTTATTCGAAAATTCTCGTCGTAGGTACTATGTGTTTAACTTTTTTGTTACATTCCATATTGGTTTCACGTTGTTTTAATAAATGTATATTAATAAATTCCTTGAGAACGTTAATTAAGTGTAACAAGAAAACGAATTTCTTTGTCCTCTGATTTGTAACTTAATTTTGATTTTATTGTTATTTTATGTTTCAACATTGCTTGAAAGTATTTTCATTTCATCACTTTGGGTTATAAAAGGTTGTGATTGTGCCTATGTTGGGGTCACTGTGTCAATAAAATGTCCCTACTGCGTTTATCTAAGGGTTATATAGAAACTTTTATGGTCTTCCTCCAACATTTAGAGACCTTTTACTCAAACGTTCAGCCCAAGGCTTAAATGAGACCCATAAGATTTATTTTCAAGGTTTTACTGTAAGTTTCATCCGTATTCTAAGATACCACATCTACACTTGGTAAATAAACTTAAGTAAGTAATCAATGAATTAACACAAAAACTTTTACTTAACAAAATTAGCAGCTTGTGGCAAAACATTACAGCTTTCAACGCAATGCCAAATAAAAACTACTACAAGTATTTAAACCAGTCATTTTTCAACTTGTACTAATTAATCACAACCCCAAAAACGAATAACTACCAACAGATCAAACATTGGCAATATCTTAATGCTCTAAATCGGGAATGTTCTTCGCCAAGTCTGCCACCCGGCGGTGCTCTTCGACCTACTCCCAGGAGTGCTCTGAGCAGTAAAGTGTCTCTTGATTCGAACCTCCTCGACTCGTAAAAGTCTGCTCCGTTCAGAAATACCCAAGGAAAATATAAGACTACCTAGCTGAATGGAAATACTCGGTTTTATTGACTGAGTGTTAAGTAGGGAGGTTGTCGCGTGGGGTGTAATTTTATAATTACGAACCAATTAATAAAATAGCAGGTTACCAAATACAAGTTACAAAAAAATTATATGTACAGATTTTTACCAACCTACATTTTGTCGAAATTCAGTAGGATAGTGTCTTGAAATCTACATTAATAAATGGTATTTATTCAATTTGAATCACATTTACCTAATAAATTGTACGAGCAAATCATATCTCACACCTGCCTACTAGTAAAAAGCTTACTTGACGTGATCTATTGGTTTTCCAACCATTCAATCTACAACTGTGGTCTATGAATCGTTCCCAAATTTTATCTTATGACGCGCCTGCCATGTGCACAAAGGCTAATACGCCAGCGGAACAACCCCCTATTTGCCGAGCGTGTCACCCCGTGACAACGCACCCCATCTACACACCGCCTTACTTTCAACCCATCGGCTATATGGTAATGCATTACGGCTTTTTACTCCGACTTATTGCATAATGCATACCATTGAAATTGAAACCTTATCTCGAAGTTTCAAAGTTTAAAGTCAGATGTGGGGGGTTAAGGAAATATAAGGCCACAGTAATAACATTAGTGTTGTGATTTAGTTGAAACTGAGAGCGGGTTTAAGGTCATGTCTAGGTTAATAAAGTTCATAGTGAGATGAAGACGTTGTTGTTATGTGGCGTAGGGTATAATATTGATGCGCGAGAAATAGGATGATATCGAAAATAATTCATTTAATTATAACTAAAACAAAAAATACTGATGTTACTCAAGAAGCCGCTAAGATGAAGTGGTTCAAGTCTGGTGGACCAAAATAACCACTGTGTGAAGTCCTTGTAGACGGCAGAACGAGCTCGACAAAACATACTACAAGCAGTCTACATAATCCTGAAATGACAGAACTAGAAGTCATTGCGAGAAGCCTTTATCAGACTAAAAGTAAGAAATTATAGGGAACTTGAGACAACCCTATGACGTCATCAAACAAAATATAATTGTCAACAACAATAAGTAAGGATTCTTGCACAACAACAAATATTACTTGCATAAACTTTGAGAAAAGGCAATAGTCTTAATAAGATTCTCTTACGAAAAGCTTCTATTAGGCAATAAATCTACAACTTCGCTGCTTAATACTCATGAAAATGGAACATAAATATCGAAATGAAGATAACAAAAACAAGTTCTACGTATTGTGAAAAATAAGATCTAAAAATCTGGCTGTGTCTCCGACCCCAAGAAAGTTAGGAAAAAGACTAGATCATTTGTAATCCATTAGATTTACATTCTAATTATTCCTTAAGATACTAGGCTGTCATCGTGGTTGTGTGTCCATAATCAAATAAATATATTTCTATTCTATTCTACATCTATTCTTCTGTTCTTATTATCGTGTAAGGCTTAAAATTGATATGTATCAATGGTATGTTAGCGTTTCGATGATTTTGATACTTTTTATTACAGACTGATCCGTTGATGTACTCAAAATTTGTCGCAATTTAGCATTTCATGTTTTGCAGTTGTGGTTTTTAATTACAAAGTAACTATTGGATGCCTTCGCTGGCAAATGCGATTATGTATCAGTATTAATATTTTGTTACGCCAGAACTTCACCACTTCTACAGAATCAACAGTGATATAGCAAAGGTCACTTTGTCTAAATGTCTTTAAGCTAAGATGGCACGATAATGTAGTACTGTTATTTCAAGATAAAAATAGTTACTCTGAGATTCTTTAGTTTCGATGTTTTACATAGGGGAGAAATCTAAGTCTCAAAACAATCAATCTAATAATTTTACCGTATGATAGTCACTAGATTGTATAGAGAGAGAAAATACAATCAAAGTCAACATTCGCATGAAAAACGCTAGATCAAAGGGAACTATTTGATTTTGACTATTCGCAGAACCAGTATTCAAAACACACATGGGCAAGTAAATACAAATGTACGTTAATATACGAATGTACGTCGATATACGAATGTACGTACACCGATATACGAATATTCGTTCAATACATCAAATAACACAATTGTCGAGCTATGTTTCCTAAAACGTGCACGTTCGACTACCGAACACAATCGAAAGCAAACAAACACAAAACGTTTTAATTAAGTACAAAATAAAAACATTTTTCAATTCAGTTTGTTCAAATATTGGTAAAACCATTGCATTTATAAATATTCACGGGAACACGGAGCGGTTTTCAATTATTTTCGTGATAACAATTTTATTTTGTGTACTCATTTATTTTTAGTTAAGTTATTTATATCAATCAATAGAGAGACGGCTGGGTGGTGAGATGATTAATGCTTTGGTTTTGATAGTACAGTCGGCGCCTATTATTATATGACCCATCTTGTACAGCAGAATGATGTTAAAGTGGGTCAAGTAATGCTGGCCACCGACTGTACTATCCCAAAAAACAAAAACCAAATTCCACGTGGAGCCGCGGGCATAAACGCGGGCATATGGATAGTAGAAAAAAAACATTGTTTAAATTTTCAGAACGTATAGCTGCGCCAATTTTATATGGTTACAGATTCACCGCCGCACTGACAAAGGTTTATTAGTGTAAATGATCCATTAAGCTGTCAGTTATGGGTCAATGTAAATGACTCTTTAACTCTAACTGCTATCGGTAAATATTGTCATTTATTGAGTAGCATGCACAAAAACAGATTTATGTTTTATTGAAAATTGTCTCTTTTACTCCTATAAATTGCACGCCTACAATAAGCTCAGTTTTTTTTTGTTTATTCATAAGATAATCACGCATTAAATATATACATAATTGTACATGTTAATACGATGTTAAATATCATAAGACGCCTAAGTGGGTGTATATGACATACTCGTACACCCACTTCGAGATTATACATACATCCTCTCACATTAAATGTATATAAGTACATGGTAAGTGATCCCAAAATAACTGTCGGTAAAGCTGTCAAATATATATCGAGAGGACACCAATCTTAGCATTTATTACCGTTATCAACATTTTTACGGGCGACCCCATTCTGACACTAATGGATTCCTCCTCATATTATGTCTCGAACACAATAACAGCAAGAAAATGAACTTGTTATATCTTGGAAAATACGAAATAATATATAGGTATTCTATATTTTGTATAAAGGACTTGTATATTGAAATACCTACTCTTTTTGAATTAATGAGTTCTTGGTAGGAATGGATAAGTTTAGTAAATTAATATAAAACGAATATCTACTAAGTAATTCGTAGATTTCTCGTATCTTTCTTTTTGTTTTCTTAATAAACGGAATACACGATTTTTTTTGTAGTTACCAAGAATTTTCTTTAACAAGGTTTTCGTGAAAAGTATACAAGAAAATTATTTTGTCTTAATTAATCCCAGATTTTAATCATATATTTCTAAAACAACTTACAATAAATTAAAAGTCTTTTTGGTTGTCTAAATAAGAGTTACAATAAAAAATTAATAAAAGTTTCCACTTAACGATCTATTCATACTTTGTTATGTTTACTATTGCAAGAGTTAATTAATACATAGTTGACTCTTTTTGTAACCAGTACGCGTAGCATGAAACCGTAGAAACGGGTTCTGTTGTCGGAAGTATAGATAAAATGACAGAATAGAGAAAAATTTTGTCGTCATAAGCATAACTTTGTTTAAAATTTAGAAAAAATGGAAAAATACAAACAAAAAAAAATGTTGAATTGTCAAAAACATGTTGGCTATTCTTGGTAGAAAAGTGATAAACTGGTCAAGCTACGCGTTCTATAATAGATATCTAAAATCATTATTTAATCACTCGATACAACCAAAACTTTTTTGAATGTATTCTTTTATAGGAAATGTCTTACTATTTCAAGATACTAGAGATAAAAATAAATTTATTGGAGGAAAAAAACTCTAAGGATAACATTAAGAAACTATCGGTCATCATACCACGCCCATAAACCCTCTATATTTCATTTAGAACCCTATTACACAAAATAATATATTTTATCTTATTTTATGAAAGCCAGATCGTTAAGCAACTAGACAAAGAAATTTAGTATCACAGCTTGGCATTGAATAAATATCATAAGTCCATTTCACATTGGAGTAATTCATTACAGATATCGTTTACGACCTTCATCTGCCAAATGTCACCTGAAAATTACAAAGGTCATAAAAAGTTTTTTTTTTTTACTTGGTAAAATCATCATATGAGTCCGCCCACACAGGGCAGAGCAGGAGGGACTGTCAGACTCGTACTGACTAAAATCCACGGTGTCCCGCGACCCCAGCAGGCTTTGGCCCTTTAGGGGGGGCCGGCATTATGCTGACACTCTTTGAGGCGCGCGTGCAGGCTTGGTCCATGTTCAGACAGCAAGTTGCCCATTACTCGCTGCCCGCATGCCCGCGCCTACGGTGGCCGGAGATCGTCTAACGACGTCCGTCGCCGTGGGCGTCTACCACTAGGTCATAATAAGTTTGCGTAAATTAATTTCCAAAACACGACCTTCGCGGCTATTAATACTCGTATTAGTTATCGTTATTTCATATGTTTATTTAAGAGCGTGTATGACGTCACAATACGGTGTCATCATAACTTCATCCTTATCGTGGTCGCAATAACAATACGTTTTCAAACGTGTTTACTTCGTCTATAACAATGTTTTCTATGACCAGATGATGAAAGGAGTATGTAAGCATAGTAGCAGGTGGCATTCTAAAATTTTTGCATACCCGCAGGGGAACAAGGCGCGAATTAATGTACAGATGCCAGCACACCAACCTACCTCAATCTGTCATATTTCTTTTATACATTTTCAACCTTATCACAAAATAGTGGAAGGTTAATGTTCGATTGGTAAAACTTGACAGATTGAGGTAGGTTGATATGCTGGCATCTGTATCTGTAACAAAATTTACAATACAATCCCTTTTAAGGAAAAAATGTGAGCATTCACGTTTCATTCCAATCGTTTAGTCAAGTAGCTGTTACAACATTTTCCACCTTAAAAACCCCATTTCGAAAAAACTTTTCGGTCTTATTATTTATTTCCACAAATATTACAAATTGAATATTCACAAATTAGACTAAATTAAAACTATTATTATTTGTTCTCAACTTCCCGCATAATATGTACCAAAGAAACTATGAAGCCTAGACGAGCAAGCAATACAATGTAACCCGAGTCTCCGGGCTAGTAGGACGGAAGCTGCATTCGGGTTACACTGTAATGTGCACTCTACCTAACGACTTGTACTCTCGACAACAGATGTACAAATGTACTTTAAACTATTTTAAAAGTACAACAGTCTAGTAGTTATGTTTTTGTCCCAAATATTTAATGAATTGACTATTTAAGTTCGACTGACAATTTTTTTCTTTTTTTTTATATAAAACGTCGACCCAGATTAGGAATATCTCCTGTATCGTGGTTGCATTTATAAACATAGCAACACACATACACAAACACCTAGAAACGGCACAACTACTTGCAAATCATACAAATATTTGATCGCGGGGATCGAACCCGCGAAACGCTTTGCAACAGTCGATTGCTCAGCCATTGCGTCAACCGAATGATGTACTCGTGAAATGATGAAATGCTTAAACATCTCTTTTAATTGGTCATTATGCTTATGCCTAGGACATAGAAATCCTTTATTATGCTTATGGTTATGTTATTATCGTCATCCAAGTAATATCTTCTTACAGTAGGTACTCATGTAATAAGATATTACTTAGGAGGGTAGTCAACTACCTAACGACGCCTGTATAGACTGTTCTAAACTTTACAGACTAATAAATAAGTCTGCAAAATATTTTTTGAAACAAAACAAGTTTGTTCCAACAATATCTGAATCTTCCCTGATTATAATTGCAATAATACGAGTACTTACAATACTGGTCTTACCTACTTTATACGAAAAGACAATGGGCCACCTAAACCTTGGGGTATTATAGACCAGAGCGAACGGGTTCCTTTTACAGCAAGTGTACTTCACCGTCTACCACATATTTGCTTACTATCAGACGAGATAAAAATAAAAATCCCTAGGGCCTTGAAACATGGGCAGCGAGTAATGGGCAACTCGCTGTCCTTCCATGGACCATGCCCGGGTCGACGGCGCGTTGTGTTCCACGCGCGCCTCAAAGAGTGTCAGCAGAGTGACGGGCCCCCCCTCTAGAGGGCCAAAGCCTGTCGGGGTCGCGGGACTGTACGAATTACCGTGACCCCGGAACGTAAAGGGCTATTGAAGGACACCGTGGATTTTAGTCAGTCGAGTCTCACAGTCCCTCCCGCTCCGCCCTGAGTGGGAGGACACATTTGATGATTTTACCACGTAAAAAAAAGCCTTGAAACATGAGAGGACCAAATCAGATGCCATATATTTTCCGCGTCCATGTTAATTAAAAGCTACCTGTTTCCTAACTAATATTTTTAATGAGTTCGTTTGTTTGTTAAGTTTCCACGCCAAAATCACTCAAAAGATTTGATTAATTTTGGTAGAGAGACTAATTTTACCCTGGAGACTAATATTCGCCATTTTTTTGCAAAACCCTTGAAGATTGAAGGGGGAAAAGTGGGAATCCGAGCAAAACCATGGTCAAACGCTTGTTTAAAATATTGTCTTGTAAAAGAGAAAGGGAAGGCTTTTGCCCAGCAGTGGGTTATAAAATAAACTTTTTTTATACTATGCCCAACTGCTACAACAGTAATAACGAGTGATATTTGAAGATACCTGCCTAAAGGGATAAAATAAAACATTGAATTTTCAAGTTTTTATTAATTTCACCTGTTCCGCTGTCTGTAATCAAATCTTGCTAGTTAAATTTGATCCACTTCCCGGTTTTCGACTGAACTGAAATTTTGCACGGATATGAATATCGCGTGACGATGTTATGATAACATGGAGCTGATCTGATGATGGAGCTGGAAGGTGGCCATAGGAACTTTGTAATGAAACACCGCAAACCCATCGAGTTTAGACTCGTTTGATTCGCCTTGACGAGTACTTTGTCTAACGTAAGTTTGTTTTTTTAACAATAAAAGCTTGTTTTTAAAACGCTCACAGCTAGTAAAGTCATAAAATCGTTAAAGAAACAACAAGCCTGTTGCTTTACTACAGCAGACAATGAAGCCTTCCTCTCGGGGCCACTAGGGCGTGCCTAGTACTAGGGCAGCTCCGTAATGTGCACTCTGCCTAACGACTTGCATTCACGTGCCAACGTCTATATACGTCAAGCGACAACTTAGTACAACGTAGTTATGACAGATGAAAACATAATTATACCGAGTAAAGAGTATCTAATACTGGCTGGAAGTGAAAAAAAAAACCTTTTCGAATTTGAATTGAACTGAGAGTTCTGTTTTGGTTCTAAAATAAAAATTAATAATAGTTCTTTATGGTTCTTTTGTCTAAAGAAAATGTATTGAAAAAAATAGATAGCGGAGTTAGTTCTGACCGCATAAATTGACTGAGCATTCCATAACCAACTGTAAATAAAATTGTGAGAAAGACAGTGATTACGTCGCCAGTATTGGCCGCATATTGACTGGCCTGTTGGTCTAGTGGTTAGTGACCCTGACTGCTATGCCGGAGGTCGTGGGTTCGATTCCCACCCAGGACAAATGTTTGTGTGATGAGCACGATCATTTGTTCTGTGTCTGGATGTAATTTATCTATAATATGTATGTATTTAGAAATATATAAGTATGTTTATCAGTTGTCTAGTACCCATAACACAAGCTCTGCTTAGCTTGGGACTAGATGGCGTTGTGTGATAGTTGTGGAATATTTATAAAAAAAAAAAAAAAAAAAATATAATCGCTCTTTCTCTTTCTAGAGAGTAGTCTATTTCATGCAGGTATTGCTCATTTAATTCTCTGTGTCTATGGTTTTGACTATGGCTACGTTCCAGTTCCAAATTAGACCCATGCAGTACTTACATAAGGCAGATAACTTTATATTTTAACGAGTAATTCTGACTGAAAACAAAAAAAGCTTGTAAAAAGAAAAAAATATATGAATTTGTATTATCCGTGAGTTCTGTTTTGTTTTCAAATTACAATTAAGTAATCTATAGCTTAGGAGGTTTTATAATTTAGCATACAAAGAGAAGGTTTCATAAACATTTTGAATTTTAAGTTTAATCCCCAATTCGCATATTACTTTATGCATATTACCTACTAGCTATTTCCCGCGACTTTACAAACGTCAAAGTTGAAAATTATGCAACATAAAACTATTACGGTAATAAAATTACCTATGATTGTTTATTCTAACTAAAACTCATGTTAAATAGACATAAGAAGATACGGAACTGTCTTAAAAGGGAGACGTGCCCCAGCAACCTCTAGGTTAACCGAAGGAACATGGTGGAATTTTAGGCAATAATAGAAGCTAACAGCTCCGCTCCACCCAGGGTGGAAGGACTTATTTGATGGGGTCACGGGACTGTCTCCTCAGGTACCTACATGGTTAGCCTGGAAGGTAAAAGGCTATTGAAGGAACACCGTGGATTTTAGTCAGTACGATCCTGATAGTCCCTCCCGTTCCACCCTGGGTGGGAGAACTCATTTGATGATTTTACCACGAAAAAAAAAATCACTTGTTTGATGATTTTATCACCCCAAAAAAGGCAACCTGCAGGCCAAGGGTCGTTTTTTTTTATTAACGTTGCCCCAAACTAGGAATTTCTCCTGGATCGTGGGTGCGTTTACAAATATAATTATATACTCACATACACAAACGCCCAGACCCGGAACAACTACTTGTAGATCATACAAATATTTGCTCCGTGCGGCAATCAAACCCGCGACACGCAGCGCAGCAGTCCAATCGCTCATTTTATAAAACCATTTATTTAAGTGAGACATGTGCAATAGTCACTGTAAGAAAAATATCTATGTTAACCTGCCCCACCTTCTTTGAACAGAAAACCTGTGTTTTAATCTTTTTAGTTCGGGTTTTTCTCTTGATGCGTTTGCAATACGCCAGCTCTTTACTAAAAAGAAATGTAATTAAATACCGTGTAAAGTATGTACCACGTAAACTGTACATAACCAATTTACCTTGGTCTCGCTTTATAATAATATGCAATTTTACCATTGTTTTTTTTTGGATCTTTAACCAAACCAAATTCAATTTAATCGTGATGCACTTTCAAGAGCCCAAATGAAATGTCGATAACTCAAAACAAATAATTAAAATAGTTAAAATAGAATTTTAAAATTGTTTGAAAATGTCAATGACCATGTCAGTGTAAAAACTTACAATAATGTGAGTTTAAATGTTTGTAAACGTACCTTTGTTAGGAGAAATTCCTAGTGTGGCAACATTTTATACAGGTAAACAAAACATAGTATTTACCCATTGACAGGCCTGTTGGTCTAGTGGTTAGTGACCCTGACTGCTATGCCGGAGGTCGTGGGTTCGATTCCCACCCAGGTCAAATGTTTGTGTGATGAGCACGATCATTTGTTCTGTGTCTGGGTGTAATTTATCTATATTATGTATGTATTTAGATATATATAAGTATGTTTATCAGTTGTCTAGTACCCATAACACAAGCTTTGCTTAGCTTGGGACTAGATGGCGTTGTGTGATAGTCGTGGAATATTAATTTATTTATTTATTTATTTATTGGGGTATGAATGTTGATAAAAAGAGAGGCTGGAAAAAAACAAAAAAAAAGTGGAAGAAAAAACAAAAGATGGCTGAATAGTGTGAGAAATGATATGAATGTAAAAGGAGTAAATGATGCTTTGACGTCTGTCAGGGGAGAATGGAAGAAGATAACTCCATGTAAAGAAAAAAAGAACGATGATGACACATATTAGCAAAGCTTTCTTTAGAACGTTTGATCTATCTCCGAAATAATTTACGTAAGATAAGCAGTCTCACTGATTTACCTATTCACTTTGTTGCGAAAAATGTTTCTTGAACGTAGCTCAGTTAAGAAATTGATACCCACAATTTTTCTTCAGGTTTGTGGTATTAGAGAATTCAGGAGTAAAGTAAGGCGAGGTGTATAGCCGTAACAATAATTCACTGAATGAAATATTGCCAACACCCGCCGCGGTACATTCCGGCTTTTCCATCAGAATTCTGAATATGCTTAATGTTAGTAGATGTCCAGTTATTTATGAGCTAGTAAAAGCATAATGTCGTTACTTACTCATACATAATGGTGCAGGAAATAGGATTTTTGGAGGTATTATGGGCCTAGACCACGCGTATTATTTTAAGTGATAGTTTCATTACTGAAGATGTAACCAACCTTATGAAGTAGTTTGATGGTACAGCTGGTAAATGTTATTGTAAAGCTTTATATCAAACTATTTCTATTTTCTATGCCTTTTAATCTTCAAATCACGCATTCGAAGAGACCTCTACGCTATTACATACGATATTATGGACACAACGTAGTTTTAGTCAACGAAAGTGATATAGTAAACCAACACAATGAAAAAGAAGAATAATTTACAGTCTTCTCGTATCAGTAACTTATTTTTAAACTTTACACTAATTATTATCGTTATACTAAAACCATCTTATAGAGCTATGTACTCGTACAGAATATTTCACTACAAAGTGAAGACGGTATAGTATATAAAGGTGTCTTGAAGTAGCATGCAAATGTGACGTCATGTAGATCGACCGCTGATGCATGGCCTGGGCAACCTCGCCGGGAACATTTCCTTTATAGCAGTACATACCTACTTTATATAAGACATTGAACTGTAGAACAAGAGGTCGAGAGATTGAACCTTTATCTATTGCACGTAAGTTAACTGAAGCGTGTTATCTAAGTTAGATAACGTTCTGTTAAGATAGATTCAAGTTGGATAGATTTATTTAGAAAGCCTGATAAGTAGGTATTATGCTATCTAACTGATTTCGGCAGTATTCCATTGTTTTTAGGGTAGGTAATTGCTTGTTGAGCCTTGATACAGCTTAATAGTCCGTTTTATTAAACTAATCTTGCACACAAGTATGAAGTCACACTTCCATCCAAGTTACTTGAATTGGAAACATATTTTCGAAAGTGTGCACATTGTATGTAGGTTTTACTTGCACGGTTCCCAATTGAGTAGGTTGACAGTTACTTGAAACAAAATGTACAAGTTCAAACTACTTATTTGTAACTTTTAGCTTGTGTGCAGGTTTGTACAAGTTGCAAGCTGTATACAAGTAACTTGTAAACGCGCCTTTAAGGCCGTTTACAGAAAGAAAGCTGGAAACTTATAAGCGCTTGACAGCGCTGGTGATTTGCGCAGGGAAATAAAGGAAAGCGCGCCGATAAGCACTGAACGTGCCGACAAGTTCCGACAAGCTTCAACACGCGCTGGTCAGCGCTGGGCGCTGCCATTTAAAATTAATAAACAACTTGCTGGGTCTGTTTCAATCTGCTTCCTTTCTGTAGAACGGACCAGCGCTGTCAGGCGGCGGTAAGCGCTTATAAGTTTCCAGCTTTCTTTCTGTATACGGCCTAAGGCATCGCAGCAGAGAAGTTAGTGACCTGAACAAAATCGAAACCCAATGGAGCACAACGGCCCTATGTTCAGAAAACTGCGAGGCATAGTAACGTGTGTCATCTTACTCCTTTCAGCAGGAAGATGACACACATTAACAGTCATAATTTACTAGAGATCATAGGTAAACTGCTCAATCATATGGTCTCGTATGATACGCATATCAATCTTTGACAGGTAGTTCCGACACAATGCGAACATGTCAGAACATCATTAATAATGTTGTAGCTGATTGTCTGGGTAAGAGGAATAGACATCACTACGTTTTCAAAAATCAGTAGTCTAGATATTTTTATAAGAAAAGTCTGAACTTAATTAATAGGCTATCTTTTCATGCAATTATACTATCTTTGTTTACAGTTTTAAGGTGCTTTTTCAAACTTCTTTTATCGAAAATTAATATCAATTAGGGGCGAGACAAAACTGTCATTAGACATTGATTTATGGTCGGTGTTTCCATTCAGAAAACAACAAAATAATTCAATATAATAAGGCGAGAAAATAATGAACATCTTTTAGATAAAAGATTATCTTTATTAACAAAATCACGAGCACTAGCGGATCGGAAAATGACAAAGGCGAAATGCTCATGCTTATGTAGAGATTGTAAAGATGATAATTTGGAATATTTGTTGTCAATTAATCAGTAAACAAGTAATATATTGGTGAAAATTGTACTGTTTTTGTAAGCAGTTCTTATATGAAAGTACAGCTTTTTTATCGTGGCCAAATTATTAAATGAGTCCTCCCAGGTCCTCCTGAAGTGCGGGACAGGAGGGATTGTTAGACTCGTAGTGACTAAAATCCACGGTGTTCCTTCAAAAGTCCTTTACGTTCCAGGGTCACGGTTGCCTGATAAGAAAGTCTCGCGACATGAACGTACAGCTCAATTATTATTTTGTCATGCGGGGGTTTTTATTGCAAACCTATAAAACGATGTTATCAAAACCTATAAAGAGGCAGCATATAATGAATAAAAAGCATATTACACTCGTATATATCTTCTTCTATCTTATCTTCTATCAATCTTGATGGGAAGAGTGATAAAGAGGCTAATTGTATCCTAATTTACATCAATTCCCACCCGCTTTGAACGTTTGAGAACACAATAACGAATGTTCAATCGAAAACGTCGTAAAATAAAGTCTAAAATCAAACAGTTATCGTAAAAAGTGTAACAAAGAAACTGATATTACTTATTCGTTTAAAATAAATGTCCCAGAGCAGTTTATTCAAAAGTTTCTTCCACCACAAAGCTGAAAGTTCGAGTCGTACCTTTATAACGAAGAAACGTCAATGTGGTAAAGGGTTATTGAAACTAATTATATCCAAGAACGAGTTCAATTACCTTTTTTAATACGTAAGCATCCATCATGTTCCCGACAAAGGCCAACGACCCTCAGTAATCAATTACCTTAAAGGTCAACACTAATGTCCCATAGATCACTTATCGTTTATTCAATATACTTTTCATAAAAAGAAATAAAGAAATGAAAAATTTTTATAAGCATTCTCAACATTTCTAATTCATGAAACTTGTAACGTAAGGTGGCACCTATCCTTATAAATTATGCTCGAGCCCACTCCGGATCCCTTCCCTTTGTTGCGTATTACTTTTAACGGCCTTTTCAGAGACTCTTTCATGTATAAGATACGAACTCTTTTTGTTCTTCAGTACAAACGTGGTCCGACATAAACACAATTGGGTAACGGAATAAATAAAAGCTGAAAGTGACAGATGTACGAGTGCGACCAACGTGTCAGTTGGTAAATACATCGCTGAAACAAAGTAAACAAAGTAGTCTTAGCATCTGGTACTTGATCAATATCCGTGTCCTTGACATTAGACCAAAGCACTCGCATCCGAGCTCTAAATACCTATTCATATCTCGTTATTCAATATTCACCCACCTTATAGTCGAGCGGCGGAATAATTCAGCACTTCTATTTCAGTAACAGAGGTAGCACACCACTGGCTTGCACTAAATAATTCCGTTTAATTGAATATCCTCACACGAGTCACTGGCGAATAATTTTCGGGTCGGCGTAGCGGCGTAGTCGCGAGTGCTACGAGACGTAGCGGCGCGTAGCTCGCGGTCGTAGCAGCGCGCGGGAGCGAGTCGACTGGCCGCCCGCCTGCTTCGCGGACACGGATTGCCGTACACAGGGTACTTACGATCTAGAGATAAATTTTCCTTTGCCGTACGGCCGAATGGTAGGTTAGTTTTATTTTGACACTGGTCTTGGAATAAGTTTTGTTTCAAAAAGGCGATATATTATGTTTTATGATTACCAAAGGAATGCTTTCTGTTTATCAATTATGGAGTTCTAATCATGGGAAATAGCTTTAATAATGCCAAAATATTACTTTATTACAACTTCTGTTCTTTGTTCCTCAAAAAACAGTCAATAGATCCCTCCTTATTTTCTCAATAACTAATACTGCTTCTCGCTTTGTGCATCTCCGAATACATAACAATATTTAAAAAGTTCAATCCCACCACATTGTTCTATTTTTAGTCCATAATCATAACCGCAAGCGCTATAAAATATTTCAACGTTCGCCAACCGCGAATTATTTAACAACTCTACGCGCATCTATGTTCGTTGCCTACTCTGTGCATCAAGGAGGCGCGCGGTGCGCAGGCGCGCGTGACGTCAGCGAGGGCTCCCCCGCCCGTCGCCCGCGCCGCTCTCCCCGCGGCCGCCCACACCGGGCCGGACCGCGGTGTGAACACCACCAACTCCATACATCACTGCCCGATACACAGCAACTTGATAGAATGCTACTAAAGAAAAAATGCAATGGAAAATATACTGACGGACTTAATTATTTCGTACATCAAAAAATGCTTCTTTTAAAGCGAAAGTATTACTGAAAAGCTTAGTTTTTCGGCCGATGAATTTAAAATGTATATATATAAATCAATTGCTGTTCGTTAGACTTGCTAAAACTCGAGTAATGCTGGACCGATTTGGCTAATTTTGGTTTCCGTATTATTTTCCAAAACCAAAATTAGCCAAAAGTCCAGAGAAGGTTTAAAAGGTTTAAAATATGATTTGAAAAAAATATTACGCAGTAAGTTTGCCGTGTAAGCGAGTAACCAATAAAATGAACGTAAAAAAATGTTTTTGATGTACAAACATACACACGTTTTATTTAATACGTTTTGTTGACAAGTACTCAGAAACTTGATGTTATTTGACTTGTATGTCAAAGTTCATGTAACCTTGGTAAAACTTATAAGTTCTTTGAATATTCTGATACCCCTCCCCTGTGTAAGGTACGTAACATTTCGGGAAAGTACTCGTATATAACATTAAAACTTGTTAAAGTAATCTGAAGTCAGGAAAATTGTAGATAATTAACTCGGATTTAGATTGGAAGGATCAATCGATCTAGTTGAATAACGGATACTGCTAGCCTGCTAGTCTTCTACCCGTGACTTCCATTTTCTTCGATCCAAGGCCAAAGTAGAGTTGAAGGTTCGTCTGTGAAAGTAGCCATAACGGTACAGTCTTCTACGAGGTCTGCCGCGACGCCACATGGTTGTGGCAGGGCTCCACAAAGTGGTTATTTTGGCCCACAGCTCATTGCACATGCGGCAGACATGACCGGCCCACTTTAGTTGAGTGACTAACTTACTGCGTGCATAGAGTATTCTTTATAATTAAATTATTTTTGTATTGGGTTTATGGTATGTAAAGATAATTACATTGATTTGAGAATTAATGCGGATGGCTAATAAAAGTAGAGGAAGACTAAACAAATGATGGACGTATGGAAAGGACTCGAAACACAAAAATCAAAAAGATGAAACTTTTTGATACTACAGTGAACCATTTTTCACAATCTTCTATACATATAATAAATCTTTAGAAGGGTCAATTCTGTACATTGAAAATATTGAAAAAATAAATAGCGGGGGGTGTTGCTGGATCGATACCAAACCCAAATATGTGATTAAAAAAATTTTTGTCTGTCTGTCTGTCTGTCTGTCTGTCTGTCTGTATATGCAGGCATCACGTGAAAAATAACGGTTAGATTTCGATGAAACTTGGTATAATTATACCTTATTATCCTGGGCATAAAATGGGATACTTTTTATCCTGGAAAAATACGTAGAAAAAAAAATCTTATTTTTCAGTTTTATACATAGACGTTGTTCTGTAGAACCGCGAATCTCCTTAGTTATTATAGGCTTAGCCGTATTTGGGTCCAATAGATATTTATAAGATGTCATTGTCAGAGTTACTCAAAATGGAGAAATAAACCATCCACGCGAAGACCGACATCCGCGCGGACGGAGTCGCGGGCGGAAGCTAGTATTTAATATAAGTACGAGTATGAGTATGATAGTCGTATATCTGTATTTAAGTGTACAGGTGGTAAGGAGCAATGCATTTAACCTGTCAGTCACACTCGCTAGGTCTCGCGGTAGCCACAGACGGCTGACGTCTGACATAGTTCATTATGTAGGTACGTTTTTGAATTACATTTTAGCTAAGTTTTTAATGAGTATGTTTGGAATGCAAAAGATACAAAATGATCAATGATTTAACCCAAAAGATGTTATCCAAGATTGGGCATTTAGACTAGATGGCCTAGCATGAGTGCCCATGTTGAGAGTATCAATAAATTGCAAATGTAATTAGTCCGTCAGTAAGACTTTTTTTTACGTGGTAAAATCATCAAATGTGTCCTCTCATCCAGGGCAGGGCGGGAGGGACTATCAGACTTGACTGACTAAAATCCACGGTGTCCTTCAATAGCCCTTTACTTACCGGGGCCGGCAGACTTTGGCCCTCTACAGGGGGCCCCGTCACTGTGCTGACACTCCTTGAAGTGCGCGTGGAACACAACGCGCCGTCGACCCGGGCATGGTCCATGGTCGGACAGTGAGTCGCCCATTACTCGCCACCCGTATGCCCGCGCCTACGGTGGCCGGAGATCGTCTGCCGACGTCTGTCGCCGTGGGCGTCTACCACTGCGGCCGGGGTGGAAGGAGGACGCTGTCCTCTCCCTCACGCGACTCGCCTCCTCCTTCGCGAGCATAACTGCTTCGCAGAAGGAGGCGACCGCTTCCCACTCCGTCTCGCCCCGCAGCATGGCCTCTACCAATGCCGGGCGTCTGTAAGACTTGAAAAATAATGGATACGTATTTTTTGCTTTTGTTGAATTCATTAATATTTTCAAAGATAGAACGCATCAAAGTTCGAGAGTGAGAGCGAGAGCTCGTGACGTCAGAAGCCAGTAAAAGTGTACTTGCTTGTAACGTATTAGCATTTTTTTAAAGTGTCGTATCTTCTTCAATTTTGGTTCGAGTAATATATGACGGACTAATTAGATTTTTTCAGTCTAATACCCAATTACTCGTTCGTACACTACCGCCAAATAAGTAGAATACTACTTATTTGGCCGTAGTGTACGAACGAGTAATTATTTTTATACATCAAAGTCAAAGTCCCCGTTTACTTTACGTCACAAAAACGTGAAAACTCGTGATAAGGCCTCTGGTTTCGGAATTGAGAAGATGAGAAAATCTCCAACATTTACTTAAACATATTCCTTCGAAACCCATTTTTTTTCTGAATAAGATATATTAAAGTTTAGGGGCTAAATTGAAGGAATCTCTAATACTAAAACAGTTTAGATCAATTTCTCAAGTTTAATCTGTTTTTCTCTGAAACTACTCAAGCAATTATAAAAATTATTTCACCAATAGAAAGCTACATTATTCTTGAGTGATATAGGCTGTATTTTATTTTCCAAATTAAGCTGGAAAATGTTCTGATGTGCTGAACCTGTCCCAGTGTTGTGTGAAGCCAGTGCGAATCGGTAGTTCACAAATAAATAAATCTTCCTTTGGTTCTAAATCTCTGACAGACATGCAGTTTATCGATTAAAAAAATCCTCTTCATATAACTATTTCAAATGTTTCGCTATCTAATTCCTACGTACACTAAGCCATGAGCACCAACTAACACCACATTGTGGTACACCATTTCTAAAAGACCTTAGAATTTCGCTTCCTCGTAAACCCAGTGACACACAATAGCGTTTCTTAGTACGGCTAATATACTAACAAAATACGAAGCATTACTCCTCAGTAACCACACAAATCTTGCTTCTACAACTTCAATAAGATCTTTCGTCCGTGTAATGGCTTGTATTTTGAGAAACAAGAGAAAATAAAGTAAGTGAGGCAAGGAAAGAGGCGAGTGTCAGCGACGCAATGTATGGTGTTCAGACGCATCTAAGCGGAATTCTATGATGGTCATATAAAAGGGACGAAGTTTTCTGTGAGAGCCCTTTCTATTTGGGGTTGTTGTCGGACCCCCGCTGTTACACTGACCCTCGGAGGGGCGAGTGGCGCAAGTGAACCACTTATGTCATATTTTGTTTTTTAGACATTGCCCTTGTTTTTTATTTTATTGTTTTTAGTGGAACCGAGTTGAAGTTGTTGGTTGCTATGTTGCTATGAATTCTTTTAGAAATAAAATGGGGCTGATATTTAAATTAATTCCATTATAATGTAATTTCTGCTAGTACTTTTTAATAGTTAAAGATATTTATCTACAAACCATTGTCTTGACCTAATTCAGAGATTAGATAATAAGGTGTACGTAAAGAGACGCTAGTATAATAAATTAATGAAGACGTTTCTCAAAACTATTACGCAACGTTATCACGAAATACGTATAACAAAAAAAAAACCTATATTATTAGTTATTACCACACTCTGACGGACACATAATTATTTTCGGTATTTTGTTCATAGTAATGAATTGGAAATAACCTCAAAATGTATAATATATCTGGTTTTAGGTATTTATTTAATTTGATAAAAAAAAAATACTTTATCGTGAAAATCATGAAGACTGATCAATGGACCATAGTGCATCAGTTGGGCAGTCGACACACTCGCGACATATGTTATGCGACTAACTTGCCTGAGACCCATATTGAATTATGTGCTTTACATTTAATACTTAGTAAAATAAGCATCATAACTAAAAAGACTTAACAATGACCTATAAGTGATTTCCCAGATTTTATAACACATGAATCGTCATAAAAGCTCATCGACAA
Source organism: Agrotis puta (assembly GCA_943136025.2). Classification (NCBI taxonomy): domain Eukaryota; kingdom Metazoa; phylum Arthropoda; class Insecta; order Lepidoptera; family Noctuidae; genus Agrotis; species Agrotis puta. The sequence goes on from OW964178.2 coordinate 10,977,904, forward strand.
TCAATAACAACACAAACGACAGTAAAAAATACATCACAAATACATAAATCATGACTAGTACCCGTCTCCGCTAGCTCTTACATTGGGGACCTCATATAAGGATTGGGGACTATTACCAGAAATGCGCTAGTGATCGCATGATATCGTCCCCCGATTTCGCCCTGTCACCGTCGCATTGTATCAACTGTTGTCAACGCCCTTATTAATGCGTAAGTCTCGTCAACTGGGACAATAAAACAGATTTTTGGGAAGATTAGAATATAATAGAAAGCATAATATGACGTAACATTTTATTTGAAACGCCAAATGGTTCTTTTGTTGACTAAAACTGATAATGGTCTGTTTTTTTTTCTTGGTCCGTCAAAAAATCTGTTAACGACTGCCGCTTGTCTGCACTTGGCTTTAGAATACGAAATTAGATGTATTATGTTATAATGGCGTCATATTGTGAAATCATGGACACTTTTTTAATCATATTTTTATTTATGAATCATTACATAAGAATGAACAGAATCATATAATAATAAAGATTACTGAAAATTAATTTGCATTTTTTTCCAATACGTAATTTTCACGTGACACTTAATTGATGAAGTTTATTGACATGTTCACTGGTATCGTAGTCGTACTACGATAACAGTGCTAACTGTAGTCTGTGTGCTACATTTAATTTCATTAATGAACTTTCTGTTTCTGATGCAAACGATGAAAGATATGCAATATACGTAGGTATAGGAGACGGTATTCTGTGGTTTCGACCCACTTGGAAAAAGGTGTGAGATTTTGTTTGTCCGCAATGATATAACACTCACAAAAATTATAATTTCCCTTCAACCTTATTCTTTCTTCCACAACGTCCACTTTGCAACGTAAATCCTAACGTGAGGATACTATTAATATTCCCCGGGTTTGTCTAACTACCCCTGTCAACACGTAGACATGTGCATATTATGCACAGTCGCATACATTTAATCCTAATGGCTCCTACAGACGTTTGTACATCAATTATAACATTGATGGATTATTTAATAATTAATGGTAATCTTGTATGCAAACGTTCGTGTACCTAGGGAGTGTAGTTTATGTATAAGTTATTGGATGTCAGTGCTTATGTTTTAAATTCTCTGACTTCATTACTTTGTCAGAGAGAGGACATAGAGACCAAATGTTATTTAAATCAATATACTAGTATATCATGCTCTGCGGGCGCTGCTGCTGCGGTTGTTGAGAACCGTAAATGAAGAGCGACGTAAATGTAGCAACCTTAGTGGTAACTATATTTTTGAGCCGTTTGGGGTTGAAACAATAGGGCCCTGGGGTCCGAGTGCTCACTTTGAGTTCTCGATATTTAGACGCTGTTGCAACCATGATCGCAGGTTTAGGTTCAGTCAACCTAAACCCGCAATCACCCAATACCACGGGTTAAGGTTAATCACGGAAGATATCCTATAAGTGACATTTTAAATTTGGATTGACGTATTCGACACTTGCAGGTCGCAAATTTCAAATCCTGCTCGCGGTTCGAATTTTTCTTTCCATAGAAAATCTTAGGCACATCATAAATATCTCGGCAGAGACCGACTAATGTAATTATAACCTATTTCACCCGACATGACACGTATTCCCCTTCACAAGCGCACTAACGCTAAACTAGTACACATTCTAATTCAAATATCTTTTAACCGTGTCTCTGTAAAGCTTTGACAGCGTTCGTCTTTGAGACTTCAGCGAACTGTTAGTTTTTAATGAGTTCCCCTCACGATTAGACTGTCTCGCTTCAATTTCTTGGTACACATCGTAAACAGACTGCGCTGGTTTTTTTCTTCCTTTTTAAAATGTTTCTTTTGATTTTCTTTAATGAATGTATTTTAATTTGAATTGGATTGGTCGAGTTACAAACAATTTCGATAAAAAACTGTTTTGAACATAGGAATTTGGACCCTTGTCAAATTGAGGATTAATCTTTTGATGACGGGACAATGCAGATGGGTATATTTTATATCCACGCATGACATCTATACATTAACGAGTCTTAGACTTTATTTGCAATTCAATTTGTTTATTTATTTTTATTTTGAAAAGAATTGCAATTCATTTATAAATTTTCATACATTTCCTTCAAACAGATCCGTTTTTTAAACTGTGTTTTTTTTTTCAATATCACATTTTACTTGTGGTGATTGCATTTTTATTCTCATGGTGTGTTCACACAAGCCGACGATACCGGATCCAATAAAAACATTGTTCGATTCGGACTCATGTTAACTCGTTTATACAAATACGCGTGCCAAAGACTGTGACGTTAATGGCACAGTAAAAATAACGGATCGCTGTTGTGTGTAGGTCGTAGGATAATTTGTTAAACCTAATTTTCGCAAAAATTATAGGGATATCACGAAAACAAACTAAGCAGGATCGACGATCTATTTCTGTATGCAGGGTTTATAGGAACCTAACCAAATTGAACTGGGGGGGGGGCACCCCGAAGTCCAAAACCTTACTTAAGCATGACGCTTTTACAAAAACCCTCTCCTTTTTTTTTTAATAACAAGGAGAATTATCATAGACATGTCAAATATTTAATTGATTCTGTTTTTATTTTTTTTAATTATTTGCGTTTTACTAATTAATTATTGCAAAAAAAAAAACAAATACATACATATATATAATGTGGTATAAACATACCACATTTAAAACTAACATTAAAAGAAAATATTTACAAAAATGACTAAATTAAAACTAAAATTAAATTCATAGACATTGTCTCATTATCGTGTTATCGCGATATCCCTAGAATTTTTGCGAAAATGCGGTATATCAAATTATCATTTATTAAAATTTTACAAATTCGGTTAGGTTGACCTAAACGACAAGACAGATATTTAAATGAAATTCCTATGTTTTCCAACTTCACTAATTTTTTTACTTCATTTTTTTTCACAATATCTGACACGAACAGACAAAGGAACGATGAAATATGTCTGAGCCTGTATCAGGATCGCATGACTGAGGCGAATCCCTCAAAAATGGACGTTTATTACTGAACATCAGATACTGTTACTTATTTATGTTGTTAGATTAACAAATACGTCAGGTATGCGGGTCAGGCATTATGGATTGTTCTATGTTTTCATTTGCATACTGTATATCTGTAGACGTAGGTTGATTCATTCTTGTTACATTGTAGACGACCCGATTGGCGCGGTGGATGAGCGTTTGACAGCTGCGCAGCATGTCGCGGGTTCGAACAAATATTTGTATGACATACAAGTAGATGTCTGTGACTTTCTGTTTATAAACGCACCCACGACACAGGAGCTTAAAAAAAGTGTACATTTTATTGACCAGTGATGAAAATGATATTAAGAAGTAGTGCTCAGAACTCATAAAATCATGTATAATAAAGTAGTCGCTATAAAAAAGTCACTGAAAAGATATAACCAAGATAATGTGAACGATAAATACTTCATAAAAATCATGCTATTCAGTTGGAACATTCAAATTTAAATTCATAAACTAACTGACCAAAACTACTTACAATGTCAACAAAAAATAGAACACGCATTTGTTTTCCAAAGCGTCACAAAGTAACATACATACATACAAACACAGGTTAATAAGCACATTACTCTTCTTTTGCTTGCACAGTCGGGTAATAAAGCCAATAAAATTTCAATACTGTTTTCTACATAGTCTCATACTCCAGCTACTCAGTACAGAAAAAATACAATTTCTGAGTAAAGCTGCTTTGAGCACAAATGATATATGCATTGATGCTTCTTCTCCGAAATAGCTCTGTCACTGAACACTTTTTTTTTTTTTTTATCGTGGTAAAATCATCAAATGAGTCCACCCACCCAGGGCAGGGCGGGAGGGACTGTCAGACTTGTACTGACTAAAATCCACGGTGTCCTTCAATAGCCCTTTACGTACCGGGGTCACGGTAATCCCTTGGTCCCGCGACCCCGGGTCACTGAACACTAGGATCCACCGCAGATAGAACCATACCAGCACGCGTAGCATGGCGCCGTAGAAACAGGTTTTGTCGACGGGAAAAAAGACAAAATGATAGAACGTAGAAAGATTCTTATCGATTTCAGCAATGTTTAAAATATAGAAAATAAATTGTTATATTCTTTAATGGTATACGAATCGTGCCTTACTTGTGCATAAAAACAGTCGATTTGTATACAAATAACGATGAAATAACTTTGTCTATTCTTGGTAGAATAGAGATAGAATTGATCATGCTACGCGTACAGGAATTCTACGTTGGACTTGTGATCAAAAGCGTAATTAGAGCAATGCACATTCTCAAAATTATATTGATATCAGACTTGTTGATCCTCACGGAACAAATATTTGTATGACGAACATGTAGTTGTTCCGGGTCTGGGTGTTTGTGTATATAAATTTCTGTTTGTAAACGCACCCACGACACAGGATAAATTCCTAGTGTGGGGCAATTTTTTTTTATTTTAATTAAATAAATAAATATTCCACAACTCTCACACAACGATATCTAGTCCCAAGCTAAGCAGAGCTTGTGTTATGGGTACTAGACAACTGATAAACATACTTATATATTTCTAAATACATACATATTATAGATAAATTACACCCAGACACAGAACAAATGATCGTGCTCATCACACAAATATTTGTCCTGGGTGGGAATCGAACCCACGACCTCCGGCATAGCAGTCAGGGTCACTAACCACTAGACCAACAGGCCTTTTAATTAGAGATTAGTGACACGTGATTTACAAAAATATGTAATAAGTTCTAAAGTTGCTGCATGAGAAAAATAACTACTGTATTCTGAAAGAATTATGGTAACATTCGCCCAAGTGTTAAAATGTTCACATGTCATAATAACATAATGTTGTATTTCTATTTTTCAAAAATCAACTAGTGTTAAAATGTCTAAAAGTCAGATTGTACATTGTGATAAAACGATGTCTGGGTTGATGATATTATCAATCATCTTACACACATACTGCGTATATTGTTTATAGCATATCTATCAATTGAAATTCACATTTCCTTACGATTGACAGCGGCCCGACCTCGCTCCAGCTGTGACCTCTACTTGCAGCTAGGTCAGTGAGTTGTACCGCGAGTGCACCGTTCCGGACTGTATCCGATAATTGAACACCTGAGAACTACGCTCCATTTCACGGGCGCGCATACTGGAGAACTCATTATCAATCCAATTCTGTAATAGGTTCAAAGTGAAAGTCTGAACTTTAGTTTGAAGAACATAAATAGCTTAGTTTCATAAAACAAGGACTGAAGTGACTGGTCTTTATGAACTGAGATTTATATGCATTTATACACAATGTATTACTGTATTAGCCAATAGCCAGTACTTCTCTAATAACTATGTTTTGTAATGAGGTCTTTAGTCGTGAATAACAGTAAATGGAAATTAGTCGTGAATAATTTAATGTAATTGGAAATGCTAACAAAGCAGGAAGATACAATTAACTATCAACTTGATTGAAAACATCAATCAGAAGCACAGCATCTGACGATATGCCCGGAATCTCTCCGAGGCACCGACATGACGGCTATCCGCGGCCCGTAATGAAGATTTATCGTTGACCTCCGAATGGCCCCGCAAATTACCCACCGACACATCGGAATGCCGTTGTTGCGATAAAATGGACCAAAAATATACTTACAACGAAATGAATAGGTTCAACGCTCAATTAAGCATCGAACAAGGTCATAATTTGAACTTTTTTGAAGGAGAAAAAGTGAGACTTTCTTGCCATTTTCCTGTAAATTACAGGTTTTTCCAGCACAGAATTTACGTTGTTCCCTTATCCTAAGTAACTCCATTATCAAACACCGGTTAGTGTAAAGCTTGGTAAGAAAAAATGGGTTTTATAGGTTGGTAAATATTTGCTTCATTTTCTTGTATTTGCTTTAATCTGACCTCAGTCGGGATTTGTTAACTGGAATGGGAGAAAGTGATAATCATGATAATAGGCTGCCGTAATAAAATGGCGGTTAAAGACCTGCGCTGCGAGAGAAAAGAGATTCGATTTTTTTACGATTTTAATCTACGTACTATAGAGATTTAACCTTTGTGCTTATTTAAAAAAATGTCTGGCATGTTGTAAATAATAAGAAAAATAAATCTATTTTAAAATTAGAAGTAGAGAAAAATTGAGCTTAGCTTCAATGTGAATGATAATATTATACAAATATTATGAAATAACTACTCGTATACACAATAAGTGATCATTTATAATCTATCTATGAGAAAGAGTGGACTTAAATAAGTCCGGCACTACAATTAATCGCCTAAATACTAAAAAAAACTTTCACAGTAATAGGGCCACATTAACGGAAAATGCCGTTAATTAACGTTTATACGAACATTTAAAGACTATTTGCGAAAATAAACGGGAAATACCGTAAATGCCATTGCCATTATGATTTTAAACACTCGTCTTTTCCCAAAGAGCTCATAATTTTCATCTCAGCAGAACAGAAATATCATTATAAGAAAACAAAAGGGAAATCACCCAAGGGGAAACATAAAAACAAAAACACAACGTTACAAACATGGCCCACAAACTTTGTCATGATAAAAAAAATACCTGCATTCATAAGTATTTCTTTTAAGGAAAATATGTTAAAGGCAGATGATATTTTCATAGAACATAAATGAAGATGAAAAAAAACTGTGACTTTTACGACGACAAGCCGCGGAAATTATTTGTCATAAAAATATGACTTTGATGTTATAAAGGGTACCTTTTGAACACGTGGGTTTTTTCAGAAAAGTGAAGGTTTACTAGTCTGTTTACTTGGAATTTTATATTCCATGGGTTATGAATTTTAAATTCACGTTATATTATCCAAATTTTGTCAATATTAAAAAAAAATCTTACAAACCATAGAGGGGGGAGGGGGGCAATATTCGAAATCCAGATACTCTTTAAAAACACAAAATTCTTATTTTTTTACCTTTTGTTAATTGTACATACTCATTCATCGTTAGCCCCATTTGGAGTATCAAATGTTTACAGGCTGGTAAAATATGAACTAACAAAACTTGGCAATTAGATTTATTTTGTAATTCTAAAATCCTTGAAACCTCACTTGTCTTGCAAACAGGCACTCCAAACAACAAGTAAAATTACTCGCTCACAATATGATCCGTTTATTTTTCGGCTCAGCTTTGCTTTGTGTGCTCCAGCTCATTTAAATCACCTTGTTTATCTTTTTTCTTTTACTTTTTTACTCTCTCTTGTATACGATAAAAACTAATTTACACAACGACTGGTGATTTTAGAGATCTACCTACAGTAGTTTTCAAGAATATAAAGTAGGTGTTGCTAAAAATAATTGCAAACTCAAAATGTTTTAATGATCTCGAAGACTTTTGCTGTTTTTTCTGTGTTTTCCCCATGAGAAATAGTAATTGAATCTGGTTGCAAATCAACAATTATTATCCATTTATTAATAACTAACTAAAAAAAAGTACTAACAAAATGCTTGTAAAGTGGAAGCCCAAATTACCCCACTGCCCAACTTGAAACATTATGTATTAAATCATAACAGGTTTTTTTTTTTAAACTTTGCCCCACAGTAGGAATTTCTAATGTGTCGCGGGTACGTTTACATACATATAACTCACAAACGCAAACGCCCAGACCCGGAACAGCTACTTGTAGATCATACAAATATTTGCTCCGTGCGGAAATCAAACCCGCGACTCGCAGCGCAGCAGTCCAATCGCTCAGCCACTGCGCTAACCGTCCGTCATCAAGATCACAACAACATTCACGATAATTTCTCTTGAGAAAATCAGCGATATTGCTTACATCAATAACGGTACATAAATATAAATCGGTTCAATAACTTTCGTCATCTACCCTTCACGAAGCTACCATTATTTACTTTTCTTAGTCACCAATCGCCATTACTGGAATATACACAGGAATTGGAGTTCATATTTAAAACACTTTTGTACCAACAGCAGGGGACAACAGCAATAGAAGAGGCAGAAGGCGAACTACTAGTAAAAATAGCGGTTTTAGCTTTATTGTAGCCATACAATTATTGTTACCAGGATCTTGGGACCGTCTTTACAGGGTACCGCAACTTTGGAACAGGGTATTTTTTGTTAGTATGTGTCTGACAGTCCCTTCCTCCTTTTCTAGCGTTTTTCTACTATCGTACCGTTTATCTTACATGATGGTGAGTTATGAAAGATCTATTATATTATAATAATCGAGATTTGAATGCCGCTTAAAGAAGAGAAGCACGGACTTGATAGAATGGCAGATTCTTGAGAGACGTAGTAGACATCTTTCAGTTGATACGCTGATGATGGTGAATTTATGAAGAACAGATGTCTCGTTTGTATGAAGTAGATCTTTTTCCCATTCACCTGTGTCTGATCACAGGGAAGTGTAGGGCCCTGTCAGTGGCCCCCAGTGCTGAGCCGGCCGGCTGTCTCATTCGATAACAATTTGCTTCGGCCGTGATTTATGGCCGTAATACCCGACGCGGTTACTTAACCGATGTGGCTGTATTAACTTTTGACTGTATATTGAGAATTTTGTATCGGTGCCGGCTGTACTGATTTATTTGCAGATGAAATTAAATTGGTGATGGTTCTTGGTGGATGAATTGAAGCATCTTGGAAAATGAGAACTAATTATTGTTTTATCATTAATTAATTTTAATTAATTATTAATCAGACCAGCAATGTAACCTCATATAACGCTTACATTGCTGGTCTGATTAAGATGCTACTCAAAACTCATAAGTTTCAAGAAGCTATGGGAAAAAAACTTTGCTTTATTTATTAAATTAACATCTAACACCAGCTAAAATCACGTCAGAATAATAAAACTAATACTTGATCAGAACATTTCTTGACTCGTCAGTACAATCGACAAAAATTTTGGCTTGTTAAAAACTACTTCAACGTCCGAAAACTTTCGTATCTCAATAACCGCTATTACTCCTAGCAACCAAAACAATTTCTTTCTCATAGTAACACCAATTTTCTTCCCCACCTACATTGATGACGTTGCAATTCTGAAATCACACGCCGTTTCTTCGCAACACAATTGCTCATCAATTGCGCGGTAGTGCGCGGCAGATCATTAGGGTACCCATAAATCAGCCAGCTCTTCCGACGCACGATACGATCTCTATGATGTCGGCTTCCGACTTTTTTCGCTCCTCAACGACAAAAGAATGGGACTGTTGACTGTGTGTTGTTTTTTTTTAAGTTGGTAAGTATACTGCGAATTGAGTGTGAGGTAATGTTGTCGTGAGAACCTTGTATGTAGTTAAGTGAACTTGAATGTTTCTTGGCAAAAAGGTAATCTTCTTCAAACTTTAGCCACCAGTACTAAGTGTGTAGGTCTCTTCGAAATCATGGTTACCCATCCAGTTTTTCGAAGGAAAGTTGGGAAGACAGCCGACTAGGGGACAATATAATAATGCCTATCCTACCATAATCGCAACTACCCTAAACCATAGTTATAACTACCATAGTCAATATTAGATTTTAACTAAAGAAAATAGACAAGTTTTCTGAAGACTGGAACACAAACTTTTTGCAATTTTTTTAGTTTTGGGGTGCTGGTAGTCTTTACCTACCTTTTTTTTAATCCAATTATTCAACAGACATAAATTTAAGAAGAACACAGAATGTGGCACAGTAGGTAGGTACACTAGGTACTATCATTTTGTATATGTTCGTGCAAACATTCGAAGAAAACTGGATACTCTTACCACAACAGTAAGTTGGAAATATTTATCTTGCTTCTTACATTTTATATGGAATTGCGACTTCACTCACCAGATAACTGAACTCTCTGAAATTATTCAAAAACATACTTTATCGTTATGAAAAGTAAGTTTACAAAAAACAATATTATAATACAGAGCAAAGACCTCGAAGTCAATAAGCTAGATCAAAAGTTAAGGGCTGTAACACTTGGCTTGTGGGCGGCGAGTTATGGATGACTCGCCGTGCGATTAAGAACCAGGCCCGGGTTGACGGCACGTCGCATCATTGAGATGTTAGCCCGACGGGGCCCCCATAGGACCAAACGCCTGATGAGGTCGCTCGACTTTCTAAGTAGGTTACTGTTTCCCTGGAACGCAAGGGGCATTTGAAGGAAGAAGGAAGATTCAAAGCATTTTTACACATTTTCGGATTTCATTCAGTTATGTTATTGCTGAACAACAAGCTTTGTTCGATATCTACCCTCAATGAATCATTTATACGAGTCGGCTCGACACAATTCGAGATTATCCGAGTGGCTTTAGACCAAACACACAGTACTACTACGAATGATATAAATGCAAAAGTTTGTTGAGATAGGTATGTATTTGTTACTCTTTCAAGAAACAATATTTAACAAAGTACTTTGAATATTGACACGCAGGTAATTTACAATTTGGAACACTGTTTCTCTTAAACAATTACCAAACTCTTGAGGGGTAAAGCCAATCACATAACCTAGTTTTTAAATTATTTTGACCGAAAATACCTCTTGCCTGTTCCGAATCATGGTTACTCGAACATAAGGTGTAGCACCCCTAGTAGAGTTTTCGCAACGAGCTGGCTATTAAGTCCAGATTTCCTCACAAAGTTTTCCTTCACTATTTTTTTTTTTTTTTTTTTTTAATTAGCCTGCACTGTCCCACTGCTGAGAAAAGGCCTCCCCCAATTCCTTCCAAGAACTCTTTTCCTGGGCCACTTCGAACCAGCCCTCATGGTATGCGTCCAGGTCGTCTCTCCACCTTTTTCTGGGCCGGCCTCGGCGGCGCCTTCCATCTCCCGGCACCCATTGTGCCGGGAGATGGAAGGATATGAATATGAATGCTTGTGCATTCACTATACTAGGTTAAAAATAAATCGACAAGTACCAGGTAAGTAGGGCGGGATAGAGAGCAACTCATCCGTAATCTTCTGCTACAAAACTCTTCAATGGTGCGGTATTAAACATTGAAGTTGCGGTAGACACCGTAAACTATGAGGAGGAACATTGACCCATGATTTACATAGGTATAGAGCAAGTAAGTATCGCGATACAAAGAGGCCGCCAGTCTTGCCACGTTACCAGTTGACAGTATTGGAGAAATTTTTCGATGCATTGTAATACGATTAGTTTAGTTTAAGTTTTATTATATTTTAGTAATTCATATTCCTATTATTAATATTGTTTAATAATTTAATTAAATCTTGATAAGAGTGTACATGGACTGATACCTATGCATGATAGATTTTTATTATGGCTTTATCGTGGTGAAGAAGTCAAAGATTTATGCAACGAGTCGTTTTGCCTTACCTGTATAAAACCATAAGATGTGATAATTATGATCAATTAAACTATGTATTTCTTGCGCTGATCCGTGTGTGGGACTTCCTTACTACAGGGATTTCAAGTTTTTTTTTTTTTTATCGTGGTAAAATCATCAAATGAGTCCTCCCACCCAGGGCAGGGCGGGAGGGACTGTCAGACTTGTACTGACTAAAATCCACGGTGTCCTTCACTAGCCCTTTACGTACCGGGGTCACGGTAATCCCTTGGTCCCGCGACCCCGGCAGGCTTTGGCCCTCTACAGGCCCCGTCACTATGCTGACACTCTTTGAGGCGCGCGTGGAACACAACGCGCCGTCGACCCGGGCATGGTTCATGGTCGGACAGCGAGTCGCCCATTACTCGCTGCCCGCATGCCCGCGCCTGCGGTGGCCGGAGATCGTCTTGCGACGTCCGACGCCGTGGGCGTCTACCACTGCGGCTGGGGTGGAGGGAGGACGCTGTCCTCTCCCTCAGGCGGCCCGCCTCCTCCTTCACGAGCATGACTGCTTCACAGAAGGAGGCGACCGCTTCCCACTCCGTCTCCCCCGCAGCATGGCCTCGACCAATGCTGGGCGCGAGAGGTCTCCGCCTATCGCCGTCGTGAGGACACGGCGGTGCTCTGCCCAAGCGGGGCAGTCCTGCACCGTATGCTCCACCGTATCCTCCGGACGATCCTCGCAGTGGTGACACCCAGGCGTTTCTTCCCTCCCTATCAGACACAGGAACCTCCCGAAACTTCCGTGTCCGGTGAGGACCTGCGTCATGCGGTAGGTCAGGACGCCGTGACGCCTATCCAGCCACTCCTCAAAGAGGGGTCTTACCGCCGCGATTGCGGCGTGGGAAAAAAGGGATTTCAAGATAGTGATGAAATCTGATTATGTAGTATATTGTATTAAGATTTCTGCTAAAATCACTTTTCTTAATTGGCTAAACGGATACCATCTCACCAAAGAATGTGCTTCCCCCTAAAAATCCTGTAACGTAAATAGTGCAAGATTTATCTGTCATTAGAAGATCAGCTCCCATTCTTACAGATTCACAAAATTACGATCCCCCTGATGGACGAAAATTGGCAATTTGAACCGAAAAGTTTTGCACCCCAAGCAAACGAATGTGTAACTAAAAGAAGAATGGCGAATATTCCCCTATTGTGAACATACTGATACGGAGCCCTCGTCTCGGCTAATTTAATTTTTCTCTGTTACCTCATATACTGGGGAAATGGGGGCTTTTCCGTACATTCCCCCAAAACAAAGACGTGCCGAAACACGAAATCTTTGTGGGAATACGGTTTTGAAACTCCAATTAGGTACGACTTTGCGGTTGGTCGTGTTTGTCGCATTATTCTTTTAAAAAATATAAGCATATTTTTCTCTCTGTTAGCTTAACACAATATAAGTTAATTGGTTTACAATGTTAAGTTAAATAGCTGAGTAAAAGTGTGGCAAAAACATGTTAAGGGAAATAGCTATGATATTAAGGGCGCTGGTAGGGAAAAATAAAATAACTTATGGTAGAGGAACTTAAGTAGAAACTTAATTATAATCGTGGTTTTTTTTAAACGTAGCATCTCTGAATGTAACACAAAATGCAATGCAACATTCATGTATTGGTTATCCGTAGCGTAAAAACGAATTGCTCTTAACAGCCAATTAAGATTTAATTAGTCTAAACTCCCTGTAAAAACGTTTATCTCAATTTTTGTATGTTAAGGCTCGTTAAACACGCTGTTTCTATTCTTAGTTGATAAATCGACGTCCTAAGGAAACGCTCGCAACACTCCGCAAGATTTATTTGCGGAGTTTTTTCATTTGTTCTTATTTCTTCATTATTTTGTGAAAATTACTGGAAATCTCCGGAGGTTAGGAAGTAATGGTCTCAAAATAAGATTGGTTAACAAATTGTCCTTTTGCAAGGTCAAGTTAACTCATTATGAGATTTTCTTATTTAAAAAACACCAAGAAGATTTATGAAGCACTAACTGTTGCCACTGGCTTCACCCGCTTCAACTAGAAAATTATCCCACGAGAAGATAAAATCGATCGATCTTATGTGTTAATCCAGGTAATAAACTATCTGTGTACCAAATTTTATCCAAATCCGTTATCTCTCTGTTAGCTTAACACGCAAACTAAATTTATATTTAGTTTGCGTGAAAGGGTTACAAACATCCATCCGTCCTCTCATCCATTCTCAATAACTTTCGCATTTATAATATTAGTAAGAAGTAACGAGTTATCTGCTTACTATAAATGCGAGAGAAGGACCTATTACTATATTAAGTCATTGGTACAGTTCGTGAATTACCGTGACCCAGGTACGTAAAGGGCTATTGAAGGACACCGTGGATTTTAGTCAGTACGAGTCTGACAGTCCCTCCCGCTCTGCCCTGGGTGGGAGGACTCATGTGATGATTTCACCACGTAAAAAAAATTTATTAAAAAGACACTATTATCCAGTTTCACCACTTACACAAAAATGAAAATTTCGCCCAAAAGAAAAAACCTAGACTAGTATTACATAAACGTAGAGTTAGAAGCACCTGCCGAGCAAATACGTGACGAAACGGGAACGTCTCAAAGATGACAGACAGGGACATTTATAAACATGACATATATGTAAACTGAATTTAATATAAGCTAAGCAGAAATAAATTATGCACTAACAAACCGTGCGCCCGATAGAACTTTCCATTTGTAAAAGTGACGAACTTATACAACTGACATCTCCTTTAGGTTTTTAAAAATGTATCCCTTTTTAAACAACCATTTTTCTACTTTTTTTGGGAAGGTAACTTCTTTTAACATAAAACACTTCCTGTGCAAAATGTTTAGTCAATGTGTCAAAATGATTTTTTATTGGACTCAAGAAATCTAAAATCAATGGAGAACCATGATTAAAACTATTCATATATTTGTTTTAAAGTAAATATTAACAGCCACACAAGTCGATCTTCCAGTTAAGCCGCGCTTGCCGAGGTATGGATAGGTGACCATCTATCATAGCGAGTTTTCTCCGTGTCTCGGAAAACACATATGGCCCCGGTTGTCATTGGTAGCTCTTTGACAGGCGTAAAGCCTTTGTCAAACAGACTGGCGTGGCGAGTGCGAAGCGTGACGTTTTTATTTGTAATGTATGGAATTGTTTGAATCCAGTCACATAGAAAAGCGAAAGCGATCTGATAGCGTGACAGAACTATCGGACTAACGTCTCGCTTCGGTTCGGTATTGCCTCGGACTCGCTTCGCTTTCGCCTGTCTGTTTGACAAAGGCATAACTGTAGACAGGAGCTCGATACGACAACCAGTCTTGTCAAGGAGTATCGTATTACCCAGCTACTGGTTTCTGGAAGTAAGAAATGCAGTAGCTCCATGTATGATGAATGTGTTAATGGAATCATACCTGCCTTTTAAAGGCGATTTCTGTATTTAAAACCGGGAGAATCGGCAAATTCGACAGAAAATTGTCGGTTCGGAAAACCTGTCTTTCACGTTACACTGTGAGTCTGTTTCCTTTTTTTAAACATACCGTTTCGTTCATCTAAAAAAATCCCTTGTCAAAAAAATCAAAGAAATAAAGTCGCACACTTTCGACAGTTAATTGACACTTTCTTGAGTTTTTTTTTATGGGTTTAATTTTTCAAAAAGTTTTTAAATAAGGCTTTTTAGTGGGTATGGGCATTATTATGTTGCGTGATTGCGTAAACAATATAAAGATATGCGAAAGCAACAATCGAGGATGATTTGCTGTCATTTATTATAGAGTTCCCTCGATTTCTCCAAGATCCCGTCATCAGATACTGACTTGATCAGATACCATCTGTGAAGTGGTGTCTCCTTTCAAAGAAGACTTTTCCAAATCGGTCCAGGCGTCATGGAGATCGCGGGGATTTTTTTTTTTAAATTCCACGTATTGAGAAAGGAGGTTCTCCTTTTTCGAAGTCAGTTAAAAAGATATGAATTTAGAGATTTTATAAAAGAGATTACCTTTACTACCTACCTAAAGTATAAAACAAAAACGAATATTATTAAACTTATTATAACTGTAAACACATCTTGAAAGTATGCAAATATTCTGTTTTGGGAAACCGAGAATGGATAGCTAAAGATATAAGGGATATTAGCATAAACTGAACCGTAACTTCGTACAAACAATGTTAGCGTGTTATGTTGTGGGTGTAAGCAGAATTATGTGTGTTAAATACTCATCTATATTCCATACATTGTTTGTTTAATTGCATAGCGTTATTGGATTAAATTTCTTCGGATATGGGTTTTTCTTTAACTGATAAAGTTGGTGGGAAACTTCAGAAAACGATGAAAGTTTTATTTTGCTAAACCAACACCAAATGAATGATAAGATATCCAAGGACGGGAGAATAATAAAATAACCGGACAAATGCGAGTAAGTCTCGCGCAGGAAAGGTTTCGTACCATTATTGACTATAAAAGCGTAACATTCATATTATTCTGCTTTTAATACTTATTGTTATAGCGGCAACAGATGTACATCATCTGTGAAAATTTCAACTGTCTAACTATTACGGTTCATGAGATACGGCCTGGTGATCGATGAACAGACAGGCAGACAGACAGACAGAAGTGTCTTAGTAATAGGGTCCCGTTTTAACTTCAAAAGAACGGAATCCTAAAATTACAATATAATAAACAGAATTACTACTACTCAATAACACATTTTCATCCAGTTTCAAATCCAATTATTATATTCACGGGCATGCGGACGACGAGTAATGTACGACTCGCCCTCCTGTCACGGACCATGTCCGGGTCAACGGCGCGTCATGTTCCACGCGCGCCTCAAAAGGCTGTCAGCAATATGACGGGCCCCCCTTTAGAAGGCCAAAGCCTGCCGAGGGCGGGACTGTCTTATCAGGTAACCGCGGCCACGGAACGTAAAGGGCTATTGAAGAACACCGTGGATTTTAGTCAGTACAAGTCTGACAATCCCTCTCATCCTGCCTTGGGCTCGAGGACTCATTTGATGATTTTACCAATTAAAAAAGTATATAATATAATATAATATTCACAGACGCATTCACTATTTAGCATTTAAGTGAAGCATCATTTTCTACTACACTACTCCTTGTTTTATTTACTTAATTCAGTCTTCAACCTTCCTTATAGGAGAACCTACTTTTGGGGCGAATGTTTAATTATTCTAAAACGTTAATGCAACTTTCGTGTTTAAGGACTAACTGCCTTCAATTCAGACGGTCGTCTTGAAAAAAAATCAGACTAATTGGTACAGAACAGTCCTGTACTTTTGTTTATTTGATTAGGGTCTTATTTCTTAAGTCCTGCTGTACTAAACTGTACCAATTCAATGGTATAATCATCAAATGAGTCCTCCCACCCAGGGCAGAGCGGTAGGGACTGTCAGACTCGTACTGACTAAAATCCACGATGTCCTTCAATATATTTTTCACTTTTTTTGGGACAAAGCCACCACACTTTTCCACAGAAAAGCGCCGAGATAATGAAGCTCGACGTGTCCCGGAGAATGAATTTACCTATCTTGGATCCTGCAACGAAATTAATCAGAAAAGAATGTCTGTCTATCAGTGCTTCACAGTCAATTTTTAAGGTCTCGGTTAGCGCAGTGGCTGAACGCTTGGACTGCTGCGCAGCATGTCGCGGATTCGATTCTCGCACGGAAGAAACATTTGTATAACCTACAAGTAGTTGATCCGGGTCTGGGTGTTTCTGTATGTAAGTTTCTATGTTGGTAAACGCACCCACGACACAGGAGAAATTAATAGTGTGGGACAACGACTTCTTTTTTTAAATCTTTCTCAATCCGAATCAGTTGTTTGGTACACTTACAATATTCTGGGTCATAGAAGATGTAAGGAAAATATGTAAACATTGAAAATGTCATATCTAGACACAACTATTGAATAAAAAGAAAAAGATTGGAGCGCAAATAGGAAATCAATTTAATTTGAAGAGCTTATCCCTTTTTTCTCAATCTCTCTGTGCTGGGTTGTAGTTGAGCCTTCAATCCCCGTGGGCTGTCCAAGATGTAATATCGGGACAGATTGCTTCTATTCCTCCACTATTGAGTACTGGAAGCTTTAAATCCAAAAGCAGAGCCTGTTTTGTTTCAAAATGTTACCTTAAAAGTACCAGTAAATAAATCTATACTTCTTTATGTACATTATAAAGCTGAAGAGTGTGATTGATTGAACGCGCTAATCTCAGGATCTCTTAGTTCGAATTGTTTTTTTTTTGTGATGGATACTCTATTTATTGAGGAATGAAATAACGCTACGATTAATAACAGCAAAGCAGAGGGAGTATAACCACGGTGAACCGCTAGTATTTGCATAAAAAGAAGAAGATTGCGTATTGTCAGTTCGGACTTCAGAATTTCAGTCTATATATAATCAAAGATAATATAAAATAAACCAATTTCATTACTTACCAGTCGATTTCTTTCTCGGAAAAATTACTAACATTTCTCTAAGTAAAAGGGCCTGAAACTTATCTGAAGTACACACAATTGAATCTGAATAAAGAAGAAGCCAAACAAAACGCGCGCAATCCCTCATAGACTCAACCACAGATTAAATATGTAGGCCAGGTACAGACCGTTGTAATGGCAACTTGAGACGGAATGGTAATTTCCGTATTGAGGTTTGTATCAATGCGCAATGTGTATACATGGCGCATACGGCATACCTACCTTACGTGTACCTATGTGGGACGCGAGACTGCCTCTACAGGTAACCGTGGCCCCGGAACGTAAGGTCTATTGAAGGACACCGTGGATTTTAGTCAGTACAAGTCTGACAGTCCCTCCCGCCTGCCCTGGGTGGGAGGCCTCATTTAATGAATTTACCGTTAAAAAAAGTGATCCTATGTAATACATTACTATATGTAATACTCACAACAGACCATGCTGGTATATTGACAGGCACTGAAAAATTGATCTATTAAAAGCAAGCAGCAGAACAATTTTGGCAGTTTTAAGTAAAACTGAGAGAAGCCTAAATGCCTAATGCCAGGCCAAATGCCTGGCATTAGGCATTTAGGCTTCTCTTAATGTACGGAGACCTTAATTAAGGCATTTATTTAATTTAGGCGGAGCGATAAATCGTACGATTTCATTAAGGCATTAATTTCTTTTGTCGCCTGTTTTAGTGGTAGCCTTACCATGGGGTATCGTATTAAACAGTTACTGGGTTATGGAGGTCCGATAGGCAGTCGCTCCATGTAAAATACTGATAAATATCATTATATTAGCTGCATCTGGTTCGACTGGAAGCCGACCCCAATATAGTTGGGAAAAGGCTAGGCAGATGATGATGCCTGTTTTTAGTGGAAACTGACATGTATAACTATATATATAGCCTATACCTATGTAATATTCCATTAAAATTCGTAAATCATCTATCTACATTTGCCCTCGGCTTCACTCGCATTTGTTTATTTAAAACTTGACAATCAATTCGGATCGTACATGAAGCACCAACTTTTATCATAAGAACTTTAATATTGTTTTTTTTTTGCGACAGTATACTTATTTTTTTCGGGATCAAAGATCAAAGTCCGTCTCTGTGTACCTGACAACGTATATACATACAATAAGGATAATGGGTTCAGTAGTTTGGGCGTGAAAAAGTAACGAGCAAATAGAGTTACTTTCGCATTTATAATTACTTTCGCATTAGGAAGGAAGTTAGGATTTCATCTACTGAAACGTGAAACTTCTACAATTTATTATTTTAAGCTTGCCTCTACTGAATCTGCAAACATTAGTCAAAAATCATTATAAAGGCAATTTTAGAACGAAAAATCAAATGCCTTTTTAATCAATTCCAGCAGTATCCCGCAGTCTCACAAAGGAAAAGTCAGAATTCCGAAACAAATCTACATTTTAAATTGTTCTAGTTCATGAGGTGGCCTGATGTGTGTGATTGTGCCTCGAACTTTTGACCTGGGGTCTACTTTCTAAGTTCGTTATCGAAGATACGGATACGGATGCAAATGAAGGAACGTAACTAACGTCAAAATAAAATTTGCGGACGATTAATACCGCCACGGCTGAGGTCCTTGTGACGCGGCCCTAGTGTCCATGTCATTACATCAAATTGCATAAAAAAATGTAGTATCACGAATTTTCTGCACGTCATGAGTGTTAGGCGGACTCTAATGAACTATCTGTGAAATCGTAATTTTATTTCATTCGTTCGGGCTCGTTGTCAAAACGCCCGTAACTAAGTCCGAAAACACGAGGGTCGTGTTTAGAGATTAGACCCCCTGAATCTTTATTGGTTTTTTAGAGTCAGTACAAACAAATGGGGCACATGTTTCATGCCTGGAGTCAACTTTAGCTTCGTTCCGTATTCTGGAACAAACAGATTTCTAAATGATAAGTATAAGTAAGTCGCGAGACTGTCTAAGCAGGTTAACGTGACCCTGAACGGTAAAGGGCAATTGAAATAACAGGGTGGTTTTTTAGTCAGTAAGAGTCTGAGAGAGAGACAGTCCCTTTCGTTCCACTCACGGCAGGAGTGATGATTTTACCAGCCGAAAGGCCTTTGTACAATAAAATAACTAAAGGCTAATAAGTATCTATCTAAAATAGTTATCGGTCTCCGTTATAAAAAACTAATTACTTGATCTCGTTCAAACCAATTTTCGCTGGTAATGTAATATACATCATACTTATTATATTTTTTTAGTTTTATCATTCTCTTATTTTAGAAGTTACACACATTTTACCACTTTGGAAGTGTCTCTCGCGCAAACTGTTCAATTTAGAAAAAAATGATATTTATTATGATTTTTATTAATTGGATAGCTCTTATACTTTCGAAAAAAAGTGGCTGGGACATACGGATGGACAGACAGACATGACGAATCTACATATAAGGGCGGAACCCTTATACGTACATTCGTCATGTCTGTCTTTTTTGTCATTTGGCTACGGAACCCTAAAAAACAAGTCTTGTACCAAGTTAATACTTAAACCTATGCTCCTCAGGGCTAGTTGTTTAATCAGCAGTTAAGTATACTATATTAGTTAAATTAACCATTTGTTAACCGGCCCTTGGTCGTTAAAATAGCAATTTGTCTATAATCAATAATGTTCTATTATGACATCATCGACACCACGTAAAACAATAAAACAAAAGGACGCTAAAACCGAAATAAACAACTATTTCTATATACATAACACTGTTCGTATTGCATTAACATACTTACATAATCCTACGTTACTAGGTACCCACCTATATCTGAAGACTCTCAACCCTCAACTCCGCTGACACGATCAATCACAGCTTCCCGGGAAATATGTAAATTTGTTTTGAAAAAGTTACGCGGCCAATCTACGGAATCCTTCAGCAAGGGATTATTAATGCGGCACGCCGCTAGAGGGATTTAAAAAGGCTTTTGTATCAAAATCGCTTGGTGGCTGGTCACAATCACCGCTTAATTCATCTTCATCTCGTTCGCTGTAATTATAATGTTTATTGTGAAATAATTTGAAGTTTTTTATTTGATGTTTTTAATTTAACACTTTCAGCTGAGCATCTGGGTATTCAAATGTTTGTTGCGCGGCGCACTATTTTCTCTGAATGTATACGTAATTAGAATGTATGTGTGCGAGTAGCCTTATAAATTGCACAAAAAAACTAACCTGGAGTGGCGCTAGCAGTCCCAAAATTTAAAGTGATACAGTGCGATGACGTAGCTTGAAGGAATTTGTATAAGCCTCAGCCGTTTATACACGTTCTTTGAAAAGAGACGTGATTAAACGTTGTGTCAAATAGCGTTTATCAAATTTTACGTCTTATAACGTTGCTGAGCTGAAAATGTTAATAAAACATTGTTTTTTATTCTTTGATGTAGTACACACGACTTCACATCAAGCTAAACAAAACCAGTTGATCGTGGTCTCGGTTTCTTTAGGTATATTCAACGGTCAGTTTACATAGTTGGTTTTGCATAGGCTGATGTGTAAGCGTGTGTACAATGAGACTTAATGCCGCACGGCATTATTTACCAGTCAACCTTTGGGTCAATAGGAAAAGCTAATAGTATTGTGTACCAACATCATTGAAAAATAAGCTTACAATTAAGGCTAAATTAAATAAATTGAAACACATACCAAATTATAAATTATGTTGACACATGACCTGAGGGTAAAGTGCATTATGCTGTTCCACAATCAATATAATAGCTGATAACACGTGTTCAATCCAAATAACGAAAACTAATCTAAACTACTAAAGACTAAGAAGCTATTATACCAGACCTTTTTTTTTTTTTTTTATCGTGGTAATATCATCAAATGAGTCCTCCCACCCAGGGCAGGGCGGGAGGGACTGTCAGACTTGTACTGACTAAAATCCACGGTGTCCTTCACTAGCCCTTTACGTACCGGGGTCACGGTAATCCCTTGGTCCCGCGACCCCGGCAGGCTTTGGCCCTCTACAGGCCCCGTCACTAATTATACCAGACCTAGATAAATTTCCAGTCTACATAACAGAACGTTTACCATCAAGTTTATCAATCACCGAGGAATACCGATATCCTAAAATAGAATCGGTTGAGGTTGTCAGAGTTTCGAACGCCTGTCTATCTGAGACTCTAGTCTCGGGTATTTACAGTTAGATTGCCGACCAATTGGCGCCCATCTTTGGGTCTAATACACCCTCCAATATAGTTAATTACGTAAGTATTATCTACTTTATTATCTACTTTAACGGCACTCTCCTCTAGAAGGCCAAAGCCTACCGGTCGCGGGACTTATTGAATTACCGTGACCCTAGAACGTAAAGGGCTATTGAAGGGCACCGTGGATTTTAGTCAGTACGAGTCTGGCAGCCCCTCCCGCTCTGCCCTGGGTGGAAGGACTCATTTGATGATTTTAGCACGCTAATAAAATAAATAAAAAAGCAACTGAGTATAAAAGGTATAGTTATATTTTACCTGACGGGACATCAGTCCCAGCAACTCATGCTCGTGTGTGTTCAACTGATGTT
This sequence comes from Agrotis puta, assembly GCA_943136025.2. Lineage (NCBI taxonomy): Eukaryota > Metazoa > Arthropoda > Insecta > Lepidoptera > Noctuidae > Agrotis > Agrotis puta. The sequence goes on from OW964178.2 coordinate 11,000,271, forward strand.
TAACATGGTATGTTTTATAGTGCGATTAAACTACGAAGGACAGTCTCTATGGTCAACAGTCACTTGAACATAACGTTTAGCACGAAAATTCTCTGCGCTAAATAATTTATTAATAGTTTATACTATCTTTATTATCTCGTTAGACTTATTATCAAAGGATAATAGTTTATTTAAAACCGTGCAAGGGTTTAAACGTGTTGCGTGACGTCACAATATGGCGTCAACAACTATTCTTCATTGAAACGCAATATACTTAGTTAATTTACTGATCTATATTTATTTCTATAATCTATATATATAAAAATGTTATGTTGGTTTGTGTATGCTTCAAAAACTCAAAAAGTTCTGCACCGATTGAGCTGAAATTTTAGCATGATATATAGAATAGAATAGAATAGAATAGAATAGATTATACTTTATTGTACACCAACATTTTAAAACTACTGTATACAATATTGCTTAATTTATGGTTACAATGGCGGTCTTATCGCTAAAAGCGATATCTTCCAGACAACCTTTGGATGGACTGTATGAATTAAGATAAGAAGGGTAGGGGGTAGTCAATGGTGTACTGTAATTACTCTTCAAACAAAAATGTAAATAAATATATAAATGATGATAATTATGGATATTATTTAAATACAAATGAAGTAAACGATAAAGAAAAAAGAAAAAGAAATATATTATGTCAAAAAATAAATACAATTAAAATAAATAAATATATATATATATATATATGTATATAATCCGCATGAAGGATTGTTTTTATCTATTTTTTGCATCAGTCACATATCCGCGACCACGAAAAAACAGTTTTATTTTGTGCCACAGCGAAGCGTGGCAGAAAACAGCTAGTTCTTTATAAAAGTGTAATTTTGTGTTCATACTTGTATTCCTATTATGCCTTTATTTATAGTTTGAATATATTAACATTGTATTATATAGTTGGAATGGTTAATATACTGGTACTTAAATAATTCATACTAATTATAACAGTGTTCAAATAATAGCAAAACATTATATTCAGGAGACCTATTAAGCTTTACGGACAAAATTAACATTAGCACTATTCTAGACCTTTATTGTTATAGTCGAATAGAAGCAAATAATTTGCAAGGGGCGACGTAAAGCTGATAATCTGATTGTTACGAACTTTAAAGTGCTTCCCACCATTACGGTTTTTGGTCCTCTAAGCAGTAAATAAACATGCTTACACACTTTACCTAATGGTTTTTGTATATACGTTTTATTACAAGTACTTGTTCTCTCAGTTTCTTTTAGGTAAACCTAAAAAATGATTGAGATGTTATTTTTATATTCAAACACACTCAAGGAATGTCCTCTGTGGTCGTCAAATCATCAAATGAGTCCTCCCACCCAGGGCAGAGCGGGAGGGACTGTCAGAATCGGACTGCCTAAAATCCACGGTGTCCTTCAATAACCCTTTGCGTTCCGGGGTCACGGTAATTCATACAGTCTCGCGACCAACAGTCCTTCTTGTAAAGTAAAAATATTCATTAGAACTACATGATATCAACTGACGAGACACTCGTTTGGCGCCGTGCCATGTATGGCAGCGACGTGTCGGATTTAAGACCACGTCTACACTGGCCAGCTAAACGCTAGCTCTCAAACGAAACACAACAAGCTATTTCGTCCATCACAGTGTTCCTGATGCATGGTAGTGATGTTACTCGTAGATATGTTTGGGCACCTACGACTAGTATTTCCCTTTGTGTCGAAAACTTTTAAGCCGACTTCAAAAAAAGGAGGTTCAAAATTCGGTTGGTTTTGTTTTTTTGTTTTAAACTCTTTCCCATTCCACTCCAGAAATTAATACTATAGCGTAGGTGCGTCTACAAACAATTGAAATTAACATACATAAACACCCAGAGCCGTAATAGAGATTTCTTATAGAGAATAGCTGAAACCTGCTTTCAACAGATTGGCAATACTAATACAGAGTAAACTCATAAAGGTACATAGTATTATCACGTATTATATATTGTTGCAAAGTTGCGTCTGAGGCTCTAGCATGAATTTTTACTTTTTTGTGACGTAAATTAAATAAGAGCTTTGGCGTTAAAAACTAGAGGCGTTTCTTCATTTTACAATATAATAATCGCAGTAAATACTTCTAGTACGCTGTACATAAAGTATGTACAGAAATCTTGTGATAAAGCCTCAGATAGGTTTGCTTTCAACAGATTGGTACACAGTAAACTCATAAAGTTACACAGTATAATAGTTGCAAAGTTGCAGCCTATCCCAGTAATGTTACTTCGACACATACAAAACTATTTAACATCAGAGACACTAGCATTTACGTAGTTAAAGTTTACAAAGTCTAATAATACATAAAAGGCTACGTTTTTACAAAAGGCTGCAGTATAATACATAGTGCACCCACTTTGCCTGTTATTCTTAAGTCACATATCACAGGGGGCGAGCCTATTGCCATCAGGCAATAGGCTCGCCCCCTGTGATATGTGACTCCATTTCCGCTACTAAGAAATTCCTAATGGAAGACCCATAACACTTTGCCTTCGTAATATAATCCGGGACCTCAACAGTCGCACTATCATGTACAGAAAAAAATATTAATATAGTTCTATTCGACAAACCATAAGGCAGAAACCACAGAACACCACCTGCTACAATCTTTACATACTCCTTTCACCTCAGCCAGATTCATTACATACCTGATTCATACATTAGGTCATATAAGCACGCCTATTGCGAGTAATACGCACGCGACCTACCAAATATACATCATGGGCGTTTTTAGGGATAATTTTCAGGGAGGGCCTAGCAGCTTAACACGACGTTTTAAAGCTAGTTCCAGTGTTGGAATGAGACGGAGCGATACAAGTCGTCTAGCGCTGTGTCTCCGGGGTGCTAAGACAGGAAACCTCCACGTGCGCCCGTGGACTGGAGTTCTCCCTCGGATACGTCCGGGAGGAAGACCAGTTTTTCGGGCCGGTGCACCCTGGAATGCGGGCAAAACTCTTCCTTAGGCACTGTGTGCCTGAGGGGTCTCTTTGCCCATATGCGAATAGCCTGTCGGGTGGATGCTCCAACGCGTGTCCCTCTGAATAGCAGAGGGCACAGCGGCGGAGCGGGCTTGCGGACTGCGAGTAATGGGTAAGCTCGCCGTCCGACCAAGGACCAAACCCCAGGTCGGTGGCGCGTCGTGTTTCACGGGTCACCGACGGGGCCCCTTACGGGGCCAAATGCCTGATGGGGTCGCGGCTTTTTCTTAATCCAGGTTACCGCGGCCCCGGAACGTAAAGGGCATCCGAAGAAACACGGGTGGATTTTAGTCAGAAAGCGCTGTGTCTCCAATGGTTTTACAAAATGCCAAACTTCTCTTCTAGAATATTGATATTTTTGTGTAAAGGTATTTTAATTCTGGATACTACTGGAAAAATTATAAAATCATGATAATTATGCAATTACACAACCTCGAAAATTTAATTCACATATTTACATGAAATTCAAATCCAAATTAAATTAACCGAAAAACTTTTAGCACGTAACGTTCAAATTGTATACTAATTAAGTCATAACTTTTACAGATACTTCTTTCAACAAATAAATTACCAAAAACATGATATATTTTTAAACAAAGCTCAGAAACATTACTCATGTATTGTATTTATATAACATCACGCTATTATTTCCCAGAGGGCACTAGGGTAGAAAGGTACACGCACACCTGATGTACATTTGTATGTACACCCTTTCCCGCTATCAGTTCCTATTAATTGGGGCAGGCCTAAACACGGCTGTTTGCCGGGCATGTTCCCTTGATAAATCCAACAAGATACCTACCTGTTGGGGTCGAACTCGGATCACATAGCTACCGCTACAATCTTCTAAAATAGTTAAGTCACTAGCAAAACAAGACATGAAGTTGTAGTTAACGCATTTGTTCCTTTTATAATAATAAATGAGTACAGAATTATCCATCAGCAACTTGCCTTAAAATACAGCCTTGTGGAATCGGAATTATACAGGTTCGAATCCCGCTTGCAGTAAATTTTGCTTCCTTTAAAAAGCCAGGCGTGATTGCTTATAATATCTATATTTAGTCATTTTAAAATAATTATTTTCTGAATGTTGAGTAAACCCATCGGACACACAGCATATGGTTCAATACCATTTTTTTTATCTTGGTAAAATCATTCAATGAGTCCTCCCACCCAAGGCCGGACGGAAAGGGACTGTCAGACTTGTACTGACTAAAATTCACAGTGATCCTTAAATAGCCCTTTACGTTCCTGGGTCACGGTTACCTGAGGAGACAGTCCCTCGACCCCGGCAGGCAATAATACCTACCTACCTTTTCTATTTCAGGTGGTGAAATCATTAAATGTGTCGATCAACTCTGAGTGGAGCTGAAGGGTGTGACTCTTACTGACTCCACCTTGCACCTTCGGTTGCCCTTTGCGTTACAAGACCACGGTATACAGCTTAGATAGTCCCGCAACCCCGAAAACAGTCTTGCGGCCCCAGAGTTCAATAATACCTACTGCCTTTTTTTTTTTTTTATTGTGGTAAAATCATCAAATGAGTCCTCCCACCCAGGGCAGGGCGGGAGGGACTGTCAGACTTGTACTGACTAAAATCCACAGTGTCCTTCACTAGCCCTTTACGTACCGGGGTCACGGTAATCCCTTGGTCCCGCGACCCCGGCAGGAATACCTACTGCCTTAGATTAAAAAATGTCCAGGTTAAAAATGTTTGTATTGTATTTTATATGGGCCTCTGATGCCTGAAATAAATTAAATAATAATAATGGTAGGCCACTGTGAATTGAAGCCAAAAACACGGGGTAAAATTTTCCAGCATCGGTCGATTCCTACGTAAAACAAGTGAACATCTCCAAGGAAAACATTTAAATGTGTGCGTGGCGCTCACTCACACATTTATAAAAAAGTGGCTTCACTTAAAACGTTTCGTTTTGTTTCGAACACGAAATCTGGACAATTTTTAATCTAAACCTACTGCGTAATCAAGATTAGTTTATACGAGTAGTTATTCAAAAAAGTTTTGAAATTCAACAAACATACATGAATTGTTAGTTGACAACAGAAGAACACAAAATAAACTACTAACTAAACCTACAAGGCTATAGAAGGATTATTTTAAGATCGACCGTAAGAATACATGAGAGCCCTGTTCGTGTATTTCCACATATGATGCAAAAGCATTGAGATGCACTGAAAAGAGGGTGTTGATCCAGATCCCTCCATTGTCGGCACGTTCCTTCAAAAGATGAGCGCGATTTAGTTTACAAAACTATTGGTAAGAATTTCTACAAAAGAATGCTTGTTTATGGAAGGTTCTGCATTGAAAAGCGCTGCTTATCATGCAACTGTTGGTAGAATGGAGACACTTATTTATTGTCCGTTAATCCAACAAATAGAGAGAAAGCTATACAATTAGTTGTAATGCTATTAAAGGTAAATTATTATAAATGTGCACATGCATTGCTACTTTGTTTTACAGCCATGTATACTTGGGCAGTCCCAAGACTCATTCCTACTTCATCATCATCATCACCATCAGCCTATAATGTTCCCACTGCTGGGACACAGGCCTCCTCAGGTGAGAGGGAGAGGGCCATAATCCACCACGTGGGCCCAGTACGGTTTGGTTACTTGCTTATAGGAAAATACACACCTCAAACCACGAAAGTACATCAACCCAACATATTAATTAAAGTGAATTTATTGGACGTACTCAAAAGAAGTGGTTCTCCAGCCCAGTTAATAGTTAAGGAAGTATGCGCAATGGCCGGCCCCCGACCTCTCTTGTGCTCCAAATTGATTCCGTGCCCGGAGAGGCCCTTTGTTATCGACCAATAGGTAATGGAGCTCTGAGCAGCGCTTACACAACGCTCACTATGAATATTCTAGACGTAATTTAATTTCTGAACGAACTGCTTGCATTTCTCATTGTTGTCTGACAAAAGACCATTTCAATCTGGATTACGGACGATGTTTGAGATGCGATCTTAGTCACGTTGAATTCATGTAATAATTCTGTGCCACAACGACCTTTGACTCATACTAAAGTTTCGCTTTTCATAGTTTTCACGTTAAACAATTCGTTTAACCAATCAGATTTGTGATAGATCAATTAAACGACCTATCAAATTTAAAAATAGAATTCTAACTGCACTGGCGAAATTCAATCAAAAACTTCACGTGAAATGACCGAACACTGTGGATTTCAATTTGAGGACCGCACAAGCGAATCGTTTTTCAAGATCGGAACCCATTTAAACCACAATACCGGTAATCGGGTGGTGGCCATACCAGTCAAAATTACGTTCACAACCACTCTCACGAGCGGTCATTTCAACTGGAGAGCTTGCTATATTTAATATTGATTTATTGTATTTATATATTTTCTTGACGTTTGAGGGTCAGGATTCGAGTGTGAGTTGACCCAGCAATTAGAGGCACAATGTCAGCTGAACCCAAAATAAATATAAAAAATACCTATACCTAGGTTATAAATGTGAACTTTAGATGAAATATATTGTGATATGTGTGTACAGTCATTTCGAATCCTCATGAAATCAATATTAATTTTAGAGGATTGTTTGATTACGTGCAATCTATGTCTTTCTAACCAAAGATGATTTTATTCTATTCTGCTCTTAAGGATATTCATAATATTTGAAGTTGGTTTTACAACAGAACAGATATTACGCTCAATAAAATACAAAAAATTAAAACCAGAAAACAAAGACATGAACCCATTTTCCCAAAAATGCTGTAACAAATTATCACATGATTAAGAATTTAAGTCCATGCTAAAGCTTTAACAGATTACAACACAACAACATACGATTAATCCACCATTACAATAAAGCAACGAACAAGCTTAAACCCATTCCAAACGGTAAGCCAGTTAAAGCACATGTCTGTGGTAAATCGAATAATAAATAAGCTGCAAAAAGATGAAATCTTTTATCGGTATCGGCTGAAAGCTGTCAGTGACTGAACACGATACGGAATTACCGTCGAGGTGGAAAAATCAGGCTGGTCTCAGTTCCACGGCCTCCTCAAAATAAAATCTCTGTTTCACGCCCCAGTTACCCGACCGGAAGATTCGCCATTCATTCCGTTCACATGTGTTTACGCTACGAATCCGGATGTATTCGAGCGCGACGAAACGCCTGCAATCTTCGCCTTTTAGCCCGATTATTACTGTTAATGTCATCTTTTTTTCTGGTTTTTGGTAATGGGTTTCTGAGCTTCTGCGGGTTTCTGCCTCTTTGATGCATTTGTGTTTTTATTTACGATTCAGGTGATCATGTTCCTGAGGTTTGCCGGAAATAACTAGAAATACTCGTAGAATGTAGACGTACTTTAATTTTTGATGTTCATCGGCTCGACAAAATTACATAGTCATTCACGATATCACAGCTGCATTGCTCTCTGGTTTTATCACAATTTAAATTCTACTTAGTTTGTACATAGTCTCATACATGTGTTGAAAAAATTAACCAAGTGATCAAGGTTAGTGGCAAGATTAACTGGCCAGGGTGCGCTCACAGTACTTAAGTAGGTATCGTAACTCGTAGAGCCTGTTTTATTACCCTCACTAAGTTAGATCGGTTACGTGGCTCCGATAAGTGCCCTTTTTGTACTGATTTCTGCCTAATAAGCTTTAATGGTACAAATACTAATACTGATAAAGTAACGCCACTGGAAAAGGCCTTTCCCTATGACTTCAGTATTTTTTGATAATCGACTAAGTGGCATCACAAGTCATTGGTAACAAATTACAAATGAAAAGTAAAAATGTATGATAACTACTGGCGATACTGTTGGGAGAGGCCTATTGTCCAGCAGTGGATGAATGCAGGCTGATAATGTATGATGGATAACTACTAATCAGCCAGTGAGTTATATTTGAAAAAGCTTGTTTCTACACTAATGCCTTTGTCAAACAGACTGGCGAAAGCGGAGCATTTCCGAGGCGATATCGAAACGAAGCGAGACCTCAGTCCGATAGTTCTGTCACGCATCGGATCGCTTTCGCTGTTCTATGTGACTGGATTCAAACAATTCCATACATTACAAATAAAAACGTCACGCTTCGCATTCGCGACACCTGTCTGTTTCACAAAGGCTTAAGTACTAGATACTCCTATACGATTGGACTCAATGTGATCACGCCAATCACGAAATCGGTGACCTTTTCAGTTCTTCTAAATAGGATAAATAAAACATTACAAGGAAAACTTATTTGATTTTGTGTAGCCTATGTCTAAATAGTTTCTACGACGAAATCTTCGATATAGTTTTTACGAGTTCAATACGGCCAATCGTTTTACGAGCACCCTTCCGCAAACTAATCGAGCAACTTCAATGGTAATCAGGATCCGATTCATTTACGATCTCATTGTCTTAACATAAAAAGGAATCTGTTTGAATGGCCAAACATTCTTCAAGCAAAATTAACTATAGTTATGTAGAAACCAATGTTAGGCCTTGTTCTCAGGATCAAACCTAACACTGAAGGCTATCGCATTAGGCAGTCGAAGTGTATCGGAAAATCTAATGAACTGTAAACCCAACTTCCTTTGACAGGTAATGTATCTTCATTACCTTTATTTAGTTATCTACAAACAGATTCGATCAAATCAACCCTTTTCAACCCATTTGGTGTATTGAGAGAATAGAATGGAATATAGAGTAAAGCCTTGTCAAATAGACAGGCGTGACAAATTCGAAGCGAGGCGTTTTTATTTGTAATGTATGGAATTGTTTGAATCCAGTCACATAGAAAAGCGAAACCGATCCGATAGCGTGACAGAACCGATGCGAAGACGTGGCGAAGGCGTGTTTGCTCTGTTTGATGTCGTTCAAAAAGAGCCAGCTAATACAACTGTTACGCCTCGGTTCGCTGCACTCAGTTTGACGTGTCGTATCGCTTCGGAAACGGTTCGGTTCGCTATCGCTTGTCTGTTTGACAAAGGCTTAAAGGAGAAAACTTAGATATTACAGGCAGCTGGTCCATGTAAAGTATTGGTATTTACCTGCTTCTGGTAAGAACAGAAGCCGACTCCAATGTACACTCGCGAGCCAACGTATGGAATCACTTAATCCGATTCTACGCCATCTTGAGTACTTAATAACCATTTTAAAGGATTAACTATTAACATTAAATTGATACCAAATTCACTTTTACGAGTACTTGCTCGTGTAATTGGCAAAAGACTAAGCAGATGTTGACGGAGCCTTAATACATGTTGCCATTATTATTACGAAGAAAAGTCTAATATTATAAGCCAATTACAACAATTTTATTAGCATGTAGAAATTGGGTCATGCGGGCGACGAGTAATGGGCGACTCGCTGTCCGACCATGGACCATGCCCGGGTCGACGGTGCATTGTGTTCCACGCGCACCTCAAGGAGTGTCAGCATAGTGACGGGGCTCCCTGTAGAGGGCCAAAGCCGGCCGGGGTCGCGGGACTTACAAATTACCGTGACCCCAGTACGTAAAGGGTTATTGAAGGAAACCCTGGATTTTAGAAAGCATGTAGAATTTAATCATCTGTCCATGTAATAATCTGATGTTGCCAACAAACTAACCCGTATTCCATAGTATTGCCTGGTCGCCACAGCGGAAATTACTAGCCGCGATGGATTCCGCCCGCACCACGTCTGCAGCGCAATAAGACCCGGGGATATACGGACGGTAACGGACCGCGATATATCCTAAATATCGTACGGGAAATGTTATTAAATGTCCGCCTAACATGCTTGCTTACTTACACTGAGGATTATTGAAGTGGGTTTATTTCATGTGGAGCGGTATTAATGTTTGTGCGGAACTGAGTTTTGAATGTGGGTTGAGGACTACATAGAATAACTAGCTACAACAGTACACAGTTTTGATGTAAGTCTGTATACGCATATAGACAGACCAATTTTGTTGACTGAATATACTTGTTGAGGACGGAGTGGGCTTTACTTGCAGTCTTGAATAAAAGTCTATATTCACTACCACAAGAGTATTTATTATATTTCCACAGGTTTTAGGACATCACTGATTTCGGACAAGTATGGCTACAGTTTAACAATTCACTAGACTTGTGCACTCTTTCGAGTCTGGAGGAGAACAGGGCTGTGCAACAGACAAAATGCACGCGGAAGACAGTGAACTTCCGGTTCGGCTTTCTAGAACAATCTGGAACATTCCAACTGTTGCCAACAGTATTCCCTCTGGTGTCGAGCGGAGCACATCATGAGATTCATTCATAAAAATACACTAACTCATTGATAAAACCAGCGCCCCTAGCGTCGGGCAGTGGAAGCAATCGTTCGATATACGCATAAATCCTTCTATGATTCTGACGCCCTCTAGTGGCAAGTCGCGGGAACAAGGTGACACTTATTATTGATTGCTTCCACTACACGATAACAGATGTCACTACATTGTATATCAGTCACAATACTATTTTCGGCGCTATTTTCCACATACTTTAAAATTATGAAAAATCGCGGAGTTTTTAAATTCTAGGGGGCATTTATAAAAGATAATATCTCGATCTGATGCGGTCCTACTACATACTCGTATCTTACAAATAGCAGAATGTTTTTTTTTTATCTATCACAATGTTTTTTTTAGTTGTATAAGCGAAGAGATTAGAAGATTAATAGATTAATTTACCAGCTATAATTTCTTCAACGTCTTAAAATAAATACCCGTATCGAATCGAAAAATGACAATTCTTTTACGGAAGTTATACTAACTCACTACCCGTGATTAAAACCTAATAATTACCCAAAACAACACGTGATGAACTCACCTAGATCCCCACACATGAACTAATGAACTAATTAGCAAAGAATCTGAACCGATTCACTTTACATACCTAATGTATGTTTACAATACAATGAACCCTTACGAAACTTTACGCCCTAGTTTATTTACTTTATATCGATTTACTTGCATTATTTGAAATGCAAATGTTTCATTTTATCCTATATATACAAGCCAAAAGGAATAGGGACTCAGTGTGGGGCCAAGTGTTGTAACAAAAAGATATATTTCAGTGATTTTTTAATATCGAAGGAGGTAGGTAAGTCAGTAGGTATATTTATACTAGTGACTAGCCCCGGCTTTGCACGGGTGTAATTACGTGGTAAAAGCGCTGTAATATCTTTCAAACTCAAAATATAAACTTCGTGCCACTACTCAAGTCCTTTTGATCGGCGGTGCCGCTGAAGTCTATTTTTTATTACAATTTCATAACAATTTAATGATTGACTGAAACTATGAATCACATCTATGATACTCCTACTTATGTATAATTAATATAATGTAACATAAGTTACTTCGCTTCACATGATGCATTATTGGGCAACCAATTGTTATCCTGAAGAAAATTTTTTTTTACATCAAATTACATTTTTAAAATGTACGAGTAGTACCTATGTAGTAGTAGTTTCCACAGGATTTCTGTCGTAGCGCGGATTCGATTATTAGTTTATATTATACAGGGTATTTAAAAATAAATATATACATTTTGAAGTGATATTTTCTGCTTGGTCATACAATACAAAGATAATGAATAATTTTTTCGAAATTTATTATTCACCACGGCAATATTTTTATCGAAAAGCATACTGGGATCAGCTCACAGTATATTTTGAAGAATCAAATGACCTTGTGGTAAGCTGAAAATTTAATTTTCCACAGCCGAATTTCTTATCCATTCTCAAAATTTTCTACAAAGAATCTGAATTAAACATTTGAGCCCACTCATCCCGAGCTACTTAAATCACTTTGCACATGATATTACAGATTTTCACATTACTGCCATTGAAAACCGTTGCATTGCGTTTTCTACAAAAAAAATCCAATTTCCTTCGTCTCTCCATTTTAAAAGTAGGTACTTGGCAAGAAAAGTTAAAAGTTAAACTTGATTCGAAACTCTTAATGAGGTAATCAAATGCATCTGGCGTTCTAACAAGTGCAATTATTAGACTTAACAAGTTTGAACTTCCTTGCAATTCATCTTCCGGGGCTAAGGCTGTTTAATTTGTATCTTTAAATCAAGCATTTAATGGCGGACGTAAGTAGAGCCAGATTGTCTAGATTTTCTTAGAGTTCGGTCAGTATAGAAGCTTAGATGTCTCGAGGCTAAATCATACTACTGCTTAAACACTTTGTGCGCGGTGACAACGCCCCCATTATTTCGGGACATAAGATCTGCAAAATTTTGATAAAAAAATCTGCCTGTTTGTCATTAAACATTCAAAAAAAGTACTTGAAAGGTTGTTGTGCATATTTAACTTGACACGTCAGTCCGAGTCCCCAGTTAGTTCACATCTCTGTCAAATCGCGCGCTGCGATCGATTTGGTAATTGATTTGACATGGCGTAAAAATTCAAATTAAATATGTAAATGATCCGGACCAAAGGTTTAGTAATATAAACGAGTAATACACACGCAATGATCGTTTTATCGTGTACCGAATGCTTCACTAATATCAAATGAGGTAAAAATGTATAGAAAAGCGTTAGAGCATTATAGTGGTTCCATTGTACATTCAAAAAAATAGAATACTCTTACCTAGTAAGTAGTAGGATATTTAGACGTGGAAAACTAAATGATCTGCATATCTTTACGATTTTCAATATTGTTTCAAAGAATTTCCATAGTTCAGGATAAGACTTGGCAATGCTACTATTTTTTTTATCTTGGTAAAATCATCGTGGTGGCAATGCGACCATAGATTGGTACTAAACTATACACCAAAATGACTACGGTATTTTATTTACAAAATAGCTATTTCTAAGACCATATTGGCAAGTCAGATGAATAAACTGCGATTAGACATCGAAATAATGGTCCAAATTTACTCAATGGCTAAATAAAAAAATTAAATTATTAAAAAAAAAGAACTTAATATTCTCCCGAATAAATTTACAAAACACTCGTTTTATTTTCAGAGCATGCCTCCTCAAGTGGATCCCGTCCCCAGTGGCGTAGTCTTCGAATCAGACACACAGACCTCTGACCTAGGGCTCGATAAAGATGTCTCGGTACTGAAACATGCGAGTCCCAGGAAGCACGAGTATGTGTGGTTCAATATCTTTTGGTTCCTTTACTTGCATATCGCCTCGGTGTACGGATTGTATCTTGTTTTCACTTCGGCTATGTGGCAGACTAATGTGTTTGGTGAGTACCTTAATGTTAATACAATATAGTTGATATTGACTTACGACATATGCTAAATAGGTTTGTCTACAAGAAAAACTCTAGTTACACCGTCAGGAAGACTTATCAATAAATGTTTGAAAATATTTTCTTTTGTTACACCAGAATTGACGAAGAAGCTTTTAAAATTCACAATATATCACGCCGTGATATATTTAATCTGTAGAGCGTTCTGACTTTACGAGCTCCGACCAAGTTTTGATGAGTTTTATAGCCATTGATTTTTAAAAAAAAACCGCATATATTATTTTTCAACTCTCTAATGCCTTTGTCAAACAGACAGGCGAAAGCGAAGCGTTTTCGAAGCGATACCGAACCGAAGCGAGACGTCAGTCCGATAGTTCTGTCACGCTATCGGATCGCTTTCGCTTTCCAATGTGACTGCATTCAAACAATTCCACACATTACAAAAAACGTCACGCTTCACATTCGTCACGCCTGTCTGTTCGACAAAGGCTTTAGTGACGACGCCGACGGACGGTCGGAATTGGTTAGCAACTTATTGTTCCTGGAAACTAGCCCATTGTATTGTATCAAAAATATTGTGCAGATCCATTAACGAAAATCTGATAAGTAAATCGTAATGAACCTAGTTAGTTACTTAATAAGAGGAACATAATAAGTGAATGTCATATGTCCACTGAAAGAATGTCTGCTCTAGGCACTGAGCCAAAGGTTAACAATATTACAGACCGCTTTTATTTAGTCATATAATTCAGAAACAAAAAAATACCTAAATCTCAATTATTGCATAGTTACTGTGTCTCATTCAGAAATAATATTTTCAAATACTAAATTGTATTATAGCATTTGCTGTGCACCTAATGTGCGCCATCGGAATTGGCGCAGGATCTCATCGTTTATGGACTCACAGATGTTTCAAAGCTCGCACTCCTCTTCGTATAGTGCTCATGTTATGGCAAACTATGGGCTTTCAGGTAAGCAAACTACCTACACTAATTTAGACTTCGGCTAAAATGCTTACACACGACACGATATCGTGTCGTGGTGCGATGCATGTTACAACACAGGACATCTAGGTCCGGTCTACCATCATTGGGGTGCAACAATTTTCATGTCATGACGTGCCTTCATAAAAACTTACGACGTTCTTAGTATTTTTTCTGTATCGCGGATGTATTTACAAACATTTAAACTCACAACAAACAGCCAGACCCACCAAAACTTCCGACAGGCCATACAAATATTTGTTCGGTGTGGAAATCGAACGCACAGCACTCAACGCAGCAACTAATCATTCAGCCACTGCGCTAACCATGCAGTCGTTCTGCGATTTTCTTCGTATATTTACGACACATATGTTCACGATATGACGCGATATCGTGTGGTGTACAGGTAGTATGTGACTACGTTACGTATTACAATGTACTAAAAAACGACTCCGATCATTTCTTGAGACACTTACATTAAAGTGTAAAGTGAAAAAAGTAGACCAAAATGCGACTGAAAATTAATAATTATAATAAAATCTTTTTAGACAGCTAACGCCACGTTTTTCTTTCAAAAAGTTATCTTTCTAAACTTTTTTTTATTCCTCAGAGGTTAAAAAAGGCGATTTTCTTTTTTTGTTCATACTTAGTATTTAGACTCTTTAGAAAATATTTTATCAACGTAAAGTTGTCACGAGATACTTACATTATAAGTGCTAGAAATGGTAATTGTATTGTCAAACGAACCTCTCACGTCAAGAGGCGTTTGCTCAAATCATTAGCAGTCCTCATCAAGTCAATTAATGATAAGCATCTACGCTGTTATGTCAAGAACTTGACTGTTTACGTAGTTAATGTGCAAATTGATGAACCAGACCCTGAAAGGGTCGATTAAAGGATCGTTAAGGACAATGTTACGTATTATAATGCCCTTGTCAAGGAGAAACTATAGAAGACTGGAAACTCCCTCTCACATCTGGCACTATACGTATTTTGTTCTCGATATTTTTATCCGTTCGTGAAGCATCGCAGAAAACTATATAGACATCTATTCACATCTAACTGTATGCTTAAACACTTTGCCATAAGAAGAAAGTTGACATCAAGGCTAATAGCTATTAAGAAATGTACCTATGCATTAGATCAAACATGCTCACTTGCAAACATGGACAACGTTTTAAAATATACTTATCTAAATATTACTTAATTGTATGTTCCCTAAAATGAATCTGCAACTATTTTAGGATATTGCTAATTTTATAGCGGTCTTATGGCTGATCGCGAACCTTGGGTAATAAAATTAAATCTCTTCACCCACAAGCTTTCCATAAATATTTCATTTCCATGTACCAGGATTGCATATTCGAGTGGGCCCGCGACCACCGCACCCACCACAAGTACGCGGACACTGACGCAGACCCTCACAATGCTGAGCGAGGCCTCTTCTTCTCTCATATGGGCTGGCTCTGCTGCAAGAAGAGTCCAGAAGTCATTGAAGGTGGAAAGCGCATTGATATCTCTGACTTGTATGCTGATCCAGTTGTTATGTTCCAAAAGAGGTTAGTTAAAAAAAATATTATGCTAAAGTACGAGACGGAATCTTTTACGAAGAGACACAATTTTGCCAAAAAAAGAACCGTAGTAGTACTTTAATAACTTTTGTCATTTCGAAACTGCTATTCAAGTTGTTGTTATGTTTATGCCCTTGGACCAGACACATGCGGAGTCGAAGAAAATAACATTTCTCAGAACAAATAATCCTATTACAACCCAAGAAAGGAAATCTTACACATAACATAGTGTCCCTACAAATATAACCCTCTCCGATTATCTAATATCCTTTTTTTTTTTTTTTTTTTTTTTTTTTTTAGGGTGGCAAAATCATCAAATGAGTCCTCCCGCCCTGGGCGGGGCGGAAGGGACTGTCAGACTCTTACTGACTAAAATCCACCCGTGTTTCTTCGGATGCCCTTTACGTTCCGGGGCCGCGGTATCCTGGATTAAGAAAAAAGCCGCGACCCCAGCAGGCATTTGGCCCCGTAAGGGGCCCCGTCAGTGACGCGTGAAACACGACGCGCCACCTACCCGGGCTTGGTCCTTGGTCGGACGGCGAGCTTACCCATTACTCACCGTCCGCAAGCCCGCTCCGCCGCTGTGCCCTCTGCTGTTCAGAGGGACACGCGTTGGAGCATCCACCCGACAGGCTATTCGCATACGGGCAAAGAGACCCCTTAGGCACACAGTGCCTAAAAGAGTTTTTGCCCGCATCCCAGGGTGCACCGGCCCGAAAAACTGGTCTTCCCCCCGGACGTATCCGAAGGGGAACTCCAGTCCACGGGCGCACGTGGAGGTTTCCTGTCTTAGCACCCCTATCTAATATCCTACAGAATTCTGTGTTATAAGTGAACCCATAAGTCTCGTGGACCGGTTGTCGCCGCTTCTGTCGACAATATATTTATACTTATGCTTACAAAAGCCACTGCTTTACTCGGTATTAAAAGGAAAAGCAAAACATATTTTTCTAAGACCTTTGTGTCTTTTAACTGCAGGAGAAATACAAAGAAAAACGGCGTATCAACCACCCGCACCCACCCGCTCGCAAAGTTTAGGTCAAATAACATTTATTATTTGTAGTGAAGCAGAGATTTTCATTTTATCACGTAGGACCCTATTTCAACAGGCGTCAGTCAGAGGGTATTATGAAGTGTAAAACAAAGTTGATGTCGGCATAAATATTAAAACTTTTTATGTTGAAATGTTGATAGTCTGAGGGAGTTGAAGGTTGCGTGTTTTAAAACGGAAACTCTCGTTATGTTGATGTAATGACACATTCATTTAAACATTATTTTAGGTACGTTTAAAATGTTACATGAATTTAGTGGAAGGGAAATCTTCATTCCATTTTTTTCAAATGCTTAAAAGAGCTGGTCATTAATAGCATTGTAAACTTAGACATTAATATTGGAGCCAAGAACACTTTGTTTAAAACTAATAAATTAACGAACCTCGCTGAATAAGCAATTAGGTAGAAGCCTAATAGGAAACAAAAAGTGAAGAAAGACAGTGCCCCGTGCAAAAATCATCATTTATATCACATTCCAATTGATTGGGATCGAAACAGCATGCATTCTTCTTAGCCACTCTTCTTACACTCCCTTGAGCCATAAATCATCTTTAACACCATAATTACCTTACAGAACTTCTCATAATTACCCTAGATTTATTGTCCACCCATGATTTTTTTTAAACTAGATTATTTCATATCAGTAATCTTTATCACACAATTATTATATCCCCAGGCACTACATGAAAATGATGCCGATACTCTGCTTCTTACTACCCACTGTGATACCAGTTTACTTCTGGGGCGAGACCTGGACAAATGCCTTCTTCATCCCTACCATCCTGAGATACACCTGCGGTATCAACGTGGTGTGGAGCGTGAACAGCTTCGCTCATACCTTCGGATATAGGCCTTATGACAAGTAAGTTAGATCCGTTTATTTTATTGAATATCGAATTGCACCTATAGATATAATTTTATTGTTTTTGAGTAGTATTTTGAGACCACAGATAAAAAAAACACAGTACATCTTCGATCAATAATAGGTTATTGATAGAAGCAGTACATAGGTAGAGTAGTATTGAAACTTTGGTTTTGTTCAGTCATCTGTCAGTCTGGAAACGAGAAGGGATTCTTCAATCAGCGGTAACGGTAGATTGAAAAACTATTCTTTATTCCAAATTTTAAATACGGCTGCTGTGTTGCAGATGCAAAATGATAGATATCATCACCTGTAGTGCTATTCTGTAAAATTCATGAGATCACTTCCCCAAGTGAGCGCACAATCGTTATCATATAAGTATTTTAATTATTCGTCGCAAAATTTGAATGAGACTTTCGAAAACATTATATTCAGAATTCGACCGTATATCTACGTAAAAAATAAATTCTATTGTGCGAATAATCGAACTCATTTTTTTAGTAGGTGAAACTAGAAAAGATTTATATAAATAAACAAATCTATAATTAATTACCGACAAAGCACTACTACTATACTATTCAACTATATCATAAAGCCAGCCGGGAATAATGCTACCCAAGGGCGAAATTATTGCCGATTCTCGTTTCAAACTAGGTCAGTCTAAAAAAATTACCCTCCTTTTATTCTCCGCCACAGTCGGGTAAAACTGCACAAGTAAACAGATAATCTAGTTACGTGAATCAATTATTAACAATAATGGCTCATGAATTATGCGCGGCGATCAAGTAGGCAGTCTACTTTTAATTGATTACATTGTTATTATTCGTGGTAATCCGATTAACGTTAAAGACGATCGCAGTATTGGTACCTACATACGTAGTTACTGTTTAGGATGGGTTACCCTACCTCGTTCATTTAACTATGTTCGTTTAAAAAAATAACATACCTAAGATGACGTAACCACTATTTTTCTACTCGAACGACCAGGTAGAGATAGATGTAAATTGAAAAAAAAAAAACTAGAAAGTTTTCCACTAGGTAAACTCCTTATCTTTAATCAGTGAGGCTTAAACTGTGTGTTACAAGTCTCACAGTTCAGTAAACGCCACACTCCTCTTAATAAAGGAAACGTAAAAGCGTCCCGAACTCTACAAACCAGATTAAAAAGTAAAAAAATATATTTTTCTCTAAGGTCACTGAACCCGCGCGAAAACATCGGAGTATGGATGATCTGTGTAGAAGGTTTCCACAACTACCACCACACGTTCCCCTGGGACTACCGCGCGACTGAACTTCCCCTCTACAACATGCTCACACCCACCATCGTGTTCATCGACCTGATGGCAAAGGTATGTATTCTTTAGGCCCCTTTTAACAAAGTGTACAGCGGAAAAATAAATAGGCTAACCCTTGCGCGGTCAGCCTAGGATTAGGGTTGCCATATTTTTGTAAAAAAAGAAAGAAAATCTATTCCGAAAAACTCTGCCCTTTTAGTAAGACTAAGTTTAAAATATCACTAGCCGAACATTAAATAAAATATGGCGGCTCCAATACCGACCTGATTGTGCGCTAGTAATAGCCACTTATTCCCTTGAACTATGCTGCTCGTAAAACTTTTACTTGAAGCTGGAAACTTGTTATAAGACTTTATGGGAAGAAGTTTAAATTTTGGCACCGTAACATGAAAGTACGTTCTTAGGTATCGTCAGTGAATATATTTGATTAATAATACAAGTACTTAAGATAAAAATAGTGACTAGGTACATTTTTTTTGTTTTTTAACTGTTTGTGTGTTTGCCGGGCAGTGTCGTATACAGATGCTAAAGAAATAGGACACCATCTACTATCATGTAACTAAAGTGGCCTTTTTCGTGATATCATTAGACACCAAACCTAAAAGCACCCAGCTCGCGCTAAATTATTCATAATTAATCACTTTTTGTTTTGTTTTTTTACACAGATTGGACAAGCATACGACTTGAAATACGTGTCCCCCGAAATTATAAAGCAGCGTGCACACCGCACAGGGGACGGTACACACCACCTATGGGGATGGGACGACCCTGAATTCAATGAGAAACTCAAAGCAAAATACGGCGCGGTCAGCCACAGCGAAGACAGGACACAAGCATAATTTATTTGCTGTTCCGTTTTACTTTTAATGAAGACTGTAGAACAATAGAAATAACGGTGTAGAATTTTACAACTCGACGACTTAGAATAAGCAAAAATGTGAAAAATAAGTAATAAAGATGATTAGATTAACAAAATTAATACATTTTATTTAGCCACACCAGATTTGGGTACCTACCATGCAAAAATGAAATATTATCTCTCTTTGTTCATTTTTACACTAATTTATAAATACTTTCAAAAAACATAAAAGAATGATTTTTTTTTCCTTTCACGTTTCTTGCGGATTAAATTTATCTAAACACAACGGAAGCAGATTCTATATAAAATCTCTTTTCTTTTCTCATTTATAAAATACAATAGAATTTGTATCCTATCAGGTCTGCACATAAATGAGTAAAATGAAACAAGCTTGAAATCTTTTTCCAATGGTTCGCAGCTGGCGCGATCGTAAGCGATAAGCGAAAATCGATATTGGTCTCTTCCATTAGCAAGGTATAATTAATGCAATGCAATCGTGTGCTTACTAAAGCGGACTCGTCAAGCGACAGTTATAAATTATAAATTAACCGCATCATTACCGCTCACACGTAAAATAGCTGTTCCAAAAGTTACAATTTCGTAGGTAAATAATGACCGCCTGCATAGTTCACAGCGATAAAATAACAGGCACAGAGCTGTCTCTGTGGTCCAGTGGCCGTAAGTACGACTGCTGAGTAAGAGTTTGGGTTCATTTCCCAGCTTGTATAAAGTGATATTTAGGTTTTTGCATCAGCAATTCCTGAATAACAGCCGCAGAGTATGGATTTATTCCCGATTTATGGCGATTGGCCCGCCCCTTATTACAAAGTACTTCATAGGTAACTGATGAGATGTGGGAGTATTGTTAAGTGCACTTGCTGCAGTGAAACTAGTACTAAATAAAAAAAGATAGCATTGGCGCGACTAACGGCGAGGAGTATCGGCGCGAGTGATGACGCGAATATCGGCGTGTTTAACGGTGACGAAAAGCGAGCATTGACGCGACCACTGGTGATGAGAAAGGTGCGGGCACTTGCGTGAGAATTGGTGTAAACATAGGCGCAAGCACTGGTGTCTGCAGCCAGAGCTACAGCGATGCGTAATAGAAAGACACATATCGCAGAAAATAAAATTAAAGAATAGGAATTTAATAGCCAAGCTAGCTTAAAATGACTAAGATTCTCTAGAAATAATCTTTAGAAAGGTCGAGTTGGTCCTTAAATAATTTTAAATTTTTGAAAATAAAAAAACACAAAATTGTGATACTGAACGAATTTTAATGCAACTAGCAACACTTGTATCAAAACGTCATATGTCAAAATTACTGTCACTGCATATTCACAACTTAACAATCCGAAAAGTCTTATTTGTTGTAATTCTGAAATAAAAACTGAATTATCTAAAGTTACTTATCCAGTATAAAGCCCGAGCTAGAAAGGTATTGACTTGAAGGTACGAAACGAAAACATTCCATTGATCCAGTATCCATCATGTTATCTTCACTAATAAAGGAACACCAAGTAAAACAGGCATCAAAAAGAGTTATACAAGGTAAACAATAGAAGTAAAAAGCATAAATAGAATTTAATAACAATTTGTGTTTATTGGGTTATTTTCACATCTTTTGTTTGGTGCACAATAACAACATTGAAAAATTTCATTTTCAGAACAAAAACGCAAAGAGTGCATAGCTGCAGCTAACGATTTGACGCAAGCACTTGTTGACCACCTCAATGTTGGGTTTGTAAATTAGTTTGTTCTAATTCCAAGTCTACTGAATATTTATTCTGCAGAATAAATTTTTCTAAGTAAATTACATATATTCAACAATAAAGGCCCATGCAACTTTTAGTATAAACCTTGACATCAATTTTTTTTTTTTCGCCTGTGATTAAATTTTGGCCACAATTAGACTAATACCTAAGAAGTCCACAGAAAAAAAAATAAGTTTCTAAACTGTATCCAACCAGAGATATGGCGATTTTAATTTTGTTCTAATCAGGTGTGATTTACTCCCGATTAGAACAAAATAAAATCCGTTATATCTCTGGTTGGTTATGGTTTAGATTTTTTTCATTATTTTTACGAATTTCTTAGTTTGCGGTCTACTAATGACCAACATTTCAAGAAAGAAAACAAAATTTTGATGCCAAAAAGTTTAAACCTTTCTAAAAAACATACATAAAATTCTTCTGCTAGACCAAGTATTGCACCCAACACCCAACCAAATGAACTAACTAATGCGAAATAATCCAATTCCAATAAGGAGAAATAGTGATACTTAATTATGTGATAACAATAAATTTCCCAGCATTGAATATACCAATAATATCAAAAATCCTTAATTTTATTTCAGAGTAGCTCAAGCTTACCTTAATCAAAAGAAGCTGGATGCTGAAGCAAAGCTCTTGCACCAGGGAGCTATAAACTTTGCAAAACAGACACAGCAATGGCTTGCTCTTGTTGAGAACTTCAGTAGTGCCCTAAAAGAAATAGGAGATGTAGAAAACTGGGCCAGAAGTATTGAAAATGATATGAAGATTGTCACCGATACATTAGAAAGAGCTTATGAAATGACCCAAGAACAACCAAGCATTTCTAGTAGTACTAGTAACCAATAAAGTAATGATAGCAGTCAATTCTTGTTTTAATTATTAAGGGATTGCTAAATAGTTCATGGAAAGGTCTTAGCTTTTGGGTCCAACTTTAACTATTTTTATGGATTTCTTCAAAACAGCTATAAATGTTGGTGCGCCCACCTAATATGTGCATTTCGTCATTTCTATAGATGACATTAAGAAATTGCAAATCGGTTACAAATTTATTACTGTATTTTTTGGGAGAGATGGTAGCTGTAACGTGTCAATAATCGTTTGATTTTTTTTATTTTTTCGTGGAAAAATTATCAAATGAGTCCTCCCACCCAGGGCAGAGCGGGAGGGACTGTCAGACTCGTACTGACTAAAATCCACGGTGTCCTTCAATAGCCCTTTACGTTCCGGGGTCACGGTAATTCGTACAGTCCCGCGACCAATAATCGTTCGATGAACATTTTTTTGAAGTGAAAACGTCTTTAGCCGCGTTGTCCACTTTTTTTAGTTATGGTTGTGAATGGTTTAATTATGAAATTAAACCATTCACTATTATTTAAATAAGAGATAACATAAACTAAAGCCATCCACTCAATCACTGCAATGAGTCAAATGCCTAGAAGCCAAACCAATTATATTAATTTAAAAAAACCAAAGCACTGTCAATGTCATTAATGTCATATTTCTTGAAATGAATGAATTTACGAAAGGAGCGGAGTTTTTATCACATTAATTACGTCTTTCTGAGACATAATAGAGCTGTTTATTGATAAGCGAGACATAAATGTACGCCAGTTGCGTTCAGTCTCCCGATTAGTCAAGACCTGTGTGGTCCGCTAGCTTGAAAAAAAGCAAATAAAAATACTCGCACGTATTTTTTATTTGTAAGTGGATATTCTCAAAGATGTCTTCAGATACTACCCCAAGAGTACTGTCGATCCAGAGCCATGTGGTGCATGGCTACGTTGGAAATAAAAGTGCTGTATTTCCATTGCAGGTAACCTTATCATTTCACTAGAAAGATGTTTCAATACCTATTGAAGTAAACAATAAAATTTATTGTCTAAAACCGATTCTAAATACCGACATATAGACCGACAGATTCTAAATAGACGATGACTTAAATTATATGTTAGCACCAATATGTTTTTTACAATACTTGCTGTAGGTATTTTAATTAAATTATCTTGTTAAGGTTCTGTATCTAGAACACCAATTTTTTTCAGCCATGACCCAGAATATTTATTATTTGTCGATCTTATTATTTTTTGATTGCTTAGCAATTTGTATATAACAATTCTTGAAGATACTTAACTATTGTATTTTGTACCTGTTTATTATGCAAATATTTTATTTTAACATTCTTGCAAATTACACAGTTTTTGGGAATTTGCAGCTTAATCAGTTGGTCCTGCAACTTCATTGCACTATGGTTTTAAGTTTTATTGTATTAATAAAACCCTACTAATAGTATTTCGCATATCATCTTTCAAGTAGAGACAGCTATCAATTTTATTGTGCCTAGCTAATTAGCTTCATTATTATAATTGAACTAGCACTTTTCCCGCGACTTCGTCTGCGTGGGTTACGTACTTTCCAAATTCCCCCTTTTCACCCCCTTAAAGGTTAAATTTCCAAAAACCCCTTCTTAGTGCTCCCCTACGTTATAATAAGAAGCCGTGTGCAAAATTCACATTCCTAGCCCCAGTAGTTTCGGCTGTACGTTGATATGTCAGTCAGTCAGTTCTCCTTTTATATATATCGATTATAAATAACATAACTCTTATTTCAGGTTCTGGGTTTTGAAGTAGACTCCATAAACACAGTACAATTTTCCACCCACACAGGGTACAAACATATCAAAGGAAACATATTAAAAAATGAAGAATTAGATGAACTTATAGAAGGACTGGCATTGAATGATGTAGACTATTACACACACTTCCTAACTGGATACTCAAGATCCCCAGAATCTTTGAAAAAGATTGCAGAACTACTGAAACAATTGAGAAAAAAGAATCCTCAACTAACCTATGGTAAGTGCCATCATCATCTGCCTAGCTGGTTTTCAATTGGTCGCGAGACTGTACGAATTACCATGACCCCGGAACATAAAGGGCTATTGAAGGACACCGTGGATTTTAGTCAGTATGAGTCTGACAGTCCCTCCCGCTCTGCCCTGGGTGGGAAGACTCATTTGATGATTTTACCACATAAAAAAAAAACTTCTTTTTTTTAAATTGGGGTCAGCTTCCATTTGAACTGAATGCAGCTAATCAGTATCTTATGTGGAACAACTGCCTATCTGAGTTCCACAACCCTCTAATGGGGTATTACAATACCCTTTGGTAAGACTGGTTGTCATACTTTCGAGCTTTGGATCATCTGTGAAAACTGTCAAAGATCAAGCAAATAACTTGCTATGTTTGATGGTTACCCATCAATAAAAAGAAGTGAAATAAAATGCAATGAATTTAACAATTATTTTTTCCTCTATTTGTCACACAGAGGAAAATGTACACATACTTCTCAATGGAAATTCACACTAGAGAACTACAAGTAAATAATAACCTTGTATGACTGAGTGCTTGAGGAAGCATGTACTAATACTACTCATAGATCATACAGTAAACAAACTAGTATTACATAACATGCTTGTGATCCGTGAAGGGTTTTCAGGGGTACTAAATAGCGCAACCAACAAGCAGTTATGGAAAAAAAAAGCATTTATAGTACAGGTCACAAATTTAGACTTCCTAATGAGCAAAAACAAAATCCGGGTCTTCATGATCAGGAGTTGCTCTTGCGACTAGAATAACAAGGCAATCAAAGAAAGTATCGGAAATTGTTTAAGAAATAAGGCAGTAGAAGTAATTTTTCACGTCGCCCGCAAATACACGGTGTAGGTATGGCGTTGGCAACCACATCGCCATCACCATAGACTATATACTATAAACTGAGAGCCATCACAATGCAACCAGCGTTGTGACGGCGATGTGGTTGCTACGACGCAACATCGTGGTTGATTTTAATACAAAATATGCGCTCGCTTACGTTGCTTGGTGTCGTGTGAATAGAGCATGGAAACACAAAGTAAACAAACAACTAATAAACTGTATATTCTGATCTCTGTTGATAATAGAATACCTGCAGATAAGTTTCCATTTTTAGCTCTTCGTTGTTTGTGACAATCATATTAAAGTTACTTAGATAAGCGATTGTAGTGAAACTATAAAACATGTAATAAAGTCTTGTATTAGATACTGATAACAAATGATTGCGTAATGTATCTCTTTAATTATATTTATTATTGTGTAATGTATTATGTGTTCTCTTTGTATCAATTTAGCTATGGATCTTGCTCATTTCCTGGGTCAATCTTTATTCTTCTTCCATTATCAGTCTTCAGCACTCGTAGCATGACACCGTAGAAACTGGTTTCGGTCGACGGAAGAATAGATAATGTAGAACAATATCTATAGTCCACAGCATGGCGATGTTTAAGATATAGAAAAAACATGTGTCTATTCTTTCGTAGAATATAGGTAAGATTGGTCGAGCTAAGCGTGATACCTACTCACAATTTATTAGTGTCGGTGGAGCAGAGACTGTTAGTAAGAAGAGTTTGATAAACCCTTCCACGTCACCCAGGGCGGGAAGACTCATTTGATGATTTTAACAACCTAAATAAAATAGGGTGTTTATCCATATTTTCAGCGTTGCCAGATGTTTTTTTTTTGGTAAGGTTTGTTTTTGAAATTTTTGAGTGAAAAAAGCGGGATACTTTTATCGAAAACGGGACAAGGTAAAAAAAAAACATTCCTATATAATCAGATTTTTTAATTTTTTTAATAAGAATTTAAATTACGTGGTAATAGATTGCAAAAATAGCCATAGAAATGTACATACTTAATAAAAGTATGATATTTTAAATCAGATTTAACCTATTGTCAGTAGAATCTTCTGAAAAACAAAAATCAAAGTTATCCCCGAAAGCGGAATTAAGCCTGCCCCGCGCTTGCGACGTCCGTTCCGGCAAAATCGGGACGTCTGGCAACGCTGGCCAATGTCATCTTAAATATGGCCTCTGTTACGAGTATTTAGAAAAAAATAGGCCAATTAGCAATAAACAAACCAATAAAGATCCCATTCTGGTATGACGAAATATTTCGTCACACTAGACTATTTGTTCAGACATTGCGGCGGTCCATGCTCTACTGATAAGCGTGTCTTTGAATATAATTGTAGGTTTAGTCTTGATAAATTTTGCAGCGTTTATATATTTTCTTATAAAAAAAAACCTTCGAAGTGCGAAACGGCCTGCCCACGCTGGGTTGCGTACCTTGTCTATCTATAAAAACGGCAAAAATATCATGACTCTCATTATTCTTATAATTATAACAGTTATTTATTTTATTCTGTTTTTCAGTATTTCTTTTTATAGCGACAACATAAATACTTACATCATCTGCGAAAATTTCAATTCTGTCTGACTATTCACGAGATACAGTCTGGTGACAGACGAACAGACAGCGAAGTCTTACTAATAGGGTCTCGTTTTACCTTTTTGGGTACGGAACCCAATTTTTTTTATTAAAAATATAATTTATTTTAATTTAGCATTTTTATGCAACCATAGCCATCGCTAACATCTAATCGCGATGCACGTTAATGGTAACATCACACAACCGTGAATGTCGCCCTTAAGCCTTTGTCAAACAGACAAGCGTGGCGAATGTGAAGCGAGACGTTTTTATTTGTAATGTATGGAATTGTTTGAATCCAGTCACATAGAAAAGCGAAAGCTATCCGATAGCGTGGCGTGAAGGCGTATTTGCTCTGTTTGACGTCTTTCATAAAAAGCCAGCTAATACAACTGTCACGCCTCGGTTCGCTGCACCCAGTTTGACGTCTCGTTATCGCCTCGGATTCGGTCCGGTTCGCTTTCGCCTGTCTGTTTGGCAAAAGCTTTATTGCTACGACATAAAGTCGTTGTCAATGTCGAATTGCGCGATATTCCACTATAGTATGATAAACCGTATCTAAATGAAAATATAAACACAGCCGAATCAGCATGATGGCTTGTTTATATCGTGGTTTTTTAAAGTCATCAAACGATTCCTCCCACCCTTACTGTCAGACTCGTACATACTAAAATCCACGGTAATCCTTCAATAGCCCTTTACGTTCCAGGGTCACGGTTACCTGATGAATAGTCCTGCAACCATAATCTGACACCTAAACTCAAAATTGGTTATTTGACTGATGGCTAGCTAGTGAAAAGGTAGCTAGGTGTAGAAACATGGTCGCGGGACTGTACGAATAACCGTGACCCCGCAACGTAAAGGGCTATTGAAGGACACCGTGGATTTTAGTTAGTACGTGTCTGACAGTCCCTCCCGCTCTGCCCTGGGTGGGAGGACTCATTTGATGAAAAAACCTCATGAGAATCAGTTTATAAACTGACACGAAAGTAATATTTGCAGAACTTTAATCGTACTTCTGATTAATTGAACTCGATACAATTCAAAACAATGGAAGTAGTAAAATAACATCAACTACATCAGTTTATGTATTTGATTACCTTCACTTTCTAGAATCGTCAATAGTCGTGATGACCCACAGGCTAACACCTCGCCTCGCGTGCACAAGATTCTGAGTTCAAACCCGTGACTTATATATTCGATGAACTAGGGATCTTGTAAAAACACGGATAATTTGACAATGGATCTCGATGAAATTAGGCTCAGAGATACCATTTATCCCGGCACCTATTAAGTAACCGCTTTTTTTTTACGTGGCAATATCATCAAATGAGTCCTCCCACCCAGGGCAGAGCAGGAGGGACTGTCAGACTCGTAATGACTAAAATTCACGGTGTCCTTCAATAGCCCTTTACGTTACAGAGTCACGGTAATTCGTACAGTCCCGCGACCACCTATTAAGTAACTGTGCGATATTTTTAAGAGTCAAAAGCGGACGAAACCGCTAAAAACAGCTAGTATTAATTAATAACATGTTCATTATTTTTCAGTATGCGATCCAGTAATGGGTGACAACGGAAAAATGTACGTTCCGGAAGAAATCCTGCCCGTCTACCGAGACGTCCTAGTTCCCCTGGCTGACGTGGTCACCCCGAACCAATTCGAGGCAGAGCTGATGACTGGTCTTAAAGTCCATGACCTTGACGACGCTCTGAAAGTCATCCAAGCGCTGCATGATAAGGGAGTCAAAACTGTTGTTCTGTCGAGTACAGAACTAGGAGGCGATAGCCAAATGATTGGCATAGCGAGTACAGCAGGTAATGATAACTCATTGTGCCCAATTCTGTTACATTTTACCAAATAAAAATATCGAAAGGTAAAATCGAACCTAGTAAACCCGTTTTAGACGAATTAGATCGAAATAATGATGATATAGCTTTTATTGATGGCGTCCGAAACGAGTGTCTAAGGTAGCAACTTCAGCTTTTTTTGTACATATACAATAGGTTTGATTTGGCTTCAATCTAGCCCAGAAGGTAAGATGAAGCCTTAGATGGAGCGAGTGCACCCGGAAGCACTGGCACTCCTGCGCACCGACGGAACACAATAAAAACTATTACGCGCCGGACTCCCTAAGGCAGCTCTGGTGAGGCCAACCACGGGCAGGGGCTACCTTTGCTAGGTCGCGGAGACTCACGAATTACCGTGACCCGGAACGTAAAGGGCTATTGAGGACATCGTGGATTTTAGTCAGTAAGTCTGACAATAGGGTGCGAGGACTCATTTAATGATTTTACCTCGATAAAAAAAGGGGTACCTTTGCTAAGAAATGGATCCCACCATCATATGACATTCTTTCAGTTTAAACATTAACATTTGCGCAGTAATTTATGCTTCTCTCTTATCGTTTCAAAGGGTCGTGTTACCAAATTAAGTTTCCGAAGATGGACGCCACATTTACTGGGACGGGTGACCTGTTCGCTGCGCTGTTCCTGGCATGGTGGCATAGAACTAACAATAACTTGCAAAAGACCCTTGAAAACACAATTTCGACGCTTCAGAGTATTGTGCATGATACATATCAAAAAGCTAGAGGTAAGGTTTATAGTATTATGTTCCTAGAACTCAAGTTAATAGTAAAAAATTATACAAATGAGCAAATTTTGCATCTAGACTTCTTTCACAGGTAATCCTCTCCTATACAGGCCGCTGTATATGATTATTTCCAAGAATTTGTTCCTTGTTAGCAACACTGTCGAATAGTGTAATAATACAGGGTGTGATTTTTTCCAAAATCATCGGGTTCGATTCCTGGCCAGGATAATTGATTTTTCTAAAATCCAATGATGCAGTTTTAGTTTTCGTCAAAATCGGCCTCGAGACTCCTTTCAACGTTCATTCTGTATACTATTCTGAACTCTATTTTAGTTGCGGTTAAGTTCGTAATAATTACAGCCACTATTCAGTCTTTTTTTTATTTTATTTTCCAGCTGGTCAAGCTACAGGCAAGATTCCCCCGAAACATAGAGAACTCAGACTCATTCAAAATAAGAACGTTATTGAAAACCCAAAGATAACAATTTCTGCATTAGAGATAGTAAAGAAAATATAAATAAGTGAATATTAGGACGAATTGCCTATACAATGTTTTTATTGATGACTTAGGCATTAATTATTAATGCTTGACTAGGCGGGATCTCTGCCGTGCCCCCAGATAGATGTAATATTTATGAATTGTGCGCATGTACAATCAACCAAAGAGATGACTATGCGGGCATCAATTTCTTTGCAACTTTTTGCTTATTGTGTAACTAAACTTTAAAAAATACCTTTTAAAAATTGATGCTTGCATATAGCATTTGTTGGTTTCATTCTTTAAAAATGTACATCTGCTTAAATATCTCTTTAGGTAACTGCGCCTATTTAAAAGACAATAAAATATATCAATGTTAATGAATGCTAATAAATAATAAATATTGAGTGTCTATAATAAAATGTTATGTATGTGTAGAAAAAGTTTATATCTATAATCTGTAAGTTGATTTACATTGCAATATTGTTATTAAATAAATTTTGACCAATGTCTAATGTCTTCCATAGTAACATTAAGTTTTTAGATTTATACGGGTAACTGTGATAAGTGATAACACATAATAATTATTATGTTTTGTTTTTGTTGACCAAGCACAAATCGTGAATATTATTAAGTAGTTTGCCTTGTCGTGCAATATGTGTTTGTTATTTATTGTGTCCGTGTAGTATTAATAAATGTTATTGACGGAAAATACTTTTTTAAAAATACTTTTAAGACTACGATCCATGACTGATGTAGAGTCTTAGTGAATTCGTTTTTATGAGTCAACAACTCAACATAAAGATTTTTGATGAAAGAAAATTTCAGCTGCGAATGGGACTCGAACCCGCATCATCTGGATAAGTACAGTCACGAGCAATAACATGTATACACTTAACAAAATTCAAACCCAATTTACTCGTGAAATACTGGTTTCCACTTTGAAATAAAACCTATTTCGAAATAGTATGGCTTCCAAAATGGAAATCTAATGAAAAGTTTAATAAATATGGTAGCAGAACATCGGTTTTAAATA
Organism: Agrotis puta; assembly: GCA_943136025.2. NCBI lineage: Eukaryota > Metazoa > Arthropoda > Insecta > Lepidoptera > Noctuidae > Agrotis > Agrotis puta. Next base: position 11,031,304 of record OW964178.2, read on the forward strand.
TTGTTTACTGTATACATACTATTGCTCATGACTGTACTCCAGACGCCTTACCAATTAGTCTAATTATTAATAGTACTGTTAATCAGCAGCCTGCCTTACTTGATACACCTTCCCTTAAGCTTGAATTCCTATTACGCTGATGACTTATGAATATAATTTGTCTTGTTTTAGCACCATACTGCGACGTAAAAGTTGCTTTTTCTTTTTCACTAATATACGCGGCCGACCATAGGCAAACGAATCCAAGCCTTCTGCTGTATAAAATGCGTCATGTAATTAAGGGCACTAACTGTACCTACATGTAGAGTCTAGAAAGAAAAAAAGTTCTGTGACTTGCAAAAATTTATTAACTACCATGGACAAACAGGTTATGACTTCTATGATACTGTAACAGAATCTGTAATCACCAACATTTGATTTTTCTGAAGAATCACGGCGCCTAAGATCAAAAGTAGTAATATGATATGGTACACCCAGTATATGGAGTTGTAGTAGCGAAGTACAATCGAGTAATCATCTAGAATGAGGCACGGTGTGAGGTAGATGAGACAGAACACTCGCATGATCGAAAACCCAATGTTCCACGGGGATTTCATCTGAAATAACAAATGTCATTTAGAACAAGCGATATCTTTGTTTGAAATAGGTACTTATTGTCCTTAAGACCGTCAGTCGGTATTATTTAAACAAGCGATAAGTTTATAACGCACTAGCTGTATTGCGCTACACAGATAAAGTTTTAAATAAGTAGATACTAAGAAAAGACAATTTTATTGAAAGTCATTGGTACTATTTTTAATTGTTATACTCGTTAATTAATTAAATGCACGAGGTATTTAGATAACGAGTCGCAGTGAGTTCACTTAATACTGAACTTATAGTTAATCTCTGACCACCCATAGCGAAGAAAACTGCATTCATAACCTGTGAACTTAGATAATGGAAGGTACAGATTCCTGTAGGCCACTAAGAATTGAAGCCAAAAAAGGAAGAAAAAGTATGCCCTTCGTTCGATTCCTACGTAAGGCTGTATACAGAAAAAACTGTAAACTTATAAGCGCTTAACCCGTGCAGGAAAATACATGAACGCGCGCCGATAAGCACTGATCGTGGCGACAAGCTTCAACACGCGCTGCCATTTAAAATTAATAAACAATTTGCTTGATCTGCAACCTGCTTTCTTTGTGTAGAACGGACCAACGTTGTCAAGCGCCGGTAAACGCTTATAAGTTTCCAGCTTTCTTTCTGTAAGTAGGTATACAGCCTAAAACACATTTGAATTTGTTCAAGGAAAACATTTGAATGTGTGCGTGGCGTGGTGGCGCTCACTCGCACTTAAAAAAGTGGCTTTAAGAAAAACGTTACGTTTTGTTTTGAACACGGAATTCGGACATTTTATAATCTAAGCCTGTGAATGAACAACTTATCCGCTGTTCAAATCCACCTTAAAGTCTTAGGTGTATGATGAGTTTTTGGGTACCAACACATAGATTAATAAAATTGCATTAGATGCAAACGGAAAATGTCTACGACTACCAATTCCCAGTCAAAACAAGGCTGTGGTTAGGTATAATAGTAGTCGTAGAAATGTTTGCGATACAGTGCAGTGATAGACGAAACCAACCTTTTCTCCAAGATGACCTCTAATGGAACGTTGGAACTTGCTGTTAACACGATAATATCATGGCACTGCAGACAGGACTTTTAAAGAAAAGAGGTACAGGCATGAGCAATAACATGTAAACACTTAACAAAATTCAAACGCAATTTACTCGTGAAATACTGGTTTCCACTTTGAAGTAAGACCTATTTCGTAATAGTATCTCTTCCAAAATAGAAGTCTAATGAAAAGGCAAAAGTTTAATCAATGTGGTAGCAGAACATCGCTTTTGAGTACTGCTTAGTTTATCCATACTATTGCTCGTGACTGTACCTAATACATACCGATTCAATATTAGCGCTGTACGTTTCGCTATATTCACGTTCTAGCCGAACATGGACCCACATCGTGCTGCAGACTATTAGTTGTTGCATTGTGAACCCGCCCCATACCCCCCATGCCAGGTATGAAAATGCGCTTCTGGAAAATATCAACGGAGCTTCAATGCTTGACCAGCTCGATAAAAGTATTCGAGTAAGTATTCGACACAATCTAATATTGATGACCAATCTAATTCTCTTTAATTTGATTTAGTATATTTATTCAAAGTAAAACTTATCGCGCACGGGTGTTTCTGACGTCAACACGTCTTTATTTGAGGAGTGCGGAAACTATTTTTTAAAATAATCATCATTTCAACAAAAATAATAAATTTCTATAGGCCTCAACTATAGATTTCCACTAGGTCCAGTTTGGCTTGCATCTAGAGGGATCCTGTGGACTTCCTACGGTGCGCTTGTCGGTTCGTGGTCTCCATTTATAGAGAACTTTTATATTTTATTTGATATAATATTTGCCATAGGTTGGGTTGCTTGACTCTAAAGAACGTACCTATCTGTAGTTGTCGTCGTTAAAATTATCTGCTTTACTAATATCAATGAGAAAACCCGTCCTTTATGATGTTGAAGGTATTATAGATACCTTAGCGAACACACACCTCACATCCTTATTTGTCCTGATCATGTTTTTGTATGAGTATTTCCAGAACCAATACCGAGAGGACATATCCCAGCCCTTCAGGGAGTCACTCAGTCGTGGTCCCTTCAGCAACTTCTCGTTTTCAAAACTCCTTATCATGGCAAAATTGTATTCGTCTTCCAATGCTTCTTCTTCATTAAATGTGCTAGAATGTTTTAAGGTTTAAATAAATAATTAAGTTTTAGAAGACCATCCAAAATCGTCAATGGACATGGACGGTATGGTATCGTTGATCCAATTCTCGGATACGGTTGAGGTCCAATCAAATCGGACATTAGGTTCTTTTTACCGGAACGGGTAGAATGATGCGTATGCACGGATCTTTTGAATGGAATTTGCCTACAGGTGCCCTGACGTCTACTGCGCATTTTAGTAAGTACCCACATAAGTTAATTGCCAGGATCCAGATTCTGAAGCTACATCAGCTATTTGTCGCTACCGGTTTGGTTAAATCTAAAAATTTAAAGACCCGTAGCAATTTTTGTACTGGTAGCCAGAAAATGGTCCTAGTAGCAAAAAAAAAGAAGTATCGCCTAGTTCAAACTTACCCGAATTGTAGTAATCCTGCCGAGGGACCACGGCCGGGCAACGGGTACGTTTTACAAGGGTAAACACCGAAACCAGCTTCAGTGAATACGCTTGTGCACAACAGCATCAACACTTGATACCCGAGTACGTATTTTAACATCTGCGGAATGTTGTATAGGTAGCGGTAGTCAGTGCCGTGGGCATAATAGAAGTTGTTCTCACGATATACCTGTCAATGGTGAGGGAAAGATGAGAAGCGACGGCAAAAAAGGTCTACATTCTTAACTGTTCTTTTCACTTAGATTCAACACTATTCAATTCAACGATTTTGAAGGGAATTAACTCTCTTAACCGCCTCGATCTACGTTTTTTTTTTTAATGTAGGACCCACATTCAAGGAAACGTTACTTTATAATTTTTGTTATCTACTAAATTCTTTTTTATCGTCTTATGCCTTTAATCTGTATTTATTCTCTGAACTAGGTATTCGGATCATCTTCTGTGAAGACCATAATTTCCCTTTTTAAATGCTGTTTAAAGATGGATGTGAAAAAAATGGTGCTAAAAGCGAAAGGTCAGACTTAAATTAATATGCTTACATGTCACTACTGCTGCTTCCCCAATTAATAGATTTTCGGTAACCCTATACCTATTCAGCTGTTACGAGCCGACCTGAACAGTTCGTCGCTCAGTCAAGCCTGAATGTTTGTGTCTTTGAATAATCTTTTTCACGTACCTAATATAAAACGTATTATTTTGATGTACATACCCCATCGGAAAATAACATGCTTAATAGCACATACGCAAAGCTAAGTGCAAAAGCCTTTTTCAACTTTTGTTCAGTTATTATTCTCCAATTGCCTAGCATGCCAAAGGGTAGCTCAAAGTGTTCATTAAATGTTTTCCACCTGTAATAAGGTCCTGAAAAGCAAGGTGTTCTGTAAGTCAAGTAATTACGACGGCGAAACAGTGTGCTGGCCAAGTGGCGAGAAACGATAAAGCTAAGCTAAATACATTGCTAAATAGGATAACATATGTTAGTGTTTTGGCTCCGGAACTTTCGGTCCCTTCCAGACCTTGCCGCTATGAGCGGTGGCTTAGCGCGAGGAGAAGAGCGGTAATTTCAAATGTATAGAAATGTTTGAAACATGTCACGAGGCACCGCCAGTGGCGAATTCGCGAACTTCCAAGTAATCAATGTCCTGTGGTGCTAGGCAACTGGGCTTCTCCCAGTTGTAATGTCCCTTTGTGCCTATTGGCCTTGTTTTGTTCTGTCTCCTGCTTGATAAGGAGGGAAGTGGAAACTACGTGTTTTTCCTACTCCTCCACTATTCTTTTCTGATTAATTTCGTTGCAGGATCCAAGACAGGTAAATTCATTGTCCGGGACACGTCGAGCTTTATTGTCTCGGCGCTTTTCTGGTGGTTGCCACTGTTGATTTTGGGTTTCAGGAGTTGCAGTGGTTTGGGAATAGTGTGGTGGGTTTGTCCCAAAAAAAATAATTAATGTCTTATTAGCGCTGCCCGTCGCACGGACATCCGCTAAGACCAGAGTCGGGAACGGGCTGTTACAGACGACTATGGACAAACACGATCTTGTAGAAGGCATACTCTGCTGTCCTCCCTGAACAAGCCCGCACGTTTGTCGCAGTGGCTGTGCAATTGGACTGCTGCGCTGCGTGTCGCGGGTTTGATTCCCGCACGGAACAAATATTTGTATGACCTACAAGTAGTTGTTTTGGGTCGGGACGTTTGTGTATGTGATTTTATATGTTTGTAAACGCACCCACGACACAGGCGACATTCTTAGTGTGGGGCAGCGTTTTAAAAAAAAATGTTACCGTGCCATTTTAACACGATCAACGATAATATCCGATTGTGTAGAGCAGGCATTAGATGAGGTAGCAAGAGCAAAACGTTCTAAAAATGCTACCCTTATTTTTTTATCGGTTTGCTTATTGACGATATAGTCAACTAGGGGAATAAAGTATTCCAGTCGATTATAATATTAACTAGCTAACTACGTTATGCTATCATTCTATATACCTTTGTGCAAGCCGATGAAGAAATAGGCATACGAGATTACATCCAGAACGCTGGGGTCCACGGGCTCTTCTACGATAGTCTTAACTTCCTGCATCGAGGACAATGATTCCACCGTTGATTGACGTCTAGATTTTTCAACCAGTGCTATCTCAAATGCTAGTCCGACCACACGCAGTGCTATCACCTGGTGGAGCCAAAGAACTGAACTGGCGTAGTTACTTGAAACGTCAATGTTGTAGTGCAGAAATATTAGATAGAGCCATGTATAGGCAAAGCTTAAATGATGAAGGTATCTGGAAAGAGAGCAGTCATTTCAATAAAACTATTTTGAATTTAGTGATGTATTCATAAACAATGCATAAACTTATGTTACCTATGACTAGCGGCCGCTGGCACTACCTATTGGGTCTACAACTTCTCTACCTCTCAATTGGAATCGTTTGAGCATTTCAGAGGTTGAGGTTGAGCGTGTACAAACATTTTTTTTTTAAATGAGGTTTGGGTTAGATATCAACTTCAATATCTTTTTGATGTAATCGAAATTCCGTTTTTATTCTGTAGGTACTTTATGATGCGGTCACCCTACAGTTAACTGGATAAGCGTCATTTGATTTTAAGTTTTAAAATAATCATCAATACCCCCTCCACCTTTCCAGGCAGGTGGTTTCAGAAAATTAACCATAACACACTCTTTATTATTTTTCAAATGAAGTAGAAAAAATGGGGAACTTTGGGCTACTATATTAATTTATTTTTGCTCCGACAGTTTTAACAGGTCCAGTAGGTAAACTAAACTTTATGTTAACGAGCACCACAAGAATTATGTTTTGATCAAACTTACGTTTTCTTGCAGCATTTGATAATTACAATGTTCCCCCAAACCATCAGTATGGAATGCAGTACTAATTGTCCGCATAACAAGCATACTACGAGCATGCCGAGGCCGGTTCCAAAGTTACGTTTCGTAGTCGGATCGTCGATTTCTTTGTACTGTCTACCCAATGCTATGCATCCTAGTAGAGATAAGTAATACATTAAGTCAGAGACCATTTTATTCGTTGCCTAATGGATAACATTTTTTGTTTGTTTATATTGCTGATTGTTTGTTATTGTTTAAAAATGACAGTGACATTATCTGTCTGACAGTGTGTCGGTTTTTTTTTAATAAACGGTCTCCAAGATTATCATTCTATTTCATATCGGTAGATGATTGAAAACTAATAGGTCGTTTATAGATCGGTCACGGTTGTCAGACACAAAATCGTTTTCACATTTTTTTAATGGATAACGGTAAATTTTCCATTTTAAAACTCCGATTGTAGGAGAGCTTTATCGAAACAGATAAAATTATTATATTTTAATGTCTTTGGCTTTATCAAAATATTAATGTATTTATTTATTTTGTACCTCACTGCATACATGCCACCCAAGTTAGGTACACGCTATAGACGAACCCGAGAAATGCGATGAAACAAAAATGAATGAGGAATACTTTGTATATCAGCGGCTTCGCCCGCTACAATCGGGATAAAAAATACCAGTGTTTTGTTAATCTAGGTTATAAAATATGTGTGTACCAAATCCGTTTAGCAATTTTTGAGTGAGAGTAACAAACATACATCCATAAATTATCACTTTATAGTTATAGTTTATAACATTAGTAGGGTTATGCATAGCACCCTTTCCAGTAAAACTGTCAGTCCGAATGTGAACTTGTTCTTTGACGCGTTATGTTTTGTTCAGGCTTCGGGGTTTCCACAAATTACTTTAGGAAGTATTTGCAGGTATCGCATGATACATGGCATCTTAAGGAAATATAAGCACCGATCAGACGGCACGATTCATCTTTCAATTTCGGGTCATACAAGAGGAGCCCTCAATGTTGTGATGATATCTAGTCTACCAGCGGACACGTCGACTGATAATCTAATTAGAAATTAAAACAACCAAATGATTAAATAAACAATTTACTACACATAATGTAGGTTCACAATAAAAATATTTTCTAACAGAGGTATGTAACAGTTTGTCTGATGCAGACATAGCCGGTGCCTATCCACATTACAATTTATTCTGGTGTAAGTAAGCAATCTATTAGCTCAACGAATGGGGCGAACAATATCGTGCGTAGTAAATAAAAATAAGAACTTTTAAATGCATCATATTACCACCATTATAATCTAATTTGGCAAACCGGAATGTTGATTATCCCCGACTACTTTGGCCTTCAAATTCATAAAGGATTTTGAAAATGCAACTCAAGTTGTAATTGTTTTTATGTGCTAACTAATTCTACGTCTCATAGCCAATATTCCTTGCTTGTTTTCTATAGCAATTAAATAATTTATAAGCGGCATATTACGTGGAAACGGCAACTAAGCTCGTACTACATACATTCGTAATTATGAAGAAAATATACCAGGAGAAAGATTACTACTGTCACAGATACATCTATTCTATGCAAACGTTTGAAACATATCACAACAGAAAGATTTTATCAAGAAAACAACTAACCTATAATACTGTTTAGCTGTAATAGCTATTATATTATACATAAAAATTACTTAGTTTCATTAAAATCAATAAATGTAGTAAAATTTATTTGACTAGCATCTAAATTCTATAACAAAACGATGTAATATATCCATGGATTAATTTATTAGATATGCATCGCCCGCATGCTGAATCAATGCATACGTAAATATATTGTAAACATAAGAAGCAAAGCAATGCTAATGATACTAGTTACTACAATATTCACCGACTATATTACTATTCAATTCTTAGTAATTTAGTATTGGAAGAGCATTAAAATGAAGACATACGAGTTGCAATTAACATCTCACCCTGATAACCATGATCTAAGTATTGCTCAGCTTCTTAAATTACGTCAATGACCGCCATTGACTCATGATAAATATGGAAAATCATGACACAATATACATGCGTATAAAACAATCATGGCAACGAATGTACACCATCATGATTATAAAATAAACTAAATCTGCATCAGACCCAAAACAAGTAATAACTAAAATTTGCATTGCTATACAATTATTACAAAACATACACAACATACAAATGTCATCGTGGCCAGGCCATTATAAATCGTCTATGGAATAAATACTAACTAAAATGGTTCCCACATAAATTCATGGACATTGAACATGCTTTAATTATTTTTCTTCTAAATATTGCCTTTACAACTATTGTTATTAATCACACCTAAATGTTGTTAGAAAAGTATTGCCTCTAAATATTATATATGAAAAAGAGATTTTTATTAGATCTACTTACATTTTTTCTATTTATATAAATAATGTTGAAACTTATATGAACAGTTGTTCCGAACACAACAGACAAGTGTTATATTTAAGTACCATTATAATAAATAAAGAAATTGTTCCGCGTTACGTTATATTTAAAGGAACTATTTGTAACAGTTAACGTAGACAACACCGCGTAAGAGAGCAACCGGAGACAACACAAACGTAGCTCGTAGAAACATCTCCACTGTGTGCAATATATTATCAGAGTCGTAACCAAAGTGCTAGAATTTCTAATTACGATATAAATCGATTAATTTGAAGCTTCTATATTATACGCACAACGAACAATCCAATTGCATTAAAATTGTCAAGACTTTCACTAATTTTAACCGACTCGACCGATTACTCGTTACGTTTTATTACTTTATTTAATATATTTTGATCTATTGCACAAACACATATAGGTAGTCGCTATGCTTATCTACTCGAATTATAAGTTATTAAATTTTTACAATACCTACCACAGAGTTAAATACAACATCCAGAACGTTACGTTAATAATTACAAAATTCAATCGGTGCAAACGATTACAAAAGTTACTATTTATCCACAATCGAAAATCACTGGAGGTAAACGAAATATATATTTATATATCGTACTCTTTAATTTGATCGGTCCTATCACATTAATTCGTACAACAATAAAATGCGATCAGCATTCATTTTATTAATAATTGGCAGTCCTAAAGAGTCACTAAAAGTTCGTCGCGCGCGGCGGGTCACGGCGCGGGGTCGCGTCAACTGTGCGTGCGGGAGCGCTGTGAGCGCTGCGAGCGCTCCGAGCGGCGCGAGCGGCTCGAGCGGAGCGAGCGACACGAGCGGAGCGAGCGGGGAGCGCGCGGATGGCGCGGCCTCGCGCTCGCTCACTTGATGAGTTGCGCCGCGCTCTTGGAGCGGCGGAACATCTTCGCGCCCTTGTTGGGCGCGGGAAGCTCATGCTAGTTGGACCCGTTGGGCGCGCGCGCCAGTGCCGGCGAGGGCTGCGGCGCGGGCGGCCGCACCAGCGACATGGCGTCCTTGGCGCCGTCCGTGCCGTAGATCTTGCCCGCCTTGCGCGCCATGGACGCCAGCAGCTCCTGCGAGCACTTGTGTGCCGACCGCAGCGACAGCGCCCACTCCTTGAGTCCGATTTCATCCTATCGACGACAACAAAGGGTCTTAGAAGTATGACACTACGTAACTAATATTTAAAAAAAAATGCAATGGAGAACAGTCACAACATATTTTCAAATTAAATCTCAAAGTTTGATCCAATCATAGATTAGTATAACAAAATAAATCTAAAGTTCTTACAGTGTTAGTGAGCACGACTTTGGTATCGTTTCTGGTCCTCAGCACGATACACTGTTCGCCTTTGATGGACACGAGATCGGAGGACACATCCTCGACGGAGTCCAGCAGTATCATCTCTGGCTTGGCACTGTTCTCCAGGTGCAGCTCCAGCCGGTTGGGGTAGAGCTTGGCGTAGCGTGTCTGCCAGGCGCTAGCGAACGGACCGCCCAGCTTCTTGATGTACCCGTGCAGTATGCAGTCCGATTCTGTAGTAAATTGATGTTATCAAATAATACATAGCTAAAAGTGGTGAATGTCGTGAAGGATGTACCGGGACCGTAACATGGTAACCTCGTAAATGATTGAACCAAGGACACATTATCTGCCTTGCCTTTCTCTACTGTGACACGTTTCTATTTCTGTCTATATCATCATCTGAATAGTTTACAAGGAGCGGACCGCTCCAATACAATGTGCTATATTACTGTGAGTTCAATATTAACACGAACCTTTTTCATCAGCATCGAACTTCTGTTTCTGCTTGGCCTTCTTCTTCTGCTCCATCTTGTCGGCCTCCTGGTTGATGGTCTCGAACACAGTCTCCGCCACCTCGGACTGCCAGCGCTCCGATATCACCAGCGGGAAGTCTTTGTATTGCATCTGGTCTGCTTCTGTCAGCTGGAATGTGAGAAAAGCATTTTATTGGTGGATAGAGTTGATCATGGCTACCTAACTCATCTTATTTCTCAAAAAGACGTTTTTTAAAAAACTGTGAACTATTAATAGATTGATTGAAATGCTATTAAGCCCAATAAAGCTGTTAACCTTACGAGGGCATAATAATTTTTAAATTTCTTGGTCATAAAGCGAGCAACTCAGCCTTTGTTATGCAAGGGACAATTCAAAAGTACGTGTAACTGTTTGTTCGAAAAAATGGTTGAGTTAGGGTCTGCGCTTAAGCTAAACTGAAAGTTGGTGACTGAGATACAGAACACTTCACACTTGGAAGTTCTCCAGTATTATAGGGGCATTTACAAACATTTAAACTGGCATAAACAAACAACCAGACCCGGAACAACTACTGTAAGTCACACAAATAGTTGTTCCGTGTATCGAACCTGTATAACGCAACGTAGCAGTCAATCGCTCTTTACAATTCTCTCAAAGGTTTTGTGTAATAATGCAGCGTGTGTTTTTTGTTTTTCAAAATCGACGGGTTACGATTCCTGGGCAGAAATATTGTTTTTTCAAAATTCTAATTATGCAGTTTTACTTTTCATCAAAATCGGCTTCGAAACTCCTTTCAGTACTTTTCGCTATTCCTCATAGTTTCGAATTTAGCAATCCACGCAAAGTTGGAAAATTCACCCTGTTGCCCTATTGTCTGTCGCTAGTTACCTTGATGCCCTTAGTGTCTTCCTCATCAAAGCTGCCGATATCGAAGGCGTCTGCCGCGTTGACCTCGCCGCGCGGGGGGATCAGTGGCGGCGTGTACTTCTGGTGGTACACCTGCTGCCAGTCGATCCCCGCGAAGAACACGTGCTCCTTCACCTCCTCCGCACTGGAATTGAGTGAATAAGAAATAAGTATCTCAATAAGTTATGAGACAGTGAGGCGAGGTCACGACGGACCACGTAGATGATGGCGAGACGAACTGGACAGGTTTCGCCCAAACTGGAAAAAGGACGCACAGTGTCGTGAAAGATGAAAAGAGTGGAGGGAGACCTTTACCCAGGAGTGGTACAGAGCAGGCTAGGAGAAAAAAGAGAAAGTTATTAGTAGGGACTTCGGGAAGCGGTCCTTACTACATCGAAGTTGTATACGAGTATACTGGAGATAGAAATATTTATTTTTAGCCTCGAACACTATTTATCCGTTGTACTGAACTGGATTAATGTAGACCTAGACTATTAGACACTCTTATTTGTAACATCTGATTTGTAATTATTTGCAGATAAAATCATTTCACTCTAGGCCTATTTGGCGCAACCATGAGCCAAACAGAATATTTCTGTCTTGTTTAGTTTAAAGTTTTAATTTTTTTATACTATATTTTTTTCTTATATGTACACTTGTGGCATGTACCAATAATCATCCTATTATTATTGTAGGTAAACTTCTGCTTGAAGGTGTGAGTCCGGTCTCGGTTGCACGCAGCAATGTAATGCAGTGACATGATGAGCGAAACTCGGATTTCATTCTCATTCTCTACAGAGAGGTTGGTTATCTCTCACAAATGATGAGGAATAACACTTTGTAACTCCTATATGCTTAGCTCCGGCCCTGCCCGCAGACTGCAAGACACGACGCGGCGTAACAAAGACTTTTTTCGTAGGCTGGCTGACCTGATCTTCAAGTTAGCACTAAAAAACCCTTAGGTGCTTTGGTAGAAAGGTAACTTAACAGTCAAACTGAAATATACTTTGTATTATTTAAATCCAATAGTGTTGTATAGCATCATGTATTACTTATCAAACATTGCAAATTATTAACGTATCGGTTTTTCCTTCCAAAGATCCGCTAATAACTGTTCTTATCGCTCGTCATTGCACATTAAATCATTATTCTTCCTCTCCACGAATACAAATCATAGGTAAACACACATTGGTTGGATTCTGATTTCTAGGAAGTTAAAAATGCGTCAGTAGAAAAGTGACCCAGATAAAAATAGTGACGCACAATATTTTCAATTTCAATTGACAAGTCTAATAAAGCAAATAGTAATGCTTTGGCAAAGTGTTTCTAAGAATAACATCCTAAGGGTGGACCCTTTTTTTTTAGCGTGGTAAAATCATCAAATGAGTCCTCCCACCCAGGGCAGGGCGGGAGGGATTGTCAGACTCGTACTGACTAAAATCCACGGTGTCCTTCACTAGCCCTTTACGTACCGGAGTCACGGTAATTCGTAAGTCCCGTAACCCCGGCAGGCTTTGGCCCTCTACAGATCCCTTCACTATGCTGACACTCCTTGAGGCGCAGGTGGAACACAACGCGCCGTCGACCCGGGCATGGTCCGTGGTCGGACAGCGAGTCGCCCATTACTCGCCGCTCGCATGCCCGCGCCTACGGTGGCCGGAGATCCTCTTGCGACGTCCGTCGCCGTGGGCGTCTAAAACTGCGGCTGGGGTGGAGGGAGGACGCTGTCCTGTCCCTCACGTGGCCCGCCTCCTCAGGCGACCGCTTCCCACTCCGTCTCGCCCCGCAGCATGACCTCGACCAATGCCGGGCGCGAGAGGTCTCCGCCTATCGCCGTCGTGAGGACACGGCGGAGCTCTGCCCAAGCGGGGCAGTCCTGCACTGTATGCTCCACAGTGTCCTCCGGACGATCCTCGCAGTGGTGACACCCAGGCGATTCTTCCCTCCTTATCAGACACAGGTTCGTCCCGAAACTTCCGTGTCCGGTGAAGGATATTTTTCTTAGAAACACCTTACATGTGAGTAAATTATACTCTACTTTTGGTTTGAAAAAGAAACCGTAAATGTTTATCAAAATATCTAGTTGGCAAGGAGTGGCAGATCTTAGAGCCCGAATATGGTCACTAGGAGGCGTTGTCATCACGCATACAGCGTATAACCGTAAGATCCCATCTAACTCTGAACCAAAATTAATCAATATCGGTTCAGCTATTTTGAAGTAAAAACGGAACATAAATACAAACACTTTTGCATTTATAAATTATATTAGTAGGGATTGTGTACACATACCCTCGTCCCTTGCACCCGAGCCGCTTGTTGATGTCTCTCTGCAGCAGCCCCTCGAGCAAGCTCTTGAGGCTGGGGCTGAATGACTCCGGCAGCTCCACGTTCTGAAATACATCGTAATTCTATTGCAGACATGATTCCATCTTTTACTTTAATAATACAAAATTTTGTCAAAATTCACTGCTGTTCTGTGTGCTAACATGGCCAAAATATATTCTTGTGCATTTTCAGCGCTTAAGCTAATATAACTAAAGCTATAGCGCTATTTAAGGGTTCGAAAATTGAACCTTTATTTTTATCGCAACCTTTTTGGATGTAATTTTTAAGACTGAATTTATTTCCAAATCTCGGTGGACATTTAAACGTTGGCAAACATGGAATCAAGTCGTAATGATGAATACAAGAACTTCTAAGAGTGAATTCTTTCTTTGGAATTGACCGCGATCCTCGCATTAATCGGCGTTCAAAACCTATCAATGACATAATTGTTTGGGGATATTAACTGATAAGTCTTGAACTTTCAAATATGCTAATCTTGTTCAGTTTCTTTTGTGAAATTCAGTCGAAATATTATTCATATGTAGTAAGTAGATAAACTGATTTTAAAGTTAATAGAAAAGATTAAATAAAGATTGATACAGGGAGAAAGACAGTTTACAGTCTTCTCACGATTACTTTACCTCTGATTATATCAATGTCAAAATAAAAAGATGAGCGTGACAATAAGTTAGCTAATGTCAAAAGGGAAATAACTTTGAGATGACTGTAGAAAAATAACAAGGTATTATTAAAAGAATATTACCATGGTAAGCGTCATCCGGTCGATTTCATGTTTGTCTTTAGTCTTGTGTTGGCGGAAGGGCGAGTGTCCCTTCAGTAGCTTGTACAGCATGCAGCCAAAACTGAACCAGTCAGCTGATGAATCGTAGCCGGTGCCTTTTGAGAGAACCTCGGGTGCCATGTAGCCGTGAGTACCGCTGAAAATAAGTGGAAAATACGGTTAGTTCATTAAACATTGACTATGTTGTCATCAACTACCCGCCTTTGTGCTTTGTTATAATAGCTGGGTCACACTAACTTTCCACATCACTACAAAGTATAAAACAAAGTCGCTTCCCGCTGTCTGTCCCTATGTATGATCAGATCTTTAAAACTACACAACGGATTTTGATGCGGTTTTATTAAATAGATAGAGTGATTCAAGAGGAAGGTTTATGTGTATATAACATGCATAATATAGTAGAGATTGCACCCGTGTGGAATCGGGGCGAATCGCTAGTTAAGTTAAGATTTTAAGATACATTTTATTTTTCCATTCTTGTCTGTCAAACGTCACTTTAACCAGTCACTCTCTTTCTTTCATTATCTATTTATAGCTCTTATCTAAGACCGATGTGCTCCGGGTCGACGGCGCGTTGTGTTCCACGCGCGCCTCAAGGAGTGTCAGCAAACTGACGGGGCCTGTAGAGGGCCAGAGCCTGCCGGGGTCGCGGGTCTTACCCATCACCGTAACCCCGGTACGTAAAGGGCTCGTGAAGGACACCGTGGATTTTAGTCAGTACAAGTCTGACAGTCCCTCCCGCCCTGCCCTGGGTGGGAGGACTCATTTGATGATTTTACCACGCTAAAAAAAAAAAAAAAAAAAAAAGACCGATGTGCTATAAAATATAAATAATGACGTATAAATGATCACTGTCATTACAATTTTAGCTGAAACTGAAAGCTAACATAACTGTGGATAAGGGCCACCCCCAAGGCAGACATTACGAGTTCAACTAGAACCAGTTTTAACAATGACAACCGAATAAGATCATTTTCACATTAACAAATAAGGTGTATTGTCCAATGAAGCGCGACTGTGCTAAGCTTGTCTCAGTTGAAATTATTTCATTAAAGAGAGACAATGAATTGGTACTATTATTATCTTCATTCAAACTTGCAACCACAAACTTATTAAGCATTGTGGTCTAGTAATCAGTAACTTACTGTTATTTTTAGCACAAAATTCTCGCGTTTAGTTTTACGTCAACTATTAATATCCTTTAGATGATTTAAGGGAGTCCCTCAGTTTCTGTTGAACAATCTAACGCGGAAAACTAAAATATGAGACACGTCTTTTTGAGGTAAAACCTCGACGTCACACAATTATAAGCCAACTTTAGCGGGTAATTGGTATCCCAGAAAAAGATTGTTCAACACGCGTAGCATAACCAAATTCTATATTTATTCTATCTTATTCTGGACATAATGTCCTAAAGCGTTAGGTTTCAGAGTTATTCGCCGAAATATAAGTCGAAAACAGAACCTTGAAGAAACAACTTTTTGTCTTTATCTCCCTGTAGGTATACATATTGAATTACGACAACATACCATGATTTCAACATTTTCTTATGAGTTCTACATTAAAAGTGGCTTTAATTTCGTACACCATAGAGATGATAAACAAGCTTACGGCCCGCCTCATGAAGCTCGGTCACCGTAGCCTATGAACTCTTGCAACACCGTAGGTACCTGCTCGTTGCCTGTAACTTTTTCAGATCTCTTTTGAGGGTATGAAGAAAGTAGGAAGAAGCGTTATTTCGACAATTGAAGAGACAATCGTTTCGATGAAATGTTTCATAGATGGCGCTACAGATCTTGTACTATCTTGCTACACAACAAATAATCAACAATTAATTCATAAACATTAACAACGAGTCAAGGCAATTCGAATAATTATGATTGTATTACATAAGAGCGACGTTTGTGCTTATAGATCCAATTAAAACAATTAGCATAGTGAATTACGTCAATTGACTTTTAAACAAGAGCATTACGGCCTCTAATGCCTATAAATAGTATTATTATCCTCAATTACTTCGTATCGATATTATGCAGTGGTCATATTAGTCTGTTTAATTAACAATAACGACAAATTTAATAGTTTGTTTGTGTACACAAGTACCTATCCTATTCTAGACCCATTTTTCTCATTATATCGAAGGAAAGGACTATACTCGCTACAGAAATGAATGACGATAAAAAAGTTTGAATGAAAATGAGTCATAACAGGATAATAATAAGGATACTTACACACTAGCGTGCGGTTTCTTTTTGGAGAAGTCGCAAGCGAGACCAAGATCTGATATTCTGACGTGTCCATGCTCATCGAGAAGGATGTTCGCTGGCTTCAGATCTCTGTAGACTATGTGACGCTTGTGCATGTGTTCCAAACCTAGAAAAAAAAACTATAAAATGTCAAGGCTGCCAGTAGTTAACTTGCAGGATGTTGTGTACGTAGCCGCGTTTTTAGTCGCCGTATGAATATGAAATTATATTTTTTGAAGGACGTTTGTTGAAACAAGTATGAACCATGACACTAATTTCCCCTTAACTGCTCCTAAATAATAAAGCATTATGTTTTTGCCGCGGCTATCCTGTATGAGTTATTTTATGGAATTACTAGCACTATTCCCGCGACTTCGTCCGCTTGGGTTACGTACTTTCTTAATTCCCCCTTTTCACCCCCTTAAAGGTTAAATTTTCAAAAACCCCTTCTTAGTGCTCCCCTACATTATAATAAGAAGCCGTGTGCAAAATTTCACATTCCTAGCCCTAGTAGTTTCGGCTGTACGTTGATATGTCAGTCAGTCAGTTCTCCTTTTATATATATAGATAACTCTAGGAAAATATAATTATTATGTATTTATTCTGATAAGAACAAACCTAGTCAGTCAAACACTAATCATGCAGTTTATAAATCGCCTGATTAAAACACGTCATGATTTCAAATAAAATAAATAATTTATCTGTTTGCGTCATTTATTTATTTCCTTGCGTCAATTTTTAAATACAGTATTACTGCGTCTAATATTATATACTGATGATACTGCAGAGATTATTTATGGTGCTTGTGTTATGACTCATATTGATGTATGTCTGTAATAATAATATTAACAAGTATCTATGCCTGATTTCACTTGGGTGGCCTTCAGATAGAGTAATGTTTCGCAATTGAATATGTATATGACGTGATAATTCAAAGCTAGCTTCCATCGTATCTGGAAATATTATTTTCACCCTAATCAGGGCAATGGCGTAAGAGAAATGGGTCATACGTTGATCCAATTAGCAAAACGGAAAAAAAGGATAGGTGCGGATTAGGATTTTATAATGGTCAGTGTTCATAAGAGCGGTTTAACAGATAGATAGAATACGCTTTAACGTCGTAAAAACGGCAGCAAGTCAACCTATCCAAAACTTAAAATATTCGCTCAGCTCACCTAAACACAACACAGTAGTCATGTTGTTACCTTTTTACACGATCCTTGTGTTAGTTTCATTATAAACACGCTGATACATCACTACAAACGCGAAGACGACGCGCTGATAAAAAACGTGCGTCTACAGCACATAAACAACCATGATGTGCAAGGGTTCTAATTGGTTCTGTGTTCAATGTTGCTCACATGCAAGAAAAGCGAGAAAAAAGAATCTCTTTCTCGTTTTTCTTGCATGTGTGCGTATGCATGAGGGCGGAAGGGTATCCTTAAAGCCTGGATTTTTGTCGTGGATGTAATGTTATGAATTTCCACAAAGTAACGCCTGCTTCTATAATTCATGGTTCTGTGTTGTTGATCGTCATTCTTATGTTTCAGCTGTTACTCAAATAAATAAGTTACCTAAAATAACTTCGGCAGCATAGAACTTCATCTCGGCCTCGTTAAAGACGCCATGTTGTGACAAATGATAGTGCAGGTCTCCGCCGTTCATCAGGTCCAGAATGAAGCATAGTTTATCCGGCGTGTGGAAGGCGTAGGTCATGCACACGATGAATGGGCAATCGACCTGGAGAAAATAATGACAATTAATATTAATATCTTTACATAGCAATGTTTATATTACAATATCAACCCAAATTATTGTCATTTACATAATTTGCATAGTAAGTAACAATAATAACATCGTCCAAGTAAACGAAAAATGCTCATAAAATGAAAACTACTAAACCAAACGTAATGATTATTTTATGAGACCAAATGGCAAGCATAATGTATCGAACAAAAAAGAATCAAGTCTCTAATAGCACCAAAAAAACCAAACGATATGAGAACCTCCTTTTTTTGAAGTCAGTTAAAAATTATTCAGACTGTGGACATGACAAATGATGCCTCATTACATTAACTCAGTTTAATAAGCTCGCGATAACAGTAGAGTTATGTCAAGGATGCGACAGTTGAAGGGCTTACCGATTACTCGTGCCATTTCATTGGCTTCTCTTTCTTATCAATTGTTCGTTATATTTTTACCCGATTGCTTCAAAAGGAAGGCTAGCTAAGACTAGAAGCTAGTCGTAGACCTTAGCTACCAGTATTAGAGGGTTGACGGGGACCCCTTTAGAGAGCCAAAGCCCGCCGGGGTCGCGAGACTAACGAATTACCGTGACCTCGGAACGAAGGGCTATTGAAGGACACCGTGGATTTTAGTCAGTACAAGTCAGACAGTCCCTTCCGCCCTGCCCTGGGTGGGAGGACTCATTTGATGATTTTACCACGCTAAAAAAAAGGGTACCAACATTGGGTTTTTTTGGGAGGTTGGGAAATCATCAAATGCATTCTCCCCCTCGGTATTACCTCAATAATCCTATACGTCAGGCTTTTTGCCCTCTCATACACATAGAAATGACTAGAGCTACACGCACTTCTGTTACACGCACTATACGATCTTCGTGTTCATATGTCAGTCATTTGTTCGAAAACCGGAAGGCGTCCTCTGTCGCGTACCATTCACCTTGAAGGGATGCTATCGCGTCGTACACGCTACATAATACATACTGCCAACGATTCAGTTCGTTGACGAGTAAATTGTATACCGTATCAAGATGTTATGTTCGTTAGAACGTCGTGTGACAAGAGCAAAATCAATTGCAAGCCAAAGAAGGATAGGTATCTCGTGTCAGTTCTTCCTTCGCAACTATATTCTAATTAGGTGTTCCCGTACTTTACGTTCCAGGGCCATGGTTAGTTAGCTGATGAGACAGCCCCGCGACGACGGCAGGCTTTGGCCCTCTAAGGAGGCCCCGTCAGATTGCTGACCACTCTTTGAGGCGCGCGTGAACACGACGCGCTGTCGACCCGGGCATGGTCCATGATCAGACGGCGAGTCACCCATTACTCACCGTCCGCATGCCCGCGCCTATGGTGGCATGAAATCGCCTCGCGACGTCCTTCGCCGTGGGCGTGTCCCGCGGCGTCTGGGTCGTGAGGTGGACGCTGTCCTTTCCCTCACGCGTCCCGTCTCCTCCATTGCTAGCATGACTGCTTCGCAGAAGGAGGCGACCGCTTCCCATTCCGTCTCGCCCCGCAGCATGGCCTCGACCATCACGTGGCACGAGAGGTCGCCGCCTATCGCCTCCGTGTGGACACGGCGGTGCTCTGCCCAAACGGGGCAGTCATGCACCGCGTGCTCCAACGTGTCTTCCGCACAATCCTCGCAGTGGTGACACCCAGGCGTTTCGTCCTTTCCAATACGACACAGGAAGCTACCGAAACATCCGTGTCCGGTAAGAACCTCTGTCAAGCGGAAGGTAAGGACAACGTGACGCCTCCCCAGCCACTCCCCAAAGAGGGCCTTACTGCCGCGATCGCGGCTTACCCGATGCTACTTTCGACTTAATTCGGCAATTCAAGCTAATGACGTCACTAGTCCTGGCGTTAGTTGTGTTAACAAGATCCGGTGAGGTAAGCAATGAAGCTGGAAGGTATTGTGAATCCAGATCAATGAAGTAATGTTTGATTTATTCATCTATACTCGTGTGTTTGGGAATGATATATTGCTAAACACTTGAACACGTGAAACACATTGTTTTGCTTACAGCCATAGAAATGTGATGTTTTCCTTAGGGGAAGTGCTAAAGATAAAAGCGTCAATGTAAAGGAAACACAAATTTCAACTTTGGCATAAATTGGCTCTTACAAAGTTGGCGTTGCAATGACTTATTCATTGACAAAGTATGACCTCTATCCATACAAAAATAACAAGACACGCATGCGACACTGCGGAGTAATTAATTAAATATGCAGTACAGAATAACTGGAGCAGAAAATAAACATATTAAAAATAATTCTGGTACCATGGTACAAAACAGTAATGGGAAATTGGCATAATCGTTTGAAGGCTGGTGACAAATATAACTTGGGTGTTACTACTGTTAGTCATACGGAATGTAAAATAGCATTAAAAGCTATAAACCGGTGTGGAAATGCCACGATATTATGGCAGACGGAAATATTTAAGTATACATGTTGTGATGAATGCACTCCTTTGTTTATCCAGCCCGGTGTGCGGTGGCTTTGCGGCCGCAGTTGCAACGTTCAGAATCGTATTGATTACAGTAGCAACTATGGTAGCAAGAAAATATTATGAGGCATAGCAACATACTTATTTTCTTTACAAGATTTATCTCTGTACAAAACATGGAAAGTCGGTCACAACAAACCAGTAAACAAGTACGTCCGATGTGTACAGAGGAGTGACTTATGCTCCAAATATAATAAATAAATAACACGGCATCTTCTACAGTTTCATATATTTTCCTTTGATATCATCGTCCTGGAGCAGAACCAAAAAAGTTGCGAGACTTTTCTGGTTTGTTTGCAGGACTCAGAACTGATAACGGTCACATTTGCTAGTGTTACAGAGAAACAGGGCGAGACGAGGCGTTTCCGACGATAGCGGAGCTCCGAGGATCTCCGACACCGTTCGTGAGACACGGACAGACGAAGCGGCGCCGCCCCGACACCAGACGAACGCTCATAAATGATAAACTAACCCGTATAAAGTAACATTACCGTGTGGTCTCGCTGAACAGACCACCCGTCACTTACTCAGACTGACGTACGAGCCGAGTAGGGATTATATCTAAAAGATGAATGGCCAGCAGCATCCATGGACTTATAATATCATACCACGAACACTATCACTGCCAAATAAATTGATCTTATGCGCTCTGTAAACTGCGATTATGACGTTTATTAATCGATGATGACTTTGTATGTAAAACGGAAAGGGACGGGTTCAAATCTAAATATGTAATATATATCTGAGTGAGCGGATAACAAAGCTTTCACAGTGCGCCGCCTTTTCCACGTGAACGCCATTTCATTCGCTTACATTCATTGGCTCCGCAAAACTTAAGTTATACAGGGAGAAATAAATGAATATAAATATAAGAACATGATTTTATCAAATGACCTACTTTAGGTTATCAATATAAACACTAAAATGTTTAAACAAAAATCTGCCATTCAACAAACGATTATTTTAATCGCGTCTACATACGAGTCCATGTGAAATTACAAAGCGATTATGAATGGTTCCTGCTTCGAATAAGCAGCATTACATACATAAAGTTTACAAATAAGAAGAAATCGATGATGAGACGGACAATTGGACATGTATGATCGAACGTCGATAAAATTTGTCATCCAGATCGGACAGTCCCGTCCAATAAACCACAGTTTGCTTACTCGTAAACATAAAATAAAAACGTTTTATTACCGCACAGCATAAAGTTTTAAAACAAGGTCACAGTAAAAGAAAATTCATGTCGAAAGTTGACTACATATAAACGTTGTAACAGAACGACTGACAGTTTCTCGTTTTATATAAACTTTGCTTCAGAAACCGACGGCCTTGTTAAACTTTGGGGAAGCCTTTTAGGTCACGAAGAATAAAATTGTACACATGCTACATAAGGTATGTGTTACATATGTATAACTTCAGCCCTGAATGTAAAATGGAAAACACTAATCGTCGGGATGAAACGGCGAAACAAAATGCAGCGGAAGCGGATTGTACTACGACGACAAATTGAGGGCGATCCAATTCGTTTCAGTCCAATTGGCTGGATATCGTTTATGTCCCCGATACCATATCACACATAAAACGTAGTATATCACTGCTGTATTGCACCGAATCAAAGCAGTTTGCAATCGATAAGCAATCGGATATTTACAGTCATTGATATAGCCGTGCTTAGAGAAAATTATGCGCATATTTGAGGATCCAATACCTTGTCTCTATACTCACGAACAAAGACCACTAACCGGTTTTAAACACCAACCACAAAAGCAATGTAATGTCACTAATGGTATAATGCAATGCCACTGCAAGCGATAACCCTTTTAATTTACCGTATTTTCTTTGTTTCCAAATCAATAGATTAAATAGAATTTTTCGCTCTCCTTCTATTCGAAGAGACTGCAATGTATCTTAGAACTTGTTCAACTAACGTGCGCCAATATCGTGCAGAGGTTTTAAGCTTTAAGCAGTGTTCAGAAAGTACCTTTGCCATTAACCCTTTAAAATTCTGTCGAAAGAAGAGGTCACACGTGTCACCTCACATACGAGTATAGTATAGAAAATGTACAGGTACGTGTACAAAGCAAACGATGGCAAGGATAATCTACAACACTATGGCTACACCAAAGCACTTTCCGAGCTTGCGCAAAGCCACTTCGTTCTTAACTTATTTTGTACGAGACGCTCGAAACTGCTCCTCGAGAACGAAACGCTCATAATATCATCAACTCATTATATTGATATACAGATAATATTTTTATTACAGACATAGGATGTCCGCTATACGAGTTTGTCTAGTCGGAAAAAGTCATTTTCTACATACAAAGTTGTCCTACACGAGGCAAGTTCAATTTCTCGGAGAGCGTAAACTCATCGGCTGATAAACCCGACGGTCTCTTCAAATAAGAGTGTGTACTTTGCCATGTTACTGTATGTTGCCCTTGTTTGTAATGATATTTCGCTATGCTGGCGTGAATTACAAACATAATTTGCATAACTATATGTTAGTAAGTTGATCAGGATATTATTTTACAATAAATTAGATCAAAGCGAACATTTTGGCCACAGCTTTACTGATCCTTTATAAATAGTCTTGTTCTCCAGTTGAATCAGAAATACAACCATTGTTTCTGAATATTATCGTCTATTTTTCTTAGCAGATCGGTCTGAGATTACTTACTATTGAAATCACTATGATGTCTATCCAGCGCACACAATGGCGGCACAGAATAGTTCCAAGCATTGAATTGCGAGTTGCGGAAGAAAGTTGTCCTAGAATGTCATGTGAAAAAACATTTCCTTAGAAAAGAAAACGCAACAAAAGGCGAGGCTGTTTAAGCGCTTGAACTAAAAGGAAAGTTACTTGAAAACCGTTGCTGACTAAACATAAGCTGAGATGGATTTCAAGATCACAATATTAAACGAGTGCAAAAAACGACAATTGCAATCGTTAGATAGTTTGATACTAGTTGAACTACCAGCAGATGTTTCAGATTTGTTGAGCTAAACAATTTGCTCGAATTCACCTGTTCCATGTATTTTTAAACACGTAACCTACTGTTTTTTGTTGATGATATCATCAACATTAGACGTATTCGCCAGCTTTCCCGTATTGCACATGTGTTATTTTATTTTCTGTGAGAAAGTTGTCGGAACTATTAAACTCGTTTCTTAAATAGTTCCAAAGTAATGTGGTATTTTCCTCGTTGAAAGCGAGAGCAATGGAGACGAAGTAAACGGCAATTATTTGAGTTATTAAATTTTATCTGTAGAGCAAGCAATAAAGTCCAGAACGTATACCATCATCCGTTTTGTGGCGTCGATCACATTTTATTGATAATTTGTAACACATTAGCCACTGATAACTGTGATCCAATAATAAATCTGCGTATAAATCAACTATTTATGACGCCATTAATGTGTAAATATATAACAGGCTATGACGGAGTATTTAAACGCGTTGTTTGTGCAATAACTTGGTGGTGTGATAGTAAACCAACAACGTATGAAGAATTATGTATGTTTGTCGCGAGTCGGTGATTTCATTGAAACGTACGATCCTTTCGCCGCTGTATACGATCGCACAGAAACAAACAACATCATTATGCATGCCATTCATATAATAACAACGATGGTGAGATCAATAGAAAATTCCAAATCATTGAAATGTTTCGTATCTATTGATTACATTACCTACGCGCGTCGATTGCTTTTGATGCGCAATGGAATCATAAAATTCATCATTTATAATGGACAGAACTTAAGATTTCGAGACTATGTTTTTATATTTTTGTTATCATTACTTGGCCAACACCCTCACAACAAAAGACTGACCCCATGCGCCATCCCGTTGTATTTCATTACAATGAATAAATTCCTGAAATTTTTTGCTCGCGAGTTGTGGGTAAGAAACGCAATAATAAAGAAATTTGCCGAATTACCCGGGTTGGGGGGCTGGAACTAATTAAAATTGATAAGAGAGTTGTGGAGTATTTCAGGGGCGATCGCAATACACGGAAGTATCTTTGCATATAGCGTGGGTTGTGACGTTAACAAGCGGATATTAAATTCACTTTAGTTCGGGAACCCGTTAAATCACATTCACCGCTAACAAAGCTTTGTGAAAACTGAACATGAATAATATCAATAGAGAGCTATACAGGGTGAATTTTTCAACTGGGCGTGGATGGCTATATCCGAAACTATGATGAATCATATACGTCAAAATCGGCCTTTAAATGTTTTTTGATATTCCTCATAGTTTCGGATAAAGCCATCCACGCCCAGTTGAAAAATTCACCCTGTATACTGAAAGAAACTGCTAGTATTTTTAAAAAGTTTGAGTATCTGGGGATAGGATAACAGGAATATTAGGATATTTTGGACTAGGGCAGTAGACACTTATACTCCTCACAATAATACTAGTGAGATTTAACAAATGCGTTCTGGGAGAAAATGTCGCTATGAAACAGCTAGTGTTATCATTATGAAGGATACAACGTCTAAAAGATTAGAGCTGATCGATTTTTAATTAAGGACACGTAGATCTTATAGAAACCTAACAACACTATTTTACGCCAAGGTTTCCTTATACGCGAGTTAATCGATCAACTACAATTACAGTATTACATCTATATTTAATATTTTAAAGCTGAAAGAGTTTCGTTTGTTTGAACGCGCTAATCTCAAAAACTACTGCTTCAATTGAAATAATCTTTTTGTGTTCGATAGTTCATTTATCGAGAAGGCTGTAGGCTATATAACATCATTCTTCGACCCCTAGGAGCTGAGCAGCGAGAGAAACGGCGGGGGGAAGCTAGTTTACGTAGAAATTGCCAGTTTTATCTTCCCTATTTATGGTCAGTTCATTTTCAGTAACAGTTCATTCTGCTACAATATAGTTCTTTGATAGGGATATCTGTATAAACACATGCGCTTATCTCACAATAGCAGAACATGCATTTTGTTCCATGCCGATATCTAAAAACATCAGATGTAGTTGTGAGTGGGCGTAGCTGCTCTGTATTATTTCACAATATGCATATAATACTGTTATATCTATAGGAATTATCATGTTGTTTATACTTAATAGAAGAAATCGAATTACTGTCAGTTAGATTATCCAAATCCTTCTGAGACAAGAAGATAGAATATACGACACTTTAAAATTGCCAATACGTCACAAGCAAGTAGGTTTTAATTGTTTCTGACATCAAGAGTCCCCAGTCTCGAATTTTGATGCGTTATATCTTTCTAAATATGCATTGATTTAACAAAAGAAAAAGTACGTGTCCATTATTTTTCAAAACTAGCTGACGAACTCATTACATTTGCAAATTATCGATGCTGTCAACATGCCTATTGTATATGTGGTTTTATTTCCCTATACTGAAACCGTTGCTTAAAACCACGCCTGTAATCCTCGAAGCGTTAGGCAGAGGTGGAACTAACAGTACCCCCAAATTTCACCAAATGTAATAGGGGGCGACTCTATTACCATGAATACGGGATAAAGCTTTTGAGGAGAAATTCCTGATGGAAAACTCGCTTTGTCCGACCAGAAAATCGAACCCAGGACCTTGCAAGCTCAGTAGTAGCGCTAACAACCATCAATACAGAACTCTAACTCTAGTCGGGGGTTCACGAGTCTTACTGTCCCTTCCGCTCCACCATGGGCGGGGGGACTCATTTGAAAAAAAAAACCCTCTGCGATAAAATAAACTATGCGGACACTCAGTTTTAACAATCGTTATCTCTGTTGGAGCACGTAGATCGACACAGATGTTGCGGAAAATGAGTGTTTGCTTCACACGTGCGATTGTTAGTGCATGGGTATCGCCATAATATTATGGAGAGTGCTGATAACGAGCCGTCACCATCAGCTGTTGAATATAACAAGCCCGATAAGTATATCTTTATGATTATTAAGTTGGTTCGTTCTGCATAAGGCTGACTATACAGTCCGTGGTTTCTCCGTATTCAAAAGACTATACCGTACGTAGTAGAGTTTGGGAACTTTGTATATACATTTTTTTTTACACGTTGCCCCACATTTCTCCTGTATCGTGGGTAAACTCATACACAAACTACTAATCTAACTAGCCAATCGTGTCGTCAAATATGTGAAATTATAATATGTGTAAGTCTGCCTAGCAACAAGAAAATATTCAAATATTTAAATGTAAATAGTCCACCCACGGCATGATGCGGTTGTTACAATTTGCTGAAACATATTCGTCACACAACTAAACTTCAAGCACACACACAATCCGACACGCAATAACGTCGGAATGGCGACAAAGTCATAAACAAATATAAATGTAATAAAGTACTTACCCCGGTACTGACAAGAGAGAGCATAATCCTCTCGTTGAGGGCAAGTGTCTCCCCTTGCTTCATTTTTATACGTTTCTTGTCGAGACACTTCATCGCGTACATTTTGCCGGTATCCGCCTTCCGACACCCATACACCTGTATAGAAGATACATGTAAATAAGGTATTTATCTCTACGAACCGTGAGCATAACGTGCCGTTGCCAAATTGTACCTACGTGTAGATACTCTTAAAAGGTTGTCCGGGATGCCTGCTCGTTACGTCATTGGATTGTGATATCATCGTGCAAAGTTAACTCTGTTTAAGCGTTGGGGAAGCCTAATTGTGTTAAAGGCAATGATGGAGTTTGGCTTCTGAACTTCTGATTCGGGATGTTAAGGGTAAATTGGGGTTACTGTAATTTAAGTATTTGAGGGATTGGTTTGGTCATTGTGTCAGTCAAAGTACATATATTACTGAATAGAGACAAACAACTAGTACAATTAGAGCAAATAATAATCAACCCTTGGAATGTCCCCTCATAAAAAAGTCCCCTATCGCCATAATGTCGCCAGGGAATAAAAACGTGGACATAATGACTAAAAAAATCCTCAATATAACGAACAAATTCAGCTTAGTAAAGTGCAGAACTGAATAGGAAGTCGCGTGTGAACTGATTTATGACAAGCACTTGATGTCGTTTCCTGGCATAAGTGCTCGAATTGATTCGTACAACACACGAACGTATGAACACACGGTTAATTTTAAATATTATTATATTAAAGCACACATTCGTGTTTACGAACTGTAAGAAAAGAATGTTTTAAAGAAATGTTCAGCCTTTCTTTCTAAATATAAACATCAATATGTTTGTGAAGTGTTAAAAAGTGCGAGTCGGACTCATACACGAATGGTTCCGTACCATTATCAATAAAAACAACACAAAAAGATGTCTGTTGATTGGGCGCCCCTGAAATATTTATTTTATTGTTTTTTTTTGGTATTTTTTGTTATAGCGCAACAGAAATACATCATCTGTGAAAATTTCACATAAAAGTTAAGCCTGGTGACGGACAGACGGAACTCTTAATAAATCTTGGTGTTCACAACAAAACAATGTAAGTATTCTATATTTGTGGCAATATCCTCGTTCAACATAGAATATTTTGTGAAACGTGAACTCAGGTTGGTAGATAATCATTGCAGAACGTAGACCTTTTTCAGGTTGTTACGAGCGATTCTTTACCAGATATACTCCGATTTTCATGGAGATTCCTGAATATGTTCAGTTTTATATGAAGATACTGATAAACTTCAGCATTCACTTGTAATGAGCATTCTTGCGCACACGCGCTAAAATGCTCTTGTTCGTTTTTCTTTTATGGACCTACCACACGCACAAGCTTAACCACAGTTCTGCCTGCGCAAGCTTCTCGCATAAGAAAAACTCTGGGTGGCTCGTGATACAGTTTTATCAACCACACGCACGGTGTTCCGTGTACAAACCGTCTGGCGAAGGCAAGGCAGAACTGTGGTGAATCCTGTGCGTGTGGTAGGCCCATAAAAAAACGAACAAGAGCATTTTAGCGAACATTATAAAGAGTTTTCTGGCGAGCTTTTTGCCGAGACGACTGTCATATCTGACATCTTTGTGAAGAAAAAACGACATCATTTTGACCACCATCTGCTAGAGCGTTCGCTTCTGAAATTCGTGGTACTGTTCATTGTTTTATTACAAGTGAATGCTCAAGTTTATCAGTCAAAAGCATTGGAAAATGCTTAATTAATCGTTTTCTCCTCTCGGAGGAGCCTTAAATGAACATAAAGAAGAAGTTATTTTCCGTCCACCAAAGACCACCCAACATCTAATTTAATACAATGTAAAATTATGTAAAACAGCATATTTTGAGTGATCACGTTGTACTTATCAAGTGTAATATTAAAATACAGGCGTTAAAATCCATCACTATTCCAATGGGGGACGGCTGTATTACACCTACGTAGCTGCTTTCCGTTCGTCGAGATGAATATGAATATAGTAAACACGTTCACGCTGCAAGCTCAGAATGCTAATGATATTGGGTTTGAGACCTGCGTAACTAACTTTGAGCTTTGAGTGTATTTATTCACGGGTAATATTTTAATGGCAGCTCTTACCTCGCCGAACCCGCCTCGCCCAATGATGCGGTGCACGCTGAAGTCGTTCATTGTGAGCTGAATGTTTAATTCTAAGTTTTTCCATTGACAAAATCTTGTGTATTTGTCACTGGAACAAAAGAGGAGTTTTATAATATCGACTTTGACAAGTAATGTTTAAGTGTGTTGGAATGTTTTTTACCTTTCTAAGAACAATTTGAAAGGTTCCCCTCGAAGATGTTGGAAAATTTCCTCAATGTACGGCTGAAAATTATAAATTGTTAATAATTTTATAGATAACAAAACAGCTCAATTTTCTTTTTTTTTCATTACTGTTTTAAATCATACCTCAAAAAGATTCGGTGGTACTTCATGCTTCATTAAATATTTTTGTACATGAGCTACACACTCTTTAGAATAATCCTGAAAAAAAAAACGAATATGATTTACAAGTGAAATAAACAAATACGGTATCGAGGTTAGATATAAATAAATTATTTTACTGGGAATGTGTACACATCACGCATGCTCTAGAATAATGTATGAAACTTAGGTGTATAAAAATGTTTTATTTATAAAGTAATAACAATAGAAGGGTGTTTTGTGGGCAACTTCTTTTAGTTACCGTTTTTATATCAATTTCAAAAAACCACGTGTCAGATGTTTGCACACGCTAATCTGCAGAACCGCCAAACTTATTTCAATGTTTGTGGATGTGCAAGGTTAGTTCCAGTTCTGAAACCTATGGGTTGGGCAGTGCAAAGCAAGTGTGTATCGCTAGTTTTTTTTTTCTTATCAATTATCTTTTCATCAAAGTGTCAAAATTTATTCAGTCAATTTGAGAAAGTAAGTTAGCTACAATCGGTCAAAAGCCGTGTGTGCCCATTATTTAAATTGTTTACCTATCACGAAAATTAGATATGTCTATAAGCTATCACAAAACATCGATTTGTAATTATGTCAACCAACTTTTACCCCAAAATAATATCAGATAATCGGATCTATACATTTCCAAATAGATAATTGAGCGGAATCGATCACTGAAACTTTCAGGGTCTGTACAGTTGTAAAGGAAACTGCACAAATGTTATATGAAAACTGGTTATTTGAGAAACTTGAAAGTGCTACTAAAATGGGGCAACATAATTTTATGATCCATAAAAGTATGCTGTTATTATAAATGCAAAAGTTTGTGAGAATGGATTTCTGTTTCTCTTTACCGCAAAAAATATTGAACGGATTTGGATGAATTTTCGCACACATTTATAATCTGGATTCAAATATAGAATGACATGAGATGAAATATCGAGGTCCACGCGGGCAAAACAAGCTTACGGTTATGA
The DNA here is from genome assembly GCA_943136025.2 of Agrotis puta. Lineage (NCBI taxonomy): Eukaryota > Metazoa > Arthropoda > Insecta > Lepidoptera > Noctuidae > Agrotis > Agrotis puta. Next base: position 11,061,950 of record OW964178.2, read on the forward strand.
AGAACAAAACCTATGGAAACGCAGAGTTTAGACTCGTCAACATTTTTTTGTAACGAAAGGGACTGTCAGACTTGTACTGACTAAAATCCACGGTGATCCTTCAATAGCCCTTTACGTTCCACGGTCACGGTTACCTGTTGAGACAATCCAGCGAACCTAAGTCAACATCGTTCGAATACCTAAGTCGATAACCATGTCGTGATAAAATCCAGTACATTCTGAAGCAGTTCACTTTCAGACATCTTCTCAACTAGTCTGATTAGAAATCAATAGAGACGCCACAGCTCATGAACGTTATTTGTTTTTATTGTCACCCGCTGAGATGCGATCTCTAGTCGTTGCAGATGCTATTTGGCTTTTTTTTTCTGATCTCTAGATTGGAGTAAGTAGTCCATTTGTGGTTTCGTAAAATTGGTACTAAGTAACTACAAAGGATTTTGACTGCAAGGAAACCAGGAACCATTATTTATAATGGCTCAGGTTTTTATTTACCTTACGAATGAAGAGGAAAAATATATTTGAACGAATTCGGAAATCTTTTGTCAAGCAGAGGGACAGAGACGGTTTACTAAAAAATCTCAACTACAAAAGGTCGAGAATTAGAGATTAGGTAAGTCATTATTCACAGTAAACAGATGATTTCGTGTTACGGGGTTAGAGGGTAACGTTTCAAATAATGAGTGTCCAACGTTAAGCTATTTATCGGAGGCTCACGCGCCTGGGCAGCACGCCAACACTAACGAGGCTCATTATACAAACAACAGTCGTTCTAACCGGATACAACGCTTACGACCTCTTGTTTCGCAATTTCTACATTAACTTCATACTACAGATTTTGAACTGTAACCATTTTATTTAAAATAATGCTAATTCTCGTTGAAATGCAAACAGCAGCTTGCTCATCGAGTATCCTAATGCAACTTTTCTATGGATGATATTTTTAACTTTTATGTTCATTTGCGTTAACCCCGAGCATTGTAGCTTTAGCTAAAACTTTACCCACAAAAAAGAGAAAACAGAATCCTGTCGGAAAACATAACCGCCATATGTTTGGAAACAAGAAAGACCAATAACAAAGGAGCTCTCGGCCTGATCTACAGGGACCCTACAACTTACGTATAGCATACAGTGATGTTAGATTAGAAACTATTTGAAAACGAAAACCGCGACGCTATATGGACCACGCAGATCGTATCACTTTGTAGTCACTCATTTCATTGGGTTAAAAGCTTTTACATAATTGAAATATGGTTTACAAAGACTGCTCGTTGGGCTGAATATCACAGCGCGCAGGTAAAGTAAATCAAATCAATTTATTTTCTAGAGTTAAGATGTTTGTTTGAAGCATTTTTTTAAAGAAATATAACTTTTTTTTATTATCAATTTCTGTGACAGACTTAAAAAGTTTTTGGAGTTTATGCGGCTTGTTTCAGACTTTTCGTCTGTTTTGAAACAGCAGCGCCCCAATAACAAAAGTTTATAAAAACAGCGAAGTTCAATTTCTTCTGGTTATTATTTCTGTATGCAACTAAAGCAAATATTTGCTCTAGCTTCGGACTAAATCCACATAACGATAGTTATGCAAGTGAAGCTGAGTGCAAATCTCCTAGAACAACTGAGATAATCCTAAGAATTAAAACCGAACGGACGCCGAGCGACGAGACTGTGGGTATAGCGCAGGAGAGCTCGTTACAATATTTCTACTAACAAACATCGTCATTATGTAGGTTTATGAACTTCGTATACTGGATTTTAACATCACAACACATATGAAAATGACCCGTGAAGGTTTATAAGACACATCAGATTTTATATCGTCTTGCTCGTGGGGTAGAATTATGTATGGCGGCAAGGCATATACATTATGCATAACAAAAAGGGCACAACTACGCTGCATTGGCTTATCTGACACTGGCAGCCTGTAGCAGTTACGTAGGTGCTTTGTATTGGCTACAGCAACCCAGATACGAAGTGCTTTGTCTGCATAACAAGATAAAAGGATACCATCTAGACTAAACAGTCTGTGGAATGTTAACATCGTCAGATCAATTATACATAAGCATTGACCACAATTTTCCTTTACTTACATGCGAATGTGCTAGAAGTTCTTTCATAATAAAATTGTCATAAATATCCCTTGCGATCCGCCGTCTCTCTTCAATACATTCTTGCTTTTCGTATAATTTAATCTGCCAAAGAAAAAAAGTATGAAAAACACATACCAAAAACATTTTAAATGAAAACGTCCATACATTATACGTGGCTCATATTTACCTCTTCATAAAATTTTAATTGTGGCACTGGTTCGTCAGAAGTCTGTTCACAAAATTCCTTAAATAATAAATAACCTGGAACAATACAGAAATACGTTAAAATTATGTTTTTATTTATGTAACACCTCAAAGGTCGGTTCATGCGTATTTTTAACATGTGTATGTTAATTAATACGTATGATGTCAATTGATTGTGTGGCATCTGCTAATTTAGTCGTAAGTGGTGTGTGTAACATGTAATAATCGTTTGGTACGACAGCAGTCCATGTTTTGCGTCAAAATGGTATCACTGTTTTCTGAATAAAAATAGCAAATACTTATTTTAGTACTGACAACGTGTACTAACTTATACATATTTTGGGTACACAACGTAGTAACTAAAGAACATGTGATTGCGTAACTCTGAATGTAAACCGTTCTTCTTACGTAATTTTTTCGAGGTACTGTAACCGGGTTAGGTCCTAAGTACAACTTGAATGAGAATCCTGTAGGCTAGAGATCGCTCCTTACACAAAGTTGCATTATGACGTCAGACAATAGGTACGATGTCACTGTAGTCAAGGATTCCAGTCTAGATTCTCATTTATAGGTTGACTGGTAGAGAATGTCTCGTCCGTCTATGTACCAGTAATTGTACGTACCTAAATGAAGTTATATAAATAAAAAATATGCTACCTTTACAACTACATCCTCCTTCATCTTTGGAAACAATTTATTCTAGTCTAAAACTGATTTAATGGTAAACGGATAAAGAAAAACAAGTTAAAATAAAGTTTTGGTCTCTTCGTACTATACATCGATATTTTGTATGGGAAGTCCGACCCAATTTCATCCATTTTGATCGTCTGAATCAATACTATATGTTTACATACACTCTTTACATCGTAGATACATTGGATGCTATCTCCACTTAACAATTCAACAAAGACCTACATGCACAACCGGACGCTCCACTCCCATTCTTAGCATGGAAAACTTGAAAGTTATTCCAGAAACTACTTTAATCGACACAAAACCCATACAGCTATTGTCTAGTTGGGAACGAGCGACGGGCGACTCCCTACAATGTCCAGTCCAGTGCAGCCGATAAAGTTATTTACGGCAAGTCGAAGTGGAGCCACCGTAAATTGCGTTTGTAACTTGTTCCCGGGAGCCTGGCTGCAATATAGCCCTCTCGACCAACTATCAAGACTATCATTGAAATTACTTCAATTTCTAGAAAAGTGCGCCCTCGGACAAGTGGGCTTAATGAAAAATAAATTGGCATGATCATTTCCGCTTGGATTACATTTAAAATGGCGTTTTCATTAAGCTTAGGTCTGCCTCGTGGCAAATCTTAGTATTGCGTTGTTGTAAGATTGAACTTTGTAGTTAGACACGTTTAGAATAATAATGTACTTTAGTGCATTAGATTAGGACAAAGCAAAATATGCTGTTTACTGGGTGATCTTTGTTTATGCAGAAGTATCAAGACCTTTTTGATAATTTTCAAAACTTTACATGTCAGAATCTGATACAATGTTCATTCACAACGTTTATTGAGCTGATCAAAGACCGATTTCTTCCTACCTTCCTATTTCTTTCAATAAATGATCCCAAATTGTAAAGTAAAACGCGACGACTGTGCTGACGCATATATAACATCATAATATTCACGCAATATATCACTGGGATCTATTCTACGGGGACGACCATAATTGACACCCAAAAACGGAAATCGCCAATAAACGCAACGCTACGCCACTAAATAGCTAGAAACCCGTGCCAGAAACACAATGATACGAGCAGTCCCTACATTCAAATGTTTTGTGGACGGATGCGAAGTAGTAAATACAGCTAAGTTTAGTTCAACAAACCCAATCTAAACAGCGCTTTGAAGCAAACAGCAGTACTTTCCTCAAATTTTCTAGGACAATCTACTTTATTTCCTACGTAAGTAAACTCACAACGCAACTGCTCATGTCTGGAGAGTAGTCTCCTGGCTTTCAGAAATCTCTCTCAATGGTATTGTCTTTTGATCCGGTGAGGGTCACTGATATATAGGCCAGATAAGGATCCTCTCGTATTATCCCCGTGCATAGAGCACGGGGATAATACGAGAGGATCCTTTGTTTCCTCTGTAAACGTAACCCCTAATCACCTAGGCTTTTGAAACCCTCAAAAAAGACGAATCTGTTTGTTCTACATTTAAGTTTTTTGATGAGCGTGACAGTCAGATTTAGCTGACCGAACGCTCTACAATATTGTATTTTATTATGAGAGCATAAATTACATAATTATAATATTAAAATAGTTGATGTTACGTGAAAATAAGTAGCGAACGTGTAAGGGGAAGCTTTGACGGACCCGGTAAAGCTGTTTTAACAAGCTTACAAAGCAATTTACTCGTTGGGAAAATAATAAACATGACAATATTATTGAGATGGAAAACTTGTGGCTTGCAATATACTCAGAAAGTGCACACTTCGAAGTAAAACAAGTAATTAAGTGTGTACCAAACAAATACTGTACTGTGCTGATTCACGCAAATGTTATGTTTTTGATGCAAACAGTATAAAATAAAAATAAAATGGAATAAAGTTAAATAAAACATTAGCCTATTGTGCCTGGCTGGAGTGAAGTACGTTTCGTGTTCACTTAACTGCTTTGTGTATTACCATAATTAGCAGTTTAATATAGAAACACATAAGGGAGGCAAGTTTTCTAGTTACATGTAAATGTAAAAATGTATAAGTACTACAGTTGTTCAATGCGACACTTATAAAGCCTGAGACCTGTAAGTGTGCCATAAACCTACATGTTTCCTCAAGAGAAATCTTCGATATCGAAGTACGCGCGCCCCAGCGGGCCTGGCATACAGCTGCAGTGCAATCTGTATCTAACAGATTGACACTTATGTCAACACCAGGCTCTGCTTTCATCAAGCTACAAATAACTAGACCTGAGAGGTTCTGATATATTTCTAATCATCTACTAGGTGTGTTTTAAAGTGGATGGTAACAAGTGATGAAACATGTTTCATATTAATTGCTTAATTCCTACAAAAATTGGATAAGTTAGGAGAAAAATGGCATTTGAAAAAACAGTCCTGGACTGAGAAAATTATCCTTAGCGACATGAGACAACTTCATTAGAGGAAAAGCAATTGTACGCAGAGCGGCAATAATCCCGCGTGCGTAGCTGTGTGCGGAACCAACGACGCGGCCTACTCGTCTCCTTTACGTTTAATCTTGTTTACGATACAAATCCCAAGAAAGTTGTTACGAATTTGAATTAAACTTGCCTAGAATACTTAAATCAATGCCGGTTAAAACTCATTTAGATTAGCAACAGGTATGCGTGTTGCACAATGTTTTATGTCCGTTGTAGACTGTGAGAAACATTTGTTTACTGAAAATTAAAGCACGAGAATATTTAGAATAGGCGAAATTTATTAATAACTTGCAACCCGCCCCGGCTCCGCACGGGTGCAATCACTACTATATTATGCATGTTATATTCATAAAAACCTTCCTCTTGGATCCTTTTTTTTCCTCCTATCCTCTATCATTCCCCTAATAATTCCTCTATCTATTAAGAAAAAACCGTATCAAAATCCGTTGCGTATTTTTAAAGATCTAAGCATACATGAGGACAGAAAGCGGGAAGCGACTTTGTTTTATACTATGTAGTGATGATGACTAAGGCAATTTTAGCTAAATGTTGGGAAATAGTTTCAAAAATCGTGTTTGTTAGAGAAGAACTTTTTGTTGTTTGTAGTTAGAATAGAACACAAAACAAACATCAAAGTAGAATAATAGCAAACATGCGACGTGTAAGTGCTCGTTCAATCTACGAAGCAATTGTAAAAGCACAGACGTAAATCGCTCGAAAAGAAACGGCTCAAAGGGCCCTCGTGTTTACACAACACTGTTTCTTTTAGCATCGACCAACCAATAATGTTGTCTCTAATCTAAGCCGAACTGCCGAGGAACTTGGAGAGACGTGGAGGATTAAAAGAGACGGAGAACTATTTTCGTTCGATAAAATTGTAATGGTGTAATGAAATCGGTTTTCGTAAAGCGTTATAGACTTGTAGTAATTACAGTGAATACATTTCGGAGTTTCCAGTGGCCTGTGGATTCGAACGAATCATGCTTATCTTATCCAAAAACAATGTCCTGTAACCCTGTAGAATCCACAAATAAAAAAACACTATAAATTTTTTGGCTGTTAATAAAGTATCCTGATAGTGTTTAAAATTGTTTTAAGATCGACGTCCAAAAATGTGTCTTGCAGGTGCCACGCACTTGTATGCGTGAGTAACTCTGCAGGACACTGAAAACGTCTTAATAGTTTAAAATCTGTGCCCCAATTAAATCCTTACTGAACACAAATTACGTATACTCATTAACCGCTCGGGCGCGTTACGTACACCCGGGTGTACATAAGCGAAAACGCCCCAGCGCCTTACGTACACACGTCTGTACATAACAGACAGTCGCTCATTGGACGTTGATTTTTATCATTTTCAATTATAAATCGCCCGAGAGGTTAATACAATATGGTGAGTTAACGTCGATTAGAATAAGCATTTAATATACTGCACCCATTAAACAAGATAAGGATGTGGCAAACATTAGGAAGTGCCATTTCGAGTTGTGCCCATTAGTCCTGCAATGGACTGTTAGTTAAACTAATCAAAATAGTCGCCAAATTACTCGTTCAATGATCTCAGAAGACGGATACTGCTGATCAAAACATAATGGATGCGAATGGTGCAATAACGTCCTCGATTTTATACAGTCACATAGACCGTGTATTATTTTTACGAATGGCCGTAACTCCTGTTGTAATTGTCCGATTTATATCTTTTGCTCCATTGGAAAACTTTTTACTGTTTCATCTACAAATTATTTACCTCCAGCTACACTATAAATTTTTACTGTGCGTTAGCACTTTAAGTACCCATCAATTTTATAATAAAGTTAGGAAGTGACGAAATTGGCACATTCTTGACATTTATCTTTCTTCTTTCGTGGCATCACCAGCTAGATTTAGTAACACCATGGAACTGAGAACTATGTTTCAGGTTCGAGAAATTACCGGATGCCATGATGCCTTCAGAAATTCGAGTAGTTATACAAAAGTACATAATTGGAAATTGAAACAGTACTCACCTAAGACTTGATTGAATATTTTGTCAAAATTTACTTCATTCTTCTTCTCCATGTATTTGTGCATTACACTTCGAACACTGAAACAAAAAAAAAGGATTTTTAAACAATGATATTAGGGGTTAACTGCAGCTTAGTGTCCAGTTTACACAAAGATTTGCGATATTTACGGTTATGGTTTCATTATCTTAGAGCTGAAGTAAAAACGCATAGAATTTAATGCAGTTTCCACAGATGTATAGCAATACGCAACAGCGTCTAACTTAAAAAATCTCCATATTTTGATATGGCTGTTGGCTTTGACTCTTTCATTTCATTTTTTTTTACTTTTTGGTTTGTTATAGAAGCATATTATTATTTTTATCTTACCGTTTTTAGTTCAGATATTTCACGCAATTTGTCATTGCATAATTTTCTAACATGCGCACTAGAATTTGATCATGATATTGAGAAATTTTCATTACCATTTACCATTAAATTAAGTCAATTTTAGTGGTTACTCGCGTGATATTATATTTTATGATTACGTAGACAATGTATGATATACGATAGCAGCACCCAGGCTTAGCTTTTCTGTCACATATTGAAGAGTTCCCTCGATTTCTCCAGGATCCCATTATCAGATCCGGAGCTAATGTGGAACACCCAAGTACACAAAAAATGCATCATCCAGGTAAGCAAACAGGTATGTAGATCTGTAGTATGACCAAGCAAACAAAAACAATCATTAAAATCAATTCATAATTGGCGGAAAGATCGCGTAATTTAAATACAAAAAAAAATCCATACAGGCGAATAGAGAACACTTTTTCGAAGTCTGTTAAATATAACACATCGCCTAGAATTTGGAATTGATTTTTAAACTCTCGGGTTAAGACTCATGTAGAAAGAAATGCTACCGTAAAGTTACTTATTTGCTCAACGGTTATTTTTCGCACAGATCCTAATATACCTTTGATAAATAAAATTGCCAGACCTTACCAAAAAAGACCAAAAACATGTATGTCAAGAGTCAAGACTAACAAATTGACTAATAAAATGTAATAACAATGCCACGGAGTCGCGACTTAAATAAAATGTTAGTTTATCGTTTTGTTTACCGTGTCGCGACCACCATATTTTTTGTGAAGACGTGCCTTTGAACTTTTTACGAGCCCGACTGTAGCGCGACGGTAAACTTAGTTGAGTGCTTATTTCGCATTTTTATCCGACTACGGCAAAGCCAAAAGGAGGGTTATGATTATTTTGTCATAACTTCTAAACTCCTTATCATAACATGACAAATGCGGTGTCGTTAGAAGCGTCTCAGTTGTCCACTGATTATAGGGTAGGTTACCAAATGACGTGACGTGTCAACAAATCCAATATAGCGCCCTCTAGGGACTGTAAAGTCGTAAGCCCATGTCGATACTTTGCGAAAAAAAGTTTTTTTTTTATTAAATTATCAAAGGGCTTGATGAGCATCTTGAGGCATTTGAAATATATAATTATACATTATTAGCTTTTACTAGTTAGTTTGCCTGTTTCTATCAGTGTCAACATGGGTAGCAAATGAAAAGGCTTAATGAATACATTTGAAATTCAATCGCTACTTTGCTTTTATTATATCAAATAATTAATAATATAACCCCAAAATAGTGTATATAAAAATTAACTAAACCCTGACTACGACTATTTTTAACTTATTTTTTTGTGTAGTGATGTTGACTATAATATTGGTACATATCTACGTGATTGTGGAAAATACAGCCAAACTGAAGAGGGAAGCTGGCCAGGCCGCATGAATCCACGCGTGGAGGGCAATAATCGTCATTCGCTGGATGTTTGAGCATGTCTACCGCGGCGAATGTAGGCCCGTATTACAGAACTTACGACACTCAAGACTTACTTAAAACGATTTCCAACCAATCAAATGGCTTGAATCTAGTTTTAAGTAATGCTTGAGTATGTATTGAGCGACATTCCGTAATGCGGGACATAGTGCGACGATATGATCATGCGGAGCAAACAAGGCAAGAAATTCCAGAAGATAAATATGTAAGGAGGAAACCAGGCTTTTGTCAATCAATAGTTCGTTCAAAACAATACATAATACAGGTAGATATGTTTTTGGTATCTAGCAGAACAAAAAAACATTTCTATCAATCGAAAAGAAGACCAGCAAAGCTGTTCAAAGGAATATTGCTGGTAAAACGGAAAATAAAGCAAACATTTCACAAATGGATGGTAGGCAAGCGCATTCTGATCAGAAATGCCAATAATCAAATTGATGCACGTACAACATTCTTGAATATTTAGAGTCCTAGACGAGTCATTGAATGTGCGATTCGTTATTTGTTCTGAAGCTGTGAAAAAGCTTACCATGTACAGACGCCAGCAGGTCAACCTACCTCAATCTGTCAAATTTTACCAATCGAACATTAAGCTTCCACTATTGTGATAAGGTTGAAAATATATTAAAGAAATTTGACAGATTAAGGCAGGATGAAGTGCTGGCGTCTCTACTTTTGAAGCACATAAAGTACTGAAGCTCGAGTATAAACTTTGGTCTTTTCAGAAGACTTTTGTTAAGAGTCGGTCTAAAAACTACTGGGAAGTCTTTACCACTTTAGGATACACCCTTTTAATATTTCTTAGGGTCTGCGATCCGGAACGAATTTTTGTCTGACAAGATGTTTAATTAAAAGTTCTTTCTTATAGTAACATTAGAACATAAATAAGCACACTATAAACTAAGGAAGTATTTCGAAAAATTTTTGGGCGGGAGGGTTTTAAATAATAGTTTTGGACCAGCATTCATAAAGATAAAATGTTAAATCATATGGAATATGCTTTTATTATAAAAGAAACAGCCAGACAATCATTTCATATGCAAGGCTCCTCCTAGCATTTCATTAATTTCAATGCCATTTTCTTATCCAAATTATTCTACTTCATAAGTGTATTCATCGTATGTGTTACTAGTAAAGATCTACCCTAACACGCGGTGCCTTGAATAAGCAGACAGATTCGCCACCAGTTGAGTTGACTAGACCGACACGGCTTTTTCCTATTTCATATTTTAATTTACTATGCGGCCTGCGAGTACCTTTCTATTTGAATACTTATTATATTTAACCGGAGTTGAAACGTGGTCTTACATGCGGATAAAGGGATATCAGTGCTGCGTGGGCTCGCCAAGTTGTAACTTAATCGCAACCATTACTCTATGAAAAAACAAATATATTGTGTCCTCGATAAAAATGAAATTGTTTATGGTCTCATGTACAACGATGTGTTCTGTCCGAAGTTGAAACTTCTCTCCACTTAACTGTCATAACTTTTCCAAGCTTTGAACTAGTTTAATTCGTTCTATGCTGAGCACCGAAGATTTCGCCGAGCATTTTTTTTCCTTACGTACTTAATATCTTATCGTGTAAAAGGTGTGTACAGCTGAGCTGTGTTTGCAACTTTGCGAAAAAGCGCGTGCGAGAGTTACGGCAAACAAAGCATTATAGTGATCGGTATGTTTATTCAATGTTGTTTATCATCTGTAGGCTACAGATTTGACATACAGCAAGCACTTAAACGAATACGAACATTATGCGGCCATTTTTCATCTTAGTCTATGAATAATAAAGCTAAATCCTACTAATACGAATATTATAAACGTGAAAGTTTGTTTGGATGGATGGATGGATGTTTGTTCTTCTTTCACGTAAAAACTATTGAACGCATTTGGTTAAAATTCGGTACACAATTTATATCCTGGATTAACACATAGGATAGTTTTTATCTCGATTTTATCTTCCCGTGGGATAATATTAGAGTTGTAGCGGGTCGCTGGCAACAGCTAGTAAACAAAAAATATCCATTTTTGTAGTAATTGGCATATTTTAAAAATACGTAAGTACTCAGAACCCATTTCAATGAAGTGGTAATATCAACAAATGAGTCCTGACCTGGGTAGAGCAGAAGGCTTCTCAGACTTGATTGTCAGACTCTTACTGACTAAAAATCCTCCCTGCTCCTTCGGTTGTCCTTTAAAGATCGATCCCGGCATGCATTTGGCCCTATAGGAGCCCCGTCAGTCATGAACACTACGCGCTGTCGACCCAGGCCTGGTCCTCGATCAGACAGCGAGTTACCCGTTACTCGCTGACTCGCAAGCCCTTGTCTGTGCTGTGATGATGGCAGTAAATAATCTGGCGATTTCTGATGCCTTGGATGTCTCCCGCGGCGGCTGGGTCGTGATGTAGAAGATGTCCTCTCCCTCATGTATTCCGTCTCCTCTTTCGCTAGCATTACTGTTTCGTAATAGGAGGTGACGGCACTTCCCATTCGCCCTCGCTCCGTAACATGTCGTCAACCAGTGCCGGACGCGAGAGGTCGCCGCTCCAGCCACTCTTCTCCAAAGTGGAGTCTTACCGCCGCGATTGCGGCATGCCCGGTAATCCCGGAACGCTTTAAGTCTTAAGAAAAGCATTCGGGAATCTTATTATAGCAGCCAGTTCAGTTTTAAAATTGCCTGCTGCCTGGTAGACATTCCCAAAAGCTGAGCATACTTTCTTGATGTTACAATCTCACTCAAAACAGTGTGTGTTTTTATTCATTTTCTATTTACCGATAGGCTCCCCAGTCGCCTTTGACCACTATCTCGCCTGATGGTAAGCGAAGATGTGGTTGAGGATGAAGCACGTTTCACGTAAAGTTATTATATATACGCAATTCCGCCTGAGTCGCGTCTTCGCAAAGATATTTTAAGAAACGAAAAATTATACTGCGAGCGGGACCTGCGTCTTCTGGATAAGTACTCCAGACGCCATACCAATTAGGCTATCGCAACCACTAATCTCGAAGCTGAATTTCTCATTCCCTTATTTTTTGAACGTAATCTCTAAAAGTAACCACCACTCTTGACTTGAAGACCCCAAGTTCATAATTATTAGGAAATACCGACTTCGGCAGGGAATCCCACTCCTTAGCTATGCGCACAATAAAAGTATTGGCAAAACGGTTTTGTACGTGTACCGATGACGAATTGCCGTCCGTCTTGTTTGTAGTCCGAAGATGGAAGGGCCAGGCGGATCAAATTGTGCAGTTCCATCGTACAATCTCCCAAGCAGTAACCTCCTTCTGCGAAGCAGTCGTATTAGCGAAGGAAAAGGCGAGACCCGTTAGGGAGAGGACAGCCTCCACCTCACGACCCAGCCGCCGTAAAGCGCTATTGAAGGAATACCGTGAATTTTAGTCAATACGAGTCTGACAGTCCCTCCTGACACGCCCTGGGCGGGAGGACTCATTTGACGTAATGAACACGATCAAAAAAATCGTACACACTCCGAAATGTAGACTATAGAAATCCAACGGGCTGGCAACTCGGCATCGATCTCTAAGGCTCTGGAGCTTGAGTCGACCAAACAGAGCATCGTTGCCGATAAGCCTCTTGCCCCATTTGTCAATCGACATAAGTGCATCGTTGGTATTTGGTAGGCACGTCCCAGAGGTTAGAGCAGTACTCTATGCATGACCGGACTTGTGCTTTATAACTGCTATACATATACCGCTCGATTGCTAGGTAGGCCTTACCCATCAAGCACTTCGAAAACTGCGGAACCAATTCTATGAGAAATGAATGCGCAACATCCTATACCATTTAGATCCTATCCTATATCTTTGGATATATGATTGTTTTATAGAAGTTTCATTGCATATTTGGCTATCTGCAAAAGGACACTTTCGAAAATTGAGCGCCTGGATTGCGTGGGCGGAAAATGGACAAAGACTCTGATTCACCTACAAAAATCGTGGAAAGCCACCTAACTCTGAAACAAGATTACTAGCTTTCCACGATTCTTCCGAGAAACGTCCGAATTGGGTTGAGTTTGATTCAAATGGACGGTTATTAAACACGAAGCGAAGGGGTTTTAATTGAAATATGTACTTATTTAGATTAGATGGGCAAAGCGAGTTTAGAGTTCAATATTCGAGTTTTTCGAGCGACTTTTTGTACATTCGTGACAAATTACGCAACTTGTCACGAATGCACTTTAACTGACTGGCTGACTCCATTTCCCACAATTTTACTACTTAATGTTGTCATTTAGACATGCTGCATTTTATTCTTTTTTTAAATCTTTTTTGCCCCACACTATATTGATGGATGGAAAGGAAGACGAAGGCCAAAGAAAAGATGGATGAATTGTCTAAAGAATTATATAAAAGAAAAAGGAGTGAATGATGCTGTGACGTCTGATAGGGCAGAATGGAAGAAAAAACGTGTTGCGCCGACACCAAGTAAAATGGGATAAGGGCAAGAAGATGATGACTAGGAATTTCTCCTGTGTCGTGGGTGCGCCTACAAAACACACATACACAAACACCCAAACCCGAAACAGCTACTTGTAGGTTATGCAAATATTTATTCCGTGCGGGAATCGAACCCGCGACACGCTGGGCAGTAGTTCAATCGCTTAGCCACTGCGCTAACCGTGCTGTCGGCAATGTAAATAATACAATCCTAAAGCTTTATCAGTGCACATGTTAGTGAAAGATAATAATAGCAGCTTGATAAAAATTATTAGAGCAAGACAAAGAATAGCTAGATACAATAATAATTAGTGTTTGTTTACTAGTCTCTAGTTACTTTTATATTATGATTGCTCATTTTTAATTGTCAGTATGAAAGAAAAATAATAAAATTATTATCAAACTAGCTGTTCCCGTGGATTCAACCCCGTTGCACAGCTTCTTTTGGTTGTTTCATTGTTTAGCCTATAGCCTTCCTTGATAAATGGAGTATCCAACACAAAAAAAATTCAATTCAAACCAGTAGTGCCTGGGAAAGGCTAATTTTATTATCAAACTTTGAACCGGCAAGTATGACAGGAAACAGAGCCTCTATTTCCGGCGATAATCCTATACCATGCAGTGGGTTATTCCAGACTGAAATGATGATGATAAAGCATTGCCCCACACTAGGATTAAAAATAAAATTAGCATTGCCTTTTTGCACTTTTCTATCTTATTTTAATATTTCTTTATATAACTTTTCAATGTAAGTAATGCAACAGGAATAAAAAGAATTCTCTGCTGTATTATGGGTGCATTTAAAAAAATTTAAACCCATCATGGTATCTATAGGCCATATTAATACTTTTGTGTAGGAATTGAAATTATGTCTCACTACACCAGCCAATTATTCTGCTACAGTGCCAACCATGTTATCAGACACATTTTTTTTAAACATTTTTTTTTATCATGCTTTTTAGAGGAGAAAGACATACTGCTATACCTTTTGGTGATAAAACAGGTAATGATGTCACATATACTTTGATAAGAAAAGATACTCTTAAAAATAAAATTATTTTGAAACCATAGCCTGTTAATGTATCATCCAAATAATCTAATTAGGATGACCCAAAACATCTGTTAGTAACCTCAATTCACCAATGACTCACTTAAATGATTCAGAGGCCACATAGTCTGTTTACTTGGGGTAACTGAATTGTGAGTAACAATCCAATTCTCACATTCCTTCCTGTTTAAAATGTGAGAGGTCAAACTAGGTTCAATTACTTTTTTTAGCCATAGAGATAAGCTAGCATTCAGTTTTGTTTATGAGTTTTATAACCCTGACTAGGGTTGTTAAATATTGTTATTAAAAACTTGAAATGACTTCATTTTAATCGCAATTAAAATCACTGATCATTATCATATCAACCTTGATGACAGGATCTGGCTAATTCTAGTGGTATATTATATTATTGAGTATAAGATTTTATGAATTTTATCTAAATTCATATTATAATACTGCTTGTGGCAAAATAATCAAATAAGTTGCACACTCAGGGCGGAATGAGAGGGACTGTCAGACTCGTACTAGCAAAAATTGACTGGGTCCTACAATAACCCTTAAAGTTCCAGGGTCACGGTCCCGTGATGAGACAGTCCTGCAATCCCATTATAATACTGCTAAAATAGAAATTTCAGACCCATTATGGATGATGGATTGTTTCAAAATATATGTGACATATTCCTCACTAGCCCTGATCAAGACAATTTCTGGCCTCAAATAGCCTGCGGCCTTCAAGTTTATTTCAGTGTTTCTTCTCAGAATAGTTAAATGTGAAACACTGAGCTCATCTAATTTAAAAAGAGATCTGTTGATGAAGTTTTTATGAACTTACTTGTAACAATAATATTAATTATCACAGTATGACAGGATTTCAATCATTTACATTTATTATTGTTAAGTTTTTGTGTTTATTATTCTGTTTTCCTTAAAAACTATTATGTCCACAATTTTACATAACCTGACCAGAATCAAAATTTATTTATATTTGAGGATATAAAATCAGGTACTAGATATGACAATTTTTTATCTTTTATTCTTAATAGTTTAATGTCAAGGGTGTTTTAAAAGAAGACAAAAAAGAATGTGAATATTTTCCCAGCTAATAAAAATTACTAATTCCTTGGCATTCACACTAAACTCAAGATATTTTATTTCTATGTATTAATTAACATAGCATTATTACTTTATTAGTTGGTATTATTAGTAATAATTTACAAACTAATCTTAAAAAACTTGTGATATCTTTGGTCATAACTTCATGATTTGAGTGCAATGACCTCAACAGATGTTAATGACCTAAATTCATTTCCGTTTTGTTTAATAACATTATATGAACAAAACATTAGACTTTCGGTTAATAACTTATGTGATCTTCTTCCTAGTTCTACTCTCTCTATTGGCTAAACTTCAATATTACAACTACTTTATTATAAAGTTAGCTCCTAATAATTTATCTCTGTTAAGATATATTATTTAATGTGATTATCCCATTAATTCTCCCATAGATTAATCAGAATTCATAATAAATCATGTTAAAATCAATTTTGTAAACAAGTCCAGAAGTCGTTCTTTGAATCGTGTAAACACGATCGACCGAGCTGTAATGGAGTAGTTTTACGCCTGAGGACATTACCTTGGGTCTGGCAGAACTATCTTTTTACTAGCTCGTGCTGCTGGAGTGCATTTCGACTTCTCCATAGCCATCAAGTAGCTGACGTCGGCCAGCACAGCCTCGAGGTCCGCCATTTTGAGTCTCAATTTATCACCTTCACCAGACAAAAAATAAATAACACTGGTTCGCAACACAAACACTAACTAACTCAAGTCGATTTCAGCTGATAGTCATATCTTTCCTCACATCGCGACTGTTCACCGATTCACAGAATTTGTTGATGAGTGGTGACACATGCTGATCATTCACATTCGCAGAATATTTTTTTACTAACATAGGACCTCGGAACTTATTTGCGAACTATCATTAAAGATGAACGTTAAAGTTGTAATTAAGTGTAGCAGATATTACACGGAAATAAGCCTTAACAAATAATGATTTACAATCGCTAAAAACGTAATCTAATCCAACACCCGTCACTCCGCGACTACGCACACATCCGGAACACTGTACTCACACTAATGGAAACGTATTGTAAACAGTGTTGCCAACAAGGTGAATCTAAAACTTGCTAAACTGATGTTAAAATTTTGCCAAAATTATGCTAATTGCTTTATAATATTGCCAGAAAATAAGCTAACATTTTTCAATGTCAAATACAACGTCATTTAATATTAAATGTTTATTAATCAACAAAATTTTGATTTATTCTACGTTTTAATTAACTATGTTACTAAATAAAATGTTAATATCTTCGTCTTCATCGGCAGGCTCGGCAGCTGATGTGCATGTAGACGTGGAAGCCTTATTCTCAAGACTATAACTCTCCTTGGTACCTAGGGAGCGCAGTACGTTATCCGGAACTGTGTAAGAATAGCAGCATTTCCCTGCCCTCTTTAGGCCGAATCTGACGTATAGAATGGCATTTAAAGTTTTTATCGACAAACGGTTGCGAAGTTTAGTTTTGACTATATTCATTTGGCTGAAAACGCGTTCAATTTCTGCGTTGGAATGAGGTAGTGATAATAATGATATTGCTCACTGAGATAAATCTGCAAAGGGGTTATTACCAGCTGCATCTTTGTAATCAATTACTTCATTCCAGAATTCTACAGTGGAAGATGTGCGTTCCCATTTAATGTGCACTATGTTTCTCCATTGAGACATGAGCCTATCCATTGTAGATGCATCCACTCGGAATTCTTGGGCAATATCGATTAGGAAAGTAAACTTGTTATTTATAATTATTTTATATGCCAAAAAATATGCTATTTGCTAAATAACTTATAAAAATGCTAAACAACATAAAAATATGCCAAATCTAGCATAAAATTTGCTAAATTGGCAACACTGATTGTAAACACGTATAATTGCTATAGGGATTCCAACACACACAACCATAAAAAAATTCTGTTCTTCGTTCAGAAATGCAATATGTAAATACATTAATATACATTTCTTAAAGATTTTTTTTTTATATCCCGTGCAATAATGTTTTGCTGTCCCTTTTAATTCATATTTAACTCAATTAATAGACAGCAAAATAATTTCAGAACTACCTATTACATTTTCTGTGGTCTCACATAAGCCTCAATCACACGAGCGCTGTAAGCCCTCATTCGCACGACCTCTTGCTTTTTGGGCGTTAAAAAGCGCTGAGTTGGAACAGAGTTAGTGGTTGGAACAAAAAGGTAAATTGAACGTAAATGATACCGCCCAGAACTTAAAATCAAATACAGCTCGAAAACAATTGCGTGCTTCCGTGCTTCTGAAAGCGTTGATGTGTGAAGAGATTCATTGGAATGCATTTGTTCTATTTTGGGCGCATTTTTAACGCCCATAAAAAGCGCTCTTGCTATTGGGCTATTAAACTCCATTCACATGAGCGCTTGTATTGATATGAAGTTTCATATAGTCATTTTTTTTTAATGCCCGACGCCCAGTGTAGAAAATAGAACAGGGTGAGAAAGCGTTAAATAAGCGCTCCTGCGAATGGGCACTAACGGTCACCAGCCGGAGTTTAATATCAATAACAGCGGGGTAAAAAATGTCAAGTTTTAAAAGCGAACATAATTATAATTGAACACGCATTTATTCAATAATTCTATTTCAACGTTTTTTCAACGCTCGATAGAATGCTCTCGTGCATAAGACGCGTATTGTATGTACTAGTCTGTATAAGTCGACAAAATGTAAATTCCCAATGTTCTTTCATTAAAATTTCTTATTTTTCAAAATAAAGCGGTCCTCTCATAGAAAAGCAGTTATTAAACTTGAATGTGTGTTCTCTTGTTTGTAAGATAACCAATGACAGGTAAAAGAAGGTACAGGAAAGAGGTTGGTTATTCTCTTTTTTAGAGAATAATTATGGTCAATTTGGCTAAGGAAGGCTCTATCCATGCTTTGTGCAGTGATAATGATTATGACTATAACGATAATTTAGCCATACCAATAAGCATGCTTATTAATAGCATGTGTGTTTGTACCTTTATATACACTTGCTGTCGATTTTGCTGTTAGGTTTGGCTCTTGGCTATTAGAAATTGTATGTCAAATATTCTACTTTTGAAAGATTCTGATCGTTTTATAGAGGAGCTACAAAAACCGAATAAGGGCTTGGGTAGAGTTTTTTAGCGTAGTTATTATCTGTCAATAAAAAAATTCAAACTTCGGCTGAATGCCTTTTGATACTTTGGCCACCAAGAAAAATGAACGAAGTAGAAAAAATGTCAAATTGTCAATGGACCTGTCAAAATAAATTGATAATTTTCGTAAAGTGATTATTGCATTTTGATAAGGCAATATGAGTTAGCCGGCAGTGTGTTTTGAGGATATTTCAAGCCAAAACCGCGTTGTAGACCTAACCGCAATGTAAGTTAAATGGTTTTATCTGTATACCTTCTTAAAGATTGACAATTATTTTTGCATTGTAATTTCTGTATATTTTAATTTTTGTTGCCCTACTACCATCTACTGCGCGTAACATGCACGGTTT
Organism: Agrotis puta; assembly: GCA_943136025.2. Lineage (NCBI taxonomy): Eukaryota > Metazoa > Arthropoda > Insecta > Lepidoptera > Noctuidae > Agrotis > Agrotis puta. Next base: position 11,081,322 of record OW964178.2, read on the forward strand.
CTATGATATTGCAATAAATTTTGAACAAGATTCCTATTAAATTTATACAATCTACTTCCAATTAGAAATCATCATTTTTGTTAATTATTTATAACTTCAACTGTGAATTAATTTATGTAAAATATTAGCAGCAAAATGATGGAATATTGCCCCCCTAACGTGACCCTGGGAGAGATATGGGTGGACCATGGAATATCTCAATGTTTTATGGAGACAGTCTCTGCTATCTTCATTGGTGGATTCCTGTTAATTTTTGGACTGATACAGATTGTTATGTATAAGAGGTATGTATAATTATTTGTTTAGATAAGATAATGCTTGAGGTATTATAGACATCATTCATCATCATCCTCCAATCATTTTCTGAAGAAACATTTAGAGGCTATTTATACAATTTGAAGTGATACATGTTTATACAATTTGAAGTGATACTTGAAATTGTATAATCATGTAAATATTAAAATCCTGTACACAAAACCAGAAAAATATTCAGAATAAAATGCTTGTGGCCAGAACACTATATTTTTTTAAAGAAATTTATGTTAATCTTATTCAAACAAACGGTCAATATTTTAAACAATACCTTCTGGAACTTCTGAAATGTTAAGTCATATTAAGTTGTTATTTATTATCTGTAGACTGCAATCACTGTAGCCATCATCTACTTAGATGTTTCTCAAATATGATGGGCTGGTTTCCAATCTAACCTGGTGCAGCGGAATACCAGTACCTACATAGAATGACAGCTTAATTAGCTTAACATTGCCTATGTGTAATACTTTTCTTTATTTGTTTTCAATACTAAATTACAATTTAAATATTCATGAGGACAATACTAGACTTTTTTTGTTAAGCAAGGGTGTAGAGTAAGGGAGGAACAAGGATCCTTATGTAGATCATTATTGTTATCCAATCTTAAGTAGCCTAGTTAATGTTTTCTCAGATAATGGTAATACTGACCCATTATACACAAGCATTATCACATAATTTATACAAAGCCTAGTTATTTTATTTATCGCAACTATTGTTACACACTCCATTTATTTGCTAGTCATGTTGTTATTACATAATTGATCTAATAAAAGTGAAATAAAGCATTTTTTTAATTAATTGGACTAAGCTTTTGCTGATAATATTTGAATGCAAAGATAAGAATGGTTAGCAATGTGAGATTATTATTGAAGACCTAAATTAATTTACTCCTTCATGTACAACAGTGATAAATCAGGTAGACTAAAAGTAAGTAGTAGTAGGTAAGGTTTAATCTACCAGTCAACCTATATCAATGGATTTAAAATAAAATCGCCTTTATGATGAATGACTTATCAATTTTTTTTTTGTTTTGTTATAAAAGACATTGCACTTAAAAAGGACTTACATTTCATTTTATAATTTCACTTGTTACCGCTGCCTGCCGAACCCAGGTTGGGTCCTATCTTTAAAGCTAGAAGCAATCATACAATTCATAAGATTTCATTAGAATCAGTTGGATGGTTTCTGAAAGAAGATAATAATATTTTTATCCATAATATACCAATAAGTGATAATTATTACAAACAGTTTATTTTAAAATCTATTTATTTAATAACTTCTAGAGGTATAGTTATTAGTTCAGAAACTCTTGTATTCATGTTTGAAATAGTAAAAAGCTGTATACTTAGTTTTTTTTTTTTTCTTTTAAAACATGTTGCCCCACACTAGGAATTTCTCCTGGGTCGTGGGTGCGTTTACAAACATATAAACTCACATACACAAACGCCAAGACCCCAAGCAAGTACTTGTAGATCATACAAATATTTGCTCCGTGCGGGAATCGAACCCGCGACACGCAGCGCAGCAGTCCAATCGCTCAGCCACTGCGCTAACCGTGTCGTCAAATTAAAAAATGTCCAGATTTCGTATTCGAAACAAAACGAAACGTTTTAAGTGAAGCCACTTTTTTATAAATGTTTGAGTGAGTGCTACACACATTTAAAGTTTTCTTTGGAGATGTTCCCTTGTTTTATGTAGGAATCGAACGACGGGATAAATTTTTACTTAATTTTTAAAAATTGGCTTCAATTCTCAATGGCCTATTATCCATCTGGACATTTTTTAATCTAAGGCTGTATATTTTCAGATATGCTACAGAAGTGGTGGATGTCAGAAGGTCGCGGCTTTTCGCCGTGCAGTTGTTTTTCACGTTGTTTGTACCAGTGCTGGCTGTGATAAGATTCCTGCTACAGGCTTTTGTATTTAAAGGAGGTTCTATTTATGGATATATGGTATGTGATTTTTGTATTCTTTCAGAATTAGTAAAAAGTATTTGGAAACCGTTGCTAAAATAGCAACCCACTCTTAACCATTGTGGAGTGTCCTCAGTAATCTTAGCAGAGACATGGTGCGAATTTTTGTATGCGACATTTCATCTTTTGTAACTATTACATATTTAGAATGAAAACGAAACTATGTTTTCATCTGTTGAAAGTGGGAATGTTTGCCACTTTCACTAATAAAAGTACTGTTATTTCTGTTGTATGTTACCTAGTTATCTTGATTTTTTTTCTTTAACTGTAGATTTTTTATTACTATTAATGTAAATGTCTTTTTTTTCCAGATATTAGCATTAGTGATAACTTTAGTAGTGTTTCCCCTATCGGCCTACCTAGCAGTACTGGAGAGGCGGTTTCTCCTCCCATCCGTCCCTCCAAAAGGACATGGATTTGTACTGCTTGTATTTTGGGCTATGATATTCGTCTCTGAAAACCTTTCATTCCTGAATCTTAATAAAGAAGGATGGTGGTGGCATTTGAAAAAGTGAGTATAAAGTTTTAGTACTGTAAAGTTTTTAATTTACAAATAAGGCCGCATACAAGGATGGGCAGTGCTTATCAATTGTTTTCTCAGTTTAGTTTGGTGACCGCAGCGTCCACCGCGGCGTCCAACGCTGCATCCTCAGCCACAAATCAAACAAACGCGTATAAATATTCTTCTCCTTGAACGCTCTTTACATCGCCCTATGTTTGTTTCGGGCGGCCCGCTCCGCTGCACACGTCGCGTGTCCTTTCGAATCAGAATATTCTAAAAAAATTGGACTGCCGGAAGTCTCTATTTCCCAAAATGGTTTTGCGAATTTTGTTTAGGCTCACTTCATGAGAAAATAGATTCTTTAACTTCAGCAACAGTTAGTTGCGGAAGACAGATGACCGCGTCTAACTGGCCTACGTCTGGCTGTTGACTGCAATAAGCCGTGTAGATTGACTTGTTTATCATCCCCAGTCTCCAAGATCGCCTGGAGATGTCTCTCTTTGTGGGACGCTACGTGTCTTGCATGATAATGTTCGTGCTTGGCTTGAAGGCGCCTGGCATCATGCACCAGTTTGAGTTCCTTGAGGGTGAGGACGAAAATCGCAGGAATATCCATCCGAGGGTAAGATTTTTTTTGTTGTTCTTCATGCCAGGACCATACATTTTTGGCCTATGAACGGGCCTTTGACACGATTTTTTACGTAGAATATACTTGCGTGACTTTTCACTTAGCTTAACCACCACCTAAGGGTCAGATCACACCGAGACGAGACATGAGGCGACGAGACTGGAAATATGTATCTTTTTGTTTCGTAAATAAAGTTAGATTTTGAGTCTCTATTAATATATGCGCGTGGCGATGCGTCTCGGTGAGAATTTACTCTAAACGTAACGCGTAAACAAAAGCTTGATATAGGATTTCCAACTGTTTTAGAATCGTGTACCCCGAAATCACTATTCACCATCGAGGCGTATTTAAAATCTTTTTTATTTAAAAACGTTACACTAGGAATTTCGTGGGTGCGTTTACAAACATATAAAACTCACATACACAAACGCCCAGACCCGAAGCAACTACTTGTAAATCATACAAATATTTGCTCCGTGCGGGAATCGAACCCACAACACGCAGCGCAGCAGTCAAATCGCTCAGCCACTGCGCTAACCGTGCCGTCTAATCGTTTAACGCAATGTTGAAATTAAACTGTAACCAGTTTGTATTACAAGTTACTCTGGACGGCCTTATTTTTATGGAGCTCTGAAAATATATTTGTCTTAATAGTTGACCACCAATATAATTTTCAGAAGAAACCATAAAAGTATTGTGTCAAGGCTTTATGGGTGCAAGGTCGGTTCTGCTTCCCTCGTCATAATCCCTTTACTAATTTGTCTGTTATGTATAGGTACGTGGGGGGATCACAATTTATATTAAACGATCGTTGTTGAAAACTGTTTTATGTATTTTTCCTGTTAATTAGCTGTACGTTTTTAGTTAGGGCTTGTATTAAACGTATTTTATAAACTGGGTCGTGTCCATGATCGTAAAAAAGAAGTGCGCACTTCTGCTATTGCTCAGAAGAAGATAGGAAAAAAAACATGAAGATTTTGGGGTACATCAATTTATTACTGTTATGAATAGGCATATTTTCGTGAAAATAGCTTGAGAGACCATAATATTTTTTTATTATTTTCGAATGTCTTCATACGAAGAGGACTAAAATGGCGTCAATAAGAGTGTGACGCGACATCGCAGTAAAGCGCAATGCCAATAAATTCGCATGTTCTTGCGATGCATCGTGCGATCTCGTAGATTTTTACGACGCGACGGCGACGTCGCTTTTTGGTGAACGGTTGCTTAGCCAAAATCATGCGAAATTTTTGAGTAACATCGACCAATACTTTTTCATAATGTAGTCCCACGTAATAAAAACTTTCTTGTGGCGATCTTTACAAAAGATAATCAAACTATTTTTTATTTCATAATCAAACTATTTTTTATTTCCTCTTCAGTTGATACTGTTGTCATCTATGTCATTTTGTTCATTTTTTATAGTCTAGTTATAGGTTAAGATGTCATGCCCATATCAAAATCATTTAATTGTCGGAACAGGCGAAAAAGATATATTTAAATTAAAAAAGGTGATCAAATTATCAAGTGTATTGACCTCTGTCACATTATTTGCATACTTTAGAAGTGCTATAACGTGATGCCACATTCACTTATAGGGTGAGTACTGACAAGTAAACAGTCTGAAAGGTTATTGAAAATTTTAGCTCTTTGAGAATAAGGCTGCCTGTCCACAGGAGCGAAGCGAGGCTGTGGAGCGGAGAAACGGTGAATTAGTAACCAATAGCATTGAACCACTGAAAAGGAGAGATGATTTAGTGCGATCCCATTAGTAAATATTTCTCAATATTTCCTCTCCGTAGCCTCCCTCCGCGTCTGTGGACAAGCAGCCTAGCGAAGCTTCGGAGTTTTACAGCTGCCAAGCTTTAATTAACCACTACTTTAATTGAAATGAATGTTTTGAGCTTTAAATTGATGGCTTTTCACAAAAAAAGACGTTTATTTTCAGACTGTTTAACAGGTTTACTCAACAAATATGCAGGAAATGGCGAAATACTTTCATGTCTACAACCCTGTGAGATTATAATAATTTGTTATTGTTAGTTTTATAGTTGTTTCCTTGAATACACCGCAAAGCAGGAAAAATACATGACCCGTATTTTTTTCTTTTATTATTTAAACTAAAATTGACGTAGATATGGCGCTTTTAAACTCACGTCACGTCACGCTGTGGTATAATTTTTAGTGCATTTTGACGTCACATGTCCACACTACAGAGTTTTGAAGTGTTTTATCTTTGTCAATATTATATTGATTTTGATACGTGTCCATTATCGTTAAATACTCTTGATGGACTTAATAGATTTGTAATTTATTGAAGCTAGGAACTAGACTATTCCCGGACGACAACACAATGATGTACAATGTCCAGTTCCACCAGCTTATCTGTTCCAATGACGGCGTCGCTAGTGGTTAATTTGGTGTTGAAAGTAATAAAGTTATCAAATTGTTGGCTATAGTTCCAATTTCTCCCGTCGGAACAGCTAAGTTGGCAGCACTATAATTTTTTTTAATGTAATCAACAACCGTCTTTTTAAACTGTTTTATTTAGTTTGCTCTGTTTGTTTTTACCATGTTTTTTTTTCTCTGCAGCCAGATGATAATAGATCGACATTCCGCAATGTTTTTGGCAAACTACGGACTCTGTTACCTTTTCTATGGCCAAAGAAGAGTAGATGTCTCCAATTTTACGTATTCATATGCGTCCTGGCACTCATCGCTGGACGAGCTGTTAACCTTTTCGTGCCTATTTATAGCAAAATGATAGGTAAGTTGTAGTTTAGTAAACTCTTTCATTAAAACCTCTTTTTTATGTAGTCCTTAATGCAGCAGCCGGTATGTGTGTGGACGCCCTTTATGAAAAAAACTGTTTCCCGCGGTTTAAACCACGTGGCTCGCTTCCTAAAAGTCGTATCGTGATTTTGTATCTTCGATAAATGAACTATCCAACACAAAAATATTTTTTTTTAATTCGTACCAGTGATACGGTAAAGCCAGTAATAAAGCTAAAGAGTTTGTTTGGCTGAACACTAATCTTAATAACTAGGAAGTTTTTGAGATTAGCGCGTTATCGCTGCTCGCAAAACATGAAGCATAACATCGAGAGGAAACCGGCATATCCTAGAACCAAAAATTCGAGCTCATGTGACAAGTACCGACCCGCACTAGGCCCGCGTGGTAAATTACAGCCCACCCACCACATCTAACGGAGCCTGTGTTCCATTTAGCGGAAACATTATGACTAATTATGATTATGAAATAACTAGCTGTTGCCAGCGGCTTGGCCTCTACAACTCGAAAATTATCCACGGGAACATAAAATCGTCATGAAAACTCAATCCTTTGTGTTAATCCAATTTATTACCTATCTGTGTACCAAATTTCATCCAAATCCGTCCAGTAGTTTTTGCATGAAAGAGTAGCAAACATACATATTCACAAAATTTCGCATTTATAAGATAAAAACTATTTTCCTTACAGTGGATAGTATGTCCCTACCTCCATTCCACTTCCGATGGGACCTGGTGGTGATCTACGTGTTCTTCAAGTTCCTCCAGGGCGGAGGCACTGGGGGCATGGGACTCCTCAACAATCTTCGCTCATTTTTGTGGATCAAAGTGCAGCAGTATACTACTAGGGAGTTACAGGTATTGTGTTTTTTTTAGAAGATTCTTTTCAGTTGTTCAGGGTCGTTTGGCAAGAATTATTATGATGTTAAATATTAGTCCTCATCTGCATCTTTGCACTCTGGAAGCCAACTAGAATGGCAAGGAATATGAGTACATGTTTGAGTCCTACTAAAAAGATTTATGCGCATTAGCATCGAGAGAAGAAAGAATGAAAGGGGTATCATTTATTAGATATAAAACACGGAAACACACAAACAAAATAAAATGTACACAAACAAATAACTTAATTATATCGTCAAAAAATAAAGATTTGATGTGTGTTCCACTAATACGCTAAATAGGCCCAGCTCAGTAAATATCGGGCATTTACGTGCTTAACGCTGGTTGTCAAGTGGATCTGTAAGGAAATGGAAAATGAGTGTAAACTATCTACGGGTTGCAGAAATGTCTTACAAGGTTACCACGACCCTAGAAAGCATAGAGCAATTGAAGGAACGGGGTAGTCCATTCCGCCCAGAAGAGGAGGACTCGTTTGATCACATTCCATCCCCCAAAAATAACCTGGGTTTTTACCGCGAATTTCCTCAGATAAAGGGAAATAATTTGTTATGATTATGACCCACTGGCACAATTCAATATGATTGTTGTATGAATCAGATGTTTCATAACATAATGTCATAGCCATATTCTGTTTCATTGACAGTTGAAACTCGATCATTGTGAGTAATACTTATGTTGACTCCTCAGCCTATCCTTTTCCCAACTACGTTGGGGTCGGCTCCCAGTTGAATCGGATTGAGCTGACTATCTGTAATTTCTGTGGAGCGATGGCAACCCAACAACTGGATAATACAATTCCGCACCCAGTGGCGGGGGTGACTGTCAGACTTGTATTGACCAAAATCCACGGTGTTCCTTCAATAGCCCTTTACGTTCCAGGGTCACCTTTTAGACAGTTCCGCAGCCAATATAATAATACCCCTTGGTGTAATGGCTGGAAATGGAATGGCTGTCAGACTAAAGCGACTTCGGTTCTGACCGACGTTACGAGGCGTAATTTAGCGTGCAACATAGCAAGCTTTCGTACAGTTAATACGGGGCAACAAAGCGTTCGCAACGATCAATAAGTGGCTTATTGCTCGCACACCTTCAGGCTTCTGTTAAGGGCCACGCGACGCGCCAGGCGGTGCGTGCAATTGTTGCCGCTTCTAACCCTCCTTACCTTTCTTCGCGCGTAATGTATGTGGTGGTAGCCCGCCACGCGAAACGCGCCGTCTGACGCGCCCCTTGTCATTGAACAGGGCCTCAGGTGTACCTAAAGGGACTTGACTAACCCTTCGAGGATTACAGTCGTGTTGTTATGTTGTCTTGTCTGTTTCAGTTAGAACTATTCAGACATCTTCACGACTTGCCCCTGCGGTGGCACTTGTCACGAAAGACGGGAGAGGTCCTCCGAGTGATGGACCGAGGAACGGACTCCATAGACAATCTGCTGTCGTACATACTGTTCTCAATCACGCCGACCCTGATCGATATCATTGTGGCTGTCGTATATTTTGTAACGCAGTTCAACGTGTGGTTTGGACTCATCGTGTTTTCTACTATGGTGCTTTACATACGTGAGTACAAAGAAAAAAAAAACGGATCATATATTTTTTGATAATCTAACTACGACTAATTACATTTTATCAGTAAAATAGCCTGTTGAAATTTTCATTAAGGTCTTTAAGTAATAGTAAAAACGGGTATAAGAAAAATATCGACTTCACACCTTTGCTATTCATAAATGTCTCATAAGATTACTTAAAAAATGACAATGTATCAGATAGATTTTGCGAACCACTTTTGACGATTACCTCTATTTAACAAAGTTGAGCGAATACTGTAGTTAAAATATTTTAATATAATATAGTTAGTACCCTATCAGCGAGACTTGGGCATTAAAAAAAAGATTGGTTAATTTTATATTAATTTACGCTTTTTCCTACTGATAACGGTTAATTATGCGTTCGTTACTATCGCGAATGCGGTCGTAGAAACCAGCGATCGATCCTTAGGCGTGTTATCTAGCAGTAAGCTGCTAGTAAGTTGTAAATTTTGCGATATTTTTTATCGAAAAACACGTTCCCGTAATAATTTTTGTTGTAAAAGTCTTTGTAAATAAACATTACTTTTAATATCTGTTATCGAACTATGTTATCGGATACCGTTTTTCGGTCGCGTGCAAATAATTGTCCGTAAAATGTAGGTATTTTTTTCAATGCTTTGTTGTATTGATTTTAAGCTATAATAATCAATTGCAATTCATCGCGTGTTCGATACCAATGTTTGGCTTAATCTAAGTAATTCGGTCGGTAAGATTTGTCCGTTTTGTCATGTTTATTGGTACAAGGTCAAATCGAAAGACGTACTAATGGTTTAAACTGACGTCAAGTATCAAAAAAGGAACATTCTAGGTATTTAACTCGAGTATCCAGGAGGTAGAATGTCTTTGTAATATTTATTATATTACCACCCGTGCGTATATTGGTGTGTACATCAAGCAATAGGAAGATACTTATAAACAAGTGTCAATTATGGAGCTATTTCCCGAGTCGATTTTACCTTTCAATTGGCATGTTGATTAGCCTGCCATGCAACGAAAATCGATCTAAACAATAATTTGACTAGTTTTTTTTACCAAATTCTTGCAAGCGATGCGACTGTTTTATTGCCCCATAACACGGTATCCTTCAAAGGGCTATTGAAGGACACCGTGGATTTTAGTCAGTACGAGTCTGACAGTCCCTCCCGCTCTACCCTGCGTGGGAGGACTCATTTGATAATTTTACCACGATAAAAAAAACAGAGGCGATAAAAAAAAGCTGGTTGCTACTTGCCCTATCGCCAATCTTGACAACACTTTTATAGCATTATTTCTAACATTTCAGTCGCGACAATAGCTGTAACGGAATGGCGGACCAAGTTCCAGAGACGTATGAACCTAGCCGATAACGAGCAAAAGGCTCGTTCCGTAGACTCGCTCCTCAACTATGAGACTGTCAAGTACTACGGCGCTGAGGGGTATGAAGTCGTGTCTTATAGAGAGGCTATCGTTAATTATCAGGTAATGAGCAGAGCCATAAGTAAATATTACATAGTTTTGTAGACGTGCGGTTATCTACGGGTAGATAGAAAAACAGCATGGTTGGCGCAGTGTCTGAACGATCTACTGCTGCGAAGCGTGTCACGGGTTGTAATTGGTTAAATTTCATCGCATCGCGTTATGTACAATCAACAAAGTTGAGTCATGACCCATTTTGACAATAAATCGTTGACCATGGATATGTCTGTTTACGCGAATGTTGACTTAATTATATTTGAATGTGTGTAAGAAAATAAGCTTATGGTGGGTCTTAATTCAACTTTGTCGATTGTACAAGCGCGCTAACGGGCTTACTACCTACAGAAAACCGCACGTTCCTAAACCATTTTAATAATAGCAGCGCCTTTATATCGAAGTAGTAAGGAAGATTTTAAGGAATGTCGGACCATCGTGTTCCTTGCAATTGTCCTTTCCATTACAGAGTCACGATTCCTTGTTTAGATTGCCCGCGACCTCTACCTTACCGTTCGAACGTCCGATTTATTTCTAAAATTGAATGTGTTCATTTTCAGAGGGAGGAATTCAAATCTTTGATAACACTGAATATGTTGAACACTTTACAAAACATCATCATTTGCTCGGGTAAGTGTTCTTGATCTTTATTGTTTACTCTTATTATACGAGTACTTTCATACAGTAGAATTAACACAGTATGTATAAAAAAAAAACCTAAAAAAGTTGGTAAAAGTAGCAAGAGTAATTAATTCAAGCCCAGGAAATAATGTTTTCAATAATTTTCGAAGACCTTTGTTTTAAGATGTTTTTTTACTCTTTTTCGGCCAAAAACATCAGCAAAAACTACAGGTTTTGATGAAGTTGAACTACGAGTATTATATTTTATTTTACTTTATTGGAATGCAAAAGTTTGTGATGGAAATTTGTTACTCTTTCGCGGAGAAACTACTGAACGGATTTGGATGAAACTTGGTACCCAGGTAGTTTATAACCTGGATTAAGACATAGTTTTTATTCCCATTCTATGTTCCCGTGGTATAATTTTTGAGTTGTAGCGGGCGAGGCTGCTGGCAAAAACTAGTAGTAAATAGGTAGTATTTTATCACGTGCACGGCTCTAATTATAAAATATTGTCACCACCAGGTCTCCTTGCCGGCTCCCTGCTCTGCGTGTCCATGGTGGTGAACACCGGTGAGCTGACGGTGGGTGACTATGTGTTGTTCGCGTCATACATCGTGCAGTTGTATGTGCCACTCAACTGGTTCGGCACTTACTACAGGTATGTGAAGTTATGAAATCTGGCGATCATTTACGGAAATCCATCATCATCTGCCTAGTCTTTTTTCCAATTATGTTGGGGTCGGCTTCCATTCAAACCGGATGCAGCTGAATATCAGTATTTTACATGAAGTGACCCGTTGTGTTGTCAAAATTTCGAATGTCTGACTGTGATTAACGACTGTCAAAGATCTATATATGACCGCCAAGACCAACGGCTTTACGCGCTATCAGAAACTCGGTATGATAAATGATCACCCTCCACCCACAGGCCAACCTTGGCAAGCGGGGATTAATCTTAAAGATGCGTGCGATGTAGCGCACTTATTAAGTTTATTCACCTTTATTTATATCACATACAGCAACAAAATAATCTCCCTTGTTTATCGCATAATTTCGTTATGTATGAAATAAGATAATTAAGATAATAATGGCCGCCCTACATGAGTGATACGCTTGATATGAAGTGCAATATGCGGTCATAATGGTAGTATAAGTACCTAATCTGATTTATAATCTACCCGCATGGTGATATCCTGTAGCTAATTCTACTCGTACGATCATTGCCTCTTTGTATGCATAGCTTTTTGTATGAAACAAGAAATACATTCGAAAGGAATTTATTTGATCTTCCAAGAGAGACTGAGGTCATAACCTTAAGCTGTGGCTACACTAAGCCGCGACACGATCTGCGACACATGAGCGATTAAAACAAACAATTAATACTCATGTATATGACTACACAGTACATCAGCGATAATGTGTGTGACTCATTTCACTCTTCCAGTCGCATCTCAAATCGCTGCCTGTAGCTTGTCACTTCCTCAGAAGCTGTCACTTTGTCTCTTCTTTTCTGTTCTATCAAGTCACAAAAATAATCCATAAATCTTTTCAGAGCTATCCAAAAGAACTTCGTGGACATGGAGAACATGTTCGACCTGATGCGAGTGGACACGGACGTGCGGGACGCGGTGGGGGCGCCGGACTTGTTGGTGCGGCGGGGAGCTGTGGAGTTCAAACATGTGTCGTTCGGCTACGGACCCGAGCGGCTCGTGCTGAACAATATCAGCTTTAAAGTGCCGCCCGGCAGTACCGTCGCTTTGGTAAGTTGACTTTGTAGCCGAGTAATAATAGTAGTTATTTCTTTTGATTGTGACCACTACAGTGCAATGTAACGCGGAATGCATCATTTTTCTCGGACCAGGTTATAAAATGTATTAGTAATTTGTTTACCAACGGAGCAAACAGCTATTATCCGTGCGGACCACTTCACGGGATATCCATTACTGTAGTATACCAAAACCTTCTCCAGAATGCAACAAACACTTTCTGAAAACCGCATCAAAATCTTTTCAGGCAAACGCGAGATAATCGCGCACAAACAAACATAAGGGTTCGACAGAGACCTCCTTTTTCGAAGTCTATTAAAAATAAACAAAATTTTCCCTAATTTATAGGATCTCATGAATTTTAGCTTTTTACGTTTTAACAATATTGATGACAGGTGGGTCCCAGTGGAGCAGGCAAGTCCACGATCATGCGTCTGCTGTTCCGGTTCTACGACGTGAACGAAGGCGCGGTGCTGGTGGATGGACAGGATGTACGGACGGTGACCCAGGCCTCACTGCGGGCCAACATCGGTGTGGTGCCGCAGGATACCGTGCTCTTCAACAATACTGTTAGGTAAGACTTTACTTTGCGATACTGTCTAAACACATTACTGCTGCCTTAGAATAAAAAGGCGTTTATCGTAGTAAAATCATCGAATGAGTCAGTCCTCCCGCTCAGGGTGGAGCGGAATGACTGTTAAACTCGTACTGACTTTAACCTATAATGTACAGGGCACACATTAAGAGATACTCGTGTATGCTTATTCTACAGGGGCACATGCAATGGTTTTAGAGATATACGATTCATCAAAACGTTACTCCAGCAAGAAACGCAATATCTCGAAAATCTGAAGGGGCACAGATTTTATTTTTGGGGGCACATTTTGGCACACATATAAGCTCTCTGGCCATGCTCAATTTTTCTCTCTCCGCTCACTCGTTTAGAATTTTCCTGCTAGTATATTCTATTCTATTCTACCCCAGCAAAAATCGTTTTTCCGTTTTTTTTTCAAAACGACAGAGGGCACACATTTTTTATGGGGGCTGATTTACGGCAGATAAGGCACCAACTATACGTTCTACTCATATAACACTAGGAGATACTTTCTTGCTGGAGTAACGTACACGCGGTAAGACTGTAAATGTTGTCGATATATCAAACAGAACAATAAAACTGACGAACTGACACAATCTATGTTGTTCTTTTTAATTATAATGAATAATATTGAAACAAACAATTGATTTTAAATAACAAAAACATAGTTACAAAGCATAATTATCGAAAGAAAAACGAAATTTGTTCTGTCTTTTTTTATATTATCTCAATGTTAAACACCAGTCTTGGGGCTCCGACTTTCCCCTCCCTGTAAATTGACAACAATTGATAATGCTATGCTGATAATAGATGACAGAATAGTTGTTAAAACTGTTCTCGTTTTATTTTCAGGTACAATATTCAGTATGGTAGACTGACTGCACCGGCGGCCGACGTTATATCAGCAGCTAAAAATGCTGACATCCACGATAGGATCCTCACTTTCCCAGACGCTTATGATACACAGGTAAGAATCGAGCTAGAATCTCGAAGGTCTGCCTTGCCGTTATGCAGGTGAGAGAGGCAGTTGCTTCATGTAAAATATTAGTAGACCGTTCACGATAGGCATTTTAGTCAGTACGAGCCTGACAGTCCCTCCCGCTCTGCCCTGTGTGGGAAGACTCATGTGATGATTTTAACACGTAAAAAAAAGGACTAACGAAGCCTATGCTGTTAACCTCCTCAGACCCCAGGCCACTTTGCGTTTGCTAATGAAATATTTTTTATAGGTAAACTTAAAGACGCCTAAATGACAAAAAAATATAAAAAAACATTATATGATATTTTTTTTTAATTACATGTCTCCTATACAAGACTCTGGGTTTTAACATGTTAAGTTACACTTTAATAGGAGCTAGAGGGCAATACTAGAAAAAAACCGGCCAAGTGCGAGTCGGACTCGCCTTTAAAGGGTTCCGTAGCAGCAAGTAACATTATATAAAAGTTGGTTGTAACTTTGAAAGATAAATTGCGGTTTACGATTTATGACGTATTAAAAAAAAAATGTAAGTTGGTACGCACAATATTGAGTGATTTACCATGTTATTTTAATATCATAGACTTCTTATAGGTTTTCCTATAATCTATAAGGAGAAAACTAATTTCTGTATTTTTTTCAAAATTTTAGGTTCAGTAGTTTCTGAGATAAGGGGGGGGGGAATGGTCAATTTTCGTCTATTTTCTTGAATAACTTGGAAACTATTTATTTTAAAATTACAAAAAAATACATTTAAGATCTTCTCAACAAGACCTTTCATTTGATATGCCACACGATGCAGTTTTCAGATATTTTTTTTTAATTTTCTCCTTCCCCCCCAAAAATGACCCCCATATACAGATTTCATCTGCTCACGTCACACCTCTGTGTTTGGGTCACAGGAATTGATATGTGTACCAAATTTCAACTTAATCGGTCTAATAGATTCGGAGATAATTGACTGTAAGCGACGGACGGACAGACACACGAGTGATCCTATAAGGGTTCCGTTTTTGTATTCAGACGTACGGAACCCTAAAAAGGTCTTGTATAGGGGACGCCAGGTCCAAGGAGGTTAATATTCACCTTCGACCATAGATTCCTCTGACCATTGACCCTTCAATAACTTCTGGGCGTCTAATCTTATTCTCGAAGCTTATTGAAGCTTCCTATCGGACCTTTTCTTCTCTGAAACAAAAACACAAAGGGAACGGTAAGATTTGGATGAAAATAAGACTTGATTAGACTCAAAGTAAACATATATGATAATAAGGAAATACCATCTGAAATCATCAAAAATAAGTGATCAGTCAAATAAATATGAACTGTTACGTTCCGATATACGTTTTCGATATCACATTTTGTTTTATTGATTTAACAAAAGATGTCAGATCACTTATTGGAACTATATTTTTTTTTAAATTTTCAGGTTGGGGAAAGAGGTCTTCGACTCAGCGGGGGTGAAAAGCAAAGAATAGCTATAGCGCGAACTATCCTAAAGGACCCGGCGATCGTACTTCTCGACGAAGCCACGTCAGCGCTTGACACGAACACAGAAAGAAATATACAGGTAAAAACTAAAATGTAAATTTTTAAACGTCAATATTGCACAAGCCTACCGAAAATTGTTACGAGAAAATGGCTGTTAAGTTTTCAACTTCTTTATGGATGATATTATTATTTATTTCTCTTTCAGGCGGCTTTGGCGCGAGTGTGTGCAAATAGGACAACAATAATAATAGCTCACAGGCTCTCTACCATCATACACGCTGATGAAATTCTTGTATTGAAAGAAGGGGAAATCATCGAAAGGGGAAAGTGAGTAAAACTCCTTACAGCATTTGTCATTTCTATAAATTACCGATTTATTTAGACCTACTAGTCGCCTTTCGACTTCTGGAGCTGTATTATGACGTCTTAAAACCAGGCTTGTTCCAGTGAGTGAAAGAGACAGAGCTATACAAGTCTCCTAGCGGCACCTCGTTCACTTACTGGAACAAGTCTGGTTTTTAGACGTCCTAATACGGCCCGTGGATGCAAGTGGCAAATTGTTGTTCGACGTGGCAGTCTAAGGGGGAGGCCTATGATCAGCAGTGAATGTCTTCCGGTTAATGATGATGATGACGAGTCTCCGTTCGTGTTGATACGATTATTTTTTTTTCTAGTCATGAAGCGCTTCTCGCACAAGGTGGCTTCTACGCGTCAATGTGGCAACAGCAACTTGAGAATCGCAATAACAACGAAAGCAATGGAGAGGGCAACAATAATAACAATAACAACGAGGTTCCTCCGCCGCCGGGACAGCCCAATGGTGGACACGGACATGGACATTAAGTGTACAGTTATAATCAACGAAGCAGGGTGCTAGTCGGTTCGTGGATCAGTAAATTCGAATACTATCGATTCTTACTTGTCAATTGTTTGGTTCGAGGGCGTTAGACATAAGGGACTGACAAATCGCTCAAGAAGAGCATTTGTAACCAAATAATTTTTGTATCAATATCGTGAACTTGATCTTATGTACATTATATGCACAAGCATTAGCTCACCGAACAAACGTAATGATGTACATAAGTTAGCATTGTGATGATGTAACTATATTGTACCTAGTAGAGTATTAAAATTGTGATGGGAAATTATATGTGCTATTTCAGTGTTATTAAATCTGTTTTTATTTATAACATGTTTTTTTATTTACTTAACATACATAGGGTACACTTAAAATTATGCACTGCGAATAGTCCCTTGCTCTCTGGAGCAACACGTCCCACTCTACTGTCTTGACCACTTTTTCAAATCATTCATTGAATATTCCCAACTCATCTACTTTAATTTTGTCATAGACTGTACAGTTGGTAATCTGTCTAATTGCGAATTTGTAGTTTGCTCCATATTGTTAAGGTCCAGCTATTTAAAAAAAAACCGGCCAAGTGCGACTCGCGGACGAAGGGTTTTGTATCCATAAAAATGGCAAAAATCACGTTTGTGTATGTATGTACCCTTAAATATTTATTTTATTCTGTTTTTTAGTATTTGTTGTCATAGCGGCAATAGAAATACAAAAGCTGTAACTATCACGGTTCATGACATACAGCCTGGGGCAGACTGACAGACAGACAGACGGACAGACGTTTCACCCTTTGGGTACGGAACTCTAAAAACGTCGACGCATAGCATTTAGAACTTGTCGGTTATCATTTCTATTTCATAAATATTTGAATAAAAACATCGACATCTAAAATTAAGAACTTACCAGTTTTCTTCTCTTTATCATCTTCTGTTTTTATATCATTGGACATCGTCGATTGTTTTGTTAGGCTTTCACGATACTCTTTGTTCTTCTTTTGGTAAGCTTTGATTGATATTGCTGGTCGATATTTTGCGTATTCTAAACTTCTTAAAGATGTCTCTTCCTTCTTCTCAATGTGATTGATAGTCTTCACATAGTCTGTAGATATCTTGCGATAAACTTTTTTTCCATGTTGTAAGAAAAGAATTTGGTCGAGTGGTTTCCGTTGTAAGTCATCCGACGCTATCGAGTGACGTCGCCTTAAATATATTTCGCGGGAAGTATCGCTCTTGTGTTTAAGGATTTGGTTTTTTTCCGGAGAATACGTAAGAAAGAAGAGTGGTTTGTTTTGTTTTTCCGAAAATGGTCTGTAAATGTATGACAAAAAGTGATATTAATGTCTTAACTACATAAAAGGTGGTAAGCATTTCGACTAAAATCTGGAGACTACCGTAAGTATTAAGATAGGATAGTCTTTATGCACACTATACACATTACAGGTATTGGTAGTGACACAATGGGCGGTCTTACCGCTAGAACAACCTTTGGACGGATTTGAAAAAGAAGGAAAACAGTACCATGGTAGTCTGCGGTGTATAATTTATGCGTAAAATAAAATAAACTGTTCGAACTGCATCATAAAATCGCTTGTAATTTATTCTTAACCATATGGCCCGACAGACGTCTTAACTTTTACGATTGAATTCGAATTGAAAGTTATAAGTAAGGCGTTCTAGAGTACTGATCCGGATGAACGCATGTTTTCGAGTCGTGCTACCTTGATGAGAAACTGAACTTCGAACTGAATCTCAAAATTCAGGTTTTATCCAAAAGCACTTTTTTGTGTTAGAAAGCTAACTTGTGATCGCTCCTCAGTTACAATCGTGGTTTCCATAGTATAGGGTCCATTGGAATAAACCTATGGCAAAAATGTGTGCACAAAATATGTGTTTTTTTTTGTAAAAATGGAAAGTTCTGGATAGTGAACTCACTGAAAATCCTTCAAGGTTGGTCCTGGGCCCTGGTCGGTGACCACGTCGTCCATTAGTTTACCCAGGACAGACATCCGCCTCCCAGACACGTCGCTGAACCGCGGCATGTGGATACTGCTCTCTAAGTTCCATCCCACACCAACGGCTTGACTGTGGTTACAACAATCGTAATTATTTCTTACTATTACATTACATTTAGATTCCGAGCCACAACTCAATTCCATTTTTGAAGTGAAAACTTCTTTGCGTTGTGCACTTTTTTTGGAATGGGTAAAAAATGTTAAACTCGCGTCAGGACACGTGACCTGATCGAAAATTCGTAAGACGGCGCAGGGCGCTAGCGCGAATGTTCGTGTGTGTTTATTACTATTCAAGTTTTCACTTCTGCCGGCACTCCCAGAGTGTAACCCGTTATCGTTGACCCACACCGTCGTGACGTGGGTGCGGTTACAAACACACAAACTCACATACACAAACGCCCAGACCCAAAGCAACAACTTGTAGATCATACAAATATTTGCTCCGTACGGGAATCGAACCCGCGACACGCAGCGCAGCAATCCAATCGCTCAGCCACTGCGCTAACCGTGAAGTATGTCATTAACGCAGCACTAGTGTTATGTCATTACATCAAACGCATTATAAAAATGTAGTACCTAGAAATTTTCCGCAGATCATGAATGGTGGTCGCGGGACTGTACGAATTACCGTGACCCCGGAACGTAAAGGGCTATTGAACACCGTGGATTTATTTTTCACCACGTAAAAAGGTTAAGAAGGTTATGAATGGTGGCGCATACTCTAGTATCGGAGACCTGTGTTGCGTTGTGTACGAAGGTTTGTTCAAATGTCACATATTATACTAGCTGTACCCTGCCCCGCTTCGCTGTGGCACAAAAAAATTGTTTTTTCAAAAAAAAAAAGGTAGTAACCATCCTTGATGCGGATTATATATCATGCTAAAATTTCAGCTCAATCGGTGCAGAACTTTTTGAGTTTTGAAGCATACACAAACCAACATAACATTTTTATATACATATAGGTATAGATTTGTAACATTTTACAACTGTATTGATATAATAGACTTCTAAAACAACAAAACGCCCTAAAAAAATTCAAGATAGCCAATGAGGCGAAACAAATGAGGGAGAGGACAGCCTCCACCTCACGACTGACAGCCGCGGGAGACGCCCAAGCTAATTGACGACGCGAGACGATTTCGCTGTGCGACCATGGAACATGCCCAGGTCCAAGACGCGCCGAGTTTCACAGTCGCCTCAAAGAGCTGTCGGCAATCTGCCAAACGTCTAAACAGATAACCCTGGAACGTAAAGGGCTATTAAAGGAACACCGTGGATTTTAGTTAGTACGAGTCTGACAGTCCCTTCAGCTCCACTCAGGGTAGAGGTATTTTTACCACGATAAAAAAGGGATGGCTGCCAAAAAAGATGTTCGTCGAAGCTTTTTGGCTTTTTTATTACGATAATCCAGTAGTTTACTTACTTTTTTCAGATGGGCTCAATTTCGAATATCTTCAATTCCAACCTGATTGTAGCACACAATGAAACCACAAAAGTAAAAAGTGAACTTCTTTTTGTTACGTCATCTTTCATGCGCTCATTCATACTCCGCTAACTATGGTCGATTGTATTCTACGATCAATGTACCTAGATTAAGCGCGAGCTTAGCATAAAGTAAAAAAAAAGCTTAAATAATGTACTAACCTTTCCTTGCCCTTTTTCCTCACATCTTTTCCATCCATCACCGAAACTGATGCAAATAGTCTTTCGATTCCTTCCCTAGAGACAGCGGAATAGACAAAAAAAGATTAAGAAAAAATAGCAAAAAAAAACATGTTTTGATATGGGAGCACCTCTTCAATATTTGTTTTATTTTAAATGTTATTTTTTTTTATCTCAATATTCTTTGAATATTTCAAGCGTACCCCTGTTGCCTTTATCAATATCGAGCAAAAACCAGCAGAATAATCACGTTTGTTGTATGGAGGACTCATAAATGTATTTTATTCTAGTTTTTAGTATTTGTTCGAAAATACTACTTGGCTAAAATGGGATTGTGCGGGACACGCTAGCCGCGTGCCTAATGACCGCTGGGTAAAGACGACTACTTAGGACCCCTACTATTGTTCCTACATAATATTTTGTATTTCAACAATAACTTACTTTTTTGGTTTTTGACGTTCAGGTGGTTCATAATAGCTTATTTTGGAATTAATAGTTAATTTATCATCCGGACGGGTAGACGGTTGGGCCATCAACTTTTTGTAGGAGGTGACTGAATGAGGATGTTGGATTGACACTTGTCTAAAACAAATTAAAAAAAAAAAAACGAAATAATAAAAAATACAAGCACATAAAATATCACGTCTGTTTTTCTCGAAGGGAAGCTGATTTGACGGGGCCTGTAGAGGGCCAAAGCCTGCCGGGGTCGCGGGACTTACCCATCACCGTAACCCCGGTACGTAAAGGGCTAGTGAAGGACACCGTGGATTTTAGTCAGTACAAGTCTGACAGTCCCTCCCGCCCTGCCCTGGGTGGGAGGACTCATTTGATGATTTTACCACGCAAAAAAAAAGGGAAGCTGATTTGACGGGGCCTGTAGAGGGCCAAAGCCTGCCGGGGTCGCGGGACTTACCCATCACCGTAACCCCGGTACGTAAAGGGCTAGTGAAGGACACCGTGGATTTTAGTCAGTACAAGTCTGACAGTCCCTCCCGCCCTGCCCTGGGTGGGAGGACTCATTTGATGATTTTACCACGCAAAAAAAAAGGGAAGCTGATTTGAGCCGTAAATTGGGCACAATTCTGTAGTGCTCTAATGACTCAGCGCTGAAACTATGGTTGGGATTTATTGGATTTTTAACTTTACTATAGAAAAATTGTCTCGGATCACGACGTTGAGCCAGTTTGCCTTTTAATGGATTTTCAACTTTCTGCTCCAGAGCATTAAAATGAAAATCGATAATAAGCTCATCGACGAGCTCGTGGTAGTTTATCAGAGAATACCATGGCAGAATTCTAGGTATATACTGATGAATT
Source organism: Agrotis puta (assembly GCA_943136025.2). Classification (NCBI taxonomy): domain Eukaryota; kingdom Metazoa; phylum Arthropoda; class Insecta; order Lepidoptera; family Noctuidae; genus Agrotis; species Agrotis puta. Next base: position 11,102,763 of record OW964178.2, read on the forward strand.
TACATTTTCTGAATTAATTGTAATAATTTGAATGTACTCTACATAATTTTAGGTAGTACCTATAGTCAGTGCCCATCTTCACATGACCGATCAGTTTTGTATGACAAAATATGAGAAAGTGCGTCAATCAATGCAGGCCAATGAACTTGTAAGTATATTTACTGAGATTGTTTTTACTGATGGGTGCATAATACATAGGTATAGGTGCAGAATTACAATGTCGAAATTAAGTCTTCAAAATATTGTGAAAAGCGTGTAAATGAAGTGTCTTTGTTGTTGCTTCAGGTGGCAGTGAGATCTAAAGCGATTTCTGCTGCCGCTGTCTAATATCGACTGCAGACCCCTTCTCGGGGAAGAATGAGGTTGTAGAACTCTCCTCGTTACCTCTATAAATGGCGCTCGCACCTTTAAGGTTCAGGTTGATGGGAGGCGATGAATATTCCCAAATTCGTTACCATATTTGGACTTGTCTAAGGTAAAATTTGGTGATACGCCCTGGTTGATAAAACGCCTCATCATTATAGCACTCAAACTCACTTCTCGGAACCACTCGGAACACGCGCTTGTGGCCGCTTTTAGCGTAGGTACGACATGGCTATGGCCGAGGGCCATGTTGTACGCCAACAGAGCGGCTAACTAAGGCATGTTACTAAGATTTACCCTATAGGGTCCGTGCCTTACCCTGTGGCGAGTCTTCTTGGCGCGAGCAGCTAGATCACGGTAAATTAAAAAAAGATGTATGAATGTATTTAGCGTTTTCACCTAGTATATGGTAGATAATCATCTAGCTCGTCATTTTCAGAACTTGAATCGTCGTGTCGTTCAAATTGGCGCATCCTAGTCAAATCTTCCGGACGTACGAACCCAGTCTGGCGTCTATTTATCTCTTTGCGTATTTCAGAGGGTTCAGGCGGAGGAACTGTTATAGAAACTTTTCTAAAAAAAACATTAAAAAAATGATTTTAGTTGTAAGTATGATTTTTGGGTAGCATTATACATAAACACGATTTTTCAATGATCTGATCAAGGACCATGCTCGGGTCGACGGCGCGTCTTGCTCTATGCGCACCTCGAAGAGCTGTCAATCAGCAATGTGACGGCCTTAGAGGGTCAAAGCCTGCCTGGGTCGCGGGACTGTCTTATCTACTTAGTAACCGTGGCCCCGGATCGTAAAAGGCTATTGAAGGACACCGTGGATTTTAGTCAGTACAAGTCTGAGAGTCCTTCCCGTCCTGTCTTGGGTGGGAAGACTCATTTGATGATTTCACCACGTAAAAGTCGGATGGAAGGTCCGTTTTAAATAGACACAAAAATAAATTTATTCACATGCATTTTAAATCGATTTTATTAAAGAATTGTAGAATTTTATCAAAATTAGATGCCACATTTCAAGCAAAACTTACTTCTCAAGTCCACGTCGTAATTCATATTCAGCCACCCTAAAAATCAAATCAACCAAATCTTTTTAATTCTTGATAATAATTATAAAATAATGCAGATCTTCGTATTAACTAGCTGGTTACCCTTACTATACCTGTATTGTCGAAGGGCCTCGTCCGGCACAATATTGGTTCTGAAAAATAAAAAAATTGTTAGGTTTGAGCACGGACTTGATCAGGTAAAATTCGCATTTACCCGCCTGGCTACGGGATAATTCGCTGCAGCGAAAATTCACGTAACACGAGCGGTGATGCATAGAAATTTGCTACACGTTTTCATTAACTACATTTCTATAAATTTGTACTTACATTTATGTTAAAGATTTCTTACCTTTTTTCGTGGGTGTCCAATATGGCATCTCTGTCGCTCATTGCCATCTTCCTTACTACTTTGCCCGTGAAGCTCACAGTATCCGCAAACTCTCTAAAACACATACTTAGTTCTTGTTAATTTATACTTAATTTTAAAATTACAGATTTTATTATCTACTAATACCATAAAAAATCATTCAGCCTTATCGACTTCAACACTTGATTGCACTAACATTGTAGGTACATTACATAGTAGTCAATTATGCACTTAGTAAGCAAAACCAGCTTATACCTAGGTACCTGCGCCAGGTTTTGTTATGGCTGTACCTTGGTATAAACTGGTTTTGTTTCCATGATATTATGCCTTAAATATCAACTCGACCAACTACATTAACTAGACATCGGATTATATTTATGTATTTGCATAATATACATTCATAAGTAGTACATTATTCACAAAGGGGCTACATCAGTGCCTAATGTCACGACCATATTAAAGCCTAAGTTTCATGTCACTAAGGATTCTGGGGGATTATTAATATCTGAGCAAAGCGGGGTTTGAGAGGAAATAGTGACCTTGACGTGGCGTCCAGACTAAATGTTTTCATTTTCGCAACGCAATCTCTTGGATGCAAATATTTTTGCATTTAAGTGTAAAAAATACCCTAATAGATAAGGCCTTATAAAAAACAAAAATTGCCGCCATTGCGCGGAGTGTAGCAAAAACCAGTAATATGCAAATGCACGCATGTATAACCCAATGTCTTAATTAAACTAAATACTATGTAAAGTATTATTTTTTACTCCAGATATCTCTTGATTTCGTCATCGTCATCCTCTAAGCCTAAACTGATTTCTGTAAATAATAAAAACAACGACAGTTAATTTTACCACATGATTTACAGCAGGCGCAAGACATATTCTTAAAGTAATAATTAACAGTTTTAAGATTTTTAGACGTTTATTCTATATTTGAATATTAAAAATAGGAAAAAAGAAAAATCCTTATCTATATATATAAAAATGTTATGTTGGTTTGTGTATGCTTTAAAAACTCAAAAAGTACTGCACCGATTGAGCTGAAACTTTAGCATGATATGTAATCCGCATCAAGGATTGTTTTTATCTATTTTTTGCATCAGTCACATATCCGCAACCGCGAAAAAACAGTTTTTTTAACGATCAGCTCTGTACCAGTGACCGCGCCATCTACCGGAAGCGAGGATAACACTCGCTGACAACCGCAGTCGTAATGACGCTGTCACATGAGATGAAATTTTAGCATGATATATAATCCGTATCAAGGATTGTTTTTATCTATTTTTTTTTTGTGGAAAAAGTAGTTTATTGTGCCACAGCGAAGCGGGGCAGGGTACAGCTAGTATTCATATAAAAAAAGTGAAAATAGTCATATTTAGTTACCTGAATCAGCAGCAGTCTTTAGAGCTGCAGATCTAGATGCAAGAAGCTCATCGAGTACTTCTGAATGTTTAATTAGGTTCTCCTCTTCTGGCTGCTTCTTTTTTGGTTTACCAAGATCTTTGTCTAAATCTCCTTGGAAACAGTAGTCCCCCTGGAGTAATCTGAAGATTTTTTGTGATGATTGCAACGGATAAACGTGAACTAAGTATTCAAACAGTGGAGCCCGCGGCGGAATAATAAAACATTATTGTGCTATTGATCGTAATCGTTAGACTCGCGGCACTCACGAATTAACGTGACCCCGGAACGTAAAGAGCTATTGAAGGACACCGTGGATTTTAGTCAGTACGAGTCTGACAGTTCCTCCAGCTGTGCCCTGGGTAGGAGGACTCATTTGATGATTTTACCACGTTAAAAAAAAACCCTTATTCGAGAAAGAATTTTCTCAATTGACTATGAACTGCTATTGCGAAAAATATGAAAATCTATTAAAGAAATTTGACAGATTGGGGAAGCTTGATTTGTGTTGACGTCCGTTCCACAAACCCCGCATAAAATTAACCCGCAACTAAATACATAAACCTTCAAAAATAAAACAAACCTTTTCAGATCGTATTCGGAGCTAACCTCTCCAGGGTAGGGCACATCTGTTAAGGGTATATAGTAGGGACTCTCAGGCTTGAAGACACTCTCACTCACGTGATACGCAGTCACATGCTGATACGAGTATTCTTCAGGCGTGTACTCATATTCTTCTACGTCAAAATCGTTGTTTACGCCCTTGTCAGCCGGAGCTGGGGTCGCAGCCTCGCTGCGAGCACTAACAGTAGCAGCAGGTGTCGTTTTAATGCTACTTTTTTCTATTTGCTTTTCGATTTCTTCTTTTTTCCGCATAAATCTGAAGAACCATAAAATTACTATTAAATAAGATCAAACGCAGAAGGGGGTAAGATGTCAAACTGAGTTGCAGAGGTAAACTCTACTGTCCAAACCCTTTAATTATGATAATTCCGATGACCAAGAGAAGGTAGTCCTTAGGGGAGGCCTATGTCCAGCAGCGAACTACAATAAGCTGAAATGATGAGAGGTCCAACCTTCGAGGTTTGCCAAAGAACCATGAAGTGTATAATATAATAAGTGTGTAATATCCTTGGGGTTTATTTTGGTATGAAATTCGAATCGAAATCGAATCGTTCGACTTATACAACAAACTCTATTAGGCACATAAATCACACTACGATTTAACTGAAAATAAGACAACAGAAGCACATATCAGTAGGCAGGTCCACCCAGAGAGCCTACCTCGCGAGGCATTTGCCGCGCGTTGAAATTGTTCCCTGTTAATAGCCTCGGCGTCGTCGGTCTGGTGCATCACGACTTATGACCGAACCTCGGTAATGAGTCTTATTATACATGATGTAAATTCACCTGACCATAATCAGACTTGGTCGTAAACTGCAGCAAAGAAAAGTATCGATACCAAATGTCATATTTGTACCATGCAGATATCTACGTATCTACATAAATAGCTGCGTTTTGGGTGAAGCGGGAGGTGGCTTGCTTCGGAGGAGGTACGTCCGAGCTGCAGTGCTATTCCCTATAAACACAGCCTAGTGACAGTGCGGCCGCAGCTCTTACGTCACACTGGGACTTAAGTTTGCTATTCACTAAGCTACTCACAGCGACACTCTCCTATTATGCAGCGATTGGACGATCTGAAACCCGTCGCGTTGTAGAGCACATCGTACTAGTCCAGGCTTGTGATTTCTTCTTCGGTTTCTTACAGGGAATAGCATAGCTGATTCGCGCGGTAAATGCCTAAGGTCGCGGGTAGTGAGGCTACTCACTTTGTGTGGACGTAGACCTGCCTAATCGATGTTACGTCTAGCATTGAACTAACCTCTGTGTTGTTTGTAAATTCTTGGTTATTATTTCCTCAGAAACGCCCTCACCTTCACACACAATCATTTCATCTTGTATTCGTTGTAAGCTTCTAAGTTGGACCTCTAAAAATACCTTGTCCAGCAATGCCTGAAAAGGATTAGAAGATTCTTGAAGGGAGTCTGACCTTCCCAAGTGCTATCGCCATGTGATATTTGAAAATTAAAAATTAAATGGCGTTTTAATCTGTATTTATCAATAGCTGCTTTCATTTAAACTTTCATAATGATGTCGGCATGGTTTCGAAAAATGATCGGCGCTGAAACGATTCATTATATGTATATGTACACAAGTATGCATGCTCTTTTTCCTCACTCAAATTGTCAAATTTTGTCAATCGAACATTAAACTTCCACTATTGTGATAAGGGTAATGTGACAGATTGAGGTAGGTTAATGTGCTGGCGTCTGTGCATTTGATAACTTTCATAGGTTTGGACTGGTACAGTTGACAGACATAGAGAATGGGCAGCATGAAATTGATCACTCTTTAGAAAAAAGTAAGCGATTCGGTTAACTCATTGTCTCTTTCCTATAAGATAGAAAAAAACAATGCAGTCGCTATATTGGCTTCTCTCTCTCGATAAATTAATGTAATGTTCGTAGGTAGGCCTTGTATCAAAATCATTTACCTCATAAAACATCTCTCCGATGATCATGAGATCTTCAGTGTGACCTTCGATATATTTATTAATTCCTTTGTTAATTTTAATATCATGGCATTTCAAGTTTAAAATGCTAGCTTGAGATATGATAATATCTGCTTTTGGTGACTGGTACCAAGTCGGTACTTGCTCTATCTTCTTTAGAGTTTCTTCACCGATGACGAGTTGCCCAAAGAAAACATATTTAAATGCCATCCAGTCTTGCGGTTGCAATAAAACAAAGAATTGTGTTGAGCAATCAACATTTCTGAAACAAAAAATAAAATTAGAACCTCCTGTTGCATCCGTCATCAAACTTCGTTTTTTTAAAACCTTTTTCGATAATAAAAAAGCTATCTCCCCAGGACGTTCCTGGATCGCTTAATTTGTCGTAATATTTTGAAATTCAAATTGGAATTCATTTCATTGGTTCATTCAAGTGAATTTTAATGAATGAATGATTATAACCGTACCTGCCATCGTTAGCCATGGCTATAGCACCTCGTCTATCGGGTGGTGCTATAAAGTTTTCACAGTCTAGGTTTGTTTCCTTCAGTCCAAATCCTCCGCACTGGATCCAACCGTCTTTCACGATGCGATGTACCGGAGTTCCCGAATACCCACCTTTTTTTTCTTGACATCTTTTAAGGAAATTATCGCAAGTTCGAGGCACTATGTCAGAGAATAGCTAGAAACAAAGTGAACAGTTTAATTTGGTGTCCTTTTCGCCAACAGTCGAAGGTTTTCAAATTAATGTGACGAGATCTCAGCGATACCCTGATCCTTGTCTAACAGCTTTACTACAAAGACCTTACGAAACAACGGCTGCCTCGATTGTTTAGTGGTCGCAAGCTCTACCGCTGGGCATGAGGCCTTGCATTCGATTACAATAGGTCAGGCAAAAATATATTGGTATTTTCCATTAGGAAATTCTCAGAAGCCCCCAGGGATACCTCATTTGACTCGGTTGATGTCAAAAGGGTCAGGAGAATACAGGAATATAATCGCGGCGGTAAGACCCCTCTTTGAGGAGTCAAATTCAAATGTTTTTATTTCACTTAGGCACATGAGGGCACTTATAAAACGTCGACAGCAGGTGCTCGGTTCGGGTTGGTCGATTCCATGGAGAAGAACCGGCAAGAAACTCCATGGTTACTCTGAGCGGCTGGATAGGCGTCACGGCGTCCTTACCTACCGCATGACGCAGGTCCTCACCGGACACGGAAGTTTCGGAAGGTACCTGTGTCTGATAAGGAAGAAACGCCTGGGTGTCACCACTGCGAGGATCGTCCGGAGGACACGGTGGAGCATACGTTGCAGGACTGCCCCGCATGGGCAGAGCACCGCCGTGTCCTCACGACGGCGATAGGCGGAGACCTCTCGCGCCCGGCATTGGTCGAGGCCATGCTGCGGGGCGAGACGAAGGGGGAAGCGGTCGCCTCCTTGTGCGAAGCAGTCATGCTCGCGAAGGAGGAGGCGGGTCACGTGAGGGAGAGGACAGCGTTCTCCCTCCACCCCAGGGCTAGTGAAGGACACCGTGGATTTTAGTCAGTACGAGTCTGACAGTCCCTCCCACTTGGGTGGGAGGACACATTTGATGATTTTACCATGCTATTAAAAAAAACCCGTTCCTTTGTCTTAGATGGATGTCTTTAAGATTCGGATTGACAAATTCAATTGCAACCAAGATAGATTATTAATTTCTACCGTAAACTTTAACGACTTTATACATTTACAAGTTATAATATGTATAAGACTAATCTTACCATAAATACCATTGCTCCAGCGTATTTACCATCGATGAATATGTCGAGATGAGCAAAAGGTCTCTGAAAAATAATATCTGCATTCAAATTTTTTTGAATTGCCGTTTTGTCTATGTTTTTTAGGGTTCCATACTTAAAAAGCAAAAACCATCACAAAAAAGTATAAAAGTAAGATAACTTATCTTTCGGAAGGCGGTGGCAAAAAATCATTGAAAGAAAAGTAATTGTACTTACACTATTTTGTGGTGGTTTTTGAAGTGGGTTAATTTTTTGTCTGTACGATATGACGATATAGGACATCGTAGATTCCAGCGATGAGATTTCTTGTAGTGAATGGCATACCTGGACGTAAGTATACCATGATAGCTGGTTCGTGGAGGCACAGAAGAGTTCCTGGATGGTATTGGGGGAGGCCTTCGCCCAGACGAAAAAAACGTCTGAGTCATCGATATCACAAGTGAACTAAAAGAGGAAACTTGTGGTAAATTACTTAACTTACATTAGTTCCTTCCATAAAAGCCCTAAACTGGTCAATAGCCTCGACGAAATAATCTGGATGTATATAGTAAATATATTTAGATTTGATTAGTTCTTTTAGTTCTTTAATTCCGCCAAGAAACTCTCCATTTAGAAAGATAGCGACTGGAGTTTCCAAGCAATAAAGCTCACCACCATACTTTATCTTCAAATCATTCCATACTCTTGGCCAATCTACGCTTGTAACGCCTTGAAACAGAAAAGAAAAGTTTAAACCTAATAATACACAAAAAACTTACCGGGGTCGCGGTATCCAAACTAATATTATAAATGCGAAAGTAACTCTGTCTGTCTGTCTTTTCTTCACGCCTATACTATTGAACCGATTTGTGTGAAATTTGGTACAGACATAGTTTGGAACTTGAGAAAGGACATAGGAGAGTTTTTATTACAAAAAAAAAACTGCCGGAAGTCACTATTCCACGCGAACGATGTCGCGGGCAAAAGCTAGTTGTCTCATAAGGTAACCGTGACTCTAGTAGTAAGGTAGACGTAAAGGGCTAGGTATTGAAGGATCATCGTGGATATTAGTCACACGAGTCTGACAGTCCCTCCCTTCCACACGTGCTCACCGTACGTGCTGCACGATTGAACGATCAGTGATGAGATTTTTTAGGTATAGAGAATAGCATGACATAGCACCATTGATTCCAACCTAAGTAATTTAAGAACGTATCCATCAAAATTAGAATATGTCGTTGACTATGTACTAAAGTGTTACGAAAAGTGAAATTGGGAACTTTACCTGATATTGTTGGTGTATCAAAGTGTCTCCATCTATATTTATGTAGTCCGTTTAATAGTTTCGCGCAATATATAAATTCCTTTGAGGTTCTGGTCCCAACCATTGTGAATTTCATCCGGTGTTCACTAGGAACTCTGCCTTTCTTCGGTGGTGGATATATTGGGTTCTTTGCAGAATTATGAGCATATTTATATGTGCTCATAAATGCATGTTTTATAATTTTGTCCCACGGGTGAGGTGAACTTTTTTTTTCTTTGCGAGGTATCTCAAGCTCAGGATTAAAAAACGACATCTTTGTTTGATAAAAAGTTCGACTGATTTGTACTGGCATAGATTTTTTTCTTTTTATTTTGCTATCTTTGGATTTATCAGTCAAATTGTGGCCAGTTTCTTACAGTTTTTTTAATGTTTAGTTTAGCACCTATTTGTCCAGTTCCAGTATCACTACGTAGTATAAAATAAAGTCGCTTTCCGTTGTCTGTCCCTAAGTATGCTTAGATCTATATAAATACGCAACGGATTTTCATGCAGTTTTTTAATAGAATTACTAGCTGTGCCCCGTGATTTCACCCCCGCTGCTCTGCTGCTATTGGCCGTAGCGTGATGTTATATAGCCTATAGCCTTCCTCAATAAATGAACTATCCACTATCCAACACAAATAGCAGTAGTTCCTGAGATTAGCGCGTTCAACCAAACAAACATACAAACAAACTCTTCTGCTTCATAATATTAGAATATATATAAGATACAGTAAATGTATTATAGATTGCATTGATTACGTTTTGGTTTTTAAGATAAAACTTTATTTATAAAACCATTGTTTCGTTATCTTGTAAATTAGTCAGTGAACACGGTCATTTTTAAACGAAAAATTTGATTGTCAAATCATGAATGTTTTTGTGTCAATGTCAAATCTGACAACATTGAGTCACTGAATTGGACGAGTGCTATTATTTTCAATTAAAGTCTGTTACGATTTTTGCATAGTAATTAGAAAACTTTTCAGTTTTAAGATTAAATTATGTTTAAATAAGCAATATAAAGTAGTTAACTGTATGATAGCCATAAATTATTTTTTTATTTTTGCTTAATTTGGCTCTAAAATGAATACTACACATTCGCAGAGTTTTTCTGCAATTAGCGGAGAACTTTGCAATTTAGTTTATCTGAAAGAATTCAGTAAAGATAAATTTAACAAACTAGTGGATGAATTGAACTCCAAACCATATAAAGTGGAGTTATTTGTGCGGAAACATGTAAGTTTTGTAGGTTATGTTTGTCATAATACTTTTACATTTGCATTCGGTTTCAAAATGAATTTTTAATATTACAGGATGCTGCAACTTTGATGACGGCTCTTTGCTTAAATGTTAAGCCTACTGATGACTTCTTAGCCGCGAAAACCTCGCATTTAATAAATAGTATTTTGACAAAACAAAACTTACAGTTTGATGCAAATTACCTATGGAAAGTGATCTCATGGCACATTGAATGCTTGAAGCAGTGTACCGATATCGTATTACCTGACATTCTCCATAATATGCAATGTATCATACAATCAAATCCTCAAGCAAGTCATAAAGTAAGTGATAATCTGTATAAACAATAATTAAATTTTGTCAGGCAGATTACTCTTAGCTTAGTTTACCCTCTTGCTAGAGCTTAACACTAATTTTAATATAATCTTCCTTCATTTTATGACCCCACTTAGGGTTTTCAACACATTTTCTTCTTCCATTCTCCTCTGCTAATTATATGCAAATGTATATTAATAAATAATAATGGTCAAAAATGCTTTTTTTACAGTTCACAGAAGAATTAATAGGTAGTCAAGGAGTCCTCACAAGACTTATTGACTCAACAAAGAGTGTTCAGAAAACTCAAAACAGTTTACAGATACATTTGATAGCATTAAAATGCATAATTTGTATTATATCTACTTCAGATGATAGCAAAAATGATGCCAATATAGCTCCTGAACTAAAGGAGTTGATATCTCAAATAGTTGTGAAGTTTTTGATGAAGGGATATTCAAAGTCTGATGATGAATTTTTGTATTGTAAGGTATGCAATATGTATTTTTTTATTGTAGTAAAATCATCAAATGAGTCCTCCAGCCCCGCTGTCAGACTCATACTGACTAAAATCCATGGTCCTCCTTCAATAGCCCTTTACTTTCCCGAGAGACAGTCCCGAGACCCCCGGATGTATTATGTATAGCAAATTAATAAGAATGACAAGGGGTAAAAGAAAACAAATCTCAGTAAGTCATTCACCATCTCACAAAATATATCTCTTTTAATTGGATAATTATGTTGTTCTTGATGATACGGATGGCATAGTGATTGTTGTACAAATGTGTTGCTGCACCTGCACTGCATGTCAACAGTTACATTCCATGAGCTATACAATGTTTGTATTATCTAGTGTTTTCAAATTAGCACTGAGTTGTAGAAATATCATTAAGGGGCAATGATTTTTTAAATAATAAAAAAAAAGATATTTACAAATAACAAAGCATTATGAACAATTATCTGTTACAGGTAGTAATATCAGCACTAAGGGTACTATCTCAGCTCTATTTCAATGACCCCAACATAAACATACCTCTGCCTGAAGTGATGGGTATCTGTAGGTATTGTATACTCTATGGTCTGGTGAGTCAGACTGGCCGGCCAGAGAAGATTATGCCTGCGCAGCAGACAATAGCTATAGTGCCTGTTGTGCATACCCCCAACCCTAAAGGCGGAAAGGTAAAACTTATTTTATACTTACAGTTTAAGAAGGATTAACAAAAGAAACTACAGCTCTTAAATATTCAATACATTGTTAATTTGTGTTGTAATAAAAATATGCATAATTATATACACATAAAATTACAATTTAAAATACTTTTCTTAAATAAAACAGTTAAGTCCCTAAAGAGGTGGCGAGGCAACTGCAATGTCCTGTTTCAAAAGGCACAAGATAAAAGCTTCTAAGCAGGATAATCTTTAATATCCTTGAAATTGAATGTGACATACATTAATTCTTATTGAGTAAAGTTATTTATATAGTCAACCTTAATTTCCTTTAATATATATATTTCATAGTATGTTACGACAATGTTACTATTCCATTTGCTTACAATAGTGTATAAAATTGTTGATGAACAATATAAAAACAAAAAAAAAATTATATTCATACAGAGACAGTAGTAATATTGTATTCTAATAACTTTCCATCATGAATTACAGAAACAAAAGCTCCGGAAGCAGAGAAACAACGCAATAGAGAGCTTGAAGAAAGAAATCCCCGTGTCGGACCGCAGTCTTATGAAAGATGTTGATAACTTTGAGAACAACTCCGCATACAAACCAGCCAGTCGGAACTACTTGGAGCCTCAAAAGGCCAAGAATTATTGGGCGCTGACTAGTGATTCTGATATGTCAGATGTAGAGAACAGTAAAGAGGTTAAACTGATTGCCTTGAAGTCTAGAGTGAGACAGAGTGCTTCAAACCTTCTTTTGGTTTTGGTTAAAGTAAGTACTATATTTTCTTTTTTGTCTCCTCACAGCAGCTTGAACTAAAAACGGTGATGTTTTGTAATAAGTGATTGAGATTTATTAAAACATTAATGGATAATTCTTTAAACCAAGTCCAGAAATTTATTTGGCTAATGGTTTGAAGGCAAACACTATATATCCCAAAGTGGCTTCTTCTTTAGCCACCCCATGTTGAGTGTAGGTTTCTTCCAAATTTTTCCACATGGTGGTATTTTTATTATTTTGACAATTGGCTGCTGTGCTGCGTATTGCGGGTTTGATTACTGTTCATAACAAATATGTGTACGGTCTAGACATACTTGAAATTGCTGGTTTTAAAAGCGTTAAGTCGATGAAACTTTGTGAAAGATCGTCATTGCTCATAAACCTATTGGACACGCAGAAGCAAACTCAATAATCATATTAATACTTTCAGGTAAAAGAAAAACGTGAGATATTCGGTTACTGGTGGGCTCTGCTGCCGAATTCGCCGGATACAGCCAACTGGTCTTCAGAAGAATCGGCTAAGAAGACTCTTGCATACTGCGCGGTCACTGACCCTATAGCTAGCAGTCGAGCAAGTGTTCTTAGTGTTATACTAGCACTTCTGTCCAGGTCAAGGATGTACTTGTCCCAAGCTGAGACCAGGTAAGCAGGTCACTGAGACTCTAGACTAGAGAGAAAATTAGTAGAATATTTAAGGTGAAATGAATATGAATATGTGAGAGATGCCTCAGGGCTTAATAGTAATAATTTATACATACATGTGATAGTTGTTTTAGAGTGCTGCTGAGTGGGTTTCGAAGTGTCGCGTTTCCGAGATAGGCCATCAAAACTAAAGTTATTGTAAGACTAGACAATGTGGCCGCTATTCTTTTTAAATTATAAAAATTGAAGGAACTTAAGCTGCCCACACTTCATTCAAAAATATTCCAGACCTTAAATACAAATACAAAAATCAGAAACACAAAAGTAGCAGCTCATAAAAACATGAAGCCTATCTATGGACCAAGAAAATGTCTTCAATTAAACTTGGTGTATTCAGAAATATGTATAATCACACATTAAATTTTCATTTCAGTAAAAAAGAAAGCACATCATTCATTCCGTTCTCGGAGTCCCTGGGCTACATGATCACATGTCTGCACAAGGTCCTCAACAGTATCCTGGAGAGTGAGAGAAGCCATGCAGTCATCATTGTAGCCCTCAAGTGTTGCGCCGCGCTCGTGCAGGCAACACCTTATCATAAGATGAAGGAGGGCCTTATTAGTCAGCTGGTTATGTCGACTAGGAAGTTTTTGGTGCATAGAGGTAAGTTGCAAGACTTGAAACCGAGTGGGGTTGCTAATAGGACATTATTATGTCCCTGGCGTCTTGGGAATCCGTTGGGTTCGAGCAGAACTGGTCTATAGTTGTCTTGGCTGATATTGTGATAAACAACATTAGCTATTTGCTTTTATAACATAGGCACTCATATTTTGTGCGATTACAATTTCGTAGTATAGGGCTTAAGTATGAATTCACATCGAAAGGCGCCGCAGCGCGCACTTTTCAACAAAGCGATTCAAAATCTAACTTAATTTATTACAAGAAAAGATACACATTTCTTGTATCGTCTCGTTACGTCGCGTCGCGTCTCGGTGTGAACTGACCCCAAGTCGTACGTTGCGATATTTAGAAAAAATACTGTTTTTCATGCAACCTTTCTCGTCGTTAATGCCACACAAACACGTTTCAGATGTAACACTACAAGTTGGTGCCTTAATCACAATGGGATGCGTTCTCTCCGTCGATCCCAAAGTAGACGAAGTTTTAAAAGCAATAGAAAAAGACCCAGTACCTTCTAAAATATCTTCCTCTATGAGTTCTTCCAAAATAGTTTACACTACCCACAAAGTTGATCCGGAGGAGTGCGATGACTTTGAAGAGGGGTATTCTGATGATGAAATGTTCACTGCAGTTGATCAGCCGTCTGAGAAAAGAGGTGATAAGGAAATAGAGGAAGGTCACTATTTTAGAAGTTGGATTTTGGATATTTGCTTCAAGAATATGGGTTGGATATTTAGGGGGAGTGAAGTTGTGGTAAGTTTAGCTACTATATTTCTGATTTTCCCTTTTTTAATACTTGATCCTCTGTAAGAATTTCTCCTGTATCGTGGGTACATTGACAGACATTTGAACTCATATACACAAACAGTTACACCTGGATCATTTAGATCATAGTCATACAAATATTTGTTCCATTTCCAATTGCTCACACGCCAACGGTCAACCGTACCATCCACTTTTGCGTCTTCAATAGACCCCCAGCCTTTTAAGCTGACATTGAAACTCATCAGGAAGCATCGAAGGATATAACTTCTGGGTGTAACTTATCTATAATATGTATGTATTTAGAAATATATAAGTATGTTTATCAGCTGTCTAGTACCCATAACACAAGCTCTGCTTAGCTTGGGACTAGATGGCGTTGTGTGATAGTTGTGGAATATTTATTTATTTATAAGTGTGATTATGTAGCTAAATTATTACTAGCAACCCGATTTTATAGCTCAATTCAGTTCCAAAAAGAAACAGTTGACTGCTATCTGCACTACAAGCTGTACTCGTGACAGCGCGTACATGTTGGGGGTTTTCAAACGCGCGCTTTGCTAACACGCGTTTTGAGAACCAAGAGCTGATGTTGTAGTGTACACATGCAAGCGCGCAGTTTGTACGGTTTCTAAACGCGCGTAACGCAACGCGGAGTGTCAAATGTGTACTAGCTCTAACGATAAAATGGCGGTATACGTCAATAGTTGTTGCTGGCCAGCAAAAAATAAAAAAATCTTGCACCTGATGACCAGAGAAAGAGTCCTTATTTATAATTATTTCGGAGTCAATTTCAGTCCATGCAGAAGAAGTTATACACGGCTATGATAACATTATTCGATTGCCTACATTTCGTGCGTTAACTGTCATTGTGAACTGACCTCTTTATAAACACATTCTCGTCAAAACCAGATTTCAAGATAGTAATGCCGGATTTTTTACTTCAAACCAACTTTTTATCTGAACACTGGATATTACTGGATTAATGTCGTGAAAAACACTGGTCATTGTAAATACGTATCTTTTTTGTTTTGAAAATATAAATCAAAAAACCAGGATAACAATAGACTTACTTCATTAACTTTATGCTACATCAATAATTGTGTTTTTTTTTTAAATTTGGCATTAAGAAGAATGGGACAAGTGGATACTTAGTGGGCTTTTTTTTTTTTGCGTGGTAAAATCATCAAATGAGTCCTCCCACCCAGGGCTGGGCGGGAGGGACTGTCAGACTTGTACTGACTAAAATCCACGGTGTTCTTCACGAGCCCTTTACGTACCGGGGTTACGGTGATGGGTAAGTCCCGCGACCCCGGCAGGCTCTGGCCCTCTACAGGCCCCGTCAATGTGCTGACACTCCTTGAGGCGCGCGTGGAACACAACGCGCCGTCGACCCGGGCATGGTCCATGGTCGGACAGCAAGTCGCCCATTACTCGCTGCCCGCATACTTAGTGGGCTGAATATAAAAACAAAAAAATAAAACGGTAAAGGGAAGCATCTTGAAGGTATGACTTAGTCCAGTCAGTAGGGATACTAAAAATAGCTTATGTTGGGCAAAATCCTTCCTGAGTCTACCAATAACCCAAGATTCGAAGACATGAGATTTACAAAACCACTCTCGGCTCACGTGATGTATACAGCCTATTCCCACCCACTGAGAGGAGGCTGGACATTTGAGAACATTATAGACGAACAGTGTATAAGACGAGGACGCGAGGTATAATAGGGTCATACACTCTTTAGGCATACTTAATGGTCGCGGGACTAATCGGTCGCGAGACTTACGAATTACCGTGACCCCGGTACGTAAAGGGCTATTGAAGGACACCGTGGATTTTAGTCAGTACAAGGCTGACAGTCCCTCCCGCCCTGCCCTGGGTACGTACGTACGTACGTACGGTACCACGATAAAAAAAGGCGTACTTAATACAACACTAATGGCGTTGACGCTAGCGCTATGTTAGTAAAGTGTTAAGTTTGCTTTAAGTGTGTGATTTCCCATCATACCTCGCGTCCCCGTCTTATACACTGTTCCCCTAGGCTGATGATGCATAATAGGAAAGTACTAGCGACCTACCCCGGCCCCGCACGGGTGCAATCTCTACTATATTAGCATGTTATATACATATAAACCTTCCTCTTGAATCACTCTATCTACTAAAAAAGCGGCATCAAAATCTGTTGCGTAGTTTTAAAGATCTAAACATACATAGGGACAGACAGACAGACAGACAGCGGGAAGCAACTTTGTTTTGTACTATGTAGTGATCAGTCTCTCTTCATTGTAAGACTGGTAATAACGAAATGTTTTTATAAAGAAAATGCTTGGTATTTACGAACAATCATAGTTGAATGGATTAATCATAACATTAAAAGGTAACCTTTATAATGCAGAAATTATTTGATTCATTACTTTTTTTACATCTTTACGGGTAAACGGATCTCAATGATATTTCGACGATGAAGAGTCAATATATAATATCTAACATTTTGGCCATTTTTGTTTTATTGCATTATTTATTGTAGAATAGAGTAATGCACATGCTGGCAAAGATCTTAGGTCTGTTTCTTATTAATTTTGCAAGATAAACAATTATTGCAATATATACTAAGTGGTGTTACGTCATTTACGATGGCAACAAATACTAATAAAATCTATCTAAAATATATCTAAAAACTAATAAAATCATTGATTAATATATTAATATTGTAGTCATAAGCATAATGTTGTAGTCAGTTTACATAAAACATTTAAAAAATCAAATATACTAAAAAAATAATTAAACGGACTTGAAACGTTTTTTACGCCTCCTGTAAAGTTGCGTTTTTGTAGTTATTATTTATTGACTCTTCATCGTCGATTTGGCAAACAAGTAGACAATGTCTTTTTTTATGGTAGTAAAATCATCAAATGAGTCCTCCCACCCTGGGCAGGGCGGGAGGGACCGTCAGACTTGACTGACTAAAATCCACGGTGTCCTTCAATAGCCCTTTACGTACCGGGGTCACGGTAATTCGTGAGTCCCGCGACCAAGTAGACAATGACTTGTGAAAATATATTAACCTCATATTGATAACATAATTCGATTGCTTACGTTTCTTTTATTGTGAACTGAACTTTGTTATCAACACAGTTTACACCAGTTTCAAACCAGATCCCAATATAAGAAATCCGGATTTTTACTTCAAAACAGATTTTTTAATCAGAATACTGGATATAACCGGAAATATATCTGAAAGTAACCGGGTTATTGTAAATATATTTTAGTAGTTTGGTGTGCAAACCAATTATAAAGTCAAAACAAGAAGAAAAATAAAAAATAGCCTAATTAAGTTTATGCTACATCATTCATTGCCCATTCTTGTATTTTATGGAGGAAAAAATGTAGTCAGGAAAGTTTCGAGTACATAAATGATAGTTTTAAAGAAAAAACACATGATGATCGCACTGCATGAATCGAGATTCCTGCTACAGAGTAGTTCCTGTTTGAAATCCGATAAGACTTTGCCCGACATGGAAATAGAACCTGGGTTCCAAGGTGGAATAATGTTTTTTACATAGTAACTTGAATAAATTAGAAACTATCGTACTATACAGGGAGTTCAGTAAATAGTTCGACATGCAGCATGTGGTCATAGCTTGGGTCAAGACCTACCAAAACAACACAATATTATGCTCTCTTGTTTTGATAGGTATTGACCCAAGCACCTGCAGTCATCATAAGTCTATAACGTACCCACTGCTCGGACACAGGTCTCCTCTCTGTGAGGGCACTCCCCCTCAAAGAGAGGAGGCCTGTGTCACAATCCACCACGCGGGCCCAGTGCGGGTTGGTAGATATCACAAGTCTTCGAATTTTTGGTTCTAGGCGTGCTGGTTTCCTCACGATGTTTTCCTTCACCGTTTTGAAAGCACTTGCAGTATGTCGCACTGTATGCTGGACACCCTGCATAACTGAATCAAGGTTAAATTTGTTATAAAAAATATATGAGTGCCACGCCTTCCAACTAAAAATAGCAATAATAATTTAGATATTGATCACAACAGACCTATTTATAAGCCATTAGGTGACGATGGTCCACTTAAGGCAAACGATTGATTGATCACCAAGTAATAGGGGCCCGACACTGACGTCACAACTTATTGGACTTTGTTAAACGCGCAGTAGTCTTAATTGAACTGTTGATGTGCTTACAAATTGTACGCTGTTAAAGGGAATTGGTTTGCGAATTATCTCTTTATTCAAAGAAACCTTGAACCTTAAAGGAATGCTAATTCAAGCATAAAATCCGCTGAAATATTACCTCTGAAATAATATCTTATTAAAACACATAAAGATAGAAAATACATTTATTGGCACTTGCCGCAACATTAAAAGGAAAATAATCATAACGAAGACTCAATTTGAATCGGTATTTTTCTTAGAATGCGCTCAAATCATCCATCGCGATTTACTATACGCTCAATGAAAGCACAAGCATATTTTGTAGCACTTTTGAATTAGTCGCGCAAGTGAGACATTTTCTCATATTCGCTTCAAATTCGCAGATATATGTTTATGTAATCGATGTCGTGATTACAGTCTTGTTGAAAAAGAAATCAAAGATTAGTACATGTACGAGAGCACTAATCTTTTATTCGCTCATGTGTCGCAGGTCCCGTCGCCGTCGCCGCCTAGTGTATCTTGATACCATCTATAATTCTTTCAGAGAATCAAGCCGTCAGCGATTCCAATAATCCTGGAGTCCTTACAAGTGCTATCTGCAGTAGCGTTCCACCACCTTCAAGATCTATTGCACGGTCACATCACGCTTCTAGGAGACATTCTGAATGAAATGCTGCAGCATGAGCATCAAGATGTGGTGGTACAGACTGCCAGTGCTATCAGTATTATCGGAGATGGAATACAGAAACTGGGTAAGTACTGTGTTAGATTGAATGATACATTTTATAACTAGCTATTGCCCACGGTTTTGATCGCCTCTCCCTATGTCTTCCCCTTCAAGTTTTGTGCAAAAAACTAGCCTATCATCATTCATCAAAATCGGTACAGTGATTTAGGAGAAAGCTTAACAAACAAACACCCATTAATAATACCTATTGGTTAGGGTTTCAAAAAAGTGTCATCCGTCGTATAAAAAGCTCCAAACAGAAATTACTTAAAAAAATCTGGATAGATATCGTTATGATACTACATTACGTTACTATTAGGTACGTTACTAAAAGTAATGTATTTAAATATGTAGCTAGTAACATTTTATCATTATCATTTCAGCCGTAAGACGTTCACTGCTGGACATGAGGTATCCCTTATAGATTTCCAGTTGGTCTGGTTGGAGGTGGTATACATTCAGCGTCATCCTGTGCTCTTCATCAGATCTTCTGTCCACAGAAGTAATATTTATCTCCTATCCACTATTGCAGAGCAGATAGACCGAGCGCCGCCTCTGAGCCACTGCGTCTACATGTGGGGCAAGCTTGTAACTCCACTGTCTACCGTTCTGCAGTGCCACGACACCTCGCCGGCCAAGGCCGTGGTTTGTGACTGCATTGCCAACATAGGAGAGCGGTCCTTCAAAGAATTACCGGTAAGTGTGATACTCTGAACAGGCTAATGGTTTTATTGACTGCGTGATCTTCGCTAGAAGCCCTTTACGTTCCAGGATCACAGTTACTTGTTTACACAGTTCCGCGACCCACAAGGATCATGTAACATTATAATACTGCTAAAGTGACCTTTTTAGATTCCCTGATGCAGCTGTCCCGGGTTCAAAGTGAATGTAATAAAAACCCACTATCTTGAACTACTATTGTCAGGCCTGTTGGTCTAGTGGTTAGTGATCCTGACTGCTATGCCGGAGGTCGTGGGTTCGATTCCCACCCAGGACAAATGTTTGTGTGATGAGCACGATCATTTGTTCTGTGTCTGGGTGTAATTTATCTATAATATGTATGTATTTAGAAATATATAAGTATGTTTATCAGTTGTCTAGTACCCATAACACAAGCTCTGCTTAGCTTGGGACTAGATGGCGTTGTGTGATAGTTGTGGAATATTTATTTATTATTTATTTATTTATTTATTGACATAATTGCTGTCATATTTCCAAGCAGTCAATTGACGTATTGAAAGATTGTCATGTTTGTTCATAATAAAAATAACATATTGTTATTGTGGTACGTCATTCGTAGTAATTGGAATCAGTATTAATCACCGTTGTATATATTCTGTATCTGTGTGGAGGAGTTCGGTCAAGACAATATAGATGAATCTTTTGACCCATTCTCAACTTATTTTTGATCGAGATTCTTTAGCTTCTTTGTATGTCCACGACATTTATATCTGTTAATAATGGGGCGTTCTGATGTGATAGTATTTTAAATCATCATCAGCCCACTGCTGGGACAAAGGCCTCCTCTCTGTGAGAAGAAGTGGGCCATAACCCACCATGCGGGTTGGTAGATATCTCATGTCTGCGATGTTTGGTTCTTGGACATGCCAGTATCCTCTCTATGTTTTCCTTCAACGATTACTTCACATTGATTTACGGTCGCTCCTAATTTTACAAAAAAAGACTCCGATGTGGCATTAAACTTACTGGGCTATAACGTTAACTTACATACAAGCTATGTGTACGAAACTATTGAAGCGAGAAGATCCTTTGAAAAAATCAAGTTTTAAGCAGAACATTCAAGGATATTTTGCTCCATTTTCGGAGAACGCAGTGTTTTAATTCATCTTTTATTTATCTTCTCTTTAGCGCCATCTCCAGGTGCTATGTTGCACTCTTCTGATTGGTTCCTGCAGCGACGAGGAGGCGACGGTGCGTGCCGCAGCAGTAAGAGCCCTGGCCATGCTCGTCATGTACCGAAGTCTCAGAGAAGTGAGTATCGAAGTGTGAATGTTTCATTCCCTACTATCTATTATATCCCCATTGTTGGGACTCTGGCCTCTTCTCTATAAGTGGGAAAGGGATGTAGGTAATCCACTTACCTGCCTGCTAGATTACATATTAATATTATAGCCGTAATATTTCTACGCGTGGTTTATATTTTAGGTTCAAGTGTACTTACGTATTGTCAATCAAACCAAATTGGTCATGTCAACGTTAATTTAAACAAGCATGTATTTTGGACTTAAATGTTTTACATGTGTTAGTAGTTAAATAAACAATAAATATTCGTCATGACATCTTAATTGACCCTTTTTGGCTCTGTGACAGTTTCCAGCCAGTAAATATGAATTCTAAAAAAAAAAAAAGATTTTTGTCAATTCCACTTTTAGCCCATCACAGCAACTTGTCAAATGAATCTCAACTGTACGTAAGTTACAATGAAGCCAAAAATAAAATAACTTTGAGTCTCAGACTACTAAACTAGCAGTTTTATGTTCAATAGAAGTTCACGCTATTCTTTTGTTTTAGGACATCTGCTTCGTGAGTGACTGCGGGGAGTACATTCTACGTGCCTTAGCTGAACCTACGTTGGTTGTTAGGACCAAAGCGGCTTGGGCTCTCGGCAACCTCTGTGATGCTCTAGTGTTGAATGTGTAAGTTTTTTTATACTGTAAATGCGACCACCCTTGCGCTCCATAACTAAAACAGCTGATGTAGGAATAAAATCATCCACCCACCCAGTGGGAGTGGGCGGCCCATGTTGAACGAATACAACCGGAGAGGTGGGCAAAGATTCCTCACTGGACACTAAAAACGACAAAGTTGACAGGAAAGAACACGTCCCACCTGATAGTGCGCAGTCACCGTTGCCTATGGACGCCTGCAACACCAGAGGTATCGCTTGCGGAGTGCCGACCTTGCAACTTTTTCATGCCTTTATTGAGGGTGTGAAAAAATTACGCAGGAACATGTGCAAAGAGTTAAAATGACAATATGTTTACACCAAAAGGACCTATGTCCTTCAGCAGTTTCTACGTATATTGAGACTTATTAACTAATTTATTAAAATTGTACCTTTTGTAGCATCAATTTACTACGAAAGGTTTCATTTCAACTCGTCGATTTAAATACTTCCTTTTGTTTGAAGTGTGGAACTTTTGTATGTATTGGATTTTCAGGTTACGTCACGTTACTTTTAAAAATAAGTTACCTTTTTTATCGTGGTAAAATCATCAAATGAGTCCTCCCACCCAGGGCAGAGCGGGAGGGACGCGAGCGGTAATTCGTACAGTCCCGCGACCAAAAAAAAAACTAATATTTTGAGGAACTTGTAGATTTAAGAATAAAGGTCAAATAACATTCAAATCGCAACAAAAGACAGTATCCGTTATGCAAACTGAAACTGATTTGTAACTGTTTACTATCGTGTTTGGTTAATTACTGTCTATTTAACGTCACTATAGATCTATATTATGTGATTTTCAACACTCGGCATTGTGTTGAGAGTTGAAATTCGAAAAGTAATGATATTCAGGCAGAAAGGTGTCCCCTAGTGTTAGCGGAAACGGATATATATTTTGGTTAGATTTTTTTTTCCTCCTTTTGAATTATACAGCCTGTTAGTGTAATCAGTCTTAACCTTGAAACCATAGGTAGTTGATTTAATTATAAAAATGTTTGTCTGAATTTAAAAATAAATAAACGAATTTTTCTTTAAAAAAATCAAAAATGTTTCTGTCCTACACCGTCCGTTAATTCATGGATACTATGCGCCCGAGTTACGTATTCACTGCAAAGGGCGTTAACCTGCCAGTGCGGCAGGTTAACGCCGTCCGTTTAACTACATACCTACATAAGTTTTAACTAACTACATCATTGTAATAAAATACAGGTAACCTGTGATGTAACTAACTTCCCTTCATACTTTTCCTGGCTTAGGACAGGCAAAAATACCTACCTTTGTTGCGTGACGAGTCCAGATGTAAGTTAGGTTATCACCCGACGCGGCGTAAACCCGAACCATTTCGGTCCTCTGTTCTTTTGTGTACGACATAATCACTAAACACTAACACTTGCGCGAAAAATTAACGGTAGGGCCGCGCTCGCGGCGGGCGTACGTTACGAGACACGCGTTCGATAGCGACACTGCCGGCAGACTGGTATGCGCGGGCCCCGCGCATACCTCAGTCTCTCCCCGCGCCGCGGGCGACACGGCGGCGCGGGCGCTCGCGGCTTATTTGATCTACTTTACCTTTGCGTAATAGGGTGAAATAATTTTGGGGAAAAATGGAGACTTTATTGAAAAAAAAAAGGTTTTATTTTTTTATTGAATTTACGTTCTGTAAGTGATACCAAACCACTGGTTTCAAGTTTAAGACTGATTACACTAACAGGCTGTATATCATTCTCAACTCACTATCCTAATCTGATAAATATTTCCGGGTGGATTTTCGGAATTCATCCGGAATGAAATTCATAGAATATCTATGACAGAAAAATTATGTACTTTATTGGCTATTTGACAGTAGCTATAAATTACAAATATAATTAGTCCAACATTTAGAGTTTAAAAAAGTAACGGACACGTATTTTTTCTTTTGTAAAATAAATGAATATTCACCAAAATACAACGCATCAAAACTCGAGAGTGGGGGCTCGTGACGTCAGAATTCAGTAGACATTGTACTGAAGTGTGACGTATTGCCAATTTTACGTATTAACAAAAGAAAAAATACGGGTAGAATATTTTTTGTTATAGCCAATTTTACCTCACATTTTTATTTGATTACATACTTTGTCAACACAATGGAAACCGCCAAATAAATGTCATAGTTCAAACATTTGGGCGAAGCGCAAAATGTTATCGAGATTCTGTATGACGTACGACATTACACACGATTCTTTAGTATCACTAATATCAGTGTTTGTAACCCTAAACATTACAGAGTATTAGGAAAGTTTTTGAAATATTGCAATCCAGTTCAAAGAGCTGATTAAAGTAATGAAAAAATCTAAATGTATATTTAATTCGAAAATTATACCCGAATATGATTTCGAAAAGGCAATTGTTGACCTGATTTAAAAAATGTTAAATTATGCGACAAATAAATTAACAAAAGCCCTTCGAAGTAGTAGTAGTATCCTTATATTAAGCGACCGCCTAGCTGACCTCCACAATTAATTATCATTATTACTGAAAAGTTTAAAATATTTTTTTTATGTGCAGGGAGGACCCAGAATGTGACGACATAGACGATGCCCTGCTGGTTCGTCTGTTAGAGGTCAGCATCGCGTGCGCGGTCGACAACGATAAGGTAACCCCCACGACGCAAATATTTCGTGAATTGTGTTATCACTGACGACTTACGTCCGCGTCTGTCTTGCGCACACTGTTCATTCATGTTTTGAATGATAGCTTAGAAAAAAAAAAGAAAAAGAAACATAAAATCACGCGCATGATTCATGATTGTTTAGGCTGCGATGTCGTCGTTAAAACTATGTGGTTAAGGGTCAAAATTGTTTACATAACATGGCGAATTGCTGTAACATGTCTTTTCCTTAGCTTGGTGTTATCAATTTGTGTATAGTTAAGATTGATGGTAGATAAAGGTCACATTGTCGTATCTGTGATTTTGTAATGCACTACTTTCATCAAACGTGTATAAGCCATTAATATAGTGCATCTTAATAGATGATTGCTGTGCCACCCTAAAGTTGATGTCACTCTTACGTTCGAAAAAGATTAAGTCGATTTGTGTAAAAGACATTACAAGCTTCAGTTTTATTAACTAGAATTATGTATCAAAAATGATCTCGCATTTACGCAGACTATACAACATTATTTTTAGTATATGCGAAACCTGAATATAGTTTGTTCAGAATCAGTAACTGATTTGATTCTTATAATTTTTACACCATGTTATTTTTTTTTTCAAAAATATTTTAATTAAATTTTATTACCAGTTAATTACAATACAATCACCGTACGGTTAGGTACCTATTACCAAGCTATTATCACGAGTGTATAACACAGGAGACGCGGTTTACGCGGGTGTACCGCGAAATGAGCATGTTTTTGAACGGACAACCAGGTAATATACATACTTATAACCTTGTGATTTTTTATGATACGGTTTTAAAATTTTGTACATAGATTCTTTACACAAAAATACTAGACAGGTGTATCGGGTTTCGCATAAACAAAAAATAATGTTGTATATAGAGTAAATACATTATGATAAAAAAAAGAAACACACGGGACACGGTGTCGATTTTAGACGGTCCCGTGACACCGTCATGCATTTGGTCCCAAATCTCGTCAGTTAGGGAACTGGCGAGACTATAGGACTAATAGTTGTCAGGGAACAACTCCTGGAGGCGCGCGTGGAATACAACGTGTCGTCTACTCCAGCCTAATCCTTGACGGCGAGCTACCCATTCCGACTGCAAGCTCGTGCCTACATTAGGCGGCGTTGTATTTTCGTTTACCTTTTTTACAAAAAAATATTAATGTAACCCGATTCTTTTCACAACTTTGCGAAAAGCCTTTTACAAATGCTTTCAGCATGAAAGCACCTTTACATCTGCATTATAATGTCAGTGCAAGTCAATGTTCAAGTTATCTTGACTTTGATATCAGCAATAAATCATAAATAATTGCAAAACAACTGATAATCTTCCAGATCAATCCAGTAACTTATCCAATACTACTACTACTTTCCTATCTAGTAACATATTCTAAAAATACATTATTTATTCAGTACGATTTACACCAGCCGACTCAATCACTTAGAATGCAGCCGAACAGATAAACTTTCTTCACTTACTAGTGATAATTCCATGCAAATATGACATTTAACTACTTCACAAACGCTTCAATTTCCTTTGACACACTGTGAATACCATTACGCGCAGTTGCGCACCGTACTGTGTAAATCGTACCTACATTATGTCCTACTTAATATTATAAATTCTAAAGTGTGTGAGGATGTATGTTTGTTACTCTTTTACGCTAAAACTATGGAACGGATATGGATAAAATTGGCACATATATACCACCGTTTTTTTGGTTGGAATATCACAAAATATGTATGTCCTCCCGCCCTGCCCTGGGTGGAGTCTGTCAGACTTGAATGACTAAAAATCAACCTGTTCCTTAAGTTGTCCTTTGCGTTTCGGGCCGCTGTGCACTTTTAAAACGGCCCCGCGACCTACACAGATACCACATAAATCAGAGAAATAATGCTATCCTGGCAGTACGATCCTATAGGAAAATAACCAAACTCCAAGTGAGCGAATCCACAGGATAAAGCTATAGGAAATATAGAAAACTAATCTTGGCACGGGTCACAAAGCCGACGACACGAGGTCCCCAGCTCTCCGCACGTGGACAACGTTATCAGCTTGTGACTAGCACTTATATTAAAACATTCCTTATCTCTAAGTTAATGGAAAGTTTGACCGGACCGTTATCCGTACAGGATGTGTCACTATAATGTTCGTTCAAGAACGGGCATTCCGTTTTCGAATGAACGCTTGAATTTCAACCCTAAATGCAACGAGCTTTGGGTAGAAAATGCAACAAGGTTTTGATAAAAGCAAATTTAGGTGCTGCCAAGTGTGGAATAAGCTTAAAACGAGCACAATGTGACCGACTGAAAGCAGGCTCCTTACCTTACACTATATGTATTAGAAACGAAAATCAAAGACATATTACATATCAACCCACACTAGGCTTGCTAGCTGGTTTCCAAGCAACAAAGCTTACTCCCTCATAGAAAAAAGGTGCCTTTCTACCAGAGATTTGCTTAGCAGCTATGCTCCGAGAATGTAAAAGCTGAGCTATGAAACTATGTGACCGTTTCCACTGATGCTACGCTATGTAGCGGTGCGAGTAAGACGTGCTATGAAGATGCGCTGCCGCAAAGTAGCTGCGCGAGGAAGATGCGGAGCCCGAGCTATCCGGTGTAGTGCTATCCGATAGTAGGGAAGACGACCCATAGCAGGCATCCATCGCATCCTTCCAAAAACAAAAAACACATCTTAGTTGAATCCGTTTCCACCAGTGCTATACTATGTACACCAATGAATTAGCTTGCACTGACTCGACAGGTCCACTCGATTTTGTGTGGTTCTTTCTTCAAAAGACCATTTCAGACACTGACCTGCATGGTCCTCGTATAGCCTGATTTACATATAATATCTGGACTTCAAAAGAGACTGTGAACTCTGAGTTTGTTTCGGCTGTTTCTTCTCAGAGTAGTAAGGTACGAAACACCGGCCCCCGCCTAATTTTATAAAAAGACGTGTAAAAGTGTTGATATAACCTACTTGCATAAATAAACATCATTTCAATGAATATGATTGGTTATATCAAACGCATCTATAGCATCGTACCATAGCACATCTCTGGTGAAAAAGCAGCCGAAGTTTGTTGGGAACATAATTATGCTATTATAATTATGTAGAGAGGTTGAGTAATTCTCTGAACGAGTAAATAGACAGATTAATCTAATCTGATGGGTTAGTGATGTGATGTATCAGACTAGTTTATCGGTCAAGGTTGTGCTGTTGTCTGTCCTTGATTAAAGAATCAATGAACATTCAGAGGCTCAGGTTGGGGTTCCTAAAATTTGATGATATCTAAATTATATTCTAGAATTATTTTGGGCTTTAACACTAGAAGCAGTCAGTGATTTGTTTGGTATAATTATATCTCACTAATATAATTAGTTAAAATGAAGGTAAATTAATAAATAATGAATGGATGTTTATGACTCAATTACATCACAAACGCTGAACGTCGTCGGTTGAATGAAATTTGGTACAGATAGATGGTCTGTATGGTATTTCCTGTTTTATAATTTTGAATACCAAGCGGACTCGCTGGCAAAAGCTAGTCAATCAATAATGTAACCCTGCAATCGTGTCACTTTGATCAAATTAGTACTAAACAATGACACACGACAAAGAGCATAATGAATGTAATTTTCATACTTATAAGTTTTCCACCGGATGGTGTTAATAAATGAAAGAGTTCAATGTCTGCTTCTCTGACATAACCTTGAAGCTTGTAGAATTTTCGTCGGAAGCTATGTTATTATTAATTCAGAATTCGTAATTATCACTAAGCCTTTTATATATCAACAAAAATGTCAATAGTTTATTGATATTTAAGATTATACAAATTACTTCCGTCTCATACTGCTTTATCAGTATTTTATATAAAAAACAATGAAGCGGTAATGTCATTAATTCTATCGAATAATCAAAACTATTTCCTTAAATAGGTGAAAATGAGTGCAACCCGAGGCCTAGGAAATCTGCTGCGCTTGATAAAGAGCGAAAATCTAGTGCGAAACATGCAATTGAAGACCTTATGCGAGACGGCGATAGGGAAGCTATTGGATTGCGCGTGCAAGGTGAACAATATGAAGGTGCGATGGAACGCTTGCTACGCGATGGGCAATGCTATGAAGAATGAACAGTTATTCACTTGTTTCAATGGATGGCAGGTGAGATTTTCCAGATGTTTTAGAAATGCCTGCTCCTCTAATCAGTCTGGAAGGTCGTAGTGAGTCCTCCTGCTCTGAGTGGAGCGGAAGGGACTGTCAGACTCTTACCGACTAAAAGTCCATCCTGCGGTTTGGGGAAATATTATACTGTGAAAAAGTCCCGCGACCCAGGATACCGGACCTCAGACTGAGCTAACAGCTACCGTTCAAGACAAGAATAGTTTTTTTACAATAAATTGAGTTCAAGGTCTTCTGTAAACCTGGATTCATCCAATTCTACTCCACATCTTTTATTATTATTCTATCCTGGCAAGCTTTTGTACCAGCAAAGAGTATATTACAGTCTGATTTTATAATACTTCCAACTAAATCCTACAATTTTCCTCCAGAACCAAGTCTACTCCAGCCTCTGCACCCTAACCAAGGAGTGCAAGAACTTAAAGGTCCGCATCAACGCGGCCACAGCGTTGCGCGCGCCGTCTGCGCGGGCGCACTATGCTGAACACTACGCGTTAGTATGGAGAGGGGTGTTAGCTGCCATGGAGAATGCGGCCGATGTTGATGACTTTAATGAATATAAGCATAAGGATAATCTTATTGAACAGGTGAGGTTATACAAAACTTTAGAATTTATTCAATTATTCTTGAAGTTTATTTGTTTTTGATGTTTTGCTTCCCAACTACTTTTAAACAGGCGACAAAAAACCAAGAAACGTTCAAACTAGGGAATGAAAGATTCGATATAGACGAGTGGAGTTGCGATAGCCTAATTGGTAAGGAGTCTGGAGTACTTATCCAGAAGACGCGGGTTCGAGTCCCACGCCCAGCTGAATTTTTATATCCTCAAAAATGGTGCAGTTAGGCAGTCATCAGGCATATGCAGAGTATGGTCGCCCTTAGTTTGAGAGCTAAACCTCAAGTATCAGCTCACAAATAAAATGAGATCTCTTTTGTTCCAGTTATGCTTAACCCTAGCTCATCTCTGCTGTCTACTAACTCAAGCGGACTTGACGGACATTCTAGACCCCCTTGTCTTCCACTACGATTGCGCTAAGGCCACATTCACACAAGTCTGTCACAAATTGCCACCAGAGAACGCTTCCTGTCTGAGAATTCTACAGGCAGCTAAGTACGTGACGGTCGATTTGACTGCGACCAATGACACGCAGATGCAAGCCTTGAGTATGTTACAGGATATATTTATATGGGACATGTAAATGCTAAGAGAAAATGAGCTTAAAGGTTAAAGGTACTGTTCCACAGTGATTCATAAATTTAATTAAGAGAAAATGGAGATATGATCTTAAAGCGAACAGCGGTTACACTCAAGCAACGCCCCGCTTTAAAGTTATGCTTTATATGAAGTGAAACAGTTCTTGCGAGGTAGGAAAACAAATGAACCTCGTAGCTGACAAAGAGGATCTCTTCGTGCCTTCTAACTTGACTCTTACCAAGATTTCTACTTTTTTCGTCCCGTCTTCTCCTTTTACCTTCAGCCACCCAATGCTGTAATCTCTAAATCTTTCTACTTTCGGCAGTTTTGTATTGTGGCTCTCTACAGTCTTCTGGGTACTTTAATTGGAACGCTTGTCTACTTACGCGAGAAATTAATAATATATCTCGGTTTCTATCTGAATCCCGGTCTCTGCCACCAATCAACGACTGATTGAGTCGAGAGTCTTAAAGATGGCGAATCAGAAGCGTACGTCAAAAATAAAGGTACGCGATTTGGATTGAGAATATTGAGATAGTATATTAATTTTGGGGGGTTAGTTGGTTGCCTCCCCACATTCCTCTGTCCTGCAGGGTTACTATAACGTCTTAAAGCAGAATTAATTCCAGTGTGGGAAAGAGACAGAGCTATACAAGTCGTCTAGCGCCACCTCGTTCCTACAGTGGAATAACTACCGCTTTAATACGTCATGGTAGACCACCTGTTTGTGGTCTCTCCCACTTCAGCATTTACCGACCCGCTATCACAAATGAGTGAAGAAGAAAGAGACAAAAGTCTTGCTTTGAAATAAACTGAATAGTGGTTATCAGTAATAGTAAACGCTAGAATGGATAAAACTGCAGTCATGGGTCTGACTAATATTGAGTCATGTTTGACTAAATCTTGCCTTAATCTCGTTAGGGATTATAATAAATGCGGTCAAGACAGAGCTAATATTTAAGAGTAAGTGTGTACCTATCCGTTCCAGAAATTGGAGGTGACTTTAAAGATGTGAGGCTATTTTTCTTTCTACATATCGGAACTATTATAGGATATTTCCTTTAAAATTAGTTTCGAAATTACTAATTTAGATAACACATAAGAATAAGTTCAAGGTTCGTATCTCACTTTTGAAACTGGCAACAAAATATCTATCTAAAAGAAAATATGTTACCATATATAAAAAAACATAAATGTAATGAACTCTCTTTTTAAAGAAACAAAAACTATCCTATGTCGTTATTAATAATGATGTTAATTTGTTTTGACTATTGCACAGTAATTTAACTTATAAAGTACGTCACAATTTTAGCAGCACTTAATTTGATAAAGAGTGATCTTAGTTTATTTTTGTAACAAATAAATACTGTATCCAAGAATAATTATTGTTTTTAATTATGTTAATCTTGAATAGCAACTAGTGCTAATAAGTAATAATACAGAAAGAATATGAAATTGAGGTTTATAGTAATAAAATCCTGCGCGTTATCTAATGTACAAATAAATAAATGTACCAGACATTGTTTTACGTACTTCCTTATTTAATTAATTAGCTATGATACATTTTATTCTTGTATGTTTGAAAAATGCTACCCCTTATCTAGGACAAAGTCTCTATGGCAAGGTCGACGTAGTTTTTCCCATACAATACGACTAAGATTATGGCGCCAAAACATGTTTTTTTTTATTATCATTGCTATGACGTCTGTCGGTCATTGCTGTAAGTTGCCATAACTGGAAATGATTGCCCATTGTAAGGGATCTATTATAACAAGTTATATATTTTTCAAGTAGGTAATGACAGCATATTACGCTAAACAAATAGATGTATTTTCTATGTAAATTATGTTGTAAATAGCCATTACTCACTTTCTTTGATTGTATGATCTGTGAATTATTGTAGACATATTGAATTTAAATTATTACATGCTTTATACACTAAATAAATAAAATAAGATAATTATTTATACACTTTTTGTATTCTTTGAAAGTTTATTAAATTAAATAAATAAGTATAAGTAATAAATAAATAAATAAATTTAACACAATGACTTTTTTATTTTATTTTTGTGAAATTTTATTTTATTTGATTGAAATTAAAAAATAAAGAAAAAAATGATTTTACTGTTATAAAGATAATCTTAAATCTAAACATTGTTTCATCTGTTACAAATTTTTGAGAACATTGTTTTGTTTGATCGGTGCTCCCCAAACTAGGTTTTACCTGTATCAACCAACACCTATTTCATGTTTTGACTAGCCCGTGTTCAGATTCGGTGAAATTCACAGTCACCATGATTATAAATTCAGACTTCATGCGATTATAGAATTTTAAAACATGATTGATAACAAACGATGGTTTCGCAATTGTGACGCAAGTGATCTCATCGTTATGTTATGGCTTTATGATGCAACTTTAAAAAATAAAACAGTTTATACTTAGGAAATATTTTCTTTTATGCCTACTTTTTCTTCAATGGTAATTGAAGAAAAAGCATTAAAACCTACGGAAGTCGCATAGCAACTGCTTAAGCCAGCTAACAAGTGACACTTCAAATACAAGGCCAGCCACAGGAAAGCAAACAAACTTAGTCGTCTATCGTCACATTCGAGACACGACACGAAACTGTCGCCGTATTTAGACAAAGCCAAATAAATGCTTGTTAAATTATCCCTTGCGGATTCCGCTAGGAATTATTGACATGTAGGCTCTTTGCATGTAGCTACGATACGAGTTATTGTTGACCATATAAGTGGTGGGAAAATAACCTTATTGAATTCATGTTTAGGTGTCTCCTACGGTGCCATGGTCTGTAATTTAAAACTTCAAGCAAAGACGAAAGGAACTGTCTTTCTTTTATATCATTAAGATGACGAATAAGCATACTGCCCGTCTGATGGTTCGCGGTCACCTTAGCCTACAGATGCCTGGTCGCGGGACTGTACGAATTACCGTGACCCCGGAACGTAAAGGGCTATTGAAGGATACCGTGGATTTTAGTCAGTAGGAGTCTGACAGTCCCTCCCGCTCTGCTCTGGGTGGGAGGACTCATTTGATGATTTTACCACGATAAAAAAAAAACCTACAGATGCCTGCAACACTGCGTTGCGTCGTTTGTGATGCTACTACGACTACAGTTTTTTTTTATGAATTACAACTTATTCAAGTACTTTTTAAGGGTGTGAAAAAAGTGGGCAGTACCGTTGTTCCGACAGTGAAAGAGACAATAGTTTTAGTGAAATGAGTTCGAACTTTGTGTCACAAGGAGTCGATCAATCAATGCCTATCAAGTCGTATCATAGCGACATACCGACAAATCATCGCCAAGTTTATAATTATAATCATTCCTTAGTAAAATCGGAAGTAAAACTTATGAGTCTTCCGTAAAGCCAGGTAACGGAAAGGTCGATTTATATATAAATTAGCGAAAGCACGTGTTCTAAACTGATGTTTACGATTCCAAAGATCACGTTGTATAAGCACGTTGTGAGCATTAAATCAAAAAGTAAAATGGGCATCTATTCAAAGCAGAATCTACTTTCAAATTAGATCAAAGTCTGTGATCTGTATAGGTTTTTAGAATTCGTACACAATGGTTAGGTAGCAACCTAGGTTTTGTGAAATAGTTTTTTTTTAATGTAAACACTATAATTATAACTATAGCACTTATCAATGTGAAAGTTTTTTAGATAATGAGTATCTAACCTAGATCGAAGAAGAAAAAAAAATCACAAAGGAAATAGAAACTGAAACGATTATATAAATAAGTACTTAGGTATACGTATTATTGTATGCAAATAGATAGTGCATTTACATAAGTGCATCAATATACATTAATAAAATTATAACGTAATAAAGCTAATTAATGGCTCTCAGTAAACTTACCTAATCGAATAGAAATGTTTAAGATACACGCGTTTAGCGGATTTCAAAACTTCTTAGCGTGTCGATAGCCCCCTTTCAAAATCTGTCATGGCGTGAAAAGTTTCTGCAAGTTCAATGCGAGGGTCGCAGTGGTAGACGCCCACGGCGACGGACGTCGCCAGACGATCTACGGCCACCGTAGGCGCGGGCATGCGGGCAGCGAGTAATGGGCGACTCGCAGCCCGACCATGGACCATGCCCGGGTCGACGGCGCGTTGTGTTCCACGCGCGCTTCAAGGAGTGTCAGCAAATTGACGGGGCCTGTAGAGGGCCAGAGCCTGCCGGGGTCGCGGGACTTACCCATCACCGTAACCCCGGTACGTAAAGGGCTCGTGAAGGACACCGTGGATTTTAGTCAGTACAAGTCTGACAGTCCCTCCCGCCCTGCCCTGGGTGGGAGGACTCATTTGATGATTTTACCACGCAAAAAAAAAAAAAATTTCAACGCGAGGGTGATACCCCTGGTTTTACAGGTGTCGATAGACTACGGTGGCCGCTTTTCATCAGGTGGGCTGTATGCTTGTTTAAGCCTTGTCAAAGGATCATGCCGACACAACCATAACTCTTTGCTGGGTGGTTTTGATTAGAGCTTCACCGGAGCAAACCCGATGTGAGCCGGTAAAAGTATTTGTTCAAGAAGGTAATCTACTAAACACGAGCGTTTCTGTATGAATTAGAAATCAACAAGTTTCATTTATAAGATCTTTGGATCTAATGAGAAAAAGCATCGTTTCTATTGTTACTTTTTTTTTACTGTTGGTCTCGTGGTCGCAAACGCGACTGCTGAGTGTTGTGGTCTTGGGTTCGATTCCCGGGTTGGGGAAAATTGTACTCAATTGGGTTTTCTAAAAAAATAAATCCCGGAGTTTGGAAGTTGACGGTATAATACCCCCGTGCCACAGAAAGCACGTTAAGCTGTTGGTCCTGCGCTTGATCTCTCTCCGGTCGTGTCGGTTTGCCGTCCCATCGGAACATGAGAGTAAAGGAACAGAGAATGCACTTGTGCCTGCGCACACACTTGTGCACTATAATATGTCCTCTCAGGTGGCTAATCTCCGCTGAGATTAGCCGCCGTTGCCGAAATCGGACAAGAGGACCATTTTATTTTATTTTTACAGATTTTGTGATTCATCGGAAATCCAGCCAGTGAAAACTTTCCACATTACGAAAAAGCAGGCTTGCCTTGTTTGTCTACGAGCTGCTGAGAGTTGAGCAAGAGGTCCAAGTTCAATTTCCATAACGTGCAGTGTTATTGTGTTTTTGTAATCAGTATTTGTGTTTGGTGGATGGCAATAGGCTCGCCCCCATTACATGCTGAGATAGGAGCCTTTTGGCCTCGCACAGGAATTATGATATTTTTTCTGTTTGTTATCTTTCTTTTTGTGTAATTTTATTTTTCCTTTGTATTTTTTCTTCTGTATAGTTTTGTTTGTTCTGTTCTGTGTGCGTCAATAAATCCCTTCTCTTTCTTCACATGGATCTTAAACAACTGGTGAAATGTGGATTTCATGTTATAAAATACGTTTGCCTATCTATCTATTAATCTATCTATTCGCTCAAGTTAACCCAGTTATTTTTATCCAGCAGATACATAGATAGGTATATTTGGCAATCATTGACCTCAATAGATTCCAGACTTCCAAATAGACTATCTAGATAAAGACTGTCGTCGCCAGAATTTTATATGGGTTGGGTTCGATCGCTGAAGCCGTATAATAGTACTCTTGAATACATGAGGCCACGTTTATTAACTTAGATTTGAATAAACTCAGTAGACAAAAGCTACTTTCTTCTAAAGTTTTGATAGAAATCATATAGAATAAAAACTTTTGTGAATTTTCCATTTCAATTTAAAAAAAGAAATGCCAATTGAAACACCTATGTGTTTACGACAACTTTGCCTAATTTATTTAAACTGGGAAAACTAGGTCGCGGTTCTTTCGAATAACCGTGACCGTAACCGTAAAGGGCAATTGAAGGACACCGTGGATTTTAGTCAGTACGAGTCTGATAGTCCCTCCCGCTCTGCCCTCATTTGATGATTTTACCAGGACAAAAAAAAACTGAGAAAACTAATGTTTAATGGTGGTGATGGTACAGTTCTGCAAAAGCTTTGAAAGAATTGTTCTCTCAAGGTGTTTGTGATTATATAGACGCCAGCACATCAATCTGCCCCACTTTGACATTTTTTTCCAATTAAACATGAATCTTCTTCATTTGTGTTAAAGTTCAAAATCTACTTAGCTTTTACAGATTTGGGTGGGTTGAAGTGCTAGCGTCTGTACCTACAAAACGCCCACGTTTTACGTTTGGTTCAAATTCAATGTGAAATGTAAGCCAATTATAAATTATCAATAACGTGTGAACTTGATAACATCCGTCTTTACCTAATTAAATCGTTTCAG
This sequence comes from Agrotis puta, assembly GCA_943136025.2. NCBI lineage: Eukaryota > Metazoa > Arthropoda > Insecta > Lepidoptera > Noctuidae > Agrotis > Agrotis puta. Next base: position 11,139,139 of record OW964178.2, read on the forward strand.
AGGCCATTGACGTAAATAGTATGTAGATAGTACTGCTTACACCTTTTGATACTGGGGTTATGTTGTGTCCATGGGCTATAATTAGAATGTTAATTAGGAATCCTAACTTTGCAACATTAGTTTAGATCATAGATTAGACAGTCGTTACGGGAAGGATTCTTTCACCTTTTTTCCTCGACTTAAATCAGTTGATCTTAAGCCTTTGTCAAACAGACAGGTGTGGCGAATGCGAAGCGTAGCGCTTTTATGTGTAATGTATGGAATTGTTTGAATCCAGTCACATAGAAAAGCGAAAGCGATCCGATGGCGTGACCGAACTATCGGACTGACGTCTCGTATCGGTTCGTTATCGCTTCGGACTCGCCTGTCTGTTTGACAAAGGCTTTAAGGTCACTCATTATCAACATCAGGCTACAACAGTATACTTATTTCATCGTTTACCAGCTAGTCGATGAATCGATCAATCAATGTTTATTATTATTGCAAAATATCGACAAGCCTAATCCTAAAAAAATATTTCTCAGTCAATTTTATTTCTCCAGTTATCAGCGTCTTAAAGCCGCTCAAATGCTACCTTTGTTGAGACTCCGTGCGTTAGCCTTCAGCTGTCCAGCTGTCCTAGGCTCCTAGCCATCAAATCAACCATTTTGCAACAGCATCAGTTGTTTTCGCGTAGCTTGTACCTACACAAATAATGACAACTAAAAAAACAACGCCATGGATTCATTGATTCGAAATCTATTATTGATCGAAATTCAAAAGCTACGCAGTGGGACGAGAAGTCTAGAATACTCTGTGAATTTAACGGTTTAACTCACATCAAAATATGATATTGGGCTGCGATAACTTTGCATAAAAGTAATTAGGTAAAACTCGATTCCCGAATCGCCAATCAAATTTTTTGAAGTGAAAACTTCTTTAGCGGCGTTGTGCACTTTTTTTGGAATGGGTAAAAAATGTTACAACTCGCGTTAGGACACGTGACCTGATCGAAAATTCGTAAGACGGCGCAGGGCGCTTGCGCGAATGTTCGTGTGTGTTTATTACTATTGAAGTTTTCACTTCTGCCGGCACTCCCAGAGTGCAACCCGTCGTTTTTTTTTAAGGGAGTTACCATGGAGTTTCTTGCCTGTTCTTCTCCATGGAAAGGACCAACCGACGTTTTATAAGTGCCCATTGAGGCCTATGTGAAATAAAATATTGTGATGTTTGAAAAATAATAGCTGTCCCAGGACCCACTCAAATAAGTTAATATTTAATAATTAATGGTAAAGTAAAACGTAAAAGTTTGGCGGTCGAACTAGAAATAGTATCGAAATAAAACTGTTTCAAGTTGCTAAGATTAGAAAGGGAATTACTAAAATTCCATATACTTGAAAATATTGTCGTTAATAGGCACTAGAAACGACAGGAAAATAACTGTGCTAATTTAAGACTAAAGAAGACCACGTCACCCAATTTAATTCAACTCCAAAACTTTTTATGGAAAATTACTGAATAAAATCTGTAGCGAATAACAAGTCAAGTTGAAATAGAGGTCGAATGTGCCGCATTGTAAATTCAATATCGATTGTGATGAATGTGGGATAGTCGTAGAACCGTAGGTGCATTCGATCGATCGCACATATAACCTTGCTGTACATAATTGAACGTTCTCGAAATCCATGAATTATTTCTGAAACGAATGAATGTTAGTATGACGTCGTTCACTGATAATATCGTCTGTAGAAGTTGTATTGTTTATGCGTATGGAATATTAAGGGTTTTGATTGCTGCCGGTATCTAAACCAGTGGTAAACTTTCTTAACGGTGGGCCAGAAAATTAAAAAAAAATCAAAGAAGGGCCAGAATTATAGAAAAAATGCATGTTGTCTTGAAAAGTGGTATAAAAAATATAGAATTAGCACAAATGATAAAAATAGGCTTGTTGACAATATCAATAAATCCAATAAGTCCGTCTATCTTCTTTTCATTCATCATCATCATCAACGCATATTTACAAAAATATACTGAACGCATCATTTGAGAGTGCGGGCGCGTGACGTCAGAAGCAAGTAAACGCTGTACTTGTTTGTGACGTTTTTGCAATTTTAAAAGCGTCGTATCTTTGTAAATTTTTGGTTTACGTTCGAATCGAAGAAATACGTGTTAAATATTTTTTGATAATCTAAGTGACTGACTAATTAGATTTTGTCTGACAAATACCCTATTGCAATTTAACTTTTATTTAAAGGCCATGCCATGGTAGGCGTGTGTCTAATAATCTTCGAAGTAGAATCTACTTTATACTTCTGCACCGTCAATTTTTTATTGTCGTGGGCTCCATACTATTCATGTCGAAGTACTGTCAGCGGGTCTGATTAAATGCTTTCGCGGGCCGTAATTTGCCTCACTGATCTAAACGGACTAGAATTTTAGCTCTTTATCTCATCTTGAAAACTCAAAGGATGGTATTTATCAGCAATTACCAATCTGCCAATGTATCCTACTATCCTTTTAATACGTTGTGACCAGCTGTTTCTAAAGGCTTCTTTCAATTTCCTTTCGCTTGTGATTCATTAAAAATCCTATTTAGGTCTTCAGTCCATTTGCTTGTTTCTCATCGGAACGGTAACCTCCAATAGTCATGGTCAGCGTATAAGTTTAATGCTAATAGATATTAATACAGTTAATAGATATAACTACTTAGTCAAATGTTTTCTTTTTAGACTCCAAAGATTGATATTTTCAGCTGATATCGTTATCAGGTCGGATTTTTGAAATCTATATATATAAAAATGTTATGTTGGTTTGTGTACGCTTCAAAAACTCAAAAAATTCTGCACCGATTGAGCTGAAATTTTAGCATGATATATAATTCGCATCAAGGATTGTTTTTGTCTATTTTTTGCATCAGTCACATATCCGCGACCGCGAAAAAACTGTTTTTTTGTGCCACAGCGAAGCGTGGCAGGGTCTGTAACGCTTCGCTGTGGCACAAAAAACAGTAATACATATTTTTCAAGTAATAAAGAAATTATAATGATGAAATATGGCATAAAAGGGAGGAGACTTATACTCAGCAGTGGGTGCTCCCAGGGCTGCCGAAAATGATGATGAACTATTATAGAAATCATCAGTAGGTCAATTTGTAACTCTTCAATAGTTAAGGGAATTTTTCCGAGACTATTAAAAGATTATAACATTAGAAAAGACAGAGGTTATCGATATAAAAAAAAAGTTGCAAGTTATTTCAATTTAGGCTGATAAAATATTGCACTACTTGATTAAATTAACAAACAATGGAATCTTACAACTGATTGGAACTACTTCTTTACGTAAAAGTGTAACATTGTGTATTTATTGCCGAGATATTTACGTATTCTGCAATACCTATTTATATCAAAATTATTGTGTTGTTTGTTTTTAAAACTGATGATGTCAATCCCGACCTCTTTTTAATCGAGGATTCATATGTCCATAGTAAACAGTATTTCGGTTTTTCCTCTAATTGTTTCTGGAAGAATGAAAAACAGTAAGTGCTAACACTTCTTTGATGATCTCATTTAATTATTTTTTTCGTGTTAAAATCTTCAAATGTGTCCTCCCGCCCAGGGCGGGACGGGACGGACAGTCAGACTCGTACTGACTAAACTCCTCGGTGATCCTTCAATAGCCCTTTATGTTTACCAGATGAGACAGTCCCAACTTCAGTAGGCTTTGGCCCTCTAAGTGGGGCCCCGTCAGATAGTTGACAGCTCTGATGCGCGCGTGGAACACGATCAGAAGGCGAGTTACCCATTACTCGTCGTCCGTATGCCTAATACGGCGACCGGAAATCGCTTCGCGACGTCTGTGGGCGTCTCTTGCGGCGACAGGGTCGTGAGGTGTGAGGGAAGTTATCCTCTCCCTTAAGCGTCCTCCTTCACCAGCATAACTGCTTGCAGAAGCAGGCGACCGCTTCCCATTCCGTCTCGCCCCGCAGCATGGCCTCGACCAAGTCTCATTTCATCTTGGATTACAAAAAAAAATTTAGTGAAAAAAGGAAGTAGTGACTGAAAGAATGTCGCTTATATTTAGCTATTTGGAAAGAAAGACTTTCTGTTTATCTAGACTTTGGAACTACCCACGTAAAAAATCCTCGGCTCAGCTTCCAGACCAAATAGACACAGTTGTTTTCGGCAAAGTATGTAGAAATGTAAATATTTAGATAAAGCTCAGTCGTAATCATGTGGCATACTCGTATTAACATCAACTATACAGTTAAGCTCTCTTTAGAAAAGCCAGAGCTGTTTTTGTATCAGTAGGTAACAGATTAACACATTTTATTTAATACCATCTATACATATGTTGGCGGTTTCGATTTATGAGGACGATTTATGGATAAAACAACTGAATTACGTTAAGGCCTTTTCGAACAAACAATGAAAAAAAAAAGCAGTAAAACAATGCCATGTCCGTGCCCATCCCAGAATTGTCTGGCTACTCGAAAAAAACTTTTATTATTAAATTCCTTTTCCTTTTTTTGATTTCATGAGGCCAGCCGGAAAATATCTTATTACGAGAAACTAAACTTATTACGATTGATATTAATTTGATCAACGCGCAAAATATTCATAAAAAGTTAGGTACCTATATGATTGTTATTCCGGTTATCTATCACCCACCGTCCACGTGCAATAGCTATTTGATTTAAAAGAATCTTCTGAAAATTTCCTATGCTTTATTTTTTTTTCCTCATATTGCATAATAAAGTAATTATCAAGCCGTTATCGTTCCAACTGCTCTGCTGGTACTTTCCGTGTAGAGTATAAAAGAGGGATACTCGTAGGTCCAAAATTTACCACAAAGCGGGTGTGGATGTCACATACTTACTATTCAATTTTCAAGTTTAGGCCATGACGGTTTCCTCCTAGATTTTCAGTTGGTCGTAAAACCGCGATAGTAAAAATAAAATCCTCATCTAAATCACACGTCATAATGTGTACTTTTTCTTTGACATGCGCATTCTTCTCTCGAGGTCGCAGCATTGTTGATATACATACAATGTATTACTTTATATTAATAAATGTATGAAAGTGGTGGGTGTTGGCACACACCTCCATTTGACTAAATTCAGAACTTGGCATCAAAAGCTTGTGTTTTCTACATTTTGTTTTGTATGACGAGGAGTGGATGGAGTGCACATGGATATTCGCATGTCTGTCCAAAATTTTCTTTTTAGGGTTCTGTAGCAAAGTGGCCAAAAAATGGAATTCTTATAGATTCGTCACGTCTGTCTGTCCGTCCGTACCTATGTCACAGCCACTTTTCATCGAAAGTATAAAAGCTATCATGTTGAAACTTGGTAAGTAGATGTATTATGTAAACCGCATTCAGATTCTCACACACAAAAAAATTGGGGGTTCCCCATATTTAGAATTGAAATTAAAAAAAAAACACCAAACCCATACGTGTGGGGTATCTGTGGATAGGTCTTTAAAATGATATTGAGGTTACTAAGATCATTTTTTTCTAAACTGAACAGTTTGCGCGAGAGGCACTTCCAAAGTGGTAAAAGTGGTAATAAAATAATATTAAACTAAAAAAAATATATATGATGTACCACCAAAATAACAGCGAAAATTGGTTTGAACAAGTAATTATTTTTTTTAATACGCCATAAATCGTAAACCGCAATTTACCTTCCAAAGTTACAACCAACTATATACAAGAACTTTTATATTATGTTACTTGCTGCTACGTAACCCTTTATGGACGAGTCCGACTCGCACTTGGCCTGTTTTTTTATTTGTGAGGTGAGAAGGGGACGACAATATTATTAGATGTATTTTGTTTCACAAATTGAATAAGCATTATTGGGTCATTCCGTGGGTTCGTGCAAAAACCAATTCCACTCGAATTTACCCATGAATTTATTAGAAAAAGTGAACAGATTTTTGCTTAGAGGATAAAAATATAATAACTTTAAAAGTAGTATCACTAATATTACATATTTTTTAATTAAATATTTAAAAAAAAATGTAAAACTGTCTGTAAAATCATTCCTCTCCGTTTCCAACTTGGGACTTCAGTAGATCTTTCGATGTTTATTTTTCTACATTCGTAATTATGACTTTAACTAATAAGCAACATTAAACCTAAATGTCTGAACTACAATTTATGGATTCTAATTTTAAATTTATTACAATATTTATATGTAAAATGCTCCTTTTTCGAATTGTCACAAAAAAAACTTCATTACTATCTGTACACAGAAACTTCTTAATTTAAGAGAGTACGAGACGGTCTTCGATACGATTCCTGTCAAAACGGGTTTATACTCGTCCGTCGTCCCTGGTAACAGCGACGAGTTGACGTGCGCGTATTGTGGATAAAATTATTAACGATCTTCGAATTGTAACCAGCGTTTCGTCCATAAATCAACTCATCACCTTCCTTCGATTTCTCAAGGTACCGTAATAAGTAAATTATAATAAATATTTAATATGTATATCTTTTAAAGCCATATTGGTGCTATTTTAAAATCAAATTTCAAATGTATTCTACAACGAAGTTATTTATGTAAATTGTGATTTTTTTCATTGGAAATGAAGAATTTTTATTTTTATTTAAAAATAATTGTGTTCAAGTATGTATAGAGTATTATCTACATAAGACATGTTTTTTCGTATAATTTACTATTTCTTTTTTTAATTTCAGCATAAATATGGGTAAAACTCGTAAAAAGTCAAGAGAAGAAAAATTAGCTAAGGATCGGCTACATAAACGAGAAAAATATGCTCAAATAAAGAACAATCCTGAATTGTATTCCTTACAGAAAGAAAAAGAAAGAAACAGGTCTTTTTTTATTGTGGGAATATCATCAAATGAGTCTTCCCATCCAGGGCAGGGCGGGAAGGACTGTCACACTTGAGGTCTCCGCCTATCGCCGTTGTGAGGACACGGCGGTGCTCTGCCCAAGCGGGGCAGTCCTGCACCGTATGCTCCACCGTGTCGTCCGGACGATCCTCGCAGTGGTGACACCCAGGTGTTTCTTCCCTCCTTATCAGACACAGGTACCTCCAGAAACTTCCGTGTCTAGTGAGGACCTGCGTCATGCAGTAGGTAAGGACGCCATGACGCCTATCCACCCACTCCTCAAAGAGGAGTCTTATCGCCGCGATTGCGACGTGCCCGAACCTCGGTTGCGACAGTCGCTCCCTCCATACTGCCCTAACATATTACGGCGTAACATATTACGCCGACGCCGTCAGGGAGGTCGCCACGCAGCACCCAGTCGTAGCCGAAGTTCCACAGGAGCGGCCCCAAGACCGATCCCTGCGAAACACCGCACGACATCTCACCCGGTTCCATTCTCCCCGGCGACCGGTGTAGATGACGGCCCTGTCAGGTAGTCCTCGACTATGCGACGGAGGTAGGTCGGCACCCGGTGATACCAGAGTGCCTTCCTGATGAAACTCCAGGGCAGGGTGTTAAAGGCATTGGTGATGTGCAAAGACACCACCAAGACGACCCTGCCCCGGGATACTACATTCCCCGTCGTGAGGGCTCTCACGCCCATGATGGCGTCCACCGTCGAGTGCCCCATGCGGAAGCCAAACTGGCTCTCCGCAAGATCCGGGCCCACCCGATTCAGGTGCCCGACGAGGCGGTTTGAAATTACTCTATTAAAGAGCTTGCCCACCTCGTCGAGCAGCACGATGGGCCGGAATGCGGACGGAGAGTCCGCAGGGTGCCCGGGCTTCTGGATTAGGACCAGTTTCCCAGTCTTCCAACGAAGCGGGATCTGGCCCCTCTCCAGGCATGCGCTAAAGAGCCCCCCCAGTCGAGGCCCGAGAGTCCCCGAGGCCAGGACCCAGGCTTTTCCTGGCAGGCCGTTGGGTCCTGGGGCGGTATTTTTGGCCTTAAGCCGTTGGACCGCCACTCTCAGGTCTACCTCGGTCACCTCCTACCTCCGACGGCATCGTCGGAGACGGAGCCATGGGCAGGAGAGGATGCTCTCCCCGCGATGGGAACAGGGCACTCACCACGTCCTCCACGAGCTGAGGCTGGAGACTCTGCGTCAACGGGGGAGCTCAGGGGCTGAGCTTTGACTCAAAAACCAAAAGATTAGTTACCTGTTACAGTTTTGTAATGCCTATTGTAGAGCAGGTTATTCCGTTTATTTGATAGCTTTTAGAAGTCCATTTTTTACATTATTTCTGTGATTTTGTGACTGAGACCAAAGATTCTAGCTTTTCTTATTACTATTAGTAAATAGGTAATAGAATTATTTTCAATATTGATCGTTATATAAGCCAATGTTGTAATTTTTTTTTTCATCTCACCCTAGTTCATTACAATCCATACAGTTTTCATCACCATCTTGTTGTTGATTTTCAGCTAGCCATATTTCAATCACTAAATAATATAAAAAAAGTGCCTTCCACTTTTTATGAATGTGACGACGATTTTAACTCGAATAGAAAAAAAATATATGTCAAATTTAAATATTTTTTTTGATTCCGCGGATCGTCGCAATTTGCACGAAACGACGGAATCACCCTATTGGACGATTTGATTTGCAGTGAGTTTTTTGTATGTTATTGTTTAGCAATCAATTCGTCAGCCCTAATTGGAAACTGATCATCATCTGTCTGAATACAATAGGCACGCGCTTTAAACATTTCAGAGGAAAACATAAATTGCATGGTTATTCTTGTTATTTGTTTTGAGCTGTCGATATTCCATCAATTGATCAGGTATAAAAGAGAAAACATGCTCACAAACAATTTAATCCTAATCATGTGGGAGATAGTCCGTCCCGTCCCGCTCTGCCCGGGGTGGGACACTCATTTGATGATTTTACCACGCTTAAAAAAAATATCACGCGGCGTCGCGGGACTGTCTAATCTGCCAGTCTGAAAGTAAAGGACTATTCAAGGACACCGTGGATTTTAGTCAGTACGAGTCTGACAGTCCCTCCCGTCCCACCCTGGACTCATTTGATGATTTTAACATAATAAGAAAACACAGTTCTCTTGCAAAAAATTATGCTTTATACATTGTCAAAAAATGCGTGGTGGAATTGAAAAATGCGCCTACATTTAGTTATTTCAGATTGGTCATTATGTAGCAAACTCACAATTATTCAATCTAGCGTAGTTTATGTGAAAATGCAAGACGTGAGTCGAAATTAATACTTTAACTGTATTAAGAAGCTTCGTTTTTGCAGCTTCTGAAAGATCCGTAATGTGATGTCTGGGTTTTATTAAGAAAAATGGCGATACAGTAAATTAGCCAGTAATCTCGGTTCGTAGGGGAACAGTGTATAAAACGGGGACGCGAGGTATAATGGGGACATACACTCTTTAGGCATACTTAACACAATACTAACGTAGCGCAAGCGCCAACAGGACGCCATTTGTTAATGGCCGCTTGCAAATGACGTCCTGATGGCGCTTGTGCTACGTTTACCTTAAATGTATGATTTCCCATCATACCTCGCATCCCCGTCTTATACAGTGTTCCCCTACCTCTTAACATTTCATTCTGCAACGTGTAAGGTATTGGCTACTGGCAATTTTCCTCTTACCTAATAAACACTTATATGGTGTTGTTATTTACAAGATTCTGACTTAATACCTAGGCAGTTAGGTATATAACTACCTACACGAATGTAATACTCGTCATCAGAACTTTTCCCTGATGCATGTCATGAGTCTTCACAAGCTGATATCACGCAAGGATCACGCAGCCACCACGCTGTAACACCATGATTCTTTGTCACCAGCATTGAAAGGTTTTCATTAGACAGTCACCGGTGTAAACCCGATGTGAGCCGGTAAAAGGAATTGTTCAGGAAGGTAATGTATCAAACACGAGCGTCTCTCTATGACTTTTAAATTAACATATTTTTATTAACAGTTTTATATATTAGCTCCTTGGATCTAATGGGAAAAGTTGTCGTCATTCTATATTTTACTACTCCTACGTTCATCAAGTAAATTGTGCGATCATTTTGAAATCGAAAACTTTAAAAAAAAATACAGTTTTTTTTATTCCTAACACGGTATTTATATGTAAAAAAAAACACACAACGAAGAATTTTTCTTGATAAACTTTAATTAAAAAAAATATCAGGTTCTATTGTTCACAAAATGTTGATGATTAGTTGTTCAAATCAAATCATTTATGTTTTCAGAAGGACCCTCAATTTTGCTTATCCAGATACAAGAGCTACTGGAAATTCTTAAATCAAGATTTAGTGTTGTCTTTATGACATAAATTATAATACAAAGTAGCTTTCTGTATGCCTATAATTTTCGAACTATTGCACCAAATTAAATAATTCGTTCTGTTGTATGTAAGGAAGTTTTCGTTAAAACCACGTGGAACCTGTGGGGAGCCGGGGCGAGCAGCTAGTAAACAATAGTCCACAAAAACATAACAGCTGTAGGGAAATACGTACGAGTACTAGTAACAATAACAACTAAGTTTGGTGGAACAACGTAGTAGGTACCCACTAAGTTTGGTGCTGTTTGATATATCCTTATAGGAAACTGGGATGCCTAAACTAAAACATAATAGCATATTTATGTTGTTTATTGGGAAAGTTGTTATTTTGTAATCCAAACTAATATTATAAATGCGAAAGTAACTCTGTCTGTCTGTCTTTTCTTCACGCCTAAACTACTGAACCGATTTGTGTGAAATTTGGTACAGACATAGTTTGGAACTTGAGAAAGGACATAGGATAGTTTTCACTATTCCACGCGAACGAAGTCGCGAGCAAAATCTAGTTAGTTATAATTGAATTTTTATGTCTTTTTAGAACCATTATATTATAAGTGTATATAGTCCACTTACTTTCATTAACGAACCTTAGCTAGGTCCTTAACAGTCATAACAAATAAGCAAATTACAGGGAAGTAGTTAACAATCTAAAATAACCCACATAATTATTGTTTCCGAGAACTATAACACTTCTGTGAAGGTATCTAATATTGGAATAAGTAAAATAATTTAAAGTCAATGTGATTTCTTGAACCGTAGACTTTATTCTTGGATTAGAAACTTTGTGTGTTCATATTAACATAATACCCCATTGCATTTGTGGTTGAAAGAGCGACTGGTAAGTTTGAGGTCTCATAGGTTTGTTCTAGTCTAAAGTTAGAAAGCTACTGGTTTTGCACTTGAACACTCTCTGGTAGTATCGTATTGTCATCTCGTCGGACTATGAAGCCTTTGTCAAACAGACAGGCGTGGCGAATGCAAAGCGAGGTGTTTTTATTTGTAATGTATGGAATTGTTTGAATCCAGACACATAGAAAAGCGAAAGCGATCCGATAGCGTAACCGAACCGATGCGAAGACGTAGCGAAGGCGTATTTGCTCTATTTGACGTCGTTCATAAAAAGCCAGTTAATACAACTGCCACGCCTCGGTTTGCTGCATCCAGTTTGACATCTCTTATAGGTTCGTTATCGCTTAGGACTCGGTCCGGTTCGCTATCGCCTGTCTGTTTGACAAAGGCTTGAGGGTTAGGGAAGAAAACTATTTCCTGAGATTGCAGCCACGACCGTAATTTTGTAAGAGTTAATAATCCTAAGTTCAAACCTCCTTCATCAATACATTGTTGTATTCATTAGCCGAATTGAAGCACAGCTACATTCTAGTCCTCTATATATTTTTAAAAACTCCTGGTGTGGGACTAGGAGTTACTCCGTTAACGTGAAAGCGTTTACAAAAATTCTAAAACCTCACATAAACAAACACCCGGAACGACTACTTTTTGGTCATCCAAATATTTGTACCGTGCGGGGTCGAACCCGTGATACGTTGTACATGCAATTATTTACCGTTTTCCTAGCTCCTCATATATGGAAAGTCACCATGTCTAACATCAAAGTCAAATTGAATAAGAATAATTTATTTGCTTAAAATATAGGTACTACCAGTTGTTACAATTGGTGGTTTAGGCACAAACCGCATTTTGCCTGTTTAGGGCATGCAAATTTCATTACATTGTTAGGGTACATATTGTTTTAAAATTAGAGTTTATCATACAATAAGGTTGAACGACAAACTGTCCTCTATTATCTCTGCAGGTACCTAGGTCAATTAAATAAGAACTCTTTTTCTTGAACGCTGAAAAACCCACTCAAAATACGCAGTGAGAATAATGAAGAAAGGAATATTCCTATTCTGATACAAATCACTTTAACTACGATAAGCAGTTAAATAAGATAGGCAGTGGCTCCATGTGAGATATTGGCTTTCAGTTGCATCTGAATAGACTGGAAGCTGAACCGAACATTGCTGATAAAATACTAGACATTTATGTTGATGAAGCAGAAAAGAATATGAAGTACTTCTTGATTACTGAAAGATCCACTATTTTATAACCGCGGCGTCGCCTACTTGAAGTTCGGTAATTATCCCATGAATGTCATACCTGGAGAACAAGTGATCCTGAGTCCGATATGTTGAACCAGGTTACATATAAACTGTGTATAAAATTTTATCTAAATCAGGTGAGTTAGTGGTCAAATGCAAGACTACAGCTAAATAAAATAAAATAAATTAAATGTCGTGTTTTGTGTAGAAGAGTAACTTCCTCATAAACTTTAACATTTATAAACAGTAGTGAGATTATTAAGTTATTATGAGATCGATATTATCATCGAGTCTCGTGCCGACTTAATAGGATACCGCTTGATAAATCAATTATAAATTGGTTGTAATCACCGCGGCAGTGACTGTTCATAATTTATTATATCATTAGTAAAATTAAATTCCTCGTTATGGGGGAGTGTGTCATAGGTTATTTATTTAAACTTCATCAACAATAGTGGTATAATGACATAAGGCACTACCTACCAGTTAATCTTTATTTTTCCGGTTATAACCTTCCTTTGAAGGCTAGATGTGTGGATGTCACATTTCTTTGGTCTTTTTTTAGCTCTAGGACAAATCAATCGGGTTTCTCAAGAAGTCAAAATGTTTAATGCTCTGAGCGACGTAATCTCACACGTACTTCTATCTTCTATCTTCTATCTATATATATAAAAGGAGAACTGACTGACTGACATATCAACGTACAGCCGAAACTACTGGGGCTAGAAATGTGAAATTTTGCACACAGCTTCCTATTATAATGTAGGGGAGCACTAAGAAGTGGTTTTTGGAAATTTAACCTTTAAGGGGGTGAAAAGGGGGAATTGGGAAAGTACGTAACCCACGCGGACGAAGTCGCGGGAAAAGTGCTAGTAATGTATAGAAGTCGTCGATGGAAATATGTAACCCTCTGAGTCAAATTGAAAGATATGCTGTGTCGAAGTATTCGCGAGCTTTGTTACAGGAATGATTTCGGAACCTGATACCAGTAGACAGTAGATAGTCAGAATTCCAAGTCTCAGTGGTCAAATGTCACATAGTCACATGTCTGGACGAACCGTCTTCAAATACTTGGCAGCCATAACAATTTGGTAAATAAAGATATGTTCAAAGACTGGGTATACAATATCAAAATGTTAACATAGTCTAAAATGTAAAACAAAAGGCCATATTAGTCATTTAGTCAAGCAGGTATTGTAACTGCAAGCAATTTCTATTGGAATAATTAAGTACTTACACACTCACTATCATATCTGGTTTTAACTGGTTTGTAACAAGAACTTATTGTATGGAAGTAGGTATTAGCATAGGTATCTGCACATTCCACGTGTTATGTTAGAAAACGTGACTTTCTGCAATGATCCTATACGACATGGAGACGATTATGTCAAATTAACAACTAGTGATACTTCAACTTTACTGATAATTAACATAACCTCGGGTCAGATGCATCAGAACAGGATGTGTATACTCACGTTGGAAACAATATTTCTCAAATGTGTACGAGGAACAATATATTTTTTGACAGGCCTGTTGGTCTAGTGGTTAGTGACCCTGACTGCTATGCCGGAGGGTTCGATTCCCACCCAGGACAAATGTTTGTGTGATAAGCACGATCATTTGTTCTGTGTCTGGGTGTCATTTATCTATAATATGTATGTATTTAGAAATATATAAGTATGTTTATCAGTTGTCTAGTACCCATAACACAAGCTCTGCTTAACTTGGGACTAGGTGGCGTTGTGTAATAGTTGTGGAATGTTTATTTATTTTCTTCCGTTGACAAAACGTATTTCTAAAGCGCCATGCTACGCGTTCTGTTTTTCTGTGTGTTTTCTTCTTCTAAAGTCTATTAGTTTGTGGTCACGTTTCTTTGGTGTTTCCCATCGTTTTATAGCATCCATAATTCCTAATCAACACTTTCTTCAGTACTATTTTGCACATTGCTTGCTCGTTCTATGGCGTTCCATCACTTATGTAATAATAATATGCAACTGCATAATACTTACGCATAGCATTTGCATTTGCATGACTGCTAACATAGCTAGTTCCATGGAAAAGTCAAATTAAAGATTTAGTCATTACGACACTTCTAACTTCTTCTCTCTCTCTCAACGGATTACCGATCATTTCTGTCTTTGTTTCTATTAATTTGAGCCTGCGATTAAATATGCTGATTGTGAACAGCTTTCAATTCGTCTCAGGAGAACCATCGGGAGTCATATGTTTACTAAACATGGGCTTCTAAGAATCGAGTGGGTGTCAGTTTGTAACCCAAACTGTCGGCATAGCGACGGCTATTGTTGCCAGTAACGTGATCCAGTTGATTGAAGTTAGTCCGTTAAAGTGAAACAATAGCATCTCTACTGTATCGATAACTTCCTGCATTTACGGAGCCTCTTTCATTTAACTTTTCTTCATCATCATCAATCAGCCGAAAGAGAAAGAGATAATATCCTGGATGTAGCCTCCAGCATAGCAGTTCTGTACTTAATGTATCTGGTGCTTCAGGAATTTTGTGATACATTTAGGTACGTTTTTAAAGAGGCTTCAAGATTGAGTTGACGATACCATCATCTGCCTAGCCCTTCCCAACTATGTTATCGAACCGGTTTCACCAAACATCAGTATTTTACATGGAGCGATTGCTTATAGAAAAAATATAAGTAAAATTAGGATGTAGGAACGATATTTTTGAATTCACTTCAAAATTGGATGCTATTTACACTTCACGAAACTTAATTTGAGAACTTTATTAAATCATCTTTCAACGTTCGTAAGTATGTAAATAAGTTGATAATTATGAAAACATGTCTATTACCTCTACTGCTATGTCTTGTTTATTTATACTCCATTTTAAATTAATCTTTATTAGCATGCAGGCAAGCATGAATAAATATCGATACGAATTATATCTACTTCTTTATTGAGTTAATAGAAATAAAAAAATAAAAAATTGTGCACCAAAGCATCTCAAGAAATTCTTTTAATTTAAATGATCGGTGCGACGATTACGGAAGACAAAATGGCGGCCAAGTCTACAATTAAGGAAATTAAGAATTTTGTGAAATATGCAAACGATTAAGAGACAAAGTTTACACAGTCGATAAGCCTTTTACGATTATGTCTGGCAGCTTATTTTACAACATTTTAAATTACTTTGCGTGTTTTCTTTGCTGTCGCCTCCAAGTCTAAGTACATTTGTCAAGTCCAAAGGTAACCTAAATGTCTAAGCACGTGGCAGTGAAATGCATGATTTTATCTTCTTTGTTTATTTTGGTTAATATCTAAAGCTAAGTCTGGATTTCAGTGATAGGCTCTGTAGACTCAAATTATTATCTTATCTCTGTTTCCGCATGAATTGCTTCATCTAATTTGTAAAGGATTCCACGAAAGATAATTAATTTATGGCACTACTTCAACTACGTTACGGTAAAATAGTTTAGTAATTAAATAATCTTTCTTGGAAATGCTTGGTAATTGAAAGCTTTAACTTATCTTTTATTTACATTCTGTAGATTTGTTTGCACAAGTATTGAAATACATGAGTAATCTAACTAAGTAGAAACACCATATCGAATATTTAGAATTCATGATTGCATTTTACCTTGAACTCGAGCAGGTGACGTTAGTGTATGCTTTTTATCGATTTCGTTTTTACTTGCTACCTATCGTAGCCTATTCAGGTGACCGTTTTGATTATGTAAGCTCTGACACTGCAATTCTATAGCGTTGCTAAATGGATATGATTTATAGCCATCGAGACAAATGCATAGTAGAGATTTGTGATGTTGATAATAATGGCAGACAATTTAGAAAAGAGCCCAACTTACTGTCTCAGAAATTCTGTGATTGGTTCAACGAAAACATTGTTTCTCAGGCCTATAATTATCAAGTAATTAACCACAATAGTAATGACCGTCGTCTTTTTTCAATTCAATGATAAGAATAGTATTTTCTAGAAAATAATAAAAGAATAGCATCGTTTTCCTATGCGCTTATGGAGATAGCCACCAAGGTATCGTGCACCGGGCGACACGTGTCTCCTACTTTGCTACAGATTTAGCTCAGTGCATCAGTTGCTTGGTATTCCTTAGCTTTCATCGAGTTAAAATTAAGTTTGCTCTGATATTTTAGCCTCGTTTTATAAACGTGATTCGGGCATGGTCATTATTATTTAACGATTCACATCGCGTGTTGTTTACATTAAAATTACTAATTAGTTGATTCATTTTCTGCGCTAGACGTTCTGCAATATTCCAATGACGTTTTTCTAGCAATTACTATGGCCTTGTGATGACACTCCACATAATTTATTTCTTTTTGTGGAATTTCTTTTATTCAAGACTTGTAAAAGTTTAAATGAAGTTGTTACCTGTTGGTAAACGACCCAAAGTTAGCGGGTGTGGATCCCCCGCCCTCGGCTGTACTAGGATCTGAAAAGGGGACAGTGACGTCGACCTCGACGTATTCCGACGTATCGATAGCTTCGGCGCATGCGTAACTGTTTGCCGATGTGTGTGTAAACTGTCTGGTGGAGCACGCGGTTGCAGCGTGCTCCTATTTCTGTCTCGCTCGAAAGACATATCTGCATCCTCTTCTGTTGCGCGCGGCGTGTCCGGGGAGCACCGGTAAGTTTAAAATACCACTGTAGCGAGGGTTAGCGCTCAGTGGTGATCAAGCTGCGCTTCTGTACAGTTGAAAGTCTTGCACCGTGTGACGTTCACTGAAACTGTTGTGACTATTTTTTGTATTGTAGATTTTTTGTGGAGGCTGTTACCTATATTGAAGCCCTGACACCCCGTCAGCTACAGCTGTTGCGAAATTTTTATTGAGACTAGGTAAGTTGCATACAATTTGAAATGCATGAAATATACCGAATATAGCGGAAAAGTAAAGGATATTATACCAAATAAGGATATCAGGAGTTGAGATAATCCACCAGCGAACATTCCGGTTTAACTAACGGTTAATGGGTAGCAAATGGCCGACTTGTTCATCGGCGGGCGCTTTCTCTCTCGACGGGTCCGCTGGCCGCTGCTTAGCTACATCGAGCTAAACTAAATCACTTTCCATTGCACGTTTATTACTTTTTGTGGAGCCTATTACTGACATGGCGCCTTTTATTTAAATGGGGCCTACTTATACTGAATTATGTGTATGTATCTTGGTTTTTTTAAGTTGGATGTTGCCGAATTTATTACTAAACATCCAAAAAACTTAATCTTCTGCCCCTAAGATGACCCACTGACCAATACTTTAATTATTTTTCTGTTCTTCAAGTTTTAATTACACTCCTCATCCACTCACTAAAGAATGTCTGATTAAAATTGTTACGCTTCGGTGAGTGCGTTCACTGTGATCCTTTGAATTGTGTCCTAAGTTTGTATTCAGTAGTTTTTTTCTCGACTTCTACCTGCTCCTTTGGGAAGCGAGGGTACAATGACGGGCGACAAACAGGTTATCTTCCAGAAGTAAGAACATACAACAGCTTTACATAGCAGCAATAACATTTAACTCGAGTGATTAAAATTCTTGCGATCGGAAAGTTAAATTCAATAAACTTAATTCCTAAAATAACCATATTTGCAATTTAATTAATTCGGGAAGTCCCTGCACTGTTCTTGAATACGGTAGTCTAGGTGATTCACCTTCCTTTCATCCTTACTGTGGATGGAAAATTTCCACAAATTGAAGTAACTTGGTGTCCTTCTGACGTTCTCACGAGTTCAGCTGATCAAATAAAATTTAACGTCACGAGACTTCTACCTTACGGTAATTTATATGAGGAAGCCAAACTATACAATGGTACAAAAATAACTACCATAAATAATGTGAACGGCGATTTAGATAAAACAAATTGCGGAATCTGGGTCAAAAAGTTTGCGCAAAGAATAATGTAGAAGCTATCGCGAGTATAATGTCACCCGTCTGGAAAATTCGAATGAAATTAAAAATGAACAAGTAGAAAACACGTGTAAATCGTAAAATTCTACTGAAGAATGTTTATTAGTTTTATAAAACACGTGAATGTTCATCAAATCTGTTACCCAACGTAGTCGGTTGTTATGAAACAATCATAAACTTGGATAGCGGTGTTACGATTGGGAATGAGGAAACTAATGCACTCAATCATACAAATATTAATATTGAATCTTAGTTTCATGTCCAAAAACAAACCAATACCAATGTATATTGATGCTGATTTCTATAGATATCTTGTAAATGTTAATATCTTCTTACGGTGTGAAGATGGGGCAATTAGACGTATCTTAGACAGTCGCAATTCAGCAGGCTTAAATAGCTGTAATGATTTTTTTAATAACTTATCAGTAATCTTCAAATGGTTCTCAACCTTCAAATACTATTGTTTGATGATGAACACTTCTTTTTGTAGTAAAATTGGAAAGGACGAACAAAGACGATTTTGAGGATAACACATTTTTATTTCGAGTGCCATGTCTATTAAGTGTACTTTAGAAAAGATTGGCCATGACTCAATGATTGTTTCTTTTGTGTCCTTTTTTCAATAGAGGACAAGCAATTGATCTACTATTGAATAACAATCGGACCATTGATCTGTTATTATTACATCTATAATTACTTGGATTGGGTCAAGGATGTTGAAAGGAATGTCGTGATTTCTAAGATAGCTGCATAAATTAAGAAAGAAAGTTAGAAATTTAGGTTAAATGAGGAATACATTAATGATTTTGAATCTTCATTGGCAGATTTGAGAAATTTTGAAAGAAGACAATATGCTCGCCGGCCAATCAATGGAAATGCAGTCTGAGGAGACTCCTTTGGCCCTGCAGCGCCTGTGGAACCTGACTCGTGCGCGTCTTGCTGGTACCTCCACCGCTCTTGATGTGGAACCAGCTTTTGGAGAGTCTTTGCCACCTGCTCAGGTAAATACCATGTCGGATTTCAGAATGTTTTATTTTTTTGGGAGTTGTGAAAGACAATGTTCGAAGCAAAATGTACAATGCAATGCTTATTGCAAAAATGAAATCTTGAAATCGGTTTTAAATATTAATTTTAAATGGCTGTTTGACATTGGTTTCAGTAAATTGGTTATCAAAGTAAACAATGACAATGAAACCAATTTTATGGCAGGAGTTGTTAAAATAGTCTACGTCAGCAGAGCAGTAAAAAAGCAAAGGATATCCGTATTTTAAAGACGGAACATTTCTAGATTACATACAGATACTTAGAAAATTAATCATGATATAGATACGAAGTACAATATACAATTACATATAGATAATATGAGACATGTATGTATACAATCACGCAGTAAGTCAAGGGCTGCTACTGTTTTGTCCTCTTTTCTTATCAGTAATTTACACAGACGTTTTTCTCCATATTTTATTCAATATAACTTCTTATATCTTACACAGCTAGTCATACAGTAAATAAATTTGTCATGAAATATTACATGGATCTCATTTTGTTGTAGGAGTATGAGGGTACGTCGAAAGCCTCATTCCCTGCTCCTAGCGACTATGAAAGCGATGGTGAAGAAGCATTCCCGGAGTTAGAAATTCCTGTAAGTATACGAACATTTTTTTTTCCAAATTCAGAGCCACATGATTCTTAGCAAAAATATTTTGGCAAGATATTGAGGGCGTGGCCTGACGGAAGAGTTTACGTACACGTTACAACACAAACGACGTCGAATTTATAAATAGTGTCTCAATTTTCATGAAACTGAAGTCAATGGGCTTCTACTACATTGTCAACTTACTTATGTTTGGTAAATATAGGGCGGATGGTGGCGCCAAAGACAATGTTTGGAATTTCGTAATTTACAACAGTCTTGTTAGTCCAATGTTTACTCATTTTGTAAAGTATGTCACACGTTTCTCAGCTCACACGTTTATCGCTTTATCAACGACGTAACACGTCACACGTCTCACCGACTCCCCCACGTCTAGACACCGGTGTAATTAGATAACCATAATTGATAACACCTCTTTGAATGAGAATCGTCATAAAATTAGTCGCAGACAAACATTCCATGCATTTGACTGTCTTCAAATTGATTTGGCATTTATTACGCTTCGGCGACTCGTTACTCATGCGTATGATGAGGTCGATAACGTGAACTTGTTAGGTTTCCGACGACATCTTTTAGGAGGTCGCCTTCATGAATGAATTAGGACGCGAGCCTCAAGAAGCTATATCGCTTCCTGTACCAACAATCGCGTAGGCGCAGCGGAATTCGAAGCGATCACTACTGGTTGCCGAAATAACTCGGAGGAAATATCTCTAAAAATAACTTGAACATTATCTCCGGTCGAATGGACTTTGATCCTACTTGAAAGATGTGATCAATAAATCAATTTGACTTGATTGCCGACGCACATACTTGAATGAGATGAGTCGCTATTGTCCACCCCCTGACACGATAATGGCATTCAATGAGCTTCAATCATGGTTTCAATTCGAATACAATGTTGGCGCTGTAGATAGCTACAACGCCATCATTGTGTGTGCTGTGTAATATATTCCTATACCTTATTAATTAATGAGTCTTAATTCTTATTCACTGACTTGCTCCTACTCTGTCAATGACAGCTTTCATAAGCTTTTCATCTTTCTTTCTTTACTAATTATGTAACAATACAGTGTATGTTGATTGACACAGTCAGAAATAAAAGTAAACAACAACTACGATGTATTTTTTTAATAAACTTGCTACTTGGCATCGGTCTATGAAACATCACATGGGCGCCTAAGCTTTGCCAATTGAGTGCAAGCATAGCTTATGTATAGACCTGATTCCTTTATTCTTCCATCAGACGGCCGGTAGGGCGGTCATTGTACTAATTTTAATTAGGTACAATCAACTTAATCGGTAAATAATCCGCTGAAATGCTTGCATTCAAAGTGCATCATGATGATTGTGACAGTTTTGAAGAAGTGTTCGAAGATCCAGACTGGCCTGAAGTACGAATACGATATTAATAAAGTGACACGTGTAGATATGGTGTTGTAGAACGCAGTATTAATGTGTCGTCAATTTTATAGGAGGCAACCGATGTCCCCAGCAAGGGTTTCTGGTCTCAGAGTGCGTACAACAAGGAGGTCCTGTTGGACGCGAGTGCGCTGGGCGATGTGCCCGCTGTGTACCGAGTACCAGCGCCCGCGCCGCATCAGATGCCCGTAATTGGCGTTTACATCGACCCCCGCGTCAGAACCGGCTTCCGTTACAAAGTCAGACCTATGCAGGTGAGAACAGTCACTTAATTTATGTCTAAACATAATCGCAAATACATGCTCGACTCGCGATCTGTGGGAAATTGTCTCATTTATTATAAAGAAGTGTTGATGATTGCGTTAACTAACCCAATGCGCGCAATCCTCCACATTTCGAAGCTTGTAAAAAGAGGCTTAAGTAAACATGAAACTATAACATGATGACCATTCCTCACACGATCTCATTGAATGTTGCTTTCCCATCGAAAATCTGTTATGTGAATCAATCTGGAACCGCTTTTGTATCAACATTGTCGACCTCCCCTTGGGAAACAAAGAGAAAAACGACGAAGATCCATAAAATCGGGCAAAATTATTTGAACTGGACTGCGAAAGAAACGACTATGTCAATGGAAAGATGTTAAACGACTTGAATTTGGATAGTTGTAACAGCTGACTTTAGACATTCCTTCGCGTTAAACCTTTTGATTTCGGTTTCATTGTAAAACTTTCGCTAAAAATAAATAAAAGGCTTCACCTTTCTTTTAATTTCATTATCAGTTCCTTTCATTTACGCAAAACAAACCAAGTAAATCGGTTGTGGTTAGATTAGAACATTATTGCGAGAATAATCCTTTTCAGAATCAAGAGGATGGTGAGTTTCTTCATGTCTTACAAAAATGTTCGTGGAATTTGCGAGAATTCTTGATGATTATTTGACTACTTTTTCAAGTTTTACCATAAATTGTAAAATTATTAAAGAGACACATTTATATGAGAATCTTCGCAAAGTTCCATTGAACGTAACCACAATCGATATGCTAGATACTTATTATAAGAATTATTAAGTTGTTTCTTATTAGTTATTGAAATAGAGCGCGATCAATACATTATAAGGTTGTCATAGAAATGCTTTATAATTTTGATGCACAAACAGTTAATAAACAGTTAATACACAAAGTTATACGGTCTACAGTATTTTGTATACAAAGCCTATTTATTTAAAGTTAATTCAAAGAAATACACTGTTTAACTTGTAATGGAAATGTCTTTGTATTCATGTTTTCATTTTCTAAAGCAGTTTAATACTGTGATGGCAACCTTATACCCGATGTCTAAAGAAGCTGTTATAGGATCATAATGTTGATTGGCATCCATCTTTGTGCAAATCTAATTCTGGAACATTCGCTAGTCGATTTCAGCAGTCCAGGGGGAATTCGGAAAAAACAGAATATTGGGGAGTTAGTTCAGTGAGTAGCGGTGTCCGTTGCTGACATTTCCATAGTGAAAATATCATCAACGATCAACACTGTTGACTTGCGTGATTTGCCACTAGTTGTGTGCACCGTTGTAGGCGATGGTATGTGGATCGTCCAGTTTTTCAGACCCTCGCCCAGTGCGGCGTTGACATACAAACTTCAAGAATCCGGCAGGAATCGACAGGTCGAAAGTGACATACTGGCTGGCAGCATGTTATGTCCATACTAGGTAAACCATAAGTATCATTCATAAGGGCGTTACGCCATTGTTAATCATATCAATGTTCTATTTCAAAAACTTACTTTTTGGTGGTCTTGATATGATTATTTTTTCATTTCATTGTGAATGCAAATATGGGAAATACTAAATTATTCGATGGTTCATAAAATAAATCATTATTTTCGCTCATTTTCAACGCAAGCACTTGTAGCTCTGGCTAGAATAAAGATGATTCGAAGAAATAGTCATAACTGATCACGAACTTGATTTTGAGAAGCAATAAATAAATGTCTCAGTTATTAAAGTGCAAAATGTAAATAATTTTCTTCTTTATGTATTAACTAAAATCATTTTAAACATCAATTGAATTAAAATGAATAAGATTAATAAAGTAAATGAAACTTTAGTTACTTTATTAACCTGATAAGTAATGAAGGCCTTAATTTTCCAGGCTCTGGATGCTCCTCCCCTATCAGTGAAGCCGAGGTACTTGTTCGGAGGCAAGGCCCTCACTCTACAATCAATTGGCCGTGGGTATGCCCGCCGCCTTACATTCGAGCCTGTGGGATCCAAACTCAATGAGAATGACAACTTCTTCTGGACTGACTCCAGGCCTGAAGGATTTGTGTTTGAGATTGAGGCTGTCTCCATTGGAGACAAGTTCACGATCTACGATGCTAACCATGAACCTCAGGGTATTCTGGAAGTTGTTCAGCAGCAGGTAATTATTAAACACTTGATAAATGCTAACTAAATCTCGTCTTTATAAACTGAAATATCTTTTCTTAATTTGTAACGCTCTAACCAAATTCTTCGATTTCTTTACAGAAAAATCAAATTGAAATTGAACAGAAGATTCATGAAAATGGATCCATTGACAAGAAAGTTAAAATCAACACCCTATGCAAAGTAGAGTGGTATGAAAATGACGGTGCTATCAAATTGGTGCCCGTGACAGGTGTGGCCATCTTGAAGAAAGGTCGAGGAAATGCAACAGTGTCCAGAGTGCTTAACGTCGCCATCGGCATCAAACAGCTCAGGAAGGGTTACGAACTCAAGCCTGGCATTGAATCCTCCTCTAGAAGGGTCACCGTCAATGGTGGTGATATCAAAGACATTCCTTGCCAGTATTGCATTGTTGGCTTAGACAAATATGAACTGCCCGCAATTGGTAATTATTATTTCTTCACCTTTTCCTATAATCGTTTTTTTTGCTATTGTAAGACATAATAATTATTAAAATATTCTGTCATTTTAGGGACATTCGTGGATCCTCGCATCATTCCTGGTTTCTACTACCGCGTCAAGCCTGCCGGTAGCAGGAGGCACCTCTTCGAGGGTCGCAGCCTGTTGCTGCAGTCTGTCGGCATGGGATACGGGAAGCGCATTACCTTCAAACCTGACACTCTTAACGCGCCTGAGAACTATTTCTGGTCGGATTCGCATCCTGAAGGTCTTGGTTTTGAAACCCGCGCCATCCACCCGGGAATGAAATTCTCCATCACAGGAAATGGGGTTAGTATTTAAACATTTTACTCATATTTCTCGTACAATCTTTGCGATGTTGTATTCATGTCATGCAATACGTAATTGAAACATCAAAATAATAAATCAAAGCTGGTATCACACCCTTGGCGAGTGGCCACAGATAAAACTTCTTTAGGACTGATTTGTTTATTTCTTTCTATTTATTTATACTAGCGTCAAAGTTCAAAATACTCTGGCAGAAGGACAATTTCTAATCGATTTTTACTTTGGCTTGAGACCAAGAAAATGGGAGCTGAATAAATAACCTTGGCGGTTGTTTTTAGATTCGTTTCTATTTATACTGACATTATTTGTTTTGTTTTACAGGGTCTACTGGGAGAAGCTAGCGTGTTTCGTGCAGATTTGCCCCAGGCTGAAGAAAAGACAGTATATGTAGATGTTCCTGGGAAACGAGGACAGGCTGTCGAGAAATATGTACATGTGGACGTCACATGTCACGTGAAGCTGGCCACCACAGGTGGTGGGTCCGTGGACTCTGAAGTGCATCTCATGAAGGTGTCGGGAGTGGCCCTGGTGCGAAAGGAGCCGGGACAGGCCGCCGCCAAATTAGTGAAGGTCTTCAATGTCGGTTTGGACTCACAGTTGAACCTGTTGTTCGCTCACTCACAGACCGAGCTCACTTTCCATCCTCTGCCCTAAATAAATCACGAGGTCCGAATGGTGTTACAGTATCTGTGACGGCAGTCGTCTCACATAGAGGTATTGTAATGCTAAAAACCTACCAGGCGCGACATAGGTTCCGTCAAATGCCAATCGATTGGTCTCAAGTCTGCAACCGAGAAATGGTCCGAATGTTTGACCGATGCTGTTGCGATTCGGTTGTATACTCGATTCAGCTGTTAGCTGAAAGTATACGTACGAGCTGCTCGTCAACAAGCTCACGTTATATACCATCAACGCTGCGAAGACTGCTATAGTAACGACACAAGTATAGGCTGCTATCATTAATGGGATACAAGTCAGTGAAGTTCTTGGTGTAGTCTACAGCCTTCTACTAAATCCTAAGGCATTTTGTGTCGAAAATGAAATTACTATAAGTACTTTCCGAAAGCAAGGATTGATCAGTATTTTAATTTTATTAATTAATTTTTTAATTTATAATGCAATCACAATCAAATTCGATTTTTGGAAGTTTGTACCGGAGAGAGTAGTAAAAAGACTAGTTTATAATGAGTTAATTACCATAGCGGGACATAATTTAATTTTGTTATTTTCTTCTCGAATATTGTAATACATTAAATCAATAAATCAGCTTAATTGATTGAATTATGATTTTATTTTTCTTCCCCGAGAAACCGAAGCTTTCCGAACCCTATCCTTGTTCCTCATCATAGATCAAAGTTAAAGAAACATAAAAAAAAGTAGTGCTAAATAAAAAGTGAAGTAATGCACATCATCACATTGAAATATGTAATTATGTATTTCGATGATTCTCTATACCTGGTAAGCTGGTATATTATAATTTTTAAGTTTGAAAAATAAATACTTTTAGATGCAGGTATCCAGACATCTACCGGCATTGTATGGAACTATTGCAATGAGTTTACAATAAATTGCCATAGGTGGCTCTGTTGAAACTGTATTACTAATGATCTATACACTAGATGGCGTTGTAAAACAGAAAACGTGATACGGAAATTAGAGTGTCCGAATAAAGTTTGACACTAAAAATTCAGCGGTACTTCGACAGATGTCGCTGTCCTTATAAAAAGTTTTCAAAGTTTATGAGTTCAGTTGCCTGTACCATGAGCGCGCCTCGCGAGCGCCGAGGCGTGTAGAACAAGTTATGACTACGTAGAGACACAGATACGAGTCGAGTTTAGCGGGAACACTCTACTGACTCGGCCGGCGGACGGCAACCGTGCTGGGGGTCTCGACGTCGCACGACACAAATATACGAAAGTCGCGATGTGCCAAATATTAACTGAAATACAGTGAATTGGTGCGATAACACGATTTATAACACGAATATATTACGAACGGTGACCACCATGGCTGAAGTTAGGTGCGCTAGTGTTTTATTTATGTGCATTTTATACAGTGTCACAAGTTTTAATCTGGAACCCAGGATCCCTGTGATAAAGTTCGGAGAACCAGGTTCTTATTTTGGATTTTCTGTTGCGGAACACCTCACCGTCAACGGAGATGGATCTAACATAAGTTGGTGAGTGCTGATCTGATCTTAGTGCAACTTATCGTACTGTAATGAGACGTTATGATGTCATATGTGAAGGTCACCGCCAACCATATGCTCTATCGGTCTGTTGATCTTGTTTCTTTGAGTATTGTGTACGAAAACTTATGTTCGAGTGTGATATGAAAATTATCAGAATTGCTTATCAAGAATTTATGAAGCCATTGTAATTTGCAGTGCCTGTACCTATACGCTAAGCTTGCTAAGTAAACTTGTTTAATGACTTACATTTTATGTAACTTGCAGCCAGTTAGAACCGTTAATAAAACAGTGTTAACTGAGAAATAAATCACGTGGAGATTTTCTTGCAAGTTACTTACTTGTCTTTAGTCGGAGAGCACTTATTTTTGGTTGAGACAATAGGCTCTTAAAAATACCAATGGTACAATTGTCCGCTAAGGGTTTGAACTTGAACGGAACTGACGAAAAAAGGTGTCTCCTGGCGTAAGCCCTCTCCCTACCTGTCGTACTGGGCGCATTTCAAAGGAGTCAGAAAAAGTACTTACCTGAGAAGTTTGGGTCAAACAAAAACATTTCCATACCCGTATTCATTAAATAACCCTTAAAGAGAGAAAGGAGTAAATACCACGTAGTTTTTTTTTAATTTAAGTAATTACTGATGAGAACGGAGAGTACGGTCTACAAAATATTGATGATTTTGGCAATTTTGAAATAGTTGGGATTTTGTAAAGGACCAAAGTTACTTCACTTTGTCTTCCGTATTCTCTATCTGCCTTATGAATGGGTACGCATGTAAACTACGGAATATATAATGAATGAGCGGAATACGTCTCGATGCGAGAGCAGGACTGTGACCTAGTGCGGATCGGCGCCAGGCCGAGCGTTGCACCCAGCTGGCGGAGCTAATTTTGCATCATCTAGTGCGTGCGCTGCGAGATGTCATCATGTCACTGATCCTGATCGATATGTCACTGATGTCACATCACTCTTAGATAGTGAGGGGTCTTGAGACTTGTTGTCGGATGCAGTAATGAAAATTGATTGCGAAATTAATTTATAATTTCTGCTATTAGGTACCCCTAATAGCAGAAATTATAAATTAGCGTAGCTATTTAAACAGATCTTAGAAAAGTCTTTGGTCGAAATTAGTAGGAACCTTTCGGTTTTACAAAACATGTGTTAAAATAGATCAGATGCCTATGATGTGGTGAAACTTTAGATAGGCTTTTTCAAGTCCCCCCCGGGGTTATTTTATGTTTCATAAGTTATTGCATTGGTTAAATGTAACTGAGATTAAAAAGTTGGAGTAGGGGATTACTTTCTGGAATGCTTTAAATTTGTCCCAAGCTCCATGTAAAAATATTTGTACCTATGCGTAGTACAGAAATTGTGTTTTGTTAAAGAGCAAAGCTCAGTTGTAAATTATCTAGATCGAAACCATAGCTGTCATCACTGCTAACGATTAGGTCCGCCGCCAAAGGAATTGTTCCAGTTGCCAGGACGGAAATGCACTTGGCACACAAAGCAACCTCATGAACATGAACTCAAATCGAAGATTATATGCCATTTGTAGTAGATACTACTTTCTTTGTTAATGTTAAGATGTGATTCCACCGGTTTACGGCACAGTATGCGGTAGAAATGTTCGCTCTAGTCAACTCACTCAAGCCAACACGATTTTTGTGCGCGCACATTGCTAAACTTAGTTAATTGAAGAGCGAATATTTTCGCATATAAATGTGCTGTACTGTGCGCGAACAAAAGGTACACACAGCCTTGCCGGTGTACAAGAAGGCTGAATGCAATACCAGTTTAGTACGCGCACTGCCGAACTGTGCGAATAAATGTTACGGACACTATTTTAGTGGAATCTTACCATTAGTTAAACTTTCGACCTTCCTACTACTGCTTTCAGTTTCAATTGCTTGTCTGTTCAAATATTCATTTCCGTTAGGAGATTAGTACTCAACAACTTGAATTCCTAGTAATTGCTGTCTCATAGTTCAACAATGACACATCATTTATAGACACTCGATTTTGATGAATCGACAAGGAAAAATAGTGATGCGAAATGTGAACATGGATCGAGTGCTGTGCGGATCAGATGGTGACCTACTAAGGAAGGGGCGCCAGACGGAAGAAGAGGTTTGATCAAACAGACTACACTGTACAAACATTTCCTTATTACTGACTCAGACATACATTAATCGGTACCATGAAAATATCGGCGAATCGGCACATTAGCAATCAGAAAGTCTGACCATACCACTGCATAAGTAAATAGCTATTTGATGTGTAGGTGCCGACGTAATAGGTATTTAATCTTCGTCAGCTAACGGTGGTTTTAGCTGAGTTTTTGTTTCAACACATCAATGTGAATTGCAACGGTTCTAGATGAAAATTACATATGCACTTATAAGACTTTTTTTTTCTGCTATGTTACTTTGTTGGGGGCAATGTCAGTTTCCACTATAACATAGGTCTTATCATGACTTTTCGTACTTTTTTGTGACCTAAAGTAAACGGGTACTTTGACGTAAAGATGGAAAAAAATTAATCCTCGTTCATACACAAGAGGCGCTTTTTCATTTTCCATACAAGAAACGCCGCAAATACTTCAAGTACGCTTTAAGTAAAATACGTAAATCTTGTGTTAAAGCCTCAGTTCAAAGAACTTTTCAAGAGCAGATTTTATCGCGTAGGAAATTAAGGAACGCGTTTCAGGATGAGTCACAGTTTCAGTCTCGTTTAGTTTTCACTAGACTTGCTCGAGTACACACTATATGAAGCTGGAAAAGATCCAACGATTCCCCGCGGGTGGCGATATATCCTCGACCCACTCTTTATTTATATCCTGTGACCGAGATGTCACTGCGCTTGAATTCGCCAAATATTTTATTTCACATGTTCTTTTACGCTGTACCTAAGGTTCAAGATTCCTTGGCAGAATTTAGAAGTGCGTTTTATAGTCACAAAATTAATTATGTCTCGGTTTTACCAATTGGCGTTATCTGCCTGATTGTTCTAAGATCTTGTCGCGATCATTTTTTTTAGATGGCGGCGTTGTTTTTGTTTTTAACGGATGTCAAGGCATAAAAAATGTTTCTTAGAAACATGTTCTATGAGAACCTAATGTTTTAATTGAGTCGCACATGGAAGAATCATTAAGGATTACTTATGTATCTTCCTCTTATGTTATTTAGTTTTATTACTTTGACAATGAGTTTTGAGTTCAGTATTCATGTGTTTCTTCAATAAACTGAAAATTATTTGAGTTTAAAAAGCTGGAATAATTTGCGTACTAAGCTTTTGAAACTTTATTGTGTGAAATCTTTGAATTATTACCTCCATAGTGATAACGCGATACCGAAGTGTCGAGGCAAGATAAACTATTTGTATTTTCTTATCCCCATATTTATTGACTACATCGCGTTTACAATATAGACGTTCACGTTGTATAAATTACGATATCAGATCACGTATTATTATCTCTGGGTACACTTAGATCGTAAAGTGCAAACATTATGTCTCACAAAAACATA
Organism: Agrotis puta; assembly: GCA_943136025.2. Lineage (NCBI taxonomy): Eukaryota > Metazoa > Arthropoda > Insecta > Lepidoptera > Noctuidae > Agrotis > Agrotis puta. The sequence goes on from OW964178.2 coordinate 11,169,423, forward strand.
GTATGTAAATACTAGGTCATAGACTCCTGATAAGTGGATAGTTCGATAACTTACGGCCACAACCAGTAGTTTAAAAGCCCAGCTTTTATGTAATTTAAGACACAGTCAATATTACTAGCCGTTATCGAGGCTATATTACAGGATTATGTGTGCACGCCGTTATTTTACAAATAAATTACTTGCTATGTTAATAACTTTATGAATACGAAATAATGCTAGTTGAATGAAATATCTAGAAGCTTCTTTTATTCTTTTTTCTGACAAGTTGTAAGTGGTTTTGTCCAAATAGGTTTACAAAGCGATTACGACATTATTTTCTTTTACGCCTCGTACTTTTATGGTGTTATTGATTAAGCTCAGACTATTCCGTATTCTCACATTCCATGAAAGCTTCTTGCACATTCATCAATCTTTATGTATGCCAACACCATAAATAAAAGTTAGAATACATCTCAGTTCTATTCACCGTACTTTATAGTTGTGAATGTAAATGCACGTACTTCGTATACGGACTCGACTTTCAAAGCTTTTGAACTAATACCTACGTGGGAGTAATACGTAACTTTAGTAGTTTACACACAAATAGAGACATTTTCTCACCGTTTGACGTGAATATTGAACGTGTTTGTTTATGAAAATGCGTGTTTTTGTGCTCTTTCAAAAGTATACAGATTTTTATTGTGTTTAGATGAAAAATAACTGTTGTGTACTCCCCAGTTTTGAATGTGAGAAGATAATAAAAGTTTCAAGCCTGTTTGACACTCAATTTACGTTTTATGTCGTGTAAATAAATAAGTTTTTTATTTTGTATGTAAATAGTTAATGACGTGCGTCTCGTTTCAATAATCCCGTGTATATGAGTGGGGCTATTCCCCCAGCTCTTCCAATTAAATTGTTCACACGTCGAGCACAGCGGGGAAGCAGTAACGACGCTACTCTGATGAGTGTCTTTGGTCCAATGCGGGAAATTCAATAACATAAATATTTGAGAAACGATTTGTTACAATTTAAATTTATTTGTATGCGGTTTAGTTATTCGAATAGACTTTTAGAACTTTAAAGGGCTATTGAATGAAATTAAAAAAGGGGAAATTGATCAATGTTTTGAATTTTTGAAGCAATGAGATAATTATAGGGATGCAAAGTTATAGCAGCAAATAAAGTGATTTAATGTATTTTTCAATACTGATTTAAAAGCTCAAAGATGCTTGTATGGTTATTGCCTATTACAGCGATAGACGTGATTACACAAAAAAAAACTTGCGCTGCTTCCACATTCCTGATTACCGTCAGAACTTGGCTTAACGTGAAGCTCCAATTATGGCGTTTATCCATGATTTACGAGAGGTTGGTAGTAAACTATTTGTCCATGGTGTTATCTACGTAATCGTTCTAACATCCTCATAATGGTGCCTGTAACTGGCCATAACTGGCTGTTACTCCAGAAATTGTGTTCCAATTATCGGAAGCAACTGCAGTTACTTCGAGCTCTTCTTTATTTACCGCCGGTATTTATAGTAGTAAACTGTCCGGCACGACCGGCGACTGTCAAAAATAAAATGTCCAAACAAACGGAGTCAGGTGTGGAATTTATTGCTTATTTGAAATGTCTCCAGAGTCTTTATTTGTAGCAGATGATCCTTTATCCTGTTCTTATGTAAATATGTTTATTATGTATGTATGCGTCGTCACGGTTTCTCCTAACGGGATAGACAGAATACGAAGTGAGGAAACGCAGCAGGTTTGTGGTCGCTCGGTAATAAGATGTCTGTGAGATCGTAAGGTTGCCTGAAGTGACAACTCGCTGCTCTGTCGTCGGGGACCACGATTGCTATCCGTTTGTCTGTCGATTCTCACAACTTTACTAAGCATTGATGGTTCATAGTGACGTATTTTGTGGTACAAACTAATAGTTTTGAAGGACGAAGACATTGGTAGGTAACAGGTAATTTTGAAAGATGAAGAGAGTCGTAAAAAGTAGAATGAAGTGTAAAAGAAGGAGAAATATACCTATGCATAGAAAAAAAGGTTTCTTTCGTCGTACTTAAAGTACATAATGCTGTAAATCCTGATATGAAATTCCGAATAAGATATGGTGTGAATAAAACAGCTCACAATATTCCAGTAAGTACTAAAGATAGCGCATACTATTTCTGAGTCAGCTCCAAGTAATCATACTATGCAAATTAGCACTCACTAGATAAATAGCGGCATGCACTCCCATTGATATTTAAATTGTTCCATAATTTACCGTTAGATGTAATTGTTCGTACCGGCTGCATTCTCCCAATAGTACCAATTATTGGATCAAAATGCAATTAAAACAAGGATTAGCCAATGTTTCAGTTAGAATAGTGGTTGTTATCAATGTGACAGATCTAATTCATAATTGTTATGTGCAGTGCAACAATTTGTTTAGTTATGTTCGAGATAATGATCGGTGGACCTACAATTCCATAACAATAATTTTACAAACCTTAGGAAACCATTAAAATGATTATTGTTGGTGCGAAAGATTAGACTATATTAATTGTACCTGAATATAGGTAATAAAAAATTCGTGATAGCTTTTAACCCCTGATTCAAAAACAATCCTATTTTTAAAAGTATGACGTGTCTACCTGTGGCATCGTAGCTTCTAAACGATTGGACTGATTTTGTTGAGTTTTTTTCTTTTAATTGAACGCTGAAGATTTGTTCAGGCGTTACATTAGCTCATGTGTCGAGCATTACCTGAATAATTTTATTTTACAATACCTGCTATTTTAGGAAACATAATTATGTCTATTCTCCGTGGAGTATATAAGTAGAGAGATATAAGTAGTCAAATTTAAAAAAAAACGGGGTGACTCTGCTTTGAAGGTTCAAAGTTGTGTGCGGTTGAGCTGAGCCTGCTTCAACATAATGACACTTCACATCAGCCCCATGTTTCAGTAACAAAAGGGAAAATCAAGACCCTTGTCCTTTGACTCTCCAAGGAGATGAATAAGCAAATCTGGAACAATAGCTTCTGAGAATACAAATCATGTAGGTAAAGAAGAAGTAACAGTTATAGAAAATACGTGTACGATTTTCTCGTGAAATACTGGCTTCTACTTTAAAATAAGACCCATTTCGTAATAGCATGGCTTCCAAAATAGAAGATTGACATGCCTCATTTCATATATTTTGGTATCCTTGTTCGTTGCGGGTCGCGGGACTAACGAATTACCGTGACCCCGGTACGTAAAGGGCTAGTGAAGGACATCGTGGATTTTAGTCAGTACGAGTCTGACAGTCCCTCCCGCTCTGCCCTGGGTAGGAGGGCTCAGAGGGCTCATAAGATGATTTTACCACGAAAAAAAAAACCGTTGCAGTCTTGTCAAGTGAATCCGAGGTGTCAATCAAGTTATTGACAATTAAATATTGATGTCTCTTATGTGCATGTTTATCAGGCAATTTTTTTGTTATACGAAACATTCTCAATTCATCGCAAAATATTAAATGGAAGAAAGAGACAAACACATTCACGATCAATAAGATACAAAGATAAAGTTAGCTAAGACATATAAGATCTGTAGATATAAAGTAAATCAGTGCACATACATTGTTATTAGGCCGCGTGCGCGTATTTCTGAGCATTGTGAATAGAGCGCCCACATTCGACTCGTATTGTTTATTGCAGATATGGAAGATAACATTTAGATTCCATTTGAGATTGTTGCCTTGTATATAATAGTATTGTGTGCTTATCGCGGTATGTAACTGTTGCATGTAAGAGCTTGAGTAGTTCATGTTGTTATTCTCTGATTTTGATTATGAAATTCAGAATTTTACGGCTCTTTAAACTACATTAGACAGCGATTTGCGATGTGACTGGGAGAGCGAAACGAGTTACACACTGTGTCTGTTTTTTTTTATTTTTCAGTGGGTGTAGTCATAGACGAGAGCCATTAATTTATTTGTTTTAATCGATTACGAGTCTCAGATCTTGTCGCTGCGTTGTGTAGCCCAGGGAGAGGTGTTAAGGATTTTTATGTATATTTGCACATTAAAGATTTTATTATGGTTTTGTCTAAGTACTAACAGAAACGACGTTTTGATTTTTAACTAAGTGGCTATTATTTGGACAACGTAAACGCAGATGGCATGTTTCATCTGCCGCTGATTCCGTTTGAAGTCGATAAATCTCAAGTTAAATCTATTTTTGACATAAGACAGAATCTAACATTAGACATTACCCAACACACCTGTTCAAGATTTATTCCTCAAAATCTAAATTGAAGGAATGTTAGACAGGCATTCATTACAGCCATATAAAACGTAATGACGAATACGGGACATAGGCAGTAAACAATTCAAGATCAAGTAAGTGCATGGGCCAGTACCTCCGCCCACGATGCGTAGGCGCCGGCTGACAACTGCCAACCAGTCCTCGAACCTGCACCAACCTCACACGAACAACTTAACATCGATTTTATTCAAATTAACAGCCTCAAGTAGAGCAATGATCACTCGCGTCTTAAAATGTCGCAATCTCTGGGTAATTATTGCTGTACATGGCTATTAGTGTTGGGACGAAACTTCGGTCTCAGCTTCGGCCTAAGAAACCAAAAGTTTTCAGCGAGTGCCGAAAAAGTTATTGTTATGAATGCGCGAAAATGCGATTGAAAAGGCGACGCTTGAGGTAAGGAATCTTCATAATCATTCATATCCAGAAGTATCTCCTTATCTTTTTCAGGTTGTGCCAGCACAAGGTTTTGTTTCAATGTGAATGATCAATAATTAATTCTCTCTCTTATTACCTTGTAAATACTTTCACATTAATCATTACTTTTAGCAAATTTTGAACTGAATTTCTTAAGATTTATTAAAACTTCGGCTACGGTTTCGAATTACGCCGAATTCGGTTTCGAATTAGGCCGAAGGTCGAGTCTATGACTATAGTCAACGCGTACAAGTCGGCTTCGCCTTTAGCCTTAAATCTTGGCCGTACACTAATAGCTATTATCGCCTTAATAACTGCCTCTGACATACCTGTGTACCGTAATTGATGCTTAATATTTTTTTTTTTTTTTTTTTTTTTACTATTACATTAAGATAAATTTATTCCTAAGTATACATAAATATAAAAATACAAAATTAAAATAAAACTAAACTAAACTACATATTATAGAGCATCGAAAAATTCATCCACAACGCTGTCAGCTGGTAATGTGCCCAAGAGACTGGCGGCGTTGCCTCTCTGTATGGCAATACTTAGCCTCTGGCCAAGGTAAAAGCCAGCTCTTGGGTCACGGGAAGCGTCAATAAGTCTTTTAGAAATTTCTTTGAAGAGGCTGTGAGCACTCGGACCCCATGGCCCTATAGTTTCAACCCCAAACGGCTCAAAAATATAGTTACTACTAAGGTTGCCATATTTGCGCCGTTTGAGGTTCTCAGCAACCGCAGCAGCAGCGCCAGCAGAGCACGATGAACTATTTTATTTGAGTAAAGTAAGTTAATGCTCTGCATGCGGGAAGCGTTATAATAAGTACCGGTTACTGGATCATAAAATTTAATTAAAATGTGAATTAACAGTTACTGTTGACTTTAGAGTTGATTGTGGTCGTTATGAATGTAAACAACACATCAAAAGTTTATTTAATGCACGAGAATAATGTTGAAGAAAATTATATAGTAGCAATGACGACATGGGACATAGTATGAATAGTTGAATACAAACACATTTATTACCGAAGAAAAGAGTTTACATCAATAATTACATTATCCGAATACATCTATTATTGCGCTTACTTGCATGACCATTTTTGTTGAATATCGAAACTAAAATGGAGTAAAAAAATAAAACTCTTCCAAAATAGGAACCGACTTCAAAAAAAAAAGACAAAAACATGTAAAATAACTTTTTATTCGCAAGTTGTTGGCAAAACGAAGCAACTCGAACTGAAAAGGAAAGTTATTTTACACTTTTATTTGTTTCTTGAAATAAATTAGTCGTGGCCAAAAGGCTCCTATCCTCAACCTCAGCAAGGGCTGCGACATTAAAAAAAAATGTTACGTGATTCAAGTCTTTTAAATCTGTAAGATGCAAGAATATAAAGATATCTTTATTGCATAGATGCAGGCGAGTGAGGTGCCGACTTACCGTCAAAGTCCGCGCTTCATTGGAAGCAATTGATATGCAGAATGCGACTCAATCGCACGGCAGCTGGCTCCATTGAATTAATCAATCACTTTGATTATTACACTGTATGAATAAAGCTACTTTGTTCTCTTTAGAGGGAAACGTCGTACTCGCGATTATGAATTAATATCTCGATTACTTCGTTGGAGTGGACGAGCAAGATTTTTTAAGCTGTTTAGTGACAAATTGAGGACCCCTGTAGATTTCTTGGACACACCTCATACTCTTAAAAATAACATTGTTTCAACTCAGGGGAAATAGAAAAACTGAAGAAAAATATAGGGATGAAAACTAAGCTATGTGTTACTTCAGGTTATTAACTATCTATGTACCAAAATTTATCCAAATTCGTTGAGTACTTTTTGCGTAAAAGAGGAACAAACACCCCATCACTAGAAACTACCGTATGTGCTCTAATGGGAATACACCTCCATCCATGTCCACAATTTTCGCTTTTTTAATATTCGCATTGAAACTCATATAAAAAATGTCTTAGAATAACTTAGATTTTAAGATACTGATAAGTCCTCATCTCTTGGTGTATATCTTGTGAAATGCAATAAAGAATTGAGTATTAAGTATTTCAGAGGTAAAATAACTGAGTGTTAAGACTAGTACCGATATGGATTTGTTCTCGGTCACTATTCACGTGAACTGCGACCTATCATTCAATTCATTACAATTACTGCTCGTTTACTAGCTACTGATATCTATGAGCAGTTAAGATATACGGTGAGCTTACTGATGTGATTTAACTTTATTTTGTTAATGCCTTGATTATTTGTGAATTACATAATTATTTCGTATCGTTAGCGATATTGGTCGCGAGACTGTACCAATTACCGTGACCTCGGAACGTAAAGGGCTATTGAAGCACACCGTGGATTTTAGTCAGTATGAGTCTGACAGTCCCTCCCGCTTTGCCCTGGGTGGGAGGACCCATTTGATGATTTTACCACGTAAAAAAAAATATTATTTAAGCTAAAGAAACTCCTTGTCCAAAACAAAACACATGCAATGCACGTAACAAAAAATGCATAGAATGCACTACTATGCAATGTAGTGCATTCTTTGCATTTCTAGCGGCCATTTACACTTTTAAAATAAAATAAAGATGGAAATAATCCACATTTGGCACAACCTAGTCTGGTCTGCATTTTATCACGTCAGCCACGAAAAAAGACACAAAATCCATACCACTATCCGTTTAAAGGCAGTCACAGATCATTAAAACAAAAACAAAAAACGGTCGGTTCCGGATTGAGTGAACTATTGAAGTATTGACTGAGATTGAATGTCTGATTCGTACAATATTGTACGATAGCGTTATCGAAGTAACCTAATTCGGGCACATCTGTCACTATTCCGATAGATAGCGTGGTGATACGTGGCTATCTCTGAATTGTTGTTGCTAGAGCAGAAACCTATTCGTGAAATGTTAACTTTTGCCTGTATTTGATTAGTTAACATACTTATGCCATCAATTTTAGGTCCTTCTTTTTCGAATGAAGCCTATGAAGGAAATGTCCGAAAAATAAACATGAATAGAAATAAACCTATACATTATACAAAATTTAAAGAATGTTGCTCTAACAGTTTAGGTTATAGTGTAACAAAACTGATTGACTCTAATAATTAAGTTTAATTCATCATAACTGTCCGAGCTGTCAGCGAGACAAGGAAAGGTTTTTGTCAAACTACACTCAGCTCTTTGTTCCAAAGCGAAAACTTTTAGTTGGAATATTTCGAGCGGCACGCTCACGGTCCGACCATCGCCGGGTTCTTTTATTAGTTTATTTTTTGTGGCAGGTCTTTACGCGGCGAGTTTTTTTTTCTTTTTGTTGCGGTCCAGCCTTGTATGGCCTGCAGCCTTCGTTAGCGCGTGCAAGGTCACTACTCCAACGAGCATTTGCTCTCGCATTCGATACAACATCTTTCAGCGTTTTGTAGGGCCAAGTCCAATTTTTAAGGCCAACTCAAGTCGAGCGAACCCATAACTTTAATTTAGTTGATTCGTCTTGATCGTTAAAAACCGGTCTTCTAGTAATTAAATAATTTACAAGGCAATAAAATAAAAAGCATGTAAACCTTATAGTTTTATGGGCAAAGAAAACGATGGCGATAGTGGTACATGCATTATTGCTTCATTATTCCATGAATTATTAATTTACCGGCGCGGTTACGTGCGATAACGATATAAAAACGTGGAGTTTTCGTTAATTTATCTGTTATCGTAGTGAGATTAGAAGTGATACTGATAATCCAACTGATATCGGGTAACCACGGTCGCTTCTTGTTTGTTTAACTCAAGGTAAAACGTACGTGTGACGCTATCGCGAAACTTTAGGGACAGATTGGGGTCAGAGCCCATTCGTACCCTAAAATTCGTCCCCCAGCATAAAAGTTGTGCATTCGGCCCCTATATAGGTGCCCATTGGTCTCCTGGTAGGGGACCAGTTAATATTTTAATAAAAAATATTATTTTTAAGGTACCCATTCGTACCCTCTAATATATATACAATATAAGTTAAAGATTCGGCACCTATTCAGGTGCCTGTCGGTCCCCTGAGATAAAATTAGCTATATTTTACATAAGAAACGGTTAACATAGTACACTTGTGAACAGTTTATTAACGGAATTAATTTAATAAATCTTAACAGATCATTGAAAAAAGAGCTTTGATCAATGATAATCCGTCATGATAATAATATAACCTGTCGATAGGCTTACGATGTAATATTGTCTCTCTACGAATGGCCTGTTAAAAAAAAACGGGTTATAAAATAGATAAGGTGTTTTGTTTGTATGTTATGGCTGCCTCGGTGACATATTGGTTCTTGAAAGTGACTGCGAATACGAGACTGTTCAATGTGTTTTTGGTCTTTTATTAAATGAAGTTCGTCTAACGAAATAAACAGTACTGTTAATATTAGGCTTCTGTTTTACTTACGACCAGATAAAGTAACAATTAACAGACAAAAATAGTAAATGATCATCAAAATTAAACACGCATTTTAAATGTAAATTTACAGCCAAAGTTTTAACATCTCGCTATCCTATCTAAGCATAATTACTCCAAATAAATCATTGTTAACCCAAAAGTAGTAAATTATCACCAAAACTAAAACATCAGTTTAACGTAAAATTATAATCTTGCTATCCTATTTAAGTAAACTGACTCCAAATAAATCATTGTTAACCCAAAAATAGTTAATGAACACCAAATTATTGGGTACGTATCAAAATCCCGAATTTTAAAATACCGATGGACAAAATCCCGAAAATTGCACTAATGAGCAGAGTATAAGGAGCTCACATTGGCAGTAGCATGTCTACGGAGCCCCGCTTCGCGGGGCTCCTACTTCTGGGTGATTTAAAAAATAAATAACCACGAAGAGCACCACCTCTTCTAACCTAAGTTGGCCGAGTCGGGGTGCCAGCAAGTCCCGAGCTGTATTTCCAGTCGCTCAACAGCGCAATTAATTTGCTCGTTTAGATTTGGCGATCATTTACTACATTTGGTGTTCGATAACAATTTGAAGTGCAGTCGTGTCTAAAATAGCTAGTGCTATTGTAATTATGGACTTTATTTTTCTTGTGTTAAGTATATATATTTGGTAAAAGAATTAAGGGTATCAAAGTATTTTATGGTGGTCATTATATTTAATCCCTTAATATTATAATAATAATATTTTTAACATAATTGAATCGAAGATGTGCGCGCATTAAACAGTTACACAGTTTTATTTTACTGCATAAACATATTATAGTTATCATATATTTTGCTAAATATTTACAAATGTGCAAGAAACCAAAAGTTCATTAATTATTTTGAAGATTGGCTTAATTAAGAAAGCCGAGAGGCATTTTATTAAACTTAATCTTATTTGAAATAAACATGATATCTACCGAATTACTTTATTTTTTTTATTTTACCCTTTTCTGCGCGACTGTACCAGGACTACCAAGCTGCAGTATACACATATACATGTACTTATATTAGAAGAATGAATAAAAATAAATATTCTTCAGGGGACGAATGGGCCCCTCAAAAGTTCCAGGGTACGAGTGGGCACAGGGTGCGAATCTTAGGGTACGAATGGGCTCTGACCCCAGATTGTAAAAAAACGATCCTACTTACATATTATTTAGAAATATTATGTAATATCGCTTACTTTCCTTCATTACAAGAAATATGCATTAATTATAAACTTATCTTAGTAATGTTTGTCGTAACCAAAAGGAAAGATAAAAAATAAATTGGATGTTTATGTACCCCTTCGAAAGAATCAAAGATAATTGAGTAAATGGTCTTGTCATGTTCCTTAATTTATGTAAGCAGCGTTTAAACTTTTTTTTTATCTGTTGGTTGTCAACTTGTCACACATTTCTCTGGCCATGATTGTATGTTATAATTACTGCTTTTGTAAAAAAACGTCGGCATTTCTTCTTCGCCAAACAAACTGTGAACTAATTACAGGGATTCATCTTCACCTCATATTTGTACATGACGCGTCGCCAACCATGTCCCATTTAAAAAGCGATTTAGCGAGGCGGGCGACACGACATGATATTTTCTCCTCAAATGAGCTGAGTTCCCAGGCTATTGTCGACAACCCGCCTTTTAAGGAGAGCCCGCGCGGCTACAGGCGGATCTCAAACCAGATTCTTACATTTAATCTCACCCGTTTTTCGGACAACTTTTAACACTGATAACTTTATATCTCAAGTATTTCATCGACGATGAAGAGTCAATAAATAATAACTGCAAAAACGCAACTTTACAGGAGGCGAAAAAAACGTTTCAAGTCCGTTTAATTATTTTTTTAGTATATTTGATTTTTTAAATGTTTTATGTAAACTGACTACAATATTATGCTTATGACTACAATATTAATATATTAATCAATGATTTTATTCGTTTTTAGATATATTTTAGATAGATTTTATTAGTATTTATTGCCATCGTAAATGACGTAACACCACTTAGTATATATTGCAATAATTGTTTATCTTGCAAAATTAATAAGAAACAGACCTAAGATCTTTGTCAGCATGTGCATTACTCTATTCTACAATAAATAATGCAATAAAACAAAAATGGCCAAAATGTTAGATATTATATATTGACTCTTCATCGTCGTCATGTTAAGTTTTCCTTTTTGGACGACACTGTAATTACGGGCAGTCACTGAAATTGGGCAGACATAATAAGTTGCTTTTAAAATAATTCATAATAACAGAATTATGGACAATTTCATGAACAAGAGCGAACCGCTTACATGAACGTGACCAAAATTGTTAAAGTTACTATTTTTGCATGGATCTGCGTATGTAATATCAGGGAAGTATGAGCGTAAATCGCGTCTGATGATGCCTTATTCGTGATTTGAAAATAGCCGTCTGCGCAGCCTTATAATCTTAGACGAAGAGTTAGTGCCCAGAGAGGCAATAAAGTGTGGGAGTGAGGTATAAATCGCAACTCCCTGTGTGTGCCTCCTGAGGGGCGCAGGCGCACATTCCCTCTAATTGGACGTCTGCGCAGTGTCGCCCAGTATGGTATCGGACCTCTGTACGACACTGACCACTTTCGCTAACTCCCATACTTCAGCTTCTTTCGCGAAATAAACTGGATTTTTACTGACCCATAAAAACAACATTTATTTTAATTTATTGTTATACGAACTAACATAAAGATTTAATGTAAAAACTTATCTGAATTAAGTATCCCAATTTTATTGGTTTGTCGTTATAATATTTACGTCATTTCAGGCGGAGAAGTTTCCTCGAATTGGTATTTTAATATTAAAATCTCACATGTTATTTACTCATTCGAAATGATTATCCCACTGTGTGTTTTAATTTGAGATATGAGAAAAATGCTATAAAATTTTGATAGAAAACGTTAGGATGTCATAACTTATTCCGAACTTACAAAACCATTGATTTTAGTGTTGTTTCTTTGTATCTTTTGGACTCCCCATAACTCAAAACAGCGACTTGTGTAGATCCTTAAAATAGATTTTAAGTTACATATTTAATTCTTTTACCTTTTTCGATACCTAACAATGGTAAAAAATCTAAGAACTAATTCAAAGACAATAAATTGGTTGGCCGAATTCTATGGTTTTGGCTGTTAATTTTTGTTTTATTTCAAGTAGTCCGTAATTGAAACGGAGTTAGAAACAATAGTATGTTATTGTAGAACTTGAAGGAGACCGTAACCCGCGGCTTTATTGTCAAGAGTTTTTGTTCTGCTCTCAATAAGCGAGTATAAGTTCAAGGTTGGTTATCGAGTCATTGACTTTTTAAACACCTCAGACGTTTATTCAATAAGCGTGTGTTAAGAATATTCACTCTAATGAGAAAGTAATGCATATAGGTATGAATAGGGTTTTTGACTAAAAAATCTAATTAGATTATATATTATACGTATATTATTTTTGTTGTGTAAACCGAAATTACTTAAGGTACGATACTTGCATAACATAATAAGATTTCTAGTCCACGATACAAAGGGGCCTACATATCCCATCAGCTCATTTTACACCTAGTTAGGCCCGCTTCTCCTACCAAGCACAGCCATTGTGTAGAGCCCCCCTTGTTATGGTAAATAGTTGGCCTCGGGCCTCCTCAGGCCTCGGCCACTAAGACTTGTTAGTGTTTTCAATGGGATTATTATTGCGGCGATTGTTAGGTCGAGCTTTGTGAAGAAGCTTGTTTAGTTAGTTCGTTCGTGTTATTGATAGCTTTAGAATGTAGTCTGTTTGCTTTAAGTTCTATAAGAGTCTTCATCATTATGGCCAAGTTTTTATACTAAAATCGATTAGTTTTTTTTTTAAATATTATACGCATTATAACGCTGCATGCGTCGCGAATGTCAAAGATTTTCTGTGAAATGAAAATTCGACCGATATCAGGGTTTGAACTCCGCATTCAGAACATCCGACGCTCTTAACAACCAAGTAACCGAGATCTTCCAACAAGCGTTGAATTATTCAATCAATTTCTAACATCGTTCATCATTACCTTTGCAAAATTCTTTGAATTTTGGGTCAGAGCCCATTCGTACCCTAAAATTCGTCCCCCAGCATAAAAGTTGTGGATTCGGCCCCTATATAGGTGCCCATTGGTCTCCTGGCAGGGGACCAGTTAATATTTTAATGAAAAATATTATTTTTATGGTACCCATTCGTACCCTCTAATATATTTACAATGAAAGTTTAAGATTCGGCACCTATTCAGGTGCCTATCGGTCCCCTGAGATAAAATTAGCTATATTTTACATAAGAAACGGTTAACGTAGTACACTTGTGAACAGTTTATTAACGGAGTTAATTTAATAAATCATTACAGATCATTGAAAAAAGAGCTTTGATCAATGATAATCCGTCATGATAATAATATAACCTGTCGATAGGCTTACAAAAGTAGTAAATGATCATCAAAATTAAACCCGCATTTTAAATGTAAATTTACAGCCAAAGTTTTGACATCTCGCTATCCTATTTAAGCAAACTGACTCCAAATAAATCATTGTTAACCCAAAAATAGTTAATGAACACCAAATTATTGGGTACGTATCAAAATCCCGAATTTTAAAATACCGATGGACAAAATCCCGAAAATTTCAGTAATGAGCAGAGTATAAGGAGCTCACATTGGCAGTAGCATATCGACGGAGACCCGCTTCGCGGGGCTCCTACTTCCGGGTGGTTTAAAAAAAAATAACCACGAAGAGGATTGCGGGGACTTTCAGACCCCGCCATCTTCTTCTAACCTAAGTTGGCCGAGTCGGGGTGCCAGCAAGTCCCGAGCTGTATTTCCAGTCGCTCAACAGCGCAATTAATGCTTTCTTTGCTAAGCCTACATTTTATGGCAATCATAGTGGTTTACTTAGGCAGAAATAGCCCATTAATTTGCTCGTTTAGATTTGGTGATCATTTACTACATTTGGTGTTCGACTAAAATAGCTAGTGCTATTGTAATTATGAACTTTATTTTTCTGGTGTTATGTATATATTTTTGGTAAAAGAATTAAGGGTATCAAAGTATTTTATGGTGGTCATTATATTGAATCCCTTAATATTATAATAATAATATTTTTAACATAATTGAATCGAATTATCTCATTTGAATTCTGGAATATGATTAGTATTATTATTGATGGTAATTCACTTTATGGTAGAATACTACAGTCATATTTTGACTAAAATGTCAAAACTAATATTATTTACTCCTAAATATGTACAGCGATTTTTTATCCGCAATTATAATTTTATCATATTAGTGGATGTTATTATGTTCTTGTATTCTAAGTGTTTCGTTTTAGCTCAATGTGGAGCCGTTGCCACCCTTTTAATGAACAAAAATAATGAACGTTCTAACATTAATTCTGTTTTGCTCCAAAAATTGCGTTAAAATTGGTAAGTACTCTCCAAACAGTTACACAGTTTTATTGCATAAACATATTATAGTTATCATATATTTTGCTAAATATTTACAAATGTACAAGAAACCAAAAGTTCATTAATTATTTTGAAGATTGGCTTAATTGAGAAAGCCTAGAGGCATTTATTAAACTTAATCTTATTTGAAATAAACATGATATCTACCGAATTACTATATTTTTTTATTTTACCCTTTTCTGCGCGACTGTACCAGGACTACCAAGCTGCAATATACACATATACATGTACTTATATTAGAAGAATGAATAAAAATAAATATTCTTCAGGGGACGAATGGGCCCCTCAAAAGTTCCAGGGTACGAGTGGGCACAGGGTGCGAATCTTAGGGTACGAATGGGCTCTGACCCGAATTTTTCTTTCCGCAGAAAATCTTTAAACTTAATTAATTGCTGACTTCCTATAAATATGCTGCTGATGATTTACTTTTTTACTAAGCTTTTGACATGACGAAGTCTTCTATTGGCTTCTGAAATTCAATATTCACTCACAGTACCTATGAAGTTACATTACATTTTAAGAACAAAATATTTCTTTTCGATCTTCTAAAGATGAATGAAAGTGATAGTAATGTGACTTCTCGGAATAGCTCCCAATATTCGAGTAACACCTTGTAGGACACAATAGGGTCAGGTAAGACCCCTAACAAGGCACTTCGCGACTTGGTATCGAGATTTAAGGTTTTTGGTGTCGACAATTCGTAAATAATTTGTCGTTGTGCAATATTTTTGTTAAGAATCACGTGGTCTTACTTGGTTTATTGGAGAAAATATCGATTTACAAAGTTAGTGAAAAATTTGCAATTTTCTTGATATTTTTAACGTTTGTTGTAATACATAACTAAACCTAAGTAGACCGTGAATATAAGACAAAAAGCGTTCGTGCAAAAAATGACCAGATTAACCTAACTATTTAGAATTTGCTGTTGAATTTGATCGTCTATTAATAGAACTGCGTGGTTATTCGGTCAAATAATTCAAAGTAAATGAATGCAACAACATCGAGACAATGTTTTGTCTCCTAGTCAAAACCAACACAAATCAATTTGTTGAATGGCTTACAGCTAAATTATTCCGCCATATTGCTGATTTATAGAATTTACAATCTCTTAAATGATATATTATTGTTTATTAGTTTTTGAAGGGCATTAGATTGCATTTAAAACGGTAAAGTAACACGATGATAAGTTGAATCAATGTTGTTACTATCAGATAAGAATCAGATATCTCTTCTGGTAAGTTGGATGAGTGTTTGTCCACTCTGTGGATGACGCCAGCGCACTGCGCATGTTTGTGTGTTTGTGTGTGTGTGTGTGTGTGCATGTGACTGTGTGTTCCTTTGTGTGCAAGCACAGGAAGTGAGGATGCGTTTATTTATTCATCTGCTATAAGTTTTCGTTAATAATTCCTCTCGGCCGCTGACTCATTGATAAGCGTGTTTACAAGACAGTGTTGCAACTTCTATCTTTAACTTTGGCCGATAATTTTCAACGTTTGTTCTCAACTTATTATTAGCGATAGTGTGGATCTTATTTATTTTATGAACTCATTATTATTCTTCATTATTTTTTATTATATTGAGCTCAAATGTAAAGTTATCTAAACCAAGTAAGGTCATAACACTTATACCTACATATCAATCTACTTGCTTCATAAATGAGTTTATAACTGTCATTGGATTTTCAGTGACAGCCTTTCTTATTTTAAGCTTTACTCTGTACAATTTAAGGTTCATTACCCTAGTTTTTCCTTTGATCATTTTCTAATTTTCTAGCTATAAATACGAGGAGAGTTGTCAATCAGCATCGCAATTATTAGAGTAACATGATTAACAGCGGATGTCAATGCTGGTTGTCACAGATAAGTTAAGAATCCTGTTCTGTCGCTAACTGGACTGCTTTCGTAAGACTGTTGGCTCTGATGGACCGTGTATGAGGATTAATAAGAATTTGTGTGTCCTAGTCTGGCTATTTCTGAGCCACTCCAGGGTCTGGGCCGTGTGCCTGGGTGCCGTTGGTACACCCTATTTTCGACACTGCACCTCTGTCTTACCAATCAGGGATTACAGGCGTAATATTATGTTTTGTGGGCTTAAATTCAGGCAAGACGCTAAGCGCTTGCCTCGTATCAAATTATCATCTGCCTAGCGTTTTCCCAACTATATTGGGGTCGGCTTCCAGTCAAACCAGATGCAGCTGGATATCAGTATTTTACATGGAGCGACTGCCTGTCGGACCTCCACAACCCAGTAACTGTACGTTAGTTAGTTAGTACGTTAATACGTTACCCCATGGTAAGACTGGTTGTCAGACTTTAGAGCTTTTGACTAACAGTAACGATTGTCAAATTAGTAGAGGGTTAATTGATTTACACCCGAAATTAATATTGTTGTAACACAATCAAAATTCTGATGCATGTTCTTTGACGATTGCTTGTGATTGAACACCTTGACTCGAATTTGCAAAGTCGGTCGTTGATGGGTTACAGACAAAGATTATGATCAAGATTGCGACTGAGATACATTAGTAATTTTTGGCGTTATTGCTTAAATATGGTAATGATTACAGAGCCATTATCAGTATATCCCAGTAGATACGGATCAAACCCTTTTTCGCGAATCTTAATCCTTATAAACTATCGAATTCATTTTATTTATACTTTGATCCCTATACTACGTCACATTTATTCGTAATTGGACGAAGTATTCTGTCTAGCCTTTTAAGGCTTGACTTATCTTGTTTACCGGAGTCAGAATCGTCCATTATGCGATTGACCTTAAGCGCACTCCGCTATGTCGTAGTGTAGCGTAATTTAAAATAATCCTATGTTAAATAAATGTTGATCCTAAGAGCATTAGTAACACAGACTCTGATGAGGATTTATGTACGTATTTATTTACGTAGTTACAAGTGTAACCTTATGTGGTATTGTGCGACTCATTGTTGGAATTCCTGTAACATGTACGTAATTATTATGCATTATAAATTGTAGTTTACGATTTGCCTATTTTATAGTTACATAAGTAATTTTCTTCTGTGAATTTTGAGCACAGTTCCAGTGCGCAAATGTTTAATACAGAATTTTGGGTTTCCTTTTTTTTTAGGAAATAAATGAAAAGTTCTGTCTTACTTTTCACCGAAGAGTGAGAAAAATCAAAAGTATTTATCACCCTAGGGTGAAAAATAGAGAGGACTTTTGTTAAAAATAGTCGTAGAGCGTTGTTGCTTGACTTTATCTTACACAGACTTGTCGCATACATCTGAATTCTGCAATAATAATACATATTCGTAAGAACATGGTTTTTATATTAAAACATGTTCATTTTTCGTACATGACACATCTGTATGATATTTTCCAAGAATAATCTTCAAGGCTGATGATTCGCTAAGGTCCAAGTCTTTATTTGACCCTGTGGCCGGTCAGATATTTTGAATTAAAAAATAATTTGAAGAACTCGAATGATGATAATATTCAAACCGGTCGTCTAGACCAGAAAGAACGTTTTTTTTTTGTAGCGAACAGTATTTTTATTTATTGCTGTAGCAGAAAAAATGTTTTGCTAATTTGTCGGTCAAAGGAAGATTTAAATAACGTAAATACATAATAATGTATTTACGTTATTTTACCGTTAAAAAAATTTAAAAAAATTTGAAAAAGTCTTTCGAGTTAAACTGGTTACTCCAAGAGGCACCAAAAGTAAAAATGGTTAATGGGAACACACCACAAGGGCTTACGCGCCCTCGGTCCCATTCATACTTCGTCTTGCTTTTGTAAATCTTCCCATTCGCAGTTGCTTCCATTTTCATTCTCAGTTCGTAAATAAAACATAAAACAAAATTTGTATCTAATCAAGAATGGCGTGTGGTGCCAGTCCTTTTTCTTTAATAATAAGCTACAACCAACTAGAATTCTAATGCGCTACCGTCGCGCCTAAACCCATGTTATACAGTCGCAAACGCGAGTCAGCACAGAACCCTTGTGGTGTCTATCCGCGAGGTACCTTATCCCAGGGCCGTCTTTGTCACTGGTCACTCTGAGCATGCAACCGCGGGGCCTGCCAATCCTGTGGATACGACTTCCTATGAACATCATAATAGGGGCTTATTAAGAAACTTATAACATGGAGCTGTAATTTTTTTTTTCTCGTATTTTATTCTACGCTTCCCTCAACTTCTCTATGATTCACTTAGTTTTCCTATGTTTTTCTTAATTTTCTGCATAAAACAATTGCTAGTTACGTATATTTTTGCGTAAACGATAATAATAATACCGACATTAATGCGACTATTGCTTCTCACAGGCCTCATTGTCCTAAAGTTTCCAAGTTTCGGCCTTCAATAGGAATGGTTAAGACGGCCCTGTCTCGCACCAGGGGTAAATAACACTTGGTAGGCAACCGGACTGGTTATATCGCGGTAATATCTTGCTAAGTTACCTTAATTCTCGTTTAATTGAACAGGAGAGTAAAGAAGACAGGCAAGGAACGCATCCTTGCATTCTAGCATGCAAGGATGCGTTCGGTAATATGATGTGCTTACGGTGTGTCGTGGGTTAGGATTGGCGGAGACGGGGCTTCAGAGGTTTCCTTTTACATTAAATTTAAATGGAATAATGGTTTGAAACTAGGTGTGACAGCAGCCACTCATGTAAATAAATTAGATATTGCGGAATTTATTTTAATGGTTTAGGCTCCTTTAAGTAAACGCTGTATCATAATATTAATAATTCAGTTGTAAAACGTATGAAACGGAAACACTGACCAATCAGCTTCTTCCTGTCCTTAGGTTCAACACAGAATGTACTTCTTCTTTTACATTCCTCTATTAGTGTTCATTTCTATAGTAACCCTTTAAACAACCATAATCACCTTTTACACAGACCATCCATCTGCCAAAAATGTGTCATTTTTTTTCAAAACTTTTTTTTACCTCAGTTATCATCATCGTATTAGTCGCAAGCGGTCCTCTGCTAAACATAGGCCTCCCCTATTGATTTCCTGTAGAACTGGTTGGAAGCGGCTTGCATTCAGCGCGATCCAGTGGTCCTCATCAGATCTATGGTGCTCTTGCTGGTGCGTGGTCTCCATTGTTGAACCTTAAGGCCCCATCGACCATGAGTTGTGCGTGTTTAGCGGCCAGTCCATTATCACAGTGATTTCCCTAAAATATCTCGTAGTGTTACTGCGTTAGCATCTAATTACCAGTAAGTATTGCATATCGTACTGACATAGTTCCTTATCACCTCTTATTTACCCATGGGAAGTGACGGCCCGTGCCTTTGAAGGCCGTGACCGATATTATGTCATGGGCAGCCATTAATTAAGTCTTTGTTAAAAACATAATTTGCAGAACACAATATTCATTGTTAGATCTCCTTGATAAGAGATGAGGTTATCGCTTTCTCAGTTTGGTAAAACCAGATGTTAATTGTATTCTTTGTTAAGACTAATATATTATTAATAGTAAGAAAAAACCCAGGTCCATTCCAATAGGCTTATTCATCTCTAAGCGAAGCTGGAAACTCCCAGATACAGTATTAGTTCGTACGATTTTTAGTTTTACACTTCTTTTTAGCTTGATATCAAACTCTCATCATCGTCATCGAATCATCGAAACTAGGACCTTTTGGTTTTGGCCTATATAAAACTGCTAACCGCATTGTTTTAAGCACTATCATTATTCCGAATTCTGGTAGTGTAATAATTCTAGTACTGATCTTCCATTTTCTTTACTATTTCCAATCATTAAACACATCAAATCCTTATTAGTTCCCAAGCCACAGATAATTATAACTTTAAGTTATGACCGTCTTCACATCATGATATTTGCAAGTAAATAGCTAATCTCCAACGTAATATTTATCAAGCCGTATGTAGGTTGATGTGTTCAGCAGAAATATGGCGAATCTATTAAGTTGTCAGTTCGTCTACGGCTCGGCTGACCAGTGTCGATATAACTTGTTCACATTATGTACGGTTATATGGCGCTAACGGTGCGCAGGCGCATTTAGGAGTGCCCATCTTCTAGAAATTATTGAAATGAAGAGTACTTTAGTTAATCACTGTAACTTAGAATACATCTAGGTAATAACTAGGGAGATAAAGTCTTTATTAATTCAGTTTTTTTTTTAAATAAGCGGAGTTGAACTTGCTTCGTTACATTTTGTGATAGGTTTATGGCACTTCCATCCCATTAAAAGTAGACTGAATGGATGATGATTTTAACTTTAGTATATAGGCAGCGGTCGCGAGACTCACGAATTACCGTGACCCCGGAACGTAAAGTACTATAGAAGGACACCGTGGATTTTAGTCAGTACGAGTCTGACAGTCCCTCCCGCTCTGCCCTGGGTGGGAGAAGCCATTGATGACTTTTGACTGATGATTTTACCGCACTAAAAAAAACGTATATAGGCAGCAACAAAGCAGCAAGTTACTAGACACACATAGAACTAACTTATTATTCATTTTAATATCCTCATCATAACACAACAAGCAATGGCAGGGCTTTATATTGACACAGGTGCTCCGCTCACCTTGACTCACAAAAACACATTTACGTAATAAAAACTTAGAAAGTAATCCGCCCATCACATCACATTCGATCCAGTCAACATCGCCCTACGGCTGGCATAACCCGACTAGTTTTTCCGATCCATTGACGATCCGCAACGATCCGTTACTCAAAGACTAGTTTTTAACTTTTTACCACATTTGTACAATGTTATTCGTTTTATATAACTGTGCTTCTAATGGTTGTAAGTTTTTCCTGACCGGTATCGAGGGCGCATCTATAATTGATCACATGTTGTACGGATAACATGAAGATTGCTCTGGTACCGTAACGTTTCTGAACATTTTTTGTTGGATTATTATCATCGTTTTTGATTTATCAGTGATTGCGTGGCCTTGCTGTGATAACAATAAAGTTATTTATATTAGCTTATATCAAATACTTTCTCTATCTATTAAAATTTTCAAACAAATTACTCTTTACCTGTTGAGTTCATAGATTGACGCTTCATCATCATTTGCGGAGGTTCATCATTATTTAGTTGAGTCGGTTTAAAACGGTATCAAATAAATCATGGCGGCTTCAAGGTAGCCGCGACTGCAACATTAGTTCGGCGGCGAAGCGGCGTGTGCGCAAGATTAGTATGCATTAGTGTGTCTCGTTACTCATAATGATGTGCGTATGATATCATTTTATGGAGACGGAATTGATGAAACGCAAGTACGCAATCATATGAGTAGGGAGAACTTGAAAGTAATTCCGCTAGAAAACTTTTCATGCAGAAAATAGGAACTTAGAACCTAGGTAGGTAGGAGTAGAAGGTAGGAAGGGGGGGTGGTGGGGTCTGTATGGGTAAACCAAGTGCTTAGACGTCTACGTCTTACGTCTAGCCACTTACTAGACTGCAAAGAAAATAAACATGGAATTTTCATTACGCATTGTCTCGTGTCTGACTTTTCCGCTACAGAATTTTCCTTTGGTTTCCCCCACTATTCAAAAATACTGATTTATAAAAATGAAACTAGAATTGTAAGCAGGTCTAAAATCGCCTCTATATCAACGATTTACAAATTTAATCGCAATCAAATTTCGTATCATGCAATATTCTATTCAATTGCTGCTCTGTTCAATAGAGTATAACTTATCAAAAAACAATAATTAGCTTCATTAATAAAGTTGTGATTTTAGGCTCCGAGTTCTTCATCTGAACCGTATTTCAACATCACTATCCCTTTTCGTAAAGTAAAATTATAATACTCGTACTTTTAACATGCAACAGCCTACGTAGCGCCATGTTCCTCCGAAAATAAATTTGTTCCTCGAGGTTATCAGCTCTCGTATTTATTGCCAGGACACGCTTCATAAAGGAATGCTGCAATTAATAAGACCGGTTGCCCAATGACGTCATTCTGGATCCTCCGCTTTATTTTTGGCAGTTTTTATCAAAGAGCCTTGCAGACTTTGTGTTTTGATCATTCTTCAATGGTTCTACTTGATTAGAGCTGCGGTGTTTGATCTTCAGCTAAACTACTTGTTATTTGTTTTAAAAAATACATGGATTTTTAACAATAGTTAGTTTAACTATTGATCAAACAAATGGCTCTAAATAATGTGTACTATGGTCATGTTTTGCGAAAGTTGTGGTTAATGTTTTATTGTTTGTTAAGCATCTAAATCAGCCTTTTCAAGGCAGTTTTCAATAGGTATTTGAAGACTTAGGTAATTTTCCAGTGGTAGAAATGCAAAATGCAGCCCTTTGCGGTCGAAGCCTAGCTAACATTTAATTAATACAATAAATGAGCAGGGGTTTCTAAGGAAAGACTGCGTTTTTCATCTACATGAATAAAGTCTTCGATGTAGTTTCACACTCGCATGCCATATAAACCGATCCTTAAATAGATCCCCACATTTACAACTGATCAATATTAGTATAATTTAAATAATTTACCACCATATAACAACACATTTCTTACAAAGTTATAACTAAGCCAAAGTAATCCACACTCATTTTATAATCCCATTTATAGCGTAGAAATGTAACACTCTATCATGTGTTACGCTTGCATATCTTTTAGGATTATGATAATAATATCTTTTACAATGGCCACCATCATTTGATATCTTTTACGAGCTCCGTACAGTAAAAGTTTACACCTCGACATAACTATTTTCACGTTACGATTGACAATAACTTGTGTTATTGCAGTTTTTATGTTTTAATATAAAGATCTTATCTTTACATGCTTTTGTTACTATCATAAACCAGAAGTTCGATGACATGCTATATCCACCAAACTAAATAAAATCCCGTGTGGTGGATTACGGCCCACGGGTTCGGTACTGAGTCTCAGAAATGGAAACATTATCCGTCTTATTACAAAATGGGGTTTAACTAAAAACCTAGGTTCGTTCGTTCTTCGTAAAACTAAGGTTTACATAAAAGTTATTACAAATCGTGGTTTGCGACAAACCATGGTCTAACAGACGTAGCTGTCAAAGGTGTGTCAAAGTTTGTGATAACAACTCTTTCATTGTGTTGTTGTTTTTGTGTTATTTTCACATAAAATAGATCTAAACATGGTAGATTTAATTGTTATTATACACGGTGGATTTTGTTGTTTCGCCAATAGCTCAAACGACGGTACTAAGTTTCACGTTTTATTTAAGTTTCGTAATACAGAGAAATTTAAACTTCTGCCGATAATCTTGAGCTATATAGTCCTATATAGGTTTAAACCAAGGTTTATTAAGTTTTTGTAATAAGACCGTATAGGTTTTAATAAACCTGTTATGAAACTTCTGGAGGTCTTAAAAGCTCACTTCAGCAGAATCATTTGAAGAAATATTTTTACGAATTTCAGTTTTTATTTATTAGTTATTATTACTCTGAGTAGCCTTTTCTTTATCGTGGTAAATTCATTAAATGAGTCCTCCCACCCAAGGCTGAGCGGGAGGGACTGTCAGACTCGTACTGACTAAAATCCACGGTGTCCTTCAATAGCCCTTTTCACTCCGGGGTCACGGTAATACGTAAGTCCCGCGACCTGCTAAAGTAGCTTTACCACAGAAATATTAATATCTACGAGCCTTATCGCGTGAATGGACGTTTAATTTGAACATTTGATGCGAACGGGAAGTGCCGTCGGCGTGACCCGTATTAGACCCAACGTTGTTTCTCAAAATTAAACATAACTTTCCTAAAATGGAGTAATGATAGCACGCCCTTATTGATCAAGCTATCTACTAGCCTGGTTCACAAATATGGTTTGAAGCAATCTAAAATAATAAAGGAAGAGCTTGACCAGGTGCATCATGCTTGGCCTTAGAAAATAACACTTAGTACTTATACAGACAGCTGAAGATATAGATTTTACGAAGCACTTTTAGGCTGTAGAATAAAACGCCTGCCGGGGTCGCAAGACTGTCTAAATAGGTAACCGTGACCCTGGAGCTTATAGGACTATTGTAGGAACACCGTATACTTTAGTCAGTACGACTCTTACAGTACCTTCCGGAGCGGAGGTTCCCGGGGGGCCTCGTTTGATGATTCTATTTTTACCACGATATTAAAAAGACTGAAGAATCAATATCATGGCAAAGAAAAATGATAAGAAGACTAATATTTTAGATGTCAATATAAAAACATGAGATTCTGATCAGTATACCTATCTCCTATTGTTGAAATTGGGATATTTATTTCAATAGGGGAGGTAATATCACTCAATAACAATAAATCGACTTAAGTACCTTATACATAATGTATATGTTGGTACAGAAACCAATAAATAGATGTGGAGTGGTGTGAGAGTGGGGCACACGTGAATTTTATTATAGGATTTATTCTTGGAAATTAGGATTACTTAGAGATCATACGGAAATGGTGATGAGATCATCCAGCGATGATCTTAATTCAGCGTGATTCACTTGTTTTACAAGTAAATTGTTCCGTTAATTAAATGTACATTTGTTTTTGATTGGTAACGGAAATCGGTAATGAAATTAATTATTGCAATAAATAATAATGATTCGAACGCGAATAAGGACTATTTAATTGTTTATTGTTGATAGTGTTCAATCAATTAGTTTTGCAATGTTCTTGTTCAATTATTTATTAATTGAATAGTAAAATTATGATAGGAATTTTATAACGTAATTATTGAAGCTGTAGCTGTGTTTTCAATTACACGTAAGAATCGTTACAGATACATTTATTATCAGAATACCTAGTTAGAGCTTATTCATTTTACACGAGGTAACTAGAATTTATTTTTATAGATAAGGCATGTTTACGATTGTGTGTCATACTCTACTGTTTTTTAGCCATACTACTATGTATTTAAAAGCACGTAGAATATTACTCACCACTTCTTCTTAACATATTAACCTATATACAATATTTTATGGCGTTGTGAAAAATACTATACATGAAAGAGAGCACTCCCGTTCCATATACACTGTGTGCGATGACAGCGCCTATTTAACCACATTATTGTGGGCCATAAGATCTGTAAATTCTTGCCAACAACCTACATATTTTGGATTGTATTTCATTAAAAACTAAACAAAAAGTACTCAAAAAGGGTGGTGCATAATACTTGACACGTACTTCACTTCGCGTTTGGCGTATTGATTCACATCTCCGTCACACCGCGAGTTGCGATCGATTTGATAATTACTACTAATTCGAGATTAGAATAGTAAGCTTTTGAGCTGTCAGCAATTTACGCGCCAGACTTGCCCGCCAAAACCTGACATTGTCCCGGATTTTACTCAGTACGAGTCTGGCAGTTCGTCCAGTCCCGCCCTGAGCGGTTGGATAGTTGATGATTTTACCACGATAAAAAAAATAGGACGAACTTCCCACAACTATTTATGGGAAGTTTGCCCTAATCTCGAATTTGTGGATGATTCAGCGAACCAGTTTGCGAGAGTGCAAGTTCATTCACCCGCGGTACATAAGTGTCAGCTTTTATTTATGTGCATAAATGTGTTAGCATAATACATTTCAATTATGTTGCACGTCAAGTTGGCGCAAGGCTATTTGAATATCGACCGCACGACTGTCTCTTATGTGGAATAAAACAAAATTATGTTTATTTTATACATTGTAAGTATAAAGTTTTCGATGATCGAACTTTTCCATAGGTGGCCCTTTTCGCCCACTCTCGTGTTTTTTGAGAAAATTCTTAAACGCTTTCACCTGTCAGGTTTCGTATGCAGAGTGTTCGGTTAAGCTCGGTATCATAATAAGTGCATCCGTTTTGTGCTTATTTTATTCACAACAGCAGAATTATTGAACAGTACATAAGTAGCGCAGCATCATTAAAAAAATGTACTGAATCATCTATCTTCTATCTATACTATATAATAAATCTGTAGAAGGGTCAATTCTGTACATTGAAAATATTGAAAAAATGAATAGCGGGGGGTGTTGCTGGATCGATACCAAATCCAAATATATGATTAAAAAAAATTTTGTCTGTCTGTCTGTCTGTCTGTTTGTGCAGGCATCACGTGAAAACTAACGGTTCGATTTCGATGAAACTTGGTATAATTATTATTTATACCAAGTTTTTTATTATTATATATATATTTATTATACCTTATTATCCTGGGCATAACATAGGATACTTTTTATCCTTGAAAAATACGTAGAAAAAAAAATCTTATTTTTCAGTTTTATTCATAGACGTTGTTCTGTAGAACACACGTTGCATTACCCGCAGTGGATTCAGCGCCGTAATATTTATAAGATGTCATTGTCAGAGTTACTCAAAATGGGGAAATAAGCCATCCACGCGAAGACCGACATCCGCGCGGACGGAGTCGCAGGCGGAAGCTAGTTTTCAATAAGTATTCAATACATCTTTAAATATTTAAAATTGAATTCGTCTCAGGTGACCAATATTATTCCTCTCGATGTGTTCTGAGGTAAAACATGAATTCTTATATGTTTACCTGAAATGAACCTAAGGCTTTTTTACCGATTTAATCATATTTTGAAACATCTAACACCTTTTATTATATATGAAAATAATCACACTATTTTGATTTAATTGAAAAGTAAAATGTTACTAAGATGAAGTGCTATGTCACACCGCCATATCCAGTACTCAGAAAGGTAAAATGCCATAAAAAACGTCGTAGGTGCCGATAAAACGCGTGTGGTTAACATTTAAAGTGCTGCTATTAGGGCAGGTGCATATTTTCTGCAGCTTCTTGGCACCTCGGCACTGCAAACTGTGCCCTGTCAGGAATTTACGTGGGAGGTATACCCGTTTGACGTCGCCATGTTTTTCTGACGCCTCGTTCGAATTTCGAATTTTCTCTTTTCGATTGAATAACTTCAGCCATGCTTTAGCCGTAATATGATGCTCTTTTGTTGTGATGCCGTCAAGTATCTTTCTAATCGGCCAGATGCAATTTGAAATCGTTGAAGGTAATAAAAAGATTTAATTTAATTTTGATTTGAGCGCGTGCGGTGTTCTTTGCGTGACAATAAGTTACAATAAAATGTTTCGTTTAATTCTAATTTGTAATGAAATATAATTTGACTCTATGGATCGTGGATTTACATTGCCTCATGTTACTTTAATTTGAACGTAACTGTAAATTGTACGTTAGTGAAACCTCTTTGTAGACGATTCAAAATATAGACATCGATCATATTTTCAAAATGCAGCGAAAATGCGAGACGATTTCAACAAAGCCCAGAATTATCGTTAAGTAAAGTTCATACAAAATGAATGGTATTAATCCCACGCATTATTAGGTGCAGTAATGTCTGCCTACAGACAGCCGGCTATGATTTGACCGTTTGCTAGTAATTACGTGTCGTAAATCGACCGTATCAACGCGCAACGTTTGCGGGAATCAGTATCGAATGCAGTTCCGATTATTACACGCCTTAGCACCTCCTACGTACCGTATCATTCCATTTACTGATTTCTGTTTAATATTATTATCTTGATATGTGTATCTGTGAAGTGTTATTCGATATCTTTCATGAATTATTAATGTAATGTCCCTTTTTCCTTATATTGTTAAGGAATTCTAGGAGAATGACAAGAAAATACAGCCTTCAACCTTTTGATATATGTGTATAACGAATACGTTTAACAAGCAGTCTACCATCGAAAAACACTGCTATATTTAGCAAGAAAAAAGCTTAAACGACCTTAAACGCGACCCAAGATAAACATTAAGTACGTCCATGTACCAACACGCCAAATGTGTTATCTTCTCCATTACGTTACCGTACCGCTTAATGATTAAATGGTTGCCGCAAAAAGTGACAGCGACGCTTTCGGAATCTCCATTAAGACGCTGCTCCATCCTGATGGTGGCTGCAGTAATAATCGATTGTCGAAGAAGCGCGCACACCACCATATCAGATAATTAATCATGCACTTATAAGGCGTTCACTACAAAATTACCATCCGTAATAAGCTGCGGACAGCGATTTATTACTGAAACAACATGTGAAAAATCGCTCTCGGTACACAAGAAAGCTTTTTGTTCCACTTAAAGCCATAAAAATCGCGATGTTAATATTATAAATCCGCGGTTGAATCCCATTCATAATTAAACATCTGTGTTTTTGTCTGACATGCCAATGTTTCAAAGAATTTCGTACAATATGCATGCTGATTTCTTTAATGTTAAATCAATGCGTCGAATTGAGATATGATTGCCAGCGGCAGTTATTGTAAATTATGATCTTTATCGATTCTTTATTATGGCAATGTGCAATCGAAATGTTCTTATGACTTTCAACCTCAGATATCGTTCGTTCACTGTTACCAAAAGCGGTTGGTAGTTAGTTACAATTAAGCGGTGGACTATAACAGCGCTTTAGGGCTAAAACAACAAGTGGTTTTACTGTTATCGTCTTTCCATTACCAACAACAGCTTCAGGAGTAATTCGAGATATCCTTGGTAGCGGGGAGTTAAATATAAAAGTAAATTAACTGACTTAATGTTGCTGTTGCTCCCGACACAATATATCCTCGGGAAATAATTGAACTTGGATTAAAATAGCTGTGGAAGGCGCAGACGCATTTACTTTTGTTTATTCTCCGTATTTGTTGTCGACCACGGTAATCATGTCATTATTATGCCTAATAATTTTAGTTTTTGTAGGGACTGAATTCTTTAATGTTACAGTATTATCCCTGTTATTTTTGATCCCTGCAACATAAAACACGGTTTCATCGAAAACCATCTTTTTTTATTTCGACGACTTCTACAAATTCTCGATGTAAGTATTCTGCTTGTCAACGTTTATAAGGTGAATTTTAGTGCAGAATAATTATTTATTAGTACCTTTGTTTTAATACGTAACATAATACAAACACTGATGTCGCAAGACGCTAGCGTGTGTGCGATTCATCAGAATTTTATTGTCAGCTTTACGACTTTCCCTAATTCGATACAAAGTCTTGATGTCTTGACGTTCTTGAGATATTTATGCACGGTGTTTACATATAGCCTGAATAAGTCTCGTAATGTATGGACACCGACATTCTAGACTTAAGTGTATCAAGAATTCAGAGTTAAAGACCGGATAAGTTTCATTAATCCGCAGTAAAAAGTCACGAAACTATTTCTGACTCCAACAAGGAATGTTTAGTCCTCAAAGAATGCTTCATTAAAGGGAATTACGTTGAAACGCATTCCATACAAAGAAGGTGTTGTTTTTTTTGTTCGTACGTGTATTTGTATCTGGGTCCGTACCACACCGTCATTGTTCTCGTCGCGAGAATATATCTTACCAATTTACAACGGCCACAGGCAAGCACCGGCTATTCCCGGTCTACAATAACCCTACAATCTTCTTGAGAGATATACCGGCGCTTGATCATTAATTAGTGTAAAAGCTTCTTAATAAAGCGATTTAAAAGCTATAAAACGGCAGCCCTTTATGAGTTTCATTTAGATAAGAAGATTTATTGATGGTGCATCGGTGCTGTGCGGTACTTCATTCAAGTTTGAGTAACGAATGTTTATTGGAGAAATTTAGATAGTTTCTAGAGTGCTCGGAGTTTAAATGTTTCTAACATTCTTTGAACTAGAATAAATTTTGCTGCGTTCGATCTTTTCCTATTTAATTCCGAGTTCAAATAAGCTGTCTTTCACATTGAGTGTATGCTGACCATCAAATAAATAACAAAAGCTCCATTAAATCAGTACGGACAATGTCTCCCCGGCTTGGATTCCCCTAGTCACGTCCTACTGACTGGCGTGAAGAGCAGCACAATAGTTCTTCGGGGTGGTCACATCAAATAAATTAACGTCACACTGACAGAAAACGAAAGAGAATTTAATTATTTCATTCCATTTCACCCCCGTCCGCTGCGGATTCGATTACGAATACTATTTAACCTTTTTGTTTATGCTAGAGCCACGTTCATTGTATAAACTGTAGTTTACTGTGTTGTATTGTTATTTAAAGTCCATTTCCTTTGTTTTAGGTAAGTTGTCTGCAACATTTATTCATCCTTGAGCTGGCAACCCACGTGGCGGGTATTAATATTCATGGATATAATTTATTCGTCTGATCAAGATACAGTCATGGTGAGTATGTCGGTATGTTTATCCCGTAGGCTGCGGTACTGCGAACTGGAACAAGTACGCCGTTGTTCCAATTTGTTTAGACGACGGAACACAGCCTGCTTTGTTCCTGTTAAGAAATTGAGTCTAGCACCTGGCTGTCTGAGGTCAATAGATGCCTGTACCTACTTGATTTTTAACACGATGAAGGTTGTTCCTGACGTTTATACCCGATTTTATTGGTCCATAATTTCGAGTGTAAAATAACGCGTTGATATTGTCTTAAGAATGTATAAGTTAAGAATTATTTATCATTTCTTAAATAAAAAGGGCATGACCGTGACGATAACAACGAACTCATTTTACTCAGAACAATAAAATAAGAGAAATAATGTTGGGGTACTTGTTCTTAATCGAGAACAATTAACCCGCTTTCTAAGACGCATTGGTAAGTTCGACGAAACATCGTAAAATATAGCTTGGAGTGAACCACGGAATAAACTACATAATACACAAATAGAAGCCATATATTGCGTCAGGAAGAAGACGAATTAGTTGAGTAAACACGTCGACAGACTTTATCTGTTAAACTTATTTATGTAACCGATAAGTTCGTGGTAAAATATGAGAAAGTTACAAATAAAATGTACTAAATTTTATCAGCTTTCAGTGTCGAACTGACGTGTTGGAATATCAAGTTACTTTAGTCGTACGATCTGTGGGCCAAAATGGCCGATGGTCGTGCGTTATTTCAATGTATTGTACTGAGTGGGGATCACACAAAAGATTCGCGAACATCTCTGAATACAGGTATTTCTATGGGAGTCCTTGAATATTGTCATTCGGGCTATTGTGATTTGAATGTGCAAGACTACAATACGTTGTTGTGCTAAAAGAAGCTTCAAATTGCAGGAATAAAAAGAATAATATCGGATAGGTAATAAAATTCTGCATAACAATGAACACATGTTGATAAAAGCGGAACTTAATTGGATATTACAGTGCGTTTACGAAAATAGGTCCATAGATAAAATGCTTGAATTTGGTCTAATTCAATCTTTGCACAAATATCCACGTAGCTTTATCTATGTTATATAATTATTTTTATATCGCAGGAGAATACGAAGAAAAGAAACTTTACCGCACAATACATTAATACAAAAAGTGAGAATCCTACCGCTCGAATGCAAAGACACAAGACACGCATCACAAAAGTAACTTTCGTCCAATTTGGACTTTCTCCGACCCTATTGGTGGATCGGCCATCTCTCCATCACCCCATCAATATAATGTAAGTGCGAGGAGATTGTTTCGCATCACTGCACTTCCCTGAACGGTATCGGCGTTGATATGACACATTGGCTTTAGACAGAAACGAGCGACAGGCTGTTACAGTAAATATATGGGTGACAGGAAAACCATAATTAGTATGTAATGGTCCCATTGCTTGATCTTGGTGTCTTTTTCATAAGAAGGATTAGGCCATTGGATGTCATTATGTCTTTGAA
Source organism: Agrotis puta (assembly GCA_943136025.2). NCBI lineage: Eukaryota > Metazoa > Arthropoda > Insecta > Lepidoptera > Noctuidae > Agrotis > Agrotis puta. The sequence goes on from OW964178.2 coordinate 11,201,629, forward strand.
TGATTGAATCTTAGATATATGTTTGTATCCCTTACGATGCTTTCTTTTCAGTGGGAGAGACTGGGCGATAATCTTCCAGGAATGGTCGTTTTTGGATGTCACGTGTTTCCGAATTTTTTGTTCTATTCTAATTCCTACATATCGGTTTCCTCACGCTCTTTCCCTTTACTGTTTTGAGAATAGCAGTTGAAAAAATTACAAAGTAATAAAAGGCCTCTGCCTCGAATTTTGCGAAGAGCGGGAGCGCCTTTGCGTTACCCACCACCGCCGGGGCAGACCAACGACTTGTAAGTCGTGGCTAATAAGACTGTCCTCTAATAAAAACACAGAAAAAACCCCTATGTAAAACGAACTTTCCCGAACATTTACTGTGTGTATGTGACTTTTATCAGCCGAACTGTATACTATACGAGTAAAGTGTCAAAAGATTGTTCTGCATCAGTGCACTTCCCAGTAAGTTCTCGAGTTGTCGCCTTCCAGGATATAACCGGCCTACTTTCCGCTCCAATGCTTCAGTGTGACCACGTGCCGCCACTCGAGGGGACGCGTGCATCCAATGGTGCTTGAGAGATATATTAATGTCTGATTGGCTTTTGTAGATTGACGGCTCATTTCACTGTTACAGTTTCACAGGACATTTGTTTTTACCAATTGAAGTCGGAGAGTTGATCTAATTTTGGTTGGCATATTGAAATATAAAAGGAGTGAAGGATGCCACTGAAAAAATCGACATATTTGAATCCTAAATACCATAAAAGGTTAAGAATAGAATGAGGAATTTTAATTTTATGAGTTAAGCCACGAAAGCTTGGTAGGTAGGAGCGTCTGGTGTACTGAATGAGAAGGTTGCATCAAATTTTTCTTTCCACAATAAAGCTTTCCTAAATCTAGGTTATTAAATGTGGAAAATAATGCTGCTGTACATTGAAAATCATTCATAAAGTTTAAGAGGCCGTAGAATATTATATCAAAGTTAGACCGCGGTTAATACCCGGGGTAAAATTTTACTGTAAACTTGTCACATTTCAATGCTGCGAGCACTGCAGCGTAGACATGAAATATTCTTCACAGTTAAAAATACTAGTCTAGGTTTGAAATAACTATGACAATATCACAGTCACTACAGTTACATAATAACCATAACTTCAGCGATGCGTGTGGAATACACATTCATACCCGGCGAGGTTCAAACTCGCGATATAGCACTTTGGTTCGAAATAGTCATGGATACAGAATACTGGCTTGTGCCCTTGGATTTGCTCACTTTGAAAGTGTCCCAAGGGTTTTTCCTATATAAACAAACTTTAGTCCTAATTGTTCAGTCGTTTATGAGTGAAAAGGTAATAAACATAAATCTAAGGAGATAAATTTACTTTCGGATTTCCATTAGTTACTAGTTGTTGCCAGCGTTTTCCCGCTGCAACACTAAAATTATCCCACGGAAAATGAAATCGGCATAAAAACTATCCTATGTGTTAATATGGGTTATAAACTATCTGTGTACCAAATTTCATCCACATTGGTTTAATAGTTTTTGCGTGATAGAGTAACAAACATCCATTCATCCATCAATACTTATGCATTTATACAATTAGATAAAGCAATACCCGCCTGTGCTGATAATGTAACATTCATAAAATTTTATGTAACATCATAGTTTCACAAGCTCCGGCCAGCACTGCCCACTGTTTTTCTTAGCCCATTCATTCGTTTATGAAATTCTAAACGTGTGTAGCGTGTGTAAATTCTCTTGTCGACACATTGCTCTGTCTTCATCTCGGAACAAAAATGTTTGCTAATACTGTATTCGTGTACAAAGTAGCTAAGAATGGTGCGAAGTTTACGTTTTGTAAACAGTATTCTGAATTTTTCAGGTTATTCCTACTATAATGTTTACGTTTCTCGAGTTTGGGAGTGTTTTGTTTTTTCCGAGAAGTCGGATGGGTTTATAACTGAAATGCTCGTTTTATTTTTATTGGCAATGAACGTAGTTTATTCAGGCGCTAAAATTAATGGATTAACGTGAAAATTGTACAGTAAATTTTCTTTTTAACCTGTATTTTAATTATAATAGTACCAAACTATTTATGCAGACTAATGGTTAGTATATTTAGTTGTGATTTTCGTTGACTTCTTTCAGAAACCACAGTTTCTTTCATTAGAACACGATTCCAATGTAAAGTGAATAACCACCTAACTGTACACTTATCGCTATGAACACGGAAAGATTCCATTGTATTGAAACGTTTGTAACTAGGCGCTAGTAGGCCATGCGATAATAACTTGACATGAATGCGTCTTTTAAGAGCAAAAGTTATTGCTGCACCGGTACCGAGATGTTTAGCGTTATTGAAACCACCTGTAGGGAAACGTGACTGCCCATAGAGCCCATACTCAAGTATAAATTACTAACAGTAATCAGTAAGCCGCACTTGTTGGGACGTAATGTGTTAAAATAAAGATGGCGAGTATGCCGTTATGTTTTGAAATGTAAAACAAGAGATGAGTGGTGCCGATGTGTGTCGAAGTAAGCCGAAGAACGCCGAAGTCAGCTAACACGATATGTAGACAAACAATGATCGGGGCGGTCCCCGAGTTTTATCGCATCACGTTACCGATGTCTTGCATTTCCGCGGCGTTCGTCGCTGTGTTTAATTTCACTTAGCGATCGCCTCTCTTGTTATTGTGGCCTAGATGCCGTGGAAAGCGGGCCCTGCCCATTATGTACGGCTCCCTAACACGACAGACTCGTATTTTCATCTGTTTCGACGCGGTACGGCCACGGCACGGCGCGGTGCTCATTCATAATTCCCTTGTCCGTCTCGCCTAGCGTCCTGAAAACGAGGCGCACGTTTCTCATAGGGATTAGATAGTTGTCTGTTGTGTTATCGCTTTAATAGAATATGGTCGTTTGTGTCGACAGATTATAACTTGATAGCATCAGTTTAGACCGTTTATGAGGGCTTACAAATCTTGCTTGTGGAAAGATTTTCAGTCTCAAACCAAAGTTTAGTCCAGAATTTGATTAGCATAAACAATTAATGTTAAGCAAACGTGAGATAAGTATGCGCATCTCATACACAATAATAAAACAGCAGTTTCCATGAACATTTTGCTCGTGATCGTTTGTACCTACTTCGTTAAACCCAATCCTTGACACCAAGTGTAAGCGTACCTATATGTACAATAGTAAGCACCATTATTATTGCATGACACATATCCATTTTTCAGACGAATGCAGCAGCTAATTCAATTAAGTTTAATTGAAAAAGTTGATGCATTGCACCTGACGTGGTCCTAATTGTACCAGTTTGTCATTAGTCTACGAGTATGTGAGGCGTGTGAATAATCAATTGGAAACTCGGGTAAATTTTCATTGGAAGTAGGTAATTTCCTTCATGTACACTGTACAGTACCCTGAAAGCGTCCTCTATTCTCTCTATTCGAAATATTTAAGTATGTTTATCAGTTGTCTAGTACCCATAACACAAGCTCTGCTTAGCTTGGGACTAGATGGCGTTGTGTGATAGTTGTGGAATATTTATTTATTTTTATTTATTGTATTAGAAAATGAGTCAGAAGACGTTCACTGCTGAACAAAAGACCATTACTTAGACCTACTCGCCTAGTCTCCCATGCCCTCCCATCGATCATCCACCGAACATGGAGGTTGGGTTGCTAACGCTTCTTTTCTCATCTCTGGTAATTAATCCGTTACAGATCTTCGACTTGCCATGACATCAAATATTTATGTAGTTGTATTTTTTTTTTGATAAGAATAGAAGAGTAGTAGATTATTTGACCGGTTTCAGGCGTTAAGTATTGTCTTTCATTGCTAATAACCATTTGCATGAAGAGAACGCACACACAGAGTTAATTACAACATTTCTCTTTGTAATGGTTGTTTAATTTCCACGAGCTTTATCCACGTGTTAATCCAAGCTATAATGCGTGTGTAGTCAGTTATTATGAGTCAGTAAAAGCAGATGTCCAGCCGTAGCGGGCTATCGGTGACATGTGCGATGTATTTGTAAATGACATAACCTCGCCGCCTGCGCCGATTGACATGCGTTCACGGCGTTCTTGCTGGCAGAAAATAAATTATGTGTCATCCGACTGATGCTGGATTTATTATTCATCTGTAATTGGACCCACCAGCGCGATTGCTTTTTAATTTCACGTTTTTTCCAATGTGTGGCATATCATTTACGATCAGTGTCAAAGTATTTTATTGACTCGTTTCATTTCTTGTGGCGTATTTGGTATTGTTTTGGCCAACATTGCGAACAGAGGTCTATATTATGACATTCATTTTCAATACTCGCTATGAAACCACAATTTCCTGTGCAGTGAATGGTGACAACAAAATAAAGTCAGGGAAACAAAGGACAAAAAAGAAAAAAAAGTACTCATCATAATGTTCGAATTTGAATACAAGCGTTGGGGCGTGAATACAGTCTAATTGTGCGCGCCTCAATTTTGAATTTTGATTGCGTGTTCCTTTATTGTTTTACACTCTTTTGTCTATGCCTTTGTTGGAGCACAACATTCGACTATGATTGCTTTGACTCGACTATTTCAATGAATACATAATATCAAGCGATTGTTTGCAGGCAGCAGAAGTGGAACTTTTAATTTATGAAGGAGGAAAATCTGAATGAATGGAAACGTAAACAATGCAATACACAACTTATCAATGAACGAAACGATGCATTCAATAAAGTCTCGGTAAACGAAATATAGTACAGGAAAAATATGTTAAAGACACTTTATTGGTGTTTATTTTATGATCACACCTTTTAGCAGGGTAATACATTTAGGGATTATATGACGGAAATTGCAAGTTTACGACCGTCCAGTTCTCCACACCAAGTAGACCACTCAGCTACTTCCTGGTCGATATTTAGGAGCGGCCGTAAAACCGGCAACAATGCATCGCAGCACTTGACGCCTACCGTTACAGCGCTTTCATGGCTTTATTGCCTAATGTACGTTGTATATCATGCTTTATAGCACGTACCATGTGCTCGGTTTCACATTTTGATGAGGGCACTTGACTAGAAGCCCTTAAGTTCAAAGAAAAACTTTATTTTTTCTTAGATATTTTTCTCGAAACACCCCATCATCTGCTTAGCCTTTTCCTAACTATGTTGGAGTCGGCCCGCAGTCTAACCGGATGCAGCTGAATATCTGTATTTTAAATAGAAACTGGGTAATACGATATCTTTTGGTAAGAGAGGTGTCAGACTTTCGAGCTTCTGGCTTACAGTAATGACTGTCATAGATCTGCAAATGACAGCTGGTACCAACGGGTGAACACTTACTTTCCGAGACGCGGATGAAACTCGTTATGATAGATGGTCATGATGCACAGACCAACCTGGGTAAGCGCGGCTTTACCTGGAAAATAGGACTGTGTGGCTGTAATTATTTAGCAACGAGCTTCTGTCATATAATTTCAGTGGTTCAATAAACCCTGTTACCGTGATATAAAAGAAGTCGTTTCCTCAGTAAAACGATTGGAAGATTTCCTGGTTTTTCCAGCAAACAAACCAATAAAAGCTGACAGTTTTTCGACGGAACATTCATCACTGAAACGACCATTCGATTTGCATGCGCGGCGCGGAATGGCGCCTGATTGTCATTGTCAGTCGCGCACAACGTTGCCAATATTTTAGAAACGTGACCGGACGACGCGTGAGGTCTCTGTTCCTATGGATTATTGTCGATTCCTTTCGGAAGACCATCTATTTATTGAGCTAGCTATGGCTAGGCTTACGTACATTTGCTTTTGGCCAGCTATGATACCTGAAGATGTTTGCAGAAGAACCAGAGTCACTCTTAAGATGTTCAAGTTGATGTGGCAATGGGCAGGCCATATCGGCATCGCTGGTAGGACTGATAACCGATGATGAAGGGAGGTCCTCGAGTGGCGACCACGAACTGGAAGACGGAATTAAGGCAGGCCTCCCACTTGGTAGACCGATGACATTGTGAGAATCATGGGCAACCGATGGATACAAGTGGTGGATTGTCGTTCGGCGTGGCGGACTTTTGTTCACCAGTTGACGTCTACCGGCTGATGATGATGGTAGCTGCATGGAGGCCGAACTTTTATGTTACTGCTAGCCTGTTTTATCAAACAGCTGGGCATAGGTCTCACCCTCTATCATTTAAAATTCTTTCGATGTAGGGCCAATGTGGACCCCACTGCTCGTTAGTTCTATCCAGGTTTGCTTCAAGTGTAAAAATATAATTAAATAAAGTTAAATGAACATTATAAATAATAGTTAATCAGATTGCTTCGCCATCTTCTTCTTCTTGACAGTAACATTATTTTTTGGCGCAAAAAGTCTTGCGTTTTGCGGCGACCCGCTTGACTCTTCTTTTTTATATTGTAACAGTAGTTCCTGAGATTAGCGCGATCAACCAAACAAACTCTTTAGCTTATAAATAAGTATACCGTTTGGGAGTGGCTTCTACCCAGTAGTGATCTCCTTTATGCTGGGTTGATTGTATGATTGATGTGACAATAGACAAGGTTGTACATACTCGTACCTATGCAAATTCAAGGTCTTCTTTAGTATGTGGCGCTGTGAAAGTAGACACACTTTCTTATTTATAATATTATCAAGGATTAGTAGTTAGGTAGTCTTTATACTGTCGGAATGGAAGTCACGATCTGTGGCGATCGGAAGGAATTCGAGCCGAGTTAATTTGGTTATGTTTGCTCCGTCTAATCGAAGTCTATACGCCTACTTTCTAGTTTTCTAGACGATAAAAGGATTCTCCTTTATTTGTATTACATAGAATGGCTTGTTTGTAACTTTGTATGTAGTCGTTCACGTAAGTTTTATGATACATAGTACGTTTTTACGATTGGGAGATAAGATAATGAGTTATGCTATCATGAAAATTGTAAAATCTTATCATAAGCTGCTGATAACTGTTATGCCAAATTACAACAATATTTTTAGTAATGATTAAGTAGCACATAGAGTTGATTGTCAAGGCTATCAAAAATGAAGAAATGAATGACTTCAACAAATTATCTTCTAATTACGTAACACTGCGCTTGTAATTCTCAAGGTCTTTTTTTATCGTGGTAAAATCATCAAATGAGTCCTTCCACCCAGGGCAGAGCGGGAGGGACTGTCAGACTCGTACTGACTAAAATCCATGGTGTCCTTCAATAGCCTTTTACGTACCAGGGTCACGGTAATTTGTGAGTCCCGCAACCCCGGCAGGCTTTGGCCCTCTACAGGCCCCGTCACTATGCTGACACTCCTTGAGGCGCGCGTGGAACACAACGCGCCTTCGACCCGGGCATGGTCCATGGTCGGACAGCGAGTCGCCCATTACTCGCCGCCCGTATGCCCGCGCCTACGGTGGCCGGAGATCGTCCTGTGACGTCCGTCGTCGTGGGCGTCTACCAAGGCTAATGAGAAATTTCTTGTAGAAAAGTCCAATAACTCTTTACCCAAACTGGGAATCGAATCGAACGAGAGCTTTTCTGTTTTCAAGATCCAGAAATAAGCCCACCATACACAAAGCATTGCTCTATTCTAAACTAGTCTCCATTCCGATGGATATGCGTACTGGTCTCCCCATATAAGGTCAGTACGCTTGTCAGCGCTCGTTGCAACTCAAATAATTATTAATTAAACTAAGCTCGATGTGGGTCAGGCGGTAATTACGGCGGGTGCTAATGTCACTGGCTAACAGCCGGCTAATTCTAACTGCCAGTCAACAGGTACATGAGGTAACCTACACTATAGTCCTGGAGCTGTGTATTGGCGTGAAGCGTCCCACGTTGGTACTCGCGGCAAAATAGTTTAGGTATGGAATATGTATTTAAATTAAAGCTAGACAATGGCTGCAACATGTGATGTTCTCATCTTTTCCGATTCGATAACCACAAAAAAAAGTTTTATATTATACTAAACTAACTGTTGCCAGCGGGCCGCTACGAGTACAACTCAGAAATTGCCCCACTGGGACAAGGGGACACAAATCGGGATAAAACTATCCTATGTGTGACGTGTTTCAGACGTTTAGCGTTGAAGAGCCACAAACATACATACATTTATCGATCCTCGCAATTTTTAACCTTTATAATATTACTAACTTAAGATAAGATAAACAGCAATTGTGCCTTACAGTCAAGCTTATTGATCTAAATCTCTTTTGCTGACTGTATTTAATTTAAACATAAACCATTTATTTAAAAACCCACTCTTTGGAATTGTCAAGGAGTGGGTCACTTATTCAAAAAGTTAAAGCTACCCACTTATATAGTACTGAGTGATATATTACTGACTCATTAATCAGCGTGTTTACGAATAATAGAACAATATAATCGTTGAACATTTTCGGGGCAATGTGTTCGGCCATGATAATATGCGCCTACTATGGGTACAGCCATCAAAACAGGGATACAGGCAACAAGTTTTAAACAGTTTTCCTGTGTACAATATTGTTGAAGCAGAGCATTTTTGCTTGTAATCTCAGGCAGGTTGTAAGATTATGTTTTAAATATTATTGTCTCAGAAATGTAATATATTTTAATATTTAATTATCACGATCTCCTGTATTAGAGAAGCCTTAAATAACAAAGGGTGGCTCTAACAAATATGCAAGCTTTATGCTGTACGTATGCATTTTTTGGCTGTTTGCTATATGCAGCCAAAGAGTTCGTTATACAAACGCATAGAAACTTATAACACGACAATGGAAAATCGTTTATAACTTGTCATCTGCATATCTAACTCTTTTGCTAATTGTACACGGCGAATATGGACGGATATAGGCACCTACCATGATATAGCGCGTTAAATGTGAGTGTTTGTGACATTGGAGCTATTAAGTGCGTAATAACTAATAGGTATTGGATATCATGGACTCATGGTGTACGCAGTTAATAGGAAAATTATGACGCATGAATATTTTGCGTAACTAATATTGATTCCGAAGTCAGTAAAACATGGAGCGACATGTTTGTGAAATTTTCAGATAAAATTACATAACAAAAAATTGGAAATTTGTAACTTGTGTCATCTACAGTTAACAATGCTGGTGGAATCCTCTTTCTCTTGAAAATCTCGAATTCTCAACACTAAGCGCGATTGTGTTAATTTTGGGCACCGCAACAAAATTGTCTGTCGAAATAGTCGGTCGACTTCCAGCATTCCTTTAGATAAGGATTCAGGTAAGCGCACTGACTTCCCTTAAATTAATTATGTTCTTGTCCTATTTCTTTAACCAAAGTTTTACAATCGCAAAACAAAATGTGTTAGTATGTGACGCGAATTAAAATAGTAATTAAAGTAAATGCACAACACTTAAATGAATCTTCCAGACAAATTAAACTGCACTTAATGTAACGCCTGGGTTAAACTGCAGTTAAAATAATCCTCTATTTGTCTAGAAATAAGAGACTTTATGACTAAGTCAATACATAAGTGGCTTTTAAAGCAAATTAGCAAAACAAAACTAGAATTTAATATAATGTATGCTCATTTTATAGCTATAAAAGTTGTATCATAAGCGCGTAACATACCTTTTTTAATTAACCTCAACGATGTAAAATTGGGAACAGGTAATGTGTTTTTACCTTTTCACTGATTAAAATGCGAAATGTGTACTATCGTATACGTTACGAGCGAATTCCACAGCAAAGCCTGACGTTAAATAGTGTTGAGTACTAATAAAATAATGTTATCGATAAAATTAGCGATGAACTTAAACACAACCTGTATATTAACCGGAGTTATAAATATGTATTTCTTTAAAGTCTTGTCTTTCATAATTTAAAGTTCAAAATGTCTACTTTATTAGTTAAATGGTCAAAAGCGCAACTGCTGCATGAGGTCATGAGGTCCTACGCGCAAAAACGTGAAATGGCTCTTAAGCCCAGGTGGGGCAAATTAATATTGGGTTCTTGTATTAGGAATTACTTATTTTCTTTTCAATAAAACGTTGGCCAACACTAGTAATTTCTTCTGTGTCGTGGGTGCGTTTACAAACATATAAACTCACATACACAAACCCCCAGACCCGGAACAACTTGCCTGCAGGCCATACAAATATTTGTTCCGTGCGGGGATCGAAATCGCGACGCGCTGCGGAGCAGTCGATCACTGTGCCAACCATGCAATTATTTAGTAGCAGCGACGAAGTTTTGCTAGGTTGATGACAATAGTATAACTGGCGCAATGTATCTAGTTATTGCCGGGATCGCGGTGTTGTCTATAGAGATTTCTGAAACTATAACGTTAAGGGCAATTGTAAGAACACTGGATTTAAGCAAGTACGAGTCTGATAGCCCCTTACGCTCTACTCATTGCGGGAGGACGCATTCGATGATTTTACCAATTAATAAAAGTGGCCTCTGACTAAACATTTGGATATTATGTTTTACCATGTTATTATACAGGATGTAGGAAATTCCTACTGTAGGTAGGTAATTAAGCACATAACTTCACGTTTTTATGATACAATTTTCACTCAGCAAATGAAATCGCGTGTTTCAAGGACCAGTAGTAATTTCGCACACCCTTTGTCCAGGTTGTATAACATTGTCTCTGTAAGCTGCTGCAGGGCGCGTCTAGGCTTGGCCCACGCGACGCCACGCCACAACGTAATGGCGCTTTTGATTTATCGTCCAAATTAAATACTCTTTGGTTTAAAATAAGCTTTTGTTTTTAACAGAGCGGAAAGGATTCGAAATTCAAATTGCGTATGAATACGGGTATTTTGGAACTCTAGGGACAGTTTCATATTTCATGTGAAGGATTTAGTCATTATTCAGAAAATAATATTGCGACCTTTCTTTATTATGTATTCGTTACGCGTGTGTTCCATTTAGTTTTGTCCTTTTCTCTATTTTGGGTTTTAAATGTAATTTTTCATACCAATTAAATTAATTTAGCCGTAGTATAATAAAATAGTATAAATTGCACATTTTACCTCATTAGTGTATCGTGATTGTACAAGCATGATTAAGCGGTAACTTAATTTATGAAAGTAATTTTTGTGTCACTAATGAAATCTCGGTAGTTTTTTAAAAGGCTGATGTCATCGTTTGACTTGTCGCTATCAGCAAATCTACAGTTATTGACCATTTACCTACCGCTTCTGTTTTTTATGTCAAGAATCTGACAGCACTTAAACGCGATTTACATGTGCTAATTGCGTTTAGTTTTATTGGTGTAACTCACCCTGAATGTGCTAGTAAGCAAATAGGTAAATTAAATAGCGTCCCATAAATTAAAGAGAATAAATAAACAAGATAAAATTAATGTTCTATGCTTTGAAGAATGAATAGTAATTTATCTATGTATTTTGCTCTTAGGCCAATAACTACGGGCACGCTGCAATCGCGGCGGTAAGACCCCTCTTTGAGGAGTGGCTGGATAGGCGTCACGGCGTCCTTACCTTCCGCATGACGCAGGTCCTCACCGGACACGGAAGTTTCGGGAGGTTCCTGTGTCTGATAGGGAGGGAAGAAACGCCTGGGTGTCACCACTGCGAGGATCGTCCGGAGGACACGGTGGAGCATACGGTGCAGGACTGCCCCGCTTGGGCAGAGCACCGCCGTGTCCTCACGACGGCGATAGGCGGAGAACTCTCGCGCCCGGCATTGGTCGAGGCCATGCTGCGGGGCGAGACGGAGTGGGAAGCGGTCGCCTCCTTCTGCGAAGCAGTCATGCTCGTGAAGGAGGAGGCGGGCCGCCTGAGGGAGAGGACAGCGTCCTCCCTCCATCCCAGCCGCAGTGGTAGACGCCGACGGCGTCGGACGTCACAGGACGACCTCCGGCCACCGTAGGCGCGGGCATGCGGGCAGCGAGTAATGGGCGACTTGCTGTCCGACCATGGACCATGCCCGGGTCGACGGCGCGTTGTGTTCCACGCGCGCCTCAAAGAGTGTCAGCACATTGACGGGGCCTGTAGAGGGCCAGAGCCTGTCGGGGTCGCGGGACTTACCCATCACCGTAACCCCGGTACGTAAAGGGCTCGTGAAGGACACCGTGGATTTTAGTCAGTACAAGTCTGACAGTCCCTGCCGCCCTGCCCTGGGTAGGAGGACTCATTTGATGATTTTACCACGATAAAAAAAAAAGGCCAATAACTAGTCATTTGCCCGCAGTTTGCGTAATTCTGTGATCTTTAAACTATTATTATTTGGCTCGAGGCGGAGTAACATACACACATAATATATGTACATTCATCTTGTGGTATGCCCGAGGTTTAGTTACTTTGAGAAGAAAATAATTACCGCCAATAATATCCGTTCTATTAGGCTAAAATTCCTGATCTCTATAGTGAAGTAGCATTCGTGGTCTTTTTTTTTTTTTTTATCGTGGTAAAATCATCAAATGAGTCCTCCCACCCAGGGCAGGGCGGGAGGGACTGTCAGACTTGTACTGACTAAAATCCACGGTGTCCTTCAATAGCCCTCTACGTACCGGGGTCACGGTAATCCCTTGGTCCCGCGATCCCGGCAGGCTTTGGCCCTCAACAGGCCCCGTCACTATGCTGACACTCTTTGAGGCGCGCGTGGAACACAACGCGCCGTCGACCCGGGCATGGTCCATGGTCGGACAGCGAGTCGCCCATTACTCGCTGCCCGCATGCCCGCGCCTACGGTGGCCGGAGATCGTCTGGCGACGTCCGACGCCGTGGGCGTCTACCACTGCGGCTGGGGTGGAGGGAGGACGCTGTCCTCTCCCTCAGGCGGCCCGCCTCCTCCTTCACGAGCATGACTGCTTCGCAGAAGGAGGCGACCGCTTCCCACTCCGTCTCGCCCCGCAGCATGGCCTCGACCAATGCCGGGCGCGAGAGGTCTCCGCCTATCGCCGTCGTGAGGACACGGCGGTGCTCTGCCCAAGCGGGGCAGTCCTGCACCGTATGCTCCACCGTGTCCTCCGGACGATCCTCGCAGTGGTGACACCCAGGCGTTTCTTCCCTCCCTATCAGACACAGGAACCTCCCGAAACTTCCGTGTCCGGTGAGGACCTGCGTCATGCGGTAGGTCAGGACGCCGTGACGCCTATCCAGCCACTCCTCAAAGAGGGGTCTTACCGCCGCGATTGCGGCGTGCCCGGACCTCGGTTGCGACAGTCGCTCCCTCCATACTGCCCTGAGATCACGCCGGAGCTCTTCCCGCTGCGCCTCGACTTGTCGAGGCAGCGGGGATTCGCCCCGACGCTGCGCCTCCACGCGCCATTCATAGACGCGCTGGAGGGCAGTCGCCTCCAGATCCCAGGGCAAGCATTCGTGGTCTACATCATTTTTATCCCGTAATCACTTTGTCTACTGCTAGGTATATAGCATAGCATAATCAGCCTAAAATATGCTGCCAGCCTAGTGCTGGGATTCCTGAGACTTCTTTTTCTGATTGAATGAATGACTGATTCCTGGACTGAGAGTGGGCCCAGTGCGGGTTGGTAGATGTCAAACGTGTTCAAATTTTTAGTTCTAGAACATTTTCTACGGTTTTCTGACAATGTCTTCCTTTACCATTTTGAGAGCAGTGGTGATGAAGTAATTTATGCAAAGTAATGCGGTTGGCTGCACCCACGACCTAAAGCTTGTTAGTCGGGACTGTTACCATTGGATCACCACTGCTTTGGGCTGGCTGCTGGCTTTGGGTATAAGTCTCTTCTTATTTCTACCACGTTAAACTTTAAGCGCTAGACTTTCAACCAACTTCATTAAAGTCATTTTGAAATTTTTGCTTCCAGCTTGAAGACCATTAAAACGATTTAATAACTAGATTACAGTGTACGTCATCTCACATTTCATCTGTCAGTTCGCTCGCAGGATGTTTGCTTCACTTTTTATTATCAGAGTAAACAAACTTAATAACTTTAAGATGTTAATATAAGATATAGCTGGTTGTGAGAGCTTCTGATATTATTTAAACGATGCGACAACGTCAGTGGGCAGGATGTGCCCATCAACAACTGTCTCAAGAGAATTGTTTGTTCATAATAAATAAATATTATACAATACTTTGTGACCACACCGACCAAAGATACAAGACATTAAACTTTAAAATCACAAAGCTTTGTAAGAAATCTCGATACTCGACCGTGTTTCGCATTAAACTGAAGAATGAACCAAGATTATGAATGAATTGTATTTCCTCCATGAATTTTGTATTCGATGTTATTTATGACTATATTTGTGTTGCGTAGCAGATAATAAAAGGACAGATTATAACGTCAGAGAACATCTGTGTGTCGGATGAGAGGGACAATGACCTCTGGTAGGTATTGGAGTAGTTATTACAGATGCAAACGAGTCACTAACGTCTGTATAATCTGCATTCTTGAGATGAGGATGCATGTTATTGCTGGCCAGGATCACATGCTGTGAGAAAAACATCATAAATGTTGAATAAACTTTTTGCAACTTTAAAAATTAATGACTTTAGTTTATGAATATGATAATGTGGTAAGGGTTGTTTGTCAACTGTAATAGAAAAAAGAGGGGTTAGTTCTGCGGTCATTAACCTACAGTATTACACGTTTCATTGTTTTACAAATAAAGAACATTTTCTTTTTCTTGTTCAGTTGTATTCTGCCGGTTTTTTATAACGGCCAAGCTTAGAGTAACTTTCATAGAATGTCTATGCTAACCTCATTCCCTTTTATGCATATAACTACGCAAGTACCCTCTTAAATCCATGTTTATTCAAATTTTAGCAAGTTTTCAAAAATCTCACGCCGAAGTAAATAACGTTTACTTTCAAATCGTGCGAGTCTCATTAAATCGTGTGGTAATGATATGGTGTGCCAATCTGTTCAAATAAACATAGGCTGTAAGAGGTCACTGCACTCGTCAATAGTAATGATGATGACCCTGGGAATCTGGGATGAAAAACATAATATTATTAAATGCCATTTGATACTTATCAAGTGAAGTTATAGCCATAAAGTACGTTTAAGTTTCATTACCATTAAAAGCTACAAAAGTTGTCAGAAAAGATAAACGAAACATATCTTAATATAATTACGACAAAAGACCAAATTGTCCTAACCAAGTGGCTTTCGTGGTAGGTTTCTTCTTATTGTTTTTCCTCAAAAATATATATAATTTACTAATAATAATTGATTAAAACTCAATTTCTTGAAATACTTGATTTGGCACAGACGAGAGGCAAAAACATTCGTTTCTGCTACCCCGCCATGCCTAATCGTAATCAGGCCAATCCAAACACGTGTGCACCATGCCTATGTGTCATACATTTTGCTACAAAAGTTTCCATCCAGGAACAAGTTTGCTATAAATCCTTCTCCATATTCTTTTCAGTTTCGCATAAACCAGTCACTAAACAACAGGTGTGTGGACACGTATGCGTCGAGACATCTTCTTTACTTTACACACCATTGTTACTCAAGAACAATGCTTCGTAATTAAATTAACTTAATCATGACGAAACAAAATTCTCTTACAAACGCACAAAATGTAAATTAATTAATACACATGATAAACAACACATTTGTTACTAAGATATACTGTTAACATCAATCATAATTACATATTTCAACACAGCAATATTTGGATTCTATCAAAGGTATCCAATTTCATAGAATATGACGATAATAACAATAAATCAAAAAGGTTATTATTAAATCAGTCTGTATTGAACAAAATCATGTAAAACAAATTGTTTTTAAAAGCTCAGCAGTCGCACCATCAGTATCGGTTGGCCGCGCGCCATCAATTTCTGATTTCAAGGTCAAAAGGTTCAATAGCACTCCATTAAATTGTAAATCATCGATGTCCAAATTGTATCGATACAATTGATGAGTTGGAATCAACAGGTTATATGAATGAGCCTCAATAGGTGTATGAAATTGTGAGGTCCATAAGGTATGTAATTATTGGGGGCAGTGATCCGCGAAATGGTTCGAACGGCTGCGCAGGCGCAGGCACGCGCACTCACTACGCATTACAATGGTCGACACGCACGGTTGGACGCAGCTTTTGAAATAGGAAAATTAGAAAAAAAGCGTGGAAGCTAACTCGACTCTTTTTTTGCGATTTTCGAGTTTGACCTGAATACCAAAGTAAAGTAAGATAAGAAAGAAAGTGTGTAAGCTCGAATTCAAAACTTGCAAACAAAGGAACATCAACAGTTACTTAATTAAATTGCTTTCCCAGTGTTTTTGTTTGAAATCCGAGTGCAGACGAACAACAAACACAAATTAAAATGCATAGTTATTTTGTTTACATGAATACGAAATGTCAGCGTAAACGCTGGAAGCCATATTTGTGTAAATTATAAGGACTGTGCGACCAACGATATATTGACTCCGCAAGTGGTTTGGTCACATGCATATTAATATTAAGTTACTGACGTATTTATTAAGTCGTCTTTTTAAATAAATCAATGGAGCCCTTTTATTATTAATAAATATAAGCGTATATTACGAATGGGCGCGGCTAGTATGAAACCTCCGGGCGGTGTAAGCTCGCCCAATGAAATTACATCTACTTGTGTGGTCAGTTGCAATTACCTGTGTAAACGTACAGTCAACGAAAGAGATAAGTGTCCAGATAGCAATTTTTTAACGGTTTTCCAATGTTGTCGTGCCTCTCAGCCTTTTTGGCTATATGCAACAAAACATGCTGCCTGGATACTTATTCCTTATGTTGACTGTACCTCCACACATATACCTTACATTAATAAGTACTTATGTACAGAACCTGCACACTATAATTTAAATTCAATAATTTCTCCTCCACTAAATGTTTTATTGTATCGTGATAGTGATAATTGTTACGAACGGCCAGTTGTTACGTCCAGGCTTTTGTTATTTATTTCCTATTGTAAGGTTTAAAATATTACGAGATAAGTATATTTCTCATAAGTATGGAAACTATGAGGAAGTTTTTTATAGATAGAAACACCAGGAGGAAACAATAAGCAAGCAGGAAATAATTTGACATAAATACATACTAGTATTAAGCTAGAATCATGTCTGACCAGTTCTGGTATCCATCTTAAATTGACTAGCAGCTATTAAAAGCCTTATCATAGGTCCAATTAACGTATTATTTTTCCTTGGAAGTATAATAGGACCCAAACAAAGGATTAAATCATTCGAGTCAATGGTCAAAGCCAAAGTATTCACAGGACGTAAGGAGCATAAAGCTTAAACGTCACAATATGACGTCTATAAAGTAAGATATTGATCTCACGTATCTTACGATCATCGTGGAATAACAATAGGCGTTGCTTGTGTATTCCATACGTCTATAATCAGATTAGTGCGAAGTCAGACGTACAGACACCGTTGAATAGACGGCCTGTTTTATTGCCTACGTAAATCTGCTCAGCTGCTCCTTTACCTTGAATTTATGGATGCTTTCCGTCTTGAACTGCAAACAGTTTCATCATATTTGACGGTAAACGTCCACCGGTGGATGTGGGCTTTGTCTTGAATGCTACGATATGACTGAGTGAAAGGATCATTGTAAAACCTTAATGAGTACACAGGTGTGTTCATGTCTATGGAAGATCTCTTTTATATCCATGTTGCAAGTCTACGTGGTGGTCCATACGGACCATGAAGCAATTACTTAACTACAATTTTCATTCCGTTAATAGTTCACCAGCTCAATTCATTCCGTTAATAGTTCACCAGTCGAGCTCAATGCCCATAAACTCCAATCAAATGCAGCTCCCGGTTCAACCCGTGGTCTATTTCTCTGAACTGCTCATTGTAATGTCATATGCAGTACAAAATGTCACAAGCATAATCATATACGTTACGCGCAACTATTTTAAAAGGCACAGTAATTAAAATCGCAGACTAGGCTTGGCAGTTTCTGCGAATCACGAATCATTAACTTGCGACAAAGCTGGCAGTATTGTCCTGGGACATGGAATTAAATGGCGTATCTCCTAATTTAATCGTTACATGATTCAAAAGGAAATATCCTTCATGAGTCATATCAGTTACACTGAAATCATGACTTAATAAGTGGAAAGGAAATGTATGTTGAATTAATTAGTTTAAATAAATTGTAATGCATTAACGGACTACTAAGTAAATGGGGTATAATAAATTAAATGCACTTAATGCGGACCGTACGTGGGTATTACAGAGCCCTCACTCCAAACTCTGACAGTTGCTAAATGAGAGAAAATGGTGTGGGCGATGTACTTCACGGATTGATGCTTCTATTAGAAAGAGAATGCAGCATTGTTAGTTAAAATCAAGACAAATAGATCAAGTGGTTCATAAGTATGCACAGACTTAATAACGCAGTACATAAAACGAAGAAATTATACATAACTTTGGCAAACTAATGTATGATAAACATCCCAAAGTGGGTCCAGAGTTTGTTCTAACAGGAAAACGTGGAGTGTTTGCGGGCAAGTCGGAACTCCACAAAATAATGATGTCTGGAGTTCAGTTCATCGATTCGAAATAGAACTCTAAATCTTGGGAAATGAGGGTTATTTTCATAAAGTTCTTTTTATGGGGACGGTTTGTTTTGACTGCGAATTTTACTGAAGTTTTACAAGCGGGAGGTCGATGACCGATGACGTCACTGGGAGTTAGTCAGCCCCATTTCATCTTATTTCAGGTGGAGCTGTAAGAACGAGAACGTCGAGTGCGATTTATTTATGAACATCGTACTACGAGCTCCGTTTGTATTTTAAACAGGTTAAAATAATACTAAATCTCGATTTACTTTGTAACAGAAACATTGTTTTTTTTTTGTATCATTATCAATGTGCGAGTTGTACTAATCATATAGCAGTAGTCCAAATTAGTCCCAAATCATAAAACTGGAAGTCATCGGGACAGAAAATTGCCCAGCAGTGTAATGGCGCAAGTTACCTACCAGCATTTTAAAAATAAAAATAACTTCAGAAAAATCGATTGTCTGATTGTATGCTATTTCTATATCGCAAATTGACTCGTATTATTTACTTAACAATTAATTTCCGCTGACTACATGAATATATTGTTTACTAATATTTTCCGTTTGTCACGTAATTATTTATGCAACGGTTAGGAACCTATTAACACATATTTCGTCAACACACTACGCCATGCCATTAGCCATAACCATTTAACCTTTTGTCGTATTTAAATAATTCTCGTCTGCATTATGAAAGCCAGAAAATTAAAGATTATAACTGAATAGAGTGCCACTATTGTTCACAATGGCTCTCATCTTTCTGCTTATCGCATTGCGTTTGTCATATAATCTACCGTCTGTAGTATAGTTTTAGTACTTTATTAGATTAAATATCAGACATACAAGTCTACTAAAAATACATGAAGGTTCGTCTTCCTATAGGGTCGATTTATCATTTTCCTTTTTTTGTCGGTAAGCAAAGGTGGCTATAGCAGAATCAATGAGGGATTACGAAAAACAGTAAGAAATTTCGGGCCCGATTTTAGGGAATTCACCCTAGACGTCTTAATAAGTACCGACATGTGACCGGTGGCGTCCTGATGTCTCGGATTAGTTCTCTGATCATTGATAATTTGGTTGTTGCAAAATCCAACTTTCGAACTAGTGATTTTAGTGAATATCACATTAAAGTTTAAAGTTATTTACACATCAGAAAACTAGATGAGGGAACCAAACTAACATAATGAGAGCGATAGAGCAAACAAGCCAATTTGAGTCCTGTTGAAAGTTTGAATCCGCTTTCATAATTATTGCACACTTTTCTAGTCAATTAGGACAATTTTTGAAAATATTTAATTCTCAAATAAGTGAGCGTAGTTGTCAAAAGTGATAACGTAAATACCGTCCGTACCGTACCGTACCATCAAATAACCGTTGACGCTAATTCTCGCATCAAATATTTGTCAAGAAAGTTCCCACACATGTTTTATCAGATAGAAGCAGTTATTATTTGCTCAAATGTAATGTATAAATATTTAAATTAGCCTCAATATAAACAACATCGGGTTACCTTCCATAGCTTCAGTAATATTACACCAAGACATTATCAATGCTGTCTTTCATCTTACTTACCGTATGGGTGTATCTAAAAACCTTTTTTTTAAAACGAGCGGATGCATATAACAGCCTCCGATATTGAAGGACAATATAATAACGCAGAGCTACCGTAATATGATACTTTGATTATCCCCAAAATAAACTACTAACCAAACATGTTTTTTATGTCTCGTAAATACAAGAATTTATTGTCAGGACAATGCTATCATACTGTGGTGTCTACGAGTAGACGTAACACGGGTAAATCCGTGTCGAGAAAACACATAAAATACATATAATTGTTACGACTTTAAAATCGGTGGTTCTTTTACTATCTGTGATCCTTAATATCCTTTTAAAATTAAAGACCCGCCGTAACAAGAGATTAAAATGTAATAATGAGCTAGAAGGAGACTATTACTTTAAAAATAACTCGATAATAATTTGTAAAGTTACTACTATTTTGTGATTATGCACTTATCTCTTCAAATTATCACATTTTATTTATAAGCACGAAGTTTTTTATCGATTCAATATTAACCATTGTTTACAAGTACCATCAGAAAAAAAAAATAAGCAAGATAGGATCGGCGTCTGTCGATAGACGTTTGAAGATTGTATAATAAAGCTTATCCCACCAAAAACATTAAATGTAAAAAAATGCCAAGTCTCTCGATGCAGTCTTTCCATCGTAAAAAGTTTTGAGATCTCATAGAAGCCAAGTCCTATTCAAATTATTTTGTAGTTATAAATCAACATTTAGTAATTGTATCAATAGTTTTCTTTATATTATAATTATAGTGACTTGGCAATGAGCACCAATTTATGTCCTGCGCAGTTTACTAGTCTTGGATGAGACTGACTGCCGTTGCCGAAATTCGGTTGGGACGACACGGATAAACCAAAAGAAAATTAATTTTGTGATATTAATGTTTACGCATGCGGTGTGTGACTTTCAACTCCAAATATGCCGTTTTGTTTCTTCTTGTGCTCATTGCCAAGTCACTATAATTATAATATAAAGAAAACTATTGATACAATTACTAAATGTTGATTTATAACTACAAAATAATTTGAATAGGACTTGGCTTCTATGAGATCTCAAAACTTTTTACGATGGAAAGACTGCATCGAGAGACTTGGCATTTTTTTACATTTAATGTTTTTGGTGGGATCTCATTTATTTTTTGTAAGTGTATTTCTTTCTTTTTTTTTAGGTGACCTCATAATTTCTTGGACTTCAGCTACTGCTTTGCTTAGAACCCACTCTCTATCTCTATCGTTTCTTTTCAACGAGCTAAATAAACATAAATCTACTAACTTACAAACTAAATATAACTAAACTAAATAACACGTAAACAACTAGATATTGTAACTATGTCTATGTTATATTAATAAACTATTTGCCTAAATAACTGTTTCAGTAACAATAATAAATCTACTATCTAATCCGGCTAACTTAAGTTCTCCGAATATAGCTACAATATTTTTTTAGTTTCGAAATGGTTTTTCATAGGTAGATGGCGCTATCAAATGAAAATTATCGAATTATTTTAAAGTACTACTTAAACTGCGCTCGGTAACGAAACCATAGCGCGATTCAGACAGGTACAACGCCATCTATCGAGCGCGCATACAATCGAAATTTATCGCAATACAATGGAGTTTTAGCTTTATTAATTTAATGAATTATGAACTTTATGTATTAATTATAGTCTATGTATTACATTTATATTATTCTTTCCTATTCTATGTATTTATTCATCCAATTGAATACTTAAACAACGAACAAAGTTAACAATGCAGTCAAAATCCATACATAATGTTCTTGCCAAACCGCAAATATAAAATTGTTTTCTATGTTATATTATTTTTTAATGTTTTTATAATTTTTCCTTTATATGTGGCTAATGACCTATCTTGGTGCAAAATTTGAAGTTTCTAAGTCTGCTAGAAGTACCTTAGATTTTTGATGATCGGTCAGTGAGTCAGTGAGTCAGTGAGTGAGTGACAAAATGGTGTAACTTTGATCGACCGTAACTCCTAAACTATTAATTCAATTGGCATGTAATTTCGAACTTAAGCTTGTTCTAATGCCTACTATTATTCACCGAAAACCGAAACTCCTAGCTTTGTCCACGTCGAAGATATAGGGGGGGCGAAACAGCCGCGAATCGCATCGAGAAAAGATGGTACGGCCGTGCCCGTTTTGCTCGAGACTTGGCTGGGGCACTGCCGTGCCCCCAGATAACACACAGCTTGTGAAGAAAGTTCTTCAATTACGCTGTTTACACACTATCGGAATCTGTAGATTGGATCTCACGACAACCCTACTATTATGATATTTAAATCAATTACTATAATTATATTTGTGTTGGTACGTAAGTACTTGTGGGCGTCTAACTCCGTTCAGTCGTAATTAATGGGTTTGTGATAAGCGGTAAAACACTTTAGATTAAAATAGAGGGGCTTATTTTACGCACTGATATTACTCTTCCTGAGACATGGTTTAGTCAATCAAACGCCTTAGTTGCAACACAGAAAATTTTTCTTCTCCTACGCAAAGATGGAATTGATTTCTGTGCTGTCAGTTTTTTGTGTTGTTGTTAATGTTGGGTTGTTCACTTGTATCTGTCTAGAGCTTACTAAGGCAAATATAAAATGTATGATTTATTCCAATAAAAACATTCGAAATCATAAAAGCTACTTTCCAAATATGTATGTTGTTAAAAACATTGAGTCAGGAAACTCACCGAATTTTACCGAGCGTAGCGAGCTACGATTTCTATAGAGACAAATACAGTGACTCAGACAATGCAGTACGCACAGCAAAGTTAAAGTGTGATAGCCAAGTAGCCAACTATCTCGATAACCTAAGCCCTTCTGACACAATTGCGAGAGAGGACATTTCATTAAACGGTAGTAAACCTAATTGCAACGAGGTCAATAGCATTGTTCAAGTATATAAGGCGATTGTAAGTACTCTCGTTGCTAATTAACGCGAACCTATTATTCGTTTATCGAAGAAATTCTACAATTGTGTTAACTATATTGGCAGTACTTGCATCAGAAGGTTGAATTAATTAGAGCTAAATAACTGCTTATTAGATAGATCGCAACTTTTAATTGTGAGGTGGAAATGTTTCTAGTTCAGCAGTAAAAGCGTTTCCTTACAACGGAAAAAAATGCTACCATAACAAAAATACGGGTCGAATTGAAAATCTCCTTTTTTTTCGTCGCTTTATTTCTTTCTGTTTGGCGAGTTTAATTGAACCTGAACGTGCTTTAATTAGAAGGTTTCTTGTTCAAATCGCAGTTTGAATGATGTTTTAATAAATATTTTTCTTATTTTTCAGGTAAGTCCACAATCCCGATCGACCCAAAGAATCGATCAAGTAAAGTATGAAAGGTAAATAATTCAAACGTTCGATCTTACTCCGGAATGTGCGTAGGCGCAGTCGCGTACGAAGAACTTGCACAACTTGAGTACCGAATCAAGATCAAGAGCAGCGCAACACAAACATTCTGAATCAAAGAATTTGAAAGTAATCTTCATCTTTTAGTAAAACTTCAAGTCATGCAAGACGTAATTCATTCTTTGGAACGCACACAATAAGTGATTGTTGCCGAGAACCCAACAGATTGTGAAGGCGTTCCCAAAACAGTAAATTGACCAAAATAATGCTGAGGCACGGAAATAAGCGATCATGTCCAATCAAAGTGTGATGCAGCGATTCAATAAAATAAATTGAAAAGGTAAAACCCGTCAAGGAATGAAGTAATCATTGATTTATAATGAGCCTCTTTGGAAAGCTTAAGCTCACTTGTCAATGCAAACAAGATTGATACAACATCATTAAGTGAACCCTTTAACTGCATTTAATCAAATTCTTGGTACTAGCTTTGATTAAACGCAATTTCTAATGCAATTTGCCGCACATTTGAAGCCGTACATCCGCGTTTCATTTCAAATTGCATTCCTGATTCGTCACCGAGCGCGGTAATGTGAAGCTTGCATCAAGTTGGTACATCATTAGATGTTGGCGCCACATTTCTAAGGAGCCTGTTGCTGCGTAATGAGATATTATATGTAGATACATGCATAACATAATTTATGTATGTAGACGAGATGCCCGCAGAGCCTTGAATCATGTTATTGCTATCTGCTATTAGTTCTGCTGACTAAAAATACTCTACATATTTATGTTACCTAGGACCGGTATGAAATCCAGTTATTTTTAGATCGTGCGTGTATATGCTTTATGTAGAATCTATATTAAGTCAAGAATTTGTATGTCTTGAGTTGGGATGGGAGATTTTTTGAGTTACAACTTGCATGTTAATCTTAGCAATATTTAATATTCCTTGCAATTAATTGAAGAAACGAAGATTATCCCAATGAGAGCTATTTCGTAAAGGTACCAGGCATATCAATTAGGTAAATAGCTTTGATACTGCTAAAGAGACCATCAATGTACCTTTGTTTAGTTTTACACTACCATAATAATATCTACCTACATAGAATCGTTTAAAAACGTAAAAAAATATTGACTTTACAGTAAGAATTTGGTATTTTAACGATGATGATGTAGACATTATTAGTAATGTCAATCGTTTCTGGAACCTTTGATTCCCCGATTGTCATAACTTTTAAATTGAATTTGTGAACATGGTGTTGTATCTTATTGAAATTCTGTGCAAAAGTGTTCCGATATCAGATCCCTGTGAGAACAGGCCCATAAACGTCCCGGTTCAGTTTACGACTTCTTGTTATTTTACACGACCAACCGCCACTGACTGCGAGCACCCATGTTGCGAACATATTGCATTACACGTCATACATTGCTTTCAGGATTGGCGGATTTATTTCTTACTGGTTAATACAACCAGCGTTATATCATGCGGTTCTTTGGAATGGATTACAGTCATTTTTATTATGGCTTGGTTCGATGTTGAGTATATTTAAAGGCTTGTGTTCAGTTATAAACATTTTCATTGCTTTAAAGAATTGTATCCTTCAAGTTCTGCAAATATGATGATTTGATTGAAGTGACATAATTAGAAGTAGGTAACCAGTCCAGACATCATAGTCGAGTTACTTAACCCTTTTCTTAGATATGAAAATGCTTAGGCAAATGATACATTTACTTTTCCTTATCATGTTGGTAGGCCGAAGAAAATATTGTCTTCAATAAGAATGTGATCACAAGATTATCACTGGAGTGTTTACATTTACTCTTATAATATTGAATTTATTATCCACACATCCGACTAATCTTAGTAAAGAGATACTTTATCGGCCTGTAATCATAAATATTTAAATAAGCTTAGTAAGTAGGGTCATCTGGCATATCCTTCATCCTTGCTTCATCATCTTAAGACACGATTTTCGTTTCAAGTGGTAAGATCAAATAACTTGGTCTGATGGAATCTATTTGAGGTGTCGGAGTAATCTGAAGTGGGCTTGGTATCAGTATCGGTTTCGGCTACCAGATTTCGAGTGCTTCCGGTCAAGTGTGGCATTGAAAGCTGATATATGTTATGTTCTATGAATAGGGATTTTGAAATAGAAACTTCTGCCTTTGTAATGTTATGACTATTGATTTTTACTGGGATGCAAGACTCAGGATTTCAATGTGCATGTAAAAAATATTGGGAAATTGGGAATGATACTCTCGAAGTACAAAACAATTATAGATTCCTTTGACAGATTGTTCAGTTAGATAGGTCCAACTTCGACAAAGAGGTCGCCCGACGAATCCAACTCGGATGGGCAGCGCTTAGGAAGCTGCGTGATATCTTCTCATCGAGAATCTCACAGTGTCTCAAGACAAAGGTTTTTAACCAGTGTGTGTTGCCAATGATGATATATGACTCTGAAACGTGGTATTTAACTGCTGGCCTTTAGAGAGAGCTAAGAATCACTCAACGAGTAATGATTAGAGTTATTCTCGGAGTTTCTTTGTGGGATAAGATCCGAAACAAGGAAGGATATTCGGCGAAGAACCAGAGTCACCGACATAGCTCGTAAGATTTGCAAGTTGAAGTGGCAATGGGCAGGACATATCGCTCGTAGAACTGATAACCGATGGGGAGGAAAAATTCTCGAGTGGCGACCACGGACTGGAAGACGCAGCGTAGGCAGGCCTCCCACTAGGTGGACCGACGACATCGTGACAGTCGCGGGCAACCGATGGATGCAATTGGCGAATTGTCGTTCGGCGTGGCGGTCTAAGGGGGAGGCCTACGTTGAGCAGTGGACGTCTTTTTGCTGATGTTAATGATGATGATTAGTTAACATCAAAGAATATAAACTCAGTATTTGATTCCTCTATTATTCGTGGACGCTACAATAGCTTTTTTATTGTAATCTAACGATAGTTTCGCGATCTGTTTTAAATAAAAGAAAAAAAGACCTTAATATTTTGACCTAGTGAAAGTGTGGATAGTTATATTAAATTACTTTATTTTAAACATATACCATACCAATAGAACTGTTAAATACAATATCACCGTCAAAAAAATTTTTTTTACGTGGTAAAATCATCACATGGTTCCTAACACCCAGGGCAGAGCGGGAGGGACTGTCAGACTCGTACTGACTTCTAATTCGTGAGTCCCGCGACCGTTCCAGGGTTACCCCTGGAACGTAAAGATTAAATTTAGGAACACAGTGGATTTTTAGTAAATAAGAGTGACAATTCCTGGCGCACAACTCAGTGGGAGAACTTCCTTGATGATTTTACCACCCATTAAAAAAAAATAATAACAAAGCTTTTTATTGATATATTTAATACAGAAACTATGCATTCTATCACGATAGTAACCGACCACCCACTTCAGTATCAAGTCAAGATACAGTTTCCGTGTTCTCGGGATGAAATAAACAATACAATTGTGTGCTGTTGTGATTAGAGCCGTCTGTTTGTTCGTCGTACGCTATTCATATCCGTTCCGTGTGTGGATTTGTACTCACTAATCTGGACTTATACGTGGTATAAACGCCAGTAGATCAACCGACTCCAATCTGTAAAATTTCTACAGTGAAACATTAACCTTCTGGTAATGTGATAAAGTTGAAAATCAATTGAATAAATTTGACAGCTTTTGGTAGCTTGATATGCTAGGGTCTGGACATGAAGCAACGGTGCTTATACTAACCTTGAAGTGAAAAAATATTTGAATTTGTTCGCGATCCATCGCTTCCTTAGTACTATTTAGAGATCCTGACATTGAGAAAGGAGCGAGCAATGTATGGTTGCATTCTGTGTGCTGAGATTATCTTGACCTAATAAGTTCACACGTTTTAATATGTGAGATGTGAGCGGTTTTTTTGTTGAAGTGTTTTATTAGAGTTGAATGGATAAACAAGATTCATTTTTAAAAGCTTTTTGAAATGAAGATAGTTGGCTAAGTTCGTTGTTGTGAATAAAGGCATTTTTTACTGCAAACAAAAATGTATATCATTTACACCATTCTTCATGCTAGCTAAAGTTGATCGAAGATGCACTGTGGCGGTCGCGGGACTAACGAATTACCGTGACCCCAGTACGTAAAGGGCTATTGAAGGACACCGTGGATTTTAGTCAGTACAAGTCTGACAGTCCCTCCCGCCCTGCCCTGGGTGAGAGGACTCATTTGATGATATTACTTGGACAAAAAAAAAATGCACTGTGGCAGAATAGTGATATTTTGTAGCATACATCTTTTCTAAAAATATTCTTCTCTTCTAACATATCTACGCATTTGGACCCCTGAGGAGAAAACACTATCTACTATCAAGAGACCATAATTAATATTTATCTAACGGTTAATCCGTGTACCTAAGCGCCTTTAATGAATTAACAACATAAACAAGTTTCGCTAAGACATTAATTAGTAATCAATCTCGTAGACCCGGTTTCACGCTCTTTCGTTTATCTGATAAACTGGTAAAAGTATACATTTGGTAATGCGAAGCTTATCTACTAAATATGCATTCATCTGGAGTCTTATCTACGAGGTGTTGCTCTATCGATCACATCGACAAGCTTTTACGCATATTAGCAGAACTTACATTCTTTAATCTGATAAAACTTGAGATATCTGCGTCTTTGAATATTATTAATGTAACGGACGCAAACACTGAATATTTATGTTTCCTAAGTACTACAAGAGTTGTAATTTTAGAAGACATTTGTGCACATATTGCCGTATGTTTGACTTCTCTGAAATTCTCAGTCGTAATGTATGGCGCTTAACGCAGGCTGCCACCCTCGGCGGCGCATGTGATATACCACTTCCCTTCGCCATGACTCATGTGCGGTAATAATGAGAGTAATTGCCTCTTTTCTCACATCGTGATTCATTATTAAAGAAACGAGACCCGACACAGCACTTAACTTTATTTGTTATGCTCCTTTTCATTTAACTGCGAGTCAACAGATCCTCGACACCCGCTGCATAAGTGATTAATTGCCCCACAATTGAAAGATTTTTTAAACATCCCGACCTCAATATGCATTCCGACCTAAACAAGGCATAAAACTTAGAACGTAACGTACGGACGGACGGGAAATTGGAGCGGACACCAATGAACTGTCGAGTAATATTTTTAACACGGAACTGACACGGTTTTTCTTCATAACTCGTGTTATGACTGAGGCTAATGGTAGCTATAATAAGCTATTTATATGATATCAAAACAAAGAGTTACAGGCGGCGGTATTAATACGACCATAAAGGGTAGTAGTGCGCGATTAACATCTGTAAACCAGATGCATGTACAACGTAATCCAGCATGGTTGGCGTGATGCGGCGGCGCAGGCGCAGGTCAGAGGTCACCGCGTCCCACTACCGAACGACGATCTAACAGTTTTACAATTCAAATGTCGAATCCATTTCATTTGGAGGCCCGACTCGCGGCGCGATGTGTCGACGTGATTATGTCGTTTGCTTCTTTAATTTCGATAAGATTTCATTTTTATATCGTAATTTATCTTTTGTTAAGCGATTACTGTTGTGCCATTGAAAAATCTATTTTATTCTTATGGTGTCGTATTTTTTATGCTCGTACTTCTCATCTCAACTCAACTCGTCTTTCGAATCAACAAGTCCAATAAAAAATGTTTTAAGTACACTGTTGCGGTTTATGGCTAATTTAGTTCCGTTATGATTCGTAGTCAAATTGGCACTTAATCTCTATGAGATCATCGCTCTGCTGGTGAATCTCGCACTCAGCGTGATGATTGAGATTACTTTGCGTATGAAAATTGCGCCAATGTTGAAGTTGAAACTGTAGATGGAATCAGAGCAGGAACAGCTGCGCCCGCGCAAGATTTATTGAAAAATGGAATGTGCGCATGACATTATCTGTACGCAGCGAATTGAGTGCTCCACCTTATGATCACATACCTATCAGATTATTATTATATTTACTTAAAACGATACTGTGATCATAAACAACTTATATGCTTACAATTTATTTGCTTAGTGAATAACAAACTATTGCCAAGAATGGGTAAATGATGTCAGAATGAATTTTACGACTTAAAATGATCTTCATGAATCATTTTCAGGATTCATTAAAACTGTTTTTCATGGAATTGTGGTTTACCAATTAATTGGTAATTGTCTATAGTTACACATATTTAGTTTTATAAATAGGTATCTCAGTTGTTTGTCAGAAAACGTTTAAATCAAATTGTTTCCTTAATTTGTTTACATGTCTCACATATTGAATAGTCAAGTTTTTCCGACCGAAGCGACATTTGAATTCATAGTGAGTCCCCTAAATACCAGCGTGGCATTTGTATCAAAGGTCGGAGTCAAAAGGAGCCGGTCTTTGTGAATGAAGTTCAACATAACATTGTTTCCATACTACCGTGAATTTTATTCTTATTGACAGCAGTTCATTCATTCACTCACACTCAGTTTGTAACTAACTACATACGTAGAATATATCCATATTTTTATTGGAATTAAGTTTTCATAGTCACATAGGGTAATCTAAATTCGTATAACTTTGCAAGCACTATTTCATTATCTGGATCTGGTAAATAATTACCATTTAATAATTACCAGATCAAGATAATGAAATGGTGTTTTTTATAATTATAACCAGCACCCTTCATGCCATAATTTCTAGGTCTTGTTATTTTTTTCTGTAATTTAAGTTTAGTATTTGATTAGATTGCCATTTTATTAATTTTAGTGTGTACAGGTTACTTTTGGCATAGTAGATCTTCGATATTGTTGTAATGTAAAATCAAACACCACCATTAAATTTGTTATTCTAATTTTTTGAAAATTTTTCTCTACACTCTTAGATTGACATGTCTATGTTTAACTAGCTTCCGCCCGCGACTCCGTCCGCGCGGATGTCGGTCTTCGCGTGGATGGTTTATTTCTCCATTTTGAGTAACTCTGACAATGACATCTTATAAATATTACGGCGCTGAATCCACTGCGGGTAATGCAACGTGTGTTCGCGGTTCTACAGAACAACGTCTATGAATAAAACTGAAAAATAAGATTTTTTTTTCTACGTATTTTTCCAGGATTAAAAGTATCCTATGTTATGCCCAGGATAATAAGGTATAATTATACCAAGTTTCATCGAAATCGAACCGTTAGTTTTCACGTGATGCCTGCACAAACAGACAGACAGACAAAAATTTTTTTAATGACATATTTGGGTTTGGTATCGATCCAGCAACATCCCCCGCTATTAATTTTTTCAATATTTTCAATGTACAGAATTGACCCTTCTACAGATTTATTATATGTATAGATTCTGGGCACAACCTCATAAGTGTTGCGATTGTATGCAAATATTCAGCCCATTATCATTGATATGTTTTAATATTGGACTCATCTATTAAAAGCTCTGTGTTATTTTGTGTCATCGTATTTGAATATTGAATTTTGAACACTGAAACAATTAACGGAAACCTCACTTTCCTGTGCTAGTCATCATTGTACATACAAAAGAGAGATGTGAGTCATACTTATTTGTTTAGTTTCATGACCAAATTCTTATGACTAACTTTGTGGTTCTGTAAATTCAACTAAAAATAATTCTAAATGTAATTTATTATGACGAAATATATGAAGTTTTCCTCAGAATTAGTAGTTCTAATTCTGATGTCATTTAACCCAAAATAACAGGCCGCGGTAATCAACGGTAAGTATCTAATTAAGAAATCGGGCCACTCAGCACTCATTAGAGTTGGTCTCTGGTCGTAATCATTATGTCCAAATTAATTGTTATAATTTAAGTGAAGTTCTAATCAGAATCTTTGTTGGATTCCGGAATACGGATTTACCCTCGTTCAAGTTCATCAGATATAAATAATATTTCCGTTATAAACATGTTCATTGGTGTTGGACAAGTTGTCAACTGCTTGTCCGATGTTCTGACCGGCTTTTTAGAACCTGTATGAATGCAGTGTTAGTGTCCAGGGGACATTAATCCGGGAAAAGGAAAGAGATTATATTTTTATCGGCAGTCTATTACATCGTTTGTACTGACCTATGCCAGATTGCATAACAGTTCTACTTTGGAGGAAACTACAACTGAGTTTCTTATACTGTCTGCTTTTAGTAAAGCTAGAATTTAATTAATGCCTAAAAATCTGCACGTAGTTTTTATCTCATTATCACAGCTCTTTTTTTTAACGTGGTAAGATCATCAAATGAGTCCTCCCAACCAGGGCAGAGCGGGAGGGACTGAGACTCGTACTGACTGAAATTAATAATTCTAAAAGTGAAATAATTAGAAGCTTTCATTTTGGTGTCGTTTCACTTCAATAGTTGAAAAATCTCTTGCACATTTACCTACCTACTTAAAACGCGAAATGTTTTATTCAGTGCGAATATATTCTGAACGTAATGCCTAAACGTCAGTAGCGTCTATAGAACATTTATAGGGTCTAACAGGGGCACTTTAAGCAATATTCTCAATGATTCACTTTGTCAATTTCTAGCAACGTCATTGGCTATTACTCTATTAGTCTCTATTCACGGAGTGAATCAATATTTCTGAAGTGGCCGTTTTAGAGCCATGGATTTTTCAGTCTTTTAAAATAGAAGTCTAACTAATTGCAACAAGAAATGTGTTTATCAAGATATAAACAAGCATGCAAACTGACCGGCGAGGTTGCAACACCGATACATGGTTACGTCAGAGAAGATGCTCGTACGCTCATGTGGGCCACGGTGCTAGCATCTGCTTTGTTTACATACCCAACAGCCACTCAATCCATTCACTATTTATTGAAACTCTTTGATTCTGTTATACTGGAATCGACTTTATAGCTGTTTCTGCGAACATATGGAATTGGCGATTTTAGGGGAAGATTACTTTCCATAGACAAATGTGTAGGGGAACAGTGTATAAAATGGGGACGCGAGGTATAATGGGGACATACACTTTTTAAGCAGCACTAACGTGACGCAAGCGCCATCAGGACGTCGTTTGCAAGCGGCCATTAACAAATGGTGTCCTGTTGGCGCTTGCGCTACGTTAGTATTGTGTTTTTACCTTAAGTGTGTGATTTCCCATCATACCACTCGTCCCCGTCTTATACACTGTTCTCTTATTGGTATTCCTTATGGTAACTCCTAGAATTCAATCTCTTTATGTTTGGTTCTAAAAAAAAAAACCGGCCAAGTGCGAGTCGGACTCGCCTTTAAAGGGTTCCGTAGCAGCAAGTAACATTATACATATAAAAGTTGGTTGTAACTTTGAAAGATAAATTGCGGTTTACGATTTATGACGTATTAAAAAAAAATTTAAGTTGGTACGCACAATATTGAGTGATTTACCATGTTATTTTAATATCATGGACTTCTTATAGGTTTTCCTATAATCTATAAGGAGAAAACTAATTTCTGTATTTTTTTCAAAATTTTAGGTTCAGTAGTTTCGGAGATAAGGGGGGGGGAATGGTCAATTTTCGTCTATTTTCTTGAATAACTTGGAAACTATTTATTTTAAAATTACAAACAAAAAAATACATTTAAGATCTTCTCAACAAGACCTTTCATTTGATATGCCACACGATGCAGTTTTCAGAATTTTTTTTTTTAATTTTCCCCTTCCCCCCCAAAAATGACCCCCCATATACAGATTTCATCTGCTCACGTCACACCTCTGTGTTTGGGTCACAGGAATTGATATGTGTACCAAATTTCAACTTAATCGGTCTAATAGATTCGGAGATAATTGACTGTAAGCGACGGACGGACAGACACACGAGTGATCCTATAAGGGTTCCGTTTTTGTATTCAGACGTACGGAACCCTAAAAAAGAAATATTACTCAAGAATGGAACTTCAGTTTACGACCAAGACATTCCTTAGATGAATGCAAACCGGAAACAAAGCTTTATGTTTCATTCATTGGGTAAAACAAAAATAGCACCAAGTCATCGCCAGTTCCTTCCAGTACAGTTCAGTTCCGCAGTTCCCCGACAGCATTAACCTAGATATAAGTGGGAAAGCGGCCCTTCGGTAATTTATGACTTTCTATTTTTCGATAGCGAAGTCGATTCGAAATTCGGACGTGGGCGAACGCGTTTCGTAACCAAACGTAGGGAGATAAAGACATCTGGTTGGGAAATAGGGAATGATCTTGAACAACAGAATATTGAAACTGCGGTTTGGGTGACTAAACAATAGTTAATTAACGGAATGTTGTGGTTGCTTGGTTAGTTAGACCGTAAACAAAGTGCCAGTTGCCGGTTAAAATTAAAGGTGAGTTTCGATTTAGTTGTGTCGTACGCACAGGCTAATAAATCGTGTCCAATTAGCGAGCTCGCCGCGTTATCGCGACAAAGCGAAGCCGGGCACTTAGCGCGAGCCATTCCACACACACCCCGTAATGCAGATACATCATGATAAAAATACGATGATATGATTATTAGCTTTTCGATTATACATCTCTTTCCCCGAAATTTCTCACTCAACGATATTTTAATGAACGAGATTACGAGTCACGCGATAAAGAATTTTCGCTTTCTTATTTTTATGTTTTTTTCCTTTTTCGGAATGCCAACACACAAAGCTAACACTTTGTGTGTATCCGGTCACATTTTGACGTCGTAACATTTAATGGCTTCAGCCGTATAACGTATCGGTTGAAGCAGAGGGTCAAGGGATGATATTTACGATTATGAAGCGAACGAACAATAGCTAAACAATGAAGAACACGATATACAACCCATCTATTTAATTTCGAGTAGACACCTTTGTCGTGTGTTTTTGTTTGCGGTCATTTCCATAAATTATAGAGGAGGGTCGGCGATGTTACCTTCTTGTAAAATGTACCTGCTATTGTTATGGTAAGCAGTATCGTGACGAACAAGCCCTGCCTGAGATTTGGTAACAGGCGGATGCCTTGAACTTACCGGGGTGATGGATGAGATTCTTTGAGCTATTCTTTAAAATTGTGTACTTAGAAAATAAAGTAATGTTGTGAACCAAAGAGCGATGGCTAATGCTGACTCTTTAACGTGACCGACAAAATCTTCCGAACCTTAAAACTTTTCCATATGATATATGCATAAGCATACTATAGAATAGATGCATACTCATCAGGTCCTTAATGATAGGAACTTTGGAAGAAAAAGTACTCTCCGTCACGTACAGTCGTTCAACTAGTGCAAAAAATCTCTCAATACATAAAGCACTCATGAGGACAAAAGAAGCAATCCATAATCCTTACATTTTAGGCATAATTAATTAAGTAGGAACTTTCGTCGAAATACCAAGATATCCAAGTTAGGGCCCAATTAGTGGCGAGCACATAAGGGTTAATTCTGTCCTTACTTATGTCCAGTGGTGCTTAGTGCATTGTCCAGTCACGTAGCCCACCAATCAGTTTAAATTTCACCCAATAAGGATGCGCCTTATACGGCACCCTACCGTACTATCTCGATACTCGCACAAAACATCCGCTAATTGGCTGAAATGTCATCATATTGAGATGATAAATGATGCTGGATGATCTTAGGAGCCGCTGGTTTTTATGAGCACGTAAAATATGACGAAGTTTCAGAAGCTGTAACGGTATGACTGAGAGTAATGGGATTTATCTCATCATAACTTAGATCTTTAAAGTTCACTTTAATAATAATCAACATCAAGTTTCTTGTCTGGTCGATCACTTAGAAAGTTAATTAACCTGTTTCCCTCATTAGACTTTTATAAGTTATGTAGTTATAAAATAGTTGCTAACTTTATGAGTTTCTTTGTTAGCACATACCAGTGTCGTTTATTTAGTAATAACATTTCTCATAATAAGCTTTCGAATACAGTTTCTCTTGCACATTAGTTTTTTTAGACTTTGTATTTAACTTGACTTGGAATTTAAAGACAACTGACTCAAAGTCAAGTTCAAGACGAGAAAATTCATGTCAACGTGTTGATGATTTGATGTTGATGGTGATGATGCGATCCGACTGATTTCGGCCAGAGCGATTGCTTTAGCTCCGCTGTAGTTGCCGTTCGTGTGCTCGCATATGGCTTATCTATACAATCTTTTTACGAAGTTAACATAATGAGATATTAGAACAATCTCTCATTTCCTTCTCAGATATAGAAAAATGTTCCTACCGGGTTTGTTTACAAAACCGCTATCAATATCCTTATGACATTCTCCGTGATCTAGCGGGGTCGTTGACTTACCCACTGGCCTAGTTCACACGTGATCAGACCATTTGAACGCTTCAGATCCGCGCCCGCCGGCTCATTCGCTCAATTGCCGCTTCCTGCTAGTGACAATGTTGCCAGCACAAGGCCGACTATTTCTATACTTTTTATATTGACTAGGCTGTGCCCCGTGCTCTTGACCGAATTTTTTCGCGATTAATTTGGTACAGTCTGACTCATAAGGCTTTGCACTTCTCATAATTTGATTTATGAATCATAAACCGCTATGAAAATAACAAATGACGATACTGCATAAAGAATAATAAAGAGGAATATTCCTTAGTTTATGCGCAGTGCATATTAATCATGCAGTTTATTTATTGACCGCACCGCAAAATCCGCAGATGTTATAAAATAACTTTTAAGATGCTGGATTAAAGTGAATTGCTGGACCGAAATAGATCAAAACATTGCCTAAAGATTATGTTTTAATACTCGCTTCAAATAAACATAAATATCAATTTGTTAGGTAAGCAGACAGTTTGGTTTCTTGCACGATGCACGTGTATTTTCAGGTCGTGCGTTATATGCGTATGAGCAGGCCTGAATCGCGAGTGCTCTCGCGCACTCCTGGCTATTTATATTCTGTAGGGATGACGTTAGAACAGGGAGGTATTTTTATCACTGCATTCGAGTTGTACACGAAGTAAAATTAGTAGTGTCGCGAATTTATGTTAGGCGCTAGACATGTTTATTTGTATTATTGTTACTGCCTAAGCAATGGGCATTTTAATGAATAGTAATGACAATTGCGTATGTAATATGCCTACTTATACTTAGCTTAGCTGTTTAGGTAAAATTAAGTAATTTTAATTTAGTGACTTTAAAGTGGTGAATAATGTTCAGTAGTGTAATTACTGTTTGTTTTAATAAGTGTTTTGTGTCAATTAATTACGTTTTTCGAGACCTCTTATCGCAAGCTATCACTACTCGAAACATTGACATAACCGCTTTGGCTTCCAACCTCAAAAATAAACAAAACTCAAAACGATACATAACGTCTACCACTCATTATCACACACTCGAAATTGTTACATAAACAATATTTTGGACTATTGACTCTTACTGATCGCTATGTCCCGTACCGCCGTGAGAAAGCCTCGGTCTGGGTAAATATTGTCCCGGGCATACCGGGACTGCCTCCCACTGCCTAGGTCCTATTAGACAAGCGGCAAGCGATAAACGTACTCAGGAGTTTTTAAAACATTTTCAACTTAATACCCAAGCGTATAAAGTTGAAAACCATTCATCCTCTGTATTCCTACCGATAGATGTTTATTACTCTTTCACACAACAACTACTGAACAGATTTGGATGAAATTTGGTACACAGATAGTTATAATTTGGATTAACACATAGGATAGTATCCCGATTTTACTGTGGGATAATTTACGAATTGTAGCGGGTGAAACCGCTGGCAATAGCTGGTCTTTAATAGTTTTACAACTTTACACGCTGTTTTATAAAGTTGAAAATGTATCAGAAACTGCTGAGCGTTAACGTTTATCGCTTGCCGTTTGTCTAGGGAAGTCAGAAGATACCGGTACATTTGTTAATACAGTCTGTGTTAGTGCTAATCGATAGCATTTAGCAAAAGCTACGATCTCCGGCCAATGCTCGCGAACACACGTTTCATGGAGAGAATTGCGCGTAGCCCTGATTGCAACTATTGTGGTAACTGCTAGGCTATTTCTATCTTTAGATCCGCTTTATGTTAGAAATGGTAACCGCAAATGACCTGTATCACGGTATCAACATCTTTAGCCGTGTTTATTGCGGAGAATTTGTACGTTTTAAACGTTAGTGTGAGATACGGGCAGTATAGTACTTCAATAAACTCGGTTTGTAATATCTAAGGCTACAAATATTTCGTGTTCATATCTGAATGCTAAATTAGAACAACTTTAAACTCAGATTAGAGGAGTTAGAGAATAAACACGCTGCGAGTCCGTTTATTTCCATAACGGACAATAATTTTAAGTCTAAAAGAGTAATTACTGCGTTTACTACAAATGAGACTGTGCTGTTGATATAAAATAGCCTCTAATAATTTTAAAATGTCGGTTTATATGAGCGGTGTTCTGTTTAACGATATCCCACACAGTTATAGCCCGCGACTCTGCCCACAGAGTTTTCTAAATGTTATTTTACTACACATTAATTTGTTTTAATGTTCCTCGTTGGAAACAAATAGAATGTCCAGAGAGTACAACTGAATTAATGTGTGTGTTCCGGGTCTCCTGTTCAGACTATCTGTGTAGGTGTCAAAGTTAGTGGGTACTGTGTATTTACAAAGGCGACCAGTTATGTGTACGCCACTCGTGAGCAAAACAATCGATTATGACGCATGTTGATCGTCGCAGCTTATAAAAAAATAATAAAGACGGTATAAAACATTCAATGCTTATTAAATAAACTTTATTGCTTTGAGTATTTCGTCAAGTAAGACAAATAAAAGATACTTAATAAAATAAAAATACGCTTAATCTCTTATTCAAAATGTATGATACCTATGTTCCTGTACAGTGTGCCAAGTTCCAGTCAGTAAAAAGTTAGTTTTCAACAACTGTGTATTTTGTAGATACAAAATAATACTTATCAAGTATAAAGCTTATGCTACCTAATCAGTTGGGGTCTAAAAATGAATGCTATCGCATAATACTAAGGCATTAAATACACCTTACAATGCAAATATGTAATATCGGGGATCTTCTTTCTAAGCAAGGTACCCGTAGAATCGATTTGAGTTACGGACTATTCCTACTTTGTATCACTTCCTAAAAATAATTAAGAGTACAAACTAAACATGAAAGAAAACATAATTGGCAATGAAGATAGAAGATTGAGAGAATATTCCTAATGCTTTATCATCCTAGTAGAAAATCCTAGAGATATTAGTTCCGTTGCTTCGGATGAGCTTATATATTCGTTGACGGACAAGTGGGGTGAACCACCTGACAACAGAAACATTGTGTAAATGCATACGAGTCGGGTCTTTAAACTAATGAAATGAAGATGCTAAAGGCCTATAATCCCATGCTCAAAGATCATTTAAAGCTGTGTTTAAAGTAAATAAACAAAATGTACAAAGCACAGTCATTCCAGTTCGATTAGTCCAGCTTATTTATCGAGCTGGAGCGCTGGCCGCCCACGCTCCTGTAACTAATGCACACCATCGGCTATTACTTACCCTCGGCGCAGAAAATGCAAGGAGTACAAAGGAAATGGAGGGATGAAGTAGAAGAAAACTGATAGACAATCTAATATTGTAAAGCCTCATAGATTTTTTCCAACACACAACGTTCTGTTGTACAAGTTGTATTCTCAACACTCAATAATGTTTTGTTTTGGGTTTGTTCGGAAATCCAATGACTATCATTAACTTTTAGTTTGTCTGGATGCCATTCAAATCAATAACTGTACTTAGTGTTTACAGCAAAATCAGTAGAACTCAAAACAATACTATACTGAGAATATCATACTTCACGATTTTCACATAAATTGAGTGTGCACTCCACTTACTTATGACTCCAAGTGAAACAGGTTCGCGATAATCAGCGCGATGCTGCCTCTGCGTGCAGCTTTGTACCCTATCATGATTTATAGTTTTACATAATTCTGTCGTGAAGCAGTTCTGCGGATAATCCAGTATTGTTTGTTTGTTCGAGAGCCACCAGCTCTAGGTGTCAAGGAAACTGAAGATTAATAACACTGGCAACTCGTGGAGTGCAACTGTTTATGCATTCTGTTCTAAACTTTATGTTGGCACCTATTTGAATTTGTATGAAACTATCTCTTCGAAATTTCTCTGCATTTAGAAATCTATATGTCTTTGTAAGTGCAACATATTTTCTTTCCTATTTATTATTGGTTGCATTTTATATTAAAAAAAACAGGAGTTTCATTTTCCTTTGTTCTTCCATCTTAAAGTATTCACAACAAAACCAATAAATAGCAATCGGTTGCGTGCGAAAGTCGAAGTAAATGTTGTAACTTGTAAGTATAGAAGAGACGGTCATCGACCGACTGGACAGTACAGCCTTACAGCTCTTATTTTGCTTTGTAATATTCTGTAATAACTAGAGATACCTAATCTGGACACCCGGCTTTTTAGCCCGCTAGTTTTAGAGTTTTCCCAAAAAAGGCGAGTATTGTGAAAACGAAAATTTAAACACAAAACATTCGATTATTTTTCGAAATGTCATGATAGTCGGGACTTTACCGATTTCGGAATAGTAAACACGGTAAGTGTATAAATAAAATAATTACCTAAACTTTCTTATTATATCTTCGCGTGAACATATTTGTTGGTTGATGCCAGGGGCGCAACTCGCAAGGTATGATCTAATTATAGATCGCCCAATTATTTTTTGTAGGTGACAGATTTTATATTAGTGGGGAGTGTTGTCCGCATCTGGAAGTTAATTAAGTTCCATAATATTGGTGACGAAATGATGATCAATACCGAATAAAAAAAGTCAACCCAAGCTTAGTAGAAAAGGCAGTCACGGTGACTTTCAAAGCTTAGTGGAAGAGTACACAGAATTACCAAAATGAAATACTATTTTATGACGTCTTCGAAAATTAAAACCGTTTCGAGAAAGTCCTTTAATTGCTTTTCAAAAAGTCGTCTTGACATCATCACTAAAACCAGACTGAAACATCAGCTTCAGCAAAAACATGGAAACGAATATTACCAAAAAAAAGGATTTACAACTTCCACAAAATTCGCAAACTGCAAAACTTCTGGTGTAGGTACCTACAGTCGCTACACTTTCATGTTAGTTAACTTTTTCATAAATCCTACGATAGGTACTGAGAATAAAGTTCACTCTCCTGCGAAATCAAAGGTACTATACAGTGTGGCAAGCTAAGTTTACTTCTTTATTTTTCCTCAATATACTGGGAAGCGGGAACAGATTTACTCCCTTTGAACAACTTTGTTATTATTTATCTCTGCTTAGTGAAAGGCGAATGGTTATGTTCACCATTAGTAAAGCACATTAGTGGGCTGTGTTGTGTAAAACGTCTGAATAACTTAAAATTATGTTATAGTTTAAGTTATACTCATTCTTTTAATTAGTTCTCTGGGAGAAATGATCATTATGATTATTTAAAGTTGTGAAGGTTTAATTAATTAAACAGGGTGGTCTAAACAATAAATATGTTCGTTTTAAGTAAAATATTCTGGTATAGACCAGAAAGTGGAAAAATAAGTATAAGCTGCCGCATCAAATGAATCCTCTCCCCTAGGTGGAGTTGAAGGGTCAGTAAAAAACTTTACTCGTAGAAAATACTGTAAAACCTGTACGAATAAAAATAGGAACGTGACATACAATGATACAAAATGCAGTTAAAACAAAAGATCAGAGAAGCAATAAAGTTCGTTGTACAAGTTTGTAGTGAAATTCTGGGACAGGGGTAATAAATCGTTGGTCGACACCGTTGCCACAGATTACCTACATACTTGTACTTAATATTGTTAGTTATTCCTAACTCTATGGCTGCCGACGCCGGCGCACGGTGGGCTGGAATCGTCAAGTGGGGACTTAAGGATTAAAATGAGTATTTTTGAATTTTATGTACTAATACAAATATTTTTTGTTATATGTAATTTTTTTATACTTAGTATTTTTCGAGTTATAGACCCCTAAACTTTGTATGAAATATTAATCGGTTTTTGGTTTAATCTGACATGTTTTAATATTGTATTACAGAAATATAGCAAAA
This sequence comes from Agrotis puta, assembly GCA_943136025.2. Classification (NCBI taxonomy): domain Eukaryota; kingdom Metazoa; phylum Arthropoda; class Insecta; order Lepidoptera; family Noctuidae; genus Agrotis; species Agrotis puta. Next base: position 11,243,038 of record OW964178.2, read on the forward strand.
AACAAATTATTGGTAAACATTCTACATCACCCTTATTACGTCATTTGTTTTTAACAATACTCAATAGTGCCGTGACCCTCATTAACGCATCGTCCATTGAGCGCAGCAAAATGATGACGTGTCATTATGTGATAGGATGATGAATAGCAGGTAAAAAATGATACGGTTACATTTGAAAAACAACCATCCTCAGTACGTTGTTACACATCGTAATAAACGCACTATCCTATCTCACATTTTCGGAATACTAATACTATTTATTACGTAAAAATGTTCGATTTGTTGTCAAATATTGATATTGTTGTGCTATTAAAGGAAAGTGGAAGTTTTAAAAATAATAGTGTTTTATATAGTGCTATTAAATCTAGATTAGTCCCCACTGTGTTAAGTGCTGAAAACGATAAAGCGGTAAAAGCGTTTTGTGCAAAATATTGCTATATATCTGCAAAGGAGACGGCAAAATGCTCATAGCAAAGAGGAATTGTTCAGCAACAATAATAGTGAATGGTTATCATCGGAAATAAAGTGGCCTGATTTCATTGTAAGTGCATTTGAAAGAAACCAAGACTCTGTTCCTAGTACATCAAGTGAACATGAATCTCCAGCAAAAGTGTCTACTGCCACGTCAACGAATGTAAGTCCCAGAAAACCATTTTGTGAATTAGGACCTAAGCAAAAAAAGAGACGTACAGAACATATTCATACAAATATGACTACAGAGGAAATATCTCATGCATACATTATGAAATTACGAGAGGATGGTAATCAAGGAATATCTAAAATCCTCGAACACCTACTTAAAAATCCACAGGATGTGCAAAAAGCGAAAGATAGTCTTTTAGGTAAAAATGAAAAACCTAAATTTACTCCAGATGAAACTTTGGGACTTGTTTTGTCCCTTAAATTAACAAAGTGGCAATATAATACTTTAAGAAAAAGTATCAAAGAGAAAAATGTCGACATGTTCCCTTCCTACTACAAGGTGCAAAATGCAAAACAAGAATGCTACCCGCCAAAAGATGATATCACCTTAACAGATACAACTGCTGGAATAAAATTGCAGCGTCTATTAGATATAACCACCAAAAGGATATTATTCAAAGCAATCAATATTGATAGCACAGACTTTAAGGAGATGACAATGATAAGCAAATGGGGAATGGATGGTGCCTCGAATCAAGCAAACTATAAGCAAAAAATGACAACGGAGGACAAATTGGACAGTGCTTCGACATATGATTCAAGTATTTTTATGGGTAGTTCAGTACCAATAAAAATTATTTCTGAGGAACAAATTATCTGGGAAAACGACTCACCAAATTCTTCATATTGGTGTCGTCCAATATTTTTCAAGTTTGAAAAAGAGAATAAATCAACGATTTTAAGAGAGAAAACCGAAATTGAAACGGAGATAAATGAATTGAAGGAAACAGAAATTAGCGATTAATGAAGAAGCGGCTGAATCTAGAAATAAAGACTTTAGGCGATATCGCCAACACCATTCAAGGAAAGTCTGCAGAAGAGCTAATAATGAGGATATTTTAAATAATTTAATAATTAGTTCAGACCCAGTTAGTATATATCATCAAAACGTCATAAAATGATACGGAAACACAAACCATTTTCAGAAGAAGCGAAAGCCATGCTTCTTTTATCTACAACATTTGAAGATGATGAGCGGGAAAATTTGTTAATGTGGAACATTTAGAGAACGAATCTGAATCTGATGAAATTGTCTAAGTGATAATTTTGTGAGTGCGTGTGTTTGTGAGTGAGTTTGTGAGTGTGCGTATGAGTGGATTAGGCCTCCTGGAGACACCACTGATAAAAAAAAACGCGCTTAGTTCTCTACCTCAAAGGTGGTGTGGAAAAGGGAATGAAAAACAATTTTCTCCAAAATCGAAGAAAATCGAAGCAAGTGCTATATCGGATAATTTGCCTAAAAAATAGCGCAATCGAATACCGAAAGCGGTTATTTGAGAACTCTTGAGAATTAAAAGTTATTCATATAAAATCAAATTTCTCCATACAAAAATAAATTCAAATCGTTATAACTTTTAAAATATTAAGTATATACAAAAATCGCAGAAGAAAAATTTCTTGTATTTAGTGGTAGATCACCAAGCCGTCTTTATTTTTTTTTTAATTGCTTATCAATTTTCGTGAATCCCTAAGTCCATTAGAGCTTGATTTCAGCCCACCGTGCGGCGTAGATGTTCAGATACGGGGGCTTACTTGAAGATGCCCGTGCGCATGCTTCTGATGTCTTCATTAACTATGTGCGTTAATAGATTTAAGTTTATGTCGATGTTGTTAAGTTGGATTCGATAAATTAATGGCTCCTGTTTCTATGAATGGAAGTTCGTGTTGAGAGAGAAGATTGGAATTTTTATTCGTTTGTGTGTTAACGTCATTCTTTACTATACCTATCTCCCTTGCTCTTAACTATGAAAATGTGAAAATTATTGACGATTTTAATTGGTAGTCGACGCCAACATAAGCAGCCAGAACAACAACAAAATCAACAAACCAAGTTAATTTGTTTAGAAAATTAATAGATACCATAACATTATTGCAACTTCGAGAAAGCGGGTCAAAGGCCTCCTATTGAAGCGTGCATGATATATGAACGATTATAAAACACAGCTGTGACACTTAGAGCAGGCCAGTGTTGCCAGTAACGAAGAACATGGCTCAGTCACGAACCGCGACGGGTATCGGCGACCAGCGCTAATGAGCGATCTCGCCACCCGATATCAGCCGCCATGCGAGATAGAACGTCACTTCTTAGCAAGAAATATACTATTTTTATGTCCTCACACATCCTCCGGTTAATTGATTTTATTGAATAGAAATTATTTTTTAATTGGCGTAGTTGAGGAATAAATAAGGTTTTTCTTTTTTTTAAACTTGCACGGCAAACCTTCGTCAATCGAATACGAGTTTTTTTTTTATTCCATACAGCCAGCACTAGAAATCGAGAAATCCTTTTTGTCCAAAAAAGTATAATACTGGCTGAAGTAAATGTTTTTTTTTTTGTTTTATAGCCACTTTTTTAATTCAAAATCTATTTATTCTTTTGTTTTTCGTAGTTGCCATTATAATTCGTGTTTAGTGATTGTATAGTAAACTTTTATGTGCTTTTAAGACAAAAGTTAGGTAAATAATATTTTATTACCGTGTGAAAGGTGTTCAAAGTTACAAGTGCGACCGAAGTTAGTGACAAAGACAAACAAAATACAACTCAGTGCGTAGGTATATATGTACCGTACAGTAAGTAACTATGGCGTCGTGACGGTGCAATCTAAGCACTTTCATACTTTCTTGTGTTTCGTCATACTTGCTCAGTACCCTAGTGGAACTCCTCCATCACTAAGACAACGGTAATAAATTCTAAATGTCACCGAAGATGATGCATAATGGATTTTGCGCCGCGAGGTGTCACTGCGGACACGATCAAACAAATTGAGGAAGGGATTATGTTAAAAGGTTTGATTTTGTTTAAATATGCAATATGCATAGTTTTTTACTTTAAGTGGCAACTATTTCATAAATCCATATTATGTTATTTAATTTAGGTTTGATAAGGTGGACAGACGATCTGATAAAGCTAGCGGAAAAAAAGTAGTTCCTCATTCGTACACTAAAGGCGCTTTTCAATTCTCCATACCAAAACGCAGTAAATACCTCAGGTCACACTGTAAATAAAATACAGAAATCTTGTGGAAAGGCCCCACGTAATCTCTAAATACCGTCGCATTGTAAGTTTTATTAGTAAGGGAAGAAGAAATACTTCAACTATAACATTTATTATGCCATAAAATATCCAGCTAAATTGTTAACTTAGCCAAGTAATTACGTACAAAGGTAACAAACAAAAAAATGATATTTTAACAGATCTCATAAAAAGAGTAGAACATTTTGAAGTACAAGTAAAAGGCTTCGTTGGTTCGGACTTCAGAATATTATTCGCAAAAGGAGCGCGCACGCGCCGCTCTGTGTGTGGCGCAAATTGTATGGAAATAAGCGGACAAGTGCAACGAGATTTGTTCACTGACCAGCGGATAAACAAATTGCTACAAAGCCATTATCATCCCCTCTATTTACTTTGATGTTGGCTTGAGACTCCCTAGAGTATTTACAAATAGGTTATGCCTGCATTAACAATTAAGGGGATGACCCAAGGGGGTGATAATGCTAAAATACCAAAGTGGTCATTAAAATTCCATGTGCAAAGAAAAAGAAAGGCCACAATTAGGATTGGAGTTCTCTTTTAACACGAAATCAGTAGCTATTTACGTAAATAGTAAGATTCAGCGTCGCGGCAGTGGCGATGCGTCTTTAGTGGTTTTTCGCTTTACTTTATTCACTTGAACAACAAAGTTGTAAATCTATTGATAACAAACCGTAGCTTCGACTCTGAGTCTTATAGAGAATAGTTTAGCAGACAGTTTACCTCTAAACCAAAAGTGTGTTGCGTGCACAATTTCTGTCATAGACCACCTATCCGTGATTGTTTTGTATAGAAAGTGTTCACAATACCACTTTTAGCTGGCGGCATCACTATTTACTTCATCAGAATTGATGCCACATCGCCGATACCTAACCCAACAACATAATTATTGATGCCAAATCGCCCAACAAAACTCTTTATTATCCCCTTTTGTTGATCAACAGACAAAGGAACAACATGACTTTATAAACAATCGCTTTTTATAGCTTATTTGTAATGTAATATCAGAGGCCGCTTTCGCGATTGTTCGGATGGTACCGCAAACCTCTTAATTACTTGCAGAGGTAATTATTTGACTATGTTAAGACTTTAACTGTTTATTTTATGGGCTGATGAATGTTTAAGTATTGTTTCACATTAGACAATAACGATATCGACACGATATCAGAGGGATGGGTGGTTTCATACATTTCTGGGGAAAATGAGCGTCAGTGGACGATATGCGAATGTAGTTACCGTTATCGTGTAAAATGAAAGAGCTCAATATTGTAGTCAAACTCCAGTTAAATATTCGTGCAGAAATTGAAGACCCACTGGTGTTTTCGAAGACAATTATACCTACGTATATCGGCCATTATGTATGTTCAACAGATCACAAAGAATATTGATTGATGGTTTACAACAAAAACTAAAGAGACACCTTTCTATTATTTCACGACTTTAAATACCCACTAAATAACTGTTTGTCGGGAAGGGACAATCCTACAAGAGATATAGGAGCGACCTCATGTAGGCACTTATGACAATAAAGTTTGGACAATGGGGGCGGGCGGTGTTTGCAGTGGACCACCGGCGGCGGTCGCTCCGAACCCGGCCTGTCACCACGCGTGTGTCATACTACACGCACAACTCCAGTAAAAAATCCAAAAGGGACAGAAAATATCTAGACATTTACATACATATACGTACATACCCCGAATGAAATTGATTCAGAATAATTTTGCATAAAAAGGAATGCACGAGCATTCCTTCATTTATTTTGTCTTTGCTAGAATTATAGACCTTTTCGCGTAATTAAATTACTCAGTAGGTATTCAAGGTATTGCAGAAGTATGTTGATTAAACTTCAACTGAGAAAGAAGCTTGAGCAATTTTAAATAAACTATGTGGCTGAATTTTTGTCATTCACCGCGAAGATAATATTCAGTCCCTCACTTTAATAAAAAGACAATTTATTCCGGTTCCACGTTTATTTTTTAGCTCCATGTTTGACTGGTCGATGGCATGTATTTTAATGTGAAGAAATATCCTGTTTCATACCACATGAACCACATAACCGAGACACTTTTAATGATTCGTTTTAACCACAACAATATCCATTTCTAATATTAATAGTGGTTTAAAATAGAGTTTATTGGCATTCTAGGAGATATCAGGATTTCATTTAAATAACACAAGATATAGATATAAAAATAAATTTTTGTGCTTTTTGGAAAACTACTTTCCTATACAACGAATATAAAACAATCTGAATAAATACCTAACGGATTTATAGAGAAAAGATTAAGCATACATTTTCCCGTTTTCGCATGTGGTCACGTAGGGCATCGTTTACTCGTAATGTGCGTGTAGGCATTCCATTCAGCGCTATGCTATCACATCATCTGAAGACCGACCGCCGCTCTTTGATCTCCACAATTGACTTAATCGAATACAGCTCACAAAAGATCAAAGTTTTATCTAGTTCCTAGGCTCGGAGTCATCACCAGTCAACTGTTTAGATTTCATTCAGACATGTGGTCAATTGGACAACATGTTTCATGATTACATATGATTTGAAATTAGTTGATAGTTTCTAAATCTAATTTTGATTGTTCACGTTCATCATCATAAAAAACTTCGTTCGTTATTTTCTTTAAACCACATAGTCTATTAAACTATTACGTGTCGCGGACACACCTACAAATTCGTCGTCAACGTTAATTTTAGTATCTGGTCCCCCAAATATCATCAACTTGACATTTAGACATTCTTTACAAACCAAGAAACCGTAAAGCTCTCATAGAAAGATTGATGGCCACCCACGGAATGCATTTTTATTGTAATAGCTATCTAAATGGTTGTGCAATATGGTGGCATTATCGGTCGATGTCAAGGATAGATAGGTTGTTGATGAGAATTTATCGCCCTTCACAGTGCTGGGCGCGGCCCAAGGATACGAAACACGAGACACTAACTAGGAGCGGTCTTGGATAGACGTTGACGTTGTTTACGTTTTAACGGTTAATGGAAGCCTCGGGTTAACTTCGCAAACATATTGTTTTACGATATATTTAATTTAACTATTGGATACTATACAGTAATAAACACGGCGTAGGCGCACTCTGCGGGTAACCCCAATGAGGGCACGATCGATCGCCACGATGTGGGCGCGGAGCAAAGTTTCACCATAAATGAGCCCTTTGTGCTGTAAATTGATCATGAGGGTCTGACCGATCGCCTTTTGCAATAACAAAAACTAATCGTCTTCTATTTGATACCCACGCGGAAATGTTCTGGAGCTTTTAGCAGCGTGCACGTCGCAGGCGCATAATATTGGACGTGCAGGCGCTGCACCAAAGCGCTATTTGTTCAACTCAAATTTAGAACACGCTTTCTTGCTCCTAACGAAATATTTAGATAAGGAAATGTCGCAACATAAAGCAAAACAATGAGCTGTTAATTGTAAGAGCTTTTCTTTATTCCTTACTTATGAGTACGTCGACCCCTTACAGGCCGTGGGTGGAATAATGCACGTTGTTGTAATATTCAGAAACCTGAGAGTTCGGATTACCTAGCTTACTAGCCCAGATACTTTACTCTTGTCGTTTAAACTGCAAGCTTAAACAAAATCTATGCATTGAATTGAAGTTTAATGCTTAATGGTTATCAACTTATCGTTTTTTGATGACTCCAATCATTTATTAAAGTGACGTTCCCCTAATAGCCACGAAAGTAGCCCGTTAATACGGTCAAGTAAGAGACGACACGCGACGAGCTTAGTAATGATTTATGTTCATTTAAATGCATAAGGGCATGTAGCATGTAGTAGACGCAGCTACGTATGTATAATCACAGAGACCGCTGCCCGTGACCAATGTTAAATTTGAATACGAATCGGTTATTTGCTATCGAGTGATCGAACACGGCGCGCTCGGAATCGATTCGTTGCGAGATGATCGATGGATGGCCTGCCTTTTAACCTGCATTATTTATTTATAATTTAATAACTTTTCATCACGTTGACATCCGAAGATTAATTATAAAGACATACAGCAATAAAGATATCAATTTCTAACAATGTTGAGCTATTCCTATTTGAATAAGTTATGGCCACTTTAGCGGTGTGATGAAATTGAACGTACTAGCGAGTGGATGCATTAGAGTGCAGACCGTTGCAATGTTAACTAGCCTTATCGGGAAAACAATGAATGTTCCACAAGCATTACCATGCAAATGTACCGGGTCTAATTAAGCCATGACGGGCTCGGGAGGGAAGGATCGAACGAACCTATAATTATTTACGCTAATTTAGTCTGGTGCATCTCATGTTTATTTACGACTTTATTTTATGCGTTCTAAAGCCGGTTGCTGGTTGTATACGCATTTTAATTCTATATCGATTACCACAATATTGTTGTTAGGAGTTGTAATTTGCAGTTTAAATTCAAATCAGTCTGTTATTCGTTTGATGTTAACTAGATCTTACTGGTTGTTAATAGACGGAAATGGTTTCCGCGTGTGTCCATATTCATAGTAAAAATAGTATGCACTTACTCGGTTAGTAAATACAGGTATTCGTTTCATTAGTACAATAAATATTGATTTAAACACTAGACTTGATTGTTTTGCCTCCGAATACGGTGTTTGAATGTTCATGCTCAATTACTCCCGGACCGACTTAAACCGTTTACCGGAGTACAATAATGATTTAAGTTTGGGAAACGTATTCACTATAAAATCTTTGAGTAAAATGATTTTCACACGCTACTCAACTTCGTCATACCCGTTAGGGGCATTAATTACGTCACACTGAGTTAACCCGTTGCTTCCTTATCGAGGATCTTGTAAACATGGTAATCTTGTGATCTCTGCATAATTACGAAGAAACACCGTTTGTCGTACGCACGGTGCGTCCCGACATTACTACAGTGGCCAAACATCCTGTTTTTTTAGGATAAGTCCAAACTTTTCGATTGACAAATAATAAAGTATTTTCTTACAATAAAGAAAAGGTTAACTTTTAGACATATACATACATATGTATTCTATTACTACCTTTTATCTACAGCTTTGCTGGCTTTAATTTAGTATTTGACAGACAATTCGGCGACACAACGACAGGATGAAAGGTGAAAAATATTTGAGTTTTGTACACCTGGTAACGTATTTAGATGATCGGTTTAGTGGTTCAAGTTGAAGTGTGAAAAGGAACAAACTTTATTTTCACAACTAGAACAGGGATTTTAAAAACCAATAAAATTACGTTAAATAATTACACGCAATAACGCCTAGGTCGCGTTTTTGTAAAGGTTTTTGAAGAATGAAAAATTCAGCTACATGTGGGACTCAAACCCGCGTCTTCTGTATAAGTTACTTACGTAGCCGTAAAACGTAGAAAATAAGGGAATGAAAGTTTCAGCTTCAAACGAGTGTGTTGCGATAGCCCAAGAATTTTTCATACCGTACTACAAAAATCTTCGACGGGGACGAGAGGTAGACCAGTTGCCAGATGGGAAGATGAGCTCAAAAAAGCGGCTGGCTCTAACTGGATCCAAGCTGCACAATCTAGAGAGGACTGGATATCTTTGGAGGAGGCCTTCACCCGTAGAGGGGCCCCTGCAGATAAATAAATTAAAAATAAAATTTAAGCAAACAACTTAATTTTAAGAACCTAACTAATATAAACTGTAAAAATACTAACACTGAAATTATTATTTTTTATGTTACTAACACTATCTTTTTGTAATCTGCTTCGGAAAATAAGGCTTTTTTATTTTTTTATTTTTATTTATTTACTACAAAAATCTTCACCAAAAATATAACCTCATTTTTTATCGAATCTCCAAAAGCTCCAAACTAGATCTGGAAACCCTAGTCATTAGATACATAATGACGTAATGAAAGCTCACCGCAATCATACCTCGTTATACCTCAATGCCTCAATGGACACTGACGACGGTTTTATTCAACTTCATTCCTTTTCATTCATGAATGGGAGGATAATTTAATGACAGTGTTCACTCATCATCAAAATTATCGTTTTTATTACATCCTTCAGAATAGAGTTGTACAGAAGTTATATGTTTGTTTTTTGGTTTATTTTATCGGTTTCTTCGTTATATTATAATCGGGACATAAATTATGAGTTACGATAGTAACAGCTCTTATCTAAGATTACCTAATTATTGCTTGTTTGTTATTATTCTTTAGATGTAGCTGCAATTACTATGGGAATTATACATTGTTATTGTACTTGTTAATTTTATCTAATTATGAAGATTTTGATATTAAATGATGAGCTCATTGTGTCCGCTAGATTTAGTATATCATTAATATGATTGATTGTACTATTATGTTAGTAATTATACACTACCTTAGATGGATCAAGGTTGCTATGTGCTACGCGGCTACCACAAGCAATCACAATGGTTTACGCTTACGTCGAATTTGTGATTGAATTACAAGCTAATAAAAATCATATGTTGTACCCAATAATTATGTAAAGGACAGATTTGAGTTTTTGATAGAACATCGAGCATTCGTCGTTTTTAATTTTGTCGAACTGAGCAACGAACAGAGGCGAGCATGAAGCCAAATATCGTTACGTACATTTTCATGACTATTCTAGAGAACGCTGTAGTTGTTAATTTTTTTTGTTCTTATAGATAATACCTATACAACATTATTTTTTGTTTGTGCGAAACCCGATACACCTGTCTAGTATTTTTGTGTAAAGAATCTATGTACAAAATTTTAAAACATTATCATAAAAAATCACAAGGTTATAAGTTTGTATATTCCCTGGTTGTCCGTTCAAAAACATGCTCATTTCGCGTTACACCCGCGTAAACCGCGTCTCCTGTGTTATACACTCGTGATTATAGCTTGGCAATAGCTACCTAACCGTTCGGTGATTGTATTGTAATTAACTGGTAATAAAATTGAATCAAAATATTTAAAAAAAAAAATAACATGGTGTAAAAATTATTGGAATCGAATCAGTTACTGATTCTGAACAAACTATATTGAGGTTTCGCATATACTAAAAATAATGTTGTATAATCAAGACTTGACAGTCGGCTCGACAAGAAGCTCGACAGAACGCTCTTTAGAATACTCGCTAAAACGCTCTCGTCTATTTGTCTGTAATGTAACAATCGCAAGAATGCTCATTATGAGTGAATGCTCAAGTTTATCAGCACATTAAGAGGTTTACCTAAACGACACTTTGTTCCTTAGCAGAATTGTATTCAAAATATTCAGGATATTAATTAACTTCATATTTTCTTTGCTACAGGTTGCTGGTCGGTGCTCCATTGGGTCAGAATCTGCAGCCGAACACGACAAAGTCCGGTGCGCTATGGAAGTGCGGCGTGACCTCAACCCCCACGGACTGCATACAAATCATCACTGACGGGAAAAGGAGTGAGTTAACTGTAAACTAACATTTGTTGTGAGGACACATCGTGAAGAAACATTAGAGTACTTGTTCCTATGCATTGAGCCTTACGTCAGTCTTTAGAATCCCTTGGGTCCAAAATACCACTTTAGCAGTATCATAATATGAAATATGATTCTGTTAAATTGGCCTTTAGACTCCTAGGTTGGCTTATCATGACTTCTTACAGCAGTGTTATTTTAATCTTACCACAGGGTGGGACAGTCTAAAATGTTAACTTAAAAAAAAATTGCCCCGCATTTGAATTTTTATCTGTAATTGTGGGTGCGTTAAAAAACGTTATTTAATTCACATACACAATCAGCCAGACCCGGAGCAACTACATGTAGACCATACAAATTATTGGTCTGTACGGGAATTGAATCTGCTGACATTGAAGTCAATCACTCAGCAATTAAGTAAACCACGTCTTGTAGATTAGGAGATAAACGGACGTCTTGCATAGCTTAATCTTTGCGCATACTAAAGTGATATTAAAATAAAACTGCTTTAAGAAATGGTGGTACATGCCCTGAACATCGATCATTGCATTTGACATCTGCTCTCCATCATACCTATTTCTTTTTTCAGATATTTTTCAAAGATTCTAGTTGTACATACTACAAACTTCAAACAGGATAAAGGTTTACTCACAATAAAAGTGTTAAAATAAGTTTTGGTTTAGTCAGAACAATAGTACTAGTTCAAACATTATGCTTACACTAACGGAAAATGCCGTCAATTATCGCGTTTATACGAACATTAAGACTATTATCGCGAAAATTAACGGAAAATGCCGTTAGTGTGACCCTTACGTTACACTGTGTTTTGTATTTATAATCACTATAGATGAATTTGTCAAATACACACATACTTAGATGACTTATTAGATGATTGTGTAGTTAGGGCTCGCAAGACACTTGCTAAGTAGCCTAGCGTGTTCTCACAGTCTAGATACAAACGAAGGAATCGCTGGAACGTCCATCGATACCGAATCAACAATGTAATCGATATAAGTTTTAACTAAAATGTTGTCTTTTGTCGGTGGTGCCCCAAACAGCGAAGTACGGCAAGATAGACACGAGTAAGTGAGCTGTGGTCTCAACCTCCTTTTATTCTTAATCATTTGCTCTTCGACTAATCGACTAATCGCTGTAATGTACTTTTTTGATTTACTAATTGTCAACTCTTGCTCAAGTTCCAGCTGGACCGTCATTATGTTACTGCAACGCATGACATCACTAACTTAGTGGTTTGACTTTTATTTTGCAAAACATCACATTCACGTCTTTACGTATTTAGGTTGCATTTTCTGTAGTTGAAAATCTTTCATAACTCTACAGAGAAAACTGCCAATTTTGTATTTTCTTCATAATTATAATGATCAACTTTGAACATATGTTCAAAAAGAACTATATTGAAATTCTATAAAAAATATGCATGAAATTCTTAGGAATAATCTTGGCCAGAAAATGCATCCTCCTTACGATAATATAAAGCACTAACTGCTTGCAACAGCACCAAAACCACATGCTTGAGCTACACAGCACTTTAGATAGTACCACCTATATATTTACTATTTATACGTATAATAAGTACCGATCGTTATCTGGAGTAGACTCGGTTCAATATACTGAACATGGAAGAAACTCGAACGAAAACTTATATAGTGTAGACTCCGACGAATTTAGATCTAGAGCTTGTTAGAAATATAAGATAGAGCTTCGTAATATGGTAGGCCTTAAAATCTTAATCTACCGTTTAATCTCACGAACATTCTAATAGGTGAACATTCACATGAACGTCTTAACTCGTAACATGAAACTTAAGGTGACTGGCTATAATATCTAAACATTAGTTATTAACGACACATTCGGATGATTCAATGTGCGGAAAACATTGCACTTACAAAATTCTAATTACTTAATATGGTCAAAACCAATCTATGTCTGGTTTTGAGTAATAATATGGTTAACAAAAGACTACAAAGTAACGCTGGGCCGAATAACTTACATATTAATTAATTAATTAACATACGTAGTCTTCGATAACGTCCATTAACCCGAGACCACAAGTTTGAGCCGTATCTTCACGTTGTTATCACCTTGATTCATTGCAGGTTGCAGGAGTATATCGTCACCTTAGCAAACACACCTTTATCATTTAAACTGACACTTTTAATATCGATAAAAACATATTAAAACCACTAAACGATGGATAATAATTATCAATTCGTCTAATTACTCAATAAGTCTCTGTCTGACCGCGGTAAAAATAAATTATGTTAGCTTTATTATCATTTTAATTAAAGCTCGTTTTAAAGTGGTTTTGTTTGTAACGATATAAAAAGTATCAAATAATAAAGAGTTTATCACTTTAGTTTGATGACCTTATAATTCAGGTTTTGTTATCAAGTAGGGGATGCATGTTTATAAGAAATGCTATGTTCTATCGAATGCACGATGTTTGTGCAACATGATACAGAGAGTATCATTTTCTGATGCATTTGCAAGATTCCTTTGCTGTTAGTTGAGAACTCTGTTCTTGCATTACACACGCCTGGTTGCAATGCTTTGCATTTGCCAAGATTATCACCGACTCAATTTCTATTGGGATTGAGTATGAACTTCTGTTTTGAAAGCAAAGGCAACTAGCAATCACTTTCGAACAAGTTGCCTTTGTTTAACGCATCTCTAATAAATATATTCTTTTGCAGTTTTGATTCATTTTTAATTTACTTTGGGTTGAGTTTTTATAACATGGTGTTCTAGAATTGCGTAAAAACTAAGATATTATACCCTAATTATGTTTTTGTGTCTAATTGAGCTTTTAAAATCAAGCGACCTTGTGCTAAACACCTTAGTTAAACATGATCCATATGAAATAACTTAAGTGATTAATTTAATTGGAATAATTTTTAATTTACTTTTGCTATGATTTAAAATCGTCGCTTTTTAACAGTTGACTGCTTTTGGTTGAGTTGCACGAACTGATGAGTTTGTTGATCTATAGATTTGGATTCTGATCACCTGACTGCCCCTTACTCGGATGAGATAAAGGAGGGGCAATGGCTGGGAGTATCTGTGAGGAGTCAAGGTCCGGGAAAGAAGGCAGCTGTTTGCGCGCACAGGTTTGTATGATTTGGAAAACTTCCTTCTTCCTTGGCTGTTACCTTTGAGTTCTGTTCAAGTGTTTATTTTAAATGTGAGTTCTTTTACAATTGTGTCTGAATATCATAGCAAAACGATGGAAACTACTTTAAACGCAAAAACAATCCTACATTTAAAATATAACACGCGCGACAAATGCTCATAAACACATTTATTTTTACGAATGCAATGCAAAAATATTTTTTGTGACCTAGATCTAAAATTCATGCGTGATTTATAAACGCTAATTTACTCAGTTATATTAGAAAGTATTCGTTTATTTTCAGATATATCCGAAAGCAGGGAGAGTTGCAATTTGGTCAAGGTCTGTGTTATACGCTGAGCAACGAATTAGAATTAGTAGATGTCATGGAGCCTTGCAGAGGAAGATCCGTCACTAGGTATGAGCCTTTATAATTGACCTATATTCAGTCCCTATAAATAACATGGGAAAGCAAATACCTGTGGTGTCTACCGAATAGCACTGGGACAGTGCGGTGGCTTATAACCCACTTTGTCCCAAACATAGATAGGAAGCCTGTGTCCCAGCAGTGAAAAAATTAGAGCCAGATATAGTTTTTTTTTTTTAAACATATCATAACGATAAACCGTTGTGTATACTTAGTATGCGGTTTTCACTGATAAAGTATAGTAATAGCGAAGTGAAGCTACCATCACTAATCATGGTGATGTGTCAGTGCAAATACGGTTTTTATTTTTTTATATTATTTTAGTGTACGATAATAAGGAACTCATATTGTAGTTCCCTTGAACTAGATATTTCGCAGACAGTGTGTAATTTATTTCACTTTACCGCAGTCTAGTTTTTCTATTTGTCTTAAATCACACGACACAGTAAGTACCTATTATTGATGTGAATCGCTTACATAAACATTTTAAATGAATTCGTTTGGTAATTTTCCAGAGAACACGAAGAATACGGATTCTGTCAAGTAGGAACGAGTAGTTCACTCCTAGATGACGATACGTTGCTCATGGGCAGTCCAGGTCCTTACACCTGGAGAGGCACTATCTTCGCCCAGGACACCAGAGACGATGTGCTGGAGAGAGATAACGTTGTTTACATGGCGCCAGTTCAAGACGGTGCTAGTCCTGTCGAGAAGTACAGTTATTTAGGTAAGTTCTTCCCCATTGCTGTACCATAAACGGATTCATGAACAGCTGTTCACAGTTTATAATAAAAGCTCGTGTAAAATGATTAACCCTTACTAAGGTTACTTACGTAGGATGTCTACCTACAAGGTGGATAGACGATCTAATGAAAAACACAGAATCGCGCTAGATGCAAGCCGTTTCCAACCGGTTCTATTGGAAATCTATAAGAGAGGCTCATATGATGATAATAATGAAGGTTACTTTAGTCCACACCAATCCTTACTTGGTTTCGTAGTCGCTTATTAAAATAGATACTGCTTGTCAGCCTTTCTAAGCATATCGTGCAGTCCAAAGCTACCGATGTAAAATTTTGTGTAAGGAAAATGTGACTTATACGTTTAAACAAGATACCTCATTGCTTTTCACATTTCAGTTTCATAAATTTCATTAACATAATTCTGAATTCCAGGAATGTCAGTATCAAGCGGAAACTTCTTCGGAGGCGACAAGGCTTCATACGTAGCGGGAGCACCACGGGCCCATGGTACGGGACAAGTGGTCATCTTCAGCAAACTAGCCACTGAAGACTGGGGCAGAACTGACTTGAATATATTGAATTTTACTCTACTGCTTAAAGGAGAACAATTCGGCTCTAACTTCGGATATGAAGTCGCCAGTGCTGATGTTAATGGAGACGGGTATGTTGACTTTGCGATATCGTTGATTTGATTAGAATGGAATCATGCTCTTTAAAATTTCGGAATCGTATCAGCGGGTCCGAAGGTTACCCTTACGAACTTTGTCTCTTCAAAATATTATGGTATAGATTGTTTTGGGTTTTGGTCAGATCAGATATTGAATTCCTGATCAATCAGGTACTAATTTATAAATCGCATTTCCATTAGATACCAATACGTTGTCAGCAACAGCATTTTATGCCTTATTTCTGTTTTAATTAATCATCGTGTGAAGTGCAACATTCCATAGCATTTATGAGTTGCACTCAATCGATTATAACGAGTATATATTTATGATGTCAGAATTACATATGATGATCATTTATGATAATTTCAACAGCCTGATAAAAGGCGCAACAGTTTTAAGCATAAGTTTTCAAAGATTCTATTTCTGAGAGAGTATATTGTAGAAAAGATAATAATGAAAACGACTCAGGCAAAAATAAAATAACTAAAGTTGTTTTTTTCACTCCCAAGTAATATGAGAGCAGGGCACGAAGATGAGAAATCTTTATTCCTAATTCCAAATTCCGTCTTCGTCTTTTCAGGCTACCAGACTTATTGGTCGGTGCTCCTTTCTACTTTTCCCGAGACGTGGGCGGCGCGGTCTACCTGTACTTGAACGTAAACTCAAGTCTTCACCAAGAATACAACGTCAAATTGACAGGCAAACAAGAATCCCAGTTCGGCATTGCTATTGCAAATGCTGGAGATTTGAACAAAGATGGGTGCCAAGACATAGCAATAGGAAGTCCTTATGAAGGCAATGGGGTTGTTTACATTTACATGGGAGATAGAGAAAAAGGTCTGAATACTAAACCTGATCAAGTGATAACTGCAGAAGCATTGCCAGTACTCATGAGGACTTTCGGCTATGCGTTGTCCGGAGGAGTCGATTTGGATGCCAATGGGTATCCTGATTTATTAGTTGGCGCATACGAAAATGTAAGTAAAAGTTATTTGAATTACAATAATTTCATATTTAGAGGTTTAAGTCTAACCAAACCGGGATAGCTCCAATAAATTCTCTCTCTGCCTCGTCAGTTGAATAGACGATTTTTTCTTCCTTGATTGTATCTCTTAATTTTACAAATATGACAGATTTCTTGTAAATTTCTCATTACAGAGCAGCGTTGCCTTAATACGAACACGACCGATTATCGACATCAAGACCTACATCCGACCATCGAACACTATCATCAACATCGACCCCACGATACATGGCTGCGATCGCGACCCTGGCTCCAACTACACCTGCTTCCACTTCCAATCTTGCTGCACCATCGAGTCTCTGGTCAAGACTAGCCAATCCACCATCCATAAACTTAACTACGTCATTGAAGCTGAGACCTTCCCCGGAGGGAGGAAATATTCTAGAGTGTTCTTCGACTCTGATAAGACCAATATTGTGAATAGGACTATCATGCTTGGAAGAGATGTTGAAGATTGTAGAGAACATGTCGTATATTTGAAAAATAATACGAGGGATATACAGACACCGATAAAGGTAATTTGAATATGATTTATTTTTTTGTTAGGACAAACATGGATTACTCCAAAAAATATTTTTACAAAAACGGAGTAATTAAATTTTTGTGATTATTATTTGCGATTTCATAAGATAACATGGCTCTATTTTGCCTGCCCCGATCAGTACCGACCTATTTGTACTGAGTACATGCTTCTTTATAAAAGCATCCTTACAGGTCAAAATCGCAACAACTGCACTTGTAGTCACAGCTACAAAAACTAAATAAATAACAGTTTCTTGACGATCTTCTTCGTTTTAATGTTTTACCTCTACGTTAATGCCATCTATTCTATTTGTCTCAATAACATTTTTTTCTTTATCAACAGTTCCAGTTGATCTACCTCCTCATTCACGCAGAGCCTCGCTACTCTCCTTCCGGCACCCTTCCCGACGTCGACCAGTACCCCGTATTAAACGCCACCGCCAGTTCTATGTTCACCGCTAACTTCCTCAATGATTGCGGAGCTGATGCCGTCTGTATCAGTGACCTCGTTGTGGATCCTAAATTGTTGCTGCCATTGAGTAAGTATCTTTTTTATATGCGAAGTTAAGAGGATTATGACGTCTACATTATCCCCAAGAGCTGGAAAGGATGGAAGTCATGGGAAGGGGCCTTTGCCCAGCAATGGGATGATACAAGGTATTTTTTATAACACCTGGCTCCCGTGATCACCTTACTCAGGTTTAATTATGTTAATTTTTTTTTGGATTCTAAACTATGCGCACTGCACCCGTGTGTTTAATAGCACTTTGAAAAGAGGCCCATGTCCTAAATGTGGGAATGTCAACAGCTGAAAATTCTTGGCTGGCATATCTACAAGTAAAGTATTTATATAAAATAAAATATGGCATAAACATTACAACGGAAAAAAAGAATTTAAAAATGTGTTGTATAAAATAAAATAATGAAATCATCATTTATTTGACTTTAATCATGTTTATTTTCGTTTCGTGGTTGGGTACTTCTTATACAAACATATTTAGATACTAATTTGTATCTCTTGCCATTTCAGCAAAGGACAATAAGACTTATGCGCTCACACTGGGACAAGAAGAAGAGATCAAGCTATCGATAGCAGTTGACAACTACGGAGAGTCTGCGTATGAAGCACAGCTGTTTGTCAACCACCCTCCAAGCCTGCATTACATCGCAGTTAATATTAGCGTAAGTACATTAACTCAGACTGCGATATGTTATATTCGACTAAAAAAATCGAACAGGTTTTTTTAAAGCATGAATAAGACCCATATTTTTTTCGACCAGTGAAACCAAAATAATTCACGAAGTTAAGACACTTTTAAAATTGCCAATACGTTATAACCAAGTACAATTATTTTTTACTTGCTTCTGATGTCACGAGCCCCACTTTCGAATTTTGATGCGTCTTATCTTTTTTATTTATTAATTGAAACTGAATTCTCAAAAGAAAAATTACTGTTCAGGCTCAGAATACCTCTTCCCCAAAATGTCCCTCGGTTCTATTTCCCGAAATGTACATACCATCCTGAAATGTCCCCTTCCCGAAATGTCCTCTTCCCAAAACGTCCCTTTCCGAAATGTCCCTTCGTTCCATTTTTTTGAAAACTAGCTGACGGACTATTATACTATATCAATGTGCCCATTTGAAGAAGGAATTAAGTTATTTTAACTATAAAGTAGGTAGGTATCTACAAGTAGCAGAGGCATTTTGCTCTGTAGCCACGATATTAGGAATTTCAAAGTCTTTCCTTTTCATTAGCGTGGGAGTGATATTTCGCAATACTTATTTTTACAGTGATTATAGTGCTTAGTGTAAAGGTCACATCCATAAAACAAATAGTCACGAACATAATGCGAGCTTCCCTCGAATTAAGGCTGGTACTGCCATCTATCGGAATAAGTGGTCACTAACAACACAATTTTATGCGACTGACTGGTGAAAATCTTAGTCGGAGCAATAAGAATCGTAAATCAAGAGATAACTTTTACATAAATATATTTTAAATTATGTTATTTTATGTTTAAGTAATCTATTGTTAAAGTTGTAGTTACTAGTTCGTTATTAAAAGTTAAATTATTAATAACACTAATTTAAATATTTTTTGACGACATCTTCAAATTGAAAATAATAAATTCTTGGAGTGGGTTGGATCCACCTCCAAGTGGACCACTCAGGGCAACGGCACCACAACCTGTAATTTGCAATGAAAGCTGAGCGATCCTATTGGTGGTGGCAAGCATCACCAGGACGGGTCGCGTGTCTGTCTAAACAGATAACCGTGACCCTGGAACATAAAGGGCTATTGAAGAACACCGTGGATTTTAGTCAGTATGAATCTGACAATCCCTTTCGCTCCATCCAGAGCGGGAAGACTTATTTGATGATTTTACCGAGATAAATAAAAGGCCTCACTAGGGCTAGTGAAAACCATACTGTCAAAGTTTTGACCGTGTTCAGTTGGTAAGCAAGAGTTCTATCTTTGACCTCATCTTAGCTTCTGGGTAAAATGTGAACATCCGAACTGAGAACCTCCTTTTTGAAGTCGGTTAAAAAAACTTGTATTTTGAATATTCCAGGACAAACACGTAATCTGCACGAGTTTTAACAAGACAACTGTCACCTGTATGCTGGAGAATCCATTCAAGAAGCAAGCGGAAGGCTCTCCACCAATCACAATGCGTTTTGATGCGCGGGCGCTAGAGGACATCGACCAATCAGTGGTATTCACTGTGTGGGCTAACTCCACGTCCAAGGAATTGCATCCTGGGAAGAAACCCGTGGAGGTTGAGGCACTGGTTATTAAGAATGCTGAACTGCTTATTAAGGGGTAAGAGGATAATGATGACTTTATTTTTGATAAACTATTATTTAGGGATGGTTGTGGATATTTAAAATAAGAATGAAAAGAATCATCTGCCTATCCTTTTCCTAAATATGTTCGGGTCGACTCCCAGTCGAACTGGATTCAGCTGAATATCAATATTTTACATACAGCTCCTGCCTATCTTACCTATCTGACCTCCACAACTCAGTAACTGGGTAATACGATACCCCTTGGTAAGACTGATTGTCAGACTTGTGGGGTTCTGACTATCAGAAACCATTTTCAAAAATGTACAAATGACAGCCGGGACCAGCTTTAAATGCTTTCCGAGACATGGAGGAGACACGCTATAGTAAATGGTCATCCATCCCCAGACCAACCTCAAGGCAAGCGCAGTTTAACCTTGAAGATCTATATTTTCTACTATATAATTGTAGACTTTAAAGTTGACAAGAAGTATATCTATTTCAACAAATACATCTATGTCATGTTCGCAGTGTGGCGCGTCCAGAACAAGTGTTCTACGGCGGTAGCATAAAGGGAGAATCTGCCATGACGTACTTTGATGACATCGGGTCAAGGGTGGTGCATACTTATCAGGTAAGTTTGGGAAAATAAAATGGACGTCCAGGACATTGTGCTTAACTTAGCGGTCTGCCAATCTGGCACTTACTGCTAAAATATGAACGGTGTTCTGAACTGTAACAGATATTGTATTGGTCTAATTGACTGGTTCAGAAATCGATCCGCAATCTGCCTATATCAGGTTGATCAGACTGTCTTCCGTAAAAACCTTTTAATACTTAAATCGAAAAAAAGTTAAGAACATTGGTTTTGGACTTTTCGTTGCCATTATTATCACAAGCGCAAGTCCAATTCCTGGGTTGGGCAGTGTCATTGGGTTTTCCATAAGAAATTACTCTAATTACTGTAGCAACCATTTTGACTTTGATTTTGAATAGGTTTGCTTCCTATTTCATCGAAATTAAACAGAACGGGGGAAAAGTGAGTCTACTATCAGGTACCTATACCTCTCATCATTGCTACTGAACCTTTTCAGGGCTTTCACAATCATGATGTTGACGAGACGTATTGACTTGTCCATATTTCCCTTCAAAATCATTAACAATATCTTAATTTCTCGAAAACCCCTTTCCAGGTGTTCAACGAGGGTCCTTGGCACGTGTCATCAGTGCAGGTGGTGATCCAGTGGCCTCACCAGCTGGCGTCCGACACATCGCAGGGCAAGTGGCTGCTCTATCCAGAAGATGTGCCCACTGTAGATGGAGAAGCTGGTCAGTAACGATATCTTCTTAAATTCTTTTTTTTCCAGGAACAATTATTTTTGTCACTGAACTGATTGTGACGGCACTATTCGAACACGTCGCGTGTCGCGGGTCCGATTCCCGCACGGAACAAATATTTGTATGTGAGTTAAAATGTTAAACCACGATACAAGAGAAATTCCGGCAGTGTTTAAAAAAAAATAACTAAAACCCGACTACGAAAAAATTTTGCACTGAAAAGTATAAAACAAGAACAAGCCGTGGTCGTATGCCACCTGCGGTTGTTTTACTCAATCTTGATTGGCTAGGTGGCATACGACCACGGCTTGTTCTTGTTTTATACTTTTCAGTGCAAAATTTTTTCGTAGTCGGGTTTTAGTTATTTTTAACTTATTTTTTATTTACACTATTTTGGGGTTATATTATTTGAAGTAAGTAACTTTTGTTATATGTATAGTTTCAGAGTTGTGAATTTAAGATTTATCATTTGATACCCATGTTGACACTGTTAGAAACAGAAAATTAGTTAGTAAAAGCTATATAATGTATATATATTTCAAATGTGCTCATCAAGCCCTTTAATTTGATACCCATATCGATACTGTGCAAAAATTTTTTTTTTTTCGGTAACGACTTCTCATCCCCTAGAGGGCGCCATATTGGATTTGGTGACATGTCACCTACCCTATAACCAGCGGACGACCGAGACGCTTCTAACAAGATCTCATACATACATACATACATACATACATACATACATACATACATACATACATACAAACATACATACCGGTCAAAATCATAACCCTCCTTTTGGCTTTGCCGTAGTCGGGTAAAAAATATGCAGTCTAACAGCATGTATTTATTTAAATTCTGAGCGAAGACCTCGTCCTGTCCAAGAATTTCAGTTCAAGGCTTCTTGATAATTTCTTATGATTATGTTACTTCATAAGAATTTATAGTAATAACAACTCATAATCTGTAGCAATATCACCCATGTCACCGTATTGAGTTCTACGTTAAAATACGCGGAATTATACAAAAGGCTTTTATATCTGCTTTGTAAAGCATCACAAAAGAGTATTATAAATAATCTATTCTAAAATTAAATTTCAGATCAAAACGGAGAATGTTTTGCAAGAGAAATCAATCCATTGAACTTAACAACTCGCCCAGGATCTCCAGAACCCCTTGAGAACCTAGAAATGGATCCATTCCTTACCACCGGCAAACTTAGCGTCAGTTCAAGCGAGAAGTCTAACAACAACACGAGGACGAAGTACTCGGAGTACTCCAGCTCTAGTTCCAGTTCATATAGCAGCAGTAGTAATCATGTGAGACGGAAGAGAGATGAAGATGCTGTGAAGGCAGAAGCCTATACTGACAGGAAACATGTTATTAATTTGGTAAGTGGTGAATTGGCACAGCTCATGCCGTTCGTTCTTAAAGAACAGAGATGTTTTAATTCGAAAAAAAAAATGAAATCATTACCAGACTGATGTTTTACTTTTATGTCATCTTACTTGTAAACCTCTTTCAGTCCTACATCTCTAACTTCTATTTTAATTAATATCTCCATTAAATTTCAGAACTGCCAACAAAAAACAGCGAAATGCATCCAGTTCCAATGCGTGATCTACAAGCTAGGTCGTATGAAGACCAGCACCATCAGCGTCCGCGCCAGACTCTGGAACACGACCCTCGTGGAGGAGTACGCGAGGGCTGCCAGAGTTAACATAGCATCTACTGCTTATATTAGTATACCGGCGCACTTCAATATTCATCAGAATAAGCAGATTGATGATAGGACTACGGTGAGTTAAAACTGTTAAGGAGCTACTTACTGGATAAATCTAGAATTCTGAGCACAACACTAAAATTACGAGGCTTCGCCGATAACATTCTAATTTTCAAAAGCAAGAGCATTCCAAATTGGTTCATCATCAGCTTATAAATGTCCCCACAGCTGGGACACAGGCCTCTTCTCTGTGTGTGAGACACAGGGAGTTGGCCATAATCCACGACGCAGGCCCAGTACGTGTTGGTGGATGTTTGGTTCTAGGACATGCCGGTCTCCTCACGATGTTTTCCTTTACCGTTTAGAGAGCAGTAGTGATGAAATAAATTAAACATAGTAATGCGCCTGGCTGGGTTCGAACCCACGACCTACAACTCATAAGTCGGGCCAATATCACTGGGCCACCACTGTTCTTTTTTAATTTGATTCATATTTTGCTTTAGTAACTACTAAATTCTTATGTTTCATCATTGGGTATCTACAGAATGATATTCCGCTTGCCATACCAATACAATTGCGAGCGGCGAGTAATGGCTAGCTCGGCGTCCGATTAAGAACATTCGAGTTGTGGGCACCCAGTGTTTTTTTCGTGCGTTTCAAGGAGCTGTTACCAAGCTGAAGGGACCCCCCTATAGCCAAGCCCCTGCAAAGGTCGCGGGACTGTCTAAAAAGGATACCGTGGCCCTGTCACGCAAAGGGCAACAAAATAACTGTGATGATAATAAGTTTTTTCTTCCAAAACAGGCGAATACGGTCGCATATCCAGACTTGAAGATAAGCGAACCGACTGAAATCCCACTGTGGGTGATCATCATATCTGTGATAGTGGGACTCATAGTGTTAATCCTGCTCATCATCGCGTTATGGAGGCTGGGCTTCTTCAAGCGCAGTAGACCAGACCCCACGCTGTCTGGGAACCTGGAGAAGAACAACCATGAAGCAAGTCCCTTCATAGGGAGGGACAGGAACAGTGTTCGATAGCCCACAATGATCATAATGACATTACCCAGCTCTAAAGCTGTCCAAGTGTAAATAAAAACGACTATATGTGCAAGTATTTAGTATGTAATATCTCTGACTGTGATGTCTTCTTAGAGGAATTTGTGTGTATGTGATGCTCTAAAGTTATGTTCTGTTTTGTTGATGTTGAAGCACGATAGATTGTTTTATTGTAATTGCATTTCTTTAGCGTAATGTGAACACGTTTCAGATTGTTTGTTTATATATTCTGATGGATTATGTACTTTGTATTTTTTTTCTGTAAATACGTACTTGCCTTTATTATTTATGAATAGTTTAAATGTCTACTTAATTTGACTAGATTTTTCACTAGTCACGAATTGTAATAATGTTATAGTTTATGTGTAGGGAATAGTGATGTATTGTCCTATGAGTAAGTGAAATTGGTCACAATTGATTTTGGACACTAAAACTATTGAAAAATGTTCAAAAGAGCTTTTAAAAAGTCCTGGTAGGTACTTAAATATTTAATGACGTTTTTTTACAATTTATATCATATTGAACACATATTTCACTAGTATCAAGCATGCATTATTGCGTAAAGTGCTAAAATGAATTTGTTATATCAAGTAGCATCATAATTAAGTATTATATTGTAAATATTATTGTTCCATGTCATTAGATTTTTTAAAAAAATTTCTATTACAAGTAGAGGCATACATTTTACACGTTTTTTATAAAATCGCCCAGTAACACTGCCAACTGTCCCATCACCTAATAGTTTATAAACCTTTAATACATTTTGACTAC
The DNA here is from genome assembly GCA_943136025.2 of Agrotis puta. Classification (NCBI taxonomy): domain Eukaryota; kingdom Metazoa; phylum Arthropoda; class Insecta; order Lepidoptera; family Noctuidae; genus Agrotis; species Agrotis puta. The sequence continues at coordinate 11,268,383 of OW964178.2, forward strand.
CTAAATAACACTGGTTGTGATTATTTCTGTTATGAACTATATACCTACTTAATAGTACATTTTAGATTGAATAAAATTGTGCCATTTTGAACTTTTGTTTCATTTTTTACGCCAAGTAGGCAAAAAAAGTAACAAGCGAATGCCTGAAAGAAGACTCTACAATGGAAAAGAGCGAAATATTCTTCTACTACGTCTATTTCTGGGGTTCCTCAAAGAATAATCAGATAAACAAACCTCTGCCCACTTAATAAATGTTCTTGTTAGGAACAAAAATAATAGAGCATGGTACCTTTTTTACAAATAAAATAGGTTCCCAAAGATCTTAAGTTAATCAGTGATAAGACAGCGATTTCTTTTAAGCAATCAAATCCTTATTTGAATAAAGGAATGTTCAATAAAAAACTGCATAGGAACATTAGGAGACTAGACCTTATTTAATTATTTATTTACAAAATAAACAGTTTTTTTTTCTTCAGCTTACACTGTCCCACTGCTGGGGAAAGGCCACCCCCAAGTTTTTCCATCTGTTCTTGTCCAGCGCCACTTCGAACCAACCCTCACGGTACGAGTGAACAGTTATTATATATTATAATTATTTTACCAAAAATATGCATTGTAGGTAGCACATAAAATATAAATAAAGAGATTTATAGAATCGATACGAAAATATGAAAAAACTGTACAATATTTATTTACTCCTTCAAACAATTACGTATTGGCATCTATAATCTAACACTAATAAAATACCAGTGTTAGTAGACACTTAGTCACCGCCTTAAAGCAATAAAATTTATACGGGTCGTTAATTACTAAAATATACTTTCACCACCATAATGAATTACAAAGTACTGGCAATAACAATAAAATAAGTTAGAAATGCATTTCACTATTAATAGCAATTAATTTATCGTTGGACTAGGCTGAATCTGAACTTAAACTTATTTCAGCGTGGAGACTTGAAGTAACTTATCTGTGGCGCAGGCGATTTCTGAAACAAACAGGATTCATTTATGAAAAAAGAAAAAATCTTCTTATAGGATGTTTTAATGTTTTGCAGCATGGTTGACACTGTGGCTGTGATATTGACTGCTGAACTGTGTGTCGCTGAATACAGTCTCACATAGAACAAACATATATGAATGACCTAAAAGTGTGTTCCTACGATATATGAGAAATTCTTGGTATGGGTCAACATTTCTTAAATAAAATGTCTAGCACACCATATAATGTATATTACATACACCGCGCCGTAGGCGCGGGCCATGCGGGCAACAAGTAATGGGCAACTCGCTGTCCGACCATGAACCATGCCCGGGTCGACGGGGCGTTGTGTTCCAAGCGCGCCTCAAAGAGTGTCAGCAAAAATGACGGGGCTCTAGAGGGCCAAAGCCTGTCGGGGTCGCGGGACTTATGATTTACCGTGACCCATGTACGTAAAGGGCTATTGAAGGACACCGTGGATTTTTTTTTTGTCAGTACGAGTCTGACAATCCCTCCCGCTCTGCCCTAGGTGGGAGAACTCATTTGATGATTTTAACAAGTTACAAAAAAAAAACACCATATTGAAAACAGTCAATTTCAAATGTCTAAAATAAGTTGTGGTATATATCGACGGCTAAAATTTACATTCTGAAACATTTTTATGTGGTTTGTAAACGGAATAAATTGAGGAGATCTGTAACTACTGGCACGCCAAATGTCATAATTACCATGATAATCTCAAACCCTGCTTGAGTTTGCATTTCAAAATACATACATACATAATATTATGTATTATAGATTTCGTTTATCAAACGGTTTAAAAATCACATTATGATTGAATTGTATATTAGTAAAATCATCAACTTACAAGTCACGTACTTGTGTAATAATTCTGTGAGAAAATCGTGATACGGTTATTCGTTTTTACTAATATCAAAGTTAATCAAACTTTTTATTACGTTAAATATTGTTGAAAACAAAAACTAATGAAGTTTTTTTCCGCACGAAGATCTGTTTTAACACTTACGTCTTTTTTAACGGCCGACCAACAAAAAGTGCACAGTGATTTATCTTGGTCGCTTACGTCATTCTTCTGTAAACAGGGCTGTTCCAGTTCTCCTGGAAAACATGAAGTAATATTTGTTAAAAAAAAAAACATAAAAATTGTGACAACGGAGTCGGAAGCAGGTATAAGCTATGGGCGATTAGGGCTTCAGAGACAGGAACCCCCTTAAATCAGAGATCAAGTCAAGATAATACTCGTATCAATAATAATTTAACAAGAAAAACCGGCCAAAAGCGCTCGTAGAGTTCCGTACATTTAAACATATTTAAAACCGCACCCATAAATATTTGTTTTGTTTAATTATATATTTTTAAAGGGAATATCTACTAAGGTGACAGATGGGCGGACAGACAGACGGAGAGCGAAGTCTCAGTAATATGGTCCCCTTGGGGCACGGGACCCTAAACACGATTATGGTCGTTTAATTGAAGAGCCTTCTCTTCAAATACTTATTCATTCAGTTCCAAAAATCGTGCCGGTCTATTTAATTGGATAATGAGGTATAAAAACAAATAAGATTCGAATAAATCGAGTACTAGGAAATGAACAAATATGGAGTACAAATAATGGAATGTGCTATACATACATTATACCAGTGTAAGGTCACATCAATTGTGCCTTTGAAACTAAACGCAAACCGCTCTTATTGCATCAGATTACAATTAGCCTCGGCCCACCTATTTCTTAGGTACTTTAAAAATATTGAAGTTCTTGAAAGCCGGATCTGCAAGTGGTTACGGGAAAGTGGACTGTACGTTACCAGTGTAGAGTTGATTGTCGAGGTGCGTAATGTAGCTGCCAGCGAGGCGGAGGATCTCGATCTTGCTAAGCTTCCTGTCGGGCGGTTCCGTGGGGATGAGCAGGCGCAGCGTGTTGAACGCTATGTTCACGCTGCTTGGAAATACAAATCTTTTGATAACAATTCTATTGAAAATGCGAAAGAAGAAGATAGGCAAAGAAATGAGACACGTAAGAACATAATTGAGGAAATTAAACTAGTATTGACAAACATTTGTAAGTCATCTTTACTTTATAAAACAGTCATCTTCTGAATTATATGCATATTAACTGTAGCTTTACTCTCTATACATATTCAAAGTTTATTTTTAGAGTTAGACCTTTTTTTTTTTTTCGTGGTAAAATCATCAAATGAGTCCTCCCACCCAGGGCAGGGCGGGAGGGACTGTCAGACTTGTACTGACTAAAATCCACGGTGTCCTTCACGAGCCCTTTACGTACCGGGGTCACGGTAATGGGTAAGTCCCGCGACCCCGGCAGGCTTTGGCCCTCTACAGGTCATTATGCTGACACTCTTTGAGGCGCGCGTGAAACAAAACGCGCCGTCGACCCGGGCATGGTCCATGGTCGGACAGCGAGTCGCCCATTACTCGCTGCCCGCATGCCCGCGCCTACGGTGGCCGGAGATCGTCCTGCGAGAGTTAGACCTAGACATATTAGTTATAGGTGTCTCATTATAGAAAGCTAAAATGTAAAGATACATTGATACAAAAAATACATCTTTGCAAATCATGAAGATAAGTAATTGCTACTAGTGCTAGTTTTTGCTCTAGTCGTTGGCTGGCGCCAAAAGTGAGGAGTCTTGGAGATCTTATCTTAAGAAACGAAATCTTACTTAAGTAACCGTTATAACCTTGTCAAATAAATAGCATCATTTATTTTAACTCGTAACATTTGAAAGTGATAGTCCTTTGTGTATTCGTCTGTTTTATTTTAGAGAATTTCATTCGATATTCCTTTGAAAACAGATTGAGTTACAAAGCCAACATTTTCGTTTTTATTGAAATGAACATAATTCCGTTTCTAATTTTCTTATTTCAATTGGAATGGCTCTTGTGTGAGTGAGTGAGAGTGATGGGTATGAATGTTGATAGATGGAGAAGAGGAAGCCCAAAGAAAAAAATTATGGATTGTCTAAGGAATGATATGAAAGAAAAGGGCGTAAATGATACTGTGACGTCTGAGAGGGGAGAATGGAAGAAGAAAACGTGTTGCGCCGACCCCAAGTACGAGTAAAATGGGATAAGGGCAGCAATATGATGATTAGGAATTTAGGAGTGGCTCTTCTAAAGAAATTTTGCAAAAATCGGCAAAAAGATACCTACAATCATTAAATAAAACTTTACTAATCTTACAACAGTTAACAACACTGTCTGTTACTACAAGTTATCAAGTAAAAGTCCTGGAAGTGAAACGAAAGAAAGGCACTTCCACATGCAATATACTAACTTCTGTGTCCGGTCCCTCTCGCGGGCATTCGCCTGACACCTTTGCTTCGCCGCTGGTTGCGCACTGCTCGCATGTTGGTAAGAGCTCACGGAAAACATACGTTGTTCCCAAGTTTCTTCAGCACACTGATAGTTTAAGTAATTCTCCATTGGAGAAGTATAGACTACGAAAGTTTGTGGCACGTTAGGACTACACTAGACTAGAAGAACGGTAATTTAAGGAGATTGACTAGATTTAACGACAATTTACGAGTTGTGCTGCTAGTATCACTTCGGATGTAGGATGCGTACTAATCCGGGGACGTATGGGGGCCCACTAATAAGTATTCCGCTGGATATCGCTCATGAAGGACTCATTTAGGAAGAACAGCGCGCGCCACTGACGCGCTCTTAACCGATAATTGTATAAACAGATGGCTCCCGATGTGGCAGGGACGTACTCGGGCATTGAGAAAGTGTCTTTTTGGTTTCTGTGTTAATAACAGAGATTATTTACACAGTTTATATTACACAGTTGTTGTACATGCTGTTACAGTTTTTGAAAAAATGATAGGGTTAAAAAAAACTTTAGATTGAGACTTTTTCATTTGTTATTTCAATAAAAGTCGTAGCCTACTGTACAATGCTCAGAATTAGAATAAAGATAATGTGACTTAGACAACATTATGAGCAGAAAAGCCATCGTAGCTTTACGTCTTAGTAAAATTACCTTAGCTTTTAATATTAACGTTTTATGCAAGTTAAAATGACTCATCCCAGTTCGTCCCTGTTGTGGCGAATGGGTGACTTGTCATCAAGAATGTAAAACGCGTCTCCCCCGAGCTTCGTCTGTTGCTTTAAGCTAACTACCGCAATAAATATTTTTAATGACCCCGATGATTCCTCAAACTGAATCTCTTCTTTAATTTGTTACTTGATATAGAAGACTTGCTTCCTTTGTGTGTGATATGTATGTACATGCAACAGATTTCATCATATGATTGATCTTGTTATGGCCAGTTCACTCGATGAAGTTATTTCAAAGCTTCAGATTGGTAGTCATTCAAATCATTACCTTGCCAAAGGAACTACGCCCTAATTCCCTTTCAACTGCTCGAGATAATTACACCACTAAATACATGCTTATAAATCATGATTAGTTATTTTTCTTTCTATATATCATTGGGCTATGTCCGCCTATGTCTCACGTTTCTTTCATTGAGCTATTCGTTCAATTCATTCAACATGTTTCGCGTACACGTCCCGAGGGGATGCCTGGAGTTCCGTGGGAACATCGGCTAATTGGCTAAATTATACGATATGTCGACCGCTGCGTTCATTCGTATTCATTTACAACAGTTACGAAGTTCACATGAAAAAACAATAGACGACTCTGAAGACTACAAATTCATTTTATAAAGACTGTATGTATGCGACCACGAGCTTACACGCTCACGTGTATAAAGTTTATACGACTACTGCATTTATTCAAATATTTATCAACAAGTTGTTTGTAATGTTACTCATATTTCATCATTATTTACAGAACGTTTATCAATGTCGAATAGCCTTTTGGTAATATTTGATTGATTCGCTGATAATATTTTAAGTTGCCATAATATTTCTGCAGGTGGATTTCATAAGATCATACAAAGTTGCTATCATACACCTCATTAGCTGTTCATCCCAACGCAACTAACAATGACTTGCGTGAGTGGTGTAGCAATCGCTGGTGATGCTCAGGTGGCTGTTGGCTCAGTCGACGTCACGACCCCCCCACGTCGCGGCGCATGCGCTGGCGGCCAACCGTCGCGGGCGCACCACGGCCGAGACTTTCTCCTCGCGACACCTCTGCCGGTGAAACGATCGTCGCCGCGAGTCGCAGACGCAGCCGCGCGCGAGTCGACCGCTTCGACGCTGGCGCGACACACCGACCACTACCCACACTTCCGCGTGCAAACATAAACCGCTTTCGCTCCGTAAACAGTTTTCGTGTGAACTATATTGTGTTAATACATCGACAACATCCTACCGGAGACAGTGCATCAGGAGACGTGGTTCAAACAAACTGTCGAGTTTGTACACCAAAGTGATGCTTTTTCGTAATTAAGAGGTGAGTGTTGTTAGTTGTTACCTTTCTACTGTCGTGGTCCATTCTACTATAGACGATGACATTAGATGATAAGGTGGGCGCAAATGTGAGTAGTGAACGCAAGGACGCGACCAGACTGGACGTCGGAGTCACCGTCAACCGGCCAGCGTCCTAATTCATTTGTCTACTAGATATACACGTTTTTCATTGCAGGAGAAAAGAAACTACAATTAGCATATTGATTGAACAATTTGCAACAATACTTGTAGTTACCTCTTTACGTTAACTCCATACACATATAATATTTGTTTAAACAGTTCCATTAGATGAACAGTTAAGCACAGACCGGTCTGGGCATGGCCGGTATTAGAGATCAGCTGGTCTGACAAAGCAAGATAAATCTGATACGGATCGAGGCATCCTGTCAAAATTGTGTAAAGGCCGAACAAGCCGCATAATGTATTATTAAATACAGGTTACTAAGCAACTTACAACTTTAAATGCTCAAGGATTCGATGTTTAGTACTCCTTTGTGTTAAAGGCTAATGACAGATGAGTAATATTATCTATAGAAACAGTTTCAATATAAAATAGTGTAGTATGTAGGTTGGATTGTTTGTTCTATTTTTTTTAAAAGTGTTTCCGGCTCACAGTGAGCCGAAACAAAGGTACGTGACAAATCGCGAGTAAGTAAGCCACAACACAAGGTGATAGTTGTGCAACTTTGCTTGACTTCCCGTGTTGAATGGAGGCCTCTTTTCCTTAACATAATGTAAACTTTATAGATAACTGTAAAACAATTAAAGGAAATTTGGTTAATTTCAATGCTTTAACTTGTTTTAACATATTGTTGGACTGCACTTGAATAAAACCGTTTCACCTGATGATTTTCAAAACTAAATTAAGGCTACTATTTATCGATATGCTATTATATATCTTCGTTTTCTCTAAAGCTGATATTAGGACATTTGTTTTCTTTAAAATGACCCAATGTATCGTTGTGAATTTTTTTTTTTGCTCCAGTGTATTTGGTATGGACCGTATGGACGCGGGAATGTACGAATTACCGTGACCCCGGAACGTAAAGGGCTATTGAAGGACACCGTGGATTTTAGTCAGTACGAGTCTGACAGTCCCTCCCGCTCTGCCCTGGGTGGGAGGACTCATTTGATGATTTTACCACGATAAAAAAAAGTATACAGATAGTTGCCCGCCGGGGTCACGGGACTTACGAATTACCGTGACCCCGGAACGTAAAGGGCTATTGAAGGACACCGTGGATTTTAGTCAGTACGAGTCTGCCATCCCTCGCGCTCCGCCTTGGGTGGGAGGACTCATTTGGTGATTTTACCACGATAAAAAAAGTGTATTTGGTGTCTTTATTTGGGGATATATATTTCATAAATATTAACTGGAGGATCCGTTGTCATCTCGGTCTTCAATTGCTTAGTATTGCTTTTCACACAATCAACCCAGCATTTGTTTGGTCTTTCCCCACTGTCTGGGTTAATCATACTTTAAGTTTCTCCCACGTCCCTTATTTTCCCTCATCAGTTTACTACAACATGGTTGAAGCATCAAAAAATAGATGTACTGTAAACAGGCGGAACTATTAATCAACACTCATCAGCAATACGTAGTTAGATTATCACGTACTTAGTATCCGTGTAGTTTCCACATGACTTCACCTGGGTACCTTCGTGTTCCGAACGATCGTGTTTGTTGAAGCAAAATACGCATGAATCACGGAGGTGGTTGGATCCTCTTTGACATCCTGCCAATGACCTATTACAATACGTTGGCGCTGCGTATGCGGTGCCGGAGGTCGAGCGATGCATAAACAATAAATGCATCGCCACAACAGTTATGTCTTATGTCACACCTGCATATTTAATCACGAGATCATAATAGACGCGAAAACACGTTTTTCTTTAAATGACACGCTTGTGTACATTATTGTTTTTTTTTTTGGGTTAGTTTTTTTGTTAAGCTTTTGTAGCTGTATGCATTATTCTCCTTTAGAATGTTTTAGTTACTGTTACAGGTACAATCTTTTATCAGATGATTCGAACAATTAATTTGTCAAATTGATGTTTTTTTTGTATTAAAATTATATTTTTAGAATGATGAATCCACTCATTATCATCTTTTTGCATAAACATTTTTAGCAAACAACTAAATTAAAGCCGTTAAATGTCCTTATACGGTTTGATATTTTAATCAATAAACATCTCAAAAATATCAATGTTTCGATAAAAGGCCTTGTATGGTAAACATCACGTATTTATTGTGTGATTTGTGACACATAGGAGTAATGGCGACGGATCGAAGAAACGAAGGTGACATGCCATGGCACCTGCTGACCTACATGAAACAAATTCTTAGAAAATGAACTTGAACCGTGTTTAACATAATCTATGAGTACGATTTAAGCCATCGATCGATGTTATCAAGAATGTTTTAAGAAATAATTGTTGGTGTTTATTAGTCTTACATTCCCACACCACTTTCTTTGAAAGGTTTCCGTTCTGTCCGAAGCGGATTCTTATCTATTAAATCATGGTTTTTGGGAGTCTTGTTTTTGATTGATCAGATTAAAGTGTACTGAATATTATGATTCAATGAACTTATAAGAAACAACTTAGCAGGTCATTCTATCCGGCAACTGAGTCACGATTAAAAAGAATTAGCGAACTAAACTACCGTGCAAAAACACAAAGAGCATCAAAGATATCTGATGCGGCAGAAGATATAGTTGCACTGTAAGCACAATGCTGCCTGACGGTTTGGCAAGCCGGCCTTGTCTGCAAATGGGTCAAATTCACGCGCCGCTTGCCCAAGCGCAATTATACATGACCGACCATTATTTTATTTAATAATTCAAACACTTATCGGACCATCATGAGAAAAAACGCCTATGATATGTAATGGCTTTTTTGTAATTACTGTACTTGGCCAAAACACTTCATTTAAGACTTGGTATTTAAGGAATTTTATTGTTTCGTCCGACCTCACCGACGCGACGTAGGTATAAATAAAACCAGCTACGGTGCGGTGTTGCGTCCAAGCCCACCATGTTCAGCCAGTTCTTGAACTTCAAAATGGGGAATACCTAAATCTATATTCTGTTTGGAATGCTAATTGGTGGAACCTTTCTGCTTAGTATTCAGGTAGCGTCCGTCCTTTCTGTAATAGGTCTTAATATATATATCATCACTCACGATTTCATTTTGTGTCTTTAGTTTTTATTCGCGACGTGTTTTATCTGTGAACAAAGTAAGTTTCACGTAATACCTTCGTGTGCCATTACTTACGTTACTGGTGACTATGCTAGTGGATCTGCTATTGCACAAGTCAGTATAATAATGTAGGCCAGACATCTCGGCGTACATCTTCGCTTGTGTGTTCTACGTCCTTGTGATATCTTGTCATTATAAAAGCTAATGAGCCGGGTACATGGTTACCAGATCTATAAAGCCTTTTGGATTAATCAAACCGATTCCAGATAGTGTCAGTTTGTCCCTTCTAAATCAGTATTCAATAGATTCCGGCCATGTAGCTTGTTTGTTAGTATCTATGAAAGCTTGTATGATGAAGTTTCTGGTCTCAATTTTGAAATTGGTTACAATTATTGTTATGAGCGTGTGGGATTCCTAGAACCTCAATAACCTAGTTACTTTGCTATTCTTATGAAAAGAGTGTATTACAAATAAACGCAGCCTAGTCAGACAACAGATTTGAAATCCGAATTCTATGTTCAATTTATAAATATTATGAATATTAATTATTTATTGTTGTGCAATAAACAAGATATATTAGCAAAAACAGAAGGTTGTAATATACATAATATGCTTATTATAAAGATTATAAGTGGAAAATTAAACCAAATAATGATATTAAACCAGTTCTATTGCAAAAAATATCGATTCTCAGCATTGAGTCCTTGACATAAGCAATACGGCACTTCCTTGTGGCATGCACTTTTTTGTTATTAAACCTAATTTACAGGTAAGTCTTCAAAAGAAAAAAAAAACGATCTGAAAGGAATCATAATAAAATAGTAAAGAGATAAAAGCGACTGCAGAAAAGGTCAGAGTTAGAATGACACATAATGACTGTCTTTATACATATAAATAAAACACTAGTGGCCACTCTGGTTCTATTTATATTTATATTATACTATACATATATACCTTTTTCACGAGACTACGAATTCGCAATAAAGGCCGATTTACACGTCTCTGATGTCGTTGAAATGACATTATTTCTATAAAGTCTATGATTTCTCCCTACGCATTGTTTGTATGTTTGTATTATTATCAATGCAGTTACTTCAATCAACCCATGAAATTCCCACAGCTGGAACACAAAGCACAGACTTCAAACATTATCTTTTGTAAATTAAGTTAAAACTCATTTGCTTTGTAATAATTGTTATAAATCGGTTTTAATCACAGTGAGGTGTGAATCGGCCTCAAGTTTTATTAATATTAATATCTTGAGACACAAGTGAACGTCCCTGCTTAGTTACAACCTCTACTATTACGAGTCAAACTGGTCAATACGAGATTTACGCATTACTTTTAAGACATTGCGTGGTCGTTCTAATAAAATTTGATTTTTATTGTAAGTGAACAAGCATTGTATATTAACTTATTGTATTACAACTTATGATTTGCGTAGATTAGGACATGGTAAGTAAAATGTAGACAGACCTTAAGTATAAACAGGTGCATAGTAACATTTGGTAGAATTTTTAACATTTCTATTAATAGCGTAGCATAGGTATTTGATAGGTTTATGAGAAATATATAGATAGATGTCTGTTTAATAATTTAGCTGTAGATAAATGTGTGTATAAGTCATATTAGCAACATTTTTATAACAACACATATAAAGTTCGCGCAAAAAATTAAGAATTATTACTTGAGAATTACGTTCGAGACAGTATTATTTTTGTTTTAAGAAACCATTTATTAAAATATTAAAACAGGCTTTGGCAACTTAACCGCTTTTGACCGACCAAAAATAAGATTTTTTGGAACAAAGTTTTTTACTAACATAAAAAAATCAAATAGTTTTATATTGACTTGAGATAACTCATCATCAGTGCTGGTTCTAAGAATCTTCATGTGTCATTAGGATTAGTAGGATTCACAGTTGCTTAGTGTAGGCTAAGATTGTACATAATCGTAACTCGCTTATCCACAGAACATTAGGTTTCGATCTAGATTAAGATATCGTGTCCTACACTCACATAAGTTACATTGCAAGACTGTATATGTTAAGTAGAGGTCACATTTTATGGGACACAACATCGTGTAATGTAATTAGGTTAACTGTTTATTACTAATATTATAACTGCGAGTTTCATCTTTAATACAAGGTTTACGTTTCATAAAATACGTAAATAAGTTTTGCTCCAGTTTCAACCTTAAAAGGCGTGTTTTAATTTGTAAAACTTACACTGTAAAACTTCCATAAATTATATTTAAGTAAGTATTAAAAAACACCTTAAAAAATTCAATAGCGAAGTTTAACATACCTTTGAGGACGTTAATCATTTGTGAAATTGTTGGGACAGGTAGAAATGTCAGTAAAATTAACTCAGAAAATGACACAAGCAAAAAGGTAGTAGTTTTAAGGTTCACTGTGCTGTGTGAACTTCCGCGAAAAAACTGACACTATGCTGTCTTAAAGAGTTCATTGCCCTTTATATTTAAAAAATTTTATGGTGCGAGTTCAAGGTTTTAAGTACCTGCGAAGTAAAAAAGTAAACATTAAGTTAGGTAGTTTTTTTATTATTTCATTGAGTTTGCTCTAGACTTGTCTAGGAAATTATAAAACTTTGTTTCATTTTCTTTCTAAATGAGGTTTGGTATCGGTCAACCTTCTTACTGATACAGCTTGCAAAAAAAAAAGAACAATGATTACTTTAAAAAAAAAAAAGAAAAGTTCTAAATAATTTGAAATTAGAAAACTATTTTATTGTCATTCAAACAAAACGACTGTCATTTATTTTTATTTTTTCCTTTCAATGTTCTCAGAAAGCATGATTGTTCCGATCTTTTAATAATATAATTAATTAAACCAGTTTTTGTTTTCCTTCGGATATTTGAAAGATATTAAAAAAATATGAAACTTCTCCAGATGTGATGATCATATAATGCGAAGGTTAGTCTAAATAATAATTGTAAATAAATCTAAAATTAAGCTAAATTATTCAGTGATTGGAAACTGCATTAGCGTATTAACATATTTTAATGTCTTTGCGTATAGCCTTTGTTTAAGAGCGAAACAATGAATACGTTTTGATAAAATATGCTTATAAAGCTTTGCTTAGTAACATAAAGTTACACGTACAGATTTATATTATAGAATTTCCAGATTCCTAGTAAGCTACTGAGAATGATTGTAGCCAAAAACACGATATAAAATTGCCCCCGTCGCGTCGTTCGATTCCTACGTAAAACAAGTGAACATCGCCAAGGGAAACATTTAAATGGCTGCGTGGCGCTCACTGACACATTTATAAAAAGTGGCTTCACTTAAAACATTACGTTTTGTTTAGAACACAGAAACTGGACATTTTATAATCTAAGTATACAGATAGTTGCCTGCCGGGGTCGCGGGACTTACGAATTACCGTGACCCCGGAACGTAAAGGGCTTTTGAAGGACACCGTGGATTTTAGTCAGTACAAGTTTGACAGTCCCTCCCGCCCTGCCCTGGGAGGACTCATTTGATGATTTTACCACGCTAAAAAAAAGCATTGTACAGATACTTGAATGTCACTTTAGTATAACCAAATAAGGTACCGGCGTATCTTAAAAAGAAGACCGTTATCAAATATACCACGATATTAAAAAGTGATGCTACTTATACGGCAAACATGCTACCTACGAGTTCTCTTTTATCTCAGTAGTACGTGTTGTAGTTTATCATTTTTGTTATACAGACCGTGTGTGTTTCTAAATCTTAAAAAGAAAAATACACAATGTTTTATGTTAATATTTAACGTATCTTCGCAGTAAACATTTTTCTCAATAGACGTCATATCGACGTATGCACTGCTTCACGTAAGCTCAGCGTAGAGTCAGCATTGACATTGCGTAGCTGCAACGTAGCCGCATAGCGCCGGCGTTGCAGCTGCATAGCAGCGGCATTGCAGCCGCGTAACAACAGCATTGCAGCCGCGTAGCAGTGGCATTGCAGCCGCGTAACAGACGCGTAGAACCCGCGTAGCAGCGGCGTAGCTGCGTAGGCGCCTATACTTATCGATTTTTATCATTTTTATATTCTCTGTGCTAGTATTGTTCATTGGTGTAAAATCAAACGTTAACTTTAAAGATACATTACATTTTATGATAACATGGAACTTAAAACTCAGATTTCTATTATTTTTCAGGTTCTAAACAAACAAGATGGCCGCGCCGGGTACTATGCGGAGTCGTACTTGGTTCCTGCTGATGCTAGTTCCGGTACTACAAATTATCAGTCAAACATTCTGTGATCCCGGTAAGATTTTGCTTACTATTCTTATAATTTTTTTCCGGTATAATAATATAAATTCTAACTGTATTAAAAACCCGGTACATTGTATTATTAACATATTTCCTCTAGAAACTTGCTACATCAGTTGATCTTTAGGTAACAATTACTTTTAAATTAACACTTAAAAAGTTAACACTCAGGTAATATATTTTTAAGCGAAGTATGCGTCTTAATGGGATTTTTCTTTAACGAAATGAATGCATTTTCATCACACATGCTCGGTATAATAGCTCAATCAAGTTGTCTTCATAATATAATAGTAATATTTGTTTATACTAAGAAGAACATTTAATAGCCAGTTTCAAATATTATAATAGGCGCTAATTGACGTGAAATATACGTCTGTAAAATATATCTACGACTGTTAATTAGGAATTGTAATTCTATGAAAGGATAATACATAATTATGTAGTTTTAACTAGTATTTATCCGTCGTCTCAATACATTTATTACGTAATGTAAAAGAAGAGAAAAATAAAAGTTCATTAACGATTTCTGCATATGGTTGCCTAGCTACAAATTCTTACCCATCTTTTTATAAAAGCCTTAAATAAGTCTCACAGTATTCTTGATTATTTGCCTAGAAAAATAACTAATTGAAATCTTCATAACACAAATATTATGACCGATCTCCAAAATCATATTATGGCCTTCTTAATGATTAATTTGTTTTTAAGGTCCGCGGCCAAGTGTCATAACGGAATCCTTTTAATTTCGTAATTTCCTTCAACTCGGATTGCATCCAAACATTTTTCTCGGCTTCTACTACACTATACGTTGAAACATGAAAGGAATATGTCTTTCCAAAGTAAAACAGTGGTGTAATACACCTTTTTTCTTATCGTGGTAAAATCATCAATGAGTCCTCCCACCCAGGACCGAGCGGGAGGGACTGTCAGACTCGTACTGACTAAAATCCACGGCGTCTTTCAATAGCCCTTTACGTAACGGGGTCACGATAATTCGTGAGTCCCGCGACCTGGTTTAATGCAACTTACGAAACATTTAAGGCCAAAAATTATCAGACAGAATAACTAACAAAAACAGGATCCATAAATACGAATGTGCACTTTAATTGATTCCAGTTAGTAAGGGAAACGATAATATTATTGCTAAAGACACTACAGGCGGATGTGTAAAACAACCGTGCGTACATACACGGAGACGGCCACTTTAACTATCTACGATATTTTGTACAAAGGATTCTAGTCCTTCACTTTAAAACCCAGAGTCGTAATTACCATACGTGTTGTGAAATAAATGATTTGCCTCTGCAACAAGGATATGTAGTAGTTGCTATGTATATTTATTGTCACCAAGTACATCCCGCGTGTGAATCAGTCACGAATTGCGATTACGAACTGGTATACTCGTTAATGTTCATAGAACATGAACAGGATTCACAGTATTGACATAAAGGCTGATTGATAGCAACAGATTATTTATAGAACACGACTTTAGATCTAGTAATTAATTTATCAAAATTAATGGGCAACTCGCTGTCCGACCATGGACCATGCCCGGGTCGACGGCACGTTGTGTTCCACGCGCGCCTCAAAGAGTGTCAGCAAAATGACGGGGCTCCCCTCTAGAGGGCCAAAGCCTGCCGGGATCGTGGGACTCAAGAATTACCGTGACCCCGGAACGTAAAGAGCTATTGAAGGATACCGTGGATTTTAGTCAGTACGAGTCTGACAGTCCCTCCCCCCTGTCCTGGGTGGGAAGACTCATCTGATGATTATACCACGTTAAAAAAAAGAGGTATTCCACATTACACGGGTAATCCGCTGAAAGCACGGCACCTGAGTGAATGGCAATTTAATTAGTATAGTGAAAAAGAAATCAGTTTTTCTTCTTAAGTTTTCTAGATCATTATAGTCAAGAACACAGCTTACCCACCACTTTTCTTAAACTTTGTCATCCAAACTTGTTTCTGCAAAATCAATTTCAAGTAAAACATTGCGAACGTACTCAGAATGTAAAACACACCATTCCTAAGGGTCCGTTATTTGATCAGTTAAATAGACTATAAGTTAAAAATGATATCCTTTTTTTTAACCAATTCTTAATGAATGAGCATTCTTGGGGACACGGACATACCAAAATACAAAGGTACCTGAACAAAATAACGATTACCAAATAGGAATACACGGAAATACAGTCGCACGTAGGCGTTAGGCCCAGCTCCACTTTGATATCACGATCATTAGCGCCTGAACTCATTGTAGTGGTGTTGAGATCTTGACATTTTCGCCGCGTGCGCAGCGCAGCAGTCACGACACCACCGCACATTTCCCTGACCTTGGCTGCACTTCCGCTTCCTTAGGGTCAAGGCTCAATCGTTTTACGTGTTTTTAAATTACGAGTATATAGTAATTTCGGTTTAATACAGTTAGTTGAAGCAAGGGTAATTTTAAATTAAAAATTCTTACTTCTCAAATTGTATTAGATTCTGGCATATCAATATCTTGGTCCGGTATACGTTCGCAGGTTCCTGTCCTGTCCGTAATCGATTTTTTTTTTCCACAAAAATACTTTATGATTTTTCCAAAAAAGCTTTACGATTTTTACGAATGTTGAATGCGTAAAAATATTAAAACATCTTGGTATTCCATTTGGATATTTTTTCTACTACGGTCCAAGCATATTTTTTTTAAAATAAAGTACATACATCGTTTATATAGTAGTATACAAAAGTATACTACTATATAAACGATGCATACATTTTCCTTGTATTATGTAAATCAGACAAATCATTTCGTGAAAGTTCGCGGAAACCATTCGTTTGTAAACATGAAATTTCACATAAAAACGAGTAAGTATCTACTTACGTGAGTAAAATTACCCACACAAGTACGTACTTATTTTTTGCGCTAAGATCTAGCAAGAAAATTATAAAAATATATGCCTCGATAAACACCTTGTTACATTTTCTGAAGAATAAAAAAACGTTTTCCTCTAACTAAACTGCAAAGATATTCCAAAATCATATTCAATCGGAAATACGTATTGATATTATGAATTAAACATTTTTGTATGACATTGGAATCATCCCTCGTGACCTAGCCACTGTTTGCAAATTTTTTGGCGTTTGGTGTTAGTTGTAACTTTCGTCGACAGTCTTATACCAACCAATCTTCCTAGAACGGCGGACGACAGCCATTGCTGCTGGCCATTGGCAAGGCCATTTGGGTCACACAATCGAGTTGGTCGACTTCTGGTTGGACCCTGCCTGGTTTTGGCCAAAAAATCGGCATTACTAACGTGATAGTACAATACGGCCAGCTGGACATTTTTCTTGTTTAATTATGATAACAGCAATGTGGAAGATATTTGAAGCCATGTACTTAATTAATTTATGTACTTTACATTTTTTTAAATAAAAATATGAAAATAGTGTTCCGCCGGTGTGGGAGCAGGGTCCAAGCTTCAGTATTGACGAGAACCGCCTTCTGAATCAGGCCCTTGATACAATCACCTAATGCAAGTCTCGAAAGGATATTAATAAGGTCGCTATTAATATTATTTTGAGGACGTTTATAAATAATTTGTAAATACTGTTTACACAAAGTAAAGAAACAATTAAAACGCTTTCGAATCCTCCAAGACAAGGTGAAGGCTGGCTGCATGACGTGACGTAAGTTATAATTTGATAATTGCATCCAGAGCCCTTGACTCACACTGAACTTACGTAAAAACTTAACCTCACACACACACCATTCCAAACTAACTTAATTATGTATACAATTTTGAAGAAGAATACAGTTTAAGATGCAATATTTTGTGCACTTTTTTACGAATACTCACGATTCAAAATTATTTACATCATCAAGCGCAAAAACTGAGTCAAGTAATTTTATAAGTTACTAGCAGAATATAAATAATATTGTTTTTTTTTTGCTTTACTTATAACTGCTTCAGTAATGTGGTTTAACATCCGGTCTATCTGAAAATGAAATCATAATTCATCATGTTCAATGTTTGTAATTATTTAAAAAACGAGTGACTGGTAGTAATGAGTATTTCCCAGAAAAATGTATGAATATTTAAGGGTGCTATACAGACTTTCAAACTAAAAAAACTCTCTCCTTAGGACTAACCGTCTATACCTACCCTTTATACATTTATAATGGCTCCCATATTTTTGGTTCATGCATTGCAGAAAAGTCATACTTACGAGTATAAGACTTGATGATATTTTCTCACTAGACGATACGAAACTACTTCTGCGAAGCAGTCATGCTCGTGAAGGAGGAGGCGGGCCGCCTGAGGGAGAGGACAGCGTCCTCCCTCCACCCCAGCCGCAGTGGTAGACGCCCACGGCGTCGGACGTCGCAAGACGATCTCCGGCCACCGTAGGCGCGGGCATGCGGGCAGTGAGTAATGGGCGACTTGCTGTCCGACCATGGACCATGCCCGGGTCGACGGCGCGTTGTGTTCCACGCGCGCCTCAAAGAGTGTCAGCATAGTGACGGGGCCTGTAGAGGGCCAAAGCCTGCCAGGGTCGCGGGACCAAGGGATTACCGTGACCCCGGTACGTAAAGGGCTATTGAAGGACACCGTGGATTTTAGTCATTACAAGTCTGACAGTCCCTCCCGCCCTGCCCTAGGTGGGAGGACTCATTTGATGATTTTACCACGATAAAAAAACGTCTACTACTACGTCTACTTGCTAAGTATAATAAGAATTCCTGTTCATATTAGGCCGTGGTAATTTGCGGGGCATCCTCAGGTCAGGAGATGGTGACTCGACAAATTAACAATTAATCAACAACTCCTGAGGATGCCCCGTGGAGGGGCGAACACGTGTCGATTATAGGTTTGGTTGCATGGCATATTCATGTTTCCTCATTTTTCCTGCATATGTGCAAGAGGGCGGAAGGGTGGGACCGCATCCTCCATGTGCAATAGCATGAGGGCGGGGGGTGCCACTGCTTTCTACATCCATGCCTGAATTTTTGTCTCACGGTTTTATATATATTAAGGTACCTAGGTATTGTCTTCCAAAAAGTTTAACTAGAATTAGCAAATGTACCTTGCTCAGCAGTAAATAGGTAAAAATAAGAGAATCTTTTGAAATATAGGCAGAAAAATCTTAAATTAAAACAGAAAAATTATATCCAATATGGAAAGAAAACTTCAAGAACTGATTTGAACAGTTGTTGAGCATATAAAAGCCACGTGTGTCATATTCACATAGAACGGCGGTCGTTCTTTATAATCATGTGTTAACAACGGAACTATAAGTCCTTCACAGTTTTCAATGCAACATATTAAGTACTTTGAACTTCAAGAGAAAGGACGGTGATCACGAGCTACACTTCTGCAGTAATAATAATACGTATTACTTGAACTATAAATCTCATCCGTCTCGGCTAACACAGCAACCGTTTTATTCCGGGACAATTTTTGACATTTAAATGTCATTGCACACCACAACTACTTTGAGTATTACTAATTGATATTCAAGCTTCCTATACATGAAGGCTAATATGTGTGTTGGGGTACAATTGTAGCCAAAGTATTAGTAATTACCTGAATATTAAAGAAATGTATTTGTTATGTCTAAACTTTATCGATATTTATCCCTTATACACTACAATGCTGTGTTTAAATGGTTCGGCGCATAATTATTGATTATTATTTATGAAAATAACTCCTACAACTTGGGCGTCCACAAACGTCTCGATTGTTATCAAAATGAAAACGAAAACAGTTCAAATTAACGTGCGATCACGTAAACCATGTTGGGCTGCGCACACGCCGAGCGAATGCATCGCGCGTCGCGTCGTCGTCTACATGTCGCGATAGTGAAAGCTGAAGGCCGCTGACTAACGTAACTCCTCTGCCAACAACCGCTATTTAGATAATCACTACAACGCACACTCAAAGAGTTTTCCGTTTACTATCAACTATTTATTCAGTAGAGGAGATAACCATCACGCATATTACCGTTGAAGGGTTTCGCTTAATCGCGAGGGATTTCGACACAAATACCTACTTAACCGATGACGGTTGGTTCCAAACAATGGTGGGCGAGTCATAACTACTTAGCGAATTCCAACACGAGGATTGTAATTGAGGATTTCCCAATCGAAAATCCCCATAAGTTATTGTTATACTAGAGAATCAAACAGGATCTTACGCCTACGAGCTGTGGTCGAAACCTTTACGCCAAAAATCCGGTTATTAACTGATCTACATTCAAACCCGAATTCCACACATATTTTCACATTCGCCTCTTCCTCGTGCTTAATTTTTGACCGTGACATTAATCGTTTATCTGACCTTGAGGACAACGCCTTTTAATGGCGACGCATCATGCAATCGAGGTTTACTTACCATACTTATACGTAAAGGCAAAAAGCTGAATGCAATTTGTATGGTCAACCGTCTATAGAATCTTTGCATTATGACAAAGTAAAGTCTAAGTCATTTGACTTCGACGAACACCAACGTAGTGAAGTTTCCTAATAAGATAAAAGGAAGCAAAACTCTATTCATAAGGTTTCTTAAGCAATTCTAGATAAATTATGATACACCGTGTCAAATGCACAATATGAGCATAAACTGACATAAAATCACAAAGACTTGAGTAGGCGTATCGTTGGAGAATACACGGACATCTAGCAAATACAATAAATAACCGACAGTTTGTAATTTTGTAATCCTTCAAGTGACATAAGAAGCTAATGACTTTGTATAATCATTGAATTGTTGCAGGACTATGTAAATGTACTCATCACACATACTTATAGAGGCACTGGACATTCCATGCTTAAGTAGATAAATAAATAGTTATGAAATGGTAATTATACAAGTTATTAGTGCAATTACAGGGTATGTACTCATAATTGATGGTGATTATTTTATTAATTAACGTGTGTATTACTTCCTGGTTATATTTATTGAAAGAGTCATAAACAGTAGTCGCATCACTTGACTGGTTTTAATAAAGTAAATATAAACACATTACATAAAGGTAGTTTTAGTTCGCTCCTCTATACGCATCTTATGAGGATCTCGTAAATGCTTCATAAATGTTTAAAGCTCACGATCAATTTTATGACCGTGTTCGTACAACGCGATCGTCGAGCGAACACACGGCAGTTACGTTAAGTTAGACAGTGCCATTTTCTGTAGGAATAAAACGTTAAAACAAATCGGACAACTTATACAATCGATTAAATTTAAGAAGTCAATAAACAAAAGTTTGAACCCAATTTTTTTTCGACGACTATTGACAAGTTTTTGTCGCGTCAATTTTTTACATTGAGCTTTTCAACCGTGCCAAAATTAAATAAATACACAATTTGTTTGACACAGTTAGTCAGTTTGAAATACCAATTAGTTACACGGTACGTGACTGAAAAAAATGGAGATGAGTTGATTTGTTCCAATGATCCATGATCTCATTTCATTGTAAAAAGTTTTATTAGCGCAAAAAGTTGGCATATGAAACCATTATATTAAATTACCCTGTGTACCGGATTTAGTTTTTGCGTTTAAACGGAACCTGCGGTCATCACGAACTGCAAATTGTCAGTTTTTGTGCTCATATCGACTAATAGAACCATACTTTGGCCCAAATGTTTAATGGATGTTTCTATTTAAAAAAAAAGACTCATTATGCTACGTTAACCAATTGCTACTTGGATATAAATAGTCCAAATAAACACTGTATTCTTAATTTGTGAAAAAAATGGAAGGTCATCTAATTAGCAAGTATTTCGTCTTAATTAGTCGTTGGTTATGCCATGTATGTAGATAAAACAGGAACTAATCTCCGACTTATATCTAACTTATTTTCAAATGAATCAAAATATTATACATCCGTTATTTGATACTTATCAAATGCCACTTGAGACAGTGAAATTAATGAGACGTTATTTATGTCTATTCAGATGCAGAAGTATAGAAAATAAAAAAGTAGTTTCAAAAGAATTGAACCAGTCACGGTTTTTTGATACACGATTATTTTAACCACAAGACTGCAAGAGTCACGGACGGTTTCTAGAACGTGAAGATACCTCGTAAATTATTATTTAAGGAGACTATAGCAGAACCTGCTTTTTTCTAAATCGATGCCGCACACTAATAATTTCTCCTGTGTCGTGGATTCGTTTACAAACATAGAAAAACAAACACCCAGACCCACAATGTTCCTTGCGGGGATCGAACCAACGACAAGCTTCGCGGCAGTCGATTTCACAAAACAAAAATAAAATAAATAAATAAATATTCCACAACTATCACACAACGCCATCTAGTCCCAAACTAAGGAGAGCTTGTGTTATGGGTGCTAGACAACTGATAAACATACTTATATCTTACTAAATACATACATATTATAGATAATTTACACCCAGACACAGAACAAATGATCGTGCTCATTACACAAACATTTGTCCTGGGTGGGAATCGAACCCACGACCTCCGGCATAGCTGTCAGGGTCACTAACCACTAGACCAACAGGCCTGTCAACATAACATCACGCCTGTAATCTGCAAAGGGTTAGATCTAAGCATTCCCGATATTACACTCACATATCGACGGCTATCTAAGTTTAAGTCTATGTGGGACGAGCCAGAAACCAGCCAGAAATACAGATTTCGTAACAGCTACCGGAAATTGCCTATGGATAACCCAATAACACTTTACTCCTCTGAAATCTAATCCAGGACATCTTGCTTATGACGGGGCCCCTCTTAGAGGGCCAAAGCCTGCCATGGTCGCTGGACTATCGGGTAACCGTTGCCCCGGAACGTAAAGGGCTATTGAAGGACACCGTGGATTTTAGCCAGTACAAGTCTGACAGTCCCTCTTGTCCTGCCCTTGACGGGAGGACTCATTTGATGAAAAAAAAGACCTCTTGCTTAGCTACACTCAGTTTTGGACCAATATGGCATAAATTGGCTTAATAAATGGTTCCCTTCTTTGCATATTATCCTCTAATAAATTAAATATTTATAAGCATGCATATTGCATGTGTGTTCTAACTAACCCACTTAGATCAACTGTCAGCGGTCGAGACCAGCTAAACTAGCCTGTTACAAAATTTATTATGTTCCACATGATTACGAATAAAGTCTTTATTTACGTGTATATTTAATGGTACAAAATCAACATTTCTCACAACAAAAACAGCTGGTTTCTACTGGCTTTAGTTGAATGGGTTGGGTTTATAATGACGGTGCATTACAGCTTAGTTAGAATTTAGATATCTAGCTGAATTCACACCCAGTTCTATTTGGCATTTCGTTCAATAAGCCGCACTTTAGTTTTCGCCTCCTTCTATAAATTGTAATTCAAAACTGACACATTTGGCTTACCGTGATATAAACTACTTACTTGATAAATATTAACCAGTGAATCTATGCATACATAATAAGAGCGTCTACTGTTATAAGTTATATGCTTTCGAAACCTCGAGTTTTGCGATAACCATCGATTTTGTTTGGCGATGCCAATAAAATCAAAGACTTGTTTCCATCACTCGATCACTGTCATCAAGTAACTGGTCTGCGAAAGAATCTACATGCCTATGCCCTGTTTACACTTACCTATACTCTCTATACAAGCTTTCAACATGACAGTGCTGTCAACATGTGATTGTGATAACGCATTTCCGATACGTGTTACGAAACTAGAGCATACGAGTACAAATAGAGATCTCCGATGTTCATGTCACACCCACTGCCTATCAAAGACTGCCACTGACAGTTTCGTTTAAATTTATCTCAATTATATACCTTTACTTTTATGTAGCCTTTCGCTGTCCTGATCTTTGGCTGATAGTAATTATTTATATGCACGAATTAGAATGCAACCAGCTACAAATATGTTTTATGAACAGCACACGTGTGCTGTGGTATACAGCCTTTGACATTGCTATGTCTAATGAAACGTTATTGTGCCATGTGTTTCAAGATTTATTTTTCGATTAATCTTAATTTATCATTCACTTGTCTCTTGCTTAAAACCCGTATCATACTTGCATATGTTTTTGTATTCATTACCTAATATTTCGGTCAATAAACTACCAATCATAATTATAGTGTTTTTTCTTCGTAGTCTTCAATACCAAATTAATTTAATAATGGGAATGCAACCAAAACTCACATTTGATTGATCAAAGTTGCAGCATTTTGCTTTGATACCCACTTTTCCTATTACTTAGCCACAGCTATCATTATGTTTGTATTTATCTTAGTTGCTAGGTTGTAGGCAAGCTTAATTTCATCCTTTTTGCCTCTCTTATTGCAACATGCAGTCCTTAAATTGTGATCAACTTCGAGTACAAAATGCACATTCAGTGAATTTAATACAAATGTCAGCGCCAAACAATTCCAATTTGCGTTAATATCAGTACAAATTATGATAATCACAAGCTTAATATATCAAGTTCGGTACTTGAAAACATAAAAATACGCCGCAGGTGGTAGACAAATAAATAAGAAGGTAAATAATTTTTTAAAACTATGTTCCAATCATACGCTATAATCGGTGCACAATATTATTATGATGAATTATTAGCTCATACAAAACTATGTCATGTCGTAATTCTAATAGGTAATATCACAGTTATTTTACTGACATTTTATAACAATTTTTCAATCGATTATTGCGACCATAATTACTCATGAAATATGCATGTGGTAAAAAATGCGCACACGCAGGTGTCCCGGCAACAAGCGATAGACTATATCCGTTTCTGTAACCAATCAATAAAAGGTTACTATTTTATTTACTTATTGCATAACGTTGAGAATCTTACAAGCATCGAGCAGCCAAAAGTGCAATATTTAATGTATACCAGCTATAAGCTGTTGCAGTCGGGGCTTCAATAAAGCATTTAAACTCGGAATCTACTTTAAAAGCACAACAAAATGTGGAAAGAATAAAATTAAGCTTGCCAATTATTTGATTGTATAACATGATCACTTGAAAAACTATAAATGTGGTATTACAGAAGATTATTAAAAAATAAATAGTATGATCTAAAGGATACGGATCTTGTAATCCAAAACGATATACATGTTCATTTCGTTATTATTAATAACATTATGTAGCGGATTACTCATTAATTTTTCAAATGTCTCGTAGGTGTGTCCTCGCACACGGTGGAGCATACGGTGCAGGACTGCCCCGCTTGGGGAGAGCACCGCCGTGTCCTCACGACGGCGATAGGCGGAGACCTCTCGCGCCCGGCATTGGTCGAGGCCATGCTGCGGGGCGAGACGGAGTGGGAAGCGGTCGCCTCCTTCTGCGAAGCAGTCATGCTCGTGAAGGAGGAGGCGGGCCGCCTGAGGGAGAGGACAGCGTCCTCCCTCCACCCCAGCCGCAGTGGTAGACGCCCACGGCGTCGGACGTCGCAAGACGATCTCCGGCCACCGTAGGCGCGGGCATGCGGGCAGCGAGTAATGGGCGACTCGCTGTCCGACCATGGACCATGCCCTGGTCGACGGCGCGTTGTGTTCCACGCGCGCCTCAAAGAGTGTCAGCATAGTGACGGGGCCTGTAGAGGGCCAAAGCCTGCCGGGGTCGCGGGACCAATGGATTACCGTGACCCCGGTACGTAAAGGGCTAGTGAAGGACACCGTGGATTTTAGTCAGTACAAGTCTGACAGTCCCTCCCGCCCTGCCCTGGGTGGGAGGACTCATTTGATGATTTTACCACGCTAAAAAAAAAAAAAAAAAAAAAAAAGGTGTGTCCTCGCAATAGCTCTAGATTTAATAACATAATATAACTCCTTGACAGATTGCAATTATTTATAGTGTCAACCTGAAGTAATTTATAAATCCCTTTCAATTTTATTGAGCACTTTATAGAACATCACAGTTGGTAGTCGATTTAATCGATTAGAGTAATTAATTTTAGACTGATCCTATTACAGTATTACTATGCTGTTAATAGATGATGATGTTTTAAATGAAAAGGTTTTAGCTATCGTTAATTAGTGTCTGCACACTAATGAAATAAACATTAAAAATGAAACCGACACTGATTTATTGTTTCATGAATATGATAAATTGGACCAAAGAAAAGAAATCATGCATTCGTTTTAAACATAATGTGATTCATATTTTATTTCGTAAATAGTAAATGATGGAAAATTAAATATTTTGTTGAAATATAATTATTTCAGTCATGGGCGTAGCCCCGGTGAGGTAGGGTGGGACGCTAACCTCACCCTGCCTAAAAACATATTTGCAAAAAAAAAGGTCATGATACGAAAACTTTGTATGAAAGAATTAACCTGGGTATGACCGCGGGTTTGGTTTGTTTATGTTATGTATTATTTTTTAAACTGCTGCTCCACCCTAAGCAGATGGCTGGCTACGCCTATGATTTCAATTGATGTTATGTCTTTCAGATATTTATATCAAATCAATCCATCGGGCAAGTACATACTGACGCTGCAATTATTACCAATCAACAAAATACCTTACGATCTAGCGACACATAAATAGTACATCAAAGAGTTATTAAGCCACGATTTATGTACAACTTTGAGGGCCACATCTCTTTAACAGTGATATATTGGCTATAAATAAGGGCAATTAGGTTGTTAATCACAAAATCGTCTACATTCAAGTTAATTACATCGATAGTTAAATTCTAACAGGAGCGTATATATAGGTATTGTGAATTTTTAGGAACTAAATAGATACCATTGACCACCGGGGTGGTAAACGCCACCTACTAGTGCCAATCACCACCCCGGCAGCAAGGTCGAAGGTGGCAAATGGGAATAAAGGATTTTAAAGCCCTATTCATTTATTACATGTACCCGTTG
This sequence comes from Agrotis puta, assembly GCA_943136025.2. NCBI lineage: Eukaryota > Metazoa > Arthropoda > Insecta > Lepidoptera > Noctuidae > Agrotis > Agrotis puta. The sequence goes on from OW964178.2 coordinate 11,295,102, forward strand.
CCAAATCGAATCTCTTATGTGGAAATGATACCTATCTTAGGGCGCCGTGGCGCAACGAGAGGCTACAAGCGTGAATCTCGTTTCGCCATGCAAGAAAACAAAATAATACCTAAACCTTTATAATACTGAAATATAGTTGCACTTACATCTAAATAATCCGACGGCAATTTGAAACATTTAAGCTCAATAAATGCGTAACGAGGGGCTCATTGCGATGCATCTCGGTTAGCGGACAGTGCAAGGTCTCGATAGGAACGGTCGAGCACGCATCTAGCACGCCTTATGACCGCCCGCAAAAACATGCCGACTTTGAGCTAGCACCTGACTCAATGCGTGTTCATTAACTATGCTCGCTAATAAACATTCTACACCATTCATTGTATTAGTTTGGTTTACCAGTACCTTGCCGCACAGGTTGATGTTAAGTAGGTTCTAATTAAGAGATTTTATGAAGTAAAATGAGATTGATGGCAGTATGATTTTTTGAAATGGACAAACGTCAACGGATCTTTTAGACCAGCCATGCTGAAAATGCGCTCCGCGGAGTCTTGGGGTTCTGCAAAGCCTTTATGGGAGCTCCGCAAGAATACTAGTAATAATGAGAAGAATACACCTCTTCCAATCTCTCAGTGTCTTGATTCAGAGTTCACACTTATATGCATGTAATTTTTTCTTTTATTTTGGGGTTACGTCAAAGAAAGTTGGAGAACCCTGTTTTAGACCGTAGTCAAATTGTTTACTTCTTCTTCTTCTTTGCGTGTCGATGTACTCAAACTGCATCCGACCAATACGTAGCTACCCGCATAGCTCTATCATTTGCCTCTTCGTTGATTTTTTAACTTCATCAACACATTTTCAAATTGCGGAATTGTGGAATGCAATTTAAACTTTATTTACGTAAAATACTAAACTGAACTTTTTTATTTTTTCAGAGGTGTACTATGAGAAGCAGCGATACGATGGCTGGTTCAACAACAGAGCTTACCCAGATTGGGGATCGGTTGGTGAGTACCACAAGCTTATTGATCTAATTAGAATTGCAATTGAAAGGTAATCGTGTACAAATTGTACCCGACTACTGAACAAATTTCATTTCATGACATCGTTTTCTTAATTTATTTTTTAGTTCACGACTTTGTGTTCTCTAGAAGGCGCCATTATTGTAATGTCACATAGCTTATAACCAGCACACAAACAAGACGCGTTCACCAATACCTCATTTGTCCTTATTATGATCAGTAGTTCAAAAGTTATGCGGGAACATATGGACACACATACAAACCGGTCAAAATGTAAACCCTACCGTAGTCAGGTAAAAATCAAACCAGAGATGAATACGCAATTCAAAGATCTTTACTGTTACATGACCATCAGCCTAGAAATGCAAATGTATGTAAGCTTAAATTATTAGAACAAGACTTACATCTTGTGTCGATTAATACGTGTGATGAATGATCGTAGACGATTTGTATAATTATGTTGCTTTCTATACATTTTTTTTAAATAAATGTTCCCCCATACTAAGAATTTGAAGTATTGAAATTATCATCTTTTATTTATAAACATTAATATGTAGCTATATTTATCATTATTTTCCGTGTCATTGCATTAACATTTTATTGTTGTCATCTTTTATACCAAAACCACTGATTAATAATTTTGATTGATTTATTTATAAATACTACAATTACTATCTCAATAAAAACTTATGTATGTCACACACAACGGACAAAATGACTTGCCAAACGGTACTCAAATTGATGTTGAATACAATGCCATGACCAAACATGTAAGTATATACAAGAAACTCGAGTAGTGTTGTAACACACTATCGAGTAATCCACACGGTCAAATTCGACCTTTTTGTCAGCTGTCATTGTTTAAACTGACGTTAATCAAGTACGATTTGCTTTAGCTGTTTGATTTATCGAGTTGACCTTGCTCTAATCTAATACCACATAGCTAATTTGTCGTTGGGAGTAGGCCCACCTTAATTCTTTTTTTATTTTATGGTTTCGTGTGCAATCATTCTTTTTTTGAAATTAATAGACAATGGTGAAAACATAAATAATCTATTGGATAGAGAGAAACTACAGAAAAAATGTGAATCCTGATAATTTGAAACACTTTGAAATCATTAAATGTTAATGTTCATCGGAAAATGTTAAATATATATTAAGTTTTAATTCCGAGAGACAAAAATCCAGGCTTGGACGCAGAATTTGTCTTTTGGGTATGTCTCGCTGTAAATGACATATTTTTTATAAAATTCATGTCATGGTTTTCCGTAAAGTAACTTTGATTTTATAATTAATTGCTTTGAAATTGCTTATCACTTGGCTAGTCTCTAGATATCTAATGCCAAGATAAAACAATCATTTATTTAAAAATTCATCGTAAAAAACCGTGAGAAGATTAAACACTGCTTCCAAAACCTTGTTTTGCTATCACTAGTAACAATAATATTCCATTTGCTAAATATAGAAATCATTTTGTTACTAATTTTGTTGCTCGCTCCAATCTTTTTATCTCCAAATAACGTAAGAATAAAGAAAGAAATCGATTTATCAGAATGACATTACGAAGCTTTTAATGCATTTATTGATCAGATATAAAAGTTAACAGCAATACTTATCTTTTAGGCTCTCGCTTTATATTTACAATACTCTTAATTTATGTACTTTGTGCACATTTGGCACTTAAATATAGTTATTACTGCTTATTATGATGTCTGTCCACATTTCTCTGGACTTAATACACTCATTGAGCACATTTTATTACCTGAAGCTTTTTATTCAGAGTGATCGTAAAAGCTGAATTGATAAAGCTGGAATAATTATTTATTTATTTATTTATTATTTATAATGGACGTCATTAATTTTTATATTGTTTACAATTTACATTGCATCCGCGTTGAATCCTTGTGAGGTATATATAGCATCAGGTGATGATTCTAGTTCAAATATGATTGGCTTACATTCGAAACGATAAGTAAGGATGTAGAAATCGTTCAAGGACAATTACACGCTTCGATGCTCTTATTAAAAATACGGAGTCAAATTACGAGTAGTACCCGTTTTTGGGACAAACCCACCGCACTATTTCCAAACCACTGCAACTCCTGAAATCCAGAATCATCAGTGTCGAACACCAGAAGAGGAACGAGACAATGAAGTTCTACGAATCCCGGAGAATGAATTTAACTGCCTCTGCAACGAAATTAATAAGAAAAGAATAGTGGAGGAGTAGGAACATACGTAGTTTCCACTTCCCTCCATTCCAAGCAAGATACAGAATGAAACAAGGCCCATAGGCACAAGATGGCATTGGCAAGTGGGAGCGAAGCCCAGTTGCCTAGCACCACGCATAAAATACTGCTAATATTTAAGGAGCGTAAATTGTGAGTGATATTTGATACCAATAATAGGCATGGTAAAATCGAGTAGTAACTGTCTACAATTAAAGAATCTGCATTTTTATTCACAAAGGGTTGAAAATTTCTGTATGACTACTCTAGTCTTTGCCCTAGTCCCTAGCTACTGTATTTAAATATTTACGAGTAAATGCAGCGGTTACGTAAAATTGTACAATTTATTTATAAGTCGATGACTGTTTATCAGATGGCAGTAGCGGTTTTATGGTCCCTGAACCACTTTTGATATGATCATATTTGTAACACAATTTATGGAAACTTGTCTTCAATGTGAGTGGGAACTGCTTTATATTTTTTGTATGTCAATAATGGAACAGAATTACGTAAATGGTAGCCGCCATTATTGTTGAGTATGAATTCAATATTTATTAACTACCTTTAAGAATACATGTCTGATAGCTGAATTATGAATAACGTATTTTTGACACATTTACCGATATATCAAATGTGTCAACAACTAGTAGGTATTTTATGGATGGAAATTACTCAATATGCAGTTTTAAACATATATTTGCTCAATACTGACTTGTATTTTGAGCCGACAAAAAACTGTTGTTTAAAATACGGTTATAATTAACAAATTTTTTTTTGCCTGCCGGGGTCGCGGGACTGTACTAATTACCGTGACCCCGGAACGTAAAGGACTATTGAAGGACACCGTGGATTTTAGTTAGTACGAGTCTGACAGTCCCTCCCGCTCTGCCCTGGGTGGGAGGACTCATTTGATGATTTAACCACGATAAAAAAAAAATCGTTACTAATTTTCCATGGCGAAATTATTCATTGACTTTTCGTTTTGAAATTGCAAAATACTGCAAAAAATTAGCACCCTATCTCTTGAATAAACATCGTTCACCATCGAAGGCTGATGAGTCATGGCATACTTGGACGTACAAAATACCATTTACCCTAAAATGTCTTATGTAATATTCGAATATCAGAAGCACAAAACGATTCATTAAAATTCCCATATAAAGACAGGCATGACATGCGTCCGGCGGAACGCGAGACGAATGCCATAATAAATAATTAAGTGTAAAAAAATAATAATTTATTAACATATTTTGTTCACCGACCGCTAAAACTCTGGGTGGTAATTAGGTTGTAAAATATATAGCATTTTTATTTTAGAATGACAAAAAACAAATTGCTTCTTAAATTAAAGTCATTTGCTCAGATCTATTGAAGTTGCTCAGCGAAGCAATGAAACAGATTACATTCATCCATCAAATAACTTGTCTGTCGAATAATACCAATTATACGGAGCCACTGTCTTTCAGGTCTATGCTCATACATAATCAATTCAATATAAGAATCAATACGTCTCTGAGCTCTGAGCTTAGCGAACAGATTGTATCTTTTCAATTTATTTTACATTGAATAGAGATTTTGTAAGATTTATTATAGCAGTGTATTGACTACACAGTTCAGGTTTATGATAATTGTACGTACATTCAATTCAATCGCATTCAGTAAATGCAACGAAGTCAATAAAAGAGAAATAAAATGTCAATAAAACTGGAAAGCTCCCAAGTAAAAGACATCAACGCGCGGCTTATCAGTGTGAAGTCTAAAACTTGTTAACACCTAGATGTAAATTCGGTCAAACTGCAGGACAGTAAGGACAAATTGCAGACTTGGCTCTTGATACCTTTTCTATTAACAGAGCTGTCATCACAGAAAGCTCTGTCCGGACTTTTGGAACTGGACACTGATCGTTAGCGACCTGTGCTGAAAGTCTGATTCAGTCTTTTATCCGGTCGGTTCAACCACATCTTGATGCAGATAAATTGTGAAAGCAGCTGTAGATTATTAGTCAGTGTATACCATTATACGTATCTGAGGGTCTACTCTCTTATTTCTTATTTAGTACCTAAGTAATTCGAAACTTTTGAATTAACTCCCTATTATATTTGAATTCATAAGTCCTGACAACACATCGATAGTTGTTAATGTGAATTTACTTGTTCGTAATACCCTTAGAGAAGTGTTAAAAGACTTATAATTATTACCTCAGCAATTACAATATTATAGAATTTATTGAACCATTTAATCGATTCATCTCAAATCGTGACTAGTACTACGATTGACGCTACTTTATTTTTAGGTCTTCTATAATATTGTTGTATATTGTTCAAATAGTGACGAAATATAAAACATTGGATATTCGAAAGAGATTATCCATTTAAATTTCGTAGTTTTAGTGTATATTGTTAGCTTTATAAAAACTGGATTAAGTTCATTATGTATAGATGAATCCAGCAAGCTTTTGCAGAAATAGCCTTCTATTTTTGGAAAGTTGATTACTTTCTTTTTTATGTTACAACTTAGGGTTTTATTTTTGTGCAACTAATAGTTCTCATGCAGATTGAAAAAAGTTTAGATTACTGGTTGACCTACTGAAACTGTAAAAGGTCGCGTAAAGTCACGATGCTCATTGCTTAGCTACCGCAGTGACCTCTTGCGTAACGCGGTCAACTCGTGAATCATCTAACACCGCCGTAACGCGCGATAGAGGCCTTATTAATTTGTCATCCAATATTGTGAAAACGATGCGTAGACAAGACGCATTTTGAGCTTTACATAGCATGTATTTAGTATTGTGTGCATTTGGTATTTTGAACAGTAGTGACACAAACGTATACATATCGACCCTAACTTACGTGTCGTAGATCGTGGGTTAAAACCCACGTGGATTGTGTCATTTAATTCATCACTACTGCTCTCAAAACACGGTGACAGGTCATACACAGGACACGGTATGTCCTACAGCTAAAACATTCAATGACATGTGACATCTACCCGCACTGGGCCCGCGTTGTGGATTATGGCTTTCACAGCACAGGGATCTTAGAGAGAGGAGGCCTGTATCCCAGCAGTGGGAGTTTATAGGCTGATGATGATTTAGTATGGGACAGTTGATAAACCTTTCAATATGCCAACCTTTCTGGTACACTCTTTAAAAGGGTAAATGATTGAGAAAGCCACCCGGCTTTCTCAATCATTTACCCTTTTAAAGAGTGTAATAACCCATTACAGTCATCAAAATGAAAGATTTCAGTCTGAAAAACCGAGTCATAAAATGAAAGTTCATCAAAGAAACGCAGTCTTTTTATTGTTTAAAAAAAATATTTATTTAGGATTCGGGGTTATAAACCCAAAAACATAAACGCCGAATCCGGTGCCGCTCACTTAGCAATATACGCTCATATGACGTGGAATTGCGGATACCAGCCCGTTATTGGATTGTACAATCCAATAACTCAGTAAAACGTGTAAAGAGGCACGTAGGTACAGATATTGACAATATTAATTCAACCGCTGATGAGTCGTTGACTCGCTGACTCTCAGATTAAATCATACACGCTTCCGAATAAACAAAAAAACTAAAAATGTTAAATATGTTTTATACACCATTGAAAATGCCCAACCCTAGTTATACGAGTAATGTATGTAATTGATATGTCATCTGTAGTTTCGCAACTGCGATTTTTATCGACAGGACATATTGACAAACGCATTTGTCTATCTACATCGGTCATCATTGTCCGACATATTGCCTTTCATTTCAATTTAATTAATGAACCGTCTCGAGATAGTAAATTAAATTAGATCGTTTATCAGTCTATTTCTATGTCCATTTGCATTTATATGTTCATTTGTTCTGACTATCTATCTAGATAAGTCCGTAGGGCAATAATATTGTTTAATCTATATAATTAATTTAGTTAGTTTAATTTAAGTACTATTAATCTGAATATATAATGATATAGTGCAGGTATAAGGTTAAAATATAACCCTGATGTAATCAAACTACTAAAAATTCAGCTTAAAAAATGCGCCCACTCTTATCAGATTGTTAGTGATTCAAGATTATGTTTATCCAGTTCACACGCTTTCTTACGATCATTCCTTTTATGAGAATAAATATTTTTCTTCAGCAACACATTCCGTTTTAAAATAACTATTGTCTCAGTTTTATAAAATTTAATGTTTATAATTTAATTATGTGGAGGAAGAAATCGGAGTTTCAAAGAACAAACAAACTAATATCAATTATACATTTGGTAAAAACGTTATCTCAAATAATTATAGGACTTAAAAATTATAATGAAATAGCCCTCTCAATGTCTTTTATTGTTGTTTCGTGAGCAATATATTATCGATTATCGAGCGCTAATGACTGTGATGAGCAAAGTTTACGAAGGCTCGATGTAATTTGTGCTCGAGTCGAAATCTCCTCGTTCCTAATTCGTGGCTCATGCAAATCGACGTGAAGTTGCGCCACCTAGCGTCACGCGTTCAATCCCTCGTGAGACTGGTTTCTGATAACGTATTGTTATTGTTCCCAGTAATCCTCGAATACTTCTTGTAAGTAAATAATGTAAATAGACACCTACCATGTCACGCATTAGAAAAACAATTCAATATTTTTGGTAAAACCTGCGGACTTGAAGAATGCAAACCTTTTCAATATTACAAAATAAGTCTGAATCGCTATTTAACCTACCTATGACATAACTTTAAGTTTTATAGCTGAATAAAATAGTACAAATTATGAACGCCATTTAAGAAAACAATAAAACGGTTTTGATTACACAGTATGTGCAAGTTTACATAAATTAATTAAGAACGTGACATAAACTTTACGCGATCTCAATTTTACGATTATATTTTAATTACCCTATTAAACCTTAAGCTTTTTGATAGCCGTTAAATGTGAAAAAATCAACCTTAATGACAAACTTAAGTACAAAATGATAATTTTGTGAACATTGAAATTAATCTAATAGAAAAGGGAGCCAAAACCCATACATAGATCTATATACTATAAAAATAAAGAACTCCGTATGTCCAAACAGACATTATTATTAAAAATAAAAGATTTATTGATACATTGTGTATTTAAAAATCCAATTATTTTTTATGTCTTTTCTACTTAAATATAGCTAGATTTACTAAATTGCCTATTTTCTCTTCCAGCAACCTTTTTTTTGGAATGTTTTTTATTCATACTGTATTAATCATGTTTACTATAGTAGTTCAGTAGCTAGAACTAGCTAGCTAGTAGTACTCCATGAACTACTAGGCATCCCATTGTTTGGCAGGCCTGCCTGTGTAACTTTCTAAGTTCCCATTAGATTATATATTTTGTCCAATTTACATTAGTTGAGTAGATACCTTTATATCTGGATCTAGTTTAATGATGCAGTTTACAATTACACCGTAATGTTCCTGTCAACCATGCAATTTATAAAAAATAGTTATATAAGTAGATATCCAAGTCGTTTAATCAATATCCGCCGGGCGTCTAGAACCGTAATATAATGCTTACCTACTAATTTATGTACCCACTAATTAATTAAATTTAACATGCGCATAATAATTTTGTTCTAAATAATTTCACGCATCGTTTGAACGTAATATCTTGTCAATAAACGTTAACACATAATAAAATCCACATTGACATTTTGCAAATTCATACCGAATCTAAACAACTAACTTTTTATTTTAACGCAACGTGAAAGTTAGAAAAAAAAATGATTAAGTCATCAACCAAGTTTTGAATCAATTTATCAAAATATACCTTCCCATAAGATAAATATGTTTGCATATTTTCATATTTATAATTTACTTTAAAATGTTGGCACAAACGTTTGTAGTCGGTATCAAATGTTTCTATATAAACTAGATTGAAAACACCGCGTGAAACAAAAACCTACAGTTCAGATTGTGACTAGATATAGGTATAATTTTGTATTCGATTTCAATGACTCACCGAACAAGAAATACTTGATTTTGAATAATTTTGACTTATATATAAATATCACCATTCATTTAAATATCACGTGATTATCCATATTTTTTTTGAAAACTACAATAATTTAACAAAATTATATCAACATCTACATGTACGACTAACGGAAGCAACGATTTATAATACTTTACTAACTTTTACTAAAAGTATCTTACTAATATGTATTTATGACTGCACGTATTTATGTAAGTGGATATTGGCAGTACTTCTATAGCGAATGTGTCATGAACTGCATTCGAATCTATAATAAAGTAGTTCTCCCTTATTTGACGCAACTAGCAGTACTAAACTGGACTCTAATGTATTACAAACACTATAATAAACAGAATCATTAATGCAACCTGAAATGTTAAATTGTATAGACTTCAGATAATAAATAAATGATTGGGTTTGAAATACTGACACAGAAGATTTTAAAGAAGATTTATTAAATACTAGCTTCCGCCCGCGACTCCGTCCGCGCGGATGTCGGTCTTCGCGTGGATGGTTTATTTCCCCATTTTGAGTAACTCTGACAATGACATCTTATAAATATTACGGCGCTGAATCCACTGCGGGTAATGCAACGTATGTTCGCGGTTCTACAGAACAACGTCTATGAATAAAACTGAAAAATAAGATTTTTTTTCTACGTATTTTTCCAGGATAAAAAGTATTCTATGTTATGCCCAGGATAATAAGGAATAATTATACCCAGTTTCATCGAAATCGAACCGTTAGTTTTCACGTGATGCCTGCACAAACAGACAGACAGACAGACAGACAGACAGACGGACAGACAGACAGACAAAAATTTTTTTAATCATATATTTGGGTTTGGTATCGATCCAGCAACACCCCCCGCTATTTATTTTTTCAATATTTTCAATGTACAGAATTGACCCTTCTACAGATTTATTATAGTATAGATAATAACTAACATCAATAATAAAATCATGGCCTTGAAAATAACACAATATGATTTGATTTCCAAAAAAGGTCAAAAATGCAGACTCAAAATAAGGAAACATCTACGTTACAAATGCCATTGAAGACGTGTATAATATCCGGGGAAACCATAATTTTATTGTAATATGTATAAGGTACAGATTTAAATTTGGAAATAGCTAGCAACTACAGCATTTCATATCCATAAAATCACTTTTAAAGTTCTCTCCAGTCACTTTCCATTGTATGCTCTAGTTACATTGAATATGTTTGCATACGTATAGACGATTAGACATGCTTGGTTATAATTAATAAATAATTACTATTAAAGAAATAATACGTTATCGCGCGGGACCACCCAGAAGTGGCATGACAAGTGACTATAAAACAAAAAATGACGGTACTGAGGATGGGTTATGCAAAATTCTTTCTTTCCATTTTGGTGATGGCGTTAAAAGTTAGTGACAACAATCTAGAAATAAAACAAGCAATTTAATAATCTGAATGTCATAATGTTGTTGATTTTATTGATAATAATTGTTAAAAATAAATAAGCTCCCTATTATAGAGATAATGGTAATAATTGTCCCTTCCAGATTAAATCTTAAAGCCTCCGTAAATTAAGTAATTATTCTGTTTAAATCGAGAAATTGTAGAACAATACAAAGGCCAGATAAGTGTATCTACAGTGAATGTTCACAGGAACAAACTGAGAGGATATTACTCAATACTGAGCATTCTCCGAGAGCTTTGATTAAACGAGAGTGAACGGTTACATTCACTTCTGGTAGCTATGAGTCTGCCCAATTACGGAGCTTATCTGAAACAGCCTCGCTGTAACTTTCGAAGTAATCTCCTATTTAGGGTTCCGTACTTAAAAGGTAAAACAAGACCCTTTTACTAAGACTCCGCTGTCCGTCTGTCTGTCTGTCTGTCTGTCATCAGGCTGTATCTCATGAATCATGATAGTAAGACAGTTGAAATTTTTACATAATTATCATGTATTTTGTTGCCGCTATAAAAAGAAATGCAAAAAAAAATATTTATTATATTTAAGAAGGTTCAACAAACGTGATTTTTGCTTGTTTTTCTTCGATTTTAATAAAGGTTATATTCTGTGTAAATTTAGTTATTATATATTCAATATAAAAATTAATAATAAACCAATCTGTAACTGTATCTGTCTGTTGGGGAGCCTCCCAAACAACGTGTTTTTTTGCCGTTTTTATAGATTGGTACGGAACGCTTGTCCGACTCGCACTTGGCAGGTTTTTTTTTACATCAATTTAGAGCAATTCGACAAATAACATTCGTGTCTATCTACCAGTAACTGTTCCATATTTATCTTAAACCTAATTACAATTATTTACGCAATAAATAACTCATGAGGACAACTCAAACAGTACTGGCAAACACACACGACACCGCCTTTTTCGACAAATACAAGAACTGCTGTTTTTGCACTATCAAAGCTTTAAATAAATTAACGTCCACCGAATGCTTATAAAATATGATTTATTGATAACAACTTTCGTTTCGACAGAGAAAACAACATTATTTATTATACGCGAGTGATATATACCTAACTGTGACTATAACAACAAGTCGAATTAAATTGAACTAAAAAGAAGTCGAAGAAATCTATTAAAGTATATTAATGAAATTATTTACCCACTCATTTAAATCAAAGCTTACTACTATTATAGGTGGGCGCAACACGCAACATCGATCATCTCTGTTAATGATTATTATTTTATTACTCACATGAATTAAATACTCTTAATAGCCGGTATTAAGAGTAACTACAGTAGTAAAATAAAATTTATATACTACCGATCTCACATTACCTGCTTTAATATTCTGTTATTTTTTTTTCTTCTTTCTTGATTATGCATAAGCTAATTTAGTAGGCTTCAATTCTAGCTTCTGACTTTAAAAATAAAATTTTGTAATTTTATTATTTACGGAGACAGACACTTAACTGTAAAACACAAATCAACCGCAAAATATGGCAATATATAGGTAAAACAAGCACATAAACATCAGTCGATCATCCTAGGCTAAGATGTTAACCATGCTGCTGAAGCTTCATTGCCTCAACCCTTCACAGAACATATCCTGAATTTTTTTTCATTTACGCATACTAATAGGTACACTTCATAATCAGCGTCCGTAATTTACAAAAATAACTAATCCTTATTTACAGGCAGCCGTCTCACTCGTAAGACGCCGGCGTCATATGCTGATGGAGTCTACATGATGGCGGGCGTCGACCGGCCTGGTGCCAGGACGCTGTCCAAACTCTTCATGAGAGGACAGGATGGACTGCCTTCGTTAGCCAACAGGACTGCCTTGCTGGCATTCTTTGGTAAGATAAAACAAACAATCTTTTTAGATTGTAAAAATCATTACTTTCTGCTTTTCTGTAGAAACCAAATGTTTTTTTTTTATATTATAGATTATGACATGACGAGCTATTTGGAGTTTAGCAAGCAGAATGCGTATCGATCATCCAGTATAAAGTCATTCTTTCAAGTTGGTCAACAGGGGGAAATCGGCATCCTTTAGAGATTCGGATAAACTTTCTTAAGAATATTTTGGTCGTTTTTATTCAAAGTTTTTGGATTATTTATTTTTATGATCATGTGTCACCTGTCTACAAAAATGAGTGAAATAGGGCAACTTAAAAGACCCTGTATACTTACTAAAGCTAAAGAATCCACAGAGATTCCTTGCGATCCAACAGCACACATATTTTACAGGTTGGATCGGTTTACCGGATCGCATTCTATGTGCTCTTAATGGCATTACTGCGCCATAGTATTTAAAACAGATATGTATGTCACAGCCATAATGCATACCTTTCTTTAATCAGATTACTTATTTCAGGTCAGGTCGTAACTGGCGAGATCGTGATGGCATCCGAGTCAGGCTGCCCCATCGAGCACCATCGCATACCTGTGGACAAATGCGACCATATGTACGACCCTGAGTGCAATGGAGCCAAATACATGCCATTCCTCAGAGCAGCGTATGATCGCAATACTGGACAAAGTCCTAACAGTCCTAGAGAACAGGTAATTTACACTTGTGTATAACTTTGAGAAACACTCCGATATGATCAAGAAAAAGAGACAGAGAACGATCAAAATCACAGACAAATATATTGAACCATAGGTTTTAATCCATAGATTATGTCTGGAGTCTGTGATGTCTGGAGGCATAAATAACTATTGAATTATGCCTATCCATGTAGGTCATGGGCAGAGGTCGGAATTAGGTATTTTAGAGAGTTATTTTAGTACTTGCATCGAAATGTTGATGCACTATGGATCTTCCTGGGATTTCTAATAGACAATCTCGTGTAGAAAACGGAATTACAAATAAACAATAATAATAAAAATAAAGAGAAAGATTAGAAAAAGAAACTTATTCTGCTCTTTAAAAGTAATTACGGGATTTGGGGCATATCCACTTTATTCTTTCGCTGTGTGAAATCAGTGTAAGTACATGAATAACTCTACCTAATTCCGACCTATGGTCATGATTGCCATATGTACAAAATTACATTGTGTATAAATGTAAAAGCTGGCACATAGATCTTAGGTACACATGTAAGTACCATCAACTCCCTACATAAGTGACGTCCTGCCTTTTTAGGATCTCTGATTAAGTAATTTGTGTCACGACAGCATTTAAAATATGTAGTTCCAATTATAGGTATATCAGTTTTTAGATGTTGCCCCACACTGTGAATGCATGTTTAAACTCTCTTGTAATAGCCGGGCCACACTAACGGCATTTCTTGCTGATTTTCGCGATAATAGTTTTAAATGTTTATATAAACATATCTTCTTCAGTTTTAAATGTTTATAGGCATTTTCCGTTAGTGTCGCCCTTTTTGTTTCTTTTTTTTACTTGGTAAAATCATCAAATGAGTCCTCCCACCCAGGGCCTTTACGTTCCGGGGTCACGGTAATTCGTACAGTCCCGCGACCGTTAGTGTCGCCCTAGGGTTAAAAGTAATATAGCTGGAAGGGAAATTTGAAACTTAGAAAATGTTAAAATCATTGACAGACTATTTTAATCGTCTGCCCATATGTAACATCAATAACAGTTGGTTGAAAACTTACAAAGCGATGACCACATAAAACCTGTCTAAATGTACCGAAATCATGATGTCAGTATGTTCAGTTATGCCATTAGTATTCAGAGGTAATCGATAGTATTGATCGCTGCATCATCGTTACGTTAGAGTACGTCTACCTACGCATGACAGTTATAGTCCAAACTTTCATATTTACTAAAGTCATCCAATATAATTGATTACTGTGTTGTGTATAAATATTTCAAAGCGATAGATGTGTTAATTTGTAAACTTTATTTTACGGACTGGAGTAATTTTGAAGTATGTTATTTATCGAATAATACATAAATGAAAAAATGCATAACAGTTTTGTTTTGTTTTATTATGCAGAAAATAAGATAAGACAATGCCGATGAGTCGTTTATTTGCATATAAAATAAACAACTAAAATAAACTCAACAATTCAATGCACTTTTTTCAAATCAAATATTTACACCGTCTGCATAGCAAATTCTAATTACGAAATCACATATTTTTCGTGTAGTGTAAACTCAGACTAACTCCGACGCACCGTGCTCATCGAAGGCCGAATTCCAGGCAATAAAACTTAATGGTAGTATAACCCAGATACACCCATGAATGAATGCAGCGGCAGCCTACAAATATGTCCCTACTTGCGAACCTTACCTTAAACTATAAGCCGCAGTAGGAATTTTAATTGGCGTTTAATTGCAGCAAGTTCGATCAGCTACACACAAGATATCCCAAACATCTAATTCGATAGAGATTGTTTGATATCCCGACGACATAAGCTTACAAAATAAGCTTCGTACGAATCGGGAGCTATTTGAGTTTGACCATAAAATGTGTTGATGAATAAATTTACAGAAACCCCCACCTGGTGCATTATTCAACTGTCAATTCTGTGCACTAGACTTTAAATTAATGCAGCTCTCGGACTTTTAAGTATAAGACTCATACTATACTTGACCTAATTACTCGATAACATCGCGGGCATGCGGGCAGCGAGTAATGGGCGACTCGCTGTCCGACCATGGACCATGCCCGGGTCGACGGCGCGTTGTGTTCCACGCGCGCCTCAAGGAGTGTCAGCATAGTGACGGGGCCTGTAGAGGGCCAAAGCCTGCCGGGGTCGCGGGACTCACAGATTACCGTGACCCCGGTACGTAAAGGGCTACTGAAGGACACCGTGGATTTTAGTCAGTACAAGTCTGACAGTCCCTCCCGCCCTGCCCTGGGTGGGAGGACTCATTTGATGATTTTACCACGATAAAAAAAATAAAAAAATAAAAAATTACTCGATAACATAAAATGTATTAGCTGCGTATACGCGATTCAAACTCTAGAAAAAATGCAAACATGCTGAGCTCGACCCTGAATACGGTATAAGTGTGTGCCATTTTATTTGTTGTTGCAGATAAACCAAATAACTTCGTGGATCGATGGCAGCTTCGTGTACAGTACGAGCGAGGCGTGGGTGAATGCAATGAGGTCATTTCAGGTGCCACCCAGCAGCCACGCCTGCATCTTTACGTACTTTCCTATAACTACATATGCTACCATATAACTTCATCTTTGTCTAAGTACTTATACAACCATTACTTTCACATATCAGCCCACATACTTTCGTTAGATATGAGATATTCATATGCCGAGATAGCATGCATGCTTGGTCTTGACTCTTATTGTAAACCTCTTTTTTTTATGTCGGACATAGGCCTCTCCTCTGTCTCCTCAAACCTTTTGTGCATTTTCTGGCCATGATTTATATATTTTATACAAGAAGGCGCCATACCCATGATTTGATTATTTCCAAAACCATAATCAAATCATGGGTATGGCGCCTTCTTACTACGCCATGTTGTCAGTCCAGAGGGTTAAGACAAATTAATGACGAACAGTAATATAAAGCCATGTGTTTGCATGTTCATACAATGCAGTCTTGGCACTAAGAACCTGAACTCATTTGAATAACTTGGCAACGATACAAAGAATCATCAATCTAACAAGTCGACATCGGTCGACTTGTTACACAGATATACACGCGCCAGCACATAAACCTACCTCAATCTGTCAAATTTCTTTAATAGGTTTTCAACCATATCACAATAGTGGAAGGTTAACGTTCGATTGGTAAAATTTGACAGATTGGGGTAGATTGACCTGCTGCCTTCTGTACGGCAGCTATATCCACATCGTAAGTAATCGAACACACTAAGGTACCGCTTTACCTTTTCGTCCGTGGGACACCACGGAAGCGGTTAGCTATTTTCTCGCTCAAAGTACTAAAACTGCGGGTCGCCGGAAGCAAACGGCAGCTGTAGAAACAAGGTAGTCTTTAGTCGGAACCAGTGACAGACTTTTGCGCTCCACCACACGGGAGGACTTATTTAAAACTTTCGACAAACAAATAACTATAAATCGCGGGAAAAAAGGCTATCTAAACTATTTACTCGGTGCCCACCTACTCGCTCCTAGTAACTGACTCAAATCGCTGTTCGCTAATGGTCAGCAGTAGGACAGGTGCCCAAACTACCTATATCCTCATTTGCATCCATCAATTCTAACTTTAAAACGCCCAATAAT
Organism: Agrotis puta; assembly: GCA_943136025.2. NCBI lineage: Eukaryota > Metazoa > Arthropoda > Insecta > Lepidoptera > Noctuidae > Agrotis > Agrotis puta. Next base: position 11,311,974 of record OW964178.2, read on the forward strand.
TTATCTTATTGCTCAACATAATTGAAACAAGTATTTGTTCGCGATCAGTCATTCAAGTATTTTTGCTTTTTTTTTTATACCGTTTAGAAATCTCTTTTTTTTAACTTTATTTATAATACCTCTTTGCTATTCTAATACAAACATTTACTACAGCATGAAATGAAATGCATGAAAACTAAATATTTTCCAAATACAAGAACGCAACGCTTGTCCGAATAGAATACCTCAACAGAAACAATGAGCAATAAATACATGCAGCTGCAATTGCCCTCAAGCTATACTTCAACTAACTCATACCATTGCGCATACAGAACGGAAGCCTCGCGAGTGAAGGAGGGATGCCCCTGCGCAACACCAAGCGAGTGCCTCTCTTCAACAATCCCGTGCCTCATTATATGAGGATGCTCAGTCCTGAAAGACTATTTTGTAAGTTAACTTAATTTGTATTTAAATTGAAGAAATTTCTGAAAATGGTGATTCTATTTAGATTTGAGACATTCATCTGGGAGCAAGTAAAATCCACAAGTCAAAAAGACCATTATCTTTTTGTAGTTCGAAGCAATATTTGAGAGTTATAAACAGCTCCTAAGTTCCCTACAGCATTTAGTTCTCCGTTGCCCACATCCAGTCCTAATCCAGACTTTGCAAAAACAAAAAAAGACCTCTTTAGTACTTACATTTTTGTTTGCCTAAATCGTCAAAATTGGGCTGAACAGCTGATATGAGGTTTGTTCGGCATAATGAGTAGATTAATCCCGTAAGAGGATTTAAATGTCTTATATTGAACCTTATACATGCAACTATATTTTAGGAATATGATTGTTTCAACTGTGTTTTTTGTGGATTTGAAACCATATCTTCTCATTTTTCCAGTATTAGGAGATCCACGGACCAATCAAAACCCAGCAATGGTGACGTTCGGTATCTTACTCCTCCGCTGGCATAACGTGGTAGCGGCTCGGGTGCATCGACAGCATCCTGAGTGGAGCGACGAACAACTGTTCCAAAGAGCAAGGAGGATTGTCATCGCTAGCTTACAGGTGAATTAAAAAAACAAATGTTCTGTTTTTAATATTTCCATTACTCTTGACCTGACTGACAATATTGATGTTATACACCTGGTCTTGATTGCTGTTTTATCTCTGATTTTGCATCCAGCTTTGTTCTTCTTGCTATAAGGTTTATGTTTGAAGTAAAACAACTATAAAAAGACAGTAGGAGTAGTTGCATATCTACTATGGTCGATAAGCATCTTCATTATTAAGTTCAGTATTAAAAACTTGACACATGATTTCTACATTCTGGATTGCACACACGAAATCTCCTATGTTAATGATAAGTACATCAAGCAACTATTTCACAGAAGCATTTGTTATTTCCAGAACATAATCCTTAACGAGTACGTGCCAGCCTTCTTGGGCGTACCTTTACCTCCATACAAAGGATACCGCGCAGATGTAGCGCCAGGCGTCACTCACTCCTTTGCAGTCGCCGCCTTCCGCTTTGGACACACACTGGTGCCGCCCGCCATACTGCTGAGGGACAGGCATTGTAAATACGGACGTGGGCCTGGTGGACATGATGCTATTAGGCTGTGTCAGACTTGGTGGGATGGAAATGTAAGTAAATTGAGGCTGAAAGAAAAAAAAAAAAAAACAGTAAAAGCTATTGACACGGTTTGCTAGTTTTCAAAGAGCAGATTTTATAGCTTTGGTTATAGTAAATATTAGTAGAAAACATATTAGAGTACTCCTGTAACTAAGAGAGAGAGAAAAAAGAAAGTTATATTTAAAATTCTTTTGATACTGCCAAATGCGAATTTTCATTAGTAATTGAGGTTTAGACTTCAGCCGACCCCAATATAGTTGGGAAAAGGCTAGGCAGATGATAATATAATAAAATCATAAAAATGATACCTAATATAATAAAAATCGTGCTTACTAATTGCTGAATGATAATCTAATAAATGATAATGAATAATTCGTTTATTAGATCGATAGAGTATTCATTTTTTTCTGATTTTTTCATCAAGCTAATGGTTGTCTTCGATCCTATTCCTATCTCGGTGTAATAAAGAAAAACAACATATATTTTAAATAATTCTAAAATTACACGCAATATATTTCCAGGACGTGATGTCTCAAGTACCAATCGAAGAAGTGCTCCTAGGTATGGCATCCCAAGTGTCAGAGCGAGAAGACGCATTACTCTGTTCCGATGTTCGAGACAACTTGTTTGGACCTATGGAGTTCTCGCGGAGAGACCTGGGAGCGCTCAATATCATGCGAGGAAGGGATAACGGTCTTCCTGACTATAATACTGCCAGGTACCTAATTCAACAAACTTACATATGGAATGTCCATGAAATATCAATATTATGTTAAGACGGTTGTATTAAAATTTTCAATGTTTTCAAGATCATGGACATAAATTGAAGTCAAAATGAAATCAAGTGGCCCACTGAATGTATGACCAAAACACTTAACAAAATAATAACTAAACAACACGTATTTAGGCATTTATAAACACACAAGTTATTTATTTCAGAGAATATTTTGGACTAAAAAAAATAAAAACTTTCAATGAAATAAATCCGGAGCTTTTTGAGAATAATCCAGATCTATTGCAAAAGTTGATTCAAGCTTATAATGGAAGACTCGACAACATTGATGTTTATATTGGTAAGTTGTACGTTGATTTTACCACGATAAAAAAAAAAAGTTGTACAAAAACACAAAGCGATTCTAAACAGACATGTTAATAGTAGTATGGAGAACTAAGTCCTTGTAATTATTTGTAGGTGGTATGTTGGAATCCACGGGGCATCCTGGAGACTTGTTCAGAGCCATCATTATAGACCAGTTCACCAGAATAAGAGACGCTGATAGATTTTGGTTTGAAAATGAACAAAACGGGTAAGTGGTAATCTCTATTGGCGCATTTTATGATTATTTTTTCCCTTTATCAATATCTACGAGAACTGTCAATGAAACTCCAAATATTTGAACGAAAATGAAGGTATAAATTCTAATTAAAACTTTCCTTTTTCCAGAATCTTCACTAAAGAAGAGATTGCCGAACTGCGTCAGATCACAATGTGGGACATCATAGTGAACAGTACAGCTGTGGGCCCGCGCGACCTGCAGCGCGACGTGTTCCACTGGCGCGCCGGCGACCCCTGCCCGCAGCCCTATCAGCTCAACGCCTCCAAGCTGCCGCCTTGCAAGTACCTCAGAGGATATGATTACTTTGAGGTGAGTTGTAAACAAGTTTATAGTTTATAAGTCATCTTTCACTTTTTCAATAACATTCAACTTTAAAAATCACTTAACAAATTGAACTGTCAGTCTGTCAGACTGTCTGCAGTCAGCGGCAGCCTGATCCTATTAATCTTCGTCATCTCATCAGTCGTATTAACCACAGAATTTCTTTCTGTGTTTCTTTTCTTTGAATTCTAGACAATACTCCGTCTTCTATTTTGTGGTAACTAAATTAACACCCTTGACTCCGACGCTCCAGCCGTTTTTCAATATAGCGTACGGATTGAACAATCATCAACCAACAAATTGGAGTTTTGAGTGGTGAAAAACCTCCGTCTGTTTTGTTTCAGGGCAACGAATTCGCATACATCTATACTTGCCTAATATTGGCATTCGTTCCCATACTTTGCGCGGGCGCAGGGTATGGAGTGGTGAAGTTGCAAAATAGTCGCAGAAGAAAACTCAAGATCCAACAAGAGCATCTGAAGAATGCTCAATATAAAGGTTAGAACACGACTTTCTCAGTATAATCAGTCTAATATCTGGTCAAACAATACAATCAAGAAGTGTGTGAAAACTTATTTGTAGCAATAATGCAATAGGGTTAATATTGCAGCAACATGTTAATAATTAAGAAGCTTAAAATCAAATAAAACATTTTATATTCATTTTATAGGTTCCGTAGACAAAATGGTGTGTCGTGAATGGGTACATGCGACACACAAACGAATTGTGAAGTTACGTTTGGGTCCCGAACCAGCACTTCATGTAACAGACCGCAAAGGAGACAAACTACGAACTCTTCCATTGGATCATACCGATCAACTTACTGTTCTTGAAAGTCAGGTAAATAGTTTTTGTTTGCAAAAGAAAGGAAGAAAAAATGTTCATTGACAAAACAATATTATATTAAAGCAGAAAATAATAAAAAAAACTATGGTCCCAGCAGAATCCCTTGTGGAACTCCATAAGTTGACTTAATTTTTTTATTAAGTGGTAACCATTTTACATTATGTTTTGAATCATTCCTTAAATCGCTGTTTTAGGAAAGCAGAAACAACAAACGTCCTCTAGTCTTAATCCGCGCACCGCGAGAACACGACTTGGTTCTAGAAATGGACTCTGCTGCTTCACGACGCAAGTTTCTCGTCAAATTGGACACATTTTTGGCAAATCATAAGAAAGCACTTAATTTGACGCAGGTAAGAAAGACATGAACAAATTATGCACGTTCAGGGTCATTATACTTTTCGTTCCAAATGATGCTTTTGACTGAGTCTTGCATGACAGGGGTTTTGATGGACAATTTTCTTTGCCTTCACAAATTTGATGAAAAATTTTGAGGCAAGATATTTTTTAATTTATGCCAGCTTTTTTGGGTTTGTAATCATCCGTTTGCTCGCAGGGCCATCGGGAACAAATTCTAGCTACAGCAGAAACAAGAGAGCGTCGTCAACGTAAATTGGAACATTTCTTCAGAGAAGCTTACGCCATCACATTTGGTTTATCTCCCGGTGAGAAAAGGCACCGGAGGAATGAAGAGGCCGATCCTGAAGTAAGTAAACTATCAAATTAAGAAGCTCCTCTGAAACAAAAATAATGAAGACAGAAGGATGATTTATTAAGAAAATAAACAAGTTACTACAATTTTAATAGAAAAAGAATATATTAATTGAAGTATGCCAATTGTTTCAGTCTATTGTCATGAGGACATCTCTATCAAAGAGTGAATTTGCCAGCGCCCTTGGAATGAGAGCAGATGCTGTATTCGTGAAAAAAATGTTCAATATTGTCGACAAAGACGGAGATGGCAGAATCTCTTTCCAGGTACCGACACTCAATGTACTCGTACAAATCATAATCTAGCCTAGGTATACGAAATATATCATGCATGATGGTAAATCAAATTTGAGAAAAAGTTACAAACAAAGCTGATCTTTTTCATACACTCGATTAATAAAAATGGCCTCAAAAATGCGTTTTCTCAGGAATTTTTGGACACGGTAGTCCTATTCTCCCGAGGCGCGACAGAAGACAAACTGCGCATCATCTTCGACATGTGCGACGACGACCGCAACGGCGTCATCGACAAAGGCGAGCTCAGCGAGATGCTGCGGTCTCTCGTCGAGATCGCGCGGACCACGTCGCTCAGAGACGAGCATGTCACTGAACTTATTGATGGAATGTTTTCTGTAAGTATAACATTAGAGTTAACCTGTATTTACGTCAGCCAAAGTTAAATAAAGGTCTTTAAAATTTTCTTTGGGCCAGTTGTTTGATGAACTGACTTTTGTTAGATGATATATGATATTTTTGAATGGTAAAGAACTCCTCAAAAACGACGCTTTATTATAGTAACCACCCCGCAATACGAATTTCGTAGTCAATCATAATACGGCTAATTCTAAACCAAGTTATTTTTGTGACGCAGCAGTAGTAACTTGTAGATTATTTTACGTACGTACGTACGTACTTAGATATATCAAAAATATATATAATTAACATACCTGGAAAGTTCGAAGAGCTTGTCTAATTATTTTACATTGTTTTATAGGACGCCGGTCTCCAACACAAAGATCACCTAACATACTCAGACTTCAAAGTCATGATGAAGGAATACAAGGGTGAATTCGTGGCCATCGGCTTGGACTGCAAGGGAGCCAAGCAAAACTTCCTCGATACTTCGACTAACGTAGCGAGGATGACCAGCTTCCATATCGAACCATCTATGGAGCAGTCCAGGTACGCAAAAAAGTTCCCTGCACTACAAGGAAGAATAGTAAAATAGGAAACAGACGAAAAAATATCAATTACTGTGAAGCATTTCAGCGTCGACAGATGCTAAAGAAGTTTCCTTTTGTAAATTATATTCTCGTAGTCCGTAACTCTGCTCAAAGTTATAACTAACTGAATAATCATGATACCGTATTTTTTTTCTCAAACCTAATTTAGTTATCTGGTTGGTTGCTTAAATGAAATATGAATGTAAAAAACTATCCTCGTCCCAAACATGTAATGCCAAAAGTATGAAAATGTATTTTTATAACAATATATTTGATAAATTTATAGGCACTGCCTTCTTCTAAAATGGGACTACCTGACAACATTCCTAGAAGAGAACAGACAGAACATATTCTACCTGTTCGTGTTCTACGTGGTGACAATCGGACTGTTCGTGGAAAGGTTCGCGCACTACTCCTTCATGTCGGAGCACCTGGACCTGCGCCACATCATGGGCGTCGGCATCGCCATCACCCGGGGCTCCGCTGCTTCTTTATCTTTCTGCTACAGTCTCTTATTGTTGACCATGTCGAGGAATTTGTTGACTAAACTAAAAGTGAGTGTTCTTTCTTTTTTACTTAATTAATCCTTAAAATTTTAAGTACTGCAGAAAAGAATCGGCTGGTAAGTTTTGAATAGTCAAACTGACTTTGCACGAAAGCGCTGTTAAACATTCATTATTCTTCGAAAAACAAAACACTCATACAAGAAAATAGATATATATTATTCTTGTATGTGTGTTGTTTATTCAGATAATTTTTGTCAAGATTTGCTCAAATCGCCACGAACAAGTTTCGAAGCAGTTGCTAAAATCGGAGCTTGACAGATAGAGCTTCTGTTTTACATTAGATGCGTCCAAAAGTACCATTATGATGGACTAATTGAATTAAATTATTTGATTTGAGTATAGTATTTTTCAGCATCCAGTATTTTTAAATTTGAACCCATTCGCTACACTTCTAACACAGAAACACAATTTCTCAGGAATTCAGCATCCAACAATACATCCCGCTAGACTCCAGCATACAGTTCCACAAGATCGTGGCGTGCACTGCATTGTTCTTCTCCCTCCTCCACACTGCCGGCCATATGGTGAACTTCTACCACGTATCCACGCAGCCGGTTGAGAACCTACGGTGCCTCACTAAGGAGGTCCACTTTACATCGGACTTTAGACCTGGTATCACGTACTGGGTGTTCCAGACTGTTACAGGTAAGAGATAGCGGAGCCACACTTTTTTATCTTCTTTACCTACTTAATCGATTCATCAGCCTATAATATTCCCACTGCTGGGACACAGGCCTTTACCTATTTGTGCCACAAAACTGCTTTCCTATTTTGATTTATTTGGGTACAAGATGAAACACTAACTTTTCATTCATTCTGTGTTCAAAAATTCGAGCGTATGTGTATACTTTTATCCTTACTTCAATTTAGAATTCTCTTTATTATGCACACCATACAATCAAAGCAATCAATCATCATTTTTTTCTTTGATCTTCTTCTTCTTTCCAAATTTATATGCAACACTATTTTAATCGTATGCAATTCATTCCTTCATATTACATGCCCACGCCAAGGCTATTCTTTTTGAAAATGAAATTAAAAAATACCAAATACGTAACTCCATTTTACCGCCTTATTTTCTTCCAGGTGTAAGCGGCGTCCTCCTGTTCGTGATAATGTGCATAATCTTCGTGTTCGCGCACCCGGTGATCCGCAAACGCGCGTACCCGTGGTTCTGGCGCGCGCACTCGCTGCACGTGCTGCTGTATGCGCTGTGTCTAGTCCACGGACTGGCGAGATTAACTGGAGCCCCAAGGTTCTGGATCTTCTTCCTAGGACCTGCCATCATCTATATTCTTGATAAGGTAAACTATTTTGTGTTATTCGTTTTGAATCAGTGTTACCGACCATTTAGATAATTTTTTATTCTGATTTTTTATTTCATTTTTGAAATTTTTTCCCTCACTAGTAATTTCTATTGTAATGTGGGTGCGTGTATAGACATTAAACTCACATACACAAGCGCGAATATCAATATTCACAAAATTATCACCTTCTTCGATTATCACAAAAAAAATACAATTTTTCGTGGTCTTTTGTTTACATGAAACTTATTTTACTGAGCACTTATTGAGTATTTATATCTATTTTTGTAGTAGACATTAAATTGAGTTTTTCTTATAGCAGTCTTTACTTATAAATAATGCATTTATTATAATTTTACGTCCCTGTTTCATCAGGTGGTATCACTACGAACGAAGTACTTAGCCCTTGATGTACTGGAAACGGAAATGTTGCCGTCGGATGTAATCAAAATAAAGTTCTACAGGCCACCTAATCTAAAGTACTTATCAGGTAATTATGAATTCACCTAATAATTAAAATCACTTTTTATCAAGGAAGATATTTTAGAGAAGGCCTTCTTATTTTTTTGGAAATTTACTAAAATTCCGGATTGTATAACACAATTAAACTTATTTTTTGTTTTCCTAGGTCAATGGGTGCGCCTCTCATGTACGGCATTCAAGAAGGAAGAGTTCCACTCGTTCACATTAACATCAGCTCCCCACGAGAACTTCCTGTCGTGTCACATCAAGGCGCAAGGGCCCTGGACGTGGAAGCTCAGGAACTACTTCGATCCCTGCAACTATAATACTGAGGATCGCCCCAAAATAAGGTTTGTACGCCAATAAAGAGGTTGTAATGTGACGCAGACCTCAAAGCACGGTATTAGCAGGCCTCATGAGCTTCTGACGACCGCAGAAATATGCTAGATATGAACAGCACAAGCCTGATGAATGCAGCGATTCTTGGGGAAGCCTGTTACCATCAAACAAAGACAAAGTGCAATGAAGGTTTTTCGGCTGAAGTTATGAAGACATACAATTAGATTAAATAAACAACTTACTTCACTATTTTCTTGGCACACCTTACATTAACATTATTCTTTTCCGTTTTATTTTCGCCTTGGCACCATTTGTTACTTTTGAGAAAATAAGTTTACACTGAAATTAATTATATGAAGTTAGTCAAAAGAAGTTTTTCTTACACTGGCACACTAAAACGATTTTGGCTAAAACATGAAACAGGCTTTTTCTGGGTAAGGCTATCATAGGCTTTGTCTCGGTCACCTCTGACGTAGACTAGAGTTGAAAGCAAATCCATACCAAAAAAAAACGACGGGTTGCACTCTGGGAGTGCGCAGAAGTGAAAACTTAAATAGTAATAAACACACACGAACATTCGCGCAAGCGCCCTGCGCTGTCTTACTAATTTTCAATCAGGTCACGTGTCCTGACGCGAGTTTAACATTTTTTATCCATTCCAAAAAAGTGCACAACGCCGCTAAAGAAGTTTTCACTTCAATAAAAAAAAACTAATTTATCCTACCTTCCCTTAGAATCCAGGGTCCGTTCGGCGGCGGCAACCAGGACTGGTACAAGTTCGAGGTGGCCGTGATGGTGGGCGGCGGTATCGGCGTCACGCCGTACGCCTCCATACTCAACGACCTCGTGTTCGGAACCTCCACCAACCGGTACTCCGGGGTCGCCTGCAAGAAGGTAAACTTGATGGCAATTTTTTTTAGCCTTTGCATCATAAACTAGTTCATGACCGCGGCTTCGACCAGGAAGAGTCCAGTAGGTAAGAGCTCCACGACATTCAAAGGCCAAAACAATAATAAATTATTCTTTCAGTTAATCAATGTAGGTTATAAACTAACGACACTAGACGGCACGGTTGGTGCAGTGCAGTGGTTGGACTGACGTGCTGCTAGAACTATTTTCGTTCCAAATGATGTTGATAAATAAAGATGTTTGTTACATTATATCCATACATACATCCGTCTTTCATAAGAAGTTTTTTCGTCAAAATAAAAGATTTTTCCGTGTTATGCCTTTCTTAGGATTGAGCGTGCAAATAAAGAGAAGAAAATCATATAAAGAAAAGAAAATATATCACTGATTCACTTCACTTCAAAAACACTTCTAAAATGTTTCATATTCACTTTTAGCTAAATGTTACTTACTAACTATCTAAGATTTATTTGAAAAAATCCTGCTTAATTATTTAAGTATTCAAAACTGGGTCCGAAACAATCTACGTGTCTGTAACTTTGATTCACAATTTAATTTCGACAATCAAGGAAATTATTTTGTCAAGAACAAAACCATGAAATAACCCGAAAATAATGTTTTCTCTAAAAAAAGTCTTTGTTCAAAAATTTCAAACCTATATTTCTGATAAGCGTGAATATTAAATGAAATAATATCTTGTACAAATTCACGACTTCGTGAAATAGAAAATTATTAGGAATTGGAAACTCGATCGACTCGATTGACACTTGCTCACGATTTACCGTGACTTCGCACGTGGCTTACCGTTTACAACATTGACCGATGACCTACTATGCCTGCTTAGTTCTTATGTAAAGTGATGACATAGGCTCTAATTAGGGATCTTCGGCTTTTGTGTAATACATAAATACTTCGTGACAAAATCAATATCTAGCACTTATGTACGTAAGGCCTTAGCCTCGTTTGCCAAACAACGCTAAAAGCCAGTTCTTTTTATTTACATTTTCGTAAACTGCCTACTAAGTACAGTAAGCGTCAAAGAACAGGAACCGCTTTAGTTGTGACATCACTACCAAAGGAAGTCTTTTTCGCTGCAGCTGACCGTACATGTCGACACGCTTCAACCTGATATACTTTACCACCACTGCTTAAGAGAATAAAATCGGGAGACATGTCTTATAACAATCGAAAACAAGTGACTTTAAACAACCCCGCGTCGTACTTTACGCTAAAAGTGTCCCAGGGAGATCCTTACTGGGGTCGCGAAACTAACGAGTTACCGTGACCCCAGAACGTAAAGGGCTATTGAAGGAGACCGTGGATTTTAGTCAGTACAAGTCTGACAGTCCCTCCTGCCCTGCCCTGGGTGGGAGGACTCATTTGATGATTTTACCACGATAAAAAAGAAGAGAGAGAGAGAGATCCTTATGGCCGTTTTTAGTGCTAGCAATACTTTTTAATACCTTCTTCAATCACTGAAATTCACCACTCTATCTAGATTGTCAACAACACGCTAAGAAAAGGACTAATTAAGAAACCATGTATATGTGCATTTCTTTAAGTGCACTTTGATGTGAACTGCTGACGTAAATGAAGTGATTACGAAATATCCGGTTACCGTGCTCTGTAAAACTAAATTGTCTTTAACGACCATACTGTGCAGGATGTGTAATGCACTTAATACTCATTTGATTGAAAGAGCGGTAGCTGTTATAATTCAAATTGATTTTAATAAAATAATTTTTAGTTTTTTTTTTTAGGAAAATTCATTTCGAAAACGTTTTGGCCGTCACCAGTTCAGCTTTAGCAAAAATGATGTTTGGCATCGATGAATTAAATACTAACGTTGTATGAAAAGTATGTAAAATTAATAGTAAGGTAGACAGACGATCTTTTGAGGATCATAGGATCACGCTAGATGATTGGAAGTCTATAGGGGAGGCATATGTTCACCAGTGGACGTCTCACGGCTGATATGATGATGATGAAAATTAATCATTGGACACTTGGACTAGAAAAATGTATTAGAACTAGCACTTTGCCCGCGACTTCGTCCGCGTGGGTTACGTACTTTCCTAATTCCCCCTTTTCACCCCCTGAAAGGTTAAATTTCCAAAAACCCCTTCTTAGTGCTCCCCTACATTATAATAGGAAGCCGTGTGCAAAATTTCACATTCCTAGCCCCAGTAGTTTTGTCTGTACGTTGATATGTCAGTCAGTCAGTTCTCCTTTTATATATATAGATAAACCCATTACTCCATTACCAATACCATATCATTTCAGCTAGTAGGGGGCAATCGCATTCAACTCACTGTTGCCTTAACCCAATGCAGCGCCGAAAGAATGAAACAATACGATCTCTAATATTTCGAACTTGTACAGACGATCCACAAACAAAATGCATATTTTTCATTCCTGCACAGGTATACTTCCTGTGGATTTGTCCATCACACAAGCACTTCGAGTGGTTCATCGATGTGCTTCGCGACGTAGAGCGCAAGGACGTCACAAACGTGCTCGAGATTCACATCTTCATCACGCAGTTCTTCCACAAGTTCGATCTCAGGACAACCATGCTGGTAAGTGACCTTGAATTCAGTTTCTAGTCCAACCATCTTCTACCTTTAGCGAATGAGGAGGCGGGACGCGTGAGAGAGAGAACAGCGTCCACCTCACAACCCAGCCGCAGTGGGAGATGCCCACGGCATCAGACGTCGCAGGCGATCTCCGGCCACCGTAGGCGCAGGCATGCGTACGGCGAGTTATGGGCCACTCGCTGTCCGATCATGGAACATGCTCGGGTCGACGGCGCGTCGTGTTTCACGCGCGCCTCAAAGAGCTGTCGGCACACTAACACATACAAAATATTGTATGTGTTTTGTACAAAATATTGTAGTGTGCTGACAGCTCTTTTTATTTAACTGCACCACATTTAAAGTCATGAACAAAATTCTGTTTTTTGTATCCACACTATTGAATCGCCTTAACAGCACATTTATTACTTGTAACGTTTCATATCTCGAAGGTATCTTCAGTTGGGTGCAAAAAAAGTTATAGATGTAACTGAAATGGCCTTAAGAGTATTCCACAAACCATTCATTGTTGGTTGAATTACTAATTGGAACTACTAATGTCAAAAATGTGACTCATCCAACACTTTGTTCCACCTACAGTACATCTGCGAGAATCACTTCCAGCGTCTCTCGCGCACGTCTATGTTCACCGGCTTGAAGGCAGTGAACCACTTCGGAAGACCCGACATGTCCTCCTTCCTCAAGTTCGTGCAGAAGAAACATAGCTATGTAAGTAACATGAGATTTACTTAGGGTAATCGATCGGTAGTCTGTTATGATTTATCTGTGATATCAAGCCTAAGGGTCGGGTCACACCGAGACGCGACACTGCGCTCATTTCAATAGAGCGACTCAAAATCGAACTTTATTTACTACACGATATGATACACATTTGCAGTATCGTTGCGTCACGTCGCGTCTCAGTGTGAACTGACCGTAATATAATAACTTACTGAATAGGTATATTTTTTTAATTTCATATTTTGTTGTCATTGTAAAGATTTACTTACTACGGACTCTCACTCTTCGCATATTCTTGGTATAATATATTTTTGTAATATAATGTGTATCCTCCAGGTATCTAAAATCGGTGTGTTCTCATGTGGTCCTCGTCCACTCACCAAATCAGTGATGTCAGCGTGCGAACAAGTGAACCGGACGAGACGTCTGCCTTACTTCATACATCACTTCGAGAACTTCGGATAAACATGTTCCGTCATCTTGTATCATGTACCTTTTGTGAGAAGATGGTCTTATCTGAACCATTGGAGATATGTAGGGCGAAACGGGCAAATCGTTGCATTGTATTTAAATGTGTATTCCTTTTTTTTTCTCATGGAAATACCAGTTACCAAAAATTACCAACTTGTGTAATTGTTCAAATTGTATTATTTATTATCCATTCGTGTAGCTGGCCCATAATGTAATCAATGACCCCAATAAAATCATGAACGTTATGAAAAAGTTTCCATAATTTTATTCCGAAATCCTGTTATTATTTTTTCCAAAAATACGAAACCGCAGTTATAAAGCGTTTATTTATGTAACGTTTATATCGTGGTCTTGTGTCAGGGGTTAGTCAATAAATTAATTGACTGTTTCGTCCTACATTGTGTTAAATACAAAATTTCTTGAGAAACTACATCCGTGTTCGTAGACGTATTCTTATTGATTTCAAATACTTATCTAATCAATGAAAATGCAGCAAATACGGATAAATAGACAATCCTGTATCATTTAGTTTAATTATTATTATTTATTTATTTTTAGTTTTTTATGCTTTTATAAATTTGTTAACAATGATGTAGTACAAAAACATCAATCGCGCATTTCAATGTACAAAAGATCATTAAATAGAAATAACTTAGATATTATAATACTCATTGAGATCTAAATTGTATTATTTATACGACGGTGCTCTAAAGAGCAGTATTGTAAATAATGTATAAATTTTATTGGCTATAGTATAATTGTATTTTTACGTTGAATTGATTGTAAATAAATATTTAAATACAGATATGTTTTGCATTTTATTTTTGTCCTTGTTGAGATTTGTGATCAAATCAAAATATTTTTTCTGACATATTTTTCATTAACATATTTGTCATGGATTTAAATACCTTTCTAACAAAGGTTTGGTCATCAAGGAGAGTACCGAAAATAAATATTTAGGTTTTTGATCGAAATGCTGTATAATTTTGTGTAAAGATTAAGTGTAAACGAAAAAAATATTAACTTTATTCACTGACTGTACCTAATTTCTCAAGCCTGCTTGCACCACCAACCACTAGATGCGTTAACAGTTTAACGTAGTTTTTCGTGGTGCAACTGGTCAACAAATGATGTCTTAGAAAACTTGATTCTAATGAAAAAAAAACCGCAATGGTATAATCACGATAGTTTTTGTGATTTTATAAATTTTCAATCTCAGTTAGCTAGTTATACTCGTAAATTACAAATCAACCTAGAAGAGTAGTTAAAAACCTACAAATTATCTCAAATATCAAAAGAATTAACTGAAATATCACCGAACAGTAAACGCTTGATTGAACGGTAGTACGTTACAATATTTAATAACAGTTCCACTGTATGATTACTCTCAGACCTTAAATTCGTTCTTGGATTATTTATGGGTTGTAATTCGAGGCTCCTCGCTCTTAATTCGAAGTAAAAGGTGCAGACAATAGCCTTGCGGACTCGTGACACACGACCGCGTAGAACGCTGATCGTGCACTAGTTTTGATTGAACCACGGTATCAAACTTACATTGACATCTTGGATTACCTAATTACGTGTTTCAGAACTTGTTATTTTTTCCTTTTTTTACTCGTCTGCTTTGTCATGAAGTTTCATTGCACAAAGACTGATACACAAAAGATATAATCTATTGCTCTAAAGTAATCAAACTCCCATTGCTCAAAGTTGCATCATGCTATTAGGTCAGTAACTGAAAGAAGTTATTTGCTGGTTTCTAAATCGTATTTAGGCAACATAATACGAACCTATCATTCTGCCACTTCAGGACAAAGATCACTTTTTATTCAGAGAAAGCCCGAACATAAATCACCACTTGCATAAAGCAAAGTGTTAATTTCAGATTTATATTCACGGCTCAGTCGCAAAATTTCCCTTCTGAAAATGACCAAAAGTTGCAAAATCATCATAATTATGTCCTAGTTTTTCCTTATTTCATGAACAAGTAACTCAACAACGCTTGTACTGATAACTTATAATTATGTTTTACCTAAAGCTTACCATAGAAACTAAGATCAAAATAAGTAGGTCCTCAAATTGTCCATCAAACACATCCGTATGTCCTATGTAATGGAACAGCGCGTGCGAACAAATCATTGATATTCGGCAATTAAGGTCAAAACTTAGTGTTCAATTTTATATTGCACGGATTTCAATCGCTCGAGTTGAGGCTAATTTACGCGAGAAAATTTTTATCTCGTTCTGAAGCGAGATTAGTGTTTACGTGAACATCAGAGCCGTTTAACACAGAAAGAGGTGGAACAATTGCTACTGGCCCTGCGCATAATGGAGCCCCGCGTATAGTTCATGCGGGGCCCCGTTTTTATTTTTTAGTTATTTGAGTTTGCTAGTTTCTTTTCTTTTAATTCAATTTTTTAGGAAAATCTCATATAAAAAGGAGTCCCTCAATAGAATTTGCTACGAGCCCCACGCATGCTGAATCCGGTACTGGTGAAAATATACATGTCCTTTTAGGGTCCCGTTTTACCCTATTACTAAGACTCTGCTGTCCGTCTATCTGTCTGTCACCGGGCTGTTTCTATAGAATCATGATAGTTAGACTGTTCAAATTTTCACAGATGATGTAATCTAAAAAACAGAATAAAGTAAATAGGTAGTTAAGGGGGCTCCATACAACAGACATGATATTTTTGCCGTACCCGGACGATGCCGGAACCCTTCGTGTACAAATCCATTCCACACTTGCCGGTTTTTAAAGCAAAAGGTATTACGACGACAATATTAGCCGTTCTTACATCTCACGTACACCTGGATCGAGGTATTACCCCACACTGCACGTAGCCTTCATTCCCTTAGTTGCAGACTGCACTTCACTTAAAAGCAAAATAAAGTAGTTCTCAAATTATTGTAAATGGAATAAAGTTCTAAACGTAAATTGCTGCCTTCAGAATAAAGTGGCAATCATCATCACCTATTTGAACTATAATTTATAATGTTTCTATTGTGGATCCCAATTGCAGGTTGTATTTACGTGAGTTATAGTATTGCTGCACCTGTTTCGTTGTGGTTTTATACTTGATGCAGCTACTAAGTATTTCGTAACGAAAATGGATGCACTTATGCGTTTTAGTGCACTTATGCTACCAAGAAACTAGAGTGGTTTTTGTTTAACGTAAATTATTTGTGGTCGCGTCTAATCTCACGGCAAAACTTCCTACATTTCTCTTTCATAAAGGTAATTGTTTGATTTTATGTTTCGTTTATTCTGTCTGTTCACATTTCAGGGCTTTTCGTTTTATGTTAATCTTATTACCGTCAGTAAAAGTCTATTGTCCTAATATCATTGTATCGACGTCTAAGAAATATGCAAGTGCATAATATGCACACAAATTACAGACCATGAAATATAAATCCTTATAGCAATAAAATCTAACTGATTTATTATTGGATCTAACAGGTAGGAAGGCTGTGTAATATCTCGATATTTACATAACAATATCAGTATAACAATTTATGATTTTCTTTATAAAACCAGCAATTTGTGTAATAACTGTAGCGTAATCTGTGACTTGTATGTATGGCTACTTTATAAGCAAATAATAACTACCATATCTAAAGCCCAATTTACTGGTAAGTACTTAATTATCATGTCTTGCATTTTCTCTCGAGTGTCAGCATAGTGACGGGGCCTGTAGAGGGCCAAAGCCTGCCGGGGTCGCGGGACCAAGGGATTACCGTGACCCCGGTACGTAAAGGGCTAGTGAAGGACACCGTGGATTTTAGTCAGTACAAGTCTGACAGTCCCTCCCGCCCTGACCTGGGTGGGAAGACTCATTTGATGATATTACCACGATAAAAAAAAAAAAAAAACGTAAGGCAGTTTGCACATTTGACAAATGTATGATTTTAAAATGAACGATTTAAAACTAGGTTACAACATAAAAGAAAACTTGAATACCACAGTGAAAAACAAGGAAATATTAACAATATTTGTCGCACGTCTGCGCGCCTCAACTTCCGTACAATAGAGTTCAACGCGCAAAGGTCTTCGTTCGAAGATTTCTCTCCGCAAATTCTCTAGTACGCAGAATAATAACTTGGTAAATTAACATGACATGCACAATTTCACTAGTTGCTTCATTATTTATAGTTGTGGAGGTCGTCAGCGGTGCGCGGTGCGTTATGCAGACGATATCTACATAATTGTTGTTAATTACGGTCGCCGTCACGTACCGCGCTCCAGCAGTTACCTAACCTCCGTGCTGACACGGCGCACCATAAACCTGACAGCACACCTAGAGGGGCTCACCAACTCAATCTGTCATGACCACAATATTATTGTAGCATGAATTAACTTACTTTCACAGCCTACGGGCTTCACACACAAAAGGTTAGTAATAAAACTAATCAAACACAAGGCTCTTGATCTTAACAATAAACAGCTTGACCGTTGACCTATTAAAGTGCTCGTATTGTAAAGAAACAGAACATGTTGCCAATAATTGGAACTGTCAGTCACTATTGACACGAACATCCGAATGTTGCAGGCAGCCGAGACAGCTACATCCACGATTCTTTAAACTTCTTGCAAAGAACGACAGTCGGGTTTAATATATCAATGCCAAAGTACAGTTTCCCAACGCTATTTGTTTGAGTAAGCTAGTTTCACATCAATCATAATAATATAGTATAGTGAACACGTAAATGCGCTACGGATTGCGCCATAAGTGAACAAGAGCAAACAAATGAAAGATGGAGGATAATAAATCGTACAACAACCGAAAATTCGAGACCGAAAATGGTTTCCTTTCGCGTTTTCCTTTGTCTGAATTTTGTTCAATCATTAAGTGTATGTCTTAATTTCATTATCTTGATTGATACATTAAATCTTGACACGGGCGAGATCTGTGTTGTTAACCTTTTTTTTAAAGAGGTGTTTATAGCAAGCTGGGCATAAACTTCTCAAACAAACACTCTCAATTCGACCTCGTTACACAATGTATTTATTTTATGTCAAAGTAATAAATTCAGCAAGTTAATCGACTTACTTTTATTCTCGGGACACTCTGAGGTACAATTTACTCGGCTAATGTAATGTTCAAACAAAGTCAACGATCCATGTCTTCCCATAAGGCACACGCTCTGTTTCTCGCACATAAACTTATATAATTTAGTCTCATTTGTGTTTAATATAATGCAAATTATTACGGGTCAATTAAGAAGCGGTTTTT
The DNA here is from genome assembly GCA_943136025.2 of Agrotis puta. NCBI lineage: Eukaryota > Metazoa > Arthropoda > Insecta > Lepidoptera > Noctuidae > Agrotis > Agrotis puta. Next base: position 11,330,616 of record OW964178.2, read on the forward strand.
GCTGTGACCTTTGACGATAATTTATATTCGCGGAATCTTTTCTGTTTGTTTCTATAATATAAAATTCTTATTTAATACACATCATCATATATAATACATATTCCTTTATTGATGTTGTTGTACATATAAAAATATCGGTAAGATATGAACTTAACCTACTCTTGTGTTCGATTTCCTTCTATAAGACACGAAAAAATCATAACATCGAAAATTTTAATTGAAAACATATTAAAAAGTCAAACTAGAACATTAAAATGACGTAATCCATATTAAATTGTTTATTTACATAACCGGCGCAAAGTTGGTAGACTGTACCGAAGGCTGACATCCGCGACCCGTTACGTGTGGTGAAAAGTTGGCGGAAAATCAGCGGCGCGTTCCGCACGGGTGCGCGCGCGCTGATAAACGCGCCTGTTTCCTGATTATACGCTCTCTCGCGAGGAAGCTAATTGAAAACTACTGAATACACTCCACTGGGGGGTTATTAATGATTCCACTGCTTCGATAAATTTCAAGAGAATGTGTTAAGGAAAGGTAGGTTGAAGAAACTTATCAAAATAGATTCTCTTGTCAAGCTGTACAATTCTTCCTTCCTTCACTTAAATTACTACGTAGTTCATTATGGTTCTATTTTTAATTTTGTTAATCGGCTTCCTTAATTTAAATGTTATTCAAAACATGTAAAACCAGCTTGCAGGTGCTAGCCGGCTCATTGGGTATCAGCGATCAATATGAAAGCTACTATTTATTTATCGATGCCCGACTAAAACGAAAGAAATGACTACTCGTCCCTTTCTAACGCGCTTTCGTCGCAGCGCCGGCTCCGGCGACGCGGCGTGCAGCGCGATAGTGAGCGCAGGTTTAGTTTTCAGTGATCGCGCGGCGAAGGCGCTCTCTGCCGGCGACCTCCGAAGTTTCGCAACTCGACACATTTCCTAGTGCAAGTGATGTGCTAAACTTATCCGGTCGGAAGTCCATATAACGTGTGCTGCAGTGACGTCACCGGGAGTATCCGCAAGGGCATCGGTTCGCCGATCTCGACAGGTGAATACGATCAATTAAAACTGTGGATGGAGCCTGCGACCGCAGTCGCACGCCTCGGCCCAGCTCGACATCCTTGTCCTCAATTAAAACAATTTACGGCAGTTCTTGTTTGAATTTTACAATTGTCGTCCCTGTTCATATTATTGTGGCAATAAGCTTGTAATTTACGACTTGTACTTGAATCGAGTTACAATTATTGTTGATCCATTGCATCGCACTGAGAACTATAAAAGGAGATAATTATAGTAATTGTAAAGTGCTTGCAGCTTGTAGACAAAGCGATTTAGGACGATGTAGACTGTATAGCTATGAATATCCATTAGAGTAAAGGTCATTATGCCTTATTAGTGCAAAGAGAATATGTATTACAGTTTTAATTATTAGAATTATTGCATGATTGATATTATGAACTACGTTACGCAAAGCAATAAATGAGAATAGTTTTGTGATAGAACGAAATTAAATTCTACATAGCAATATGGATACTTGCGAGGCCTTTTCGAGGGTACTAGTAAATAAATCAATCAAGAATTGCGCACGGTGTGAGGCGACAAGTAATTTAGTTCGCATCAGCACCGTGCACCGTGTCAGTCGTTTGACCGCAACCGAAGCTAATATGATTTAATAGAAGTGTAATGTTGTAACTTATGCGACGGACTTGAGATTAGATCTACTCGGTGGTTTATTTTGTAAGAATGCTATCAGTTCGGCACTGTCGTAACTGGCCCACGGGCTGCAGTGCGCAACTGCTAACATTGTCAGGGAGAAATGTGTATAAGCACTAACACTGACAGTCAGACAGAGCCGGTAATTAGAACTAAGCTGACTTTGTAAGTCATAGCTAAACTTATCGTAGAATATTTGTTTCTTTACTAAGTTGCAAAGGTTTGCACCACAGTATTGCATTCTGTAATGCCTTTGAAATCCCTTTGTCAATTCTTTAGTCAACAATAACCGACTTTTTACTGTAAGGTTATATCTACGAAGATATTTCAAAACAGGAAATAGTTTTTTGTCCAGCCAAGTTCCTATATGCTCAAAAAGCTGCAAAAACTCTAAAGATTAGATCACGGAAAGTGATTTGCTCATACGTCACTGATAATATTTTGGCCAGCTAAAAGCGAGGACAACCGGTAGTGGTCTAGCATGTAGGTATGTCTACATTATGTACACACAGTTCATATTTAACTTTAAATATCATGTTCTGTGTCCACTTGTTGAAGTTGATCGTCGTTGGCCAAACATTCATAAAATTATTTTTGCAATTATTTACTTTTTGAAAATTGTGTTTAGAATACAAAATTCAAGGTAATCAAAGCTATTCGGATATTTCTAATTATAAAGAGCTAAAATCTAGATTTAAAAGCTAAAGACAATATACAGCTTTGTCTGCGTTTGTTGAAAAATTCATAATAAAAAAGTTTAAATAGTGGTCCCCAGGTGTGGGAGCAGGGTCCATGCTACTGGTGTGGTAAAGACTCCAGAGTCAGGAACCTCCTCACAATGCGAGCCGTTTCGAGGAGTACAGAATAAGGCCTTTGATACAACCCCCTAAGGAGAGACTCGAAAGGAAGTCGTTGAGGCACTTAGCTGTCAGGCCATTGGCCGTAACTACATTCGGCATAGCCGAGCTGCCATTCCACTCATCAACCTCATGTGCTAAGTCGGGATATTATTAAAAAATATGATTAGCTACTGGCTGACATTGCAGCTACTAGGTTTACTAAACGAGTTTAGTCTTCAGGTGCTCAAGTAGGTGGCAAGTAAATAAGGTCACCAAAATAGTTAGTTAGAACTGAGTTAGTTACCAAAAACCTTTATAAAAATACTTCAAAATCCTTTATAAAATACTTCAAAAACCTTTTACAATACACTCCTTGAAACTTGAAAGTATCTTTATTCGTCAAAACGTGATTGTAGTACTTACATTAACAACTTTATGATTCCAATTTAAGTAACGATGGGACGATAAAAGATAAGGCACATTTCAGATTTAAGTGAAGTTCATAAGCCCATTAGGTTACCCAATGCACCTTGGAACAACTAATTGTAGATAACATACAAATGTCAGTCGTAACGAACAATGTGGAAATAATGTAGGTACATGAAAATATGTTAGGAAAATATTGTATATTTTATTTATTATATGCCAATAAAACGGTTCTCACACGAAACCGTTCCTCTATGCATCATGTCGTGTGAGGTATAAAGCATAGATTAGTTCGCCGAAGTTACAGAAAATTCAAAACCGTCTTTTCTAATCAAAGTTTTCTTCCTTATCTGTAATCAGTTATGGTCTAGAATCCAACTTTACGAGTATAATAAAGCAAAATTATTAAATATATTATCTAGCAGAGTAAGTCTTTCAGCTGAATGCTTAATGTTGAGGAATAGCGGTGTAGCTAAGGGAGGCGAAGCGGTCCCAAGCCCCCGGCTTAGAAGTGTTGCAAAAGCTACAACTTTTTATGGATAAAGAACACTGCAGATTTCTAAAGTTCTCAGTAAAACTAAATCACAGGTCGTATATAACTCTTACATAGCATGCACAAACAGTATATTTATATTAGAATTATATAACTACACGTAACAGTAATAACGCAAAAAACCGTTATTGAAGCAAGTGAGCCGTTTACGTGGTGTTTCCACACGCAACTGATATTTGAGCGGGTAATGGATACTAGACACGTATGAAACGTAAACATTACCGAAACAATACGGAACATTATTTACTAAATTCGTGTAAACGGATGTACTAGTGCATGTGCATGACTTTTACGTGGTAAATTTTCCCTATACTATCAAGGAACATATGGAATGTCCAGCGTTTTATGACGCTAGCCAACGACATCAAAGGATAAACTCTCGAAAATGTTCAAACAAGGGAATTAAAGATTTGACGTCTCTGGTATGGCTGAGATAGCTTAGATGGTAGGTAAAGCATCTAGAGTCATCATCATTATTTCAGCCATAGGACGTCCACTGCTGAATACAGGCCTCCCCTTTAGATCTCCACATATACCGGTTGGAAGCGACCTGCATCCAGCGTCTTATAAGCGACCTTAATAAGGTTGTCTGTCCATCTTGTTGGTGGACGTCCTACGCTGCGCTTGCTAGTCCGTGGTCTCCGCTCCAGTACTTTTCGACCCAATCGGCCATCTGCTCTGCGAGCAATATGGCCCGCCCATTGTTAAAGAAGAAACAGCCATGGTTACAGACGGACAGAGTTAGTGTTGACAGACGGAGTTTCAGTAATAGGGTTTACCCTTAGTTACGAAACCCTAATAAAAAAATACAATACATTTACAATAGGAGGTTCTCGCCCTGACCACCGCTATTTTTATATATTTTTTTATGTTTTTCTAAAAATATTTAAAATTTAATAAATAAATAAATGTATAAAAAATAAATTTAAATTAGAACAATAATATTTCCACAATATATTTTAACTGTAGGCATATCAGATTGTGTGTTTGGATGGTAGAATTTGTAGTTTTGTACTGTATGTACTTATATGACTCTACTAAATCATATTTATAAACATAGATATTCGCACAAGTTTTTTCACATGTGAAAGTCAATGAGAAGCTATCATTAAATGCGTACACCTTTCTATGCGACTAAATTGAAAATCAGCGTGACTTTTAGTAGTTTGAGGCCTTTCTACCAATCAATCACCGATCATGATTAAAGAAAAGTGGAATTATAAATATGGTTCTATATGATTTGGGGGTGCTATATGGTAAATTTTAACGTGATAATAATGTTATGAGACAAGTCGGTAAAGCATTGCTTAAGCAACAATGGATTTTGTATTGCTTTGCTATATCATTTTGCATCCTATTCACCGAGAACTTTAAATACACATTTTTCTTTACAATATGCTTTAAACTTTCTCTTTATTATAGAATACGTACAGTAAGTTACCCCCAACTTAACGATTCAAACACCATTTTTTTATTAAATAATACTTGGACAATAACTCGTCCTACTAATCTTATCTTCCAATTATTAAGTAGTCTTATCATCAATCGGCTATTAGGCCTTTCATAATCGGCTAGCAACACTAACCGGTGTTGCTAGGTCTATTAAACATATAATAAAATCGTTCTAAAACGCCCCCACAATCAAATTCCTAGATAAATATTTTTAAAACTTTTTGGTTACTTGACAAATCAACCGTCCACCTACACGTTGTACCAATGAAACGTGTTATAAGCAACTTTTTGATCCTTTATTAGTCTCCATTTACATTTTAAATGTCTATGGAAGAATATTGTTTGAATTTGAAGGCAAGACCTAGTACTACATATTTTCATGATTAAACAGAGGTGAATAGAATGGAATGATAAGAACGAAAAAGAAGTAAATAATACATTGCCGTCTGACAGGGGAAAATGGATCAAGAAAACGTGTTGCGCCGACCTCAAATAAAGGGGGAAAAGGCCAGAAAGATGCTGATGTTTATGTACCCATCCTCAAGGTTAAGCGCTGCTTGCATTTGCCTAGGTCAATCCCTGGTCCGGTTAGGCAACTGATGCATGCCATCTTTCCTCCGAGGCTTGGAAAGCACGTTAAGCCGTTGGTCCCCCCACCTTAGACAGTTGTTGAAAGTTTAACGACCACTCTCATCAAAGGTTATCGCGGTGCGGGCATGCGGACAGCAAGGAATAGTTGACTTGCCGTCCGATTATGGACCATGCCCTGGTCGTGTTCGACGCGCTCCTCAATAAGGTAAATAGCTGTGAGCAATCTGGCGGGACCCCCATAAAAGGCCGAACGCCTGCCGGGGTCGCGGGACTGTCATATATAGACATTCGCTCTGTGTTCAATACTGATTTAGTTGAGCTGCATCCTGTTAGACTGGAAGCCAACCCTAACATAATTTGGAAAAGATTAGACAGATGATGAAACAGACGAATGGACTTCACAACCAGTGTACTGAGTGAAACTTGGCTATCTAGTCACGGTACCAATATTTTGTATTGCCCGGGGATAAATTGCTCCTTATCTGAATGTTCCTCATCTTAGATTTTCGCAACGCAGTTATAAACTAGGAGACAACTTATGCGAGGTTTCTTGGGAAATATTTAAGTACTTTTAAAGGCATGGACTTCATTGAGGAGCTCGCGGCTCAATATTTACAGCCGTACAGATCGATCTTCCAGGTTAAGCCGCGCTTGCCGAGGTTGGTCTGTGGATGGGTGACAAAGCACGTAAAGCCGTAAGTTCCGGCTGTCATTTGTAGATCATTGACAGTCGTTACTTTTAGTCAGAAGCTCTAAAGTCTGGCAACCAGTTTTACCATGGAGTATCGTATTACCCAGTTACTGGGTTGTGAGGGTCCGATAGGCAGTCGCTCCATGTAAAATACTGATATTCAACTGCATCCGGTTTAAGTGGAAGCGGACCCCAATATAGTTGGGAAAAGGCTAAGCAAATGAAAGTCATGGACTTCATTGGTCTTCTGAAATCCTATATTCTCTAAGGACACAGGCACTCGCACGCAGGGTTGGAAGAGCGGGCTGTCCCCAATTGAATTTTAACTTTAAGTTTAAACCATACAGTTGAAAATCTATTACAGAGTGGCTGCGGTTTCAAGGCTGCGCCGGTGCTGCCTCTTTTAAGAAAATAACACTGTTGGTCTTGAGTGCGGCTACTGAATGATATCCAGGAAGAGATAGATGTTTTGGGATTTTCCATCCTAAATGTTTTTGCTCATTTGACGGTAATAGGGTACACCCTTTACGTGAGACGTAAGTGAAGACGGGTTGGTTAATAAGGAATACCTTAGCCGAACCCTTCGGGGTTTTCGGAGTAACCGTGGCCCCGGAAAGTAAAGGGCTATTGAAGGACACCGTGGATTTTAGTCAGTACAAGTCTGACAGTCCCTCCCACCCTGGGAGAACTCATTTGATGATTTTACCACGTATAAAAAAACCCTTCGGGGTTTAGAAGTCCGCTGTTATGTTTATCTTGGTTTTTAATCTAATATCTTACTAATGTACAGTGGTACATCTCATTCATAAGATCATAAAAGAAGGCCACGTTTAAACAAAGCGGACATAGTCAGGGGGCGCGCTACTCGCACCCAACTTTATAACTAGGCATACGTCCTCGACAGCTGATTGTAAATTGTTTTTATGATCAAATCTCCTTAACAATAGTGTGGAGAGTAGCGCGTGACTCTAGCTAGCTATTGTGCGCAAGCGCAAGCACAGACAGACTGTTCACACAGAACATACACATACCTACGTACTTAGTTTTATATACATTGTGGTACAGATTCACACGAACACAGCCGACAAGGGGCGAATATCTACGAACATAGGCCCGACTAAACGAAGGTATTCCCGTTTGAACAATTATTTTTAGGGTACCTATGTTTAGAGCAACAATTGTATTCCGTTTCAGCACCTATCAATATTTTGACGAGTTGCTCAATCGGGTACGAAAATATAATTTAAATCTATTCGGATTTAGAGCACCTTCGGTTTGGTAGTATAAAATAATAGGCATAGTTTCCAAGTGGTATGTTTTTAAACCATTTTGGGAAGGTTAACTTAAACACGTACGTTTACAGCACCTTTATAGCAAAACAAACGTAAGGATCGCGTGTGCAAAAGTAACAATTTCCCACAGAAACGTTTTTTTTTTCAAACTATTTCCGTCTCTTATACTGAGCGTCCTGACAGCATTGAGCGCGTGTTGTCAGCGTTTAAAAAAGTAATGTGCAAAGGCTCTCATGTATTGGATCGTATTTACTTAGAATTTAAAACGAAAATTCTAAAAGTATCACCGTTATTTATAAATAAATTCTAGTCATTTGCATAATTATACTTGTATCATAAATCCAATTGTTTTTATTCGCACACGTGTCCACACTATCGTCACGAATGACTGCAACAAAGTGTAGTTTAGCAAAATCAACTATTGCACATCTACGGTTGAAATAAAAGACTGTGTACGGAACTAATTAACACTATACACCGTATTGGCAAAATATTCGACTATTATGAAATGTTAAACAGGCTTGTGTTGTTTCATCTACATAGGCGCAGAATTTTTATCAGTAAATTTTAAAAGAAAGCGCCAAAGATAACATTCATTCCAGAAAATTCCAGCAATCATTTAACTAAAAACCAGATATCTTTCGGTTATTGACAAAGGACATCATTTTTCTGAGCCTTTTCTGAATATGCAAAGAAAAAAAAAATGGTAGCTATGGGTAGTACTAGTCATTTGGAGCAATCCTTACTATGGCACAAAAGTTGTAGGAATGCTTTCAGAAATGGCCCAAAAATGTATGGAGCGTGTATGTTCTTTGCGCTAAAATAATGGTATAAGACTGTAAAAGTTATAGGTACTTTTAACTCGAAACTTTGTAACAGACAGATTTAAACTTTAAATAAAATGTAGCCATCGACATACGTGGAGCAATATAATAACTACGTAAACAAAAACTTAGCAACCAACATTATATAGAGCAATAGAATAACTACAAATCAAACTCCTACAATATAAAGAAAACGCTGAGAATGATTGTCGAGCAGAAAGCCCACCACAAACTGCACTTTTCACTTAATTAACCCTTCCCTAACCCTTTTCAATGAAGTATCGAGGAACTTGTGACCCTGCAACTGCACTGTAAACTTTTAGGGGTACGAGCACCCTAAAAGTTCGACAGAACAAAAAGCTCAACGTCCATAAAATAAAACTCATTTCAGAGTTACCCTCTGAAACTGATAGTCACGTCTATTATTCTTCTGTCTAGAATTCCGAATAAGATAAGTGCTTATAATGATTTAAGTATAATCTCCTTGATTAAAAATGAATAAAGACAAAAATGACCAATAAATACGTGTCTGACGTAACATTAGCTTGAGATTTATATCCGGGATATATTGATTACAAATGCAACAAACTAAAATATAAGATAATTTATTATATGCTTAAAAATATAATTATAATAACTGCCTTTGTCAGTAGTGCACAGACAATGTCATAGGTGGAGGTCGACTTTTGGCATAGAGTCAATGTATTCAGACCACTTCTTATATTACTATTCAGCATCCATCTACGTAAGTCAGGTAGTCGATCTGCGTGACGTTTTCGAATTTTCCAGAACAGCAAAAAAGCGAACTTGTATAACCGTAATTTATTAGAATTCATTTTAGACTAGCGTTTGCTCGCGGCGCCTTCCTCGTGCAGTTTGAAATAGTCCCTCGAGAACGCGCTACTACAATAAAAAATATCCCATGTACCTACAACATTTCATGCATTTTTTTGTTAAGAAGCTTTAGACTACAAGACAGACAGAGTTACGAATGATGATAACATAACGTACTTTTGTCTCTTACATTCAAATGATTTTAACCATTTGTTAAAACTGTATAGAATTTTAACAAATCGTTTGTTTGACTTCTGATCAAATAACCATTTCCACCACTAATGATCAAACAACTCGTCCAAATATTTTAAGATTTGAACAAAACATACGTACTCTACGGAATGTCGTTTTACTTCAATAGAGCCTACTGCTAATGGAAAGGGTGACGCCAATAGTCTAAGAAGAATTTCGGGCAAGGTCGCCTGATGATGTCTTGAACCACTCTTGCGCAAAATATCTCGCGCAGCGCTGTTCGGGCAGGCAGAGATGTCACTGTCACTATGTTTACATTTTCATTTTCCTCGTATTTACATTTAATACATGTTAATTTCGACGTCCTTCTCTGCCGAAGCGTGTTTAAAGTAAGTAATCCTACTTTAAATTTTGTGTAGTTAGGTGTTTCGAAAGATTTTAGTAATTTATTCCGCAGTCGTTAGCTATATAAAATGTTTATCTCGAGTAAAGCTTAGAATTTTATTAAGAGTCGTAACTCAAGGATTCGTTTTTGGTGTTTTTGTTTTTATTTATCGTTTTATTTTTCCTGTTTTATTTCAAGTTAAGTTGTAAGTTACGGTTGATGAAATTGTAGAAAAAATCTTGTAAATGCCGAAGCCAAGTAACAAGAAATAAGTTCAGATAATGATTTCAAACCAAGTAATAATCTGTCTTCTGATTTGATGGCCAGCTCAAATATGATTGCAGTATTTAACAGCTACATAAACCTTTTTGCAGAACAGAAACAGATAAAAAGATGCTTCGCAAGAGAGTGCTCTTGCGAAGCATCTGTTTATACATTTATCATTGAAAGAGCTACATTAAATCATACAGACCGACAGCACATAGTAATTTATTCTGAAGCTATTACTACAATTTACTGGCTAGCATAACATAATTAAGACTCTTAGTACTGACGCTAAAAGTTATCTTTTACCGTCGTAAAATGACACTATTTAGAGAACACCAAATTACGTTTCTTATGAGTTTTCTCTGTCTGGGTGGGGCGTAAAGGACTGTCAGACTTGGATGAAATATCATCAAATGAGTCCTGCCTCTAGATGGGGCGCAACTATGAGTCTTGACGAACTAAAAACCACTCACTTCAGTTCCTCTTTGAGTTTCGCTGTTCGCTTTAAGGCAGTCCCGAAACTGACGAAGGGCCCTTTACTTACATACTTCAAGTTTCTTTACTTTAAGGGCCCGGTGTCGAGGATTCAGTTCGCAGAACGGAACAAATATCGTGTGACATACAAGTAGTTGTTACGGGTCGGGCAGTTAGCAGTAAGACAAGAGAAATTCCCAGTGGGGCAACGTATTTAAAACTTACCCGTTCCATGCCGTAACAGTGTAGTAACAATCCATCATGATCATCATGCGTCCCACACCAACCTCACATAAATCAGGCTTCCCGTTCACACACAAGTTCCCTCAGTTAATCACGCGCAGACAACGGTGATGACGACTCGTCGTGTGATGAAGTCGTGACAAAACACATAATACTCGCGATCGAACATCCATTAGCGTAATGAGTAATTATAGACATCGAGTGATTGTCCACAACAGGACTCGAACCGAAGGCCGACGCTTGCAACACCACAGATAACATTTGAGCTATAAATAACTCTAGCAATTAGGATAAAGGATATATCTAGGTATGTGTCAAGGATTAGAACGTAAAATACCTACAATCTGTTTAGTTAATTATTTTATTAATTGGCGTTGTGCTATTAAATTTTATGCTGTTGGTTCATTTAAGTGGCGATTTATATTTAGTTTACTACACGTGTATAAGGAGGATTCTGTGAATGGATACTGCTAATTGTAAACGCTCCTATATCAGGATGCAGTCAATTAAGAGCATTGCGGACCAGCTGTGGACCCCGTTCTCAAATTGTCCGTACCGGTTCATGCGATCCCTTAGTTCTTTAGTTGTTTTCTTATTTTTTCGACAAAATACACACCTATTTGTTTTCGTGTTTCTTAGCTAAAAATTCAATGTCATGAAAGACGCCACATATTATATTTGGTCTAATGCACTTTCAAAAGGACGGTTTTTACTAAGTGGATCAATTCCTTTCAAATAAGATTTACATGATATTCTCTAAAACTAAACTTACAAGGAATGCCTGTTGTCTCTGCGAAACAGTGCCACATGCGCATGCACACATTTCTCACGATCTAGTCTCGAACGTCAGCGGCGACGTGTTTTGCTCGTCGTGATCTAGAATGATCGATAAAAACTTCCAATAAACTGACATGGAACAGACTGAGCTACTGTGGAAAGATACTTGTGGTATTAATTTAAGTAAGGAAACTATCAAAAGTATTAATTCTTGACATATTATTATACGGTTAATCTACTATACATGCTCGTATCTGATGACAAGGAATCAGACCGGTTCCTCGTTAAAACCAGCTTACGATGCAACTACGGATTCCCCAAATAATGGTAAAGCCCAATGCGTTTCTTCCCACGACATAGTGGAAAAAACTAAAGGTTCTTCAAATAAAATATTTATTGCTTTAAGCCAGTGACAGGAAGAAGAACATCCGAAACATGATTAATTTACCCCTTCACATCTTGAAATATCGGACAAGTCTCCAACAAAATGTGAAGGATACAAGTGCCTAGTTAATATCATATGATTTGATTAAAAGTGTTGTTCTCTTTTTAACACAAGTTTGATTAATGAGCTATAAGCTTTTATTTGATTCTATAATGTTTAGTTAATTATACAGCGCGGTCTCGCAATTTATCACCCTTCTAAATAAATAATAGTTGTCGGTTGCGAAAAACTGAACCATTGCAAAACGCACGACAATGATCTACGTTAACAACCTCTCGAATACCTTAATGTAATACAATATAATAAGATAATCGATTAATTTGCTATCCGAGAGCAATCGATCAATCTGATAGTACGAGGTGATTGGAGACATGTCATCAGACATAATAACAGTTCCAAACTGCATAAGCATACGATTTCAAAATTATACCATTACATAAACTAACTTTTAGATTCATAGAACATCATTTTACAACTGCGATATGGATCTATGATCATCACGTTTACCTCAATAAAAAGCCTAAACTATTGAATTATGTCTACAATTTTGTAACAGGATAACATTCTTCGATAACCATTTTAGTCTTGCCCCCCCCCCCAACATACATGACTACAACATTATAGAGAACTTAATAACGCAAAATTTGGATGTTCTATCAAAATTGTTGTCTGAGCCCACACTTTCGCGAGCCGACTCCCACAACCGAACATAATGGCTTGTTCTCGCGTCATTAATGTCCAATGTTTGTTGCAGGTCACGGCGACATGGGACTGGCAGAAATAGTGGATCTGACAAAGTGATAATAAGCAGTGTTTATGTAATGAACTATACAGTGTGTGCCGTGAGTGTTGTGACATGAACAGTGAAACGCGACCACTACTTTGAACAAACACGTGGAAATGAAAAGAGAAAAGTACAAGAACATTATTCCGGAACACGGGTAAGTTCAACACTGACCAATTAACTAAGCCTTAGTGTATTCTGACGGGAAAAGCCGTTAGTGCGGCGGCTATAACAATCAGCGAGGTTACAACATCAAGACTCCGTAAGGTTCTCTACGACTAGGAACTCATATTAACTTACGTTGAAGTTACATTTAATTGTTATATTCTGGGTCACACTGCCGGCAGACAATAAAGAAAAGCCAGTATTAAATAATGTGCGTATTATTCAGTGAATCAAAATGTATTATGTTTGAAGCGTAATTATTGCAAAACTTGGCATTGTTTGAAGCCTATAACGTAATGGATTTGTGTAGTGACGTAAGAGCTTGTAAACACCAACAGCTTACGATATAGTCCACGACGAGAGGTAACGCACGACTAGGTAAAGAGAAACCGCGAAAAAACAATGGCTCTATAGCCGCAACACTGAGATCTGTGTATGTAATCAACATTACGGTATTGAAATATGTTCAACAAACTTCGCCGTTGTTTTGCGCACTTTGTTTAAATATTTTCAAATACTAAAAGCCCTTTGGACTGACCGTGACCAGAACAACTCATGGTCGACCGAAGAATAGGATATTTAACATTCATTAACGATAAAATATTGATAATAATTATTATATCCGTTTACACTCTGAACAGCCATTAAGGAATTCTGTAATTACTTATGTGAAGTCGACCAGCAAATAACTTGAAATAACAAACGCAAATGGTAAGGTTATTGAAGAGGGAGCATGTCCGCGTGAATGTCATAACACGGTTCGGTTCTAGGTTACGGACATGAACAATAATATTATTAGAACAAATTTTGACCATGATTCAAGTGATTTAACGGACATTTTACTCTAATTAACTTCAATGAAATGTCCATTTACACGATTAAAAAAACGTTATTTAAATTGCGCGCAAAAAGTCATTGCTATGAATGGAGACAAATTAAAATTCGTGATGTGAAATAGTACTTATTTTTCAAAATGGAAACAAAGATAATTTTCAGTCAACATTGCTGTCAGCAGATTGTGCAAACAGTTTCATTCAAGCAAAATAAAGAATCGACACACGGCCCCTTGTACCTATTTAACCATGTTTCAAACTGGTTCGGTACAGACCCCAGCACGTCAATATATCCCAAACTTTCCCAATCGATCGTGAAACTTGAATTCCTGTTACGCTGACACAGCCGCTTACGTTCAGTCGCGTATTTTAGTGAGACAAAGGGACAGCGTCGCAGTATAGTGCCATATTTCATTTTTAGAACACAATGTCTATTGACCGTACACAACCGACATCAATACTGCTGGCGTCTGTACAGTTTGAATAGCACCCAGTCTCCATTTATGATGACTTAATAGCTGATTCATAATAAAACCAGCTCCACAAGATTGCACACGTACGTGAGAATGAAAACGCAATTGAAAATGTAAATCGCTTTCCTATTCATTATGAAACCTAATAACCGACAACGAGCATCGCAACTCTCCAAAATACAATAACTGAACAAAAGTGAGACTTGGCTTCAAAGCCCAGTGTGCCACTGTGCCACTTACTCAGCAGCTGATTTCGTGATGATATAATTGCGCCGGCGCAGCGGTGACGTAAATTCTGGTAAAGCCCGGAGTGAGGTGAAAGTGTAAATAGCCACGGACCACCTCGGAACCCTGACACGGCCGCGACCGGCGCACTACACTCTGTATCATGTAACTGCGCTTGCACATGCCCTTATGGACAACATTGGATCAAATGCAAGCAAGTCGACGAGGGAGTTAAATCACCCAACCAACCGCGACGCGGAAGTTTAATGTCGGTGTTTTCGAAGTGAATCAGTCTTGACCTTTTGGAGCGTCATCGAAAATACAGTAGTAAGGCAATTTTGGAAATGCCGACAAGTCCTTGCTATGTACGTGGAAGAAAGTGTGCTTTCTAGTGAAGTAGTGTTGCACAACCGCACGACGCCGACGGCGACGTTGGCTCGGCTCGGCGGCGCTCGGTTGAGGCACGACAAGGTCGTCATTGTTGACGCACCTTTGTTTTATTTTTGCCGTGAATTGCGCGAAGCCGCAGCCGAGTGGTCAGGACCATAACTAAATTATACTACAACCTCAAACTATGAATTTAGAAATACGAATATTTTATTTATTGCAATGCAAATTGAAGACGCTGCCATTTTTTATAATAATCATATTAATTTAATGAAGTGTTATATAATATCTTTTAGATTTTATTCCGAAAGTAAATAGAAATAATGATTCGAAAGCGAACCTAAGCAGTGATTCGCACCTCGCACCGGACCCGCATTAGTCGTGACCGTTTTAATCACTCAACGGAACGTACTATAGCCTGGCCAATGTCATTTGATATAAACTGAGGAAAATACTTAAACAGGTACCCAACTATATCGAAAATGGTTTTACCACCTCCATTCTTTCGCAGAACACAACATGGTAAAAAAGTACACGGAACGAATTACATCCTAATTTGATCCGTCTTCTTAAAATGAGGCTCATTATTACTATTAGTTGGGGTTTTACCTGCCGGATCCGGAAGAGTGGTCATTAGGCGTGCTTCACACGAGCGGCACGGCCGTGGGCGCTGCGTGTGCGCCGGCCTCCATGGGAGGTTCGCCTCGTTGCGCAGTGAGCCGCCGACCCCCCTTCGCCCTACCTCTACCCTGCGCAGCCGCAGGAAGCAATCACCGATAATGATCGAGCTGCTTACTGACATTAACATTCATCAACGAACACGGACGCACAGCCGAAACAATTGAACATCCTGCGATCACTCCATAATCACTTACACCTATTATGTTAGAGGTTACGTGCTAACGTCCCATTGTGGACATTAATTTGATTTCAGTCGTAATATGTATGAAAACAATCATCGGATGCATTAAGATGTATAAAGTCTTAATGCCTTAACATTACTGATGGTAATTCCATTTAATGATATGGTCGCAAGCTTTTAATGGTGTTATTCATCACCTAAATTGTATACAAATGCAAGGTACATTAAAGAGATCCATTCGTTAAATGGATTATAGTTTTTGTTAGGAAAACCCAAGCTGTGCTGAGGTGTTCCCCTCAACCTCTAAACAAAGATGCAGATCACCTCTCGTGGTTGAATGCCAACATAGAAACGTCAAACGTAGTTTGACAAACATGTATTATAATGTCGTTAACTACGTTATAATAATTATTTGAATAACTTTTTGTAAACTATTAGAAAACCTTAAGTCTTCTTAAGATTAGGCAGTTAATCTTTCTGGAAGCTGTTTAACTTGAATATTATTACAATTAGATATAATTTCGTTGTTATATATTTCAACACATTATTATTTACATTTTAAAATATTTAATCTTTTAAAGTATTTAAAAAAATAACTGAGTTCATAAATAGTAATTTTTTATTAAGTCATGAAATCTGCTTTCTTCTTTAATTTAATAAATCTTATTATAGTGACGTAGGTATGAATATTTGCACAGAAAGCATCATCAGACCGGACTATGACTCGAGACTCCTTTTTACAGAACATTTTATAAATAAGTATTATGTGACCACGATAAATCTGTGAACGCTCAATTGAAAATTATGATTGGCCAAAAAAATACTTTCCGCATAAAAAAAAATTCAATAATATTTTTTTTTCCTGTTTACATTTTTAAATATTTTTACAAAAAATAAATTTAAAAATATGAAAAATAGTGGCTCACTAGCATCGGGAACAGGGTCCAAGGTCCCGGTGGTTAGGGTTCTAGAGAGAGGAACCTCCTCACAATGCATTATTCATTATTTATTATCGTTATTAACATTAGATAGATAGAATTGATATTAATATTATTTTCATACGATTATTGTTTAATCAAGTATTAGAAAATCTTGCATGACGTTACAATGGTGACGACACGGTTGGCACAGTAGCTAAGCGATTGGACTTTTACGCTGCGTGTCGCGGGTTCGATTCCGGCACGGAGCAAATATTTCTTTGATCTACACTTGTAGGTCAAAGAAATATTTGCTCCGTGCACTTACTTACTTGTTTGGGGTCCGGGCGTTTGTGTATGTGAGTTTATATGTTTGTAAACGCACCCACGACACAGGAGAAATTCGTAGTTAGGGGCAAAGTTTAAAAAAAATGCGCTATGAGAGCTTCATCATTATCATGGTCGCATGCAATGCCGAAAATAGGGGTGTACCAACAGTGTCCAGGCACAGAGCGTAATCCCTGGTGGGGCGCAGAAAGACCAGACCAGGACCACATTTGGCCAGGCCAGAGGCCTGATTTTTCCCGTTTTTGTGACGTTAACTGGAATATTAACTTTAATTATAAGGAAATAAATAGTAAAATCATCTAATGAGTCCTCCTACCCAGGGCAGAGCGGGAGGGACTGTTAGACTCGTACTGACTAAAATCCACGGTGTCCTTCAATAGCCCTTTACGTACCGGAGTCACGGTTATTCGTGAGTCCCGCGACCCCGGCAGGCTTTGGCCCTTTAGTCATTCGTACATTAGAGGCTCTTTTTCTTTTTCCATACGCTGTAAATAAAATACAGAAATCTTATGAGGGCGCCTCAACCCCTGGGCGCAGTTAAAGAAGCTTTCACTGGGCGTATAAAGGCTAATTACAGCACTGGTCGCATGGTATCTGACAAAACCATTACAAATTACAGTCCATACAAGTAATACCCACTCAGTATTGGCCATACGTACTCAACGGAATGCCGTCGGCACCCTCACGTTTATATAATGAGGCATTTACGAAGAAAGTGTTGTCAACGTGCCGACTCGTATCGTCACCGACAACTACAGACTTGCCGACTGATATTACATGACGCCTTCATTTAGAACACTTATCATACCGAGCCGAGAAGGGAGAAGAAATCAATGTATTGAGTTCTAACGTGTTGCTACTTAGCATCTTGCTTTCAGCACATTCCTATAACTTGAGGACCTCAATTGTCTGCTTATGACTTTCTGCCACAAAACTTTCCAAATTTAGTAAATTAGCACAGTCATCGCTAGGTATTTCTCCTGTGTCGTGCGTGCGTTTACAAACAGAAACACACGTTCACAAACACCCAGACCCGGAACAAATACTTGCAGATTATACAAATATTTGTTCCGTGCGAGGATCGAACCCGCGACACGTTGCACAACAGTCGATCGCTCAAACACTCGTTCGTTGTCGCTTCTTAGTTAAAATTCATGAAACATTCAGATATTCTCAGTTACTGGGACCATATCTTTGTCTTTACGCTTATTCTTAGGCCAAAGTTAATCTTTGTATCAGCACGAGCATTTAGGGAAGAAAATCCAGAGATCTTCTCCCGATCAATTTTCAGTCTCAGCGGCCATCCTCAAAGGAGAATAAGCAAGTACACAGAAGATATTATAATCATAGTGCATAAGTCAAGTACAATAACGTAGAATGTATAAAACGTGGCAGATTCTTATATAATCCATGACTCCTGCGACTCTGCGATAATGTTTTATGTGATAGTTATTTTGTGTGATAGTTGTGGCAAAAAAAAAAAAAAAAAAAAAAAATGTTTGACGGCACAGTTGGCGCAGAGGCTGAGCAATCGACTGCTGCGCAGTGTCGCGGGTTCGATTCTCGCACGGAACAAATATTTGTATGATCTACTAGTAGTTGTTTCGAGTCTGGGTGTTTAAAATAAATAAATAATAAATATTCCACAACTATCACACAACGCCATCTAGTCCCAAGCTAAGCAGAGCTTGTGTTATGGGTACTAGACAACTGATAATCATACTTATATATTTCTAAATACATACATATTATAGATAAATTACACCCAGACACAGAACAAATGATCGTGCTCATCACACAAGCATTTGTCCTGGGTGGGAATCGAACCCACGACCTCCGGCATAGCAGTCACGGTCACTAACCACTAGACCATCAGGCCAGTCGTGTATGTAAACGCACCCACGGTACAGGAAGTAATTCCTAGTGTGCGGCAAAGTTTAAAAAAAAAGAAACATATTCAGGTTGAACTTCAATTAACCTGTGGAGAACGCGTATACAATCAAAACGCACATTCCTGCGCGTGAGCAATCGATCTTGTGTTTCAAACGATTTGTTCCAATCTCATCGTAATTGATTTAACATATGTACATATTGTACATAAATCTCGATAATTGAACATTTTCTTGGGAAATCATATGTACATACTCTTGAACAAGTACTGATCACGATTTTTCCTTATATACTTGACAATAGGTATACTCTAGACTTCAGATATCTCTCGATCTATTCACATAGTTACAAATACTGCTAGTGATGTGCTCATCCACGTTCCTAAAGCAATTTATCTGAAAATTTTGAAACGGTCACGCACTCGTGACTCCAAATTAGAACGTATACTATAAAAGCGAAGGATCCAAACGAAAGTTAAACTATTAACGGTTGCTGCAAGTACCTACTTAAATGTTATTATAGGATACTTTTCAGTTACAATAATAGCAACTGAATATTTAACAGTAGACAGCATTTAAAGTATTCAAGAGGGTGGAGGGGGTCGCGGGACTCTCGAATTACCGTGACCCTGGTACTTAAAGGGCTATTGAAGGACACCCTGGATTTTAGTCAGTACGAGTCTGACATTCCCTCCCGCTCTGCCCTGGGTGGGACTCATATGATGATTTTAACATGTTTAAAACAAACATTAAAGAGGGTGGAGGGGGAGAGGTTTTCATGTCGTCGGATTGTGTTTTTGTCCCCGATTGGTTAAAGATGCCTGGACTGATTTGGAAAATTAATTTGGTCTGATGATAGGATAGCGTAGAAAAGACGTAGCCTATAACCGTCTCCAAGGTGATGTATCTATATACCAAAATCATTAAAGTGTAACAAACATACAAACTCACTTTCGCGTTCCTAATATCAGCTAGAATTCGGTAAAGAAAATCTTGATTACACAACTCTACTTATCTGGTAAAAATTCTGCATCCAGTTCTTTTTTCGGAACGAATTTAAATGATTATTTGCAATAGTGAGTAATGACAGTCTACAGTCTGCTTGCTCAATGCCGTCGTTCAACTTAAGTTATGCATTTCCTTCGATTGACTTTTAAAACTAGACCAAGATAAATCGCCGAGGAGATATGCTCTGATTTCATTATTTCATATTAAAACGTGTGTTCTGATTCGCTGCGAGATAATCCGATTTCTGTGGCAATCCTTTTAAAGATGTGCAGTGAACAATACTAATCATTAAAACTTACGAAATTTTGAGAGGATTCATTAGGTCTTTTGCACGACTTGTTTTAAATCCTTTGTACGGTGCATATTAATAAAATTCAGCATTGACTGCATGACAAAACTTCTCAGCAATGCAGTTTATCCTACAAGTTTACTTACTTTGGAACACACAAAGCCACGCCCACACGCCAACAGCAAGATCAGTAAGATTATTAAACGCATACTTAATAAATTATATTATCATTATATGCGGCTTAGCTAGTTAATGCGGGACCTGTTTAGTCAAAGGTCAACTGTAATGTCGACTACCGTCATATGGACACCTCGCATTCAATGAGTAATGTGACAGCTAATTCAAAGATCAGGTGATATTTATTTTGTCGCCACCATCATATTTTATGGTATCGACTTGTTTATTTAAGCGACATTCATCTTTGTAGGTTAAACATTTTGAAACCTGATTTTGAAGTTCTCTATTAACAAGTCGTGGCAAGTTTGGCGGTAGCAAAGAAAATATTCTATTATTATTGCAATAGGCCCCAGCACGATCTGGTCAGAATGGAAGGATATACAATACTTTCGAGAATTATAAACAGGACCTTTTAGAAACTCGTTACGACAAGGTAAGTACTGCATAAGAAGTCGAATGGAAACATTTGTATCCGGAAGAAATTCTCGAAACAAATTACTATTCAATGTCTCTACATATAAACAATCTTCCTTACATATTAAGTCTCAAGGCTTTGCCTATTTCCTATAAATAACATACATTCCACCCTCTTCCATCAATATGTTTGTTATTCTGTGATTTAAAAGACGTATGAGTTGAAGAATGCCAAACTATGTTTCGAACACATTGGATGTTGGGCTTGAATTCCTGTTCTAGTGATGTCGGTTGCGTACGTCAGTCGCGCGTACCAATATACGAGTACATTGTGTTCTATCAAAATCAAATATTTTTATGTAAGCGCATGAAAAAAAAACTAACACTTATAAAACGTCGACAACAGGTGTTATATAGCATCATTCTGCAACGCTGACGTCAGCAGCGCGTCCTACTCGTACGTACCTTTTTATCACTAAAATACGCGACTAACCGTACGCGACTGACTGACCTCAGCGTTACAGGAATTCAAGCCAGTTGCCATGCGTCGAAACCCATGTCACGCGGTGTAATTTTCGGCTTGTTTTTCATATACATATTTGATGTGTGACTCAGCATGCACTTGATTGGGTCTTTGGGAGGAAATTGCTCAAATATTGAACTGGTTTGTGTTTTATTACGTCAGTACGATCACGCTAGGTTTCACTCTTTCTAACGTTTGCCCAATTTTGTTTTGGGCCTAACTTTCAAACACATTTGGACAACCTCCTTTTAGCATAACTCTTCATCCTCCATTATGTTATGTAAATCGTATTGAAATTGTATGTAAGCAAAGAAAAGATCTGAATACAGTGATTTAGTGAACAAACAAGTCATTTACGACTACACCCTGTGGTTACTTGGAAGTCTGCAAATCTGACGTTGGTAGGAGAAACTCGCGTGGTACTTGCGAAAGCGCAGCTCGTACGTTTGATTGATGCACTTTCTTTATGCAGACGCTAGGAATTAAATAAGGTATATTATATTGGCATTGCCGCTTGTTAGGTTACAGAGATCATGACCGTTGCTCCTCGTTATACCCACATAACAGTCTACACAGATGTTTGTCCGTATCGAATTACCTACTGGAAATGACCTTTTCTTTAACGTGGTAAAATCATATCCACGTTGTCCTTCCCTTATAGCCCTTTACGTTCCGGGGTTGCGGAAATTCGTTAGTCCCCTGACGCCAAACTGGAAGCTGAGCTGGGGCAAGTCAAGGATGACAACGGTTTTATATTAACGAGCCCTAACTGTAGTGTGTCTGTGTGTAGTCGGTTCTGCGGCGGACATGACCAGCCCTCTGCCACTTCAGCTTGGTACAGTTTTCGACAATATCTATAACTTTGGTCTTATGCCGTATCCCAAGCATAGACATTCTAAAAACTTATAAATGATCTTAAAGAAGAGAATTGTATTTTTGAATCTTTTGCCAAAGTTTAAAAGCATATAAACATACCTGCCTTGTAAGTTAAGCCAACGAAATGGTAACGAAATAATTTACAATTGTGATTTACAATTCACTTGATTTTGGGACTACCAACGTTATGTATTTTCCCACGTTTTGAGATCGTATGTCTTTTGTATTCGTTTACGTAACGTTCGTGTAATTTTGACCATATAAGTACGTAAGCTTATAGAACGATGCAACGTTTAGTTTAAGCTAGTTGCAGAAAAGGGTTAAAGAGCATGCGATTTTGCATATCTTGACAGTCACATACAACTTATACATTACTTAAGAGGCGCTTTTTTTTTTTTATCGTGGTAAAATCATCAAATGAGTCCTCCCACCCAGGGCAGGGCGGGAGGGACTGTCAGACTTGTACTGACTAAAATCCACGGTGTCCTTCACTAGCCCTTTACGTACCGGGGTCACGGTAATCCCTTGGTCCCGCGACCCCGGCAGGCTTTGGCCCTCTACAGGCCCCGTCACTATGCTGACACTCTTTGAGGCGCGCGTGGAACACAACGCGCCGTCGACCCGGGCATGGTCCATGGTCGGACAGCGAGTCGCCCATTACTCGCTGCCCGCATGCCCGCGACTTAAGAGGCGCTGTAGAAGAAATTGCTGCTACAAAGCTATTTTACACAAAAACACACAAAAAGGCGTGTAACAATAACCCGCATTTCGTGGGGAGAAATGACAACAGATTTTTTTACTTTTCAACTTTGCCCCACACTAGGATTTCTCCTGTGTCGTGGGTGATTTTACAAACATATAAACTAACATACACATCATACAATCATACAAATATTTGTTTTGCGCGTGAATCGAACCCGCGACACGCAACGCAGCAGTCCAATTAAATAAATAAATATTCCACAACTATCACACAACGCCATCTAGTCCCAAGCTAAGCAGAGCTTGTGTTATGGGTACTAGACAACTGATAAACATACTTGTATATTTCTAAATACATACATTTTATAGATAAATTACACCGCCATTTGCACAGCCATTGCGCCAAACGTGCCGCATACTGTGCATTTTACTAGTCTGCTGTACTATCCCACTGCTGGGCAGAAGCCTCTCTACATTCCTTCCATATCGGTCCCGATTCATCAGTCTATATCACGTCATCATTCAATCGATATCACGTAGATCATTATTTACAAAAAAGAAATATTAGAGGCGTCACTTTGATTAATTATATACATAAAAATTATTTAATTAAAATACTACCCTTTAATTATATATAATTTATGTACATATTATTATTTTTCAATGTATTACAATAAATTCTAATTTATGGTTGTTTAATTAACTGGACAGCGCGACTGTTAAAACAATAAAATCATTGGTATTTCACAATAATGTCTTGTTAGTGACGTGACATGAAAGTTTCGTAAATGAAAGCTTTGATGACCCTCCTTTTCACAAATAATATGTAAATATATTTCCTAACACGCCCTTTAACAGCAAGAACCTGTAAATATTTCTTAATAAATTCTAGTCAATACCTGTTCTTTGATGATTTATTCTCACATAATTACTCAATAGGCCATCTTACTTTGCCTTCGAGAAACTTTACCCGACCGAAGGCGCTGAACTTGAACTTTTGTCGTTTTGATCTTAACCCTAAAAAAACGTATTAATTACATAATAACTTTATGAAACATCTAAGCTTTGAATTGCTGTTACTCTGACGTCAGTCGCGTAGGGTCGGTTGCGTATTCTAGTGAGAATAACTTTTTTATTTTAAATGAATCCAACTTCTAAAAAAAGATTGCGACGAATTGAAGAACTCTTCTTTTTTTGAAGTCGGTAAACAAATTACGTAATACGCGCCGCTGACGACAGTGTCGCACTATGGTGCTATATATATAGAATACATTTTTTAATGAGAATACACGACCAATATACGCGGCCGAAATCAGCATTACAGGAATTCAGGTCCATGAACTTTAAAGCATTGGAATCGGACATTTTTTACTACACTTTTACTTCATTTTTCTGACACATGGAATTTGGGTAATAGTGTGATCATACTTCACAGAAGGCAACATAAATCTCGGCATGAATCATTGTTTTTGTTCTTCAGTTCGAGAGACACTCCAAAAAATTGAACCTATCTATTTCCTCAGCTAACGATGGCATTTACAATGATTTTCCTGGAGATATCGGCGATGTCTCGAACTTAAGGCCCATCGCTCATAATCAATCACTGTTGGTACCTCTAACTCCTAATAGACAGTTGACTATCGTGATCGCAGTCACGCATGGCATTTGAATCAGGAAAATAATAATATTATGATAGTAATGGCTCTCATGGCTGCCATCCATATGCCCCCTTGTAGATATATGATATCATAGGCCGTGATCGGACGATGACGGAGTAGTCTGAAAAAATTCGAAGAAAAATATTGAATGAGCATTTAATTTATCGAAAGTGATGACACAATTCCAGGAAGAGTATCGGTTGGCTTGACCTTCAAGACTTAATTTGTTCAAGTTTATTTTCAATATTTTTATTCCCTGCTCGCAGCTGAAATTGATGCAGGCGTTTTTGCGTATTAAAATATAACTTCAATATTTTTATGTCGATATTAAAATTATTTCCAACAAAATGTGACAATCCTGTGTTGTATATCGTGTGCACATTAATAGCAAAAAAAAATACAATTATCGTTTTGGAAAATTCATTTCACCGTTTTAATTATATTATAACCTTAATTAAATACAGTATTAAAATATTTTAATCAACGCGCAACGGAAAGAAACGGATTTTTTCCAGTTACATTTAAGAATCTCGTAAATCACACTTAATTGGCAGAAATTCAACTAATTAATTCCTTACTTAATACAAGAGAAGTTCAATATTCTACCTAATCTTTATTTATTTATTTGTTTGTTTGTAGAAATCAGAAACATAAACTCAAGGGAAAAGCAAATGACTGTACACATTAGTGACGGTCATTAGACGAAGTATTTCAGGTGTACGGAAGCGTACATTTTCCTGTACGTTATGGTGTGTGAGGTCACGGCGGTCGCACGGAGGCCGCGCTGCGCCCGCGCACTCAAGGCAAACGATCTAACACAGGGAGGGTCAACCTATGGCATGGGTCCGAAAATTCTGGAAACGGCTTTCATGTCCGAAATTAAAGTATGACACAAATATTGTATTTCTTCTTTAAAAAACAGTTCAATAAAAAATAAAATATTAATTTTCTTCACAATACATAAAGTTCATACTTAAATACATTTCCATTTTCTAAGGGTTTTACATTTTGTCTGGGATATAGAGGATAAAACAGGCAAATTAATAAAATTGTGGTAGGCATTGTTACTATGTTTTTAGTCTCGGAAAGCACGTTAGCCCTAATTTTGCCCCGGCTGTCATTTGTACGTATTTGACAATCGTTACTAGTAGTCAGTGGCGGTTAATCTGACAACCAGTCTTCCCAAGAGTATTAATTACCCTTACAGTACTTCCTGGGTTGCGAAGATCATATAGGCATATGAAGTGAGTCATGTACAATGTTAAGATAGTTGAAAAGAGGCGAGGCAGATGATGTTGATACAGTGTTACGCTATGACATGTACTAGAAAAAAAACTACAGACCACCTGCTACGATCCTTACACACTCCTGTTTTTTGTTTTTGTTTATTTGCTTAGATTCTACAAAATGTTTAGTATCCCTGTTCTAGGTTGTCATTACGGGCTGACAATGTTCAGTATGTTACAGTTTGACAAAGATAAATGTGGGTCTCAAATGTGTGGTATTGTTAACATAGTAGATTTTGCTTGTTACGTCACGTTAATGCATTTTATTGTTTGCATCATCATTTGAAATTCAGTGATGGCTGTTCTTGACGACATGTGTCAATAATTTTAATTTGTCCTCGAAGTTCAGTTCGTTAGTTTTCAGTTACTAATTTGTACCCATCACAAAATTGTCCTATTTAACCCAAAGGTTGACTGGTGAAGAATGACTTGTGGTATTAAGTCCGCCTATTGTACATTAAGTTTACATAAATGTGTAAAAGGTTTGACCATAAATACGCAAACTCTAAAAAATCCCGATTTTTTTAATATTTATTGAAGAAAATTCAGTGATGCATGTTGCATCACATTTGTAAAATCCGTTCTCAAAGTTCTACAAGCTGCAAGTTGCATTAACATTTGCATGTTGCAGCTTGCAGAATTATCTGACAATCGATGATAGCGATTCTCGACGAAATATGTCAATAATTCTCGTTTATCCCTATGACCTTTGTTTTATAATACACGTGTTAATGTATAATTTATAAATGTCAACAGGACACAGCTACAAAAATGCTGGCCGAGTAATTACAATTAATTATAGAAAAATCTTAACTCAAGTTCATTATATGCGATCGATATATCCTGCTTTTTTTATTGAATAATAATTTATTGCACATACACACGTTCTTGATTTATATGCAATTTTGCAACGCTTAAGTGGTTTAGAAAAATGTATAGACGAGACTTTAACCACCTGCATTGATTTATCGCCGTATCGATGAATAAACTGAAATGCAGTATTCACTGAATGTTGAAGTTTGCACATGTCCTTAACAGTTAAACTAGGTCCCCGTCGTGTCGCGGGACTGTACGAATTACCGTGACCCCGGAACGTAAAGGGCTATTGAAGGACACTGTGGATAGTCAGTACGAGTCTGACAGTCCATCCCGCTTTGCCCTGGGTGGGAGGACTCATTTGATGATTTCACCACGATAAAAAAAAGGTACCCGTCGTATCACTCCCGCTGCTCGGCTCCTGTTGGTCGTAACGTGATGTTATAAAACTTACAACTTCTTCGATAAATGGAATATCCAGCACTTTTTTTTCTTCAATTTGAACCCGTTGTTTCTGAGAGTCGCGCTTTCAACCAAACAAACAAAATTCTTCAGCTTTATAATATTAGTATAGATAAAATGCAAAGGAATTTGATTTAAAATCACACACGCTTGCTAACAATGCGTCATTTAAAAGTTTAATTAAACTTAAGCTTTTGTTAAACAGACAGGCGTGGCGAATGCGAAGCGTCCAGTCACATAGAAAAGCGAAAGCGATCCGATAGCGTGACCGAACCGATGCGAAGACATGGCGAAGGCGTATTTGCTCTATTGTTTGACGTCGTTCATAAAAAGCCGGCTAATACAACTGCCACGCCTCGGTTCGCTGCATCCAGTTTGACTTTTCGGATCGGTTATATATTTCGCAAGTCTAGCAAATCACCACATACTCGTATATTGTTAGATGAAGTAAATGTTAAGACCAACTACGTAGTAATTGAGTTGCTATTTATTATGCGTGTTATATGCTAAGTTTCATCAAGTACTGAACTTGCCACGGTAAAAATGTCATAAGATTTCTATGACCTTTTACCTGTAGGCACATAGTATTGTTTAATTATCGAGGCATTGCAAAATTGTAGGATTACTTTGAAATAC
Organism: Agrotis puta; assembly: GCA_943136025.2. Taxonomy (NCBI): domain Eukaryota; kingdom Metazoa; phylum Arthropoda; class Insecta; order Lepidoptera; family Noctuidae; genus Agrotis; species Agrotis puta. Next base: position 11,358,340 of record OW964178.2, read on the forward strand.
CAGCATTCCAAAATAATTTCCAACCTTTTCACATAATAAGGATAAAAAATGTAGGCATTGAATAAGTATTTATGTATGTTAGTAGTTATTATATACAGCATGTTCGTAGTCCTATAACGACGGAATTATGAATAGGCCATAACAATTGACGACTGTAAAGCCTTTGTCAAACAGACAGGCGAGTCCGAAGCGATAACGAACCGATACGAGATGTCAGTCCGATAGTTCTGTCACGCTATCGGATCGCTTTCGCTTTTCTATGTAATTGGATTCAAACAATTCCATACATTACAAATAAAAACGCCTCGCTTCGCATTCATCACGCCTGTTTGTTTAACAAAGGCTTAAGTGTCACTGTCTACGAACACTGGCTATTCAATAAGTTACTACTGGCTACTTACTAAGTTACTACTTAGTGAATAGCAAACTTTAGTCCCAGCGTGTCGTGACCGGGCACGCCGCAATCGCGGCGGTAAGACCCCTCTTTGAGGAGTGGCTGGATAGGCGTCACGGCGTCCTTACCTTCCGCATGACGCAGGTCCTCACCGGACACGGAAGTTTCGGGAGGTTCCTGTGTCTGATAAGGAGGGAGGAAACGCCTGGGTGTCACCACTGCGAGGACCGTCCTGAGGACACGGTGGAGCATACGGTGCAGGACTGCCCCGCTTGGGCAGAGCACCGCCGTGTCCTCACGACGGCGATAGGCGGAGACCTCTCGCGCCCGGCATTGGTCGAGGCCATGCTGCGGGGCGAGACGGAGTGGGAAGCGGTCGCCTCCTTCTGCGAAGCAGTCATGCTCGCGAAGGAGGAGGCGTGCCGCGTGAGGGAGAGAACAGTGTCCTCCCTCCGACCCACCCGCAGTGGTAGACGCCCACGGCGACGGACGTCGCCAGACGATCTCCGGCCACCGTAGGCGCGGGCATGCGGGCAGCGAGTAATGGGCGACTCGCTGCCCGACCATGGACCATGCCCGGGTCGACGGCGCGTTGTGTTCCACGCGCGCCTCAAGGAGTGTCAGCAAACTGACGGGGCCTGTAGAGGGCCAGAGCCTGCCGGGGTCGCGGGTCTTACCCATCACCGTAACCCCGGTACGTAAAGGGCTCGTGAAGGACACCGTGGATTTTAGTCAGTACAAGTCTGACAGTCCCTCCCGCCCTGCCCTGGGTGTCCCACCCAGGGCAGGGTGACTCATTTGATGATTTTACCACGGAAAAAAAAAAAAAGCGTGTCGTGACCGCTGCGATGGCGCTGTCACAAGGCTGTGTTTGTAGAGAATAGCACTGCTATATAGCTTAATGCGATCATGTTACAATACCGACGATGTGCTATTTAGAAAGAAAATAAAAGAAAGATAAACGTTTAAACATAAACGTTTATCTTTCTTTTCGTTTTCTTAAAAATAGAAAAAAAAAACAGATGAAAAATAAAACTAAAAACCCAACAAAAAAATGACTAGGCACTATTCGTATTTTAATGCTCACGTATTATCTTATTTTAAGCTAGAGGCTGAGTTTGTTTAGCGAGATTTCACAAGCGCAACCTCGGTGTCGCAGTGAGTCAACGACATGCAGTTTTAACACCCGATTGTATGTACAACGCCTTCCGATATGCGGGATATCTGTTGATCACTTGTCTAAAAAAAAGTGTCGGTATTTGACAGTCGATAAGGTCCGTTTTTCAGTTACACTTTTTCTAGACAAGTGTTCAACAGATGTTTAACTTTTTTAGTTAGACAGTATGTTTTTAAAAGAGTACATTGTTTTCTATAAGATTGCGAGTAAAACTAAGTTAATACACCTGAAGTTCAGGGAAATATGGTACAAAAGAGAGGAGTCAAATACTAAACACGAAACAGTGGTTAGAAAAAAAACGGCTAATAATGATGTGAGGACCGTGTTTTTCATGGGAAAATATACAGCAAAACTTTTTTTTAAATCATTTTATGCAATGTAAAATGTACTCTAGACAGACCGTAGTTACTATAGAAGTACTTATGTAATAACAGTCAAAGTACTCACGAGTAAAGTACCGCGAGAGATCCTTCAAGCTAATTGGTCTATTACTTGCAAGTACTCACTGCGGCGACACGAACCGAATAAAAACAAAAGACGACTGAATACCTTGATGATAGAACTAAGTATTTTATAATTGTTAATTTAGATAATTGTAAAATAATTTACTCGTAATCGTCGCTAGGACGATAGTACAGTCAACAACAAAAGTAGATGATCCAAATCAGAAATTCAATACTAAAGAACGCAGTTTGCGCTAGAACAGTTTGGCGTCGAAGTGATTCAAAAGTATGTGATTATAATTTACCAAATACTTACTACTTGTTCATCTGCACAGTTCTGACGCGAACTCCGTTAATGAAAAATGTTGTTGACTGTACACTGAGGCCATTACTATGAACCATCGAGTATTCAATGAAAATATCATTTGAGTCGGCTAATGTTCGCTTTGGCCTCCGATGTTTTATGCGCAGTCGGCTTTATAGGTCTATCCGTCTTAAGACTAGTGTTCACTGACACATATCATTTTAATCAATATCTTTGAATATTGTGAGACTGAGAATAGAGTATATTTGTGGTTATCGTGAGATTAAGCGTTTCAATCGCAAGTAAGACGTATTCATTTTCGTATTTTATCGCTTGACCACAATCTACACGTTTACAATATTGATTGCAGACAAAATAAAATTATTGAGAGTGCTTAATACCGACGAAGATGATGTGTCTTGCAAAGCGCCAACACTCATGTGTAGAAAAGAATTGACTGGCAGCTGGCACACGTGCGCGTCTTTTGTTTCTTTCTCTCAGCTTTCATTAAATTCCAATACTTTAATGTGGAAATATGTAAATCATTAGATCTTAGCTTTCTTCGCTATCGAAATATAAGTATATATATCGGTCTTGTATTCCTGATGATAAAACTACAATAGCACTAAATTAAGTCCAAGACCAAAACGCAGTCGCGCTTGTGATCACACACGAGGAAATATGAGTTTTGGCGTTTTCCAACAAAACATACTAGAGCCTAACAACCTGAATCCCGAAGTTCATGTTATACGAGTAGAACTTTGACATTTTTGTAGATAAATTTTGACACGGCGCAATGACCAGCCAGACTTATATGAACAATACCGGCTTGAAGACTGGATCCCAAGACCAAATGCAACATCTAACTAACGGTATCACGCTCCAAATAACTTTCGTAACTTTATCGTCTCGATTAAATTAAAATATGCAAGCCGATCACTCCAATATTTGTGGTTAAATGATTTATAGGTATTTTACATCAATAACTTAGAAATTATTATACAATCAGATTTCTGGAATTGTAACGTTACTTTTCATTTTAACACCAACTACAATTTATGCGTTTGAAATGATTATTTTTATTTTGTATTTTTAAATCGATCGAGTATTACGACTTTACTGTTTGTTACAGTGAAGTTGCCGACAAGAATGATGTCCTGACAGTTTCAAATCTATGCTAATATTATAAATCTCCTGCCGGGGTCGCGGGACTCTGAAATTACCATAACCCCGGTACACAAAGGGCTATTGAAGGACACCGTGGATTTTAGTCAGCCAAGTCTGACAGTCCCTCCCGCCCTGCCCTGGGTGGGAGGACTCATTTGAGGATTTTACCACGCTAAAAAAAAATATTATAAATCTGGAGAGTTGGTTTGTTTGGTTGAACGTGCTAATTTGAAGAACTATTTGATAATAAAATGTACGATTACGACCAATAGGAGAGGTACAGAGGGGGTGAAAGAGCGCAGAACAATTACTGTCTCATATTCAAAAACAGAACCCGAAGTAGGTATTCCACATTGGGCAACCTCTTAATCGCAACTTTTGTGTTCTAAAATTTTAATATTTATCGTAAATTTTCCATCTTTATGTGAATAATATCATAATATTTGTAACTAGCCAAGCTCAAGTAGGCTACCATCAGAAAAACACGTAACAATTCACACCAAAACTGGGACGCTAAATTAAATTAGACATGGTGGATGTGACACAGACCGAAATACTATTAGTACATTATGTAAACGCGGGCACGAGGTATAGTCAGCAAACGAATTTACTATGCAAGTTGACAATGAAAATGTGTGCACTGCCATCAAGATAAACCAGAAATAATGTACATTGTCTCTGTAATAAGGCTATTTTTAGAGTATACTTTGTATTGAGGAAAATTCATAAAAGAAGAGCATTTTTTTAATACAATTTTATTTTAGGACGTCAAGGACATAGTACAGTCGGTGCCCATAATTGTATGACCCATCTTATAAAGAAAAATAATGTTAAAGAGGGTCAAGTAATGATGGCCAATGACAGTCAGTACTTACAAGACACGACCTTAAAAATTTTCCTTTGTTGTAATTCATTAAAAAAAAAATATTGATTTAGCCAGCCGTACCCACAAAATGATGAATATTATGCAAAACTAAGAGCGTCTAACAAAGAGCGTCGCGATGCATGCACTCAGCATGTTTGTTCATATAAATTTCAAAAGAATATCTCTCATATTACCATCACAATACCGCTTCTAATTTCATTACAAGACATGGCGAATGACACATGTATCACTGTTACTACATACTTACTAATTTAGCCTTCATTGTACTAGGAGTAATTTAATATTTGGTAATACAAGGTATTCTAGTGTAGTTATTGAATACCTGTTCCTGTAACCTTTTTTTTTTTTTTTTTTTTTTTTTTTTTTTTTATCGTGGTAAAATCATCAAATGAGTCCTCCCACCCAGGGCAGGGCGGGAGGGACTGTCAGACTTGTACTGACTAAAATCCACGGTGTCCTTCACTAGCCCTTTACGTACCGGGGTCACGGTAATCCCTTGGTCCCGCGACCCCAGCAGGCTTTGGCCCTCTACAGGCCCCGTCAATATGCTGACACTCTTTGAGGCGCGCGTGGAACACAACGCGCCGTCGACCCGGGCATGGTCCATGGTCGGACAGTGAGTCGCCCATTACTCGCTGCCCGCATGCCCGCGCCTACGGTGGCCGGAGATCGTCCTGCGACGTCCGACGCCGTGGGCGTCTACCACTGCGGCTGGGGTGGAGGGAGGACGCTGTCCTCTCCCTCAGGCGGCCCGCCTACTCCTTCACGAGCATGACTGCTTCGCAGAAGGAGGCGACCGCTTCCCACTCCGTCTCGCCCCGCAGCATGGCCTCGACCAATGCCGGGCGCGAGAGGTCTCCGCCTATCGCCGTCGTGAGGACACGGCGGTGCTCTGCCCGAGCGGGGCAGTCCTGCACCGTATGCTCCACCGTGTCCTCCGGACGATCCTCGCAGTGGTGACACCCAGGCGTTTCTTCCCTCCCTATCAGACACAGGAACCTCCCGAACTTTCCGTGTCCTTTCCGTGTGAGGGGTCTTACCGCCGCGATTGCGGCGTGCCCAGACCTCGGTTGCGACAGTCGCTCCCTCCATACTGCCCTGAGATCGCGCCGGAGCTCTTCCCGCCGCGCCTCGACTTGTCGAGGCAGCGGGGATTCGCCCCGACGCTGCGCCTCCACGCGCCATTCATAGACGCGCTGGAGGGCAGTCGCCTCCAGATCCCAGGGCAGCAATCCTGCCAGGAGGTTGGCTGATTCGCCGGCGATCGTGCGGTATCCCCGGATCATCCGGATAGCCATGACCCTCTGGCATGCGACCAGCTTGAGTGGTCGCGTCCGGATGCTTAGGGCCCACACAGGGGCCCCGTAGAGGGCCATGGACCGCACGACACCGGCGTACAGCCTCCGGCAGGAGGCATTTGGCCCGCCGAGATTGGGCAGGAGCCGCTTGAGAGCGGCTGCTGCCCGGTTCAGCCTTGGGGCCAAATGCAGGAAATACTCCCTGAAGTTCCACCGGCTGTCGAGGACGAGTCCCAGGTACTTCATCGTCCTCCCGACGCCGATGCGAACCCCCTCCACCGTAATGTGGGACTCTGAACGTGGCGCGTTCAGACGGCCATGAAAACACATGGCCTCTGTTTTGTGCAGCGCCACGTCGAGTCCCAACTGCCGGATCCTATCAGCGACTGTCGCTACCGCCTGCGTCGCCACGTCGGCCGCCGCCTGGTGCGACTCTCCCTCCGCCAGGACGAGCGTGTCATCGGCGTAACAAATTACGCCGACGCCGTCAGGGAGGTCGCCGCGCAGCACCCAGTCGTAACCGATGTTCCACAGGAGCGGCCCCAGGACCGATCCCTGTGGAACACCGCACGACATCTCTCGCCGGTTCCACTCTCCCCGGTGACCGGGGTAGATGACGGCTCTGTCCGTCAGGTAGCTGTTCCTGTAACCTAGTAACTTTTTGTTGGAACTGTAATTATGTGTGTCGGTGTCCCATCATATCATTATAAACAAATAGATGGCGTTTCATGATATGCCGAGGAAATGAGGAATTTCACATTCGATAAATTATGCAATCAGATGAAATCCATGACATTAAATATTATGAATAATATTTAGTTTAAATCCCACGAGACAAAAATCCAGGCTTGGATGCAGGATACAGTCCCACCCTCATACATGCACTTGCAGAAAAACTAAGAAAGATTTAGTTTACCATACAACCCTTAAAACCAAACTTTACACGTGTTTCGCATCCGAGTGGTTCAAGTCCAAATCTGAAGATGCGGTAAATGAATGCAGAGATTTTAATTTCATATTCAGGCCATTACTGAATGGGACTAAAAAAGAAAGACTACTTATATAAAACTGAAGCCCTTTTCTTAAGCGAGTAGGCAGAAAACTTAGAACCAGCCGACAGAAATGGTTCTTATAAACAAGTTTCACATTTGTAACGGGAATGACTACTATTCATTATTATATTTGACAGGCCTGTTGGTCTAGTGGTTAGTGACCCTGACTGCTATGCCGGAGGTCGTGGGTTCGATTCCCACGCAGGACAAATGTTTGTGTGATGAGCACGATCATTTGTTCTGTGTCTGGGTGTAATTTATCTATAATATGTATGTATTTAGAAAAATATAAGTATGTTTATCAGTTGTCTAGTACCCATAACACAAGCTCTGCTTAGCTTGGGACTTGATGGCGTTGTGTGATAGTTGTGGAATATTTATTATTATTATTAAAGTCCACCGTGCGTTGAAAGTCTACGGATGGATGTCTTTATTGATAAAAAGTTTCACACTATAGACATAAACTATGCTTTCAGTTTGGCAAAGCTATTAGTATCCTGAACCGTAAGTGTCCCAATACTGCAAAAGTAATAAAAGTCATTTAAACGTTGCACACACTTCCATCAGCAAGTAAAACGATTCGTTCAAACCTAGAAACGGAACATAAGAAACACAAATTATTCTTACTAATATCCCTCGTCATTATCTGTGAACACATCTACATATTTTGTTCTATAAATAAATACAAACTAATACATAGAGGAAATATACAAAGCGACCTTGTGCAAGTAGGAAGTGATTTCTGATTCCTATTTACTCCTTTACAAGTCGCTATTGAATATGCCAAATAGAAAGGTCAACCGGCCAGTTATAATTCATTTCCGATACTTGCTGTCTTAAGACTACTACCTGCTTATTATCTCAACGACAAAATCAATATAATAATATGTATTATATTTTGTATCTTGAAAAAAAAATGTTGATGGAACGTAGCAACAGCAAATATTGTACCATTTAGAATTTGTATTGAGGTGTCAGTTTGTTTGTCGTTTTAATATTAACCTACTAATTTTGTAAGAGTACTCACGATACAACAAAATCGCAGAATACTTAGGACGATTTGACAGTTTCCGCGTAGTCACTACCCTATTATTTTTTCGTAGCAGTCTGTCTACGTCCTGCTGCTACGCGCTACGGGCTATCAGATGCTACGAAAACGGGATAGAATTGAAATGTTAACGGAAGTTATGCCTACAATAACATTGCATCATAAGGTTCAAAAGAACTTTTGAACGTTTAAAAATAAGCATAAATACAATCTATTAAATTTAAGATACTTTAATTAATTTACTTCGTTAACACAGTTTACGGGAATCGAAACCGATATTTGTAATGACAAGCATTCCTATTCTACAGCTCATCGCTATTAAAACTACATACCTTTGAGTTTACGACATCGGCTTTACTACAAATTAACAATAAATCAGACATTAAAATTGTTGTGCAGCAATACATTGTTGAAAACTGACCAACAGAGGTAAGATGCACTGATCTTGTAGTCGCAAGCGCGACGGCTAGGCATGAGGTCCGAGGATTGATTCTTAGGTCAGGCAGGATTCAAGGCACGATTCTTCGATAAAAAGACTTGATGTTATAAGTAAGTCAACAACATTTTCGATGCAATGTAATGTTATTCATTAATATTCAACATTAATAACAGGTTTATGCAGTAAATTACGAAATTGGCGATTTATGATCTCGATGACTGATTTATGGAATCTTAAATATGAATTTAGAATCGCACAACACATTGGAACAGTTTTCTTCATCCCACGAGAGAGATCAACGAACTATTTTGATCTCCCGTCACGAAACAGCCAAAATAGCACAACGTTAAGATTTCCCTGCGATACGTGAACGTAACGAGAAGACGCTGGCGAGTCGTGAGCGACAAAGGCGACGGCAGATAAGCGTGTACGTGCTGCGTGCGCCTGCGCCGGAACCTTGAATACAGCCGCGCTCCTTGCCGCGATATAATAATAAACCGCTCAGTCCGGCGCGAGCCTTTAACGATACAACACGACCGATATTTATGACAAGTTGTCCAATTTACCCGACGCGATCTCACGACCCCTAGTGATATAAGTAAATAACCCCCTAGTGACATAAGTAAGTGACACAATTGGTATACGAATAGTGTATATTGTGATGTTTTGTGCCAACGCTCCTTGTGCCATATTAGGAGGTGTTAATTGTGTTCACAAGTGCAGTTGTATTAGGTGAGTGGGTTTCTGTAATTACAAAGCGAGATGTGTCGTTTGGATTCAGATAGCTGCATCACTGCTTAGATCCAGCTTTAGTTTGTGTGATAAGACTGGTTAAGTTACAATATCATATCTTACAACTTCAGTTTAATTTAGTATGTAAATATTTGTTGTTGAATTTAATTAAGTAATTGCCTCGTCGCCACGCCTAGCAGCCTGACTTTAATGATGAGTAATTACTTTCTCTGTTATTATAATTCGCTGTTTAAAGCGGTAGCTAAGTTAAACGGTTTTAATAATAAAGAAAGAAAGAAAGAAAAGAGATTTATTGACACACACAGGACAGATAAAATAAAATAAAAAATACATGAGTAAAAACAACAAAGGAAACAAAATATATAAAAGAAAAACGACAAAAGGTAAAACTAATAAAAAAAACAATTTAGTCCTGTGCGAGGCCAAAAGGCTCCTATCTCAGCATGTGCTGCGACATTTTTTAAAATTGTCACAGCGCTGGTATTCTGATAGGACCATAGTGATGTCACGGTCAGATACGTATCTATGTGTAGTTATAAAATAAATAATCCAATACAAGATGTATATATACACATTTTTTTTTATTTGTTATACAGTAATAAAAAAAAAAATTAAGATAAAATAAACTATGTACTAAATTAACACCCGACGTAAACGCTTGTCTATGGGTATGGGTGGGTTGGGTATGGTATAATGACTTCTGCTGCACTCAAAAACAAACTAAAAGACGTCTTAAATGCAAATCGATATAATAATATTAATCAACAGAAAACAAGACACATTGCTTTCCCAATACTTAAAAAAATCATAATAAGTTTATGGACATATGTGGCATCAGGAACCAGGGTCACGGTTATATTTGTCACTTCCTATGGAGAATAACCGACAATACTCAAAACAAAATATATGCAATACATACTTTTGCGAGTATAGTGCCTCTATTGACAAGTAGGTATAATAATAGTCCTATTGTAACAGTTCATTATGTTAAATACCTATATTGTATAGCCGGGCACACATTGTATCAGGATCACATAGGTTATATAGTTGATGTATCGTAGAACAAACATGGCTCGTTGAATCATTCAACAAACCATGCCATGCCAACGGTCGCTTATACTACCCGTAATGCACTACCAATGCATAATTATTGCATATAGAATTATGCTCTGCGTTACAGTTTTCTATATTTAAATGGGCTGTTCCACAAATGTCCTATTGTCTTTTATCAGTTTTGGTTCTTGATCTCAAGAACCACCAAGTTAATTGTTCTTGCGGCAACATAAAACTTTTATACATATAGGATATTGTCGAGTTATGGGTTATTCTACGGGATATTTTCTTATGTATTGTTTAGTCCTATATATTTTAGAATGAATAAAGGAAAGAAAAAGATGTACTCATAAAGCATGTCATACTTATAGTAGTGCCTCACATTATTTTCAACCGAGTCTATAATGCTATAATTACGATGTTGTATGGAGATTCATACAAATAATGGTCCAGTCTAGGCACTGATAATCTGGTGCCTTATTTCTATGGGTACAGTGCTTATATTATACGTGTACGTTGGGATAAACGAAACATTTGTGGCCGAAATCTTGTAGCTGAAATGACATAACCATTACACCAGAAATGCAAACATTTCAATACTATGACACACCCACGGCCCGCTGACACGACGTCAGTGACGGCAATATTATGTTTCGTTTGGCAAGGGGTGGAACTATTGCCTCATGTGGTGTTATCCCAGGTCAATGACAAAGATATTAAATAAAGGACAGCGTAAAACTGTGAAGCTTTATTTCTTACTATGGCTCACTTTCTTTCTGTCATATGTAGTTCCAGTTAAGGCTCTTGTTATCGTAAGTAATAATAAAATTGAAAAAAGACTAACTTTATTGGGTTGTAAAATCATGAAATGAGTCTCCCTAGATGGAGCAGAAGGAACTGTCAGAATCTTACTGACTAAAAAAGCACCCCGTTCCTTCGGCTGCCCTTTGGTTCCAGGACCAAGGTGCCCTTTAGAATATGTATTAGAGAATAAGGCCCTAGACATAATTATATTTTTTTACATAAAAAATGAAGGGGAGACATAGTGTGGGCGGGTGAAACCGCAGGCAAAAGCTATTTGACATATAAAAACATCGAAACAACGAAAAAAAACCACATTTCAACTTTGACCAATCCTAGGAATGTGCCGGAAGGCATTTGACTAGCTACTTTTGTTTATTTCGTAAGCAACAGATGAAACATTATTGATGACAATATAACTAAGTACAATAGTTTTCACAACCTACCGAGAATTCTATACACACGGATGGTAATCAATCACAATATACAATATTTTCATAAATTATGTAACTCTAATCAACTATTTTTATGTCGTAATGAGCAGCCTTAAGATTATTTTACGTGTGATTAATCATGTCCCATGAGGAAACTTGCATGTAATTATGGTTAATATTTACCTACTTAATGGTGACACCATATCAAATAACTGCATTTATTTTTGTCTTATAAATCAGATTAAAGATCAAGTCTTAGATACCACAATGAACATAATTATACACGGTAGTGTCCGACCGACGAAGGTTGGGTTCCGGTCTCGGCCAGTTTTGGCAAAGAAAAACTTAAAAAAGCTGTTTTTTATCAAGCAAAGATTTTTGTAAGCAGTGTGTTGGCGGGACAGAATGCTTACTAAAACCTTCTAAGTCTACGCCTTTTAACTAGACCAACATATGGGATGGTATAGTGTGAGAGAAAGAGGGATACAGATAAAAAAAACCTTTTTTGTCAGCTCTAAAATTCACTAAATAACACCGAACTAAAAACAAAGTTTTGTTTGAAACTCTAGTTTCGGCCGGACACACACGGATATCCTAAATTGTCCTTCCATACCAAGTATAGTGTCGTTATTTTTTATCAGGACATTGTCAGTAATTGGCTATAGGCTAGCTCCTTATTATAAAGCACTAATCATAAATGGCGAAAAGAGAGCGGTGCCTACTCTTGTAACTAGGTACCACTAACCTTTCTGAAATACAAGCTAGATATTAATTTCATACCTCACAAAATGATTGGCAAATCCTTAATTACTTTAATTGTTACCACTTTACCCGTAGGCATTTTGAAAAGAGCTACTACAGAATGTATTTTACGTTCTGTTATTTTTTGAAATAGGCATAGTTCTTTTGATTTCATTTGTTGAAGTAGGCTAACAATTACTTAAGTTAGTTTAATTAAGTGAGATTTGCTAAACGAATGTAATGTTTTACTGTATCTTCTACATAATACTAATTGTAATTCTACGTTGTTAAACTCTTAATTGCACTTCTTATTACTTTAAATTTTGTGTTGATAAACTAAGTACTTTCAAAAGATACTTGAGAAAGAAAAACTGCAGGATAGCACTTGCTGCGATTCTGAATTTGCTAATGATACACTCAAAGGTACTATTTGTCAGATAGCCAGGGTGGGAGGACCGGTCGCGGGACTTACGAATTACCGTGACCCCGGTACGTAAAGGGCTAGTGAAGGACTCATTGGATTATTTCCCCACGTAAAAAAAGTCGGTACGATTTCATATAAGCAACTAAGCATTTTCTTATTTATGACTATTCATAATTTCCAATGTCACTTTAGTGCAGTGACCTAGGCCCACTTAAGTCCTTAATTTTCTTCCAATAAATCAACAAAACCACTTTAAATTAAATTCAGAAAGACCCGATTTCACAAATAAACCATTCAAGTATTAAATTCTTTTGATAATTTTCCTCATCATAATTTTGTCTAAATTAAGGAAACAATTTAAATGTCAGATATTAAGTTACAGATTGTATCATTTGATAAGCTTATTGCTCAGGCTTTGACAATTTACCGGTGTAATAAAACAGGTCCTTCGGTGAAACATGAAAGTGCACGGTAATTCCGGATTGTTTCCAAACCAATCTATTATTACAAGCGGGCTGGGCAGTAGGCGAGCTCCATCAAGTAGGCATTTTGACCGCTCCCTCAATTCGACGACCTACACAAATAACCAACATGAATAATTATCTAGTCATTGTGCCCAGATCATTTTCGGCACATTGAAATAATTACCCCATAAATGCCCGGAAACGCCGAATTAATGACTTTTGCCTGGGTTTTTTGCCCAGTTTAGTTTCTACCCAAGTTTTTACTTAGTTTACAAAATGTTTCTATGCCCAGTGACTGGGCATTTATTTGGGCGTAGACTACTATGCCAAGTTAATGCCCACTTTGTTCATCAATGCGTTTGCCCTAGATCTGATAGATATCTAATTGTGACTAATCTGAGTTTAGGTATTTAGTAGTTATAAAACCACGCAATATGACGCAAACAATATTTAGTTTAGAGAAAGTATACATATTTCACGGATTAATTCATCATAAACAAAGTAACTAAATTGAAAAGGTCATGGATTTTTGAAATTTGAACTTTAACAATTTTATATTGAATTTGGATTAGCATGTTTTCCTTATAAACTAACATAATAAGACACATAATAATTTATTAATTTTGAATGTAATAAAAAAATCGTGATTAATAATATTAAGACTTCCGTTTTATACAGGTAAATATATAATTAGAAGGTTCTATGACTTCCGGCTTCATTTCCTGAGATAAAGCTAATATGATAACTAATCGATAAATCCAAACATGCATGATATAATTTATCTTAAAACCGTAATTAATGTAAAAAAAACTAATTGAGATTTTAATGAATATTACTCAAGTAGTCATGTTTTACTAACGTTAAGTTATTACTTGGCGTAATTAAGTGTTTATGTTTACATAATCCCTATATTACTTATAACTGACATTCCTGTATATTTTAATTAGTTAAGTATAAATGGATACTCGTGCGTTACCTAAGTTTTGGAGTTGCTGATTATGTTGTCTTTTAAAATTAAGGAAGACGTGGCTCCTAATTCGTTCTCCAGTATCGTAGGTGCAGCCTTATTACGTTTTTTTCAAGTTTTTGTGACGTAAAATACACAATGACTTTGATGTTAATTTCATGACTAAAATTGGATCATTGGATTGGACAAACGACGCAACGCAGTGTTGCAGGCATATGTAGGCTTTTTTTTTATCGTGGTAAAATCTCCAAATGAGTCCTCCCACCCAGGGCAGAGCGGGAGGGACTTTCAGACTCGTACTGAATAAATCCACGGTGTCCTTCAATAACCCTTTACGTACCGGGTTCACGGTAATTCGTGAGTACCTAGAGATGCGTTTTGATTTTCATACAATTTACGTCGTAAAACTTCAAGAGCGCTGAACAGCCAAACACGAAAAATCATGCTGGGCTTTCAGGTCCGTAACAATTACCTGTCAGGCATACAAGTATTTATTCGAAACGGAAAACATAAGCCGTGACATGCAGCACAGCATACAACCGGCCACTGCGCCTGCGCAAAAATGCTTGTCATGACATCTGTACATCTTAAAACTTTCTCCATTCGTCACTCATTCACGATTTATATCGGTAATTATAATATACTTATCTGTAACAAGTTATCTACGTTACGTGTTCACATCAGAGTCCATTCCCAACCATTGTTCTAAACATTGCGACAAGTCTTCCTACCAATTCACTTGTCCCTTCGAATTTTACCAAAAACATCAACTCTACGTGCTGATAAACTTTAGCACTTGTAATGGGCATTCGTGCGAATGTTACATTACAGAGAAATAAACTAGAGTGTTTTAGTGAGCATTCTAAGGAACATTCTGGCGAGCTTTTTGCGGAACGCGACTGTCAAGTCTGACATATTCGTAAAGAAAAATTTTGATTTGATCATCGACTAGAGCATTCGCCAGAAAGATCGTGAAAATGTTCGTAACGATGTTTGCCTTTATGTTCGGCTCTGTTCGTAGCGATGTTAGTTTCTGATCGTTGTTCAGTTTAAGAAAAAAATGCGAGAAATGCACGATGGTCTGCTACAAATTAATGCTCAAGTCTATTAGCACCTTAAGTATATCAAATTCACTCAGAACTATAAACAAATAGGTACTTCTGATTTCGTCAAATCGAATTACTCAAGCAATGTCTTACATGTAGTGCTTTTATGCTAATTCCAAGGAGTTATCAAATCGCGTGATCAAATCTCTATTAAAATTACATTTCTCGCTTTGCTGTTAATTTAACTTTACATAAGGGCTAAAGATTTATGAAATCCTACTTCCCTTTATACAAGTTTCTACACTCATAAGTTAAGATTCAAGAGACTTTAAAAGTAATAAATAATTAATTATAATAAATGTGTGCATACAGTAAAAATAAAACCCCTTTGAATAATGTCTTAGAAACCAATTTCAAAAAGTTAAAACATCACAAAATGTTAAAAATAAATAACTACCTACCTATGTCATGTTTAAAATATGCTCTATTGAAATTAGAAAATTGAACCTCCCAATAGAGGTATCACGATCGATCTTGATCCATAAAAACCGAGTAATAAAAAGCTCAATCTAATCGCAATGGTAAACTACGATCTAGTTAGGTACCTATCTCATACAAAAAAACTTGACCAGGATCCCGGAACTATTCGATCTATATATTTATATTGTCTGTCCTATGATTGACGGCACCATCAACGATTTATCATTCGTGATTGAATAGCACATAAGAACAAATTTTGCGAAAGAGACATTTAGCGAAAGGGACATTTTGATACCTGTGGTCATTTTGCGAAAGGGTCATTAGTATAGAATATGAAACAAAAACTTGTGACAAATTGGAGTTCAATTAATACTTCTGTACAGTTCCGTACAAACTCTTCAATATTCAAAATGACTAAGTTCTAGGAATATTTCCATTAATATTTTAATCATCAGTCGGTTTCTTGTCTGAGATCATAATATTATTGACCTTTTTACTCATTATAATAATAGCCCAGACTTAATTAAGTTTTTTCCTCTTCCAAATAACACCGAAGATAATTCTAGTAAGATTTTTTGCACTTGCAATAAAATTTGGATGGTGGATTGACGTAATACATCACCTGATGACCAAAAAAACCATACTAATTGCTAAAATCAACGTAAAGTGTGGCTAATACTCGTAATTGATCGTTAGTGAGAAGTATTGAACCCGGTTTAAGTGATGTTTAATTCGGAGCCGTCTCGATGAAGTTCATTTAGTCTATATTCAATACTAGCTTCCGCCTGCAACTCCGTCCGCGCGGATGTCGGTCTTCGCGTGGATGGTTTATTTCCCCATTTTGAGTAACTCTGACAATGACATCTTATAAATATCTATTGGACCCAAATACGGCTAAGCCTATAATAATTAAGGAGATCGCGGTTCTACAGAACAACGTCTATGAACAAAACTGAAAAATAAGGTTTTTTTTCTACGTATTTTTCCAGGATAAAAAGTATCCCATTTTATGCCCAGGATAATAAGGTATAATTATACCAAGTTTCAGTTCGAAATCGAACCGTTAGTTTTCACGTGATGCCTACATATACAGACAGACAGACAAAAATTTTTTTAATCTCATATTAAACCCAAATATGAGATTAAAAAAATTTTTGTCTGTCTCGATCCAGCAACACCCCCCGCTATTTATTTTTTCAATATTTTCAATGTACAGAATTATCGCGAATCTCCTTAATTATTATAGGCTTAGCCGTATTTGGGTCCAATAGATATTTATAAGATGTCACTGTCAGAGTTACTCAAAATGGAGAAATAAACCATCCACGCGAAGACCGACATCCGCGCGGACGGAGTCGCGGGCGGAAGCTAGTGTATAGATAAAATTGCTTTGTCATTAAAGGAAATGAGGTTCAGCCACTGTGTAGGCGTTCGTTTATGTAAATGTAGTTCGAGTACTAGATTTGTTAAGATGGCACACATAGTTAACTAAAATGTTCCAGTTAAGCCGAGTGTAAAAATATGATAAAAATAAAAATGTTAAAATAAATCAATTTTTAATCTGAGCAACTCTCTTATGCCTTTGTCAAACAAACAGGCAAAAGCGAAGCGTTTCCGAAGCGAGACGTCAGTCCGATAGTTCTGTCACACTATCGGATCGCTTTCGGTTTTCTGTGTGATCGGATTCAAACAATTCCATACATTACAAGTGAAAACGTTACGCTTCGCATTCGCAACGCCGGCTTTACAGATCTCAACCATCGACTATATTATTCTCCTAACCTTCGATCATTATAACTGATCGAAGCTCCTAACGTTTAGTTATAAGGACACTTCAACTGTCTTCATCAATTTTATAGTAACTATAAATTGTAACGTTTATTAGCAATAGAGTTAAATATAACTTAACGTTAACATATTTTTAGTAACCAGCCAAACTGCATACGACAGTCCTTAATGGTTCAGCTCTAATGTTGATTCAGCATTATTTATCATAATAATTTTCTGACGCTATTCTTATATAATGTTAGCTATGACTTACTTACACGTAGCCAACAGCTTGCTAATTAATAACAAAAATACTTAAACTGTTTAAAGGAATTTTCACACCACCTGCTCGAAAATGTCAAATTATATGTCAAGCAACCTTAACCTAAAGTGAGTCATTAGTGACCGAGGGCACAGCCGGTCAATAATGTTGTACTGGATTTCATTATTACCCGCTGGTCAATAATGTGATTTGAATTTGGAATATGTTTATAAACAACAAACACCCTTTGGTGCCAGAAAGATTTTTTTTTTTAATTTTCTTTTCCATTTTGGGAAGACAAAGGGATCTATCTAGCCCATGCAGCCTTGCCAAATACTTAGGATTACCAAATATCGAGCTCTATACGGGTCATTCTTTTCGTCGAACGTCAGCTACACTGTTGGCGGATGCGGGAGCAGATATAACCCAAATAAAACGACATGGTGGCTGGAAATCGGATACAGTAGCAGAAGGATACATTGAAAATTCTGTACAAAACAAAAATAAAATAAGCTGTCAAATTGGTAACAGCATCACTTTAAAAACGTCATCTGATTCTTTTTCACCACAACCTTCAACATCACACCATCACATTCCATCTTTCCCTGAGCCTCATTCACCACCTTCACCAACTTTCACCACCCAAAATGCTTCTCTGCAAATACAAGATTCTGAAGCATTGACGAGCAATACTCAAATAAATTCCACATCAACATCTATAAACGTACCAAATAAAAACATAACTATATCTTTGCACAACTGGACTAATGTCTCAAATGTTACAATTAACTTGAATTAATATATAAGTGTACCTATATAACTAGTTCTAAATGTTATTCTTACTGTTTTTTTATTTAATAAATACTTTGTTTTTCGTACTATGGCTATTATTTTCTCACAGTAGGTGTAAAAAGTAGAGTATCCTCCTCTGGGCTAAAGGTGTCTTTGCCTTGGGCTAGTTTGAATCCCTCGCTGCATTCAGGATTCTTGTATTAACTCCCTCGCTTCGCTCGTGAGTTAAACTCTTAACTCCCTCGCTACGCTCGGGAGTTAAATCCCGAATCCTTCATTGCGCTCGAGATTCAATATGACGCCCGTGACATAAGACACAACTTTAGCCCCTCGGTGCATAATCTACTATTATTTCTTCGCAATAATGTTGAAACCAATTCTGTAATTTGCGAAGATTATAAATGGACGATTATAAGTCTAAATTTTTGATGCGCCACAATGTTATTTTTAAGAAAAACGTCTAATGTTCCCATGATCACCAATTATGGCTAGATAAACTGATTGGTGACAGTTTATGTTCACAGTTATTTAGACACCCCTTTAAAGATATGATATCAAAAACGGTTAGCCCTTTCTATTCGGTATTGGAAACAACAACGCGTTTTCGTGAACTACAAATCATAATACGTGGGATCGTATTATGATTTGTAGTTCACCAAAACCTCAAAAAAATACCACAATTAGGAAACCGTCTTCGTTCGCTCACTACAGAAATCTAGGACAACTAATTGTCACTTGCAAAACACGTCCTATGAGCAGTTTATTATTTACTTAATGGCGGGATATCCCACACGATGCCAAAACACAGAAACATTAAAATAAAATAAGTTACTGCAGTTGCCAAAACACTAAAACTAACAACCACTACGAACGGATATTCTACATTCATAAAATAAACAACTTCGTAAAACTATTCGTTATGCATTTATTGTGAGAATATGAAATAACGGTTACGAGTGTTATGTCATAAAGCAAAAAAAAAGAAGTAAAACTTCTTTTTAAGACAACATTCCAAGACAATGGTCAGTTAGTAGGAATATGCAAATGTTTATAGTTTAGTGAAGCACCGCGACCTCACGACGACCTCGACAAGCATGACGCAGCATCACACCGCAGAAACTTGACCAAGTAGGAAGAGGAAAATTATCTAGCTACCACATATTTAACGTACATACCACATTCTTTAACAAACTACTAAGAAATAACCATATACAACGCGGATTAAGAAATACTTTAATCATTTAGCTAGGACCTAATTGATGCCAGTTGTCTTAATGTTCCAAGTTTTCTTAGAAATATCATAATATATCCGCTAAACAGTTGTAAATCGTGCCGTCTGCATAGAAAGAAGAAGCCTTTTGCACAATATCTCCAACAATTTGATTATATTCCACATGTAATAAAGATAATTGGATCGCGGTTGTAAAACAAGAGTGTATAATTCCTACATAAAATTAAATAACAACAAAGGAATTAGTCAGTCACACATTGTTCCTCGCAGTTTCATTGGACATGCTGCCTCACTCGTCTCACTCGCGGACTGCGATGGACGGATGAGATAAAAATAATAATTTCCCACGTTAATTGAGTGCACTGCGACCAGCTACATGTCTTCGTGTCGCAATACCTTTATTGTTTCACATCAACAGAAAACACCCGGTAATTCTATCTACGATTCGCATCAACCTCGAATTATACAATGAATTAATATTACTCTATAAAATCGAATTCATAACATTATTAATCATTAGGATACCTCCCATTAAAAGGTTAATTAAGCATTAATTTAACAGACTTATATTGTAGCTACAGAATCAAAGAGGTATCTATAGGTATAGCCATAATAATAAAACACAGATATTAATCCTGTCATTAAGTCGCGGCCTTTACCATTCATTGTAATGAGTAACTATCTAAGGTTCCTTCACAACCAGCACAATGGTGTTCACGCGCGGCGTGCTCGTACGCATCTCGCTAATAACACCCTGCGCGAGCGCCTGCGCCGCACAATATTAATTATAAAAGCCAGCGAAGCTTTATCTGCTCGCCGGCGGAATTGTCTTAATTCTCTTAGCACAGCTATCTACCAACATATCTCATTACAGGACCTTGGCTCGAATACCAACTGTCCGTTGTTTTTATACGCCGCTGTCATTTGAGAAGGTTGTGCCGGAGCAACACTCAATGCAAACATGTTATAATGCTGTTCGATGCACGCGGCTCATGTTCGCACCCGTCACTTGAAAAATTAAGCTCAACGAGATGAACTATTTATGTCTATACATGTAATCAATCATAAAATAACTAACTTTAATTATCGATCCTGTTATTGAGATACTTGTGCAGATAATTTAACAGCAGGACTCGCCCATGCACCTTGAATTTATTTTTGATCACTCTTTACAATTGACTGATAATAATTTGTAATGTTGCATTGATCTTTTTTGATCTAGATACCTACATACAAAAGCAACAAATTGCGTTCAGCAATATGCACTGCACTGATTATATCGTGTCTGAAATATAATAACATTTCAGCAAGTGAAATAAATGAACGCTGCATTTAGTTTTAACTACGTACGAAATATAACGCATCGCGTATTAGATGTCGGTGGAGGTCGCTAGACGTTGCAACTAACTATTAAGTCGCAACGTCACGTTTACGCAAATTGCTACATAACGAAAAACAAACCGATTGAGAACTAAATGGTCAAAGACATGTGACCAGACGCAATCTGCTGTGAAGACATCTCTGATATACTTATAATGTAGACAAGAGACAAATTAGCACCGGATTCTAGCAATATAGGCAAAGTCGCCCCAAGGTTGTCAAACATTTACTCGAACTAATTTATTCGACAAACGCTGATTTCTGTTCAGTCACAACCGAGATAAAATAAAGCATTAGTTCTTTACCTCCGAAATTGTAAAGCGTTTAACCTCATGCACTTCTTATTTGATGTTCAAATTAACAACTTTTACATATGCGTTGGTCTGGGGCTCCAAAACAAATCTACGACATTTTTGTGTGTGTTTGTATATCGATTGTGCAATCCACTGAACTATTTAGTTTGAACATTCCTATATTCTGAGCCATATTATTTAAATTTTATGAGCGAAATGAGAACTTTACGAAGCTTTATATTATGACTAGACTTTAGAATGGACATGCTTTGATATAACCTAACAAAACCGTTTTAATAACGTCAAGCTAAATCCTTTTAGACCTTAAACTGTAACATAATCCAGCCAACTTAACCTTCAAAATACACCACAGTGTAAAAAACCTCTTAAACACAACTATGTCGATCGTAGTGATGGGCAGTAAATTGTTTGTGGAACAAGTCAAGGTCAAGTTCCGAGCACTTGCCTGGCCAGTGGCCACACGTCGGGTTATGTAACCACAGCAACCGGCCGCACTCACGTACTAACAACCGTTGATTGATCTACTTTTAACCGACAATAAGTACAAAAAACTAACACAAAGTGGCCAGTATAACTTGGTAGACGGAAAAGATGAGAACTTATTCTATATATACTGACTTTTACATACTTGCTTATCAAGTGACGTCCCCATAAAGGGTCAGAATAAACTGGTTAAATTCTGTTGTTATTTTGTTCACTCATACTGTGTATACAGACAACAATAATAAATATTATGATCACAAAAGTATAATTTAGAATAAATAACAGTCGATTACTTGATCGTTTATTTGATTACATCTGAAGAGACACGACAAAAAAAAAAGACGAAAGAAAAGAAATTACTTTTATTCCGCACTAGCTTCCGCCCGCGACTCCGTCCGCGCGGATGTCGGTCTTCGCGTGGATGGTTTATTTCTCCATTTTGAGTAACTCTGACAATGAAATCTTATAAATATTACGGCGCTGAATCCACTGCGCTGTTCGCAGTTCTACAGAACAACGTCTATGAATAAAACTGAAAAATAAGATTTTTTTTCTACGTATTTTTCCAGGATAATAAAAAACTTTTTCAAAAAAATATGTAACCGCCTTCAAAAAGAACCACAAAAAAGGGTAAAATAATCTACAAAATAACTTTTATTTCGGAAGTCGATGGCTTTGTTATTTTTTATTTCATTGTTTATTTTTTGCCGACGACTTTGAAGGCGGTTACATTTTTTTTTGAAAAAGTTTTTTATTTTTCTCTTTTTAGTTTAAATATTCAACCCAAATTCTTGCCAAATACATATAATATAATCCGTAGCACTGGTAATAACATCCCTCATGTACACAATAAGCTAATAAAATTCCCTATCTCAAAAACTACTGAACCGATTTTGATGAAACTTTCAGTATTCCCTAAGTGGAACGATACCTAGCACAAAAAAAAGAATTATTTAAATCGGATGTGTAGTTCCGGAGATACGCGAACAATGAATCAGTCGATGCCTACTCCTTACTGTTAAGGAGTTGTACCTTCCATCATCAGCTCAGCTACATAAGGATGATGATTACCATACGCAAGTACTTGAATTACTTCATAAGATTTACGAAAAACGATGCGTGGGCCTATAAAATTTGAGGGTTGCCCTCGATTTCTCCAAGAACCAATCATCAGATCCAGATTTGGTGACAATGGGACCACACGGGAAGCACCAGCATTCAAACAAAAAAGAATCATGAAAATCGGTTCACGAAGTCGGTCGTTATGCGGTGACAAACTACTGTTAAGGAGTTGTACCTTCCATCATCAGCTCAGCTACATAAGATTATGATTCCCATACGCAAGTACTTAAATTACTTCATAAGATTTACGAAAAACGATGGGTAAGCCTATAAAATTTGAGGGTTGCCCTCGATTTCTCCAAGATCCAATCATCAGATCCTGATTTGGTGACAATGGGACCACACGGGAAGCACCAGCTTTCAAACAAAAAAAGAATCATGAAAATCGGTTCACCCAGTCGGTCGTTATGCGGTAACAAAATTAAAAAAAAGATAACCTCCTCCTTTTTTGAAGTCGGTTAAAAAGTATCCTATGTTATGCCCAGGATAATAAGGAATAATTATACCAAGTTTCATCGAAATCGAACCGTTAGTTTTCACGTGATGCCTGCACAAACAGACAGACAGACAAAAATTTTTTTAATCATATATTTGGGTTTGGTATCGATCCAGCAACAACCCCCGCTATTTATTTTTTCAATATTTTCAATGTACAGAATTGACCCTTCTACAGATTTATTATATAGTATAGATTACGGTGAAACAGACACATGAAAGAATAAATCATCATCACATCACCACATCATTTGTAGAATATTTCATCATGTTCCTGAAGAACCACAAAAACCACGTTTACTTGTGGTTTCTGTAGCGAACCAGCAAAAGCACGTACAGGAGTGGTCATAATTCGTAATAATGCTTATTTGCCCGGCATACTGTTCAAAGCATTACTAGCAAATCAAATTTTCAAAAAAATACTAAAACCACAGAATAAATATAAACACTTCCTGTTAGTTACTATAAATAAAAACCAGTTTTACTTTTCACAAAAATCACAATCACAATCATTGTTAGGCTTATCAATAGTTTTTTTTGTATTATAGATCTTCTGCCGTGCCAATTTTGATAGACACTTTTAATAAAGTGTACTCAAAAAGATACAAAGTCAAATCAAAATGCAGTTCTTGGCTTAAGACTTTTGACAATCATTAGTCCAGAACTGACTAAATCACGAATCAAACACTTTGGTTGTGACCGTCAAACTTAGCAAATACTTTGCAAAGGCTAAGTAAAGTCTTAGTTGACATTATGAATATTAATCACTTATTTATTACGGGAGTGTTTAGCTTCTTTACTATACGTTAGTGGCAACTAGCCCAAGGCAAAGGTATTTTTTTTAAATCAATCGACTCGCCAATCGTCCGCTGCTGGACATCCCAGGCAGCACCCTGTCCTCTGCCTTCCGCATCCAGCCTATTCCAGCATTCCCAGCCACTCTCTTAAGGTCGTCGGTCCAGTCTGGCTGGGGGCGTCCCACACCACGCCTGCCGATACGCGGTTTCCATTCCAGGCCTCAACTGCTCCTCCGGCCATCGGTCGTTTTTTTATCAATGGAGGTGAATCATCAAAGTTTGTCAATGATTCACCTTCCTCAACGATTTTTTGCTTGGCAAATCATAACTACGTGACAAAAACCATGCGATTTCACATTTAATGCAATACATCTTTAAACGCAACAAATAGTCAAAGTATGACACAGTATAAATGTCTATATATTACGAAATATTTTGAGGATGTGCCGATCAAAGGGCTGTGCGTGCGCGCAGATTTAGCGAGCGTGCCAAAAGTCACGCATGAGTGCTGCGCCTACGGTCACGTACTCTGACAGACTAATTCGCGTACATAGAACACCTACGGCGGTTTGGCGTAAAGTGTTAAATAGGTAATTAATTAATTAAGGAAAACTGTCAGAATTAATTGGGAAACCTTGATCTTATGATGACTACTAGCGACTCAAAAACGAAATCTTAACTGGGTGTACTTGAATTAATTTATGATCTCATTTTCGTTTGTATATATTTTCCCGTCGCGTCGTAGGTATTCCTTACTAGATTAGGTATAAGTGTCCTGGATGAGGCTGGCGCGAGACCGTGGAGCTTGGCACAAGCAAAGAGAGGCCTATATCCAGCAGTGGGTGAAGACGGGCTGTGGATGATGATGATGATGAGGTATTCCTTACTAGATTAGGTATAATTTACATTGTTGACGGCACAGTCGACTACTGCGCAGCGTGTCGCGGGTTCGAACTCCTCACTCTACAAATGTTTGTGTGACCTACAAGTAGTTCTTCCGGGTCTGGGTGTTGCGTATGTGAGTTTCTATGTTTATAAACGCACCCACGATTCAGGACAAATTCGTAGTGTAGGGTAACGTTTAAAAAAATAAAGAACAAAAACTGCACTTGGGTTTGTTCGCTTTCTTTTCACAATCCAATCATATTTATTCATATTCTCAATTGGTATCAACACAAAATAAAACCGAATGTTATACTCAATGAAGCGTATCAAGTCTATTAAATATGGATCCATTATATAAAGCCCGGACCTGAGATCAAAGGTGAGCCTCCAATAAACCGCAAATCATTCAACAGGAAAATATTTGCAGGAGAACAATAGGTAACTCTATTGCTCAAGCAATAGAGTAAATAATTGATAAAGAAGAATTTGCAACATTGTAAGAAAACAATATTGCTAAAGTGGCGATTTTGGCCCGCTGAACACCCAGCAATGAATTGTAACTATAGAACCTGCCTACAAAGCGGTCTATCCTCTTTATAGTTGCCGAGAACATGTCGATAACACTATAATTACGCTGCAAGTGCAAATTAGTTACCTTCTGTAGTTATTAAGTGCAGGCATGGATACGACCGCCTAGTGCGTTAAATAACTTGTAATGCAAAACAATAATCTTTAAACCTTTGCGTCAGTTTCATCTGGCACGTATGTAGAAGTGCTGGTGGGACTGTACGTGTACATAAGTGTACATCTATATCAGGTATTGCAATATTTTGAAGATTTATTGTGGTTCCATTAATCCTCACATACATCCAAAAACATTGGCTTCTAAAACACATACTTCTAGCTTACATAGGCATAAATTCGCTTTTTAAGCACGTTCTTTATCGCAATTTCTCTTTTGTTTTTGTGTAAAAACAAAACGTGTATTATTATCGACGGTTAACTGCATAAACAGGCCCGCGAACCACGTTATATTTTCTTGTTCCTTTTTTAGACTCCTTTTAACATCGGTGCTCTAAAATCGTTGCTCAAACGAGAATACCTCCTACTTATAAACCAGAATTTGTTATTAATTGTTATAAATAACCAATCACCTTTAGCCTTAAGGTTTTTCATAGGTAATTGCCCTCCCTTCAATTAGTCTTTAAACCTTCAACAGTGGTTAGGCATATCTTTGTTCCAAACAGCCTGTTTTACTCAATAGGAAATGTTAACTGGCTACTGATTATGATCTGCGACCTTTCAAACACAATGCCCATTTAAAAGCTGAAGGGAGGTGATCGCTTGTTCTTTAGAGGCTAATAAATTTTATTCAGCCAAGTAGCGGCTGTGGGCGGCGAGTAATAGGCGACTCGCTGTCCGACCATGGACCATGCCCGGGTCGACGGCGCGTTGTGTTCCACGCGCGCCTCAAGGAGTGTCAGCATAGTGACGGGGCCTGTAGAGGGCCAAAGCCTGCCGGGGTCGCGGGACTCGTAAATTACCGTAACCCCGGTACGTAAAGGGCTATTGAAGGACACCGTGGATTTTAGTCAGTACAAGTCTGACAGTCCCTCCCGCGCTGCCCTGGATGGGAGGACTCATTTGATGATTTTACCACGCTAAAAAAAAAAGGCAAGTAGTGGCTAATTAGGAACGTAGTGATTTAAATAACAGAATATTTAAGTCCTCTACTAAGTAACTAATGACTGTTTCACTTTTAAAAAGTAGGTGCTGTGTCGTCTTAATTTACACACGGAGTGATGATCGTAGCTTATTATACAAATTAATGAGATTTAATTAAACACACGTAAAACTATAGAAGTTGCCTTTTTACCAATAGGCGTAGACAAAAACCAAATGAATCGTAAATACCTTGTTGATGACCCTAAAAACGTAGGTACCTCCATTTAAAACATCTTTGAATAATGTTTTATACTTAATGCGCATCTACATAACACGACACATATTTCAAAATAATACTCAAATGTATGTACTGCTCATTACATTATCACTAAACAATTCTTTAAAAGCCTAAGCATAAAGAATGTCTTACGACATTGTCCCTTCGCGCACTTACGTTCATACAGGTAGTTTTCTTGTGTAACCTATGTATTTGCCCAACCATTATAGTTTTACAAAGAATATTGGTAAAGAACAATTAGCTGACACTGCAATCAAGTTATCAAGTGTCAAGCAAGGTTATCACTGCGTAACTTGTAACTACATGTGTTTGGCACTTCAAGCATTAAGTAGTGATGATCTTTGCTTATGTGGTTATAAAATTGTACTATGTATTTAAGTTGCGAGTATGAAATTTATGCATGAAAATGAAGTTTGAAAGATCGTATAGTGCTTTTTTTTCGTAGTAAAATCATCAAATGAGTCCTCCTACCCAGGGCAGGGCGGGAGGGCTGTCAGACTTGTACTGACTAAAATCCACGGTGTCCTTCACTAGCCCTTTACGTACCGGGGTCACGGTAATTCGTAAGTCCCGCGACCATCGTATAGTGCTTGAGATAAATATTTTAAAGTGAGACCAAGTCCTATTACGAACCATAAAAGTCGTTAAAAAAGTACAGAGGTATTTTACTTTGCCTCAAGAACAACATTCCTTAACGCGTGAAATGTCAAAATCACAAAGATTGCGAGTTGAACGACATCAGACATGCCTCTGCCCTTTATAGCAACAATAATAATCATCACACATTTCGCAAAAACCTTTAATAAATTATACGAAGAAGATATTATAATGTTTAATGTTCAACGTTAAGGTACCTACCAACTCATTAAACGGTCAACGACAGCCGTCAGAAAAAAAGGCACGGATAGGCGATGCCAGGAAACTACGTAGAGTATCACCAAAATTGGATAAAGTCAACCGTCGACCATACACATTAACTACAGATCATGTACCGAGCGTTGTCATGGCAATAATCAATCAGATAATTCAAGTGATTGTTTCGAAGGTCAAACAGATCATTTCGCAGAATCGAGAATTGAAAACGTATGAGTACAGTGAAAAATCCACTGAGAACTAGAGATGAGCGTTGAATCAACGAACTAGTTGAATCAACCGTTGATCTCCTGTTAACGTATTAACGTTAACTGTATATGAATCAACTAGTTGAATTCGTCAACGACGAATTTAACTCGTGTTCTCAGTGAGAACTTCAATTTAATGGCGAACCTTTAAGTCATATCGAACCGAACGCACCTTTGTCTTAATATAATAATGCTACGTGACACGCATGTCTATGGGCCCATAAACTTCATAAGGAGCAAGGCTGAGTCACTGATGGAGACAAGGTGCTTCGTCCCCGGTGCCCTCGACTTCGAACGACCGTGACAGGTCCATGACCACACTTGGAAGTCATCTGATATGGTTGGAGACGCATTTTCCTGATCTTAAGATTAATGGGACGTGCACGTAGGCACTGTTCCTTGATTTGATTTGTTGTCTTAGCAATGCTGTATGAACCAAGGAAAATTAAGATTTTATGTTAATTATAAATACATAACTAATCGCTTGGATGTCCGGTGGAACGAAAATGTGCAAAATTTATAGTTTCACGTTATTTTGTACGGAATGTAGGTAGGTCTATAAATTGCAGTTTTGATCAAGGTAACACCTTTTCCCTTCAGATTTTTTGTGTAAACTATTAAATACGTTTAATACTAAAGTTCACATCGCTAAGGTATACGCAATATTTGAAAAGGATAAGGTACCTACCGTGACCTAACTATTGAAAAATAAATCAATTGGTTGCAAACATCGCAATCGTATTTAATTAAAAATAACTTGACATATACTGTGCGAAATATCGAATCGTTTGCAAATCGAGTTCTATTCATACATTAATTGTGGGTTACAAAAACAATGTACATAGTTACTCTTGCCGTCTTGTCGATACTTCGCGTGACCATGACCAGATTGCTACCTCTTTCTTTAGCTAACGTACTAGCATTTCCATTCGACGTGGTGTTCCTCCCAATGTTCTGGACACGTTTCCGTATTCGGGATGGTCGCCTGTGTTGATCATACATGTAGCTTACACAAAGGTAGTTCGTTATTTTTTTACATTTAATTTTAATGTAATATTTTTATAAATGGGTAATGTGTATGATAAACACTCGCATTTTTAATTTTTCGCATTGTATCCTCTACATTTTTTTCCATTTCTCCTTTTGCGGGTCTGCTGGCAGAAATTTCTTATGAAATAAGCAGTACCCTTGTACTCAAGTACTATAATTAAATTAAGTAATAAATAGGAAATAAAACCTTATCTACGCAATTTTCATATATCTGGTTAGATATATCTACGTTCGCGTAATGGCGGTTGTGATCGCCCTTGCTATCACCGATGGACAGGCAAGGTCACTGGGTCGGCCTTCCTCCGAGCACAATGACCCAAGCTTGCCTTCCGGGAGATACAGGGCAAGGTTTCATAATACCACCTTAATTCTTTACGAACTGGTGTTAGTAATGATGCTGTTCGTTTTATGGGCGGACAAGTGATGATGATGATTTTAATATAGTGTTATGAATTATTATGTCATTCTCCTTTGGGTTCGGGCAACACATTTTCATATGGTTCGTCTAAACAGGCAATATTTTACTGCATTATATATATCTGCAATGCAATTGCCAGCAATATTGCCAGCAACTGCAGCCAGACTTTGTAACACGTTTTTTTTTTTATCGTGGTAAAATCTTCAAATGAGTCCTCCCACCCAGGGCAGGGCGGGAGGGACTGTCAGACTGTACTGACTAAAATCCACGGTGTCCTTCACTAGCCCTTTACGTACCGGGGTTACGGTAATGGGAAAGTCCCGCGACCCCGGCAGGCTATGGCCCTCTACAGGCCCCGTCATTATGCTGACACTCCTTGAGGCGCGCGTGGAACACAACGCGCCGTCGACCCGGGCATGGTCCATGGTCGGACAGCGAGTCGCCCATTACTCGCCGCCCGCATGCCCGCGCCTACGGTGGCCGGAGATCGTCTTGCGACGAACGATGCCGTGGGCGTCCACCACTGCGGCTGGGGTGGAGGGAGGACGCTGTCCTCCCCCTCACGCGGCTCGCCTCCTCCTTCGCGAGCATGACTGCTTCGCAGAAAGAGGCGACCGCTTCCCACTCCGTCTCGCCCCGCAGCATGGCTCGGCCACCAATGCCGGGCGCGAGAGGTCTCCGCCAATCGCCGTCGTGAGGACACGGCGGTGCTCTGCCCGAGCGGGGCAGTCCTGCACCGTATGCTCCACCATGTAGACTTTGTAATACATAACAATATTTTGTGTTTAGTTCGGCCATATAACCACACAGGTCTGGTCTGGCCGTAAGACAAAACAAAGCAGCCAAGCTGCTGCAGAAATATTGCCGAGATGGCGTTTAAAAGCACCTGGTCATTCTCTCCTGACCAACGTCAAGTCATCTTTTTCTTGCATATTATTCCAGCTATTTGTTTTTAGCCTTCATCTCCCTCTTTATCTTAATCTTTTAGTGTTATGTAATGCGTTTATCCCTCCTCATCACACGAGACAGAAGACTCCATAAAATATTCTGTGATAGGCGTAACTTTGAAACTTATTTTCTTTTCGTAATTACTTCCCAGAAAATGTCCGAATTGCAACAACTGACACACATCGTTTAAACATTTGTACCGTTCAATCCAAACATTTTCTTCGAGCTCGCTTCTCATAATATACCTAAGGAAAAGTTTATAAATAAACATCAATATTTTCAATATGGACACGCTTCTCACGCGGTTCATCTCTGGTTTTATTTATCACGAAAATATATTTTCGGTACAGTATCAAGGTAGTACGAAAATAACTTTTGTATAAAACTTGATCATGAAAGTGAACTGTAGAAAAAAAAACATTAGCTTACTGTTTTATTTGAATACAAATGGGTAATCGAAACAATACGACAGCAAAATTCCTATAAATTCTTTATGGAACTTAGGAACTTTAAAGTAAATAAAACTATTGCGAAACGTTATACACCACCATAGGACCCACAAATACACAATGGTCCAACATGGACAATAAAGGATTAAGAAGTACTGCATCATTTGTCCGTACTCAAGCGACTCAACATTGTACATA
The DNA here is from genome assembly GCA_943136025.2 of Agrotis puta. NCBI lineage: Eukaryota > Metazoa > Arthropoda > Insecta > Lepidoptera > Noctuidae > Agrotis > Agrotis puta. The sequence goes on from OW964178.2 coordinate 11,389,386, forward strand.
ACTCAACCATACAAAGAGAAAGCTAAGTTACGTAGGTACGTAACTTAGCAATGTTGCCAACATATCATTCTGCCAATATTCACGAAACACTTCACATAAAACACACAAATTATGTTTAATCACTATAAAAACATAAAGGAATTGCCATTTGTAGTACAATAAACTTGAATCTACGTAACCATTGTTTGAACACTTACATTTATATACATTTATGCATAATCTTACTATAATTATATACTGAGGCGGTAAAGATCTTTTTATATTCAAGAATATTATTAACCCATTTATAGGCCAACAAGAGTTAAGGGACAATATACATTAATTTTACAAAAGCTAATAATGCATGTAATTTAGTGTTCAAGTGTTCACCCTTGAACTTTGCAAGGCACGTCATTATGCCTGCCGGGGTCGCGGGACTTACCCATCACCGTAACCCCGGTACGTAAAGGGCTAGTGAAGGACACCGTGGATTTTAGTCAGTACAAGTCTGACAGTCCCTCCCGCCCTGCCCTGGGTGGGAGGACTCATTTGATGATTTTACCACGCAAAAAAAAAAATGCACGTCATTATAATAGCACCGGTATGCGCTGACAGAAACTCAATAACGAAACATTGTATATGTTATATACACAAAGACATAAAAATATATATACAAAGTATTCTATATAGTATTCATTTAGTCATTTCCTAATTTAGTTTCTTCTTTTCGATATATGTATTTTTTTTTTGTCTTATTCTTTTTTTTTATTTTACTTTAATTATAATTTTTATTTTTAGTCCTGTATAATATATGTATGTACATATAACAAATAAGTTACTGAAGAGCGAAGTATCCTACTACAGGTAATTCTATAGAGTACCGGGATATTCTGTACAGTGCCAAATCGTTTATCATATTAATTAATCCTGCTTATTAGATAACTAGTAGCTGTTCTCCACGGTTTACCCGCTGCGCGGCTCCTATTAGGTCGTAGCGTTATTTTATATACCCATACCCTATAGTGTTCCTCGATACCTGAACTATCCAACTCTAAAAGATTTTTTCGATTCGAACCAGTAGTTTCTGAGATAAGCACGTTCAACCAAACCAACTTGGCAGCTTTATAATATTAGTTTATAGTAAATAGATTTATAGGCTTAGAACTGTGAAAGATACGCTTGTTTTACAGAAAACTGTCTAGTTAACCGCGTATTCAACACATTGAAAAAAATATTTATATTAAAACGTTACAAAAAAGCAGTTCCCCTGACCTGTCTTTAGGTCTTCTGCAGATACATTGATATAATGCATACAAATAATGCGCTCTGTAGGAAGTTAAGGAAAACCGTAAAATGTGAATCACTACCGTATGATCAAATCGGGATTTTTGCTTACAAATCAAAGTGATGACAATCTTAAATTTAACCTTACCTTGTTAGCAAACGGAGAGATGCTTGCCTGTGACACTTTTTTTTTATTTTAACCATAGCTTAAATTTTTAACAGTAGCAAAATTTCTACTAAGAAACAAAACATTAGCGAATTATTTATCATAAAACAGCAATAAACTTATGGTAAATAAATACAATAAAGTAATTAGTGTTCCATTTGTATTCGTCCTCGTTTTGTTAATAAAGTGCTACAGATAACTTATTCAAGCATTGAAACAATGCATTTTCGTATTTAACCGATTGGAGTGACCATCGACATTATTCATACTAAACTTGACAATATTATTAATTTCAAAGTTGTTTACATACCAAGAAATAATAACTTCTTTTACATCTTCTGAAAAAAAAATTCCGTCGATCTTGAAAGTCCATATTTAATTTGTTCTAAAATAAATATATAACACATAGCAGTCAAATAATGTTCACATAGCACGAAGTAGATAGTATCGTGTTAAATTCGTACTTGAACTTATTTATTTTCCGTTAAAAATAATGCTTTAATCTTGAGATATTTATATCTTTATATTAATGTGTGAATGTGGAGAGACAAACTATTAATCAACTGAAGCTATAATAAATACGTTGTCATCGCATATGGCCTCTGTACACTCAAATATAATTTCACATTGCTTAAGAATGTAACTGAGAAGTTGGCAAATAGGTCCTTTATCGTAACCAGTTCTCCTCTACGAAGGTTACATATGTTCTGTTTATTCCGAAGTGAACCAACTTCGATGGAATGCTTCTGAGACATTTCTTCCGGTAACGCGCCCTCTGGCGGTTTTTTCTTATCACCAGGCATCTTGATACTTCCGGCAAACCACGCCACATGCCTTAATTTATGTCAAGAACTTTATCTCGATGGAGGTCAATATTTTTTTATTGATTGAACATTTGATTGTATTTAATTTTATCAATTAATTTTTCGAGAATTTTCCGACACCTTCGTTAAGTTCAAGGTTCTGATGGCCTTCAAGGTACAATGGCTGGCTTACATATCTATTTTTGGAATAATATCTTGTACCTTAAAATAAGAAAGGTTAAAAGAACGCAGATAGTGTGCTCACGTCGGCCTCTGTAGGACGAGTAGGGCTCAAGTGGATATTACAAGATGTCATTCAACCCGAGTTAAGTAGAAATAGCAATCGAAGCCAAGTACCGTCTAACGAGAAATAAGTGTAGTCGATGATAGTTTTTACCGAGTATTGCTTTTGAATTCGTGGTATAGATTTTTTCCTGGACCGTTCCGATCAATTGAAACACCCTAATAGTCGTCAAACAGCAGTAAAGAAGGAAAAACCGAACACAAACTCTTTTTTGCTGCAACTGTTTAACAAAACGCAGATACATTGCTGCAACGGCTATCTGCATACGAATCACACAATCGTAGTCCTTGCAGCTTTTACTAAACGCGATTTGCTCCGTATTTCACACTCAGTGGCTCTGTTTCGCAAGCTATACAATCTCGGAGTATCGCGAGCAGTTTATTATTTAATTAGTGGCTGAACTGAGTGCACCATAATGCGTAAAGCAACTACATCCGTTTCCCGAAGGCGAAGCGGCGCGGGAGTGGCGCAACTCCTGCGCATGCCCCGTCACCGCGAGATACGATACCGCTTGCGACATTGTATTGTTTTCTGAATAATAATAAGGGGTTTTTATTTAACCCTAGTGTCACTTAGAGACGGCGCGTTGTGTTCCACGCGCGCCTCAAGGAGTGTCAGCATAGTGACGGGGCCTGTAGAGGGCCAAAGCCTGCCGGGGTCGGACTCGCAAATTTGGCAAGGGCTATTGAAGGACACCGTGGATTTTAGTCAGTACAAGTCTGATAGTCCCTCCCACCCTGCCCTGGGTGGGAGGACTCATTTTATAATTTTACCACGATAAAAAAAAAGTGTCACTGAGAACTGATATTAAAGTTTCTTCGTGGCCAGCTTCAAATTAGAAACCTGTTGTTTATTATGTAATCAATCTTCTAATGACTTCTTCCGAAAAGGGTCTGACTTAGCTGCAATACAAATGAATGGCCTTAATCACAACACCTGTTAAAAGAATTAGTAGTCACAGATTGTACTTACCTACATAATGCTGTTTATTAATCATTAGCTGTAGTCACCTGCACAGATGGGCACTAACCATCTCGTAAATCTTGCGACAACTCCCAACACTAAAATGGGAAGCAATGTGGATGTGGTAGTCTACCAATTAAAGTCTAACACAGTCATGACGATAGTTTTATTACGGACTTATATAACCAAACTCGTTTTCGTATAAAAATAATTACTTCTATAAACATCTACATCGGCAGCACATAAATCTGCTGCACTGAATATTTGTGTCAAGTACGAAACTCGTCTTATTAACATAGAACAGTTAGTAGTCTATGCCTGGGCCGAGAGCTATAAATGTTACTTAGTACAAGCTTTGACTCAGACAAGTGACACGTCCTCTATTTTCGTACGTCTTGTAGTTTGACAGTTATATGACAGATAGATAGATAGATAGAAGATAGAATACACTTTATTACGCACACCATATAAATTATTGACAGACAGTTACAGGAATAAGGCATATCTATAATACTATGCAGTTCAATAGGAAAGGAAGATTTGCTGACGCAATACTGTGACGTATGCACGCTTTCTTGAAACTTGCACTCTTTTAAATAAACAATCATCATAAGAAAATGTACACTTAGTATTAAAAATTAATTTGCACAAAGTATTGTATAGTTAAATGGTATTTTTTATTGACAGACGAAGGTCATTGACACCATTCTTCCTAATTGAACTGTACAGAGAATTCGGCCTAAGCAATTCGCACTTACCCTTCACTTAATTACTTTTGTTGTATACATAAAAATTTGCATAGTTACGAGTATAATGTGTATTTGCATCAAGATCATGAAGCCTAATGACCAAACTCTGAATACTAATACTGTATGTATGTTTGTAAATGGCATGTATCTCTGAAATGCCGACTAATGCCATTCGATTAAATTCGTAGGTTATGTTTGATTTTAATTAATAATTTAAGTTCCATTTTATTTGCGTAATCAATTTGTCAATTTATAAGTTTATGGCAACTTTAATTATAATAATTATTTGTAGTAATTGAAACAGGCTCTCCAATTTACCTACTTTAATTAATATTCCGTTAAACTTCAGTTTCATGTAACGTGAGTATTTATGATTGTGGGTTTGTCACTCTTTCAGTCAAAAAATACCAAATGTATTTGGATGGGAACACAGATAGTTTATAACCCGGATTAATACACAGGGTAGTTTTTTCCCGCTTTTTTGTTCCCTTGGGATAATTTTCGAATTGTAACGGACGAAGCACACTGCCAACAACTAGTATTTGGAAAATCAAAATTCTTGCCTTTTACACATCATTTTTATAACAATCAACAACGAATCGTCTTTTTAGCAATGGTAAAATTAGTGAAACTTACAGCAAATCCAAAAAATTTCTTGAAATTAAATGCAAAATGAACAGTATTTAAAATTCAAGTTCTGAAGTGTACGAATATTTCAGAATATCTGAAGTATTTCGTCAAGTTTCATAAAAAATACTCAGCCGGAACCGTTTTAGCAACTTTAATATTTATGATGACTAGTTGTAACATACTTAGAATGCTCAGTTTTTTTTTTCAATCCAAGGATAATGAACTTGATGTGTGTAATTCAGTTAACCTAATTGCCTTCTTTCTCATAGTTGTTAGCAAACCGCTGTAACGAGGTTTTTAATAATATATGTAGAGACCTCTAATTATTCAATGAGAACCAAGATTGAAGTTAGATTCCATCAAAACTGCTGTGCTTCAGCGATAATTATTTCTAGGAGTCTTCTGGATGTGGACGTCCATCAGATATCATCATCAGCATCTACGGTACTTTCACAGTTATTTTGTCTTGTCACTGGGTCTGTAACACCATGATATTATTACATTTTTATCTTTGACAAATTGAATTTTTTTAAATCGCTTGGAACTGGCCTTATTTTTTTTATTGAGATTTTAATAGATTAACATCCATATTTTTTCATAGTTATGTAAAACAACATCAATTTTATAACATCATTCATTTCATACAAAGTATCTGTACTAAGTAACTTAAAAATAAGACGTACGTAATACAAGGACTTTCTCCAGTATGTTTACGCTCGTCAGTGAGTTTACAAACATTTTTACTTACATTTGCAGCCGAACCTGGAACTAAATTCTGTAGGCTATACAAATTATAACATATAATTATTCCATGCAGAAATCAAACCAATGCTAGGTAACGCATATCCCATAGCTCGGCTACAGCGCCAACCGTGTCGTCTAAACTTACTAACAATTTTTTTTTTTTGAGTTGATATACCTAATTCCTCACACATATCACATGTGTGCTCTGACTGGACATATCCAAGCATTCAAAAAATAAAAGTCAAAAGAATGATCCCTTCTTGAAAATACATTTTCTTTCTACTTATTACTGTGTTCCGTCGGTGCGCAGGAGTTCCATTTCCTTCTGGTTAAGGTAGGAACACCCTGCATCTTAGTCAGTACGAGTCTGACAATCCCTTCCGATCCACCCAGTGTGAGAGGACTCATTTGGTAATATTATGATAAAAACCGGCCAAGAGCGTGTCAGGCCACGCTCAGTGTAGGGTTCCGTAGTTTCCCGTCCGTTACAATAAGTGTTAACAAATAGCCTTTTTTTAAACTTGTGTGTTAATTGATTATACTACAAACTTAGTCCAGGAATTTTGTACCACCTTCTTGTTTTTTTTGCACAAAAACTGTTCTTTCCATCAAGTTCAAAATAATTTTCCTAGAAAGTCCTTATAAAGTTCTACTTTCCAGATTTTTTTCATATTTTCTAAACTTATGGTTCAAAAGTTAGAGGGGGGGGGACACATTGTTTTTGACTTTAGGAGCGATTATTTCCGAAACTATTGACATCATCAAAAAATGATCTTAGTAAACCCCTATTCATTTTTAAATACCTATCAAACGATATATCACACGTTAGGGTTGAAATTAAAAAAAAAATCACTATCTATTTTACATATAGGGGGGCTACCCTAAAAAAACATTTTTTTCCAATTTTTATTTTTGCACTTTGTCGGCGTGATTGATATACATATTGGTACCAAATTTCAGCTTTCTAGTGCTAACGGTCACAGAGATTAAGCGAGGACGGACAGACAGACAGACAGACAGACATGGCGAAACTATAAGGGTTCCTAGTTAACTACGGAACCCTAAAAAGGCGTCACCTTTGAGTCTGCACTGGATTAAGGCCAAGAGCAAACCCATTTTAAATAAATAAATCATAATAATCTGACCAAGAAGATGTGGACCTTAAACGAGAAAATGACTTATGAGATCTGGAATGGATGTCTTATCATAGTAGTTAGGAAATATCGTTATGTCCTAAGTAAGCTATCTTCTTCCAACAATCTAGCTCAGTAGGTACTTGGAGGTCTAAGAGTACCTACATATAAGGAAATGCACGTAGGCTTACAAAATAGATGATATTAAATTATTTCGTTTGGAAGTCATCCAAACTATAAACTCGTATTAGCGGCACTTTTGTAGGTACTAGTATCTTGTAAGTACTAGTTTTCGTAATAAAATTTCAGAACATTCTAATTCCCTATGAGATAGCCCTAGCTTGCAATTATGTTGGCTCTTAAGCTGCGTTCACACAATAACCACTCGCTGCGAATACTTACTCGCCGCGAGTATTCGTTGTCTATGACAGGTAGGCTGTACGCAGCAAATAGTCGCCGCGATTCGAATTACGATCAGTGCATACCGAGACGCGACGCACCGCATCTTTTTGTGTAGTAAATAAAGTTATAATTTAAGTCGCTATTAAAACAGCGCGGCGCAGTCTCAACTCTATTGAAATGTGCGCGTGTCGCGTCTCGGTGTGTCTTAGGCATGTTCAATTTTACTCGTAGCGAACGCACTCGCAGCGATTAGTCGCTTTGTGTAACCGAAGTTTTAGGCACTCTACTTGGGCTACATATTTCTGTTGTACTAAAGTTGTACCTCGATTGTTCCAGGCTGGGTGAGCGATGAAGGGGTGGTTCGATGCATTCCGCGAGGAAGGCGGGCCGACCCTATACGCGTACCACAACCGCACGGCTGTCGCGGCCGACGTGCCTGCGCTTGCGCTGCTCGTCGCCGCGCTCACGCTCTACGTCGCCTTCCTCGCTGTCTTCCCCGGCATCAGGAAAGAGGTTGTATTCCTTAAATGTTACTTTTTTTTTCAAAGCAAATGGCTGCTCTTCGTTTTCACAATTTTGCCTATGACAAAAGACAATAGATTCCCTTGCAATAAATAGAAAAAAGGTAATAAAAAGGCTTAAATATACAACAAATTACGACTCATGTTCAGAAGCACGCAAAAGTAAGCACAAAAGTAAGTAGTTTCAATAGTACATCAATAACAGTGACACTCTCCAAAATGTTCACTAAGAGAGACACTCCAAAATGGTCCTGTCTCATGTTCGTTTGTGCAGTCTTGTGCAAGGTTATTTTATCCGCTGCAGTTTTATCATTACAACTGAATCAATTTAACACCAGAAATGCCAAACCTTCACCTTCCTGAAGATTGACAGATAAAGAGAACAATGTGGTGTGATTGTAAAAGTTGTACACAAATCGTTTCTGTAGTAGCGCAGCTCAGTTTCATATAATGTGAGTCAAGCAAGCGTAATTATTGAGATTATTGTAAATTATAAACATAATTTGTTGTAAATACCTTTGTTTAGAGGTGGCTGTTAAATAATATTGTACTAAAACATATATATTATCTTTTAATAGACAGTTAAACCTGTAATTACACGGTTTTATAGCTTCGTAAATCGTAACCATTCCGTGACACCTTTTATTGCACAGGCCGTTTTGGTAGCTGACCTATGCACAATTTATAATTAAGACTTATTACTTAACTATTTCTATGAACATTCTTGACAATCTAATGGCCATTGTTTTGTTTAATATTCCGCCTAACATAGTATTACCTCCACCTGATTGTACTGCGGAGGGCGTTATTAACGAAACGTCTGCAGCCATCATGATAATGACTAGGTATAACTCATAACAGCTACATTAAGACCTATCCATTGTTTGTTACAGAGATTCTCAACGTTCACGATAGTCACACTTAGTCTTTTCGTCGGCACCGTCATTCTAGGTAAGCATTATGGAATATCCAACTTTCCACTTTCTTTGTTCATAATTAGTGAGACGTAACACCGTGTTTTTGCGGTACAATTTTAACACTACATTTAAAGCGTCAATCATTGCGGCAGACGTACCAGCCTTGGCAACGATTTTAACGACTTAATTACTCTCATTTGCCATGAAAATTTTAATGAACACTTAATTAAAATGCAAGTACGTTGCTTAAAACAACAAGAAACATGGTTAGGTATTTATTAAAATCAGTAAAGTTTTATTTACTAAGATAAAACTAATAGAAGTGTTTCGTAAATGTCTACGAAGTGGTGAGGAAACATAAATTATCGTACGATTGACAGAGACCTACTATAGATGACGAAAATAATTGTAGATAGATACTTTACAATAATTGACAAGATGATTGGGATGCTTATTTGTAAATCATGCTTTACGTGCGTGCAACAGTGCAAATAACATTTTGGCGAAGTGATACATACGACCGTACACACGCCAGCACATTAAGCTACCACAATCATAATAATAATAATGGAAGGTTAATGTTCGATTGGTAAAATTTGACAATCGGGTAGGCTGACCTGCTGGCGTCTGTACAATATTTGTTAAAAAACACTTTAGGGAGGGGACTGCGGAAATTTTAAGGCAGTATCGAGGATGGTACTGCAGCTATTTTATATTTTTTTAATACATATCTCTTGTCGTAAAGTTTTTTCTTGCCTCCAAAAAAGCTTTAAGTATATTCTTTTAAATTGATTTTGTAAACATAATTTAATGTATAAATTATAGAATTACAACTAAAACATTCAAACTTAGGATGAGATGTAGATGAGAAAAATCTTATTCTAATAAAATCTTTGTAGAAAAACCTAAAATTAGTTTTGGAAATTTTCACGACCTCGCCATAATCAAATCAAAATAAAGATCTGCTGAGCAAAGATTTTGTAAATATTTTCGTAATGAATCTGCCATTGTTTCGGGTGGCTGGTCGAGTGGTGAAATCAACTTGCCTTTTGCCATTGACCGCGATTTTCGTGTGTCAAACGCAATTTTGGGTGCACACCTCGCGTGTAAGTACCATACTGTCTTCATCTCCTGTTACCATGTGATATTTGTACCCAGTACCTCCATGAAATGCTAATTTAACTGTTCCAGATAACGCTTACTCATACCAACAGTACCGACACCGATACATTATAAATTCAATGCAAGTACTGATATTCCGGTTGCGATAATTTTAATAACGGTACAAGGCAAAACCGTGTTGTATGCAAAGTTTACAAATGCCATTACTGGGACAGGCCTGAATAATTTCACTGAGAAAGTTTCGATTGTTTGCAATTACTGTGGTACATGGGATAAACTTCAACATGTTCTTGTATATTACTGTACTTAAACATAAATAGACCTATTTATACAGGGTGTTTCATAAATGTGTACCTATGTGTACGAATCCATGCGTTCCATAATATTAAAAATTATAACCCTATTGCGTGCAAAGGAATTGCCTCGATTTATTTGCTTTCCACCTCCCAAACGTATTACGGGTGAGCATGGGGTAACTGTGTGTTGAAATTTTATCCAATTATGATTCTTTTCTTATATTTATGCGGAGCTCGTGGCTAAATAATAACAGCCGATCTTCCGGGTTAAGCTGCGCTTGCTAAGGTGTGTGGGTGACCATCTGTCATAGTCATAGCGAATTTCCTCCGTCCCTTGGAAAGCGATTGGTCCCGGCTGTCATTTGTAGATCGTTGACAGTCGTTACTGTTAGTCAGAAGTCTGACAACCAGTCTTACCATGGGGTTACGTATTACGCAGTTACTGGGTTGTGGAGGTCCGATAGGCAGTCGCTCCATGTAAAATATTTTCAGCTACATCCGATTTGACTGGATGCCCCCAATATAGTTGGGAAAAGGCTAAGCAGATGATGATACTTATTCTTTTCTTATGGTTGTGTTCAGTTTATAGTCTGTATAGTGCCTATACACACAGACATAGTTCTATATTTTAGGACAATGTTAAAACTTTCGTCTAAAAGTGATGTCAGCGTCTATGAAACAGGCTGTTGCCAACAGTTCTTTTGTCATCAAATCACAAAAGCTTTTACAAATGTTTCATTTGGGTTCCAGTTTGTAAGCATGGCTCGTCGTGGCACGTGTCGGGAGCAAGGGTGGCGCGCGCCGCCTACCGCGCCTTCTCCGCCGAGCGACTGGACTGCTGGCTGGCCGTGCACGTCGGCCTCGGCCATGTCAACGTCACGCTCACCGGTATGATTTGTAGCTTCTTAATAAAAACATCTTTCTTTCCTTCTTTTTTTTTTAATTCCTAGAGTGTGTAGCTCACATTAGGAATGTCTCCTGTATCGAGGCTGTTTACAAATAGCCTATATTCAACCTGCACTGTACCCAAATTCTTGATTACTTTTCTTGTCCCTCTCACAAAGAGGAATCCTGTATTCCAGCAGTAGAAACATTATATACCATGATTCAACGCATCCATGCCATAGCTGCTCAGTATTTACTACTGTTTACTACAAATTCCCGTTTTGCTTTTATGCTTCAGCTGAAAAACCATACACTTTAATTATGAATAACACTTGATAGAAGATCCACCAACACAATAATACCCTTGTAAGAACTTTTAAATTGTGTGTGTCATTACCTCATTCCAGCCCTGTCCTGGGGCAACACGAGCGTGGGTGACCCGGGCGTGGACTACAACGAGCAGTTCCGCTGGGAGGAGGCCGGGGCCATCCAGGAGTTCTACCGAGACGGCCTGGCGAGGGGCTTACCCTTCCCATTGCTGTCCGTCGCAGAACACTTCGCAGTGCAGCACGAGGGTTTCGACTGGGGGGCTAAGTACCGTGCCGCGGGATACACTACATCTACGCTGTTATGGTAACGATATTTTGCTTTCTTGTGGTCTGCATGTTGACTATAATTAATATGTATTGGAGTAATCTAACATTAACCCAATCACACGGGCCTTAATCATCAAATGATGTCATGACCCTATATGAATTTACCATAATTTAAGAAGAGGATTATGGTCACGATCCTTTTTAAGTTGAACCAAAAAATCATCGATAGTAATTAAAAAGCAGATTCTAACGTCTTCGTAATGATATTCCAGGACGGCGCTAGCCCTATGGTTACTAATGAACCTGCTGCTAGTGGTGGTGCCTCGATACGGCGCGTACGCAATGGCGACGTTAGGTGTGACGCTATGCGCAGCCGCGGGCGGCTACTGGGCGTCCCTGCCTCACACGCCACTAGTGGTGCGCCTCGACGGAGCCATGCTGTTCTTCTCGCTAGGATGGTGCTTCTGGCTTGTGTTGATAGCAGGTAAGGTTTGTGAAGTTGTGTTTTATATCATTTTATTTTGTACATTCAGTTATGCATTACTTGACCTTTCAAATCATTCTTACAAAGAAGAGGAAGGGTCATATCAAACATTTTTTGCAAAAATTAAGCACTTTTCACAAGAAGAGAAAGAATGTGGTTTTAAATCATTAAACTACTTCTCTAGCTCGTAGAGTACAGGACTACCAGACTCGTCCTGAATAAAACCCAGCCTGTTCCTTTTGCTCCAACAATTCTACATAGGATCATCCACATAAGATATAAGGTCCACCTACTTCGGTTTTCAGTATTAATATAACTGAAGTATAAATTCTCTTCGTTCCAGGCTGTGTATGCGTAACAGTGGGTCTAATCATTGCAATCCTGGACCTGGTGTGGCCTCACAAGTTCTCGACCGTGCTGGAGGTGGATTACGACACGCCGTACGACAGACATGTGCTCATCGTGGACAGTCGGCAGCGAGCCAGGCCGCAGATACAAGCTTCATTACCTACTAGGATACTAAGGTAAACCATGCCATCCAGTCCAGCAGTGCTCTTCTTTATAAATACAGCAGCTCTCGGGCCATGCCGAGACTAAAGATTGCTATTCACTAAGCTACTGACAGCGACACTAGCGATTTGGATGTGCATTTGGCATAAGCAGATCAGACGAGAAAGCATGTTTCCCAATTTTTGACAGGTTTTTGAATACGAGAAGTCACTGTTAAGTTTATAGTATGAAGGTCTTGTTTTAAAACTACAAGAAAACAGAATCTGTTCGGATAAATATCCACTTCACTGGAAGAAGTCGTGAACTAAACTAGCTTTAGCTCTTGAGTCATTTCTGCTTCAAGCACGGTCTTCCATGCCCACCTGGGACCTGCTTAAAGTAACATTCATAACCCCAATGTAGGTAGTCGATGAAACATCGCTAACTGCATAAATAAAACAATTTTTCTATTCCTAATACGTAGCGCTTCTGAACATTGCAGAAGACTGTCGTCAAAGACCCGGGAGACTGATGGGCAGGTCTCAATGAGAGTGGTCAGTGAGAGGGGTCGCGACAACCCCGCCTACCAGCACGAGCAGAGGAAACCTAACTCACCGTGGAGGTACCCGCTCTTCAGGAGACAGATTGACAGGTAAGTGAGAGAACTGGCCAATGTGGAATAGACTGATAATTTCTTCAATCCTGCAAAACCTGCTGAACTGCTTCAATCAATCAATCAATCAATCGGTAGCATCAATTGTATTGATTAAAGAAACACGATGCTGAGACTTTAAACAAGTTTTTAAACGTAACTCATGACTATTCATACCAAAGAATCATATCCACAAGTGAAAATCCAAACCTCGACGATCTTACCAAAAAATTATTTCTCTTAAAGTGAACTTTGTTATCCGTCAAGATGGTTTTTTTAACCTATATTGTCCCACTGCTAGGCAAAGGTCTCTCCCATAACCTTCCACTATTTGTGCGACTTTCTCCAACGCAAATAAATATTTAAGTTTACTTCGCTAATGTTTCAGAGCGGACTCAGCGTCAAGCATGGGGTCAAGCATAAACGGTAACAGTTCCGGTATCAAGATGTCGCCACTGGCTGCGGGTGCGCTGCCGGCGTCGCCGCCCTCCCTCCCCGCGCATAGGTACATTACTACGAGTACTTCTCAGTCTTGTCGCTATGTTTAATAAATGCCGCTTGCTGACATTACTTAGTGAAGTGAGTATTGATGCAAATGACGAGTGTGACCATAGGGTTAAAATAATTCTTAGTTCATTGGCACTGAGAGCTTTCACAGTTTTTGCTAAGGGAACTTATTTTCTTAATTAGGTATTGGAAATGATTCAAAATAGATGATTTGTACAAGGTAAATTAAATTACCTAGCGAAACTCGACTATAGTTATTTGTTATGCAAGGCTGCAAAGTTGTTTTTCGGTGCGAGTACTTGAATTGAAAACTAAGCGAGCGAAGGATCAAATATGGTGTCCTGAGCGTAGCGAAGTTTTCAAAGGTACGAGACGCAAAATAACTTTGCTGCCGAATGCTACACACAACTTTTCACCTCACTACAGCGAGGAAATGCAGTGAGGCCGGTTCGCCTGTCAGTGTAGAAAATAATTGAAAACAAGACGTGTTCCATTTTTGAAAAAACTTTGTACTCTAGAGCGCAAAATTGAATTTTGCGCTCAGATTTTGAATGATAAATATAATCTTCCCGAGCGTGTGAGGTGAAAAGTATTTTTCCGTTTTAAAAATATTGAATTTTTTCCTTATAGTAGGAACGTTGACAAACATTTAAAATAACTGACAAACCCAAAACAACTTATACACCACCCACCACACACATTTTTATTTGTAATGTTTAGTAATATTTAGATATCTCCATAATTACGAGTTTCGCTAGCTACTTTGGCATATTCAGTGTTTTCTGCTATTTCTGCCACAAAGAAACAAATTCACTTTGTTACATACATTTTAATTGGGTGTGTCTTAATTTTCCAGGTACCGACCTCAAATACCAGCGGCAGAGCGAGTGAAGGACATGTGGTGATTAGTGTTCTACTAGCATAATTTAATCACAACCAATAATAATACGTGTTCGAGTAAGACGGCGGTACGTCACCTAAAGTTACTGATCTCTAAGGACCTTCATACACGGTGAACAGACGAACCCACGAGTTTAAACAAATTGTTTAGTGATATAGACGTAGGAAATAATGTAGAAATTTCACAAACACATCAATAAGTGTACTATACTTATTGTACAGACACCAGCAGGTCAACCTAATCTCAAATCTGTCATATTTTACCAAACGAATATTAACCTCCACTATTGAGATAAGGTTGAAAAGCTTTTAAAGAAATTTGACAGATTGAGATAGGTTGATGTGCTGGCGTCTGTACCATTGGCTACTATGAAAATATGAAACGTCTCGTGAAAGTGTCCAAACTAATAAACTAAATACCGTATTCATGTTTCATATTTTTAAAAGAAACCAATTTTAAATCCAATTTACAAAACCGTTTTAACTAAAAGAAAATTGTAAATATGTAAATTATAGTTAGGTAGGTATCTAAATTATGTATAACGAATCCGTCCAGTGTCATAAATTAAATGCCTAGAGTAATGTTGTGTACCTCTTGTAAGATATGAGTAAAGAAAATGTATGAGTTGTATGACTGCATCGACACAAATGAATGCTTTGTGCCATGTAACGAAACAAAAGACGAGAAACGAGTTACAAGTCAACGTTTTATATATGAATAAAGTAAAACAACGTTGAGATCTCGAAATGTCGAAGCTAAATAAACTTGACATGACATTGAGCTTAAATAAAAATAAAACGACAATGATTATACAGACATGAATATTGAGGTTAATTAACGACATATCAATTAAAATAAATGACATCGAATCAATTAAAACAATTCGGTATTCTATAACTAGAACGAAGTCATTTAGGTGTACGTTTAGTTATTAAGTTATTTATTTCTTATTCTCAGTTCTAGTTGGATGAATGAATGTTGTGTGTAGCCATTTGTAAAAACAATCACAATTATTTCTACGTCACTTTAGTCCTAACTACTGACATCACGTCACATGTTTAATGTTGTGAAGATATGTTTTGCAACAGTGAATGTGTATTGTAACTATGATATGTATTTTAATTGTAACTATAGTGAGAATACAGTGTGAATGATTTAAATCGTATTTATTGTGATCGACAAAATAATTATACACAAATTCGAAACATGGACTTTGAGGACTTTTTTTTATACCTCTCCTTTATGAATTCCGATTGCATTAATTGCTTCACGATTTCATTGTGACAGCTCGGTACCACATACCCAATACTTAACTATGACCAAAATTAAATAACACTGAATTTAATTACAAAATACGTATATTATTTAATCACACACACAAAAACACACCATAACCATACTTACAAAATTTGCAGCTAAAAATACTTATATGTTTTATACAGCAAGTAATAAATTCACAACTCTTTAAGTAGAAATTATGAAAAAAGGATCAGATGCTGTATTGTAAGCCTTATAAAAAAACAAAGCAGTAGATAATGCTATTCTGTAACTTTCTCGAGCTCTATAAAATGTTTCTAGCTATTCTAAGTCAGGAAAGGCTTCACGAAGGCTCTAAGTATTCATTTGAATATTTAAATAACTAAAGTTACTATATTTTACTATTTATACCTTGTACCCCGTTAATTGCCTTAGAGCAGCTGATTGAATTTAAGAGGAAATAATTTATTGTAAACTGTTTTCATGTCAATTTTAAACGAATGTTTTGAAATAATTTAAAAGTCAGCAAGAATTTAAAACAAAATAAAGGTCCAAATTAATTTATGTAGAGAAATTTCACAGACGTGTCGGGCGGTATCTTATTCTTAGGATAAAATAAACCATTTCATTATCCCTTCGCGTCTTTTAATTCTCTAAATAATTTAATTAGACCTTATGTTTAAGTCTCTCTCATTAGAGCAGCGGTCGGCAACCTTTTTGAAGGCATGGGCCACAAACTGGCAAAATCAAGTTATAGCGGGCCGCAATTTTATAAATAAAAACGATTTTTTTTCAGATAAATATGGTTAAATATCCTTATTTATAAAAAAAAATAGTCAGTTTACAATACAAACACGGACCGCATGGAGGTAGCTCGCTGCACGCAGCGCGTTGCCGACAGCTGCATACAACTATTAAAAATAATTTAAAAAATCTACTATCATTAAGTTCCTATGCGTGATCACCTAATTCTGTTGCTTGACGAGATGTTCGAGGTTTAGCTGACAAAGGAATGCACTCCAGTTCACGAAGCCAACTTGAATCTCCAACTCTTTGTCACTCCAAAGTTTACACTAAAAATAAAGTATCAATAAATTAATACCCAAAAGGACCCATATTAAACACGCTTAGCATACAACTTCGGAGATTGACCTACGACACGCCACGCCCTTCCACCGAAATAGCGTGCGTCACATTTGTTCGCGCACTTCAGCAGCTATGCTATTCTCTCCAAGAAATCACGTCGCTTGACTCTACTATATGCTCTTCGACGAGACAGCTTCGACGTCCAATCGTGCGTGATGGATAGTGTCGCTGTCAGTAGCTTAATTAATAGCAAACTTTAATCCCAACGTGGCGTGAGCGTTGCGGTCAGGCCGTCACAAGGCTGTGTTAAATTGAGAATAGCACTGCAGTACGCGTACTAGGCTGGTGTCACGTTTAGCCTCTGTGTCCACCGGCAAGGCTGTGTAGCACATTTGTTTGCAAATAACGAGTCCACTGCTGACGTGTGACCGCGCACTGATGTTTTCAGGTGTACGTGAACATTTTTAGAATGTTCGCGCATATTCACTCGAGCAAACACGAACTATATGTGCGCGAATATTCTACACTATACTTGAATTAAGAATAAAAAAACTTTTATGTAGACAGCACAAGAAGAACTTAAGTAATGGCTAATGGGTAATAATTAGAAGGCCAAAGCCTGTCGGACTTGCGGGACTGTCCCATCACGTAACCGTGACCCCGGAACGTAAAGGGCTAATGAAGGACACCGTGGATTTTAGTCAGCACAAGTCTGACAGTTCCTCCTGTCCGGTGGCCTTCCACCGGACAGACTAAGAGACTGATTGAGGACTCTTTTGATGATTTTACCACTTGAATTAAATTAAAAAATATAATGGCAACTGCAATGACGTGTGGCGCGAATATGTAGATGCGCGAGTATGTAGAATTTAGAAGTTATCTGTGCACCTACCTCAATGTCCTTAAGGGGTGGTGCATGACGCACAATTTTGTCATAGTCAGCCTCAGTGAGGTTCACCACCGGCCGAGTCTTGAAGTCCAGGAAAGACATCAAATCTTCATAATGAATGTTGCAGTTCTCGTCTTTGAGCAACCTATCACGAAAATAGAATATCTATATGCAACCAAAAATAAGTATAAAGTTCTCATGGGATGTAACTTTCATTAGCCGGCCAGATGCGAGACGGACTCGCACACACAGCGGAGTCTTAGCAATAGGATCCCGTTTTACCCTTTGGGTACAGAACCCTAAAAATAAGGTAGCCTTCCTAGGTTCCCTTCACGAACGTTCTAAATCTTCACCACAGTACAATAAATCATCATTAGTACGCATTTTAACACTCACACTTGCATCATGCAGTCCAAGAGATCGACGGCAATGGGCAGGCGATGCGCTTTCAGCAGTTGACGCATGCGCTCTATGGAGATCACTCCTGAGCCAGAAGGGTCTGCGTGTATCAGACCTTCGCGGAGACGCTCCCGGTCATCCCACAGACCACGCGTCAGCTGCGTGAAAACGAGGGACCTGGGAAAACGGAATATTATACCTGGAATCTTCGAAGGCAGCAGTGAATTTCAGTGCAGTGATGTAAATTAATAGTCACTGAAGTAATTAGGGTTTCGCCAGTGACTTTCAAAGTGTCATGCAATAGCGGGTAAGCCTGAGTCTAGATTTGTGTATGAATGAAGACCACACATTAACCTACCTCCATTTTGACTGACAAATTCCTTATGAAAAAAAATCAATAATACACTGTCCAGCCTAGATTTGAACCGTGATGAAGACCTGATGCTTACCATTACTGCTCTCACTAAGGATCATGTTATCAATCATTATTATCCTGATTATCGTGTTGATAGTACCTAACTAAGTATTCTTTATTTGCATAAAATCTATCTATATATATAAAAGGAGAACTGACTGACTGACATATCAACGTACAGCCGAAACTACTGGGGCTAGGAATGTGAAATTTTGCACACGGCTTCCTATTATAATGTAGGGGAGCACTAAGAAGGGGTTTTTGGAAATTTAACCTTTAAGGGGGTGAAAAGGGGGAATTAGGAAAGTACGTAACCCACGCGGACGAAGTCGCGGGCAAAGTGCTAGTAAAATTATGTATATTGCACAGTGACGTTCCAATCACGTTCACTGCGGATCACCCAAAATCGCCTCGACCGACAGCGACGACGCGATACTTACCGCTGGTGCGGACAGTGAAAACTAACCTTATTGTTGGTTCAGATAATAAATACCTTCGGTATTTGTAGGAGTTCGACAGATAACAAATATTTGACATTGAAAATAGCAGTGGTCTCTTTGTGACTTCCTTCGCTCTGACGGTGAAAAAGAAAAGCTCTCGACGGCGGAGGGCTTAATTTGCTTTTTGCAATATGATCAACGTGTCAAGCAACAAACTGTCACAAAATCAAACGCGTGTCGCGTTCCTGAGATTGTATTAAAACTGATATTACAGAGCTCGCGATATAGTTTTACAATGCTTTGTATCATCTTACTACGAACGTACCTGATCATTTCCCTCCGCGCTGAGTGTTCTTTTCCAGGATCGCCTCTAAAGAATCTTATTAGAGTCACAAACTCATGCTCGGTCATCTTCTCGCACATTATTTCTTTCAACGCCTGTCTGTAATTATTATAATCAATCGCTATTTTCTGTTCACTAAATCTTGACATAGTTCAACTTCCATCTCTCTTTCAAAGATAGTAATTATTAAATGCAGTTGGATTAAAAATGTACTATTTACATAGAAATCCCGATATATGCTGTGAGTAAGGTACTAATTATAATTATATTGTTAAACTATACATATACGAAATTGAAACAACTTCATAAACTTTGTATTTTGCTAGGAATAAATTTTATGCTGAAGTGTCCACTAAAGCCGCCTTTACATTACGAGGGCGACCACTTGTCGGGTCCGAAACTATCGTCTCTTTCAAGGAAGCAACGTATGTTCTCTCTCTCTCTCTCTGTAATTTCACCAATAGCGCCCTGCACACGTACAGTTCGGACCGCGCATCTTGGACTGCGTTCCAAACCGCAGTTAGATCTGTACAGTTTGGACTGCGGATCAAACTGTTGTGCCAAATACGATTAAAAATGCATTCACGGTTTGGACTGCGGATGAAACTTTCATATTATCTAGACAAACATTCCGAACTGTGCGTGTAAATTTGATTTCAAGAGTTTGGACTGCAGTTTGGAGTGGCGCGTGGAACGTTAAAACTTTCAAAAGTTTTTTAGGTAGTAAGAAAAATGGACGATCGTTTGGTCATCGCGTTTAGCTGAATTTGTAGTTAGTTACTTTTGTTCCGTGTCCCCGTTACTTTCATCAAATCTTTGCGAAATGCATCTCTTAAATTCTGTACTTTTTTCCGGACGAAATCGCGATCAGCAAATAAAAAACCTACTGTCTTGCAAAATTCAACAAGCGTCATAATTGCTTTGTTTCTCATATTTCTCTTACTATCTTCTTACGCTTTATCTTCCAGAGACACGGATGTTCTCGGAACAAACGAATGAACTCTGTGATAGCTTTGACGCTCCAAACCGCCAAATGTAATTTACGTTTACACGTGATGCGCGCGTAAAACTGTGAGTTATGCGCTCGTGTCGATGTGCCAGATCGGACTGTTAGACCAGCACATCTACACGTACAGTTCGGAGCGAGGGATGGAACGGCGCGTGGTGTTTCCCGCGGTCCGAACTGTACGTGTGCAGGGCGCTAATATCTCGATCTGCTATAAAGTATTTAATATATTGCTGTACGTACTTGAAGCATGCAACAGTCATGAGATCTTTCTTGTCCGGTACTACAGCTTCCATATATTTTGCTACAAAGTTCTTATAGCCATTTTCTTGAGAAGCCAAGGTGCGACGAATCTTGTCCATTATCAATGGTATGTTCGCCATTGGGTACTAATGGACATAAGTATAAGATCAGGTACAGGATAAAATCATACTAATTATGTAAATTATGGCAAAGATATTGCCCGACCACAGCAAAATCAAAAGAAAGTTTATGAAATTAGCTATCTCTCGTACTCGTAAATTTGTAACATTTTCCTATACAGAATCTGGTATTTACAAAATAAATAAAAGGCACAAGGAACTGCTCAGAGGGCAGAAAAATATTTACAAATACCATGTTTACCATTATAATAATATCTCTTAAAGGACACGAACGCTTACCTGCTCAGCATTTAGCTCCATGTACCGTAAAGCATATTCATCAGCACCGACAAGTCTAAACCGATGCTTGTTGACGACCAGCTCATTTCCAATCCACATGTCTTTATCAGTGTACGCTGGGGGTTCTTTGGGTACAAAGAAATTTACATCTGGTAGATACATTTTCTCGCGTCTAAAGAACGTGCCACCCTATTGAAAAACATCCCTTATTTCAAATGTACGTAGGAATAGAATCAGGAATTGTTATTTCATTGATCAGTATTACAGTGCTTTTGCACTTTTTGTCCATCGTAGCAACAAATTGAATGTTACATGTATATAGATGCGTTGACTCCTATTAGATGCCGCAAAAGAACTGGTAGGCAAAAGCTGATCAGAAGCTGCACACTTTCTAGGATAGACTGTCGTAGAATCTGCTAGTTCGCGTAAAAGACAAACTACAAACGTTGCGCATCAGGCGTAATGTGTTCATAGAAGCCACTTGAAATTCAATAATCACCTTCGATAGACTATCATCGAATGCAAATTACGCAGGATACCATAATTTCTTACCAGATAACCAGAATTACGCTCGCCGAGTTCGTAGACACCAATAGTATCGTCACAAAGGAAATATTTGACAATAAAATATCGCCGAAGATCGTCAGGGTTGTCAGTAATCAGTCGAGCGGCAAAACGCAGCACGTGTGAATCAAATCCAACTCTGCGGAAAATTGTAAATTCATTGGCAACCTTGGATTATAAAATGTCCAGTTTCCATGGTAAAAAAAGAACGTAGGTTTTAGTGAAGCTCTTTTTTATAAATGTGTTAGTGAGAGCCACGCACACATTTAAAATTTTTTGTTTTACGTTGAAATCGAAGGACGGGGGCAATTTTTCATCCATAATTCTCAGTGGCCTATTAAGAATCTGGACATTCTTTAATCTAAGTGGCAACCGTGGTATTAAGTTTAGGTGTTGCGAACGTCTAGCAGTACTATTGGTAAGATTACTGGGAACAGCTCCTTATTCCAAAATCGTTGGGGTAAGTTTTCTGGCTATCCGAATGACATGCATTTTGCACTTACACGTGATAGAATGCTATGGGTAGACAAGCTTCTGAGTGAATTATGCACTCGTATGTATGTAAGAACGTTGATGCTCGTAATACGTGCTTAAATACGTTAAGTTTCTTAATTTTGACGTCAACCAACAAAATAGGGACTTCTTCTTACCTGTCCTTATTAAGAAACTTGATAAAGTCTCTATGTGGAGCTTTAGGTTCAACAGTGCGACAGTTTTCAGCCGAGTCTTCATAGCTACCGTAACCGTTCCAGGGCGGTAGCTCACGGTCAGCCATTTCAGAACTGAGACATTCCTTGTCTTTGTCATTGGGCGGGGCCAGTGTGGTGAACGTGTCTAAAAGTAACCTTAGTGATTATGACCATTTCACAGACAGTTACTCCTCGCGTTCAATATTATAATATACCTACATGCAAGCTAAATTCGTGAAAAAAAAAACACCCCGCAATTGTCAATTTCTTATTGAAAATTACTTAAAACTTACCAAATCCATAGGTAACTCGGTAATACTCTTTTGTATAAGGATCACAGTCAGTAAGAACCACGTTGCGTCCGAAAACATTGAGGATGGCTCCAATACTCAAGTCCGCGGGACTATATGACGGTATCGGTGGACCTCCAGTCATTTCTATTCTCGGTGGTATTTTCTAAAACATCGTCCAAATATTAAGAGGAAATAGAAAAAAAAATGGTTAATCCCGTTAAAATGGAAAAGATCCAAAGTTAATATCTATCACATAGCTAAGATTTTCCATCAAGTATGATATTTCGCATATTTCCTCAAATAAATTGTTGTTCATCACTACTTTTAAAATCAGAATCATAGAAAATGCTCAGATGCAGTGCCAAGAAACATTCCATAGATTAGAATACGAGGGCTAATAAATAAAACCTTAAATGACTTACGCGAGGCAGACGCATTCTCTTGAGAAACATCGGTCCAGCCTCCCTGCCTGAATGACCACCCAAAGTTTCTTTGATCTCAATAGTATCGTCTGCCAAAAAATAGTGTATCTCCAGGTGATGTAATATACCAAATTCTGTATCACGATCATCCCAGTAACCGTAAAACCTAAAAAACACGACACGTGTGAACTTGTGATACCTACATAAAACACTCATCATCTCTGAAAATTTTAACTGTCTATCTATTACGTCTCATGATATTCAGCCTGGTGACAGGCGGTGACAGACAAACAGACGAGTAGAGGAGTCAGGGTTCCGTTTTTAGCTTTGGGTACGGATTCTTTAAAAAAAAAAAGAAATTAATTATTTAAACTTAGCAAAATTCGACTCAGTACAATTTTTGGGGAGAACTCACTCTGGCTGACTTAAAATAAATGTTCAATTAGTTGCTCAGTCCTAATACGAACACATTACACACTTACCTCAAAACTTGCCTATCTAATTCCAAAAATTGCTTGAAAGGTCTATGTTTTGGAGGCTTCCTGTGATCCGGTGTTCTCTAAAACATTATGTTTTATTGTCAACCGTCAAGTTTCATTTAATTATTCATTTATATTTATATTTACAGATCTTCTCTACTTACTTCGACCGCGTCTGGATATGGTATAGGATCCGGCACATTGATGCCGAGACGATTCAAAAACACTCTTGTGAAGTTGTCACAATTTACGATCTGTAGGAAAAGCCATTACTTACATAATACATAGGTAACTATAATATACGATAAATAAATAATTTCATATGATGTAGTTTTACCATGAAGTTTTTGCCAAAGAACGTAACTTCCCGCCCAATATTGAGATCCAGTACATCATAATACAAATCGTAGGAGTGCGGGAGACGAATTCTTTGTCGTCTGATCATTATTCCTGAACAAGAAATAGCCATTTGTTATAAGGATTTGTATTTCAATAGTCGTGGTGAGGTACACGTATAAGCAGCTCATAATTTGAAGGAAACACATTATTGCGGTCAGAAAATATCATCACTTCCTACCCTTATCCCATTTTACTTGGGGTCGGCCCAACGTTTTCTTCTTCCATTCTCCCCATCAGACGTCACAGTGTCATTCCAATACAGACGGTTCCCTTTCATTTTTTCTGTAACAGGCGCCAGTTTCAAACTTCCATTCCATTCAGGTCACATCCGTCTCAACTTCATCATCTCCGCTCCATGCAATCGTTTCTCATCCATCTTTTGTGGTCAGAAAATATAAAAGTAAAGATATAAAGAGCCTTGCAGGAGTTACCTTGTGACAGTCCACTGTTTTCCGTCTTCGGCTCCATTACTTTAATAGTGCCATCTTCAAGATAGAAAAAGATTTCCACTTTCCGCAATATATTAGAGCCAGAGCGAAATTCGTGTAAAGTTTGTTGAAAAAATGCTTGGAAGCGTAGAATCTAATCATGTGAAAACATTTAGAATATTATGGGATTTGAAGTGATAACACGCAAGTAATGAGAAAGAACAGTATTTATCCAGTTCAGAAGACGCGGGTTCGGTTCGATTCCTACTCGCAGCTGAATTTTGATTTCCTCAAAAATATCTTTGTTTTTTAAATTCGAATCCTTACAATTTGCAATTGCAAACTCACCGACCCTCAACAGAATACTCGATATATATTAGCTTGTTTAGCTAAACACTGCTTAACATCACATTATTAATATTTTTATTCAAGCTAACACTAGGATTATTTTTACAAATCAAACTTTTTGCTACCATAATAAGAGATCTTACATGTTTGTCATACATGATCCAGGTCGGCAGATCGGGCGCTTGTTTGCGACAATACAACGAAGGCACTCTGTTGCCTTCCTCCGCTTTATCAACCAACATGTTGACTTTATCAACTGACGTGAATACAGGTCGAATTCCAAAGTTTGTCTTCCCTATCTAAAATAGAAAAATACCATAAATTAATGTTAAGGACCACATTCAAGTCTAATGAAGTATTAGGCCAGGTAATGGGAAAGATCACGAAAAATTTGATCTTTACCCAAATTCCTTCCTTCGTTAGTTGTTCAATAAAAAATTGCACATAGATAGTGTAACAGTTTCAATAGATAGTGCTTTAATCTTTCAGTCATTAGGTAACTGTGTTTTTCCTAACAAAATCTAAAACACGTGAAGTAAAAATTGTATACCCCTTTTTTTCGAATATTGCGCAGCGTTATTAAGGTCGTGGGACTCACGAATTACCGTGACCCTGGTACGTAAAGGGCTATTGAAGGACACCGTGGATTTTAGTCAGTACGAATCTGACAGTCCCTCCCGCTCTGCCCACAGTCGAAATACTCATGTGATGATTTTAACACGTAAAAAAAAAAGTCCCCGTCGTATCATCCCCGCGCTCGGCTCCTGTTGGTCGTAGCGTGATTTTATAAAACAGCTTCATCGACAAATGGACTATCCAGCACTTTTTTTTTCAATTTGAACCAGTAGTTTCTGAGAGTCGCGCGTTCAACCAAACAAACAAATAAAATTCTTCAGCTTTATAATATTAGTATAGATAAATTGAAAAGGAAATTGGTTAAAAGTCACACACGCTGGCCAACAATGGGTAATTTAAAACTTTAATTAAACTTAAGCGTTTGTTAAACAGACAGGCGTGGCGAATGCGAAGCGAGACGTTTTTGTTGGAATTGTTTGAATCCAGTCACATAGAAAAGCGAAAGCGATCCGATAGCGTGACGGAACTGTTACGAGGTACGTTAGTAAGGTAATTTTTCTTCGACCCTCGGGCGAATGATTGCACCTAGATAGAAAAATATATCTCACTGAAGTCCTAAACAGCTTGCCCGATTTTGTTAAAATTTTTGTGTGTGTGAATGGGATTTTTCAGACTGGTACACGTTTGGACCCTGAAGATGGCACTGTTAGCGACATTATAGAAAGGACAGGATACAGACTGATAAGTCACGCAGCAAATTATAATTTTGAAATTAAAATCGTTAATTTAATGTTAACGTCATATTGTAGAATAGCTAGTTTTCTGTGCGAATTGGTGTGAGTATTGGCACCTTCGTTTTTAACTATTTGTACAGCAACACAGTAAGTACAATTAGCCTCAGAAATACGAACCTACATAAATACCGGCTACTAAAACTGACTAAAACTCATTTTGTGTGTGAACCAATATGTGAACCATTTTGTCATTTCATCAATGTGTAGCTACAATGTCAGTGCCCAGTAGGTTTTGTGGTTAGAAATTATTGAAACCATATCATGGCACAAAGTTTGTTAAGAATGAAATGAAATATCGTCGCTGTTTAATTACATCTCTTTGAAGTTGACTTTACAATTTATCTGTTGACTCACCATCGGGTTTGAACCATAGCCAGGTAAAAGCGGTAGCCTTGGATTTCGGATCGACATGATTGAAAATCTGTTTCAAAATTGTTAATGCAAAGATTTATTAAAACCTCAGTACGGGTACGTCAAAATGAAAACTATTTAAATGAATAACAATGGATCGCTGCTATGGCAACGCTTTTCAGCTCTCACACAACTCTCTATATAATACACAATACCTATGTATTTTTTCTTTTTTAAATAACCTTTAATCATCGTTTTTCCATATTCTTTACATTTTTAAATATTTCTATGAAACCAAAAAAATACATAAGAATATTAACAATAGTGGCCCATCGGTATCGGGAACAGTCAGGGTTCCAGAGAAAGGAACCTCCTAACAATATGCGCTGTGTCCAGAAGAACTGCTTTCTGAATCAAGTCCTTGATCCAGCTGCATAACGAGAGCCTCCTTAGATGTTGGTCGAGGCTCTTGGCAATTAAGCCATGGGCTGATACGAATATCCGCACAATGATCGCTGAATCCAGATCCCACATATCGACAACCTCGTGAGGCAAATCAAAATACTTGAGTTGCTTATCTTTCTCAGTTTTCACGAGGTTCTCGTCATGCAGTACGGTTATGTCAACGATCATGCGCGCCGCTCAGATCTGTCCACCACCACTATATCAGGACTATTGGCTACAATAATTAATTAACGTTTTTTAGGTGTGTAAAACATAATTACTGCCTGTAATCCCCATGAGATTGAAACAGAGGTGTATGACTAATCATATTTTGCCAGTTCTCTTTAAGGCCCCTTTACCAATAGAGCGAGCTTATTGCTCAAATGGCTCAAATGTTTACTTTGTTACTTCCACTGACAAAATGTGGATAAAATAAAAAATATGATAAACGATATACATGAAAATGGGAGTGTATGTACATACAGTCATGCTTTTCAATATAAGTTAATGGTAGTACATAAAGCACATGGTAGTTAGTACATTGGTTAAGTATTGTTTTCACTTATAGGGTCGAAACGCAACTTTGTTAATCTGTGACTATCATCTGCTCATAGATATAAAGCATAGAACAGAGCCTTTCCTGGTCAAATGTCAAATAATAGTGCCATACGTACGTCCTCTCTAGAAAGTTACTTAAAAATTTAAGTCTTACAGGAAATATATTATGCTAAATATGCACGCAAAAATATACTATGCTTTATCTGCATAATGCACCATACATGCTATAAATCTATGCATCTGCTTGACATTTTTTATGGTTGACATACAGCTGTCAACTTGACAGCTTTGACTTTGACAACAAGAGGTCTATAATCAGTATTTATTTTGTGTAGTACAAAATTAAATGATAAATTCTTTGAAAACATCCACATTCTATACAATGATTGATGTAAAGGCAAAAATTAACTCTTTCTTTATTTTCAACTCAAGTTTTGGTCCAAGGGAAGGCGATGTAAGTACTATGAACTATATCACCTGCTCCCATCAATGTAATCATAACATAGGATATTCAAAACTACTTGGCCCTAATAATAGCTATGAGTGTGCTTGAACAGCTTCAAGTTAAGTTGTCAGACATGCACTGAACAACATACTTAAATAACCTTTTTAAAAAAAAAAATCTAAAGAAGTCAATGTGTTTTATTGTGTCAATGCTACTGAAACACTAAATAAATCTGACTAATAAACAGTAATCTTCGTATTTTTAGTAACGATTGTTTGCTTGATTTTGCAAATTAAACAAATGCTTAAAAACTTATTTTCAGTATGTTACCCAAATTGTGAATTTGTTTCTTTGTTGTCGATCTGTATCCTTCATTCGTTCCTTCCTATTATTAAGTATCAATGTTCTTACCCTTTCAGGAACTGCAAAGGATATTATTCTATCACCCTAGTCAAATGAGTGCTGATGCACAGAAAATGCAAGTTGGCTTATGTGAAGCTGTTGTCAAATTCATGTCGTAAGTAGTTCTCATTAATATTATTTTAGTTCTAAATAAAAAACTTAAAAGTTGTTATATAAGGCTCAAGACCGTTGTGTGTTTTACATTCAGAGTTAAAATAGAATAAACACTTACAAGAAATCCTCTTTTGATTAACTTGTGATGTAAATAAAACCACTTACTTCCTTCTTTTCCAGAACATTCTCATCAGAGCCATGTGAAGCTTTACAAACACAAACTAAAAGATATATTTTTTATCAGCCTGAAAAGGGATACTGGATGGTTTTGGTAATATGATTCATATTAGGCATTAATAATTAACCACAATAGGCATGATAACAGCACCAATAAATTGCAAATCTAATTACTCCATCAGTTTTTAAAAATTATGAACATAATTATTTATTTTAATCAATAAATATTTTCAAAGGAATTACACATCAAAACTTAGGAATGGGGTTTTTTGTAGCTTGTTAAAATCATCAAATGAGTCCTCCCACACGGGGCATGGCAGGAGGGACTGTCAGACTTGTACTGACTAAAATCCACTGTGTCCTTCAATAGCCCTTTACGTTCCAGGGTTATGGTATCTGTTAGTACCGCAACCTAGGAATGGGGGCTAGTGATGTCAGAACTATTAAAAAAATATACCTAGAACTGATGTAAAACACAGGTCAAATACAACTTTTGATAATATCTAGTTTTTATAATGTTTGAAATGGGATAAAGTGCTATACTTTGTCTCATTATTACATATACCATTTTAGATGAGGCACTCAACACCAGATAGAAAATAACCTAAATCACCGCTACAGAGATAAGGTTTTCAATGAGAAATTCTGTCTAACCATAATACAAGTAAATTAACACAAAATTATAATTTTTCAGGTTGTTAGAATACCATATACAACAAAAGCATTGTCAGCTATTGGGGAAAGTCGAGGTGGCGATGTTGTAAGTGCCTTGAATTACATTTATAATTATTATTTTTTTAAAGGCAACACTATACACTATTGGTATCAGCTATAAAACCTCATTCATTAACTGCTATCTAATTTTATTCATACTGCTGTTGGTTTTGCAATACTATGTTTCCAGGTAAATCCATCTGTGATGTTTGATTTGTTGAAGTCTGCATACAAAATGTTCAGAATGTTCAGAGGACCCTTCAAAAATTACTCAATAGAAGATATATACACAATATGTGACCAGTTCTTTACACCAGTAAGATTTTTACTATATTTTTTTTTAAATGGCAACTGTAGAAAGATATTAATAATCAAAATATCTTCTTTTCAGTACATATCTTCAAGGAATCTCTCAAATGATATAACAGATGTCATTCAAGGCATCAACTATTTACCACTGGACAAGAATTCATTCTTCAAAGTTCTATGTTTTATTGACCTATTAGAAGTGAACTACCCACATTTCAAGTGCATTTCCTTCATCTACAATGAACAGCTTATTTGGTATGTTTTAGTTATTCAAATTTTTAATAACCAGTTTTTGTCATTAAAACATCAATAAACAAGTCATAAGTATGTTTTTATGCCATAATTAAAATGTCAATACATATCATGTTTGCAGAATTTTACTAGTTTCGCCTTGTTTGTTTATTATTTACATTTATTATAATAGCTCTGCTCTTATGCACTCTTCATTATGAACAACTTTTACAATGAGACTCGAAAACATCACCATTGGTTGGTCCCATAGCAAAACAATAAAAGAGTAAACTTGTAAGTATATGACAAAAATTCTGTTCATCCACAGGAACGGCCTAGCTACTCATGACATGTTAACATTATACCAATATTTGGTACAATCACTGCTACCCAAACAAGTAGAAAAGGAGATACAAGGTGGTGCCGTGGCCGCCGCCCAAAGACACGGTCGGTTCATCCATCCCCCTGACGGCATCCATAACCAGGAAGATTTGCAAAAACTTGTGAAAGTACATCTCATGAGGGAAGATGACTTGGAAACAAAACAGTATTATTTAGTTGTTTATAGAACTATGAGCGCCACTGTCTGTTTCACTGTTGATGGTAAGTTACAATCGTGAGTTTGTCCAACAACTCGATTAGTTTTGGGGAACCATACTTATCCACGCGAAATATCAGTTCTGAAAAAGACTTTTAATTAAAGCGAATGTTCCGATTCTGTCATGTAGCGTGGTCCGAGCCAAAACGCGGCAAACGTCTTTTTCACTATGTTAAATGGATACAAAGCTCATTCTATCTGGTTTTAACAAATTACGCCTGAATAGTTTGTTGTCTCCTTCCAACAGTCGTTGAAGAAACACCTCTACAACCACAGAGAGGCTTGGTTTTTAACGAACCTTTTCTTTTCCAGTTAATGTGCAACTACAATTCGAGATGTTCAGATCGCTGGACGCGTTTATAGGTCCTCAACTATCAGCCATAGCATCGACAATCAGTGAGCAATGTACATTACATGCACTACACACTGCACAGGTTGCTGTTTCAGAACACAAGTTTGTGTACTTCAATAGATTGAATTTAGCATTTAAAACTTCTGTAAGTAATTTTAATATATTAGTCCCTGCATTATTTTGAGTTTGGATTCTTAATTAATTTTAGATTCTAGAATCCATATTTTTAGCAGACAATTTACAACAGTACCTAGTGATCATTAGCTTGTTTTCTGTTTCAGCCTACTATTAGCAAATTGCACCCATCTACTACTTTAAAGCCTGAAGTTTTAAGTATTATAGCAAATATACATTCCGACAAACAAAGGTGAGAATAACTTTAAAAACAAAATGGAAAACAGTGAAGTCCACATCTAATAAATATAACATATCTACTCATTTTATCAACAGCCTTGGAAACTATGGGGAAATTATAATCAAAACACCAGATGAATACTGGATTACAGGGAAGTCGTCCAATGAAAGAGAATTTTATGTTATAATTCAAGAGAAAAATGCCAATCTTAAAGAAATAGCAGGTATGTTATATAATAAATTTTAGACTTACAATAAAATTTATCAAGTAGGTTTGCCAAGTGCCGTTTGGTGGGCGTATGCATTGGCAAGGCAGGCATCAATTGCACATCGTATGTCCTTGATACTCTCCACCGATAACAGCGCGGGCCGTATTTTCCTGTTTAACGTCAGCTTTCAACCGAGTTTAATAGGACTTAATTCATAAAATACGCATATTTTCTATAAATGAAAATGTTTTTGTGTTTACAGATGAAGTAAGGCGGATATGTGAAGCTCAAATGAAGGGGATATTTTTTTACCCAATGTAAACATTATTTTAATTTTATATACCTAGTTGGAACTCAATAATAATTATGTATTAACTCAATCATCTGACAACAGCCCAAGTGGTGTACATACAAACTGATTGAAAAAAGAAATGTATAAAATGTTATCTTGTTACTTTAATGTTAAAAATAAAACAACTCTATATCATATTATAACATGTCTATATTATTTATTAACTTATTATAACACTGGTCATTAATACTCTGTACTCATAAAAGCTTAACAATAATTGAATGCTAATCAAGGGAAACTTTATCTTCTTTTTTCCAAACTTTTTTATACATTTTATTAACAAGTTCTCTGTTCTCATATCCCCAAGCTAGAAGGACAACAAATAATGATATAGCTCCAATCAATATATGCAGAATGACTGAATCTCGTGACAATTTGTTTTCTGAGAGTTTGCAAATGCAACCAGCAACAAATAAACTCAACAAAAAGAATTTACCTACATAAAGCCCATCCAAGGGCTTGTAATCTGTATCTTTATATTTATTACTGATAAAATGAACACTATGGACTATCCTAGCAAACATATTTATACAATTTGATATAATAAAACCTACTGGTCCAAAAATATATGTTAAAACATATGATAATAAAAGGAAACTTATTGAAAATAGTACCATTAAATAATTATAACTATTTAACTGGGCACTAGTCATTGTGGCAAATGCATAACATTCAGTTACTCCATTAATTGCTAACAACACAATTGCTAGACAATGACTTCTTAGTAACTGAACTGGCAACCCACTTGCTACAAATGATTCACCACCGTACAGTAAAAGTAATGTTTTAGCATAACTTTGACCAAATACTAAAACAATTAAACCAATAGAACTGACTGTTTTACAGACTTGTGAGAGTACTGTACATGATTCTTGAATTTTGTTTTGATCTTGTTTTTGAAGGGGTAACTCTCTGCTTACCATTTGGGTAAAATAGAAGTAGCTGCTGTCTTCAATGGGCCTGAACACAAACCTAGCTGCCAGACTACCCAAGTTGTTCACAACATCATAAGTGGCCTGCTCTCTGAAGGTCATGACTGGGCTCACTGACATCACATACTTTTCTCCTTCTGTTAGAAGCTGTTTGACAACACCTTGTTTAGCAAAACTTAGTGTGAGAGTACTTAATTTTTTATTGAAATTTGTATTTATGGGACCAGTGTATTTTGGCAAAAATTCTTTAAGTGATCTAAATTGAAAGTCATCCATATTATCATACAGACTAAATAAAACTGATTCAGGAACTATTTTACTTTTTAGAGCTCCTTTTGCATAGAGTGGCTTATTTTTAATATACCAATAAAAGAATATGTAATAAGAAACCACTATAGTTCCTATACTACCAACTTGTGCCACAGAAAACCCAATGAGTGCAAGAGACCTATCATATATTACAATAGACAAGAACAGTAAAGTTCTTACAAAGATATGCAGAGTATCAAGGGCTACTTTTAATTTAATGAAGCAGTAGAGTTGTGCCACTAATGCCACATTAGCTGAACATAATTCTAATACACATGATAAGGCTATACTCCAGCAACCAATTGTGTATTGAAATGCATGTTCTGGGTGGCCCAGGGGAAGCCAATTCAACCATATATAAACAAAAACAATGGATAGAACACAACTCACAGGTACTGACAGCCATATTTGGTTCATTAGTTGCTTCCAGGTGAACTCATCTTTTTGACCTAGACAAGCTCTGTTGAATGGCTCTCGGCTGAGGAACAGTATGGTACTCTCCAGGAGCAGCAGCCGCACATTCATAATACCAAGAACTTCATGTCCAACATTCCTGATAACCCATGCATTAATCACAAATGTTATACATCTAAATAGAATTTGAAATACAATGTTAAATGATGCATTCTCAAGGCTACTCATTAATAAGTTCCGCCCCATGGTAAACTATTTGACAATTTCAAACATTGACTGCATTCCCTTCACTTATGCTTGGTTGTATACTGCGCTTCACCACATATATCTTCTTATTAGATAGACATATTACAAACCAATGGTCATCATAAGTTATTGATATTTTCTTGAATTGTTCATTCGGACCAAAAGCTAGTGGATCGACCCTGAAATTTGCAAAAACCACCAGTTAATGCAAGGAGAAGTATTTTACTTAGTGACACAAACACGGAACACGTCGTATCTATATACTGTGGGTGATTCAGAATGAATAAGTAACACGTAACTAAAATGTGCTTACTTGTTTGATAAGGAGATGAGATCTATTATTATTGTAGCAACACGTTCGTCGTTTTCTAATTCTCCACCAGATTCAAGGACAGCCCCGTCCTCTGTCAAAACCAAGTAACCGATCTGATCAGGAATCTTTTCCATTATAACTGCAATATCAATTTAAATTATAATAACTAAATAATAATAAAAGAAGACTTGGAAATGTTTTATTTTACCTTACACGTCTATCAGATAGTTTAGATGACAGACAGAAGTCAAAGTCATCTTCTGTCACGAAAATTTGACATTGACATTTTTTGTTTTAAATATTTATGGCCTAACTTCTGGGCCTCTGTGAACCTACTAATCTGTGATTACGCCATCACTATTTCTGTTTAGGCGATTTAATGCCTAAAATGCAAACTGAATTCATTTCACTAGACGAAACTGGAACACTATTTAACCCCATTCGCTCGTGCCCTGAACGCTGAGTTTGTACAAAAAGATAAATTGAACTTAACTATCGCCGCCCAGCACTTAAGGGCCACATGCACGAGCGCTTTTATATGGGCGTTAAAAAAGCACCCGAAATAGAACATATGCATTCCCATTTACCTGTTCACACGTCAGCGCTTTTCAATCGCGGCGTTTTTATTCGAACTGTTTATGTGCTGGGCATTGTGTGGCATTGAATTTACCTTTTTGTTCAAACTAAGCGCTTTTTAACGCCCAGAAAAAAAGCGCTCGTGCTTATGGCGGCTTCCATTACTTCCGATCTCCATGCATCACATCACTAGTTTCTTTCTTAAACACTTCATTCATTTCATTCACGTACTGAACTATTGATGTGAAAATGAATGAACAATAAAATAAATTTTAATTTACACAGTGTGAAGTGAAGATAAAATATCAATTTATTTCTGTGTAACATTTTTCCAGTGATAATAAATAAAATTGTAAAATAATAGGACTGCACATACACAGGCAAGTACTCTTGTGAGTTTTCAGTACGTAAGCAGCCTCTATGTAATCTAATTAGGATGGGCGAAATTTGTTACGTACATAAACATATGCGTTTTAATATTGTGATGTCGATGTATTCACTGCAATAGGCAATATTTGATAACCTCGATAGTAAAAAAGAGCCCTAAGACGATCCTCTTTCTGACTGATGTTTTTATTTTTTCGTACGGTAATGGAACCATCGTTCCAAACTTTCCTTTTATTTATGAGTGTGTTTTGCGTATCGCTCTCATTTCTTAAGATACAAAATAAACTCCCTAGTTTTGGCATTGACAAACGAAAGAATTCATTAATCGAAACATGAAGAAGATTCTTATTCTACTCTCGAATGAGGAGAAATAGCCCCCCTCATTGATAAGGAAAACAATCAAATAATGCTAGATAGTTAGCACAGTAGCTGGGCTTTTGTTTTTAATAATTTAAGGAGTTCAAAATGTATGAGAGAGTACAAAATATATACTTAGATTCTAATGTTTAAATGAAATCTAATTATAAAGAAATAAAATTAATGTTGTCGTAAAGTTTTTAATAAATTGATCTTATCTACATTTTCAAAATACATATTGTTACGTCGATCGAATTGCGAGACCAAGTAATAAGGTTCTCGACAATTCTACTGAAGATTGTTTGGAAGATTGATTGACCAGAAGTTTCTAGAAATTATGGGACTGAGTGGATGTCCATGGATGTTTTCCAGAACTTTCGACCATCTTCTCTTGACATCCAGTGGGTCCGGCCGGGATATAAAAAGGGCGCCAATAGGGACCAGCAGACATGCTTTTGACTATGATTGAGGCGACTCGAAAGTGAACTCGAATAACAACATAACACTATAATAGGGTCCAAGCTACCTATGGTTAGGACTTTAGAGATGTGAACTGACTCAAAATGCAAGCCACATTGTGGTACTGCCTTCTGATTCAGGCAATATTAATCTTAATGGGAATAAGAACTACTGGCTTCTTTATTATTTAACAAAATAACATTATAATCTATAAAGAAATAGAACAAATGTAACAAACTTGAAATAAAACCAGCCTGATCATGAATTTTTACCTAAATACATTAATATTGATGATTCATACTTAAACACACATTTTTTATTGCTAACATACTGTAACTGCATTTGGTTTTAAATTGATTACTACAATGTTTAAATAACCTTGGAAATACTTATGAAAAAATACTGTTCATTTGCAATCACAATGCATAGGTACACATAAAAAACGTTTGATTTGATTATTGCTCCCAATATAATATTAAGTTTGTTAGTAATATGTGGTACAGACACCAGCAAAGCAGAATCCGTAAAATTTTACCAATGGAACATTAACTTTCCACTATTGTGATAAGATTGAAAATCCAAATTGAGTTAGGTTGATGTGGATGTCTGTAAACATGGGGTATTAAATGCATAATATAGGGTGTCTCAGGAAGTGTGGATCAAAAAGAACAGAGGCATGGGAGAGGTCATATTGTGCTATTTTTACAGTTGTATTCAGATTGGCAGTGATTATGAATATAGCTAAGTAACAATATTTTTTGTTTTGATAAAATTGTATGTAGTCATGGTATTACATGCAGTCATTGGCTTTTCTAGCAAAATTGTATTGTTTATTTTATAACAGATCTAGACCAAGATTTAAACTGATACTGTGATACTGCAATGGGTACTCAAACAACAATCATGAATTTCATCTAAAACAAAAACTGAAACAAGATATACAGGGTGTCCCAAAACTCAACGTCAAGCCGAAACGGGGTGACAGGATTGATCATAACCATCACGAGAAAAATCTGAAAAAAAATCTATCCCATGCAGTTTGTAAATTATGGGCATTTTAAGAAAAACCTAGAAATTTGATCAAACTGTACCATTTTTCGGTTATTGTGGTTATTCTTTTTTATTTTTGTTCATTTGAACTTTGGAAACGTAATCCTAAATAACATTTCTAGAATCCCAATAAAAAATAATGACACAATTGCCTCAAGTTTCCGAGAATTGAGACTATTTGTTAAACTACGAATTTAAAATTTTCAAGATTCGTCGACTTTGACAGGCCCTCCTATAAAAAAAATGTACTAGAGTGCCTTGGCAAGTGGCATTAAAAGTTGGCGCATTTAATCAGAATTCTAAAATGGTACAATACTTGTTAGTTCCATACAATAGAAAAGAGTAAAAAAATTAAAACCTCAAGTAACCCGATTTTTGCTATCACATTTTACTCAGTTAAAATGTTTTTAATTCGCACAAGCTCTAGGTAGGTTCTTAATTTTAAGACAAAATGATGAGAGAGATGGATAATGGGTATGGGTACGCATTTCGCAGTGCAAGTAAGAGATTTCCTTGACCAGGAATATCCGGGAAGGTGGATTGGACGTTCAGGCACTATCTTGTGGCCCGCCCGTTCACCAGATTTAAATCCCCTGGATTTTTTCTATTGGGGAGTTCTCAAAGAAAAAGTTTACTCAAAGCCCATTGATCACGTAGCCGACCTGCGTGAACGCATTTCTCAAGCAGCTGAGGCGATCAACTCTCGAAGATATGCCCGACTTATAAGTAGATCTTTTTTAAGAAGATGTAGGGCTTGTATTGAGGCTGATGGTAAACAATTTGAACATTTATTGTAATAAAAATGTTTTTTCTCTATCTGACTTTTAGTCCAACAAACCTAATTATTTTACTAACTTTTTTTCACTTTGGTAAAAGTGGCGTCACTATCTGTCTCGCTCACTCATGACAAACATACCCATTATCCATCTCTCTCATCATTCTGTCTTAAAATTAAGAACCTACCTACAGCTTGTGCGAATTAAAAACATTTTAACTGAGTAAAATGTGATAGCAAAAATCGGGTTACTTGAGGTTTTAATTTTTTTACTCTTTTCTATTGTATGGAACTAACAAGTATTGTACCATTTTAGAATTCTGATTAAATGCGCCAACTTTTAATGCCACTTGCCAAGGCACTCTAGTACATTTTTTTTATAGGAGGGCCTGTCAAAGTCGACGAATCTAGAAAATTTTAAATTCGTAGTTTAACAAATAGTCTCAATTCTCGGAAACTTGAGGCAATTGTGTCATTATTTTTTATTGGGATTCTAGAAATGTTATTTAGGATTACGTTTCCAAAGTTCAAATGAACAAAAATAAAAAAGAATAACCACAATAACCGAAAAATGGTACAGTTTGATCACATTTCTAGGTTTTTCTTAAAATGCCCATAATTTTCAAACTGCACGGGATAGATTTTTTTTCAGATTTTTCTCGTGATGGTTATGATCAATCCTGTCACCCCGTTTCGGCTTGACGTTGAGTTTTGGGACACCCTGTATAATGATTGATTTATAGTAATCATCATAAATACTAGTGTTGTAGATATCGCTGTTTTTATAAACCTGTATGCAATGAAACATATTCTTATCTATCATATACATACACTACATATTAGGCAAAAATATTATAACTACTGTAGACTTATTTAACAGTTTAATAATAAAAATAGCCCCATTAACAGAGCTAATGGTGATATCATTAAGTATCAAATATCTGTTAATACTGAAACAATGGAGTTATTCCAAGATTTGCTAGTGCAATCATTTATAAAGGTACTCCAAGGTAATATTAAACAACAGTTTGAACCATTGAACTATTATATACCTTATCTTCACACTTGTTTTGATTAATTATAGATAAGCTTTAAACATACTAAAAAAAAGTAATGATAAAGAAAATTAAACAAAATTCAATAATACTTACCTATGTCCATTCTGTTAAAACTTGAGTTATGAAAACACACTTTACTCCCGGAGGACACGGTGGAGCCACCGTATGGTGGCAGGACTGCCCCGCTTGGGCAAAGCACCGCCGTGTCCTCACGACGGCGATAGGCGGAGGCCTCTGGCGCCCGGCATTGATCGAGGCTATGCTGCGGGGCGAGACGGACTGGGAAGCGGCCGCCTCCTTCTGCGAAGCTGTCATGCTAGTGAAGGAGGAGGCGGGACGCGTGAGGGAGAGGACAGGGTCCACCCTACACCCCAGCCGCAGTGGTAGACGCCCACGGCTACAGACGTCGCTCGACGATCTCCGGCCACCGTAGGCGCGGGCATGCGGGCGGCGAGTAATGGGCGACTCGCTGTCCGACCACGGACCATGCCCGGGTCGACGGCGGTGTTGTGTTCCACGCGCGCCTCAAAGTGTCAGCATAATGACGGGGCCCCCCTTTAAAGGGCCAAAGTCTGCCGGGGTCGCGATACTTAGGAATTACGGTGACCCTGGAACGTAAAGGGCTACTGAAGGACATCGTGGATTTTAGTCAGTACGAGTCTGACAACCCCTCCCGCTCTGCCCTGGGTGGGTAGACGCATTTGATGATTTTACCACGATAAAAAAAGACCAACCTTACTGCTACGGAAATAAAGGCGCTACCAAAGTTAGCATAACATAGGTACCAACTTTTTTGTATATATTTTACTAATAACAGTACCTACTCTTTTGTAATGAGTTTGTACTTAACTGCCTTTTTGTAATTAGCCGATTTAGGGTGTAGAATTAATGAAATCAATTATGTACTTATTTTTTCTTTTTCAACAGGAAAAAATGTTAAGGTTTCGTCCCAAGCTGGGGAGCGAGCGCAACAGCGAATGGCGCTGTTGTTTTTGTCTCCATGTGCGCACAGGGACCATCTTGCTGGGGACATGGCACCTAGTAAGTATCATGCTTTTTTGTTTTTTTTTTTGCTAAACATACACTTAGACACGATTGTACACCACTCGTTGCATTTTTAAGCAGCCAGTATCGGGTCCCGAAAGTCATCATTCAGACAGCCTGTCTGCTAAGGAGTATCGTGCTGCCCAGTAACTGGGTTGTGAATATCAAGCAGTCACTAACTTATATTGGTATTCAGCTTAGAGTCATCCCTCAACAAAGCTGGGAAAAGGGCATGCTAGAGGTGCTTACTCTATTTTGGTTTCACACACTGCACACTTACAGAATTAGTACCTATTTTGTCTGGACCTGGACTCCCTAACTGGTTGATACCAGGTGACAAAGATAACTCGTTGAAATCTCCACTAAATCGGAAAGAGTACTATGTGACTGTAGACAAATCTTCTTAAACCAAACTAAAGAATCATGTGTCCACGCAAATTCGATAAGGAAAATGGTAAACAGGAACGCTGGGACACCGTCACACACTTTGGGAACGCCTGGGCTAGGCAGATGATTGTGGACGGAACGGAAGAAAATATGTTGTATGTAAACAGCACTACTAATATGACGGGCCCCCTTTAGAGGGCCACAGCCTGCCGGGGTCGCGGGACTCACGAATAACGAGTTTAAAACCACATGCCTTCCTACCTGAATTGCTGTTTTTATGAAAAGTTCAAGTTGTTAATTAATTGCCTATGTTTTTCTTTGTCGATTTTTTTATACTCCAATATTAGGCATGGTTGGCTTATTACGCAGAATACCATGATAATTATAATTATTCTTCATAAACATATTTAAATGTAAATTATTTTATTTAAGAAACTAATATAATTTTTCGTAAAAACATCTATTAGATAGCAAATGCATGCCATATGCATGCAGGTTGCAGTTTCGGGGATTCTCTTGAGAGGGCAAATGCATGTTCTGTTTTCTACATGTCATATAACATACATACCAACTACTTACAACTACATTGACAACCTTTATGTATTCTTATGTGTTTTATCTACAGGAAAGTATATGATATTATGAAACAACACGCACACTAACTGTATACTTACGAAGCATCTGACCTTTACCACAATGCGGTGTGTGACTACATCATGTTACAGTTATTATTATGCTTACCACCTTTTTCGTAAAATATTACTTCACTGAAATATAATGAAAGAATCACATCTATATTATCTAAAGTTGTTGGCGGCATATAAGATGAGGTCGTACACGTTATTTATCGTTGATA
Organism: Agrotis puta; assembly: GCA_943136025.2. Taxonomy (NCBI): domain Eukaryota; kingdom Metazoa; phylum Arthropoda; class Insecta; order Lepidoptera; family Noctuidae; genus Agrotis; species Agrotis puta. The sequence goes on from OW964178.2 coordinate 11,430,175, forward strand.
GAACTTTCCAACGTCGTACTGGCCATAATATTCTAGTGGAGCAGCCCCCGCGGGCCTGGTTTGTGGGGTTTTGCACAAGCCAGGCAGTATTGGAGCTGTTACCCAGCTCTTGCAATCTTAATACTAAATCAGACCGTTCATGCCAAAAATTGTTGAACCTGAGCAGGCCACACCTAAAACTATACCTACATAATAGTTTTGAAAATTTCTGAACGGCGTAAACCCGGGTTTGGGGACCCGGTCTTTCTTTTTCTGGAGCTTTCCTAATTAATGTTGGCCTTTGTACCTAAGAATCACATTTAACAAATACCTCACGGTCGCGAATACCGGTCATAAGACCAAAAACTTATGACATAATTCTCTTTAGATGCTGCACCTCATAGCGTTAGGATTCCTAGCGGCCATAGTTCGCGATCCCCGACTGCTCGACGAGTTGGAGCGAGACTCTGTTCCTGTTCCAAACTGGAGTGACGTGGCTAGAGGTAACGAAGCCATCCCCACGCCTCTGTCCAACGTGGAGCCACCACCGAGCTCGTTCCCGCAACATATTGGTCAGCCAAGAGATCGAGATCATAGCCTCATATATCGTAAGTATACCTACATTTATTACATTTATATGCATTTTAAAAATTAGTTAAAACCAAGGGTCCTTGGAACTGAGTAGAAACTAAAGGTAAATGTAATGCTCAAACTTTTCGGTACCAAACTGTAAAAAATCAGTAAAATAAACATACATTAAAAATCGGCTTAAATACGTGGTGTTCTCTGTATAGAGGTATTGATTTAGTTTCGTTTGCCAAAAACCTACTTTCTCTACTTCCATCGCAATAAGATATAGGGCGGAAGATATATCTTTTGGAGGTTACCGAGTCGTTTGACATAAGATAGCGAGACTCCAATTGTGGAAAAAAATAGTTGTACCAACATTGCTCAAAATATAGAGTACATAGACATTTATATAGTTGTACACCTTTTTAAAACAGATCATCAATAAATTATTACTCATTCGTGCACGTAAGCATAACTGTGGTATTTAATGCTTAAGCGCAATATCTGTTGTGATATAAAATATGCCCTATTATAGAAAATAATGCTCAAAGACATCGATACAATGCTTATTTATTGTATTACACACATAAATCAATGTTATCTAGTTGTTAGCTTGACATCGTTTTCCTTTTGAGATCGCAATTGAAAAAAGAGTACCTTTAAACAACACTATTGTAATAAAACTAATAGCTTAATCATAATGCATGTACAATTTGCTTGAAATGAATATCACGAAAGCACCGGAAACGGAGAAGTGAATGAACAATAATCTAATAGATTGTACTGTGTTTGCTAGATGATGTGGATGTGGGCGCACTGGTCACAGTGTGCACCCTCGCCATCACCTTCATGTTGATCTACGGAGCCGCACTTGGCAAGCCAGCCCATCTGTTGCCATTCTTCTGCCTACAAATATTCGACTTTGCAATCACGGTGTAAGTATTTTCTATATATCAATCCTATCCTAACTTGAAGATATAAGTTTTATACGAAAGTGAGTTTGTTCATGTTTGTTACGCTTTCACGCCTAAACACTGAAGTGTTTTTAATGAAATCTGGTACCTACAGAGAAAGCCGCAGGCAAAAGTTAGGCATTATTTAGACGATGCAAGAAATAGCATGCGAGTTGCATGCAAGTTTCATTACATTGAAACTCTTATAATGTTTCTGCCGCCAAGCAGCGAGACTGTGTACCAGTTTGAACGATTTGCCGCCGGTGCAACAAAAAAAAACATCAGCCTTGTCTCTAGGATGAAAACACATTTAGTATGTTCCTTTTATCAGATAACAGGCATCACGAATGGGGCGTCTCGATATTTGCCATTAAATATTATGAAAAACAAAACTATATTTGCTTTCGATGAGATTACAAATGGTTACGCAATTTTATGAAGCCATTATTGGCTTTTTATTATTCATTGGCATCGTAATTTTTTCTAATGAGTGTAATCGCTAGTGACTTCAACAGTAATGCCTCTAATAAATTATTAAATGGAACGTTTCCTATGTGTCATATTCACAACGGTTCGATGTATTGTTCTTATCCGTTTTTACTGATTTATTTGATGTAGCTGTTACTTGTACCAACTGAAAAAGCAGATATGATCTTTCCTAGGAAGTTTCGACTCCATAATATCGAAGTACATTTTTTAGTGCGGATATATTAGTATGTTACTTTTTACCGAAAATGAATAAACAAGTATCTTTTATTTACCAAAAAATACTTAATAATCATTTACTAAAGACGTTTTTTGAAACAGTTTTTATTTGACACGCGATACTTGTTTCCCCGTATGCGCATAAGACGTACTGATGCTGGCAGGATTTTGAACTATCTTAAAAAATACACCGCGGCTCTGGAAAGTAAAGTAAATAAAGTACAACTGAAATAAACGGTTTTTTTTTACACATCAAGTTGCTAACTTTCCAACCAGTTTTTAATTATAGTTATCTATGGAAATGTAGAACACATTTCCATAGATAACTATAATTAAAAACTGAAATAGAACTACAGAGAAAATATCTGCAAGACATAGAAAATACCCTGTATAATAATTATTTGTAAAGACAAAACGTACCTTTCTATGTCGATAGGTGTAAATGAAGCAGGAAATGCAACTAATGCATAATGATATTAGTACGTACCTACCGCCTCATTGGCCTTGTGCCGTCCAACGTCGCACGTGACCTTATGCGAGATCAGCAAGGTTTAGATCTGAAAGGCTATCTAGTTTTTTTCTACCTTCAAAAACCTATGTGTGTAAAGTCTTACACTCACCGGTGTCATCCCGAAGGTCGCCTTTTGGAGTTTTCACCGTTTTTGCCGACAACAAATAGAACGGAGGTTTATGGTCAGTAAGAGTCTGACAGTGACTTCCGTTTGTAAAAGGGGCGGGAGGAGTAATTTTTTGTATACTTGCCCCACACTAGGAATTTATCCTGTGTAGTGGGTGCGTTTAAAAACATAGAACTCACATACATAAACACCCATACACAGAACAACTCATTTTAGGTCATACAAATACCTAAGCCACTGCGCTGACCGTGCTGAGCTGCGTTTGATGTCTGTACAACCTAAAAAAAAAGAATTCGTGTATGAATGTTCTTTTAATTATGCTCTTTCTTAGAGAAAAAGTCGTGCTTTCATATCAAATGAAAACATAACCGTTCCCCATCAGTCTGACTGCCACCGGGTACCTATGCTACCTGCGCTCGATCCACCGGCTGGTCGCGGAGACCCGCCGTGTGCCGTGGAGAGCGCAGCTGCTGCAGCTGCCGGCGCCTGCCTTGGCGCTCGTCGTACTTTCAGCATTCCTAGTAGCCGTACTGCTCAAGGTAATGTGCCCTTAATTACTTTCTGTATTAACGGTGTCAAAATTTTACCTTCTTTTGAATTTAAGACGTAGGGTGGAGCGCAGAGAGTTCAATTTTCAACTGTCAGTTTGGCATATTGAACCATGATCTTTGATAGTCATTAATAATTTTATAATAAAAAAAAAAATTACATTAAGGACAAAGGTTTAACGAAATGCTATTCTTAATGTTGTCTAATAATTGGCTATTTGACAGTAGTTATAAATTACAAATATTATTAGTCCGTCATTTAGAGTTAAAAAAAATAACGGACACGTATTTTTTCTTTTGTAAAATCAATGAATATTCACCAATACAACGCTTCAAAACTCGAGAGTGGGGGCTCGTGACATCAGAATTCAATAGAAATTGTGCTAAATTGTGTCGTATTGCCAATTTTGAAAGCATCGTATCTCCGTCAATTTTGGTTTAGGAAACAAAAGAAAAAATCGGGTCGAATATTTTTTGATAATCTAAGCGACGGACTAATTATAATTTTTCAGTCAAATAGCCAATTGTTGTCCTTTCAAAGATTTTTTCTCAGAGATTTCAATGGAAGTAAAACCATTTTATATTTTTGGCTATTTATTTTGTATTAAAAGCTAAATCTATTAGAAGCGTAAATATTATTGTTACCTAATTATATTGCCAAACTGGTCTTAATGGAACAGGGAAAAAAATAATTAATGCAAGTTACGTCAAAGCTGATATTTACGTCACTTGTTTTTTTGATAATTTTTGTAATCCATTGAAACAAGTATTATTTAATGTAACCATTATCACATTACTATATTTAGAAGCCGTTCCTAATAACTTGTATCGCTTTCCTTCAGGTTAAGGTAATGTAATAAGATGTAGATAGTGTCGTATTCAAAACTCTTCACTCTTCACTCGTGTTATCTAACAATAGACAAAATAGAATAGCTTCTAGATTTCCAACGTCTGAAACTGCCTGTCCATCGGAACGGAGCGCGACGAGCGGAGAAACGGTAAAATATTATCCAATAGGATTGCACGAAATCTCCACTCCTCTTCAGTGGTGCAACCCTATTGGTTAATATTTATCCATTTCTTCACACCGCCGCCCCGCTCCGCTTCTGTTTACTGGCAGCCTTATTTAAGCAATTATTCATACTGTCTGGTTCTTTACATACAAACATACACGTGGTCCATACATTTCACTACCCAATTTTTTGTATTGTTCCAAAAGCTTTAAGACATTTTGGGTAGGTATTTTAAGCACACTAAAACTACTCTAACCTGGTAAAATCATCAAATTTTATTAAGTCCCCACTCCCAGGGTAGGACTGTCAGACTTGTACTGACTTAAACGCACACATTTTCATCAAAATCGGCCTCGACTTCTCGAGACTCTTTAAAGTATTTTTCGCTATTCCTTCACTCTGTATATACAATTCAGGAACATACTGTATTAGTATTATTAAATCATTTGATAGTGTCGCTTATATAAAGATTAAATTATGGAAAGTAACGATAAAAACAGGCAGAGTTAAGGGAAAATTATAAATTTTAATAAATCGAGTCAAAATTTTGAAAGCCAAGGTCTTAGACTTGGCCAGGTGGCCGATCTCGTTTATTTTTTAAGGTAAACTTTATTTCGGAATGCCTCCAAAGATATTTTTGCAAAAAAAAACCCACTTCTTCCCAGCCAGGTTTGCAATTCAGTGTGGGTTTTTTTAATGTTGCTTCATTCGAAGAGCTTCTCCCGTATTATTGGTACGTTAACAAACATTTAAACTCACATACACAAACACTCAAACTCGGAAAAACTACTATTTGAAGATCATACAAATATTTGTACCGTGCGGGAATCGAATCCGCAAAATGCAGTGCGAGTGGGAGGACTCATTTGATGATATTACCACGATAAAAAAAAACAGTCAATAACTCAGCCACTGCACCAAGTGTGCCGTCGTGTTTTTTAAATACCCAAAAATGTCCTCGAAATATATGAATACAAAACTACTAACTTTTCTTGTTTCTCTGTGTTTTTATGTGATTCGCATCATCATTTAGTGTTGAATAAATGCATAAAATAACAATCTGTATATATAAAAGGAGAACTGACTGACTGACATATCAACGTACAGCTGAAACTACTGGGGCTAGGAATGTGAAAGTTTGCACACGGCTTCCTATTATAATGTAGGGGAGCACTAAGAAGGGGTTTTTGGAAATTTAACCTTCTAAGGGGGTGAAAAGGGGGAATTAGGAAAGTACGTAACCCACGCGGACGAAGTCGCGGGCAAAGTGCTAGTATTAAATAAAATTGAAATATGTAAAACTAACGAACAATAAAATTTCTCTTATAAAAATTGTACTTAGTTAGGGTATGTAAATAGTTACTAATAAAACTTAAATATTATAATTCATTTACTCCAGGCCTACTGCATCAGCGTAGTATGGCGCTGCTACAAGTACCTGACGATGCGCGCGCACGCACTGCAGACTCCGTTTGTGATCTCGAGCGACGACGTGGTGTCGTCCGGCCAGCTGGCACCGTACGCGGCAGCGCCGGCGCCGGACTACTCCAGCCTGCTGCCGGACTACGAAGAGGCCGTGAAGCAGACTCCGCCGCCCTCGTACCGCGCCGCCACGCTCATGGCTGCCGCTGATCCCTCGCTTACAACCGTTGTGAGTATTACTACACTTGATGCTCCCCGCGGTTTCAACCGCTGCTCGTCTGCTATTGGTCAATATAGTATACAATAATATTTTTTCAATTCGAACGAGCAGCTAGCTAAAGTGTTTATTTGTTTGGTTGGACGCGATACTAGATGACAAACGTAGTGCGACCTCGTCTCATGGCACGAGCACACGGCTCGTTGCGACGGAGCACCGCAAAGATCATGTCAAATGTCCGCCGTTAAGACGAAATTCTTGCGGTGTGGCGCCGCAACGCATCGTGCGCTCGCGCCGCGCTCGATTGAGATTTAAATACTGCACATATTCTTCCATGTGGCATAGTTCTTTTATATGAAAAGTAAAATCTAGTTCCAGTGTTTCAGCATGATGGAATAACAAATATGATTAAATAGGATTTATTGATATAGACTGATTATTTTAATAACTAGATAAATAAATGGTAGAAATTAATGTATGCCGTACAAAACCATAAATAAAAATTCTCTTTTAAAATAGCACAAATCTCAGTGATTTTATCAAAAACTGATTATGTTCTTGTAACATTCTACAGCAGGAGAGGGCACAAAACGAGCAGGCACCTCCGCAGCCGCAGCCGACCAACACCATGGTGGTGCTGCCGCAGAACGGCACGCAGGCACGCGTCTGAATCTCATACTAAACTGACAGCACCGAGGATTACTCTCACCACGAAAGGGCACTACCAATTTAACGGATTGCTTTAACTACTTTCTGCATTTGTACCGTTACTTTCACAGTAAAATTACCTTCTTGAGTATTATCTTAAATTCTTCTAAAAAAAACTCCGTTTTTATGTTTTATTTTTATTATATATTAAGTGGTCACTTGGATGGTTTGTAGTTATATTTGGATCCGATAGCTGGCGTTTTAGTCGTAGGTCAATATCTTCCTATTTGGTTCGAATAAAAATTGAGTGTCCTCTAGTAGCGCTACAAAATGGTTATGGCAACTTTCCCACCTAGCAGAGGTTTTGTTTAATATACAGGCTGCGAAAAAGCAACGTCTACATTTCGACAACTTATACTAAATGCGTAAGCACCAATAAGTTTCCCTGTTGTCGAGCAACTGCTTGAATTGTAGCTGCCCTTATTCTACACCACATCATATTAAACGCTCAATACGGAAGTAACTGCACTTAGTCTGTGTGTCTTTAAAGTAGACATCTTCCAAAGAGCTAAAAAATATTCATAAGTGCAAGAAAACGGCCCTCATCATTATAATTAAGTTCATAATCCTCGTTGCTTTCATGTATAAAAAACTTTTATGTCTAAAATTATTTCTTAACTCTTCGTCTTTCACTTTCCCATAGTTGTATTTATTTGTAGACAAGTCACTGAGATGATTTTTGTATTATTTATTTTGTAAAATAAATACTGTTGTTATTGTAATTCTTGTGCTTGACTCTATGTGGACTAGTTAGATAAGAGCCGATAAGTTCGTCTCGTCTCGTATATGCCACAGATTTCAATCTAGATTTGTCATACCATGAGTATAGTGCCATTGCGTTGATTGTAATAAATTTTATTTTTGTACTTCATAAAATCATTAGAATTATATTCCCTATTCAATCATAAAATACACTAATAAGTACACGTTTCTAGGCACCTAACGAGGTACCTGATTTGCGTTGAAGATTTTTCTGTACTTACTTTATTTTACTATGATGATTTTATTTTGTGATAATTTTACTTTAATAGCTTTTTCTTGAATATCTGACTTGATATGAAGAAATGAACATATTACTAACATTCCTGAATATTGCATTCTAAAATCTTTTTAAACTACGTTTGGCGTCAATTTGCGACATCACGCCGTCCATTTTGGTTTGACGGCAGTGGCCGGAAACCATGACATGCAGCAGTTAACTGATGCAGTTCGATGTAATTAAATACTTTGTTTAATTAATAGCAATCATTAAATTTAAATAAAAGTTGTTTGTACTGAAGTAGGTAGAAAAGAGATCACATGTTTATCTATACTTGAGAATAATAGCAGATATACTTACATTCGTGTGGATTGTAACTACTCAGGGTTAATAGTAATATGAGCTTGCAATAGCCTTCCTCACGAGAACTATAATTATATCTAATAAATACGATACGAGTGTAGGTACATTCATATATGTAATAGCTATTCACGTTGTGTCATTTTTCAGAACTTTATATGTGAGGCGTGTTCATTTCTAGTGCAGTCTTTAAATAAAAAAATAGGCAGAAAAATGCATACCACTCATTGGTGCCTTATCATATCGTTGGCAAAAATGTTTATAGTACCTTATATTCTTAACGAGCATTCTAAATAACTTAGGTACAAGCTATGTATTAAATGTAACTGTAGTACCTAGATACGGTTTGGTGTGACGCCATAGTTTGCTATTCGTCGTTGCTTTACGTGGTACCTTGGTAAGACACCGTAAGTAGTTTCGTATTGGCCTAAATTGTAAAAAAATGTCATCAATGTGTAGTACTTTGTACGTTGCTTTTGTGTATTTTCGTTATTTAAGTCTCGCCCAATACGCTATAAAATAATATAACACGTGTTTGATGTAATTACGTGAATATAAATGTGGAGTAGATTAAAAAATATATTTATTATACAAATAAAAAATGCAAGTCAGGGCGAGATAGAGAATAAATTGATCAGTGATCATTTGCTCACTTCATGAATTTATACCTTGGTTTGTTTATGAAATTCTTAAATATTTTGTCTGAGTTTATAGTACCTAATTGGCAAATGCACTACCGTGTCAAACGGGGTGAATAGGGACGCAGCGGTGAATCGGGCCAAAACTTTGAATGGGATTTTAACGATAAATTGTGATGGTATATTGCCAACAAAATCTTAAAATAATGTGCTATTATTCAATAAATAACATTGATTAGTTGTTGGTAACCTATCATATTAATTCGATATTAAAATCCCCGTTAAAGTTTTGTCCTGATTCACCTCGCGTCCCTATTCATCCCGATTGACGGTACAGTCCTTTCACAGTCAATTACCTATCACTGCATCATTGTCAAAATCACATTGACTATTATATTCTTGTTACCTATATAATGTTGCTGCTATTCCAGGTAAACTTACTGTGAACGGAGTGTAATAATAAATTGACGTGTATAACTTATTACTACTTACTAAATTACTTAATGTAAAATATTCTTGAAATAAATCGTACATGAAATGAAACTAAAAAGCTCTTATTTTTTTTAACTGGTCCCAGCCCAACCAATCTTTAATGTTAGTCTTATGTTTGAAAATTATGCTTTGTCTATCCTATTGGTATTGCTTGAAAAATTAAACTAAACATGTACGCGTAATTCTGGTCGCGGGACGAACGAGCTACTGTGACCCCAGAACGTAAAGGGCTATTGAAAGACACCGTAGATTTTAGTCAGTACAAGTCTGACAGACCCCCGCCCTGCCCTGGTTGAAGCCACGACACGCTGCGTAGCAGTCGAATGCTCACTTCATTGTCCGAGAACCATCGTCTATTTTCTAATAGGCAATGATGTTAACAATACGTATTCCATAGCTGCTATGAGTTCTATGATTGCTAACTTAGTTTATCAACCTGTAACAGTATCATGCCTATTATAAAACTTCCTATCGTTAGTTACATATAACTTGGCTCAGTGTTACGTAAGACCAAGGATAGATCCTCGAAACTTCTCCAACAGCTTTAAAGGTCATGTTGAGGGACAAACATGATTTACAAACAATGGCCTGCATCTGCGCGCGCAGCCCGCCGCCGCGTGCCGCCCCCGCTCAGTGCGGCGAGGGTCGCGCTCGCTCGACGCCGGCCGTCGTCGTCGGGACGCGCGCCGTCGCCTGCATTCTCTATTTATATCGACAGTTCACCCCCCGCTTCACTTCGCGCCTGCGCAAAACGCATCTAAAAACTACGAAAGTGAAAATTGCACATCATGATAGCGACCGGTGCCCAGCGCTGCTACAAAGGACTATTGCAGCGACCGATCTGCTAATTAGTGAGTTAAGGACAAACAGCGAGGCGGCGTGCAGTGCGCCGTGAGGATGGACGCGAGTCGCGCGACCACGGACCTCATCGGCACTGCGGCACTTTTGCGTTACATATCAGCTGTTTCACCGGCGAGGGGCGCGCGCTCGTGACGTTTCTGGCGAGTCGCGTGCCGCAGGCCGGCGGCGCGATGGCGTCCACCATGCAGCTTGAGTTCACGCAGGCGATGACCGACTTCAAGACAATGTTCCCGGACATGGACGACGATGTTATTGAAGCCGTACTACGCGCTAATCAGGGAGCGGTTGATGCGACCATTGACCAACTTCTAGCTATGAGTACTGATAACCAAAATGAACGTTTGCGGCTAGAAATGGAGCGCGTGGAAGGTTGCACACCGTCTCGTCGCAAAGATCGCCGTTCGGGCTGCAGAACTACGGATAACGGCGATGATAACGATACAACAGCACTTGTGTAAGTAAATTAGTATCTAAAGTAAATAACTATTTAACAATTGTTTGGAACACAATCATATCACTTTGAAGATAATACTAAAACGAATACACAGTAAGTGAGCACACAACAAATAGATCCTGTCCCCGCTGCGACACAAACAAACCACGTCAGGTTATTGTGCGCCCGTCTAAATGATTAGTTACGTCTTCCGTTCGTAGCTCGCAGTTGTGATGTTGTCATTCACACGGGCAGGTCAACTAACAATTGAGGCAACAGGTTAGCATGACTAGCAGAAATGTTTATAATATAGAGACCTCTCTATTTTTTTACAATTAACCCTTTTATTATGCGTGCGTTAAGTAGCTGAACATAAAATGTTCCTCCCGGACCTAAATTTCAAATTAAATAAAAAAAACAACACAAACAAATGAAAAAAATATATGGCGTTATTACTACGCATTAGTTAGAACAAGAAATAAAATTACCGTAGGTAGCACTATAGGTACCTATTACTTAAACTATACTTATCGACATACTATATTCTCCTTTCCTACAACTTACAATCCCACTAGTCTCATTGCCAAGTTGAACTTTACGCAAGGGGTCAGTGAGTTAAGGCCGAAAATCCACCCTTTTATAAGAGCAATCAAATCTTTACATATATGTCGAAAACCAGAAATGGTGAAGGTTGTTGATGCATTTTATCATCATCAACCTCAGCCTGACTTCTTTAACTGCTGGTTAACATAGAACTCTATTCAATTGCCTAAACTCTATGTGTGACCCGGGTCAGTCATTTATTTCTTACCAGAATCAGCCAATGTGTAGGTACGCCGTAGGTGTACATCTAAAAACGTATTACAACATAAAACCTGCTTTTAGAATAGATAGATACATGACTTACCTAATACTTTTTTTTTCAGAGACCCTGGCTACGAATCAGTTCCTTTAGCCGTAAAAAAAAAATGGGTGCCAGTAATGTTAGGACCTTTACCTCCGATGTTTCTGCGAATACCGCCCGGAACAGATGCGCGAATAGATCTGAGTCTTGAGATGGATGACGACCGCATCGCCACCTTCCTGCAAAACGAGGAATTTATGGCGGAACTGCGGTGGAATCAGGAGTTCATGGCAGCGCTGGACAGCGAGCAGGGGCAGAAGACGAAATGTCATGATGACGAGGCCGCATTCAAGGAGAGACTGAAGAATATGGGAAAATGTAAGTTACCTTTACGTCTAATACACTATTCTAAATCATTTGCAGAAATGATTATGGTTTTGTGGCTCGGTTTAAGATTTTCCTTTTAATTATTCAGACTTAAACTCCATGGTACTTTATCATTAATCACATGAGGCAACCATTCAAGCCATTTACATTAAGTTTACCTCTAATTGGCTAAACTCGACATCTAACGATCGTATAGTGGTAAAACCACTCAAAGTTATTTAAATTAAAATCTCTCATTACCACGCAACTTTCAGCTTCCTTATGACTTACGGGAATGAACATGAAAAATAAATGAACTTAAGCTGTTCGTCGTTAAAACGAGACTTAAAATTATAGTCACATTTAATAATTACTAAGTAGGTACAGTTAAATATCTTAACTTAAGTACCCTAATTAATAATTGATGGTGTTGATAGCGTGAAACAATCGATTCAGTCACAGATACCGTTCTAAGCTCTACTTATCATTCGGATATTTTCAGTATCAGCCCCTCCTGAAGCCCGTATCTTTGATTAATTAATAGAAATTAGCTTAATAATTCTTTTTTATGTGCTATGCGAGCGTTTCTGCTTCAGAATGCATAAAGGTTATAGGTAAGCGTCAAAAGGCTTCTTAATTTTCACATTTCTTCGCAGCGTCACGCAAAAAGTTCGCCCAGCTGTCGAGGATGTTCAGCCGGGGAGGTTCAAGGCGCTCGGGCAGCGCCCGGGCCCCCCCACGAGGCCCTCCCGACAGCTTACTCCTCCAGGAGGAACACAGTGATGACGACGACCGCCCACAACACCACGTCAAAATATAACCACAACCTGTACTCCACTACCTGCGAGGTACAGCTTTAAATGAAGAGAGAGCCTTAAAGGAAGTTACAAGGTCACGGATAAGACTGGGTCTGTTTTGTATATTTAGAAAAGGAATACGATTGATATTTTTATGTAATAAGCACTTTAAAATCAGTCGGCACTAACAGATAACGTCTTTCACGGATCGATATCGTCGCAGTAAGGAGGCGTCAACGCCAAAGTTGTTAAAAGTTGCAATAATTATGTAAACTATAAGTAAGTAGTTCATGGCTTTTACTGCATCAGTCTAAATTGTAAATAGTAACTTGAGCTTCGCTTAGATAGGAGGGTCGTCTTCTCTCATACTAAATGGTAAGAGATAGCATATTGACGATTAAATTCAATACATAAATTCTGCATTCCAAAGTGTCTACATATAGCTGAATGCACGGAAAGTGTGTGTACAGCAAAATACACGAAGTTACGTACCCGTCTATAGGTTAAAGACGACCCTGGCCTTTGTCAGACAGGTTTATAGAAATAGTATTCTTATGGCATTTCTCTAACTGTAAGAACTTAAATATTTCCACATACATCTTCCAATAGTTCCTGAAAATGACGAACGAGTAATAGTAGATTTGATGTGCATATATCTACAACTATACAAGTATACGAAGTTACATCTGAAACATAAGAGTCAATTTTGCATTGAGATGGTACAGAGTACTTGACTCTTCGATTTCATAATAACATCTGTACAGCAGGACTTGATATTAATAATACTGGGTTTTTTTTTTATCGTGGTAAAATCATTAAATGAGTCCTCCCACCCAGGGCAGGGCGAGAGGGACTGTCAGACTCGTACTGACTAAAACCCACGGTGTCCTTCAATAGCCCTTTACGTTCCGGGGTCATGGTAATTCGTAAGTCCCGCGACCCCGGCAGACTTTGGTCCTCTACGGGGGCCCCGTCATTTTGCTGACTCTCATTGAGGCGCGCGTGGATCACAACGTGCCGTCGACCCGGTCATGGTCCATGATCAGACAGCGAGTCGCCCATTACTTGCCGCTCGCGTGCCCGCGCCTACGGTGGCCGGAGATTGTCTGGCGACGTCCGTCGCCTTGGGCGTCTACCACTGCGGCTGGGTCGGAGGGAGGACACTGTTCTCTCCCTCACGCGGCACGCCTCCTCCTTCGCGAGCATGACTGCTTCGCAGAAGGAGGCGACCGCTTCCCACTCCGTCTCGCCCCGCAGCATGACCTCGACCAATGCCGGGCGCGAGAGTCTCCGCCTATCTACGTCGTGAGGACACGGCGGTGCTCTGCCCAAGCAGGCAGTCCTGCACCGTATGCTCCACAGTGTCCTCCGGGCGATCCTCGCAATGGTGACACCCAGACGTTTCTTCCTTCCTCATCAGACACAGGTACCTCCCGAAACATCCGTGTCCAGTGAGGACCTGCGTCATGCGGAAGGTCAGGACGCCGTGACGCCTGTCCAGCCACTCCTCAAAGAGGGATCTTACCGACGCGACTGCGGCGTGCCCGTAATAATACTGGGCATGGATACGTTTTCAAAGAAAGGCTGATAAAAGAAACAAATGTTAAGTAAATAATAAACGAACCACTTCCTAGCTAGGTAATGTAAATAACTGTTCTAAATAGATAAGTAGTCTGCTTCGTTTCGATCCACGAATTTTAGAGCCGTTAGAGTTGCTGATTTTGTTAGATCATCTCCTTGATCGAAATCTGTAAAATGATAGGTCGTTAGATTATGCACTGACTGTACTTTTGCCTGCACGATTGACCATGACAATGCGGCTTAACTGGAACCTGAATAATGGTGCCATACTGCGCATTCATTCCATTGAAGCGAGCTTTACATTTCTGCCATCTATACGGAATGTCTAGGCAAAGTCGTGTTTGCAGGAAAAGTGGAATCAAATAATGTAATATTACGTAAGTCTAAGTTATGTAGCTTTTGTAGTGACCTCCAGACTAGAGTTGTTCTGTCATGCATGATATATTATGTTGTATTTAATTTTCACATTTTTCACCAATCTAGACCGTCGTCACATAACTAGCATAATATTCCGTGTACTGCCTACTAAAATAAAAATGTTTTATCTCCACAAAGCAGACTCATAAAAAATAATAGTAGATATTGCGAATCACCGTTGTTACAATCTCTTATAATTCATAATCTTAATTGCAATATTTTTCGTCCGACTCAAAGGTACTTAGTTTGCATTTTTGAACAAGCAGCCTTTTCTCTTATATTATCGTAATAATGGAATAAATACATTATTAATGTCCGCACGGGAAATCATGGTAAAGCGACGCCAGCTGACGTTAACGTTTTTATTATTATTGCGAATACCTAGAAGCCTGCCAGTTAAACTACCAGATTCCCCAAATACTTACCAAATAACTGGGCTGTGGAAGTCAAATCGCAGTCGCTTCTTTTAAAAGACCAACATTAATAGTCGAATTTTCAATTAAAATAATCATAGTTTTACCCGGCCGCAGAAAGAATCCTTGACGAATTATTTCTGTTTTCTGTAAGTTTTGATATAGGTTTCACAAATTTTCAATTTGTACAAATGTTTCGAATTCATGAAAATTCACTGTAAGTAGTAATTTCACTCTAAAATATGGTGATTATGCACGTAATGCAGTACACCGTATACCAGTCAGTTTTTAAAACCAGTGCAAAAAATGTCGAGCTAGCTTGACTGTATGTTTTGGTATTTGTAGTTTATGATGAAAAAACTCGTTGAAATTGTTGGAAATTTTTCGTGCAATTATATTTAAATGTTCTTGAATATAAAATTTCGTACGAGCAGCAGCAAAATTACTGACTAAAAATGTTAAAGGGGAAACTGCAACAATCGTAACGAAATCAATACAAACTACAAAAGGCACTTTGTGTGCGAACATTGTAAATTACTCGACATTCTAATGATAAAGCTATTTGGTGTCTACAAGAATAACAAGAGTCGGGAAAGTGCATGTACCTTAAGTAAACAGCTACTGCTACCTTTGTGTATCTTTCAGACGATAATAGTGTAATTTATTTGTAATGCTTAACTATAAATGAAATACATTATTATAAAATTTAATTTCTATTGAAGCTTTATTTTATCCTATCAGGCTATAAGTACAAGGCCCCAATAATATTAAACTCGATAAGGATCCATTGCAATTAAAAGTAACTTTATTTATGCAATGATAGGTTCGCGTTTAACCACTATCTCGCCTGATGGTAAGGGAAGATGAGGTCGACGGTGAAGCACGCTTGCCTAGAAGTAACCTGTTCACTCATGACTTGAAGACCCCAAGGTTATAGCTGCCGGGAAATACATGACACTGCAGTAACTATTATGTAATTAAGTATTCCTGGACATGCTGTATTCTCTTCCCATCTACTTCTTCTAATCTATTAATGTAGGTGTTTCGAAAAGATCTGTGGCTGATGATGCAAAAAAAAAGGTCATGGGCGAAACATAGATACACAGTCTCATCTCACTACACTCACCTTTTTCCTGGAGATTTCTTCTAGAGCTGAATAGTTTAGGAGCTAGCGGGTCACCCTGTTTGACTCCTTTCTCTGTTTTAATTTTTGGGCCTGCAGTTCTTAATTTTATTGCGGTTGACTATTTCTATAAATGTTACGTAGTAGATTTATGTAGGTGGCATCAATATTTTGGTTTCTTAGATTGTTCGAAATGGGTGTGTGTGATATGCTGTCAAAGGCTTTCTAGAAGTCCGCAAAAGCTAGGTATAGAGGGATTAGTTTGTCGGACAAACTGGGCCAAAATAGCTCAGTGCCCTGAGACAATAGTCGCGGCAGAGGATCATAACATTGGAGATATTTGCGCCCGCACAGCAATTTCTAACAGGAATCTTGCAATAGGTGCTACATATAACTAATCAAATTTCAATTTGGTCGAGGTAACTAAAAGTTCCAAGTACTACAATCTTGATTTCATACAAAACGCTGTGAAGTGAAACAGACACTAAGAAGTAGGACCCTAGGAGGAACGGGATCGAACCGAACACCTGGCTCTTATTAATTTCCTTATTGAATAATGACTATAATTTTATTATATGCCTTCCGTAGAAACTCCTTTTCATCTAACGGTTAAACATGGCTTGATTGAACATTGAGCTTATAATCCAGATGCTCCATTCTGTAATACATAAATGGGAAATCACGTTGCACAAATGCAAACTAACCACCCGTAATTAGTTCACAATAATTTCTATGCGACTTTGGTATTAGTACCTAGGTACCGCTGGCGTAAGGAGGCATGGCGAATCATGGCGAGGTTTACACACGATCGCCGATCGACGCCAACAGTCATCAAATAGTTCGACGAAGCAGAACGGGAAAGTCGTAAGTATCGAGACGATTGAACGACGTGCATGCGACGGCCAGAGACAACGAAAATGGCGAAATTAATAGGTAGGAAAATAATAGTAACTTACAAAATTAATTGGTCTGACCTAAATTGGACTACTATTGCACTCAGATGAAGGCAGTGAAGGTGAAGTGAAACAATTTCTTTCATCTCCTTCAGTATTTTAAGCAATAAGTAGTTTATCTGCTTGTTCAGAAGATTAATATCGTTTGACAACTTTGTTGACTTAAAAAGTTAATCAACTACTACAATTATTAGTCAATTATATCTTAATTTTTCACCCTATGTTTTTTTTTAATGCGCACTATAATTTATTCTAGATTGTTGCGCCGGCCCCAAGTAAAATGGGATAAGGGCAGGCAGATGATGATGATGACAATAATTACTTCTAGATATTCATTGAGACTCCGATGGTTACCGATTCTAGTGAAACTCATATAATTATGGAGGAAAATACTTAGATCGTGTACCTTCGGCATACATATTGTGTTTACAAAAGTACCTAGGTATAGTCTTAAGAAAAGCGCATAATGATCTCGACCAGCCTATTATGACCAACGTTTTCATAAGACTCATTTACTTAACAAATGAGTACTCGGATAACTTAAATATTTATTACTTCCGTTGTAAGTACCTCTTGTTGTATAAGTGTTTCACTGTGTTTTGGAACTTTTCGTCATGCAACATGGAGTTAATTTTAATAAAATAATATTAAATACAATTATCTACTATAACCATTACTTTCAAATGATCTCGTACCACGCTAAAGAAAGTCACATTACTCATACGTTACATGTCTCCAGCATTGTAGGTGGTTCGCCACTACGATGACACACATTTTCCATTGTAATGGTCGACTAAGTGAATGAGTGTCGAGGTACTCTGTTAAGTAAGTCTCATACGCACACAGGGTATAATTAAAAATATAACAAGCGTTTCTCATCCGGAAAATACTGAGCGAAACTCGGAATACATAAAGACTTTCATGAAATAATACAGTTGCCATGAATAAAACATACATGTCTCTTGTCTGGCGTTATGGCGGATTCAAGCATGTTATAGCCATACATTCTCACCATGTAAGAAGAAGTTACTGTAATCATCTATTAATTAACTCACAACATAAGTTTGGTGCAGTCGTCATCAAAATCAAAACGGCGAAACGTAATGACGGCGACACGCGCTACCTGTCCGACCACTTGATTAGGGAACGTACACAAAGTTCATACCGTGAGGAATGAACGCGCGACTCACGCGCATTGTGAGTAACAGCTAAAACACACGAACAGAAGAATACTTCTAAAGGGACATGAGATAACAATGCTGCAATGAATAAATTGGTGAATTGTTTCTAAACAGGGGCGCATTTGTTCTAAACAAAATTCGATGTATTGAACGCATGCAATTATGATCAAGACGGCCACAGCGCGACGTTCAGACATAGTGTATAGCCTCCGGTAAAGATGCGTCTGCGCATCGAGCACGTGCACCCGTCACGCATCACGGACACCCAGAAATTCGCTTAGTTTGTCCTGAGACTCCATGCCACTCGCACGCATGGAGGCCCGGTGCTTTTCCCGCGCAAGTGACTATGAAAAAGCAACCTGATATTTATGACGTGGGCCTGGCCGTTGTGTTGTCATTAGCAGATCTACTAAAAAGTAGCAGTGCTGAAGAAATTATTTCGTGAGTATCTTCTTTTAAGGGCTGGTTAGGGCTTTGACCGTCGCCGGCGCATCGGCTCCTCGGGCTAAAAGAGTTAAGTCGATCTATACTGAACCTGTTGTTCACCTTGTTAAGATCGACGAACTTCTTTTGCTGGAATGATTTGCAATTTGAATTTTTTGTCCGTTAGCAATGCTGTAAGAACTTTATAACAATGTTACATGCCGATGGTCTCTGTTACGAAACTAATATTATTATTTCTAAAATCATCATGGGTATAGTATATTTTTAACGTTTTCGAAATTTTTCATTGATCCACATTAAGACACATTTCATGCATGATTGCAATAATTCTTTGTTGTTCTAAAAGTTATCTCACAAAATAATGTTGTCTGCCTTACTATGTAAACAAGTGCTGAATTAAATAGCTCGACTGCCCATAAATGTTTAATATTGATCAGAAGCAGAACGAGTTCTGCTGGATGTTACTTATCTTCAACATGCAAGAAACTATTTTCGTGTCGTTCTTTATTATTTTGATAGACAATTACCTGAATGCTTTCGTCTGGACGAGCTCATCATTTTGCTTTATGGGACCACAATTACGACGGCCTGTATTAAACATCGCCAATTGATTCACGGTAAAACTTTTATAAAAACATAGCGTGGAAAGAAGGGTCATTATACATTATGTATGCAATCGACATTATCCCGGGCCGAGCCGGTGGTGCATCCGTTGTCCATAAACGCATAGTTGCTAGCTGAACAACTTTACTTTCATTTACATAATACGAACCAGCTATATTTTATGAGGCGTGCAAAAAATCGCAAATTAACTATATGTTATGGATTTAAAGATTATGAACAAGAACCAGGAAAATTAGATTGAAGCTTCAAATGAATTCGAGTATAATCTACGTATTTGATATGATTCAGTGAGGACTAACCCTATTTTTAACGGAGTCGGCGAACAAACTCTCTAAATAATGATTAATAAAAAAAGTATAGAAAAAGAGCGAAACAGCAAAAAGATTACAAATATTGTCTTAAAGTAACACTAAAAAAAGTGTTAAAGTTATATCATTATCCGACTACAAGACGTATGGAAATGTGCCATAGATACATGGAAAACAATGAAAGTACCTATTTTCGTAAAAAAAATGCGCACAGCTAAGGAGTACTTAGAATTCCCTGCCAGAGTGTGTGTTTCCTGATAGCTACAACCTTGGGGTTACAACAAACTACATAGTTACTCTTAGGGTCTTAGAGTCAAGTCGCCAAGTGAATAGGTTACTTCTAGCTAGGCAAACGCGCTTCTCCCATCCATCCTTCGACCATACCATAGCGAGCTTATCTTAAATGAAAAAAAAAGGTTGAATTAACAAACTGCTACCTATATTAAGTATTATATAGTTTAGCAGTATAACTAGATGGAATAGTTTCCAAAAACTCGTTTTTGATAAAGCGAATTCATGAGGAAAAAAATTATTAAACATTATTATACGGTGACGAAATAAATCTAACTCGAAAAAGGAAGATCCCTAAATACTGTCGACTAAGAGTTATTTCAGGATCTAACCAAGGGTTAGGAAACCCACATTTATGCCCAACTTCTACGTCTGATCACGGTTTTTATATGTCAAGTGGTTGTTTAGTTGAAAAGCACCTTAAATAAACTTGTTGAAATAAATTGTACAATGTAATCCACGGATTACAAAAAAATTAAGTTAAATTCTGGAGACATTGTACAATTTACTTCAACAAGTATGCGTACTTTCAGCTCGTACTTAGTTGCTTGTTAATTTCATTATGTAAGACGCTATCACACACAAAATTACAAAACATTACCTACTTGATGTAATCTTCTAATCTTAAATAACTTTACTCATTTACTTCGCCTTCCTAACTTGGGTTAAACCTCTATCGGTGATTATGTCTGCTGCGATGTTCGTATTTCATTCGTGGTATTCATCGAAGTTCAATTTGGATTAAAGTCTTCTCGTTATTTTTTTTTTACTCTTGATCTCTGAACTTCTGCTGTTCACCCAGAGAGAACTGAACCTATTAGGGGATATTTTCAGTCGGTTCGTTCCCAAGCTTGCTGCCGATCGATTTATCCATACTTTGTCATCAAAAAATCAGAACATTCTTTGTTTAATATATGTTTTTTCGTACCACTTGCTCAAAAAAGTGACATTCTATGCTTCAAAAAGCGAACATAACAATAGTCATTATTAATCTGTTAAAAACAGGGAAAGAATATTGTACTGAATTTCATTCATCCTCTAGGGAGAGAATGTGATTTAAATTTGGAATACTTACCGAAATTTATACTGAACTACATCTGTGTTTACACCATTGAGTTTGTATATAAAGCATTACACATCTTTTTGAAAAAGGAATACGCATTTATTATGCAGTTATGATTATTAAATAAAATTAGGTACTGAAGAAACTGAAGAGGCAGTATGAGCTTGATGCCTTTGCTTTTCCGACAAAAAAATGTTAATCTAGGAATTTGCCGCGTTTTTGTTTTCTTCAACATAAACCTTAAGTTTATTGTAATTTATTTTTATAAATAAGTTAATGTTCTAAAAATACGTTTTGATGTTAAATCAAATGAAACGCAAGTTCCTCAGACGCAAGAACAGAGAAATAGTCAAATTAACTCATCAACAATAAATGTACCAAACAAAAATGTAACTCTCGCTATAAATAATTGGACCAATGATTCGAATGTTAACTTTTACTTTTAATTGGCATTATTTTTAATAAATGCTTATCTCATATTATTATTGTGTTCATTTTTTCGCAAATGGTACGAAAAGTAGAGTATTTTCCTCGGTGATAAAGCTGTCTGAGTCTTGGGTGAACTTAAATCCCTCGCTACACTCAGGACTCGTCTTAAATCTCTCGCTTCGCTCGAGATTTAAGTTTTTAACACCCTCGCTACGCTCGGGAGTAAACCTCGAGTCCTTCGTTACGCTCGCGATTTAAATCGTTACCCGTGACAGAAGACACTGCTTTATCCCCTTGGTTAATAATCTAATATTCCATATTATGGACGTTTTACATATTTCATTTCTCTTTTAATTATTTGTTATCATGGCAAAACTACGGACTCCATGAGAACTAAAGATATCAAGTTTATGTCGCATCAGCCATGCCCCGGGCCCCTGTCTGAACCTATGTCATTGCTTCAGCATCCTTTAGTAATTATTTCTCGTCACGCTCTTTTTATTCATAGACAGAGAGGAAATCAAAACAATATAAAAACCATCAGCTATGTCTGCCAGCCATTCGAACGCAAAGCATTCATATCGATAGGTTGTTAAACCCACTGCAGCGAAGAGACTTAAAGTGATCATTAATTCTTATTCGCAACTCAATAGTAAGGCCCTTGGACAGCATGTAAATTATCTACTTCTGGTAGTTACATAAATTACGTGAGAAATTATATATTATGGGGTCACAACCTCTGTACAACAAAAGCATATCTTCCCAGACTTCCTTGTCCGCAAAACGATGTCGTAATGGCGCCCGCAAAGGCTCTGGGCAATGAAAATCAAAATAAATGTCGAGCCACAAAATAGCTCAACGGTCATAAATCAAAGTGTTTACGACGACGCGACACCTCGCCTTGTAATCCTGCGGGATGGCCGATGGGCCTGGAGCCCTGGAGACACGCAAAATGTGCCTTCTATAATGGGAAAAATAATGCCCTCATGGGACAATAAATCATTGTAATTTAGAGCATACTTATATTACCTATAATTCTAAGATAGAAGACACGACGGCCAACGCAAACACTCATTGGTTTTGAACTAGTCATTTGTTGAGTTTGTGGTAATATATTAGGCTTGATGCCTGTTTTAATGAGAAACCCACCAGAAAAGATACTAGGTTTTAATTCAGTTCGTAGGCAATAAGGTTTTTAAGCACCTTTTACTTGATGAACAACAAAGCGAATGGGTAAAATAAATCACTCTTGCTGAATGCCGTTTTAGTAAGCCTTACTTGGGTAGACTTTTTGTTTTAACTTAGAATCGTTAAACTATTTTTAGTAATCTCACTAATCTGATGTTCAAATGTATCTGCAGTACTTGAAAGCAGGCTTAGATTAACAACTTCTTTTACAAATGAGATCTCTATTTTCAAACGACTTAAAAAACAAGGTTCTCGGTTCGACCCGTTTGTTAAATTCTGGAGAAATAATAGATATCCCGTGACGTTGTCCGCATGGATCCGTTATTGCTTACTTGGATGGCAGATTTATTTAAAGACGCCGATTATTTGACAATTTTTGTTGAATATCTGAACTAATATTTTTTTTTTAAAAAAGGGAACCATCTTCATGAACAAACACAAAAAAGTATCAAATAACTTTTCTTTCGGAAATCGGTGGCTTTGTCTTTTATTTCATTAAATATTACCACCGAATTCCGAAAAAAAAGTTATTTGACACTCACAAAGAAAAGTCATTTTATAGTTTTTTTATGTGTTTATTTTTTAACTCGGTTCCTTTTTTAAAAACAGTTTTTTTGTGATTACAATCTAGTTATCGCTGTAATATATTCGGAATGGTGGCGGTCATTGAAGTAGAAAAAAAATCTCGGTCTAATTTTTTAACTACCGTAAAACATGGCATTAAAATGATTTGGTGGGCATCAACGACTGGTGGGCATAATCACTCGCTCTTTTCAAAATCCATATCAAACGTGAGTCACAGTCATAGTGATCACGAAGATCATATCACGAAGAACATACGTCAGCCATAGTGTCGATGTTGTCACAAAATATTTTGAGATGCGCATTCGTCCACAAATTATTTTATTTTATTTTAACAAATCAAAAGCTACGAGTATTAAGTAGTCCAAAAAGAAAATTATGACTTGACTGTTCACTCTTTGTTTACCTTTACGTTTATGGTTGTATCATAAAATTAGCTACTTTTCTACTTGAACTCGACTAATGTGAATCAAAAATCGAAGAAAGAATTTTTTCTCAACATTTTTTCACCTCGCATAAATAATAATACAGATCGTGTCTAAATTAAAGCGTTAGACCAAGATGCAAAAAAAGAGATGCCCTGCTCACCTTGACTGCTTGCTCAGACATGACAGGTAATGTCGAGCAAGGTTAATAGGCATTCTCTTTGGACTGCCGGCGAATATTAAAATAATACTTTGTATCGCTTGTGCTTAATAATTTAGATAGTTCCTTGAAACAGACACTAAAGTCTGTGTCACTAAAGATTCCTAATTGTAATCAGTTTCACAAGAAGGCCACTGCGGAACCTTTCACGGCTCGAATTTTAGTACATCAGTGACTGGTAAATAAGTGATATTACCTATATGCAAAATTTCCTTGAACCAAGTATCATCATCATCAAAAACGATCTGCGTCTGTGGGTCCTACTGCCATCTGATGGATTAGTCTACCTGCTCACATAAAAATCGTCAGTTGCGTTCAGAACCGGCATCATCATCATCACTATAGTATGTGGCATAAACGTGATTTTTACGACAAATTTTGGACACTAGCGTATTCATAACCGATTCAGCGGACGAGACGGCGGGCGTTTAGCTATTGTGATTAATAGGATAAACACTGAACTAGCATTATCAGTTGTAAGTACTTTACTGGTAGGCAGGCTACGTATTACCTATGTAGTAGGTACTTCTCACATTTCAATCATTGTATGCACGCACTGCAACTGCAACGGTTTCTGCTCTTCAATTTCACCAAGAACGTCGACAGGTAGTTAGTACCTGCCTCATACCTCACATCGTTACAATACACTCACATTTATTGCAGAATACCTGTGTAACAGAATTCTTATGCTGTAATTTAAGGTTATCGCACAATTAAGTTTCATGTACTTAATTGATAGATAATAGCGAACAGAAAGTGCTCATGACACGAAAAAACCAACTTAATTATTATCCATGCCTTGTAATTCATAAAAAAACTACAGCTTGGCAAAAAAGAGTCTGATGCGGTGACAATTGAAACTACGAAACGTTTGTTGTTGCAACATGTTAATAAAGTCAACTACGAGTAGCTTCTGTGTCAAAAAACAATTCCCTCGTGTTATTTCACGATTTTCTACATTAATTCGCAACGATCAGTGCTTACTTGTTTATTTATAATGACATATGACAAGTAGTAGCGACCTCAATTTTTACATACTCTTTTTTGCCAAGCTGTACACTAAATTATAATAGACAATCAATTAGATCGAAACTTACGCCTAGGAATGTACGCAGAATGTTTTTTAATTCCACAATGTGTTTTAATCACGCTTGTAATTTCGTATCGGTTTCTTATGAATTATGAGCATAAATGTAGTTCCAATGACTTGTTTAGATATAATGTCCATGTGGCGTGTATAAAAAGACTTCGATGAAGCGGTCGACAAGAGTATTCAAACAAGATAGGTAACTCACAATCCACCTCTGCATAACAGTGCATAGAACTCTCCCAAAATAGAGCTCTTTGATCGCCTTATGAGCATGTATGTTACACATGCAGGTCTCTGGTGACCGTTACATCCACGTTTAATTTGCTGACCAACATTGTTTTGGCGCCTTTTTAACCAGCTTCATTAAAATTACACTCTCAAATAACAAGAAAACTAAAACAAAAACGCCGTGTTAAGTTTAGCAACTTAACACGGTTAGCGTTAAGCTAATTCGCGTTGTATCATCCACTCATCACATCACAATAAATGAGCGATGCAAGTGAAATATCAGTTAAATAATTGTCTGTAACGGAGGAATGTGACGTGGCAGATGCTCGCGAGTCGCAGCACTCAGCAGTGTTGGTGTCTCCGCCACACAATCAGTTCAGGCGAGTTTCACTCCGAGTATTCGTGCTGTTACTTTTACAACGCGCTGGCGCACACGAACAACGCTCTGTTTCCCTAAGTCTCATTGTTTCTACTTTGCGCACTGTCAAAGGAAAACTTTGACTTTCCCACTATGTCACCGTGAACCGTGGTGATACATTTTGAAATATCGTGTGGATTTATTGTTTAGTAAAAGACTTTCCGTACACACGTGAGATAATTTTATTGTAATGACAGTTCAACAAACCATAGATTTACATCACAGACATTCATCTTGACATAAGAGTTCCACAGACTAAAATTCTCATCACATATCGTCTGTTTTGGACGGACTTTCAAATAATATATTATTCATGTTTTTATTATTAAAAGTAACTCTATTTATAGAAGTCAAACCAGGGATGCAAAATCTATCAAAAAAATTAAAAAGTTCATTAGCGTTTTTTTCTGATAATGTTTCTATCTAAATACTGAAGCGACACACAGAGGTTACGGGGAAAGGAGGAACTAATATTTATGGTGCCTTATACACGTTCCACTCCTTTATGAGAAGGCGTTTTTTACACCACCCCTCAACATAATATTTTCCTGTTTTCCCTGTTTAAAAACACAAATATTAAAACATTTAATTCTGACTAAATTGTTAGTGATGCATTTTATACTGGCACATTCAAATACTTAACTTACTCCTTTATTTTTAACAGAATTTAACTCTAAAAATGCATGACCAACATTACATAGATTATGTGCATAGCCCTATATTCTTAAAAAATTAACTTAACAAACTTCTCAAAAACAGTTTTTCCTAACGGCTTAGTTAACAAATCCGCCAAATTATCCTGCGTTTTAATATACTTTACTGAAATACACTTATCCTTTATTTTGTCCATAATGAAGTGATACCTAATATCCAAGTGCTTTAACCTTTTATTATTTTCATTATTATAAACAAGTTTTATTGCTGACTGGTTGTCTTCATACAAGATCACTTCATTACCGACAACATCAAAGTCACACAACAAATTTTTCAACCAACATGCTTCTGAAATAGCCATACTTAATGCAATATATTCAGACTCAGTGGAGGATAATGACACACTAAGTTGTTTTTTACAACACCATACTACAGTACAATCAAATATTTTAAACAAATAACCAGTGGTAGATTTTCTATCTTGTGTGTCACCGGCCCAATCTGCATCAACAAAGCCTTGCAATTCTGTGGATGTGCTATTATATATCAAAGAGTAATTTAATGTACCTTTTATATACCTTAGAATACGTTTCAATGCCTTGTACAACATAATACTAGCACAGTGTTGGTACCTACTGAGGAAACAAACTGATACACATAGATCTGGTCTTGTACCACAAACTGCATACATTAAACTGCCTATGAGTTGTCTACACTTTTTCTCTATTTCTGGACTTTCAGATTTTTCCCTTTTTAGTATTTCAAACTTAAAGTTTTGGTCTATTGGAGTAGAAACTGGTTTGCAATCTGACATATTATAATGCTCTAAAACTTTAGTAAGATATGTTTTCTGACTAATTACCGTTGTACCTTTCTTTTGATCAATATCGATACCCAAATAACATTTGGCCAAACCTAAGTCTTTCATCTTAAAGTTATTGCTTAGCTCGCTTTTAAAATCTTCCAAAACCTTGTTTTCAGTGCAAAACATAAGAATATCATCAACAAATAGCAAAACATATAGCATACATTCATTTACCTTTCTGAAATATAAGCAATGATCATTTTTAGATTTACTGAAATTTTCTTTACTCATGAAGTCATCAAACTTTTTATTCCAATATTTAGGAGACTTTTTCAAACCATACAATGATTTATTTAACTTGCATGTTTCACCGCTTGGTAACTTTATGTATACACTCTCATCTATGTCACCATGTAAAAAAGCACCTATAACATCCATCTGATGAACTGAAAGTTGAAGTTTATTTGCAACTGCTATAAAAACTCTAAAAGTAGGCAATTTAGCCACAGGAGAATATACTTCTAAATCACAATCAGACTGTTCAAAGCCTCTTGCTACCAACCTAGCTTTATATACTTTATTAGTACCTACTTGTTTAACTTTAAAAACCCATTTACTAGAAATTACTTTATTCCCCTCTGGTACGCTATTTACTTCTGTCCATGTGTTATTTTCTCTCAGAGTATCTAGCTCAGTCTTCATAGCAATCTTCCACTCTTCCTTTTCTTCAGAGTCAAGCGCTTCCTCTAGAGTAGCTGGCTCTGTACCGATGGATAGAAGGTTTGTTTCGTAGTCATCTAGCCTTGATGGTTTCTTTATTGCTCTGCCTCTCCGTGAATGTGTTGATACTTGAGGTGTTTCTTCTGCCTCTTCTTCTTTTTCTGACTCTGATGTTTCTTCTGAATTTAGAATTTCCTCTGTTTGTACTTCTGTATTTTCATCAAGATCTGATAACTGTGTTACATCTTCTTCACCTTCCTCATTAAAACTGTGATATTCTTCTCTTATTTCATCCTCTTTATTATTTATTTCTTCTTTTAATAATAATGGGGTTATATTATTATGATCTTGAAAAGTATTACCTAGCTTTTGACTACTAAAATTGCCTTTCAGGAATGTTACCTCTCTTTTAATCAAAACATCATTTTTATGGGGAAAATAAATTCTAAAACCTTTTGTTGTTTCACTATAACCTACAAAGTATCCTATTTCAGCTTTGCTATCCCATTTTTTGCGATAATGATCTGGAATGTGTACACCTACCTTTGAACCAAATACTTTTAAATTATTTATATCATATAATCCCTTTTTATACCAGAGCTCATACGGAGTTACATTTTTAATCCTACTTTTACCAGTTCTGTTTATAACGTATACAGCTGTATTGACAGCTTCAGCCCATAGAGACTTATTTAAATTACTTGATAACAATATTGTTCTAGCCGCTTCAGTTATTGTACGCATTTCACGTTCTATGCAACCGTTTTGTTGGGGTGTGTACGGAGCACTATTTTGGTGTACAATACCTAAATGATTGAAGAGAGACTTCACCTCTTTGTTTATAAATTCTGAACCACAATCTGATCTTATTATTTCAATTTTATACTCTAAGTTTTTAGTGACAAAATTTAAAAAAGTTTTAATTTTATCAACTGTTTCAAACTTATTTTTCAGAAAATAAACCGTTCTATACTTTGAAAAGTCATCCTTTATGAGTAGATAATATCTTGATCCACCTAATGATATTGTTTCCATCGGTCCGCATAAATCCATATGAAGCCATTGACCGGGCCTATCTGCCCTATTTATACTTATAGGAAACGGTCTCTTATGTAACTTACCCAAAAGACATGGCTCACATGTTATTTCCTTTTGTTTACTAACACTGAAATCTATATCATATTTATTTAACATGTTTTTTACCTGTTCAATATCCTGGTGGCACATTTTTTCATGCCATTCAGATAAACTGTCACTTGATTTACCAACACAAGCATTTTGAATTTTATTAGACCTAAACTTCATTATAAACAAGTTATTTTTCCTATATGCTAGTGCACAAACATTTTTACTGTTATTTTTCCTCAAATAACACATTTTACTATTAATTGTTAAAACATAACCTCTATCTGTAGTTGAACTTGCTGAAAATAGATTCATCTTGATGCTGGGGACATGTAAAACGTTATTTAATGTTGTATTTATCCATTGTTTACCTGTAAATGCTTCTAAAGAAATAACTCCAATACCAACGGCTTGTATGATTTTGCCATCTCCAATAACTATGGATCTAGGGCATTCTAGTTTTTTATAGTCTATAAACATATCATAATCATAACACATGTGCTCTGAAGCTCCACTATCCATTACCCAACAATTATCACTTTCTAATTGACTGTAAAACAATGATGATAGCTCGAACACAGAGAATGCATTGCCTTGTTTAATTTTGTTTACATCTTGACTTTTCTCGCTTTTATTTTTAAACCAACAATCTGAACTTTTATGATTATTCTTCTTACAGAACTTACAACTAGTATTATTAATTATTGTACCTCTACTTTTCGATTTGCACTCCTTTTTCAGATGTCCCACTTTTCCACACCGATAGCATTTTCTATTAGACTTGTGTACAAACGCAGATGACTCATCTTCTTTGTTTTTGGCTGAGGCGCGTTGCTCTTCGATCAGTAATCGCGCTGTTAACTGGTCCATGGTCCTTTTTTCTGCTGGCACCGATTCCCACGCTGACACAAAGTGCTGAAATTGTGATGGCAGAGATGAAGTTATCTTTGTGATGGCCATAGTTTGACTCACTTCAGCGTTGAGATTCTTCAGTTTGCTCAGGAGAGACTCGAACCTTCCCAGGAACTCTGACACGGTTTCCCTTTCTTCAAATTTCATTGAAAAGAACTTCTGCTGAAGTATATGCACAGACAGCTCGCCTCGCTGTTCAAATATTGTATGTAGCTTATCCCAAATCTCTTTTGACGTCTTGCAGCTTAATATTTGTGGTATAACCTTTTCAGATATGTTTGTTACCAACATACCTTGAGCTTTTGAATCTTTCTGCATCCATTTCTCCTGATCCTCGTCGGCCTTGAACGTGCCTTCAACGACGTCTAAGAGACCCATAGCTCTTAGTAAAACGCGTATTTTGAAACACCACGCTGTCCAATTTTGTACACCTTGAAGCTGCTGAAAGCTTTGTCCAGAAGCCATATTTTCGACGGAATCCATCGCCCGTATTATTATTGCTTTACCGCAATTACCAGATTTATCAGAATCTGAGCCGGCGACCGCCACACCTGGTCAGACAGCCCTGGCCGACGTATGTTTATGTAGCTACTTTACCGCAGCGTTTCTTGATAAAAAACCAATCCAGCACGATTATTAGGCCGTAAGTCTGTGTCTGGGCCCATAACCTTTTGAAATATCGTGTGGATTTATTGTTTAGTAAAAGACTTTCCGTACACACGTGAGATAATTTTATTGTAATGACAGTTCAACAAACCATAGATTTACATCACAGACATTCATCTTGACATAAGAGTTCCACAGACTAAAATTCTCATCACATATCGTCTGTTTTGGACGGACTTTCAAATAATATATTATTCATGTTTTTATTATTAAAAGTAACTCTATTTATAGAAGTCAAACCAGGGATGCAAAATCTATCAAAAAAATTAAAAAGTTCATTAGCGTTTTTTTCTGATAATGTTTCTATCTAAATACTGAAGCGACACACAGAGGTTACGGGGAAAGGAGGAACTAATATTTATGGTGCCTTATACACGTTCCACTCCTTTATGAGAAGGCGTTTTTTACACCACCCCTCAACATAATATTTTCCTGTTTTCCCTGTTTAAAAACACAAATATTAAAACATTTAATTCTGACTAAATTGTTAGTGATGCATTTTATACTGGCACATTCAAATACTTAACTTACTCCTTTATTTTTAACAGAATTTAACTCTAAAAATGCATGACCAACATTACATAGATTATGTGCATAGCCCTATATTCTTAAAAAATTAACTTAACAAACTTCTCAAAAACAGTTTTTCCTAACGGCTTAGTTAACAAATCCGCCAAATTATCCTGCGTTTTAATATACTTTACTGAAATACACTTATCCTTTATTTTGTCCATAATGAAGTGATACCTAATATCCAAGTGCTTTAACCTTTTATTATTTTCATTATTATAAACAAGTTTTATTGCTGACTGGTTGTCTTCATACAAGATCACTTCATTACCGACAACATCAAAGTCACACAACAAATTTTTCAACCAACATGCTTCTGAAATAGCCATACTTAATGCAATATATTCAGACTCAGTGGAGGATAATGACACACTAAGTTGTTTTTTACAACACCATACTACAGTACAATCAAATATTTTAAACAAATAACCAGTGGTAGATTTTCTATCTTGTGTGTCACCGGCCCAATCTGCATCAACAAAGCCTTGCAATTCTGTGGATGTGCTATTATATATCAAAGAGTAATTTAATGTACCTTTTATATACCTTAGAATACGTTTCAATGCCTTGTACAACATAATACTAGCACAGTGTTGGTACCTACTGAGGAAACAAACTGATACACATAGATCTGGTCTTGTACCACAAACTGCATACATTAAACTGCCTATGAGTTGTCTACACTTTTTCTCTATTTCTGGACTTTCAGATTTTTCCCTTTTTAGTATTTCAAACTTAAAGTTTTGGTCTATTGGAGTAGAAACTGGTTTGCAATCTGACATATTATAATGCTCTAAAACTTTAGTAAGATATGTTTTCTGACTAATTACCGTTGTACCTTTCTTTTGATCAATATCGATACCCAAATAACATTTGGCCAAACCTAAGTCTTTCATCTTAAAGTTATTGCTTAGCTCGCTTTTAAAATCTTCCAAAACCTTGTTTTCAGTGCAAAACATAAGAATATCATCAACAAATAGCAAAACATATAGCATACATTCATTTACCTTTCTGAAATATAAGCAATGATCATTTTTAGATTTACTGAAATTTTCTTTACTCATGAAGTCATCAAACTTTTTATTCCAATATTTAGGAGACTTTTTCAAACCATACAATGATTTATTTAACTTGCATGTTTCACCGCTTGGTAACTTTATGTATACACTCTCATCTATGTCACCATGTAAAAAAGCACCTATAACATCCATCTGATGAACTGAAAGTTGAAGTTTATTTGCAACTGCTATAAAAACTCTAAAAGTAGGCAATTTAGCCACAGGAGAATATACTTCTAAATCACAATCAGACTGTTCAAAGCCTCTTGCTACCAACCTAGCTTTATATACTTTATTAGTACCTACTTGTTTAACTTTAAAAACCCATTTACTAGAAATTACTTTATTCCCCTCTGGTACGCTATTTACTTCTGTCCATGTGTTATTTTCTCTCAGAGTATCTAGCTCAGTCTTCATAGCAATCTTCCACTCTTCCTTTTCTTCAGAGTCAAGCGCTTCCTCTAGAGTAGCTGGCTCTGTACCGATGGATAGAAGGTTTGTTTCGTAGTCATCTAGCCTTGATGGTTTCTTTATTGCTCTGCCTCTCCGTGAATGTGTTGATACTTGAGGTGTTTCTTCTGCCTCTTCTTCTTTTTCTGACTCTGATGTTTCTTCTGAATTTAGAATTTCCTCTGTTTGTACTTCTGTATTTTCATCAAGATCTGATAACTGTGTTACATCTTCTTCACCTTCCTCATTAAAACTGTGATATTCTTCTCTTATTTCATCCTCTTTATTATTTATTTCTTCTTTTAATAATAATGGGGTTATATTATTATGATCTTGAAAAGTATTACCTAGCTTTTGACTACTAAAATTGCCTTTCAGGAATGTTACCTCTCTTTTAATCAAAACATCATTTTTATGGGGAAAATAAATTCTAAAACCTTTTGTTGTTTCACTATAACCTACAAAGTATCCTATTTCAGCTTTGCTATCCCATTTTTTGCGATAATGATCTGGAATGTGTACACCTACCTTTGAACCAAATACTTTTAAATTATTTATATCATATAATCCCTTTTTATACCAGAGCTCATACGGAGTTACATTTTTAATCCTACTTTTACCAGTTCTGTTTATAACGTATACAGCTGTATTGACAGCTTCAGCCCATAGAGACTTATTTAAATTACTTGATAACAATATTGTTCTAGCCGCTTCAGTTATTGTACGCATTTCACGTTCTATGCAACCGTTTTGTTGGGGTGTGTACGGAGCACTATTTTGGTGTACAATACCTAAATGATTGAAGAGAGACTTCACCTCTTTGTTTATAAATTCTGAACCACAATCTGATCTTATTATTTCAATTTTATACTCTAAGTTTTTAGTGACAAAATTTAAAAAAGTTTTAATTTTATCAACTGTTTCAAACTTATTTTTCAGAAAATAAACCGTTCTATACTTTGAAAAGTCATCCTTTATGAGTAGATAATATCTTGATCCACCTAATGATATTGTTTCCATCGGTCCGCATAAATCCATATGAAGCCATTGACCGGGCCTATCTGCCCTATTTATACTTATAGGAAACGGTCTCTTATGTAACTTACCCAAAAGACATGGCTCACATGTTATTTCCTTTTGTTTACTAACACTGAAATCTATATCATATTTATTTAACATGTTTTTTACCTGTTCAATATCCTGGTGGCACATTTTTTCATGCCATTCAGATAAACTGTCACTTGATTTACCAACACAAGCATTTTGAATTTTATTAGACCTAAACTTCATTATAAACAAGTTATTTTTCCTATATGCTAGTGCACAAACATTTTTACTGTTATTTTTCCTCAAATAACACATTTTACTATTAATTGTTAAAACATAACCTCTATCTGTAGTTGAACTTGCTGAAAATAGATTCATCTTGATGCTGGGGACATGTAAAACGTTATTTAATGTTGTATTTATCCATTGTTTACCTGTAAATGCTTCTAAAGAAATAACTCCAATACCAACGGCTTGTATGATTTTGCCATCTCCAATAACTATGGATCTAGGGCATTCTAGTTTTTTATAGTCTATAAACATATCATAATCATAACACATGTGCTCTGAAGCTCCACTATCCATTACCCAACAATTATCACTTTCTAATTGACTGTAAAACAATGATGATAGCTCGAACACAGAGAATGCATTGCCTTGTTTAATTTTGTTTACATCTTGACTTTTCTCGCTTTTATTTTTAAACCAACAATCTGAACTTTTATGATTATTCTTCTTACAGAACTTACAACTAGTATTATTAATTATTGTACCTCTACTTTTCGATTTGCACTCCTTTTTCAGATGTCCCACTTTTCCACACCGATAGCATTTTCTATTAGACTTGTGTACAAACGCAGATGACTCATCTTCTTTGTTTTTGGCTGAGGCGCGTTGCTCTTCGATCAGTAATCGCGCTGTTAACTGGTCCATGGTCCTTTTTTCTGCTGGCACCGATTCCCACGCTGACACAAAGTGCTGAAATTGTGATGGCAGAGATGAAGTTATCTTTGTGATGGCCATAGTTTGACTCACTTCAGCGTTGAGATTCTTCAGTTTGCTCAGGAGAGACTCGAACCTTCCCAGGAACTCTGACACGGTTTCCCTTTCTTCAAATTTCATTGAAAAGAACTTCTGCTGAAGTATATGCACAGACAGCTCGCCTCGCTGTTCAAATATTGTATGTAGCTTATCCCAAATCTCTTTTGACGTCTTGCAGCTTAATATTTGTGGTATAACCTTTTCAGATATGTTTGTTACCAACATACCTTGAGCTTTTGAATCTTTCTGCATCCATTTCTCCTGATCCTCGTCGGCCTTGAACGTGCCTTCAACGACGTCTAAGAGACCCATAGCTCTTAGTAAAACGCGTATTTTGAAACACCACGCTGTCCAATTTTGTACACCTTGAAGCTGCTGAAAGCTTTGTCCAGAAGCCATATTTTCGACGGAATCCATCGCCCGTATTATTATTGCTTTACCGCAATTACCAGATTTATCAGAATCTGAGCCGGCGACCGCCACACCTGGTCAGACAGCCCTGGCCGACGTATGTTTATGTAGCTACTTTACCGCAGCGTTTCTTGATAAAAAACCAATCCAGCACGATTATTAGGCCGTAAGTCTGTGTCTGGGCCCATAACCTTTTGAAATATCGTGTGGATTTATTGTTTAGTAAAAGACTTTCCGTACACACGTGAGATAATTTTATTGTAATGACAGTTCAACAAACCATAGATTTACATCACAGACATTCATCTTGACATAAGAGTTCCACAGACTAAAATTCTCATCACATATCGTCTGTTTTGGACGGACTTTCAAATAATATATTATTCATGTTTTTATTATTAAAAGTAACTCTATTTATAGAAGTCAAACCAGGGATGCAAAATCTATCAAAAAAATTAAAAAGTTCATTAGCGTTTTTTTCTGATAATGTTTCTATCTAAATACTGAAGCGACACACAGAGGTTACGGGGAAAGGAGGAACTAATATTTATGGTGCCTTATACACGTTCCACTCCTTTATGAGAAGGCGTTTTTTACACCACCCCTCAACATAATATTTTCCTGTTTTCCCTGTTTAAAAACACAAATATTAAAACATTTAATTCTGACTAAATTGTTAGTGATGCATTTTATACTGGCACATTCAAATACTTAACTTACTCCTTTATTTTTAACAGAATTTAACTCTAAAAATGCATGACCAACATTACATAGATTATGTGCATAGCCCTATATTCTTAAAAAATTAACTTAACAAACTTCTCAAAAACAGTTTTTCCTAACGGCTTAGTTAACAAATCCGCCAAATTATCCTGCGTTTTAATATACTTTACTGAAATACACTTATCCTTTATTTTGTCCATAATGAAGTGATACCTAATATCCAAGTGCTTTAACCTTTTATTATTTTCATTATTATAAACAAGTTTTATTGCTGACTGGTTGTCTTCATACAAGATCACTTCATTACCGACAACATCAAAGTCACACAACAAATTTTTCAACCAACATGCTTCTGAAATAGCCATACTTAATGCAATATATTCAGACTCAGTGGAGGATAATGACACACTAAGTTGTTTTTTACAACACCATACTACAGTACAATCAAATATTTTAAACAAATAACCAGTGGTAGATTTTCTATCTTGTGTGTCACCGGCCCAATCTGCATCAACAAAGCCTTGCAATTCTGTGGATGTGCTATTATATATCAAAGAGTAATTTAATGTACCTTTTATATACCTTAGAATACGTTTCAATGCCTTGTACAACATAATACTAGCACAGTGTTGGTACCTACTGAGGAAACAAACTGATACACATAGATCTGGTCTTGTACCACAAACTGCATACATTAAACTGCCTATGAGTTGTCTACACTTTTTCTCTATTTCTGGACTTTCAGATTTTTCCCTTTTTAGTATTTCAAACTTAAAGTTTTGGTCTATTGGAGTAGAAACTGGTTTGCAATCTGACATATTATAATGCTCTAAAACTTTAGTAAGATATGTTTTCTGACTAATTACCGTTGTACCTTTCTTTTGATCAATATCGATACCCAAATAACATTTGGCCAAACCTAAGTCTTTCATCTTAAAGTTATTGCTTAGCTCGCTTTTAAAATCTTCCAAAACCTTGTTTTCAGTGCAAAACATAAGAATATCATCAACAAATAGCAAAACATATAGCATACATTCATTTACCTTTCTGAAATATAAGCAATGATCATTTTTAGATTTACTGAAATTTTCTTT
This sequence comes from Agrotis puta, assembly GCA_943136025.2. Classification (NCBI taxonomy): domain Eukaryota; kingdom Metazoa; phylum Arthropoda; class Insecta; order Lepidoptera; family Noctuidae; genus Agrotis; species Agrotis puta. Next base: position 11,466,952 of record OW964178.2, read on the forward strand.
ACTCATGAAGTCATCAAACTTTTTATTCCAATATTTAGGAGACTTTTTCAAACCATACAATGATTTATTTAACTTGCATGTTTCACCGCTTGGTAACTTTATGTATACACTCTCATCTATGTCACCATGTAAAAAAGCACCTATAACATCCATCTGATGAACTGAAAGTTGAAGTTTATTTGCAACTGCTATAAAAACTCTAAAAGTAGGCAATTTAGCCACAGGAGAATATACTTCTAAATCACAATCAGACTGTTCAAAGCCTCTTGCTACCAACCTAGCTTTATATACTTTATTAGTACCTACTTGTTTAACTTTAAAAACCCATTTACTAGAAATTACTTTATTCCCCTCTGGTACGCTATTTACTTCTGTCCATGTGTTATTTTCTCTCAGAGTATCTAGCTCAGTCTTCATAGCAATCTTCCACTCTTCCTTTTCTTCAGAGTCAAGCGCTTCCTCTAGAGTAGCTGGCTCTGTACCGATGGATAGAAGGTTTGTTTCGTAGTCATCTAGCCTTGATGGTTTCTTTATTGCTCTGCCTCTCCGTGAATGTGTTGATACTTGAGGTGTTTCTTCTGCCTCTTCTTCTTTTTCTGACTCTGATGTTTCTTCTGAATTTAGAATTTCCTCTGTTTGTACTTCTGTATTTTCATCAAGATCTGATAACTGTGTTACATCTTCTTCACCTTCCTCATTAAAACTGTGATATTCTTCTCTTATTTCATCCTCTTTATTATTTATTTCTTCTTTTAATAATAATGGGGTTATATTATTATGATCTTGAAAAGTATTACCTAGCTTTTGACTACTAAAATTGCCTTTCAGGAATGTTACCTCTCTTTTAATCAAAACATCATTTTTATGGGGAAAATAAATTCTAAAACCTTTTGTTGTTTCACTATAACCTACAAAGTATCCTATTTCAGCTTTGCTATCCCATTTTTTGCGATAATGATCTGGAATGTGTACACCTACCTTTGAACCAAATACTTTTAAATTATTTATATCATATAATCCCTTTTTATACCAGAGCTCATACGGAGTTACATTTTTAATCCTACTTTTACCAGTTCTGTTTATAACGTATACAGCTGTATTGACAGCTTCAGCCCATAGAGACTTATTTAAATTACTTGATAACAATATTGTTCTAGCCGCTTCAGTTATTGTACGCATTTCACGTTCTATGCAACCGTTTTGTTGGGGTGTGTACGGAGCACTATTTTGGTGTACAATACCTAAATGATTGAAGAGAGACTTCACCTCTTTGTTTATAAATTCTGAACCACAATCTGATCTTATTATTTCAATTTTATACTCTAAGTTTTTAGTGACAAAATTTAAAAAAGTTTTAATTTTATCAACTGTTTCAAACTTATTTTTCAGAAAATAAACCGTTCTATACTTTGAAAAGTCATCCTTTATGAGTAGATAATATCTTGATCCACCTAATGATATTGTTTCCATCGGTCCGCATAAATCCATATGAAGCCATTGACCGGGCCTATCTGCCCTATTTATACTTATAGGAAACGGTCTCTTATGTAACTTACCCAAAAGACATGGCTCACATGTTATTTCCTTTTGTTTACTAACACTGAAATCTATATCATATTTATTTAACATGTTTTTTACCTGTTCAATATCCTGGTGGCACATTTTTTCATGCCATTCAGATAAACTGTCACTTGATTTACCAACACAAGCATTTTGAATTTTATTAGACCTAAACTTCATTATAAACAAGTTATTTTTCCTATATGCTAGTGCACAAACATTTTTACTGTTATTTTTCCTCAAATAACACATTTTACTATTAATTGTTAAAACATAACCTCTATCTGTAGTTGAACTTGCTGAAAATAGATTCATCTTGATGCTGGGGACATGTAAAACGTTATTTAATGTTGTATTTATCCATTGTTTACCTGTAAATGCTTCTAAAGAAATAACTCCAATACCAACGGCTTGTATGATTTTGCCATCTCCAATAACTATGGATCTAGGGCATTCTAGTTTTTTATAGTCTATAAACATATCATAATCATAACACATGTGCTCTGAAGCTCCACTATCCATTACCCAACAATTATCACTTTCTAATTGACTGTAAAACAATGATGATAGCTCGAACACAGAGAATGCATTGCCTTGTTTAATTTTGTTTACATCTTGACTTTTCTCGCTTTTATTTTTAAACCAACAATCTGAACTTTTATGATTATTCTTCTTACAGAACTTACAACTAGTATTATTAATTATTGTACCTCTACTTTTCGATTTGCACTCCTTTTTCAGATGTCCCACTTTTCCACACCGATAGCATTTTCTATTAGACTTGTGTACAAACGCAGATGACTCATCTTCTTTGTTTTTGGCTGAGGCGCGTTGCTCTTCGATCAGTAATCGCGCTGTTAACTGGTCCATGGTCCTTTTTTCTGCTGGCACCGATTCCCACGCTGACACAAAGTGCTGAAATTGTGATGGCAGAGATGAAGTTATCTTTGTGATGGCCATAGTTTGACTCACTTCAGCGTTGAGATTCTTCAGTTTGCTCAGGAGAGACTCGAACCTTCCCAGGAACTCTGACACGGTTTCCCTTTCTTCAAATTTCATTGAAAAGAACTTCTGCTGAAGTATATGCACAGACAGCTCGCCTCGCTGTTCAAATATTGTATGTAGCTTATCCCAAATCTCTTTTGACGTCTTGCAGCTTAATATTTGTGGTATAACCTTTTCAGATATGTTTGTTACCAACATACCTTGAGCTTTTGAATCTTTCTGCATCCATTTCTCCTGATCCTCGTCGGCCTTGAACGTGCCTTCAACGACGTCTAAGAGACCCATAGCTCTTAGTAAAACGCGTATTTTGAAACACCACGCTGTCCAATTTTGTACACCTTGAAGCTGCTGAAAGCTTTGTCCAGAAGCCATATTTTCGACGGAATCCATCGCCCGTATTATTATTGCTTTACCGCAATTACCAGATTTATCAGAATCTGAGCCGGCGACCGCCACACCTGGTCAGACAGCCCTGGCCGACGTATGTTTATGTAGCTACTTTACCGCAGCGTTTCTTGATAAAAAACCAATCCAGCACGATTATTAGGCCGTAAGTCTGTGTCTGGGCCCATAACCTTTTGAAATATCGTGTGGATTTATTGTTTAGTAAAAGACTTTCCGTACACACGTGAGATAATTTTATTGTAATGACAGTTCAACAAACCATAGATTTACATCACAGACATTCATCTTGACATAAGAGTTCCACAGACTAAAATTCTCATCACATATCGTCTGTTTTGGACGGACTTTCAAATAATATATTATTCATGTTTTTATTATTAAAAGTAACTCTATTTATAGAAGTCAAACCAGGGATGCAAAATCTATCAAAAAAATTAAAAAGTTCATTAGCGTTTTTTTCTGATAATGTTTCTATCTAAATACTGAAGCGACACACAGAGGTTACGGGGAAAGGAGGAACTAATATTTATGGTGCCTTATACACGTTCCACTCCTTTATGAGAAGGCGTTTTTTACACCACCCCTCAACATAATATTTTCCTGTTTTCCCTGTTTAAAAACACAAATATTAAAACATTTAATTCTGACTAAATTGTTAGTGATGCATTTTATACTGGCACATTCAAATACTTAACTTACTCCTTTATTTTTAACAGAATTTAACTCTAAAAATGCATGACCAACATTACATAGATTATGTGCATAGCCCTATATTCTTAAAAAATTAACTTAACAAACTTCTCAAAAACAGTTTTTCCTAACGGCTTAGTTAACAAATCCGCCAAATTATCCTGCGTTTTAATATACTTTACTGAAATACACTTATCCTTTATTTTGTCCATAATGAAGTGATACCTAATATCCAAGTGCTTTAACCTTTTATTATTTTCATTATTATAAACAAGTTTTATTGCTGACTGGTTGTCTTCATACAAGATCACTTCATTACCGACAACATCAAAGTCACACAACAAATTTTTCAACCAACATGCTTCTGAAATAGCCATACTTAATGCAATATATTCAGACTCAGTGGAGGATAATGACACACTAAGTTGTTTTTTACAACACCATACTACAGTACAATCAAATATTTTAAACAAATAACCAGTGGTAGATTTTCTATCTTGTGTGTCACCGGCCCAATCTGCATCAACAAAGCCTTGCAATTCTGTGGATGTGCTATTATATATCAAAGAGTAATTTAATGTACCTTTTATATACCTTAGAATACGTTTCAATGCCTTGTACAACATAATACTAGCACAGTGTTGGTACCTACTGAGGAAACAAACTGATACACATAGATCTGGTCTTGTACCACAAACTGCATACATTAAACTGCCTATGAGTTGTCTACACTTTTTCTCTATTTCTGGACTTTCAGATTTTTCCCTTTTTAGTATTTCAAACTTAAAGTTTTGGTCTATTGGAGTAGAAACTGGTTTGCAATCTGACATATTATAATGCTCTAAAACTTTAGTAAGATATGTTTTCTGACTAATTACCGTTGTACCTTTCTTTTGATCAATATCGATACCCAAATAACATTTGGCCAAACCTAAGTCTTTCATCTTAAAGTTATTGCTTAGCTCGCTTTTAAAATCTTCCAAAACCTTGTTTTCAGTGCAAAACATAAGAATATCATCAACAAATAGCAAAACATATAGCATACATTCATTTACCTTTCTGAAATATAAGCAATGATCATTTTTAGATTTACTGAAATTTTCTTTACTCATGAAGTCATCAAACTTTTTATTCCAATATTTAGGAGACTTTTTCAAACCATACAATGATTTATTTAACTTGCATGTTTCACCGCTTGGTAACTTTATGTATACACTCTCATCTATGTCACCATGTAAAAAAGCACCTATAACATCCATCTGATGAACTGAAAGTTGAAGTTTATTTGCAACTGCTATAAAAACTCTAAAAGTAGGCAATTTAGCCACAGGAGAATATACTTCTAAATCACAATCAGACTGTTCAAAGCCTCTTGCTACCAACCTAGCTTTATATACTTTATTAGTACCTACTTGTTTAACTTTAAAAACCCATTTACTAGAAATTACTTTATTCCCCTCTGGTACGCTATTTACTTCTGTCCATGTGTTATTTTCTCTCAGAGTATCTAGCTCAGTCTTCATAGCAATCTTCCACTCTTCCTTTTCTTCAGAGTCAAGCGCTTCCTCTAGAGTAGCTGGCTCTGTACCGATGGATAGAAGGTTTGTTTCGTAGTCATCTAGCCTTGATGGTTTCTTTATTGCTCTGCCTCTCCGTGAATGTGTTGATACTTGAGGTGTTTCTTCTGCCTCTTCTTCTTTTTCTGACTCTGATGTTTCTTCTGAATTTAGAATTTCCTCTGTTTGTACTTCTGTATTTTCATCAAGATCTGATAACTGTGTTACATCTTCTTCACCTTCCTCATTAAAACTGTGATATTCTTCTCTTATTTCATCCTCTTTATTATTTATTTCTTCTTTTAATAATAATGGGGTTATATTATTATGATCTTGAAAAGTATTACCTAGCTTTTGACTACTAAAATTGCCTTTCAGGAATGTTACCTCTCTTTTAATCAAAACATCATTTTTATGGGGAAAATAAATTCTAAAACCTTTTGTTGTTTCACTATAACCTACAAAGTATCCTATTTCAGCTTTGCTATCCCATTTTTTGCGATAATGATCTGGAATGTGTACACCTACCTTTGAACCAAATACTTTTAAATTATTTATATCATATAATCCCTTTTTATACCAGAGCTCATACGGAGTTACATTTTTAATCCTACTTTTACCAGTTCTGTTTATAACGTATACAGCTGTATTGACAGCTTCAGCCCATAGAGACTTATTTAAATTACTTGATAACAATATTGTTCTAGCCGCTTCAGTTATTGTACGCATTTCACGTTCTATGCAACCGTTTTGTTGGGGTGTGTACGGAGCACTATTTTGGTGTACAATACCTAAATGATTGAAGAGAGACTTCACCTCTTTGTTTATAAATTCTGAACCACAATCTGATCTTATTATTTCAATTTTATACTCTAAGTTTTTAGTGACAAAATTTAAAAAAGTTTTAATTTTATCAACTGTTTCAAACTTATTTTTCAGAAAATAAACCGTTCTATACTTTGAAAAGTCATCCTTTATGAGTAGATAATATCTTGATCCACCTAATGATATTGTTTCCATCGGTCCGCATAAATCCATATGAAGCCATTGACCGGGCCTATCTGCCCTATTTATACTTATAGGAAACGGTCTCTTATGTAACTTACCCAAAAGACATGGCTCACATGTTATTTCCTTTTGTTTACTAACACTGAAATCTATATCATATTTATTTAACATGTTTTTTACCTGTTCAATATCCTGGTGGCACATTTTTTCATGCCATTCAGATAAACTGTCACTTGATTTACCAACACAAGCATTTTGAATTTTATTAGACCTAAACTTCATTATAAACAAGTTATTTTTCCTATATGCTAGTGCACAAACATTTTTACTGTTATTTTTCCTCAAATAACACATTTTACTATTAATTGTTAAAACATAACCTCTATCTGTAGTTGAACTTGCTGAAAATAGATTCATCTTGATGCTGGGGACATGTAAAACGTTATTTAATGTTGTATTTATCCATTGTTTACCTGTAAATGCTTCTAAAGAAATAACTCCAATACCAACGGCTTGTATGATTTTGCCATCTCCAATAACTATGGATCTAGGGCATTCTAGTTTTTTATAGTCTATAAACATATCATAATCATAACACATGTGCTCTGAAGCTCCACTATCCATTACCCAACAATTATCACTTTCTAATTGACTGTAAAACAATGATGATAGCTCGAACACAGAGAATGCATTGCCTTGTTTAATTTTGTTTACATCTTGACTTTTCTCGCTTTTATTTTTAAACCAACAATCTGAACTTTTATGATTATTCTTCTTACAGAACTTACAACTAGTATTATTAATTATTGTACCTCTACTTTTCGATTTGCACTCCTTTTTCAGATGTCCCACTTTTCCACACCGATAGCATTTTCTATTAGACTTGTGTACAAACGCAGATGACTCATCTTCTTTGTTTTTGGCTGAGGCGCGTTGCTCTTCGATCAGTAATCGCGCTGTTAACTGGTCCATGGTCCTTTTTTCTGCTGGCACCGATTCCCACGCTGACACAAAGTGCTGAAATTGTGATGGCAGAGATGAAGTTATCTTTGTGATGGCCATAGTTTGACTCACTTCAGCGTTGAGATTCTTCAGTTTGCTCAGGAGAGACTCGAACCTTCCCAGGAACTCTGACACGGTTTCCCTTTCTTCAAATTTCATTGAAAAGAACTTCTGCTGAAGTATATGCACAGACAGCTCGCCTCGCTGTTCAAATATTGTATGTAGCTTATCCCAAATCTCTTTTGACGTCTTGCAGCTTAATATTTGTGGTATAACCTTTTCAGATATGTTTGTTACCAACATACCTTGAGCTTTTGAATCTTTCTGCATCCATTTCTCCTGATCCTCGTCGGCCTTGAACGTGCCTTCAACGACGTCTAAGAGACCCATAGCTCTTAGTAAAACGCGTATTTTGAAACACCACGCTGTCCAATTTTGTACACCTTGAAGCTGCTGAAAGCTTTGTCCAGAAGCCATATTTTCGACGGAATCCATCGCCCGTATTATTATTGCTTTACCGCAATTACCAGATTTATCAGAATCTGAGCCGGCGACCGCCACACCTGGTCAGACAGCCCTGGCCGACGTATGTTTATGTAGCTACTTTACCGCAGCGTTTCTTGATAAAAAACCAATCCAGCACGATTATTAGGCCGTAAGTCTGTGTCTGGGCCCATAACCTTTTGAAATATCGTGTGGATTTATTGTTTAGTAAAAGACTTTCCGTACACACGTGAGATAATTTTATTGTAATGACAGTTCAACAAACCATAGATTTACATCACAGACATTCATCTTGACATAAGAGTTCCACAGACTAAAATTCTCATCACATATCGTCTGTTTTGGACGGACTTTCAAATAATATATTATTCATGTTTTTATTATTAAAAGTAACTCTATTTATAGAAGTCAAACCAGGGATGCAAAATCTATCAAAAAAATTAAAAAGTTCATTAGCGTTTTTTTCTGATAATGTTTCTATCTAAATACTGAAGCGACACACAGAGGTTACGGGGAAAGGAGGAACTAATATTTATGGTGCCTTATACACGTTCCACTCCTTTATGAGAAGGCGTTTTTTACACCACCCCTCAACATAATATTTTCCTGTTTTCCCTGTTTAAAAACACAAATATTAAAACATTTAATTCTGACTAAATTGTTAGTGATGCATTTTATACTGGCACATTCAAATACTTAACTTACTCCTTTATTTTTAACAGAATTTAACTCTAAAAATGCATGACCAACATTACATAGATTATGTGCATAGCCCTATATTCTTAAAAAATTAACTTAACAAACTTCTCAAAAACAGTTTTTCCTAACGGCTTAGTTAACAAATCCGCCAAATTATCCTGCGTTTTAATATACTTTACTGAAATACACTTATCCTTTATTTTGTCCATAATGAAGTGATACCTAATATCCAAGTGCTTTAACCTTTTATTATTTTCATTATTATAAACAAGTTTTATTGCTGACTGGTTGTCTTCATACAAGATCACTTCATTACCGACAACATCAAAGTCACACAACAAATTTTTCAACCAACATGCTTCTGAAATAGCCATACTTAATGCAATATATTCAGACTCAGTGGAGGATAATGACACACTAAGTTGTTTTTTACAACACCATACTACAGTACAATCAAATATTTTAAACAAATAACCAGTGGTAGATTTTCTATCTTGTGTGTCACCGGCCCAATCTGCATCAACAAAGCCTTGCAATTCTGTGGATGTGCTATTATATATCAAAGAGTAATTTAATGTACCTTTTATATACCTTAGAATACGTTTCAATGCCTTGTACAACATAATACTAGCACAGTGTTGGTACCTACTGAGGAAACAAACTGATACACATAGATCTGGTCTTGTACCACAAACTGCATACATTAAACTGCCTATGAGTTGTCTACACTTTTTCTCTATTTCTGGACTTTCAGATTTTTCCCTTTTTAGTATTTCAAACTTAAAGTTTTGGTCTATTGGAGTAGAAACTGGTTTGCAATCTGACATATTATAATGCTCTAAAACTTTAGTAAGATATGTTTTCTGACTAATTACCGTTGTACCTTTCTTTTGATCAATATCGATACCCAAATAACATTTGGCCAAACCTAAGTCTTTCATCTTAAAGTTATTGCTTAGCTCGCTTTTAAAATCTTCCAAAACCTTGTTTTCAGTGCAAAACATAAGAATATCATCAACAAATAGCAAAACATATAGCATACATTCATTTACCTTTCTGAAATATAAGCAATGATCATTTTTAGATTTACTGAAATTTTCTTTACTCATGAAGTCATCAAACTTTTTATTCCAATATTTAGGAGACTTTTTCAAACCATACAATGATTTATTTAACTTGCATGTTTCACCGCTTGGTAACTTTATGTATACACTCTCATCTATGTCACCATGTAAAAAAGCACCTATAACATCCATCTGATGAACTGAAAGTTGAAGTTTATTTGCAACTGCTATAAAAACTCTAAAAGTAGGCAATTTAGCCACAGGAGAATATACTTCTAAATCACAATCAGACTGTTCAAAGCCTCTTGCTACCAACCTAGCTTTATATACTTTATTAGTACCTACTTGTTTAACTTTAAAAACCCATTTACTAGAAATTACTTTATTCCCCTCTGGTACGCTATTTACTTCTGTCCATGTGTTATTTTCTCTCAGAGTATCTAGCTCAGTCTTCATAGCAATCTTCCACTCTTCCTTTTCTTCAGAGTCAAGCGCTTCCTCTAGAGTAGCTGGCTCTGTACCGATGGATAGAAGGTTTGTTTCGTAGTCATCTAGCCTTGATGGTTTCTTTATTGCTCTGCCTCTCCGTGAATGTGTTGATACTTGAGGTGTTTCTTCTGCCTCTTCTTCTTTTTCTGACTCTGATGTTTCTTCTGAATTTAGAATTTCCTCTGTTTGTACTTCTGTATTTTCATCAAGATCTGATAACTGTGTTACATCTTCTTCACCTTCCTCATTAAAACTGTGATATTCTTCTCTTATTTCATCCTCTTTATTATTTATTTCTTCTTTTAATAATAATGGGGTTATATTATTATGATCTTGAAAAGTATTACCTAGCTTTTGACTACTAAAATTGCCTTTCAGGAATGTTACCTCTCTTTTAATCAAAACATCATTTTTATGGGGAAAATAAATTCTAAAACCTTTTGTTGTTTCACTATAACCTACAAAGTATCCTATTTCAGCTTTGCTATCCCATTTTTTGCGATAATGATCTGGAATGTGTACACCTACCTTTGAACCAAATACTTTTAAATTATTTATATCATATAATCCCTTTTTATACCAGAGCTCATACGGAGTTACATTTTTAATCCTACTTTTACCAGTTCTGTTTATAACGTATACAGCTGTATTGACAGCTTCAGCCCATAGAGACTTATTTAAATTACTTGATAACAATATTGTTCTAGCCGCTTCAGTTATTGTACGCATTTCACGTTCTATGCAACCGTTTTGTTGGGGTGTGTACGGAGCACTATTTTGGTGTACAATACCTAAATGATTGAAGAGAGACTTCACCTCTTTGTTTATAAATTCTGAACCACAATCTGATCTTATTATTTCAATTTTATACTCTAAGTTTTTAGTGACAAAATTTAAAAAAGTTTTAATTTTATCAACTGTTTCAAACTTATTTTTCAGAAAATAAACCGTTCTATACTTTGAAAAGTCATCCTTTATGAGTAGATAATATCTTGATCCACCTAATGATATTGTTTCCATCGGTCCGCATAAATCCATATGAAGCCATTGACCGGGCCTATCTGCCCTATTTATACTTATAGGAAACGGTCTCTTATGTAACTTACCCAAAAGACATGGCTCACATGTTATTTCCTTTTGTTTACTAACACTGAAATCTATATCATATTTATTTAACATGTTTTTTACCTGTTCAATATCCTGGTGGCACATTTTTTCATGCCATTCAGATAAACTGTCACTTGATTTACCAACACAAGCATTTTGAATTTTATTAGACCTAAACTTCATTATAAACAAGTTATTTTTCCTATATGCTAGTGCACAAACATTTTTACTGTTATTTTTCCTCAAATAACACATTTTACTATTAATTGTTAAAACATAACCTCTATCTGTAGTTGAACTTGCTGAAAATAGATTCATCTTGATGCTGGGGACATGTAAAACGTTATTTAATGTTGTATTTATCCATTGTTTACCTGTAAATGCTTCTAAAGAAATAACTCCAATACCAACGGCTTGTATGATTTTGCCATCTCCAATAACTATGGATCTAGGGCATTCTAGTTTTTTATAGTCTATAAACATATCATAATCATAACACATGTGCTCTGAAGCTCCACTATCCATTACCCAACAATTATCACTTTCTAATTGACTGTAAAACAATGATGATAGCTCGAACACAGAGAATGCATTGCCTTGTTTAATTTTGTTTACATCTTGACTTTTCTCGCTTTTATTTTTAAACCAACAATCTGAACTTTTATGATTATTCTTCTTACAGAACTTACAACTAGTATTATTAATTATTGTACCTCTACTTTTCGATTTGCACTCCTTTTTCAGATGTCCCACTTTTCCACACCGATAGCATTTTCTATTAGACTTGTGTACAAACGCAGATGACTCATCTTCTTTGTTTTTGGCTGAGGCGCGTTGCTCTTCGATCAGTAATCGCGCTGTTAACTGGTCCATGGTCCTTTTTTCTGCTGGCACCGATTCCCACGCTGACACAAAGTGCTGAAATTGTGATGGCAGAGATGAAGTTATCTTTGTGATGGCCATAGTTTGACTCACTTCAGCGTTGAGATTCTTCAGTTTGCTCAGGAGAGACTCGAACCTTCCCAGGAACTCTGACACGGTTTCCCTTTCTTCAAATTTCATTGAAAAGAACTTCTGCTGAAGTATATGCACAGACAGCTCGCCTCGCTGTTCAAATATTGTATGTAGCTTATCCCAAATCTCTTTTGACGTCTTGCAGCTTAATATTTGTGGTATAACCTTTTCAGATATGTTTGTTACCAACATACCTTGAGCTTTTGAATCTTTCTGCATCCATTTCTCCTGATCCTCGTCGGCCTTGAACGTGCCTTCAACGACGTCTAAGAGACCCATAGCTCTTAGTAAAACGCGTATTTTGAAACACCACGCTGTCCAATTTTGTACACCTTGAAGCTGCTGAAAGCTTTGTCCAGAAGCCATATTTTCGACGGAATCCATCGCCCGTATTATTATTGCTTTACCGCAATTACCAGATTTATCAGAATCTGAGCCGGCGACCGCCACACCTGGTCAGACAGCCCTGGCCGACGTATGTTTATGTAGCTACTTTACCGCAGCGTTTCTTGATAAAAAACCAATCCAGCACGATTATTAGGCCGTAAGTCTGTGTCTGGGCCCATAACCTTTTGAAATATCGTGTGGATTTATTGTTTAGTAAAAGACTTTCCGTACACACGTGAGATAATTTTATTGTAATGACAGTTCAACAAACCATAGATTTACATCACAGACATTCATCTTGACATAAGAGTTCCACAGACTAAAATTCTCATCACATATCGTCTGTTTTGGACGGACTTTCAAATAATATATTATTCATGTTTTTATTATTAAAAGTAACTCTATTTATAGAAGTCAAACCAGGGATGCAAAATCTATCAAAAAAATTAAAAAGTTCATTAGCGTTTTTTTCTGATAATGTTTCTATCTAAATACTGAAGCGACACACAGAGGTTACGGGGAAAGGAGGAACTAATATTTATGGTGCCTTATACACGTTCCACTCCTTTATGAGAAGGCGTTTTTTACAATACATTAGCCAATTTACGTTGTTATCTACTCGTGATGTCGTTACGTTGGGTACTCTGGTCACTTGCGCTGAGCTTGACTATTGCTCTGATCGCAGAGTTAACGTGTCCAACAGCATTTTTGAAGAAATCAAATCGACTTCGAGCAGGACTCGAACATGCGTCCTTTAGAAAAGCTTTACGATTCGGAAAGCAGGCAAAGTGCGTATAAAATATTTAAAAATCAGTAGTTAGTTGGCATTATGGCAAAGTACCTATTTCAGATAATACCTGAATTTGACCTGACCCTATTTAAACAAAAAAAATGCACAGTTCACAACTAATAACTAAGTAAGCTCTCTACCAAAATTTAATTCCTACGATTTTTACTGACTGGACCAAAGTAAGTTTAGTTTGCGTATCAAAACAATGTTGAAAAAATCAAAAACTTGCTATCAGTGCTGTATCAGCGGTGCAAGTTTAGACTAATGCGCTAATACCTGCTCGTTTAGATGACTATCTATATTTATTGACGAGATAGTTCGATTACGAAAGCGCTCGCGGCACGTTCACACTGGCGGAATAAAACAAAGTATGAAGCAATCATTGGATACGGTTCGCGTGGAGATTTGGAGGTGATTTAAGATAACACTACTCAGTCCCGTTGACTGCAGAGATCGTTTGCTCCTACTATTGTCGGATGGGCCACGGTTCTCGAGCCGAGTCCACACACCGTTAGTTTCGCACCAAATCTGCCTACAATACGTTGTTCAGTGTACTTTGATTCGGATAATAAGTTTAAAGTCACGATCCGGTCCGTGAAGCTGTCTACGTAATCTCTCGACTGAATTAGAGGCTTCCTTGTAAGGAGAGATGCATATTTTATATTGAAGCTATCGCGGAGACGAATTGCGGTCACCGTGGATTTATTTTCTTAGGGCGCATTTTAGGAGATAATACTGTTCTTGTAGTTACGAATCATGGAGCTATTGTTTACTTTGAGCCTTCTTTGAGCGCTATAAAACAAGTTAGCGTCTGCTTCTGAAGCGTGATGTGACGTAAAAGTCAAGGAAATACCTATTTCGATTATAAGATTGAAAATAACTCGTTTCTTATATACTTAATGTCTCATCAAGTTCGTGAGAATAAGTAACGTAATTAAGCATTTAAACCTACTCTGCTTAACTTTACACAAAATAAGTTAGTTATGAGGACGCCCTATGTTACCTCCCCAATACATATTCTAAGTATATGCGAAACGTTAATTAACTTAAATGGCATCTTATAATGTTACTAAGTTTTTTACTTTGACTGCGCTAATCTCTGGAACTCTCAGTCTGATTATTACTTTACATTTGACAAACCAATTATTGAGGAAGCTTTTAGTCTTTAATATCACGTTAGGATCCCAAGGAGCTGAGCAAAAAGGCCAAAGGCAGCGCTTGAAATCGCGGGAACGGAACGGATATAATTATACCAATTTTAATTGCCTTCGTTGTCGTATTTCATTCTGTTTGCAATTTTACATACTGATTTTCATGCACACCATACACCGATAAATTTAACAACATTAATCGTTCACGCTTTCGCTAGCGTAGAGACGAACACCCACTGTTCCCTGAGTACTTGAGAAGAATTATTAAATACTAGCTTCCGCCCGCGACTCCGTCCGCGCGGATGTCGGTCTTCGCGTGGATGGTTTATTTCCCCATTTTGAGTAACTCTGACAATGACATCTTATAAATATTACGGCGCTGAATCCACTGCGGGTAATGCAACGTGTGTTCGCGGTTCTACAGAACAACGTCTATGAATAAAACTGAAAAATAAGATTTTTTTTCTACGTATTTTTCCAGGATAAAAAGTATCCTATGTTATGCCCAGGATAATAAGGAATAATTATACCAAGTTTCATCGAAATCGAACCGTTAGTTTTCACGTGATGCCTGCACAAACAGACAGACAGACAGACGAATTTCTTTTTAATCATATATTTGGGTTTGGTATCGATCCAGCAACACCCCCCGCTATTTATTTTTTCAATATTTTCAATGTACAGAATTGACCCTTCTACAGATTTATTATATTAAATAAAATGTACAAAGGAACTGGACACATCTATCACAGTTTGATTCAAATTACAAGCATGATAAATACACAATATACCATCAGATTTTCCGGATTTAAGACGTTGGGTAATCGTTTTCTTTACCAACTACGTACCTGTACAAATGACCACAGATCTCAAGTTGTCATTGAAAAAATATGCAGACACCTTTAGGAAGAATAACAGCGATGGCGATGAAAATATAATACCTACCCATAATGTTAAGTTCTTCAGAAAAATAATAAAAAGCGCACATAAAATGGCTTTCAACTTAAACAGAACAATATAAAATAATAAGGGTCGAGACATTCGTGATCACGTTCTCCCTGTATATGCAAGTGAGCATTCAGAATGTAAGCGTTACCTCGGCTTTTTCAATCTTAACGACCTAAAATAAAACGACAAAGAATACCAAATCGGTTAAGTTAGGGCTCCTAGGAGGTGCAAGGCGGCTGTCGAACCGGTTTGGTCGGGAGATTCTTTGTTTGGTTATCTCAGAGTAGAAACGTCGCGGCTCGAATCGAGACAGACATCGCCTGACTAACTGACGTCTCATTTATCTGTTGCAGAGATAAGAGGACGAGTGCGGATGTGTCTGCACCGAGACTCGGGCAGCTGAGGGCCCCGGCGGCCTGATGGCTAGCGGAGCGGTGCGCGCGCTGCTCGTGGCGTTGGCGCTGGCAACGTTCAGCGCACACGCGGCGCGCTTCGGAGACCGCCTCGCACCGCGCGTGCCAGCCGCGTACTCGCCGCGCAACGCCCCCTCCGCACAGCACTACGTCGAAAATGAATATGACGACGTCTACGAGCAGGAGTATGAGGAACAGAATCTCTCCGTCGAGGAAGAGGAGACGCCGGAGCCGGCCCCCGCCCTGCGCCGCCCCGCGCGCACTGAAGCTCATCGATTGGAAATGAGCACTGAATACTTCGTTGTACCGGAACGACTTTCATCGCCACCGCCACCTTCGACATCTACAACTATAAAACCGGAGCCACAGCCGAACTTGACCGTCGTATTAGCACCGGCCCCGCAGATTTTAGGAGCACTGAGACCAGAGTCTTGGGCAGTCCCTATATTAGCTCTCGCTTGTGTTAGTATGGTGACCCTTGGTGGATTTGAAGCGTTTGTGATTTGGGGAGCAAGCCGCAAGGCCCCAAGCCATCGCCACCTGCTCCTTGGACAGACGCTATTGTTTGGGTTGTTCTTGTGCGCTGCTACAGCTGCATTGTTTGCAACTACCCCGACTGCGTTCACTTGTGGTGCTGTCCGTTTCGGAACGGGTGTTGCGTACGTAATCGTATTCGCTTCTCTCTTAGTGAAGTGCGTTTTTTTGCTTAGTTTGAATGGTGGAGTATATTTACCTGCAGCGTATCAAGGACTCCTATTGTTTTTCGCTGTAATGATACAAGTAGCAATCGGTGCACAGTGGCTAGGTGGTTCTCCTCCACGAGTGATAAGCGGCGGCGGACGGTGCGACGTGCACATGTCCGACATGTTGCTGTCGTTGTGCTACGGCGCCTTCCTAATCGCAGTGGTGTGCGGAGTGGCACTGCGGTCGCGCGGCATCCGCGACAACTATCGCGAGGCGACGCACATCGCAGGCGCGGGCGGCGCCACGGCCGCCGTGTGGGTGTGCTGGGTGGCAGCAGCACTTGGCGCGCCCGAACGGCACCGCGACGCGTGTGTTGCCGCGGGCCTGCTAGCAACGTGCGCGGTCGTGTTTGCCCTCATGTTCGCGCCGAAAGGCCGACGACTAGCGGCGCTGGGACGCGAAGGCCGCTGGGATGCCGACCGCGACGAGGGCCTCAGCTCGTTGGGTGCCGGCGGCTCCGGCTACTCGCCGTCGTTCTTCCACTTCAAGCCGGTCAAGTATGGCATGGTGTCGGCGGCGGCGCCGGTGCCCGTGCCGCCTCCCGTGCTGGACCGTAAGGAGCCGCCCGCTCAGCCAGCCGGTTAGTTAAGTATCTAAAGTGCGCTACTAGTGAGGACTAGCGCTTCCACGCACAGATTGACCGCAGATCGCGCGTTTTTTTCGCAGATCCGTACGGAGGCCTGTTCGCGAACTCGCAGCACCCGCACTCACGCGTCCTGTACAATCCGCCGCACTACACCATGCACCCTCTTATGCTAAACTATCACTACAATTACCCGCCCTATCCTTACTTGCTGCCGCCAGGTAACTACTTATACCTACACTTGCTTGTAAATGAATGCACGGTCACTTCACTTTTTCATTGGCATTAGATAAGACTATACTTACTTACATTTTCTTCAAACATACTTAGTTTATAAGATGACGGTTTATCCTTTCGTATCCCTCATTCAGGTCCTCATGTACGAGACTAAATACTTATGGTTATTGCTGCAGGTAAGCTAAGCCATACTTATTATACCTTGTTTGTGTGCAGGCGTGATGGTGCGTCCGGAGGAGGGCAACGTGTACACGAGCGTGGAGCCCACCTTCAGCAGCAACCCCAACGTGTACTTCCAGCGCACGGAGCCGTTGCACGTCGGCATGATGTACTGAGCCCCTGACAAACCACAAGTTCCGAAGAGAACACTGGGATTTGCAGCGCGACGCCATTGTCACTTGCCAACCGGCAGCTGTGACACACCTACGAATTAAGTGACGACACGTTCCTACTGCTGCATAAAGCGCGTCTGCTCTCATCTTAAATAGCCCACTGAATTATATAATTTAATACATTAAATTATTTCAAAATTCAAACTGACAATCTTTTGCAGATAATGATTTTAATGAAGAAACCGATTACATTAGTTTGTTTACACCCAATATATGGAAGCAAATATTTTCTAGTCAAACAATCAGATAAAAATATGTTAAGTCAGTCTTCATTCAGATGCTAATCTTGTATGTGCTTTAGCCAGCAGTGGTAACAAGTTGTGTGACATTGTGGACTATGTGCAAAGACTTATATGAACTGTGTGTGGAACGAAAGCTGTTTGTGATTTTAAACTATACTAAACCCACCCTGAAGAATATGAAGAACAGCTGTTAGAATAACTTTAAATAACTTACTACTAAGAATAGAGAAAAACCATATAATTGTAAGTTTCCCTTATGCAAATTTGTAAATAAAACTAAAGACTGTTTTCAGTTATTTTATTTTATTTAAATTATAAAATTATTCTATATTTATTCAATGTTAACACATAAATAACTGTGAAAAGTTTAGTACACATGCCTCATCAAAACAGAGACAGTTATGCTTAACTTTAGTAACAATCTCACTCACTCACAATGTTGCAACTTTCAGTTCGTCAGACAAAATTAGATGAAGTTAATTTTGTTCTGTTGGCAACACTATTCACATGCATTTCATTACTTGGTTCCAGTGGAGAGCAGGGCCAGGAGTCCTGAGGCAACTGTGAGGGACACAATGTAGTTACTGTGGTCAAATATTAAGGAAACATGTTGGACAAAACACATAATGTAAAATAAAACTATAGATAGATTCACATTTTAAACATTCACCAGGCAATCAAAGTATTTAATGCTTAATACTTGAATGACATAACTCACTGTTTTTTGATTAAAAAATAACAAATGAGTTCATTTCAAAAGCAGTTATTTCATTTTAGCAAATAGCCAGACCCAAAACAACTATTTTTAGGCCATACAAATATTTGTTTAATACGGGAATCAATTCTGCAGCACGCGGCGCAGCAACCAATCGCTCAGCCACTGTGCAAACCATGCTATTGTAATTATGGTACTTTAAAAATTCCGACCTTTGCAGTGCAATTTTCTGAAGAATTATTTCCACACTAACCTTCATCATCAAGACACCAAAAAAGGGGCTACTCAATTTGGTGCAATCGTTCTCAAGTTATGGCGTGGCGTGGCCATGGTAAATAGAAATTCATTAATATGTCATTTGGAAATTAATTATCATTCTAATTTAAAAAAATACTTCAAAATATGAACTTGTGCCAAATAGTACGCAAAATAATGTACTTTTCTCTTACCAATAAAGGAGTAAATGTCTAAACAATGGTGAATCTTATTAAGTAAGATGATGTTTGTGATAGTCATCAGGTAGTTGTATATTGTTTGTAAAAGGATACACAGTGGGTGTGAAGGAACGTAGAAGGTAGAAGCTGCTGAGGATGACGATGGTCAGGAACAGTGCATTGTTGTAGAAGATGGAGTAAGTGGTGGCCTCGTAGTCAGCCACTTCATTCTTTTTCCATAGGATCCTGAAAATATAATAAATAGTTTTGTTTAGTAAGAAGTTTTCTGTTTAATTATTGATCAAGTTTCAAAGAGTGTTTTTAAGTAGGCGAGTTTGTTATTAAAGACTTGATTTATCAAAGGCTGGTTGGGCAGACTGAATGAAATCATACGAAGAAAATTTGGAACTGGCAAGTTTGGTATCCAATATTCATCTTATTGTCAGCATTATCATATTGGATTAGAAAGTCCAATAAGTATCACTTAGATTAATTACACTCAGTAATGAGTGTAATTTCAACTAATTTGGAATTTCAAAAGGCGATCAAATCATGCAATCTTCAGCTATTGTACCTGGGTCCATGTTATCAAGCAAAAACAAATGTAACACCTATTGATAAGGTATTGATGACCCAAACCTAAACTTGTAGTATAAGAATTTGGTGTCATCAAAATTTCTAACTGAGCCATCACAACCTACATATTTCAGGCAAAACATTCACATTACTTCCACTCTCTCTCTTCCTCTGTTGAAGTATTTTATCTTATTGGAAAACATCTTTGTGTTTATGTGAATATTCTGCTGCCACCCATATTACCCTGTAGTATTAGTAACGTCTCTCAAACAGAAGTTTCTTAGATTACCTCTCATCCTTTTCCTTTCTGCTCATCTTTTTGTCGTCAGCCAGCTTGCGAGCCATCTCGCGCGCTACAGCGTCTTCTCTGCGCACTGCCACACGGTGCTTCAGCTGAAACTTGGTGTTCCTGTATGCCAAGGCCAGCAACCAGGTGCTCGCTGTCGTTACCATCGCGAACCACGCCAGGGACGAGCTCACCTCCAGGGCATGCACCCTCCAGAACAACCCTGAAAGAGTGACATACATCAAATTCGAACGGTACTTTCACTGCACCGTGACCTAAGATTTATGTATAAAACTATAGCTTTTAACAGCTCAGTAATGTTGGAACAGTATTGGGGTAATACTCACAAATGGGAATTGCGGATACGATGAAAGCGTTCCCGTAAAAGAGGGCTGAAGACTTTGTCGAGACATTCCGACTGAAATCTTGAAGCAGTAACTCTTCTTCTTTTGTAAAAGCCTTGTTTGCCTTGCCCGACATGATTGTTTATTTTATGTTGATCTTAATTTCACTAATACTTTGCACGAACTACGTGTAGCAAAAAATACAAAGTTATCTGGATAATATGCCACCACTTCAGCTGGCTTGTGCGCTGGCGAGCGAAAGTCAAACGTCAAATGACATGTAAGCAACGTGTCAAAAATATTACCATCGTTCAAAAATATTGGTTACATTAAAAATCTAAAATTGGCTAGAGAGCGCCAGAGAGTTATTAAAATAATTGATAAAAGAGATAAATAAATTAAAAGAAAAGAAACAATAGATTTTTTCCTTTTTTTTTTTGAAGTGAAAACTTCTTTAGCGGCGTTGAGCACTTTTCTGTAATGGGTATAAAATCTTAAACTCGCGTCAGGACACGTGACCCTGACCGAAAAAGCGTAGGACGGCGCAGGGCGCTTGCGTGAATGTTCGTGTGACGTTGCTAGGTAACATTGTTTATAAAAGATGTACGTCACATTGGAAAATTATTGAAATAAAAAGTCAACCATTTTTGCGAGTTTTACTAAAATCTGTTCACAAGATATTTCCAACAATTACTATTCAAGTTTTCACTTCTGCCGGCACTCCCAGAGTGCAACCCGTCGTTTTTTTTTTTTGAAATATGGCCTCTCGTAGCACAACAACTCTAGAAGGTTGATGCTACTTAACCGGACAATCCTGCGGTGGCCAAAAATTACTTTAAGGCCCCCAGCCAGGGCTTACAACTAAAGTTCAATTAAATGAACGTCACTAGATTTTTTCCTTATCTTTAATATCTATTTATATTCCACACATAGTCATAGATACCATCCTAAACAAACACTAAACTTCGCTTCGGCTTCGGTTTTGTAGTCTATGATGTTGCAATAGTTGTTAAAGGGACCAAAGACGATCAATTTTAAGTTAAAAAAAAATATGTTAATGCCGCTGAAATATCAGTGAGCGTATGTAAAATCTAAAGATGTTGGAATGCAAAGCTAATAATGTTTTTTTTTAAATACGCAAAAACAATCATAACAACAATGTTAACAATCAGGAACAAATATGGATTTGAATTTATTTATATCACAGTGGTTCATCAAATTAATACTATATTACATACTATTTATAAAAAAGTATTTACATAACTAAAACTAGAAATTTAAGAATAAAACTAAATATTTACAACAAAATACTAAATGTAAACTAAAACTTTTTTTAAATAATTTTGAACTATTTGGTTCAATCGATCGATTTGTGCTTTTGAAATTATTGCAGAATTAAGTTTGACAACCGCTGTCACAATTTCGAATTTCAAAAATAAACGTTTCATGCCGCCATCCGCTTGTTGTTTGTTGTGGAAATAAAACTAAATAGGTATTATACACCTGTAATTTATCGGATGGGTAAAGAATAATTGATCTGATTCAAAATGAGCCACTTTGAATTTGCTATACCACTGCAGAAGGACGAATTACTTGAATCTCACGCTGGACAATATCATGTTGAAGATGTCGTACAACCGCGCGTACTTTTGTCCAAGTTACAAGGTAATTGTCTGTTTTTATTTAATAAATTGTTTTAGTAACTTTAGATACTCGATAAGAACTAATAATGTTTTACATACAGATGCTGCGCGAGCTTTTAATGCCGAAGGGGTGGAATACATATTGGAACACTTTGATACTTACTTTTCCATCATAGTTCATGGGAACAAACTTGAATGGAATGTCATAAACAAAGGTAAACTTATCTAACTCTCTATCAAAACAAAAAACTTCCTATAACTATTTGATAGTAGCTATCGAACTTCAACAAGTTATACCATTGTTATAAGTTTTAATCAACTTTTTAGGTTTTGAACATATTATACGAGCAAGCAAAAGTCTCTGCAATCACCTAGAACCTATAGTGCAAGAGCAAGAGATAGACCCTGATGTCAGAACCAAGAACTTGAACATTTTGAAAATGATGATGTATCTGTTCACCCAGATTATGAAGACTAAAGACACTAAACTTGCTGCTGATGTGAGTAAAACTATTTGTAATGGTTACAATACATACATATTTCATTAGAACATTATGTGACTGTTTGTGACTTTAAACGTTTATAAATGAACCCAAACCACAAGAAAAATTCCAAATAAACATTGCTAGATTTTTTATACAGGGTGTCCCAAAACTCAACGTCAAGCCGAAACGGGGGTGACAGGATTGATCATAACCATCACGAGAAAAATCTGAAAAAAAATCTATCCCATGCAGTTTGAAAATTATGGGCATTTTAAGAAAAACCTAGAAATTTGATCAAACTGTACCATTTTTCGGTTATTGTGGTTATTCTTTTTTATTTTTGTTCATTTGAACTTTGGAAACGTAATCCTTAATAACATTTCTAGAATCCCAATAAAAAATAATGACACAATTGCCTCAAGTTTCCGAAAATTGAGACTATTTGTTAAACTACGAATTTAAAATTTTCAAGATTCGTCGACTTTGACAGGCCCTCCTATAAAAAAAATGTACTAGAGTGCCTTGGCAAGTGGCATTAAAAGTTGGCGCATTTAATCAGAATTCTAAAATGGTACAATACTTGTTAGTTCCATACAATAGAAAAGAGAAAAAAAATTAAAACCTCAAGTAACCCGATTTTTGCTATCACGTTTTACTCAGTTAAAATGTTTTTAATTCGCACAAGCTCTAGGTAGGTTCTTAATTTTAAGACAAAATGATGAGAGAGATGGATAATGGGTATGGGTACGCATTTCGCAGTGCAAGTAAGAGATTTCCTTGACCAGGAATATCCGGGAAGGTGGATTGGACGTTCAGGCACTATCTTGTGGCCCGCCCGTTCACCAGATTTAAATCCCCTGGATTTTTTCTATTGGGGAGTTCTCAAAGAAAAAGTTTACTCAAAGCCCATTGATCACGTAGCCGACCTGCGTGAACGCATTTCTCAAGCAGCTGAGGCGATCAACTCTCGAAGATATGCCCGACTTATAAGTAGATCTTTTTTAAGAAGATGTAGGGCTTGTATTGAGGCTGATGGTAAACAATTTGAACATTTATTGTAATAAAAATGTTTTTTCTCTATCTGACTTTTAGTCCAACAAACCTAATTATTTTACTAACTTTTTTTCACTTTGGTATAAGTGGCGTCACTATCTGTCTCGCTCACTCATGACAAACATACCCATTATCTATCTCTCTCATCATTTTGTCTTATTAAAATTAAGAACCTACCTACAGCTTGTGCGAATTAAAAACATTTTAACTGAGTAAAATGTGATAGCAAAATTCGGGTTACTTGAGGTTTTAATTTTTTTACTCTTTTCTATTGTATGGAACTAACAAGTATTGTACCATTTTAGAATTCTGATTAAATGCGCCAACTTTTAATGCCACTTGCCAAGGCACTCTAGTACATTTTTTTTATAGGAGGGCCTGTCAAAGTCGACGAATCTAGAAAATTTTAAATTCGTAGTTTAACAAATAGTCTCAATTCTCGGAAACTTGAGGCAATTGTGTCATTATTTTTTATTGGGATTCTAGAAATGTTATTAAGGATTACGTTTCCAAAGTTCAAATGAACAAAAATAAAAAAGAATAACCACAATAACCGAAAAATGGTACAGTTTGATCACATTTCTAGGTTTTTCTTAAAATGCCCATAATTTTCAAACTGCATGGGATAGATTTTTTTTCACATTTTTCTCGTGATGGTTATGATCAATCCTGTCACCCCGTTTCGGCTTGACGTTGAGTTTTGGGACACCCTGTATATATATTTCCTGTGATAATGTTCAAAGACCCTTCTCTAAAAGAGCTGCTTTACTAAAGCTTGCCACAATTGTCACAGGACTAGGTATTATTTTACTTATTTGTTTCTTCTTTTTAGAATATTAAATTGATGGGGTTGTGGGATTGTATGTAAAGGTAACCATTACCCAAACCCTGACCTGGGCAACAAAAGGAAAATGGTAGACTTTTACTCAGTATGAGTCACAGTTGATTTGATGAATATATAACCCAAACAAATGTTACTAAAAAGATTACTTAAAAGTACTGAAACTTTCTAGAAGCTTACATTTATTATTTATAATACAGAACTCCACAAAACTGACACTGGGCAAAAAAGGCAAGAAGGCAACAGATGATGAAGAGTTCTGTGGGTGGACAGAGTCGGACAAGCAGGCAGCTCTTGTTACACTGAACTTGGTACTTCAGCAACCCTTGTCCAAGTTGTGGGACCCTCCTTTGGCTGAAGATAACTTTGTTTCGTAAGTATTTTATAACATTACAAGGTCAGTATGGTATAAAATTTGCCACATCATGTGACTATGTCTTGTAATTATATATTGGTAAATTCACACCAAGAAGCAACAATGCAAGCACATTTTAATACAGCAACTCAAAATAAAACTTTATTTATCTACATAAAAAGATGCACATTTCTGGTATTGCTGCAACCCTAAGATTGAATATTTTTAAGTTTGGCTGTTCACAAACTCCATTGTTACTCTACATTAACATATAAAAAAAAACAGTAATTTATAAGTTCTGTAATTTATTTCCAGAATGGTGGCAGACCCCTGCTATAAAGCATTAGAAGAACAAATAATAAAAAACAAATCCGTCAGAGAAACTGTGTTCCAAGTGCTTGGTGTTCTGATCAAGAAGTATAACCATGGCACCTCCTGTCTTATCAAGTTGGTTCAGGTAATTTATGACAACGTCAGATTGTCTATACTATATATATATATATATATCTATTTTAATATTATAAAGCACAAGAATTTGTTTGGTTGAATACACCCGTTGCTCCGCTCATGGCGGCTCCGACTCCGTAATGTAGGCCAATCGCGTTCTTTTGATAAATAATTATAAACACGTACGTTGTCAATCAGTGGTGTGCCCAAAATATTATATATTGTTCCATCAATGACATGAGTGCCACTGGTTTGTTATCCCTGCTTTTAGGCACTCCATTACTCGCTACACCTCACATTGTATTTCTTTTCCTCTTAGTCCGACATGAAGTTATGCAGAAATAGTCGTCATTATTATTTTTAATGTTCCAGGTCCTTCAAATGGTAGAACATGCAGTGTCGCCAATTGTAGCAGGAGTGGTGCAACTGACCAAAGAATTTGGACTTGGAACATTTGGACCTCAAATGGTATTATTTCACATATATCTATATATATAAAAATGTTATGTTGGTTTGTGTATGCTTTAAAAACTCAAAAAGTTCTGCATCGATTGAGCTGAAATTTTAGCATGATATATAATCCGCATCAAGGATTGTTTTTATCTACTTTTTTTTTTAAACCGTTTTTTGTGCCACAGCGAAGCGGGGCAGGTTACAGCTAGTATATTATAAAGGTGTACAACACCCACCAATATTATAAAGCTGAAGAATTTGTTTGGTTGAACGCGCTAATCTAAGAATGACCTGACTAGCTGGTATGAATTGAATAATTATTTTTGTGTTGGATAGTCAATTTATCGAGGAAGCCTTATTACTTAGGTTATAAAACACACTATGACCAATAGGAGCTGAGCAGCGGGGGTAAAATCACTGGGAACACCTAGTTTTTTTTTTATAAAATGCACCTTCTTTATTTAAGGCTTGGAGTGTGACTCGTTCTATTCCACATCTTGTTCTTGCTTTGTCTTCAAAATAGTTGCCGCAGTGGCTCAGTGATTGACTGCTAGGCTGCTTGTCGCGGATTTGATTCCCGCTGAGAACAAATATTTTTATGATCTACAAGTAGATGTCTCTATATGTGAGTGTTTGTGTATGTGAATTTAAATGTTTGATACAGGAGAGTAATATCCTTGTACTTTATGTAGGTCCGGGAAATAGCTGAAGCATTAGCCTCGTCGGAAGATGAGAACGCCGGTGCTGGCACCGAGCAAGGCGCTGCGAGGAACTGTGGCGCCTTCCTACTGGAGCTTACCAAGGAACTGCCTAAAGAGATGACTAACGCTATTGCTACCATACAGCCGTATCTAGAGAGTGACGAGGTATTCTTTTGTTTTCACTGTACTGGAAGTATGTTTTGGCTGCAGTTTGCTAATATGTTTTATAATATTTCATCTAGGCTACGTAATTTCCGACTACCATGACTGCGATTTTCAGTAATTTAGTGATCCTGTTTAAAAATAGTCATTAAACTCATTTTTTTTACCTATGTTCAGCAGTGGACATTTTCTGGTTGTCGATGACGATGATGTACACACCATCATCACCTTCTTATTATCCCCTGTTTCTAGCTGTATTATCACAGTCTGTCCAACGTTAATTTGATCTTTTGCTATTCTTGTCAAGTTCCACATCTATACTAATATCATAAAACTGTACAGTTTGTTTAGATGAATGTGGAAATCTCAGGAACTAGTGAATCTAATTAAAAAAAAAAAAATGATAGTCCATTTTATAAGGAAGGCTAACCGCAATATCGTCATCACGCTATAAACAATAGCTGAGCAGCGGGTAAAATCGCGAGGCACAGCTAGTTTTATATTATTCTGTGTGATTTCAGTCATACACCCTCCGCATCAGCGTGCTGGGCATGATGTGCGAGGTGCTGAGCGTGGAGCTGCGCGGCGAGGGACTCACGGACGAGCAGCGCACGCAGCGGGATGACTTTCTCGACGACCTGTACGAACATCTACATGATCTGTCCGCGTATGTGCGACACAAGGTAACTTTTTGCAATTATAAAAATCTTTTGAAAGATTTTAAAAGAGTAACTACGAAGCTTCCCATATTAACGTAAAATAGAATATAAAATTAATTATATATTTATATTGAAATGCCTTTGAAGTATCTAATCTAACTAAACTTTAATACAGACTGTCGCGTCGCGTCCCGGCATCATGTTATTAAGTCACTTTTTGTTACCTTCTTTTTTCCCCGCATTAAGAATTTCTCCTGTGTCGTGGGCGTGTTTACAAATATTTATTCTAACAAACACAAACAGCCAAAACAACCACTGGTAGCTCATAGAAATGTTTGTTACATACGGATATAAAACCTGTGACACACAGCGCAGTATTCTATCGCTCAGCAACCGCGCCAACCATACCGACAGTCTTCTAAACATTTTCTATCAGACACTTAACGACAGTAGTGACTGGCTTGTGTTGCAGGGCTCTAGTCGTTAGTTGACCGTTGCTAGCGCCTTTTTTCCTCTGACTGCACAAACGCTCGCTGTATAACACGTTACATTACGCCTCGTAACGTCGGTCAGTAGCCGCCTAAACGATTGTAACAATTAAACAGGTTCTTCAGTTCTGGTGTCGACTGCAGAGAGAGAATTGTGTGCCTGTTACGCGGCAGCGCACTGTTCTAGAACGATCCATCGGACGCCTCCGGGACAAGGCTGCGCTGGTCAGGAAAGCCGCCATACAACTATTAAAGGTTATTATTACTACTATCCTATATTCTTCATTCGAATCTTTGGTGGAGTAGAAGGGACTTCTAGAATCTTACTGACTGAAAATCCACCCAGTTCCTTCATTTGACCTTTACATTTACGGTTACCTTTACATACGATCCCGCGACCGTGGCAGGTGTTGGGCCCTTTAGGAGCTCCGTCAATTTGCTGACAGCTCCTTGAAGCGCGCGTGGTCAATATGCAACGTTCACCCATTATTCGTCACCCGCAAGTCGGTGACATTTCTACCTCAAGTCGAATACTTCGTCTATTCCCATTTTTTATCATACTGGCTTGGTTTTATTCTATAAGAAAATAAATCAACGCAACCATTACTTTTCAGATATTCTTAGAATGCAATCCATTTTCCGCGCAACTGAAACTAGAAGTTCTAGAAGAACAGTTGAAAACTGAAACGGAAATCATGGAAGATCTACAAAAGAAGCTGAATCCTGGTCCTGAACCTGAACTGGTCAAGACATGGGAGAGTATAGAGGAGGATGTTGTTGCTTCTATAAAGAAAGGGATGGATATACTCACACAAGATGAGCCAGAACTATCCCAAGCTTCGTTGGAAAACTTGTATGATGCTATCCGCAAACATTTACGTGAGAAGAACTATTATAAAGCTTATCTTATAGTGAAGCACACTGAGAGACAGTATCCTGAAGCTAAGCTACTTAGATGTGACATGGAAAAAAGTGATCAGGTAAGAACAAGAGAAATATCTTGATCTTAACTTTGTGTATGTTTGTTTCTCAATCACGTCAGAACAGCTGAACCGATCTTGATGAAAGTTGACACAGAAATAGTTTATAGTCTAGATAACACAATAGGATACCGTTTATCCCGGTATTATGTTTCCATGGGAACATTTTCGAATTGCAAGTGGACAAAGTTGCTGGCAACAGCTAATTGTAAAGAAAAAAATGCGAAACTGAGTTTGTTTTTAACTCATTCACTAACCAATTGAGATGATTTTAACCGGCTTCAAAAAAAGGAGGAGGTTATCAATACGACGGTTTTTTTTTAATACAGAGATAGATGCCATCCTGGACACGAGTTATAGATACTTCTAATAAAATTAAATTTGAAGAAGGGAAATGGTGGGTAGGGGCAAAACAAAGGTACATATTGGCAAAAGCTAGTTTTTGCTTAAAGTTTGTCAATAGATTGCATTAAACAAAAACTAAATGCTTATTCATTTCAGATTGCATACTTCGTAGCCTTACTCCGTAACATATTCGTGATACCAGACCGAACATTATCTCTAACACAACAATGTGAACAAGAGCTGGCAATGTACAAACGATTGGAAGAAAAAGAAAACATAGTGGCGTTTCTCCAAGAGTCCGTTCACTTCAGTCGCATGGTGTCTGAAGCTGTTCCGCTTATAAACGCCTTGCTGATGTCTAAGCAGGCTGGTGACGTCAGCGAGGCCATAGACTTCTTTACCACGGCTCATCATTTTAATATTGAATCTGCGAAGATGGGAGTCGCGAATATGCTGCTGCTTGTGTGGTCGCCGGATCAGGTAAGCTTGTTTACAAATAATTTATTTGTAAGTTTACATAGTTTATAAGTGTGTTAGTCGCACACACTTAAGAACTATGTTAGTAGTCATTACAATTGAGTTATTTATAGTAGGAATAGTGGTAGCCCAGTGGTATTGGCCTCCACTTACGAGTTGTAGGTCGTGGGTTCGTACCCAGCCAGGCGCATAACTAAGAGTAATTTATTTTCATCACCACTGCTCTCAAAATGGTGAAAAAAAAGATAAATAGGAAACCGGCATGTGACATCTACTAATCCGCACTGAGCCCGCGTGATTGATTACTCCCTCTCACAGAGAGGCCTGTGTCCCAGCAGTGGGAACATGTATAAGCCGATGATGATGATTATTGATAGCGTGAAAAACTTTCTGATCAGTTTGCTTTAGAAAATGTGTCGCAATTACCAAATGTCTAAAACATTTTGTTAGGCGTTCATATTCCACTTCTGTGCAAAAGCCTCGCCCCATATCTTTCCAAGCAGTCTTTCCGACTGGAACATTGGACCAAACCACAGTGCGTCACGTTATATCACCATTTCTCTCTGGGCTGATCTCAAGAGCGTCGTCCATTCTCAAGGACCCATTGCAGGGATACTTTTGCACGAATACTTGTTCAGATAATATTTAAACCCAATCAGCACTTATTTATCGTCCCTTTCAAACTTCCAGGAGAAACGAGAAGCAGTAGAGCGAGCGTACCGCGAAATGTACCTGGAGTGCGACAACAAGGCGGAGCGCGCGCGTTGCTTCACCATCGCCAAGAACCTGGTGTCTCTTATGATGCACATTGACCGCGGCAGTGCGCTCGCGCTCGAACATCTAGTGGACAAGTGGGTCGAGAAGGGAGACATCAGTCCCGCCATTATACAGGTATGATACAAACAATTATAGATCTCTAGTATGAAGGTTTTTTTTTTAATAAAGGATGGTCTTGACTTTAGTCTACGTAACACGAAAATGCCAAAGATCAAGAGTCGGCGTTGAGTTTTAGTTCAGCATCACATTATCTTTGTGAAACTCTTCCTTTTAAAACCATGAAGATATTTAATACTACTATTACTGGATTATTATCTCTTTGCTTGACTTTTATTATTAAATATTAAAAGAAAATAAAGATAATTATTATTTTTTACAGGTTTTCTGGGAAATGTTCCTGAAGAAAATTGATGGAACTACAGACATGGACAGCTACGCCGCACTAACACTTCTAGTCATGGTCGCTAAGGCGAAACCCTCAGTAGCTGTCGCAAACCTCGACGTCATACAGTCGCACGGACTTACTGCAGACTACAACTCGAGAAACTTGAGTGTACAGCTATTACTACCTTTGACGAAAAAGAGCCAGAGATATCCCGTCGAGCACGCGATTTTCACCTCTATTTTTGACAGCCTTATGGAAACATTCTCTAAGTTCGATAGGTTTACTGCCTTCGCTGCTAACTCTATAGATCTCATATACGCGATCTGTGATACGCCTGAAATTGTTTGTGGGAAGATACTTGCCGAGATGTATAGAAGGGTGGAGGTGACGATGGTGAATGATAGTGCCAACGAGGAGGAGGTTAGCTTGCCTGTGGAGCTGTTGACACGGTTCGTGTTCGTGCTGGGACAAGTGGCGCTACAGCAGCTCATATACCTTGATATTAACGTGTACAGTGAACTGAGGAGAAGGAATCAGGTAGTTATTGCAAAACACACAAAAGACATACATATTCTAAATAGATTCACTTTCCATAGAAGTAGTTTAAATGCTTCAAATATTTTCGATGTTTATGTTATCCAGGATTTCTTTTTTTTTTCTCATTAGGTCCGCGAAGAACGCAAAGTGGAAGAGAAACGTAAGAAGAAAGCGGGTGCGTTCGCGACGCCGGGCAAGCGAGGACGCGTGGATGATCTACGACGACAGACACTCATGAACGTCAGCAACGCCAGCGCCTCCTCGCGACAACAACGCTCCGCTAGCGTCACCTCCAATAAGGGACCCTCAGTATGTATTTTTAGAAGGTAGTAACAGTCCCCGATCGTTTAAGAGCGTCCATAGTTCGCTTTACCTGCAAATTATCGCCTCAATTTTTTCGTCCGTTTATAGTTTTTATTGAATTGAAAACACAGTGAGATTCTGAATCTCCTGCCGTTCCGAAAAAATCCGTAGTGTATATATATACATTATATGCCTACCAGAAAGACACAGCGTTAGTATGAAGAAGCAGTCTATGATTCTGGTTTCTAGGAGCATAGATATTGTAAAACATACCTGATTCTCTTTGGATTTACGTTGTTACCTCTCATTTCCGGCAGGGGTCGCCATCTCTGGTTCCGGCGGCCGGCCGTTTAGGCTTACATAGCGTTTATGATTTTTGTCGTGTTAGGAGCAAAAGTTTTACAAAGTTTAAAAAACTGACAAAAATCTTATAAGATTCCAATAATTCATTGTTTTCGGTCTGAAAATAGTGTTAGAGTGATTGTACACTAATAATAAACACGTATTCAGTGTTTTATACAGTGTTCAGTGTTGTGTCATTGACGGCGATTCGGTAAGTACCTACCTACCATTATGAACTCGGAGGATTCCGTCCCTGAACCTGTAGCTCAAGTCGCTGCTCCGGATGGAGAGCGAAGAGCTGTGAGCTCAAGCTCATCGCAAAGCAGTTCCTCGTCTTCGGAAGACGAAGAAGGTTTTGCCTCGCCGCCACCTAATAAAAGGTCTAAGCGGCGCAGGTTCAAACAAGTCGGAACTTGTTCGGATCCTCGCATGGACACTTTAATTAATCAAGTTACATATTTCATAGATTAATATACTATTATAGATGGGTAACTTCGGCTTCGCTCGAGGTCGCGAAAGTGCTGCCGTGTAGTGGTTGCTTCATGAACTAAAGCCACTGCACTACATAGATACATATAAGTATAGTGCAGCCTTACTAGGGTACCCAGCTTTTATAGATATTATTGTTATTGCATTGTTTTCATAAATTTGTGATTTCAGGGTAACACAAATCATGAAAACAGTGCATGACATTTTTCTTAAAGGGAAAAAAAAAAGAAACAATATGATAGGTTATTAGTTTTTATTTCTGGTTTTATGTGTTACATAATAATTATGAGCTGCCACTTTCATCTCATCACTTTCATCAAAAAACGTGGTTTTTCCAGATATTATCTGGTTCATATCCTTGCACCAATTATTTAGGAAGAACAAAATTAGTTTTTTTATCATAAATTTTATAGATAAATTTCTATGATTGTTGCATGTTATAAAATTGTAGTTGATATTTATTGTTAACACAAGTTCTAAATAAGCTTTTATATTTTTGCTATGACATTTTGTCTTTAGGACTTCTGTAACAATATTTTCTGAATTAAAAAAAAATGAAAATGCTTCACGACTTGGGTAAGAAAGCCAAGTTTTTGTGCTATCATATTCTTTAATTTTAATATATTTATGATAGTCTTGGATTTCTTCAGACTCGAAACCATGTCTGCAGGTTTGACAATCCATAAAAATATTTTTTTTTAAAAGATAGATGAGCCACCCGCTACAGTATGCTACTGCTGCACATTTTTCTTTGTTTTCGGGATTTGATAATAAATTTTCTACATCTGCGTCCCCTATGCATAAGTGCTCCTCCGCTATTTCATAGTTAACATTAATTTTATCTGGTTGAGGCTGGTTTTCAGTTAAAATTTTCTTTAATGAATGTAACAATTCAAAATTGTCTTCTTCACAATTTGCCCCAACCGATTTGTATGATGTAATATTACATATCAGTAACGATTTATAAGCGTTAATAAAAGCGTGAGCACTTGGCATATTATTGCGGAGACCATGTGCTCTTATTGCCCCAAAGAAATTTTCTAAGGGGTCTTGATTAATATGGCGCAGCAGTATCGATTTCAAACCTGCAGAATGCAAATCCTTTGTCAAGGCGAGAAAAGCTTCGATAGTTTTTACCCAACTCGTTAAAGACGGCACAGTTGCTCTGTGACCAGTTTTTGTGATGAACGTCATGGATTTCAATATTGGTAAACTTCTATACCACAATCTGTGATGTGGAGATTGCCGAGTTACAGCACATCTATAAATTTTTCCTATGTCAGGTCTATGGAAATTGCCATTGACAGAATCGAACAATTTATCAAAAAATAGGATGAGATCGGCTGTGTCCATACTTTTTTTTGGGAGTCTCCCTTCATCTGAAAAGAAAAAGTTTTTAATTAACTTTGATTTTTTCCATCAATAATCAAAGATTCACTAACGATTTGGCCAGACTAAGGTTTAACATACATACATAAACTCACACCTATTTCCCGTAGGGATAGGCAGAAACCACAGAGCGCCACCTAAACCAGTATGGTTTAATTAACGTATCACTAACGCAGAGCCTACTACTGAAGCTACAAATGATTATATTTTTTTTACAGGAAGTTCCTTTACTATCAAAGCAGACACTAAAAATATTTTTTGGAAATTCCACCTCCCAAAACCTATGTTTAGTATTCTCACTTAAAACACCAATAAAGCTTGATAAAATTATCACAGAATTTAAGTCAAATACTGTTCGTAAAAATGTTCAATGTTACAAACCTGCCATGTACCCCATAGTCAGGCCAACTGTATTGCTAAACACTTGTGTGCAGTGTTTGACTCTCATTTTTGGTATTAGCTGTGGATATACATGCTGAGCTGTTAACTTTTGCATAAGCTTGACTCCTCTGTATCTTGGTCCTCGTTTATATAAAGCTTCTATGTGTGACCAGGAAGCTAACTTTATTTTACCATCTTCTTTGAATTTTAAATCTTTGGTAAGCAGGTTATTTCTAACGCCCTTCATGAGATGAGGTGGGTCATAAATTGGGTATATTTTTTTTGAATCTATCTCAAAAAAGCCTCCAGGATAATTTTTGCCACACCTTAAATAGTCTCCTTCAGTTGCCTTCATCAAAAGGTTAAGTGCAGCCATATTGGTGGCTCCTTGGTCACACACTGTAGCAACCACATTTAACCCAATTTCATTTAAAGAATGAATAATATGTTTAATTTGCTTGCATAAATCTGCCGTTTTAGTGCTTCCTTTGCAGAATGAAAATGATATGGGTTGTTTGTATTTTTTACAAATACCCCTTATCATGAAAACACACACATGGTCACAGAATGTCTTTGATCTCTCTTCACCATTATCAAGAAAACCGTGGATAATATCAGTGGTCTTGTCATAGTATAAATTAGGTGCTATGGCCATTTCGTCAAAAATCAGGCAGCAATACTTGTGACGGGCGGGCATTTTTTCTACTTTTTTTTTTAAATGTTGATATATTATTTTGTTGAATCCTGGCTCTAGATTTATTTTTCAAAGCAATTTCTCCAAAGTTTTTCGCTTGGGAAGTATGCACATTTGACTTAGTATTCGGTATGCTCTAGGGGAAGGCTTGTATAAAGATAAACAGAGAACTTTCTCATCTAGAGTAAAACGCCTCCCTGCAGGTTTCTTTGCAAACTGCTTGATCTGCATTGCGAAAAATGTCTGAGCTGCTGGTGTCATTTTTTCTTTCACCATTTGATAGGCAGATGATTTCATAATTTTTTCTGCCATCATTATTTCCATTTTTAGCTTTTTGTTTGTATTGCGAGCTTTGCGCAATTTTGATTTGACTTCAGATATTATTTCTTTCAGCTTCTTTTCTGTTGCAGTCAAAGGTATGGAAATCTTATAACGACCTGAAAAATAAAAACAAAGTTATGCATTGGGTATTAACTATAATACCTATTATAATGGTAAAATTTGCTTGTTTGTTTGTATGTAGGGGTAATCTCTGGAACAAATTATTCAATTCCAAATATGTTTTCTTCTGGTAGGAAGCTACAATATTCCTGACTGCTATAGGCTATAAATTAAATTTATTACATCATGTTTATTAACTGAGCTATCACATTTTTGTCCGGGCGGTGGGATGCGACGCGGTTGGTCGGGGCCTAAACATCACGCAAACGAGAACGAAAAATTTGCGGGTAGAAGCTAGTTTAAAATATTATTATACAGTATGTATAGAATATTTATTTTGAACATCATTATTTGTTTACAAGTGTTACATCAATATTCATTACTCATAGTACATAACATCACGCCTGTAATCCCCGGAGGGTTAGGCAGAGGTGTAAGTACCTAATAGTACACCCACATTTCGCGAGTTATGTTTATGTCCCATGTATTAGGAGGCGAACCTATTGCCATCAACTGGGCACAAATCCAGACGCCGTGGCTGCTACTGAGAAATTCCTTTAGAAAAACCCAATAACACTTTGCCCGATCTGGGAATCGAACCTGGGACCTAATGCTCAGCAGTCGCGCTTGCTACTAGATAAATGAGGCATTCTACTTATAGTATTTTAATAATTATTTTGTTTTTTATTTACCTGGATTTGAAGATACTTCTGTGTCCATTTGAACTGGTCTGGTAGAGGCCATCTCCATTTGAAGTAAAGCAGATGGCATTTCAATATTCATTACTGTAATCACAATAGCAAAACCAAATTAAAAAATTGTATTTTTTATCAATTACCAACTGCAAAAAATCTATCAGCAAAATTGGTCGACACTATCTTTGGACTACTGTATAATATTTACCTGGCCTCGAAGATATATCTGTGTCCATTTGAACTGGTCTGGCTCCGGCTGTCTTTATTTGAACTGAAGTAGATGGTAGTTCAATATTCATGACTGTAAGAACATAATAAACATAAATTAACATTGGGTTGTTTATTAATTATTAAAGAAAAGTGCGAGTCGGAGTCAGACACGAAGGGTTCTGTACCACTGTAAAATATTTAACTAATTATTTATATATTTAACTAGCTGTTCCCCGCGGTGTCACCCGCTGCTCAGCCCCTAAAGGTCGTACCGTGATGTTATATAGCCTATAGCCTTCCTCGATAAATGGACTATCCAGGATAAAAATAATTTTTCATTTCGATCCAGTAGTTCCTGAGATTAGCGTGTTCAACCAAACAAACAAACTCTTCAGCTTTTAATATAAGTATAATTTAAAGAAAAAAACCGGCAAGTGCGTATTAGACAATGCATAATGAAGGGTTCCATAGTTGGGGTGAATTTATTTCAAGAACAAACATAACATAGTAGTCGATGAAAACATGTTGATTGGAGATTTACCATGTTATTTTAAGACCATAGATTTGTTATAAATTTACCTGTAATCTATAGGTATAGAACTATTTTTGTATTGTTTTCTTTTTGACTGCTCTAGCCAAGCGCAACATTTCATACTCACAGATACAGTCAACATTAGCATGTCAGTGGCAGTGAAGCAAATATAATATAATAGGTAAGATTTACCCCTGCCAAAAATCGCTAAACTCGCCTAAACCTTTATATTTCACAAATAATATTAAGTATTCTATTAAAATTATAAAAACCCTCACAATAATTTCACTTAGGAGGCCTTGATGCTTTTTGTTATTATAAATTTCCATTAAAAGTTTACGTAGTGAATCATTTACCTGGCCTCGAAGATAAATCTGTGTTGATGGGAATGGGTCTGGAAGAGGAGGTTGTCGTCATTTGAATTGCCGTAGATGGCAGTTCAATATGCCTGTGCTCACCAACATGTACACCTGAAATTTATAGAGTTATTATTAATAGGGATGAACACAACCTTTTGGGATAAAAGGATTTATTCATAGAAAACCGTTATCATCATCAATCAAAATTTAAAGACCATACATCTACTTTTATGAAAATTTAATATTTTCAGACACAATTTCTAATAATAAGACTGCGTAATATTAATCTGCTTAAAAAACTTCTTCATGAAGTAAGTTTCAATTTTTAAATTGCTTAGTATTTCACAAAACAAGACATTGTTACATTATTTACCTTTACTTTTTTCCATCAATAAAAAGAGTAGGTATAGTGTTTTAAAAATTAACAAATTTTACCTGGAATTTCAAGTGTTGGAATTGCCAGTGCAGTTAGTTTCATATTTGGAAATGTGTAAACTTCTTCAAAATGTTTATGACACACTTTTCTGTTCTTATATATAAATTCATTATTTTCTCCAATAATATCTCCTCCAATTTTCATTACCCAAGTGCGAAAACGTTCTATTTGAGCAGGATTATTTGGATTTGGAAACCGATGCAACGGCATTCCTAAAACATGATAATTAAGAACTTGTTACAAGATGTTCATCAAACATAAAATGAAAAGAAAATGTAACATAACACTCAAATTATAATTTTAAACTTGAACATTTAACTGTTTTTTGTTCCATTATAAAATAAACTTGTATCTTGGTTTAGTAAAAATAATGAGTGGTCTGGAATCAAACACATAATACTACTGACATAATTATATTATGTTTAGATATTTGTTACTCAACCACACTTCAACAGCTGAATAGGTTCGGGCGAACACAGGTACACCATGACCTGGATTAACTTAAAGGACATTTTTAATCCAGGAAACAGGTTTCCATGGAGTAATCTCCCATCACTAAGCAGACGAAGAATAATAAGAATGTGAGAATTGGCTAAGTAGTATGTTTGTTGTTCAATTACATACTAGCTTATGCCCGTGTGAAGTTGGGTAATTATCCCACGGGAACGTCATACTGGGATAAAAAGTATCCTGTTTTAATCACGGTTATAAACTATCTGGGTACCAAATTACATCCAAATCCGTTCAGCAGTTTTTGCTTGATTGAGTAACAAACATCCAAAAATCCAAACACCCACACTTTCACATTTATAATAATAATAGTAGGAATAAATCGGTAAGAATTACAAGTACATAGGTGGGTAATTTCAGCAATAAAAGTAGTAACTTTGAACTAATACAACTTTTAAGTAGGTACCAGTTACTTAATACGTAAGGAATAATGTTATTCTAAGCCGGAAAACGGGAATTCTATAAAAT
Organism: Agrotis puta; assembly: GCA_943136025.2. NCBI lineage: Eukaryota > Metazoa > Arthropoda > Insecta > Lepidoptera > Noctuidae > Agrotis > Agrotis puta. The sequence goes on from OW964178.2 coordinate 11,505,334, forward strand.
GTCGAAATTCTACACATTGCCGGTGATACGAATAAAAAATATACTCAGACTGAGACAACTTACCGCCTCCAAGTTTCATGGAACAGCCGGGAACACAACAGGACCTTTGAGCCATCTTAAACTTATCGGGTAAAGTAAAGCCGGAGGAACAAAGTTCAACTACACGTACTCTAGGAAAACAAAAGCGAGAAAACACGAAAATACAAGAAAATTAACAGCATAGGCGCATACACACCAACCGAAAAAAATCTTGTGAAAAATTCAAAACAGTGTCAATGTCAAATCAAGTCAAATGTCAACGTCCTTATAGTGTCATCGTTATTTCATAGTGCCATCTAGTAATAATCCTTCTATAAAATTACAAGCAGCCTTTCTTTTCTTGAAGCGGCTAATAGATGGCAGTGCTTACAGCGTACCGTGCCGTTTGTTCTAAGATACCACGGCATGACATATTTATCAGACTGTGTAGCGCAAATGCCAAAAATTTTCACGGCTATTAGTACGAATTTTAACAATAGTAAAGAAAATGTCGGCAGCCATTTTAATTCCGTGAATTCTACGAATAATCAGTTTCTAAACAAACCACAAGTTTTAAGTAAAGCAACTAATAATAATATGTGTTTGGGAGAGTTGAAAATAAGTTATGACGAATCTAAGATTGTACCTGTTGCCGATCCCGTTAAACTAGAAGAGTTAAATAGTCTTCAACAATTTAACTCACAGGCCTGGAAGGGCATTCGGTATAAAAAGGACTTACAAGCACTTATGGCAACACCAGGTTTTATAGGCCTAAAATTAAATGAGGAATTATGTCACCTTAATAAAGGAACAGATTATTTGGCTAGTACGGAGCAATTGTTAGCGGGATTGTCAAATGCTGTTTTGGAAAATAGGCAACTTTTGAAAAATGGTTTGCAGGAGGTTGTAAATTGGGCTGCTAGTTCCGACACAGAGCTCAATGCAAACACTCTCTATGATAAATTGTCTGAAAAATTTGGTCCAGCGTCCCCTTCATATAAAAATATGGAAACTTGTATGCAAGTCATATGTGGCAAGCGAGCTGAATGTATTGAGGTTAGACGTGACCGCATACTAAAAGAAGTTAATAATTGTAATCTTAAACTAGCGTTACAAAATATTCCACCTAGTGCTGAGTATCTCTTCAATAGAGAAGCGCTCATCCCGCTGGTAGATTCTTTGGGAGGCTCGCAGGTATGGCTTAATATGCCAAGTTATTTAAAAGATAAAAAGAAAGTCAATAATAGCAATCAGGTTAACAATAAAAGTTTTAAGCCATCTTATAAAACTAATTTCAATAAGAAAACTAAGTTTAACTCGGACAAAAAATCTAAAAATAATAATTATAAAAAGCATTCCTTTCGTCGTACAGGCACCCAAGATACCTCCAACGTTAAAGATAAGTGACAATCAAAGCAGGGTATTCAAAGGCGGTTGCCTGAAGTCCCATGTTCAGGCATGGGAACAATTGGGGGCCAGTCAATATATTCAAAAAATAATAGCGGAGAGTCGCATACCATTTTCAACAAAACCTCCTTTACATTACCCTTACAAAAGAATATTAAACAAGTTTGCAACCAAGTCATCCAAGAAGATGACAGAAATCATACAACAGTTAAAAGATGCAAACATTTTAGAAAAACCAAAAAACATAACACCCGGCTTTCACTCCAAAATGTTTTTAGTCCAAAAACCAGATGGGGGGATACGCCCTATTTTCAATTTAAAGAGCCTAAATTTACATGTCTCGACTCGACACTTCCAATTAATTTCTCGACAGGATGTAATTCAGTTCCTACAGGACAGGGACTGGATGACAAAAATAGACCTCCATCAGGCATATTTTCACCTAAATATAAAGGAAACCCACAGGCGTTTTCTGCGTATAATATATGGAGGCGAAATATTACAGTTAACGGCCTTACCTTTCGGTCTCTCATCAGCTCCTCACTCCTTCGCCTCAGTGACCAATTGGATTGCGGAAATCCTTCGGAAACAAGGCATAAGAATAGTAGTATACCTGGACGATTTTTTAATAGCCAGTCAAAATCAGACACAACTCATAGAACATACCAAAATAACCATACAAACTCTGGAAAAGTTAGGGTGGCATGTAAACTTTCAAAAATCACTTCTCACCCCAACCCAAGAAATAGAATATTTGGGCATAATATGGAATACAAAAACAAAACTAATTTCACTTCCTGTAAAAAAAGTAGAAAAAATTCTAGAACTATCAACAAGCTTATTACAAAAGAAAGAGTCGTGTCTCCGAGTGATGCAAATATTGCTGGGTATGTTAAATTTTGCAAATTTAGCAACCCCAAACGGTCGCCTACATTGTCGCCGTTCTCAGATTTTTCTAAAATCATTCAGAGGAGCCAGACCAAGGCAAAAGAGGGAGTTACCACCTCTAGTAACTCAAGAGTTACAATGGTGGGTAAGAAACGTAGGGAAAAGTGCAAGACCAATGCACATCCCGAAGGTTACCTACTTTCTCACCACAGACGCGGCGGACGCGGGCTGGGGAGCGCACCTGAACAACACCATGTTGTCGGGCAAATGGAATCGCCGCCAGCAAAAGTGGCATTCCAATGTGAAGGAAATGTTTGCCGTGTATGCAGCCTTAGTAAGACAAGGTGCACACATGAAGGACGCACATGTTCTAGTGCAGTCGGACAATCGAACCCTCATAGCCTACTTAAGGAACGAAGGGGGAACCCGGTCCTTAGCCCTGTTGGGCCTAACAAGCAAACTCCTTCACCTAACCGAGCAGCACAACATAACGCTGTCGGCATCATACCTCCCGGGGAGGTTAAACGGGATTGCAGACCGCCTCTCAAGAGGAAAACCGGTCCCCGAATGGCAACTACAACCCCAAGCCAAGAATGTAATATTCCAAAAATGGGGCGTCCCAGACATAGACCTGTTCGCTTCAAAAGAAACGGCAGTGGTCCCCCAATACGTAACTTGGGACTCAACAGATGGGTCAGCAATTTTTTGCGACGCCTTCAGTCGAGATTGGGACTTTCAGTTGGGCTGGGTGTTCCCTCCACCCAACTTGATCCCTCGTGTGCTCCATCATCTAAACAGAGCCATAGGGACGTACATAGTAATAGTACCACAGTGGGATCAGTGCTTTTGGCTGACCGATCTACAGGCCAGGGCCCTGTCAGACCCGGTATCGATAACAGATCTGCGGAAGAATCTGATAGATCGATCGACGGGGCTCTGTCCCCCACAAGTGGACAAGTTGTCCCTCCAGGCTTGGAAAATTGGGGGTGGTCAGATCAGGTAGCAAACTGGAGTAGGGAGGAAATTGAATTACTAAGTAACAGTTGGCGCAAAAGCACTCTAAATACTTACAAAGCCCCTATAAAAAGGTGGCTATCATTTTGTGCTACAAATAATATTAATAAAAGAAATCCAGATGGCAAAGACGTTGCAAGATTTTTAGCAGACCTGCATTTAAAAAGAAATTTTTCAGTGAACACAATTTTATTACATAAATCAGCTATTTCTACCTTCTGTGCTTCAAATGCAGACAATCTATCAAAAAATTTCTTTGTTCAACAAGTCTTAAAAGCCATAGCATTATCAAAACCTCCACCTACAAAATCCCCTATTTGGGACACAAAAATAATTTTTAATTGGTTAAAAACAGTTCCAAGCACAAATTCACTTTTCGATATCTCAAGAAGAACTGCAATTATTTTATTGTTAGCATCAGGCAGAAGGATACATGACCTTACCTTGTTGGATATTTCTCAAAGCAACTTCATAGAAGAAGAAAAAATAATATTATGGCCAAAATTTGGATCAAAAACAGACTCAAGCAAATATAGACAGTCTGGCTGGTCTTTATTAAAACACCCAGATGCAAATATATGTCCCTTGAGACATATTTCACAATTGATTCAGATTTCACAGGAAAGACGACTTAACCCTTTCGCGAGCAATACTATTTACACCTCCGATTTTGGTTTTATTTATTCTAAACATTGTGAAACAACATTTGTTAAACAATACTAATAGATTCCCCCCCCCCCCCTTGCTCACCCTCTCCCCTTTTTTTGGGGTACGGCAATATCTTTGCCAGTGCCCGTTTGTGACTTTTTATTTGGCAAAGAAATTGCCAATGCCCAGTTTAAATTTGTCAATTTTTTGGTTGCCAATGGCTTGTTTTCACCTAGTTATCGAAGTTTGCTATTTATTTTCATTATTATTATAAAAATAAAAACACTCTTTTTGGCTTAAAAAAGTTTAATTTTAAATGAATCAATTTACTTCATACATTTCGGCGCAACTTTTAAAAAGTGGTTTGGCAATTATTTTGCCGATGCTCGTGAAAGGGTTAATAGTAATGTTACAAGTTTATTTGTTTCATTAAAAGGCCAAATAAAACCAGCTACAAGGACTATCATAGCAGGTTGGATTAAATCCATATTTAAAGATTTAAATTTAGAAGCTACTCCAGGAAGCGTCAGAGCAGCTGTAGCATCCAAAGGCTGGTGGGAGAATGTTCCTGTAGATGATATATTGGCTAGAGGGAACTGGAAGAGTGATAAGACTTTCAGAAAGTTTTACTGCAGAGAAATTATTAAAAATACAAATAATGAAGAAGAAGATTTGTTGCGATTAAATTTCTCAAGTTTTAATTAGAATTTTTAAGTTTTATGTGCCAAAGTTTAGTTGATTGTTTAAGTTGCAGTACCTAACAAATTGTTGATATTATTTTGAAATGATTATAATTACTTATCAATAATATTACCTTACTGATTATAATAATTGATAATAAATGTTTAATCTGAAATGAATTTCCTTCATTCTTTAACACATTTATTTATTTCACATAGCGTTTATTATGTTACCTTCACCAGCAGATATCAAACAAGTCTTCATACTAACGCTGTGTCTTTCTGGTAGGCATATAATAGGACTGTTTTACACTAAAATAAAACAGTCATTATGTGCCGAAAGAAAGACACAGCGTTAGCTCAAGGCCCTTGCTGGTATGAAGACACTATGAAAGCCTAAACGGCCGGCCGCCGGAACCAGAGATGGCGACCCCTGCCGGAAATGAGAGGTAACAACGTAAATCCAAAGAGAATCAGGTATGTTTTACAATATCTATGCTCCTAGAAACCAGAATCATAGACTGCTTCTTCATACTAACGCTGTGTCTTTCTTTCGGCACATAATGACTGTTTTATTTTAGTGTAAAACAGTCCTATTATATCAAATGGCAGGTATTGTCTCCAAAATGTGACTCCAAATGTTGATGTGTTATATTTTTGCACATTAACCTTTGGAGATTCAAGCTAGTTTCGGCTTCATAGTGTTATCTCTATCACGCACTACCTATGTGACGTTAGTAGCTGGTTCGTTGGAATTGGTGAGTACTTTCTGCGAAAGAGATAACTCTCTAAAAAATCTAAACTAGCCGATAATCTCTTGCAAATTTTATCATTGGTAATTATAGAGTAGGTTTATAATTAGGCTAACCATTCAACATACACACAGGTAAACACAACAATGACAGAAGAGGAATCCGGTCTGGAAGGTGCCGTAGCGGACGACGCAGACGCGGAGTACGTGCGCGGCGTGTGCGAGCGAGACATCGTGGGCGGCGGCACCAGCCTGGCGCGGTACGTGCCGCTGCTGCGCTGGCTGCTGGCCAACCCCGCGAAGGTCGCGCCGGCGCTGCAAGCTGCTGCAGCACTTAGCTTTACTAGGTAGGGTGATAAGGACTTAAAGCGAGGAAGACATTATAACTGAGCATAATCGGCCTTTAAGTTAGTGCCACTGCTGGGTTACTAATCTTTTCTCTGAAAAACGTAGTCCACTCACTTTTTAATATGGCCAGTGCAGATGCAATTCGACTAATTTGCGTTGCTGACCCGCAAGAAGTAAAAATCATGCGTACAACATAAAGGTTCTGCCATTATAAACGTGTGGTTTTTTGTGGGTAGATGACGATAGACGACGTAAGTCAGTCAAATTGCATCGTTATGTCGTGGTAGTAAGGATAATTTTTAGTAGAATCACGTTTAAGCTAGGGCGCTTACTCTGTATAATCTATGTAATGTAAATATGTATATTAATTGTAGGTTCATGTTGGTGTCCAACGCAGTCTGCGAAGAAGGTCTTCAGCTGATGGTGACAGTCCTCAAGAAGTCAAAGAATGTGGCACTGAGGACCAACTTGACTATAGCTTTCGCCGACCTCACCTTGCGATTCCCCAATCTGACACAACCCTGGACTCATCATATTTATCACATGTAAGTATAACCGTGCGCTTCGTTACATAAGGCATGTTAACAGAACCAACAAATTATTGCAAGTCTAATTATTCCGTCAGTTACAGTTTAAAAAAATACTGGACACGTATTTCTTCTTTTATTTTTTGCAAAGGCCTCCCCAATATTTTTTTAGTGTTCTTGTTCAGTCTTGTGTTTTTCTTTGAAGTCAATAAATATTTACAAAGAACGCTTCATAACTCGAGTACGGTCTCGAGACATCCTGAGCAAAGCTTCAAATTGAATAGCTAATCTCTGAGGGTTTCATTAATTCCATATCTATTAAGTACCAACTCCCTTTAAATTTCATACATCTTAAACTGAAACTTTAACATTTTAGACTAAGCGACGAAGAACTAGAAGTTCGGCAGTGCGCAGTCAAAATGCTCTCGTTCCTCGTTCTCCACGAGATGGTTCGTGTTAAAGGACAGATCGCTGACATGGCTCTGTGTTGTGCTGACAAAGACGCGCGAGTCGCTTCCATGACGAAGCTGTTCTTCAAGCAACTGTCGCAGAAAGGGAACGCGCTGTATAACGTCATGCCCGACATTATATCGAGGCTCAGCGATCCTGAATTGAACGTTGCTGAAGAACAATACAGAGTTATTATGAAGTTAGTATGATGATCAAAAAAATACATGTTTTTAATTTTTTTTAGCTTGCCAGTCTTACAAAAATAAACTTTGACTTTTTCTAGGTATATTACATCACTCATACAAAAAGACCGTCAAATGGAAGCCTTAGTAGAGAAACTTTGCCAAAGATTCAAGCTATCTACAGAGGAGCGGCAGTGGCGCGACCTTGCGTATTGTCTGTCCCTGTTCACGTACAACGAGAGGTCTCTACGCAAACTCATTGAGAACCTCGACTGTTATAAAGATAAATTGCACTGTAATGGAGTTATGGACTGCTTTAACACTTTAATGAATAACACGTCCAAAATGGCCAAAAATGAAATTAAGGTAGGTCGAAAAGAATCAATTCGATTGAACCTTTATCATATCGATAAGTGATATACTATAAACAAATCTTCCGCAGACTCTTGTCACGGAGTTAGGTGACAAAATAGAAGAATGTTTCGCCGTTCGCGACGATGAGGAGGGCGGAGGGCATACGGAAGATAACAGCGAGGGCGGCGCCGCCAGTGGCTCCTCACCGCGAAGGAACGAGCCCGTGAAGGCCACACCAAGACGCAAGCCTGCAGCCAGACGGAATAGGAGACGATCCTCTTCTAGTCCTGACGAGGTAAAGTCCTTGATTGTAGACTCTACTATCAAAACCAAAAGCACGTTTTTTTTTCATTTCATCCTAAAAACATAAAAATTAATGAATTACTTACTGTCCCACTGTTGAGCCAAGGACTCCCATGAGTCTTTCCAAAATAACTATTTTCTGTTTCAAACAAGATAATTTTAATGCGATATATTTCACAGAATGAACCGCCGAGCAACGACAAGACCCCGCAAAGTGTGAGAAAGTCGAATCGTAGAGCGGCGACAAGGAACAATAAACCATCAGCAAATGTTTCAGATGACTCTGGTAAGCTTTAGTACAATTTTAATCAGAAAAACAAACAATTGAAGGGAAATATAAAAAAAACTAAAACCTAAAATACTAACTATAGTTTTGCCGATGCATTATTTAATATGTTTTTTATGTATTTCAGATGAAGACTTCCAGAAAAAGGATGATGATGAAGTATTCAAAAAGCCTACAGTCAAGAAAACGACACGAAGAAGAAAATGATAGTAGTAATTAATTATTAATATGTGTAAATGTTTTGTTTTACTGAAAATATAATATTTCAATTGAAAAACATTTTATTTTTAACATGGCAATATTAGTCCATGAGATGCACTGTAAGCTTCTGAAGTCATCAATCTGTTGGGAATGGCTTCTACATAGTTAAAAACGAATGCAGCTCTGAATACATCAGTATTTTACATGAAGCAACTGACTGTCAACTATCTACCAATGATAGCCCAGAAACCGAGATATGGAAGAAAATCTGGACACGATGGTTTGATGGTCACCCATCGATGGAGGTCCATGGATGGGTGACCATCAAACCACCTTATACTTTGGTTTTGGCAGCAAGTCTTCAAAAATAAAATCGGAGGAAAAAACATAAGCAAGCGAAGACTAGCGCCTCCGTTTCGCCTCGGTTATGATAGCCAAACACGAGTAAACCTAAGTACCCAATGGCCAATGGTACGATTTATATTTTACCGACTTCAAAAAAGGAGGAGGTTCTCAAATTATTAATTTTTTTTCAACTGGGTTAACCGATTTTGAAGTTTCTTTGTTCGATGCAGTATATCTGCCGTTTGATTCTATAAAAAATATCATTTTTCGCTCAGTAGTTTACATTTTCTGACGATGTTATCGGTTTTAATACAAAATTATAGTGCACGTGTAAGAAAATTAGAAATTTGACAAAAAAAATGGATTGAATATTTAAATTAAAAGAGGTAAAATGAACAACTTACAAAAAAAATAACCGACTTCTTTTTTATTGTCTAACAAAACTTGATGAAATGCTCAATTCAGAAAATTACAAAATCCAAGATTTCCGCTGTCATCTGTCTGATAGACTGACAGTTGTCACACTTGTCAGTTCAGTTACATTACAGCTGATTACAGTTATTTACAATTCCACTTTGTTATAAACCATGAAAAAAAATGAAAATAAAATTCATCGGGGTTAGGATATTCACATTTCTTTTAATACTATTAAGTGTTTTAATGATTCGATCTAGCGTCATAATGATAACCACTCACATTAAATGTCGTGGAGGGTTTTATCCCCGTTCTAACATAGAAAGATTCCCTGTACCTGATCATAAAGTTAGCTGGTCTTCAGAATATAAGGAATATCTCCCACATGATTATACTGCATCAGTCATACATGGAAAACCATGGGCAGATCCAAATATTGGTAAGAAATTAATGCTGAGAATTCGTTAATAAAATGTTGTTACAAGGCAAAGCTTTCATTTATTGTTTCGTGTTTAGGAGACCCCGATTTCAAGCCACAATGGAACAGCGTGGATGGTAATGTCAGCAGAATCAGTTATATGGGCCAATACAAAATAATGAATGGATACCCTCTAAATCCCATAGGAAGAACAGGTATATCTGGTCGAGGGGTTCTTGGGAGATGGGGACCAAACCATGCAGCCGACCCTGTTGTCACACGATGGAAGAGACTAGGGAATGGTGAAATTATAAAGGATCAGTCTAGTAATAAGTAAATTCCTTTAATAATGTTATTATTTTCTGGTTATTTTAGATACCTGTTTTCTTATCAAGAAATACTGATTTCAGGCCTATTCTGCAATGTGTTGCAGTGAAAAGAAGGGACACTGGAGAGTGGGCACTTCCAGGTGGTATGGTTGACCCCGGGGAGAAAGTTAGTGCTACAGCCGCTAGGGAATTTCAGGAAGAAGCCACAAACTCTTTGGAAATGAGTGAAGGTCAGTTAGCTATTTAGGTATATAGGTATATTTAGTAAAAATGAGATTAACTTAATTTAAATGCATCTGTATTGTTTCTTTGTTTCCAGATCAAAAAAAGGATTGGCTCCAAAGATTTGAAAAATTCTTTAGTGAGGGAGAAGTGGTGTACAAGGGATACATTGATGATCATCGTAACACAGACAATGCATGGATGGAAAGTATAGCATATAATTTCCATGATGACAATGGCTCCACTGTTGGTGCATTAAAACTACATGCTGGTGATGATGCTGTTGGGGTGCGCTGGGTGGATGTCACTCCAGAAATAGAGTTATATGCAAGCCACAAAGATATTGTTATGGCAGTATTTGAAAAACGTCTCTCTAATTTCTCTCAATCAAGCCAATAAAAAAACTTTGTAAGTGTTATTGTTTTTTTGCAAAACAACTTGTTATTGTCCACACATCATACTGATATAAGGGTGATTCAGGAAGTAATAAAACTGATTAATCAAAACAACTAGATTTTCTTTATTTTTCTTGTCAGTAAGCATACAGAAATATCAAATAATAAGGTTGGTAGTACTCTCTAACCTCATATACTATTATTTGAACATTATAACACGACTTATTGCACCCCTAAGCAGCTAAAACTTAAATGCAATGAATATTTACGAAATTTGTTAACTTATATACTTCAGTCATCATTGACAAGTTTGACCAAAAGGAATGGCCATTTACCTCATTAACTATACCACATTTTCTGTACACTGCAGCAGTTAATCAAAGAGAATTATAACATAGCTAAGATTGTAAGTTATTGTTTCAAAAAACTTTCAGGAGAAACACTTATACATAACACATTTTGTAAATTATGCCAACAATAGTTGAACACATGGGCAAACTCAGTTTTTGGCCCAAGGTCCCATCGGTCCCTTAGAAAAATAGAAAGTAGAAAAATTGAGCTTTCTGAACCAGAATAATTTTGGGATGCTACACATTGGCCCTGGTGCTCGAAAATCGGTTTTATTTTACAATTTTCTTCACACATCTAATGTTTTGAATGAAAAGAATATAGAAAGCAAAAGTGAGCGAAACTGGCTGGAAAATAACATACAAAAAATTCAGATAGTTTGGCTCTTGAAATTACAAAAATAAAGGAAAGTCCCTTCCTGGGTACGCCCGTGTTTGAATGAACTGTCCCTACCGTCACATTACAAATGAACCTACTCCATGCTTCTTCACAATGACTAGTTTCACTATTACCGAAAACCGCCGCATGCTGATTTACAATATCTAATTTATAAATGCAGATAAAATTATTTCTTTTCTAGAATCATATTGCAAACAAGATTCTACTGTACGACCAGGCATCATACAATATAAATAAGTGTAACGATAATACAACATTATTTTTAGTATATGCGAAACCTGCTTATAGTTTGTTCAGAATCAGTAATTGATTCAATTCCAATAATTTTTAAACCATGTTATATTTTTTTTTTCAAAAATATTTTAATTAAATTTTATTACCATTTAATTACAATACAATCACCTTACGGTTAGGTACCTATTGCCAAGCTATTATCACGAGTGTATAACACAGGAGACGCGGTTTACGCGGGTGTACTGCGAAATGAGCATGTTTTTGAACGGACAACCAGGTAATATACAAACTTATAACCTTGTGATTTTTATTGATACGGTTTTAAAATTTTGTACATAGATTCTTTACACAAAAATACTAGACAGGTGTATCGGGTTTCGCATAAACAAAAAATAATGTTGTATATGTATAGAAATAAAATCGAATGAATATATGTACAGTCTTATACGCCAAATTCGGTCAAGAACTTGATTTGTCTTAGTAAAATTAGTAAACTACAAACTAGTTATAAAAACGTAATATAGAGACTATATTTTATGTACTACATAAAGGATTGGTCATCCACTACACCGTACCTAATAGGAAGTGTCCTAAAACTACCAACAAAATGTACCAACATAATAGAAGAGGTTAATTCAGTTTAAAGCAACATGACTGTAACCTAAGTCCCATTCCCTCCTTGAACCAACTTCACATTGGAAAATAAAGCAACACATACAGTTTCTTTCTACATCACATCAGTACAAAAATATTACTACTAATCCGGTCACTTACATAATTACGCACTAAGATGGGTACACATTTAACTTTATACCTAGTCTTATTTTCAATTATGACCGCGTCATTTCGATACATTTCAAAGTGCGTATCAGAAGGAGTTAAAACTAAAACTGAAGTAAAACTAAGCCATACTGAAGTAAAACTAAGGCCGGACGCTGATTGCGACTTTTTGTCACCCAGTCGAATGCTATGAATTTTAGCCGGCCTCGAGCAACTATTTGTCACCATAATCGGCGCACTCCCATATAAATCTTCATAGCACTTGACGGGGACACAAAAAGTCATCGCGACATTTTCTCCAGAGAGCGGCTAGCCAACTGCTTTTTCAAATTAATCTAATTAAAATGTTCATATTTTATGATATGAACATTACTAATTTTAATAAAAATGACTTGATCCCCTATGGTCAAAGGTAGTTCGATACCGAATCACATTTATCCAATTTTCACCTGAACACGGCGAGCGAACTACTGTTACCATATAAATATTTATCTAATATAAATAAAAATCTCTGTTATGATGTTTGTGTTTATAATTACACTCCGTCAAAACGGAAACTTATTTTTCTATTTGATAGGTATGAGAATAGGTCGTAAAGTATGTTTTAACCTTCCTACCTTAAATCCAAATAAATAAATAAAAAAATTGTTGCCCAACAAAGTGGACACGAGACACCTAGAATACAACATAACATTTTGATTTACAATATACCTTGATTGACCCATAAATATAATATTTCTGAACTGAACAATCAAATTGACGTTTACACCGCTGAATTCACGAACTTCATAAAGATTAGCATTCTTACTCTTCTTTAAAAGTTCCGACTTTATTTGCCGACGCAACTTTATAATATCCCATTTTCTCATATCATCCACTGTTTACTGCACGGTTTTCAAATGTACGTAGAGCTAGAAATGTATTATTTATCACAAGTGGTCCAATATCACAGCGTCATGTGAAGGCGCAGGTGGTGCTAGGAGGACATGCCGACCGGCGCCAGCGAGCTGTACGCGCGGTAGCAGTTCACGTCGTTCATGAGGCGATGGATGTTCTGCGTGAACGTTGGTAAGTCCTGCGAACAATGATTCGCCATAGAAATATTTATTTGGTCCAGAAGTAGTTTTCCACTACCCAACTGTGTTTTTTTTTAAGTATATTTTGCGCTGCAATGCCATTTTATTATAATCATGACAGCCGAAAGACGTGTACTAATGAAAAGTAGAGGGTTTCCACAACCTTTATTTAACCTTCTGGAATCTATTGACGAGAACAGCTAGAGTCAAGAAAGTTGAAAGAAGGTCATCGGCCATGCTATGAAGTAATGTAGGACACAGAGTAAATGAAGCATTTACCGTGTCTGGCGGGAACTGTGCCAGATGATGTTGATGTTCGGGCGAGAGCCCCGGCAGTGAAGCTAGGAAGTGCGGCAGGAAGGCGGTGCGGAAGGCGGGGAAGTCCACCAGCGCCATGGCGTGCACGGCCGCCGTCACCTCGTCCCGCGCCAGCGCGCGCCAGCCGCCCTCGGCCAGCCCCAGCAGCAGCACCGACAGGAACTCGCCCAGGAACTCCGTGCGGAACATCACCTGCACACAAGCATTTATTTTAAATTAGAAATTGAGAAAAAACATGGACGAGTTCGTGTAAGTAACCGGCGACAGAGGGACCTAATTAGTAGTTAATAAAAAAAAAAAAAATCCAGTCCTATAGTGTGATGGACGACTGATGAGTATAGATAGTGTATTATTTCATTCAAATTCAAATAAACACTTTTTACTATATCCACGAACTACGAAAACCGCTGTTAATGCTACGAAATAAAGTATGTGTGCGTGGACAGACGCCAGCAGATCAACCTAGCCGAATCTGTCACATTTTACCAATCGAACATTAACCTTCCGCTGTTGTGAAAATCTATTGAAGAAATGTAACAGATTGAGATAGGTTGTGCTGGTGTCTGTACCTTGTGGTAGAGCTTGCACTTGGTGTTGAGCGCGTCCAGCGTGTCGATGTTGAGCCGCAGCAGCTCGATGTCGGGCAGCAGCAGCGCGCGGCCCAGCGCCGCCAGCGCGCCGCGCAGCTCGTCGGCGCGCGCAGCGCTGTCGGCCTCCGAGCACGAGCTCGGGAAGAAGTAGCGCCAGCGGTGGATCAGTACGCTGGAACATAGAGTTGTTATTGTACTCGTGATGGCCCATACCTTCTAAGTTGATCTTGGGCAACACAACAATCTTGGTCATAAAAATCTAAAGCCATGTTAGGGAACTATAAAATCCTCACCTTATGTCTTCATTAAGGGCGCGTAACCAGAAAGTTGGCCAAGTCGCAAATAGCTGTCAAATATGTATTTACAAGTTTTAATTAATATGGTAATTTTACTGTATGAAAATAAGTAATGTAGTCTGTAATGTAGTCTGTAATGCACAAAAAATTTGTTATAGGAATGCAATTAAAACACTGAATTTGATGTTGTAACTATTTAAATGTTACTATTTGACAACTATTTGCGACGTTGCCAGCTTTCGGAATACGCGCTCTTAACTCTAAAAAAAAGTGGGCACAACCAATTCAAATTGATTACCATCGAAACATTTAGAACATGCCACCGTCAGCATGCTTCCCGCGTCTAATGGGTCTGAGAGTGCACCGACACTAGAATGTTCTGCGCGCGGCAGCACGTGTCGCTGCAGCAGTAGCTTACCTGGCCAGCAGGCGGTAGGCGGCGCGCGCGAGGTCGGGCGCGTCCAGTCCTGCGCGCGGCAGCACGTGTCGCTGCAGCAGTAGCTTACCTGGCCAGCAGGCGGTAGGCGGCGCGCGCGAGGTCGGGCGCGTCCAGTCCTGCGCGCGGCAGCACGTGTCGCTGCAGCAGTAGCTTACCTGGCCAGCAGGCGGTAGGCGGCGCGCGCGAGGTCGGGCGCGTCCAGTCCTGCGCGCGGCAGCACGTGTCGCTGCAGCAGTAGCTTACCTGGCCAGCAGGCGGTAGGCGGCGCGCGCGAGGTCGGGCGCGTCCAGTCCTGCGCGCGGCAGCACGTGTCGCTGCAGCAGTAGCTTACCTGGCCAGCAGGCGGTAGGCGGCGCGCGCGAGGTCGGGCGCGTCCAGTCCTGCGCGCGGCAGCACGTGTCGCTGCAGCAGTAGCTTACCTGGCCAGCAGGCGGTAGGCGGCGCGCGCGAGGTCGGGCGCGTCCAGTCCTGCGCGCGGCAGCACGTGTCGCTGCAGCAGTAGCTTACCTGGCCAGCAGGCGGTAGGCGGCGCGCGCGAGGTCGGGCGCGTCCAGTCCTGCGCGCGGCAGCACGTGTCGCTGCAGCAGTAGCTTACCTGGCCAGCAGGCGGTAGGCGGCGCGCGCGAGGTCGGGCGCGTCCAGTCCTGCGCGCGGCAGCACGTGTCGCTGCAGCAGTAGCTTACCTGGCCAGCAGGCGGTAGGCGGCGCGCGCGAGGTCGGGCGCGTCCAGTCCTGCGCGCGGCAGCACGTGTCGCTGCAGCAGTAGCTTACCTGGCCAGCAGGCGGTAGGCGGCGCGCGCGAGGTCGGGCGCGTCCAGTCCTGCGCGCGGCAGCACGTGTCGCTGCAGCAGTAGCTTACCTGGCCAGCAGGCGGTAGGCGGCGCGCGCGAGGTCGGGCGCGTCCAGTCCTGCGCGCGGCAGCACGTGTCGCTGCAGCAGTAGCTTACCTGGCCAGCAGGCGGTAGGCGGCGCGCGCGAGGTCGGGCGCGTCCAGTCCTGCGCGCGGCAGCACATGTCGCTGCAGCAGCGCCAGCACGGAGCGCACCAGCATGCCGCCGCCTCCCGCTTCGATCCCGAGCCGCACGCACTCCACCAGTCGCTCCAGACCGCTCTCGCCGCCGCCCCTGCACACACCAGTCGATAATATTATCCAAGCTACACTATTCATTTCACAAGTATGTTTAAGTCCCATTTAAAGGTAGACAGCCTATTGCCACCAACCCGCGAAAGATCCTGGAGCCTTTATCCTATTTTAATGAGGGTCATAGACAAGTTTTTTCTTCCATTCTCTCCTATAAGACGTCACAGTATAATTTACTCCCTTTTCTTTCAATCATTCCTTAGACAATCCCACCACCTTTTCTTTGGTTTCCTCGCCATCAACCTTCATACCCATCACTCTCTTATTTACATGAGTTTCATCCCTCCTCATTCCATGTCCATACCAAGACAGATGGTTCCCTTCTATTATCGATAGCATTAAGTAGGGAAGGTTCCAATTCCTGTTCGATCGGTTTCAATGAATAACGTCCTAATGGAATCAGAGCTAAATAGCTCTGATCATGTCCATCAGACATGTAGTATTTACTGGCTAGAGGACTATGTAGAATCTAAAAGCGAAACACGGGAATCGAATTCACTAGCACATTGCTTCGGATACGTCAGATTTCCTTTTGATCCTTCATAGAAAAATATACGTAATTATTGACTGATGTAGAAAATCATGAGAATTGTGGGTATGTAAACTCGGCGGGCTGTAGGGGATGGTAGATGCCTGTGACACATGTTACAGGCATCTACCATCCCGAGGTGACATGAGGCGAACCGTTCCTTTGCACTCGTTAAGATTGCCGTGATTTACAATTGTGACTGAATATTTTAACTGTACCTTAAATATTATAGTTGTAAAATACAGAAGCAGTGCTTGCTGTATTAAATTAAATACCATGCCAATTTATTATTGTATACGAATACAATAAAATTAAAAGCAAAGACATAAGCGTTTACCCTAACGTCATGAGTTTTTTAGTGATGGGACTTATTGCTAACATAGATTGTCGATAATTTTGATAGAACATAAAAGTTAAAGATTTGATTAACGATTACATTATCGATATGAGTAAATTGGTAATCAAATAAGGTAATACGTGTCTAGCGCTAGCACTTGTCCTGATGCATAGAAAAATGTTATGTAATAAAAAAAAAAAATACCGATGCGTATACCGCATAGAGATTTTATCGATATTACTGTCAAATTAAATTGTATATTGTCACAGACCTAGTCATGCCATACCGACATCTGTTATAAGCACCTTCCTACAATGGAAGCGGAGTGTAGGATGAAAAATGTTATATGAGTGTAACAAACTCAAAAATGTTTGAAACCCATGGGGATAAGTTATTACAATTTCTTGGTTTTTTTATGATATTTAAGATGTTTAATGCGGGACCCTAAATTTTTTCGGTGGCCTGGGCACATACCCAATGTTCTCAATGGAAAATATGGCCCTGGATATGGTACGTACCTCTGCGCAACCTCTAAGAACACGTCGATGGCGTTGTAGGCAAAGTTGCCAAGTTGCGGCAACAGCGCTGTGAACAGTGCGAGGAAAAAGTCCGTGATCTCTGCCTCAGCTGAAGCGAATGAAGGCTCGCATAGCATTCGTAGCGCGGTCTCTGCTGAACTTTGAATGCCTTCCGCTATGACCTGGCAAGTCAAAAATGTAACGTACATTTAAATTTAAAGTTGATGTACATCTATTGACGCGCCTTGCCAGTTAAAACGACTCGATTGCCGTGTCGGCAAACGGCATGATGCCTTTTAGTCAAAACAAAAAAACAAAACCATGAGAAAGAACGTGTGGCGCCACACTGGTGCGACCGGCGTCCAGGTTCATTTTGTGTTATTGTTTCTCCCGCTGCTCGCCGCCGCTCTAGTGTGGCCGACGGCTTATGCTGTGATACCGACTCCTACATCATGGCTCGCGATTCCATTATTTTGCGTGCGCGTATACTATTCGTAATCCGATTAGATAGTTCGTGTATGGTCACAGGTACCTTCTTAGCTTGTGTGGGCGCGTCGGAGAAGGCGTGCAGCAGCGCCGTGAGCGGGGGCAGCGCGTGCTGGGGGCCCTGCGACCCCAGGGCGCCGCCCCACGCAGACAGCAGCGCGCGCGCCGCGGCCCCGCCCCCTGCGCCGGCCCCGCCCCCCGCGCCGGCCCCGCCCCCAGCCCCGCCCCCACCGCGCAGTGCTAGCGACACCAACGCCTCGCGGACCACCGCTGCCGTCTGAAAGAAATTATCAGATACACAAACTAGAAAATCAGACCGACCTTGTGGTTGAATGTCCTATAGTGACCGAAGCCATTATTTTATAGATAGTCTCACCTTCGACGGGAGGTACTGCAGAGACCTTTGTGCATGTTCATACAAATCCCCAGACAGCACTACAGGATCGCAGTTAAATTTCACGTTTTTGGCGAGACTCAAGAGAAGATGCGCTGCAGCATGACACAATAACTGAGGTTCCTACAAAATAGACACCACAAATAACAATTGATCCAATCACATTTATCAAATACAAGCAGATCCAAATTTTAGATAAAATAAACTCACGGGTATTTCGTGTGGCAGTAAGAAGGGTATCGCTGAGGAGAACAATCCCTCCATCGTTTGGATCGGGACGCCGCACTCGTTTGCATAGCAACACCACGCGCCCATACACGCAAACATCTCCGCGTGCCTGTAGAACAAGACACTCCTGAGAATCTACTAACTACAGGCTTTCTACAGTAATTGACCTCTGAACTTTAAACCAAACCATATTGAAATGCAGTTAAAGATCATTGTTATTATGACAGTGATGCTAAATTTGCGATAAAATAAGATTGATGTACAGTAGCGTCACTCGCCAGCGTGCCCGCCATGCGCTCTACTAGCGTACTGTACTGTACTGTGCGCGTGTGTACTTACACCTGCACGTGCGCGTGCGCAAGGTGCGCGAGCGGCGCGGCGCGGTGCGGGCGGGTGAGCGCGGCGCCGGCCAGCGCGCCCGACATACGCTCTACGAGCGTCGCGCCCAATGCCCAGCCTGTGGCGCGTCGACTGCTCTCGGTTTCTAAACAAACATAAAGTGTATAAAAATTACTCAAAATTAGACAAGACAAAGCGTTAATAAATAAATAATGGGGTGCATAAAGTTACCTGCTAGTAAGGCAGGCGCCAGTCGGCCCAGCACGCGGCTGAGCGTGGCCAGGTCCAGCAGCGCGGCCAGCAGACGCTCGCCCTCTCCGCCGCGGGAAGACGCGCGCGCGTGCACGCCCGCCAGGCACTGCCAGCGCTCCAGCTACGAAGCGAACGCATTAAAGCCACGATTATACGACATAAATTTCAATACGGCCCTACAGTGATGCAAAATCAGAGCCAACCGTGAAAGACTCACGGTTGGCTCTGATTTTGCATCACTGTCAAACTCACTCACACACAATCTTTTTAGTAATTAAATAAAGTCGCTCTATGGTTGATATTGCTAGAGGCAAAATAGCAGAAAGGACTGTAGACAACATATTATATTGATATGAAGATGCTTGTTAAAATAGATATAGAACTTACATGCTACACAAAACTCAAGTCTACTTACCACTGCAGTGAAAACATCAAGCGGCGCCAGTTCTGCGACGCGAGCTATGCACTCTATACAATGTTTCAGGAATGTGTGCCACTCGGTCTGGCCCTGAAATGCATTGAAATCAATGTTAACTTTAACAGTTATTAAAATGGTCAGACTATTTGATGACACTCATGCAATATACAAGTTCGGAAATGTTTTTTTTAAATAGCTCGACACATAGCGTCGAATAATTGTTCGAATGTGTACCTAAACACAAGCCCATAAGATACTAATAACATGTACTAACGTCATCATCGCGAATGTCGTTGTCGAGGTGTTGTAATTGCGCTTTATTATGTTGAAACTGTATTTTATCCGAAACGCCATTCACAAGCGCTTGTAGCGCTTCCCAATATCTGAAATATAACACATGTTATTTGGCTACATTTTGTATCTTAAAGGACATTGGAAAACCGATGAATGGAATCTGGGCCCACCCTCAATAGTAACATTTGATATACCGTTGGATAGGGACATTAGTTACAAATAAACATACGGTCTAACGACGTCTTAAAGTTGCGTCGAAATAACATTTTCTTTGCATCACATCTATTTGAAAAGTGACTTAAATTTGGAATGTTAATATTGTTAGTGTACGAGGTGAATGGTAAAACGCTAATAAGCGATTGTAATTCAATTTTGGACCGCAAAGAAACATTACTGAATAATTTACTATGAAGAAGTGACTTTTTTTTTATCGTGGTTAAATCATCAAATCAGTTCTTCCACCCAGGGCAGGGCGGGAGGGACTGTGAGACTTGTACTGACTAAAATCCACGGTGTCCTTCAATAGCCCTTTACGTACCGGGGTCACGGTAATTCGTTAGTCCCGCGACCCCGGCAGGCATAAACAAGTGACTAGTTGAAAAGTGAACGGGAGCCAAATAAATAATCGGGCACGCCATAATCGCGGCGGTAACACACCTCTGAAGACTGGCTGAGAGGCGCCACGGTGTCCTCACCGTCCGCCTTAGGCAGGTCCACACCAGACACGTATGTTTCGGGAGGCTCCTGTGTCTTAATGGAAAGAAAGAAACGCCTGGCCGACACCACTGCGAGGATCGCCTGGAGGACATGGTGGAGCATACAGTGCAGGCCCCGCTTGGGCAGAGCACCGCCGTATTCTCATGAATGCGATAGGCAGCGACGTCTCGCGCTCGGCATTGGTCGAGGCCATGCTGCGGGCCGAGACGTAACGGGAAGCTGCCACCTCCCTCTGCAAAACAGTCATGCTAGCGAAGGAGGAGGCGAGATGCGTTAGGGAGACTACAGGCTCCGCGGGAGACGCCCATTACAACGAAGCGAATTCCGGCCAATGTAGGCTCGAGCATAGGGACGGCGAGTATTGGGTGACTCGCTGTTTAATCATGGACCATGCCCGGGTCGAAGGCGCGTCGTGTTCTACAAGCGCTTCGAAGATCTACCAGCAATCTGACGACTGCAGGGGTCGCAGGAGTGTCTTATCAGATAACCGTGGCCCGTGGAACGTAAATGGCTATTATGCGATCACCGTGGATTTTAGTTAGTACAAGTCTCAGTCCCTCTCGTCCCAGGCCCGGGATGGTAGGACTCATTTTATGATTTTACGACGATAAAAAAAAGCCTAATAAATACAATAAGTTGTAAGAAAAACCGGCCAAGAGCGTGTCAGGCCACGCTCAGTGTAGGGTTCCGTAGTTTCCCGTCTTAAATAATGAAATACGTAAACGAAGTTAAAAAAAATGCTTGTATATATGATTAAATAATTGATTATACTACAAACTTAGTCCAGGAATTTTGTACCACCTTCTTGTTTTTTTTGCACAAAAACTGTTCTTTCCATCAAGTTCAAAATAATTTTCCTAGAAAGTCCTTATAAAGTTCTACTTTCCAGATTTTTTTCATATTTTCTAAACTTATGGTTCAAAAGTTAGAGGGGGGGGGACACATTGTTTTTGACTTTAGGAGCGATTATTTCCGAAACTATTGACATCATCAAAAAATGATCTTAGTAAACCCCTATTCATTTTTAAATACCTATCCAACGATATATCACACGTTAGGGTTGAAATTAAAAAAAAAATCACTTTCTATTTTACATATAGGGGGGCTACCCTAAAAAAACATTTTTTTCCAATTTTTATTTTTGCACTTTGTCGGCGTGATTGATATACATATTGGTACCAAATTTCAGCTTTCTAGTGCTAACGGTCACAGAGATTAAGCGAGGACGGACAGACAGACAGACAGACATGGCGAAACTATAAGGGTTCCTAGTTAACTACGGAACCCTAAAAAGGGAAGGGGTGCATTCCACCTTCGTTCGTAGTTGTCTCAAATTCAGTTCATTTGTAGGTGTAGGATCTCTACAATTAACTACTATGCCAATACGAAGTATGCAATTAGAGGTCACCACGCAAAAAAAAACAATGCGGTCTAGTCGGTAAAAACGACTAAGTCTCTGAGTCAGTTATAATTTTGCAGTCGGCGTCCAGGCTGGATATTAATATACTAGAAATCGTAGACCAGTTCACTTATTTTTGTGCCTTATTTTTTTTCTTCCGTTTTGTACTTGTTTGGTAAATTCATCAAATGTGTCCTCCAACCCACCCTGAGTGGAGCGGGATCATGAGTCCGAGTAATATTTAAAATCTCCCATTGAAGTAAACTACGAATTGCTTAGATTGGGATAATTTACGATAGTAAATACTAGCGACTACCTATAAAAATACCTATTCATTCATGTGTATCTTATTCCATTTGAGAGGTGGGCCCAACCTTTCCCAATATTCTTTCTTCTTTCGTAATAAACATAATACAGGTGTAATTTTACATACTTTGGTGTGTCTTCCGGCTTCAAAATATCGATAAATTGTATCCATATATCTAAACAGTTTACAAAAATAGCACACGTAGGCACCTGAAAATAATATTTAATTAATTTTACATTGTAACACGAAATTACTCAGCATTTTCATAGATTTTGAGGATATGACATACCTGGAATGTATATTGGAATAGATATGACAAAAATTCGATGGCATCAAATTCTGGCTCCGCCTCCAACCTCTTGAAATGCAATGACACAAACAGTTTTAGGAACTCTGCAAGCTTGTTAAGGTAACTGAAATTAACACAATGTTCAATGACACTAATGAGAATTTATAAAGTTGATTAGTGACAAAGAAAAATAACATTGGTAGAGCCAAAGTTATCATGCAGCATTAAATGGCTCCTAATTGATACAACACGAACGCACGTTTTCTGTTTCTGTAAGTTGGTAATTTTTTATTCGTTTCATCGATTTTTCTCAAAAATATCCACACTTAGTTCATTCAATTCGGAAACCCTTTTACGTGCGGGTTCGTGGTTTAGAAATTTGCAATTCCAAGACATCAAATGAAAAGAAATAAAGATAAACCCTAATCTGTATGTCATTTGCTTCTATATTTACTATTAGGTGTAGTAGTTAGACCATAAAATCTGTGCAAACACAAAAAAAAAAATCTTCAAAGCAGAGCAGTCAATTATTTTAGTACATTATCTGTCTGGATCGGAGCAAGTCCGTCCTCCGAGCCGGTTTAAGAATAGAACAAGGTATAGTGAGGTACTAACTCGTGGTGCGCGTGCATAATGGCGTGCTGCGTGTGCGTGAGGTGGCGCAGCAGGCGCAGCGCGCAGTGCTGCAGGCGCAGCGCTGTGGCGGCCGACGACGGCGGCGCGTACCGCCGGTACAGCAGCTCGCACACGCCGCCCAGCCCGCACAGCGCCGCCTCCACGCTCTGCGCACCAAACATTCCGACATTACCAAGAAGCGTTGAATAACGTGGCTGGGGGTACATCTGCGAGCAGGCAGTCTTAACCAGATGGTTATCAACTGGTTCGATTCCTGAGTAGGGTTATTGATATAAATCAAAATCAAGATTTTGAAAAAACACTAATCCTAGCCAGGAATGATTTGGGCCCACTGATTTTGTAAAAAACCTACACCACTAGATAGTGTCGCTGATAAGGATCAATTCTGAGAAATAATGATTTATGTTGTATATCATTTTTTCTCAGAATTAACTTAGGGAAAATTATAATGTTATTAAATCGCACGATAATGGCTTTGGCACGAAAGCACCTGGAAAACTCAAATCCTTACTAAATGATCTGGTTTATTTATTTTTTCACTACCTAAATAAAAGGTGTACAGTCACAAGCAATAAAATGTATACACTTAACAAAATTCAAACGCAAATTACTCGTGAACTCGTGAACTGGTTTCCACTTTGAAGTAAGACCTATTTCGTAATAGTATGACTGCCAAAATAGAAGTAATGAAAAGGCAAAAGTTTAATCAATATACTGCTTAGTGTAGACATTCTATTGCTCGTGACTGTACAACATTTCGAAATGCCTCTAGTAGTAGTAGTTTTAATAATTCTTCGCCCCAGGCTCCCGCTTTCATCGAGATGTTAATCTATAGATATTGTTGGTTTGAGTTCGGTTTCAGATTACCAATACTTCAAGGGGATATTATAGACTCATTTTCATTGACAAAACTGCTTATAAAAAAAATACTAATCCTATGTGTCAATCTAGGTTATAAACTATCTGTATACCGAATTTCATCCAAATTCGTTCAGTCGTATTTGCGTGAAAGATTAACAAATATCCATCCAAACAAACTTTCATATTTATAATATTAGTAGGATATGAGGATTGCCGAAGTGCATACTTTTTTAGGTAAGTCTGGTACATTTTAGAACTAGTACAACATGACACACATACCTGTGATTGCGTTGCTACACTGCCCCAATAGAACACTGTGGTGACTAAGGATGGTGGCACGTGGGAAGATAACGGCAACCAGGAGAATAGGTGCTGAAGAGTCATTAGACATTTTACCACTATCT
Source organism: Agrotis puta (assembly GCA_943136025.2). Taxonomy (NCBI): domain Eukaryota; kingdom Metazoa; phylum Arthropoda; class Insecta; order Lepidoptera; family Noctuidae; genus Agrotis; species Agrotis puta. The sequence goes on from OW964178.2 coordinate 11,529,543, forward strand.
CCATATTCAGAGCCCTGTAACAAGTGTCACAAAAAATATCAAACGCGCCAACCCCGTCTCGCCGCTCACATATCTTAAGTGGTTATCCTGTATGGGTCAAAGCACACCGAGATGCGACGCTGCATGCACATTTCAGTAGAGCTACTCAAAATCTTATTCTATTTACTACACGAAAAGATACACCATTCCCAACGCAACGCTACTAATAGCGACTTTAAATTGAACTTTATTTACTACACGAAAAGATACGCATTAGCAGTGTCGTTACGTCACGTCGCGTTGCGTCGCGTCTCGGTGTGAACTGACCGAAGTCTTGTAGGCACCAGTCAAACTCTATTTTCTAATTTATCACATTGGCAGAAGGTTTCTTTCAGTGTGAAAAATTTGACCGATTGGGGTAGTTTGATGGGCTGTGTTTTTTCTGTACATACTTTAATTAAAAACTGATTATAAGTGACTTACTTATCTGTGTTACTAACATCATGTGCATTTGCCAAAAGGTCTGGCAGTGCCGAAGTTTGTGGAACACCATTAGTTGGTGACGGAGGTGGATTGGACTGTCCTTCTTTCTGGGCATTCTTTTCCAAAATATCTGAAAGTAATATTATGTAATATATAAAAAACCTCGTGTTTGTGGTTGCACTCCTCCGAAATGGCTCAACAGAGATTTTTAATACTCTTTTTTTTTATTCTCTTTGTACATATGAGCATAGGTCGTAAAGTATTTTCCAACCTCCTACTCTCACCCCCTTCCCAATTATTTTAAGCACTAATGTGTGACGCCCAGTAAAGTGGGCATGTAAATATTATTTTGGTTAAGATAAAGCAAACAGTATTATGCAGTAAGATTGAATGCCACTGCAAACAGTCATTGGTAGTATCGAAATATTTAAATGTTTAGGATCAGTCAGAAAAAGCTTTATATTTGTGCATAAAAACTAAAAAAAATGTCGCACTTTGCCTTTTTCCAGTTTGGACGATACATCTATTCACCTTTTGCATAACTAGGTTCCTGATTGACTGTAGCCAATTCTATATTGACTTGTTTAAGTTGCAAGATTAATCCCAAATGTGAATAAGTTATCTTACCACTTAGAGCACTTAACAGCTGTGGCATCCCCTTGAGCATAAGTCGCTCAAGCTGGTTCCTACGCGCAGAAGGTAGTAAGACGCCAGTGTCACGTGCCGCCCCAAGCTCCTCGCTTGCGGCCTGTGCTAGAACCAGGCCTAATAGACATCGGGACCCATCACTTCTGATCAACTGGAAAACCAAACAATAGCATTCATGTGTGTTGCTTTAGCATTTGAGCTGCAAACTAAAAGATATAAATAGATAAGAAAATTGAAATAAAATTGGGCATCCTTCCTATTGTAAAGTAAACAACTATTTGTAGTTCATACAAATACTTAAATGAACTACAAGTAGTTGTTCTGGGTTTGGGTGTTTGTGTATGTGAGTAGAAATGTTGATAATGCATTCACAATGCAGAAATAACTCCTAAGCCGGATTGACATAAAAAAAAAAAAATTTAATGAACAAGCATTCTATGCACATTACAATTTTTGACATATCATAGTAAATAAGTAACCAAAACAATAATATATGCATATGGATGTCCCATGTTTTTTCACAATAATTACTTAGTGATAGTAGCAGCCCATTTAGTATGACCGAGTGGCGAGGATGCCCAAATCAGGGAAGGCAAGTGGTAGAGTAGCTGGTCTAGAGTATTTACTACTCTACTCTTTCCAATTTTAGGAGGATCTTCCTCTGCTGTCTACATTGGTAAAAAGTAACTATCGTACATTTAGTACTCTGCATGTTATTTTGCAATTTTCTCTACCTGTGTTAATGCAGCTTTTAAAAATTTAGTTATGTTCCTATTCTGCTTAGCTTATTTTCACAAGACCTTCATGCATTTTCTATCACAAGACTTGTCTTTTCGGACATTTGTTTGATACATTACCTCAACTATATTACTGAAGAAGTCATCATACAGATGTGGCCAATCATAGCGAGCGATGGACACCATTAGTGCCGCAACCTTGTTTCTTATAAAATAAACCATAACTTCATGTTTGGCCAACAATTCATTCCATAATGTCAGCCGAATTTCTGTTTTCTCATTGTCTGACAGACTGATCCACTGCCGGTTGATAATATTCTACAAGATAATAAGCATACTAGTAATTGTTGAACAAAGTTTTTTAATTTTATACATACCAAGTATTTACCATACAAACATTAATAAATTACAGTTATTCAAAAGTTAAAATAAAGTAATTATATAATTTGTCAAAGTATGTTTGGTTATGCTGTAACTTATATTTTTAAACTTGAACTTGGATTTAACTTGGTTAGTTTTAATTTTTAACTTGGTTTTACCTCTAGTGTAGTCAAAGTGAACATCAAAACATAATGATTTTGTGATTTTTGTAAAAATAACAAACAATGTTTCCAGGAATCACTTCGATTTGAGAAATTCTCAAGCATACTCTCAATCTCTCTTTTCCTGAAGTTACTTGTAGCTGGTGCAAAGAATTCAGACATAAGGACATCTAATGAGGCTAAGGCCTCATCTATCTCATTATTCGCCTGTAAATTAAACGGTCAGTTAGAATAAGTAATGCCGATAGAGTTGTCAAAACTGTTTATTATTATTTTTGCAGTTAATGTGGTTCCACTCACCATCATTTTGTAAATAATTAGGTTTATTTTACATAATATTTCAAAATAACCTTTGTTTGTAAAATTTACTTATAGCATTGTTTTGCTGGAATGAAAGATACAGGCTTAGCACAATATTTGGGAAATAGCTATCTAATATCTTGCAATAAATGTAATCCTTAAATGTTTTAGGAATTAATAAAATAATAAACATATGACATTCCTGATAACCACTCTTTCATCTTTGACTGACTGACATTGACATTTCTATTTTTTAATTTTTCTGGCATAACTTGAAGCATAGGAAACTAAACTCTTATAACCGATTTACAGCTTGGCAAAAAGGAGTAGAAAATCGGGAGGTCGCCACTGTGCTATTCATGTGGCAACTCGCTGTGAACGATTAGAGTACCAACCTATCGTCTTGATACTTTAGTTCCTAATTTTTTTTTTAACTACTAATTATTTATTGTAATCAGTAAGCATCATTTAATTGAATAAGAAAATTTTCTCATGATACTGCCTAAAAATAATTATATTAAATGTATACGCCAATAAAATAAATACGCCAAATTTGTTAATATCAGAAAGAGCTAGTCTCCTAAAAAAGTTTTTAGGTAACTTACGGATTCAGGTATCCACCTGTTGGCTAATTGAAAAGAAAAAATATTGTTAGTAAAACATAAATCAAAAATAACAAATATCTTTGTGATAAATTTCTAACTTTTATGATATAATAAAGAAAGGTGTTACCTTATAATCACATTCAACAGCAAAGTTATGTAGAAATCGAATTTAAATTAACATATTGCAAAGTACGACACTCACGTATCAACATTTCACTAGCGCGCTATACCAAAGTAATGTCAGACGAAATGTAAACATAACCTATGTGCTCAATGATTATTTTTCAAAATTCCGTTTATTTCATATGCAAGCAATTCAAAACAGAATGGGGTTCATTAATTAACACTTGATTCATCTAAAAATAACAAAACCAAACAGTTATATACCTGTAATATCAGCGGTTCTCTGGTAAACATCGTTGAGATCGGTCAGTATGGTTTTGGGTCTTTTTCTGCCAAACAACGCCTTTAAATCTTGTAAATAATCTCTCTACCAGCACTTCGGATGGTTTTATTCATTTTTATCACTTTTGACGTTAATTTTGTGGAACAATTATAAATCTTACAAACTCGCGAACTTTGTTTACTTGTTTTTTGTGATTTTATGACCTGATAACTAAGACCTTTAGGCGAAGAAACTTTGTTTACATCAAATGTAATTTTTTTTAATGTTGCCAGCAAACAAAAAAAAATAGTTTCCTTTTCTAGACTTTTTTGCCAAGCTGTAAACTCTCGCGCGAGCGGTGAGGCGAGGTGCAAGGCGAACGAGTGTTTAGGCTACCTTGTGGGTCGCCTCGCAGCTCGCGTCTCTTCTCGCGGCGCTCGCGTCGGAGGCGGGTTTTTGGGCACTAGTCAAAGGGCCTCGCGAGGGACGCAGAGCGTAGTGTTTACTTGATTTAATCTCGTTTTAGTTTGTTTATGGCGCCCTTCCGTGCAGGTTGTGGTGTTTGACTTCAAATTAAAAAATGGAATGGTTGCAAGAAGAAACGCTGCAATTCTTGGAAATTTATCAGCACACGTAGTATGACCAATTCTATCTCTATTCTACCAAGAATAAACAAAGTCACTTTATCATTGTTTGTATACGAATCGACTGATTTTTTGCACACGTATGACACGATTGGTACATCATTGAAGAATAGTAATATTTCTTTTCTATATTTTATACATTTCCGTGCTTAAAACGGTAAAAATGTTTCTACGTTCTGTCATTTTGTCTTTTCTTCCGACGACAAAACCTGTTTCTATGGCGCCATGCTACGCGTAGGTACTGGTCGAGCGAATCATTTGAGATCCAAAGCATAACAAGCATAAAAATACCTAAAAGTAAATAATGCGTGAAAAAGTTTTATTTTTTATTTTCCTTATAAAAAATAAAACTTTTTCAACACTTCCGCCGCGACTGCTTCCTGCGGTAATAGTCGCGGCGCCCCCGCAAGGGGGCATGGCAGGCGGGGTATAAGCTGTGCCCTTTCCCCGCGGTCTTAGATGTTGCGCCCGCAACTGCGGCAAACGCGCTGCGTTGCCATAACTATAGCCTGCGGAGCCCTACCGGCGCGCGCGCTATGTGACGCACGCTAGAGTGCGTAGCTGCGCTTTTGTTGTTTGCAGGCGCGCCACGGCACTGTCGGGCAGTAACCGCTTGCTTCACTGCGCCCCTGCCCCTGCCAGGTGAGACCCCCAGTTCCCTTGGGGAGGCCCTGCAAAGGAAGAGCGGCTGTCCCGTTTCCCAGGGCGAGCCGGTAGCGACGTAGGCAGAGACCCGGTGTTTGTGTATGAGCGGCATTGTGTTGTGTAACATCGCTAATGTATGCGAGTGAAGGTGGGCCCACGTTTTTGCCACACAGTCACCGCGTGAGTATAGCGCTTGTGGAGTAGCGGGTGTCAGTAGTGACGTACGTCGTGCCTATATTAATTTAGAACACGGCGCACGTCAATGTATGTCATGCATGCGGAGTATCATTGTTGGGTAAGTCGCGTGTAGCGGTGGATGCGACTTACCTGGTGTCGTCAAGTCCGGTGTGTTGCAGGGGGTCGCCTTTGGCGTCCGCAAGGACGAGGTCGTGCCTGCGAGGCGAGAGTCTTAACCCGCTATAAGTGGTGACGTGGTGACCAGTGGTGAACACGTACAATACTTGGAGTGGTCAGTCCATGGTCTATTTATTTTCTACATGACATGTTATATCATGGCCTAGAGGCCGTTTGGGAAAAATTACAAAAAAAATTACATGTCATCTGTCACTGTCAGTGACTTTGTGTATTTATTTTTCGCGCGTTTTTGTTTTGTGTCACGCGGCTCTGTCGTATTAATCGGAAATTCTCTGCTTGTTTTATATTTACAATACTATGTATTCTAGTTTTCTATGACTTTCTTCCCATTCTATTAGTTGTAAGTATTTTGAAAAGAAGCCTAATAATAGGTAGTGAAAATTTCAATCTCGTTAATGCTAAGGAAGCATACATTAATATTTGTTAGAGCTTTGGTTTCATTCAAAGCATCAGAGAAACGCTTGGCAGACGGCAGTGTTTGTTGAACGTTTTGTTTATTGCTGGTCGTTACCTAACATTAGTAGAACTAAAATCGATTTTTAAATGGATTATGCACTCCTTTAAACGTTTGCTATAGTTGGAAGTTAAAAACATTGTATTATTTGCATTCCAGAGATATTTTACGTTTGGATTTACTTAACATGAATGCAACAACCTCTAAAAGAAGCTGGTCTGGTGATATGGACGAAAATCGAGATAGTGAGTACCTATATTAAATGTAGAGTATACTTTTTTAGACAGACTATCAATAATTACCTGCAATCATTCAAATAAAGCTTATGACTAACCTATGGGGAAAAAATCACCGTTTATTTACTGTTTTAGATGGCAAACCTTTAAAGGGTAAAACAAGTGGCAGCAGGGAAAGTTCAAACAGCAGGAAAAAGTCAAAACCAAACAATAAGAGTGACACAGATGCTAAACAATGGTATATTTTTGTTGTACTGTGTGAGAATTGCATGTTGAATTGCTGAGAATTTCAACTTTAACTGATAAACAAGAAATATAAGTTAATAAAACTTGTTTTATGATTTTATATAAGCTTTCTTAAACCATGATACATAGCTGCAGTTACACAATATTAACACAATTCCATGATTATGATTACCACTGAATGATTTACAGAGCTTCATAACAACCTAATGACATATAGTGTTTCTTTTCAGCCCTCCTAAAAAACCTTTAGAATTAGAGACTGACCCTCAAGTACTACAGAGGCGACAAAAACAGATTGATTATGGAAAAAACACAGTTGGATATCACAATTATATTTGTCATGTGAAGATGTAAGTGTAGTGTATTGTTTCTTCATTTAAACACTGCTCCAGTTTTTATTTTTTTAATAATATCTGTATTTTACAGTGATGAGCGGACAAAAACAGATCCAAAAACACCTGATAAATTTGCCAAATACAGTAGAAGATCTTGGGATGCTCTCATTAAACTGTGGAGGAAAAAACTACATGAATATGACACCAATGCTCCTGATGATGATGATGATGATGATTATAATGATAATGAAGAAGATGAAGATAGTAACAATATACTGGATAATCTTTTGTCAGAAATTGACTAAATTAGTGATTAGGAAAAGTAACTTCAACTAGTTAAAACATATTATACTTTAGTGTTAAAGTAGCTGTAAGTGTAAATGCTAATGGTTTGTATGATTGTTTGCTAAAGTCCAAAATGATTGCAATTGTATTATTACAATCAACCTTTCAATGTTAGCAAGATATTATAATTAAGAATTCAATCCAATTCACATTTTGGGAATTATAATATTAAGATAATAAATGAATGATAATAATTAATAAGAATGCCACCCCATGCATATATGGGATATTAAAACTAGCATATATGTCGATTACAAAAGCACATACTTAGTCATACAATTGTAGTATGTATAGTAAACTTTATTTCTACTTCCTCCTGTAAGGTTCTGTACATTCCCCAAACACCTTAATGGTATTAGTGTTTTCTCACTAATAACATCTAGAATCAAAATTCTTGTATTATGTAGAAAACAAAAATATGTTAATACATTCAGCAACCTTATAGTCATACTGAGATAGTCATTATATTCTTCTGTTGTGTAGTCTGAGACTTTCTTTGCCTCTCTGAGAGCTATAAAGTTGTAAAGAGATTTGATTACTATTTTAAGTGATCTGTGTGCAGAAAAAATATTTGTTGCACTTTAATTCTGCTACACAAATATGGTAAGTTGCCTGTGTGAACCAATGAGCGAATGCACTCTATTGTGTATTGCTTTGACCGAACAAGAACATGTTTATCCTCACTATTATAGTTTTGTGTAAAGCCACAGGTAAAGCCCTATAATACTATGTTATGTTCTTTGTATTGTACTTGAGAAAATATAGCAATATTTATCTGTAGAATTTACCCTTCTGTCCCATATACTATACTAAAATGGCAAAGTATGGTCAAATGGAGTGAATAGGGATGCAGGGGTGAATTGGGACAAAACTGTAACAGGGATTTTAACATTTAATTAATATGATAGGTTACCAACAACTCAATTTTATTTATTGAATAAAACCACATTATTTTGAGACTGTTGGCTGCATACCATCACAATTTATCATCAAAATCCCTTTCAAAGTTTTGTCCTGATTCACCACATTTGACCTAGTACTAAATAAAATTACTTCTGAAATTATAATTTGTTGTGATCAGCACTAATTTTAAGATAAATAAAAGGACTGGTAATTATGACTATGCTTGATTTATTTAAAAAACTGAAATGCCTTTTTAATACTCAATTACACATATGGTAAATAACCCATCAAAAATGTTCCACACTGCTGTATGCCGCCAACCTCAGCTGATGACATTGTTTAGTTGATTGGTAATTCGATCTTATTGAGAATGTCTCGAGCTTGTTTCACAACTGCACTGTTTTTACCCTCTGCTGCTAGACCTTGCAATTTTTCCAAGTATTCTTCAATGTTCTGCTCTGTCGCACCACTTGGCCCACCTGGGTAAAATACCATATAAGTATTTCTAAATAATTTTGAGACACTTTCAAAGCATTATAGAATATGTATAACTTACAAAATATAATTATACCAATTTCTCCATTAGTCGCGGGTTTGACTACTTACAGCCAGTTTTTTCACTATCAGCTAAAGTAAAAACTGTTATTGATAAACTTAAGTGAACTTTTACTTGACCATTGCTGAGAGCATAAATATTTTATTATTTTTCATGCCAGTTACAGCTAACATAATATTCCCAAACAATCGTGGACTGCTTATGTTAGACAATACAAAACATTACTTTAGCTGTATTGAATTGACTTCTAATAAAAAAAAAACGTTGCCCCACAATAGGAATTTCTCCCGTGTGTGTGGAAACGCAAACACGTTTACACACATTGAAACTCACACACAAACACCTCAACCCAGAGCAACTACTTGTAGGTCATAAAAATGTATGCTCCGTGCGGGATTCGAACCCGCGGCATGCTACACAGTACAGTCGATCGCTCAGCCACTGCGCCAACCGTGCCGCCGACCCCCCTACCCGTTGTTCAAGATGGAAAAGATCTCATAAGTTGATACAAATGATTGTCTTTTAGTTAGCATTTTTCTTAATGAATCTTTTTAAACTTTAATGTTTTTTTTACTGCAGTAGCTTTCCCAACCATTTAAAACTCCCCTACAGAAGCTTAGCAACCTAAAGAGGCTTCGTGATTCCCCTGGGGTTCCCGACCCACAGGATGAGAAACACTGCCCTAAACAAACGATAAACGTTAGTCTCTAATACATTTTCAACTTTATTCTTAAGCACATGAAATTAAAAATCGATTAGAGATTACAAAGCATTTAACTTGATCCGTTTGCTATCGCTCAGCAATCTTTAATGGTTTTTCAAATCTATGAGCTTGGGTATTAAGTTTAAATTCTATTAAAGACTCCTGAGCGTTTATGTTTATCACTTGCCATTTGGCTACAGGGCCAGATTATAATCATGATGTGCTTGAAGGTGAAAGACACACTAACTGCTAAAACACTATCAAAAGCCAGCCAGTAGTGCTATTGTTTTGTAACCTAGACCAGATAAACACTAGAGATGGGAGCAACTGAAAATCTCAAGGGGCACCTGGAATAGCTAGTAACTGCAGTGCCTGGACAAGTGCTGCAACGAGTGTGCGACGATGTGTTAAAAGAGCAGCAGTGCGCTCTGCGGCGGCTGCTGTTTCTGCACGAAGTTTCGATGTAGCGCCACTCACTTCTTCAGCATGTCTTTGCAGTATTGCATTCTGCAAAATTAAATGAGAAATATAAAACTCCCTTTTTCAGTTTTCATGTCAAATCTTTAACATTATAATGCAATTTCTAACCTGTTGCTCATAATCCGAATTAGCTTTTCGGAGCTGCCGAAGTTCGGATTCTCTTAGTTTGTTATGTTGAAGGAACTGATCTGTGAATATTGGTATGTCTGTATCTCCAGCTGTCAACTCTTCACCCTATTGACAAGATTAATTTATCAGAAATGAATAGTTTTAATTGTTTTGAAATAACACTGTACAACGGTAAACTAATCATGTCTTATATTGACTGTTAATGAAGAAACTTACTGAAGCTGGTGTTATACAAGGTCTTGGACGTGGTGGTGTTGGCTGTCGTGGCACATTTACAATTATTGGGGCCACAGGGGTACTTGTGTTTGTTGGAGCATTTTGATCTGTATTAGTTGGTGCAGGCCCTGCTAATGTTTAAAATATTATGAATGAAAATGAATTTCAACTCTTCTTTTCAAGCAGTACTACACTTATGCATAAAATCTTGCAAAGGTTTTGAAGAACATTTTACAACTTCAGCATAGCTTTTTTCTAACAATTTAATTTAAGACAATATTTAATATTGTCTATGATCATTCAAAGCCACATGTTCTAAGCAAAACTTTTATAATATTAATAAAACACAGAACATGAATATTAATTACCTGCCGGTCCAGAATATTCTGGAGGATTATGTTTCACTTTCTTTGACAAGCTTACATCTTTTTGCTCCATCTGCTGTTTTCTGAATTCTTTATATGCATCTGTCTTTTTGTATTCAGCCCATTCTCTAATGTATCTAAAAATCGATTACTACAACTTTAATAACATCATTAGATAGGTATAACCAGCGAATTTTGTATTAAATAAATATTTGAAGTTGTATGTTTTTTAAAAGGAATATAAAAGAGTTAAGTATGATGTACACCTCTCTTTGTCTTGGTCAGCAGCTTCCAAATACAGTTTCTTCTCTGCAGCTGGCAGTTTACTCCACTCACTAGCGAGCTGGCGTGTCAACTCTGCAAAACCTAAATCTGGTTGTTCAGCACGAAGTTGGTCTCGCCGCTCATTCAAATATCGAACATACCCTGTAAATTATGTAATAAAATTTTTAAACTATGTAGTAAGTTGATTTATCAATAAAAAAATGCCTATTACCGGTCAGAGGCTGACGAGGTGCTGTAACATCGCGAGGAATTCTGGGTTTCCTTTTTTTTGGTTTTTTAGAATTAGACTTCTGTGTGTCTTTTAAACCTGATGGTATAGGTGGAGCAGCTAACTCGACAGCGCTCGCTGCTGTAGGTACAATAGGTGCATTAACGGTAGAATTTGTATCTTTGATGGGCTCCTCACTCTGGATAGACGGCGATTCTGTTATTGCTTCAGACGGCGGCGGTTCAGACTCCATATTTACTAGCAAATATGCTGAAAATGGTAGTAAATAACGCTCAGCAATAACTTTTCTTAGCAACAATCGTCTTTCACGATAGGCTCTAACATCCAAACATTTTTTGACACACACTAACCATTATTTATGACATTGACACTGACAGCTTGGCGTAGCGGTAGTGTTACCATAACTATACACAATGGGAATCATTACAACGGGGCTATTGCGCGTCCGTGCGGTGTCTTTGTCGTGACAATCAAATAGCTGTCCAAAGGTATATTTCCTACTGGCATTTGCAATAAAACTGGTAAATGTAAATGTTCCCTAAAGTCAACTATTCTAACGCTCTTTAGGCACTCCACTCCTCAACTTAGCCTCATAATAGGTATCAAGCCATCCAAGTTCAGTGGACAACTTCTGGTCAATTACAATCAATTTAGCCAATAGCCCTACTGATCATTACTGCCATTTTGTCATGATAGGTAGCGCATTGCTATTGAAAGCTGTCAATTCACTGCATTCTATTCGCTGGATGCGAAGTAATAGAATCTCTATTATAATATCAATATCAGAATCAATTGCAGCGCTCATGGTGAGACAATGTAAAAATAATGACGGCTCCGTCTCATGCCCACTGCGGAGTTCACTCAACTGCGTTATAATATCTGCCATGCAAAGTAAATGAATAAAATTGAAAATAATGTTTTTTTTTCTTGACGTTTCACTTGATTGACGTGGCTGAATCGCGAGGCGAATGACAAATACGCATATGAACAGTAAGTTCGTTATTCGCCTTGTGGTTCGCCTTACGATTCGTGAGTACCAGTCAGGAGCAATTTTTCGGACGCGAATTAAAGGGCACGAATGGCGAACACGAACTTACCGTTTACACATTCGCATGCATTCAGTTGAAAGCTAGCAACCGGCCCAAGAACTGATTAAAAAATCAAATACAAAAAAGCGTTAAATAAATTTTCTTTCTGAAGTCGGTGGCTTTATTTTTTATTTCATAGACTATTGCACTGACTTCAGAAACAAATTAAAAAAAATTTTTTTTTTTCCTTTATTTTACCCCTTTCAGTTAAGATTTTCAACAAATGTCTTTGAATATTCGGCGTCTTTGAAAATCTACACTCAAAAAGTAAGCAAAAATTGTATAATGTATGCCAAAACATGTGCACGCCCCAATCGCGGCGGTTGACCCCTCTTTGAGGAGTGGCTGGACAGGCGTCACGGCGTCCTGATCTTCAGGTCCTCACCGGCATGGAAGTTTCGGGAGATACCTGTGACGGATTAGGAAGGAAGAAACGTGGGTGTCATCAATACGAGGATCATCCGGAAGACACGGTGGAGCATACGGTGCAGGACTGCTCCGCTTGGGCAGAGCACCGCCGTGCTGTATAACCACTGTTCGACACAAATGTAATTTTGTTGAGAATAAATAAATATATATGTCCTCACGACGGCGATAGCGGAGACCTCTTGCGCCCGCCATTGGTCGAGGCCATGCTGTGGGGCGAGACGGAATAGGTAGCGGTCACCTCCTTCTGCGAAGCAGTTATGCTAGCGAAGGACACGTGAGGGAGAGGACAGCGTCGTCCCTCCACCCCAGCCGCAGTGGAAGCCAACCACAGCGACTGACGTCGGCAGATGATCTCCGGCCACCGTAGCTGCGGGCATGCGGACGGCGAGTAATAGGCGACTCGCTGTCCGACCATGGACCATGCCCGGGTTGACGGCCCGTTGTGTTCCATGTGCGCCTCAAGGAGCGTCAGCATAGTGACGGGCCTCCCCTGTAGAGGGCCAAAGGCTGCCGGGGTCGCGGGACTTACGAATTACCGTGACCCCGGAACATACAGGGCTATTGAAGAACACCGTGGATTTTACCATACGAGTCAGATAGTCCTTCTCGCTCTGCCCTGGGTGGGAGGACTCATTTGATGATTTTAAAACGCTACAAAAAAAATATGCCAAAACCTTCTCTAGAATGTAATGAACTCTATTCTGAAAACTGCATCAAAATGTGTTCAGCCAAACGCGAGACAATTGTGGGCAAATTTACATAGATACAAAGTCAAACTGAGAACCTAATTTTTTTTAAGTCGGTCCAAAATGGAGTGGAGTGAAGTTTAGAGTTATGAGCCATTTCAAAAGGAAGAGCTTATTTGATGACAGGTGCAGTGGCTAAGCAATTGGACTGCTGCTCTGCGGGTTGCGGGTTCGATTCCCGCACGGAGTAATTATTTGTATGATCTACAAGAGATTGTTCCGGTTCTAGGCGTCTGTTTATGTGAGTTTTTATGGCAACCCTAAAAATTAAACATGACTCTCTATGACTCCCCGTTTGTCATAGACAGCCGACACCACTCTTTGTCTTCTTTTCTCTGTGTCATCGACGCGCGTTCAGCAAGGAAATAAAATAAATAATTTCAAATAATTAATTTAGATTCTGTTCTAATTATCTTGTGCAAGATGGTTGACCAAATTGAAATGGCTTTAGATGATATTATTAAAGCTAACAAGAAACCCAGAGGAGGAGGAGGCGCTGGACGAAAATTCAATGCCACCAGAAAAACTGGTGGCGGCCGTGGAAGTTCTGGTGCTGGTGGTGGATTTAGAAACGGTCGCACCGGGGGCGTATTGCGTGGAAGAAACCGTGGCGGTATATCTAAATCGGCAAACTATACAAGGGTAAATTATTACATATACGGTTATACAAATTACAAATGGCGGACAAACGTGGTGAAATGACGCATCGTGTAAAATCAACAATTAAAATCTATGGACGATCAAGTTGCAATGATGATTCAGTTATCTGTTTGGCCATCTTGTATGTAGCAGCAGTTCAACACTGCAAATTGTATTTTCACTCTTGCTAACCTAGATCATTGATCTATATTTGGCTTCGAGAAAGCAATCCAATGTTATAAACGCGTTTGTCATGTTCCACAATGTTTAAAATGGAATATTTTCGGCTGAAAAATAGCTATCCAGATGTTTGGCATCAAAAGCTGTCGAAAAATACAACAAACAATAACAACACATCAGATGTCGTCTTTTTGGGATCCCTGCGGGTTCAACGTAAAAATCCACTGGTTTAGTGGGTGTGCCAGGATAACGCGGTGGGAAACTGTCACCGTGTTGTCTTCACCATGGAGTCTTCATCAAGGCTCTGAGTTGCAGGCATGGGAGACAAGAAATCTGCTGTGATGTTCACTCCTGATTTGATCATTTGCAAGATACCGTATTAAAATCAACGCGAGTGTGTGCCAGTCAGTGCTAAAATAAGACTTTCTCTAAAATGTTGGACAAACAAATCCAGTTGTAAAGCATTGAGCATTTTGAAACATCCTTTTATTTACTCTGTCAATATTGTTTTGTAATTACATTGTTAAACTGTATATTGTTACAAAAATGTAGCAGTGTATGTAACTAATTTGTATGCCACACTATTACACTTGGGTGTAATCATGTTCAATGAGGCATTGAGCAGCCAATCGGCAAGCTCTTTGAAGGACCACCTATTTCAGGGCGATGTTAACAGCGCATGGAAACATGACATGTTCAATGACTTTGGTGAAAGGAAGATTCAGAGAAATGCCATGGCTGCTATCACAACTGGTCCAACCAAGTTGTTAGTATCCAATCTGGATTTTGGAGTCTCTGATTCAGACATACAGGAGCTGTTTTCAGAATTTGGTATTCTGAAAAGTGCAGCCGTACATTATGATCGTTCTGGAAGATCTTTAGGTAAGCATAGTTTTTTAAATATGATTTTTATGTCACTTGGAAGTATAATGATTCCATCTTATTTATTAATTTCTATCTTAGGTACTGCTGATGTGGTGTTTGAGAGAAGAGCTGATGCTTTAAAAGCCATGAAACAATATAATGGGGTGCCTTTAGATGGAAGAGCCATGAACATACAACTAGCAACATCGGAAATCAGCACCTTCAGACCTGAAGAAAGAAGTCGTATAGGAGGTGGGAGTGGTGGTGGACCTATCAGGAGGAACATTAATAGAGGTACATGTAATAAGATTATTTAATAAGCTTTCAGGCGAAAACTATGTGAAAAAAAGAAGTGGCTCATTTTATTTGCTCACAAATATAGATCTTCGCAATCTGATAAACAAAAAAATGTCTTGAAATTGTATTACTACAATAATTATAACATAGTTGAGTCAATAAAAATTGCACAGTTGCCATCATCAGTTTTTTTAAACTGGTATTCTAGTAGGTGTTAAAATTTGTTTGGAATAATCTTAATGTGTTCTATTAAATATCTAAAGCCTACACCCTTCTAAATATTAAGAAGATAAAGTGCTAATACAGACACTATTGTTTGAATAGGTGGCGCTAACAGAAATCAAGGTGGATCACGTGGCAATTCACGCCGTGGTGGAGGGGGGGGCCGTGGTGGTGCTGGAGCAGGGCGAGGCAAGCGTCCTGTGCCAACTGCTGAACAATTGGATGCAGAGCTTGACGCTTATGTCAAAGAAATCAAGTGAAAGAATAACATAAGTGTAGTGCAAAAGACGCTAATTTAAATAAGTTTAATATTAATACTAATGGACTCCTCAAGATTGACAACAGATATTTTATGGTGAACTCCAAAAATGATTAATTTAAATATCAGCTAACCGGTAAAAATACAACTGTGAAATTGTGGTTTTGATTCAATGTTAAATGATTAAATAAACGGACTACTTTGGTACAAGTTGACAAATTGTTAATTTAAGTCCATCTTACTGTTCTGGGGCAAAATGTCCAACTGTCTGAAAATATCCAAATCCCAAAACATCCATCCATCTGTAAATGAGCACATTCTAAAATATCAAGTCTCGAAAATGTCCCAGTCTGGGATTGTCACAGTTGGACATTTTGCCCCTGAATACAACTTACCCTACTTTAAAATGTAGCAAGTTAAAATATTCAAATTTTTTGTAAGGTCACTTTGATTTTTGTGGCCTGACATTTTATTTGGCTTACACTTAAATTATTTTCAATTTAAGGAAAGTATGTTGTCAATGAAATCCATTTTTTTATGTAATACTGCTGGCAATAGCCCTGCTATTCTGCTTAGTATTGACACTAATTTAATTATGCATTAGGTTGTAGCTGCTGGAACCTGAACTTGATGTATAATTATTATAAATATTAGCCCAGTCAATGAATGCTCAAAACAAGGTATAGAGGGAAAAACTTAGAACCCATTTTTTGTCTTAGTAACTTTTAGGAGGTGAACATATCAAAAGCCCCTGCCCTTGAGCTGTGCTGAATAAATTACTTATAAGTTTTATTCAGTAAGCATTTCGATATCTTGTATAGTTTAATAACCAAAGTTAGTTTTATTTTTTTTAAACCTGGTAAAATCATCAAATGAGTCCTTCCACCCAGGGCAGGACTGTTAGACTCGTACTGACAAAAGTCCACGGTGTCCTTCAATAGCCCTTTACGTTCCGGGGTCACGGTAATTCGTGAGTCCCGCGACCCCGCAGGCTTTGGCCCTCTAGAGGGGGACCCCGTCATTTTGCTGGCACTCTGAGGCGAGCGTGGAACACAAAACGCGCCGTCCGGGTCCGGGCATGGTCCATGGTCGAGACCGAGACAGAGTTACTAAGTCAATTGCCCTCTTATAACTGTTCGCCGACTTATATATTAAGGAACATATTTCATTTGTATAAGATATTGTTTCTTCTCTTGAATAATTTACAAACATACTCACGTACACAAAAACCCAGAACCGGAACAACTACTTGCAGATATTTGTTCCGTGCGGGAAACGAACCCGCGATACGCAGCGCAGCAGTCCAGTCACTCGACCACTACGCCAACCGTAAAATAGCAATGAACCTTTCAATTCATAAACAGGATCTTTATGTCATGCCCAAAGGATCGCGTAGGTGCTTTCAATATACATATTTATATTTTGGGGTCGTCATTCAAAAAGGTTAGAACCGCTGGTTCAAACTAATACTGGTGTAGCCGTTACTACTCTGATTTTCCATTGTCCTCCATGGGGGTTTGGGCCCCTTTATTTCCACGAGGCCCTGGGTTGCAGCCCAAAAATCACAGGTATCTCCGCCCCTGCACAATAGTGATGGGTGGTATCGTCTCTATACCTAGTAATAATACCTCTATGGGTAAATGGTGTTAAATAATTCATTTATGTCTTAAAATAGGTACAGTCTGTCTATAAAATCATGAAAATCGATGAGGGCGCTGCGGTCGTGTACGTAGCAACCCTGTATAGTCTCGACTAAACTGAATTTACAAGAAAATAGTTAAGTATTTCTCAGAATCCAAAATAATATGTACATTGCTGAATTGTGCAGATATATTTAGCAGACATTTCTGCTAAATGTTGGTATTTTGCTTGGCTTTAAAATCCGTTGAGATCTCAGGTGGCTACAGTCAAAACTATACAATTAGAACGTCAGGATTGAGGAGCCAAATAAAATGCGTTCATCTACAAAATTTCCTCTGCTTTACTATTTTATTCCTATACTGCAAAAACAAACAACACCTGCAAGCGTAGTATGAGCACCGTAGAATAGTACATTGTTCACCAAGAGGAGAAAGTGACCGATTACCGTCGAGGGTGTCGTTTGAAGGCCGACCCGTAGGGGAGGGCTTCAAAATACCCGAGATCGGGAATCGCACTTTCTCTCGAGTGATACATAGTGCTTTATACTACACCTACGAGGAAAAATTTTTCATCATCACTATCACTACTTATCATTTTTATTTTACTTTCTACGAAAACTGAATCCTCAAACAACACACAAATTGAAAATGGCGCCAATGGCGTCTGCAATTTTCATGTTCTTTTTTCAAATTGGATAGCCGGCCGCCGCAGGGTCGCACTGCCAGCCCGACACCATCCAACACACAGCTAGTGGCCAGTGTCATTTTGCGAACTTAGAGATAAAAACTCACTGTAAAAACTTTTTGGCTTTTGTCTTACCCAAAATTAAAAAAGAAAAACCACGTTAGAAATGGATTTTCATACACTTTTCTCTCCCGCTCAGATGCGTTTTCTCCCCGCATATTTGTTCGATATGCAATGACGTACTTTCTACCGTAAATTTGATAAAGTATCAAGGTACTTTCCATGCAGGTGTAGTATATACGAGTTATATCGACAGGAGAATCGACATAATAACAGATTGAAGAAAGATCTCTATCGTCCCAAGCATGGCGGTGTTTGACAATTAGAAAAGAAATGTTTCTTCTCTACGACAGAGACGAAGTCTACAACGTCAAGCATTCCGACAATATTTTCTCTACTTTTGACACTTGTGGGAAGACACATTTCTTCTCTACAAGAGAAAGTCTACTTCATATCAGTCCAAATTATTATTATGTCGAACATATTGATCGCTCACATTCAATATGATGATCAGTGGTAGGCAAACTTTCTTAAAGGCGGGCCAGAAAGTTTTAAAAAAATTAAAGGAAGGCCTGTATTATAAGAAAAACGCATTTTGTATTGTATAAACCAGGGGTGGCCAACTTGATTAGACATAAGATCTACTGTTTACTAACGAAACCCTGTGCGATCTACCAATTACATACTTCTTGAAATCTTAAATGAAACAGCATAGATTAGTATACAATCATGTAGTATTTTTTATTGAACAGTTTTAAGAATTCTTTTTCATATCACATGAGATTGTTTCCTTAAATTTACTTAATAGTTTGGAATGGGAGTCTGAGTTGATGATGTTTTATCAACATACTATGGGTCCAAGATCGACTGGACCAATAGTCGCGATCGACCGGTCGATCGCGATCGACCGGTTGGCCACCCCTGGTATAAACTGTACCTACTTGTTTGTGTCGTATTGGCAATTTTAAAAGCGTCGTATCTTGGTCAATTTTGGTTTACGTAACAGACGAAAAAATACGTTTCAAACGTTTTTGATAATCTAAGTGACGGACTAATTAGTTTTTTTCACTCAAATACCCTATAATTGTAATTTAACTTTTTTTTGCTGCCATTTTGCGTGTCTATCATTCTTCTAAGTAGAATCTATATTTCTACACCGTCAATTCATGTCGAAGGACAGTGGCGGACTGGATTAAATGGTTTCGCGGGCCGCTTTGCCCATCACTGGTCTAGATTGAGGAGCCACACTAAAACTATTGTATTTTATTTTAGCGCTACAGTAGTCAAAATTTTAGATGGTAATTTTCACAATTGCTGCTAAATGCTGAAAATTTTGTATACATCTAGTACTTAACGAAATCCAAGGTTGCTCCTCAATGCAGACGTTTAGATTGAGGAGCCACTTTTGCATTAATATAACTAGTGATATATTTTGCTGCTAAATAATGGTGAAATCAGATTTTAAAAATCTGATGTGGCTCCTCAATCCTGACGGACATCGTTTTATGTCGCATTTATCATACTGTGCAGAGGTGGGGAAGAAAGGGCTCAAACTGTTTGTTTTGTTCCATGTCAATGAAATAAAAAAGGAAACATTTCTTTTAAGAAATTTATTTGGTACTGACACAATAAAATAACATCACTCCTCTATATCCCTCAGGGCATAGGTAGTAGAGTGTACAACCACATATCACCAGTCGACAGTCCAATAACAACACTGATTTCATTTACTTAACTATAATTTTACATAAAATAATTGTATAGGTAGGTATTCGTTGTGTATTTTATTATACATATTTCCAACAGGACCCTCAGTAACATTTCATTTTGTGTAAATAAAAATATATTTATCCTATTACTTACTGATCCTTTTTTTTATATTTACAGGTGTAACAATATTTAAAACAACTATTTACTCATCGCACTTGCTATATATTCTTCCATATCTGCGCGCGTTACACTTTCTCTCGTTGTGCTGTCAAATATAGCACAAGCTGATGGCTCCCAGGGCCACATTACGCGCCGCGTGTATGCACTTAACATATCCAATTTAGCATCCGCTGGAATATCGTATTCGCTAATAGGCTTTCTATCCTTGCCCATGCAAAAGTAATATTCCCTTCCACTGCTCTTTGAAATAGCCGTGATCCAAGGATCTGAAAGATGCATAAAAGCACTTAGTGATGTATAGTAGTCATTGTGATCTTGGTTTATCTCTAAAATAATGTATTTAAGTTTGTGTGCAAGTACTCTATAGGCAAGGAGAATAATATTTACCTTTAATTTCTTTCAAAAATAGTACAGATCCAACGACATAGAACATTTCATTTCTATTGATTCTATCTGGAGTATCGATAGTGACCGCCCTCTTCACCCGCTTCATTGCGCGATACTCTAAATTGCTGACAGCCGATTCGAAGTGCTCCAAATTGTATAATCTCTTTGTTCTTATGGGAAGAGCTTGATTATCAAACGGTTTATTTAATGCAGAACAAAATAGATTGCATTGATTGATTCTGAAAACAAAATATAAAATAGAGGGTGATCGGTTTCCGATTACCGACACGTAATATGATAAACATATTTTTATCGACAAATCTGCTCATAAAAAAAACTTAACCCAACACCTTGTCAATGACGGCCATTTTAGTTTTAGTATCATTACATACTATAAAACAAAGTTGCTTCCCACTGTCTGTCTGTCGCTATGCGTGCTTAGATCTTTAAAACTATGCAGCGGATTTTGATGCGGTTTTGGTTGCGAGTGATTAAAAAGGAAGGTTTATATGTAGGTATATAACATGCATGATAAAGTAGAGATTGCATCGTGCGGAGAACAATATCTCTTAACCTAAGGTTATTGAAAAACTAACTAAAAGTAAAAAGGCTCAAAAAACATTTTATTGTCATTTTTTACTCTAACAAAAAATAACTCTGAATTTTACATGTGTTTTTGTATTAAATTTAAAGTATTTGAGTCAGTCTAGAAAATGATATCAAAATAAGGACTCTACGTCAAGTATTTGAAGAGTTTACGACTTTGGTATCCAGGCGACTACACGAGACGTAAAGAAAGTGAAGAATTTATTTTATAATGACTTACCTGTCGCTCAAGGAATCGCCGGAGATGTCGACTCCACCCAACATCAAAGCATCTATAATGTGCAACGCCTTGCTATGGATTTGATTGTTGCCCTGTCCGCGATATTCTTTTACAACCTAGAAACAAGTAATTGACGATTGTTATTCTAGTTCCAGTCATGGGTCTCTTTATAATTTTAAATCCACGCAAGCATGCAAGAATAGAAAAACAAACATTTAAAAAATACCTCGCCGTATATGAGTGTTTTTGCCGGTAAAGTCACGTGTAAATCTATGACTGTTCTCCATGTATTCGATTCCAATTGAAACACTTGCTTACCGCCACAACCTTAAATTACAAAATAAATCTTAATCCTTTACACAAAGCCCGACACGCCAACCAAAACTTAATTTTAAATCTGATCAGAAATTTTCAAGTTGCAAACTAATAATCATACAAAGCATAATGTTCATAATCAATGCAAAATTCAGGCAATTATTAAGGCCTTTTTGGCCGTAAGGAGACCAATGTATACACAGAGTCATTTACAACATCAATGCAGGAGAAAGTAGCACTATCATCAAGCATCATGAACAAAAGGCTGCAGAGCAAAAGGAAACCAAACAATAAAGGTTCCTTTTTTCTACAGCTTACTGTTCTAAGCACAAGTAAATATTTAAATGTGTCACCTATAAATATTCTTAAATCTGGACTGTTTTTCCCACTGCTTAAAAATACGAAATTCCAGTCCAATACATTTCTAAAGTACATCTTAAGATCGGAGCAAGTCTCCAAGAAGTTGGGTGGTTTGTTCAATATATTAGATTTAAAAGAATATAAGCTTTCCGCATCTGATGCCGGCTTCTTTATCATCGATCTGATTGCCGATAACGTATCGTCATGGCCTCTACGTTCGGGCTGGGTTCTCACTGCATCAGGTAACTAAAAAATATGTGTTCATTAGTGCAGTTCCTTAGACTTACCATAAATATATATAACAAGGGTAAACTGAAAATATCTCGGCCAAATTTTCAGTAACAGAATGATTTAATTTTTTCTAATTATCTTAATTGACACGAATACACGAGGTGCAGTGTTTCTCAAACATCTGTATTTCTCGAAACTAGATCTGAAAGGCTGTGGCAGGCAATATCCATCTATGGACTTCTCAACTTGAATGAAATAATTGACGGTACGTTGTTCAATTTTAGCAATTTTAACGAAAAATACGCAAGTTTTCTACTGCAAAAGTTTCTATTAACAAACTACTTGAGAGAATACTGTTGAAACTTGTATTCCAGCAGGAAGCAAATTATGCAGCGCTGATTATTCGCCGTGTGCGCGATGCGCACTCGCAATGACCAGCGCCTCATAATGGCCGAATACATTATATCGTAGACTGAGAGCTCGTGGACCCTCCGGGTAACGCTAGAAATTGTTTATAGTTTATAGTAGTAAGTATAGTAACCATGACCTAGCAGGTCTCAGCTCTGCACTTCAGCAACCATACATTTTCGAAAGATAAAAAAAAAACTTTCTCCTCCTGTTAGCTTAAAAGTTTACTATGATGTAGTTTTTCAACCTCAAAGTTAAGTGAAAATTGGCAGGCGTTTCTGGTAAGCACAAACAAATTTCTAGCCTTACAGGACAACAATTACCTGGTGGGTTCACGAACTCTTGGGAAATCGGAACTTATAAGTATAATTCCTGACAACTAGATATTTAGATTTTAAAAAATGAGCTTGTTTTTCATTAAAAATGTAATTGAACTACTCTCCCGCCGAGAGTCCCGAGTTAGTTTACATCCCTGCCACATCGCACGCTGCGATCTATTTGACAGTCCCCACCGCAGAGTTCGCACTTATGTAATAACAACATTATCCTTGACAGGCCAAGAACTTTTCACCTTATTCACCCTAGTAAATGTAAAGAATATATTTGACACTTACCCTCCACAGAGCTAAGCACTGTTCTTTCATTTCTGCTTGAGTAGTTTCTTTTAAATTTTTATCTTTGCTGAATCTAGCTATTTTAAGTAAATTTTGAATTTGCCTTTCTCCAAGTCTGAAAATATGATTGTGATGAGTTTTATGTATTTTAAAATATTTATGAGATCGAAGAGTTTTTTTAGGACCTTTAGATAAACTGTAGACAATTTCTCTACAAGAGATATTGTTGATTTATCGGATACAGACGCCAAAACCTATTCTAAACTTTAAAATTTTCCCAATCAAATATATAATTTCCTTTTGTGATAAAGTTATAAATATATTCATAAAATACGACACATTGCCGTAGGCTGATGTGCTGGCGTCTGTACATTGCATTTATTTGATTGTTGATAATAAACAGGACATTTATCATGACTACATGGCTTTTTTTTAGCGTGGTATAACCATCAAATGAGTCCTCCCACGCAGGGCAGAGCAGGAAGGACTGACTAAAATCCATCGTGTCCGTCAATAGCCCTTTACATTCCGGGGTCACGGTAATTCGTAAGTCCCGCGACCCCGCCAGGCTTTGGCCCTCTAGAGGGCCAAAGCCGTCCCCGTCATTTTGCTGTCACTCTTTGAGGCGCGCGTTGAACACAACGCGCCGTCGACCCGGGCATGGTCCATGGTCGGCGGACAGCGAGTTGCCCATTACTCGCTGCCGCATACCCGCGCCTACGGTGGCCGGAGATCGTCTACCGACGTCCGGGCGCCGTGGGCGTCTAACACTGCGGCTGGGGTGGAGGGAGGACGCTGTCCTCTCCCTCATGCGGCCCGCCTCGTTCTTGTGACTGCATGGTTTAGGGGGAAACTCGCCTTCGGTCCGCGGCTTCGTTTACACGTAGCAGGGCCAATAGTGGCAAACTCGGCCGAATGTGTGGCTGAGAATACCATAGGAAAAATGTATAGTAGTAAAATCGATACATACAGGCAGTTGCTTTTATAAATGTATTCAAAAAAGTTTCTGTCTTCTTGTAGAACTTTTAGAGGCACAAGTTGTGTGACATCTCCGCCGCGTTCGACTTCACTCCATAGTATTGAGTTTACAGAAGCGAGGTGTTGTTCTGCAGGTTCAGTCCCCAGCCTCTTCCACAAACATACAAGGTACCGCTCAGAATTAGCTGGTCTCGAAGTTACTGGCTTATGTATACAAACTAAAAAAATAAATGGTAAAAGTAGATCATGAAATATAATCAGAAAATAAAACAACAAGAATGAAAATATATTCAGCTATTCAAAAATATTTATTACCTTTATCAAAACATCTGTACATGATATAAATCAGTCCTACACTGAACAATGTGAAGACATCAAAGAGTTTGACAACAAAATGGCCGCCAGTTCTTACAAGCATCAAAGCAGCAAGACATTGACATAAGTACAGTTGTTTTGACAGTATTTCTTGTATGTTTTCTTGACCTTGCACAGAAAAGCCCTGAAATGTCCATGGAAAATTATCAAAATATGGAAAGAAAATATAAAACCAACAGATATTAACGCAAATTAGGTACTGATGCAAATATTAGGAATTGAGAATAAATACTTACACCATCAGCCATAAGAAAATGTACTCCTTTATCTTCTGTTTGTTTTAGCACATGCTCCTTTAATGACGTAAGATTTGCAGGATTGAAGATATTTCCATCATCTTTCACTCCGTAAAATGGATTGAAGGTTTCAGCAGATCCGGCATAGAAATCAGATAGTTTAAAATCGTTAGGTCCTTTTAACGTGAAGCCAAAACCTAAAAAAGATAATTCATCATGTTGAAATCTATGACCTTTACGATAGTAGGAGAACGTTACGTTACGTTAATCTTCAATAAGTACTTTGGAAACTAAATTCTGGAATTAAATTTGATTACCTTTTGCCCTCCAACCTTTGCGATATAACACATATTCTGAAAAACCTCCAGGACCAGCACATACATCAGCAAAATACAATATTTCTTTCTGATCAACTGCATCTTCACCATTTTGTTTCTTAGGGTTTGTGAAATTAAAGTCGAAAACAGCATCTATATTGGCCATTTTCACGGCGGCTCTGTTCAGGAATATCACTGAGCCAATAGTTTCATACGGATTACTCCTAAACCGCGCATGTCGTAAATCCTCATCATCCAAACTATCAAAAATTGTCTAAAAAATAATAATTTTATTATCTCGTCATATTCTTCTATAATAACTTACTACACACTATGACGCGAAAGTTTCTGAAGATATATGTTTTTACATTTTCAAAAAAATAATACATATAATTGAACGGAATCGGACGAAAGGCACACGGAGAGTTTATAGTTTGGAGTGTTCATCCGGGCTAGGTATAACTCTCAGTGTCCTTTCATAGGATACTTTTTTTAATTTCAGTAGGATCGATCTTGTGGGACAATGTTTGAGCTAAACGTTGTGTGCACGATGTCAGCGCCTCCTAATTACCACATTACCACCACGCCATAAGATCTTCCAATTCTCGCCAACTATGTAGATATATTGATAAACACTTGAACTACTGAGGCATGTTTATTCATCACAACCTTTTAGTTGTGATGGATAAACTTGCCTCGTAATTCACTCCGCGTGTGCCTCCTGTAATACACACCTCTGTCCACCTGTGTACCGCGTACAACGCGAGCTGCGATTGATTTGATAGGTTTCACCACCGACTCACATTATGAATGTGCCTCAAAAAACGGACATCGCTTTTTAATTATTCTTGTCCATAGCTTAGAATGCTAGAGTAGATATCATATCATTCAGTGTAGAATTACAGCAATTTTTTTTTTATATTTTAGTCTGGTTGTCCATAGAAATCAAAAGAATTGTTATAACTTATATGATGTATGCCACTTTTATATGTTTTAATTATAGTTCGCGATAAAGACAAATAGCAGCTATTTTTAGAAGCAATACATTTTTAAATAATTGTAGTTTTTTAATCTGGTTTGACTGGAAGCCGACCCCCCAACATAATTGGGAAAAGGCTAGGCAGATGATGAGATGATGATGTAGTTTGTCAATTCGATCCAGTAGTTCCTGAGATAAGCACGTTCAACCAAACAAACGGAACTTCTACACTTTGAATTTACAAATTGAATATGATTTTAAATGGCTGCCGATATTATTATGTTTTATTTTTATTGAATATAGTCATTTCGAAAAAACAATGAAAGGCTAAGGTATTTCTGCGGGGTGCTAAGACAAGGAACCTCCACGTGCGCCCGTGGACTGGAGTTCCCTCTCGGATACGTCCGGGGGGAAGACCAGTTTTTCGGGCCGGTGCACCCTGGGATGCGGGCAAAAACTTCCTTAGGCACTACGTGCCTAAGGGGTCTCTTTGCCCGTATGCGAATAGCCTGTCGGGTGGATGCTCCAACGCGTGTCCCTCTGAATAGCAGAGGGCACAGCGGCGGAGCAGGCTTGCGGACGGTGAGTAATGGGTAAGCTCGCCGTCCGACCAAGGACCAAGCCCGGGTCGGTGGAGCGTCGTGTTTTACGCGTCACCGACGGGGCCCCTTAAGGGGCCAAATGCCTGCTGGGGTCGCGGATTTTTTCTTAATCCAGGATACCGCGGCCCCGGAACGTAAAGGGCATCCGAAGAAACACGGGTGGATTTTAGTCAGTAAGAGTCTGACAGTCCCTTCCGACCCACACAGGGCGGGAGGACTCATTTGATAATTTTGCCACCCAAAAAAAAAAGAAGTTATTTCTGCAGCATTTCAGAGCAATCAATCATAGCAATTTGAAATTGCATTGCCACTGCAGTTTGTAGTTGTCATTACCTTTGTGTTTATACTTTAATGTGATCATCTAGACACAGAATACTTACTTTGGATTCTAGCACGCCTTTTAATACTGCTGGGTCAACAAAATGGGTTTCATCATCAATATTTGATTTTTTTGAGCCCCTTCGTAACCACTTCTCCAAAACATCACCAGATGGCGGTTCATCTGGTGCAGGATCAAGCCATAACTGTAATCATTGTTTCTATAGTTAAAAATTGATTAAATAGTGAACCAACTGTACAAAATGTATTTATAATTAAATTCACAGTTGAACAACTTACCACTTCTTCCCTTGCTTCAGGCTTTGCTTCCTCAGGAATTTCCTTAATATCTTCAGGCAGTGCTCCAACTGCTGAAGGTTTGGCTCCCAATCCTCTGCGACCTTTTTGTGCAGATGCCTCAACAGGTTGTGTTCTACCATGTTCAAATTTACCTAAACCTTTTCCTGGTTTAAAACCCATATTCATCATCATCCGTTTGGATTTTTCTGAATATTCCCCACTATATGTTTCCTCTATATTTTTGTTTTGTTCAGGATTTTTGTTATAAAATGTTTCTCCTGATTCTTGAAAGCTTGGACGTCCAGAACCTTCACCATCTTCTGGATCATCAAAAACTGGCCGATAATCATCGTATTGATCATTGGGTGAGGAACAATTTTCACTTAAACT
The DNA here is from genome assembly GCA_943136025.2 of Agrotis puta. Classification (NCBI taxonomy): domain Eukaryota; kingdom Metazoa; phylum Arthropoda; class Insecta; order Lepidoptera; family Noctuidae; genus Agrotis; species Agrotis puta. The sequence goes on from OW964178.2 coordinate 11,557,003, forward strand.
ACTTCTGCTTAGCCTAATGTTCTCTTCAGGACTTCGATCTCCATAGCTTTGCCTGAGTTTCCCCGGCTGCTGAAAATCACCTCCATAATTGTCAGTGATTGGTGTATCTGGGCTCTCTTTATCTGACTCTTGTAGTGCTGCAAAATAATTATACAAGATTATAATGTTGGTGAATGAGTAAAAAAAATTGTTACAATTTAAATACCCTATAACACAAATTTGAACTGTATATAAATTGTCATCAGTTGGTTATGTGCGTTGCATTATGAATTTATGATCCACATATAATTTTTGAATTTGGCATGTTGAAATTTGGAGGCTTGCCATGCAAACATTACATATGACTGTGCCATGTGATCAGAATTAGTTACTGTTTTCTGTATGATTTTACAATGCCATTATTGTTATTCATAGAGGCATTCGACTTTAACTCGTTCCTTGAGACAAACTCTTTGTAGTTTAAGGTGGTATGTGCTTGGTGGACAATGATGCTGTTAGTATAATAATTATTTTGCATTAAAAAAAAATGTTAGGGAAAGGTATAACATTGAAGACATAAATAATTAAATTGCCTTTTTTGTCTTATCTTCATTTGTGATTTTTTTACTTACCAGAGCCATGTGAGGTAGTTGATGATGCTCCATAAGTATCAGCTCTGGAGCGCTTGGCGGGTACAGAAATACTCTCATCACTACTGCTGTCATCATCAGAAGGGTCTGTGTTGTATAAATAAACATTTTGGTAAAGTACATTTTGTTAGACTATAAGCAACACACAGTAAATAATACAGATGAAATGTTCTAAAACAGACCAATGCATGTTTAGTCTACACCATCATTATACAAAGAAAACATCGTAAGCTGTAGATTTATTGCAAATGCAACTCGTACGCTGAAATAAATAAATCACTTACTATGAGGCAACTTGAGGAAGCTAGAGGTTAAACGCCGACAATAACAATAGCGTTATTTACCCATAAATTATTAGAAGTATCAATCCACATATTAATAGCCATAGTTTAGTATAGTGAACTTACCTGAAAGATTCATGATCAGCCTTGGTTCGGAGAAAACAAAAGCTGCTAAAATCTAAAATAAGTTAAATAACGTATTTAATAACCTGCCGGCAAAGATGAATATTAATAAGCAACTGAACGGTGTCTTGGAACTATAAACAGCATCATTCGTTTGACATTATTTTGAATACTTGTATATTCCTAAATGATAAGAAATTGATAGTAAAATTTTGTTTTTGTAAGAAAGAACCAAGGAACCACTTATTATAAACCACTGAGCATTTTTGTTACCAGCCACAGACTCAGTAGGCTTGTAACATTCGTTCAGGAACAGTATACATTACAACACGGCTGTCCCAAAGCAAAACCTAGCAAGTGCCTCTGACAAAATTTTACAGGAGAAGATATTAAACATTTTCGTCGGCCTTTTATTGCACAACAACTTTTTTATACATTTCTTGTTTTCATATGGATAATTATGACTTGCTTCACATCACGAGCTAGTTAAATTGAACATAAGTCTATTTGTACAAGTTTTATGTGCCTTGCTACTGACTGGTTAAGATACTTCAAGATATGTATTATAACCAAATCCAAAATAAAAACCTAGCAAGGTCTCTAAGTAGGTATCTGAATCGGTTTCTTTATAGAAATCGTTTATGATGTAGCACTGAAAACCTAGAAATAATACTAAGTTTCTGAATTAGATATTTGAATTACTTTAAGTAATGACTTATTGTTGTATTTCTATCTAGTAAGTAAAATAAAATGGTTTAATTAATCACATTAAACTTAGATGAGGTAATCATTTCTCAAGTTAAAAGGAAAAATAATAGAAAAACCTCAGATCAAATTTTTGATCTGAGAGAAAAACAATATAATTAAGTTTCTTCTGTCATTTCGCCTCCCGTTTGGAGATCAATCGATTGATTGTTAACCGGCATTTGATTCCAAAACGCTCGCCTTGTTTCGGGCATTAGAGGCACCAATTTTGCAACATCCTTTTTTCAAGCAGGAATGCCCCGAGGAGCTAATATTTCTTCAGATAACTCAGTTACTTTTTAATTAGAAAGTACTTTAAAATCTGATAATTCCTACTAACTATCCCACTACTATAATAAACGCTAAATAACACAGCCACACAAAAGAATTTTTTTTTTGATTGACCTGGAGGTCTCACTATGTGTACTATATGTTTTTGGGGTCGCTGAATCCGAATCTGGGGTCAGTTTTATTTCAGCACATCTGGGTTTGGCCATAACCTCAAAATATACCCTCAAATTTGCTATATTCGGTTAAACTGCTAACCGTATGTATGGCTTTAAAACCTTATAATCCTATATTACAGTAGCTCGATGACCTCTTGCTTAAATAACTACATAACCCATAGTCCCATAACTACATAACCTTATAACCCCTTACCAACATAACCCTTAAACCCAATAACGAAGTTTCTGACGTTGGGACCTGAAAATGTGTACTATGTGTTTTTGGGGTCGAACCTAGACGTGCTGGAATGAAAATGACCCCGGATTCAGATTCAGCAACGCCAAAGACACATAGAACACATTTTCAGTGCAGTGTCCTCCCAGTGCCCTCCTACTCAGTCTCCCGCACAACACGCTGCTGACTTACTACTATTTATTAAAGACAATGATTTGAAATTTCGTCCTACACTTCAGTAATTTTGCAAACTAAAAACATAGTAAGACCAATTCACAAATTTAAAACCTAGCATGTACCGTATTTAATAGGTTTTTGTGCTTGGAAATGTTACTTGCTAGTTTTTTGATTTCGTTATCTCCGAGTACGAAGTGCACTTGCTAGGTTTGGCATGTTCATAACTCTGATTCTAACGTAGATAGAAATACAGTTGTTTTTGCATTAGACGCAGCTCAGAATTTTAGGAATATTCATTAAAAAAAACGTATTTTACAAAAATTGTCCCTTGCTAGGTTTTGCTTTGGGACAGCCGAACAGTATACAACAATATAGTTTGAATAATTTATTGTATTTTAAAACATTTTGGTGGCATAATTTATATTTAGTAACATTCATATTTTATACTGTGGTATCATTAGAACATACTATTCGTCATGCTGGTATCACAGGATAACGTTCCTAGCACAGTCGTAAGTTCCCGCTACGATTCAGTTACGATTTCGCTCCCAGTGTAACGTAATTACGTAACAAATAGTAGAATGACTTTTTAGGTTACCGTCGCTCGATGATTGGAATGGTACCGCTGCGTAATAGCGATAGGATTGGTAATTTTGTAAATTAGTTGAATCGGCCCCCAGGCTATGGTTTTGACGTTACTCAACAGATGGTATTTCTGTACCATTTTTTAAACCTAATAATTATGGTGAATTCGCCCTAGTAGCCCGTGAAATTAAAATTTTCTTGTGATTTTTGCAATTTGCCTATCAGTGTGAGCAGTTCTGGCCCAGTGGTATCGGACTCGACTTACAAGTTGTAGGTCGTGAGTCCTAGCCAGGTGCATTACTTTGTGTAATTTATTTCATCACCACTGCTACCAAAACGGTGAAGGAAAAAATCATGAGGAGACTGTGGCATGTCCCATATTCTATGTAGAAACAAAAATTCGAACATGTGACATCTATCAACCCACTCTGGGCCCGCGTGCTGGTTTATAGCCCATTCCGTCTTACAGAGAGATGAGGCCTGTGTCCACTGTCCTTGTTTCAAGTAGTAACTTGATCAAAATATGATTCGCGCGAATAACAAGTATAATTTTTAAATATCAGAATAATAAAACATTCGCCCCATTCGCTCTCATATAGATTTGGCTTATATCTATTAGGTTGGAAAATTTCGAAGGTCACGTTCGACTGCTTGCGACTAGATATCACTAAGGTTTGTACACACATCAACCGACCTCAATCTGTCAAAAATTTTTCAACCTTATCACAATTAGTGAAGGTTAATATTCGACCGGTAAACTTTGACAGATTTGAGTAGGTTGGCCTGCTAGCGTCTGTACATACCTTTTTTTTATCGTGTTAAAATCATCAAATGAGTCCTCCCACCCAGGGCAGGGCAGGAGGGACTGTCAGTCTTGTACTGATTAAATTCCACGGTGTCCTTCAATAGCCCTTTACGTAACGGGGTCACGGTAATCCGTTAGTCCCGCGACCGTCTGTACATACCTAAGTGATATCTAGTCGCAAGCAGTCTAATATGACCTTTGAAATTGATTACACCCTGGAAACTACCGCCCAAGAAAGGTGCCCAACTTGTCAAGATCTTGCCCTGGATCAAAGGTGTGCAATAGGCTATTTTATTCCTAAAATTTTATCAGTTCGAAGCATTTTCGATAATTGGACACCTTATTAGAAAGAGACAACATACACTCTCGAAGCTTTCTAGCTCAGAACATTTTTGGGTTGCCCGTCCCCATTCCAGTTAGTTTAAAATTCCTTGCATTGACCATCGTCTGCAAAAGCCTCTTTTCAATCTCCACAAAATTTATGAAACAAAGTTTCGCGGTTTTTTTGGTTTTGACATTATTTGACATTGACATTTGACAGCAGTTTGAGATAATTAATAAGTTCAAAATTTTTGAGAATTTACATTTCATTTTAAATAATTAACGCATGTACTGTGTGAATTAATGTTTGATTGAATAGCTTTTATTCTACAACCCTAGTTTAAAATGACAGTGGGTGAAGTGAGCAAAAATCTGCCATGGTTAGTTTGGACCGTTTTTTCTAACCACAATTAGGATTCTGCTGGAATAGGATAACAGTTAACTATTCTTCTTTTCATGTTTCAGGGTCGAAAAGTATCGTCCTTCAAAGTTGGAAGATTTAATCTCCCATGACGATATAATTAAAACAAGTCGGTAACTTGAATTCTACCATTGAATGATTTTTACAATTTGTTTATTATTTGTGTACTAGTTATTTTTTAATATTTTAGTAAATCAATTTATGAAGGAGAACCAATTGCCTCATTTGCTATTTTATGGACCACCTGGAACTGGAAAAACATCCACAATATTAGCTTGTGCGCGGCAAATGTACACACCACAACAGTTCAACTCGATGGTAAGCATTCATTACTGAATTACTGAATATTCAATAAGTTGTTGAGTATAACTAAATAATAGTGCATAATAGAAATTTAAGTATTATTTCCACACTGCTAAAGTACAATAATTCATCAAATAAGATTATAACTTTAAAATTTTAAATTGTGATTTAATAATTCCTGTAGTTTCCTTATGCTTACTCCCCTAAATAATTTATTTTGATTAATATTTGAAACTCCACAGGTGTTAGAGTTAAATGCATCTGATGATCGAGGTATAGGCATCGTAAGAGGTCAGATACTAAGCTTTGCATCAACCAGAACAATATTTAAAGCTGGACCCAAGCTGATCATATTAGATGAAGCTGATGCTATGACTAATGATGCACAGAATGCTCTCAGAAGAAGTAAGTACCTCATTTGAATAGTAAAAATTAGTTCAGTAAAATAACATTATCCTAGCATGTTTGAAATTTTATAACTTAGTTGCACATTAACCTCTGAACAGATTAAAACTAAAAACAAAAGTAATCTATGGAGACATTTGAGTTATATAGTGGCTTTTTTTTAAGCAACTTCAAAAAAGGAGGAGGTCCTTAATTCCACTGTATTTTTTTGTGTGGTAAAATCATTAAATGAGTGTGCGCTGTGTGGAGCAACAGCCAAGCCAAAGTCAGTACTTAGCGGCGTTACAAGCATCCATTTCATAGATGCATTTTCTGAAAGTTGGCAACATCGCAATCAGTTGTCAAATATTAACAAGTTATAATTAATTTGGCAATGTTACTGTATAGAAATAAGAAATATGGCTCTGTAGTGCACTAATAATTGATAAGGGAAGGCAATAATTAATATCGAAACACCGAATATATAGTGTTAGATGTAAAAAAAGTATTTAGGAACCTTCCAAATGCCTTTTTTACACCTGAAACGGTTACAACTTCAAATTCAGTAATTTAATTGCATTCCTATATCAATTTTTAGAACCATATTTCTTATTTTCATACAGAAAATTTACCAAACTAATTAAAACTTGTAAATATTTGAGAGCTATTTGCAATGTTGCCAACTTTCTGGTTACGCGGCATTAAGTATAGATTTGACATTAGTGTTTGATAATGTCAAATATTGTGGCATTAAAAATGTGTTCAATAAATTCATATTAATTTATTTCTAGACTATAATACTTTTATAATATTGTAATGTTTTTAAATTATATTAATTATATATTAATCTTAATTTTACTAATTGGTAAATTCGGTTCAGTATAACATTAAGGCTCACTTGCACCACAATCACTAAACAGGTTTAGCGCTAAACTGATTTAAAACATTGTTCTGTCTCTGTCAACTTCAAACAATTTGACAGGGATACAGTAATATTCTAAGGCAGTTTAGCGCTAAACCTGTTTACTGATTGTGGTGCAAGTGGGCCTTAATCTACAATAAAATAAAGCAAATTAGGTTGTTTATGAAATTAGAATTATCCAGTATATTGTGATTGCTTCTGAAACATGACAGTAAAGTATTACTTTCGCTTGAACTATGACTTAGCTGGTATTATGTCAAGCAATGCCCAAAGAAACATTTATTAATACCGAATCAGATACTTTGCTTCACTTAGCCGAAGTAGTACTTCCTGAAGTAAAACTTTTGATGGACGCTTAGCTCGGCCTAAGTCTTGGAAGTAAACTTAAAAAGAAAACAACTTACAATTAGAGTGCTTTAGACATATACTACATAACTAACTAGTAATACGTAATTGTGTTCACAATATTTTAAAGATAAATCTAATACTTATTTTTGGAGATTTTTATTATTTACCACCTTTATTAGGTACCTATTTTACTACCAAATCTCTCAATGGACCGGAAAGCACGAATTAGCTGCGAAGTTTACCGAACGACCCACGAAAATTTACGAACACTCGAGTTTCGGCGGGCCGAAAGTTTCGGCTATATTTAGGCCGAAACCGTAAATAAGGCCAAAACGAGATTTTTTTGGACGAAACTGGCCGAAACCGAAATTTCGGTCGGTCACTAGTCTTAACAAAAGACCAAAAAATATTTATAGATCGCATTTTTTGGCGTAAAATCCACGCCGTATGCCAGTAATTACGTAATGGAACTAGAGTACTTTTTCGCAATTGTACTACTGGGACTTTTTTATTCCAGTAGTTCCATGGAACTGGCATTCTGTTTTTTCTGAAAGAATGTTATCATCAAACAAAAGTACTAGGCTGGCATAATTTCGAGGTGGTATGTTTTTAAATAATTCCGTATGAAAAGCTTACCAACAAAAGTATTAGGTTACCATAAGTTCAAAAGGGTATCTAAACTACTTAATGGAACTAATGGGATCACGTGAAAAGGTATTTTAGTTCCATGGAACTACTGGGAGAAAAAAACCCAGTAGTTCCATAATGGAACTAGAGAATGGAACTATTGGGATACGGCGAAAATCCAATCCAATCCTTTGTACCTCGGGCACGCCGCAATCGCGGCGGTAAGACCCCTCTTTGAGGAGTGGCTGGATAGGCGTCACGGCGTCCTGACCTACCGCATGACGCAGGTCCTCACCGGACACGGAAGTTTCGGGAGGTTCCAGGAGGCACGGAAGTTTGGTCTGATAGGGAGGGAAGAAACGCCTGGCTGTCAACACGGCGAGGATCGTCCGGAGGAAACGGTGGAGCATACGGTGCAGACTGCCCCGCTTGGGCAGCGCACCGCCGTATCCTCACGACGGCGATAGGCGGAGACCTCTCGCGCCCGGCATTGGTCGAGGCCATGCTGCGGGGCGAGACGGAATGGGAAGCGGTCGCCTCCTTCTGCGAAGCAGTAATGCTCGTGAAGGAGGAGGCGGGCCGCGTGAGGCAGAGGACAGCGTCCTCCCTCCACCCCAGCCGCAGTGGTAGACGCCCACGGCGTCGGACGTCGCCAGATGATCTCCGGCTACCGTAGGCGCGGGCATGCGGGCAGCGAGTAATGGGCGACTCGCTGTCCGATCATGGACCATGCCCGGGTCGACGGCGCGTTGTGTTCCACGCGCGCCTCAAAGAGTGTCAGCATAGTGACGGGGCCTGTAGAGGGCCAAAGCCTGCCGGGGTCGCGGGACTAACGGATTACCGTGACCCCGGTACGTAAAGGGCTATTGAAGGACACCGTGGATTTTAGTCAGTACAAGTCTGACAATCCCTCCCGCCCTGCCCTGGGTGGGAGGACTCATTTGATGATTTTACCACGATAAAAAAAAAACCTTTGTACCTACGTATTGCTTGTTATTCGTAGTATTCAATCACTAACGTGTTCACTGCCGTGCTATTATGTTGCCATGCCTAATGAGTTGCCATGGTTATTTAGTGAAAACAAACGCTTTTGATTTTGATACCATGACTTTCTCTATAATGTTGAACTTTAATTTTAGTAATGTATATTTGACAATGTTAGTCGACTGTCTTCTCTTAATTCAGAAAACACATTCAAAACTTTAATTAGGCCAACGATTTATTATTTACGATGTACTACAGTGATGATGATATAGTTGAAACTAGGACCATTCAGATTGCTGTTCTTGGGGAACCTAAAACTGGGAAGGTAAGTGCTATTTTACAATGAAATTGTATTCATTAATGGTAGCGAATCCTGTCTTATAAGTAACGTATTTTTTTGGATGATTAAGTATGTCTTCGGATCGCTTGATCGTAATTGTAATCGTAGTTTCCACGAGTTGTAACTGATCGCTTTGGCTGGATCTATGAGAAACATATGTTTGTGAATGGTCTATCTTCTAAACAATTTCACCTCGGCCATAACGCATAGGTTGTTTAGCAAATTATTTTAACCATGGCTATAAAATTCTTACAAGTTATAAATCGTGTATGTCTATCGAAAACCAACAACTACATATATACCACAAATCAATATAATGCATTTTATTTATATTTATTCATCTTTTATAGAGCTGTCTTTGTCATCGGTACCTGGGAGGGAACATCTTGGCTCCGGTGGGCGGCACGCAAGGCGCCGAGGTGATGGCCGGCCAGTGCATAGGTCTGCGCCCCCCCGTGCCCCTGCAGCTCTGTGACGTGGCTGGCAACGCGCTGCAAACGCACATGCTCGCTAACTATCTGTATGCTTCTGATGTAAGTACAAAAGTTTTATGGAGTTTAATGTACCTTTCCCTAGTGTGACGATCATAATGCTTAGGATAAAGTCATATAGGCATCAGACAGATGTGGGCATTTTTCGAAATTACGAAAGTAGAGAAAGTTGTTTATTTTGATAATGTACTATAATAATTCGTTCAGTACAAGTATACTGACACTAAAGGTGGTCTTAAATAGGTGGCGGATGGAGGCATTATTGTAAAAATCATTTGATTGTTCTAGATCATATTGTTTGTCTACGACCTCACGAATTTACAAAGTTTTGATAAACTAACTGAATGGATTGAAAAAGTGAAAAAGATATTTGAAAACGAATTGACGAAACCACTGATGGCTCTGTTTGGCAATAAATCTGATTTAGAACACCAGAGGGCAGTAAGACTGTCTTGTGTCCAAAAATTTGCTTCTGAACATTTGCTGGAGACCTTCAAAGGATCAGCTAGGACTGGGGAGATGGTAAGAGCAATTTGTGCAAAAATGATTTTTAGTTAAATGGTTTCCTTGAAAATAAAAATAATCTCATATACGGGGTGAATTTAAAATTCAGCCTGTATATAACATTGTAAATGAGTGGGACACAACATTCACAGTCGTTAATAGTGATAACGAGCCGGAACGACCCGGCAAAACCTCGTGCGTCAATCTGCGTAATTCAAAATTGAATAATGTGTAAATATGATAGTGTGAACAATGCGTCTAATTTCAGGTGAGCAACGCTTTCACGAGCCTAGTAGCTCGCGTACTGGGAGTAAAGGTGCATCGCTTGCCGCCGGCCATCGTGGACGGCCGGTCTGTGGTGCCGAAGGATCCCGAGCTGAACGGTCTCGCGCCCAAGCCTCACTCGGAACCTATGCAATCACTTATAATGAATAGAAAAGCTTTGCGAAGAGAACAGCGAAAAGCGTCGTCGGCTATATGTGGTGTACAATAAAAAAAAGAAACTGTTTCACTACTGGTGTTTTATTTTCACGGCTTTCGGTTAAAATATCTTATATTCTAACCGAGGACAAAGTCTACTTGTGCGTGTATATCAAATAGAGATCAATCGTTAAATGCGAAGGCATGACGAACAAACGAATATGAATTTAACAAATTCACTTTTACTATTTTATAACATTAGTTGGATTTTCGTGTGACGTACTTGTTTTATTAAGATACATAAGTTCATTTCTTCAACCCCTTGTTTCAGTTATAGAAAAGTATACGGAAAACGTAAGGTTTTGCATTATCTGCAATTATTTGGGGAAAATAATACCCGCGCTGCAATCAAGATGTACGCGATTCCGCTTCGCACCTCTTCAGCAGAGTCAGATAGTACCTCGATTAAAAGAAGTTGCTGCAGCCGAAGGGTATGTTCATTTTTATTATAAAACCTATATGTAACATGAAATGGAAAGTTATTACGAAACTACTTGCGTAATCTAAACTTTTTAATATTATAAAGCTGAAGATATTGTTTTGTTAAACGCACTAATCTCGGGAATTACTGGTCATCATCATCATCCGTCGGAAGACGTCCACTGCTGAACATAGGCCTCCCCCTTAGACCGCCACGCCGAACGACAATTCGCCACTTGCATCCATCGGTTGCCCGCGACTCTTACGATGTCGTCGGTCCACCTAGTGGGAGGCCTAACTACGCTGCGTCTTCCACTCGGGGTCTTTTCTTCCCCATCGGATATCAGTTCTACAAGCGATGTGGCCTCCCCAATGCCACTTCAATTTGCAAATTTTACGAGCTATGTCGGTGACTGGTTCTTCGCCGAATATTCTTGTTCCGGATTTTATCCCGCAAAGAAACTCCGAGCATAGCTTTTTCCATTGTTCGTTAAGTGACTCTTAGTCTCTCTCAAAGGCCTGCAGTCAAAGCCCATGTTTCAGAGCCCTATGTCATCACTGGCAACACACACTGGTTAAATACCCTTGTCTTGAGACACTGTGATATTCTCGATGAGAAGATATCACGTAGCTTCCCAAAATTATTAGTACAAATACAAAAAAAATATAGAATTTATTATAGCGGAAGACTATAGGCTATATAACATCATGCTACGACGACCAAAAGGAACCGAGCAGCGGGGCTGAAATCGCAGGGAACAATTTTTTACATATATCGGTCTGTACTACAATATTTGGGTCACAAGCTTTATTACGATGCTAGAAGGGACGTTTTTAGGAGGTTAGTTTCTTGATACCTAAGAACATGATTTTGATTTACAGTGTAAAGATATCGGAAGATGGTGTAAAAGCTCTGCTGGCTCTATCGGGCGGCGACATGCGGAAGGTGCTGAACACCTTACAGAGCACGTGGTTAGCGTACCGTGACGTCACCGAGGACAACGTGTACACCTGCGTGGGCCATCCACTGCGCTCCGACATCACCAACATAATCAACTGGCTGCTCAATGAAAACGATTTCGCTGTGTGCTTCAAGAGTATCCTTTTTACAATACTGCCCAAATTGAAAATAATGTTGTGTGTCATGCCAAGTTTTAAAATACAGTGAACTTGTGCTAAATCCTCGTTATATCCTTATGCTGATGAGCTTAGTAGTAGTGACGCGTGCCAGAAGTGGAAGGAGTGGAGCTTCTTCGTCGAGGAGTGGGACAGAGTAGGCTAAAGTAAAAAAACAAACCTAAATAATTCTTGTAGAAAGTAACCCCGTAATGAATGGGTACTTTAAACAGCGAAAGAATATGTTTTCTTTAATTTAAAATTACAATTTAAATTAAAGAAAACATATTCTGTAATTGGCTATTTGACTGAAAAATTCAAATAAGTGCGTCAGTTATGTTTTAAAAAAATATTCGACCCGATTTTTTTCTTTTGTTACGTAAACCGAAATTGACGGAGATAAGATGCTTTCACAATTGGCAATACGTCACAATAAAGTACAATTTTTATTGAACTCTGTTTTCATGAGTCCCCACTAATGAGTTTTGATGCGTTGTACTCGTATCTTGGTAAATATTAATTAATTTTACAAAAGAAAAAAGACGTGTTCGTTATTTTTCAAAACTCTACATGATGGACTAATTCGATTTGTAGTTTATTGATAACGTCAATTAGCCAATTGACTGCATGTCACAGACATCAGAAATAATGATGTAAATAATCTATTTTATCGAATCCAAGATATACAAAATATATTTTCTTAGCAATACATACAGACATTCAAGATCTCAAACTTGCAAAGGGGTTGGCACTGGGTGACATTTTGACTGAAGTTCACACCATCATACAAAGAGGTATAAAAACACTTTAAAATTATGAAAACAGCTAGGTTTGTACTGTGATGTTGTTAGAGTCTTATAAAGCATGTTTCAAATTAATAAAATGTGGCAGATGACGACACGGTTTGCGCAGTGGCTGAGCGATCGACTGTTGCGCAGCGTGTCGCGGGTTCGATCTCAGCACGGAACAAATATTTTTATGATCTGCAAGTTGTTGTTCCGAGTCTGGGTGTTTGTGTATGTGTGTTTTTATGTTTGTAAACGCACCCACGATACAGGAAGAAATTCCTAGTGTGGGGCAACGTCTTTAAAAACAAATAGATCATCATCCTGAAAAATTCTCCTTGACACCGTCGAAGTAAGAAAAATATAATCAGTTGGTCAGTTGTATGGTCTAACTGTTATTTACCTACTAGCTTTTGCCCGTGACTTGGTTCGCGTGGAATAGTGACTTCCGGCAGATGATTTGTTTATTTTTTTATTTTTTGTAATAAAAACTATCCTATGTCCTTTCTCAAGTTCCAAACTATGTATGTACCAAATTTCACACAAATCGGTTCAGTAGTTTAGGCGTGAAGAAAAGACAGACAGACAGACAGAGTTACTTTCGCATTTATAATATTAGTTTGGATGTAAGATCTTAGTGTTCATAAGTCACAAAATAAGGTAACCATTAACTTTTAATAAGTAATTTTTGTTACAGTGAAACTACCTCCTGAAGTCCTAATAACGTTGCTCATAAAGATGGCCGACGCCGAGGCGCGGCTGGCGACGGGCTGCAGCGAACGGATCGAGCTCGCCGCACTCATCGCGGCCTTCCAGGTCGCCAGGGACCAGGTCAAACTTGATGCTACGGAGACTTAACTAACGTCAACAGAGCGAATAGACCCCAAGCTAAGTACAGAAGCTTTTTATACCGAAAAACAACATTATTTTCATAAAAATCGCGTTCTGGCGAGCAATTTGTGATACTTAAACTATTGTGGATCATAATTCAGGTAGTACAAGGTTGTAGATTGTATAATCTTAATTGTCTTGTTAGGTTTAATGGAGCATGTTTGTTAATATCATTATTATTTCTTTCAATCGGTTGATATTGCTAACATTCCAGTGTAAACAACGTTTAAAAAAAACCTGAGTCTTGTTATAATTAAAAAAATAAACAACACATGTAATAAATTCGTTTTTATTTTAACGTTAAAGCATCTAACCTTATCCACTAATGTTTATTTACAAACTCCTTAAAATATTTGATCTTTTTGTAAGAGATCTTTTGCTTTTCGGGGTTGAGAGCCCTGCGATACGTACTATTGGCTATTACTGCATAATTTGGTATATTTTGAGTATAATTTTTACTAGTTTTTACTTATCTGCCTACTTATAATATAAATGCGGAAGTAGATATTAATATTGTATCTTACTAAAAACGGCTACTTTACTGGGTGGTCAATTATTTTTTAAATATTAGATTTAGAGAACTTTAATTTTCATACTATGAACACAGTATTAGAAGTAATCTTTCAATAAATAATTACACTAACTTAATATTATTGAGTACCTACTGATAACATTAGTCTTAGTATGTATAGCTGAAAATATTTGATCAAAATTACTATTGAAAATCACATTGAATGTAGTTAAAATAGTAATAGTGAAAATTCTGAAATGCACTCTTCTAGATTATGTCTGTATAAGAATGTACCGACAGACATAGGATTTCTTAAAGCCGTCTACATTTAAATGCGAGAGAGATGGCATACATGACGACTATCATCATTTCTTTCGCACTGGACCACGGATGCTTAACTAGCGGCGCTTATTCTCAATATTTTTCTGGTCCATTTTATCCGAAAATGTTAGAGACGATATTATTGAAGGAGCTGGTGAGCGAGGCGAAGATGCCCGGCGGAGGGGGCGGGGCGTGCGGGGCGCGCGGCGGCAGCGGCACCGGCCGGTAGTACGGCCCGCCGTCGATACGCTGCAAAAACACAAAGTAACACATTGAACGACTGACATTTCTGTAAATCTATGAGAATAATATTTTAAGTAGAAGCTATAATTTACAAGCGAGCAGTGTTTGTTGGTCGCGGGACTTACGAATTACCGTGACCCCGGAAAAGGGCTCTTGAAGGACACCTTGTAGTTTAGGTCTGACAGCCCTTCTACCCTGGGTGGGAGGTCTCAATTGATGGTTTACCACGATAAAAATAAACAGAGTTTTTTAGGAATGTACACTCGCTAAAAGTAATAGTTACCTACGCAACTTCTTAATAAATACCTACAGTAGTAGTACTATTGTGCAAATTAAAGTAAGTCGGTGATTAAAGAAATAAACCAAACAATATAAACGGTCACCGATTTCCAAGTAATTTTTTTGCCTCCTGTTTTTGAAGACAACTGAAAATAGATATTAATCTGCAAAACCTTTTCATTTAGCGATTGTACAGTATTATTAGAGGTAGTGTAGGGATTCCTAAACTTTTTCTGTTTATGGCGTACAGACAGGTTTTTTGGCAAGTGTTTTGGCACGACGTGGCGTCCTAGTCGATACCAAATGAAAATGATACCGGATCAAAAACTCCACCAAATCAGAACACGTGAATCGGGCCTTCTCTCTGATGAATCTTGTGTATAAGTGAACTGACGAAGAAAATTAGATCCACGCTTTAGTGCATCACGCCTCGGCATAGTTAGGAAGTCCCTTACCTGATCAATCGGAAATTCTTTTTTTATAATTGTGGTACTTAAAAACATTTTTAAAACCATTATCCCGCAATTTATACATATTTAAGTTATAGTTTATGTTACTCACCGTGCCTTCACCACATTTGTTCAGCAATCCAATAGCTTAAAGACACAGGTAACTAGGTAACACTAAAGATATATGTACAACATTAATTGGTTGGAATAACTAATATATTTTAAAGTAAGTGCCTACTTTACTATGACACACGCATTTGTACTTATGTAATTGGAACAACTAATACTAAGCAGGCAAGTTTATGATACAAATTATACGTAAAAATAACGTCACTCCACTATAAAAAATAAGAACAATATTTGATTACATTACAGGTACTTCCGCGACAAAAACTGGATTGCATTTTGACGCCGCTTGCACACTAGGTTAACATACCGCAGAAGAGATTACGGACCGACTATTAAGTAGTATTAATTGGACAAGACACGAAACAACACTCCGTTCTGATAGATAGAGGGTACCGAGTTAACCCAGTTTTTCCATATCTATCCATAATAAAAGAAAAATGGAATGGTTAAAAAATACCCGTAGTAAGTATTGGCAAGCGGCGTTTTAAAAACTGCGTAATCTACAGGTAACAAAACATACTATGTAATGTAAGAGACCAAATTGTTCACATTTATAAAGCAATCAGTCTTCGGGGAACACAATAGCACCATTGTTATAGGGGGCAGAGGTAGTTGTGGTAGGTTTTGTAGGGAGGGAGGTAGTCTTCACGGTCGCCGCCGGCAGCGCGCCAGCCGCCTTCGGAATGTAACCCTAGGGAGGCACAAAAACTAATTGTAACCACACCACCATTAGTGCAACTGTACACAAGCAAGTGAACTATGAATATATTTACAGTTCTTATAATCAAAGGTTTTGAGGGGTGTTTGTTACATTGGGAAGTAATTGAGTGGGGAAAATCATCAACAATGTAATGTAAGTACAGCCAATCAGTCAGTACTTGAATGTTGATCACAAACAATTCAATTTGCTATGTTAAACTCATTTTATAGGTCTTAAAAAAATGATAATTATTTATATTTGCTCAACATTCAAATCCTTTGAAATAAAAATGTAGTTACTATTTTAAATAGGTACTCACCTTTGCAGAATGTAAAGTAACATTCAATAGAGTAGGATGGCTTTCTATAACAATGAACTCTACTTCTTGCGGCAGATATCCCTCCGCAGATACCTGTAAGCGGATACAGACAAATTAACAACATAACACTTTTGGAACTTTTGCGGAGTCCTCGTCCACTTTCATAGTAATTCATCTGCTATGAACTGAACTTTAAATACCCTGGATGTAAAATGCAATGCTGGAAGTATGCTTGTCAAGTTGCCAGCTTTTAAATTTCTAGAATTACTTAGCTCATTCTGGTACTAACTATCCTGTTATCTAACAACCTCTTATGCTGTTACTACTCGGCACTCGGTAGTTATGTAACGGCTTTAATAAAGGTACCTGTATTCTTATAGACATGACTGAATGATAATTAAAGTAATGGTAAAACTTCAGTCTAGTGTTACGAGCTAAGGGGCGTTTGACGAAGACCTAGGTAGCATTATAATCAATAACCTAGAGTTGTATTGCCAGCACCATTTTTTATTTTTCATGTGCCATAGATGTCTGCAGGCAGGTAGGGAGCTTTTTTTATGTCAGCCAAATTCACTGAGATGACATCTATAATAATGATGAAGTCTTACATCAATTCTGTAGGTTCCGGGTAGCAGTATGCGCCAGAACTCCCCGTACTTTGTGGTGTGGTACGTGACATCTCGCCCCTTCACTTTGACGGCAGCGCGCTCTACAGGGTTGCCATTCTCGTCCATCACGAAGCCATGCGCTCCACGGTGTGCTTCAGCCAAGTATTTGATAAGGGACTGCAAACAAAAATAAGTTTGGTAAGTAACTGAATGTTTTTAAAATGACTGTCCAGTGTCCAGCATGGAGATGAGCTATGGTGTGTTAACGAGCTAGCTAGATTGTCTATAACATCACCCCTATAATCTCTCATACATTGATGTAGTACCAACTGGGTGAGAAATTATGAAATAAGTTCTCCCGCTCGGAGCGGAAGGGGTGCTGTCACACTCGTACGTTCTAAAACGCACTTTCTTATGGTGAAACTCGGGCCGGTCCTTATCAGATGGGGAACCAACCATTGCTCGCCGTTCATACATTATAAATGCCTCCTCACACACTTCATCTGCTCCAAAAAGCCACAATTCTCAACACCTGCTGCATTACCCGGAATATCCTTACATCTACAATATCATTAACAGTTTCTATTTAAACTCCCCCCATCCAAACTTGACCAATGAGTAGAGTTATTGTACTCTCTTTTAAGAGAAGAATAGTAAATTACTCCAAATAAAAATACCAGTCTATTATTAGTTTTTAATAATACACTGGTTGTAGATTGCTCATAAACATCCACTCGCAATTACTTCAGTTCCGTGATCATGCCACTTGCAACAGTGCCGAAATATCGGAAACTCAAAACAAATAATAAACATGGTAATTCACTGCTGGTTAATAAAACTCTCTTTTAAAGAAATGCCACATTTATTGATCACCACGCCTTGTCAAGATGGGTTGGCGATTTCTGACGACACAAAAAGTAACCAGAACCTGAGGTATAAATAAGCAATAGTGGCCTTTGTAACACCTTCTTGTTTTTAATCCAATTAGGATTTATTTTTGATCAAAAGATCAAAATGGAAGGTGTTAACAAAACAATTTAATTGCATTATTATCTTATCGATCACGCACGTGCAAGTATTAAGCACTCATGTACCGATATCGACAGGGTGTTGGTACTTCTTGGTACTTCTTCTACAAGACTATCGGCCTTATTACAAAAACTAAATAAACCTTGGTTTAAACCTGGTCTATCAAGTCCAGGCTTATCTGCAGAGCCATGGTTTAAATTTGTCTGTATTATAAAACTAAGATAAAACGTCGACTTTAGTACCGCCATTTGAACGATTGTCTATACAATTAAATCCACAATGAGTAATAATAATTAAATCTACCTTGTTTCAATCCATTTTGGGTGAATAACACAAAAACTACAACACAATGAAAAATTTGCTATGAGAAACTTTGACATACCTTTGACAGCTACTACTGTTAGACCATGGTTTATCGCAAAACCACGATTTGTAATAATCTTTGTTTAAACCGTAGTTTTACTAGATTAAACCTGGGTTTTTAGTTAAACCCCTTTTTGTAATAAGGCGGTATGGGTTTAACTATTGCATTCCTTAAAAAATAATCTTTTACGCCAATTTTACGCAGTAGATCAATCAAATCAATCAATCCAGCTAAACTTTGACCCGCCGCCCGCCGCAGGAAAAATCGGTCCTGTTTTTAGAAACGGTTAGCCGTATACGACCATTTATATAATCCGACTGCGACAGACATCAGGTCGACGATCACACCTATAGACTGTCAGAAAAATATAACATACTTACCATTAAAAATAATTCGCACGAAGCTTTTCAAAACATATTATTTTATATTATTATTTATAGAAGGAGGTCATTGACGGGTTCCTTATAAGTAGTGTCGCCTAGTTCTTACTATTATTAGGCGCACAACCTTTTTTGCAATTTACACATGGCCTCACTGTCCGTCCTATGTCCCTTTTACCAGAAGCACAACAGTCGTGCTATACACAATTGTTGAATAGACAACCGATGTCGCAACTTATGCTTTATCCTTCCTTTCCGGTTAAAATTTTTCACCACACGAATGGACGTCCTGTATTGACTATTATTTCCTTTGAATTAATTAGTAAGTTATTTACTTGATTAAATCTTATCTTTATCAGTATTTTAGAATGATAAGCGCATCACTTTTTAGATTACCTTTCGTCGGGAATTCCAAACCAGAGCTCTTTTGTTCACAAACTACAATACACGTTCGTTGTTAACCTCACAATGTTATACCGTTGGTTATATATTATCTTTATTTACGGAATAACCTGCGTAAATGGTGAAAGTAGAGCTGCTGTAGCTCATCTAAAATCGGAGAATGTGACCGGGAGTGTTGAGTTTACTGAGACAACAGATGGGCTTCGAGTCACAGGAAACATTACTGGTTTAGCTCCTGGTTCCTATGGGTTCCATGTTCACGAATTTGGGGACACAAGTACTTGTGACAAAACAGGTCCGCACTTCAACCCTGATGAGAACGATCACGGCGGCAGGAATCACACAGTGCGGCATGTTGGTGACCTCGGCAATGTTGTGTTCGTAGGCAATGGCGTTGCAGTCGCTAATTTTGACTTTAACGATAACGTGATTTCACTTCGAGGACGTAATAGTATTTTGGGCCGTAGTCTAGTTCTACACCAGCAGGAGGATGACTTGGGCCAGGGAGGTAACCCTGGTTCCTTGCTTACTGGTAACGCGGGCCCACGAGTCGCGTGTGGTGTGATTGGAATCAAATCTCCTGGTGCACCTTGGAACTCCGCTGCTTCTTTGACTCCGTCGGTGCTTCTATTTCTTGTTGCAGCAGCATTTGTTTTCCATTCAGTTTAAATGATAATAGTGACTTTATAAGTTATTGTTTATATTATACATTTATTTTAAATAATGGCAAAAGTGATTTTATAAATGCATTATTATGTGGTGTTGGTATTATTATATTTAAGTACTTAAATTATAAATGCAAAAATAATTGAAGAATGACTTTTTGACGCCAAAACTATTGAACGGATTTATACAATAGTAGTTTTTTTTCTGGTTTCATGTTCCAGGGGGATAATTCCTGTCTGGCCATTTCTCTCGGCTCGGAGGTTTTCGTCTTGTGCCTGGATATTGATGGCACTCCCCTGTTTGTTATTAATGGCACTGCCTGGTTGTTATTAATGATCGAAGACTGCCTGTATCTTTTAAGATGGCAGGACTCATAATCTTTCATCAATGTAGTAGGAGCATTTGCTTTCCATTCAATGTAAGAAGCAGTAATTTTATAATAGTGTATGTGAATTCGGTACCACGTAAACCATTCGAATTATAAATACTACTTTTAAAATTAAAATTACATTTCATATTCTGCATGCATTTTTTAGGTATGAAAAGGAACACTTCTGCGGACTAAGTAGGTGCATTATCTAAATCCTAATTGATCATATTTTTGAATACGAGTATTTAATCCTATGAAAGATAAAAACTCACATTTTTTATCCTAAGGTTTTGTTCACTGCTCGATTTTAAAACTAACATACCACCTTGTGCCATACTATCCCTAAAACACAATTTTTTTAAAGACCTATCCATAAGTTATTTAACTAATGTTTTGATTACCTGTTTGTTGTCCTGCCAATATTTGGCTAATTCATGCGCAGGGGGGTACTTGCAGCAAGAGATCTCTAATGTTATCTCCATACATCCGTGCCAAAGGTAGTTGTAGTCTTGCATGCCGCCTGGAATTGGATATCGTTGCTTTTGAGAGGATTTGAACGTGCACATAATTCATATAATTATACGGTAAATTACTCAATTTTATTGTGTTTTTAAACGGTAGATTACAAACCAGGAATAGCCAGTAAACCACAAACCAATGATTAAGATTTTAAAATAAAAGTATATTTGTGGTAGGTATTGGGAAAATACATTAAAAATAATACCTGTGAGAGGATACCAAGCCGCGCCATTAGTAATGCCTTTCTCGAAGCGAGGCGAGCCTGACTTGCAGGATACGCCGCGTGACATCTTGGCGTGGTTGTTGGAGTACACCAGCGACAAGTGACGGAACACGTCATCGTCGGGCGCAATCGAAGGCGTATGTGCATAGCTCTGGAACACTGCGTTCAGGCCACATGTTGGACGAAAACAAATATTATTAATTTTATTCATTATTGCGTGCTTGACGTCAGAATTAATGTGATACCTCACCGGAACACAGAACTGATGATCTGCATATTCCTGATTGCGTGAAAATAAAAGAGAAAATGTTTCTGTTACGGCTATCAATATGTCGCAAAAACAAAATGACTACGATAAAGCACAAAACAACAATGTCCCTAGTCTCAAAAGCTATCCGTAGAAGTATGTATAAGGTAATAAAATGCATTTATGAGGAAAATTTGCATCGAATATCCATAAAACGCTATCATAATCGATAATGCAATGATAAAATGCCGGCAGTTGTGTCTGTGAGCTATTAGTATGACATACAACCGGAAGCGCGGACAAAACTGACCATTGAATATGGTTAGAGAACAATAAAATTGTTATTGACAGTTACTGGCACTGGGCGTGTTGTCGAAGGGGTACGATGCCACGAGAGCACCGCCGTGCAATGATCCAGACAGCACAAACTGAATCTTGCTGATCCATTCTTTGATGGCTTCCGTCTCTGGCTGTGGCTGCTTCGTGTTAGCCTTGAAGAAGTCAGGGAAGTTCCTGTTCAAGTCGTAACGACGAGCGTTGTGCCTGCAAATTAATAAGTACTACTTGTTATTATATTAAATGTTAATTTGCCCATCATCAATCCATTATTTGTTTTGAGTTTCCGATATTTCAGAATTGTTGCACCTGCTGTTAGTATTAGTGAAGTGACCATGTCATTTCATAAACTTATCATAAATTCATCTTTTAACAAAATTGATTGAACCTCGAAATAGTCCGATTTTGCAATACGGCAATGAAAACTGTGCGCTATTTAAAAAGTTACTGCTCTAGGTAATAACTTTTTACGAAATACCATTCAGATTCAAATTGCAGTTTCATTGAAGTTGTATCCATGCTAGTGAATATGTAGGTTATTCTGCCAATGTAGGCTATTGTTTAGCTAGTTATCACTTTTTTTCCTATAAATTTACCTATTGTGACGGTTTAACAATGACGTTACAGTGATAATAATTTATAATAATGCGTATTACAATAACTAATACAATCCGTACCTCCCATATGTGTTGTCACACTGTCCTTCCTTCGAGATGGCGAACCCGTCTGGGTTCATAGAGGGCATCAAGTGGATCCTAGTGTTGTCCAGCAACCATTTTATGTAGGGATCAGTATCATAGGATGTCACGAGGTACTGGAATTATGAAAAAAGGGTGTTTTTCCAAAATTTCTTTGTTATTATCCACTAAAATACCTACTTCAACGTCTCTAGTTAGCTTGTTCTTTTTTACTTCTTAACAAAAACTACCTTAATTTTAAAGTACCTACACATAAATCAGATATGATAAAAATGAAGTTACTGAATGAAAATGGGAAAATCACGTTTAGAATTTAAATCGAGACCAATCAAATGATAATACATTTATCTTACTAGAAAATAAGACTAGACGAACTAGTCTCTAAAACATTTCTCCCGTACAACGTAGCTAACTATCAATGTAAACAGGTAGTCGCTGATTATGTCAAGGAAGTGGTAATTGTAGCTAAGCACCGGTTGAGGCAACTTACTTGAATGAGGTGTAGAAGTAGCTCGCGCCCCACGGCTTCGTTTCCGTGAATGTTGCCGACGTACTTCACATCAGGCTTGCCGATCATGTGCTCATACGGGGACGCTGATACCACCATCACCCATAGATCTCGGCCTAGGAACAAAAATTTCTTTAGGAGCTTTGAGCAAGGTTGCTTTTTCATAAAAAGGTTAAGATTTTTTTGCCAGTCTTTTTTTTCAGTTTTAAATAAGGCTGTTAGTAATGGAATGGAATTTGCTCGGTTATAAAAATATTTCCTTTAGATTGGTATGTTGCCGTACCTATTCATGCTGATACGTAAAATGGGCAGACTGCTCGTGTCAATGACTCGAAACTTATTTCGGTTGCCTCCTTCAGCGATGGAACTTATTAAATAGGTAATGGGTTCTAGAGTCTCTTAAACGTACAGCGGTTGCTCTTCTATCCAACCTGGATTACCACTGCGTCACAGTGGCGGTCATAGTTTACAAAGTCCATGGTATGGAATTTACTTAAAGTTCCTCGCATTGGGCTGAAAATAAAATGCTAGCTCTGTTCTTACCTTGCACAGATTTCCCGACAGAGTAGAGTGCAGTCAAAGCCGGATACTTCGCAGACACAGATCGCAAGTATCGCGTCATTTGATCATGGTCGTGGTATCGAAATTCCAGATCTTGGCCGCTCTCCCTGGACTCGATTTCGCCTAAGTTCGTAGAAACCTCATCTGTTTAGTAATAATTTAAGATGATGTAATAACTTAATAATAATAAGAACTGGTGATATTTTGTTCGATAGTAAAACAGGATAAAGAATCTGTTTGTATTGGAAAAACCCATGCAGGTATACAAACTTCTTTGAAAAAAAATAATGATTAAAACCTGTTCCATCCTCGGACCAGCCGCCCAGATAAACAGTGGCATACATTTGCATGCATTGCATTGCATTGATTTATTTTATTCCAGCAAATAGATTTTATTTAATCGAGAAGATGATTCGAGTGACTTGCATAATAAAAATGGATAGTGATTGAGCGCAAAATAGTTTTCACTTGAAAAGTTGTGCATGCTTTTGGCGTGATTCTAACGAAAAATGGTTTTTCAACTGGATCGCGTGAAAGGTGACTTATTTCGATGAAGCACAAGTTACTTTTTGCATTTTCGATGGCCATACTGGACAAATTTTTTTAAATGTCTTTATTTCTAGGATATAAACGTTAATATCGATGATACGGGTTTTCATCAGTGAACATGATAACATGTGACTAAAGACCATCGTCATCCATTAGGCAAGGTCGAATGCACACTTGCATTACCATTGATTTGTACATTAATACCTGGAATATATGTGGGATTAGAGAGTGACTGCGAACGCGTCGCCCCCAGGCAGGTCAGCAAAAGGAAAATGCGAGCTAAACTCGCTTTCGCACTGCCGGCCATCTGCAAAACAACAAAACACTAATTATGTAAACTAGATAATGCAATTCAATTAGTGATTTTCCTTGTGATTCAATTCAACTCAGATTATTCCAACAATCGTGATTTTACCTGCTTAATAAACACACCTACCTACAATATTTTATAATGATGAAAGTTCATAGCAAAATATTTGATTTTGCGCTCCATGGGGTCCTCCACTAATAATTCTGTTTTATTGAGATAGCTCTATTTGCTAGTAAACGTAATAAACATAGGTAAGCAAGTAGCTCAATGAAAGTGTTTTAATTCAATACTAAGTAGTTACAGAAGAAAATTTCTACAATATACCGTTGTTTATTAGGATGCTATGCTGAAATGATATGCTGCCATACCTGTAAACATTTTTGGCTTGTGTTGATAGACATCAAACTTAAACAAGCAGTAGCTGGAACGACTAATGCTTTGCAATTATCAAAATTCAATTCATGAACTGTCTTGTCAGTGTGAAGCTTTCTTTTGAATATTATTATAGTAATGTTTGGGTGAGCGCACCAGTTATGCGGCGTAACCGGTTGCTGGTTCAAGGTCACTAGGTTAGTGGACCGACCTTATACACGGCAAGCAACCATCTTTTGATTTACTTAGATAAACTCGCCGACATCTTTGTGTGTGACAGGCTCTACATTGCCGCGAAATTAAATGTAAGCGATTATTTTATTTTGTAGGTAACGTACAGACTAGAAACGAGCCAAAGAAAATGACGCGGGTCTCCCTATGAATTCTCGCGTATTCTCGGGAATGTTTGCAGTTAGAATCTCTTATCTACCTACTTTGTTTATCTATATATATAAAAGGAGAACTGACTGACTGACATATCAACGTACAGCCGAAAGTACTGGGGCTAGGAATGTGAAATTTTGCACACAGCTTCCTATTATAATGTAGGGGAGCACTAAGAAGGGGTTTTTGGAAATTTAACCTTTAAGGGGGTGAAAAGGAGGAATTAGGAAAGTACGTAACCCACGCGGACGAAGTCGCGGGCAAAGTGCTAGTACATTATAAATACACTAGGTAGTAGGTATGCTTTATAAGATTTTGTTAGGTACAAAATGTGTCGCTTCCATTCTATTCTGCGGCAATATGTATAAATAGAGCCTTAATTAACTGATGCTGTGAGTCCTTGAATAATAGAATTGATTTTAAAGTTCATGAACTATAACGTGTCTAGTATCTATTACATAGCATAGTTCACTAATGTCCATACGCTACCTCACTGTCAATTTTGACGTATTTAATCTGTAAAATTTTGATAAAACCGCCTGGCATTCTCAAACTATATGTACTATTCCATAACTAAAAATAAGTACCGTTAAAAGCCCGATAAACACCGGGACTAACTTACTATCTAAACATTTTTTGCTTTTTATAAAGTACTAGCGACCCGCCCCGGCTCCGCACGGGTGCAATCTCTACGATATTATGCAAGTTATATACGTATAAACCTTCTTGAATCACTCCACCTATTAAAAAAACTCTATCAAAATCCGTTGTGTAGTTTTAAAGATCTAAGCATACATAGAGACAGACAGACAGCGGGAAGCGACTTTGTTTTATACTATGTAGTTATTTTGCTTGAGATCTAAAGCCCCCATTGGCGTTTTAGGGGTATAGACGCCAGCACATCATCCTACCCCAATCTTTCAAACTTAATAATTTTTTCAACATTATTACAAACGCAGAAGGTTCGATTGGGATTTGACTTCTGTACCTACTATGGTATCATCATCTGCCGGCTTAGTAAATGCTAGCATTTTAGAGCGACTGCCTATCTGACCTCCACAGGCCAGTAACTGGGTAATACGATACTCCCCAATGGCCCCTTGGTAAGACTGATTCTCAGACTTCAGAGACTATAAGAATCTCAAAGATCTAGCAGCCTAGACAAACCGTTTTGTCGTGTTTTCTGAGGATAGAAGATAGCTCGCTTAGATAGATGGTCACCCATTCACAAACAAAACTCGGCGCAAGAGCGCTAATTAACTTTGAAGATCAACTTATGGAGCTATTATTATTTATTTACGAGCTCCTCGCCCTGAACTGTGTGGTGTGGTGTAGAGCAATTAGGAACGATTTAATGTGAATGAAAATTACACCACTTATCTCATTCAGGAAAAACAGCATTTGGAAAAAATATGTGGGAAATTAAAAACTCTAATTCAGCAGTTATTCAAGTACCAGTAATACACGGGTCTCTTCAATGTTTATTTTATTTATTTAGGATATCAAACAGAAGTAGAACGACATTATATTAATTTTGAGTTTAAAACAAGGTACACTTCGACACCTGCAAGCAAGAACATCGTAACTCACTTTTCGGCGATTTTGAGTTACAATCATGTTCTTACTCTATAAAAAATGTAGGACAGAAACTTCACATAATTTCGCTTCACAGAAAATGTAATAAGTATTTAGTCATTGTATTTTTATTTCGAATATTATTTTTTCAACGATTTACATTTCCTTGAACTAAACAGGTTTCACAGAAACAAGTGTTTTACTAGAATAAACATTTGTTTCATACATAGATTTATCTACCTATTATGTACTTTTTTTTTTATCGTGGTAAAATCATCAAATGAGTCCTCCCACCCAGGGCAGGGCGGGAGGGTCTTCAGACTTGTACTGACTAAAATCCACGGTGTCCTTCAATAGCCCTTTACGTACCGGGGTCACGGTAATCCCTTGGTCCCGCGACCCCGGCAGGCATCTATTATGTACTTACGACACGTTTGTTTCTTTTCTGTCCTAGATACAAAAAAAAACGTCTTTTTGATCTATTTTTCTGCAGTCCGCAAGTATTAAAGTACCCGCACGCCCTGACTCGCCGCGCCCTAGGCAACTATTATAATGCCCTCATTATTCGAGAAACACAACTATATTCACGTTGCAATGTTATGAGGCAACTTCAAAATGTTCTTGTATGTTTTTAGGTTCTGAAAACGGTACCAAATACTAAACTTTTATACCCGTATATTTTCAAGCTTACGGGATATTTTCGGTCAAACAAAAAAGGTTTAACGAAGTAATAAAAGTGAAGGTAATTGAGATTACCCGCTTGACGCACATTTATTTGACTAACAACAGCAAAATATCTGCAAATGAACGTTACAACCATTGCGTTGCTGCCGCTTGGTATTTGACAACTTTCTTTTATTTACTTACTCAAATCGTGACTTGTGTTATTACTGGGTATTTTGTATTAGTCATGTCATGCAGTCATGTGGTCATGTCCGTACGCCATTTGACCCCAACAGTGGAATCGGTCATCATTGAATATCGCCATAGTATCACGTACAAGATTGCACGTGCAATAGTTTATTCGCACGATAGAATTCAGGATCACTGCATGCTTATCCCACTGTTTTGCACGGTCTAAACACGAAGGTATCTTGTTATCTCCGTCCATATTCATATCCCTTGTATATTTTGTTCGATAATTTGTAAGGTAACCTTGTAGTATGTTAATTTTATCGCACAAAGCCGCAGGAGGTAAAAACATGCCACTTGCAAGTCGTCCTTTCTATTGAACATCCAATAACTTTAATCAATAATCCAAATGCATAATCCTGTTTATGAACGCCATGTAACTATAACCGCGCAAGTAAAAGTGAGAATTCATCACACACTTTTCGACAAGCTTGCTGCCATCAATATCAATTACTGTTTTATCCATAAACAAATCTCCCAACACGCAATGCTACCAGAGAAATGTTTGTATTTAATTTATAAGTGATTAAAATGTCAAATGAGAAACTTACCTAATACAAACCGTAAAATCTAAATAATTAATTACCTACACACAGTTTTCACCACCCACATTGCTTATATTTTACGGTTTGTGTTCTCTGTTATTTTATAACGCTCCACTCCTATCATTCGCTTGATCCCATAACTTGGAGTATATAACAAAGGGCTGAAGTCAGCAAGTGGATTTATTCTGTTTTTTGCTGTATTATGGCCGTATTTCTAAACTTTTCATTCTATTGTCTGCTACTGGCAAGTTCCCATAAAAGGTGTTCAAATACCTTCAGCCGATGAGAACTTTTTAACTAAATACTTAGTCAATCTATTTGAAAATGTACTACGTGTCCAACGCAACCTGGTCATCTATCTTTTGTTACATTTTAACACGGCATAACCTATTTATTACCCGACTACGGCAAAGCCAAAAGGAGGGTTATGATTTTGACCGGTATGTATGTTTGTATGTATGTATGTTTGTATGTATGTATGTATGTATGTTTGTATGTATGTATGTATGTATGTATGTTTGTTTGTTCCCTCATAACTTCTAAACTACTTATCATTACATGACAAATGAGGTCTCGTTAGAAGCGTCTCAGTTGTCCGCTGGTTATAGGGTAGGTGACGTGTCGCCAAATCCAATATGGCGCCCTCTAGGGGATGAAAAGTCGTTACCAAAAAAAAATTTTTTTTCGTACAATATCGACATGGGTATCAAATTAAAGGGCTTGATGAGCACATTTGAAATATATATACATTATATAGCTTTCACTAGCTAATTTTCTGATTTTAACAGTGTCAACATGGGAATCAAATGATAAATCTTAAATTCACAACTCAGAAACTATACATATAACATAAATTACTATGAATAATATAACCCCAAAATAGTGTAAATAAAAAATAAGTTAAAAATAACTAAAACCCGACTACAAAAAAATCGCGCACTGAAAAGTATAAAACAAGAACAAGCCGTGGTCGTATGCCACCTGCGGTTGTTTCACACAATCTTTATTGGCTAGGTGGCATACGACCACGGCTTGTTCTTGTTTTATACTTTTCAGTGCGCGATTTTTTTGTAGTCGGGTTTTAGTTATTTTTAACTTATTTTTTGCCTAAAAGTTAACGATTCATCGACTTCCATGCCTGTGTGTAACCCAATGTGCTCAATCATCATATCGATAAGGAATAGAATTATATCCTCAAGATATCATTGGCGAACTGAGAGATTTAGTGCAGTCCATCTAAGTTATCCAAATATTATCTCTACTTTGTTTAATTAATCTTCGTTTCTAAATCAGTCGTACTCGTGATTACCTACATCTTGCTGACAATCTCATATTAGATGTATCTCAGCAAAACTTAAGGATCATGGTAATCTGTGTCATGTGTTTTATGTGTTTTAGTTCGACACGTGTGCTCATGGTAACTGTTTTTTCGTCAGCTTTCCTTCCGCTGTTGGCTTTGGCACATTAACCCTATTGCCGTAGTCCCGCTAAATGAAAGAAAAACTTTCGATTTCAAAAGGCCATAATAACGATCTCAAGTTGATGTTTTCATATGATTTACATTGTAGAACCGTATTTAAATTAACTTGGAGTAAGTAAGTAGTAATTCTAAACTAATACTGAGACCAGTTATACCTACTTACGTAAAGACTCGGATATACTTAATTACCTTGACAGAATTAAAATCAAACAAATATCTACCCAGTAGTTTAGTGCTTTCGCATGATTTTTGTCTCAATTAAATTGAATGCTTAAATTCTTTCGCGACAAATCTTCTCCTTGCGGTACACCGTGCCACTTAATAAACCTGGTCGTTTTTTTTGTACAAATAAACCAAATTACCTGTAGGTATTACATACATAGAGCTTAATAATAACAAAGAATTAATTAAATGTCAATTCATGTCACATTTAAAAGAAATCATTTAAAATGTGAAACTTATTGATGCACCTTGCATCGTTAATCAACAAACAATGCAGCACACTTTTTTGTTAAGTATGTGAAAGTTTGAATCTAGTGCGATTTGAATTGGCATGCTGTTTGCATCTTGATAAGAAAAATGTAATTATTTTTTTAAGATACCTTTGATAATTAATTACTTTTTGATTTATTAACTCAGTGGGTTTTAGCAATGTAATTTCTAAAATCTGGCACCTTAAGACCTACATCAACTTTGCAGACTTATAAGTTAGGTACCCGAAACGTATTATATTTTTCCTATATAAATGAAAACTTCTATTATTCATTATATAATTTAGATCATAAATTCATGAATTAAAATACTACTGAATATTATATTTTTATTGCAAACTAAACTCTTTTCTCACAAACAGGAGTAAGTTTATAATAAAAACAGTTTATTCAACTTAGTTCTTGACTTCTTGCTTAAGCTTCAAAAACTCTAAAATAATTAAACTTGTATAAAACTGTTTACACAAAGGGATATTTTTACAAAATAAAATTAATTGTAAACTCTTACCTTGTAACACACTGCGTTATTGTCTGTTTGTTATCTGGATGTCATTTAATTGGTTTCTACTTGGCACACCACAACTTAGTACTCGCGGAAAACTGTATGTTATGTAGAGAGGTCACGTTCCAGTCCTAGCAGACGAGCGGACTCCGCTCGACTGGCAAGTACTGGCAACCGTTGGTGGGCTGGTGCTCGGCGTGTCACGCCGTCATCTGCGTCATCCAACACAACACACAACCGGAAAGTGCTTTCTCTCACAACAGTATTTGTAAAACTGCTCCTAATTCCCCGCAATAAGGTCTAATTCCTGTCTGTAGTAACCGCCAATGTGTTCAGCACGAGCAGAAGTTGTACTTTCCACTCTAGTGGTCACAGTATAGAAGCGAGTTTATCAAAAGTTAGTTTGGTCTCTCCGTGACGTAGTCTGAGTATTCCCAACTCTCGTCTCATCTGGCACTTTTCCCGCGGATAGAATTTCTATACTACCCGATATTTAATATGCAGTACTGAGTTAGCGAGAAAATTCTTAGAGAAATTCAATATTATCGGTATGTAACTATAATAAAGTAATATTCTAGGGTCATGGAAGGTTGTTAAGCATAGGGCAGGGGTCGATAGCCAGAGCACTTGATTTCACTTACCTACCAAAACAATTAACAGGTTGTGGGATCGCAGGTTCGGTTCCCCCGCGGACAAATATTTGTATGTTACCTACAAGTAGTTTTTCCGGGCCTGGCTGTTTGTGTATATGAATTTAAATGTTGGTAAACGCAAACACAAAACAGAATTAACAACAAGTGTGAGAAAAGGTTTAAAAAAAGAGGTACCTACTTAATTTTTTATTTTCTAGCCGAACGACCTCTAACTCCACAAATAGCTCTTCTTCTCATTCGGTTATGAATTTGATTTTAAATGGCAATATTCGGCTAAACGACCTAGATACCGTTCTAAGTTTGGTTATCGTCTTCTAGGGGAATATTAATAACTCGATACGAAAATAAGTTTAGTCTACTGACGTCACCGCGACGACAAAATTAGGCTTTTTCTCAAATATAAGCCTTCTGGGAAATTATACGGCTCTCAGAGATCCGATCCCTGGCCATGACCTTTTGAATGATAAATTGATTCCTATTCCGAAGAAGCTGTTTCCCTCGAATTCGTCTGCTTGCTTTGATTCGTCTGAAGCTTTGTTTGTACTTACTTCAACTTGTTTGTTCCCGGTTCAAATAAAAATATTCCGGTTCCTGGAAGATAGGTCAGAATAAATTTTATTTTTGAAATAACTTGAGAAGGTTGATATTTTTACCGACTTCTAAAAATAACGTTTTTCATCATCATTCGTCCTCGTCGAGTCCAAAAGTCTCCTAATACCAATCTTTCAATGTGATACAAACGTGTACGAACATTGTGGAAAACATTTTTATATTGTTTCATAAATTGAAAAGTAAATTCATTATACAAAATGTGGAAGTCTGTTGGTTAAAGATGGGTTATTCAGTTAGTTAGAGACTTTATTTTAGGAGACGCTATCATAGCGTCTCCTAAAATAAAGTCTCTAATACATTTTTGTGCCACTGACCTCCGAACGAAATCCCTGAAAATCTCCTACTGAAAACTTACATATTACTCGACCTGGAAATCAAACCAAAGATCTAGAACTTAGCAATGGCGCTTATGACCTCCATTCTTATGGTGAACAGCGAAAGTGGACAATGGGATTTTTTTAAGAAAAGAGTCACTGTCCACCACGGGTGTCCAATTTCGGGGAGCATCGGGAATTTCCGTTTAATTGTTATACTAAGACGTGGAGCTCTAATGCACCAAGTGTGGAACTGTGGAACACCAATGCACTGGCTTCGCTGACTATGTTTTTTTTTAATACTAATAAGAACGCTTTTCTAATCTCACTCATAAAAAAGTGAAGGAAGTTCCTTTGTAAATTAGTTACCGTTTGGTATAAGCGTAAAACTAGTTGCTATGAGAAGTTTACAGGCACAATTTACGTTTACATAATGCAGAATGAAAATGGTAAATTATAAATATTTTATGAAAACTTCAAACGGTAAAATCGAAAATTAAAGTTCTAGTAGTGAAATCATAATCAAGTCTGACGACCAGTTACCAAAGGGTATCGTCGTATCACCTAGTTACTGCTTTGTGGAGCTCAGATAAGCAGTCTCTCTATGTATTATACTGATATTCAGCTACGTCCGGTTCGACCGAAGGCCGATGTTAAAAAAGTTGGGAAAAGCCTAAGCAGATGATGAAGAGATTCCACTTCTTTTTAGGGAACCGCACTTCAGATAAAAAAATCGACACCCAGATGATTTTGTTTTCCAAAGCTAGGCTCTCCTCTGTTCCTCATGCTGATCTACATCTGCCCTGCAATGACGTCTAGCTCGTCATGCAACCATATCGCCGCGGCAATCAACTTTAATTAAGTATATCTTTCAACAGGCAAGCATTTGAAGCCAAACGTCGGTAAACTCCAATCCAGTTAGGCAGCGTAGGTTTTGACGCATATGATGTGCACTTAGATTATAGATTGTCCAGATTCCTAGTAGGCCACTGAAAATTGAAGCCGATAAAAGAAACAAAAATTTCCCTCTTCGTTCGATCCTTATGTCACACGCCAAGGAGTCATATTTATATGTGAGCGTGGCGCTCACTCACTCACATATTTATAAAAAAGTGGCTTCACGAAAAACGTTTTGTTTTGACACAGAATCTGAACATTATATAATCTAAGGATATGCTACTCGTATTATTATTGATCCAAGGGTAAGGCGCAAACATACCAAAAGGTACCTTTAGCTTCGGAGTTTTTGCTCTAGAGTTGAAAAGGTAAAGTGGTTGGTACACAGCCGGTTTGACAGATTGGGATATGTTGATGTTCGGGCCAGTCCATTTCTTTATGCATTAGAGATGAAGAAACGAAATATAACCTTTCTTACCGTTTTTCGGTCACGGCAGCCAGTGACAATGAACAAACACATTAGCCAAGTGAGTGAAAAAACTCACTCACCCATATGAATCACTCTTATAGACGGATAATTATGTATATAAGTATATACTATAGCTTCCGCCCGCGACTCCGTTCGCGCGGATGTCGGTCTTCGCGTGGATGGTTTATTTCTCCAATTTGAGTAACTCTGACAATGACATCTTATAAATATCTATTGGACCCAAATACGGCTAAGCATATAATAATTAAGGAGATCCCTCTATTGAGCTACTGCTGTTGAGCTCGCGTTCTGTAGTAACTGAAAAATAAGATTTTTTTTTCTACGTATTTTTCCAGGATAAAAAGTATCCTATTTTATGCCCAGGATAATCAGGTATAATTATACCAAGTTTCATTTAAATCGAACCGTTAGTTTTCACGTGATGCCTGCATATACAGATAGACAGACAGACAGACAAAATTTTTTTAAATCACATATTTGGGTTTGGTATCGATCCAGCAACACACCCCGCTATTTATTTTTTCAATATTTTCAATGTACAGAATTGACCCTTCTACAGATTTATTAAATGTATAGAAACAGTGAGTCGAATGAAGGTAAAAACGGGTGAAAAGACAAAGCTTTCGTTGTTCAAATGTTATTTATTAACCGACTTCAAATAAAAGGAGTTTATCAATTCGACCCGTACGTATGTCATATTTCCAGAACTGCCCAGTTTCATATAGTCTATATCAGCGTCTGAACAAATTTGCCAAATTTCAAAAGTGTATGTACGTATGTTTTTATGTTTGTGTTCGCATATCTCCGGAACTACAAGTCCGATTTATGTAATTCTTTTTTGTATTTTTAGGTAGGGAATTTTTTACTTACTTGTATTGAAGATTTTCAAAGTCGATTGTATGTTTGTCCGCAATTATCTCGCGTTGGGCTGAACCGACTTTGATGCGATTTTCAGAAAAGTGTTCGCTACATTCTGGAGAAAGGTTTAGTATACAACATAATTTTTTGTTTATGCGAAACCCGATACACCTGTCTAGTATTTTTGTGTAAAAATCTATGTACGAAATTTTAAAACCGTATCATAAAAAATCACAAGGTTATAAGTATGTATATTACCTGGTTGTCCGTTCAAAAACATGCTCATTTCGCGGTACACCCGCGTAAACCGCGTCTCCTGTGTTATACACTCGTGATAATAGCTTGGTAATAGGTACCTAACCGTACGGTGATTGTATTGTAATTAACTGGTAATAAAATTTAATTATTTTTTTTTTTTTGAAAAAAATGTTACATGGTGTAAAAATTATTGGAATCGAATCAGTTTAATAATTAATTTAATTTTTTAAATGTCCTTTTGTACATGAATGGCATAACAAAATGGTTTAGGTAGCTTAATGTTTTAAAAGAATGATTGTCATTTTGTTAGTTTTCCCAAGAAAGAACAAACAACTGGTCCTTAGTCTGTTATGAATACATTTTCTAAAGAAATAATTTTCGGAGCAACTAGACGTGTGGTTTGCTGTGATACAATTGGAATACTCAGCCTATTACTAAAAACAAAAAACATAACCCTCCTTCTGGCGCAGTCGGGTAAAAAGTTATGTTTTCAACTTGATTCCATGATACTTCTCATTGAATAGAAATCTTACCTTGACCTAAACTTACTTTCATGTTTATTATCAAAGTCTTATGTTGACCCCGTTTTCATTGATCTTTTGTGAACATCGTCTCATGATGTATAAAAGATGATGAAGGTACTCTTGCTTTGATCTTTCGTCCAATGCAAAAATATTGTTTTTAAAGCCCCTAGAGTTGCTTCCCATAACAAGCCAGTCATTAATCAGACCCACTTTAGGTTTCTAAAGTGACTTTCGCGAATTCTTGCAAGAGCAAACTATTCATATAGGGTATAAATATTATCTCTTGAGTTGTGTTTTTACAAGAGGAGCAACTGTCAGACTCTTACTGTCTAAAAGTCCACCCTGTTCCTCCAGTTGCCCTTTGCGTTCCAGAACTACGTAATCCTTTTAAAGCGGTCCTACGACCCCGGTTGGCGTTTGGCCCCCGTCAGTTTGCTGATAGCTCCTTGAAGCATCTGTGTTCTCCATGAGAAGTGGCCTGCGGGTGGCCGACTTGCGGTAGTCACGTGGCCAGATACTGGCCCGAGATGACAGCGTATACTGTGTTCGCCGGTTAAAGCCTGAAGAAGGGCTGAGGAACCCGGCGATGTAGTCGAGGCAGGGCCAGCCAGCCCGCCACCTTGCAACGTATGTATGTACTATGGTTTTAGTCAGTAATAAAAAAACATATTTCTTTCTCATTTAGTTGCTGATCCCCTACAGCTTCTATTTTTTTTATTATAAATAATGCATGGTGTAGACTTTTAATATATGGAGTTTCTCAGGGCATCATTATAGGACCGCACTTGTTTTCCGCCCAATTCATGAATTCAAACATTAAAATCCAATGTGCTAATTATTTTTTGTGACATATTCTAGCTGGAAATATGATTACTGCAAAGCCAGAATCAACAGTAGCACCAGTAAACCGTCGAAGCAATGAAGCTGGACGAAGTTCCGGAGTGAATTCGATTGTCTTGGATTCCGCAATGAAGTCATTCAGAAAAGAATATTCACGTAAGTAGTAGTTAAAGCAATCGTAATGATAATATGTATATATTGAAACCCGGCCAACTCCTGTTTCTCCTGTAAGTACAGTGTACTAGATTAATTTCGTACTTTTCTTCTTTTTTCAAAGTTATTAATAAGTAGGCCACTGAAAAATGAAGTGACGTACACGACCTTGAATTGGAATAGAGCACGTACAATGCCAATACTTGTGCATCTGGGGCATAATAGAGCTTGGAGTAGATTACTTAGCGAGTGAAGGCGGTTGGCGCAGGCGCGAGGCGGCGCGTGGGTATCGATCGTCGGCTGCAAGTTGCCACCAGTGCGCGCGCAGGAGACGGGGTTCGTGTCAGCCCAACGAGGGCGCTTGAGGTTTTCCCGCGCATTGAAACAGCGCATAGTTGCGCGCAAGGCCAAACAAAGGGGCGAAGAGAGGGGTGTCCTCCGAGGGCGCGAGCTCAGCCCGGGACCCTCACATTACGTAACATTAAACGCACAGGACGGCGCACAAACAATGTGATTTTATTTTATCTTAAAATTTTCTACAGTTTTTGATTACTTATACAATTTTAGGATTAGTATTGTGATATTATGTTAACTTGCGGGTAAAGATTGAGTTATTTTTAACGGTTTATAATTTAGATCTACTTTAAACCCAACATCTCACGAAAAATCTAAAAAGACGAAGAAAATTTCAAAAACAATTTTAGTGAAACGGCAGTGGAAATTCTCGGTACAGTGTTTTTTTGTGTAAGATTAGACGATCGATCGTTTTAGAAATAAATATTTATCTTAATTAAGTAGTATAGTTTAGGGATAATGAAAACGTTTTCAAAACAAATGAATAGTATTGTACTAAATGTGACAATACGAAATTAGTCATTTAATTAAAAATAAAGAAGTTCTTTTGCCAAAGTCTAATGTCGTGCTGACAAGATTATATACTATTATCAAGATGACTATGGGTAAGTTTACCATTTTATTATTATATTATTCATATTTCTATAGCTTTATTGATTTTCAACGGTAGTAAACCCAAATTAACTGTAGATTAATACACATAGGTTGGTAATCTAGCACAGTTACGAAAATATATTTTTCTAAGAAACTCCATCGATGATGACATAGACGCAGTAGAACAAAGGTTTCGATGGATTTTAATAAGTTCATCACCATCTTCTGTTTAATAAATCTGTCTGCCATAATATGAATATCAAGTTGTGTCTTATGCCAATGGACAGTGCACAACGAAAGAATTACAGACAACAAAATACAACTGTGATTACTTGCTACACCTACACCTGTACCAGAAGAGGCAAAGAAGGGGAAAATTTGTCTACATGAATATAAAATATTCTATAAAAGTAAAATTCGATTTCACTTCCTTGGAATATAAGTATATGGGTTTTTGAGACACGCTGAAAACTTTTCCAAGACTTCTATAATACCCAAACACAAAATTAAAGATCTGGCTGGGGAGAAGCGGGAAGTATTCAACCTGTATATTTTTAAAGACAATTTTTTTTTTGTCTCAAAAAAGGCCCTTTAGGCACCTTGAAACGTTGTATTTCTATCACATCAACCATTAGTCATTTTGGAAATACAAAATAGTCGCGCAGGATGGTTGTACTAGTTTTTCTTATGAAAAACTAATACAACCTAAATAAGCAAGTAAATAAGCTGGTTTTTTTTTAAAGATGGGTTTGTTATTCACTAAAGTCTAGCTAGGTCAGGGGTGACAGAGACAGGGTCGACAATGGAGCGAGCTTATCCAGAAGTAGCCTGTTTAGGTACTCTAATATAAACAAATGTGTTTGTAACTAATTAAGAGACCAGAACGGCGGAGAGTTTTCTCCAATCAATAAAGAAACAGGCTGTTTGTACAAATATAACCTTGTGCAACCACCTATGTACATATACTTAATTGCTAAAATATTACTTTACTGCGTCATATCAGAGATGCAAGTCGTTTGTTTATAATAATATCGCTCAGAACGATGTTATTCCAAGTAGACACAACAAAAGATGCATTGAGTCACCGGATGAGAGTCGCGGCTGAATCGCAGCGTCTCTCTCAATTCAGCCGGTCGAAAAAGGCCACTTTATCAGAAACGTAATATGCATTGAAATAAAATCGGAATATTGCTCAAGCAATAAAGTAGATAATTGATAAAAAACAATTTTATCGCAATTATGAATTATTATTATGATGTTGCTAAAGTAGCGTTTTTAGATCCCCAGGCAGTCTTTACAAAGATATGCCCTTGTCCACACACCTGGCCGATGAAAGGTGGTCATTGAATGAGGGAGGCCCCGGATATCATTTTATGAATTATGATTTAGTACAAAAATATAATTGATTATGTCTCCTGATTATGAATATTATGTCCGGTACATATGGGTGATCAGTTTCTGAAATGAGTAAGAACCATGCAAGAACGAGTCGAGACTCGCGCACGAAGGCTTCCGCACCATGGCAAAAGAAATCACGTTTGTTGTATACTCCCCATGTTGTCTACTCGCCCCCTTGAATATGTTTTTTTTATATTTGTTGCTATAGTGGCAACAGAAATATATCATCTGTGAAAATTATTATTATCTGTCACGGTTCCTGAGACACAGCCTGGTGACAGACGGACGGACAGCGAAGTCATAGTGATAGTATCCCGTTTGACCTTATGGGTACGAAAACTTAGAAACCACACTTCTTCACAATTCAAGTAAAATTTTTGATTGAGAAATTGGACGGATTGCGGTAGGTTGATGTGCTGACATATTGATTTATATAGATAAGATTAAAATTATAGTACCTAAGTATCTAAGTAGTTATGTATGATTATGATTTCATTTTGTTAAGTTTTCCTACGATATTTACTATTTATATAACTGGATATACATTTTCCGGCAAGTGATATAAAAATTGTAATTCCAATGAAGATACAATTGTATGTACATGTTGTTACATTTTAGATCAGAAAGTCAGAAACACGTCTAAAAACTAGATAACTAAACAAAGTTGTCCATTTTTATTAGGTCACTTAATTTTAAATGTTACCTAATTTGTTTGTTAACGAACCAGTGACATAATTTGAACGTTCCATCTAACCTGCCGGAATCCGAGTGAAGTCAGTTTGTTTAGCGACGCGCGCAGTGCGAACGTGCGCCCTGCAGCGGTACTGTGCGCGTGAGTCGCGCCGCGCCTTCCTGCGCCCGCGATTGTCCAGTGTCAGCAGTGGTTCCTCAACTCCTCAAGCTCTCTATGTTCTCGGTGTACGACACCCGCAGACTGACACTTCCAGTCCTCCATCGTAACATTAGATACGTTACAATTGAACTCCAACGTGCGTGACGAAAATTCCCGCGTTTTTCTCTCAGTTCAAAAATATAAACCAACTCTTGAAAGTTACTACAAAGCTCTTAAAAAAAAGTTCTTAAATTAATAAATATGGAAAAAACAGACTCATTTGCCATCTTGGACATCAATATAAGCGATAGGAAAGATGCAGATGCAGAGAATACTAATAACAACGATGTTGTTAAGAAAAATAATCCCTTTTCCACAGTTATCAAAATCCGTAAGTCAACTATTTCCTACGTTGAAATAATTAAAAAGACTAGAGACTAAATCAGTACTTCAGTTGGAAAACCGTATGAAGTGAATTGTTTGCAGCGTGATGTAATTTTAATAAAAAAAAGTGATGATATAATAGACCAAATTCTATCTGTACTTGCTTTTAGAAGTTTGCCTCCTCGTAGTCTGCTTGTTCTACTGAATATCACATAATTTCTCCAACCACTTATGGTTATTAGAAATTTCTTTTACCACTCACAATTCTTTAACCATCAATAACAACAATAGTGTTTAATTTTATGTTCACACAGCATACTTGACAATCATGCAAGAAAAATGATTGCTGTAATGAACGCTATACCCATTGTCTAACTGTAAGCTCGTGGGAGGAACCTAGATCGTAGAATGAGGTACCAGTAATCGAAAAACCTTTTCCATGTAACGATAAAATGGTTGCATAAGGGAAAAAAAAGTCATCAGTTGTCGGGTAACATACTTTGAGAACGTAAACGGTTTTAACTGTAATGATAAGAAACAAAATAAAATAAAAAATGATAATTAGGTCAAGCGGTGTCTTTGGTTTCTTTTCGCAATAGATAAGAACAAGGCTTTGTGCGTTTGTATTATGGCTGAGTGGCACGTTTGCCGCTTCCGCTAGTCGTCCTCGTTGTCCTCGATATCAGGTGGCACGCGCTTCGTCCCTGGGCGACGAGCTACGAGCCACGACGAGGCTCCAAGGGAACCAGTCGTGTCACACTCCGCTGGCTGCAAACGCGTTGCAATGCCCTGCTTCCTATAAGCTACACAGACTTAGCTTAATCGTACGCACACAAAGAGAATAATAAACGGCTTACTGATTTAAACTAATTAATGTGAACCGCATAACTTCCGTAATTAATAGTATGTCAAGCTTGTCACCCTCTCATATCGTACACTCCAGAGGCCAAAAATCACACTTGCACACTTGGTTGACATGATTTTTGGCCTCTAAACCACGACGGAGATTATAATCAACAGATTGTATCTGGGAAACATTTAATATTAATTATATTCATGACATGAAATTGAAATTGTTGTGCAGTATTTTCCAAAAGGTATCATGTACCAATCAAACAATTCCGTAGGCGATATGTCTACAGGAAACGGTGTTTACCAAATACTTAAACCAATGTTTGTCGGTATCCTATCGATTACTGCATAACTGATTAATGAAAATATCCCGCCCAAGTATGTATTGAACCACCATATTTGAAAAGCCATAATATTTGAGTTCCATAGTATTCCTCGAAGAAACTAAAAAACTACTTTAGTTTCAGCGGTTTGACGATGTCTTTTTACCAGTTTAATCGGTATTAGCGTTAAACTTAGGTATATTTTTAAGTCTCTAAATAAAAACAGATGTGTGAAGCCAAACGGATTGTTCGTCGTGAAGAATAGAATTATACCTGCAGGTTTCATTTTTTCTAGATACTTAGCTGGGTGCATACATGCATAGCCTGAAACTGATGCTAATACTTACTTTGATGGACCGGTTAATATTAGCATTGTAAATCAGGATTACCGTCAGTCTTAAATAACGACTCGACAGCTGCACGATTTTGTAAAAGAATCGACAACTAATGATATTATATAGAATTCACTATCCACTAATGATATTATTATAATACAGTCATTCGTAAATAACCGAGGTGGTGGATTAGACAAAATTCGTCAAATAACACGGACCATTTAATTTTGTTGACAGAACGTGATCGTGGTGAGCGTGACTACATCGGATTCGCGACCCTGCCCGAGCAAGTGCACCGCAAGTCCGTGAAGAGAGGGTTCGACTTTACACTCATGGTAGTCGGCGAGTCGGGGCTGGGTAAATCAACACTCATCAACAGTTTATTCTTAGGAGACCTTTACAGGAACAGAAAAATACCTGACGCTCACGGTAAGATATCAGAAGGTTTGTCAGCATGAAAGAATGCTATTAGACTATGCAATGTATGCAACAAAGCCAAGCACTTCAATAATTATTGTGCAAATTGCAGACAGAATAGAAAAAACAACAACAGTTGAAAAGAAAACAATGGAAATTGAAGAACGGGGAGTAAAATTGAGGTTGACAATTGTAGACACACCCGGGTTTGGAGATGCCATTAACTGCGAAGACTCATGGAGGGTTTGTTCAGCATACATCGACGAACAGTTCAGACAATATTTCACAGATGAAAGTGGATTAAATCGACGTCACATGCAAGATAATCGAGTCCATTGCTGCCTCTATTTCGTTCCGCCCTGGGCCCATAGGTAACCATTTTATGTTACAATAGAGACAAGACATTTTACCTTCTCTTAGATAACTTTCTCTTTTGTTCTTTTGTACTTGCGTTGTTTTAGAAGCTATTGTGTTGTCAAACAAGTCTCTTCACGTAGTACCTACTTTAAATTATTCAGTATGAACACTATGTGTAATGAGCCGAATAATTTGAAATTGACCAATTGGGCATCGGTCTCCTGACTGGCCAAGACTTTCGGTTCATGAAGAAAATGCACGTCGACACAATTACGCTGTATAAATAGATTCCATCTCATATAAACTATAACCCATGTGCAGTCTACAACTGTACGTGTCCGGAGGAGTGTATTATTTTTATTAGGTCAATTATGGTCAGGGCCATAGTGATAGGAGTACCGATGCGGAAGCACGCATGCCGGTAATGTTAGGTATACTCGTACATAGGTTAGATTAAAACATCAAAGAAAATTAACTAAACTATCTATTGTTTAAACATTTATTTTTCGAATCTAATCGGTACAGATAAGAGAAAGTTCATGTAACATATGTATTATTTAAATATTAATTAATATACCTAATCAACATATTGGCTAGAGAGCGAATTCATAATGTATTGTTCACAATGTATTGGGGGATAATTAATCAAATATTCTCGAATCAAGGTACATAAAAAAATCTTTGTGGTTGAATATTGGATATGGTAATTGCCTATCGTTTTCAAAATCATGATTTAGCCCATCATGTACAGCAGTAACTCCACTTTATTTGATCGCTAGCAATAAACAGATCAATAACCACCCGATGGAGAATGGCTATTAAAAGTTTAAAATGGCTATGCCAACCATTTCCCCTCCGAGATGTTACTCAACGCACATTGACAACCAATCAGGGTCGTTAAAAAATCCATTGAGTGAATTTTGATTTACTGACACTTTCTGCTAAAGACGTTCAATTGATTGACTATTATCGTGTAATGTAACAATATCGTTATTAGTAAAGCGAAAGGCGAAAAGCGAAAGATCGACTGATACCAATTAATGTGATATGGAGGCTTATAAGTAGGTTTATCCTAGGCCTACTAAACGAAAGAGCAACGGTAGTATTCTCATTGTCCTCGAACAAATAAGGTTGTGCATTGCAGTGATCTGAATCATTGAATTACCGAAAATGGAATTGAGCCGAAATAGTGGACATAAAAATATAGTTAATAGGTATCTGTTTTTGTATACCTACTGATTACAGGATGCGCCATCCCAATTTGTCTAACTCCTTGTAATAATTGTAGACTAATACAACGGCACATTACAGCTTACGGCACGTGGACTTGGAAATGATGAGACGGCTGCATCGTAAAGTAAACATCGTCGTAGTGATAGCGAAAGCGGACTCTCTTACAGCAGCCGAGGTGAAGCGGCTCAAAACGCGCATACTCAACGATTTGGAGGAACATCAAATACAAGTACGAACAATTAATTGATACGTAGACATTGGCTTGTTGTCTTGCTAACTGAAATGCAGTCCAAAAATTCTGTGACATTTTTATCAGGTTTATCAGTTCCCTGAATGCGATAGCGACGAAGACGAGGAGTTCAAACAACAAGACCGTGAGTTGAAAGCGGCGGCTCCATTCGCTGTGGTCGCTTCAGATGTCGTACTAGAGGTGGGAGGCAAGCGAGTGCGTGGGCGGCAGTACCCATGGGGAATCGTTGATGGTAAGTTTCTCTTTTACCAATAAAAGTGAAAAATATCACGATATATTTTTTGTAAATTTGTTTCTGTATCTACTAAAACAGCGCAACTGAGATGAGCCGAACTTTATATAATTTTTATGGAATATTTTTGTAATATTTCTTATTTACGATCAGATCAATGATGATCTATCAGATATTTGATTAGGTCAAGATTCATGACCCACACAAATCTTGCGACTAAACATCATCATGTCTACGTCATTAAAATGTCGTTAAACAATGAGATAGGTAGGTACATAATGTCGAGAGTTAGTAAACAATAACTGTGTTCTAAAACAAGAATCAAATAGATACACATCGCATCCACATCCGACGACCGCGGCCTAGTGAATAACCCACAGATTAGTAACACAGCAACAGATTACTCATCGGTGACAATTTGTTTGAAAACGATGCAGCGAGCAACAAATATACATCATGTCATCATCTTCGTGTCCCACACTACTTGAAAATACTTAAGAAGTATTTTAACAAACCTAATTAACTAGGAGTAAAATCAAAATTTTGAAAATACGTACGGA
Source organism: Agrotis puta (assembly GCA_943136025.2). Lineage (NCBI taxonomy): Eukaryota > Metazoa > Arthropoda > Insecta > Lepidoptera > Noctuidae > Agrotis > Agrotis puta. The sequence goes on from OW964178.2 coordinate 11,601,067, forward strand.
TTTTTAAAAAAGAAGTAAAATATTCAGGGGCCTAATATGATTCCTTGTAGCACGCCGCTGTGAATGCGTGCGGCTTAATACACATTGTATTGATTTCAACTATACGTATAGTAAGTACTTAACCATTTGTACATTGTACACTACCATAGCTCCATGGGTAGCTTTGTACTTACTATTGTACTTACCTACTTGAAGGATTCTCAATATTACTAAAACGTGTCGCTGACGGCTGAACTAGGTCCCAATTAAATGAGTTGAGTATTTTAGATTGGAAAATGAAGAAGTAATTAGTTATATGGGTATTATAATAAGCTATATAACTTTACTACATAAGTTATTTTCATGTTCAGTTGAAAACCCTCGGCATTCGGACTTCACGAAGTTACGAACGATGTTGATCTCGACGCATATGCAAGACCTAAAGGACGTGACGCAAGACGTACACTACGAGAACTTCCGTGCGCAGTGCATCTCGCAGATATCGCAACATGCCATGCGGGAGAGAGGGTTTGTAAATATTACCTTTTTTCTATCCCTTCTATTTCATCGTCATCATCGCTAAAATACCTGAACGATACATTTAAGGTTAACATACAAAATCTTCTTTTAACTAGTGGCCGTATCTACGAGTGCTAGTACAATAAAGTTTTAAGTGTTTCATAAGACCGTGTCCTATTCAATTCGTAAATTAGGGAGAAGTATGAGCCCAAACCGCCCACAGTACTTACATGAACGGTCACGCTGGCCGCACTAACTAGGCTAAATTGCCCGTGCTAAATAAAAGAGGGTTCACCTCAATATTGAGCTGAACCCTCTAGTCGGATCCTGAACCCAAGACTATGATTAAATTAGTGCAGTCTATTGAATTAAAGATGTTGTATGTTCTATATTTGGCTCAATTAGTTAACATGTTGAAGCCGTACTTCGGAAAACACGTAAAGCCGTTGGTCCCGGCTGTCATTTGTAGATCTTTTACAGTTGTTAGCCAGAAGCTCTAAAATCTGACAACCAGTTTTACCATGGGATATAGTATTACCCAGTTACTGGGTTGTGGAGATTTGATAGGCAGTCGCTCCATGTAAAATACTGATATTCAGCTGCATTCGGTTTGACTGGAAGCTGACCCTTATATAGTTGGGAAAAAGCCAGGCAAATGATGATGTTGAAGCCGACCTCAAAAATCGCCCCGTGCGGGCTAAGCTAGTAAAAAATAAATATATATAGGTCTAACAGTTATATAAAAAATGTATATTGGATAGTCCGTTACTTTCTTCGGATTCCCTCGTCTTGTGAGTAACAGTACTTTAAAAATGATAACATTATGTTTTACTACCTTACAGTATTATTTTTTATGTTAGTACTTTCTCTACATAGTCTACGTAATTTTGCACCAATGTTCTGTTTGGTAACAAAATTAATACTAAGGACCACAACACAACAAGGTAGGACCACCTATACAACCTAATAGGAAAAGACTTTAAGCGAAGAATATCAGCTGTTTTCTAGGACTTAATGTTCCATTTCCATTTCATATTCATTAGGAACTGGGTTTAATACCCATTTTAAATTAATGTTTACAGAAAGCTGAAGAGAGACTCGATGGGGAACAACAACGACGTAGTTATCACGGACACCGACCGCCTGTTACTGCAGAAAGACGAAGAGGTAACATTTCTACATTTTGTTTGTACAGTTTCAAGCAATATTTATTTTGAGAGTTAATTTTCGAATACGATAGATTAACTTGTAACGAACGACGTCATACAATTGTACCGATATTGCCGGAAATGGTCCAAGGACTAATGATGGACAACATGGGCATGATGGACATTACTGGACGAGGGCACACAATTGATAAATTTAATGCTTGCTCTATACTTACAATTGCTAAGAAAATAAAGTAAACAATATTGAGATTAATGTGAGAGCCACAAATAATGACATAATTACGGATCATATGATAGGCAGAGGTACTTGGCTAAAGAATAACTGACTGTGCCAGATTAGGCCCGGTTTCGACCAAAGCGAAGAGGAGACGAGAGATGTGTGGATGCGTGGCGAAAAGATATATCTCCTCCGCTCTATCCATTTCCATCAAATCTATGTGAGATGTAGAAAAATCTAACTTCAAAGCACATCTCCATTTGCTTCCGCTCGTCTCCACTTTGGCGGAAACCAGGCCTTAATCGATGTAGTGTTTTGTTATTTTTCTAAGTATTGCACATCTTGAGTCTTGTTGGAGAATACCTAAATATTGCAATCAGGACTGTATTTACCACTCATCAATGACTATTTTTCTTTTTCGCAGATCCGACGTATGCAAGACATGTTGACTCAAATGCAAGAAAAACTCAAAGCTTCCGATAAAAAGCATGACAGTATTATAGATGTATAGAAAATAGACTGCAATGTATGTAGGTATAGCATAGCATTAAAATTACCTACTCACCTAGATATAGTAAAATGAGAACCTCTTTAGAAAATTCAAATGAATTTAGATTTTTATAAATATAATAGTTACATATAATTTTACAGTAAATTTCAAAGACAACCTGACTTATTTTGCATAGATAGTTGACTAGGAATGTTTCATTTGTAAATGGCTATCAATTTCATAGTTACGGAGCGAGGTACACAGCAGTAATGTATTCACTGAAGACATTATGGAGTTCCTCGCTCCAAACCCGACGCGGGCCGCTAGCCGGCCGTGGTGCGATGAGGAAACAGCAGTTGCGTCCGATGTGCCATGCCATACCTAATATTGATGTGCACTAAATTGGAACGCGCGACAGTCACCCACGCCGATGCAATTTCCGCAACGCATGGGAACAGTTACCGAGGAAGAAAATCTTAAGAGTTTTTTCTTCAACACCACAGTTCGAACTATCTATCTATCATTAAGTTCAATTCAGACAATATTTATAACATCTTATAATGTAACCTATGTTCAGAAGTAGATAGTTATATTTTTATCTCTGCAATAAGATAATACATAGACTAAGTAGGTTATATAATTAGTCCTTAAACAACTCGTTCTATGTTTTGTATAGTTGTTATTACATTACGTTTTTTTTTGTGGAATTTTAACGAGAGCTTTTAAAACAGAAAAGCCCATATCACAAACTGTTCCAATGTCTGTTTACTTTTGCTAGAAAATCCCAAAATGATGCGTAATTTTGTAAGGGATTAATAACCAGGGAAGGCGAAAAAGGTTAATGACTGTGTACTTATATGTATTTCTTTAATCCACAGACCCGTAACCTCAACCACCTCAAAAATGAAATAGCAAATTATATGACTTTAAAAAATTCACGACACTACATTTAAGTAATATAACAAGGCAATTATTCGTTTTTGTACGATATTATATTTTATTTAAAATTGTTGTTAATTAATTAAACACCTAATTAACGTAACGTTTAAAACTAGGTAGAAATTAAAACCACCTAACACTAGTGTCACTGTCTAGGCATACCAAAGCGTTTAATGTAATATGAATTTTGTATCTATATTTATTGAAATTAAACAGTAAATTGATACTTTACCTAACTGCACCTTTTATTGTAGAACCAACCCCGTCCCGACTTCCGTTAGGTTTTTGTAACAAAATCATCCTAACAGCCGTAAGACGTCCACTCCTGAACATAGGCTCCTCCTCCTTGACCTCAAATAGGGCCGGTTGGAAGCGGCTTGCTTCCAGTGTGGTGATCCTGTGGTGTCCAACTTATTGGTGGACGTCCTACGCAGCGCTTGCCGGTGCGTGGTCTCCATTTGAGAATTAATCTTACGGCCTCATCGGCCATCAGTTCTGCGAGCTATATGGCCTGCCTACTGCCATTTCAACTTACTAATTCGTTGGGCTATGTCGGCAACTTTGGTTCGTTTAAGAATCTCCTCATTTCTGAGTCGATCACGCAGAGACTCGAGAGTTCGAGCATAGCCGTCTCCATAGCTCATTGGACAATCTTGAGCTTATTAATGAGGCCTATAGTAAGAGCCCACGTTTCGGCGCCATAAGTTATCACTGGTAACACACATTGGTCAAAAACTTTCGACTTGAGGCACTAAGATATTCTAAACGAGAAAACGTTACGCAATTTCCCAGAATGCTGCCCAGCCGAGTTAGATTCGAGGTAGGTACAACATGGCCATTGCACAATAACCTTTTCTTGTCCATGTTCATTTTAAGACCTACCTGCTGGGAAACTATTGAGACCTTCGAGCATCGTGCTTAGAGCTTCCATCGATTTTGCGACCACAATATCATTGGCAAAGTGAGTTCTTTCTATTCCCGCAACTTGAAGGCGTTTTCCAAGGTAGCCTATACTGTTTAGTTTCGGAGATATCACGTCTCTCTGTCCTACGCCTCTTTTCAAAGGTGTGAATTCGAAGGCGTTTCCTTCGTATTCTTGTCTTGTAAAGTGCTCGGACCGACATAGTCGTATTATTGTACAAGCACTTTAACACTTCGATGTACCGAGAGTCAATGCGGCATCGCTGGAGAGATTCAAGCACTGCCCACGTCTCCACCGAATCAAAGGCCTTGTCATAGTAAACTGATTTAAGTTTGTGTAATCCCACGTGTAAACGCTTGGGCTTTCGGGCTAAAAAGACTGGGTATCAAAGAAATAAGCTCTGTTTGTGTCAAAAATACCAACTGTCAATCAAAATTGACAAATGTGCAATAGCGAATTTATGAATTCATTGCTGAGGGTGAAAAATTAGAAATAATCTTGTTTGTAGCTTTATAATAACTTTTAAGTTGAGTCTACTAGAAAAGAGCATGCGATAGTATTTTTCAATAATCAAATAGAAATTCAAAATGGGCGACAGAGACCTTTCTATGGGTCCCCGACAAGGTGTAACCTATCCAATAAAGGTTCAGTATTGTGGTAATTGTTCTATGCCGATAGAATATTGTGAATACTATCCTGAATACGATAAATGCAAACAATGGCTTGAAAAAAATCTGCCTACCGAATTTGAAAAAGTGAAAATCGGTGAGTTTTCTCATGGATTCTTGACATCACTAGGTTAAGTTTATCCACGAATTTTATTATTAGTTAGGTACATTTTACCTGTCATTAACGTAAACAGGGCTTTATCCTTAGGTATTCCCAAGTAAATGGAAAATAGTAACAAAGAAACCATTGCTTGTTGGTCAAATTCCCCACTTATTATTCAACTTATTACAGATGAAGAAGAAAATGCAGGTGGAGAAGAAGAAAAGAAGCGTCAGAAGCGCGGTGGAAAGGGCATGTTGAAGTCAAAGAAAAAGGAAGATGTTCCCAAGCTAGTGCAAGTGTCTAGGGCCCCTCGTGGCAAGAAGAAATCTGTCACTGTAGTATCTGGATTGAGTACTTTCGGTAATTCTTATTTTATGTCATCATAAGCAGCCTTGTTCCACCCACTGCTGAGTGAATCCCACGAATTTTATGTACTTATGGCATATTTCTATACTTTCATCGTGAAATTTCTGATGTAAGAATCTATCTGCCTGTTTTATAAAGTGTAGTTTAATATATATAGCCAGTGATGCTATAGCCAAGAAAGACAGCCCATTCAAATGTAAGGATTTATTTGTAATGAGTATCAAAACTATATAACAATTATTTTTTCAGATATTGATTTAAAGGTTGCAGCAAAATTCTTTGGTACAAAGTTTGCATGCGGCTCTTCAGTTACTGGTGATGATGAGATTGTAATTCAAGGAGATGTGAAAGATGATCTTTTTGATATTATTCCAGAAAAATGGCCTGAGGTAATAATTTACTATTTATTTTAAACACAAATTTCTATTAAAAGAAATAAACAAGGATATACCTATAAAAAAGAGTTCTAAAAGTATGTTAGCAAGTGCATTATAGATAATTGACCTGCGAAAACAGGTTTGTAATGCAAGGTTTGATTTACACTCATTGATTGCTAGTCTTTTACCTGAATGGGGGCTTGTTTAAACCATTTTTTAATACTTTCGAAGGAAAGATCTACACTTTAGAATTTGCATATTCATACATGCAATAAGGGAACTGAAAATTAAAATTTCCTCTTTTCAGTAACATTAATTATTAGGCTTTTTTTATATTTTTTCAGATTGATGAAGACAGTATTGAAGACTTGGGGGATCAAAAAAGATAGTCACAACTTAAGTGAATTGATATTGATAATGCTTTATTTCTTAACCATTTTGATAAATATTCATTTGGGAAAAATAACTATCAGTTTTACATGTATTTAAGACTGCTTAATTGTTTGATTATATTCAACAACTAATTCTGCCTCTAAATTTTAAATGCTTTTAAAATGTTAAGTAATAAAGCAATATCAAATACCTTATTTATTTTATGAACTTCATAATTTGAATAAAGATGTGGAATAAGAATTTTTAGTTTCTTTTATATCATTCGTAAAACATAGTTGTTTATATGTTGTTTGACCAGGGTTAACCCTCCAAATCTCAATAAGCGGAGATTTTATTACTTCTTAGCGTTGGATTTATTTAAAAACAACCACCAAACATTGGCAAGAAGCAAAAAATTGCCATTGCTGATGCGGAGTTTCGGAGAAACACTTCAATTTCAACGAAAAACTCCGTTCTTTTGCAATATTATTATTGAAAAGATCGATTAAATTAAAAGAAAAATTCAATTTTTTCTTATACATAATGCCGCGCATACACCGTCTCAACGAAAGGATCTTGTTTCCCTTTGTTGCTTCTGTTTGAACAGCTTCCTACCAGCGCGTGGGGAAATCTAAAGCGTGGCGATAACATCAAAGGAATAAAACTATGCTATCGAACTCTGTGGATGGTCAGCGAAGGCGTTCGTTGGCCTGGTGTGTATGCGGCATAAGACCTTATTGACATAATGGGCCGCTAAAACTTGCCGCACTGTTAAATCAACCGAAAAATCGTTCCGTGTAAATTAATAAACCTCAATTGTATAATTTTTTATTTTATTTGTATAATTAGTTGTCCAATAGACATTTACTGAAATATAATTTAGTCCTATGTTTAGTAAAATTTTCTACCATAAGCTTTTATTTTCTACCATACCGTTTAACACTATAATAGCGCTTTGCCACTTTTTCGTTTTGATAAATTTATTTCCGTTTATTACAAGATTTATAATCAATTTTGAGTTGATGTGGTTATTTTTGCATCTGAATAGCTTTGCTTGTCAGTGTTGGGTCACATCATTATTTTAATGTTACAATTTTACTTTAAGACTTAGTTAAGTAGACACGAGAAATATCATTGCTAATTGACATTTTATGAGTTTGATTCAGAAGTTCCAGCGTTTTCAAGTATTGTAAATCTTCTGTTATACAAAAGAACAGGGTTTTGTATTAAGACTCGACTACAGCCAAAACACTAAATCCAGAAACTTGAATTTTGGACAGCAATTGCAACATACTATGTAGGGGAGTAATAAGACGGGATTTTGCGAAAATCCTCCTCTAAAGGGGTGAAAACGTTTGTATGTAAAATCTTATTCCTTGGGTTTATAAATTTGAAACTTGCCACGAATAAGAACACCAGTAAATAAAAAAGATTGACACTATATTTTTTTTTAAACTACCCCATTGGTAATCTAGACGATGTTAAAGTTTGTATGGGAAAATTAACGCGCTGACTTATTATTTAGAAATTACATCAAAAATAATGAAACAAAAGTTGCTGGGTTTTTCGAAAATCACCCCCTTAATTAGTGAAAAGGGGTGTTAATCACCCCGTTTTAAGGGAAGTATTTTACTGCTTGCTGCGATAAACTCAAAACTTGGCATAAATTATCTCTTAATCAAAAATAGGATGCGTACTAATTTATTTTTCAAAAATCAACCCTAGCGGGGTGAAGAGCGGAAAATCAGTTTGCCTACAAATATTTTAAAGAGGAAAGGTTTTGATTGTTTTTTTTTGTATCGAATAGGCTCCGAAACTACTGAACCAGTTTTATTTATTATTTTTTTCCAATTTTTTTTATTATTTTCCAAAATTATCCTATATGGAGGGTGACCGGGCATTTAAATTCACTGAGTTCGAAGTTAGTGACACGCGCAGACGAAGTCGCGAGCGGAGTGCTAGTTATGTATAAAATTATAAAGAATGCACCGAGATCGATGGGCCGAGCCGTCAAGCAGTAGATGCCAAAAAATGTAGGTTGCAGTGGGAGGTCTAGAAAAAGCTGGTGTGATGACTAAACGCATTTATGCGAGATTACTCGGAAAAACAGCAAAAAGGAAAGAGTGGATGGTTATGGGAGAGAGCTTTGTCCAAAAGTGGAACAGTAATAAAATAAAAGGTTTAAGAAAAATGTGATTGAAAATCGTTTTTCTTTAATTTAATTTAATATTCACAATTAATTAGTGACTAACTCCAGCTTTACACCTATTTACAATTTTTTATTACATTGTGTCAATGTCATTACATAAAAAAATGTATTAAGATCATTTTCTGCAGGACTTCCCTCAGAAATAAAGAAAGTTTAGTATGACGCCGACCCACGTTTGATTCTTCCTTGCGCTCCACCAAAAACCGAAGGAGCTATTTGATGTTTTCCCACCCAAGAAAATACACACACTTTGCTGTAAAATGTAATGATCATAACGCAAGTTACGGCATGGTATTTCAATAAATCAAACAATACCAGTAAAAATAAGTTTCTGTGAGAATCTTTAAAAAAATGTGGGTAATGCATTTTTTTGTTTGTGGTAGTTTTTTATTGCGTATGTGGGCAACATCGTCTTCTACTTCGCAAAACAACACAAAATAAAATCACTTTACTCATTTTGCATTCGTTGTGTGTTGTGTTTTGATATAACAATAATGATGTTACTTTAGTGATAGTACAAAGTGAAATTATTACTTTTAATGGAAGCATGGAAGTGATTAGTAGCTAGTTGTGATCATAATGTAGCGCTCAGTCAAGTTCCGAAATCCATTAACCATAAAAGTTATTGATCTTTTTATTGTGGAGACTGTAAATAAATATAAACTATAGGAATCATGTCCGTGGTCAAGGGAAAACTCGTGAAAATGGAAGTCGTCCAAGTTGGTGAATATGAATTCACCAAGCAAGACATTATAGGGCACGGAGCCTTCGCCATGGTATACAAAGGAAGGAAGAGAAAGGTATGTGTATGATCTCAAGTTCCATGACGCGCTTTTGTTCTAACTTGTTACTTGCCTTCACAACTAATGTTATTTTGATGTTGAAAGTAGTAAATTCCTGATTGCGAAAGAAAATATTTCTCTATTTCTACGTTATTGTTGAATTGATTTGTTTCGATCGTGGGTGGTGGCGTTTCGTGGTATTTATGTACCAAATTTAGCACTAATTTCGCAACCTTCGATATTATTGCAGTTTGTATGCTAAGTAAACCAATGTTGATAATAATAAATGAAATAATGACAAATAATAATATTTTGGCTGGAGTAAGTGCGTGAAAATAATCAGCTGATAATGAATAACCTATAAAACTTGTAAACATTATTATCATTTCATACCTACTTTGTAAATAAACATCCGTGTTGTTATTTGATTGATTTGTATTCAATTGTGAAATATGATGTTAGCCTCAGTAGCTACAACTAACAATGAATATAGCAAAATAAATCACTTTTTCTAAATTGGTTGTTTTTGTCAAGTGTTAATGAACAATTTTTTTATTATTTTAAATAATACCTTTAATTTTTTTTATATGAACAGTAGTTAGCATTGTCTTTTAACTTAAATTGCCCCAATTTCTAAACTAAGATTCAGTACTAACACAAATAGTTATTATAAGTTCACAGACACATAATTGTTAAAATAATGACGTAAAATAAAAAAAATATTATTAATTAATCAATGAGGTAAATGGGTAACGCATATTACCACACACTCATAGTTCCAATGCTTTAGCAATACAACCCAAACTAAATTTAAGTGCCAGAACAAGACAATTTTTTTTTTAATTTTTCAAATAAATATTTAGGTAGGTACTGTTAATTCAGAGATTTCATTGATCTATTTAGTATAAGTAAAGTTATTTTATTTAAAATTCCTCATGTATAACACATTTTGTCAATACTTATAAGTTAATAATCATGAAAACCTGTTTTTATAATTAAAATAATACTAAGCTGATCTATTACAAATACATCCTGATTAACAAGTTTTTGAAATGTAATAAATGTGAGTGGAATTTCATAAGTTTTATAACAAAATGTAAGTATCTCAAAAACAAGTTTAGGACCAATTTATTAACCAGTCTACAATATATTCCTTGAAAGAGTCATGCCTTCTTCATCCCAAAATGTAGTCTTTCATTGAGCAATGAAGTGCCAGCTAAGTTTGCACTAAGGTCTACATTTGCTATAGATTCAAGCTTGAGTCTCGATTTGTCAACATCAGTGGCTTTGTGACTGAAAAATATTGCAGTAAATCTGATACAAAATGCTATTCTTATGTAGCTATACAGAGAATTTATCAATAAATTAATGCCATTTCCAAAAAATATGCTAGAGTTTCAATGCAAAGGAGGAGGCGTGCCGCGCGAGGGAGAGGACAGCACCCTCCCTCCACCCCAGACACAGTGGTAGATGCCCATGGCGACGGACGTCGCCAGACGATCACCGGCCAACGTAGGCGCGGTCGTGTGGGTGGCAAGTAATGTGCGACTCGCTGTCCGACCATGGACCATGCCTGGGTCGACGGCGCGTTGTGTTCCACGCGCGCCTCAAAGAGTGTCAGCATAATGACGGGGCCCCCCTTTTAGAGGGCCAATGCCTGCTGGGGTCGCGGGACTCACGAATTACCGTGATCCCGGAACGTAAAGGACTATTGAAGGCAACCATGGATTTTAGTCACTTCGAGTCTGACAGTCCCTCTTGCCCTGCTCTGGGTTTTATCATAGTAAAATTATCGATTGATCATTTTACTATGATAAAAAAATGGGTTTCAATGCTAACTATAGTATTTAATTTAGAAATTAATCTCATGACCCCAACTCGCTATTACAATACATAAATAAACATACCAGTTTACTATATCTGAAAAACGCTTCCTATGTGTATGATGTAATACATTGTGAAAGTCTGACAATCATTCACATTTTGCCAGACCACTAGATACATAAACCATTGTATTTAGATTGTTGCTATCAGTAAAACAACAACATTTAAAGTTGGTCATGTTTTATTTTTATGCAGACAATAGATAATTATAATCATGTTCATACAAAGAAAATCTACCATTTAAAGGACCCTAGACCATTTGGTTGTTATTTTCTTATTGGTAGAAAATACTGAAGCTCATTTTTTTTTAAATGTAAATGCCCTCTTAATCCCTCTTACGGGTGGCATTCGTTACAGGATTCTACTTGAAGAAAAATAACTGACTCGAGCCTCGTGTTTTGATTAAATACAAGTCAGAATCTTTTCATATAGATAGACATATAGAATTACATAAACATAGGTATATCTAGATAACTGTATTTTTTATATGTGGTTGTGAGATGGTGTTTGTTTTAGTCTAATTCGACAGTATCATATTCTGTGCGACATGTTGGCGTCACCTCGTATCGTCAGGAACCTAGGCAGCTGCTTGACTATTCCGGTTTTCGTTGCAGCTGGCTTAACTAGGTTACTTTGCATGTGAGGGTACTTAAAAAACACACTACTTATGTGAAAGACATATAGGTAGGCAGTTCCTACCTGATATAGGATATTATTTTGAAAAGATGATTATTTTGTGGAATTCTATCTGCAAAGGAATAGATCATACGGTCCCTCACTTTGGTGCTACTACTTACTGGCGCAATAGTCGATAAAACGCTTTAATACAAGAAAAAAAAATCAACACCTTATTTTACATAATGGTTGATATCTATTAATTAAAAAATAATTTGCTCTCGTCATGCATTATCGCCATAATAATAACATTTGAAAACAGAGGTACATTTTTTATTTTGTCAATTTTGCCCATTCGCCCTTAGACCCGCTGCCGCCCCACAAAAACCTCTAGCGCCCACTTGGACTAGGTTTAAAGCTTAGCAAAGTTTTTAAAAATATGTGATTAATAATTACTACCCGTAACTAAACCATAAAACCGAACTCAATTTTTAGTTTCTTATAAAAAATTTGAATTTAATTTTGTTAGCATGTTGTCTCTTAAAACACGGTGTGACTTGATCTGACGTCACGGACGAGCCTGCCGGTTAAGTTGTATGTTGTGGCGTTAGGTTTCTCGTCTTTGTTCTAAGTCACCCAACAATAGATCTCTGCACAATGCGACACGCAACGTGCGCACCAAGCCTACGCCTCAAGGGCGTTACACTAGGCGGTAGGCACGTGCATACACTCACAGGACATTTAAAATTTTAAATAAATTGTAACGACTACCTTTGTACTACCTCTGCTACTGCTACATATTATTTGCTCAACCAGAACGTCCTGTTTTAATTAAGGTGTATTTTTTTTTGAAAGAAATCATTCACAGGACAATGGTTTGTCAATGAAATTCATCGGTGGGAATACCTCAAGCCGACAGTTTATATTGAGTTGGTGACCTTTTCTTAGTGCAATTGAAGTCTTCAAGAACCTCTGATATACGAATCTTGCATTTAAAAAATGATACAAAAAAAAAACTATGGCTTTTCATGTAACTAATGTTGGCTTCTTCAAGACAAGTCCTAATTTTAGATCACACATTATTTCAACCATCACATAAATGACTGAATGCTTTATTTGTAGGTACATACATGTCAGTAATTTATACCTCTCGTAATGAACGTTTACCTAAGCACAATATTGCCATTTCCTTACACCGCACCTCTTCAATTCAGTTCCCAAGGTTTTCCAACTAATCTCTAGGGTGAGCTAGTATAAATTTCTTGACATGACATTTGATGATGTAACAACGTAATTGCATTGGCAAACGAATGACGTTGGCAAGTCAGAAGTGCACCACGAACGGTGACCGTGACCGCACTTCAGACACCGCAGTATCACTATAACACACCTATTTCATTAAAATGTATAGGTGTGAAATACTTATAATGTACTCTGTTTTATTACATATATAATCCCAGATTGAAGTATCATATAACTGATTCTAATAATCTTCGATGTACTTGCGTCTTACCTTATAAGATGCAACTACGATGGAATTGGTCGAAGTCGAACGATCTCGGGGCGTGATGAAATCAGGTCAAACTGTAATCGCTCCACGAGCCTATAGGTATGTAGGGCGGGCTAATGTTAGATCTGCGTCGGCGCACCACCCTCTGGATAAAAGCAAATTTAAACCAAATCGCATTGAAGCTCGAATTAAATCTTTGCACATTCCAACTTAAACTTTGCTGGAAATATCTTGCGCCGAGACGGTAAAATCCAAGTTATCTTGCAATAATTGTAGCTTTCTGGAAGACCACAATGTTTCTGAAATATATATTATTCATTGTGTACTGTTTGCTGATAATTTCCTGTGTCATGCATATCCATACTATTAATATAGAAATACGAAAATAACCCTGTCATTCTGTGACCTTTTCACACCTTATGGGCTGAAGGGACTGTTACACGCGACACTTCGTTGTAAACAAAATAAAATTCATGGGAAGTATTCACATTCACACACATTATGTGGACTAGCGCTCGCAGTCAAATAGTAACTTATTGCTGTAGAGATAATCCTTGGTGCACACAGCACGCCACGCATGAGAGTCGCCCACCTGCAACGCGTCCCATTGCAACGCTCACTGCACTTGTAAATATCCTTTACGGAAACCATCGACGGGTTAGAAATTAAATCGCAACCTCAGAATAAGACCGTTTCATTAGTTCCATTTCTGATATAGGAAACTCTGAAAAATGTTTTTGGAATCGAATCAAACACATCTAATTCAGAAAATCAGCACCAAAAGTCATCACAGCAATTACACTTCTCATTCGCATTGTGACACTGTGTGAAAAAGAGACCTACTTTTGCTGACTGTGCTTCTCTTGACCTACCCTAATGTTGTTGAACAAAATACGCTTGTATAAACTAAGTCACATTGGCTCAGAATGCATCATTTACCGTACATATTTTTGTTACAGAATCCGTCACAATCAGTAGCTGTCAAAGTAGTGACGAAGAAAGGCATACAGAAAGCTTCAGAGATTCTAGTGAAGGAGATAAAGATCCTTCGTGAGCTCACTGCCCTCCACCACACCAACTTGGTCGCCATGCACGATTGTATGGACAGCCCCGCCTACGTGTATGTCGTCATGGAGGTGAGTTCATAATTAAATATATACACGTATACATTAAATATTATTAATATGTTTTTTCTTGGTACTTGTGAAGTTTACATTATTAGACAAAAAGTTGATGGACAGGCAAAAACTAACTAACCAGTATGTATTCAGTTCAGATTTGCAACAAGTATGTATTTGTGTGCTTGAGTTGTTATTCAATGTGACTCATCCGGTAAAGTTTATTGCCTTTTAGTCTGTCAGATATTTGGGGTAAACAACAGCCTCGCTTGGCAATGATTGTTCGCTTTTTAAGCCTTGTTCAGTTCGCAATACAGTGAGTGCAGTAGGTATTCAAATATTGTCATTCGTCATTTTGTATACAGGAATCTTGAAGCGATATTTCTTAAACAGCTACTAATATAACTCCCGTTCAAGAACTGTTTGCAGAAGTGTTTCTGTTTTCAAACACACGTTTCTGCTTTCCGTTTAAGAGCAAGCTAACACTGAGGAGACGAATATGTACAATATTGAAACAGTTCCTTCACCTAATGTTCATTTACCTTTGATTTCTTTCAAATTCTTACCCACCGGAACTTATTCTTCGGTTAATAAATAGCTAAAGCCAACAAATTGCGTTGAATAGTACTTGGCTATGAATTAATGATCGCAATCATCTAACCATAATAAACCGACTCAACTATCGCAATTCGCAGCCAAATGATCGGATATTGTTCCCTTCGATTATTCATAATGTAGGCAAAGTATGCAGACCTAATACATGAGTGCAAAAGATTGGTGCAAATGTAACCAGGCCAAAACGTGACTGGAACTGGTATTATTTATAATATACAACAAGTTTTGTGCAATAAGAATATTATATACAAGCTTTAAAGAAATTAATTTTTAACAAGTTAACAGAAATGTGTGTGTAAATGTTCTTTTCAACTGTGCAGCAACAAGTTATTTATTTAATATTAAATAAATAATCGAGTTTAAAGATTTTAAACGCGGTGAATTATACCTAGTCCACTTTAAAATATAATTAAATGTGGTATAAAAATGTAATCAACGGCGAATAGCTTGACATTTTATCGCGCATATGGATTAAGGGCAAGGTAACTAGGTTACGGACAATAATGTAGCCATTTCATTTAATAATACCCTTTATTTTAATCGTTACAGCGATAACATGTCAAAACGACGATTGTATGTTAATGAAGTAATAATTGATTGATTCCGGGATTGCGCAGAGTAAAAAAAAATATTTCTTGCTTTTATGTGTTGAATCTTATACAAAATGTTAGGTGCATGCGTATAATCCTACAATCATATTTAATATTTTAAGTTTTAAGACACAATTTGCAAAACAAGACTTTCACAAAATCAAAAGATCTCAAAGATCTCTTCGATTTGTTTGCTATTATAGAACACATTAGTTAGTTTGAAGTCCATATTATCGAAGAGGTTCTTTTATTGGTATGTCGACAACCACGCTGATCTGGCTTCCGCATGATATACGCGCATGTGGATTCGCAGCAAGGTCACTACGCATTAGATAAATAAATAGTAGTCGGATTCACCACGCGGCACGCAGGCAACGCGTGTCGTCGCGGTCCGTTGTCGTCGCAGATTACCTAAATTCATTTCATTTGTTGCCCCGAATATGATTCTTTTCTGAATTGCGCAGTTTGTATCCGTAAAAGGTCAAGAGATATCAATAAAATTTATGATATAATCATAATTTAACACAGATAATTATAAACAATGTAGCGAATAGGTACATAACTAAACTTTGAAACGGTCGCCATAACAACATGCCATCGTTCTTAAGTGATGCCCTACTAACCTATTTATCTATCATCCTTAATTATTATACATACAAAATTACTGCCTGTGAAGTCTTAACAAAAAAAACGACGGGTTGCACTCTGGGAGTGCCGGCAGAAGTGAAAACTTGAATAGTAATTGTTGGAAATATCTTGTGAACAGATTTTAGTAAAACTCGCAAAAATGGTTGACTTTTTATTTCAATAATTTTCCAATGTGACGTACATCTTTTATAAACAATGTTACCTAGCAACGAATGTATCCAGCATACAAACTTCTTTAAAAGTAATAAAGTCACACGAACATTCACGCAAGCGCCCTGCGCCGTCCTACGCTTTTTCGGTCAGGGTCACGTGTCCTGACGCGAGTTTAAGATTTTATACCCATTACAGAAAAGTGCTCAACGCCGCTAAAGAAGTTTTCACTTCAATAATAAAGATAAAAAAAAACGTTATCTGTTTTATTTTACTATAATTAGACGATCTCTTGTACTAATAGGTACTGTAATTCATTGCCAAAAATTTAATATCACCTACCTACATTTTCTTTCTTTTTTCATATGTGATTGGTCACGTAGTCGCGTCATCACGTGCAAAAAGAATCAAGGCCTCTACTTAAACACCAGTCGAATTTTAATAAAAAAAATCCTGTGTTTCCAAATACAATGAAAAAGCACAGAAAACGCAATCTGTTTATCGTTTTACCATTTTTTACAACTTTCTTTTCACGTTTATGATTCAACTTTTGCAATAATCTCATCTCACCTCTAATTACGACATAATAACTAATCATGGTAATTATGTTGTTAAGGAGAAAGATCCATGATGCAATGTATCGATAGAGGCGACATAATGTCTGTTAAGAACCCACACGTGTCGCCTCTACGTGTCTCTGCCTCGTGGAGAGATACATGTAAATAGAGCTATATTGTCTACCGCTCGTTACTGATAAATAGATTAGTGCGCAGAAATGACGTTCGTCAACGCCAACTAAGTCGATACCTACGTATCTGAATGCTCAACGATTTGTACCACATTGCATACTTAAAAAAAAAACTAAACCTTTTCACAGTTTTGTTAATGAAACAATACGAACACATTGTATTCCTAATAATGAGCTCGTACTTATGTAACAAAAAATATTGGGTACTAGATTTTGCCCGCGACTTCGTTCGCGTGGAATAGTGACTTCCGGCAGATTTTTTTTTATTTTTGTAATAAAAACTATCCTACGTCCTTTCTCAAATTCCAAAGTAAGTCTGTACCAAATTTCACACAAATCGGTTCAGTAGTTTAGGCGTGAAGGAAAGACAGACAGACAGAGTTACTTTCGCATTTATAATATTAGTTTGGATTTGCAAGTTTTTAAACAGTTTTTAGAGGTCAATAACATTTTCAACACCATCAGTGAGCTTTTTTAAACGAATACTTCGAATGCTGTTGCACTCAAATGAATAGAACTCTCAAAAGTGTATCATATGTGTATTGCATACCTACTATTTAACGTTTGCCAATAATATGTCTATATACATATAATAATTTATTGATAATAACATAATCATTACTATTTCCAGCAAATTCAACTTCAAATCTCAAATCAAAAACACTCGCCCAGTTAGATCGTCCTCTGGATGTTAATGAATTAGTAAATTTATAAAGTGTTTTCACAAGTGTTGCGTTATTTTGTGTCTGAAACCCATAATTACCCATAGGTTGAGCTTAATTTTCTAAGCTTTTATCTATGAACATTATCGTTGAAATGTATATCTTTTGTATTGTGTTATTTGACGTCTTTGTTAGTAGATTTGGCGAGGAGCAGTAGTTAGAATTATTTCTGTTTCTTTCCAAATGTATGTGTATTTGTAATTATAAATAAACTTCAAGGGCACACGAGTCAAGTGGACGCAGCAGGTCACAACAGACGTAGTAAAGCCAACCTGCGACGCTATTCGTGTATAATATTACGTACCTTGTTTTCATTGCGTAAAAAAAACTAAAACAGCAATGCCCTCATCATGATACAAAGCCAAACTCAAGTTCATTGGCACGATTTCCTTTTGGTTGAGGTACTCGGATAGTCGCCATGGCTGCTGTGGACCATGACTCGACTAATTGGCATCGTCAACGTTTTGGATGTTTATTTATATCTGCGCTCTATAATCTCATATAACCCTGTAACTTTTTGAAGCTAAAATACAGTACCTCTTGCAACAAAATACATTAGCTAATAAAATCGTTGTCCACATTAAATAATCGGTTCGATAAAGTACTAAATATAAATAAGATTTTGACTTTCAGTTTAAAAGTAAAATTCTATCACATTTCCGTTCGCTTATGTTTTAACAATCTTATAACTTAGGATACAAGCTTTCAATTTGGCCACGATTTTGAATGGTCAGACTCGTCGTCACCCACCAGCTGCTATATTTGTATTAATAGCAAAGCAAAAAACAACCCGGAAGGACCAAAATTGTAGCTATTGCGTCGTAGTTGTTCTAGCTTGCTATTGTGTTACGAATTAGTTAGATGGCTTCGAATTAAGCTCCAAGACAGAGTTTAAAAAGAGTTCTGAATCTGTTATAATAAGATTTCTTAGATATGACTACTTATTTAAGAGATATGACCTCCTTACGCCCAAATTAATTACTGCTTCCTGTAATTAACTAAAGAGAAGCTTACGCTTGGTTTTATAGTGTATTATCATATCTCAAAATGTAATCCGTTATCTAGATACGGTCTGCAGACCGTCCACACAGTATGTACTCGCCACCCAATTTAAACAGGTCACGTGCTGTGGCGTTGAGATTGGGACAGAACACGTGTGGCTTGCCAATGTTCCATATTCGTAGTCTTGACACTTACCGAGTAGTAAGCTTATTCAATACATCCTTCCTTAGCAAGAGTGCTGGTGTCACCAAACTATCGTATAATAGTTTTCTTGAAATTATTATGTGTTACTATGTGATAAAATTATTATTTATTATGTGTGCCATTGACTTATCAATAAATCAATTAAGTTTTAAATGTAAATCCATATCATGATCTATAAATAATATGATTTGATAAATTAAGTAAATTAATATATATTATATACTTTTTAACAGTTCATCTTTCCATAAATAAGAGTCTCTCAAGGACTCGAAGAGGCTTGAGTGGGGACTACGATTAGCAGTTTTCTATCTCATTAATTTCGTTGATTCTATCTGAACAAATAATAATAATAAATATTAAATTATTACAGTCATTTAATTAATATTCCAGGTAATAAAGGGTGATACCGTTAGAGTAGTTGTGAAACTGTCTTGACGCTATTGCGAGAAAAGTGCATTCACTGCGCACAGTCTGCATGCAGAATTAATAATGTAGGTACTAAGGTCATCTGCCGATCATATACATTGCATTGCATGCACGTCTGTTTTCATGCCGGATGGAACTGAATCACAACACACGTAACAAATGTATGAAACAGATTATAATAACAATGATTAGAATTAAGCTCTCATTTTACACCAACAACTTCATTAACAGATTGATCAGTCTGTGGAGTCAGGGTCAGGCTGTACTGAATATGGGCAGTTTTTGAAATACGAGCGATTATGCTATGAGAAAGAGCATCATCATACTATTTTTGAGTCCGCTTAATTCCAATCCACACCTGCGGCCACCGGCCTGCTTGCCAAGTGTGGTGATGATATATGGCAATAGTATTTCCTGACGCACTATCATTTCATGGTAGTTGAATAAACCTCAAGTTCTATTTTATTCAACGATTTCCACATTCAGAACCCATTATTACGTAAAGTTCGACGTCACTTGGGTTTAGATCGTTTCCGCTTCTGCATTACGTACGTTTGATAAATGAGGACTAACATGAGTGCGCGTGATAGCCGTTTATTTAGAAAAGGAGTCTTATAAAGTAGATTATAGAGTTAAAGGTTTAGTCCCGTCTAGGGAACGTCGCTTAATACTCAAGCATTACTTAAATCTAGATTCAAGCCATTTGATTGATTAAAACTAGTTTTAAGTAAGGCTTGAGTCTTGTGAGACGTTCAGTAAAACGGGCCTTAGACTTGTAATGTATACAACATCTCACACAATATTGTAGAATTGTATTGAGATTGTGTTAGGTAAACATTGCAAATGACCTACTCGTATAGTTTTCTACTGGCATATAAAACATATCTTTCTTCGCTTAGAGCTTGTGATTTCACAATAAGATCGTGTTCGTACAATGAACTGTGAACACTTTGAACAAAGACTGCGCAGGCGCAACCGACAATGATAAGCTCGATTCGGTTGTATGTTCCTCTTACGATACACGGGAACTTATTCAGTAGATTCACCAAATGCATGTTTTATTAGATTCACGTGACGACTACTCATTTTTGATAAATTATTAACAGTAGGTTATTAGTATCTACCACAATAAAATAACTCGTGCATTTTGTAGAGTAGACATATTATTAATTAAATTCAAAAATTAACAATCATCTTCATAATTCAGACGAAGTAGTCTGAATTATGAAGATGATTGTTAATTATGAATTAAGAATTAAATAAGCAACGCAAATTTTATGCTAAGCCACTTTAAACTAGCTGAAGAAGTAGATACATATTATGTATGAATAATACAGCACGGGCATTGAAAATAGTACCCACCAAAAACATTAAAATAATGTAAAAAAATGCCAAGTCTCTCGATGCAGTCTTTCCATCGTAAAAAGTTTTGAGATCTCATAGAAGCCAAGTCCTATTCAAATTATTTTGTAGTTATAAATCAACATTTAGTAATTGTATCAATAGTTTTCTTTATATTATAATTATAGTGACTTGGCAATGAGCACAAGAAGAAACAAAACGGCATATTTGGAGTTGAAAGTCACACACCGCATGCGTAAACATTAATATCACAAAATTAATTTTCTTTTGGTTTATCCGTGTCGTCCCAACCGAATTTCGGCAACGGCAGTCAGTCTCATCCAAGACTAGTAAACTGCGCAGGACTGCTCATTGGACTGGACAGGGTGCTCATTGCCAAGTCACTATAATTATAATATAAAGAAAACTATTGATACAATTACTAAATGTTGATTTATAACTACAAAATAATTTGAATAGGACTTGGCTTCTATGAGATCTCAAAACTTTTTACGATGGAAAGACTGCATCGAGAGACTTGGCATTTTTTTACATTATTTTAATGTTTTTGGTGGGATCTCATTTATTTTTTGTAAGTGTATTTCTTTCTTTTTTTTTAGGTGACCTCATAATTTCTTGGACTTCAGCTACTGCTTTGCTTAGAACCCATTCTCTATCTCTTTTGTTTCTTTTCAACGAGCTAAATAAACATAAATCTACTAACTTACAAAATAAATATAACTAAACTAAATAACACGTAAACAACTAGATATTGTAACTACCTATGTCTATGTTATATTAATAAACTATTCGCCTAAATAACTGTTTCAGTAACAATAATAAATCTACTATCTAATCCGGCTAACTTAAGTTCTCCGAATATAGCTACAATATTTTTTTAGTTTCGAAATGGTTTTTCATAGGTAGGTGGCGCTATCAAATGAAAATTATCGAATTATTTTAAAGTACTACTTATACTGCGCTCGGTAACGAAACCATAGCGCGATTCAGACAGGTACAACGCCATCTATCGAGCGCGCATACAATCGAAATTTATCGCAATACAATGGAGTTTTAGCTTTATTAATTTAATGAATTATGAACTTTATGTATCAATTAATTATAGTCTATGTATTACATTTTTATTATTCTTTTCTATTCCATGTATTTATTCATCCAATTGAATACTTAAACAACGAACAAAGTTAACAATGCAGTCAAAATCCATACATAATGTTCTTGCCAAACCGCAAATATAAAATTGTTTTCTATGGTATATTATTTTTTAATGTTTTTATAATTTTTCCTTTATATGTGGCTAATGACCTATCTTGGTGCAAAATTTGAAGTTTCTAAGTCTGCTAGAAGTACCTTAGATTTTTGATGATCGGTCAGTGAGTCAGTGAGTCAGTGAGTCAGTGAGTGAGTGACAAAATGGTGTAACTTTGATCGACCGTAACTCCTAAACTATTAATTCAATTGGCATGTAATTTCGAACTTAAGCTTGTTCTAATGCCTACTATTATTCACCGAAAACCTAAACTCCTAGCTTTGTCCACGTCGAAGATATAGGGGGGGCGAAACAGCCGCGAATCGCATCGAGAAAAGATGGTACGGCCGTGCCCGTTTTGCTCGAGACTTGGCTGGGGCACTGCCGTGCCCCCAGATACACAAAGAGATGTATGGCTAGAGTCAGGTGGTGACCTCGTGGTCGCATTAATATACGACTGGTTCTCGCGGGCCCTACATCTCGCACGTGGCCGCCGCGCTGCTACAGCGGGTACAATGGACCACCTTGGACCTTTACTCACCAGGGTTAGGATTACCGTGTTATTGCTCTCGCTATTTAGCGTAGTTTAGGAGGATTATTAGTTATTGGGCAATTTAACTCGTATATTATTCAGTCTTCTAATTTAAATATTATCTAGCTAGTACAGATACTTTAAGTATGGAACGAGAACGAATCTTTTATTGTGGTTGTTCAAATCTCCAAAAATATCTGTCCTATCCTCATTAAATATCAAACTAAGTTAGATATTCATATTTTAAAGATTAAGTAATTAACAACTCTAGAGGCCTGGGCTGTTAATGTGAGTTTAAATCACATTACACGCATGCGATACATTGCTGAAACGATCACTGGGTTAGACTAATCGGCTTGCTTGATTACGTCAGACTGGTTTCTCTCAGCGCCGCATCGCCTCGGCAAGAGCTGGAAAGTGGCGTGCCGGAAACCACAGCTTTCTATCACTACGCTTAATGTTCTTGTCTTTTAAAATACTACTAATGAACACTTTCGATCGTCATGAAGTAATAGCTGGTTTTCAGGCGCAGTCTGTCCTCGTTACTGCACCAAATTGTTTTGCTTTCCTCTGTAATGCGGCACTTATGTTTACTGCAGCACAACATAATTTATTTAATTACGCTCAAGTATACTGTAACCTATGCAATAACTAACATTATAATAATGTATCTCACGCTTTAAAATTAACGTTTTGAAGTCACTAATCAAGTGTTGATGATGAAATCGCTTCACAGAGTAGAACTGGTTTGTTTAAGAACACACACAGTCGCACACCCACGTTTGTTTTACTTGTATTCACATGATATGAGACAAGTTCTAGCGATCTAGTAGTAGTTCCCACTTCCCGTCGCGTCTTACGGTGTCTGAACTGATTAGTATGTAATTTCTTTGTTTAGAAACTGTGCTAGCAAACCTCTTCACATAGTAATCACGTTCCAGTAAATCAATGATACGAGTATTCAAATAAAATGAGCAGCTAAGCACACTTACATTTTTATACATAATATAATCATTTTTCATCATTTTTTTTACATCTAATGTGGCACGCTGTTTGTTAAAAACATGTTTAAATCTTTTCATTATGTTGGAGGAAAACGCGTGTGAATACCTACCTACATTAAAAAAAAATTATAACTTATTAATAAAAACCTATACTTATAAAGATAAAATAAACAGGGTCAATGATTTTCCAGGATTGTTGAACACAAATATGAAACGAGGGCACTGCACTTGAGTCATATACATTAAAAGTATTCGTTTATGTATTAAGTACTTAGGTATTATTATTTTACATACCTTTTAGCTTGTCATTGATCAACATTGGGGTGGACATGCGCGTGTAATTACGTATACATGTATATGTTTTTTTTTTCAAAAACTATTTGTTGTATGCCGCGTGGCATATACTGAACTCTGAAACCTAGTGTTCAGTGTAGCTAGGTACGAACGTTGATGTTGGTTTCTTATTATTTAGGTTTTGCACCTAGCACTTATCTACACCAGCGACCACAGACTTCACGATGAACCGTTGAATGTCAACGACCCTTCCAATCAGCCAAAGTGGATTCTCTTACATTATTTTTCTCTTAAATTACGCATGTTCCATCAAAAGAATAAAGCACAAGCCTTTATTAAGAACTGTTGTTCTATAACGGAGTGTAACGGGACATAGTATGGTGCAGGTTGTCGGTCAGGTAAGCATGCAGTCAGCCGCACATCCGCTTGTGTTGCGTTCAGTGCCGACCCGCTCTTTTGTATAGCATTTCTTTTAACATCGACTTTCATCTACAATTGTATTGTTGTTCTGCGTGTGAGAGCAACACCCTAATTGAGTGACAAACTTTCTATAACAAACGCAAAAGCTTTGAAGGATATTCATAAAATAATTCGTATTGATCTTGTATACTTATGGAAAATGTAATCTGCTCGCCAAAGTAGGTAACGCACGGATTTATTTATAGTTGAATCAACCTAAAGATTCATTAGGATATTATCACTATGATATTATTATGTTATTTCTTTTCAATGTGTTGTGTGACTGGGAAATTGGACCAGTCCTTTCCGTTTATCAAAGTTTTATCTATTTCACCATGTTTTGTTTTTGTTAAAATACGCAACAGAATTTTCGCGAAATAAACAATTAGGTTATTGAACTACGCATAACTTTTATCGTTCATTAACGTTTACGTGAAAGACATGCCTCCTCGCAATGCCTACGTAGTGGTCAATGTAATGAGTGTGTCTCTGATATCCACAGTTTTCATTACCTATGTATAATTTTACAGACTATAGTTGATCACCTGATATGATTTAGAAATCGAGAGTTGTTGTCTAAGTGTATGATGGCAAGTGGTTTATTGTGTAAAGCTTACGTCTCTGTCGGCTCGACTGTGTTGCATTCTTCAGACATCTAAAAAAGATAGCACTTATCTAATCATTACCGCTTTCAAATCGAGATATGAGAAATGGAAACTGTCTCAGGGTCATTTAATAACGTAAATAGATTTACCTTTTTTTGTTTTGGTAAAATTAACAAATGAGTCCTCCCGTCCTGTGTGGAGCGGAAGGGATTGTTAGACACTTACTAACTAAAATCCAACTTTCCAGGGTCACGGTTACCTTTACAAACGGTCCCACGACCCAAATAGATAATTGCGGGTCTCATTCTATAATTTGTGAAATGGCACAAAAAAATTAAAAAGTAGCTTGGAGGCAGCGCGACTCCGTATTTGTGAATGTTGAAATACCTACATCATTGTTTTAAATTGTATCGTCCTACTAATCGACATTATGCTCTAAATAAACCTGGCTTGTTGAAGTAAATTATTACACCTTTTTTAAGCAACAAAACATAATCGACTTGATATGACTGCTAACGCCATCTATTAATTAAAAGTAGAACCAGATTTAAAATACAATTAGGTATTTAATAATTTTGCAATTTATTCATATGTATCCTGGAAATAAATAACAAAAATCGTTTCTAAACGCCCTTAGCGATAGGGTTACCGAATAAAAAGAAAAAGTACGGAGAAAAATTCAGAGATTTTCTAACTAGACTCCATTTACCTCTCCCATATTATGTTTCGTAGATTTTAACTGTTGATTTTAATTGTATAATTCACATGAAAAAAATTGATTTTTAGTGTCGAAAGCATAAACAAGAATACGTTTTGTTTCGAAATATATAATTATGAAATCGGCCGGGTAATAACATAATAATGGACCTACAGTCCCAGTCACATTTCACCTCATTGAAGAAATGCTCGAATCTGTAACGTTACATAACAGACGAATGCTCACCGTGAGGGAACACCTTTATAGCAGACCCTTCAGTATTAGTCTTGTTAACAAATTAACTACATATATAATAGACGGGGCAAGGTCTTGTTCTGAATACCCCATTAAAAAAAACGAATTCCAACTACGTATTTACAATACTTTAGGTGGCAATACACTTTTTTTTCATACAAACATTATTTATTAACGATTAGAAGAATAAAAATCACGTGCAATTAATTTAACCTACTATAGAATAATTAATACCTGTAAAAATAGACATAATATATTTAAAACTTAAAAAAAATGTCTTCTGAAACAAATACTTAAAGACTTTGGATTTATATTATTGTCAAATTATATTTATTACAAGACACCACCACTGGTGTCGCTTTAAGCAATTCTTGTGCAACTCTTGCAAGTGATACATTTCGTAAATTCAGAGAAAAATCATTACCAATTCTTCCAATATTCATAAAATGGCTACTCACGAGCATAAAACACATTATCTATATAATTAAGGAAAGAGATAGATGGTAGGGAAGGCTCAGCCCATTCCAAGTCTATGATATGCACTGTAATTGTGTAAATTGACAATTTAGTGACCATTTCATGATATTTATTAAAATTCATATTCTGATGATTCTGCTAAAGTGGCCTTTTTAGACCCGCGGTGAGACCCCATAGTAATGAAAAGAATATTTAAATAAACATCTTGTTTATTGCGAAATTATACTTAATTATGTCAAAGTAAAAAACAAGTAATGCATGCTGCTTACATAATGTTAAGATATTAAATTATTTACAAAAATACTGGGGACACCTACAACACTTAATCTATGTCCATACCATATTATTATTACTTAAAACACTAATTCATTCACACTTTTTGGGTCTGGTAATTAATGCCATTCTTGAAATGGCATTATTTATTTTGTCAATAAATTATAACATTCAGATCGAAACGAATCATATCTCAACATAATTGTACCACACACAAACTGTATACTTTTGTTGGTTACACAGGAGATTTATCCTGGAGCGGGACTTCTTCAGGCGTAGTTCCATTAGCACTGACGCCTGTTCGTTCATTTGCATTTCTTGGAGTTGAACTAAACCGATTTTTGATAGAACTCCAATTTTTCTTTATTGTGATACCAGCTACCACAAGAACCATACCAGCTACAACCATTCCAATAATGCTTTTATCGACTCCTCCAGTTTTTGTTTGTGAAGTGGTTGCTCCAACGACTTCATTTATTGACTTAACAGTGACTGCTATTGGGGATTCTGCGTCTGCAGGCTTAGGATCTTCAGATCCTTTTATAATTGCAGAATGAAGAGAGACATCTCCAACTCTTTTCGTGTCCTCGTTAGCCAAATTTGCTATCTCCGTCGTTTCCACGTTTGCTACTGGCGGCGCTTGTTCATTTTTCTGTGTCTCCGCTTTTACATCAGGCGATGAATTAACGGTTGGGTCGACATCATCCACGGATCCATCTACTAAGACCATTAGTCCTGGTAATGCGACATCCAATAGTTCTTCTTCTATGCCATCAGTTTGCGCTTCTGGGCAATCAAAAGGTTTTACATCACATGAGCCCGCACATACAGTTACTAAAGATTTTTTTAATGATGAACACAAATCCTCCGCTAGACTAGCTGCAGCAGTAGGCAACGTGATTGATCGTAGTGATTTGAAGTTAGAGAAGGACTCTGGTTTTAGATCCTGAAAGTAATTTTTTTTTAATATTAAAATACACATTTTGGAGAAATATCATTCAGGAATGTTAATATCCAACGGTTATATACTGGTCATAGTCTACCTGTATGCCGTCAAGACTTGAAAAAGTCAGACAACCAGAGTTCTTTTAATGCTAATAATGAAAACAGCAGTCATTGTGCCTATAGTTGTGTCGGCCATAGGCTTAGTTGTCAAAAGCCTCGATTAACATTTGAGGAATTTCTATAAATCAATCGTTTAAGAAACGATTGTTTTATAGAAATTCTCTTTTTATAGTTTTCAGATAGACTGGCTTATTCTTACCGTTCTCATGTCGTTGCCTCCAAGGTCGAGTTCTTCTAACTTGGTTAAGCCGAAAGCATTTTTTAAATCTTGGGGATACTCTATTAAACGGTTGTTTCCGAGCTTCAAGGTTACTAGTTCAGGCAGTTCACTTATGGACTGAAATGAGAAGATAAATTAATTTACTTAGCATATTCATATCAGGTGTACACAATTTTTACGGCACGGTTGGCGCAGTGGCTGAGCGATTGGCTGTGTGCTGTCGCGGGTTCGATTCCCGCACGGAACAAACATTTGTATAAACTAGAAGTAGTTGTTCCGGGTCTGGGCGTTTGTGTATGTGAGTTTATATGTTTATAAACGCACCCACGATACAGGAGAAATTCCTAGTGTGGGGCAATGTTTAAAAAAAATACATATAATGCATAATTAATTAAACCTGTTTCGTTATATCGACACCGCAAACCATGTCAACTATTTATATAAGGCATTTAGGTCTATTGTTCTTGTGCCTGTCTGTCTTTGTTTCAAAAATGAATACTATTACAAATAAATTGTTGCTGTAAATGAATTCAACTGGTTATGAAGTTTGTTTTTTGGACTTGGCCAATATAGTTATAAACGCCTATACAGACTCAACGCAAATCTTGCGGTTTCTTATTTCAGCTTGGTTATACTTTTGTATAAATTCATTGGCCCACGTTGCTATGTATTCATAATTATTATCTGTCATATTTATATACTTACACCGGAAACTATTTTCATAATTTCATTGTTGTCAACATTCAATATTTTTAAATCCTTCAAATCAGATATTTGTTTTGGTATTTCAGTTAATTTGTTATTTTGTAATTTCAGTTCTGTAGTTTTAGGATCTAAAGGTTGTGGTAGTTCTGTTAACTCGTATCCTGAGCAATCTACAATGTATTTGTTTGAGTCTCCTTCTATGTTACAAACGCATGGCTTAGGACAGGAATGTTCCTCAGTAGCGGCAACGGATGCGTTATCTGTTAAAGCAGTTAATTGTACGTCCTCGATTAATGGCGCCGGTGTTGTTTCAGTTTCAGTGACTGCGTCAAGTGGTTCGTCTATGACGCCCGCGCCGCTGCCCTCTAGCACGTTCCCGTCAGATTCAGGATGATTGTCAGGTGGAAATTGATTGTCGTTTTCAACGGGAATGTGTAATTCATCATCGTTTTGAGCCCATGCAATCCTGAAAATTGATATTAATGCAGTAATAACATGTGACTTTATCGAATTTATCGTAAGGTGACGCAAAATTGTTATAAATAAGTAGGTGATAAAAATCGCGATAAGTGTATGTACTACAAGGGCGTAACTAGCACACTGTCTTAAGTTTTGATTGATAGAACAAAAAGACATTCAAGTAGATTTATAGTTTAGATATGAGCTTTGGATGTCATGATGAGAATTATTATGGTTGCAGTAGTTAATTTTTGATTTACTTTAAACAGTATTTTATATAAAATACTGATCCTCTTTTTAGCACCCAAACACACCCAAAGGCCATGTCAATTATTTATGGTTTATTACCAGTAAAAATTGATAATTGTATTAGGTATCTGTATGCCTGTCACGTCACTATATATCGAAGTAAAACATAACTACAGGTTATGCAACCAACATAATGAAACTGCAAGCTATAAAGCACATTCTCAATACTTATTTATTGAAGAAAAAGTATGGCGGCTGGCTCTATTTATTGCAATCAGATTGACACTCAACGTATAACATATTACATATTTGGTAGATAAGAATATAACTATCTGCTAAAAGTATATAAGGACATGAAAATAAAATCCACCGGCTACGGTTTAATAAAACAAATAAAAACTTGTGTACTTACGTAAATAGTGCCAACAATAGCACGAAAAGATGTTTCGACGTCATGATCACTCTCATATGCGAACACTGCTAGGTAGAGGTGTGCCAACTGACTTCAGGAGTTACCTGTCGTGGTACATGTACCAGCGTAGCGTACAGCGCATAACTCACTGACACTTATAACTATTATCACTCAATGATAAGATTACTAACGGCATGGCAGCTTATCGCAAATCAACCACGATAACGGAGCTCTGCATAAACGAGAAAATATTAGGTGGCCGATTTTCAATATCACCTTCGACTGACAAATAGTGCGCAATGTATGAGGTGTACGGTTTTATTTACACAGATATGTGTGTAAATGGTCGCGGCCGAGACGCCACGATGGTCTTCATTAACTGCCGCTT
Organism: Agrotis puta; assembly: GCA_943136025.2. Taxonomy (NCBI): domain Eukaryota; kingdom Metazoa; phylum Arthropoda; class Insecta; order Lepidoptera; family Noctuidae; genus Agrotis; species Agrotis puta. The sequence goes on from OW964178.2 coordinate 11,631,116, forward strand.
GCTAATTCCACAAATACACAAAATCGCCTATGTTAATAATATATTGGTTTGTTGTCGAGTTACACCAAAATCCTAGTGTCGTCCTTTACACAATTCTTCAAAAATCATACTCAAAACGTGTTCACAATTTTAAGAACAATGATTCATCACAATAGCGGAAAAAGCAAAAACAAGAATTATCGAACTTCACAAGAAAACGCACACGTACACTACGTTATCTTTCCTTCACTGATGTTACTGGTTCTTTGCTGATGCTCCATGTCTATAAATTGCTTTATTCTGTCAAGTTTAATGTTGTACAACACAGCTGTTGGTTTCACTTGTTTGACGTGTGAACCACAAATATGACAAGATTGTTACGTTGGTTTGCAAGTAATTACATTTTGATTTAATCGTTATTGTTAGTTCGGTTAAAATAATGTACCATTCAGTTAAATTCATATTTTATGATGTGGTCAAGGTCGGTCTGTTAATAGATTGCCCTATTTCTGCTAATCTACGCGTGACGATAGTCGGTATACTGAAGAACATGGATTATGGAATAAACAGTAAACGTCAGAGCTTTATTACTCAATGAAGTAAACGTACCTCCCATGCGATTTATTTTATAGCGTGGGCAGCACGCAGATCCCTCCCATATGTAATTATGTATAAACTAAACAGATTTGTTGTTTAATATTAGCACCTATGAGAAACTTTTGGAAACTAGTAGGAAAAGTATCGGTCGGTGGCACGCCCACCGAGCCGCGTAAACATCTAGCAACACCAGCAACAAATTTATGAAAATAGCTCTATTATTCTGTTGTCTGTAGTTAAGTAATAAGGAAACCATAAGTTAGATATTATCTATTATTCTTTGTAACAAAAATTTGTTTGCGTACTTTCTTCTGGATAGCTTTTATTTTCTTATTTGACGTCTGTTGACGTAGTTAAAGAAATGGTTCCTGGATTCTGTCCAATGGCTCCATTAGCCAACAAATCAGTAACGGCGATTGTTTGTATTCTTCATTCAGTACTGCAACGGAGGCGACTTAGCGGACTATTTGCAAGCGAACCGTCTGCTCAGTGAAAGCACTATTCGGCTGTTCCTGAGGCAGCTGGCCGAGGCGATGCGAGCGATCCACGCGAAGGGCATCGTGCACCGCGACCTGAAGCCGCAGAACATCCTCCTCACGCACAACGTCGCGCCGCCCCGCACTCCGCATGCCTCTGAAATAACACTCAAAATTGGTTCGTATTTCCCTTTAAAATACCATAGATACATTTCCACGTAGCTAATTGCCTGATTGTATTAATCGGAAGAAATATCATGTCGTTATCATATCCGTTTTCTTGTTGATCAATTCATTTGACTCATACAATTTCTAGTGAAACTTCAAATAGGGTAAGACTTGTCTTATGGCACTATTAGGAACTAAATTATTATATCAGTGTAAAAAACAAGAACAGATTTAACAAACCCTGACTACCACGTTACCTTACATAATGATGAATTCATGTTTTTTTTTCGTGCAGCTGACTTTGGCTTCGCAAGGTTCCTCGAAGAAGGAAACATGGCCGTCACGCTCTGCGGCTCCCCGATGTATATGGTAATATTACTTCCATATTAATACAATATAAATTTAACTTTCAAAATTTGCATTTTACAATACAGGGTGATTATTTTGCAGATACCTATAGAACTGTTTATCACTACCATTATGGTTTAGGTAAAATGGCAGAAATCATTTTCCTGTTATAGGCACCAGAAGTGATAATGTCGCTGAAGTACGACGCTAAAGCAGACCTATGGAGTCTGGGCACGATAGTATACCAGTGCCTCACGGGCAAGGCGCCCTTCCAGGCCACAACACCACACGAACTGAAAGCGTTCTATGAGAACAGCGTCGACTTGCAACCCAAGTGAGTACTATGAATACATTAAACGATCTCACACACCTATTAGAATAAAGTATGAATCATAAACATACAAAATCACTGCATAGTATAAAACAAAGTCGCTTCCCGCTGTCTGTCCCTATGTATGCTCATAAAAAAACTACGCAACGAATTTTGATTCGGTTTTAATAGATAGAGTGATTCAAGAGGAAGGTTTTCATGTATGTAACATGCTTTATATTGCACCCGTGCGGAGCCGGGCGGGTCGCTAGTAAATAATAAAATACAAATTAAATCTGAATGAAGGTTTAAGGTCAATTTCAGTCGCTATAAAGAAGTATCTGGAACATTTGAATTCACTTCTTAACTCGGGCAGTTTTTGTGCCTAGTTTTTTTTTAATTCCCAAACGGTCAGCTCTAGCGTTCAAGGTCTATACACGAATGAATTTGGCTCTGTGTCAATTTTGTGACATATTTGCTCTTCGGTGTTACTATAAGATAAGAACGGGAGGCGTACCAATCCGCCTAATATTTGTAAACAGCTGAAGCGTCCCGTGCTATCTGCCTATTTTTTACATAATGAGAGTATTTTTAAGTACGATCGCATCTCGTCCTATCTCAATGTTTATCTCAGAGACCAAGCATGTCACGATATTAATTTATTAGATTATCTTATCTTCTGTATTTGAATACTGAATGAAAAATATAAGAGATATTTTGATTTCAAATGAGTGATTTGTCTTGATTATTTAAAGATGACAAGTGTGTTCACAGCCTTAATTATTTGAAGCCCATTGGGGATTTCTCATTCTCTAGATGTCTATGTAGTTTCTTTCGATAAATTAGTTCAAAAATGAAAGATCTACCAAAAGTTACAGCAGTGTTAACTGTGCGAAATTCATATTAGGAACAAATGGGTTACAGCTGCGGAAAGTACGAATACATTTTAGTGCATTCAATTTTATCGTAGCACTCATCTAACTAATAGCTCAAAAGATAAGCTAGCCTGCAAAATTATTGGCAATTCATAGTCCTCACGCACACTGGTCTTATTTAAAGTATCCAAAGTAGTAAATAAATGTATTGCTTTGTTTCAGAATGCCAGCAGGCACAAGTTCCGAACTGTGTAGCTTGCTGATCGGGCTGCTGCGACGAAACCCTCGCGAGCGCATGCCCTTCGAAGCTTTCTTCAACCATCCCTTCCTACAGCGGCCGAGGACCACCTCCATGAACAGTGAGTAACAAATAAATGCTATTATAATTAGTTAATAATTTATGTAGTACTAACATTACAGCCTTTTTCACGCCTATTACATTTATGAAACTCACTCAAAAATTACTAAACTGTATTGTACATACCAAAATACATAATACTGTTATAGAATACAATTATCATCGTTTTATGAATAAACCATACTGAGTCATTAACAAGAATACAAAGTAACTAACATTGAACGCTGAATACATGAAACTCTAATCAGAACGAGTAACTAATCATCGCTGACCCGTGCTATTGTGTGTAACCTTTCGAAATCCCCTGTGCGCTACACCTGTATTAGTTATTTATGCAACTGTTGTATAATCAGGGGTATTAAAACACGAATGTGGGTTTATCACACGAGGCATAGCCGAGTGTGATAATAGTATCACATGAGTGTTTTAATACCTAATTATAACGGTTGAATACAAGACTTTATCTACAATCATGCTGTGAATCCTCTATAAAAGATTCTCATAACATACCATATTCGCATACCATATTCGAGTGAAAAAATGGCGGGATATAACACGATAAGACGAGTTGTTCTTTTTTCAAAATTTTAGCGATCTGGTGGTGAAAATGTCATTGCATGAGAATGTTCTTTTTTTGAAATTCATTATAACACGCGTTTGGATGATATAATGATCATTATATCATTGAGTGTTTTAATGTTGGCAATAAGCTAATTGTTATAGGTTCTTTTATAGAGGATTAATAGCATGATAGTAGATAAAACTAATTATGTACCTACTACTTTCGTTGCCATTTTCACACATTAAGAGGCACCTATACATTCAAACCATTAACAGACTCGTATCATTCTGCGATATTTCACACAATCCAGCAATTTAAAAAATAACATGTACTTAACAGACATTAATTGTATTGATAGAATTCTTTTATCGCTATTAATAACACAGTAAATCATTTTTTATAAGTTAACAGTTTCAAACAATATAATTTATAGCTTATCTAAATTATTAAAATTATTTAGTTCACTCTATCAAACTCATTATGTTGAGTTAATATACTCTCAATAAACATCGTTCGAATTATCACTCTCATTTTATTTACATTAACGTTATCTAGCGACTAGTCCATGAATTTTTGAACTATTTATACATATAGGTATATTTATTTATATAAATACACATTTAATCTATACTACAGTGCACTAAGTCACGGTGTATGAAGTTATGCATATTGTTCAGGTTTGGACTCGATTCTCGATCTGCCCGACATTTTGGAGAGCGATCTTGAGGGTCGGCCTGATACTAACTGTTACCTAGAAGAGTCATGGGACAGTCAGGGTACACATCACTTATTAAATTCGCTTTGGTTGTGCATGGGGTGGGGGTGGCGCATATTTTTGTAATCCGATCATGGTACACTGTCGGATCAAGTTGTGTCGTCAATAGTTCTCTAATAATACACAATAAATGCTACTCTCAAGCATGACATGGAATGAATTTGCACGTACTCTCATTAATTTGAGAATCTCGAGGACTACTGGCGATCGACGACTGTCGACGGCAGCCCGTCAGGAGTTCAAATATTTCAAGGACTACGATTTCACCCGCAATCGGTCATATCATCGCTTGCTACTTATTATTTGTCGCTTGCATTTTATATTATTTTTCAATACCGAATATTTTGTGTTAAAAAAACTGTGCACAGTTCTGCATGAGTTGCGTTCTAGATATAAATGCACGGTTTCTAAATGTGGTGTTTATGAACAGGAGCGAGTGTAAATCCTTCCGTGGTGGGGGCAGGCGGAGCGAGCGGGTCGGGCGGCGCGGCCGGGCCCGGCGCGGGCGCACTGGGGCGGCCGGTGTCCGCGCCGCGCAGCTCCGGCCCGCAGCCGCAGGCGATGCCCACGCTGCAGGCCTACAAGAAGTCACAGCCGACATCCTCCGGTAAGCACCGACTAAGCGGAACATTTAAGACCTTTGGACATGACGCTGCAGTTTGTACAGCACCGTTTCAAACCAGCCTCTCTACTTAGGTACTAATGACGTGGTGTAGCCATAAAAAGCATTTTGTGGGTATGACTGTAATTTCCATCCAGAAATTCATGTTTCTACAAATATATTGTTTATTTTATCATTTATGTAATCGAACAAATCCTTAGTTTAGACTTAAGAGTAGCTAATACTGAATCAACGAGAAAGGTCTGTACCTATTCCATTCAGAAATTAACATTATTACCTTCGTCGTACATTAAAGTTGACTTTAAAATCAAAGGACATTGTTTTGTGATGCATGGCACAATAAGTCATCACACATATCCGTTTAACATAATTAACTGTTACACTGTGAATAGACATGTGCACAACGACGTTTTATTAAAATATTTGGGTTATCACACAGGTTTGATCAGAATTTTGTCTATCCATGATGTGTATGCCGTCGCGTCGTGGATAAATAAATGATTGTGCGGTTTATTATCATGTCGCATAACTGTGCACGTAAGCGCGATAATTTGCTGTATGAGCTGTGCCCACAGTATTAAATTTACTATAACTTACTAAATAACACAAAGTACTGAACTATTAATAGCATGAATAAATAATGACAAAAGATACGTCGTCTTCCGCCGACTAATCGGCCAAACCGACCTTTATACTTAGTGAAATTTTGGTGGTTGTTTGGTTCACATTTGGTTTATATTAATCGATAGGTAACTGGTACAAATACATAGTATTGTATCAGATAAAATGTAAAGCGTCTTCTTCGCCATAAGTAAACAATAACTTATTTTTTAAAAGGCCTGTAAAATAAAAAAAGTTGGCACGCCTAATATTTCGAATAAGGCAAGTTAAAATTATATTAATTTTGACTTCATTAATCATTGACTACCAATGGTAGATCGGTTCATCAATCATATAACCAACTGTAAAGCTGATTATGAGTCAAAGATTAACAATAAAAGTTATGATTTCATATCAATCAGCCGAGTCGGCGGTTTTGCCTACTACTCGCGGTCTGCATAGATGATCTACTAGTTGGCTTATTATCTCTAATAACGACTGCGCAACACGCTGAAGCATAACAGGTTTATCGAATAGGGGAAGCGCAGTACAATAAATAACAATAAGTATTTTTTTACCTTCACCCTGTTGGTTAACAATTGCGGAAGAATGAGGAACAATTGTCTTTATAATTCAATTGACTGTATACATAATAAATAAATCATACATATTATTAGGGTAATACTTAGTAAATGTAGGTTAAAGTAAATATTATGTACTTGTGAAAAGGAAGTACTTGCGCGCTATCGTGTCCAATGAAGTGTAATTATTTGTTATCATGAACGAAGAGCGTAGGTACTTAGGTATACAGCTCACTGCTCAATATTTTCAGAATTCACATGAATATGATTCAAGCTACTTCGAGAGAATCGATTAAAACAGTAAATAATCTAGAACGACAATACGAAATATTTAAAAACAAGCTGCACAGTGCTTATTATGCTTTAACAATTTAAGAATAGTTAATAATATTATTTATTAGTATCTATGCGTGCGCGAAAGAGCATCGTTTTAACAAGGAAGAACCTAATAGATAGTCTACCTAGAATGCAAAACTTTATCTAAATGCAACATTTCATCGAAATCGTTAGAGCAGTTGACGAGATACGCCTCACAACATTATACAAAAATTGCTCGTTTAAAGTTATTAGTTATGCAGTATAAAAATGATTTCGAGCTTTGTATTAATTTGGTCTGGTGGCGTAGGTATTACAATAAAATATCAAAAATATTTTTTGTTTGTTAGTATGTTGTTGGCATTTTTAACAACGGAAAATGTCATTCTGTTGTACTTCGAGCCAAATGAAGATTGTTTGTCGAATTAATAATAATGCATTATATAAGTAAATACCCTGAACAACATTATATTCTATAAGGCTTATCGCTATCTTAGTGTCACTGATGATTACATTATATTGAAGGTGATCGTTTATCAACACTAATTCGCTACTGTGTAATTACACATAGCGACGTCATTAGCTGTTATATATTTGCACAAATTGATGAAAGAGCTCATGACGTTTATGTAACATGAATTATCCTAAAGTGACGTGGAACGTTCAATCTTTATTAACCATTCTGTAACGAAAGTCGCTTGTGAACAAAACGACAGTTACACCTGGTCAAACATTAAAATATGGCCAGAAAACAGTTCAAATATTAATAAAATATGCCATTGTTCTCAGAGTAAACAAATTCGATAACCCGTGCTGACCTGCCCTTGCGCACCTACAGCCGGTATCAAGTTTATTGTTGCAAACTGCATTAATTTATTTATGTTCCGCCATTTATATGAGTTAATGCACTCATTTATGTGTTGCTATGTAGTCATCTATATTGTAAAGCTGCAGATACCAATCGTCCTACATTTTGATTCTACATTGTCCATAAACAAGTTAGCTAACGGTTTGTTTTACTTTGCTTCATCTAGTATTAGAATTGGGGTTTTTAGGTTTCAGAGCGCGATTCCATAAGACAAATCTTGCATACAAGTATGACGTCACATCTGATTGCATGTTGCTTGAATTGGAAACATGTTTTCGAGAGTGTGGAAATTGTATGCAGGTTTTACTTGTATACAAGTGGCGATGCTCCTAATTGAGTAAAATGACCGTTTACAACTTTTAATCATGCCTAAAATGGTTGCGCGTTCAATTTGCACGTTACTTGAAACAAAATGTACGTGATGCAGGTGGATGGATGCAGGTTTGTTCAAGTTGCTGTATGCAATAATTTGTATATTGGAAACGCGCCAAAACATAACGGTAAAGCGAAATTATGTTATGTATGTTGTTATATAAATAAATAAAATGTAACTGTCATCTCATAAATGACCAAAAATGCGACATGATTTCAAAGAACAATTTGAGTTGGACAACATGCAGTTAACGATAATTAGTTGTCATCTAACAGATTAGTAAAATTTATTGATCACCGGGCTAGTAGTTCGCGTAAATATCAACGAGGTCAGTAGTTCACTGGGCTAAACCAGCTTCTAATTAAACCTAAGGTTAGGCGATCTCCGGCTCTTTATGCGCGACAAATAAACAGTCGTCGCTCATATTGATCATCGTAACTACAGATATGTTTCTCGCTATGGTCTCAAGGCATTTTGACAGCATCAATAAATTGCAAATCTAACTAGTCCGTCATTTCAAGTTTAAAAAAATAATTTGTCCAATCAATTAATTCTTACAAAGATGTAAGACATGAAAATTCGAAAATGGGAGCTCGTCACGTCAAAAGTCAGTAAAATTGAACTAAGTTCTAACGTATAGGTAGTCAATTTTAAAAACGTGGTATATTTGTCAATTTTGGTTTACGTAACAAAAGAAAAATGAAATGTTTATTTTATTTTTTTTTAATTTAACTAACTAATTCATTTTTGTCAAATCATTCATTTGGACTTACAAAAAAAAAATGGTATTGTTCACTCTTAAACTCTTAAAGCCTAATTGATTCTTAAAACTCCTCACTCCTCCCGCATCACTTACCTGTATCAATTACTGAATTGATGACTACAAAACTTTCTGCCACCATTGCCAATTCTCCTTCTATAATCATTGAATTTCTAACATCCGATGAAATTAGAAAATCCATTTATTCAACAAAGGTCTTCCTCAAAGGGATCTATATAACAATGAAGTTTATTTATTGTGGTATGAAGTAAATGTTTAATTATATTCTTATACAATTTCCGTAATTTATTTATATGAATTTAATTTCTTGTTTTGTTTTAGGAATGAATGCTTTATTTATTATTCATAAAATATGTTTATATCATTAGCCTCGTCGTCGGACACGACTTGGGCGGGTGAGGACGACTTCGTGCTGGTGGAGGCGACGGAGAGCGGCTCGGCCGAGTGCTCGGGCGCGTCGTCCGGCTCAGAGGCCGCGCCGCGCCCGCGCTCGCTGGCGCTGCCGCCCGCGCAGGCCGCGCCCGCGCCCGCGCCCGCCGACCCGGCGCAGGCGCAGGAACAGCTCGCCGCACCGCAACCGCGACCCGTCAACAGGGTAATGCTTTTTTTTTTGTTATTTAGATAGCTTACGAACATCCTTAAAATTACTTTACTAGAAACGTCTTTAACATTATACACACCATTATGAACAACATTTACTGCAGGAGTAACCTTGAAATGATAAAAAAACAGGTACCCTCTATATTGACGATTAACATCTGTAATGATGCTTACGATGACCCCAATCATTTGACAATCATTAGCTTCCGTTTTATTTCATGATCATATATAACTGTGACTTACATACGTGTTCATTACAGAACCCACTCGCCGTAACATCTAACAATAACGTACCACGATCACAACCCATCGACGTGCTTCGATCGAACTACAGCCGTAACGCCACCAACATCGGCTCCTTATCGCCGCCGACCGTAAGTATCCACCTGCTTCTGTACCTAATTCAGTTTTTAGAGCTTAGATTATAGAATGTCCAGATTCCTGGTAGGTTACTGAGAATTGAAGCCAATAAAAAAGAAGAAAAAAAAATACCGCTTTCGTTCAATTTCTACGTCACACACCAAGGAATTACATTTAAATGGCCCACCTACCACGAACCTGAAATAAGTCTATTCAGGTGGGTAGTCTAGTTCCATCTCTTTTCCGTACTAAATAAAGTTATACTGTGCTGTAAGAAACAAGACCCTGTAACCTATGAAACTGAACTGATAGCCGTTACGGGAAGATACCCCAAACAAAAATTGTCTCAGCAGCCGAAAATGCATTGGATGACCATCATAGTACATGTTAAATTGTTGAACAATTTTAATGATAATTAATATGAGACCATGGATTGCATCTAGCTTACAGTGAAAATAAAAGAGGACCTCCGTTTAACTTTAATTGATTTTCGAGTTTTACAGATAAATTGCTAAAATTATCGCCTAAAATGTAAAACTAAACAAACTAACTTAGCACTTAAAAATTTAAAACATGCATATGTTAAAGTCGTTAAGATGTGCAAGATTGTATGTACGAATCATGACAATTGCATTATGTTTGTGATGCGTGTTTGCATACAATTAGGAGCAACAGTACATCCGCGACACGTTATCTTTTGTCCCAAGTTCACGCCATTACGTAATGCTCTTACATATTACAGTTACAATTATTATAACACGTGTACGTACTACTGTATGTATAATTCAATATGTAGGCATTCAAGTGTTTCAATGTGTTTAATGTCCAAAGTTAATACCTTATCAGTTGCTATTTGCTTCCAGTTTTACATAAGTGGAATATATTATGCAAAATAAAAACACAAAAAAGTGTAAAACAACTTTTCTTTCGGAATTTGGTGGTTTTGTTTTTTATCTTGTTAACTTTTTACCTTTGATTTACGAAAGAAAAATAGTAGATTGATATCCAAGGGGTGAAAGTTAAACTTATTTAAGTCCCGAGACGGGGTTTGGCGCTCGTAACGTAGTGAGGGCGTTAATAGTTCGAGCGACTAAATAAGAAATTTAACCGAGGTAAACACTGTGCTTTTCATTACGAATACAAGGAATGTAAAAATAAAAACATAAATTATTAGCTCAAGAAAAAAATTATGTTGATCGCACTTTCGCTTTATCGTTCGTTTTTTTTTTAATTTTGTCCTGTGATTGTCCAGCTATACAGCCAGTATTTTACATATTCATAAAAAAAATGGATTTTTTTTTTCATATTCATCAAAAAAAAATGGATTGGATGATGATGCATAAGAAAGAATATTCTATCTGTCTGTAGGTCCCTTTCACGATGACCCCGCCGTCCACCCGCCGCCGCAGCAGCAACTCCGGCAGCTCGCCGCCGCCCTCGCTGTGGCAGGTGTCGCCGACCAACGCCAGCCCGCTGCGACGATCAGGTTATTATTATTATAATAAGTATCCATAATTGCTATAGAAATAACATTAAATAGTGAGCCTTAAATGTCAGAATCAATTTATGATTATACTTCAATGGGGCAAAATGTAGCAAACCCAGATTTATAAATTGGCTCGATCAAACAGCAAAGCACGCGGAAGGCGGGATAAGTGTGTAGCGTACACAGCCTTTACCAAATTGTATACTGCTTAGTATTGAATTGGTTGTTGGCAGGCATAGTATCAAAGCGGTAACGTTAAGCTGGTTAAAATTCTCTATCGGGTTCATTGACTTCGTTCTTAGTTCGTACACTGTAAACGAACCTGTGTTAGGCGAGCCTTATCAGAGAGCTATGGAGTTCCCATAGGCGGTAATGGCTGCCACATCCTCATACATTAATAAGTCTTGCGTTCCAGGCTCGTCGCCGCCGGTCCCGCTGGCGCTGAAGGCGTCGGGAGAGCTGGCGGGGTCCCCGCACCGCGCGGCGCTGCCGGACGCGCTGCTGCGCGGCATGAAGCTGCACGCGCCCGACCCGCCCGTCTACATCCCCAACCTGCAGGAGGAGACCATACTTGCGGTCGGTATCTATATGAGGGATTACCTCTTCAAATCCGGTTGTTGACGATACCCCTGGTGGTTAGACAGTTTTCGGGCTTCTGACCACTCGTAACTATTTTGATAACCAAGTTATGTTTCGTAGTCGGCCCATACGCTTCTCGCGTCGATTCAAACGGACAAACAATCTGACGCGATGTGTAGTCAACTTGTCTGGTCTTTACATAAGCCTTATAGCATTGCCAAACAACGAAAGCGGCGTGTTTAGTATCTCCCCCGTCCTACGTGTTACTAACATCAACTCTGTTCCGTACAGGAGGAGCACAGCAAAGTGTTCTCCCAGCTGAACTTCGTGCTGATGTTGGCGGAGCTTCTGTCCGACCTGGCCGTCTCGTGCGGAGCTCCCATCGCCGCGCTCATGGATGTCTCAGATGGTATGTACTCCCTCAATGTGTTGTGCTACTACAAAAACAAAGTGATCTTTATATTCGTTATTACATTAAAGTTGATGTTGGGTTGTTGTTATTTATGGAATTTCTTGCCCATTCTTCTCCATAGAGAAACGGTACTTTCACAGTTACTGTTGTTATGTCTTGTGACTGGCACCATAACTATTTATGAACTGTTTTTATTTTTTTATGTCTTTTGATAATTCAAAAGTGCCTCTAACTATTTATTTCAAGTAGGCCTACTTGAAATAACACACAGATTAATTTGTTAAATTCCTACCTGTTCCAGTTGTTATTTGAGGTTGGATATCCCCTCTACACTAAGTTAATCTATCCTGGGTTGTCGGAAATTGGACATTCTTGAGATATCTTTTATATTTGACCACCAGGTCATAGAGGCCCCCTTCTTTTCTCTTCTGGCAGTTTTAAGGCAACTCGTACTACATGGTCTTTGCTGCCCTTCTATTATCAAATTCGTAACGCCAAACTCAATACACACCGAACTGAGGAGCTTACGCTCTGCAGCCTTGCGATCGCTACGGCACAGAGGCAGTTATGATGAGTGCTAAAATGTGTCCATGTTCCAGAGCGCTGCAACTCGGGCGTGCGGCTGGGGCTGCTGGTGCAGGCCATGCAGGCGCTGGCGGCCGGCCTGCGCCTGGCGGCCGCGCACTACCGCGAGCGCACGCTGCAGCCCACGCCGCAAGTCAGGAACGGTCAGTGGATACCACGTACTATGCGACCCGACAACTATCTCTTCGTTTTTTCTTAATAATATTCTTTTCAAAATGAATTGATATACAATTTATATGATTTTTTAATGCATGCCTACTATACCAGCCAGTGTTATGTACACACCAGCAAATAAATTACACTAGTAGGATGAAATGGCGACAGATCACGCGAAAAATTTGGTATATTGTTTTTCTCATCACTCTTTATCTTTCTGTATGTAGGTACAGACGCCACCAGGTCAACCTACCCGAATCTGTAAAATTTAACCAATCGAATATTAACCTTCCACTATTGTGATAAGGTTAAAAATCTATTTAAAAATTGACAGTCCTTCACGCCTTACACTGTGTCTTATTTTGTTCCAGTTGTTTCCCTGATGAACGGAAAGTACAAGTGGATCGTGAATGAGTCGAGGAGGCTTCATGAAGCAGGCGTTACTCCCGCAGTCTGCGATAAAATCCTCTACGAACATGCGATTGAACTGGTATGTTCTATTATTATTTAAAACCTTTAGGAGAAAATCAGTATTACAAAACAGCACTAAGGGATTTTTGATATCATATAGAAAATCACTTAAACATGTAATAAAAACTAGTTGCCCTCCTCTGTTTCGCAAAGGTTACAAAATAGGAGGGGGATCTATGTATATTCGTGTGTATATATATTATTTTATAATTTAAAACAACTAAGCCGTCACATATACACAATGTACAGCGCCTTGTATGGAGCAAAAACTCCTCACCAACTATACATATTATATTCACCAAAGATTGAAATCGGGAGCGTGGTTTCTGAGATTAGAATGTATGATTACATATTATTTATAAGATAGATTAAATAAAATAAAATGTATTTATTAACTTCTTAAATGGCAACATGACATTCAGTAACAACGTTCTCTACTGAACAGATAAATTTAAGGCGACTATACAATCTGTGTTTCATCAAAGTCATTTTGTTTTGTTTCAGTGTCAAATGGCAGCTATCGAGGAGCTGTTCGGCGATATGAAGGAGTGCGAGCGGCGCTACATGTCAGCGCAAGTGTTGCTGCACTCGCTCGTACAGCGACACCCGCTCCATCCGCAACACCGCACCACACTCTCAAAATGTACGTAGAGTATAATAATATAATGTGTATGTAGAGTACTAATAACAGAATTATAAATTTTGCATAACCATGAATCTAGAAACGTAATTACCAAAATTAAATTAAAGATTTTTCTGAAACTTTTTCTGTCGTCACTCAACAAGTTTTATATTTTTGTAGAAAGAAAAAAAACGTTTTTTTTTTTCACTAAATCTTCACCATTCTCGGCGCAGGTATTTATGCGTAAGAAAATTTATATTGTTTAGACGGATTTTTATAGCTGATTACTTTATTTTCAGACCGAGACGCTGTACAACGACGGCTCAACTGCCTCAAAGGGCCGCGCAAAATTATGGATGTAAAACTAGAGGCTGGGATCTCATAATGCAAAACGCAACCTGCCACATAGGAGTAAGTAAGTGGACGTGATGCACATGAAAAGTGATTTTATTTTGTTCTCAAAAAAATGACTTGGTGAGACACAAAATATTATTAATATAATCTAAAAATGTAAAAAAATATAAAGTGAAAGATATCAATTAAAATCATTGTATACAATCGTTTAGCGATGAAAGAAAATGCAGAATATAAGAACTTGCAATATGAATTATATTTTTTAATATTCAGTGCATTATGGAAACAAGTTCTTAGTAGATATTCTAAAAATTCTAATATATATACCTTATTTAGCAAAACGCCTGTTGAACTGAAAGTATAACAACTACCCAATTTGAAAAATTCTTTAGGACATGTCTACGTTTACCTGAATAAGGTGTATAATAAATATGCTGAACAAAATTTAGTACCCGCTTCGAAATTAATGAATAAATATAATATAGTTTAAATGTGTGTCTAGAAATCCTTTGAACTAAAAACGGTTGTATCATTTAGTGAAGTTTGAAATTTTAGTATTAAGCACATTTTCACTTGAAGTAGCAAACTGTTCTATACATTATTATGATTAATAAGAAATAATAAATATACGAGTTATTTTTTCCAGTCATCTACATTTTAGTGAAATAAATAGGCATAAAATACTAAAAAATAGGATAGAAAACGTAGTATTGTTTCAAAGTAAGTCTCATTAACATTTTATTACTACCTACTTGTAGTTGATCATGTAAATGAAAATTATGAAGTATAATGTCTCGGTATAAATATAATGCTATAGAGATCTCATTGACGACCAATAACAATATTATGGCATTTTTAGGCTAAGCTGTGAAATATGATTTTAAAAGTATTTTCGTTAAAAAGAAGATTGTATGATTGAATGAATTTTAGTTTATCCCCGTCATACTAGTTTGCCCTTATTGTGATTCTGACAATTATGTGTTTCTCTGAAAATGTCTACTGCTTTACTGAAATAAGAATAAAGACTGTTGTATTATAAAATTAATTTGTTTTGTTTTAATAAATACTTATTTGTAACACCATACCAATTTATTATTATTATTTTACAATCATTCCACTCGCGATTTTGTCCGCGACGTTTTCATATTTTCCCCTATGATTTTCAATGACCATGAGCCTTAGGGGTTGGGAACTACTAAATATCTATCGACATTTGAAGTTTCAAGAAAATTTCATTTTCATACAAACTCATTTTAAATGATCTTTGAATCCAACAACCTACATACGTTCGTGCAAATGACTTAATTGCGAAGGTAAACGTTGAAGCTATTTTTTTTTTAACTCTAGCTCAATAAGTACCCCTGTGCATGTTACGTGTGTTCTTTTTTGTACTATATTAAAAGTATTTGAATCAGCCTACAAAATATCAAAATAATCACTTTACGTTTTGAATTTTAGGAGACGACGATACAAGAATGACGACATAATAGTATATGCGGTTTTGTTGGATAGTGCGTCTGCGCAGTTTGCAATTGCTGTAAAAAACGAATGAAACAAAAATATTAATATGATATTATTGAACTTGGAGCTAAGCCAGACCCGCCTGATACCCCTCTAGTTTTTTTTTCCTCTGTATCAAATAACTGTTCTCAGCAACAAGTATGCCCTGTCTATCTACCATGGAATTGCGGGCTGATAGATGTGGTTCAACCGAACTTGCAGTCACAATAGGGTGAGGTGTTTAAAGAAATATGATTCACATTGAAAAGATTTTTATTAAATAAAATCAATACTGCACGAAAACTCCAGTGCCTTGTTTAAGAAATTTGTAGGGCTTTACTCGGGTACGCCCGCGCACTGGACAAAACATTACTTTATCCGGTGGAAACTCTGGAGAGCCAGTTGTCTCCAACAGTATATCCAAACAAGTTAGCAACTTTGTAATCTGTACAGAAAGAGTATACTGTTTATTATCTTCTGACCCCCAATCTGTATTGATAACTCTTTCAATATCTCTGATATCATTATTGATACCTGCATGGTGAGTTCCATTCCAATGCAGAGTTAGTGAAAACATTGGAGCTTTTCTAGGATAATCACTGCGAAGAGCTACGAGTGCAACTAATTTTGCGGACTGACGTGTTATAATTGCTCTATATAACATGTCATTAGGATTAACCAATCCCTCTGATATCAAGAATGCTGTTGATGGTGACTGACTATATTCTGGCCAGCCTACTGACTGCCACTGGGTCAATGAACCTGACAGTCTTACTGGACATGGCACATCTCCTTTAACAGGTAAAATCTTTCCAGATTCCAAATCTTGCAATTCTTTCATCAGCTCAACTCTAGATTTCAACCTCTTTTTTAAAGTTAAAATGAAGTTTTCAACAGTGCTGACACTAAGACTAGGGCATAGTTGGATATTTTTATTGAACTTCTGATCTTCTGTTATTGTAGCCATAAAATCCAAACCACACATGCGTTGAGCCCATATGTAAGGCTTTCCAAGTTCAGGAATGAAATGCTGGAAGTCTTCGGTGATGCCTGCAGCATTCAATAAGTAGGAAGTTGCAGGATGCGGAGAGTCACTTCCTGTGTCTCCTGGATATAACTCATTCAAAATACAATGGCCATTAAGCACATCTGCTGCTGACACACCAGTTATAGGCTTTGGCAGTGAAACTGTAAACTTGACCACAATTATTTTCAAATGAAGAAGATATGAGAAGATCAAATTAAGAGCAGTTCCATCTTGCACTTTAACAGATACTTGCACGCTAAGTGGGTGTTTTTTTAGTACTTCTTTCTTCTTAGCTTCTGCCTTTTCTTCCTTGGATAGCTTAGTATTTCTGTGGTGACGCTTCTTTTTTTCTCTTTGATCATCATCATTATTTTCTTGGTCAGAATCTGAATCATTAGATGCAACCAAATCACTATCTATATTACTGAGTTGCTCTAATCTTTTTGCTTCATCTTCGTCACCAGATATGCCTGTGAAATTAAAATATATTAAACATTTAAACAAACATCATAATTATTAACTAGTAATGATTTTTAAACTGGGTGTCAATTTTATTACCCATTTTTGAAAGTCATTTATCTCTCTAATGACGCGCGATGGAGTTGCACAAGGACTTATAACAAACTACCTATTCTATGCTACATATTACCGCCAAAAGAAAAGGACCTATTGACTGAACCAATTTCTGACCTCAAACAAGTTTCGGTTATAGCGGTCTTTTTGATACAGCATTTGTTACGTTTAGGGATGCGTTGAGTTTTGATTACAGCTTTTCCAAAACAATTGTATAGATACCTATATTTTTTCTAGTATATTTACATTTCTCTTTGTAGTGAATGTAAAGAATATTCATTAAAAATCTTGTTAAAAATTGGGTTAGGTAAGAATAATGGTGGTATGACGATCTGATAATGTTCATAGGGCAGACAGCCAGAAATTGCCCAAAATAGAGAGGTTTGGAAGGAAAAAGGGAAGGCCTTTTGCCCAGCAGTGGGACACAAACGAGGCAATTAAAAAAAAAAGAATAATGATTATTAATATAAAGCAAAAGTTTAAAAAAAAATCACACAATGGTTCAGGAACTTACCTACTGCAATAGTTTTAGCGCCAAGTGCGTCGGAATATGCACTTGCATTAGCAAAGAGAAGAAATAATGGTGATGGCAGTAAAGAAGCAGCTCTAGCTTCATCTCTTTTATCATCAAGTCTGAGAGCTAAACATTCCTGTAATGGTTTCGTAGATTTGAGAACATCTCTTAGATGTGGTACCAATGCATCTAGTCTGGAGCGAGCGGCCGCTATAGCCGCAGCGACACGCTCTTTGGATGAGACCAGCTCATTACAGGCTGATGATAACTCACGACGCTGGCGCAGTTCCCACTCCAACCTCGCCAATTGAAGCTGGTGTTCATCATTTTTAGTTAGTTCCTAAAATCAAAATAAAATTGCTTTTATAAAATTAATTCTAACTAGTGCCTCAGTTAGATTATCAAAAAATATTTGACCTATATTTATTCTATGGTTATGCAAACCAAAAGATGTGAGATCATTTAAAATTCACAACATGTCATCCCATGGTGTCATTTTTAGTGAATTCACAACACAAGCCCCCACTCTCGAATTTTGATGCATTTTATCTTTGTAAATATTTACTTATTTAACAAAAGAAAAAATACGTGTCAATTATTTTTCGAAACTGTAACTGATGAATATTAGATTTGCAATTTATTGATGCTGGAAACAAGCTTATTATTATATTAAAATGTCTGTAAAAAAAAAGAAATTATTGCATCAAATGTATAAAACTGACCGGTCGTGATATTTCAGCTGGTGCATCTTTGTAAAAGTCTTCAAGTGGCACAAGTTCTATTTCTTCATCCTTAGACTTGAATTGCAAGCATTTGGTTACTTCTTTATTGAGATGATCTGCCTCATACAATAAATTTTGTAAGAGCAAGTGGGTTGAGTCAACCCTCTGCTTTTCCTTATGTAATGCATCACGTCCAGCTCTTGTGCGAACTTTTTCAAG
This sequence comes from Agrotis puta, assembly GCA_943136025.2. Taxonomy (NCBI): domain Eukaryota; kingdom Metazoa; phylum Arthropoda; class Insecta; order Lepidoptera; family Noctuidae; genus Agrotis; species Agrotis puta. Next base: position 11,649,884 of record OW964178.2, read on the forward strand.
GCGGTTTAGTTTTTTCAAAGCAACTAGGTTCAACGATGCTTCTATTCGCTTTGCATTAAGTTTTTCTCTGGCCTGAAATTATGTTCAATCAAAACTATTACACATCTGCATTATAATAATTATCTAAAGTACTGAAACTTATAACTTATAATGAAGTTTTTTAAAAAGTTGCTACTTGTATTACTTTTAAATAAAATGGCTCAGTTATTAGTGTTTATATTTTAAATTCTTAATATACTCAATACAGTTAAAAATTGAGACAAAATGATTCTGAAAATGAGTGGTTGAGATAAGCTGCACCAATCTTGTAAAGTTCCTAAATTAATTAATAATTCTAGGAAATGCACTGAAGCACATACCTCATCTGTGTCTTTAGCTTTTAATTCAGCTATTTCATTAAATAGTAGTCTAACATCTTGACAAATCTTTTTGAAGAAAGTGGCATCTTTCTCAGCTGGACGTAGTTGGGCTTCTGACTCTTCGAATTCTATCACACGCTGCATACAAAAATAGTTTTAGATTGCAAAATTATAAGGTAAGATAGATAAACTGGTTAAGTTGCTCATGGATAATTGCAAAACATAGGAAACAGAATCACAGCTTTATTTTTAAACAATTAAATATAATTTTTGTTTTTTGGTTCTAGATTAGTAAATTTGAATCGATACTTTTCTCTGGTCAAAAAGAAATGAACTCTGGTGAGTCCCAGATTCTTATTATGAAATAAATTTGCAAATGATATTTAAATTACTAATTATGCATTATTGTATATCCTTGATAGAAAAAAGATATTCATAAATAATCAATTGATAATATTTAGAACAATTAAAATTCTAACCTTATAAACATCTACTGGCACTTGTTTGGATGTTTCACTCGCAATAGTGGTGTTTATTTTGCGGCGTTTCTTTGCAGACACATCTTCTTTTCCCATATTTTTATTAGTATTCTTTTACTTGATTGAAATGATTACGATGTATATTACAGAAAACCACACTCTTCACTCACGATGTTTTTTTTTTGTTTTTTATAAATCACAGGGATCCCATTCCCAATAATTACACTGCATAGATATAAAGTATAGACTGCACCATCTAACCCTTTCCTGTAAAACATAGTCAACGTCTATGGTAACGTCCAAAGCAGAGTTTCGAATTATTATGATTATTTACTGTTTAATGAAGTGATAAAATATTTAGGAATAGCTTTTAATCAAATTATTTGTAATAGAGAGGAGAAAGTAAGTAAATAAGTCAAGTAGATAATAAATAATTCCACAATAATAACATCGGGCTTAAACTTAATCTTAACTCGAATTTTGCGCTACCCTCATTGCATTTGATTTTTGTCAACCAACATTATGCTTAATGTGAATTTTGGAAGTCTCGGGACTCCCGAATTACCGTGACCCCGGAACGTAAAGGTCTATTGTAGGACACCGTGGATTTTAGTCAGTACGAGTCTGACAGTCCAGACAGTCAGACCCTCCCATTCTGCCCTGAGTGGATGTTTAAATTTTGAAATGAGTCCTATTTCAAAATTTAAACATCAACAATTTACGTTCATTCACATCAACGTATGGTCGTTGATTCACATAATCCCTTAGGGTGATTTTCAGTCTCAGTAGTGTCTTTGAGGAGCACCGTGGCTCTGGAACGCAATTGTAACCAAAGGAACAGCGTGGATTTTTAGATAGTAAGAATCCAACAGCCCTTTCCGCTTCAATGGAACAGGTGGACTCCTCCGATTTTCCTAAGGGTTCTTATCCAACGCCACTTCAAACCACTTGATAATTTTATTAACTTAGAAAGGTTGATTAACAGTCGCGGGACTGTAGTTAAAGGAGGTGTCCTCAAGGAGGCGATAGGCGTCGACCTCTCGAACCCGGCATTGGTCGAGGCCATGCTGCGAGGCGAGACGTAGTGGAAAGCAGTAGCGCGACCACGACAGGCTTTGGCCCCAATGGGGGCCTCGTCAGATTTGCCAACATCTCTTTAACGCGCGTGGAATACGACGCGCCGTTGACCCGGGCATAGTCCGTGATTGGACGGTAAGTCACCCTTTAATCGCCCTTCGATCGATTTACGGCCTCCGTAAGCACAGGCATGGGTGCTTACGGAGGCCGTAAATCGATATGATAATGAAGACTGCATCTTCCCTTGCCAACTGACAGATATAATTGGCCATGCTCTAGAAGGAGAGGCAGTACCTAGCTCTAACACTAACAGAAATGGACCATAGGCTCTATTTTCTTTTGAACCGTAAAAAATAGCAACCTATGTCTTAGGGTGATAAAATGATTGCCCTGAAGCCATGCCAGAAAAAAACAAAAAAGGAAAACAAAAAACATCTGACTTACGTCAGTATCAACTGTCAAATCTCAGCGAAGTCAAACTCAAAATATATATTTTTGGTTATTTTATTAAAATTCAACATCATAATGGTACGGTTAACTCAGGTTCTTGCTCGTGTTCCAGTTATTAAATTTCGAAAGGGTGGTTTGAGCGGATCTCGCCCCCCGACTCCAACGTGTTCTCTGCCGCCATCGCCAGCTGCTTCCACTGCTTCTGCGGTACGTAATACACCTGGACTTAGTTGACCTAAAAAGAAACACTAATCAATAAAAGTAACGCAACATATCATGCAAACACGGAAGAAACGAGGTCATTCATCAAAAGAGATTTTGCATACATCATTACTTTATAACACCCTGCCTCGAAAGGAATAGATTTTCATTTGTGCGTTTCTTCAGAAACAGGATTGTGTTTTTATGGTGAATATATTTTAGACAGAGGTTGTAGCAAGTTCACCCCCATACTACTCAATCAATAGAATACTCATAAGTCATGAGAACTCATGAACAGCAAATGGCCATCTAGTCTAACCCTAATATTAATTATTGTGATTTAGTCAAGGGCAGATCCAGCCTTAGAGTCAAAGGTTCCTTGGAATGTAAAGGGCAATTGAAGGAACAGGATAGGTTTTAGTTTCCCAATCAAAAATTAATGAAACCTGAAAGACCACATACTCAAGATCCATTCAAGGCAAACTTTAGCACCCAGTCAAAGGGAGCCTGGAAATATTGCACTCTGCCTGTGCCATTCTAATGTAGTGACAGATTTTTTGAGCCCAATTAAGATTTTTTTGACCATTTGTGTAGTTAACTGAATAGTACTTTGTTGACTTGCACAGCAACAAAAAAAAATTTGTATGAACATGCAGAGTGAGTGAGCTCCACATTTTTAGGGTTCTGTATCCAGAGAGGACCCTATTATTAAGACTGCTGTTTGTCTGTCACCAGGCTGTATCTCATACACCATGATAGTTAGAAAGTACTGGATATGATAGCAGTGGCTTAGTTGGTAATAGTGTCCGGTGTATTTAATCGGAAATTCACAGGTTAAAGGACTTGAACCTGCAACCTTAAATTTTTCATACCATATAAAAATAAAATAATAGTGACCATACTGACCATAAAAATAATCTATGATGTACATTTTTGTTTATAATCTGTCCTATAATTTCAGTCACAAGTGCAGGCTGCTTCACCAATGAGCACATCTACCATCCCAGACATTGATCTACCATTGCGCTACAGAAGAGCTCCTCTCTCAGATGAAGAAATTGCACACATCAATGGCGGTGGAATTGTTTAGTCCCTCAACTTACATTAAGTAGATGCAGTTTCAAAATTAGATCTTGGTTAATAATAAATAGGTAGTGTCTATGTATCTAGAAATAGTTTTGGTTATTTTGATGGTTGAAGTTGTTAATTATTCGATATTTATTCATTATAATAATGCTCTAATATAAAGTAGTTGTTTTTCTTTTGCAAAGTTCATATAGGTTTATTAGAGACTAGCTTCCGCCCGCGACTCCGTCCGCGCGGATGTCGGTCTTCGCGTGGATGGTTTATTTCCCCATTTTGAGTAACTCTGACAATGACATCTTATAAATATTACGGCGCTGAATCCACTGCGGGTAATGCAACGTGTGTTCGCGGTTCTACAGAACAACGTCTATGAATAAAACTGAAAAATGAGATTTTTTTTCTACGTTTTACTATTTTTCCAGGATAAAAAGTATCCTATGTTATGCCCAGGATAATAAGGAATAATTATACCAAGTTTCATCGAAATCGAACCGTTAGTTTTCACGTGATGCCTGCACAAACAGACAGACAGACAGACACAGACAGACAGACAAATATTTTTTTAATCATATATTTGGGTTTGGTATCGATCCAGCAACACCCCCCGCTATTTATTTTTTCAATATTTTCAATGTACAGAATTGACCCTTCTACAGATTTATTATATGTATAGATGTCTGTCTGGGGAGTTGGTGATGGATTAACCCTTAATCAAATTAAGCAATTGCCTACGGCATCACGTTTGGGGGGGCATTAGGTTCAAGTAAGGCGAGCCTGCAGGCCATTCTCACCTTGTAATATCGTATTCTCGGAGGGCAACATTGACTTGTTGGGCTCGAAGTAATTTTAGCGAAGAAGGAACCGGGAAGCATGAGGAAGATGATATTTTCCACCTCATTCCACAGCCGCTGTGGGAGACGCCTAAGGCGCCGGAGGTGACTAGGCGATTTCTGGTTAGGTATCGTAAGCGTGGGACGTCAAGGTAGATCGCCGTCCGGTCAGGGACCAGGCCCAAGTCGACGTCATCCGGAAAACCGTGTTATGTCTTAAAAAGTAATTAAGCGAAGTTAATTTTAAACTTGTTTCATTCTAAAATTACGAAATTACGTACTTAGTTTTATGAACAGGAATATATGTAGTGAAAAAAAAAAAATTGTCCAGTAGTTTTTAAGTTTACTTTTTCTAAACATAGGTACAATAATAGAAAGGTTTTACTGTAGTAAATAATGTTAATTTTTAAAAGTTTTGAGACAACATTTATTTTCTTTTTAAATTAAAGTTTTATAAATATTCCCTATAATTTATTTTGCCTGTTTTTTTTTTGTATAATTTTAAAAATATGCCTTTTCATATTTATGCCTTTTCGTATTACTTCATATTTTTTCACAAAATGTAAGAGTGAAAAGGCACAATTGGCTTGAATTGGTTAGTTATGCCCTCTATTCGTAATAATAATAACTATTAAATTTTCTTTTGCTGGGTACATTGAAAGAGAAAATGTTGATGTTCAATAAAATAAAAACTTAGATTTCAATAGTCGTACCTATCGTATAGGAATCCTGAAAATGAATTTATTTTTGTTCATCTATTTTCGAAAAATAATATGTAACTCAATATTTATTGCCGAAAACCAATAAAAAATTAAACTCGATTTTCTCCATATTTATAAAATGTTAGTTGTGCCCTTTTTCATTACGACGGCAGCCTTGCAGTAAACGGATGAATAAAATCCAATAGTTATCAATGGCTTTTACGACTTATATAATATAATTATCGTAAATTAATACCAACTATAAATTGTTATTTTCGTATTTTGCCTTTTACTTCGTAAATCTTTTTTAACTCATTAATACGTATTTCAGATAGATCCCTCCCAACCCCAGTCAAAAGGGCCGCCTATAACAATGGGAGTAATAAAAATACCACGTGGTGTTCTTATTGACTGTGGAAACAAGAAGAAAGAAGTTGTAACTCTAAATATTGTTTTACAAAAATATAAAAAAAAGTAACAGCACCTGACTGGTATAGCGTGAATGTATTAAATTGTAAAAGTAACGATCTGAAATAAAAATAAATTGCATAAAACACAAAAAAAAATATGCCTAATTCATAAATGTTTTTGTTTATTTCTCATTTAGGAGTGTAGTCAGTATATAAAATATAAATGATATACAGTAACGAAAGGATGAGACATGCTCTAATAATACCGAACATTGAGTTTTTCGTTCTGGATGGCCCACATCTGTGCAGCCGGCCCATCGTAAGCGACATCACTATTGATTTCAAACTTGATTATACCGAATTTAGCAAATTTGCTTTTCCACTGTAGAGTCTGAGATAGGTTGAGTAGTGCATTTGATATAGCTTTTTTTGTTTCGGCTGAAAAGGAATAAGATGAAATATTATTGGATTTGAATGGAATAACGCAACACAATATGCATGATGTTTTCAATTTAGACGGTTAGTTTGACCGGAGGTAGTGTAAGTACAAAATGCGGATGCAACACACACCCGGTCGCGGTACTGACTTATCAGGTAACCGTGACCCCGGAACGTAAAGGGGTATTGGAGGACATCGTAGATTTTAGTCGGTACGAGTTTGACAGTCCCTCCCGTCCCGCCCTGGGTGGGAAGACTAATTTGATGATTAACAAGTAATAATAATTTAAACCCCTGAAAACCATAGTCTGTGCTGCATTAATTTAGCGGATGGCTTAAACCAGTAATAGTCTGTCCAAACCCAGCTGCAACACAACGGTCTATTTGCAGGCGCATTTGTTGCTATAATTCAATGAAAATGCGGATTTAAAACTCGCACATAGTCGGTGTTTTTTATAATGTAATCATATTACATCACGCCAGTAATCTCCGAAGAGTTACAAATCCAGACTCCACAGTTGCTACTGAGAAAGTCGTAATGGAAAAACCAAGAAAGAATTTGACCGACCTGGGAATCGAACCCGGGTCTTCATGCTCAGTAGTCGCGCTAGCGATCACTAGACCATCCAGGTTGTGAATTCAGCAGTATAAGGCGCGATTTGCAAGTGTTGATTTATTGATAATTGGAAGAGTAGAACTTGTAACTGACACCTACCTTTTAGCTTAGCATTTACTACAATAGGGTACGGAGGCAAACGACCCAATGTTTCCAAAGTTATAATATCCTTTCCACCATCGTACATAAACTTTTTTGTAAATAAAAGAGTAGTAGAATCAACTGCGGCCCATTCTGCTTGTTTAGATAACACCATCTGAGCTGATGCTAAATGTGATCCAGATCCTGAAATGATGATATAATTCAATCAAGTCCAATGCCCATTGTAATAAGTGCCGGGTCGCGGGACTTATGATTTACCGTGACCCCGGTACGCAAAGGGCTATTGAAGTCAATCCGCAGTGTCCACTGTGGATTTTAGTCAGTACAAGTCTGACAGTCCCTCCCGCTCTGCCCTGGGTGGGAGGACTCATTTGATGAATGTACCACGTTAAAAAAAATGTAATAAGCGCCACTGTGGGTATACACAACGGACAAAATCCTAGGCACTTAATGCTCTGGCTCCGAATTAGATAATTATTCCTTTTTTTTTTCTTTTCTCTCTCTCTCATATTTGTTATCCTAACTAAATTATTATAAAAAAAAATTATATACATGTCGAATTGAGAACCTCTTCCTTTTATTTTCGTCGGTTTATAAATGCGAAAGTAAGTTTGTATGTTACCTTTTCAGGTCTAAACCACTGAACCAATCTTCCTGAAATTGTGCATACGAATACTTTTTCAGTTTTACATTACATTCCGAAAAAAAACAACAATAACATGCGTTACTAGTCAATAGATGGCGCTACGTGTACGATCCGAATTGATTAGATACCAAATTCTAAATTAATGCAAGTAAAGCTGCGGGCAAAAGTTAGTAATATAATAAATCACAGTACTTAGCAGAGATCCAAAGAATGATGCGTTTTCACCCTTTTCTTTCAATGTTTTCAAAACAATTTTGCTTCCACTTAGAGATTCTTCGTCACTATAGGCAAATGTACAACCACGGAGATCTAGTAAAGTATTCACGTTATGTGCTCTGTAATTAAATAACTTTATTACATTATGTATATATCGATAAAACAATATTAGCAGTCTGGAAGCTAATTGTAGAATAATAGAAGACTCTTTCTTATCACAAGTCAATGACATGATGATAACATTTTTATCTATTGTGTGTGTATTTATTTCATTGGAATGGAAACATAATTTGTAAACTTAATGTCGAATAGGTACATGTAAGATAGTTCAGATTACTTATACCCATGTAATTATATTCATGTTACATAAGTATACAAATACATATAGAACTTTCTAGGGTTTAGTAAGTAACCATTCTTATAATAATAATAGGTTTATGTGAATCATAGGCAGTGTTCTACCCTACTTTCCTATCTACCTATACTGCAGATAGGTGGCAGATAACATTCAGGTACCTATCAACACGCATTTGGACGCGGATTTTTTAATGGAAATAGTATATAATGGAAATATAAATTTAATGGAAATATAATAAGGGAAATAATAATGGTTCCGAAAAACAAATTAATTTCCAGCGATCCGTGGCCGACTATTATTCTAATTAACCAGCGTTAAAATGAACTACCGAAAAAAAACTTAAAATATAAACGAAACAAATAAGAGCATCTTCAAATTACATTTTCTCCTAAAAAACGGATCTGCGAATAAAAAAACAACTTCCAAGTTACCGACAACAGAGGTTTTCTCAAAATAATCATATTTTTACAACTTGCATGAACTGTTTTATTTCTATTGTTGGTTATCAAATTTATTTTTTAACTCTCATTAATGATGAAAATACCAAGTCCAGACCTGCTCTTATAAAACAATGAAGATAATATGTATACCTACCTAACATTTTCTACTATCTATTAAAACTACATTTTCCTAATTAAACTGAGTTTTGTTTTACTTTTATCTTTGTTCTCGCTGCCATTTTAAAAAGACTACAATTTAATCTCTCTCATTTAATTAAAGCTCATTCATAATTTCTCTTTTTTATACAAAAATGCATAAATCTGCTCTTTTTAGGGTTCCGTAGTTAACTAGGAACCCTTATAGTTTCGCCATGTCTGTCTGTCTGTCTGTCTGTCCGTCCTCGCTTAATCTCTGTGACCGTTAGCACTAGAAAGCTGAAATTTGGTACCAATATGTATATCAATCACGCCGACAAAGTGCAAAAATAAAAATTGGAAAAAAATGTTTTTTTAGGGTAGCCCCCCTATATGTAAAATAGAAAGTGTTTTTTTTTTTAATTTCAACCCTAACGTGTGATATATCGTTGGATAGGTATTTAAAAATGAATAGGGGTTTACTAAGATCATTTTTTGATGATGTCAATAGTTTCGGAAATAATCGCTCCTAAAGTCAAAAACAATGTGTCCCCCCCCCTCTAACTTTTGAACCATAAGTTTAGAAAATATGAAAAAAATCTGGAAAGTAGAACTTTATAAGGACTTTCTAGGAAAATTATTTTGAACTTGATGGAAAGAACAGTTTTTGTGCAAAAAAAACAAGAAGGTGGTACAAAATTCCTGGACTAAGTTTGTAGTATAATCAATTATTTAAGTTTAAAAAAAGGCTATTTGTTAACACTTATTGTAACGGACGGGAAACTACGGAACCCTACACTGAGCGTGGCCTGACACGCTCTTGGCCGGTTTTTATATGAAAATGGATAGATGCTCAACAAATGTAAAACACGCTTTAGCAAACCTTGCTTAGGGCGATTTTTCAATTTTTTATCCATTCTGGCAGGTATTTCGATTTTTTGGTTTTAAAATAGGTAATTTTCTGGAAGGAGTTTAAACACAAGCCTTATAAAAACAAGAAAATTTGTCGAATAAGACAGGACAATAGTAAAATATTTTAAGAAACCAAAGTCTACTTGGTTTTAGAACGAGCACAGTCGTACTGTTCTGACTTTTTAACTCCTGAAATAAATACCGACATCGGAGCATACCCGTGGTAAGTAAAATTCATGATATATCTTCGATCATTAATAACAAAAATAAAAAATAAAAGTTACTGTTACAAGTACATTTTTTATAAGTGTCTGTATAACTACCTACTCAAAATAATACTGTATACAGTTAAAATAACACCACATGTCTATGGAATATGCAAGGTAATTTATGAATAAATTAATAGTAGGCAAGTAAAGATAAAAATTACAAAGCATAGTTTTCAGTAGAACGTAATTTAAGCTGATAGAAAGACAATTCTTCTTTTTTTGTCGGAATTTTTATTATATTTTATATATGTTTTTTTTTTTAATAAATGCCGCAATTTTTATAGGCTGCATTATAAGAAAAAGTTTTATTTCATATATTTCTATGCGTGCCATGGTGGCAACATAGTAGGTTTATGTACGTTATTCTCTATTTTAAGAAGGAAAAAATTATTTCCTCGTTCGTACACTAGAGGCGGTATTTCATTTTTCCGTACAAAAAACGCAGTAAACGCTTCAAGTATACATATTGTCACAGGGCCTCTAATGTTATGTTGTTTTCTCTTATTATAGTAGGTATTATCTATGCTCTTACGTTTTATCTCGGTGAATAATAATGTCTGAGAAATATCCTGGCTTATTTTCCACGTTCATTTGGTGAGCGAAAACAGGTGTTACCGGAAGAAGATCAATAGAGGCATTTTTATTTCCGCGTAGTTTCATATATGCAGAAGCCGTCATAAATCCTGAAAGTTAAATAAGAGTACTTAGTTATTAGGTTTATATAAATAAATTAGATCGGATTAAAATCAACGTATAGACACAGAATATATGTATACAGAGTGATTTTTTTTCCAAAATCAGCGGGTTCGATTACTGGCCAGCATTATTTATTTTTCTATTCCTCAGTTTCGGATAATAGCCATCCCCACCCAGTTGAAAAATTCACTCTGTATAATAGTACTGGTTTAGGTAATAATACTAGTGACTCGGGGGGGTCCCGAGCGAGATCACACAGACACGGCCGGGACGTAGGAGGTACGGAGTGAAGTTTTGTGTCCGTGCCTCGGGTCTAAAACGGTCACTAAGCAATATTCCTAATAATTCACGTGCATTTCCAGCAACGTGGCTATTAAATCATTGACCAGTTAAGATCCTCTGTACGCCGAACGGCATTTTAAATTAACCTCTCGGGCGATTTATAATTGAAAATGATAAAAATCAACGTCCAATGAGCGACTGTCTGTTATGTACAGACGTGTGTACGTAAGGCGCTGGGGCGTTTTCGCTTATGTACACCCGGGTGTACGTAACGCGCCCGAGAGGTTAACTTTCAAGTTCTTATTATCCGATTTGACTAAACCAATTTTAATGTAGTCACACACATAGCGTTCTGACAGCTAAATTAGCTAGGTACTCTCAGATTAAAGAAATCTGAATAGGTACTAATCTATATTAAGTAGCTAAATTTGAACGATTTTAAACATTGAAACAGAGATAGAAATATATGTTGTCAATTATCTTTTTTAAATAACACTAGAACGTCTCCCATCATCATTTTGCAAAAAATACAGAAAATGGAGGTAGTACGGTAAATTGTCTAATTGACATAAATAAAGTAATTTACTTACCCAAATCAGCCTTATCAGAAGAAAAAGGATCTGGACGATCCGGTAACGGACCTGGGCTTCTGCTTTCATACTGTAATGTAGCATAGCAACCCAGCGCATCTTCTAGTAACTCCAATATTAACTCGTATAACTGAATCGGATGAGATGGACACATATACGTCACAATACGTAGGTCTTCTTTGTTTTGAGCCATTGTTGGAAATACCTAGTATTCAAAAGGAATGTATTAACTATACTAAACACTGCAGCTTACTAAAGCCAATAGAATGAGCTCAGTCTGTTTATTAACGGTATGCTTGTTTATTATCGTAAAAACACGATAAACGCTGCACGCTTCGATCATGTACTGTCTAGTATGTGCGGACTCTGGTAAACCTGTTACCGCGAGACGTCAGAATCACGGAAGGGGCGCGTGTTTACAGGTTATTTGATTACAGTCAAGCTACAGTTTAATATTTATACCCATATTATATCCGTCTACCTCCATACTTTCTAAATGCGAGTTGTTTGTTCAATAGTTATACGAATTAGTTAGTGTTAAAATCCCATACATTTTGTAACAAATGTTTAAAAAATGTATAGGCCTTAAGAAATAAGTACCTAGTTACCTCGTGTAGCTAATGATCAAAGAACGCGACCACAATTTTCAAAATTCTAACATGAATACTTCTAAAACTTCTATGATACGATTCCATCGAAATAGTGTGCAGCACATTGCGCGATCGTCACTAAGCTAGACTAGCAATGTGCGCGAACAATTTAAGAATATTCGCGCACAATTTTCTCATGTTTGCTTCATTGAGTCCACCAAAACGAACATTTGTGCCGCACACCGGTCATCATGCACACGGGTGTAATCGCATCTTTGCGATGGCGCAAGATGCTGAATCATATGAGACGCATGGGTTATTTCATGTTTGTTAAAGGAATGTGAGTACTTTATGGTTGAATCTGGCCAATCTTGAGTAATCTTGACAAGATCCTGTGGGGTGTGGTGCCATGCATTCAGTGGGTGGCGACCCTTAGATGTATGGAGAAATGGGGTCTTTTGTTAGCAATAAAACAAACTGAAACTGATTTTTATGCGAATATTAGCTGATGCTGGCGATTCAATCTGCTACATTGTCAAAGTATCGTTGTCATTGTATAACATCATTGCACCAGTATATTTTACCCAAATTGTAATACAACTTACTAATTACCGTGACCCCGGTACGTTTAGGGCTATTGAAGGACACCGTGGATTTTAGTCAGTACGAGTCTGACAGTATAGGTGGGAGGAATCATGTGATGATTTTACCAATCTAAAAAAAAAGCCATGCTGGCATGATAAATGTCCTGTTTATCAAAAATCAAATAAATGCAATGTACAGACGCCAGCACATCAACCTACGACAATGTGTCGTATTTTATGAATATAAGAAAAAAAAGTCTAATCTTTGCCCTCTGTATTTATAGAGTAGGTAACTGTCTGTTGTGTGGTAAACTGCAAACGAAATAAAATAATCACTGAGTACAATAACATCATCATTTATTGAACTTACACATTGATATCAATTAATTTAAAAACATAAAAATAAATCTTAAAATTTAAATAAATAGCATCATACATTCGACACTAGTACATACACTACAGCCAGTTATCTCTTATAAGTAAGGTATTTTTTGCAAAATGTGCTGTAATTTCCTCAGCTTGATACATAATGTATATCACTACATTGGATTAAAATGCTGTATAACATTCCAAGAGCATATTCAATTATGTTATTGCGGTGGATAGCAACTATTTGTGTTCTTCCATTGTTGAATATGTTCTTTTATGTTTTTATGTAGAATTAAACAGGCCTACGGAAATTCTTGCCGGCGTATTTGGCACCAGCTCCCAGTTCCTCTTCGATGCGGAGGATCTGGTTGTACTTGGCGAGACGCTCGGAGCGGCACGGTGCGCCAGTCTTGATCTGACCAGTCGAAAGACCCACCACAAGGTCAGCAATGAAGGTGTCTTCAGTCTCTCCGGACCTGGTGACCAAGATAACATTATAATATCAACCAAACATCCTTTGTGTACCTATTGAATAGATTACATTCTCATTTCTCAATGTTTTTTAGTCATGAACATACCTGTGAGAAACCATGGTGCCCCATCCATTCTTCTTGGCCAGCAAGTGAGCATCAATGGATTCTGTCACACTTCCGATTTGGTTAACCTTCAAGAGCAAGCAGTTGCAAGCTTTCTTCTCAACAGCAGTGGCAATACGCTTAGGGTTTGTTACCTTAAAGGAAAGAACTTTGGTAAGCTCGACATTAAATGGTATGGGCTTCGGATGATGATATTGACTTTTAGTTCAAAGATTCCCAATGGGGATGGGCTGTTGGAGCTTACTATGGGGGCGCTAGAAAAAAAAAGGCAGAGGCAAATGGAGGATACTATGAAATACCACTATTTTCGCGAAAAAAAAAACAACTCACACAATCTTGTCATTGTAGAGAGAGGATTACTATTTTTAATTTGAATATTTATATTTATTATAGAGAACACATTTAAAATTGGTATAATGAACTATTATGTAAAAGGGGCGAAAGGCTTTTTTTTTTCTTGTATAGGAACCTGAGATAAAGTTGATGCTGCAAATCTAGTAATGAAACTGCCAGGCGCAAATACTCACTGTAAGATCATCTCCGACAATCTGGATGGGTGTGCGGGAGGTGAGGTTGGCCCACGCGGCCCAGTCGTCCTGGTCGAAGGGATCTTCAATGGACACCATGGGGAAGTCCTTGATGAACTCCAGGTACACCTCAGCCAGCTTCTCAGAAGACAAGTAGTCAGCAGGGTTGGACTTGGGGTTCTTGAAGTCGAGATCATAGGTGCCATTCTTGAAGAATTCAGATGCAGCAACATCCATTCCAATTTCAATCTAAAACAAATAATATGGGGAATTAGTGATACTGTTTAAATTAAGGATTTCTTGAATTTAACTCTGTCATAGGTCTTGTATGCTTGTTATGTTGCAATAGTATTGAGCTGTGAACGCCCATTTACATCTCATAACTGATAAAAAAAACTGCAAAATTCCTTGAAGGTGAGAACTAAGCAAGGTCACCCAACCATGAGAGTGAACCCGGTGCAACAGGGTTCACTCTCATACTTGGTCAACTTAAGAATTGTATGTGTCATACACAAACGTTTAAGTGTGAGTAAATCACATTCATTATATGATCTTTCAAGGTGAGTGAAGGTCCAATAAGATAATGAATGTTATGATATCCTTATACTAACCTTGCCAGTGTAACCAGCCTGCTGGATGGCATCTTGAATGAGGAAAAGAGCATCTTTGTTGTTCTGGATATTGGGGGCGAAGCCACCCTCATCACCAACAGCGGTGGAGTCCAGACCGAATTTCTCCTTGATGATCTTCTTCAAGTGGTGGTACACCTCCGTTCCCATACGCATTGCCTCGCTGAATGAAGCAGCACCTAGTTAACAGATTAAATGTTTTTTATAACTTCTTTTTAGTTTCTATGAGTTTACATTTCAATATTGACTGATAAATTATTGTATGTTATTCTCGTCATGTAATTTCTTACTCCTAATTCTGTTTCCTAGATTATAATATGAACAATAATGACCTGTAGGCAGGATCATGAACTCTTGCATGGCCAACTTGTTGCCAGCGTGGGAGCCACCGTTGATGACGTTGAAGGCAGGTACAGGTAGCACAATGTCTGCATTACCAGCCAAATCAGCCAAGTGCTTGTACAAAGGCACACCCTTCTTAGCAGCTCCAGCCTTGGCAACGGCCAAAGAGACACCAAGGATGGCATTAGCACCCAACTTGGACTTGTTTTCAGTGCCATCCAAATTCAGCATGAATTGGTCAATCTGTTAACAATTAAGTTCATTTAAAATTTATTGTCCTGATAGTCTTTCCGGGGTCGCGGAACTAACGAATTACCGTGATCCTGGAACATAAAGGGCTATTGAAGGACACCGTGGATTTTAGTCAGTACAAATCTGATAAAAAAAAGCAGTCCAGATAATGGTAGAAAAAAATGATTTTTGTGTTTTTTATTTTTTTTGCGTACATGTAGAAATCCCAACCCAGTGTGCTTGTGTCACCAGATTTATAAACGCGCACGAGACGAGAATAGTTTATAGAAGGTGGTGTTCTTTCGCATCTGCCTACGCCCATAGGAAAAAGGCGCGAGTTTATGTATACAATAAGTACTGTATAATACCTATGTGTCATAAGTGTTGAGTAGATAATGAAATATGTACCTATATCCTTATTTTATCTTTTATTGATAGAACTGTTTCATGTGTATGTTTCTAAAGTGACTTATTATTTAGTAGACATGTGCAAAACAGTGCACCACGAAGTGATGTTATATGTCATTACATTTCGTCCCGAGTAATATTACATGACACCATCACTTCAAACATCACGCGTGATGTTATGATGTAGCGTCATGCGATAGCACACCATCGCGCGTTCTATCTGTAATGTAATGCAATGTTCTGGTGTAATAGTAAATGTTATTGAAATAGTATAACATAGCATTGTAACAGTGTGATTTACTCACTATGATTTAAATATATACAAATCATACAAATTTGATTTTCCTTCATACTTATACCCTAAATCAACAAGTAACGGGTTTTCAGGCTTAGGACTGGCAATATTCTTAGGCATACGATTAAAAGTATCTATGAAAGTGTAATGAAAGGAGTCAAGTGCGCTGCTACCGCTCGCGTGATGTTTGGTGTAATGGTGTGATGCTTATTTTAGTCGAGTAATGTGTCATGTTATAGTACGCGCTCGGGTGATATTACGCGTGATGCATCACTCGCATTACTTACACATGTCTATTATTTAGTCACCACTTACCAAAGTATGTTTTTGTGACCAACAAATAAAGTTAGCATAATATTTGTTTTTACTGATTACTCTTCTGTGTTGCCTAGGGTATTCTTACATCATTATTTTAGTGTTGTATTAGACGAAAAAGATCAAACAAATATGTGGATTTGAAATAATTACCAGATATTTCTTTTATACATTAAAAAAAAATTGGTGAATATGTAAACATTGATGCTGTGCTGTGGCAGCAAATAAATACCTAGAGAAGCTATTTTTCAGTGAATTAGCTTTTAGTGATCTTGAACTGTAAAGGTCAAAGTGAAGGTTACTATAATGTTATGCTTATCACACTAACCTCTTTCTGCTGTGTTACTTCAAGGTTTTGTTTCAACAACGCAGGAGCAATGCTTTCATTAATGTTCTTGATGGCAGTGAGGACTCCCTTGCCATGGTACTGTCCCTTGACATTGTCTCTGAGCTCCAAAGCCTCATGAACACCAGTGGAGGCACCAGATGGGACAGCTGCACGGAACAGACCCAACTCTGTTACCTAAATAAAATAATTAATACCAGTAAGTTGTAGATCTGATGGTTAATTTAGCAAGATCAATCACATTCTAATTAGGGTCACCTTTGCTGCAGATTCTTTTACCAATAAAAGCAAAGAAGATTCGTTTTCCAATTAGAACAAGTACCTACCCACAATATAATGACTTGAAATGTATAGGAAGGAAACTTCAATGGGAAAGTGGGGCTACTTATTATTTGAATGTGGGGCTATAATTTAATGATACATACCAGGTCGACCTCCACAGTGGGATTACCACGGGAGTCGAAGATTTGACGAGCTTTGATGGACTTGATCGGCATTCTAGACAGAAAAAAGACGGTAGTTTCTGATTAAAGAATCATGTATTGTTCTTCATTAAGTATATAGAAATAAACTTTCAGTAGTAATAACAATAGATCATTACCTACCTCAATATTTTGTTCATGAAAAGGTGGCAAGGTCAACTATAGGTTGAGTCTAGTCTCGGTCAGTTTCAATATAGAAAATTAGAAATCAATGTACGTAATGAGTGATGTGATGACCAAGTTTAAAAATCGCACAATAAACAACTAAATAAAATAATTAAGTAATTAATTGAAACAATTGACGTAGGCAAAAAAAACTAAACCAGGAAGGTTACATAAAATTGGCATTTATGATTATTTTATTTACAGAAAAGACTTTTAATTATTGCAATACACTAGAACTTAGGCCATTTTACAGAAGTTTCAGTAAGAAAATAGTTACTTACTTGATTAGAATTCCGTAATTTCAGCTGACTAATAGAACAGTAAATGCACAAAATTCGCCGGATCCGCCGGAAAGTGTCTTCAGCTTATGTGATTTTGTCCTTCACAAGGTGAAACTAGAGGTTTAAAACCGATACTTTCCGGGGCAGTTATTATTCACTTTGCTATTTTTCTGCTGTTATATATCAGGAAAACGAAAAACAACGTCCTATTTATATTTTGTGTAGTTGTTACGACTATTTGATACATTTCAATATTTTTTTTTAAGTACACTACACACCGATTTTGGTGAACCGAGACCAAAATCGAAAATATACGATTTTTCCACAAGACACAAATTGTCAACGGTTGTCATGTTGTCACTCTGACACTGACATTAGATTAACCATCAGCGTTGTTTATATTTCTTTCTTGTGTTATTAATTTATTTCTGATTTAAAAATGAGCTCCGATACAGAATCTAAATCGGAGAAAAAACCAATAGTTATTAAAAATGCCACTGATTTACAGAGGTTAAAACTAGAAAAACTGATGAAAAATCCAGTGAGTGCGAATTATTTACTCCAAATAATTTAATAGGAACAAAATTGTATGAATTCTATATCAATTTTATATATTTTATCACCAGGATAAGCCAGTGGTGATCCCAGAACCACCAAAATCGAAATCATTAGCGGCACCACCTGACTTTGTTCGCAATGTTATGGGTTCCAGTGCTGGTGCTGGGTCGGGAGAATTTCACGTCTACCGTCATCTCAGACGAAAAGAATATGCCAGACAGAAGTTCATTCAGGAGAAAAGTGAAAAGGTGACTGTTACTTCATTTTATTTCATACTAATAGTACCTTGCAATTTTATGTCTTCTAAATGATTACGAAATGTAACATTTTGAATTCATGATCCCCATACATTTGGTTTGAACAGTATGACATGGTCAGGAAACTTAAATGTTGGGCTCAACTAGATATTTGAACAGTCCTATCAATATTTTACATACTGTAATAATTGTTCCAGGAAAAACTTGATGATGAATATCATAACAGAATAGAACAGAATCGGCTAGCAGCTGCTGAGAAGACAGCAAAAAAACGAGCCAAGAGACTAAAGAAAAAGAAAAATGCAAAGTTGAAAGAAAAGAAACCAAAATCTGAAAATAAGCAAAATCCATCATCACAGTCAGACTCCAGCAGTGAAGATGATGATTCCGAAGACAAGGAGACAAATAAAGAAATTACTTTAAACGCTGAAGAAACTAGTTCATAATATAACAATTTTAAGAAAGTCTTAGTAAATGAGAGAATAAAGTATTTACAATGCTTTTTAATTCCTTTAAATAATACAAATAATGACATAACTTAATAATTCTCTTAGAACATAAAATAAATGAATGATAATAGTACAAATATGTTAAAGTAGAAGAAATAGAAAAGTAATAAATTGGTCAAACTGTTTCTGAAAAGTCATCATAATTATTTTTACTCTCAAAAAAGTAAGGTGGCAGTGGTGGTATGGTTTCAGTAAAGCTGTCAGACTGTGGTATGGCTATGGGCTTCCAGGAGTCAGTGTAGTACATTGTGTTCTTCGCTTCACCTGCACACCAGGGAATTACACTTAATCTGCAACAATAGTAATTGAATTGGATGAAGCAATAGATTTGTAATGTAGTTCATACAACAATAATTTCATACCTAATTTTCGTAACTCCCATGAAGGTAGGCAGAAACAACAGAATGTCACTTGCTTTCCACACACAGGTACTTCTTTCGCGTAATCCACGATTTAAAAAGCACTAGTGTATGTACACTAGACCTAACATTTCTGAATAACATCGGCAATGAACCGCCAGGTACTCTCGACGAGATCGTCAGTAACTCTAGGGCCATACTAACGGGAAATACCGTTAATGGTAGTTTATACGAACATTTTAAGTATTCTCGAAAATCAATGGGAAATTCCGTTAGTGAGGCCCGTCTATAACGCGAAGGCTTTGGCAGGGTGTTTTTTTTTGAGAGCAGCAGTGAAAATAAATTACACAGAGTAATGCGGCGTGTCTGGGTTCGAACCCTCAACCATGTATAACTCGTACTTAGGTCAGTGCCATTCCCTCTGGTCCACCACTGCTCTCTCGACGTTACTGATTTTGTTTGCATGCGCTAATAAGATTGGTCTTTTGATAATGGATAAGTGCTCATAGATTTTCATTTACGTACATATAATTAAATCTGGAATAACCCGATGATCAATCGAGGCGTAGCCGTTGTGAACAAGCCTTAGAGGCTTGTTCATGCATGCCTTGCTAAAAAAGGGTTATATTACTACCTAGTTACATTTATTTATTGTGCGTACTTACCCAAACACCAGCAACGTGAAGGAAATTAAAACAATCGCTATAACAAGAAACCACAGTGAGAGGTCAGTCATTTTAAAGTTTTTTTTTTTTCTGTGCGTAAGTATGTTACTAATTAACGACGATCTTTTTATAAATATTCCATGACATTGTATTACAAACAGGTAGGTAGGTGGAAAGTTGATTGTTTTCTTACCCATTTTTAAAGATTTTTACTGAATGTCACGAATGATGAATATGAGGGTACCTATATTTGGTTATCTTGCCCATATAACTTATTCTTCATTTTTTACATTTATTTTCGGTACGGTCTTTGCTACCTCTGGTTAGGGAGCTTTTTCAGATATAGCTATAGCCTCCTAACAAACAGCCTCGAAAGGTACAATTTGTTTATTTTTTTATATTAATCTATAAACTTGCAGTTCTTCCTAAACATACCTACTTGTGTGGTTAGGTACCCCCTATATCTCTTTTATTTATTTGTTTCCTATCTGTTTACATTTTTGATTATTTTTACAAAAAAACATTTAATAATAAAAAAAATAGCAGTCCACCAGCATCGGGAACAGGGTCCGGGCTGCCGGTGGTCAGGGATCCTGAGAGAGGAACCTCCTAACAATACACGCCGTGTCCAGTAGAACTGCCTTCTAAATCGGGCGCCTGATCCACCTGCCAAGCGACAGCCTTCTCAGATGCTGTTCGAGGCTCTTGGCAATTAAGCCATTGGCAGACACGACTATCGGCACAATGACTGCCGTATTCACGTCCCACAAGTCAACAACCTCGCGAGCCAGATCAAGATACTTGAATTACTTATCTTTTTCTGCCTTTACGAGGTTCTCATCATGCGGGACCGTTATATGAACAATCATTGCGCGACGCTCTGATCGATCTATTACCACAATGTCAGGTTTATTGGCAACAATAGAGTCCTATCAGTAAGTCCCAATACAACGAGATATTACCATTTTCAAGAACTGGGTCGGGCGCATACTTATAGTACGACACTTCCGATTTCACAAGGTTGTACTTCAAAGCAAGTTGCTGGTGGATAATCCTGGCAACGAGGTTGTGTCTATGCAAATATTCTCCGTTGGCCAGACGAGAACACCCAGATGGTACCCCCTATATTATTATTATAGTCTTTGGGTACCATCAAGTCAAATATTCCGTAGATGTGAATCGTTCATAATGATTCTGGTTAATTATCTTTCTGTTCTCAATTTTTTGCCTTGCCTCATTCATATTCGCTCCCGTTGTCCCCGAAGGGTTTTCGTAGAAATGTTCTAACAATCGGTTGAAAACATATACACTTTATTACGAAATCTTTTAGGCTGCCGATATGGTCATATAGTATATTACAGTATGTCGTGTTTGGTGAAAACTTTAATTAATAAAATGAATAGGGAATAGTTCTCACAATTTTATTAGAACTGAAATGAATACATGTAAATGTTATTTAAATCTAAGGATTAATAGCTAGGTTTATTGAACTGCAGCCATAACGCTATCCTCATTCTTCTTGAGTATGACGAATCCTTCCATGACGGGAGACAGAGGAATGTACTCGTCAGTGGCGAGTTCAGCGCGCTCACCGAATGATAGAAGTACAGGCGTCGTGTGCGTGTGGGAACCTGCGATTGTTTTTGGAGTTCCTGCCTTACCGATAACATCGACAGCCTGCAAAATAATAAAAAATAAAAAAACTGAGGTGACATTTGCAGTCTCTACGAACCTAAATGTTACTTTTTTTTTTGAAGCTTTATCATATTTCCCGAGTGAGCTATCGCAATGTTTATCTAGCAAGTCGGGAAACGTAATAAAGCGAGAACGGATGCAATGCGGTGGGTAGGGTACAAAATTTGACGCGAACGAAGTCGCGGGCAGCAGCTAGTAATGTACAAACGTAGGTATAAAAAAGCTGTTCCTGTTTCTTACCTGTCCGACACGCACGCTAACGTTCAAGGGCTGCAAGTTCTCGTCGAGGGTGACGAGCCAACGGGGCTGCATTGCCGTCGCAAGAACGTACAGCAGGTAGTGCGACTTGCCGAGGATTACTGAAATACAAGTTTATGTTAGAGAGACGCTATCAACTATTTTCATTAATTTATTGCGTACATGCGCAGAAGACGAAGCGATATAAAAAAACTTGGTATACTTACTGTTCTTACAATCCAAGAAGGCAGTAAGCACAACGAGTAAGCCTGCGAGCGCGGGCTGGTTGATGAGGCGTCTGTCGGCGTGTGTGGGACACAGCGTCACCGTGCCCTTACCGGCGTGGCACAGACCCTGCGCCAGCCGCACCATGAACAGGTGCACCGGCGACTTGCCGTGGTACAGGGCTAGCGCGCGCAGCATTGTTGCCAACCTTGTGAAAAAAGATGTTTCAGATTTATTTTTATTTGAAGCGTTGTGAACGAAAAGGAGTAAATTATAGTTTGACGGTTGATATGAGTCATCGTAAAACAATGTGTTGCGTCCACAAGATGACGCTTTTGTTTTGTTCAAGTTCATTGGAATATTAGTACAGAAACTTGAAGTGTGACACTTAATTGAAATAACCGTAAACATAGATTTTTAATGTTACTAAGACTCTAAAAGAGTGATTTAGCGTGTGGTTTTACACCTCTTTGGTGTTTTTCCATTACTGGACTATGCAAAAATCGATCCCCACTGTCGCCAAACACTCAAAATTCGCGCGATATCTATGGTACAAAAAGAACCTCATACCTGGCGTTATTAGTACCAGCTCCAACCAGTCCCATGGCGAAGATGGCATTGTAGGCGACGTCGTTATCAGAGTCGTGAGAGTACTTGTTGAGTACGTCGATAACGGCCAACTGCGGGTTCGAAATGGAACACAGAGCGATGGCTAGAGGCACCGCCCGTCGTACTGCTGGTTCGCCATAACGACCCTGCCAAAAAAACAATAGAATTTAGAAAGCGTTGGAATTAGTGACTTGGATAAGCTTCAGCAATATATGAAGATTGCATAATTAAGACCCATATAAGAGTACATACAGAAAAGGGCATTAGATATGATTAATACGTTGATACATAATGTCGACGGATTGGCGACTGTGGATCATTGCAAAATCTATATTAACTGAAGTAAAAAATAAATGATTGAGAATGACACGTCAAAACTAGACTTTACTTGAATCTCTCGCTTTAGCAACTGCAACCTCAAGTCTATTGAATGTAGTCTTGTTTGAACCTTTGTCGCGTATTATATGACGTGTCATATAATACGCCGTATAATATAGAAATTAAATATCATCAGCATCTTCTGGCAACGCAAGTTTATCCTGTGTTGACTTTTACATTAGTAATAGGTGTTATGGCGAGCGGAGCCAGGGGCGGAAGTTAGTCTTTAACATAACTCACGAGCTGTCCGAATATCCTGGTGCACATCTCGGCGCCGGTCTCCTCTGCGAGCGCGATGACGGCGACACCGAGTGTGGCGACCGCTTGTACGGACGACAACTCCTTGTTAGCCTCTTTCTCCTTTTCCTTCTCCTTATTTTTGCTGTCCTTTGATGACTTGCCTGAAAGGGTGATAAGAAAGCTTAGTTTTTATATCATAAAGAGGTAAACTCATAGATTTGGAAACTACTCATACAGTGTATTTAATAGTTTTACTTATGTAAAGGTTATGGTCGCGGGATTTACGAATTACTGTGACCCCGGAACGTAAAGGGCTATTGAAGGCCACCGTGGAATTTAGTCAGTACGAGTCTGACAGTTCCTACCGCTCTGCCCTGGGTACAATAAAAAAATGTAAAGGTTTTACTATATTTACGACTCAAACTAGATGTTTGGGTATGCTAATATACAGTAGTGTACCAGACAAGAATAAAATGCATCCTGAAAATAATAAGTGGTAAATAAAAGTAATCTATAGTTCACCTTTCGAACTCTTATCATCCTTTGAACTTGAACTGCCAGCTGCATTTGAGCTGGAGGCAGAACCTTCCTTGGCATCTTTTTTGTCTTGTTTCTTGAAGGCTGTGTCCTCTGTTGAGGATTGCTCATTCTAAAATAATAAGTTCAAAATAAAATGTACATTCAATCAAGTCAATGGAGTGTTAAGACATGGTAATCATTGTTCTTAGAACTGTAGACGGACAGACTGCCGATGGAGCAGACATGTGACAGTGGAGACTGCGAATGGGCAAACATAGTATAGAACGCCCTGCGGCTGATGAGGATGGGGATAGGTCGATGATTTGAAGAATGTGACTGACGGCGGATGGATGAGGACTGCCCAGGACCGGGAGGGTTGGCGCTCGCCGTGGAGGCTTACTACGTTCAGCAGTGGACGGCAATAGGTTGATAATATAATCATTGTTACACAAACCTACGTCATATAACAGACTTTTCTTTTGTTGAAACTGTAATTGAATGACATTTATAAGTTACTAGCTGTACCCTGCCACGCTTCGCTATGGCACATTGTGATTGCATGGTTAAGAAATGAGAAACTGATGCAAAAAAATAGATAAAAACAATCCTTGATGCGGATTACATATCATGTTAAAGTTTCAGCTCAATCGGTGCAGAACTTTTAGAGATTTTGAAGTGTACACAAACCAACATAACATTTTTATATATATAGAAGATTATAAAGCACGTTATGAGTCGCGATTTCAACAAATATTTGAATGGTCTATGTAACGCAGTGGCTTTGCGATTGGACTGCTGCGCAGCGCGTTGTAGGTTCGATTTCTGCACGGAACAATTATTTGTATGACCTACTAGATGTTCCGGGTCTGGGTGTTTTGTGTGTGTGAGTTTCTGTTTGTAAACGCACCTACGACACAGGAGTTATTCCTAGAGTTGGGCAAAGTTTAAAAATATAGTTGTTGTTCTAGGTAGCATCGTTACTATCGAAAGTCGAGTTGGCGTTTGCCACCACAGGACAGGCACCCCACGGGCTTTGCCGCAAGACATGGACCCGACATACGGACCTTGTCGCAGGCAGCAGAGGGGGTCGCGGGACTAACGAATTACCGTGACCCCGGTACGTAAAGGGCTATTGAAGGACACCGTGGATTGTCAGTACAAGTCTGACAGTCCCTCCCGCCCTGCCCTGGGTGGGAAGACTCATTTGATTATTTTACCACTATAAAAAAAAAAATGCAGTAGAGGGGATCTAGGGCCCACGTAGGCTGGGTCCCAGCTTTAGCGGTCTAAATGTAAACTATGCAGATCATATAGTTCTTTCATACAATTAGAGAGAATTGAAACCCAAAAATATTTGAGCTAAAACTAGTGCTGAAACTACTTTTGAAAAGCCTTACCCGGGCTTGTGTGCTTCCAGGTCATTAATAAAGGAATAATTTCTAGTGTGAATCATTTTATGTGTTTAATTTATGAACATTGGTGTTTCCTTACATCAGTCTCGTAATGTTTGGAGCAGATATGTAACATCTGTTGCACAACGAGCACGTCTCCAGTCCCGGCGTACGCGCACATGGACAGCGTGGTCTGGCACAGCGACTGCTGCGGCTCCGGTAATACTTCTAAGGCGGCCATCGTGGCCTCTGTGCGCTCTTTACAACCTGGATAATAGAAAGAATTCTGCATTTCTTGCATTTTGAAGTTTAATATTCTCTCTTTACAGAAACTTCTTGAGGGTTCATTGTATTGATCATTATGAACGACTTTACTGAGGTTCCAACTCTGAATCGTAAAAACAAATGCTTTGCCCATACAAAATAATATGGGACCACAACTTATTCCATCATGATAAAAAAAAAATGTAATAGTTGACTGACGCAGTTCAGAACACACATACATAAAAGACTTCTTTTAGAAACTCTGTTAAATCTGTTACTTAAAGAGGCACATTGAGAATGATAAATTTAAAAAAAAACAACTTACCTAAGAAGCACAGCCCTAGTCCCAAATGTAAGAATCTAGCATAAGTAGATGAATGTAAGTCTTTGTTGTCATCAATTAGACGTTGAATGATGGCGCATGTGACCTGTAAATAACCATTTTAGTATAATTGTTAACTTTGTAAATGTATCCATGTTTGAGTAGTTATTTTAACATTTAGTCATTTATTTATTTGAAGTAAGTATGGAGTTTCTTGCCTGTTCTTCTCCATATGAACCCTCCTGAATGTGTTAAAAGTCAATCTCATTCATAAAAAAAAACCTTTGAACATCACTCAATAGTGCCTTTTTGAAATAAATGCCCATATTGAAATAAATGGTTTGACTTAATTCATTAGTTTTTCTTCATCTTGGAGCACTACATGAATACAAAAACTAAATACATTCTGCTGTCTTTATTCATCATACTTGGACAACGTTTGTATTGATTTTCTGAGATGGATACGATTTTGAATTCTAGTATCGTGAATACTTACATCACCATTACAAGAGCCGACTGCTATCAGGCCACAGGAGACGGCAGCAAGAGCACAGATCTCAGCGGGCGCGGCCGTGTCACTCAGCACAGGTAATAGGTGTGACAATACGTCCTCGCGTTGAGTACCCGCGTACGCGATACCCAAGCCTGAAAGAAGATACTTGGTTAAACAGGCATTACAGTTACTGTAAGTATTTTCGACCAACATTATCGATAACATTGATGAATCTTATGGTTGTGATTTAAAACGGGATTTTTACCACATTATGTTTTGTTTATTATAAAAATGAGGGTAGACCGATTTGCCCATAAACATCTTCCCGCAATTAGATAATTTATTCATAAAACATTTTACATAAAAATGTGTATAGAATGACTCAGAAAGTTATTATTATCTATTATAGAAATAGTGCCTATATAAAAACTAGTGTATAACTAAATTACATTGTTCACTTGTATTTTTTTTATTTACATCAGTTCATCCGTGAACATGGTGCTTGCAACAGTGCTGAAAAATCAGAAACTCAAAACAAATAATAAACATGGTAAATATTCTGTTTCAGATCCTAATGATAGTGACATGTCAGTTTCAAAAATTATTTCAGTAATACAGTTGGAAGCAAGCTTTATGATGGCTCAGATCATCTGTCAAACTGAGCAGAAACACAAGTATTGGCGAGGTGAAGAGGTATAGGATTGCACTGTATTTGCGCGAACTATAAGTTTTAGCTAACTTACGAACCGAATTTACATATTATGTACATACAGTTACATGTAATTGAATATACGAAATAAAACAAAAAGCACAAACCTAAAACACTTCCAATCCTAAGGTTGGAGCTCGAATGCAGAACATAATCTGACAGGAGCGCAAGCGCGGGGTCACACTCGTTGCGTACGCCACAGTTAACCAATCCCAGAGCGAGTAACGCGCCCGCTTTGATATGCTCGTCAGCAGTGTAGAGGTACTTGTCGATGGGTGTCAAACCACCATCCACGTCCCACAAGTGGATCATACCCAGTGAGGCTGCAGCTGATAACATGCCTAGGAGAAAAAGGTCACGTTTTATAACCACTGTGTCAATAACATTACTTTGTTCAGTGAAATCAAGTATAACATGAAACTTGAAGAATGTTAGAATACATTATAAAGCAAAATGAAATACCATGATCTTTGTTCTTGTACATCCACTTGTTGCCGTCTTCCGTTGTGACCAACTTGTCGCGTCCAAAGCCAGCGTTTACGAACGCATTGACAAATGTGGCTGATAAGTTCTGCCTGGCAGAGTCTACTGGGTGCTCAGTTAGAAGAGATGGTCGCAGAGCCGATCCGGCCGACTCTAACCATGTCTTGTATACCTCCTCTGGAGTTTTGGGTTCCATGATGTCGAGCTAATAATAAAAGTACATGGTAATTTATTACTGAGTCACTCTGGCTTTTGTAAACATTCAAATCTAATTCTTGCATAAAAGATTTCGAATTGAGAACTTGTTAACTCTTGCATATAAAGGAAGTAAAACCTCTATTAGGCTACAAAAACAGTATTAATGTAGTGCTGAATAAGGACCAAACCGATGGGACATTTCATTTTGCCCATTATATTTTTAAGTTACATATAATATGGGGTAGTGGTATGAAAATAAGAATAATAATAATTTTGTATTTGGTTTAAGACTCACCTCTCTTGCCAAGCTAAGAAAGTGATCATTGATGTGTGCATTCAGTAGGATTGTGCGGAGGTCTTCATCATCTACTTCTAAAGGTATGTATTGCCGCGCCAACATGTAGCACAGCTGTTTCTTGATCAACCTGTAAGTACAGAGGATTAGTGACAAAATAATATATCAAAACTGAAACTTCTTTAAGGAACATAATATTTACAAAAAAATAATGTGATTCAATGCTTTGTTATTAAGTTATTTTTATTTAAATCATTTACTTTATCCTCACGACGAAAAAAAAACATATTAAATTTTTATTTAAAAATTGCTCCTTAATAGAAATTTCTTCTGTTTCATAGGTGGGTTTACAAACATAGAAACTCATATACACAAACACCCAGAACCAGAACTACTACATGTATTTTTCGTTATACTTACGGATCAGTGCAGGAATTAAAGACTTCTTCACATTTGGCCTTGTCATGCAATTGCATAGACACGAGTAGGGCACGAGGATATTCACCAAAACGTATGTAGGTATCTAGAACACCCTGCAGGATCTGAGTAGACTCTGGCTCAACAACATAGCTAGCACATCTGAAATTGATATGATGTAACATTAACGCAGCAATAACCTGGTCAGTGGCAGACAATGGTTGCATGCAGGAGGCCCAAGGCCAGGACATTGGATCCACCACTCTCTTCTTTGGATGTAGATATGGGTGCACAGCAGCAGTGCAGTGGGTTTTAGATTAGAATAGATTAATCTTAAAAACAAGAAGAATTTAGAAGAAACAGATGCAACATGACAATACATAATTATTCTCTTTGATAACAGTACAATAGTCAATCACAATCTTTGATAGTAGTAAAAATTTGCAAGTACACTTACTACATGCAGTAGCATGCCACTTCTAGACAAATGGTTGTAGTGTTATACTAATAAATCAATTACATAAATGGTTTTCCACTTACCCAATCAAATATAAGCAAACTCTAGGGTAGTTGCTCTGATCCATATGCTGAGTGAGCAAGTCAAGTCTATCAATCTCCATCAGCAAGTCACAGGCTTGGATCTCAGCAGAGTGTTTCATGTCAAAGGAGATCACATCACGGACAAGGCCTAACAGGGAATCCATATTGTCTACATTCCATTCTTCAGCTATTTCACCTTCCAACTGTCTGTTTACCAAAGATATGACACATTTTTATAACAAAGAATGAGACTAAGTAGTATTTAATTCTATTGGACTAAGTAACTGTCAAGTGTTTATTGCCTTTTTAATATAAAATCTAAAAATCAATTTTCAAATGTCATTACTAAACATACCTGACATATTCATGTCCCCAGTCTCCTACATTAGCCAGAGTTCCAAGAAGACAGTATTTGAGACACTCTCTTTTCTCTGCTGCTTCCTGTCAATCATAATTTGTTTGTTTTATTTTACATTCTACTAGTTAAAACAGCATGATAAAAATAGGTTTATACTCACAGTAGAACCACTAACACCCATTGCAAGGACTGAAACAACATCAGCACAGAACTTCTTTGTCTGAGCATCTTGAATCTTATCATAAACAATCTTGAGAGAAGGATAATGTTCCCTCAGGAACTTCAAAGGTTTTGGGACAGACGTCATGGATGTTGTTGAAGTTCTTATAAGTTTACTCAGCATTTGCAAAGCCGGTAAATATAAATCAACATCATCTCCCTGTCGAAAAAATACAAAATTAGGTTAGAATTGTTTGATTCTCACTAGTCATGTTCATAACATTTATGAAAAAAATATAAAAAATACATACCAGCAGTTTCTCAACCAACATATTGAGTTCCTCTTGCAAACGTTTGTCTTCTTCGGACTGTAAAAACAATAAAATTATGAATTTTGATTCATTTGTGGATAGGACGATTGATTTTATTTTCATAACTCTAAAATAATGAATTACTAACCAAGTCATCATTAGGAGCCGCTGCTGGTTCTGCTTTCTCCTTTTTCGGCTCTTCGACCTTATTTTTCACTGTCATCGTGTGTTTATTGTAGTTTAATTCTATAAAAACGAAACAATCTCCCTCTAATGTCCGCTTTCGGTGATTTTACAAATTCTGAATTTGACAAGTCACCATAGCATCGGGATGCCTACCTTAAAAATTAGTATTCTACTATTTATTATCTATGACCGAGTAATATAATACAAAATTCTTCCATTGTTTTCAGTTCTATTAGAACTGATTCTAACATTTTTCCTCGTTTGTAAACAATATTGAATATTGATATATATTGACGCCTTTTCCCCCAGAGAGTTAGGCATTAAGGCAGTATTTCTGAGCGCAAAAATGATAACAAGGAGTAAATAAAGGCGCCCCCAGCCTTTTGCTCCTTTTGACCGGGGCGGGGGAGTAAAATATAAAAAAGAACTGTTTTCTAATAATATTATTATTGTTTAATACCATATTATTGTTTAATATGGTTCATTGAAGCGATCAAGTGCTTAAGCAGTCCTGTCAAGACAGGACTTGATATTTTTTTTTTAATTTGTTTTTTTTTTTTAATATATTCCCATAATGCATTTAGTTGAAAATCTATTAACGATAAACTGTAGTAGACATCAGCGCTGCTGGATTATGTAGGTGACTACAGCGTGCGCACTTACCATCAAGGATGTCTTCTCCCTCAAATATTTCGCCTCCTTTTTCGTTAGCGAGTTAGAGCTGAAGGGGCTGTCAGGCTAGCTATGACTTAAAACCACTCTGTTCCTTCGGTTGCTCTCTGATTCAGTGTTTAACTTATGGGGGCAGACCAATCATAGGTTCCAAACATCACTCAGTTCGGTACAGACGCCAGCACATCAACCTACCTCAATCTGACTTTCTTTAATAGATTTTCAAACCTTATCACAATAGAGGAAGGTTAATGTTAATTGGTATAATTTGACAGATTCGGGTTGGTTGACCTGCTGGCGTCTGGACCTACATTAAAAATATAGTTGTGTAAGGAACACTTTAGTTTAATAAACCCAGATAAAAATTAGATACACATTTGAAACAATGTGTATGTGAGTTTATATGTTTGACAACGCACCCACGACACAGGAGAAATTCCTAGTGTGGGGCAACGTTTTTTTTTAAAAAAAACAAAAGCAAACAATTTGAAATATTTCCTTATGTATCAAATACTAGCACTTTTCCCGCGACTTCGTCCGCGTGGGTTACGTACTTTCCTAATTCCCCCTTTTCACCTCCTTAAAGGTTAAATTTCCAAAAACCCCTTCTTAGTGCTCCCCTACATTATAATAGGAAGCCGTGTGCAAAATTTCACATTCCTAGCCCCAGTAGTTTCGGCTGGACGTTGATATGTCAGTTAGTCAGTTCTCCTTTTATATATATAGAAGATCATCGGGCACGCCGCAATCGCGGCGGTAAGACCCCTCTTTGAGGAGTGGCTGGATAGGCGTCACGGCGCGGCGACCTGATCTTCCGCATGACGCAGGTCCTCGCCGGACACGGATGATTCGGGAGGTACCTGTGTCGGATGAGGAAGGAAGAAACGTCTGTATGTCACCACTGCGATGATCGCCCGGAGGACACGGTGGAGCATACGGTGCAGAACTGCCCCGCTTGGGCAAAGCACCGCCGTGTCCTCACGACGCTGTTAGGCGGATACCTCTCGCGCCCGTTCGCCTCCTTCTGCGAGGCAGTCATGCTCGCGAAGGGGGAGGCGGGCCGCGCGAGGGAGGGGACAGCGTTTTCCCTCCGCCCCAGCCGCAGTAGACGCCGACGGCGACCGACGTCGCCAGACGATCGAGTAACCATGGAGTTTCTTGCCGGTTCTTCTCCATGGAATCGGCCAACCCGAACCGAGCACCTGCTGTCGACGTTTTATAAGTGCCCTCATGGGCTATGTGAAATAAAAACTTTTGATTTTGATCTCCGGCCACCGTAGAAGTAGGCATGCGGGGGCGAGTAATGGGTGACTCGCTGTCCGACCATGGACCATGCCCGGGTCGACGGCGCGTTGTGTTCCACGCGCGCCTCAAGGAGTGGCTGCATAATGACGGGGCCCCCCTGTAGAGGGCCAAAGCCTGCCGGGGTCGCGGGACTTACGAATATCCGTAGCCCCGGAACGTAAAGGGCTCTTGAAGGGCACCGTGGATTTTAGTCAGCACGAGTCTGACAGTCCCCCCCGCTCTGCCCTGGGAGGACTCATTTGATGATTTTACCACGCTAAAAAAACGTATCAAATATCATGTAAATAGAAAATTGCAAATGTAAACTAATAAAACAGGTATAATTACATTAAGAGGTACATGACGTTGTACCTACTTATTCTGCATTCTTACACACATCTCAAAATTAATTATTTGCAGTAACATGACGCGGACGGGAGGCAAGTAATGTGAAACTTCAATACAACAGTTATAAATCGTCAAACCTAACAGAGCTTTTATTTAATTTAAATACTGTTTTGCCGAAAATACATAATTCACTAAAAATTACCAATTCAATGACATTTTCCTGGAACTATGATCAGGGTAGTGAAGCGGTTCGAAATTGAGGATTTTAGTTCAGTTTATTCAAAGCAGTAGTCAGATGAGGTCCTGTTTTTGTGATAGAGTGTATTAAAATAAATATCAAACTGGTTTACGTTTATTTATAACGCATTAATTTAACTGAGTGCATTATCTGCTCCTCGACGACGCGGTCAGAAGGTATGTATCAGTAATGTTATTTGTAACTTATAAAAGAAGATATATTTAAGATTATAGTAAATAATATTTGAAATTACTTTTTTGAATACAATTATAGCTCATTTGGACACAGAGAACGTGACCATAACTATATAGTACAGTCACTATGCAGGCGAGACAGTAGTGCAATAATACGAACGCGACAGACATACTCGTAAAATAACGACCTGCAGTGCAGTGCTATTATCTACAAGACTTAGCGCCACGTTCAGTTCTTGTTGAGCAGTTTAGTGAACTTTCAACCTTAAATTCTACTTTCAACTTAAAAATTTATTGAAAACAAATAGTAGCTTCTGCCGCGAGTTTTATAGAGAATAAGGATAACTCATCGTAAACACTTTTTGTCTTTGTAGTTTTAAACAATTAGCAACGTTACGCTAATTGTTTAGATTTAAGTGTAAAAACACTCTCTAATTTGGGGGTAATAACGTTTTTCTATTAAAAAATTGGTTGCCTGTAAAGTCGGTATACGGGCGAAAGTTTTACGTGACAACGACTTTGTTTATGTCTGTCTCTCTCGCTCTTAGGCGGGCTAACCATGCCCGAGTGGAAGGGACGCGTACCTCTCACTCGCTCTCATTGTGAGCGCATAACGCGAGCGGAGCGTAACGCAGTTTCTTGAAGTGTCACCCGGCAAACCAATTTATAAGACGTTGTCACGTCAAAAAATAATTGTATACGTCACAATTAGTCAC
Source organism: Agrotis puta (assembly GCA_943136025.2). NCBI lineage: Eukaryota > Metazoa > Arthropoda > Insecta > Lepidoptera > Noctuidae > Agrotis > Agrotis puta. The sequence goes on from OW964178.2 coordinate 11,683,166, forward strand.
AAATTATATGCATAATATAAAATGATAGGTAATGAAAATTGAAATAGGTGATAAAACTGATACAAGACCTATTTTGTAGTACCTAAGTAGCTAAAGACCAATTAATCGGCGATACGGTTGGCGCTGGTCGTTGCTTGGCGCAGTGGCTGAGCGATCGACTGCTGAGTAGCGTGTCGCGGGTCCCATTACCGCACGGAACAAATATTGTATGATCTGCAAGTAGTTGTTTCGGGTATGTAAATTTATGTGTGATGTATGTGAATTTCTATGTTTGTAAACGCACCCACGATACAGGAAGAAATTCCTAGCGTAGGGCAAAGTTGAAAAAAAATTAATTATCATTAAATCCAGCTCGAAGGACCAGTTTCTTGGGCGAGAAATGATAACTAAGACTTGTGATGATTATTGTTGTCCAATAGAATCCCAGTTAAAGCGAGAGTTCTAAGTAGAGCTATTTATTATTTATTGATTCGTTCCGACTGCGTCATTTTGTTGTTTTCTAGCCTTATTTTTGGGAGCGTTTATAAAAAATTAACTAACACAAAAAAAATCCGAAAGAACTACCTGCGAACTCGCGACACGCACCGAAGCGGTCAATCGCTCAGCCACTGTGACACCCACGTCGTGTAGTTAAAAAAAAATGCAGGGTTTGCATCGTAGCCTTCAACATTAGGTTTTTACAAATTGTCTTGTTTACCTGGGTTTTAAAATATTTTTAATTATTTCGTTCATTTATTTTGGCAGGAACTATGCATCGCAACCAAACTGTGCCTTTTTTGAAACTTCTAAATCTTAACAAAAGGCTGTCACTAGATGTCTCAAAAACACCTTTGTCCATTGAAAATATGCCTCGTCCAAAATCACTGCCTCTCCTAGGGACTAAATTAGATTTCATTGCGGCAGGCAGCGGAACAAAGTAAGGACATTACATTTTAATTTTAAAACTAACGAAGATTATGCTGTCAAAAAATTCAAAATGTTCACCAAATCGAAGTGGACAAACTTATGAAGTCATATTTGTTTATTTATGTTACAGGTTACACGAATATGTGGATTCCCGACACAAACAGCTAGGTCCCATTTATTGTGAGAAGTTAGGCGGTAACACAGAACTGGTATTTGTCAGTGACCCCATGCTTATAAGAAAACTATTACTGAATCTTGAAGGAAAGTATCCCGTACACATTTTACCAGAGCCTTGGGTATTATACGAAAAATTGTATGGTTCTAAAAGAGGTTTATTCTTCATGGACGGTGAAGAGTGGTTGGAAAATCGTAGAATAATGAATAAGTTTTTACTAAAAGAAAACTCTGAAACTTGCTTCGAAACACCAGTAAAAATGACTGCACAACGTTTAATACGTAAATGGAGAACTGAAATGGAGAATGACACGTTAGTGCCGGATTTAGAGTCTGAGTTTTACAGACTCTCGATAGACGGTATGTATGAAAACAATATTCCACCTCTTTCACGACCTTCGCAACTGGAGTTGTTATTTCAACTATAGAAAAAGAAAAGATATTATATTAGACCATTAGTTAAACAGCTCTACAATATTTACCATCCATTCAATGTAAAGCATTTATGACTAATAGTTTAAAACTTCATTAAAACCTACTTCACTCGTAAAATGTAAGACAATATTAGGAGAAAATTAAAAAGAAATTATAAGAAGGTCAGACAAAGCATTATAATTTATTGTGAGATAATCTATAGCTATTATAATAAATCTGTAGAAGGGTCAATTATGTACATTGAAAATATTGAAAAAATAATTAGCGGAGGGTGTTGCTGGATCGATACCAAACCCAAATATATGATTAAAAAAATTTTTGTCTGTCTGTCTGTCTGTTTGTGCAGGCATCACGTGAAAACTAACGGTTCGATTTCGATGAAACTGGGTATAATTATTCCTTATTATCCTGGGCATAACATAGGATACTTTTTATCCTGGAAAAATACGTAGAAAAAAAATCTTATTTTTCAGTTTTATTCATAGACGTTGTTCTGTAGAACCGCGAACACACGTTGCATTACCCGCAGTGAATTAAGCGCCGTAATATTTATAAGATGTCATTGTCAGAGTTACTCAAAATGGGGAAATAAACCATGCACGCGAAGACCGACATCCGCGCGGACGGAGTCGCGGGCGGAAGCTAGTACCTAATATTTTTGCCCGAATGACCGTTTTTTCTGAGCAAAGATAGCTGTGTTAACGGCCCTGACTTACAAGTTGTAGGTCATGAGTTCGAACCCAACCAGGTTCATTACTTTGTGTTGACACGGGTGTTTGTTTAGGGACGCGTGGAGAACGTGGGCCCAGTTGCCTCTTATCAAATCAAAAGAAAAATATGGTAACGAAATCGGCATGTCCCAGAACCAAAAATTCGAAGAGATGTGTATCTACTGTGGTATCTACCAAACCGCACTGGGCCCGCGAAGTGGATCACAGCCCGCTCTCTTTCACAGAGAGGAGACTTGTGCCCCAGCGGTAGGATCATTATAGCCTGATATTATGATGCTTTTATTTTATTACAGTAATAGTAGCAGTAATGTCAGGAAGCTCTTCATCACTCAAACCAGATAAACACTATGAGGCACTACTGACTATGTTTTCTCAAGCAGTCAAGAAGATTTTTCAAACCACTACCAAGTTATATGGGCTTCCAATCAATACGTGTCAAAAATTAAATTTAAAAGTATGGACAGATTTTAAAGAGTCCGTTGACATATCTCTATCACTGGGTAAATATTGCATTAAAGATAATTATACATTCGGTTCTTATTGTATGTGTTACTAACCGTTGGATTAAACCTTTTACAGCTCACAAAATTGTCAATGAAATATCATTGTATAACAAAGACAGTAATGGATTGATAAATGTTCTAGTTGAAGAAAATGTTAAGCCCGACGATATTAAAAGAATAATGGGTGATTTCATTATTGCTGCTGGAGATACGGTATTTATTTTGTAACTGTACTTTTTAAATGACCAGGGTAAACTCTGGAAATACAGAAAGTATTACCGTTCTTAAAACCTTACACGCGAATGGTATTTAATTTACGATTTGTTACATTGCAGACTTCGTTTACATCCATATGGACATTATATCTGCTATCAAAAAATAGAAACGCCCAACAAGAAATATATTCAAGGAACTCTTATATAAATCATGTAATCAAGGAGTCTATGAGACTGTATCCTGTGGCTCCATTTCTAACAAGGATTTTACCTAAAGAATCCGTTTTTGGGCCATACAGACTCGACAAAGGAGTAAGTATAAGCTCGCACTGTATTTAGAATATTTTTAAGCAAATTTTTTTGTTTACCATTACCGTTGCTCTAACGTCTCTTCACATTTGTGAGAAGACATCTATTCAACCGCAAGCCAGGGCAGTCCCCTTAACAATGAAAACATTAAATGCTCTGCGTATCTATACTAATAGGTATTATAAAGCTGCAGAGTTTGTTTGTTTGTTTGTTTGTTTGAACGCGCTAATCTCTGGAACTACTGGTCCGATTTGAATGATTCTTTCAGTGTTGGGTAGTCCAATTATCGAGGAAGGCTATAGACAAATCGCGGGGCATATTCCAGCCGCTTGCGGACGGGGAGTAATGGGTAGCTCGCCGTCCGACAAAGGACAAGGCCCGAGCCACGGTGCGTCGTGTTCCACGTGCTCCTCAAGGGAACTGACCGGGACGGGACCATAGGGCCAAACGCCTAACATGACGCGGGTGAAACCGCGGGCAGAAGCTAGTATAAACATAAATAAAGTAACATACACAAACGCCCCGACCAAGAACAACTACTCGTAGATCATACAAATTTTTGCTCCGTGCGAGAATCGAACCCGCGACACGTAGCATAGCATTTTTTTTGGTCCCAAAAGAAGTCCCTCCTAAGGCATTTTGAAACGTAAATAAATAAGTCAGATCATTAAGTCTGGATTTAAACTTTGCCAGGTGTGTTCAATGGTACTTTGAATAGATTTATTTCAATTTATCAATTTTGTTTAAGTTTTCCGTATATCATAAAATACTCCCCAGAATTTAATCCTTTTTATTGACACCGTTGATACAGATACAGAATGCGTTTTTCTTAAAGTCAGCGGGTTTATATCCTAGCTTTAGCTTTCTTTGTCGGAGACTTTTGGCTGCAGTGACTTTTTTTTCCCCGGCGAGTGTTATTAAAATGTTAGTATCTTTTGTCATTTATTAATTAGTTAAACATTTACACGTTTAGGATTTCTAGTTTTGATTGTTATTTTTTCAATTTAGAACACGTTTTTGACTTAGTAAATATACAAGTAAAAAAAGTAAGGTTTTATTGGCCTTGGCGCTTTAAGCCACATTTTTTAAAGTTTCTCATTTCGAATAAGCTTCCAGTTTCAAAACAATTTGACAGTGACCAGCCCCGCCCTTTATAAGCGGATAATGCTCAGTCCATGTTCCATGTCTATGCTATTTTGGAACAAAATGGAATGTGGATGGAGAATTTGGCAACAAAAAACTAATGTCAAATTTTGTACATTGACATTGCCATTGCCAAAGAATTTGACATTTGATTGACAAAAAATAAGGTTATGTTTTGACCAAGAATGTTTAGACATTATTTATTGGGAAAAACAAAAATCTCATCAAAATGTTAATCTACAAAAATATTACTAAGTTAAAACTGAACTCTACCTTTAGAAGCTATCGATCTTTCAGTGCAATTTGTTGTAACCATGCGGCTAAAGAAAATCATGAAAACAAAGTGTTGTTGTGCAATTTAGCGGATCACAATAAGTTTAAACCAATTAATTACTATCCAAGAAGACATATTTCAATGGACGGATTCCTGAAATGGCAGGAGCAAACGTACGCAAGCATATCAAGTAGTACTCCTGTACATTTTATGCAGGATGGGTTACTTTACTTTCACGATGTAACCGGCATGTCTTGGTGGGCCACAATTGTTACAACCACTGTACTTATAAGAACGCTCATGACTCTACCATTGGCTGTTTATCAAAACTACATATTAGCTAAAGTCGAAAACATTAGCTTAGAACTTAAGGATCTAGTAAATGAATTAAAAAAAGAAACTACAATAGCAAAGAAAGCTTACAACTTGACAGATAAACAAGCTGTTATATTATATAAGAGATCACTGAAGAAGCAATGGAACAAATTAATAGTGAGAGATAACTGCCACCCTTTCAAAGCCAGCTTATTAATATGGTTTCAACTTCCAGTATGGGTGTGCATGTCATTTGCATTGAGGAACCTAGTTTACATGGCCGACGCTGATCCTGCAGCTTTAGTTACTTTTATGGAATTGTCTGCTGGGGGCATTGGATGGATTCCCAATTTAACAGAGCCAGATCACTCCTGGATCCTTCCAGTGGCATTTGGATTAACCAACTTATCGATTATTGAAATACAAAGATTATCTAAACTAAGACAACCTTCTAAGCTTTACAATGTTTTTACAAATGTGTTTAGAGTATTTACAATAGTAATGATACCTGTAGCTGCCAGTGTACCTTCATGTATGTGTCTGTACTGGGTGACTTCAAGTAGTATTGGCTTGGTCCACAACTTGGTATTACTGTCTCCGTCATTGAGAAGAAAACTGAGGATACCATTAGCTCCAAGTGAACTAGAAGAACCCTACAAACATATAAAAGAAGAACTGAACCACTCATTATCAAGAATTTTAAAAAGAAATATACCTAAAGAATCATAATGTTTCTTTATTTTCTTATTCCACAACCATTTTTCTTGAATAAATCTATAGTATTAAAAGTTCTTGATTTTTACACAATGTTTGATAAGAAATTTAATCAACTATATGAATGAATTCATTATAATATTTACAGACTCCAATCATAGCTTCAATTTATACATCAGGACGAGATGAACAGAACTTTAGTAAGGCTGATGAATTTCTACCTTACCGTTGGGACCGCAATGATGCAAGAAAAAAAGACCTGATAAACCATGTTTCTTCAGCATCGCTACCCTTCGCACTCGGCGCCAGATCTTGTATAGGCAAGAAGCTTGCAATACTACAGATGACAGAGCTTATAAGTCAGGTACATATTATTGATGATTCATGTTTTATTCCTCAACACCCAAACATTTTGTTTTCCTTTTGGGTTTATTTTTTCTTTATAAAAGCTTTTATTTATATTACCTGTTTGTTGATTTTTGAGTCAAATCTTGGAAGCTAATGTAATAAGATTATTTTTTGTTACAGATTATTCATAACTTTGAATTTGAGTGTGTTAATAAAGATGAAGTTAAAGCAAATACTTCACAGGTTCTTGTACCAAGCAAAGATATAAAGTTAAGCTTTTCATTACGAAAACCAGAATTCAAACAGTAAGCATCTCTAAACTTACCATGTTATAGTAATCTAGCAAATTGGGTTTATTATAACTCATTATGTACCTACCCATTAAGGAGTATAATCCTATTGATATACAACATATTGAGTAAACATATGTTTATTTATATTCTGACTCTCATTTATACCTTTATTAAATATAAAAAAAGCGTTATTAACACTCACAAACAACAAAATACATTCTTAGTTGTTAATTCATTAATATATAGTGCCCAAAAAGACGAACAACAGGAATTTAAAATATGAAATCACAAAATATTTACTGGTGGGTAATTCATTTAGTTTTAACATAGAAATAAATGCAATATTCACAAATTAAAAAACCTTCAACACTATACATATTAATTCATTAACTTATAAAATATTGCAATAAATGGCAGTTTTTGTCTAAGTATAATATTTTCTAATATAGTTATTAAATAATTATTCAAGCTATTAAAGCACAATGACACAGGAATAGTGAAGGAGAGAGAATCTTCACTAAGTAAATATTATCACTTTACCAGTTGCCTCAGTATCATAGATTTGATATCTTCAAGCCATTGGTCCTTATACTCTAAGTTGAGTATGTTGCTAAAAGCTTTCGTGCGATATGATTCGCCCATTTTACCCGTGAGTAGATAAGCAACTGATTCCACACATAGGAATCCCATCCCCTCGCTTAGAGACCATACATATATTTTATCTGCAGTGTCAGGGTTCAATTGAAACTGTAAGATAGCACTACTCAGCAGCCCTTTTAGTTTTTCGAATAAAAATCTATCTGCTAATAAAAGGACTTCTAAATTAGTTTCTAATTTCTCAGCCATTGGGAAGACTTGAATATCACACCTAGGATTATTCAATCCGAAATGCAACAATGTAAATAAATATTCTAATGCAGGTTTGGTAACATTCTTTAACCTAACACATTTTTCTTCAGACTCCTTGAAACACCCCATTAACATGGCGCTGAAAACTTCTGAGTTTTGACATAGAAAAACTCTGTTAGCTTTAACAGTTGTCAAATCGTCTAGTTCAAAAGTAACTATTTCGTCAAAGGATAAGTTGTCAAGAATGGGATCGTAGCTAACATATATTTGGCTGGTAAATCTATTCTCAAGTACTTTAGGATCCTTAATATGGACATTATTGGCTAGTTTTGCTAAAGCAGTTACGCAGTCTTGTATGTCTTCCTTAGACTCGGCTATAATGGAGAACAACGAGTTTAGTGCACTGCAGTCAATCAAATATTTCTTGAGTGGTTTTTCGGTTCTGTAAACATTCAAACTCTTAGAAAAAAGAAGATAAAATGTTATAATTAATTAAATATTAGTTATTGCCTTACCTCACGATGTATGGTAATGTCAGCGATAGTGTTTGTTTCATAGACGACGTGCCTTTCAGTAGTTGATAGCTTATTTCACCAATTCCGTAACTTGATTCTGCTAGTATTGTGAGTTGGCTCAATAACTTTGAACTAAGCCTTAAAATCTAGAGAAGATAAAAAAATATAAGGACATGAGATTTATTTTATTTTAAATATGATCCTTCTCCTATGAGTGTCAGCAAAATATAAAGCTAGTAAAATAAATACCGGTGTTATTGAACTTACTTGTTTGCACTGCTGGCATTTAGAAGGCGGATGCTTAGAACTGACTGACATGTTATGTAATCTTAGAGCTAATCTATGCTTCAATATACTCATGAGGCAGAGAGCATTGCTGGAAATTAATTATTTATTTATTAGAAAACAAGTTAAACTTACACTTGATTTTGTGATCCAAAATGTTTTTAGGCGCTAGTGCGTGAGCGACAAATACGACGCGACGCAACACGAAGTATCAACTACTATTGTAATATTTCAATTACTATTATAATATTTTGGTCATATTTGTCGCTCACACAGGACAGCGCTTTATTCACAACATTGTCAATGCTGAATATTATTACGGTCTTTCGTTTAAGAGGCCTCTTACAGTCCACTAGCGCCGCCAATCGAAAAAATGTCATAACTCGTAAATAGAATCAAAAATACAAAATGTGTGGACAATGTGTTATAAAATTACGTTATTGCCTTTTCTACAGTAATTACAGACCACATTTTGTATTTTTGATTCTATTTACGAGTTATGACATTTTTTCGATTGGCGGCGCTAGTGGACTCTAAGAGGCCCCTTAAGTCTGTCATCAAGGAGAAATCCGAATCCGGACTTTCTTAAGAAACTACTAGCTCGTAGAACGAAAAGATCACACATTTTTTTAAGATACTGTTTTAATTAGTTTCATGTGTTCAAGGATGATTTTGATGACATTGCATTGGAAGGAAAATATCTGGGCAACAGTAGTGCATCAAATCTTATGAAATATTAACTACTAAGTAGTCAATAACACAATTTGCAATGACTTTATGCAATTTGATTAAATATTACTTTACTTTTGACCAACTTCCGCCCCGTCCCGATTTTTATCTTCCAATACTTTAAAATGATCCTTTGTTGAGCCAGTCAAAAACAAAATTGCCTTTTCACTAGATTTTGCGGACAACTTAAACTTGACCATAAAAATAAAGACACCAAATATAATTTTTAACATTAAAAAAGTCCTAAGTCTCACAAAAGAACCTGTTTATGCTTGAGTATAGGCGCTAATTATTTATTCTCAGTTCTAATTTTTGTTATAAACTTTTTATTACCTCAATACTCTGGCAAGAATGCGAGCCGCACGTCCTAAAGGCCGCTTACACCTCTCCACGTAATCCAACAACGCGTTCAGGCACTCCCGTCCAGTCAAAAGCTCAAGTGTTTGGTTCGGGACCGGCTCTTCACGAAGGGCGCCGAACGAGTTGCAAGCTCCGTGGGATACACGGAACAATAGGACCAACACGCATGCTATGCGAGATGATTTGGTATTTGTGACGAGCTTGGAAACATCTGAAAAAATATAAAATATAATATAATTGTTCTATTACATAATTATCGAAATATGTGAAGCTGAAACAGCGTTATGCGAAAGTGCTTTGTCGTGTCTCGTCTCCGTGCTTTTTTTCATCGTTGTAGAATCATCAAATGAGTCCTGGGAGTACCCAGGGCTGAGCGGGAGGGACTGTCAGACTCCTCCTGACTAAAATCCACGGTGTCCTTCAATAGCCCTGTACATTCCGGGGCCACGGTAATTTGTAAGTCCCGCGACCTCGTCTACGTGCTACGGAATTTGTAGCGTGCACCTGCTTAACGCAGTTTCAGCCATAAGTGCCTATTTCGAAAGTAATGACAATCAGGATGATGATAATGGGTAAAGATTTGATATTTCTCTATCAATGTCACATTCTTTAATTTGTGGCCAAGGACTTTTAAGATGGCAAGGTAACTGCAGTTGCTGTATTCATGAGAAGGATTTCAATAGTTTATAGTTAACCTTCTAACGGAGCTTCTTCTTCGACACTCTCGTCGTCTTCCATGATGAGCTCATCAAGGTCATGCACCATCTGCGCTGCGTCCAGCTCTGCAGCCGCACTGCTAACGCCGGCCAGATCCACCGCCTCGCCCTCCGTGTCACTACACACGGGCGAATAACGACCCGAAATTTCAGAGTCAGAACTATCTGAAATTAAAATCGTTACACGTAAATCCGACTTAATGTTAAAAGAAAATGATTTAACATTGATCACCTATCCATAGGAAATTTTTATTGGCAAAAATTTAGTTCTATTTACCTTCTTTAACGCTAAATGGTGAAGTAGGTCCTCCAGAACTACTTGGACTCCATTGATAGTCTGTCCAATATGGAGACATTGAATTATTTTCTCCAGAACTGACACCTGATTCAGGACTCCAGTCCCATCTGGCCCGTTTGTTGGAAGAAAACCCTCTGTACTCTGGACTAAAACCAGACTGATAACCATCAGAATATGGAGATAATGGACCATGGTCACCTCTATCTGGACTCATGGAAACGCGAGATCCTGATGCTTGAGGGTTTGTGGGCCACTCAGGACTTTTAGGTTCCCAATATACACCAGCTGACCAGTCTTTGCTTGCCATTTTGATTAGTTGAGATTTCTAGAAAACAATATACTTTGTTATTTCGTCTTTGCCATATAACAATACAATTGACAGCATATTAGATATGTCAATGATTACCTTTTTGATAGCCTTTGGGCTCTGTGATCGAGCTCTTTTAAGGCCCTTACGACGTAATGTGGGCGCCTCATCTTCACTCTGGCTGTCGTCAGTTGCGTCGCTGTCGACGGCATCAACAAAACCGACGATCATGTTATCTCTTTCAATTACCACTTTTAACTCATCTTCATTTTGACTAGAAAGGGGGCCTTTACGACGTGCGAACAAACTAACTTTACTTTCAGCATTACTTGCGCTTTCATTGACTTGCACTTCCGCATCAGGTTTACTCTCTTTTGGACTTTCTTTAACCTTTTCTACAGTTTCACATAGCATTGACGTGTGTTCCAGGTTGGTATGTTCATAATTCATAGTAGTAAGATATGTAGTCAGCTCATCAGTAAGTAAGCTTACAAGGCCTTCATTAACTAAAATCTGGAATGCTGCCGATGGAATGCAATGCATTATTACATGATCATTATCTCTAAGGGTCAATGCACACCTAGACGCGATGCTATTCGCACACATTTCAATACAGTGACATAAAATCGAACTTTATTACTACACGAAATGATACACATTTCACCTATGAAACGACACAGTGTGACGTCGCGCGAATTTACTCGTATGCTCAAAATCTAACTTTCTTAACTACACGAAAAGAGACCACTCAAAAATATGTTTATGAACTCTAACATTTTGTTCACGTGAATTTATATGTAGTTGTCTAATAGTAATTTAAAGATAATCTATTGACAGTTTAAAACTTACATGTATCATCAAAAACATATTGCAGAAGAGCGTGCATAGCGTGGGGGTTGACTCTTGCGGCCGCGACCAACAAGGGCAAGCCGCCACAATGACGTAAGCGCGACCGGTTTACCGACTCGCCGCTCAGCTGCGCCAGCGCATGTGCTGTCCCTTCCGGCCATTGGAAAACATCTGCCAAGTAAAATAAATGTTTCATATATGGGAAACTAGTAGAAAGAAGTATATACTAATTTAGTATTACAATTACAAAGCATTATAAGCCAACACAAAGATGGCGTTACCTAAAATAATTGGTTGATTCATGGTTGTGCGACAAAACTACTAATGACAGGGGTGGCCAACTTGATTAGACATAAGATCTACTGTTTACTAACGAAACCCTTTGCGATCTACCAATTACATACTTCTTCACATGTGAGATTGTTTCCTTCCTTAATACTTTGGAATGGAAGTCTGAGTTGATATGTTATCAACATAATATAGGTCCACGATCGACTGGACTAATAGTCGCGATCGATCGGTCGATCGCGATCGACCGGTTGGCCACCCCTGTACTAATGGGTCTTAGACCCCGCCATCCCCTTCTAATCTAACGTGTCCGAGTCGGGGTGCCCCAAGTCCTGAGATCGCTGCGCTCGCTCTTGCATCCCAAGTTCTCTATGTCCTCTTTCGATCATACCTCTTTTGTCGTCCAACCGTAGTGTCGAACTACCTTCATACAATTCTTTGTCGCACTAACGTGATCTCAAACTTCAGCGTGTCGCGAGCATTCGAACTATAGTGAGTCGCAGTACAGTTTTGTCGCACAAGTATGAATCACACATCCGTTTGTGGAACTTCCATAGTACATCCCTTCATGGAGTGTACTACGGTAGATTCAAACACCTCCTCATGGAGTGTACTCCGGTAGATCGACAAACGGCTTTCTAAATTTATCTGGCACATCACCGACATTGGTGCAGGAAACAATGAGGAAATAAAAGTCTAAGTCAAGTGGGGAGTACGGCAGTTGCCGCCAACCACTACTATAGCTATGTAGCGTGCACAAAGCCCCACCGCGCCGCTCGTTGCGCTGCGGACCGCTCGTTGCGTTGCGGACCGCTCGTCGCGTTGCTTTAGCTTAAACTTTGATAATTGGCCTTAGCGCGCGGCACGGCTAGCGGTGCGCGGCCTGGGGAAGTTTCGCGCACCGCTTAAACCAAAATCGTCAACGGGCCGTAAGACCAGAGAACACATCCAGACGGAAAAAACCCAGTTAGGACAAAATTTAAGTTATTTTGATGAGATACTATAAACGTATATATGAAAGGTATCATACCTGCTATTTTCTGCAGAACGCTCACCAGGCACTCAACAAATCCCGCGATTCCTAGAAGAGGGCGACAGCTTGACAGATAGCAAAGATTCATGAGACATTTCAGTGCAAGAGACTCAAACTTCTTTGTTAGAGCTACAAGGCATTGGTAACCTCTGCCATCCCCTTGAATCTGCAAAGTAAATTAATAAGATAAAGAAGGTGACCTGACACTTATGTGTATTCCTATTGAAAAGAAAAACATAAAAAGTCTATCACAATCACTCACTAAGGCCCGGCGCCCATTATCGGCATCGGCAAGGAACAGGATCCTTCGGCATCCTACATACAAGCGCACACTGTCGGAAACTATGCTTTGGCATGCTGCAACGTTCTTAGGCCCGGCGCCCATTATCGGCATCGGCACGACTGAGGATTTTAGGTGGCAAATAGTAATATACATTAACATAATGACAATAAAGTAGAAATTTCCATTATATATGCTATCCCCGCGTGGTGCCTCGGCGCCGGCGGCGTACCGAAGGATGCCGAAGCATCCCGAAGCATTCTTAATGCTGCCGATACAGCAGCCTCAAGCATACCGAAGCGGTATTTTTGTTATTACGACCATATATAATGGAAATTTCTACTTTATTGTCATTATGTTAATGTATATTGCTATTTCCCACCTAAAATCCTCAGTCGTGCCGATGCCGATAATGGGCGCCGGGCCTAAGGGACTCACTAATCTAGACATATTTTTTTGGAACCTTACTTGTTCAGCACATTGTGCTGTAGAATGTGTAGTAAAATATCCCAAGCACTTTAGAATGCCAGTAATCAGTTCTTCCTGACTCTTCCTCAAGCCTTCAGTCTCTCGTCCAGGAGTGGTTGTTTTGATAATTCCAGCTGTTTCACATTCTGTTGTAAGAAGTATAGCTATGCAGCGCACAGAGTTCAAGCTAAGCATCTCATCTCTTTTCTCTGTTACCATCCACAGTTGCCTAGAAAAAGACAAATCATTTTGTTGCGACCTTGGCAATGTAAAGGATTTATCTACACTAATATTATAAAGAAGTAAGATAATTATGTATTTTAGTGTGTGCATGTTTGTAATGAATAAACTCAAAAATCACTGTGCCAATTTCAAAACTATTTTCATCATTAGAAAGCTACATTCACCCTGAGTAACATAGGCTATATTCCCATGTGAAGCCCGAATGGGCCGCTAGTGTATAATAAAGTGTGAGATAGATAGGGACTTTAATTTTACTCCAATTTTACTTTACAAAATAAGAGTATTTTTTATTTAAATAGTTTTTTTTTTTATCGTGGTAAAATCATCAAATGAGTCCTCCCAACCAGGGCAGGGCGGGAGGGACTGTCAGACTTGACTGACTAAAATCCACGGTGTCCTTCAATAGCCCTTCACGTGCCGGGGTCACGGTAATTCGTAAGTCCCGCGACACCGGCAGGCTTTGGCCGTCTACAGTCCCGTCACTATGCTGACACTCCGTGAGGCGCGCGTGGAACACAACGCGCCGTCGACCCGGGCATGGTCCATGGTCGGACAGCGAGTCGCCCGTTACTCGCTGCCCGCATGCCCACGCCTACGGTGGCCGAAGATCATCTGGCGACGTCGGACGCCGCGGGCGTCTACCACTGCGGCTGGGGTGGAGGGAGGACGCTGTCCTCTGCTTCACGTGGCCTGCCTCCTTCTTCACGTGCATGACTGCTTCGCAGAAGGAGACGACTGCTTCCCACTCCATCTCGCCCCGCAGCATGGCCTCGACCAATGCCGCGCGCGAGAGGTCTCCGCCTATCCCCGTCGTGAGGACACGGCGGTGCTCTGCCCAAGCGGGGCAGTCCTGCATCGTATGCTCCACTGTGTCCTCCGGACGATCCTCGCAGTGGTGACACCCAGGCTTTTCTTCCCTCCTTATCAGACACAGGTACCTCCCGAAACTTCCATGTCCGGTGAGGACCTGTGTCATGCAAAGAGGGGCCTCGATTTAAATAGTACTTAGTAAAATTATAGTTATCTATTCAAATCAAATCAAATGTTTTTATTTCACATAGGCCCATGAGGGCACTTATAAAACGTCGACAGCAGGTGCTTGGCTCGAGTTGGTTGATTCCATGGAGAAGAACCGGCAAGAAAGTCCATGGTTACTCTTTTAAAATATGGTATGCTTTTACAAAGAGATTGTTACAATTTTTCAATGCTTATTACCTGATGGCCCTCACGGCCATAGTGAGAGTAGGATAAGATGTATTTTTGTCTCTGTTCTCAATAAGGGCAACCAATGCAGTCACTGCACCGTGATTGTGTAAACCATCTGCGTTTGAATTCTTCTGTGCCAGATTGCCTATCACTCGGCAGGCTCTACCTACTATGCTATCACGGCATACAGTTTTTATTATGTTCACCAATGGTCCAAAGATGTATAATTTACCAACCTGAAAAAGTTTTCAATAGTACTAATATTATGGATATTCACTATATATCACTTATTGAATAAAAATTAATGATTTGTGAACAACATAAAAAGAATTCTTTATTTGTGTTCACTACTTGCCAGAACGAAGTTTAAGAAAATTGATAATACAGAAAACACAATATTTTTTAACTAAATAACACAACTAAAACAAACAAGCCATTTAAAGTAACTGGATACCAGAATCATGTACAAACATATTCTGTCCTATATTCAAAATATGCAACACATGAATGTAAAATTTTTCTGAATTCTTCTACATGTGGGGTCGGAACTCAACCCCCCCCCCCCTGAATGGTAGCAACTTTTGTTTTTATCGCTTTTTAATTGGACGTAGTTATGCAAACTAGAACCATCCCACACTTTGAGTGAAATTGAGTTACGTATGTAGATAGACTGTGTATGGTGTATTACATCTCCTCAGAAAAAATCCTGGCTGTGATAGTACGCCACAAAGCAAAAAAAAGGAGCCGTTTAAGGTACTAACCCGAGTTTGAGTCACTTTTTGTAAGCAAAACGGACTCATGTATCATGGTACTTATCATACTTTAGAGTTTTTATTACGCAAAATAGAACCAAGCTACATGATTCCCAGAAGAAAATAAAAATAAAAATTATATTTATCTTTTGTGGCTTGGTTCTATTTTGTGATGCAATGTTGGGGTTTTTGTGACTGCACAAAGTAGCCGTATCATCAGCAAAAGTGGCAGAGAGAACTTCTTCTGACGTGGGTAAGTCTGCTGTGTATATCAGGTAGAGGGTTGGACCCAATACAGAGCCTTGGGGTACTCCAGCTTGTATGTCGTAGAATTTCGAGTATGAGTAATTAATTTTTACTCGGAAAATCCTGTCTTCTAAGTATGACTTCAATAATACATACAGGTTGTGTGGCAGTTGTTTTTTTTATTTTAAACAGCAAGACCTGGTGCCAGACCTTGTCGAACGCTTGCTGTACGTCCAGGAACACAGCCGAACAGTACTGTTTTCGCTCCAGACCTTCCCTTATCTTATTTACCACTCTATGCACCTGCTCCACGGTAGAATGGCCCGTTTTGAATCCGAACTGATGTTGTAGGATGATATTGCCCTCTTTAAGATATTCATTAAGCCTACGTGCAGTGACTTTCTCAAATAATTTTGACATAACATGTAAGAGACTTATTGGCCTGTAAGAAGACACAAGGTGTGGTGGTTTTCCTAGCTTTGTGTCTAAATCCAACCCAATCTGTTTTCTTGCTATAGAGCTTTTCTTTAGCCTGTCTTTCTATTAAGGATGTGCTTATAATGTCAATCAGAGGGGTGTGATCAGAACTGCTATCCGACCAACTTTCAGCGCTTAGGTAAACATTTGAAAGTCCTTTATAAACAAAGAAGTCCAATAGGTCAGGGATTTTATTGAGGTCTGTAGGCCAATATGAAGGTTCACCCGTACTAAAGGCGCGTAGCTTATTTTTGTCGAGGCTTTTTTAAATTCTCTACCTCTAGGTAATGTCAGGCGGGAGCCCCAGTAGAAATTTTTAGCGTTCCAGTCTCCGCCACATATAAATCTTTGTCCAAGAGTTCTGAAAAACGCTGTAAAGCTGTCTTCTTTTAAGATGCTTCTGAAACCAGAAGTACATCTCTGTCATGATGAGCAAGGAGTATTCCTACATCTTGTTTGTGTTTGACTGAAGATTTAGACTTTGAAGATGCTGCTTAAGTAACTTTATGATGATGAATAATAGTGATTTTTGACTGTTATAATTGTGTAATTATTAACCATTTCTGTGTGTAAAAGTAGTATAAATGGTTCGTACGTACAAGTTGCAATAAACAAATATGAATAAACCATTTATCTAATATTTATTTCTCCTAAAAAAAAAAACAACAAAGAACCAAACTACAATATAATAATTTTGCTATAAGGAACCATCAGGTTTTTTATCATAAATAAACACTAAACTGTCATAAAATTGAATTATGTAGTTTTCCTATATTCTTGCTAACATAGTCCTTTAACGTTGTTAAGTTATTTATCTGTTAAAACTTACCTATTTTTTTCTTCACACCTTTAAAACAAAAACCTAATTATCTCAAAACTGATATGTTGTGGGTTAGTTCTAGTTTGCATAACTACGTCCAATTATGATGCATGCCAACTAAAAGTACTGTAACTTTGGGATTTAAAGTCACCAGGGAAAACTTGCTTGCTTGGAAAACTTGATTTAAAGCCCAATTTTAGTAATGAAATCATAAATTTGTCTAATCTTATTATTTCATTAAATGTTTAAAATCACATACTGCTAAACTGCTTTCTTCTTCGAGACAACAATTTCCAAGGATGCTTAGTGTAATATCAAGTATTCTTTCATTTGGTTTGCGTAAATGTGGCAGTAAACATTCTAAGCCACCACATTCACGAAAAAGCTTTATTCCACTGTCGTTTGTTATGATTTTGCTTCTTATCTTTAACAGAGTTTCCTGAACACGACTTGAGGATGAGGATTTCAGACTCTCAATTATAGATTTTACGTAATTTGGATCCATTTTTGACCAAAAATTAAGTTTTGAAATATTAACAACAATGCTTTGACATTTTCTTTCTCGTCAGTCCAGCTGATTTTGTCAGATGACCACAAACTAAAGATGAAATATGGCTGAAATGTCAGACATTCTCCATCGTGCTATTGATTTGAATGAATGAAAATGTCTATGGTTATTTCTACGCTGAAGTTTTTGTGTTATCTGTATTCCATATTATATCTGTGGTAAATTAAAAAAAATGTAAAAGAATTCTATTTTGCAATGCGATGACAGAATTTGTAAATTTTTTACACTGATAAAATAACAAAATTAATTACATTAAATTTGATTGTATTGTAACATAAATTTGTCATGACATCGTTTTCTAAGAGATGAGTGTCTTTGGGGATTTTCAACGTGTGTGGGTGCAACGTTTTCCAGAGAGTGCATTACCAGCAGCTTGGGAAGAAGATGTCAGGGCCAATTTGGCTAAACACAAACAAAAAGTTGCTATATTGAGAGAAGAATTGGAGAAAGAAGAATTTTATGTGGAGTATTTAGAAACATTGCTGTCTGATGTGGAGAAACATAAAGCTGCCGCACAAGGCAATAGGACGGCTCCGCCCTCGGGGGGTGACGTGAACGATCTCGACGATAAGGCTTCTGATAGCAAGCAGGTAAATGTTTATGATCATTTTTCATATACCCATTTAGCAGTCACAAAATAAACAAACTTATTGTATTGTTTATTTTTAAATGTTTGCTTCAAATTAGATTATCCTTTTACATTAACTAATCGTTTCTTCTTTCGTGCTATCGTTATCTTATTTATTACAAATTTCCAAAACAATATTAACTTTAAAGTTTAAATACAAATATTAATTAATGACTCAAGATATCACTTAGTAATTAACTCTACCAGTCTATTATTGCAAGACAAATAAATACAAAGGTATCATTCTTGAAACTGGATCTATTTGTGTTTTCCTCTAGCTTAATTTATGTACTTGGGATGATTCATAGGGATTCATGGATATAGCCTTGAGTGGGTTATAATTAGTTATGTTCCTATTTTAAAATAACACTCATTATTTTATAAAACCTCCATAGTAGTAAAAACCTGATTATAAAGTAAAATATTAAAATCTTGTACTTTGTGATGCACTCTCACTATTATGTGGAGACTTGATTATCTAATTATTAGATACTTAGATCATTCTTCCATATGAATGCTAAACCATTTATATAAATAGAAACTTTTTAATAATTTTTGAATAAAATATGTCTCTGTATATCATTTATTTATTTTAGCAAGTTATATGTTTCTTGTAAGAAAGCTATTCTATAGCTACAGTTATTTTTTGTCATATTTAAGCACAACTTATATAATTAAGTATGTAACTATTAACTAAAAATAGTGTAAATGTCATGAACACTTTTATATAAGTTTTGCCTAAGTGTAAATTATATTCCTAAGAGTTATGTACCTGAACTAGGTCATCCTGTGTTTCAGTTATGTCTATAATCACAAACCCTCACTGTCTGGTCACCATCTTATGTTCCAAGAGGGCTAGTTATATGATAAGTGTAAAAGAAAATTTATAAGAATATTATGACTAACTGATTAACTAGCCCAATATGAAATACAATGCTTAATGCTTTTTTTAATTAGGTTTTTTATAATCTTATATTGAATAATGCTATTTGTATTGTATTTCAGTTGTTGTAGTGCATCCACATTGTCTGTGGACTTACTGCGTCTTAAGTTTATACTTAAAGTTAAGTTCACAGACAATGTGGATGCCACAGCAATACTTTGATGAATTATTAATATAAAAAATAAATATAAAAAGAAAAAAAGTATTAGTCACAGAAATTATTAGGCATAATTATTTGCCATAGGATTGTAGTATGATGTTACACCTTGTAAATGTAGCTGACCATTATACATGCATTCATAACTGTGAGATAAATATTAATGTTATGGAAAAATTATCCACACATGAGTGCTGATTAATTAATATTTAATGCTAACTGTTAATTGATTTGTGAAGCGTGTGAAAGTAACAGTATGTTTGACCTGCTTTATGGCTGCTAAATATCTTGCAACATAAGAGTGTCTACAAATGGTTATACAACCATACCGAGGTGTGATGAATCATCAATGAGGATGTAAATGAGATGGCTGTTATAAGACTCAGAATACAAATAAGTTCTATACTAATACATGCATACATCAGGGTGTTCAATACCTCCCATGGATTATGCTATTGTTGTTGTGAGTCAATATGATCAACCAAAAGTAAACACACCTTCAAACAACTTCTATACATATATTTGTATATGTAAAAGTTACTCATTCAAACATATCTTTAAAATTTTGTACTTTGTTACATCATGAACCAATTTAGATGAAGGCATGTCATTGTGTTAATTAGTAGAGTATGAGGTAAATGGGCACATTGGCATTCATAAAAACTTAATTAGCCACCCAGTTATTACAGCTATTTAGATTGGTGTTTTTACATCCTCTTAGTTAATAGTATGAAAGCATAACTATTCAAGGCTGAATTATGTTTTATTTAGCATTTCATTATTTTAATTTTAATGTATTTTTAGGGTTCGGACACTGATTTGTTACTGCAGAAAAGTGAACTAAGTTTGAACAGCAATAAAAGTGATGATTCTACACCTGAAAAGGTTGAATGTGAACCAGTGCAGCTCAGAAACAAGCCAGTCCGTATAACTGAGAGGAGCTCAGTGAATCAATGCATCAATGAACTATCAAACCTTGCAGCAGAGGCAGCACGGAGAAGATGTAATAGTGAAATAGTCCAGAGAGACATTCATCATGATAGTGGTAATTCATTTATATTATTTTGGTTATAGTAGTAGTAGTAATTAGAAGGTACGATTAGCGCATGGGATGAGCGTGCGCTGCGCTGCGTGTCGCGTGTTCGATTCCCGCACGCAGCAAATATTTTTATGATCAACAAGTAATTATTTTGGGTGGATATCACTTTATATATTTGTAAAAGAACCCACGATATAAGAGAAACTCCTAGTAAAAAACAAATACTCATAAATACAAATTAAAATAAAATAAAGATTTCCTGGACTTTTATGTTCTCAATTTGTTACTGTAGTAAATATACATTGTCAATATCATCTTAGCTGAAAAGTGATTCAATTATTGCAGTAGCAGTAGAACAAACAAGTCCAAATCAAGCCAAAAACCGTCCAACGTCACAAACTGGTGATTTTGTAACAGTCATCGAAGTAAATGGTCTGAAATTAGCAGAAGCTTCCAAGAAGTCTGAAGAGTCTCAGCCGTCATCAGAAGACAGCCCTGTCGATCCTGTGGCAGTTGCTAAGAAGAAAGTTCCACCTAAGTAAGTATTATATACAAGCTCATCTTTTTAGGGTTCCATAGCCAGCCAGGAACCCTAATTATTTAGTTTTTACCAAATCTATTTTCTGTCTGCCAGTTGGCTCAGACTCATAGAATTAGAAAGCTATTTAGACATGGGTAAAATGGGTATATTAATCACGCCTATAAAGAGTTTAAATAACAAAAACAAAAGGTTTCAAATCTGTGCATAATGATATAATAACTACCAAAGTAAATCTCACCATTTTCAAATTAACATGTGGCAATATCTATCAAATTAATGATTATATTGTACACGATGATTAGCAAACAGTTTTTATCTAGGTATTAATTTCAAATACCATGTGGTGCTTCTTCTCGTCTCTGATCCTGCAATGCTTGAAGACTAAGGTTCTCAACCTGTGCCTCCTGCCCGTTACGACATACGATGTCAAAACGTGGACACTGACAGTTATGCTGCTCCACAAATTCACGGTCTCTCAGCGCGTTATGGAGCGAGCTATGCTTGGAGTTCCTTTGAATGATTGAAATCAGGAATGAACTTATCCGGAAAACCTGAGTAACCTGCAGCCTTAGCTTGCAGAGTAAGCTAACTAAAGTAGCAGTTAGCTGGCTATGTTTGTCGAAAGACCAATGGCTGGTGGAGCAGACGAACCCTGAGGAGTGGCGTCCGTCAACTCCGTGTGGTGAGGGACGCGTGGCGAGGGACTGACTGGATGCGGAAGGATGAGGACATGATGATGATGAGGTGGCGCAGCCTAGGAGAGGCCTATGTCTAGCAGTGGACTACGATAGACTGAGTTGATTGATGTGATCGAAAGAGATGGAATAACCAATATGCCCAGATTCACATAATTATTTTATTTTCGCAGATAATAATGTTTGTTTTTAATTGATTCATGTTTAGGCCGCCACCAAAAGTGTTCAGTAAGCGTGGTGCTTCGTTACCGGAGACCGGGCTAGCAGAAGACAGCCCTCCGTCTTCATTGGGGCGAAGAATCCGAAACGCTGAATCTCGCGAGTCCATTGCTAGTAGAGCATCGACGCCCTCCATAAGTGAGAGAGTAAGTATGAAACATGAGTCATTCTTCATATATTTTCACGCGTTAAGTCGCATGGTTATGTGCCCTTAGGTACACTGGTTAACCATCACCTGGTTTAGGAGATCATCCATTTTATCCAGATACTCCAATCCCCGTGGAATAATTTCCAACACCCAGGCAGGCGAAGCTAATAAAAAGTTACAAACTACACAGTACTTTTTATAAATCAATTATGTATAGATTTTTTACATAATTATACAGATCTTGAAACAAATCATGTATTCTTTACAGGTTAAAAGTTATGAATCGATTAATTCCTTATCCTCGGAGCGCAAGCGATCCGGTGGCGCGGCGACGCCCCGCTCCATCGATGAGGAAGGCACGTCCACGACGCCGGAGCTGGGCGACGCCACCGACGCTGACAAGTCTGCCCCCATATCCTTAGAGAGCATACCGGCTGCCGTGCCCGGCTCCGAAGACGAGCCCTACTATGACCAAGTGCCCGTTGACATCAATGATGGAGAATACGTTTATATACAAGCAGGTAAGGCATGCTTTAAAATATTATTGATATAAATTCCCATGTGCCATTGTGCTAACCTTGGCCTTATTTTGGTAATTTGTTATGACAAAATATTACTGCGTCAAAATAAGTAGTCTAAGTTGAATTATGAATGTATTATAATGGATACACACGCAAGAAAAGTCGTTAAAGTAAAAGTAATTGTGCGTCATGTAAGTTATTATTGAAATTTATTAATAATTATAGATATTGTGGTTCATTTGGGAGTTCAAATGACAGTGCCAAACTGGTAAACACGACTAAGAAGTCATTGCTTTAGTTTCATCACCATTACATTTTAAAATGGTAAAAAGGGAGGAGACTAAGGATAGCATAATTAAGTGTAAAAAGTTCCGAGACATGCAACATCCCCCAACCCACACTGGGCTTGTGTGGGTCGATGGAATATGGTTCACTGCTTCTCAGAGACCAAGACTATGTGTCGCATTAGGAAGATTACAGGATACGGTGTGTTCCTATTGACAGGCGGCACGGGCTCAAGCACAGAAGACGGGTCGTCGGGCACGAGCACGCTGCCGCTGGCGCCGCCGGGTCCCCCCGCGCCGGCCGCGCCCGCGCCGCCCACTGCGCCGCGCGCTCCCGACTCGCCCACTTGCGCCATTGCGCCCAACTACGTCAACATACACTACTTCCTACAGTAAGTTACACACACTACCATTTCGAAAGCATATACAGTTTAATATAGAAACTGTCACTGAATAACTAACTTCATTAGACCCTGCTATCGGCGGTTGTCCATCGCACACGACACGCGAACTAGAACGACGTGACGTTTCCAAAGTGGGTCGTCGTCATATTTTCCATCCCAGTACTGCGCACTGTCAACTCGGCCACCAAGATTGTGGAATAATTCAACAGAATGTTGGAAAACTACAATCAATGTATATTTTATTTTTAAAGAAAAGGAGGTGATGGTACTGAACAAAGCGACACGGTGTCCGAGCTGGCAGATTCGAGCGATACTCCCCTTCTTCTGAGAACCATATCTTCAGACACAGAAACCAATGCCACACCACCGGCGCTAAGGAAACTACATACTCAGGTAATCATCCACAATGTAGGTAACTAAGTACAGAGATACGAAATGTATTGATTCTAGTCCTACCACTAGAATAATTTCTTTTCTGCCTGTGACGTGTCCCTGAAATTGTTTTTAGGAACACAAAATTATTGTAGAAGTTCTCGAAGGTATTTGGGGATTTACTCAAGCGCAGCAGATTAACATATGGGTGTTTTATAGAATTACCTTCTACCATGTTGAGTACCTCCACCATTTAGACAGAATATTAGATTAAACGAGAGACATGTTGTATAAGGACAATCAGTATTCGATTCTCGTCGCAAATATCAAAAAATATATAACTTTCTTTTTTGACGTAATTATAAGAATAAGCGCTTAATATTTCGATTGAAAGTAATTGTGCCGTCTTTTCAAAATAAATGAAACGATATTTGAAAAGTAGTGCCAAGAAACCGCAAAGGTATTCATTTTTTTGTACATTTTTTACCCAATGTCTCCGATATTACCATAAAGTATTACGTCATGGGGCTGAAGTAGTAACGTGACGTCCGGCGTGAGCGATCTAGATGCGAACGCGAAGCGGCGTGGCGCGATAACAACAAACAGTCGAAACCTGTTGAAGTGGCCTACGTTTCCAAACGCACGTAGGGTGCGGTACGAAGCGGTGCGAAATGATGCGAACGCGATCAGTTGGCTTGATATTTTCGCGCAAACTGCATCCACATGCAGTTCGCGCGAACTAAACAACCAAAAGCGAACCAAACAAAAACACGACGACCCCACGGTCGTCGTGTTTTTGTTTGGTTATAATGTCGGAAATAGAAATTTTAATTGATGCTATCCAAGAATGTCCTACATTCCCATAATGTAATAGTTGTAAAAGGATTTAAAAATATTACAACCGGTTATTATCGTGCCGCGAATGGGAGGGTTATACAAGTATACAATAATAGACCCACTATGCTTCACCTCCTATCTTGCCCTCTTAGCCCAAAAACATGCAGCCAAATAGATCTCTTCGCTGCTACCGACAACGCGGTGGAATTGGCAGAGTTTTGGGCCAATAAAATATAAATACCGTCGTGCCAGCGACACGAAGAAGAAGAATAGACCCACTTCTTTGCCGTACATAATACTTTTTGAGCATTTGATATTTGAGCTATGATTTTTCTAATAATATGGTTTCCATTCGTCCATGACAAATGCACAGTGCCCACTGAACGGCGGCGTCCGTGACGACTTCGCGAGACGATTCGCGTGCACGTTGGACATACCCACTGCGTTGCACCGCATCGCATTGAATTCGTGTGTCACCGCTTCATAATCGCGTTCGCTTTGAAGCGCCTACCTAAGACGTAGCGTAAGGGAAGCAAATTCTTCTCATTGAAAAACTGTCCGAAGAAATGGCAGAAGCCCTCTACAAACATAAGAATCTTCCGGCTCAACTAAGGCTGAAATTTTTCTCTGGTAGCCTGCAACGCAGATGTTTTTAACAGGATCCTCTTCACATCTGACCCTGTCCTGACGGGCATGAGGAAGAGGAAGAGTAAATTTAAAAAATCTCCAACTATCGAAAGACTCTTTTTTTTTTAATTTGTGATAAAAAGTTTCGAAAATCACGAATAACATAATCACATTCAATAATCACGCTTGTAAATGCGTACGTACATACGTATGCCTGTTACCTTTTCCAAGGTATTCATATTTTATTTATACAATATTTTTGGTCAACTTTTAAGACCAAATAGCCCTCTGTGTATCAGCCGACGATATTATAAATGTACAGTACCTGACTCATTATTATTTTGTCCAATTTAAAGAACTTGTAGATAAAATTATAGTAATATAAATTAATAATTAGAAAAACCAAATAATAAAAAAGTTTAAATAATAATTAATTAAACTGCATTGTTATAAAATATGTGATATTTATTTTATTTCCGATTGTATTCGAGCTCTAACTTAAAAAAAGATAAACACAATGTAAGAATTGCATTCCTAAGCTAAGTCACGGTGTCTTATCTAGAAATGACACAGGTGATAAGAAAGCCTCGTAGAATTTAGACAAACCTTCCTGTCGCAGACATTCCATGGTTTTGTTGTTTTAAATGTAAAGAACACTGTCATTATGGATACGTAGTTGCATTTCATCACACATTCAAGAAGCACAGATTGGTTTATCCATACTTTCACGCAGTTCTTACTTTAATTAGACCTGGAAAAGAAAATATTTGTATGATCTACAAGTTGTTGTTTCGGGTCTGGACGTTTGTGTATGTGAGTTTCTATGTTTGTAAACGCACCCACGACACAGGAGAAACTCCTAGTGTGGGTCAACGTTTAAAACAAAAATGAAAAAAATACATTTCAATTTCCAAATTAAAATTGACCTGCACATTATAAAAAACTAAAATACATACTATAAAGTGGATCGCGCTAAATATGTAATGTATTGTTACTTTTCATTTTCCAAGAGAAAAAGACATGCGTTTTTTCCGTCAGGTTTTTTGCATTGCAGCATCGGCATTTCATATTCCCCATTGGATGATGCAACTAATTATACAGGTATCAACTGGAAGTCTTATCATACCAGAGTTACTAGAGTTGTTTGTCATCGGCTCTACTACTATTAAACCCATTCAATATCCATATATTTTGCGTTTGCAATTTACTTTCCATTCATGTAAAATGAAGTTCAATTGGCGTTACAACAAGAAGCATTTTTATGGCATTTTCGATTATTTCAGTATTAAGTTTATATTTGTTTGTGTGGAAATAACATCATTTTTATATTCATAATAGTGTGAAAGTGCAGCATAAATAGGGCTCTATTTACTCACCTTGGTTTTATGAGTAGTCGGATCTATTTTGCTTTCAGAATTTTTATCTACCTTAAGTTTGTTCACAGTTGACGACAGAACTGCTTCGAGTCCTAAAGGAGGCTCTTCAGCAGCCGAGTTGTTCTCCATGACTTGAGCTCTATTATCCAAAGAAGTAATAACCTCTTTAAGTGTGTCTGTTGCCTGCAAGAATTTTAATGATCTATTAGAATAAATTCAGTATTTTCAAATAAATTTTAATTTACACTAACAAGTTTATATTCGTTTACGTAGCAATAACCTCAATGGGAAATAAGAATTTGGATAGATTAGGCCATTTTACCAGAAAAATCTATCAAATCGCTAAAAATAACATGTTTGTTGAATGGAACCCCCCTTAAATATTATTTTTATTTTAATTTATTATTAAAGTGAATATATAACGGGAGCCCCCTTAAATATTTGTTGTTATATCGACAACAGAAATACATTATCTGTGAAAATTTCAACTGTCTAATTATCACAGTTCATGAGATACAGCCTGATGACAGATGGACAGTGAAGTCTTAGTATAAGGGTCCCGTTTTAACTTGTGGGTACGGAACCCTAATAAATTTGTATTTATCAGAATAAGAGCACTGCAGTGCAGAATAATATACAAGTATAATTGCTCACCTTGGTTTTATGAGTCGGGTCTTCGTTGCTTTCAGAATGCTTGTCTGCATTGTGTTTGTTCACAGTTGATGATAGAACTGCTTCGAGGCTTAAAGGAAGATTTTCGGCCGCAGGGTTGTTATCCATAACTTCAGCTCTATTACTTGATGAAGTAACATAATATGCTTCTGTTGGTTTAATCGGAATAATCTCTTTTGGTGTCTTTGTTGTCGTTGGCATAATCGTCTCTGTTGTCTTAAGTTCATCAGAATCAGTTATGATATTATATTCTCTACATTCTCCTCTCAAATCTGTATCGTAGATATTACAGGTAATGTTCTTACACCCGGTCTTATTGCATTTCATTGTGTTGCAAGTTTGATCGTTACACAAAATAGTAACATTGTGACTTCTAATGTCTACAATGTCGTTAGCGCTGTTCGGCGGAGATCCTAAAAGGTTCGAGGATTCTTCAGGTTGTTCAGTTTCCCCTGAATTCCACCAATAATATGGATACGTTATCCATCCCCAAATCGAGGTCATCACCCCACGGCCCTCGGTTGCCTCATCTGTAAGCAATATAGTCAGTACGTAAAAATTTCGTTTCCTTTTTACCAGCAATTGATTTCATTGAGTTTATACTTACATCTTGCGGTTGGTTTGCTGCTGCAATTATGCACAGAACACAATAAAAAATACACGGCAAGGGACTTATAGACGAGCATAGCGACAGCTAGTACGGATGTTTTTAACGGGAATAAATGTTTAAACACTCTTAACTTGCCTTTTTATACTTACCTCAAATATGTACTTTATTATCTTTGTCGAGATAAGGCCCTGTAGGGAATGTTTACTTAATGAGCGAAGAAGGAAAAAGCTCAAAGCTTTACATTTGGACATAATAAGGAAAACTTAGGATTACATAAATAAATAGTTAAATAATTTTAATATTTTTACATATTTTTATTAACACCAAATTCACGACTTAGACAAATAGGCCGTGTCGAATATTTCGCAGTCCGTTAAATTCGTCAATGACGACAGTGATAGTTGGCCATATAAAGGTATGAAAATCTGACAAAGGAGACAACTTTCTTTTATATTTGGACATAACAAAAAGTTACAAATTGTCCTGCTATTATTGCAACGGGTTAAAATTTTCAATGTAGTCTTCCTGTTTACGTTCTTCAGATAATTTTTTATATCGAAAAATGCTTCTGCAGGTAAACGTCTGGCATTAACAATGTTCGGTTTCAAATGCGGCGGAGACATGACTTGTTTATTCGTTGTATCGGTGATTTTCATAGCTTCTATTTGTGGGCTTACTGATAAAATTTTATCTTTCGGAATATCCTTTAATTTAACATCGCCATAGGAATCAAATTCTACAACTTTCAGATTGTTTGTAGTTTTCCACGGGCTTAAATACTTTTCAGCAATCTATTAGATACAAATACAATTAATCATACATAGCCACAAAACACATATTGGTTGTTTAAATAGCTAGAGTAGAATGCAACCATGCATAATACATTGTATTAAAAATAAAATGCAGTGCCGGATTAACACAGTAGCAGGAGTAACAATTGCCATGGACGCCGCGCATAACTAAGCACCGCGTATTGGATACGCACGGGGCCCGCCCTCCTCCGCTATGACACAAAAACGTGAACAAAATTCAGAATCAATCAATATGTAGAATTTCAATCCGCCCGATAATCGGCCCAAAAACAATGACGTGTGCGCATGCTCAACACTCATTTTGGATACTTTTGTTAGACCCGAACTGGGCCATTTTAAACACGTGCTAAATCCGGCACTGATATTATAATTAAAAATAAAAACAAGTGAAGCAGTTACTTTGGTTCCTTATGAATTCGTATAGGAGCGTTGGTAGCCCAGTCGTAACGACGCCGAGTTACTGGTTGTTGGTCGTAACGTTGGGGTTCGAACCCAGCCAGGCATTACTTTGGGTTATTTATTTTATTATCACTGTTCACATAACAAACTGGCGTGTCCTACAACCAAAATCTAGCAATCTATACAGGGCCCACTTGCTGGATTATATCCCATTGATTAACCAGTAAGTAGTGGAAACATTTAGGCAGATCTAATTCAGTGTAAATGACTGTACACACATCAAAAAAGTGTAAGTCTGATACTTTATTTTTTTCTTAAAAAAGTAGATTAGTATTCAATCCTTTTGTTCTCAACAACATAATACTGGCTAATTTTAAAATCGGAGTCGTTTCTACTGCGTTTTGTTTTCAATACATTAAAAGCTAATTATTTTTCGTGACTTCGTGTTTTCGTCGCTTGATTTTGGTATTATATGTAAAAACGAAGTTTTGTAAGTCATTTTTATGTCATGGAGCGACGCTTTTTGACTGCTTATGAAATGCAGGGAGCTGTAGGAATGCTACAAGCGTGAAGAAATTAATTATAAAATAGTAATAATCACTCAAAAGTTCAAAACCATACATATTGCTTGAACTTTTTAGATGTGTGTAACAATGTTATACTTAGTCTATCATAAACGTATTTTATCAAACTGTAAACAAATCCTGATTTGGTCGGTTTGGTATGGAAAAATTTCCGGTTTTCAAGTTTTCAAACATTCAATTAATACTCTTACCACTACTTATAAGGCTGTACTGATTGTAATCCACAGGCACGTTTCCCCATTTGTTTACATTAAATACAAAATAACCTTTCTAAAATAATATATTTACCGGAAAAACAATGGCTGGATTTAATATTAAAAATACTGTCGTAATCGTAAACCGAAATAAAATATTAAACTGTAAAATCAAACGTAGCACCATTTTGTTGAATGGTTTGCGTAGAAATAAAAGTAGTCTAACTTTCCTTCGAAGTAAGCAGTAGAGTATGTTAGTGTAAATTATGTAAACATACAATGATTCAACTCAATTTATTTATTAAATAAGAACTTACATAACTTTCATGACCTTAACATTCGAACAATGGCCTGATATGTTCAACTCCTTCATAGAACATCGCGATTTTGCAAAATTCTTTTTCGATGCAACGAGCGTAATACATTTGGCATTAATGCAAAACGTTGCTTTTCCAAATATTTTCCCCAACATTTTGTTTTGTAATATATCCACTATTTCAAATGCGACATTTGAAGGCAGATCCATGATTGACTCCATCGACGCTACGCTATCTGAAAACAGAGTGAAAATTATCAACCTGAAAGTATCAGGAAACATCACGAAATTATCATTACACTAAGATTTAGTACCTGTACTATTGGTCCCGGCGCAATGTCCTCTGTTATTCAATCTATCTAAAGGCACACAAACTCTGTGCAAGCATGTTTTATTCGCACAGTTCATCGAGTGGCAAACTTTCTGTGAGCAAAATGTTAAAACTCCACGGATGTATTTGCCCACAAATGACATGAATGCTGGCGCGACCGTATCGACATCGTCCCAATCGATGTCACCAAATATAGCCTGTTCTAGTAATTTGGTATGGTTCTGACGAATCGTATCTTTACTCATGTTTAACTTTGTCTTCTTATGTTCATTTTCCAAAATTATAGTTGTGATATTTTTGGATTTAACATCTCCTGTGTTCCTAGTTACATTAGGCCAATATAATAATTCGTCATCACTTGGTAGATTTTTGTCAGTTTTTTTCCCCAAAATGCTTTCTTTAGTCAAGTTTTTCTTTGGATACTGCAAACTTTCTGACACTAGACTTTTGCTACTGATAATAGTAACGTTCGATACATCACGTTTTTCGCGTATAGCTGAAGTAACATTAGTAGTGAGTTTTGTTGGTAAATCAGTTTCAATACTATTTTCAATTTTGTGAATTTCTTCTGTTCCATTGTAAGAATTATTTGTAATATTAACCATCACATAAAGACTATCTTCTGTCTGAGTTTCTTTTAAAATATCGTCTGTTTTGTTGATCTTAGAATTAATTTCAAACTGCAACACATTTAAAGGTTGAATGTTTGTATCGTTGAATACATTATTATTGGTTTCATTATTTAATGTTTTGCTGGTGTTGTCATTAAAATGATTAGAAAGCAATGGTTGCTGCTCTACCTTGATATTTTGCAACGTTATAAGTTTCTTTCGGTGCTTTTTATTACTGTTATTCTTGGATTTCTTTTTTTTATGGATAGTTATTTTGTGTAATGGAGAAGCATCATCTTTGTTGTATCTTGCCGCTTTTTTGTATCCAAAAAGTTCCATGGGAACCGGGAAATTAAAATATGGAAACGGTAAATTCATCCCAGTTGTCCGTTCTTTAGATACAGCGTCATCCTGATCTGATATTCTGTCGCGATTGTGAACTCTATATTTCCCTATAATATCTTGTAGTTTTGGTAATTCAAGATCAATTTTAATGCGAATGTTTAACGTATTGTCCGAAAACATGTCTTTCATTTTATCATCAATTAAATGCTCTGTTTTTTTAATTGGATTTGCATATGGTGAAGATTGTTGCAGTGGATTATTTTTCTGGTCATCATTTAAACGCATTTTCGTCTGGTCATACAGCATTGGGTCAAAACGTACTAAGCATTGTTTACAGCCACAATCGCAAGGAAGGCGGTTGTTTTTACAATAGCACTGAGACTTAATCGGCTCGAAAGACGACTTATGTAGAACAGGAGAAAAATCCATTACTTTTTGTTCGTTAGACATTATTTTTTCAAGGGCTAGAAATTCTTCAGGTTTTCCTTTTGGGAGTATTGTGGTCGTCTCTAGTTTATTCATCATGTATTTTCCTCTCGAATTAACGGGGATGAACACATCTAAAGGATTACCGTATGATGGTGGAGGGAATTTATATGAACCGGAATTGTAAAATCCGTTGGCATACAAGTACTCGTCATGTTTAATACCTACACTAGGTTTCGCCTTAGTATATTGATCGTGACGTGGTAGAAGTGGTACTTTGTTTTTGGTTTTAGATTTTTCAATATAATTCTTTCTCTGTTTGTGTGCTTTTTCCAAATAATGTTGATATTCAGAGAGTAAATTTTCTATGGCTTCATCACTTTGACTCTCGCTGTTCGATATGCTTGCAAACATATCAAATGGTGAAACCTGGAAACATTAAAAATGCATTTTCAAAACGTTTCTAGATAATACTACCGAATAATTATTATAGGTACATTTATACTTACACCATTGTTTCCGAAGTCATTTATTATATCAGCGATATCACTGTAGATAATAGTATCGTAAAATGGACTCATTTCAATTCGATTAGATTCGGAACCTAGAAGTAAACGAGATTCGTTAAAGTTAATCAATATTTTTAGTAACATTATATGCCACAAGCAATTGACTTACTTTCTGAATCATAGCAGTAAATGGCACTTAAAAGAAACACAAAACTGAAAACTAATACAATATCCATGATTCGTTTGCCATGCAGAAATTCGAAGGAATGACGGAAAATGAACTGGTACTAGTGGTAATCGTTTTCATGTTTACCTTTTTAAGCTGAATGTTACTCCAAACAAAAGTTTAAATGGCTATTGTGCACTGTTGCGAAAGTAGTTATACAACTTACCTGATTACGCTTTTAATGACTATTTAGATATTTGTGAATTTGAATAATTTATTTAATTATTTCCAGGAGTCGAGTGGCAGCAATGCGGAAGCGGAGCGTCTGACAATGCACCGATGTATAATAACGAGTATCATTGAGAGTGAAACCGTTTATGTTGAATGCCTTTACGTTATGGAAAAGGTACTCATTTGAAGTTGTTTTTGATTTTATTGCTTTTATCTTTTATTGTATTGTAATGATTATTCGTAATCTGATAACAGCAAACAGTAATGACTCACTATGCAGTAACAAACTAAATTTCGTGATAAAACAGTCAGATGCAGATTTTAAAAATAGCCATGTGTTTTAAAATAGAAGAAGACTGTAAATGAAAAATATATGGACTACTTTATTGTAAAACAACATTGCTACACAACTGTTTTAAAATGCTGCTAATTTTCTATAGTTTCAATAGCGTTCTTATCGTCTATCTTAAAATTGTTTGGAAGATAAAGTGATTTCTTTCAGACAATATAAGGCTGTACGAACTTAACTTCTCGGGCGATTTATAATTGTAAATGATAAAAATCAACGTCCAATGAGCGACTGTCTGTTATTTACAGACGTGTGTACGTAAGGCGCTGGGGCGTTTTCGCTTATTTACACCCGGGTGTACGTAACGCGCCCGAGAGGTTAAAGGGGAAGTACTTTAAAAAAAAATGCACACTAATCTATTTTTGTGGACAACTCACACTTGACAAAAAAAAAGAATATTCCTACCAAAATTGTTAACGTAAAAAAATATCTAAAGTTCCCTAACAAAGTATTTTCATATCTCTTATGGATTCCGAGTTCCCCTTTCTTGTTGGCCAACTTTTAAGAACGACTCTGTATAGTATATGTTATCTAATATAAAGTGGTATAGGAGAGAAGGTCGACCGATAATAATAATTGAAAGAAAATGATTTACAACTCAGTTTTTAAACATCGAGGAGTTTGCACAAGCTTATTTTTATGGAGAATGCATTCCACATCGCATTTTCCGCAAAACAAACGCATAGCTTCGACCGTAAATGACTGTCAAACAGTTATGTGCCATGTGCAGGCATCACAAGACGTAAATTCTCTTACGACCTTAAGTAACCAATTCTAATATTTGTGCTATTAAGGAACTTATAACGTTCTGCGGGTTTTAAAAGGGATTATAGGATTATAGAGAATGCTGTAATCTTAAAATATTCCGCGCGAATTCTGAAAAATATGCTGGTAAATGATATTGTTATACTTTTGGAAAAGGATTTCGAAATTTGATAAGCTTGTTATAGAGTTCAGGGGCCATCTTAAAAGTACACCGTGGCCCTAGAAGGCAAAGGGCAATCAAAGGAACAGGGTGTTCAGAAAGAGTCTGACAGTCCCTTCCAGGACAGGCAGAAGGACTCAGTTGATGATTATATCACACCAAACAATGACTTAGTATAAAGAAGCTATCCTAACAAATATCCTACTACCCACTTAATGTATCTTCAATTCCGCATTGTAGCAAAACAATAACTTCCATCACTAAAAGGTTACGAAGGAAATCAGTTATCGAGTACACATATCTTAGGATTATTACGATTATTTTAATGCTTGGCATCGATAATAAACACATCTCATTATTTAAAATTGTGTCCATTATCTAAACCAGCGGTCGGCAACCTTTTTTGTAGGCAAAGGCCACAAACTGACAAAAACAAGTCACGGCGGGCCGCAATTTCATAAATTAAATAAATAATATTGATATAAATAAGGTTATCTCCTCATTTATGAATGAACATTTCCAGTTTACTAAACAATCACGGAATGCAACGGGGTATCTGTCGCTAATCTAAACAATTATTATGTACTGTCTTTCTACAAAAATGTTCAACATCGGTTGAATCATCATCTGCCTAGCCTTTTCCCAACTATATTAGGGTCGGCTTCCAGTCAAACCAGATTCAGCTGGATATCAGTATTTTACATGGAGCGAGTGCCTATCGGACCTCCACAACCCAGTAACTGGGTAATACGATACCCCATGGTAAGACTGGTTGTCAGACTTTAGAGCTTCTGACTAACAGTAACGACTGTTACAAGATCTACAAATGACAGCCGGGACCAACGGCTTTACGTGCTTTCCGAGGCACGGAGGAAACTCGCTATGACAGATGGTCACCCATCCACGGACCAACCTCGGCAAGCGCGACTTAACCCGGAAGATCGGCCTGTGCGGCTGTATTTATTTAGCCACGAGCTCCTCCACGCTCCACGAGTTAAAAATCGGTTGAATACTTGTTTAAAAAAAAATAGGTTTCTGCATTATTTATTATTAATAGGTCAGGAATAAGGAGCTTCTGTTTAATCATAAAGTTTATTAAAAAAAATACATTACATTGGTATGATTGATAAGATTAAGTTACAACACTCAATTGTATTTCTTTTACTTACAGTATATGAACGCTATAAAAGCGACGCTTTCGACATCGCAGCCGGTAATTACTGAAGAAGAATTTAACACCATTTTCTACAAAATATCTGAACTACACGAGTTACATAAGAACTTCCTCGAGGGGCTGAAGGCAGCTGTCGCTAGTTGGGAGGAGCCTCTATCTGTAGGGATACATTTCAAGAAAATGGTAAGGATACATTATGCCTAAGTAACCCCGTACCCACAACACTACAGTATATACTAATACTTATTATTTACTAGAGTTTCATGCATAGCCCAAAAAGTCATCATTTTCGTAATTTGCTGTTCTGTGTCATGTTTAGTTCAAAACTAGTGTTAATATAACCTGATTACCTACATATTTTGAGTCGAAAAAAAAATATAATCGACATGAATAAGAATTCCACAAAATGAAGAAATCAAATATGTTATGAAAAAAATAGTATATTTTTCAGAATAAACTTTAGTAGTGTTTTTGTTATGTTGTAATAGGCTGAAAACATAAACATCTACGGCGCGTTCCTGCACAACTACGGGCGCGCGACAGACGCGGTGCGACGGCGCTGCTCTACGTCGCAAAGCTTCGCGCACCTCACGCGGCAGATCTCGTGCCACGGCCAGCCGATGTCGCTCGACGATCTGCTGCACAAACCAGTCGCGAGGGTCCAGAAGAACGCACTAGTCCTGCACGTTAGTTGATTTATTGTTGATTATGCGCTTTTAATGATTGCTGCGCTTTTCCAAAATGCTTTTGGATAGTATCCTACTTAGTCCTATTATCAGCCTACTTTTAGTTCAAAACCGGTGGACCTCATCTGACGGTCAAAGACGTGTTCAGGATCGCTGAACGAAATACAAAATAACGCGAATATTGCTAACACTATGCCATGGATCACGCTTACGTTTTCACACTCTGTTGACTTAAATATAACTTTATTAATTTTCAGGATCTAATAAAATATACCCCAGCCAGTCATCCCGATCACGCTATGTTGACGGAAGCTCTAAATATGACACAACATTTCCTAGACGAATTCAATATCATACAAACAAAATCCATGTTCCCCGTAAGTACAATTCAGAGAATTTAAATTATTATTTGAATAAAAGATCGCAAACCAATGGTTTTTATATCCCCGTAGAATGCTGACCGGGCCCAGAGGAGACTTGTGAAGAATTCATTTATTGTAGAACTATCAGATGGGCACAGAAAACTGAGGCATCTCTTCCTTTTCAACGACGTGATTGCCTGTGCCAAGTATAAGGTAACTACGGTAATAAGTTTGTATTTTTGACACAGAGTAGTTATCAAATGAAGCGTTAGCTAACATGTAAAATAATCGCTGCCATCATCAGCACTCCATCTGTGAACTACTCCGTTTTTTATTAACAAATTAAGATTTTGGTAATCATTTTGTGTTAATATTGGCACAGGCGTCCGGGCGCGACAAGTTCACGTTTGAGTTAAAATGGTTCATCCCGCTGCCGGACATCGTGGTGGTGGACGACGACAGCGCGGGCGCGGGCGCGGCCGACGCCAGGGAGACCTCGCCCGCCAACATCGTGGCTCTCAAGTCGCAGGCCTCCACGGTGCGCGACCAGATCCTCGCCGAGGAGCGCGCCGCGGCCGACGATAAGGTAAACTAGAAGCAAAACTCACTTGTCACGGGCCATTACAGCATAGAACGTTAAAAAACTTAAATCTATGCAACAGCAATAATTAGCCACCAACGATCACGGGTGCGCGAAATACGTAGCCTAGTAATACACATCATTTTAAACTTTTTATTAATTTCCGTTCGGCTGAATGTCGCCAGAGAAACCCGGGCTATCGAAAAGCTTTTCGCTTTTACAGACAAACAAAAAAGTGAGGTCTGTCCCTGAAATTGGTGCAATAGCGGTTGATTCTGAACTGAAATAATGATGAACGGTTAACGTGTTACTTGTGTACAGTAAAAACGTTTTTTTGAATGACGTAACTCAGAAGCAAATTATTCAAATTGTGTCTTGAAGCAAACTGGCAGCTCCATTGCCGGGAAGCAAATGCTCAGGCTCAGGAACTTCATCGTCTTCTCCGCTTTGCCAGGAATCCGATCAATCTCCAAAAGTTTTCAATTTCTAAATCACCCTAATCCTAACAGTAAAAACTATCTGGTTATACACAGCCTTGCCGGTGAAACCAGAGGCTAAGTGCGATAGCTTCTTGCACACACTGCTGAAGTTCTGCAGAAAATGTGCGCGAAAATTAATGTGCCGCACCCTATTTTGGTGGAATAATACCATAACGTTTTTGGAGTAAAATAATGAACATTTTTAAAATGTAAATCTTAATAATAATTGCTATGTTCATGTTCAACCTCGGGAGATATTCAATTGAACTAACTGTTTCAAATCCTTTGTAGAAAATTCGTATCGGTGGCCGTGGTGCAGCCGAAAAGCAACGCAAGAAGTTAGCAGAACTCGAGGCACAGTTAGTGCTGGCGTCGCCCAACCTCGTGTTCCGAGTGGGAGCGCGCGCGCCCGGCTCGTCCACCGCGCTACAGAGACAACACATCTTCTTCCTCAGCTCCGAGTATGAGCGCACGCAGTGGATCGACTCTATACACGCTCTGCAGGTTAGTATTCTGTTATTTTTTGATAACAGTAAGTAGTCTTGACATTATTTATAGTTACTCGTAATTAAACCTGAGCAGCCCCGAAAATGCGTAAAACGTAAAATCTCTAATTAAAGGTGTAAATGTGAAAGTGTGTATGTTCCGGTTTCACATCAAAACGGCGATATCAATTTTGAATTTTAAAACAGAGATACACGGGCTTGCAGGCACTTCAACGCAAACTTCGCGAAAAGGCTGCACTGAATGTCATTTACCAAAATGTGATCAGTCATTAATCTCGCTAATGATTAGTTACAGAAATTGACAGATTTTTTTGCTAATTTTTACTCGATATGACGTAGACGCTTGAAATATTCACAGAATATTTAGTTATCCCGGATGAGATTCTAGAGACGATTATAAACTATATAGGATAGATAACACAGGGGGCCATACCTTTAACAGAAAGGTGGACAGTGAAGGCGGGACAATGTTAGAAAAGAGTGCATGATGTCACTCACAATTTAGCGCCATTACTTTACTTTACTCCACAACTACTTTACTACTTTTGTATGTAAACATGTCAGGCATCATCAGCCCCCCCGGCGGGTTCAAGTCAGATCTCGATGCTGGAGCTGCAGGCGTGGGTGACGGCGTGCCGCAGCTACCTGCAGACGGACATGGGCTCGTACCTGCTGCGCAGCGGCCGCGACGACTCGCTGCTGCTCGGCGACCTGCAGCTGCACGTGGGCGGCATGACCGCGCCGCTCGACACTGCCGCTGGTGAGTGTTAGTGGGACTACTGGGGCTGCAGGCGTGGGTGACGGGTGCCGCAGCTACCTGCAGACGGACATGGGCTCGTACCTGCTGCGCAGCGGCCGCGACGACTCGCTGCTGCTCGGCGACCTGCAGCTGCACGTGGGCGGCATGACCGCGCCGCTCGACACTGCCGCTGGTGAGTGTTAGTGGGACTACTGGGGCTGCAGGCGTGGGTGACGGGTGCCGCAGCTACCTGCAGACGGACATGGGCTCGTACAAAATATATCTTAATAGTTTTTTTTTAGAAAAAATCGCTTTGGTATTGCAATATGCTGTGGAGGATTAACAAAATTTTCGAGGCTCCGTAAATAGCTGAATTTTATTTAGTTTTAATAGCTGAAATTTATTTTTAGAAAAACTAACAGCTAGGCAGACAATAATTTCAACAGTAACAAAAATATGGTTTATTCAGTAGAGTTTTCTAATTTGTAGAAACTGACATAGTTTTAAATCTCATATTATGAGTTGAGCATAATCCACGTCATGACTCTGACAACTACCACGACAGTTAGTGTAGACAAAACACGAGAACAAGAACGAATCCCACTCTTTAATAGTTCCATATAAAACCATCTAATAAACTGTTTCATCACAGATTACTACATAGTGGTGGAGGTAGACTCATACGGGCACTACTTCCGTAAGGCAAAGTCGAAGCTGGTGTGTCGCAGCGCTCAGCCGCGGTGGAACGAGAGCTTCACTCTAGACCTGGAGGGCTCGCAGAACTTACGACTGCTGCTGTATGAAGACGCGGCCAGACCTGTGCTGCGCGGGAAATGTACTATCAAGGTAAATATAGTTTGTTGTATGAATATATAGGCCCACTGGCACCACACTCACTAAACAGGTTTAGCGCTAAATTGATTTAAAACATCGTTCTGTCTCTGTCAACTTCAAACAATTTGACAGGGATACAGTGATATTCTAAGGCAGTTTAGCGCTAAACCCGTTTAGTGATTGTGGTGCAAGTGTGCTTTAGTCTTTTAGCTAAGGGTTTCTTTTTGAATATCGATTATCGATTTTTTGTTTAATTATTGGCTAGATCGCGAAAATGCACTAACGTCATCGAAAATTTTCCACAATTATCTAAGATGTAATACGGTGTTTGTGAATAGTAATGTATTCCTACAGCTGTCCCGCGAGTGGGTGGCGGAGAGCGCGGGCGGCGGCGTGGGTCGCACGGTGATGCTGGGCGGCGGGTCGCTGACGCTGCGCCTGCGCCTGCTGCCGCCCGAGCGGTCCGCGCGCCGCGTGCCGTCCGCCAAGCCCGGCGCGCTGTTCGGGAACAAGATCACACACGTCGCCAAGTCAGTATTATATGCACATTAACGACCTCACACTCCCATCGCAGGTTTTTATGACAGAAACCTTACTTTGAGAATCAAAATCAGCGAGTGCTTAGTACTCGCCACCGACGTGCTTGTTGATGAAGTTGTGGAAAATATCAAATCTGATTTGCGCGTTTTCGCTATGATTGGCGTATCGTGACGTGCTTCAAACATTTCTATACATTTGATCTTACCGCTCGTCGCCCGAGCTAACCGCTCACAGCGGAAAAGTGAACGGGCCGTTAGCTCAGCAGTAAGACAATACAGATTAACAGAAAACTAACCCCAAAACAATAAAGAATACTTCCAAGATGTTTTTTTTTTAATAGCCTAGTTTGTGTCCCACTGCTGGGCAAAGCCCTCCTCTTTCACCTTCCATACCTCTCTATTTTGGGCAATTTCTGGCCATGTCTGCCCCGCGGACATGATCAAGATGTTTATAACTTTATTCATTGTTATGTTAACAGACGTGAGAAGCGCAACATCCCATTCATAATAAGTGCGTGCGTGCGCGAGGTGGAGCGACGCGGCATCCACGAGGTCGGTGTGTACCGCGTGTCTGGTAGCGCCTCCGACCTCAACCGGCTAAAGAAGAGCTTTGAAACCAGTAAGTATTTCTTTACAAATTCAAATTAATATAGCTAGCTAAAATCCCGCAGACGGCGTTTAGACAATTATGTAGGTATATCAGTTTATAACACCTGTTTTTTTTTGTGACGTATAAACTTCTACACTCATTTTTCGATATTTTATTTATTTAGGATAAGAAATAACGTACAATTACGTCACACAGACGCTTAGGTACGGTCTGCAAAAAGGGTTCGCTATGACTTTTAAGCCATGTATTCACTGAGCAACTTTTTAATATACACAGTTTTTGAAACGTCGTCGCGTAGATTCAACGCCGTATTTCAGATTATATATTACGTGCAGATGAACTAGTAGTAAGTGTTCACATACTTTTGAATCACTTCGACGCCACACTGTTCTAACGCGAACTGCGTTCTTTAGTATTGAAGTTCTGATTTTGATCATCTACTTTTGTTTTTGACTGTACAACGTAATATAGCTTTTAAATACAAAAATATGAATGCAGTGCAGATTTTCGCAAAGGGAAAAATAATGCTTGTCAAATATCCTTTTGATCATGCACATACTGTCTCCCCAGGAACATGTCAGACAAAAAATATTCTTATATATTGGACTTTGACAGTATCATTATACGAATTACGATAAAGTTATTCTGTATCTGTATTACGAATATTTCATTTTACGGTTTTTTTTTATCGATGGCTTTTTAGAGCGGTAGAGAGCTTTGATATGTTGCCCTTTCAATTGATATGATTCTGGCCTTTTTATACCCCCTGATATAATTACACAAACATATTTGTGCAGACGCCTACGAAGCGGAGCAGTTATTAAAAGAAGTGGACATCCACTCGGTTACGGGTGTATTGAAGCTGTACCTTCGGGAACTACCCGAAGCGCTGTTCACTGACGCACTCTACCCGGAACTACTAAAGGCGTGGGGCTCCACACAAGTACGTATTAATTACAACAAATATTGTGAGTGTCATAACTTATGGGCTGGCCGTAAAAGCCAATGCTAAATTGTAAAATTAATTGCCTATTGTTTAAAAAAATACTTTATTATCTGCGTTTGCTTAACTTTTATTTAATTGTACATTTACATTCTTTTATTCAGAATAATATTGATTATGGAGTCTTTCTTTAATCACCTATAAAAAAACTAACTTTGTAAATGAGTGACCTAGAATCAATTTTGTTTTGTTATTTAATTTGACCTCCAATTGTATGTGACTTTTAATCAAATTGTCAATAACTCAGGGTGCTGGTACATCTGTGGACTCTGGTCCTGCACATACAAGGCGTCATGCGCTGCTCAAATGCTACGCTCAGCTGCCCGACCTCAACAAGAATTGTATCGACTTTCTCTTAAACCATTTCGTCAAGTAAGTGCACTTTTTATCTAAACTTAATATTATAAAGCTGAAGTTTGGACTTTGCTGAATTATTTTGCATGACAAAAGAAAACAAAAAAATGATGATTGAAAAAAAGTTTGTTCGTTTGATTGAATGCGCTAATCTCGGGAACTTCTGGTAGGAATTTAAAAAATCTTTGTGTTGGATAGTCCATTTATCGAGGAAGGCTATAGGCTATATAACATCACGCTATCGCCAATAGGAGCGGAGCAGCAATGAGAAATGTTTCAAAATCGGGAAAATGTATTCTTTTCGAGAGTTTTCGTTGCGTGCGCGGCGTAAACTGTTAGAGTTACGCAAAAATTATGTATTACGGAATTATTCCTCATGAAACGTTCTAAAATAAAGTCCGCGAAAGCATATATCTATCTTTTAAGGTTAAGTCACTATAACCTTTTTTATGGAAATCAAATTTGTTGTATTACATTATTTGCGAGGGTATTTTCATTAACATGATATTAATCCTTATCCAAATAAATACGTTAATCATCACAAGCATTTAATTTTGAACATAATTGCCCTTAACATTGCTTGATTTCAATGAATATTATTCGTTAAACGAATCCAAGGCATATTATTCGTTAAACGAATACATAGACGACAAGAGCAGTTGGACGCTCGTTTGAAAGTAAGACTGCGTTCATGCTCTTTCTCCAGTTTTTATTTTCCCGACAGGTTATATGATTTCATATATTGTTTATTTATTTTTGACTTAGCTAAGTCATTTAGTTTTATTTTTATATATATATATATATATATTTTTTTTTTGTTTGTGTTTGTTTTTATATTATGTTGATTAGCTTTTTTTTTTTT
This sequence comes from Agrotis puta, assembly GCA_943136025.2. NCBI lineage: Eukaryota > Metazoa > Arthropoda > Insecta > Lepidoptera > Noctuidae > Agrotis > Agrotis puta. Next base: position 11,725,814 of record OW964178.2, read on the forward strand.
ATTTCATTTTCTTATTTGAATAAACAGTTTTGCACTATGATAAACTATCGACCACGATTTTTTAATCTTATTTTATTAGTGTTTTTGACGGAGGAACCGGCAGTAAGTTGTCATGCTCCCTTAGTTACATTGCTTGCGTACTCGTGAACGGGTGCTGCTTGTGGTGACTGGTCGACTTGCTGACCTTTGGTTCTGTTATTTAATTTCTACTTCATTAAATTGTTATTTACTGCATTGGTCCTAGTTTATCTATTGTGCCTTCTAGTCACGGTTGGGATGTAATTTCGGATTGATGTATAATGTGAATGTTCTATTAAATTGTATACAATCTTGGTTCCTCTAACCGTACAGACAGATGTGTTGCTGGGGAGTTTGTTCCGCCACTTCTTCTTCCCAGCCAAAACACTAGGAAGTGTCGAATGGGGGGGCGCTTTGGGGGACTGTCTTATGTAAAAATTGACCTTCAAAAAGTGCTGATAAATCAGCCTAATTTGAATAAATGACTTTTGATTGATTTTGAATATCTTAGGGAGATATCATAGTTTCAAAATAATGGCATGTCATAATTGCGGCGGGGCAATCCGACGGAAGCCCTCCTGAGGGGATCCTCCTCCTCCCAATGGGGAGCTTTTGGAACACACGAGGGAAAGGATATCCTCTACCTCTCGCCCCAGCCACCGTTGAACACGCTCAGAGCGTCAAAAATCGCGGGGCATATTCCAGCCACTTGGACGGAGGTCGCTTAGGACAAAGCCCGAGCCTCGGCGCGTCGTGTTCCACACGGGTTGGGACCATAGGGCCAAACGCCTAACATGACGCGGGTGAAACCGCGAGCAGAAGCTAGTAATTCATATGTGAATTGATTCTTTTATATGGCATCATTCAAACCCTTGAGTTATGGAACATTAATAAACACCTAGTATTACTATTTTTTTAATGCGATGTGTGTGTAAAACACTACACCGCCGACTATTTTGCGAAAACACTAGCTTTAAGATATGCAAAGAAGAGCATGTTGTATGATTAAACCGTAAAAAATAATAATAGAGCATACATTGCTCATATGTAGAATCGAAACTCGAATGACACACTTTATTAAACAGGGTGAACCAACATGAGAGCGAGAACAAAATGTCGATGCACAACCTGGCAACAGTGTTCGGTCCCACGCTGCTGCGGCCTGGCAACGCGGGCGCGGGCAGCAAGCAGCGCACCGACCTGCTGGCGGCCGGCACGGTGGACGCCATGGCGCAGGCCGGCATCCTGTACTGCCTGCTGCAGCAGCGCCAGCTGGCCGCGCAGCTGTCCAGCCACCACCGCTCACCGCACTCGCTCATGGACTAGCGCGTCCTGCTACCACACGACATAGTGTAAGTAATTAAACTTGAATTCAGAATACTGACCAGTTCATTTCTTACCCGTTTGCCATTCATATACATATTTTGATACATTTTTCTTGTGGCTTGGGGCTATATTTTTTCTTTATGGTGCACTTTTATATATCAAACATTATGATGACTTACACTCGTTTATGACTGATCTCATGATTGAAGCATCCGAATAAATGTATGATGCAATGGTATCTGAACTTCGTTATGCCTGAATATAATGTATCCGTAAAATTTGATAGTATTATTAATATCTAAGAATCTGAATTCAAGTTTAAAGCGTTTCCTTCATAAAGGCGACAATGTCTATAGGGATTACTTTTAACTGTTAAAGTATGGATTCTGTATAGTGTATCAGGTCATACGTAGTCGCGTCCAATAGCTCGTGTTATGCTCTACCCCGCCTTTATGTTTTTAATTATATCTCGGTATTGTAATATAATTATATCCGCGTCTATAAATTTATAAAATATATTAAATCAAATTCAACTAATGCATACTATTTGGAGACGGGTTATGCATCTCAGTAGAATTTACTAATTTCAATAATGACAGCTTGTAATACAACACCCGGTTTATTCAACTGAATACATTCCATTAATTACGACAACAGACTGATCATAGATGTATCATAGAAGATATAACATTTACAAAAATTAGCGTGATAGTAATGTGAGAAAGTGGATGTACGTACGTAACACTTAAAAACGGCTCTATCAGGTGCCGTGTGTTAAGTGGTTCAAATTGAGAGTAAAATTAAAACGCGGTTGTGACGTGTGTGCAGCTGTCATCGGCGCTGGGGCCGCGCGCTTGTTCAGATAAATATGAACTTGAAGAAATGGTTGATTCAGAAACTTTACTGATTTTAAGCAAGTATTATGATGAGGGACCGAAATAAATTTAATGATTTATGGTAATTAAATCATTAGCATAAATTAAAGCAGACTGATACTAATAAAATTTTGAGCGGTAGTGTTTATTTTCAGATTTGAAAGACATATTGGATTCAAGAGTTTTTTTTTTATAATATAGAAAGTCTTTATATGACACAATGCAGGTAATAATACTGAAAAATTAAATGCTATTACTTACATGGTCATTGGAAATCAAAGAGAGTGACTGCATAGCTGGATAAGTGGGACAATTAACAGCTGTCAATAGATATCAGCATCACATTTTTATAGACCTATTTATTTAACCACTTTTTAACCTGTAGTTTCAGCAGGAACATTCTTATGCCAGCCATACATGATACAGTTTTGCAGCGCGCCAGAGGCGGCGTGCAGGAACTTTGGCTATTAGTGTTCATAACAAGACTACTTCGTATAGCCATATACCCCGCACGCAAAATACGCGCATATGACGTGGAGTTGCGGATACCAGCCCGTTATACAATACAATAGCCATATACCTTCAAGTTCATTGCACGCTGCTTCCAGCGCGCTGTATTATTGACGTTAAGCTGAATCGTATCTCTGGCATTATGTTGTAGTATTTGATAGCACATTTGATCTCGGGTTGTATGATTTCTGAGTCAATGGTAAGTTATATTGAATACAAAATTAATCATCATGGACCTTAGCAAAAGTTGGTCTGCTTATAGCATTTTACATGCTAGTCGTGAATATTTTATTATTTAGAAGCTTTATGTTATATCAGCACCACTTTCTAGTAATCTTGTAAGTTTGCTGCAACAGTAGGTTTCACATAAAATCGATTACGACGATTAGTTTAAATAATGTAAGCGTTCTATTTCACAAATAGGCTTAGATGTGTTATATTAGTACTTAAATGGAAAATTTACCAAAAATAAGAATTCTTAGAACAATATTAATTTCATTTATATTATTATGTGTTTATTTTGTTGAGAGACATTATTAACCCTTAATTTACGATAGTTTATGTTGTTGAGTAATATATTCAAGACTTAATTAAGTGACTCCATGTTTTGTGTTATTCATCTTGGAATACAATGTTTATTCTTCACCAAAGACCACTTTTTGTCACATAATTTCTTGATTTTATAAATCACAGTTCACAAATCTATCTTTTTAGTATTCATAGGAACCGAAGGTGTGGTTTGTACTCATTGTATCATACTTATCATAGTGATTGTCATGAACTACATACATTGTACTGCTGTCTTAGTTTTATTTTGAATGATTTCATTTGAAAATGTTACTTATTATTTTTCTATATAAGTACCTCTATGTATTATATTGTTTGTGGTACCCCTTTAAGTTGAGATCTTATCTTGATTTTTAAAACAAATATGATTGATGTTAGTCAAGGTTGTCTTTTTACACTTGTATTATTAAAATAGACTTAAGATTTGATTATTAACAATGTGCAATTTTCAGTTGCTTTATATCATCATCAGTGAATACTGTTTCAACGAACAAATTAACACATTGATTTGCCAGTCAGACATTATACTATAACTATTAAGATTTTTTTTGTCAGACTGAGAAGTATACCTGTGCTTGCTGTTGCCAAATTAATGGTTGCCAATTTTTATTCTTGATAATGATAGGTAACATTTAAATATTCCCTCACACTTGTAGGTAATAGTTGGTCTTAAATACGAGTGGACATAACTACTTGGCATAGGCATTCTTTTCAAAATGCAGTCAATGTTAGTTAACTGCAAATGTAAGACATGTGAATTTATACATTAGTTTAATACATGTTACCTTGTAGCCTGTTTTACAGTAAATATAAGTTTGCTCTTAATTACTTGATACTCTAGTTACTACCGACCTACATAATTGTTTATGGATAAGGGATTTTACATATAATCTGAGATGAATACTGGGGCAAAAATATACCTATACTTCTATTAATTTATCTCTACCTGGCCGATTTTGATATACTTATTGCTCTATTTGCCTTCCAGTTTGTGTGAAAAAATCTCTGCACCCAGCTGTATTATATAGTATTCCACAAATTGGTTATAATACCTAAACTTTGTATTTAATTTTTGTATATAAATGACACTAAAATGTAGTTACATAAATTTTGCAATAAAATGTATTTTTAATACACCTTTTCAAAGTATTTTATTTGACCCAACCTAACTCCCAAAACTTATCAGTAAACAGTATTCATGATTATTATACTGAATACCAATAATCAGCCACAGATGTGACATTTGACAGCATGGTTGGCGCAGAGGCAGAGTGATCGACTCCTCGAGCTTGTCGCAGGTCCGATCCCGGCATGGAAAAGTAATTCGTATTATTGTGGTATCAACTTATTGTACCAGGACTGGGTGTTTGTGATTTTCTATGTTTTAATCGCCCACGATACAGGAAAAACTACTAAAACAACATAATAAATTCCAGATAAGTATTTATAGTGTAAATCACAATTAATAAAATATAGATGAAAATGTACAAGGAAAAGATGTAGATTAGTATCTAAATTAAACTGAAAACTTATAATTAATAAAGAGATTTTACACAAAAATGTTTATATTATTCAGTGACCAGGTTATTCAGATACTAAACAAACATCAATTTCTGAGAGTTTGTAGAAAACCAGATGGAAAAAAAATGAAAGCTTTGGTTTTGCTGGTCTGGTTAATTAGGCTGCATTATTTGATCATTAGTTTTACTTATTGGCATTTAACTAAAAATTGTTAAAATCCCATACTTTTTTTAACCAACTTCAATGGCTGTTGAAGTTGGTTGGAGGTTCTCAATTCAACTGTATTTCTTTTTTTATGTTTGTTCCCTCCTAAGTTACGACTGGGTGAACCAATATTGATGATTCTTTTTTTGATTGATGCAGTATATCTGTCATTTAGTCCCATGAAAATTTGATTTAGTTTTGTTCAGTAGTTTTAATTTTAGGAGCATTTTTCGCTGTGTAATTGGACAATGTTATTTACCGGTACTATGGATTACATATTTAACAAGATTTTGGGTTGAATATTTGAACTAAAAAGGGTGAAATAAAAATACTTTTGTACAAATTGTGAGGTTAACTAATGATCAAACACATCTTAGCACAGTTGTAAATAATCTTAATATCCTGTACAGTCACAAGCAATAACACTTAACAAAATTCAAATGCAAATTACTTGTTAAATACTGGTTTCCACTTTGAAATAAGACCTATTTCATAATAGTATGGCTTCTAAATAGAAGTCTAAAGGTGGAAGTTTGATCAATATGGTAGCAGATAATCGCTTTTGAATACTACTTACTACATACTATTGCTTGTGACTGTGCAGTGTTGCAGAAATATAGAAAACGATTAAATTCAACTTAGGTGCCCATGTAATGACTGCACAAGAACATCCATTGTATTCATTTTCAAATTTCTCTCAGTGAAATATATCAATAAAGCTATAACTAATACTACAATTGAAGCTATTGATGTTGACGTACGGGAAACATAAAATGTTATGATAAGCAAACCAATATACAATGCTATTCTTTTATAAGTATTTGTTAAAATACTTTGTTTAAGTTCATTGTCAACACACATGCCAAACCATAGCACATTAGAGGACTCACATGATGTACAGTTAGAAGATCCTTCACCCATACATGTCTTGCATGAAGATGCACACTCATTACAATTATAGGAACCTTCTATATTGGTACAATATTGATGAACTTCACAAACAGTTGATGCACATTCATCTATGTCTACACACATACCAGATTGTAATTGCCAGCCAGAGTTACAAGCCTCACAAGCTGTGGCACCATCACCACTACATCCATCACAAGCTTTGTGGCATATTTTACAAGATCCATCACTTGCTTTGTAAAAGCTCTTAGCACATTCATTACACAGGCTCCCTGTGTAACCCTTTTTACAGATGCATGTGCCATTTCCCTTGCGGGTACCAGCACCATCACATCGGCCATATCCAGAGCAAACTTTGTTATTTGCATCTTGAGGACAGGCTGTGCATTCATCACCGTAATGATTTCTAGGACAGCAATGTCGAAGAGTCTCAATGCACAGCCATGTATACAAATCTAAAGAAACTGAATCTTTGTTAAACCACCATTTTTCTAGAACTTGCTCCGATTCTTCTGCAATAGCGTAACATTCATCTTGATGTGCTTTCAACTCTGAACACAAACCTTCTTGTATTTCCACCAAACGAATCTCACTGCGGGAATATGATTTTAGTTTAGTTTCCTCCCAAGCTGCATCTCCACCTTCAAATTTCCCTCTTGAAGTTTTATCTAGCCAGTATTTGAAAGAATCCGTTAATACGTTACATTGTCGGCATTCTGATAGTTTGTTGGTTCCACTGAATTCCCGATAATTTAGCTTTTTACTTCCTATTCCTATGAATTCACAAAACAAAAACAATAACAGTAAAAATATCTTTGGATATCTTTTATCCCCCATAATTTAGATAAACTATTACAGACGAAATGCGATTTCAATGTTAGTGGATGTGCTTTATTTTATTTTATTTTTTTTTTAATTTGTTCTTTTCAGAACAGGCTAAGGTCTGAGACCATGCTGCCTAGTCTTCAGTTAGCAGTTTTCTTGAGTAAGGTAAAAGATCCAGTTCATCAGTATTTGTAAAGTAGGGAAATCCAGTATGATTCATTAGTTTTTTATATCCATAAGTAAGTGATTCCAGTGTAAGTCATTAGTATTCCGAAGTAATCAAATCCAGGTAAATTCATCAGTTTCTTAATTTCCATGTAAATTTAATCCGTATATAAATCTTCAGTTTATTTCAATAAAATCCATTTATAAGATTTGTTTCCACAAAATCATGAGTCAAGTCCAAGTAATTTGTCCAAGTTATTTTGTAAGAGCCGAGTGTCAATTCCTTTTTTTTTTTTTAAACCCAACTGACGTTAGGCAACTGAATGTTAGGTTATCATGCTATCAGTATTTGGATCAATACAACTAATTAAAAATACAAATTATATTATAAGAGAGTCAATGAGGAGATATTTATATAATGTACATAATATATACACGTGAAAATTACACCCTAAGTTAAATTTGTCCAACTGTATTATTAATAAAATTAAACAAAACTACATAAGTCGAACTATTTACAAGAAGAGCCTGAATGGAGCGCGGTACCAAATCAGGGCTACCATAAATTTCAATTAGCTCATCCATCAGCACAAGGCGCTGGATGCCAAAAGATGGGCACTCAAAGAAAATGTGAGCAAGAGATTGCTCGGCTTGAGAGTTACAATGATCACAAAGAGGACTTTGTATAATTTTCAGACGACACAAATGATAATTTAGTCGACAGTGACCAAAACGAAGCCTGAGTATGGTGGAGTAAAACTTCCTGTTCATGTAAGTATTGACTTTACAGAACCAAGGTATGGTTCCTATGGGAATGTTGTATACTGCATACCACATACCTTTATTTTCTATTTGAACTGTATGATTCCAGTGTCCTTTCCATTTAACAATAGACCTTATTTTCAACAGAGGAACTATGTCTGAACAAGGAACAGATATGTTGAGGGAACTACTTGAATCTGGGACATCATCAGAATTTGTTATAGCTCTAGCTAAAAAGTCAACCCTTTCGTTGCCCATCACACCAACATGTGAAGGGACCCACATGAACAAAACCTTAATGTTATGAAAAGACAAATGCAACCAAGATTCTTTTATTAATGATATAAAATAGTTTGTGTTTGCATTCAACCTATTATTTTTGAGGTTTTCAAGAACACTCATGCTGTCACTAACTATAACCCATTGACAACATCCGTCATTTGAATTCCTAATGTGCTTTAGGGCAGCAAGTATAGCCACAGCCTCGGCTGTGAATATACTTGTGTTTGAGTTTATTTTATAACCAGTACCAGAATTCAATAGCGCATCAAAAATAGCAAATGATACTGATGACTCAGTTTTAGACCCATCAGTATACACAAATCTGTGATAAGTAAACTCATGAAATTTACTGTATACATCTTCTTTATTGGATAAATTGTGATCAATAATGATGTCAATTGCAGGAAATTTGCTGTCAAAATCCCCCTGATAACATGGTAAAATAAAAGACTTATGAATTTGCAGAGTTTCAAGAAAATTTACATATTGAGGAAAGCCCTGAAGTATATATGATAAGTTACAAATAGATGATGTACATGATTGTTTTAAATTGGAAAACAGGTGATTATTATTTTTACTATAAAGTTTTAATAGGAACCTTTCCTTCAAGTAAGAGAATCGTATACTTAATGGAGGAAGATTACATTCAACTTGCATTGCATTGATTGGTGTACTTTTGAATGCCCCGGTAATGAGTCTCAAACTTTTATTTTGTATTTTATCAAGAATATCTACTAACCTTCTATAACCAGCAAAACAGAGAAAACCATATTCAAAATGACTACGAATCAAAGATTTATACAATAACAACAATATTTTTGGGTCAGCTCCCCAGGACGTTCTACACAATGACTTCAAAACATTAAAAACTCTGTTAGCTCTAGAACATATCAATTCAACATATTTTTTCCAAGCCAAATTATGAGTGAAGGTAACACCTAAAAACTTAGCTTCATGAAAAATTGGTATAGAAACTTGATTGTAATAAACAGAAGGACTGATATTGCTAGTTCTACCAAAAACAACTAGTTTAGATTTAAGTGCATTTATATCTAGATTTAAATAGGAAAAGTACATGTACAATCCTTCCAATGCTTTATTAAGGCACTGTGTCATATTTTTCAAATTTTTTCCAGACAAATACACAACTAAATCATCAGCAAATTGAAGATTTTTTACTTTGGAACCTAGAATCAAATTTAAACGACGTATGTACAAAATGAATATTAATGGAGACAGAATTCCTCCTTGACAAACTCCTACTGAAGCAAATCTTGGCCCATGTAATTTATCATTATATTTAACATAAACTTTCCTTTCAGTTAAGAATTCATGAACCCAGTGTACAATTTTGTTTGGAATTCCTATAAGAAGTAATTCAGAACAAAGGACATCGATATTTACACTATTGAAGGCTCCAGCAACATCAAAGAATACTGACATTAAGCAATCCATGTTATTTAAACTATTTTGAATATCAAGCTGTAACTGACAAATACTTTCACGAGCTGATGTTCCCCTACGAAAACCAAATTGGTTAGCAGGTAGAATATTGTTTTGTTCTATGTAAAACTCCAACCTTTGTTTTATTAATTGTTCAAAAATTTTACCAACGCAGGATGTTAAAGCAATAGGACGATAAGAATCTGGATTAGACCTAGGCTTATCTGGCTTCAAAATGGGTACCAAACAATCAGACTTCCATGTATGAGGTATATCATTGTTCAACCACAAGTTATTTAATATTTTGAGAAAAGTGTGCAAACCCTTATCACTGAGCTTTTTTATCAAGATGTATGGAATACCATCCAGTCCAAAAGCACTATCTTTTCTAGAATTTACAGCAGACTTCAATTCTTGTATCGAAAAAGGTTTTACTAAAAAGATATTTTCAGAGTTTAACTCGCTGGCAATGGGAAAATTTGACTTATTATTTACATAATCTGGAGTAAATTTTTCCAAAAAATCCTGAATCCAATTGACATCATTATTGTTGCAAGAATATGTTTTATTAAATTTCCGCATATATTTCCAGATTCTGGACAGAGGCGTACATCGATTAAAGGAACTGCAAAGTTCAACCCAACTATTTGATCTTTCTGTTTTCAAAGTAAGTTTTTTGAGGGCTTGTAATCTTTTAAACTCGATAAAAGTTTCTTCTGACGGATTATTTTTAAAATTTATATAGGCTGACTTAGACTTTTGAACCGCTTCTGAACATTTTTTATTCCACCAAGGAAGAGGAAGGGTTTTTACCGAATTCCTATAAGAGTTACGAATAGAATAATCAGCTGAGTAACAAGCTGTCGTATTATGATAAGGAAGGGACTTGTTAATTGCAGAATGCAAAAGTTGACAAAACTCTGTATAACTTTCCAATGGAGCAACATGTTGATCCTGAAAAGTAGATAGTTGAATATCTACATTTTGCTCATACATCTTCCAATCTACCATTTTAAAGTTAGGATAAATGGGCAAATTTGTGTTATTGCTTGTGCTTTCTATATTACTATTATTGATAAAAACTTTCATAATTACAGGAAGGTGGTAACTGCCAAGAGGATCACAATGAACAGACCAATCACAAGAAAGAGCCAATGATGGGGAAACTATGGACAAATCTAAGGCATTTGGACGCCACGTTAAAGAACCGACTGTTGTCACTTCACCATTATTCATTAACACCAAATTATTATCATCAACAATCTCTAAAATATCCCTACCTCTTGAATTTGTAGAATTACATCCCCATGATGTGTGATGGGCATTGAAATCACCAGCAAATATCATTGGTTCAGGCACAGATTTTATTAAACATTCAAATTTATGTTTGTCAAAAGATGGAGTGCAATTTGTTGGACAGTAGAAACTTACTATACTTATTTCTGTACTATTTACAGTAATTCTTACACAAATATTTTGTAATGAATTATCAGAATATGTTAATATTTTTCTGTAATTTATATTATTGCAAATTAAAATAGCTACACCATTGTGTTTATTTCCAATATCATGTCTTTCTATTTTGTATCCTCTAATGTTAAAATGTTTGATGGGTGTTAACCAGGTTTCTGATATAATTGCAACATGTATGTTATGCTCATGAAGAAATTGGGTTAATAAAAGTTTGTTACTTAAAATACTTTGTGCATTCCACTGCATTATATTAAGATCCATTATTAGATGTGGAAGAGCTCATACGGAATGTTTGTTGCAGAATTTCTTTTATGGAGGATGAATTAATAGGATTATCTTTTTGATTTAATATAATTTTAGTTATAGCATTTGTTAAAGTATTCATAAAAAAATCTGATTTAGTCAAATTAATGATCTGTGTTTCAATGTTCTTCTGTGTTAATTTTGGAAAAGAATGTTCATTAAATAAATCGGAATACTTAGCAGCTCTGGACTTGACTTTATTCTCTTCTATTTTCATTTTTTTCTGTGGGCAAGTGTTTGAGATGGAAACATGGTTACCACCACAGTTGACACATTTAGCATTTTTAGGATCTTCTTTACAAGTTTTAAAGCTATGCTTATCTGTACATATGGAGCATACAACTTCATTCTTACAATATTTTGCAATGTGTCCAAACTTCATGCATTGCAAACACTGTTTGACAGGAGGAACGTAACAGCTTACCTCGTGTCTCCAGGAGTCAAGATACACGTATTGCGGCAACTCGGTAGAGGCGAAAGTAACCGCAACAGTTTGAGTGGGGACATCGTGACCGCGCCACCCTCACTTAGTACGCGGCGCATGAAACGCCTCACCTGTATGACATTTCTAGAACTTCCAATCAAAGCAAATATTCTTTTATTAGACAAATCCGTAGGGACGGAAGTAAGAACCCCGGTCACCTCGGTGTCGACAGCAGGTATTGTTGCGTTTAAACCCATTTCTTCCAAAAGTTTTTTATTTTGAAGGAATACATTGGCATTGTTGGATAGGTCAAATGTTATACCTATTTTATACTTATTTATAGATTTTAAATGTAATATGCCAGTGACGCAATATTTGCGTATAGCGTGTGAGATAGCCAGTCTGTCTTTGTCAGAAAATTGCCGCTCAGTCTGATGAGATAAAAATACTATGTATTCGGTTTTCTTGCTATTTTCTGGATACTTCCTTGAGTATCCAGGGACTTTAAATACTGTATACTTCCTGCTGTTGTCTGCTGAATCATCAGAGTCAGAAGAAGTCTCCGTGGTATCCCGATCAGTTCGACCATCAGGGGGCTCCCCTTTTTTCCTCTTCTTTCCACTTCCCCCCATTGTTTATTACACTATTTACAAATCTAAACCACTACTATTTTATAATTACAACTAATTTTGAGACACTAAAACAATATAAAACAAATTAATTTTGAATTATTTAAGATTTGGCGCCTTGTTCGTTTCAAGGTTCCCGCGCTTTTTTCTGGATGTGCTTTATGTTACATGAAATAGAGTTCATGAAGAATTATCAAATACTAAATACATAACCTAAAAAAAGATAGACTTCATAAAATCTAGTCTTTTTTTTGGTAATGTTTCTGGCATGGGCAAGTCATTAGTGAGTGTCAAATGTCAAGCGACTATAGTATCCATAGACTTAAGACTTGAAATGACTTGTCGATGGATTTAGATGATTGAGCTCAAAAAGCTCGTATTCAAGCCCACATTCTTTTTTAATCATCTCGAAAAAAAAGGAATGTCATTTGGTGCAGATTGTAATAACGAGGCACGAGATTTTTAACAATTAATTGTACGCACTATTAGCGAAGTTAATCATATAATTCAACTTAAACTGCAACTAACATATTTTGTCTCCACAAGTAACTCAGCAGAAAAGGTGCAAAACTGTGACGAATGGACTAACCTTAGATCCGTTGCCATTTATTTCTATGATCGTAACCACCAGCGTTCTCGTCGAAAATGGCAGATAAAATAAAGTGAGTTTTCATGATCTCCATAATTTTATAGTAACATATTTTGTATCTTTGTCTTTTAATATATTTGTAACGGCAATCTAAAAATAAATGTGTTCAAATAAATGTATGGTCACTAGCAATCAAAGATGGCAATCGTTTCTAGATACATGCTGTGCCGTGCCAATTTATTTTTTCTTACGTGTTAAGTGCCAGTTTAGTCCTTATTCAAAGTTTAAAAATTTCATGCCATGACACCTATACCCATTACTATGGGTATAGGTATCATGGCATGTAAGTCATTTGGAACAATAGTAACTATGACACAAAAGTTGTAGGATTGCTCTCAGCAAAGTTAAACAAGTTCACAGATTTTTCATTTTCATAAATTTGTTGATTTTTGAAAGAACCAAGAAACACAAAATAATTTTAAGTATTGCTGGAACTAGCGACTTCAACCAAGTAAACATAACATCACACCTGTAATCACAAAAGGGTTAGGCAGAGATGTAAGAGATTATAATTTATTGTAATTAGGTACACCTCTGCCCAACCCTTTTGGGATTACAGGCATGATGTTGTTGTTCTTTTAATACAACTAGAAAAACTAAATGAAAATAAATTCATATTTGTATGTAGTTACTTATTTCTTCTTATTTTATTGCAGAGTCAAATCCAACTTTGACATAAAAGGTAACTATGAACCCTCAGATTCAGAAGATGATTATACACCCAAAGAGAAAAGACTACTGGAAAAGGTGCGCAAGAGAAAACATAATGATTCAGAGAGCGAAGAAGAAATGTACGCTTTCTCTGAATCAGGTGACTCTGAAAATGAAAAAGAAGATTTAGGCATAGCTGACAGTGATGTAGAAGGTCAGGAACAGTCAGATGATGATTTGCCGGATTCTAAAGCTTGGGGTAAAAAGAAGAGATCATATTATGCAACAGATTATGTTGATGAGGACTATGGAGGCTTTGGCAATGATGAAGAAGTTGCACTCATGGAAGAAAAAGAAGCAAAAGACATTCAGAAGAGGCTTTTAGAGCAGCTTGGAGAAGAAGATTTTACACTTGATTTTTTGTCTAAACAGGTTGCAGATGTTCAAGAAAAAGAAACTGTTATAAAAAGTGATTTAAGTCAGATGTCAAAAAGGCAAAAGTTACAACTACTTGAGAAGGAAAGTCCAGAATTTGCGGGCCTTATTGATGATTTTAAAACAAAATTAACAGTTGCAAAAGATGATTTACATCCAGTTTTAGAGCTAGTCAAGGATGGCAAACTCCCCACATGCCCAGCCTCAAAATTTGTCAAAACAAATTATGATCTAATTTTAAATTACTGCACAAATATAAGTTTCTATGTACTTCTTAAAAGTCAAAGAATCAACATTCAAAATCATCCTGTAATAAAAAGGTTGTACCAGTACCGACAAATGTTAAACAAAATGGAACCAATTTACTTGGAAGTTGTTAAACCTCAAATAGACAAAATATTACTGGCACTGAAAAACAATTTGGAGTTGCATGTAACTGAAATTAAAGAACTACAGAAAGATAAGAAACGTAAATCCGGAAGACAGTCACTTGAATCAGCACCCAAGAAATTGAAACTCATTAATGCAATAGAAAAGGATGAAGGTGAAGATACTGGAGTGTCTGATGATGAAGATGATTATGAAGGCAATGATTTCTTCAAACCTGACAGTGGAGTTGATGTTCAAAGGAACAATGATGAATCTGAAGAAAGTGGATTCTCAGATAATGATACTTCTCCTAATGATATTGAGACTGAAGACAATAAACCTTCTACCTCAACACAAGACATTGTTGCAGAGGATGTTGGTGAAAAACGAGAGATAACTTATCAAATTGCCAAAAATAAGGGATTGACCCCTCATAGAAAGAAGGATCAAAGGAACCCAAGAGTTAAACACAAACTCAAATATAGGAAAGCTAAGATCAGGAGGAAGGGAGCTGTCCGTGAACCTAGAACTGAGATAACTAGATATGCTGGAGAAGCATCAGGAATAAAGGCTAATGTCAAAAAGAGCATTAAAATTAAGTGAAATATGTTTATTTATTTTTACAAAAATATTGTAATAGGTTATTCTGTAATAAAGTTGTATTTCACTGAAGGCTTTTCATCATTTAGTGCTGCCATCTGAAAGAACAATCATCACAAGTCAGTATTAAGAAAATACATAGTAACAACACCAAGTGACATGTAACCACCAACATCTTTGTTGGAGCATCGAGACTATAGGTATTCATGTTCAGCCGAGTTGCTTGCATTGATTACAATATGTTTGATATAGACTCTGCCCACTGTGCGGTTTCAGACAGTCAAAGTTAATATTATTTTCTTTTACTCTTGAGGTACGAGATAAGGAGGATTATTTCTGTGTATGGAAAGTGTCTAGAAATATGTGTTACAATGATGCAACAATTGCAAACTACGCCGAAAGTTATTTTCTTTTTAGACTACATAAATAGTTGGAAGTTTTGTTCAGTGTACTGTCTCTACTCCAACTACTCTTTAATCTACAAAAATAGATCTCTGCACACATCAATCCATCTTACAACTGCTACGATCATACGATACTTTTTTTTGGGTTGATAAAATCATCAAACTCGTGTCTTGGAAGAGGCCGTGAGGTAAGGGATTTCCTCTTCCCCAAACGTTCCACCTCCTTCGCTAGCATTATTGCTTCGCAGATGGTGTGTGCTTCCATTACCCTCTCGCTCTGTAACATGGTTTGAACCAGGGCAAGACGTGAGAGGTCGTCGCCGCCTATTATTGAACTGTTATTTACTGCTTATTGTCCCAATCAACCACAAATTACGCCAGCCGACTAGTCGACGCTTTTTGCAAACTGCTGGCCGACTTAACCGACTAATTAGCACATCTCCGATAGTAACACAACAAATATTGCATTGTAGAGTGTGATTCTACAAAAGTGGCATTTTTAGACCCCCAGTTTGAATTCAAACTTACAATTTCAAGACTTTGTCTTTCCCTCCTGAAGCTACGTAAGCTCCATCTGGTGACCAATCTACAGCAAACACTTCATCAGCGTGACCAGGTAAATCCAGTTCCAGTTTTTTAATTTTCATATTCCAAACTGGAAAGAAAAAAAAAACATTTAAATAAAAAAGGTAGGTACTTGGTGTTGCCTGCGGCTTCGACTGCGTGTATGTGTTGAGTCAGACTAACGACTACCTCTGAATACACAAATTCATTAAATCTCTCTCACATTTCATATAAATCCGTTCAGTCGTTCAAATACTTATCAGAGAATAGGTTTAAATTTTGCTGCAGATATTTTTTGACAACATGCTAGAGAATTAGAGATCCTAACTAACAAACATCCAAACTTTCGTACTAATAAGTTAAACTAGATATTTAAATTTAAACAGTTCAATTTCTATATCCCAATCACAACCTCGGATCTACGATTTATTTTAACTTGATAGTGGCGCCCCATCTTAAATTTATTTTTAAACTTTGCGCTACACTAGGAAATTCTCCTGTCATGGGTGCGTTTACAAACATAAACTCACATACACCAAGTGCTCAGACTCGGAACAACCACTTGTAGATCATACAAATATTTGCTCCGTGCGGGAATCGAACCCGCAACACGCAGCGTATTAGTCCAATCGCTCAGCCACTGCGCTAACCGTGTCGATTGTATAAACTACACTTTTTTTTGTTACTTGATCTGATCAATACATTTTTTTTTGCAATAATTAACTTGTGAATGAGGCAGGATTAATATGAAGGGGTGGGGACGGAAGGGGTGATTAATGCCGCTTTTGATACTACAGGCATCTAGGACTAAGAACACAAGGCGCCTTCCAGAGACATTTCAGATTTTCAGAATCCCGTCACTGCCCACTCATCAATCACAAATAAAGATAGTGATAACTACTAGCTGTTCCCCGTCGATTCAACCCCGCTGCTCGGCTCCTATTAGTCGTAGCGTGATGTTCCTTCCTCGAATAGTCTATTCAATAGCGCCCTGCACACGTACAGTTCGGACCGCGCATCTTGGACTGCGTTCCAAACCGCAGTTAGATCTGTACAGTTTGGACTGCGGATCAAACTGTTGTGCCAAATACGATTAAAAATGCATTCACGGTTTGGACTGCGGATGAAACTTTCATATCTAGACAAACGTTCCGAACTGTGCGTGTAAATTTGATTTCAAGAGTTTGGACTGCAGTTTGGACTGGCGCGTGGAACGTTAAAACTTTCAAAAGTTTTTTAGGTAGTAAGAAAAATGGACGATCGTTTGGTCATCGCGTTTAGCTGAATTTGTAGTTAGTTACTTTTGTTCCGTGTCCCCGTTACTTTCATCAAATCTTTGCGAAATGCATCTCTTAAATTCTGTACTTTTTTGCGGACGAAATCGCGATCAACTAATAAAAAACCTACTGTCTTGCAAAATTCAACAAGCGTCATAATTGCTTTGTTTCTCATATTTCTCTTACTATCTTCTTACGCTTTATCTTCCAGAGACACTGATGTTCTCGGAACAAACGAATGAACTCTGTGATAGCTTTGACGCTCCAAACCGCCAAATGTAATTTACGTTTACACGTGATGCGCGCATAAAACTGTGAGATATGCGCTTGTGTCGATGTGCCAGATCGGACTGTTAGACCAGCACATCTACACGTACAGTTCGGAGCGAGGGATGGAACGGCGCGTGGTGTTTCCCGCGGTCCGAACTGTACGTGTGCAGGGCGCTAATACAAAAAAAAGTACAATTCGAACCAGGAGTTCCCGAGTTTAGAGCGTTCAATTAAACAAACAAACTCTTCATTCAGCTTTGTAATATTAAGGATAGATTATAATTAATGTGTATGCCAATTTAAACAACCTTTCAACGTAGAGTCTGCACTAGAGCTCAATAGAAGCCTAGAGTCAGCAGACCATGCCACCATGTACACTGCCTGTACATGTCCTCTAAGAGTTGTTATGAACTTCCCTGTGGCTGCATCCCACAGTTTTACTGATTTATCAAAAGAAGCCGATGCTATTATTCTGAAAAAGAAAGAAAGAGTAAATTGAAGGGTTACTTGAGGGCTGATGCTAAACCATTACAGTCATAATACGAGTTATTTGGCAATTAGTTAAGCAAACTATTAGTTAAAATCTTATAATTTTATTATTATTATTAATTTTCATTATTAAAATGAAAAACAAAAATACGACCTTAATTTTTGACGTCCTTATACACATAATTAAAGTGTGCAAACATTTAAGTTGTAAACATTTAAGTAGGTAATCATGAGGTGTTTACGATATCCTTCCCGACACCGCGCGCTCTGTATAGCACACTAGCACTTTGCCCGCGACTTCGTCCGCGTGGGTTACGTACTTTCCTAATTCCCCCTTTTCACCCCCTTAAAGGTTAAATTTCCAAAAACCCCTTCTTAGTGCTCCCCTACGTTATAATAGGAAGCCGTGTGCAAAATTTCACATTCCTAGCCCCAGTAGTTTCGGCTGTACGTTGATATGTCAGTCAGTCAGTTCTCCTTTTATATATATAGATATATATATATATATATATATAATAATATATATATATAGATCATGGAATGTTTTTGATTTAATTTGTATTTTTTTTTTCTGTTTAATATGTTTTTGTTTTTGTCTCTGTTGTATGTATGATGTCTGTGTCAAATAAAATAATTTTTCTTTCTTCTTTCTTTCTTTCATACCTAAAGACATTGACCCGTGGAAATGATCCTGGATGATATCGCTTTTTTTTTTAATTGTAGTAAAATCATCAAATGGGTCCTCCCACCCAGGGCAGGGCGGGAGGGACTGTCAGACTTGACTGACTAAAATCCACGGTGTTCTTCAATAGCCCTTTATGTAACGGGGTCACGGTAATCCGTGAGTCCCGCGACCCCGGCAGGCTTTGGCCCTCTAAAGGGATAAGATGGAATTGCTAGGGTGAATACACACTGCGAGACATTTAGTTTTTTTGGATTTCTCCGTTTTGTATCAGTTATTTTTTTCATGTTTCTATTTTTATCAGGATTATTTTAGGATGCTCTGTAATTGGTTTGAATATGTTCCTCATTTTAACATAGTGCACTGTACGTGTGTATAAAAACAACAATGTTACTGCACCTTGTGTCAGGAGAAAATTTTACGTCATTTATGAGCTGCTGATGGCCTGTCATTCGTGCTAAAGGACGCTTCTCCTTCTCAGGCAGCCAAAGAAACAGTGTGAAGTCATCTGATCCTGATACAAGGCGTTCTTCACTTTTTCCACATACCGCTTCATACCTTTCTAGGGCCCGCTGTTGGAGTACATTTTCTGAAAGGTTTTTTTTTTCATGATTAAATAAAAAATAAATTGGCAAACGGAATCAATAATAACACTGGATATATGAAGTAACATGAATTGTAAACTAAAAGCAAATAATGATTTACTTACTATCATTGATACTGGAGTGCTGGTCAGTGATGGGATGAAACGGTCCAGTTCTGAGAACATAGTCTGTACTTAGTGCCAATGTGTTGACCCAATGGGCATGACCCTCCAAAGTCCTGCAGAGTATGCCATCATCTGCTCGCCAAACCTTTAGAAAACAAACTTTTATAATACTTCTAAGTATAGATAATCTTTTTCTTGAACACAAAATCCGTCAATTTAGTTTTTGCTTTGAACTTATCAAAATAAAGGGAAATGAGCCTTTCAAAAATGGAGAGAGCATGCACCACAAATCACAATATTTTATTAAGTGTGAAACCTAAATATTAACTCAGAACATATTTAATAAATATAATTATAATAACTGTTCTGTTTAAATAAAACCTTAAAAAAACAAAAACCTTTATTGTTCTATCTTGAGACGATGTGTAGATAAGTCCATTGCCACCCCACTTCACAGATGTGACAGCTTTTGCATGACCTGTTAGACTTAAAACTGTAAGGCATGTCACTGTGTCCCATATTCTGACATCCCCATCTTTAGATGAACTGGCCAGTTTACGACACTCTGGATTCCTACAACATTGAAAAAAGAAACACTTGTTAAATTAAAGAATTAAGCTTATTACATTCCATACCAATAAATTATTATTTTATAGTATACTAGCTTTTGCCCGCGACTTCGTTCGCGTGGAAAAGTGACTTCCGGCAGATTTTTGGTTGTACCCACATAGTTCCCGATCTCACGGGATCTCTTCAAAAATTAGTAAATTTTATTTTTATTTTTTGTAATAAAAACTATCCTATGTCCTTTCTCAGGTTCCAAACTATGTCTGTACCAAATTTCACACAAATCGGTTCAGTAGTTTAGGCGTGAAGAAAAGACAGACAGACAGACAGACAGAGTTACTTTCGCATTTATAATATTAGTTTAGATTTAGATTTTGACTCTTCTTTTTCTGTAAGCATGTCACTGCTTGCAATTATTGCATGTATTCTAGCAGTGCAATAATGTGCACCTTGTATAAGCAAATTACCAATTAAACTACTTGTTTATTAGTTAAGTGTCAGCCAGACATCACACCATACATACCTGTGATAAGGTTCCCAAGCAAGTGCAGTAACCCATTGCTTGTGCCCTACCATTGTTTTTCCTATTTGATTCCCTGTATTTGGGTCCCATATCATTACTCTGCCTTGTTTACATGCTGAGGCCAATTTTAATCCATCAGGAGACCAACTTATGCAAAGAACCCAATTGGCATGACCTGAAAATGAGAATATAAACATATCAAGTGCTATATAGAATTTAATAATGCTCACAATAATATTATGGATTTAAGTTGTTTTACCTTTACAGACATGTAACGGTGTTTGTGTACTTAGGTCCCAAAATCTAACAGTAGTATCTCCAGATCCACTTGCCAATTGTTTCCCTGATGGACTGAAGCTTGTTGATATTACTGCTTCCGCGTGGCCCGGTATGGAGCTAAAGCATAATTACATTATTTTAATAGAAATGGACTATATTTATTTATTTAGAAAAACGTTGCCCCAAATTAGAAATTCTTCCTGTATCTTGGATGCATTTACAAATATAGAAATTTACATACATATAACAGGTAAAGAAATATCTATGATACTGACCTGGTGCACCTAGTAACAGGTCTTACTCTAAACACAGCTTGTTGCTGGTAGATGATTTCAACAACTTGTTCAGAGTTCAAACTTTTTATATCAAGGGCATCTTTGAGGCTATTTGTTATTTCCACATCTTTAACAAAAAATAGAAATGGTTTGTCTTCCTGAAACAATTTTTTACAATATGAATAAGCAGCATGGATCAACAGCATATAAGTATATCATAAGACCTTGATAAATTAATTTTTTTTTGTGGTGCTTCATATAAAATATTAACGCACAATAATAACAAAATTTCCACCAGTAACATGTGAATATAGATTTGATTTTAACTAAGAATATTGGGAAATTATTAAATCATTAGCAAACAGCTAAAGTGGAAGGAAGAAAATATAAACATAGTGGTCTCAGTTCTAAGAGAAATAAGTCAGAAGAAAGACTGAATGGCGAATAAATATTCAATATTATTAATTAGATAATACTTAAATCAAATTATCTCACTTCTTGCAACAATGCATTGCATATCAGCTGAAGTTGATCTCTGGTTATGTTAAGCGGTAGATCTAAAGGACTTCCAGTCTCTTCACCCGTGTCGGATTTAAGCCTAGCTTGGACAGAACTAGGTAAGTCCACTTCCATTTCTGATGGTTTATACTTCGACTTTAGAGAAATTCAAGAAGATAAACATGCCCATAACCTCAAAAATACCACCCGACACCAACAATGACAACGATGACAGTTGTCATATTTTTTTTAAACCTTCACGCAAAAAGAGGAGTGTTTTATGTTTGACGTGTCTGCTGTGGCATCATAGCTCCCAAACAGATGAAGCGATTTCAATTTAGATTTTTTTTGTATTAAAGGTGACTTATGTGCGAGTGTTCGTAGACATGTTTGATGAAAAGCGGTTGAGCCGTTTTAAAGTTGTGGGGGTGACAGTGGGGGAGAGTAACCGAATGTCTGGAAATACACTCAGGTCTCAAATGAAAGCGCACTGTAATTTAATAAGTATGTGCATATAAAAAGTATAAAATAAAAATTTAAGAGACCCCCGACACAAAAACCCAAGTTACCTTTACAAAGTAAGAAATAATAAATAAAACTCAATCTTAAAGTACTATTAGTATATATTTCTCCTAGAATTTACATGCTACATTTAAAAACTAAAATAAATTAAAATATTTACAAAAATGACTAAATTAAAACTAAAATTATAGGGCGTCAAAAAATTCGTCCACATCGCTGTCAATGGGAAAAGTGTCCAGAACGCTGGCAGCATTGCCAATAATTCTAAAAAAAAAGGTGCGTTAGGGCACCGCGCCGTGCTCCACACCTTCTATAAAAGTTTTCTTTTCTTAATTTTATTTTTAATTCATTTAAGTTGCTTAGTTAGGTAATAGACTTATTTGTAATTAGGTTTGGAGCGGTCCACCAACGCGACAGTTTTTTTTAGAATTACATACCGCAGACTAGATAAATTAATACATAATTAGATTGAGTTGTTTTTTTATTATTTAAAGGGAATTTAGGTTTTTGGGTTTTTGTGTCGAGGGTTTTTTAATTTTTTATTATTTTTCTGGCATGGTTTCAAGGCCAAAACCGCTGTCATCATATAGCCTTTAGAACATCTATATCCCAGCAAATGGATACAAAAAGGATCAAGAAAAAAAAACAATTAGTTTACTATTTTACCGTTGAATGAAACCATTATGAACGTTGCGAATTCTTTCACTGGGTGCATAAAACTGGTTGGTGAATGCATACTTCAAAATAATTCAAAGTAGATTAAGGAATGTTGTTTTTAACATAAACTCCTATTATATCCATATAAATCCTAATGTTTTTGAAGTTATTAAGCCGTCTATAAATAGTTCTCTCTACCTACGTCATTGATTTAGAGAATGGACTGCGCCTTCCCTAGCCAACTTGTTGCGCTGGTTAATGCATGTTAAACGATATTTTTGGATGTACAAAATAAAATAACGAAAAATATTGACAGCGATGTAATTGTGACTTATCAGTACAAAACAGGGGGGGGACAGTTGCCCACATCAAGCTTGGCGATTAATGAAGCAGCGCCATCTTCATTTCTGAACACTGAAACATATGTTTAGTTTTGTCTAGTCAGCAATAGATGTCACTGTAATAAAATTCTAAAAACAACATTTTTTATTTTTAAGCTAATTTAACGTTAGTTTAAATATATTTAACTATTTATATAATCATTTAATTATGTTGATCTATAATATCTTAAATTCATTTAATATTACGGAAATAATAGCATCACTGCCCTTTTATTCACTCGTCTCAACATCTGATTTTAATGTCAAGGACACGTAAAATGGTCGCCGTAGTCTGCGCACACGCTTGACTACCTATATTTTGCGGATGTTTTATGTGTTTATCCTCAGATCAAAAAAAATAGGCAGATAGAGCGCTCAGAACACGCGAGTGTGTCGACCAAAGATAATACAAAATCCAAGGATAATACAAACTCGCGACAGTACCAAGCTACGCATCGTCTCGCTCACACGTCACTAGTGATTTGCCATTTTAAGTCAAAACATGCCGTCTTGTATGTTTAAACACTGCAAAAAATGTTCACAAAAACAAAGAAAACAAGATGGAATATCTTTCCACAGGTAACTCTTGTTATTTTTATTGTTTTGGTATTTATTTTCCATAAAATATTTTCGGCTCACTTGAAACACAAAACCTTAACAGTAAATCGTCTGTGTTGCTAGTTTAGGACGGGTAAATTACCCTGAATTAGGGGAATGTGTATTGTGCATAAAAAATAACAATCAAATACGTCAATACAACTGCACAGTCGTAATCTATAGTACCTATACAACATTCGTTATTGCTTATGCGAAACCTGAAACACGTGTCTAGTATTTTTTTCACGATCACTTATCAGATACACACTAAACTATTTCGCGTATCGCGTTGTGTCATAGGCGCGTGCGACTGTTACAACCGGACGACTGAAGACACACGCGGGGGGCGGGGAACACAACCCCGACCGGGTTGTGTTCCCCGTCCCCCGCTGCCTGTGCGCTGTCGCCGCACGCGACTTCAGCTGATCGCTTT
Organism: Agrotis puta; assembly: GCA_943136025.2. Classification (NCBI taxonomy): domain Eukaryota; kingdom Metazoa; phylum Arthropoda; class Insecta; order Lepidoptera; family Noctuidae; genus Agrotis; species Agrotis puta. Next base: position 11,749,880 of record OW964178.2, read on the forward strand.
GATCTGCCGTAACCTCTGTAGTGCTCGCGTATGATTGCGGATAGGTGACAACTCCTAACCATTTTAAATAATTTTGGGACAAAATATAACACGGTGTAAAAATTATTGGAATCGATTCAGTTATTGATTCTGAACAAACTATATTCAGGTTTCGCATATACTAAAAATATAAAAATAATGTTGTATGGTCTATGGTCGTAATGACACAAGGTCACTAGTTAGTTCCGTCCGGGTCGTAAAGACTTCGGGTCTCGTCTCGGGATGGCACCCCCGCGCGCGGGGCTGTATTCGTATTTTTGCGTGAGAAAGTGGGACGGAGAGCATGCCTTTGAGCTATTCGGTACTTGTAAGGATGTGCCGAGCTCGCGCCGCTGGATTATTTTATTATTTGTTGCTATCTGGATATAACCATAAAGCAAAATCGCGTTACCAATTTGAAACATTAATAGTATGTTTGTACAATATAATTGGTGCAGAACTAAGGCTGTTAAAGTTTAATGATTGTGTGTAAAATTATTATTATTTTAATAAATGTGTTGATTGTTATAACAAATTGTTTATCTTTTTAAACTAAAAAACCTGTCCTTAAATAGTTTATTAATCAAATTACTAAAAAGCGTTATGAAGTGTTATCCGTTCTGATAAAAAATTAATTAAATAGGTAGTAAGTAATTACGCATATTAACTTTTATTCCTTATTATTATTCTGTTAAATAATAAATACTACACGCTTTTGCTCTCTGGGTATAACCATAAAGCAAAATCGCGTTTCCAATTTAAAAAATAGTGGTACAATATTGAGAACAATTTAACTGAACAAAATGTGGGAGTATTTGTCAATATCTGGCAACCGTAAACGCACACAGATGCACGTGTTCGTACACGGCGCGCCATATTTGCCGCGCACACTAAAATGAAAACCGGCTTCACTTTGTTGTTCGCGCACGTTCTATCTGCCTATTTTTCTTGATCTGAGTGTTTATCATAGTTTTTGTGATAATATCTTCGTTATAAACGTGGCGTCGAGATTACTCCTCCGTTTCGGTACCAAGATAATCACCAAGAAACTGTGTTGTAGTTCGCGATAAAGATGCTATTTTGTGTTGTGTTGTGAACTTGTGACTGCCTGCAGTGAATGTTCATCTGTGCACAAAAATTATAAAAATAGAAAATAAAAAAAAATAACTTATAGTACTTAGTTGTTTTATTAAAACCCAATTTTTGTATTTCCCTGTACCGCACTTTGTTCTTACTTTCTTGATGTGAATATTTGATTTCCTAAATATTCCGCAAGAAAGTTTGAACATAGAACAATAGTTCGGTACTGGGAAATACAAAGCTCATAAATAAATTTTACTATAAATTACATTAGTGTGTGTTGGTAACATGTGCGTGTGTGAGTGCGTGATTGATCGATAGTTCTTGTTCAGAAATGGAGATGGCGCTTCAAACATGTCATGGCTAAAAGTCACAAAAGAGGGCACTCTTTTCCAAAGAGGGACAACATTTTTTTACATGAAAACTTAGTGTTGCTACATACAAACGAATGTTGCCATACAAATCTTAGTGTTGCTACGTACAAACAAATGTTGCCATTTTTTTTTTTTTTTTTATCGTGGTAAAATCATCAAATGAGTCCTCCCACCCAGGGCAGGGCGGGAGGGACTGTCAGACTTGTACTGACTAAAATCCACGGTGTCCTTCACTAGCCCTTTACGTACTGGGGTCACGGTAATCCCTTGGTCCCGCGACCCCAGCAGGCTTTGGCCCTCTACAGGCCCCGTCACTATGCTGACACTCTTTGAGGCGCGCGTGGAACACAACGCGCCGTCGACCCGGGCATGGTCCATGGTCGGACAGCGAGTCGCCCATTACTCGCTGCCCGCATGCCCGCGCCTACGGTGGCCGGAGATCGTCCTGCGACGTCCGACGCCGTGGGCGTCTACCACTGCGGCTGGGGTGGAGGGAGGACGCTGTCCTCTCCCTCAGGCGGCCCGCCTCCTCCTTCACGAGCATGACTGCTTCGCAGAAGGAGGCGACCGCTTCCCACTCCGTCTCGCCCCGCAGCATGGCCTCGACCAATGCCGGGCGCGAGAGGTCTCCGCCTATCGCCGTCGTGAGGACACGGCGGTGCTCTGCCCAAGCAGGGCAGTCCTGCACCGTATGCTCCACCGTGTCCTCCGGACGATCCTCGCAGTGGTGACACCCAGGCGTTTCTTCCCTCCCTATCAGACACAGGAACCTCCCGAAACTTCCGTGTCCGGTGAGGACCTGCGTCATGCGGTAGGTAAGGACGCCGTGACGCCTATCCAGCCACTCCTCAAAGAGGGGTCTTACCGCCGCGATTGCGGCGTGCCCAAAATGTTGCCATATGGCATAATTATATTAAAATCTTAATGTTGCTACATAAACGCAACACAACTGACAGATAAAATTGGCCATACTTTACAAGGGAGTTCCTGCAACAGAAAATATAAGACCCATTCTTCTATTCCTCTTTCTCGTTATTGCGCAGTCCATACTTTAAGGCTATGATTTTGACCAACTTCTTGTCTTTTGAGCCTTTTTTTTTAGATGTTTTTGCATGCCCTTCGACTTTGTGACTTTTTTCATTCTCGAGGTTGCCAGGTTTTCAGTTGGAAAGTGACGTTTCAAATAGCTTAAATAGATTTTGTATGATAGCAACATTATTCCATAGATGTCCGACATCGGCATTTCACATACGTGTTATGTTTATTTTATTTGTACTGTAATTGGTTTTAGGAAGATAATTGCTGCTTAAAAATGAAACATTTTTATTTATTGTTTATTTTTTGGACTATAGTTAACTGTGACGAACATACCCATACCTATAAGGATGGAGAACAAGTTGTGCTATGGATGAATACAGTAGGTCCGTATCACAATCGCCAAGAAACGTATGCATACTTTTCATTACCTTTCTGCGTCGGTACTAAAGTGACGATTGGACATTACCATGAAACATTATCCGAAGCGCTGCAGGGAGTGGAACTTGAATTCAGTGGTCTCGATATCACGTATCGGGATAATGTACCGGCGCAGCAATTTTGTGCCATCGAACTGAATGAACAATCCTACAAGGCACTGGTGTATGCTGTGAAGAATCACTACTGGTATCAAATGTACATAGATGATTTACCCATATGGGGAACAGTTGGCGAAATCGACGGGGACCATTATTACATTTGGACTCACAAGAAATTCGACATTGGTTACAATGGGAACCGGATTGTAGAAGTAAACCTTACAGCTGAAAATAAAGAGCGACTTACACCCGACGCCAAAATTCCATTTACTTATGAAGTCAATTGGAAGAAAAGCGATATCCACTTTGAAGATAGATTCGATAAATATTTGGACCCAAATTTCTTCCAGCACCGCATTCATTGGTTTAGCATTTTCAACAGTTTCATGATGGTAATATTTTTAGTGGGACTTGTATCTATGATCCTCATGAGAACACTTCGTAAGGACTATGCAAGGTATTCAAAGGATGACGACCTTGATGATTTGGAAAAAGATTTGGGAGATGAATATGGGTGGAAACAGGTTCATGGTGATGTTTTTAGACCAGTTCCTCATTTGCCAGTATTTTCAGCTCTGATTGGAGCAGGGTACCAACTCACTGTAGTGACTTTGGCAGTTATAATATTTACTATCTTTGGTGAACTGTATACTGAAAGAGGATCATTACTATCTACAGCTATATTTATCTATGCTGCCACATCCCCAGTCAATGGATACTTTGGAGGTTCTCTTTATGCCAGGATGGGTGGTAAGCTTTGGATAAAACAGATGTTACTTTCAGCATTTTTATTACCTGTACTTGTTTGTGGTACAGCATTCTTTATCAATTTTATTGCTATGTATTACCATGCATCCAGAGCCATTCCTTTCGGTAGCATGATAGCTGTCATGTCCATTTGTACTTTTGTGATATTGCCTCTTACTCTTGTTGGGACAGTACTTGGTCGCAATTTAGCAGGACAGCCTGACTACCCTTGTCGCATTAATGCAGTTCCTCGACCAATTCCAGAAAAGAAGTGGTTTATGGAACCTTTTATTATCATTATAGTTGGAGGAATATTACCATTTGGCTCTATATTCATTGAAATGTATTTCATATTTACTTCTTTTTGGGCATACAAAATTTACTATGTATATGGATTTATGCTTTTGGTATTTTTAATCTTGATGATTGTAACCATCTGTGTAACTATTGTTTGCACATATTTCTTATTGAATGCTGAGGACTATCGTTGGCAATGGACCAGCTTTCTTTCTGCGGGCAGCACAGCTATCTATGTGTACTTGTATTCTTTCTATTACTTCCTATTTAAAACGAAAATGTATGGCCTGTTTCAGACAACTTTTTATTTTGGCTACATGGCTTTGTTCAGCTTAGCTCTTGGTATTATTTGTGGAACTGTGGGATACATTGGTACAAGCATATTTGTCAGAAAAATTTATTCAACTGTAAAGATTGATTGAAATGTTGTGATAAATGTTATTCATGATTATGTAATTTGATGATTTGTCAGAGATGAGTAATGATTGCACAGTTTCAACTTATTGGGAATATAACTTAAGCCAATCTGATTTATTAGCAAATAGCATTTACTATTGGTTCAAACATCTAAATCTAAGTTAAAATCGAAGTTAAACATACTGTCATAAAATAATATAGAAAACATTCCTTAAACATGTATGTGCTTGCATTCTGATTACGTAAATGATTAGGCACTGTCATTTTCACTATTCACAAATGAGTGTAAATTAATATAATTAGAATAACTATTCCTCTAAAAAATACTTTGGTAAATATTGTAAATTTTAGATCTCACTTGCAAATCTATGATTTAGCACTGCCAATATGAGCATGTCTGTATTTTATCATAATTTATAATTATCAAATGAAAGAAAATGTATAAATATATATGTATATAAATATCCATCTATGTGTTTTACATTCTTCATTTTACCTGTTATTTGCAGGATCTGAATGGATCAAGTGTTATAAGCAATTATGAAATGTAGCAGTAAAATTGTATGTTTAATAAAAAACTTAAATAAATAGAAGGCTTATAGATGGATAACAATGCTAATTAAATTATGATGAAAGTAACTATGAGTTGTGGAAAATGGTACATGAGACATTTCAAATATGTATTGTGGTGTTTTAGTGAAAATATGCTGATAAAAACAATAATACCTTTATAATTTCTGGTGTTTGTTACGAAATCTGTTTTTATAGTCACCCTATCTAATTATTTATCACTAACTCAATTTCATGCTATTCTAATGATATGTAAATATTTTCCCAGTCTTTCTAGTGTTAATTATTATAATAACCTTAGTGTAAATACAGTCAGCAACAAAAGTAAAAACCATCTAAAGTTCAAGGAGAGATTTATAAAATATAACTTGACTTTGCTGTGAGGTTTTATTGAAGACGAGAATTGATATACTTTTGAGACTAGAATTATGTTATAATTAAAGCAATAATTAGACTCATAAATAAAATCATCATGTGAAATTACTGTTGTGGCTGACTGTACCAAACTTCACTGTTAGTGCAATGACTGGTGGTATCTTTAAATCATTGCTTTAAATCATAAGTTTGTATGTTTAAGTGTGAAATATATTATATTTCTTGATAGTTAATTTTAAAAATTAAAAAGGGTCATTTATCGAAAACTTGACTTTCTCGTAAAAATATCGTTCATCGTGTTACGTCGAGATCTTATTGTCTGAAACTTTGTAAATATTAGGGCATAAATATAATATGAGCAAGTTCAGAGACATACTGAGATTGTAGGTCACTTTGGTTTCAAATAATTTGTGACACAGATAAATTTATATTAATGTATGCCATCCATCACTCTTGTATTAACTATTTTGGCATAAAAATAAAGGCGGATAACGATATTTATTGTTGTTTATTTTAAACTATGAAATTTACCTGAAAGCCAAACACTAACTACTAAGTTTTCCAGTGTGTTTTTAAATCAAAATCTGGCAAATAGTTAAACTATTATTTATTTAATTATTTACATTGTCTCTTTGTCGCCTTCAACGAATTTCTCAACGTCAACAGCACCTTTTCTTGATTTTTTACCTCCTGGAGTTTGGGCATTAAACGACTGGGCAGTTCTTTTCCTTAGCATACTGACATCTTCCGTATCATCACTCTGTTCTGCCCATTCTAACACTAACCTTCTTCCGTAAAGATGCGTGGATTGACACAGAGCTTCAAAAGCAGACTGAAATAAAAAGGATAATTGAACAAATTCTTTGTTAAAAATCTACCAAAAATAAAATAAATGAATAGACATGTACCTTAGCATCTGCTTTGGAATAATAGTCTACGAATGCAAAACCGCGATGTTGATCTGATCCAGGGTATAGCTTTTTAGGTAATCTCAAAGTCTTGATTTCGCCAAATGCTCTGTAAAATGGTAAAAAAAATTAAAACTGTTATTTTATCCATTGTATTCAGTTAGATAAGGAATTTTAATTGTGTTAATCTAACATTGTATACGATAAGGCATTAATTACCAGTAACTCCGTATTAGTTCATTAACATTACAACAACGAACTATAGAGTGAAGTGTGGCCTTCGTGTTTGTTAGCGAATTTTATGCGTATTAGGAAAGCATTTTCCTATATTCATTATCGTATAATAAGTAGTACAGACGCCAGCACACCAACCTAGCCCAAACTCTAACAAATCGAACATGAACCTTCTAACTTGGTGACAAAGTTGAAAAATTAATAAGGTTTTTTAGATTGGAACTTTTTTATAGGTACCGAAAAAACAAGTATCTCAATTCCTGGACTGATTTAGAAAATTCTTGTTTTGTTTGAAAGGGTCATACTTCACAGATGGTCCCATGGTAATCAAGTTAGGATTTAATAACAGATCGTAGAGCAAACGAGAGAATTCTTCGAAATAAATGCTATCAAAAAATCATGGGCGATTGCTGCTATCGCATATCTATGCACTTTTTAAGCAATCGCAAAACATAATATTACGCTTGTATCCATGAAGTGTAAACTAATAACTTTAAAAAAATGAAGCATTTTTTTTTCACTCAGGGCAGGGCGGGTGGGACTGTCAGACTAAAATCCACGGTGTCCTTCAATAGCCCTTTACTTCCGGGGTCACGGTAATTCGTCAGCCCCGCGACCCCGGTAGGCTCCAAAAAAAACCAAGTAAACATAAAAGACGCGGAATTCAGAAAAAAAGTCGGTATACGGGCGAAAGTTTTACGTGACAACGACTTTGAGTGGTAAAATAATTTTAGGCTAACCATGCCCGAGTGAAAGAGACGCGTGCCTCTCACTCGCTCTCATTGAGAGCGCATAACGCGAGCGGAGCGTAACGCATTTTCTTGAAGTGTCACCCGGCAAACCAATTTATAAGACGTTGTCACGTCAAAAAAATCCCTCGTTTTAGTGAGCTATGTTCTAAAGAACTTCCTTTTTTTTTAAAGTCGGTAATAAAATAAATTTAGTTGGTGGTGTTTAGGCCACAAATGCGTGAGAGCATCATGCTTGTGATTTAAAAGTAGGTACTATGCCGCTCAATTACGAAGGTTTAATGACGCCATAATTATTATTGTAACGTGCGGAACCCTAAAATATATCTAGGTACTTATTAATTTGAATACATTACCTGAATATTTCGTGCAATTCGTTCCTATTCGCTTGGAAAGGTACATTTCGAACGAGGATTTTTGTTCCGTTTTGTGTAGTTTCTTTATTGGTTTTCTTCGCTGTCCGTACTTCATTTCTGAAAATATTGTTTTTTGTGAGTATAAAGTCGGTTAAACAGGGCAAATATAAATAAAATAATAAATTGAAACTTACGTATTTCCTCTTTCGGATCTTTTTATTTCTAACGATTTCCCATCAAGAGTAGTAACTTGAAGATTCTTCAGAGCTTCGTTGGCATGTTCCTTCTTGTAATATTGCACAAAGCCGTAACCCATTGAAAGAAATTGACCAGGATTTTTAGGGTCCTTCTTTCTCGCAATCGACACACTGTGTACCTTCCCAGCTGCCGAAAAATGCTGAAACAGTAAGTTATTAGGGCGTTTTGTACTTATTATACGTTTTGTTTATGACGTTTTTTAAACTATATATGCTAACTATATAGGCCCTTAGATGGATTTGCCAATATAAATTTAATGTATACAATTAGTGTTCATTATCGTACCGCTTTTAGACTGTCTTCAGTTGTTTTGAAATTAAGATTTTTAACAAATAATGTCGTGTCGTTTTCTGGTTCGTCTTGCTCCATTTCATCGTCTTCTTTGACATCTTCTTTGCTGTTTTCAGGTTCACGAGTTTCATCAGTCGTCTTAGGTTCAACATTATTTACAATTTTCTCCGATTCTTTTTCAATAGCAGGAGTACTAGCAATCATATCCAAATCGGTCTTCTCAGCAGATTTTACGAATACATTTTCCGGTGCCCATTCTAGATACAGTGGCGCACTCTTGAACTGCGAATATGCTAATTTGGTAAATGCTTTTTTGGCTTCGAATGGTTCAATAAAATCAACAAGAGCAGTTATGCCGTGTTGCGGCATTAAGAATCTCGCTATTTGTCCATGTTTTGCAAACAATGACTTTATTTCTTCTTTCTCAGTGTTCGCCGGCAAATTTTTGACGAGTATGCATGTCTTTGATCTCTTTTTTGCAGGCTATAAATAAAATTTGGTTTTAAGATATAAGATTGCTCACAACATGATAATAGACACTAAATGATTTATTACTATGATTACTCACTTTATTAAATGCATCTAAGTATACTCCATTTGCTTCAAGAAAGTTTTTGGTTTCGGCAACTAGCTGTGTCTCCCCGAGTGCTAGCCGCACGGCAGCGCTTGTGTCTGTTGCATTACCAATTTAGATTTAGTTCTTGTTAAAATCGCAATTTATATTAGTAACGTCAAAAAATGTTTTTTTTTTCATGTATAGGGAAGGCAGTAAAAGTTGTTGTTGTATGCTAAAGAGTAATTAAGAGACAAACTTACTTTTATTATTATCATTGAGAAGTTGTTCCTTAGTGGTGTTATAGGTAGACGCGATGACGTCGGCGACGGCGTTGGTTCCCAGGAACAGCACGTTCCAGTTGTGGGAGGACTTCGCTTGCGCTTTCAGCTTCTTTGCCTTCTTCTCTTTGAATGTTAGACCCTCTGCGATAAAAGTATTATTTATAAGATTCAATCATAATGTGGACACCGTTGGTGAGTTAACTGCCCATAGTTAACATGATGGCAAACTCTAAAAATAAAGTACCATAATTTTCTAGTCCCAGTACAACCTGGGTTGGAGAAATGCATGGTCACGAAAATATTGGTATTGAGCTGCAGCCTGCTTGCAAGCTGACTCCAACATATTTGGAAAGGCCAGGTAATTTATTTATTGTATGGCAAACAAGTAAGACCGTACACTCGGTGGTAAGTGAAAATCATGTAATGAGTCCTCCTACCCAGGGCGGGGCGGGAGGTGCTGTCTGACTTGTACTGACTAAAATCCACGGTGATCCTTCAATAGCCCTTTACGTTCCAGGGTCACAGTTACCTGATGAGACAGTGATGATAGGTAGGTACAGCGGATTTATACCCGGTATTGTCAAACATGATAATCCCAATGAATCATGGAGCCACCATGACACTATGGATAATAATTTTCATCTAATATTAAATTAAATGATAATAAAATACGTACTAGTTCAGAAGCCTGCAGTCTATAAACATGGATAATGTTGTTTCAGCTGCGTGTCTACCTAACTCTATTGTAAAAATATGATGTAATATTGTTTTACGATATGTTGATGTTGTTATCGTGTCGTAAGTTTTATAAGATATTAGGTACCTATATATCCTTTGCAGCCCAGCTAGTCTAAATACAATACAGCCTGTTAGTGTAATCAGTCTTAAACTTGAAACCAGTGGTTTGGTATCACTTACAGAACGTAAATTCAATAAAAAAATAAAACCTTTTTTTTTTCAATAAAGTCTCCATTTTTCCCCAAAATTATTTCACCCTATTACGCAAAGGTAGATCAAATAAGCCGCGAGCGCCGCGGCGCCGCCGCGTCGCCCGCGGCGCGGGGAAACTGAGGTATGCGCGGGCCCCGCGCATACCTCAGTCTGCCGGCAGTGTCGCTATCGAACGTACGTGTCCCGTAACGTACGCTCGCAGTACACCGTTAATTTTTCGCGCAAGTGTTAGTGTTTAGTGATTATGTCGTACACAAACGAACAGTGGACCGAAATGGTTCGGGTTTACGCCGCGTCGGGTGATAACCTAACTTACATCTGGACTCGTCACGCAACAAAGGTAGGTATTTTTGCCTGTCCTAAGCCAGGAAAAGTATGAAGGGAAGTTAGTTACATCACAGGTTACCTGTATTTTATTACAATGATGTAGTTAGTTAAAACTTATGTAGGTATGTAGTTAAACGGACGGCGTTAACCTGCCGCACTGGCAGGTTAACGCCCTTTGCAGTGAATACGTAACTCGGGCGCATAGTATCCATGAATTAACGGACGGTGTAGGACAGAAACATTTTTGATTTTTTTAAAGAAAAATTCGTTTATTTATTTTTAAATTCAGACAAACATTTTTATAATTAAATCAACTACCTATGGTTTCAAGGTTAAGACTGATTACACTAACAGGCTGTATATACTAGGTAGGCTTTAAACTTGGTGCGAAAGGGGGCCAAAGGAGATTTCAAACGCTAATTCTTCCTTTCGCCACGGTGATACAAACTCAGACTACAGGTATCTGAATGTATACGAGTAGATAGGTAAGTTTCAAAAGGTGAAGTCGAAATTCAGTTAATTTTATGCACTTCAGTATCGTTCATTCGTATTCCATAAAATCCTGTTGTTGGGTACCGAGACATTATTTTTGCAACTATACAACAACTGCCTGCCCGGGTCGCGGGACTGTACGAATTACCGTGGCCCCGGAACGTAAAGGGCTATTGAAGGACACCGTGTATTTTAGTCAGTACAAGTCTGACAGTCCCTCCCGCTCTGTCCTGGGTGGGACTCATTTGATGATTTTACCACAATAAAAAAAAAACCAGGCAAGTGCGAGTCGGACTCGCGCACCAAGGGTTCCGTGCCATTACTTATAAAAAATATGTTCTCCCACACATTCCACCTGCAAATGTAAGTTGGTACGCACAATATTGAGTGATTTACCATGTTATTTTAATATCATGGACTTCTTATAGGTTTTCCTATAGTCTATAAGGAGAAAACTAATTTCTGTATTTTTTTCAAAATTTTAGGTTCAGTAGTTTCGGAGATAAGGGGGGGGGGGAATGGTCAATTTTCGTCTATTTTCTTGAATAACTTGGAAACTATTTATTTTAAAATTACAAAAAAATACATTTAAGATCTTCTCAACAAGACCTTTCATTTGATATGCCACACGATGCAGTTTTCAGAATTTGTTTTTTTAATTTTCCCCTTCCCCCCCAAAAATGACCCCCCATATACAGATTTCATCTGCTCACGTCACACCTCTGTGTTTGGGTCACAGGAATTGATATGTGTACCAAATTTCAACTTAATCGGTCTAATAGATTCGGAGATAATTGACTGTAAGCGACGGACGGACAGACACACGAGCGATCCTATAAGGGTTCCGTTTTTGTATTCAGACGTACGGAACCCTAAAAAAAACTATACAACAACTATGTATCACACATAACACATCACCCCAATCTGTAAAATTTTCCCAAACGAACAAGAACCTTCTTTTTTTAGTTATAAAGTCGAAAGTCGAATAAATAAATTTGTCAGATTGGGGTTAGTTGATGTGCTGTATCAAAGTATCGAGTTTCATAGTCTCGTGCCCGACGATGATCAACATAGAGAAATGTTGACCTTTTGAAAAGTGAATGGCATATGTGAATGTTTACTTTCACCTGTGTGTCGATTGCGTTAATGGCGTGTTATTTGTGAAGACAGCTCAACAATATTATTATAAAATAGGTACATACTTTCATGCAATACCCTGACTTGCAACAATATGAACAATTGCGAGTACATCTGTCGACCTGTGGCGTAAAAAATGTTAGCTAAGTGCAACTGCACTGACAGTATCGACGTTTATAATTTCAGCTGTATGGTTTGATACAAATTAATTGGATTGTGCCTACAGAAAGAAAGATTCTACGGTGATATCATAAATGCGATTGCCACATTTCAAAGGTCGCCCAATCGCACTCTCTTTTGTTTGTATATTATGTTAATAAGTCTTTCTACAATTAATACATACCATCGTCATCGTTTTCATCAAGTTTTTCCGTTTTGGCGGGTAACAGATGAAGCATTCTGCCACAGAAGGCGGTGCCATCCAGCTCAGTATACGCTTTCACAGCATGTTCGGGCATCACGAACGTAACAGTGGCGAATCCCTTCGGCAATCGTGAGATTGGATCTATGGGCATGTTCACTTCAGCGAGTGGCCCTGTGAAATACATTTTGAGATAAGTCTACCTGCTGTATGAAGTTAGGGCTGAAACCGAGTTACGCGGGAGTCAGCGTGTACCATAACCTTTTTGAACATTTATGTGTACCTAAATGTTGTTTATCAACCAGCGAATTAACAGTTAATATAGAGAGTTCAATTTAATAATTGACTATTTGACTAAACATTGGTTTGAAAGACAGTTGGATTATCAAAAAATATTCGACTTGTTTTCTTCTTTTGGTACGTAAACATAAACTGAAGGAGTAACGATGCTTTCGAAAGGCAATACGTCACAATGTAGTATAATATTCATAAAATTTTGACGTCACGATATTTGGTGCATTATATCTTGGTAAACATTCATTGATAATATAAAAGAAAAAAAAAACATACTGTCTGGATTCTAAACTACTTACCATATTTTTCGAACAAGCTTGTTATTTCTTCTTCTGATAAGACGTACGGTAAGTTTCGTACAAATATGCTTCCACTTTCACCAATGCTTTCTTCATTTTGGGATGTCTGTAATAAAAAAGTCACAGAAAAAGACATGATAATTGTTATTGTTAAACATTGTTTCGCACGGAAATAAATAGGTAAAAAAGTCTTTATTTTTGAAAGTTGGAGCTTACTTTGAATAAGCTTGTATACTGAAAAAATCGAATTAATAGTATAGTTAGATATTTTCAAACAATATCTTATCCATATTTTTTTGGTTTTTCCCTGGAATTCGATGCTTTAAAAGCATTCATAAAACGTCACGTCGTTGTACAGACGCCAGCACATCAATCTACCTCACTCTGTCAAATTCCTTTAAGGAAGCGTAACCAAAAAATGGGCAACGTCGCAAATAGCTGTCAAATATTTACAAGTTTTAATTAATTTGGTAATTTTACTGTATGAAAATTAGAAATATGGCTCTGTAGTGCACTAAAAAAATATATATATATATAGGAATACAATTAAAACACTGAATTTGATGTTGTGACTGTTTCAGGTAAAAAAAGCATTTGGAAAGTTTAAATCCAAATCCTTTTTTTACATCTATAACTATTTATTCGGTGTTACGATATTAATTATTGCATTCCCTAATCATTTTTTTAGTGCGCTACAGAGCCATATTTCTTATTTCAATACATGTTACCATTGCCAAATTAATTATTGTACCTTTTTCTGAGATAAATAAATAAATATTGTATTGTATTGTAAAAATATTGTATTGTATTTTACAACTATTTGCGACGTTGCCAACTTTCAGAATACGCGCTCTTAATAGATTTTAACCTTAACATAACATTAGAAGGTTAATGTTAGATTGGTAAAAAATTTACAGATCGGGGTAGGTTGACCTGCTGGCGTCTGTGTAACTTTTAGTTCGTTCTGACATCACGAGTTTCAATGCGTTTTATCTTTGAATAATATTTATTGATTAAACATCGTGTTCCATCAAATTGCCCTTTACGTTCTAGGGTCACGGTTACCTGTTTAGACAATATCGCGAACCGCCTATTATGATTTGAGATGCTAGACCGACACTACCAATATTAAAAACCTTGAAGTTAACTTGTTGTTTACTTAAGTTTAATAGCAATTTGTAGATACTCAAACGTATCTATGTCTTGTTATCACTATACTTATTAGATTTTTGACGTGAAATGATAAGAAAACCCTCTTATAGAATTTCAATTAAAGTAATTTGTTAAAATACAGATAGCAATCATTCATTGATGTATATCTACAAATTCTATGAATCGGATGGGTGGGGAAGCAGTGGTTTCTTTTACAACTTTACATCATACTTTCTTATCTTCGAGCTCATTAAATTGGGTGTTTTATGCAACGAATACGAAGAATATAGTAGACGTTATTGGGACTCGAAGTGTGGTTTTCACAGCGTTGCATGCAAATACTATGCCGCACTCGCACATGTGTGCAATCATGTGATAAGACACACGCATAACAAATCGGCCAGAAAATGTCGGCGTGGGACTCGAAACATATTATAGTTTATAGTGATGCCAGCAACCTATATTTTAATATATTTTTTAGATGTTTTTGTTCACATTTACGCGGGCTGTTCCGGTTTTCAAGGGTGACACGTCATGACTCACCCTTAGCCTAATCTATACTAATACTAAAAAGCAGAAGAGTTTGTGTTTGGTTGAACGCGATTGTTTGGTTGAATCTCAGGGACTATTGGTTAGAATTGAAAAAATATTTTGTGTTCAATAGTCCATTTATCAAGGAAGGCTATATGCTACATAACATCACGTTATCACCGACAGGAGCGGAGCGGAGTGTTTATAATAACCTAAGTTTTTTTTTACGTGGTAAAATCATCACATGAGGACTCATGTGATGATTTTGGTGGGTGGGAGGACTCCCACCCAGGGCAGAGCGGGAGGGACTGTCAGACTCGTACTGACTAAAATCCACGGTGTCCTTCAATAGCAATTTACGTACCGGGGTCACGGTAATTCGTGAGTCCAGCGACCCCAAATTACCCTTAAGTGTTTAATTTCAATGAATATCTTAGGAGATATCAGATATTTAAAATAATACCACAACGAAATAATGACTGCTTGGGCATGGGCATGTCATGATTGCGGCGGTAAGATCCCTCTTTGAGGAGTGGTTGGAGACGTGCTCACCTTCAATCTGACGCAAGTCCTCCCGGGCACGGTTATTTCGGGAGGTACCTCAGGAATTCGAGGGCAATAGGGAGCAGTCGGAACGCCTGAGTGAAAGGACATTCTCTATCTCTTGCCCCAGCCACTGCTGAAGACGTCCAGGGCGTCGGAAACCGCGGGCATATTCCAACCGTTTGCGGACGGGGAATAATGGGTAGCACTCCGTCCAACCAAGGACAAGGCCCGGCAAAGTCACGGCGCGTCGTGTTCTACGCGCTCCGCAAGGAAACTGATGGGGACGGGACCATAGGGCCAAATGCCTAACATGACACGGGTGAAACCGCGGGCAGAAGCTAGTATAATCTATAACCTACATAAAAAAAGCGTTTAGCGTTCGCAATTTCTGAGCAAACTTGAATGAATAGTCATCACGTGAGATTTAAACTTCGTTCGTAGTTTTAGTAGTCATTTGTAACTGTTTTAAAAACATGATTCCCGATTATTTTAAACATTTCAAAAATTTACATGCTAGCCCTGGCAACACTATTAGTATAGCGTATATCATGTTTATGTAGTCTGTGGTGTTTATAAAGTGCAATGCGAATTAATTACATTACTATTACTCACGCGACATGATAACGGTGACTGTATTATTTTGTCTGGACATACACTGAATAGTCAATTAGAATGTTGGGCTTTACCTACATGCGAGACTAGAAATTGAATGCTTTATGATTCTTTACTATTTTGTGTCTGAGACTTTGATCGTCACATCTCTCCCATATTTGTCCCCTCCAAATGTTATGCAAAGAGAAGATGCATATAACTGTCTCCCTATTCTGTATTAAAATTCACCAAAACTGGTTCAGCGATTTAGGCGTATTACAAACTCATTCACTTTGACATTTGTAAATTAGGATTAATCAACAGATTGTCACGTTGTTTTGTCATTGTGGTCGAAAAATCTCGAGCGAGACGTGTCAATGCTATTAAGTTCTATTACGAAACATCATATAGTTATTTTTTAAAGGAAATACAATTAAATCACGCACGCTTTTTACCATGTACCTACTGCGGCATTACATTACTTCACAGAAAAGGGTGAATTTTTCAACTGGGCGTGGATGGTCAAACCCAAAACTAAGAGGATACTGAAAGGAATCTCGAGGACGATTTTGATGAAAACTTAAATTGCATTTCAAAAATAAATATCTTTTTGGCCAGGAATCGTTCCTGTTGAGTTTGAAAAAAAAGACTCGGAAAAAAATACCTCCTCTCTTCTCTTTTTACTAGTTTGTTCTTCCTCTTCAGCAGCTACTTTTGATTTATCCTCATATTTATGTATATGAACACGGTGATTACCTAGAAATAATAACTATTATTAAAAAACTATGATATTAAATTATAATCATCTTCTTTACATAGTTTATAACAAAGTCCAACAGGTAAGTCGAAAATTTGAACCTGGAAGCTGAAGCTGGCTGCTAGTACAACTGTATGGTCGTTGTAGTGGTGGCGGGACTGTACGAATCACCGTGACCCCGGAACGTAAAGGGCTATTGAAGGACACCGTGGATTTAAGTCAGTACAAGTCTGACAGTCCCTCCCGCTCTGCCCTGGGTGGGAGGACTCATTTGATGATTTTACCACGCAAAAAAAAAAAAATGGTTGTTGTAGTACAAAAATGATAGCAGTGTGTAGAGATTATTACTTACGCTTTCACTAACATTAGAATTGCTTATATACAAACTAATTAAATTAATGACAGAAACCTTACCCAAAAATAATTTGTCTTTCCCTAATGCCTTCTTCAGCTCTTTCTCAGTTCTAAATCCGACATAACAAAAGCCAGTGACCTTTTTTCCTTTTCCGAAAGGCAGTCTTATTGAGAATGGAACGAGTGGCCTGAAAAATTCTTTGATATCCTTCTTTTTACATTTGTAAGGTAGACCCATTATCTGAAACAGAATATTTAACTTTATTTGTAATGTTCTTGATGAGGATATAATAAGTGGTTGACTAATTTAACCTTATATGTGAATAATAAGTTGTAAAAATATTGTTAAAGAGATGCTGACTGTATCACATTCAAATTGTGATAAAAAAATATATCTCCAGAAACTATCCTCTCTCTAGTACTATTATAAGCATAAAATAATCAGCCTATAATGTTCCCATAGATACAGGAATTCTCCCTCTGAGAGGGAGGCAGAGTGCAGAGGACGCAGGCCCGTGCATGTGGTAGATTTTGCATGTCAAATGGCCAGACCTGACAGGTTGGCTAGATGACAGTGCCGAGTGCTGTGATCAAATTTGAACCGACAAGATAATCTACATCTTGCTACTCAGGGCCACCACTGCTTTTCAATATAAATACTTCTTACTTAGTGACAATCTAGAAAGAATTTTAACTATTAGACCAGTAGTTTTTGAGTTTAATAATTATAAACACAGAAAAATAAAATCTTTCCTCTTTTTAGTATGATTTTAATTAATATAGAGTATATTATGTAGAAGTATTGATTTCATTATAAACTGTGAACAGTGAACAACACTCACTTTAACATGAAATAGTGGTCTGTTTCTGATTTTCTTCGGCTGTTGTTCCTCTTCCACAGCTTCACTTTTTTCTTCAGTTTTATTTTCAGCAGGAGGATCACCTACTTTCTTCATCAGCAATTTCATGTACTGAATAAAAGTAAATATTTCTTAATAATTATGTTTAACTAGCACTTCGCCCGCGACTTCGTCCGCGTGGGTTACATACTTTCCTCTAAAAAATTCGAAGGCTGATTTTTCAATCGATAGAAGATTTTCCATACAAACAAAATTCCCCCTTTTCACCCCCTTAAAGGTTAAATTTCCAAAAACCCCTTCTTAGTGCTCCCCTACATTATAATAGAAAGCCGTGTGCAAAATTTCACATTCCTAGCCCCAGTAGTTTCGACTGTACGTTGATATGTCAGTCAGTCAGTTCTCCTTTTATATATATAGATTATATATATATATATATACAGGGTGTCCCAAAACTCAACGTCAAGCCGAAACGGGGTGACAGGATTGATCATAACCATCACGAGAAAAATCTGAAAAAAAATCTATCCCATGCAGTTTGAAAATTATGGGCATTTTAAGAAAAACCTAGAAATTTGATCAAACTGTACCATTTTTCGGTTATTGTGGTTATTCTTTTTTATTTTTATTCATTTGAACTTTGGAAACGTAATCCTAAATAACATTTCTAGAATCCCAATAAAAAATAATGACACAATTGCCTCAAGTTTCCGAGAATTGAGACTATTTGTTAAACTACGAATTTAAAATTTTCAAGATTCGTCGATTTTGACAGGCCCTCCTATAAAAAAAATGTACTAGAGTGCCTTGGCAAGTGGCATTAAAAGTTGGCGCATTTAATCAGAATTCTAAAATGGTACAATACTTGTTAGTTCCATACAATAGAAAAGAGTAAAAAAATTAAAACCTCAAGTAACCCGATTTTTGCTATCACATTTTACTCAGTTAAAATGTTTTTAATTCGCACAAGCTCTAGGTAGCTCTCGGTAGGTTCTTAATTTTAAGACAAAATGATGAGAGAGATGGATAATGGGTATGTTTGCCATGAGTGAGCGAGACAGATAGTGACGCCACTTTTACCAAAGTGAAAAAAAGTTAGTTAGGACGTACCACTAGCAGATCTTCGCGACATGTGGTTTCAACAAGATGGCTGCCCAGCGCATTTCGCAGTGCAAGTAAGAGATTTGCTTGACCAGGAATATCCGGGAAGGTGGATTGGACGTTCAGGCACTATCTCGTGGCCCGCCCGTTAACCAGATTTAAATCCCCTGGATTTTTTCTATTGGAGAGTTCTCAAAGAAAAAGTTTACTCAAAGCCCATTGAGAACGTGGCCGACCTGCGTGAACGCATTTCTCAAGCAGCTGAGGCGATCAACTCTCGAAGATATGCCCGACTTACAAGTAGATTTTTTTTAAGAAGATGTAGGGCTTGTATTGAGGCTGATGGTAAACAATTTGAACATTTATTGTAATAAAAAATGTTATTTCTCTATCTGACTTTTATTCCAACAAACCTAATTATTTTACTAATTTTACTAACTTTTTTTCACTTTGGTAAAAGTGGCGTCACTATCTGTCTCGCTCACTCATGGCAAACATACCCATTATCCATCTCTCTCATCATTTTGTCTTAAAATTAAGAACCTACCGAGAGCTACCTAGAGCTTGTGCGAATTAAAAACATTTTAACTGAGTAAAATGTGATAGCAAAAATCGGGTTACTTGAGGTTTTAATTTTTTTACTCTTTTCTATTGTATGGAACTAACAAGTATTGTACCATTTTAGAATTCTGATTAAATGCGCCAACTTTTAATGCCACTTGCCAAGGCATTCTAGTACATTTTTTTTATAGGAGGGCCTGTCAAAATCGACGAATCTTGAAAATTTTAAATTCGTAGTGTAACAAATAGTCTCAATTCTCGGAAACTTGAGGCAATTGTGTCATTATTTTTTATTGAGATTCTAGAAATGTTATTTAGGATTACGTTTCCAAAGTTCAAATGAATAAAAATAAAAAAGAATAACCACAATAACCGAAAAATGGTACAGTTTGATCAAATTTCTAGGTTTTTCTTAAAATGCCCATAATTTTCAAACTGCATGGGATAGATTTTTTTTCAGATTTTTCTCGTGATGGTTATGATCAATCCTGTCACCCCGTTTCGGCTTGACGTTGAGTTTTGGGACACCCTGTATATATATAGAAGATCATTTTTGGGCATTTTCTTTTACAAAATATGGTTTTAAGCATTAAGATTTGAATCCAATTACTATACAGACTATGGATAATATTACTAAAAAGGAAGCAACTGGAGAAGTGTTAATGAGCATTACAAAGAAGTATGGCAAAGATATGCTTCCCCAACCCCATATAAATTGTAATAAGGTCTTTTACTTTTCATTTAAAATGAAAACACCACCAACCATGGGAATATTGAGAAACTAAGCATGCTTGTGGTTGGTCGCAGATCTAAAGAATTACCTTGATCCCGGAACGCAAAGGGCTATTGAAGGACACTGTGGATTTTAGTCAGTACAAGTCTAACAGCATGTTTGTGGTTGAGTTATATTAAACTTACCTCTAAATCACTGATAGGTTTATTAGCAACTTTCTTATCTTTATTTTCTTTCACTTTTACTACTTTTACTCCCTCAGTATTCTGATTTGTTTCTACAGGAACTTCATCTTTCTCTATGTTTTCAATGTGGTCTGCTTTTGTTTCTTCTTCATCATCATCACTTTTAGATGCAGATTCTAGTGCATCTTTTATCCAGGCTGTGTTCTCATTGACATGGGCCTCTATAAACTCTGCAAACAGCGGATCATCCTTATGCTGAAATAAGATTCGAATTTTGTAGAATTTTTAAATATTTTATTTTGTAAATCCAAATACAAAAAATATATTTAATTAATATTTATTAGCAGTGGGACTGTATAGGCTAAGAAACAAAATGAAATGGATAAAGTCTGTGAAAAATAAAAACATACCTTTTTAAGCAGCTCCTTAATTTTATTCTTATTTTTCTGAATTTTCTTCTCTTTCTTTTCTGATTTTTTATTATCTTCTAATTCATCTTTATGTAGTTTCTTGTAAGCAGTACTATCCGGTGCATATTTGCTCCATGCTTTAGGTTTTTTCTCATCACCTAGATTTGCACATGTTTGCACCTGTATTTGCATGGAATTTATGCATGTGCCATCAAAATACTCCCTTGCTTGTGTTGCCTGTTCCTCTGTCCTGTACCCAATGAAGCCAAAGTTCCTGAACTTTCCATCTTTAGTGTATTTTAGTTGCACATCAGTTACTTCACCCTTCTCTCCAAAGATGTCTTTTAGTTTTTCAACTGATACCTAGAACATAGTTTCATTAAAAACATGTTATTTATAAATAAAATGTGAGAACATTTAGTGAGAGTTAACACATAAAAGATTTTTCAAACAAGCTATGAACAGCTCAATGGTTATAGATTTGCGAAGTACACGGAGGTTCCAAATTATAGGGGAAGCTTGACGGGGAAAGATTAAAATAAGGATTAACGAATTATCATTTGGACAATTAATAGTACAATATATTATATGGTATAAACAACGAAATCTAAGCACGTTAATGTCTCATTAAAATACCAGAAAAAGATCGTTTAAATCTGTGTAGCAGAGCAGTAAATTAGTTTGGGACGTTCTAGGCACACACACATACCTTGTTTGGTAAATTCTTTACTATTAGGCGAGACATTTTACAGTATAAATATCATCATATTTTATTTTATTTATAAATAAAACCGCAGCACGTGCGCGTATTTCACTTTGACAACTGACATCACTTGACGACAGCACATTTTGTCAGTGTCAGTCTACATATACTGTCTATGGTCATACGCTTAGATTTTTAGCATGAACCTATCTAGTCTGTGGCATGAAGCGAATCTATCGATGTACAGGATGAAAGAAATAGCTGCCTAAAATTGAATATACTCTATAGAGACGAAAACAATTATTTGTACAGACGCCAGCAGGTCAACCTACCCCAATCTGGTAAATTTTACCAATCGAACATTCCACCCGCAAAATTCAAATTGAATGTAACTTATTTTGTATAAATCTAACTAGAGTAGTGGAGCGAATGGAGCGAATGTTTCGATCATTGTAATTTTGTTTTTTACGTGGTAAAATCCACATGAGTCCTCCTACCCAGGGCAGGACGGAAGGAACTGTCAGACTTGTACTCACTAAATTCACGGTGTCCTTCAATAGCCCTTTACGTTTCTGGGCCACGATTACTCGTTAGTCCCGCGACCAGTAATGTATACAGGATGATTTGTAATTGAGTGCATTCCATGAAATGAGTGATACTAGACTTCATTTGCAACAATTTCAACCCTAAGAACATGGGGTCCAAACGGGCTGGTTTTGAAGAAATCAGACTATCAAATTTCCGACTCACCCTGATTAAGTGCTTATTGTTAGTAATTAACGAAGGTCACTTAGAATGTATATTTTTCCGATAGAATATGAACGACTTAATCTAGTAAAAACAAGTTTGTTATAAAACTAAATAACTGTGGCAATATTTTAGAAAGGTAGTTCATTTAGTAAGATTTAATTAGATTAATTTCTTTATTCATTGGTTTTCCTTATTCTTTACACTTTAAAATATTTTTACGAAACAAAAAATAAACATTTAAAAATATAAACAATAATAGGCCCACCAGTATCGGGAACAGGGTCCAAGCTCTAGAGATAGGAACCTTCTAACAATACGCGCCGTGTCTAGAAAAACTACTTTCTGAATCAGGCTCTTCATCCCGCTGCCCAAGTGCCCATTCGCACTAGAGTTTTTTTTTCTGGGCGTTAATAAAGCGTCGGAAATTATCATTATTATTTTTAAATGATCGGCGGTGACAGTTAAGTTCAATTTCCTTTTTATTTTTTTTACATTTTTGAATTTATTTTTATAACGCCCAATAAAAAAGTGCTCGAAAGGCCTTTTTTTTTTAATTATTTATTTACGGTCGCTTTTCAACATCTAAGGTTGTTAGCCACCACAGTTAACACTATATTAATCATCCTCAGAAACATCAACGCCCGACTACATCCCTCTTTGCTTAAGCAATTTTTTATGCTATCATGAAGGTCACACATACGTTTTGCATTATCATAAGCTGAACATTCAATTAACAGATGATGAACAGTAAAATAAAATCCACACTTGCATTTATTTCTGTCAGTTTTAGTTATTAACCTTTTCGCCGCCAACGTACACAAAACGCAATGCCTCGCCCAGCGCCAAGCTATAAATGTATAACTAAATGTACAGTAAACAGTAGTGATGGGGATATCGTTATATCGATGAATAAAATTTGTACGCGTAAAGTTAAGATTTAAAGTTGATTTTATGAATATAAATAAAAACTGATTAAATATTTCCAGATTTGTTTTATTTCACAGTATCCTTAATAAGAAAAAAAAACAGTATAATTTATGAGTATCAAAGAAACTAATACGTATAAGGAATGGGGTACATCTCTATTTGTTTCGTGATCTCATTCTTTAACTTCATATCAAGTTATTGGCACTGAGGGCACGTTGAATTCGATTCTGATCAGGGATGGGTTTATGGTCTTTCTTTTTTCTATTTTTGTTTATTCCTGTGTTTATTTAATAACTTCAGTCAACGTTTTTTACCGTAGGTATCTAAGAGGCAGAATTTTGAATTGTTTTTTGAAATGGAAAGTAAGTATATATTTAAATTCTATCACGCTGAGCCGAAAAGAATTTCTAAAAAAAGTTAAAATTACAGTGCTTTCATACACTGTATTTACCATAATAGTGTATAGAGTACGAAAACAGTACCTAAATCTACTGTAATTACAGTGCATCTGGAGATACTGGGTTCACCGAACATTTTACATACTTATTGAATTCCTACTCTTTGATGAATAAACATTATTATTATCATCCAGTTAGACATACCTCAGAATTATCTTCTGGTTCAATGTTCAAAAAATACTCCGAGTCCGATTCCACACCTTGCAAAATGTTTAAAAGTTCGTCTGAACCAAGTTCACTCATTTTTCTCTCAGATGCGTGCGCGCGAATCTGATTTTGTGCTGCACTATGCCAAAGTGACCTTGACAACCGCTCGCCTATGACGTCACTGACTAACTTCTATAGAAGTTCTTGGCACTCGGTGGCGCACAGTTGCATAGACGACCACATGTTTTGTAGAGATGGGAAAATAATTATCGACAAGAATTAGTAACAACTTTATAATTACGTATCGGCATCTACCTGAAGGTCGAAATTCATCTACTATCCTTTGTAATGAAGAAGATAACTAAGTTCATATTTTATTGACCTCAAAATGTTTTCGATATTCGTAACTTTCTGTATTTATAAATATTTCAATGGTGAAATCAACATTTCACGGCACATCACTGGCCAACTTGATATGAAGTGATTGGCGTTCTGAGGAAAGAAACAAAATTCGGAGTTTCTGTTTTTGCCGATTTTAGGACAAACTAGGGCTTATTTTGTGTAGAAAAATAAAAAAACAGGGTAGTAGACAGTGCTATCTTAAATAATAAAATGAAACAAAGCTTTTAATTACAGTAAATTTATTTTAATAAATGAATAACTTCTATAGAAGTTGTGGCGCTGGTGGCACGAAAATCCCGAACTTCTATAGAAGTGCTTGGCGGTGAAAAGGTTAAATTAATATTTAATAAAATAATATAATAGTTCGAAAAAAAAAACGCTGCGTTTTTAAAGAGCTGACATGAGAACAGATCATTTTTTCTATTTCTTTTTGCTTTTGAAACAAAACGGTACATTTAACTGTTAAATAAACCTTTTGTTTCCACTCAGCGCTTTTTTAACGTCCGTAAAAAAACTGCTCGTAGAATGGAGTACCGGTAAAAGCTGCATCAAAGAGATTTTTTTCTAGATGAAAATTATCGTAGCTGTCAAGCATAGCTGTCAAGTGTCTAACTGTCAATATCAGCTGTTCAGAAGACAACAAAAAACTAAAAGTCCAAAAAAAATACTATTTTGTTACACTAAGTCTTCCAGTAATTACTTCCAGATTACCATTCTTTTTAAAACATTGATTTGGTGTCAAAATTAAAAATGTCGACTGCTATGACTTTTGGACAAAAACAGTTTATACCGACTCCACCTGATAAGGGCAGCTTTCCTTTGGATCACGATGGAGTTTGTAAGGATAGCATGAGGAAATACATGAAGTGCTTACTAAATCACAATGGCAATAATTCCATGTGCCGAGATGAAGCGAAAGATTACCTAGGATGCAGAATGGAAAATAACCTCATGGCTAAAGAAGATTGGAACAAATTAGGTTTTAAAACTGAAGTTTCGTCTGAAACTAAGAAATGATATTCTGTTTATCATTATTGGTAAGAAAATTGTTAATAATATTGTTGTATTTAATAAATTTTAGTAATAGTAAGTATTTACTTTTTTTTCTTTATGGACCTGTGGAATTTTATTTGTACATCTCTTCTCTTTGCTTTAAAACACTTTTTGTTTACATATTCTTTACATTTTATCGAGTTATAATATGTCTATGTCAATATATGATTGAGTTAAGTAAGGCATATAACTCCTATGTTAGATTATTGCTATCACTACCTACATTATTCTGACTGCCTTGTTGGTCTTGTGCGCACTCATCTCATGGAGCCTGACTGGTGTGCAAGAGGATCTGGGTTGGATTCCCCGGTCCTGATCATTGCCATCTTGTAGTGTTTACCTCGAGTTGTAACAAACATCTATTAGTGATAGAAAGAATGCATTTAAAGAGCAACAGTATCTTTATCTTCTGAGGATGACTTGCAATGTTCTAGCACATGTAATTTCCGCATTCTGCCCTAGCTATGTCTGACCCATTTCGCGCCATTTTCTAGGCTGCGTCTAAGTCACATCTGTTTTGTCGTAAGTTAAGGTTGATATGAGACTGTATGTATTCATTCATAAGTTGCATAGAATCTTTCCTTTAAATTATTTTTCTCTTGCAAATCTAGCAAAAGGTAGGTTTAGGCATTCTAGGCGTAATTGTCAGCCAGGCTGTAGGCGAAGATGATACGGAGCCGAGAACAGCAATAACTTTCCCCACTTGGATCAAATGCAATTTTTCAATAAAATTTCGAAGAAAATAAATAAAGAATAAAAAATATTTTTGTCTTATTAAACTTTTTTAGCTTTCGTCAGGTAGGAGAAGCAAATCTAGTCCAGTCAAATTAACATTTCACTTTGGAATGAGAAATCTAGAAACTCGTATGTTCAGATGCCAGCAGGTCAACCTACACCAAATTTTACGAATCGAACATTAACCTTCCGCTATAGTGATAAGGTTGAAAATCTATTAAAGAAATTTTACAGATTGCAGTATGTTGGTGTGCTGGCATCTGTACATAGGTACCTTTGTTTTGGCATTCTAAAAGTTGTTTCAAAGTCTCAATATCTCGTGTCGTAACTTATTCAAGATTAATGTTATAAAACTCGGGTTTCCGCGATTACCTAGATCAGTAGCTGTAGTTCTAACTAGCTTTGATTGCCTCATTGGTCTACTGTTCGCAAGTGCAACTACTGAGGTTCGATTTCCTGGTCGGGCAAAGTATTAGGTACTGGGGTTTTTCATCAGGAATTTCTCAATAGAGGATCCACACTCCGTGGCTACGGAGTCTGTATTTGTGCCCGGTTGATGGCAATAGGCTCGTCACCATCGAGTTAACCGTAATTAGCGAAAGGTGGTACCTAGTATTAGGTCCACCTCTGCCTAAACCTCTGGCGTAACAACTAAAAGAACTTTGAATATCTTACGGCGCAGAGACGAGATTTTATGAGACTTTGGATACAACTTTTAGAACTTCAAAATGAAGGCGTATTCAAGTTATCAGTTTTTTTTCTTTAATTCCGAGGTTGTAAATCGCGTTAAACCGAAAGTGATGGTTAATTTTGATTAACTTACGACGCAAATACGACATTTCATGACACTGACATAATTTTTAGAACTCTATCTTTCAGTTCGAGGTTTTTCGGGGCAGAACTGGTTTCACATGCGTAAATTATGAATAATAGGTAAATAATAGGTAATAATGAACTAATGTCAGAGAAATTCTCTTTATTAAACATATAATATTACTTAAAGATATTACAATTAAATTAAAATTATTCATAGAGTAATTATTTTAGAAACACTTTAGAAATTTTTATTCCTTTTTATCGCCAGTTTTTCATGGCATTTTTTATAAAAGTAAATATCACAGTTATTATTAAAATGTATTTGTGACCAAAGAAAATATAAAATTCTATTGTAGCCTATATTATACTAATGTTGAGTGGCTTGAGAGGTATACTATTACATGTTCTAGTCACTCTAACTTATGGACCACTTTTCAGTTATTTTAAGTAACCCCTTCAATATGAACATACTTTGACTGCACAGGACTGTGTACTGCAGCTATTTCACATAGTATAAATATTTCTGTTCTAAGGGATTACAAGGAGAAGGAGAGGTATATCATTGACTTTATGGTAAACATTGATTCAAGACACAACAGCAATCTTACAAAAATATCCAAAGAGAATTTATTCTGTACAATGACTAACTATAATAAGCACCATTTTCATTCTACCAAGTTTTACTTTTTCTTTTCCACGTTGGCAATACAATCAGATTATACAATTCATAATACATCATCCTCCTTAGCTTTTTCACAGTACACTTAAGGCCATTTGTTTAAAAAATACATGTAAATATCATACGATAAAATGTATATGGTTAATGTATTTGTATAGCATTGATTAATAATGGCATCGATAATATTTACTTAACCATTATTTTGTTTCACTTAAGTATATCATTTACAAATTACAGATAAAGTGTACCTCTTTTAACCAGCCTAAGAGATTGTATTAATAATTTACTCAACTATTACATAGATGACATAATATGAGTGATAAAGTAAAAGAGTACAATTTTTACAACATTAATCTAAAAATGCATATTCTTATAATAACAGATAACTAAGGCAGTATGTGTTGTATGTACTTATGACAACAAAGTATTTGTTACTTAAATACTGTAGGACATAGATACAACGCAATTATCACTGATCCACATTAACAATTAAACATCGAAGTACAATACAAACTGTACAGAAGCTAAATGGATGGTGTTTTATACCTTACATGACATTAACAAACCAAGCACGCGATCGTTTTGAGATCAAAATGTACAAATATAATAGAAATAATATTCTTATCATTACTTATTAAGTAATATTATCTAATTACATTATAATTATTTAAATAATAGTATAACATATTGTAGATATTATTTTGTTAATACTACACACAGGCAGTGAGATTTTGCGCAATAATTACTAAGTCTAGTTTTAATTCAGACGTTTCCGATATGTACTTGGTATTTCTGACGTTGGTAGGTATTATATACGTCTATGTGTACTTATGTGTTATTATCAGTTAACGCTATAAATAAAGTAGTAATTTCTTTAAATTGTGGAACTGAATTTAAAGCAGCTTTATTATGACCATTATTTATAATTCGTTTCCATTCAGTTTTGAAAAAATATACAAAGGTGTTAAATATAAGTAGAAATAAGTAAAGCCGACATTTTAGCTGTCGTAAATTATATTTCACCTCACACGCTTGGAAAGATTCTATTTGTCATTCGAAATCTGAGCGCAAAACTCCATTTGCCGCGCTAGCGCGGAAAGTGTTTTCAAAATTGGAACACTTCTTGTACCTATTCAATTATTTTCTATACTGACAGGCGGCCCCACTGCATTTCCTCGCTGTCGTGAGGTGAAAAGTTGTGTGTTGCGCTCGGCAGTAAAGGTTTCTGCGTCTCGTACCTTAGAAAACTTCGCTACGCTCAGTTTTCAATTGAAGTACTCGCGCCAGAAAAAACTTTGCAGCCTTGCATATCAAATACCTATTATATGTTCTCAAATCTCATCAGTACATTACATAAGAGGTACTTACATATTCATAAGTAGGTTACCAGAATTAAAGTACCAACACCATAAACTTAGTATACTTACATACTTCTACTACTGAGTAGGTATACATTACATAGGTACGTATTTTAGTAGTACGCATGCTAAGTTCATGACAAAAAACTCGTTTGTTTTAATATGCTGCAGTCAAACAAATAAATTACGTAAGGTAAAAATATCATCAATGACAGTTCCTAATATAAGTCGTCAATAATAACATTGTAGAGTATAAGAAAGGTAGTAGATTAGTAGTAACAGTAGTTGCAGCACTGGGTGAGCGTAGTGTTGAGCCAGGTGCGGGCGGGGTCTTGTAGCCAGCGCGTCGGCCGGTGCGCTCCGTAGCACATCCCATCCAGAAAGTAGCCGATGATTGCGGCTTCTCATTTTCAACGCGCATCTGGAGATCGTTAAATTTCCAAAACCCTTTGCCTTTGAAGAAGTATGTTTTACCTGGAAAAATAAAAATAATTTTATTAGTACACTACACAGTTAGTTGTTAACACTTTGAGGGTAACTTTTTTTTCTCTTTGTGTAACATTAAGGGAACTTAAAAATTGAAAATAATTTTTACCATCTTTCCATTGGAACACGCTGTCGATGTGGTATCCCACACCTTTCCACATAGCCATGTCGCGAGGGTAGTCGTAGTCAACGCGACCCTTTTCCTCATCATACCTGAAACAATTGTATTACTTAGTTATTTTAGTGTCGATGTTGTATGTACCATATAATATTTTCATGATCTACATGTAGTTGTTCCGGGTCTGGGCGTTTGTATATGTTAGTTTATTATGTTTATAAAAGCACCCACGATACAGGATAAATTCCTAGCGTAGGGCATTTTTCTCTCTCGCCTAGTCTCTACCACTAATATTATTAATTTGGAAATATTTCAAAACGGTTTTTGAGGTAAGACTTATGTTACGAATGTTCGTTACGAAGTAAACTAAAGCCCGGTTTCCACCGCGATAGGATAATGTCTTGTGCGGGAGATGGTTAGGCGGAGCGGACTTCTTTTAATGAAATAGATTTGTGTTTTCATCAAAAAAGATTTTAGCCGTCCGATTCCCAGAGCTAGTTAATTTCAAAAAATCACTTCAATAGATTGCAAGAAAGCGAGAAGAAAGATATGCACATAATACTCACTTCCAATACATAGTCCCACTGTAGAAATAAGTATTGCCGTTGTGGCCCCACACCATGGCAGCGTCCAGTTTCTCCAAATTTTCAGGCAAACCGAACCTTGATAGAGGTTTTGGGTATCCCGGCAACAGATTTTGTGATTCGAACAAATAGAGTTCTTTACCTGAAATTTATTAATATATGCGGTTAAACTTCGGGCCCTAAATTGTAATAAAGGTCTACAAATGTTGTAGGAAATTGTTTAAGTGTTCTTTTACCTATGAAAATAGCAATTTTCCGATCCGGTCTTTCATAGACTGCGTCGACATGTGTAAGGTTCTTTGGTAAACTAGCCCACATTCTTGTTATTTCAATAGGATAACCTTCGTATCGCCCTCGAGCTCCTATCCTCCAATGGTACTGAAAAGAAAAAAGAAAAAAATTAGATGGATCAGCTTACTAACTTGCTTGCCTGCAAATTGTAGTTCTTTGAGAGATCCATAGACAGGATAAAAGAAATGGCGTAAATAATGAGTACTTACTCTATTTTTAAATATGAAGAGTTCACCACGAATGAGGGCGACTGCGTCGTAACTGGTATCGCAGGTGTCCGGTTTGTCCGAAGATGTCGTTGTCGTCGTTCGCTGCGTCGTCTTCTCCGGGTAATGTGGTTTCCTCGGGTTATCTTGTCTCGGATCATTTGGATAATGAGGTCGGGGATTACTTGGATATTCAGGTTGTAAGTAGGGGTAGCGCGGTCGATAGGTGGTAGGGTGGGTTGTAGCTTCAGTGGGACGGTAGGTGTGGTGATGATTTGTGTGTCGGGGATAATTTTCGCTCGTGTTATGGCGCCAGTCTGGGTAATATGGTCTCTCAGGGTAATAAGGTTTCTCCGGATGATATGGTCGATCAGGGTAATAGCTGGGTCTGTCGGCGGGATAGTGGGGGTATCTAGAGGGAAGACGCGGGTAGTTAGGAGTGTATCCTCGGTTGGGGTATCGGTCATGATGCCTGTTGTTGTGGAACGGCCTTCTGGTGGTCGTGGTGGTGGTAGTGGTGGTGGTCGTTGTGGTAGTAGTTGGTGGTGGCTCTACCGGACGGTAATATGGTATTTTGGCCCACTTCGTGGTCTTTTTAGATCCTGAAATGGAAATATTATACAGCATTAATTTAAAATTGAGTAATAAAGTAATGAGGATGTCCGTCGAGTTTCTACGATGCTTACCATACATTTGCTGAATGCCATTACGGTCGTCTTCGGGTAAAACAAAGTTTGGTTGGATGCCTTGATACCACGGAAACATAAGCGCTCCCTTCACAGAACTGTGACTGAGACCTAGTGAATGGCCAAACTCGTGCGCGGCCACTGCAAAAAGTGATGTTCCTGTAAAAGAAACAAGAATCTGTTAACTATATTAGTAGTAATTAATGGACCATAGGATGTATGTTGGATATTGCCTGATAAAAGCGAATTTTTCACAACCACATCGTCATGTTATCATCGGTTAGCAAGGCAGTCTATATTATTCTATTCACATGTGGGTTCAGTTGAATGAGGATATTAACACATGGCTAGCCGAATACAATTCGAAGTGGCGTTGGTTGTAACCGTCCGTTGTCCGTGTAAATTATCACGTGTGCACAGAGTAGAGCTGCGCGGTAATCGCAGCGGCGGCGGGCGTCCTCGCCGCGCCTGCGGTCGCCAACTATCGGCTGCTGCCGTGTTTACACTATACATACGACGACCACACTTGGCTAGCTTCGCACAGTTCCCTATCGCATGTGCATTAATTCTGTGACGTAATTCTCATAGCTACATGAAGTTTCGTAATGCTGCGAGAATTGCCAAAGCTGCATAATTTGCCTAGTGAATAATTTATACACAGGTTAATGTATATAAATTATTTGAGGGAGTAAACAAAACATGCTTAAAGAAACTGAGTTTCTTCAAAAATAAGGAATGAAACAACCTAAAGGTTGTGAAAAGTTTGTTGAAACAATTGGACATTTATAATCCTATCCCTAACGTGGAAGCATTCTGATCGCCTGATTCTATAATTCGGAATAATAGTTATCTTTGTTAAGCGTGTATTTAACACTGAGCCTACAAAAGCCAAAGCGCTGGCGTGTGTAACAACGAAGGTGAACAGCGTATTCGACATTTGCATGTCAAAACACGGCTGACCGCAACATGCTCATTTCCGAGCTACACGGTTGAACTTTTCACGGAAGCGCAGCAAACTCATCGGAAATCTGTTAATTATGTACCTACGTGAATCTATAATTATCTCACATAAAGATTTTTAGGGAAGCCACTGATTTTTGCCCACTAAATTAATTAAAAATAAGTATGTACTTATGTAGAAATATTTTCTACAAAATAATTAAACCATGTCACCAAGGACAATAATCATGTAATAATTCATAATGCTTAATTACTGTCATAAGCGTAACTAAAAAACATACATAATTCAAATCTTAACATCTTGGCGATGACTTAACATAGTAAATAATTGTTAGTTCCTACCTTCTTCATCATCGTCTCTTGGTTGTAGCAGCCACAGCTCGTCGTCGTCGAAATGGGCGTCTCCCCCGCGGCCAGTGCCAGGGAAGAACGCGTGCGCAAGTATCGAGCCACGCCCATCAAATGGATACGAATCGCCATGGTTACGCCTGTTTACAACAATACAAGAGATCAAGTTAGACAAAATAACACCGTTTCATGACAAAGTTGCATTAGGCTTTTATTGTTCATGAAAACATTCATACCAAAGTAATGTATTCATCTCGCAACAAACAACAATGGATGGAGTCTGCAGAGCAATCAAACTTACGTCCCGAGGGTCCTACGCTCGGCTACTACCCACCTAATCATTTTTCGCGCCAACAAAACACAACGAAAAGACCTCAGCCATGCATATTTCACGCGATATTAGCTGACCGTTGCGTTATTGAGTTTCCATGTGAAAGTTCTGCCATTAACCGATATGGGCCGGGTGCGCTAATAGGGAAAATATTCCTATACTTAGTATGGCTATTATTAAGCTTGCTCGGTTTCTGAGTCTGTAATACCGAACCAAGGTGGAATATTCCCGGAGCGATATAACCTACCTCGGCTGTACACATTGGTAGCATCGAGAACACGACTTTCATTTCTGTTTTTCATTTGAGAAAAGTGATAGAAAAATGCAATCTGTATTTTGAAATCTACATTACCTTGCTCGTAATGACAGCACTTTTATTGAGTGCTTCCACAAAGGTAAGGTAGTGGAATGAGGAAGTGTCTCGCTGACATACGCCGTCAAATATAATGGGTTCAGAATGGAAAGTTTCCGAGTTTGAGGGGATGATTTATTGCCGTGTTGGTATCTGCCCTTAGCAACCGCGCCTATACCGAATCTGTGCGAACATGAAGCGGGTCAATGTTTATCATATTTCAAATATTCTTTCCCTTTTTATGAAGATGCAGTGAAGTCTACTTACAAGCATAAAGCCAAGTATAACTTGAAATTGGTCCATAAAACATACATTACATGTCTAAATGCATGAGAACTAAAGTATTGTATTAAACGCATGATAGCTGCCAGTGATTGCACTTATATCATTCGTGAGTTGGAGAACGCAGTTAAGTTGTACGTATCCTTTATTACTTGGGCAATATTACAGTTTATGAGTGTTATAAATCTGGTAGACGCCTAGTGTAGGGTACTGCGCTATGTGCAATCACTCTTGGCGTTCCAGCCCAATGAAGTGCTGATAGGAATCGTATCGTATGAAATAATAAAATATCGCAAATTATCCCTATCAACTATACACCTCCTTGTTTATGTTATTTTTTATATTATGTTATTTACTTTTACAGCTACGAAAAACGAGGCTTTTCTCGCAATCCATACACTTATTGATTTTGGTACCTCTTTGTATGCATAACTATGTGCTAAGGTTGATTTTATTTGAATAATATGGAAATTGCGTTATATGAAATAGAATCTATCTATAAATAAATATATTAATTTGAATATTTGTCGTTTTTGGATTTTCTACCCCGAATGTTTTAGGAACAGTTTTCCGTTTTCCTTTTTATCACACTAACAATTTGGAGTAGGTACTAGGTAAATCTCGATGACTAAAGTATGAGTATGAGAGTTCATGTTAGTGTTTTTCCCTAATCAACATTGATAGCACGAGGCGAGGGGTGCGGGAACTCCCTCGTAACAAACAAAAAATGATTCTTTAACGTAAGTTCTTTGTCTTAGTAGGTATGATGTCACTCCCTGATTCAGAAAATTAAATATTGAAATCGGTGTTGTTACACTTTCTTTGGAAATACATTTTCTGTGTTACCTAGACTTAGAAAAACAAGTGCCTAACGCTATATCGTTTTCTATACCATTGGAAGACGACTTTCCGTAGATATAGTAGGAAACGGAAGACTTTTATAGAGTGTAATATAAGTTAACGGCACGCATAAAATCCGAGGCAGGTACCTACGCCATAGTATTTGATACTGCATCTCTATCGGATACTAGTCCAGTCAAATTAGTCCTTAAAATAGAGGTAAGGTTACAATAATTCCCATAGAGCTAAAAATTGGTATGAATGTTCAGAATACCATTATAAATGAATTGTGAAAAGTCCCCATCAATCCCCCTTGTGCAAACATTTTTATTGATGGTGAAAGTTTGCAAAAATAGGTTTTTCAGCTAAACGGTGAGTTTTACAGCAAAAATAGTTCAGACAAAAATTGTAGATCATCCGATTCTCTACAAAAAATATATCTACACTTTTTTTCATAAGTATTGCCATTTCCGTGATATAGCGGTTGAAAGAATTGAAAAAAATATTTATTCGTAATATGCACGTTAATGTACTTTTATATACATTTTTGAACCGTTATATGAGTAAAAACATGAGTCCCTCTGTCTTATTATTTGATTTTGAAATACATGAGTCCCTATGTCTTATTTTGGCCATAGAGTGACTGCAGTATTTGATGGTTACACCGATTGTAAAAAAAATATCAAAGCCGCAGAACAACGACGTCGAGCTACAACAACATCTTCATCTTCTGATGTTATTTTTGATGAATTTATGACAGTTCCCACAAGCAAACAAAAATTTCTTGCAAATACCCACAACAAGTCTCGGTTTATTTTAATGTTAAAAGAAAAATTTACTACTGAAAATATTCTTGTAAAACAAGCTGAAAATGATGCTGATGTTCTGATCATTGAAACAGCAAGAGAACAATTCAACTCAACAAATACAACTATTGTTGTTGGTGAAGATATCGATTTATTAGTATTACTTACTGCTCGAACTCCAACAGAAAAAATAATTTATTTTTTTAAACCGGGAAAGACTCAGCAGCAATCGGAAATATATTCATCAAAAAGTCTCTGTGCTTTCCCAAAATGCCAAAATCATATACTTTTTCTACACGCAATAACTGGCTGCGATACAACATCAGCATTTTTCAAGAGGGGCAAAACAACGGTTTTGAAATTGTTCGAGAAACAAAATTTAATTAATTGTGCTGAAGTTTTTAAAGATAGTAACTCTACTCCAGAAGTTATAATCACTAATGGAATTCGCTTACTTCTTTCTATGTACGGAGCTCCAAAAAAAATTACTTGCTTGGATAAGCTCCGATACTTATCTTTTGCAAAAAAAACTTATAATAAAAAACAAATGCAATTAGCTTGTCTTCCCCCAACCTCTGCTGCTGCTCAACAACATCTATTCCGGGTATATTATCAAGTTCAAGTGTGGCTTGGTAATAAAATGGATCCAGAAGACTGGGGTTGGAAGTTAGTTGACAATGCATTGGAACCAATTCATACGTTACTCCCACCTGCACCAGAAAAACTCCTTAACACCATCTTTTGCAATTGCAAAAAAGGTTGCAATGCTAAATGCGGCTGTAAAAAGGTTGGACTGTTTTGTTCTTTAGCATGCACCCATTGTCAAGGACAGTCGTGCTCCAATGTTGAATCGATACTAGATGAGGATAATTACGATATCAGTGATGAGACATATGATGCATCACTTTTAGAACATATTTGTATCCAGCAGGAAGATGAGGAAAAAGAAGATGAGGAAAAAGAAGATGAAGAAAAAGAAGAAGAAGAAAACGAAGACAATATACTAGAAGTTCCATTGGATTATTATGAATCCGATGAATAATTTATCCAAATAATTTTTTCATGTATATATTACATAATTTACGCAGCTTTCATCATTTTCAATACTCCATTTGCATTCAATAGGATCATAATAGATCGTGGAATAGGCCTACCGGGGAAACCACGTTAAAAAAAAACGGCGGGTTGCACTCTGGGAGTGCCGGCAGAAGTGAAAACTTGAATAGTAATTGTTGGAAATATCTTGTGAACAGATTTTAGTAAAACTCGCAAAAATGGTTGACTTTTTATTTCAATAATTTTCCAATGTGACGTACATCTTTTATAAACAATGTTACCTAGCAACGAATGTATCCAGCATACAAACTTCTTTAAAAGTAATAAAGTCACACGAACATTCACGCAAGCGCCCTGCGCCGTCCTACGCTTTTTCGGTCAGGGTCACGTGTCCTGACGCGAGTTTAAGATTTTATACCCATTACAGAAAAGTGCTCAACGCCGCTAAAGAAGTTTTCACTTCAAAAAGCGCCAAGCACACTACCTCTTAGGTGGTGTGGAAACGTGTGCATATTACGAATAAAATATTTTTTTCAATTCTTTCAACCGCTATATCACGGAAATGGCAATACTTATGAAAAAAAGTGTAGATACATTTTTTGTAGAGAATCGGATGATCTACAATTTTTTTCTGAACTATTTTTGCTGTAAAACTCACCGTTTAGCTGAAAAACGCGAAAAACCTATTTTTGCAAACTTTCACCATCAATAAAAATGTTTGCACAAGGGGGATTGATGGGGACTTTTCACAATTCATTTATAATGATATTCTGAACATTCATACCAATTTTCAGCTCTATGGGAATTATTGTAACCTTCGAAGTCTTATTTGACTGGACTATACGCTATGTGAGAACTTGGTGGTGGGGACAATTAAATCGATCGAAGCGCGCGGTGTGACAGAGATGTGAACTAACTGGGGACACCCGTCACGTACGACGTGCGTGTCAAGTTTAATAAGTAATACAACCTTTTTAAGAACTTGTTTAGGTTTTTTTTTTAATGAAAAGCAAGCCGAAAATGTTTACCAAAATGTCTAGGTGGCAAGAATTGGCAGAGCTTATGTCCCCAAAAAATGTGTTCACTAGAAGGCGCTATCATCCCCACATGGCGTAAACACTTTCATAATGTAAAGCACCATGCGTTAATATAATACAAACCTATTTTATTTACCTCTGTTGTAGCTAACTTATTCTTGAAATGAAACAATAATGTTTAAACAAATGAGGGAAACGCGAGGAACTTAACGTCAAATACCTAAAGTTTTCGAAGTAACTCTTTAGCCAGCAAGCTGAAGTGTACATATACATAGAGAATGTCTCGTAATTCTCAAAGCATTATGGAATAATATCGGAAGTCGTGAGCAAACTTCTTATTGATTCGACAGCAAGTAATAAAAGTGAGCTCGTGACGTGGCCATGCTGTCGCTGCGGCAGCCTCGACTCACAGAATGAGACAGTTCGCAGGGTACGGCGAAAAAAGAAAATTTTATGCAGAGTGCGGTGAAGTTGTCGGATGTAGCTGCAAGTTTGCAATGTCCGCCGCAATATGGTGGTCCCAATATGTCCTGTGTTGTGGTTTTTGTCGCCGCTACTTTCTCATATCGTCGTTTACGGTGATCTAATAAGTGAAACTTTGCCCTACTCTCATTCAATATGAGACTCCAGTCGGAAACTTTGCGTCATTTGTCAGAGTTAGGTTCTTTCGTCGCTGCTAGGTCATATAAAATTGTTCTAAATTCGTTTCGGTGAATCATGAATCGTACAAAAAAAACTTCGGATTTATCGCCACTTGTGTCACTCTATGTAAAATGTTTTCTTTTGCAATTTGCATAATAACGAATATTCATAGTGTATAACGGTATATTTAACATATCTGAATTGTACTTTACAGTAGGTATACTTATTTATTTCGCTCAGCTACAATTGGACAGAAATTAATTCTGCGTTTCGTCTTGTCCAAATATTTCAGTTTCGTTTTATCAATTTTTTTAAATAATAACGATTGTTAGATAGTCCATTTATCGAGGAAGGTTATACGCTGTATATCATTTCGCTAACCAATAGGAGCCGAGCAGCGAGTGACACCGCGGGGAACTAATTATACATTTTCGTCTATCAGTATTACTTGGTTTTAAGAAAAAAAAAATGGGTTTATTCATACACCTAACACTGTAGTTATTGTATACGTTAAGTGAACGCTATAGTGTTCAGTTCGGCTTGAGCAGTGTCCGACCCTATTCTTATGCTCCGCACGAGGAGATCGCAAATCCCCTTAAAATGGATAGGACGTTTCTGTAAATCCTCAGTTGATTATTATTTATTATCAACACAATAAATCAAGCTTGGGGATATTTAAAGAAGTCTGCCAATTTTATTTGTTGTGAGCAGATATATTTTCTTTGTATGCAAAAATGAACCTTGAGGGCTATGATAAAATTGTAAAATTCGATATAGCTGCCTTCTTTTGATTTAGATACGGAAGGTTGTGTAGCAACTGTATTGAGTTTTATATACTTATAAATGTAAATAAGTTTTGTGTGGGTAGACAAGTAAGTAGTTAAGGAATTCAATAAATTTATGGGATTCCAGATCACTGTTTATGCGTCTGTGGCCCTGTATCTATCTCTGTATGTTGCGAGTTTAATGAAGCTTTAGCAAAAAATCAAATTTTTGTTAACTTACTTGGCAAAGGAAACAACGATATCAGCCTCATCCGAATTGATCTCTGTGAAGGTTAGGCGGGATGCTTGGGCCCAGACGTCGAGGGCTCGCTCCAGCACCGACCGAGTCATATACGGGTCCAGCTGAGATGGCCGCCGCGACGAAGACAGGCTGGAGACATAATAACATTATATTAATATGACAAATTAAACACATAAAAAAAGATAACAGATACTTATACACAACACACCGTCTTTCAATTCGTTAACTATTGAATAATTTTTTTTTTGGATTACCTACTACATTTTGATATTTATAATTAATTCAAAACTAACCAAGATATAAAATAACGAATTCCGTACAGTTTATTTCGATCTAATCATAATAAAATATTTCATAAAAAAAAACTGATTATTTAGACTTTTGCAATCGCACAAAGAAACTGCTGTCTTCACCTACATAACTACCTATTCGCAAAAGTTACCGAAAAGTAGCCGAAAACCTAAAACCAATGTATTGTTCAACAACGGTTGTCATCCATCTTTGTTTATACAAGTTTTAAGAGAACAGCAAGTGTGTAAGTAAGTCCTAATAATAAAATAGTGAGCCTCTGCTTAATAGTGGTTGACGAGAGTGGTCATTACGTAAAGGGAGCGGCGTTACGTAGGTATTGTCGTGTGTGAGTGGCACGGGGCTGAACGTACCCCATTTCAGAGCTATGTTGTGTGTGCTGCGGCCGGACAGCTTTCGAGTAATGGAATAATCGCATTGTGGACAATTTGAGTGACTCGGCTCTATTTAACGCTCGCTGCGTTCATTACACGGGATTTATGCGTTGTCATGTACAACACAGAGACCTCATTAGGTCCGCACAGGTTTTAATTAGAGATCTAGCCGGAGCTTAATATCACTAAGCGGATATTTGTCGCGGGGTTATTAAAACTGTTATGGATGGGCCATGGCGGCTCGCATTATTCAATGTCGATGTATCGGCAAGTGCACCAAACCGCTAGTGTCGTGGTCAGCTTTCAGTCTATATTCGTACAACACATTTTGCCGGATAAAATATGGTATCCGCGGGTAATTAAAATTAACCAACGCAGCCGCCGCCCGCAGCTCTTGTTGTTAACAATTATTTTAATATCATAATTTTGGGACACCAGGGAAATTAGGGAGATAAAGCGGAATAGGACATACTAATGTTTCGAAGTCACCGTTGTCGCACATCTCTAGGCTGCAGTGACATCTGCGCTTGTGAAATGATATGTGCAAAATAATGAATCGAGTCTTTTTAATGTGCCGGCTGCCCCGGGACAGTCGGGCGGCGGCGGATGGAAACCACTCGAAATTTATTATTGCCATATTAACATGGGCCGCCGCTCGTGCACGCACTATATCAGCCAACTAGTTAATTGCAAGCCTTGGATGAAACTCGCAACCGCATTTCGAAGTTAATGTTGTTATGTCAGCCCAAAATAATGAGTGTGGTCAAACTGTATGAGGGAATTTAACGTTTTCGTGCTGTTATAGATTAACAATGATAATTATAATCTTCGTGAGAATGATCAAACTGTTTAATGCTTGATATAAATTGGATATAAGTTGAAAAGTTTATCCGTATGGACTAATTGTCGCATATAGAACGGCTTGTGTGACATCAGTTATCGACGCGGCCTCCTGGAGCGGCCACGTCACGCGTGTCATGTATCTTTACACCCCATTACACTAATTATCTGATAATCAAATCCACACACGTCCGCAGCTACATATGTTAGGGGACAAGCTTCACACACACACCTCGCATACGCACATGAATTTTAATTAACTTAGTACCTAGGAATGTAATTTAGTACCGTATTACCGTATTG
Organism: Agrotis puta; assembly: GCA_943136025.2. Taxonomy (NCBI): domain Eukaryota; kingdom Metazoa; phylum Arthropoda; class Insecta; order Lepidoptera; family Noctuidae; genus Agrotis; species Agrotis puta. Next base: position 11,790,509 of record OW964178.2, read on the forward strand.
ATTTATATTTTATGTTTGTACAAACCATTCGGATTTTTAAAAGTAATGATGTTAAACTTGCTCTTTGTTGCTGGACTTGTACAGTCTTCACTCAGCTTCCAAAGTTCTCAGGGATGAAGCCAAAAAAAAAAAATTTTTTTCCACGAAACGGGGTCGCCACCGTAATAATTTTCATTTAAATGAAACACGTGAGTTCGCAAATAAGTTTGTAGTGGTTTTGAAGGACTTCACGGCACGTTGCTTATTGGTGGGTCAGTTTGAAGGAGTTTAGAGTAAACAGAAGCCTACAGTCTGAGTCGAGGGTGAAGCGCGGCAACGTGAGCGGGCGGGAGCCGACGCGGGCACGTGCTCACGTGCGCGGTGCTCGCCTCCAGATCACAATGCTTTGGGTCACGCCTACGCCTCCACACTCTCGCCACGCTTTTTTATAACCTTGCTGGGGAATTTCCAGCTTTTTACTTACTCACAACACTAGGTAACTAATAAATAAGAAAATACGAACTACAAAAAAAGAAAACTTTTAATTCAGGAACTTGAGCTTATCAAACATCTATATATATAAAAGGAGAACTGACTGACTGACATATCAACGTACAGCCGAAACTACTGGGGCTAGGAATGTGAAATTTTGCACACGGCTTCCTATTATAATGTAGGGGAGCACTAAGAAGGGGTTTTTGGAAATTTAACCTTTAAGGGGGTGAAAAGGGGGAATTAGGAAAGTACGTAACCCGCGCGGACGAAGTCGCGGGCAAAGTGCTAGTTATGCATAAATGTAATAAATATACAATGTTTTTTTTTTAAATTGGTAAATGGCATTTTATAAGAAATCTGAACCTGTAAAAGATACAAAAAAGATGTTAGGAGACTTTAGCTCTTTTTTGATGTTCAAAATTTAGGCATATTTATTTTTTTGGTGAAGTGTGAGTTATTTGCAAAAATGGGTGATTTCACCCATACATAGACAATAACATTTTTTAATTGTATTCGTCTCTGTTTCATAAATGGATTATTAATGGAAAATAATCGGGAAGGCCGTTGGTCTTTCACAAAATATTTTTCATACAATTTGTGTGAACGAAAAAATTACCAATTTTGTTTATGACGCTATTTGAATTAGTATCATGTAAGGATCATTTCATCGTATGAGAAGGAAAATATCTGAACAGTAGAATGAAAGTGGAATCGCGACGAAATCATCAAAATCCATAAATAAGGACCGATAACCGAACCCTGAGGACAGCCCACGCTAAGAGGTTTCGGTATGGAATAATGTCCGAGTTGAAGTTTTGCGGAATCATTAGAAAAACAGGTTGGCACAAGATTATATTATTTTGTCTCAACCTTGAGCTAATGACCAGATGTATGAATGTAGACGAGGCGAAAGTAATATGTAAGGATCGTAGCAGGTGGCGCTCTATGATTTCTGCGTACCCTCATGAGAATAAGGCGTGAGTATATCCAGGATTTTTTTTTTTTGGGACAAACCCACCACACTATTCCCTAACCACTGCAACTCCTGTGCGCCAGAATCAACAGTGGCAACCAACCAGAAAAGGGCCGAGACAATGAAGCTCGACGTGTCCCGGAGAATGAATTTACCTGTCTTGGATCCTGCAACGAAATTAATCAGAAAAGAATAGTGGAGGAGTAGGAAAAAATATATGTATATATATTTTTTCCTACTCCATATATATATCGGGCACGCCGCAATCGCGGCGGTAAGACCCCTCTTTGAGGAGTGGCTGGATAGGCGTCACGGCGTCCTGACCTACCGCATGACGCAGGTCCTCACCGGACACGGAAGTTTCGGGAGGTTCCTGTGTCTGATAAGGAGGGAAGAAACGCCTGGGTGTCACCACTGCGAGGATCGTCCGGAGGACACGGTGGAGCATACGGTGCAGGACTGCCCCGCTTGGGCAGAGCACCGCCGTGTCCTCACGACGGCGATAGGCGGAGACCTCTCGCGCCCGGCATTGGTCGAGGCCATGCTGCGGGGCGAGATGGAGTGGGAAGCGGTCGCCTCCTTCTGCGAAGCAGTCATGCTCGCGAAGGAGGAGGCGGGCCGCGTGAGGGAGAGGACAGCGTCCTCCCTCCACCTCAGCCGCAGTGGTAGACGCCCACGGCGACGGACGTCGCTAGACGATCTCCGGCCACCGTAGGCGCGGGCATGCGGGCAGCGAGTAATGGGCGACTCGCTGTCCGACCATGGACCATGCCCGGGTCGACGGCGCGTTGTGTTCCACGCGCGCCTCAAGGAGTGTCAGCATAGTGACGGGGCCTGTAGAGGGCCAAAGCCTGCCGGGGTCGCGGGACTCACAGATTACCGTGACCCCGGTACGTAAAGGGCTACTGAAGGACACCGTGGATTTTAGTCAGTACAAGTCTGACAGTCCCTCCCGCCCTGCCCTGGGTGGGAGGACTCATTTGATGATTTTACCACGATAAAAAAAAAAAAAAAAAACTCCATATATATATATTCCCTCCCTGCAAGCAGGAGACAGAACAAAACAAGGCCAATAGGCACAAAGGGACATTACAACTGGGAGAAGCCCAGTTGCCTAGCACCACGGGTAAAATGACTACTAATATTAATGGGTCCTAAATTGTGAGCTGCTAAATTTGATTCCAATAATAGGTATGGCAAAAACGCTTGAATATCCAGGATGTCAATGTTAATTTTGTCATCAATGGGAAACTTACAATGAAATCATTATTTTTACTCGTTTATCGTGTGCACGAGGAGATTGACACCCGCATGAGTTCATGAAATCTTTATTCCCTATAAATAAATTCCATTGTTGTATTTATTGGTAGTAAATTGTCATGATGCGCGTTCGATATTCACATTAAAATGTTCCTGTATAATTTAACGCAGGCAGGCGTGGCAGCGACACTGCGTTTATTGCGTGAAATAATAAAACACGCGATATTGTGACGACATGGCAACGAGACGTCTTCACTGCGAAACGGACATAATCTCGTTACGATGTCATAACAAACAGATTTGTAAGCATGAATTTTATGGGCTGTGTCCAACGAGCTAAAATTTAATTTTCTGAAATAATCTGTCAGCAAGCTATTAAAATTATTCGTCCGTGTACAGCCCTGCAGACGTTACACTTTATTGCTGCAAAAGATGTTACAAACAGGACAAAGCGACCAACTTTGTTGGCCGACTATTGTTTTATTACCACGAATACTAGTATTTCTCTTGTATCTTATGGGACTTCTTTACTATCAGAATGTGTACCACGGCCACACCAGTTTTGTTTGTAATCTTTACGATAATAGTCCCTCCTAGACAAATATTTATAAAATTGTTTTGATTCAGTTATTTTATTTTCACTAAAATTATAGTGTCAGCATAGTTTCTTTTAATTTTCTTACAATCCAAAGTTTTCTGACCAAATTATCATACGCTATATGTAATTTGAACAAATAAAGTGTGTTACGAATACAAATCATGGAACCAGGCGTTACTTTGCAGAAATAGTTAGAATTCAATAAATATTACACAAGATTTATTTAACGAATAATACAATATTAGTACCTATAATTATTTTTTTTTTTTTTTTTTTTACAAGACAAGATATTTATTTGTAGTATTAAGGCAGGTATCGATATTGCAAACAAAATATTATGTGCAGATACATTATGCGGACCAACGAATATCACTGCGGAATATTTCAACAAGGGTAGAGATGCCAAATTACTTTTTATTTTACTGTTCGAAAGGGGGAATTAGCATAAAAATAATAAAATGTCAGTGGGATAAGGTCCCCTGTGGCGTGCCAGGCGCGCCTTGCCACCGTCTGCCTGTCACAACGATTGTCAGCTCACCTCCGACAGCGAGACATGGAGCCGCTATCTCGATTATCGTTGATAAATAGAAAACATCGCTAAATAGAACGCTAACGATAGGCGATCATAAACATAATAGTCGGCTGAGTTCGATACACACAACGCTAAAAGAGGCCCGCATCTTTGACGGGAACTACCAGTAGGTATGATTGGACCTATGAATGCTGTGTCTCGATGATTTAAAACGCATTTAACGGAGTCACGACATTAGTCAATTGTTTTTATTGGTACCTACTTCAGTTTCTAAATAGTACCACGGATCACTTGAATAAATGATCGATGCTGCAAGTACAGAATTGTTAATCGTGGCTGCCGATTGCTTTAATTGTTCACCCGATGCAGTAAGGAACTCCTTTGAAACGTCTTCCCTTTCGCGGCTCGCTGCCTGCGTCTTCAGCTCTCATGCCGTACATTGTAGATAAGCGACGTGGCAATAGGCATTGATGCTCACTGGGGATTTCAATAGCAGTCTACTGCTTGAATTCTTTGACGTATAAAGGAATTCTACAACATAAGGAAATTTCAATTTAAAGTCGATGTGTTTTAGTTTTGTGATTTTCTTGTAGTAATTACGAGTACCATGACATTGACAGAAGAACTGAAAAAAACTGCCTGAATCTTCAGTTTAAAAAGAACGCATTTTTCATTTATAAACTTTATTAGTGACTACAATAACAAGTAGTCTAGTTCAGTGAATCAACTATCCATCGATGTTGGCGTCGATTCTAATATTGACCTCTATCGGCGTATTCCTTTAATAATAATAGCTCCTTTGAATGTCGGCTGTCGGCCGGCAGCTCTCACGTGCGCCATTGTGGAGGATGCATTGACGCTCCTTAGGGATTTCAGAGGATTTCTAGACAACGCTTTACCGTCTCTCTATAGACGTTCGGTTTAAACGTTAGTTCTGCCGTCATTGTGTAGACGTTTACATGTTTACAGAAGATTATAATAGACGTCTTAGAGGCTAAATTTCCGACAACATTGTGTTAGGCTTCGTAGAAGTTATTTGTGCTCTATATGTGTTGTGTTCGATAAACGCTTAGATTGGGTTTTGACGGTGGGCGGTGTGCATAAGAGAAATTAGCGAAGCCGGCCGGCCGGCAGAGCGGCAAGAGCGCCGGGAGCGGAATTAAGTCGAGAGTAACGTTGTTATGATGGTAATGGCATATTACTGTTCGCTCCGTGCGGACATTTTCCGCAGGAGCACAGATACAAAATTGAAACGATTTTTCAGTGATACGATTGCATCGGTAATCAGTGAGCGTCAGTCAGCGAGCACTTCACAATTCAAGTAGAATATAGATGATGTGACACGGTGGGATCGTTTTTAACATTGTTATTGATTTATTTTGACACTAGCTTTTGCCCGCGGCTTCGCTTGCGTTAGGTTAAAATTTGAGAAACAATACGGATCATCTAAGTGGCGCCATCTGGAATATGAACGTAATTGTTGTTTTTCTCGGCAACTTCTGTTTTTCGGGATGAAAGATACCCTACTTCCGTGTCTGTATTCCTGACAACGTATATGCAAAATTTCGGGACGATCGATTCAGTACGTAGTTTGAGCGTGAAAAGTTAAAAAACGAAAAAACTCGTATTTATAATATGAGTTTAGATTAATAATAATATACATAGTTTGCATAGGAAACGTCCTTGTTTGAGCGATATTAATTTCAAAGATCCGTGTTTATCTTAAACATTCCACTATCATTTTTCGTCGATTTACAGTATCGCTGAAATTTATTAACGAAATCGAACGTACATACAGCTTTTGCATACAGCGTGATACCTACAAAATAGCTTATTATTTGAATCGATGAGTAAAACTTGTCGATTAAAACAGAATATATGCACTGGTTTGAGCACCAATTTAAAACACAAAATAACAGAAAGAGAAAATTTTTGAATCATTAAAATCCCTACACCTCGAAACAATAAATTACAGTTAAAAAAAATATCCAGCTCACAAAAAAAATCAGCGTAGATTTATCCTAGAGAACTATTGAAAAATATTAGAAAATAATAAAATTCTAATAATATTGAAATAACGCATAAAATTATTTTGAATTATTTGACACTCTCACAAGATAAATAAAAACAACTGGCTGGTTAACTGACAGTTGTATTTAAATAGCCGTTATACAAATGTCAACAATTATTGATAACCGATATAATATAACATTGCTAATCTCCCAAGGGAAATAGCGTAATAATACATACCCTATTAATTGAAGAGCAGTTTTAGGAATATTTGAGGAAAAATTGAATCACTATTATTCAGTAGTTAAGGAGCCAACTCAAAAAATATACATAAAAAAGTACGTAATTCAAAATTGCTTATCCCCCAGGGAAAATAGCGTAATAATACATAGCTTATTAACAGAAGCTTTTCTTTAGGAATATTAGAGGAAAATACGATCGAAAAATTTTCAGTATTTTAAGAGCTAACTCAAAACATACAATTGATTTGGCATCACAATCGGTCACTTATCTCACAAAAACGTACAAAAAGAAATAAAATTTCAATGTACAGGAATGACAGCTCTACGATAATTTCGCAAAGATAAACTGGATCTCAGAGTGTAGATCCATTTGAAAGAAGAAAAGTAGCGGTTAAGTTGAGGTGATTCACAATCTTAAATGTGCATATTATCTTAGTTCATAGCTCATACTCGTATGATTAAAATCATAACAGTGGCTGAACTAAGACCTAGTTAAAGACACGCGTTGTCAGAACTTTTATATGAGTTAGCTAAACTGGGAGGGATGTAATTGGAAAGTTGAGACGGCTTGCAATACCACCGCTGTACTGGTTGTAGTTACGATCTTAATTTTGGCTATAAAAGTGCAGTTTTTCTAGAGATAATCGCTTCATTAACTTTTGAAGAGCTGAAATTACATTTTCGCTTATCTATATGTTTGAACATTATACTCGTATTATGTTTTACGTTAACTGGTTACGTACCTAAACATCGTGCGGTACTTAATTAATATAATGGAAATGAGTTACAAAACAAATTGTAATTGTGTGGTAAACGTGAGGCAAATGCTTTGAAAAACTTGCAAACTGTTTCTAAAGCGAAGTAAATTACAAGGTTTCTTCGAAGAAGAAAAACTCTGCTGTGTAATTTGGTTTTTACAACAATATTAAGGTTGTGAAACGTCAAGTTGTTTTGATTGTACAAATTCGATGTCCGCAAGCTGTAACCCTACCCTCCAGTTTACATGAAAATCCATGCCCTTTTAAGTATTTAAATTCGAATTAAAATGATGTTAGAAACATGCGAAAGTGTAATTTTCTCGTATCTCTTTCGATATAGTGTTTGCGGCGGTGCGCGTCGTCGTTCCGCCCGATAACGGACGGATGTGAACAAGCTTTATGAATATTCCCGCAAGCTTTCTGCTCCGGGACTGCGGGACCCCGGAACTCGGAGAGATTAGAGGGCACTGCGCACGGATGCTGAGTGTGCATACCAACACAAATCCCAAACTGTATGATGATGCTTTTTTGAGTACTGCATGTTATTTCTTAAAAGGTATATGTAAGTTTGCACTCGATAAATCGCCTAGTTTAAGGCTTGAACACTTTTCTTGCTAAATTAACACTTTTAATATGTAATTTATTTAAATAAATTTAGCAGATTTGCTAGGAGCAAAACTTGGGAAGTCACGGTGTATAATGCACCGTGACTTTTTAGTCGTCTTACAAAAGTGGTCCACTGAATGTATTTCATTACTTTGGAATAAGCTATTGCCAGGTCTCTTTTCGTTTTTGTCATTCTTCCCGGTACTGTTACTTTATCGAGGGGTTTTTCGCGACTGTAGTGATATCTTCGGCCCAACTTGCTTTGAATTCTAGGTATCTGTAAACAACCTTGCCATTCGTTCAACACATTACTCCAATGGCCATATCCGTAGGTGCAGCTGCGGCTGGTGTTTGGCCCGATTCCACTTGTAAATGATGTATGGTCATACATACATACAACCTGCTGCCGATGTAATAGAATTTTGGGAACTCGATATATTTACTTTGGAATGGTCCCACAAAAACTTGCCAGTTTATCATTAAAAATATTGTAAATTAATATTCAACTTAAAACATTCCAATATCGTTGTTCAGATTAACGAGAAAGTAGCACTTTAACTGTCTATGTTTGAAGATGTGTGTCTAAGTGAGTCTCAGTTTATCTATCCAATAATGCCATCGGCTAAAACAACGGGTGCTATTTGATGTTCTAACTCCATGGTCTCGGAGCAGCAAGTGTCTCAAGTTATTTTTACCGTCCCCTCTCCTTCCTGGTCTAAAAGCGTTTGTCTTGAATTTTTAAAGCATCAATTCAATTTTTATAAGAAGCGGACTAAAGTTCAATACTGAGATATGGACTGTTTAATTTACGGAAGTACCGGGCAAAGTTAAAAGTTTGTTGTTGCTAGCACCGGAAAATTAATTTGGTGCAAGGTGTACATGTACTTTTGTGATTTTTGGAGAACTAATGGTACAAAGATTTGATGAGCAAATTGGATCTCTGTGCAGTGTTGTAAACAAAGGACAAATATCAAGTATTCAAAACGGCGTCGCGGAGGTCGATTGCGGAAATGACAAACCGATTAGTTGCAGGTCTCTGCGTCCTGGGAGAGATATATCCGGCGGAACTGAGCGAAATTACTTCCCGCGTAGCTGCCGATGCGCCGCAACAATGTCCAACCAAACTGCACAATTCGATTTAAGAACGAGCCACCAGTAAAAGTCCCCTCTACGTCCACTTGTAAAGTTCCAACTCGCTCGCTTCATTAGAATCGAAATTCCCACGGTTCATTAGGATTCCCCAGAATTCTCGGCGTTCGTTAGAAATACTCTGGCGGCAGTGGACCCCGGACGTAAATAAGTGATTAACGCAGTTGGGATTGTTTTCAGACGCTCCGGAGCCGGCGCAGCACTATATAGTTGGAGTGAACTCTTGATACATTTACAATGAGTCGCCGACTTCGGCGTGCCGCCGCCTGCCTCCCGCGTCAACTGTGCGCGCTAATGTTTCATGAGATTACTTACAATCTCTTTCAACTGACATTGTCATCTGTTTAAATATTTCCGACACTGTAGATAACAATATCAACTTGTAAGATCTTGTAAGATTAACATAAGCACAAACAGATGATCGCACCCAGCTTTAAAATATTTTCATTTTCTATACGGAATATGTAGGTACTAAAGCTGCGATCAACGGTTTGTAGGCAGGTATACGTAATGGGTATTTTTAAGCTGAATTTTATTACGTCGCCGTGAAAGAGGGTAAAACGTAATCCCAGGTATCAATGTAGATTCTGAACTACATTTCGTTGGAAGTTAATATTACATCCTTGCTTTGAACAGGCGGTTCTATGTTTTTTATACTGCCCGCGTAGATTATAATTTTATTAATAATTCATGGTTGACTTTGAAGTCAAATAAAGGGAGTTGCAAATATGAGTATTGTTGGTGTGCACAGGATTGAGCCTAGATCTTTCACCTTTTAAATGAGAAAACGAATTCGTTTCGTGATATTATGTTGGTAAACCCAAAGCTTGACAGTGTAACTCACAGATGGGCTAGGGCGAGGTGACCCTTTCGTGCGTGTGTAACTCTATTTACCGTAAGTAAGGGAGCATAACCAGTTGAATTCAGTTTAAAAAAGTGTGTTCCGGGTATTGATGACTTTGGAAATACCCAAGAGCAAGGCCTCAACCCTCTAGTCTCGTTTTGAACATGTGAAAAAACAAATCGATATGTTATTTTGATATTTTGCTCAACTTAGATAATTTTATCATTATTATCTTTGTTGGTTATTGGTGCTTGCTCAGAAGTTAGCAGTTGGTTTAGGGACTAAATGGACCCGCACGTCCGGACAAACATCGCGGGAATTCGCAACTCAAACAAGTTTAAGCAAATTTATAACTTCCGGATTGGAAGCAGGCTGTTGCCTTCTTGCGCTCATCGTACTTCTATATCTACAACACATCTAACAACTATATTAAACTAAATTACACGGGAGACTTGTTAATAACTCAAAAACATTCTTAATAAAATAAATAATTAGTTACAAAATTAAATGTAATAAAGGGACGAAGTCCGTGTTAAACAAAGTTGTACTGCTTTGTTTACCGTGCACATTAATAATCGAGGTAGTGATGTAATCTCATCGCGTTGTTACACAATTTGAATTTCTTATAAACACGCAGGTAAAGTAAAATTCAATAAGCATAATTTACCGTTGAAATATTTTCATTCTTGTTATGAATACGAAAGCAGTTCAAACAGCAATTGCTGTAATTCAAGAGTGAGCGGAAACTTTTCCTAATGATAAACGCACGGAGAAATGATATGAAAATAGTTTCCTTTTACCGGTCGATGCGCTCTTGAGAGGAAATAAGGAGATGGAGTATTGTACGAGCGAGGAGTCGAAGACCGCGAGGTCGCTGGCACCCTCGTGTGCCACACAATCACACAATGGAGGAGCTCGAGGAAATATGTTACATCTCTCATTCATTTCGCGGTTCATTTATGGAAAGTTCGAAATGGTTTATTTCAAGTTTCACCAACTGTTATTTATAATAATTACATAGAAATAATACATCATGTAACATTTACGTACCCACTGTAAATAATGTTTATTACAAGAACGATTTATGAACTTATTACAGTTTTATGAAACTGTTAGAAAACGTACAAAGTTACTTTAAAGCGCATTATCTTGAATAGAGTAGCATAGAGATAGAGCGAGGGTGCATGGTCCTCGAGGGCGGCGCCCTACGGGGTGCATGGCCGCACTAGCACCTTTGTGCTCGGTGTTACGTCACGTAGGTGACCGCGTATCTCTGAATCATGCCAGTAAGCCAAATCGCATAACGAATGGGGACGGCACTACGTAAGCAACTTGTGAAATTATGCATAAAAATCTGCTTCAGCAATTTTAGTTGTACTACGGCATATATTTAGTTACATATTTTATATTTACTGCAATTGCCATATATCATATTTTACTGTTTTATAAGCAAATGCAATGCAAACCAGTATTTTCAGGTACGAAATCTTTCACATCTTAAACCAAAAATACTGAAAATGATATAGCATGCAGGAAGCTTTTGAAAAATATGTGAAAATTATCCTAGTGCTGAATATAGAATTTTTCGAATGCTTTATGTACCGTGGAAATTCGATTTTGAAATAGTAGTTTTACAATCTGAAAAATGTGGCGTATACATGAGTTGGTTACATTGCCACTTGGGTACAAGTGTGCTCTGTATTCTGCAGTACATTGCATCACTGCAATATAATTTTATTTGAGATGCCGTCGACCGCGAGGTTACTGAACATGTTCAGAGTTCAACAGCTCCTGGGGTTCGAAGGTCGGAGTCCGCATGAAGTGCCTTTGTTACGTAACGCGAGTATGTGTACTGTCTAACTTCTGCATCATTACATACTTTCAGATCACATTTTTGTTTATTTAGTAGAATATATTAAGCGGCTTTGTGTCAGGTAATCCTGACTGTATTATTATTATCAGTTTTTCCTCGTAAGAGCTAGATTACTAAGAAAACCTTACCTTTTTCTCGTCGTAGTGCAGCGTCGGTGTGCTTTCAAATTAACTGTCTGAAACGTGAGTGTGTGTGTGTGTATGTCTATGTGTCTAAGTAGCTAAACTACTTTGCTTAGTTTTGTTTGGTGACTTATCTTGTACATATCTGACATTTATATATACAGGTTGCTAAAGGGAAATAGAACTCTACACTTCACTTCTTTATTGCTCGGAGCAACACATATTGCTGTTGTTGCTCCGAGCAATAAAATAGTTCAACTTATGATAATACTTTTCATGAAAAATGTCTTGGAGACTTCGAAAGGTTCTAGTGTTGGCACCTAAGCATTAAATCATTTTGGCTGTCTACGACTAGCAGCTCGTGGAGACTAGTTTTCGTGTTCCAACGAAGGTGAAGCCCCTTTGTATAGCAGGGGAACATTGAGATAATCTCTGTCTGCCATCGGGTCGCTCGTATATCAAGACGCAAGAGTTTATCATGCTTCTAAGAATAAATGGAACATGTATATGATATAAAACTTTAACCACTGTGTGTTTGGGAATGGTTCGTTATAATATTTGTTGCTTTTGAAAACACGTTAACGTTCACGCCTAACGAGGTCTTTGCGATTGCCTATTAATGAAACTAAACCAATTGTTGCGTAATTACCCACCTGTTTCAGTTCGGTTAGCCTGAAACATTATTTAAATTAAGTCCCATATTACAAAGCGAACCTCATTTGCTTTTACAAAAGTGCAGATCATATTTTTTCTTCTGTGTGTTCGAATTGAAAGCGGTGTAATATTCTTTTTTGTCTGGCAGCGGGCGCCGCGCGCGCCGCGCACAAAGCCCTGCTGGTTTTGTATTCGCTCCCTCACTCACCTGGAAACGAAAGAAAAGAAAATGTTAATTAAGAGCCACTGAACAAAATTGATATCGTCGGGAATGAAGCTTTCGCTATTATTGTAAACGGATGCCAACAGATCGTTAAAGCTATTAAGGAAAATATTCATTTATTTTATCTGAAAGTCACAATGTTTGGTTTCGTATCGGGCGAAAAATCACAGTTTACGAACAATAAAACTAAAGGGGAGCATAATATGAAGTGGCATAACGGCTAGATATTTAGGTAATGTGCTACGAGGCGACGGCAGCGGTTCCGCGCAATGCCAAACGAGGCTGAAACGTACGTCTCATTAACACGTAGCGGTGGCGATATTTAGGGAGCGGTCGCGCGCGGTGAGCCGCGAACTAGCATTTGGCAATGCACGCGCTCGTACACAGCCGGCTCTGTAAACTAAACAACTCGTAAAAGTGTAAAAGTCGTAACGATAGCGGCGGAGAGACCGCCTAATATGAGCGGCGGCTGGAGCCGCGCCAGTCGCGCTCATTATCAGATGGGACGTTCCGGCGCAACCCTTTCGTTTTACGATTGGCCTCTAATTACAGCAGCGCTCAAGGCGGCACGCTTTTTCAGTTGATACGAGCATGGAGTGGGCGCGCATTGCCAAATGGATATATTTATCGGAACAAGCCAAATCGTTTACGCGGTTCGACTGCCGCGTCCCGGTCGTCGGTTAGCGTTACAATCAGCAGCCGTTTTGCGATATGAAAAAAGTCTCGGGAAATGTCGCAACCGAGCTGCAATAACAGACGGCGTTGGTTTACGAGAGGCCGCTGATAAAGCCTGCGCGGCTCGCAGTGTGCGGGTCGCCTTAACGACGTGTTGCCAATTTATGTTATGCGATAAGCTGAGTTTGTTTAGCCTGAGGCTGAGACGAATTACGAGTGCTGAATCATGTCAAGCCAATGGTCGTTGCGTCAAGCCAAACCGCTCGCAGCATTCTTCAAGCTAGGGCGGACAACTTTGTGATAGAAAAAATATTATGGACCTATTAACTTACAAAGAACTCAATTCTTTTAATGGTTTTGCGTGATAAAACTAAAGGGTTTTATGGCTTCGTGGTTTTTTTATTATCCTTGTTTTAGGTTTTCATAGAATATAAATATATAGATTGAGCATGTGATACTAATTGTCTTTGTTTTTAGGTTAGTAATCGTCTGACTGATAAAACGATGTATGTTGCACGCAATTGTAATGACGTCATTGCACTGATTTGAGCATCGGCATTTCGGAGGCATCCGGCAGAGCATTCGGTTGGTCCTAGTAACATATTCAAGATACTGGCTGGCGCACAATCGGAGGCGGCGTACCGACTGGAATTACATGGAATCGCTCGCAGAGAATATTAGTATGCCAGGAGCGATCGCCGCTGGAATGAGTCGACGTGACGTAGCCGGTATCTTCCTCGTTGCTACGTCAAAATGCAATAACAGGAATATCTTAAACTAGGAGAAAAGGCAGTGTATAATGCAGTAAATATTATAAAACGTTGCATATTCATGAAGTGGCGACGAGGTGTCTGGCTTTGTAACGATCAATTTCATTGATTTCTTGATAAAATTGCTTTTGATGAAATGTTAATTATTTAAATAAACAATTCTGTTATCGCGTTTGATGTTCGTATTAGAACGACGTGATAGGAGTTCTTTGAGCTGACGGTAATTTATTTAAATCGCCTTTACACAATATAACATGTCTCCGAAGCCCTTACACGGTATCTTAATAATGTTCGAGTATTATTAGGGGTCGTAAAGCTACTCGGAAGGAAATCGCGCGATGAAAGATGAGGCGTTTTTGTCGGTTACTCAAAACATAGCGCGTGACGTGCATGGAGTATGTGGGAGTTTTCGGGGTGTTATTTCGACGTATTGATGGGGACACGACTTATATCCCATGTAAATGCTGGGTAAAGTAAGTAAGTACTAATACCTTCCTAAAAATATCCCTATATCGTATGCCTTGAAATCATCGAACAAATTTAGATATAAACTACCTATTTGTTAAACGATTTCGTTCATCACAGTACTAGAGTAATATGAGAAAATATCTAAATATGCGAGTTAGGACATAAATTTAAAACAAAATTCCTAATTTCAGATATTGTAAGCAGGACACACACCACCTGCTGTGTCTGAGACATTATGGGCGATGAGGTGCGTCGAGATAGGGTGTCAGCGCATCGAGATGTCGTGTCGTTGTCGTCAGTCGTCGGACCGGCGCGCGTCGCGGCTTCGTGGCGCCCTCGCTCGCCGTGGGGACCGTCAACTCAATCTTGCCCCATTACGCGCGACAAATTGGAAAAATATTCAATTACATCTCGCTAAATATTGAATTATATCACAGCAAATTACAATTTTGCATCGGGGTAGTACTATACTCTGTGCGAAACATCACTATTTACTTAATAATAGAAAGATTTGTTTGCATATTGTTTAATAAAAATTATGTAACATAATTTATGATACTTATTGTTTAAGACTGAAATTTTAGGCGACAAGAAAATGAGAAATATTTTGCAGTTTAATATCTGTTAGAAATAGACCAAAATTCGTAATTTTACATAATTGCTAGTGACACAAAACCATAACCTCGATCCAAATTAATTGTTTGTATATGCAATTACAAAAAATATTAATTACCCGCGCTTAAGTGTTTGATTGTATTTTGTTCGCAGCACACACGATCAATTTATTTACTCGATGGAAAAATAATATGCGAGCTTAGCTCGGCGACAAGTGGGCGCGGGAATTACTCGCCAGTTGGAGTAATTGCCAATTAATCACCAGCCGTTTTCTATTTCAGCAGGCGACGGCTATACGTGCCTTAGCTAACGAAATTGAGACTGCACCGTATGAACTGTTATGACAGCACGCTTCATTACTTCACCACTCCCTATACAACACTAACCAATGAGAAAATTGAAGTTGTTCAGACTTTTAGAGGATCAAGGTTGATGGATCGGCTTCAGGTTAAATTAAATGTTTATCAATGAAAGTGGATTGCTGTATTCCAAAGTATTTAGCATCTGAAATGTACTAAAAAGGTCTCGTTTGTGTCTAAAGCAATAAATAATAAAATGGAACAAGTCGCAGTGAGGCGGCGATGAGATACCAATTGTCTGTCGGTCCGTTTCGGCGCTCCGTTTTATTCAGATCAGTATCTTTATAACATAATTAAGTAAATTTCGAAGTCGTCGCGCTCCATCTCCGAAATAATAAGAGTGAGAGCTTAGATAACCCGCGATTTAATAAAATTTTCTCTTATTTTGCCATCTCCTGTAATTAGGAATTTCGTTGTGACTAACGAAACTGTATGACGTTTTCCGTGAAATATTATGACCCCGGGCCTGTTTTGACGAATCACTTAAAGTTGTTTAAAAAATTGCAAATGCTGAATCTAATTTTAGTATCGGTCCTTAACTTTGACTTTATTTCGTAAAATTTAACACTTTTTAATGATTTATTTTTAGTGAATACTGTTTAGTTGTTTCGCATTTATGCACTTTAACAAAGAATTTAGACATTGTCTTATTTATTAAAATGTAAATAAAAAGAAAGTATTAGACAAATGACTTTGTAATTTGTTTACGAAAACAAGTTGGATAATATCATAACTTTTTGCGATCAGGTAAATGTTTGTCATAAACAGCGCCACAACTTTCTGAAGTTAAGTGGAGACAAACAAAACAGATATGCAAAACGTTTTCGACGTTACCATTCAATTGAACAACATCAATAGAGAAGCTTTCACAATATCGTCACGTTGAGTGGCGTCGCCGCGCGCCGGTATCGGTATCGGTCTCCGTACTGCGAGACGTTGTTTAAACACATGTCCAGCTAGGTAAATGGGTCGAGCAACTTATTTCCTCAGAGTGATTTATACCCAGGTTATTCTAGGTTGGGTATTTGTATCGGCTGTGATCGCTGAGTGGATTGCGCGGCGACACCTTTCAAATAAATTGTCTTGAGACCGGCCGGAGACGGTAAACAACTCAACCCTATGCAGATGTTCTCAAACCAAACACCTTCAATTTCCTAGAGGGGTAGTGTCGGCCCTAAAATTGCACTTGACTCTCGTTTCTCGCTGCCGTAAGTGACTTAGGGGGCTTTTTTATTTAAACTGTAAAGTGAAATTGTTTTGGCTTGTTTAAAGAGCACTATCTTGTACAAACGTCTAGAATAACGGGTTGACAAAATGTGGTAACATTTTTCTTAGCTTAGGTTGAAGCTCTCTGGGCAGGGTATTAAAGTTGAATTTGCAATAAATATGTATGACGGAAGTCGGCAAAGTTTGACAATTAGCGGAACCTTGCAACGCGTGATGATAACCCTCAATCGCTACTAAACAAGTTGATTAATTACTGGACAGCGAGCGCTAACAAAGTTCTATTGTCAAGTGTGGAACTAGACAGAGTCCCGTGCAAATTATATTGTTACCTGGTTGTAGGGACATAACTAACGAATGTTCAACTTGACTGGCTCAACTAAAACGAAAGCATTGACAGTGTGTGGGAAAGTTTGTTGGTGTTTGTAGTACAACATTTATAATATCAGTTCAAATAAAGTTATGACTACCTACTGAAGGGTATTTTGTAAAATTTTAGGATTTGCAATGTCTAGTTTTAATTTTTTCTAACCAAAAACTGTTTATTGGAGACCATTTTTATTTTCCAAGAATATCGCTTGCTAATGATAATGTACAGACTGCAGCACACTCGATGTTAGCGTGTATAATAAAAGCAATTCCAGCTACACGTTGTCGGTATGAAATTGGTGTTGCAATAGACGCGATGTCGCCGCTGCCAAATTACCGGCGTGTGTGGAACCGCCCTTACAATTACCACTGGCCTTTAATGTTTTGTCGTTGTAATAACCTGATGTTTTTGTATTAACTTTTATTGTTATTACTGACAATACTCTTGTACTGATAGAAGAGTCTCACTTATAATGTTTGTCTGATTCGTACTTTACATTTTTCAATTAGCTGCTAAAAGTTTTGTTTTTATATTCCGTTATAAATTTAATAATTGGTTAGTTAATCGTATCTCACTGAATGTAACACACTTGCCTTGCAGCTTATAGTGGTTCAATACAAGTTTTCGATAAGCATTACCGGCAGTACTACATACAACAATCATCTATATTACACATAACAAAAGCACATCAAGCAAACAGTGCAATAAATATACGATAAATTACTATCGGGATAATGAAGGTGTAATTCTCGTAGTCGGCTACGGTGCGACGGCGTAGCACGCGACGACAGCTGATATCGGCTTAGTCGCGTAGGCCTGTTAGTTGGCAACTGCTACGAATGCGCGAGTTGCCAGCGCCTAACGGATAAGCCTGCCAGTTACACACATGGCAAGACACGACTCTATACTAGTGCATACGCAAAATGTAAGGTACAGTCGTCTTATACGTACACCGATTGTACCATCGAACTGATACAGTAGTCGGCTTGAGTTAGGTACGCTCTTAATAGGCGGAAAATTAATTTATGAACCATAAAACAGTGTAGGTACAAGCATTTTTCAAGGTGATTATTATAAATGTATCAGCGCTTTGGATTATAAAAACAGGTGGATCTTAAATATGTAATCATTGATATGAAATTTTTCGCAAACGAGATCAGAAGTTTTCCATCTACCCTAAGAGTATTACAGTCATCATTTAACACGAAATAAAGTAAAATGTTTGCCCAACATAAATGTTCATTATATGTGTAATTATGTCGCGGCATGTATGTTTCAAGTCGTGTAATTATATTAACAGATGGCGGATGCAATCGGACAGGTGTAAAGCGAGTACAATCGGTGTCTAAGTGTTAAACATTGCATGGCTAATCAGGCGCACAGTAAGCGCATATCAATGCGGCCAGGTGTAAACGACAGATAATGGCGGCGAACTATTGCGTACTTGATGACTGTACATGACTGTACCCCTTGATATGGCAAGCACTGCCATAACAATACTATAGCAGGCATTCAAGTTATTAGAGATTGTGCGGAAACTTACTAACTGTTTACATTACCGACACTCGATGGTTCATTTATTATGTACCTATTATTTTATAAAATGAATCATTCCAGTTTCCCCTACTTCAGATAAGTGGTAAAGATCCAACTCCCAACTTGCGACTTGAATACTCAAAAAAATTTCCAGAAAATGCTTTAAAATATTGCTAAAAGCATACCAAATTCTTTACGGTAGTTTCTAGAGATATTCCGATGCTTTGAACATACGGAAAGAGACATGGTTGAAATGATTTGAAAATAATATGTAGTGACGTCGCACAGACTTATGAAAAGTTTTATTCCCTGAGGGAAACGACCTAGTAAATAAGTGTTGAGTTTTCAGAATAATATCAAGTTTGTAGTTATTTGTTAAGCGGTTTGTACTCAACAATAACTGCGCCAAATGGAATAGAGGAAAGTATAAAAGCACTACTTGACGTAACAGAGTGCGCCTCTCAGGTAACGATGTTTGCGAATCTTCTTTGGAACACAATGCTTTGGAGTAGGTGCATTGTGCCGCCTGATATGTAATATATTATTATCTATACTTCATTTGACATCCGAGTTGTACTCTACTTATGACCCTCGATCAGTGTGTCGTAAACCGCCAAATCGGTAGCCAATAACGTATAAATCACGTGTTCGATGCGCGCCTGTTTTCTGTATGTTCGTGATGCTATTTTTGCCGACCGACAGGCCAATCGTTTTTCTATGAAAATTTCGACAAGATGCGTAATGATACACCTCATTGAATTTTACTACAGACCGCTAGCGCGTTGCTTGCTTTACTCCTGTTTTCTTGTATCAACGCTTAGTTAATATCCAAACATAGACATGGAGAGGTGTAAACATATTAAAGACCAGCTGGTCGAGCGAGCTCTGATCGCCCGCAAATAGAGGAAACTCTGAAAAAAAAACTTTCAATCGAAAATAAACCTGTGCGACGCTGGGGTTTGAACCCGCAGTCATCAGCTTATAACTTAAACCATTTGAACAAGTTGACGGCAGCCTTAGCGGTAGAATTCTAAAACGTTGTCATGAAAATACGCAGAAATCGAACTTTGGTAGATATGGAACATAGGTCTTAGTTACATCAATTTGTCTCCCCTTTTTACCCGCAAATTGCCAAGTTCTTGGAGTGCAAAAAAGTGAACTTATATTATTTGTAACAATACATCATCAAACCAAACAAAGGAGAGTTAATTTAGCAATGGTTGAGCTGTTAGGTGGCGACATTTGTTGAGCTTCATTTCAATTCTTCTCTGGAGCTGTTGTATGTCTCGTCCACGATCGCTCACTCAAGGAGGTTGTGATGGGCCGAGCAACGAGTGCACACATCACACCCAGGTTGAGTGAGTAACCGGGAATGAGGTTAGGGGCCTTCCGATCTTCTTTTAAAGGTGATGATGGCTTCTTTCTTGAGGTTGAGATACATAAAGGTTATAATCGATAAGATCACCACCATTGAGCGCACAACTTTTCCTACAGTAACAATAAGAAGAGGAGAGAGAATGATAAGTTTACAACATTTTTACACTACACTGTGCAGGTAGATAACGTATGTAGGCATAAACATAAACAATTGTGAACAAAGTGAATAAGCTAAACGAACTAGTGCGGTAACAAGAAAAGTCTCTTACGTATACTTTTTGTAAAAAAAACCGACACCGCAACAAGAATTACGTTCAAATCATTGTATAAATCCATAAGAGCGATATCGACGCTTGTTTGATGGAGCGCCCAAAATAGCACGCTATGAAGCCCAGCTTGTAAACCGATCGAACGTCTTACTCGGACTATTTCGGCCTCAACGCGAGGAACACGATGTTTTCATAATAAACACTCTTATAGCTTTCACCTTCGAGTCTTGACCGCTACTTGCTATTATTTAGCTACATATTAATTTATTATCTTCTGTTACGAAAACCGCTCTTCACCTTATGCCCCACTTCGGCATGTTGATTTAAGAATAAGAATAATTTATTTGCTTAAAATATAGGTACTACCAGTTGTTACAATTGGTGGTTTAGGCACAAACCATATTATGCCTGTTTAGGGCATGCACATTTCTTTACATTATTTTTAGGGTACATAATATTTTAAAATGTAGAGTTTAGCGTACAATAAGGTGTTTTTAAGCTAATGTTGACGATTCTTTTAGAGCTAATGTTAAGATTCTTAATGTAAGTACAATGTGATTAAATTCTATGTTGTAATAAATCCTGTAAAGTGTAGAAACAACACGTAGTAACAAGAAAGATTATAACTAAAAATACATATGTATTTAGTTGTAAATACATAAAAACATGGCTTTGTTTATAACATCTATTACATTTGTTCGGCAATAAAACACAAACAGTTTTATGTAACACAGCGACAGATTCGATTTATTTATTAACTACGCAAGTAATGCTACATACGGCCAACGTTTTATACGCCAAATAAAATTGTATTGTAAAGGGGTGCGGTTCGAAGGCAACGCCATCTATTATTTACAGTACGCACTGTGCCCGGCCTACCCTCGTTTACATCACAATTAATTTAATTTGCTTTTTCACAGGCTTCTTCCATTCCCTCATTGTGACGTGGCGGGCTGAGGGCGTGAATTTTCTCGTGATTTGGTAACAGAGGCGGTAATTAGAGCAATTGTGAGGTTTCTCCATTTGTTTTTAACTGTTTATTACCGCGCGCGGTTATTCTGAATGTGCCTGGAATTAGCCTAATGTTTGATATCGCTGTAACTTTGTATTAACACTTTGTTTCTTTGAGAAAACAAAAGGTTTGAGACAACAAGATTTACTGATACTTTAGTAAGTGGTTTTGTTTTGCGGTAGGTTTGCCACATGTAAGGCGAGCCGGTAGAATGGAAGCCGAGCGTGCGGCGAACCGGGTCGCTGTCGGCGTATCGAGTGTCGCCGGACATGCGCGCGCGACGACGGAAGCCGCCCACCAGCGCACTTCCGTTCGCGATACATCCGTCTGACATCTGTCATCACACTGATATGATAAGGCTTCCTGGACGAAAGATTACCGAGTTAAAATATTATTAATAAATATTATTTTGTAAATATAAACGTTTTGTTCGTAAGAACGCACAAATAACATTCAATAATACTTAAGTTGTGACTGTAAAGCAATCATCTTAAAATAGAACCTACAATGACTGCACCAAATATTTTCTCTTGAATAAAATTTGCTCTAGAAACCTACGGTACCTTATCAACACACGGTCTTCGATAGTTATTATGTATATTTACAGTAAAATTAAATTAAATTTATTGGTTGTTGGTTTTAATAATTAGCAGCTATGCGTAAGTACATTAAAAGTTATGCAAGTGTTCTAAAGTGAAGTGCACTATATGACACTATGTTAGCAGCTAGGCGTCGAGAACAGTGCAAAGTTGGTGTAAATCTTGGTCTAAGTGAACCGGGATACAGTTTAAGCACGCGCTCGCGTCGTCGCCTTCAATCTAACTTTGGCCCGACGGTCGCCTGTCCTCTACACCCCTGCATAATGAAATGGGGACTGTCCTAGAATTCACAAAGTTACCCGATACTCAATAATTACATCCATGTTCCATGCTCCCTCATGTCAATGTTCAATATTCTACGTATTAAAATGTTTAGTGCAGTTCTTACACGAAATTTTCCCGACCTTTTTATGCGCTCCACCCTTATCTAATGCGTCGTAACATTTATCTAGTATCTGTCACTTAAAGCCTTTGCTCTCGTGTAAACGGGCGACCTTATTTTTTGCCGAAGGGCCGGGGCTATCAGTTCGTCTCGCGACACAATATTACGGTGCAGGGCGATGTATCGCGTCGGAATCACGTCATCGTTCACTCGCTGGCAGGGCGTGGTTGACATGGCTGGCGTGCTGCTCAGCGTGAGCTTCAGGGAACTGATCATAAAGCTAAGATACAGCGCTACCGTTGCCGTTACATTTTTTTTTGCCGCACTACTTAATTGTGAATTGTATTTCGATACAATTTTTAAGTTTAGTAAATTTTGCTGCTAAGGCTTAGAAATGTGCTCTATTTATGTGAAGTCCCGGGGTCGCAGGACTTACGAATTACCGTGACCCCGGTACGTAAAGGGCTATTGAAGGATACCGTGGATTTTAGTCAGTCAAGTCTGACAGTAAGGGTGGGAGGACTCATTTGATGATTTTACCGAGAAAAAAACAAAAAATCTATGTGAATTCAAAGGACTATATCAAACCCAGGAACTTATTGAGATATCAAAAAGCGCAAAATTGTCATACGAAGAGGCGATTTAATTATGTAGTCACTTGTTATTTTACTGACCGTAAATTATATTGACACTTCAATATGTCCAATATAATAAGTAACCGTTGCCCAAATTAATACTGGCAGTGTCGCTAACTAAGCCGAGTGTACACTAGTAAGTATTATATCATAGAGGACATATAACGCGTCTGTTATAACCATACAAGAGACATCTGCACGGAGCCTTATGAATCCAGAGGGTGATGGATGGATCGGTCTGAGCAGCGCCATGCATAGTCGATTATATGTCGTTTATAACAAATCCATGTGCTTGTATGGTTACAGTTAATACATTCACAATGACAATAACCAAGAATGGGAATACCTGTCTATTATTATGCAGCTGTGAAAAGTTACAACGGCTCTCTAAAACATTATCGCAAAATCGCATGAAAATTCTCTAACCAATTAAATATTCAGCTGAAAACTTTAAAAGCATTTGTAAAGTAAATTAAGCGTACCAGAGGAGTAATTTGTCGAACGTTTCAGCTCACCCTTTTGCGTTGAATGACCTAGAAAAATAAGCTCTATCTCTCTCTGAAAGGGCGCGGAATGAAGTAAAGTTTTAAGACAAGCTGTCAATTTCACGTAAAACTGACTCAAACTCCGAAACGTTCAGAAAAATCATATTTTATTATGTTTAATTTAAAATCTTTTCGCATTTGTGAACGGTCGTCAATATTTTGCTAGATAATAAAGTCTTTAAGGATAATAAAGGAAGGTAACAAAACACACAGCCATAATCATAAACGTAATGTCCTCCAAATAAAGCTCAAGCATCTTCAACATGGTTGAGAGTTCTAAAACTTGAGTCTTATACTGTTCACTTTCCCATAATTGATATCGTGTTGTCAACGAGAAGGAAATGAGCCAGTTGATTATAATGCTACGGTAGCACGCCACGAGAGGAAAATTCAGAGGCGCGGCTTTAGCAGATCGTATCGACAAGAAGGCAGGTTAATGATGAGGTCGATCACCCATCGTTTACTCACCCGTGAAGGGACAATGTGGCGATATGAATATATAAAAAAGATTACTCGGCAAACCCGCTTGGTCGTGTATCAGTACATAATATGAGAGGTATCTAGTGGTTAAATTACCTATGTATACTTCCAGCGTATATCTAATGGTCTTACATACGTGTATGGTATAGGTACGTACTACGTACACACAGGCGACACCACGACAGAGCACTTAGCGGAGCCGCGCTGAGGCGGGGTCGCATCAATCACAACACAATTTTATATCAAATGTCGCTCTCAATCAATTTGTGCCGGGATCGTATTCCCCACTATACTACCAACTAGTGACGTACACCTTCTCTCTATTCGTTTTGTGAAAGGGGATGATACTGCCACAAATCCAGGTATAACTAATGTCTTGTTTACACAGCAATATGTATTGGGAAAAAATATCGTAGAGGAAAATGTATGCTTGGATAGTAACGTTGCTTAATATAAAAATAGTTTGCATGTAGTGGTGCGAGCACTATTTTAGAAATTAGATTTGCTACGTCCTACATAATTCTCTGTGAAGCTGTTTAATTTAATAAATGAATGATGAAGAACCAGTTTACGATGTTCCAAAATTAAATTCCGCACCCAACTGTAGGACTACGAAGCGTTGGGTAAGTTTCTTTGTCCTTTGTTATGGTTAAGTTCCTATCGTTAACGAGTGAGTAACCAATTGTAGCGTCACACGTATGTGAATGTTTTAGAAATTATATTTCTGGCGTATTTTCCTCAACACGCTCAGATGACTTATATCGGATGACGCTGTAACGTGGCCTGAGGTGTTCCGGAGTCCACGGACTAACTTTCCTAATGGATCGCGTAGTTTTGAGGAAACCACTAGAGATAATTAGAGAGTTAGCCGCTCGCATGACGGTTCTTAATTGATCGAGACATTCTTACGTCACAGCAACTCTACATGGCAAATTACATTCAGCCTATCTTTTCATTAATCTACGGCAGGAATATTATGAAAGCAACATTTTGAACAATTTGAAATTCAAATGTGTTTCAATTTCTTGCGTTGAATCATGCTTATTTCCAGAGTGTAATAATAAGAAATTACAATTCCTTACGATATGAGTAGATCGAGTAAGCGTTGCGTAGCTATGAATGTGGCCACACAAAGGCCGCTGTTTATAAAACAAAACAGCCGTTTCTTGGTCTTGCAATGCGTATTGAGAGACTATGAAAATAATGGTCTATTAAAGAGCTAGGTAGCTCCTTGTGCCTAGTGCTCTATTGTTCTGTAGTCCGCATTGCACTCACGTGCAGTTTGGAACATCTACCAGGAAAATAGCGAGTTATGATTCCGCTATATACTCACCTACTAATTGTTCACAGTAAATTTTTAGCGATTAGTCCTAAGTTACGTGCTTCGAATTCCTATCCGTTAACTTGAGAATTTAGAGTAGTACCCGAGTGCTTTGAATGTTACAATAAAATTCAACAACGCGACTGCTTATGGGTGTTAATATTTAGATCGTTCCGTAGTAGTAAAATAAATTAACCAGCAATCTTAGTTAAGTATTCACTATTGCATTTTAATAAATTGTCCTCTCAATTGTCTGATGGCAACAAAGGAAAAATTACTAATACGAATCATTATATAAATATACTTGTGCTCAATATATGGCTCCATTACATTAGAATGCATGTATTCACAATCGTTCTTCTCTAGGTAAGGACAGTTAAATCTCTTTTATTAATGTTTTATGGTTCTATACAGCCGTAACAACCATACGTTTGTAATATCGCGCTCTTTTTTATAAGGTATACGTGGTACAGCTTTACATACAACTCTTTCTTCTACATTCTTGCATATTTATAAAGCGTTCGGATGTAGTTCCGTAACGTTGTTCAGTCGCTTGTATTGAGCATCTTCATTAAGCGTTATGGTTTTTTTCTGATATCAGGGTGAGAGTGACAGGCAGGGGGCGGGCCGGACGAGATAAGGTATCTTATCATCTGCTATCTGGCCAAAGGGAAGCCACTCAATCGATAACTGAATGAAATACTTGTGGATTATGGGAACATAATGCGAGGAGCTATTAGGATTGTTCGGAATGATAACCGATGTTTATGGAATGAAGTTTTGTGAACTTAGCAAAACCTTTGTGGGCGTCTGAATGTTTAGGAGAATTAGTAATGTTGGCAGATATATTTTTTCCTGTTTGTGAAGTATCAAGATAATCTACTTAGATAATTTAATTCCAATCACAATTTTAATTTAAAACCTTGACGAAAAATACAATGAACTGTCAAGTAAATGTATACGTGTGAATTCTTATTCATGTAGATTTATTTATGAAAAGATTATTGTACAAAAGCAAACCTAATTGTGTAGATTAGTGATACATCCGAGAATAGAAATTTATTGTACGCTTACTGTCGCTTTCTGTGACAAGTTTAAATGGTCTAATGGAATGGATGTTGTCACTGATTGGTTCACAATGCGCTTGAGTGGCCAGTGCTCCGGATCACAAGTCAAATTGTTGAACTTACAGATTTGTATGTGTGTAATGTTGTCTTGAAATTTTGAAACAAGTTCAGTATTTTCGACTCTATCTCGATCTGGTTGTTTGAAATCAACCAATTACTCTAATTAAATCTGTCGGAAGGTAACTTATGTAGTTATGACATCCTACAAAAGTTGCAAATACTTAAGTAGAAAACTGAATATGTAAAACGGAAGTAAAAAAAGTTAATGAAACAATTTATAAATACTAAAACTCACCATTTCATAGCCCGCCTCCATTTTCACTTACGCACAAAAACCAATAAAAACAAGAATAACAACGTAAAAAATAATATAGTCCGCGCTGCTCGAGTGCAATTGCATTAGGAGATGCGAAATAAAAACGAAAATAAAAGACGGAGTAATAAAACGGCGCGCGTTATCGCCGCGAGACGTACAATTAATGGAATGTTTGATTTGAATTGTTTTGCTGGTCGTGGCACCGGAGTGCGTCCGCGGCGCGCGGAGGTTGGATGTGGTGTGGCTAGCGGCACGCTCGCACCGTGACGCGCGACACGCGTGCTGTGCGGCCCTGCCACCCGCCACTCCGCCGACACAAGGCCTGCGCCGCGCGGGCGGGCGGTTATAAGCGCGGACAGCGGGGCGGCGGCGGCGTCGATAAATTACACGATAATATCGCATTACATACGTATTAAAAGCTGCACTTTACATAACTATTAACTGATAAAAATTAACATGTGTTTAAGGGACTGGTTCTTATCTGTTCTCTCTCACTAAATTATTTTTGAGTATTTCGTAATATTTGTGTAGCCTTGTGTTTAACATATTGTGCTTTATTATTGCTCTCCTATAAAATATCGAGTTATTAGTTCGATCTGGAATATTGGCTCACTTTGTAGTGACGAAGAGCCTGATGAAAACATCCTACAACATCTATCACAAACAATATTATGTAGACGCAAGTAAAATGCTGATATGATAATCCTATAAGGTAATAAATGTGTGAGTCAGTATCGAGTAAGGGCGTCGCAAGGCTTCGGTATAAGTAGCGCCGAATTGTGGCTTCATGTCCGAGCGACGATAATCTAATGATTGTGGTGGGATATACCCGATATCTAATTATACTTGTAAATGGATACGAAGCTTTAAATACGTTTAGTTTTCGATATTTGGGGGTACTTTGAGGGAAGTTAGTGACTGGATCAGATGAATTTTAGTATCTAGTTAGGAAATATTTATAGACACTCAGTACGCATAGGTTGAAAAAATGTATTTTGTTTGTTTCAGTTTCATGTATATAGGGAGACCCTTATCTTATTGTTTTATTTACAGATCTTAAAGCGGACCACAGAAAAAGCTATCTACCAAGATTCAACTGTGTGGTCCTAATAGTTTAAAAAATTGCTGATGTGATATACC
The DNA here is from genome assembly GCA_943136025.2 of Agrotis puta. NCBI lineage: Eukaryota > Metazoa > Arthropoda > Insecta > Lepidoptera > Noctuidae > Agrotis > Agrotis puta. The sequence goes on from OW964178.2 coordinate 11,818,047, forward strand.
TACGGACGGACAGACAGACAGACATGAAGATTCTATAAGGGTTCCGTTTTTTGCCAGTCGGTTACGGAACCCAAAAAAATACCATTATTTTGTAACATTACGTAGGTGTTTTGTTTTAATAATAAACTAATTACTGATAAAAACTTTTTTTTGAAATTTTATATTAGGTATATCACACATTTCCTTATGTATCGTACATAAAATGTTGGAGAGCATTGAGTTACGTGTACGTCATATAAACAGGCGTCGCTTAAATTGTAATTTCACGGCTCGACGGAAATTTTCATTGGCGATTAATTCGTGATTTTAGTTCATGGAGCAGACGCCTCTGGCGGAGGGCGCTCTTAGCATGTCGCTTACGACATTATCCAGCTCCCCGATGTCAACTGTATCATAACAATTAATTTGTTTTTGTTTCCCTTCTGTGAGTTCGTAGCTTTATTTAAATCCTACCCGTTCGCTTTTTGTTTCGCGCCCTCGTTAAAAACAAGGGTTGTGCGGTTTTGATTTCTTTGAATATATAATTTTTGTAACATTTTGTAGTGGTATTCTATCAAACAAAATATAATCGTCAAATTATCTATCCAGCATAGCATGCATAGCATAGCTTGGCTAGTATTACTTAGTATTATTTTTACCGATGGAGTAACTTAATAATGGGTATTAGATTAATCAACTTTACACTCTGCGGTTTAGATGGCTATAAATAGAGCGAAATATAGGTCAGATTAAAATACTCATTATTAGGTTTATAAACATGATTTCTCATTGTTCATTCAATTATTATTAATAGCAAGTTATGTTTGCATCGTAAGATGACTAAACAAAGCTACATCCTAGGAGAACTAGCAATAGCCATAAATCATGGCACGGAAAATTCGAGTGTGTCCATACATGATGTGCGGACCGCCGTCACTTGTCAGAGGCGTATTAAGGGTTGGAATATGGAACTGTTACGATACTTTTCGCATTCAAAAAACAAAGAGCCGACGGCATTTTCGACGCTGCCGCAAATTGTGACAAATTGTGTTATTGAAATTTATGTCCGGCAGTTTTGAGACATAATTGGATGCGGAGAGTCGGCAGCCATGTTCCGAGAGTGACGTCACGTGCTCTAATGACATTTATTACGGACGGACAGTTCATTGGCGCCGCTCGTCTCCGCAAACGTACTGCTATTTCAAATTTGGAAATTAATTTTCGCGGCATTCTGCAGGCCAACGCCCGACGATGCCATGTCCCGACATTGCTGCCCGAGCGGAGCTTAGCTTTGGAATTAAGTTTAAGTTTTGTTTTTCTAGTACCTAGCTAACTGGATTAGTGTTTTATGGCTTTCAGTTAACTTTTCTAAATTTGTTCGGACTTATTTGTCGTTCAAATAAATGAAACTTACTGTTGGTGTTGTTCATAACTGTCAGAAGCTTACCTGTAACAAAAAATGTGAAAATAAGTTAGATATTCGAGGCAGAACGAAAGAGCAATGTTTAACATATTATACCCTAATAAAACAATGTTATTCTAATAAAAATTAAACGCCGATACAACTTGAGGTGGACAAAGAGGGCGTGTATATGTCAGCGTAAATCTATCCTCAATAAAAGTAATAAATCCTGAAGCGTCGCTACACAGGTGGCGATTTTTTTCCTACAGCAACAATGCGAAGATTGCGTCTATAAATAACTGCAGTAGTGAGATGGGACAGGACGTCCACTCTGGTCGAAGGCCATTGACTGATTGCCCGGAAAGCAAGGAGCGGTCAATAGATGGTGTTGATTAAATAATTAATCAAGTTGGTAACTCATGTAAAATAGTGAGGTCACGTGTATTTTATTAGAGTATGTCTTGATTGAATACAAATTAAATGTAGAAGCGGTTGAAAAAATGTAATTGAGCAACTAGGATATACCTATTTCTCACTGTTTAAACTTTGATGTAAGAAGTATTCCCAGAAGTTTCTATATTTTATAGAATACAGCTCTTTTAGCAGAAAAAGGCAATATATTATAGAATACAACCCCTTCATCATCCACATTACGTTTGACATTTATTTAAGAAAATAAAACGTGGTTTTTCTTGTGTGACACTGAAATTACTTAAAAAAGGCTTTATCTTTTCAGTAAAACCGCCTCTTTGCGCCATTACGAAACAACGATGTTTTTCAATCACCAATATATCACGTATGTGGGTGGAGAGGATGAGGATCAAGCCGAAAACATTGGCGAGGAGGAGTCGTTTTCAAACCTGTCAAATGTGACAGGAAAAAGGGCGGGAAAATGTCACTATAATGGATGTGTCACTGGCATCATGGCATAACGCGACCCGTTGGCATGCACGGCCTCAGATACACTCCCTGTGGATTAAGTAATACCAGATTTGATGAAAATTTTAATACCTACGGGTAACAAACAACCGCAGATGGAAAAAAGGGTGGTGCTGACTAGCTGACACTTGTTTTATTCAGATCAAAACAAAGAAGTAAGGGTTTTCTAGCCACAGAGACCAATAAATTTCGTTTTAAATTTAAAAAATCGTACTGATTATTAAGAATATTATTAATCGGTTGAAATTAATAAAATAAAAAACCAATTATTTCTTGGAAGTACAAAGCCGTAACTATTACCCAAACTAGAAATAAAATTGCATTTGAAAAACTTGAAACAATGTTCCCCTGTAATCAGAATAATGAATGCGATGGCTCAGTGCGATAGTCAATACATACGGTTCGGAAAACATGTCCAAACATGATGGATGATGAAAGCGCAATGTGATGAAAGATAGAGATAGATGTTTGTTAATAGTCTCATACAGTCTATGAATATTGAGACTAACAAACAGTTAGGAAATGCTTTTAAGTTTTATACGTAACCAAACTTATACAACTAAAAGGTAGAACATTTAGCTTGTTTCTAACTTGCATGATTTCGTTTGAATCATCGTCGAAGGGGATTTAATATTCTTCCGAGTTTTCTCGAAAATTAGGACACGGGTACTGAAATTCACCGAGGTAGATCAGTTGATATCATTGAGTTGACATTACCAACGGCCATATTGGTCGTTATCTGTCACCGCCCCCTACGATCCGTTTCACTTGCAACCCGATAGGGGGCGACACCGGGCGGCGCGACTACTCGCTCCATAATGGCTACCACGGCCCCTTTTTTATTACTGACCCGCTAGTAAACAGATCATTCGGGTTTGTGGTGTTATAAAAACGAAATTAACTCTGGCCGGTAGATGTCCAGATATCCTCAGTGCTTACTGCCCTACTATTAACATAAAATCGCGTGTCACGCACATTCCGCAGTTTAAAGCGTCTCAAAGACATTAACCGCTCGTGTATTGCCTAGTAATAACGTCCAAAAAGTACATCAACTGGGTAATACTGGCATATTTCCGCTAAACCCGGCCATCATTGGATTCTCAGGTGCGTTCAGACGCGCGGTGCTCGGTTCAATATAATAACTTTTGGAATATGATTTATGACTCCACTAGCTAACATACCAATGCCAAATATAAGTATTTCCTTACCTAGTTAGTTACTAATATACCCATTGACAGTTATCAACAAGAGCACGCGCTCACAATAATAAAACAGTTTAGTGGCTGATATGATTAAACGATTCACATAGCTATCATTTCCTATACGCCATCCGGCCGATGTTCATTATACCTAAGTACATAATACGAATGTAGTGCGGCCACTAGCCCAGTAGGCACGTATGCCCACCGCGAGTAGAGCCATTGTGCACTCCGATATTGTGTTAATAGATTAATCCAATCAAAATATTAATTCCACAACGCAGCTCGTTCATACCTATTTACATTTCAATCGCACGATTTATTCGTTGGATTTGAGATATTCATCGACAATGTCCGGAATCGATTCTATTGGGAGGCATAAATACACTTTTATAAAGTATGTTGTAATCCCCATTCGGGACACGCTAGAACTGTTAGGTCTGAAAACATTTGTGAATATTAAGAAACAGGTGGGAGATCGTTTAGAAAATCAGGTTGCGTTGCTACGCTTATTACACAGATATCTTGGACTCCTAATATCGAGTGTAATAGAAAAAGTCCAATATGAAAATCTATAGATATGATTTTATTGGAAGCAGATCGGCGTCGCAACTCGAGTATACGCAACGTGAGCCTCTCGAGGGCTGCCTTGGGACCCATGAAAGCCGCTGTTTAAATAAGGGTCTAACTGTAAGGATTGCTCGAAATAACACTTTGTAACACCATCGCTTAACTCGAGAACATTGAACTTACGCTGCAGAGTAATAACTAGAGAGTCATATCGAACTTTAATAATTTATATAAATCTGAATTTCGGTTGATGGGCATCAGCGACAAAGCTTTTACCGTAGAATAATGATACCACTTTAGGTTTAATCATTTTAATAGTGGTATTGAGAGAATGTCTAAATATAAACGCAAATTGTAAATTATCCAGAGGAAGTGTGGCGGCGCGTGCTCGTCCCGACCCGCCCTGGATTAGAGTCCCAGTTGTGCGTTTGTGCTGTTATTCCAGCATTCACGTATAATATCTCTCTATTGTTTCTACTAGAAAAACCTTTTGATATTCGTTTCAAAGCTCGGTGGAAATAGAAAAAAAAGCTGCACAGAACAGCTTTTATTTAGTAAAATGCTAACGCCGATAGCCACTTTTATATTTTGCATTCAGAATCATGTCACAAACCAGTCGATCAAAAAACTTGCTAAAGACATTGTAAGCGGCCATTGCGCTCCACCACAAGACAATTGAGTCCATATGGGACGGCAATAACAGGGGTTAGCATAGATGAAATGAGTCGGGGTCAGTGCGCGCTCTCAGGACTCAATATTTGCGCTGCAATACAACCTTTATTGTGAGGATCAACACGGTCGGGCTAACATAGGCGTGGAATCGCCCCGCGCCATAACCTTTTAATGAATAGGCATCAAATCACGTGAAGCGTTTGAAGCTTATGAGAATTTAGCAATTTCCACAAATTGTGTAAGATATAGTATGTACACAGCTCACGAATTTACTTGCAGCAAACGAGACAACATTTTTCTAGTGTCATTTGTTGGAGTCGCGTGGGATTGGATGATATTACGTCTGTGTGACGAAGACGAGCATGTAGCGGAGCACTTCGCGACTGCACCGACGACAGCTGCTCCTCTTTATTTGATTTCCAACTGCACGAAGGAGCATTCAAGTTTTATGTCAACGTTGCAACACATTCCAACATTTGGAACGAATATCTTCTCTAATGAGGTTTCAGATTTCTAGTTAGAATTCGATTTTAAATCTATATATATGTGGTTTTTACATATCTGCATTTTTATCCTCGTGCTGCCTTTACATTTTTCACCCTTATCGCAAGCAAACGTTTTAAGTGCGTTCATATAAAGTTGTTCGTGCGTTTTCCCGGAACCCATTTCGTATGTTGTTGTGTTACATTCTGATATAAAACGATACTGTTATGTTTGCTCGAGATATTGGTGCAGGAATAATGCGTAAAAATCAGTTTGGTTAGTTTTCCTGCTTCGGTGCTATTTTCGAGACTACTCGTTGAACACTTATGGTTCGCTCGAAGGTCCACTGATAGTACAGGAAATGGTTCAGGGATAGGTATAAACATTAAAACCGTTGTTGAACTAACGTGGTTCGCGAATATGGTGCGTGAGCAATATCGTCTGGGACAGATGTCGAAGGGCGGGGATGTTTGCGTTTGTACTTCGGACGGTCAACAGCGGCGGCAAACACGCGTGCGAACGCTCATGTGTCGCGCTCAACGGCACGCTTGTTGCTATTTTGTATCAATAGAACTTGTGACGCGTTCAACGCGTTCAATTTGCGTGCTGTACTATACCTACTGCGGCGCTTTGAAGTGGTTTTCACCTGATTCATGTTTGTGCATGCTTCACAATGCCGCTTTGTACATGCCTACTTTAACATGTTACATCTAATATTAGTTGTAGTAATTAGTTCGCAGATGTGAATGATGCACGTGGTGTGATGTGATATGAAAGATCAATGGCGTGGAAGTGGTTAACTTAAATTCTTGCTTTTCCTATTATATATTTTACTAGGTTTCTCTTTCTTTAGATCCTAATGTAGACATAATACTTAGTTCACCTATAGAACTGAATGCCTCATAGTATAAGAAAACTTTAACAATATGTGTGTGTACCATACATGTTTTAAAATAAATCTACATAAGGTGCATACTATTTGATAAGCGGCATGCAAGACCCGCCATCGGAGCGCATTTATCACACCGGGTTCAAAGTTCCAATACAATAACCTTGTTAGTTACGTGAGTGACACTTTTTGCGCCGCCGCCCCCGCCAGCGCGCAGCGGGATAATACTGATAATACTAAGATACGTCGTATGTCATACTTTATAAGTTAAGGGTAACATGTTGAATGATAAAATCATATTTGAAGCAATATATTCGGAGTCGTTAATTATATAAGTAAATAAAAATCCATATTTCCATGTATCATAACATGGTGGAATTCACGAACGGACATACCGACATTTGAATGCGAGGAATTCAGTAATACCAAGTCCATAGAGCAGGGAGCAGATAACTGTAAATTCCTTTTTCAAATTGCAGCGCCACGACGCGCTGATGGAGATTCATTGAAGCAGCGCATCATTTATCAAGCCAACATTTCTTACTCACTTTTATATCGCACAACCCTAGATTTAAACTTTATTCCACTCACTCGTTAAAGCGTTGCACACTATGATTGCACTCTTATTTTTCGGAGCTTTTTATACACAGCATACAAAACAACGAATGAGTTTTTTTGGTCGTTGAGTTTTCAATTTAAGTCTTGAATCTCTACGTATTCAAACCAAAATATTAAAAGCGCGTTTTCTGTTTTGTTTTTCGTTGGGCGGAGTAGTGATGTCTCGGGGGTAACGTAGGTCCACTATCTAAATGGATTTGTTGGCAATCTGAGCCACAGTTCCGCGGGAAATAATCAATAGTAGACGCGTCGGTGTGATGGCGAAGGAGTTGTCGCTGATCACAGTTGTTTGTTTTATTTCCGCAGGCTCGTTTGGCCCCGCACTACAAACAAGTTCGCGTATAAACGTCGTCATTTGATCAAATTGACTTTTGGAGTGACAGCTGCCAAAATCTCCGCGTGCAACAAATTACAAAGGAGATATGAAGTCCACCAGTCTTGAGCTATACGTACAAACGATTGTTTTAATTTGTTCCGAGCACAAGGGTTCCAAGGCTGAAGTTACCGTCCTGATTTTTTTATGAAGGCTTGAACAATGTAATGTGGAAAACATCTTTTATTTTTTACAAAAGGTAAGGTAAGGATACCTTCGGTTCCGTCGGTATCTTAGCTTTATATTTTTCTTGTTTCGATCTTATTATGACATTACAAATCTTGTAAGTTCGGTATTCTCCATAAGTTTTATAAGATTTATTACACAATAAGAAACAACCGCGAAAACTTTCGTATTTGAGTTTTGTTTCCTCAACAATATTAAAACAGCGATATACAACTGAGAAATATTGAAAAATCTGAGGCGGAAACATCAGTTCACGAAATACAAAACCGGCACACGAAAGAAGTTGTGAGTCGTAGCCGCGGGCCGCCAGTGCTACAACTTCGCGCTACCAACTGCTACGCGCGTAGCCTCGTAGACCCGCCGCGCCGCCCGTCGCGCGTAGCCATGTTAAACTTTCAGCTACCGTAAACTGAGGTTACTTTGATTAATTTTGAACTTTATATGACTGTAATTTTTTAATGTGAGGTTCTAAAAAAAAATAAAAAATAGGTAATTATCGGTTTTTATAGTTCTCTCTGTAAAAGTATAAAAAGAACAAAAATAATGCGTAGTTTTTTAGAAAAATAAATAAAACAATGTGATAAAAGGTAAAATGATTCTGGGGTTACTTTGGAACTCCCCGTTTTTAACATAGAATCTGAAAGTAGCCCCAATAAACTATAGAAAAACAGAAAGAAAAGGTATTGATAAAAAACATAAATTTTTTGCACGAAACGACGTGCCATCACCAGCGCACCCACAAAAAGGATTGTGACAGTTTACCATATTTGTAATCCGAAAAAAAATTCTACTAAAAGTTGTTCCGTCTTACGCAATTTGCAATTTTATGTCGATAAGTAGTTTCTATCAAATTTACCCCATGATTCAAAGTAACCCCGTTTACCGGTACTTAGTTTTATTTCACACCCAATTTATTTCCAAGTAGCAATCTAAACGCGATAAACGTAGTTCGTTCTTGTTCTTTTATTACCTACCTGTGGGGTTACTAACTCACCATAAGCGCTTGTTCAATTTTATTTGCATCTAAATCTTGAATTCTAAGAGAGTAATCTGTTCATTTAAATACTGGCTAATGTGAAAGTTTCTCAAACTCTCTGTCCGATTGTACTGAATGTATTTCTAGCTGTGGTTGTACGGTAGCGGTAGAATACACTTGTGTGGGTATAAGTAATAAATACAATAACTGTCAATGTCGTAAAGCATAAAAAGCATAAAGACGCAATATTGGTTTAAACATAAAACCGCAGTTGATGTCTAAAAAACCCTTAAAAGTAGTATCAGTCCAATTTCCCTATTGGGGTTCAGAGTGTCACCGCATAAAATAAAAATACCTACATAACAGCCACCCCTTACCCGTGTGGGAGGGGGGGGGGGGGTTACAGGGGGCATGCGGGGAGCGCGGATGGTACTTGTAATAAAAATTCGTTAATACTTTATTTACTGTATTAGTACACGTACGAGTATTTTCGCTTCATATGTAACGATCAATAAACCTATGCGTCTTCAACTATTTATTAGGTTTGTACTACGCTTTTCCTTTACGGAACCAGTAAGGCTTTCAACGGAAACGTGACGTCGGATATATGGCGGGAGGTCAAAATAACATGTCTATAATTTATGAGCGTGGTTAAAGGTAAGCAAGTGATTTACATAAGTCTATTTTATTACTCGTTTTGGATAACGAAATGAAAAAATCTTAACCAAACAGACAGCTTAATTACGTTTTAATATCCAAAATAAAGATCCTTTACAAGCAAGATTAGGCGGGTTTAAAAGCATTAGGGGTTCAGCAAACAATGCAGGCGATTATCTAGTGAATGGTTGTCAGCAGCATCGGTCTCGGAGTTATTGTAATATGTAAACGAGTCCCGGCGTCCCGTCCGTCCGTCCGTCCGCACTTAATTGTCCACGTCAATATTAAACTAAAATGTTTGTCATCCCGGCCATTTGTATACTTAGTGGCCTGATAGTGGGGATTAAAAAGGTATATTCCTTAATAAAGGTGTCACAAACATGCTGGTCATTAAATATGATATTTAATTTTACTTCGACGTCTTTACATATGAAGTAAACAGAAATATTATTGTGAACGTCAAATAACTGTCATTGAATTTTCAAAAAAGAAACATAAATCCATTAGTAATAATTGTCTTCAGCAATCACAGATCGATCGATCGATCGATACCGGTTTTAGTTATTCTTTACATTTTATAATGTTCAATTACATTATAAAATGTAAAGAATAACTAAAACCGGTATTAATTGTGGTATGATATACTACTTAGACAATACTCCGATGATTTCTAATGGAGGTATAGAGTTCATTCAACTTTAATTGCCTCGTTAGATGGCTCAGACTGAAAATTTCCACGACAATAATTTTTCATTTTCAATAATGTTACAGACCTTTCGAATCAGTGACTAATGGCGCGGTAATATTTCAAGAAGATATAAAATAAAGCAATCTGTTAGATTTGTGGTCTGAAATGAGGTTAAATTATAAGTCATATTGTTAAATATAAAAGCAGCTTCACGATAGAAGTGCTAGTGAATATGAATGAAACATTTGGATAGCGTTGTTGGGTCGACCTGTTTGGGCTAGTTACATGAGCGGCGCACCGCAGGTGCCCGGCAGCAGGTGAGCACTAAGAATGCTCGGTATCCATGACTCAGCACTCCGTGCCAAACTACTAACTGAATATATTTTCTACCACGTCAGACATTCTACGTTTCTCTTTTCTATGACAGATGACTAACAAATACAGCTTTTTGTATGCAAGTTTATCATGCAGCGCCAGAATTTAATTAACTTGTTTGCGGACCACCAAAAAACCCACCATTAATGTACTTAATTTGACAATTAAAATTTAATTTGATTGCGGCTGCGCGGCTTGCGGGCGCGGCTACACCTGCAGGTCCAAGTATAATGAAGTAATTCGAGTCGTTGTGGCACGTCCCCGGCATTACTTACCATCTAGCAACAATTTGTTTTTTCCCACCCTCGAGAGAAACTCGAGCAAGCGCGCCCTGCTTTTTAGTCCCAATTTATTCTTCCAATAAACTTTTCCGCTTTGCTTTTTGCACGGAAAATGTGCCTAAAATATTTAAACAGTTTATGTTTTCGTTCACATCCTTATGTTATTGCTTATGAGCTCAGTATTACTCGATGATACCGTTCGCAAACTCTTAATGCCGTTCGTGCCCATCTAAGTTACGTAACCAGAATCACGAAACGGTATGTAAATAATCTGAAAACTTTGTTTGCAAAAACGGCCCACAAAAATGTTCCTATTTCATTTGATTGTTTTGGAGCGTCTGTCGTAAAAGTACTCATACTAATTTTAAGCTTACGGAGAAATTGAAGACTTTTTCAACGACTCAGAATTTGAAAAAGGAAGACAACAATCTATGACAATTCGTATTTGAGGGTACCTATGCGGAGAACGGCTGTACGCCCAGTGGCTCGCGACTCTAACGGGCCGTGACAATCGCTTCCATGCTAAATGTCATGGTGGCCATTGTTCTACACCGCCTCCCTCACCCCTTGAGTTGCCCGCGCCACCCTAACTTTCCCTACTGAAGCACTGGCATTTATTCCCCACACCCTTACCTTGGTTAATGAAAAATGTAGGGCTCGGGATATTGATTATAGTTTTTACTCGTGTTTGCTACAGTGAAATATTTCAGAGCAATTCTGACGAAATACAGGCAGAGTTTCGCAATTAAAAACTTCAATAAGTGTTAGTAACTCACGTTGAAATAAAAGCAGAAGAGCGCGATATGTTCACGTGATAACTTTCCTACCTAAACAGTATATAAAAGCAATTCTTCCATCATCTATGATTTTTTAAGAAAAATAAAGAAAGTTTTATAAAGTTCACGAGTCTGAAAGTTAAACAATTATTAACGGGTTTAGCAAGTTTTCGTACCTTTATTGCTACCTGAGTACATGAAATAGTGAATTTCCTGACTTGAAATGAAGTAAAACTGGGGGTGGGGAGATGGTAACTTAATATGGCGGGGGCATCACGGCAATTTGTTCGAGACGAACCTCCAGTCTGGCTGAGTGCCGGCAATATCAGGGTTGCCGCTTATTATGATAACCTTTTAGTGTTGTCACGATACAGGGATTGGAGCCCTCGTAAACCGATTTTTATCTACCGTTTCGCTAAGATTTTACTAAAAGCTTTCTTTTCATCCTGTCGAACATTAAAAACTGAACTCAGTTATACACAATAAGATGTTATATAATTAACATCGAATTGTAATTGAAAATAACTTTATTTTCGATTCTGGCTAAACATTTTTTTAGAAGGCTACATAAATATTATGTCCCTACTAATAATAACAAAATTAGAGTCTGTTAGCCCTACCTACAGTTTACGCTTGCGTTATCGAAGGAAATCGCCCGCAAAGTAATTATAGATCGGTAAGACCTTTTGCTTAAAACCTGCACTTACAACGTCATCGATAATATTGTGAATATTGGTGAACACACACATATATGTAGTATTGACGTCATTCACACACACGAGGGAACGACAACTTCATTAGGAAGCCATAAGTTGGCGTGAAGAGGCATCGCACGATAGACTTGTGTACGTAGTAAATTGTTGACTGTACTAAGTTACGTACACGATCAAACTAATTATTTTGCCTACTTCACTGCGTTACAAACAGATTTTCAGATCAATTATATGTACCCGGTTTATTTCACTACATGACGCATGGTACAAATTATAATACATAATGTGTCACTTTATGCGCTTGCAGATAATATATTGTATTCATAATTAATTGTGACAATATTGTTACAGTTTCACATCTCATTATATGTTGTAAAATTGAGCGCAAAATTACCATTAACGTTTAATGCCGCTTCATTATTATTCATTTATGAAACAAAAACATTTGACTGCATTTGTGGACTGACTGAGTCGACATGAATATTTTTGCTTGAAAGCATTCTTTGCATTGTATTTTATGCGACTACTTCGTCTCGTCCATAAAAATCATAAAACGTAGTAAGGGCCGCCCCATTTGTTCCACTATTTGCATACGATACAAACGAGTGAAGACAACGATGTTCTTTACCGAGATCGCTGGCCGTCGACAATAAAAGTGTATTTGCGAAGAAATTTAATAAAGCGGAAGTGGACTGCTATTAGGGCGCGCCCCTGAGACTTCGCAGTCCTGTACATAGTCATAGGTGTATGGAGTACATCGTACTGCGGCCTTGTTATGCCAGCAATGGTAATTCATATTTATTTAGTTGCGTCGCTGAACCGATGGCGGTCGCTGAGGACACGTGTCAGATATCGACGTTAAGATAAATATTGTCAGCGGAAACGTTATTGTTCAGATTGTATAATTTGTAATATATGGTAGATAACGGATTAAATACAATAGCAAAGTATTGTTTGATGATAAGAGATGGAGAGTCACGCTGTGTGGGGCTATTAAAGGCATGGTTTGATGACAGTTATTGGATGTCATTGGAATTTATTGGTAGTTACACTAATTCAGCTCGATTAACATTTTCTAAGAAAGGAAAATTTTGTGTAGGTATGTCTATTTTATATGTAGTTCCGAAATTAGAAAGTCCTATTATTATATGATGTACTTGGTATTACAAATTCACGGAATTTGCCTCGTTGCCAGTATCGATAGCGCCGGGGAAGACGCGAGCTCGTGGGTCTTCTTTCTACGATATACTGAACGATTTAACCGTTATAAATCCAGCTTAATATTATTTTTTAACTTAAGGGATAGAATAACGTATTAAAGAGATTTTGTCAGCTTTTAGGGGAAATCTGCCTATCTTTTGTTTATATTATGGGATAATAAGGACGGTAAATTAAAAAAATCGGGTTTGTGTATATTTCTTGTAACGTAATGTTGTTTTCGTATTATCGTATTAATGATTCCGATATAGGATGCTCCACCCGATATATATTTGCTCACAGTTTCTTTTAAGATTTCGTGTCGCATAATTTTGTGTTTTTCTTCAACAAATAACTTTCGTAGCACCTTCGTAGCACGTTCGTAGCACCTTCCGCTGTGAGTGCTACGATCCTACTCGTATTGTATCACTCGTTACAGGTAGCATGTTTCAAGCAATTCAAATTGGCCTTTGATTAAAAAATTAAATGTAACTTTATGTCCATGATCGTGAATATTAGAATCTCAATAATAATGAACATACTTTATACTAAAAAAGGTGCGTATGCATAAACGATGTATGATTAATGCTATCTGTAAACTGTGGCTACAAAGCCGCATATCCAAGTCTATTACTATCCAAAGAGACGTTACCTACGTTATTTAAATTTCTTTGTGTCCATGAAGGTTGGTTCACTAATTCCAATATGTGATGGCGCCGACGCGTCGCCCTACTTGTTGCGCACCACGCCGCTCAGTATTTACGTTCCAACCAAACAATATCGACTCTTTTACTAAGCACACTCAATTGTTATGTCTCTATCTACATATTAGGTATAATATCGCCAAACACGTTCCACTTTTATTTTTTAGAAGTATTGTTCTTATTTATATGGTGGTGGAGAAGGCTGGCAGTATTTGTTTTTAGAACGTTGTAAAATCAAATGTTTCTTCTTTTTTTTTTTCAAACCAAAATTTATTTCAGCTTCAAATTACGTGAAGTCTCAACTCACAACTACATATATATTGTTATAAACGAGTACAAGAGTTTAAATGATGACATGCTGCCCGAAAGCTACTTACTTGTTAACTAAGTGTGGTGCAGTACTTTTGCGGCGTCCACCCGCAAACGAACTTCTCGAATATTCGAGAACGTACGTTAAGGGTAATAAAAGACGGTCGCTCGTGTGTAATTTGCGCCTTTGCTCAGCTCATCACGACCAGATTGAAATTCCTTTCGTAGCCCCACGTCGGCGGCTGGCTGGCGCCTCTACTTGTTGCGCTGTGAAACGTCATAACTACCCTTACGTGAGGATATTATGCGATAGTTTGTTTTATTTGCGTCCGACTTATCAACCGCTATCTATACAATAGATACGGGGATCCCTAAGTGTTGGAACAGCAATAAATCGTGTCGTAATATTGACATTCACGCAGTTACAAATGATAAGTTGTTGTTAACTTACGGTTTTTGGTGACAAAGAACTGATGAAATTGCTGCTTGAAAAAAAAAGTTAAATTTAATATTATATGGTTCAGACTGACGTTTTTGAAATGTGAAATAGAATAAGACACAAAGATAGTAGAAGCATCGTACTCGCTTTGAAAGTTAAACTTCACAACTAAGTTTAAGAACAATCGTACAAATGGAATTTGAGATACCTCGAGTAACTGAATGGCACCGCGGGTGTCTTACTGATTTATGTTTACGACTGTGTTTAACATTGAGTTTCACCAACAAACTGCTTAAAAAAGGATTGCGGTATAAATAAATAGCTAAACCATCGACCACTTGCTTTATGTGAACTAAGACAGATTTCCAAAGTAATTACAAACTTCGGTTAACTTTAAGGCTGAAGGTACTCAATATATTGTTAAAGTTCGCTATTTTAATGATGTTTTATCGTTGTCATTGTTAAAGTCTTTCGAATGACATGCTAATACATTATTCAAGTTGAAACCCACCCGCGTAAAGAGAAAAAGCTCAAAGCTTTTTAAATTCAATAAGGCAAGTGGAGTCGTGAAGCCTTTCGATGCTCCTATGTGAAGAAGCAAGTAAATGAACTACAAGTCAAGTAAATAAAATCAATTTACGTCGTCAAAGCTCCAATCAGTTTCTTGGAAGACCGCCGTGTGTCGGTGCGACTTGCGACAAACGTGACCGTTCTGATTAATGGTGAAATGTTCACATGTTATTCATTAATTAGTTGCTACAAATTAATATTGTGAGGCTTGCAGTTGACATGAGGCTGCAGGCCGTCGCGCCGACATGCGTCACCGCGTGATTGCGCTTTGCGTCACTGCAGCGTCGTTTAATTAAAGAAGACTTACAGTTCGGCTGCACATGTAACTAATAGCGAGGCGCTGAAGGCGTCGCCGGAGAGTGAATCCTCAGAAATGTACCGTTTGATAGCGATACGTTCAGTACGTGGGCGTGAATAATTACTTGTTTAACGAGTTTTCTATGCGATTTCAATCAGCAACTACCCTTACCTATTTACGTTAATAGTTACGAGGGTACGCTTTGATGTCTGAATTTATATATTCCAAGTGAAATTACTAAAAGTTTCTTGTCACGATATACCCATTTAAAAGTAAATATCGAAATGCAGCAAGAACGCTGTAAGCATAAAAGCAAAAAAATAAATTATTTACGATACTCTAGATGGAAATCTCTGCGTGTATGAAAGAAAAACAGACATTCTTGAGGGCCACGGAGCCCCGAGCGGGCACTTAGCTTCGGCTATTAAGGGCGCTGTGACCGCCAGCGAGACGAAACGACGAAAACTATAAAACCGTTAAAGCAACGTTTCAGCAGCCGTAAAGAGCGTCGCAAGATCTGTTGACAATGTCGCCCCAACCCGCCATAAACCGTATGCACCCGGCGAAGCAGTAAAACTTAATGGCACTCTGATTAAACTTATCTCTGGGGCTGGCAAATCACGACCTCTAATAAGCGCTCATTCACAAAATCCTGTACTTTTTAGTAGTTGCATACTCTTAAATCGCTATAAACCGAGGATTCCGGCGGAATATGTCAAGTGTAGAGCTATGGCTTCTTGGCGCGGCGCCCGCCGGCACCCCGACATTGGTTTGTTGTCCTAATACGTTTACTTGTGCACCGTACAAATAGCAACACTAAATGCTTTAGGATGCTCTATAAATTGTGCGGTTTGTGCCCAACCACGGCATTGTATAGTTTTATTATTTGATGCATTAGCATGCTATTTGGAAGTCAACTTGCTTAAACACAATTTGTATTCGTACTGTGAGACTCAGAAGTATAGGAAAAGATTTTAAGTTCAACCAACAAATATAAAGTAACAAGTGCTCGGCGAGAGTCAAAGATAAGATCTCCTTCTAAGCGGGTAGACTAACGAGGCGTAACTTTAAAATACTTTCATTTACAGCGAGCTCCGCGATATCCAGTACAGACGTCTTTATGTACAAACTTGTCTACTTAGCGACGACTGTATGATCACACTGAGACACCAAAAAACTGGAGATAGTGCCGTAATGCGAGGTCGCATAAAACGACGACTCTCAAACGCTTTACAAGTGCTGGAAGGATGTTATAAAGGTTTTACGATCGCGTTCCGTCAGTGAACGTTGCATTGGCCTTAATGGACGACCTAAGTGCATAGGGACATTCATGACAGCGGTAAAGCTGTAAGAAAACGCTTGCAATTCGAATGGTTATTTACCTAACGGTTCATTAAAGAGAAATAAATGTGACCGCAATTGTCGGAATGTTTGTAGCGCTCACAATGATGCCCGGCACGGCCCGCGACAGCTTCTCATTGATAGTATTGTCACTTTTGTCGGGACACGGGATACGAGATACTGGAGTAAGGATCTAAAAGTATTTCGATAAATTACCACACAAAATGTCGGTGATTAATATTACTGCTTACTCTTAAACAATTGTTATAGTTTCGTTAGCGTTACACACTACATTAGATATCGTTAAAAAGTTACATTAAATTAGGTGAGTCGCGTTTTTTGAAAACAAAATGAACGATTAACGTCCGCTTAATATGTACATTAAAATGGAAATAAAATGCTAAATAAATAGTATGTTCAATAAAAGCTTTCGACGCGTTGCTCTCGACTCAACATTTGATTTACTTTGTGTTGAATCGTTTATCTAGAGTGATTCATCACATTGGACAATAATGAGGGAGATTCAGTTCGGAAGTAAAACAAATCCACGTCATCGATTAGTAATTCGAGACTTTTGGGGTTTATTCCATTTTTCCATTTGCCGACGGCAAATGAGAATCTAATAGTTATGAAGCACGATCATGAAACATGATCGTGCTTCGTAAAGTGGTTTTCATTGTAAAATGAATTTATTCATTACCTACGAGTTGTATTTTGCAGTTTTTCACGTTTTAAAATTTATTATTTTTTACCGTTGATCGTTCACATTCATATATTCTAAAAAGTGGCACGAATGACTCTTCTTAGTACTTAACATACCTAGCCCTAACCATGGTTTTGTAAAGTAAGACCATTTTTCGAAAGGCAATCGTATTCTATTCTGACTGTCAAATACCTAAAATACCCTTTTTTACGTTGAAATGAAAATGCTAATGAAACCCTAACCAATATTCTCTAAATCAAACACTCGAGTGATTTAATTCCCACAAGCTTTCATTTAAACAATAGTGAATAACTGTTGGATCCAAACGTAACTACTCAACCGAGTCCACTCGTAACTCTGCCCTTTCCAATCCAATTCCATAAAACACAGTGCTATTTCAAGTTTCAATCAACATGTCCCCGAATCGTTTTACTGGGTCATTGTACCAGGAACACAGAGAGTCGCAGGTGATGTAGGTTTTGTATGGGGTGTGCTAGGCAATGGCTAGACAGACGTCGGCGTCGAGCTTGTTTTAGCGGCTGATCGATACGCCCGGCCCACCGCGCCCTACTTTGCTGCTGCCCACAACTCTATTTTCTTTTGCCCTTTATTTGAATACAACGATGAATGTATTATGAACAAACCCATAGCTATTACGTACCTCATGTTTTTTGTTTAGTTGAAACAAATAGTAATGCTAGATATAATGTCCAATAAATAATTCAACGTTTGCAAAAGGAATGGGAATCGCCCGATAAAATTCCAATGTACATTCTGAAAATAGGAGTAAAAGAAATTGAGCGTCGAAGAAATGTTGATGTATGTATAATTCTTCTTTTCTACGCTTTCTATTAGGACTTTTTACGTTGGAATTCATCTTGATTTTAAAAGAAAGAATAAACACAACGGTAAGTAGAAAAAAGGGAAACCGACCACAATTTTATACGCCAAAAAAACAAAGTGACAGAAGTCAGCGCTGGCCGAGCTCAACAGCTAATTACAAAGAATAGTACCAAAGCTTGGCGCGGACATTATTAAGTAGGTACTATTATGGACCCTCCGCTTTGTAAACTGGAAAGTAGGTAGGAATCGCTCGCATTTTTGGCATACTTGCGACAACCAGTCTAGAAAGTGTCGTTCGAGAATTTATGGTAAAATGTAAGACCCTGACAAATGAACTTTACGCAGTTCGACGGGACGTGATGCCAAAGACAATGTGAATCTATATCTATACTAATATTATAAAGAGGAAACCTTTGTATTTTTGTATGTTTGTATTGAATAGGCTCAAAAACTACTGGACCGATTTCAAAATTTCTTTTACCATTACTTAGAGGAATTCTTCCGAATCCGTATAGGCTATATTTTATCCCGGATTTTTTTTTTCAGAGAGCTTAAAAAATAAATGTCCACCCGTGCGAAGCCGGGGCCGGTCGCTAGTGTAAAATAGATTCAACAACATAAATTCTCGTTGTACTGTTTCCTTTAACTGACTGGGAAACAGACGTGAATATGAGGTAATACGTGTGAAAGCTACGCTAATGGAAAATAACACTTCCTTCCAGCCATATATGAAGTCGTTGTTTATTTATTTAAAATCCAATTTACAGTTATGACCTTCTCATTAATATTGTACCCCAACACTTTCACTGGACAAAGTTACTACACCGAATTCAAAAAAACACAAACTAGAATGGCATTGTGTCGAGTGTACTGGAATCATAAGTCGGTGGTTTCTCCTCGGGTTGTGTGGAGTGTTTCTGCGCGACTTGTAAAAGCTTTCCTTTACGAGAAAAACTTTTATAATTAAAGGACATCAAAGAACCGCCGCGATGGGGTTACACTTTGGATCGTTATTCAAAGCGGCTGTAACCGAGATAAGGGATCTTTTGGCGCCTTTTCAATGAAATTTATTTTATGAACTGTGACAAGGAGATAAATCTGTACCTAAACATGTAGTATGACATTAATAATTTTTGGTGCATGCTCCATAAATTATGTGAAAAGTATTGAAATAGAAGGACGACAAGCATGCGGTATTTAATCTACAATATTTAAAAATATTATACTACTACGAATATTAATGAAAAAAAAAATTGGCACTTTTTTTTTTGTGTATGGCATCTCGCAGGTCAACCTCTAGTAGGTTGTGTACTGCTCAACCGGACTTTTCTGTGGATGCCTTAAGAATTTAAGGCGTCCAACCAGGGCAACAAACTTAGTTAAAAACTAAGCGACCACACGCTAAGGGCACCCCCTGTGGGGTACGGACCTCGGTTTGGCTCTCGGGGACTGCCGCGTTAAAGCTATTGCATAGCATTTAAAAAAAAAATTACCGCCTACCGCGAATATTTAACTAGAATATCATTTATTTAAAGTGTTTGTGATGCACTAGTGTAATAAAGAAAAATAAATTATAATGAAGATTTAAGTGGGTCTTTTATATACAGGATTCCCAGGTCTCACTTTCAAACTGGATCAAAATTTTCAACAGGTTATGGGCCCAGCACGCTTCCACTGCGCCACTCTGCTTTGTTTTAAGAAAAAGTAAATTGTCTTTATAACTGATGTTTTTATGATTGCCGAAGTCTGCCGAACGGAAACGACGTTAGACGATGCGGGGTGTTAGGTTTATTTTCGTTACGGAATTTCTTTATTCGGTCGCCGCGCTCAGAGCCCGCACTCAGAGCTCGCGATGAAAGCTATTCAATAGCTTAAAAACTCAAAAGTTAATCGAAATACTCATTTTTTTTTTCGCTAATAAAGTCAACCCTAAATCAATAAAACGGCATTTGTAGTATTTCCTTATTGGTTACATTTCGTGCTACAAATAACATCAGATAAATACGTGCTCTACTACTGAACGGAGTAGCATTGATAATCTTCACTCGTATGCGAAACAGCCGCTCGATGAATACTAAAGACGTAATCGCAATGATACTCGTACACTGATGCGTTTGGACAATATCGTTAAGTCTACATCAGTAGCGAAGCAGTAATCAACTCCCCACTGGCGACTGCAGAGTAATTGATTGGTCTCAGACGCAGACAACAAAAGATAATACTGAGTCTCGTGGTAAATGGATTTGTCAACCGCTGCGCTAGTAATTAAATAAATACACTATTTGTTTCTTTTCTCGTACGGTTACTTTACATGCTGACAAGTTTTATCAGAGCGAGCGGTCGCATGTCTTTTGTCGAGGTATATACAACATTATTTTTTGTTTATGCAAAACCCGATACACCTGTCTAGTATTTTTGTGTAAAGAATCTATGTACCTACAAAATTTTAAAACCGTATCATAAAAAATCAAAAACATGTTCATTTCGCGGTACACCCGCGTAAACCGCGTCTCCTGTGTTATACACTCGTGATAATAGCTTTGCAATAGGTACCTAACCGTACGGTGATTGTATTGTAATTAACTGGTAATAAAATTTAATTAAAATATTTTTGAAAAAAATATAACATGGTGTAAAAATTACTGGAATCGAATCAGTTACTGATTCTGAACAAACTATGTTCAGGTTTCGCATATACTAAAAATAATGTTGTATATTAGGTCTGTTCGGAGATTTAAATGCTAGTTCAGTACATTAGTTGGCATATAATACTTTCACTCTGGACTCGAAAATAATGAATAAGGTACTACACATTAACAAGATATTAAACACAAGCTTGCTCACAGTTTAAGCTAAGAAGATTGCATTCAAGTCTACTAAGAAATACTCATAGTTATGTGACACCGACCCTGAACCGTATAAACCAAATTAATCATGTTTATTGTGTTCAGTGTGATATTTAGAAGTGGTTTCCTTCGCGGAAAACTGGAGATTAATTAACCTTTTCCCTCAATTTTTACAACAAAGAGAAGAAAAACCACCGAATCACTTTTGATGGAACTCACTCGATTTTGATACGATTAAAATGTTACATAGCTATCAGCCTATCTACATTACAAAAATCTTTTCGACATTTCGTGCCCACGTATATTTGTGCGGCGTATATTATAGTTGGTTAGTGAGGGGAGAAGGGGGAAGGACATCAATCACTGAAACCTTTTTGTCAAGTTGCCACTTCGACACGTTTCCCCAATGTTATGGTTAATTCAAGTTGGCGTAGTTCGAGCTTTTGATATTAAGGGTTGAACTGATATATTTGTTAAGAAATATATCAGTTTAAGTTTTTAAGCTATTGTAAATATTAATTTTTCAAGTTAATATAATGAACTAGCACTTTTCCCGCGACTTCGTCCGCGTGGTTTACTTACTTTCCTAAATCCCCCTTTTCACCCCCTTAAAGGTTAAATTTCCAAAAACCCCTTCTTAGTGCTCCCCTACATTATAATAGGAAGCCGTGTGCAATTTCACATTCCTAGCCCTAGTAGTTTCGGCTGTACGTTGATATGTCAGTCAGTCAGTTCTCCTTTTATATATATAGATTGGGTCGCATGCATTGGCTTGAATTGCCTCATCTTGCCAAATCACTCTCTTTTTCAAAGACAGTCATCGCAAATTAATGTAATCAGCTTCCCAAGGCCGCGTAACTTAATATTTATTTAATAAGAGGGAGGACGCACTTGTGGTGGTAGGTCTTTGTTCAGTATTGGGACAGAACAGGCTAGATTTTTGTTGTTAATGTTTAGACTTAATTAAATAGTTTTCTGTGATTCTTGTATAGAAAGAACGAACACTGTCTTTCAGTTTTAATGTTTCAGTTTCAAACTGTAATATCCACCGAGGAGGGTTCATAAAATTAGACGATTTGTGAGGATACTAAAACCGATTAACTTTATCGTGACTTTTTAATCGTTTACGCAAACAAAACGTGATAATGCAGCGACCAACGCGGCAGCACTCGCCACCCGGCGGCGGCGACCCACCTGATCCCTTTATATGCTCTCTCAACCTTTAACTTTTTAAAAGACCTTCTCTGTCTACCGACAAACAATTTAACAGTATAACTTCGTCGAATAGACTTTTTGGAGGAGATTTGTTATTCACTCAAAAGTTTTAAGTGGCTGTGAAACATCGTTGTCAAAGAATTAAATAACTACTCGCTTTAAACGATTTCATGCTTTAAAGTTGTAACGTAGGGTTTATAATTGTGTGTAGTTCGTTCGTGAACAGTTGTTAGTCGACACGTCGATCTCGGAAGTTTAGCCGTCAGGTTGTGGTGAATCGAGAATATTTCACTTGACGGAATGTAGATGTTTGTACTTGTCGTAGATCAGGTTAAACTTTAATAGAATTAGGACGCCCTTTCTGTGTAGAAAAGAGAGGTGTACACACTACTGCCATAAGTTTTGATTTAATTCGATCTTTTGGAGTTTTTTTGGTGACGTAGACAGGAGATAGACAGCAAACAACTATAGTTGCAATACCTTCTTAAAAAGTTTTCAATGCGGAACTCTCCACTCTACTTCTTATATTGGAAATTACTTACGTTGGAGGTTTGAGTTCAATACTAACATAGATATTACCAAGTTCTATCAGACGGTCTTAACTTTAATCTACTAAAGCTGGGATTAAGACTTCTATCAACAGTTATAAGTCCCTTCTGTAGCAAAAAGTCCGAGAATCTTTTCTAAAATTGTATCCAGGCGTATGTTAGAGAGAAGGCTTAATTCTTCATTATTAAGAAAGTCGATGTTCGATAAGAGGCGTGTGTAATAGCCCCCCGGCGCGCTGCCGGGCCCCTCCATTAGTGATCGTGTTGGCTGCGGAACCCTGCGACGCCCAGCGTGGCGCCGCGCACTACCCACGACTTCAACCACTCTCTTTTTCAAAGACAGTCATCGCAAATTAATGTAATCAGCTTCCCAAGGCCGCGTAATTTCATATTTCTTAGAAACAAAAGGCTGAATATGTATTCTGTACGAATACTTTCATCTTCTCAGATCAGGTATTCTAATAAATCTATCATGAACAAACCAGCAGACAATATGTAAATACGAGGCTGGATGTTGACGAAATTCGGAAAATCTAATAACAGTCATCGTAAAATTACAAAAAAGGGCCGGTAGCCGGGTGTCGGTGAAACTCGTTAGTTTCCACGGACATGGGATAATTGTGATAACCGCATTTATTCGCGTCCGGAATTCTTGGATGTAAAACTTAATTGAGTTATTTTCTCCAGCGGCGTGTGCATGTGTATTATATTACCTGCAACGATCTAATACTGAATAAAAAGTCATGATGAACTATTTTCAAAGCAGAAGCTAAAGTTATTAAGACACGATTTTGTTGCCTTGTAAGTTTATCGTCAACGCGATTGACATAACTGATGAATACGTCTTTCAATAATTATTTTTTAAATACTTTTGACAAACCGAATACTCTAAAATACCACCATTCTAAGCAAGTAACGAAAAATCTTTATTTTCTTGTTAGATATAAATCCTATGATACTATTTTGAAGCTTTAGGAAAAATAACTGGAGGAAAATAATCGGTATCAAGGCAAGGTTTCAATGGCGTGTAGTCTAGGAGGCGATCGGTGCTTTAATGCAAAAATGCATAAGAAGATGGATTTTCATGCTCTAAGAATTCCATTCACAACGTGCCAGTGTCTGCTAGATTAAGAACTTTACTGCGACGAATAAAGTTTGGAATAGAAGTCATTTTGAATTTTAATCGCATAATATTGGGTCGGCTCCTTAAAAGCTTTTTGTTAGTTGTTATGGCTCACACAGAATTTTTGATTATAATGATGTTATTTTGATTCATTATTTTACATTTCATATTTCTAAAGAAATTTCATAAACTCAGCGTTTCTGAAATTTCTTTTACATTGTACTTTAAATTGTACTATTGAACAAAAAAACCCCATCATTCTGATTCTGATGAACAGTCTGATTTCAAAACATAACTCATAAATCGTCATAATGAGAGCGCTCTGTAAATTCCTAGAGTACACATAAGATCCACGAGTTTTTTGCCGACTGTGTGGCGTCTAATTACAAATGTTGAATGGAACTTTTTGTTCGGCCAGATTGTCGCGCCACCGAGTTATATTCACTTTAAATTGAATATTAAATTTCCATTGCAATACGAGGAATTTTTAAATTCGTTAGCTTCACAGTTATTTTGATTGTTTTTACTGCACACTCTAATTTTTTAGTGAGGCTCCTGCGTACCTGTTCCAAACTGAGTATTAAATGGAGTGCACAGAATAAATGTCAGCAACTCTTGCAATCGAACTTGTATAGTTCTACGTAACTACATTGGAAGTGTATGCAATATCATTGGACGTATCGTATAATGTAAGTCCATAATATTAATGAGTTCAACGCACGTACAGCTGCAGCTATTTCGGCAATACGACTGCATAATCCGCTGCATCCTATTTTGTAACGGCTGCATAGCGTAATAATCTCTGCTATTCGGTGAGCTTCGTCAGCGCTCGGCTCTCGAGGCACTCGAGGCGGCTCGAGTCGCGGGCTCAAGGCTCGAGGTGGCTCGAGCCCGCGGCCTGAGAGTGCTGGCGCGGCGGAAGCGGGCCCTTACGTGCTCGTCGTCACGACACGCCGCCTTTGTCCACCCACTAGGCTTATTTGCTGAACAATGAAAAAGACGAAAGCCTCCGACATATTTCTGCAAAGCTTCTGCGATGACTCGAAGGAAAAAGTATTTATCGCGTAGAAAATATCACATGATTTAAAAATAATAGAGGCCGCTCCCTGTCAGTTTAGATTTAATTGTATTGATTGATGAAAAGGCTATTATGAGATTCCAGATTTTGAGAATTTTTCATTTTCGTTTAAACGCGACTTTGCAATAAATCGATTTCGGGTCCAATTTATCAAGCTTTCTAAATATTCGTCTTAGGCGAGTCATGTCTGTGAAATTGAGAGGAACATCGAAAATGGCTAAAATTATTTTAACATTCTTACCGCATGTCGTTGTACAAGCGAGCGACAATTAAATTCAGAGGGTGTGAGCTCTAAGTGGGTACGTGTTCCTTTAAAATGTTATTAAGGTGGAATCCTGATTTGATTTTGAAGTCTACTACAGCGCCAGCATACGTTCCTAGCTTTATGATTTACTGCGAAAGACGAACATTTGAAACGATCAACATTGATGTCGGCGAGGTTTTTGTGATTAGATCCGCGTTTCAATTTCTCAATTGAGTCGGTCCGTCGGAGCGCGTGAGCGATGCGCACGTCGCACTAGCGTGACAGGCGCCCCCTTGTGGCTAATACACGCGGCTCCCGACACCGACTGTCGTGTAAGTAATTTCCGTCGGTACATTGTCTTTTTGTTTCAAATATTTTGTACGAGATTACACCGCGGTTCGCATAGAATATTATAATAAATATCCTTATTTTGATTATTAATTTTCTGGCTATAAAATAGAGGACGATCGATGAAACGATATATGGATTGTGTGAAGGATGGTAGGCTAGAATTCTGACTGCTGAGATGAAGAGTTAATGAGCGGCGGCGCAGTATGAAAACCATCATTATACTCGCGGGTATGAAAATATGATAAATAAGTATGATGATGATTTTGGAAGTTGTGTCCTCTCCAACACATCCTATGAAATCTTTATCAATTAGTTTTTAGTAAACTGAGCTACTACGACAATATTGATTATGAAGTTTTGTACCTAGTTATTCCGCCCTAGCGATTTGTAGGGTAAACTTTATTCGAATTTCTTTCTTTCAAGTGAAAAATGTATAGGTGGGTTACCTTCAAAGTGTGATTAGTTTTTGAAGTTTATTTTTCAATGCAGTAGTTCCGTGTTCAGATCAAAGGAGCTGTCAAGAATTTATGAAAATAATAGCACGCGATCAGATCGCTTCTCAACCTCTGTCATCATAGAATAACCACAGTCACGGAACAAACGTTGCTACTGAAATACTATTCAGTAATATATTATGATCTAGCACATATCTGCATTGAGTCTTCGGTGATTTTTTTGTAAACACGAGGGTCTCATACCTGTACTTTGGTATCGGTATTTAAAATCATGTCAAATCAAGCGATTTTAGTATGGAGGACCGCGGAGGAGAGTACTTGAGGCAGCCGAAGGGTCCGGAGTGCACTCCTGGTGAGCCCGTCACATTATTCGACCTACTTAGCGGCAACAGACGAGACGGGCCGAGGTGTCGCCCGGAGCCGACTACTTGATATTGTCGTGCTTATGGACGACTCCCTGTTGAGATCTACGAGTATTTTTGTCATCCTTTTGTGAGCGCCACGAATTATAAAAATCCTGATAGCCGCTCTAAAGTTCTTCAACGGCAATTGAAAAGTGACGACGCTTTGTGTTATTTTATTCCATTATTATAACATTTTCTCATCTACAATGTCAGGATAAAGAATGCGGTAAAAGAAAGTGCCTAATAAACGTAAGTCACAATACAAGTTATAAAATGTTACGTCTTATACACACCAGCGAGCGAGCTCTGTCTACATGTATTCGGAGGGTATAATATTAAACGTAAGAAAATAAGACTTCAACGAAAACGAATTGAAAAATTCAGTCGAGTGAATTACGGGATAGCTCCTAATGCCAGGATTAAGCAGGATTGCCTCTGCTTGAATATTTCCCTTCTTGTGTAAATAAAACACCCACATCTATTGGGTTGGTAAATTGAGAGCTCAGCAAGACAATTTACTTTTGTAATTTTCTTTTTATATCAAAATCTGGTCAAGTATATTGCGTTAGATGATACGAGCGGTTCGATATCGGTCGGCGAGTGACAGCGGCGGCCATATTGGTCGCATAAATCAAGCGGGCGGCGAAGTGACACCGCGCGCCGTAAGCGATCGAGTGTCACCCGTCTAGAAATAAAAGCAAGAAAATTTTTCAGTAGTTGAGTGGTTTACTCCGAGGCATGCGGTGAAATTTGTCTCGTCTGCTACCCACTTACTTGTTGTTTATGTTTTGTCTTCTAATTTGGAGACTCGGTTACTTAACAACTTGGTACGTTGTTTATCTGTGTATGTGCAAAATATTTAATGTTGTATTTTAGTTATATAATAATCTCCTTTACCCGTGCGTTTCCTACGACCTACTGACGTAATCTGGCTTGTTTAAAAGCTTTAGACTACGTAATGTTCGTTAGGGTAAACGACTTATTGTTCAACTTTTAATTATTTTTTTATTTGAGTATTTTTGTGACTTCTGTAGCATTTGACTGCTTTACGCAACAGTTCATTTTAAAACAATTACGTTTGTGCGGCTTCTACGCAACTCTTTTCGACGGTGGTTCCACGCAATTAGAAGTCCTATAAGTTTTTCAGTTGTTTTCTAGTTCCAATTAAAATTCAAAAATAGATTCATCTTGCGCAAGTTTCTTTCAACATAGGCAAGAGACAAACTTGCTACAGTTAAATCTGAAGCGTACAGACAGGCACTTAATTTAATATATTAGTATAGATTACTAAATCAAGTCTAGTTGCATTAACGATGGGAAAGGATATCGATACGCGCGTCGGCGTCGAGTTTCGCGCGGTTGCATGTTAGCCGCAAGTTATGCATTCCCAGTGCATATTACTTTAACAAATCAACACACACGGGAATTTGTTGCTACTCATATATGTAGTAGTTGTAAGCTTGATATCTTGGGTATGATATAGGTTCGAAGTTTATATTAACCGCCAACAGTTTCACGTGTGTATATGAACAAAGGTTGAAATAACGATAGTCAGAGTAACGGTATGAATCAAGTTTATCACTGAATTAGTCAACACTTCGTTGTCAAAGACAGTGAGTCAATGGTGATATAGGTTAATTGTACCTTCATAATTACAATGCTATTTTTTTAACGTGGTAAAATCATCAAATGACTCCTCCGACCCAGGGAGGGACGGAAGGGACTGTCAGACTTGTACTGACTAAAATCTACGGTGTCCTTCAATAGCTCTTTATGTTCCGGGGTTACGGTTAGCGGTTAAGACAGTTGCGTGACCCCGGAATTACAATGCATAATGTGAGAAATGGTAGGTCTAAGTAAAGGGTGCCTGGTATCACTACACTCACTGTATGTTTGCAAATGTTTCATGCATTACACTCACGCGACTCTAAGGAGTGGTTCGCACAGGACTCACGATTAATGGATCCTTTCTATGGTTAATATTCCTAAGTACATGCTTTGTTATTTCATTGTCATTATTAATTGAATTGGATTTCTACTCTGGTCTGTTCACTGCCTACTTCGTAAAGTATGGAAATATATTGAGACAACTGGATTAGTAAGGTTTGTTGATGATTCATTTTGTTAGTAGTTTTAGTCTGTTGTAATTAAAATGGATTGTTTAAAGATTGACATTAATTCATCTGGTTAAGCAACTACAGTTAAATAGGACATATTATTGACACTTTTTTTTTATCGTGGTAAAATCATCAAATGAGTCCTCCCCCCCAGGGCAGGGCGGGAGGGACTGTCAGACTCGTACTGACTAAAATCCACGGTGTCCTTCAATAGCCCTTTACGTACCGGGGTCACGGTAATCCGTTAGTCCCGCGACCATATTATTGACACTAGAGGAAAATCGTTGTATTAAATGATAAATGATATTTATTTTGCAAATTGGTTTTGACAAACTCTTTTACACGTCAAAAAATCACATTCCTTATTTTTTTAAACTATATGAGGACCGATGAGACTATTTTATATCGTTATTGATAAACGGAAAGAAGGATACACCTTTTATTAAAAAAACGTAGTTTATCCATGACACAGGTAAACGTTGACTTGTGAACTAAAGCAATGGGAAATAAAAAAGCATTTCGTATCACACGTCGCGAGGCGTGACCGTATTTTCCGTTATCCGTGACACAGTCAATATTACCCTATCTTTTTCTTTTATGTTAAACCAATTTCTTTCAGGGTAAAAATCAAAATAAACTTAATGTGTCTTTTATACATAGTTTGGTCGAACGGACCAAGAATTCGGCAAACTTTTGAATGATAAAAACAACTCTACCGTACTTGATATCCAATATTTCAATAAACCTCCCAAGTTTTGGGCATGAGAAAATGGAGAGGCGAAAAATTACATTACGAAGGTCTAGGAGATATTGAGGCTCTCTTATCAGACGAACATATACCTAGTAGGTAGGTAGTACACATGAGATGTCACTCGGTGCGGCCAGATGGAGTTATTACATGAATAAAATCGTCTCGTACGACTTTCATTTCGACGTCCCTACTACAAATTGTGATATAGTGGACGTATGTTTAAGATGCATCCGTACTTTGAGCGTATACCGTGAGTGCTTTCGATATACGGCGTTCATGCTTGAATATTCACACCTTAACTAACCTTGAAGAGTTGTGACTATTAATCGAAATCCAACTGTAAACGGAAATGAATAAGTAATGAAATGTAAGATTGAATTCAATAAAGTTCACACAAAATCTGTGGTAGGAAATAATAAAACATTCAAGGGGACACGTGTAGCCGCTTTATTACTAAATCATAAACATATATTTTGATGAAGACTCTTTCCATCTATTATCTTATTGAATATTGTAAAAGCACTTGCGTAATTCGTAAAATATTCCACTCGCTGTTCCCTGAACGTTTAATATTGGATAAAATACACCCTAACGTTCCTCCGTATTCCCCCGTTGTTCATATCGGCATGTTATTCAGATTATACACGAATATTTCAATGCTTTCTACTAAATTACAGCTCACGGAACTCTTTTACTTAATGTCGTACGTTGACTGGAGCGTGTCCGTGTGTATATCATACTACGAGCGATAGCGAGACCATGATAAATAATGTCTGTACTAGAATACCTACAATATTCAGAAATAATTATGTTGTATGTATGTTTTATTCTATATCAAAACAGATTAGTACAGTGAAAACAGAGTGCTGTTTATACCTATCTTGCTAAGAATTTTTCTTGTAAAAGTTAATCAATTTATGAAAAGTAGATGATGATTTCAAGACAATAACAGCAACAGCTAATGGTATCTCCGAACCGCGTTTTCTTCAAAACCGCGGCGTTCGCACACAATTTGCATACTGTTATTATAGACGAAAAATTGCAACACATTAGGCGGCTCCGTCTTAAATTGTAAGAGAATGGATTTCCTTGAGCAAATACGCCCGTTTCATTATTCTAAACAACGAATAAATTTACCGAGGGAAAACAAAACAATTGTATTCATTTTGAGCGACTGCGGTTGCTGCATTACTTGATCAAATTATTCATTCCTACTTTTTCTTTTCACTTCGCTTCTTACGTTATTTTTGTTGTACGTTAAAAGAGTATCATCCACAGAACAACCCACCAAAACAAACCAATTAACCTTCTGATTGGTACGGCTATATAAAATAAAAATCACGTCAAATGGCAACTGTCAGCATTTTGGACAAAACGGTGCCCTTTAATTAGATTCGAACCGGGCATAACCGGCTTATTCCAGCTTAGGCCGGTTCCGCGTAAACACAGCCGTGCCACTGCAAAAATGACCAACTAATTGGCTTAGAACATTGTGTTACGCAGTTTTCGTATCCAATATTCTGGGGATTGGTGCTTTGTAAAAAAAGAGCAATTTTTTCTTGTTAGTCCGATTTAGATAGGCGCGGACTGTTTTATCTGGGGTCGCTTTTGTAATGGCGATTTGAGGCTTTTATCCGTATTAAAATAGTACTCGGTAAATACTTTTTAACGTTGTCCCCAAAGTCCATTAAATGCCAAAGGTTTGTGGTGAATACGGCAAGATGGCGTGTTGGCGTGATTGTCGCGGTGAGTCGGCTTCCGCTTGCCGGTGCTTGTGTACCGGATGCGTTACGTCTCCCGCGTCTACCGGCTGTTTCCAACTCATCTTGTTTCTTTGTATGTACACTTGCCACGACACAGCGAATTTTTAGGGTTAAGTATTTTTGCTCGCTATACAGATAGGGAGATGTGGTGTATAATAATCACATCTGCGTTTGAGTACATTTTTACGTGTGTTTAAGAAGAGAAAATTGGTTGAAACAATTTTAATCCTTGCTCAGTGAATAATAAAAGCAGCTCACAAGCATAGAGTGTTATAAAAAGTCAAAGCTCAACGAGCCTAAGTGGGTCTCAAAGAACCTCTATTCGGTGGGTATGTTAATTTAACGAGCGTTTATTAAGCAAATAGCCGAGAGTTGTGTAACGTAAATGAAAGTGTTGTTAGGTCGTTTTGGGCCGGGAGCAAGAGGGTCGCGAGGCGCGGGGCGCGGGGCACGTCAGCGCCGGAGTGCGGGATGCTCACACTTGGCTGGGCGTCGCAGCCACCTTTCGGTTCAAATACTTTTCATGTGTGTAAACAAAACGGTTCTTACGGGACAAAATTTACATCGCTTGATTTCCTCTCAATTAAATGCTTTTAAACTCTTTGACATAATCATAAAACTTCACACTTCAGTAACGTTTAAAGAATGTGTATTTTGGAATGTTACGAAGGTTTCGGCTAATTTTTATTTTTAGACACTTATTTATGGATCGTAATACTATACATTCGGCTTATTGTTAATGAGTTTTCTTTTCCTCTTGGTTGATGCCAAAGACCAGATATTATTACATATCTTCTATCTATAAATCTGTAGAAGGGTCAATTCTGTACATTGAAAATATTGAAAAAATAAATAGCGGATCGATACCAAACCCAAATATATGATTTAAAAAATTTTTGTCTGTCTGTCTGTTTGTGCAGGCATCACGTGAAAACTAACGGTTCGATTTCGATGAAACTTGGTATAATTATTCCTTATTATCCTGGGCATAACATAGGATACTTTATATCCTGGAAAAAAAATCTTATTTTTCAGTTTTATTCATAGACGTTGTTCTGTAGAACTGCGAACACACGTTTACCCGCAGTGGATTAAGCGCCGTAATATTTATAAGATGTCATTGTCAGAGTTACTCAAAATGGGGAAATAAACCATCCACGCGAAGACCGACATCCGCGCGGACGGAGTCGCGGGCGGAAGCTAGTAATTAATAAGCATGTACAGGTTGTTTGTTTTAATACATACATAAATAAAAGTGGTTAGCGAACTTAGGAAGGAAAAATAATACCGGTACTCTGATAAAGAATCCCTTAAACATTTATAGCTTCAGCGCAATACAAAGTTTAACTTAAGAGCATACTGTCAAGTTCTCAACGTAAGTAAAGAGTAAAGCTTCGTCTCCACAATATCATTGTTTGAAGCACGTTGGAAAAACGTAGGAAAGCGGAGAGTGTCCCAGTTACTCTCGACGCTACAGTTTCAACCGCAACTAGACACGAACTTGCTTTAGTCGAGTCACCTCAAGAAAGGTTTCGCGTGTATTAAGCCTATAACAAACTGTGAACTTCCACTACACAGCCTCTGCAGTAAATTTCGGGGTTTTATTGAGCCGTTTTTTCAGTTGGGTTTATGTGGAAACAACGTATGTTCAGCGACAGCACAATAAATTCGAATTTAAATAAAAATCCTTTTTGTTATATGCGACTTTAACGGTCCAATAATAAACTTTATGTTGTACAGATTTCAGCGAGCACTTTGTTGGATCTAATCAAAATTGCTTACTAATAATGCCTACACAATTAACGTAATTTGCGTGGCCCTCCCACGCTTACTACAGATAATGGTTTTAATGTACCTTAAGTGAATTAATTGAAACCGGCCGGCGAAAAGCCTTAGTAACTAATGCGGGTAGTGGGTACAGTCAGGAAAAAATGGAATTCGTAATCCTACTGAGGTCGGTGATGCACAGGCTCGTGTGTGAAATACAGAACAACTAGTGTAGCGTAGTATTAGCTATAAATGTGAAGTGTGATATATAGGATAGCGTCATAGCCACCCGGTGTAGTTGTCCGCGATACTAATGACTTTAACTGTTTGTTCAACGGTCTAGATAAAATCAGCCAGATAGTGATGTAGCGCAAATAAAGGAGGAAATCGTACTCACATTTTTTCTTTAAGGAAATGGGTGGAATTTGCTTACAAACAGCTCGGTTTCATCAAGGCATTGTTTTTCTTTGTACTTTACACAAAGTTGAACTAATAATTTTCCTGCCACATCCTTTTCTTTGACGACATAACAAATGTCTGCTTCTACCATTATGTGGTTTAAAATGTAAGCGCTTCTCGGTACCGACACGACGTTGACAAGTGAGTCGTATTATCATTCATTCGAGTGTTCCTAGTACATATATATTGTTTGTTGTTTAAATAGAACGCGAAGCACGCTAGTGCCAGCCACGCTGGTGGCGCCTTACTCTTTAAATCTTTAATTACTACACGAATATGACCGGAACTGTCCCCCGATGACGATAGTTGAAACACATTTTGCTTGTAAAGTTGTATGATATGAGACATATGACGTATACTTTTATTGAAAGGGAGTAGTTTATGCATGTGTGAAGATGTAGTGATGTAGTTTAAATAAACTTTTCAAATATTAATCATTAATATATTTGGGATAACCAGTAATCGTGTTTATAAATGGAGTCGAGTATTAATAAACGTAAATTACAACGTAAATAAGGAGAACATTCGTGTTCCTAGTAAAACTTTAAATAGTATTATAGATAATTATCTGGTATTATGTATTCGTTTGGTTATTTTCCAATAAGTTTAACTGTAACTTAGTTAGTCTAGTTCTATTTCATAGAATACTTCGTTTATTATGTAACATTTGAATTCCTTGTATTCATTGTTTACAAATATCGATTCTGAAAATTCAAGTTTTTTATATAAATTAGTAGCGAATTTTCAGTCGAGGCTTGATATGCAGGAAGTATTAATTGAATAATGCCCGCCCAACAGTGTACCCTGTTAATGTCGAAGTTCAAGTTGTAGCAGAAATGTGGTCGTAATGTCAGTTTGTCCGGGGCTGGGCGCTGGGCACTGGGCAGGCGGGGGCAGCCGGCGAGGGCCGACAGGGAGCGTATCGCTACCACAATAATTTACTCGATTACCCGCGTCGCGTGCTCGCTACCACTACAAATAATTCATACGACCCGTCTAGTAATGGCCTTTTAGCTGCCCGTCTAACTTCAAATGTAGTTACATAGATGTGGTTACCAAGTATTGCTATTAAAGTAGCCACTAAAACCTTCAATTTGTGTGTGTTACATGTTGCTATTGGTGGTTGGAAAACAGTTGAAACATGAACAGAGGTTTGAGTTGTAGAGGCTTATCAAATTGCACTTTTCATAACGTTTTTAAGGCTTGTTAAACCCTGAATGGTCTCCGGACACCGAACTTTTGACTGATATTGTGATAAAATACCTACTTGTTAAATTTCGGTGTCTACAGCTGTTCCGGAATCCGGACTACAACTTTGGGGGCGCAAACGGAGCTGTGGTCTACATTCAATTTTTGTTGATGAATGTACATTGAACACTTTGAAGGGCTTTTTTTTAGCGTGGTAAAGTCATCGAATGAGTCCACCCATCCAGGGCAGAGCGGGAAAGACTATCAGACTCGTACTGACTAAAATCCACGGTGTCCTTCAATAGTCCTTTATGTTCCGTGGTTACGGTAATTCGTGAGTCCCGTGACCTGGCAGGCTTTGGTTATTCTAGAGGGAGGACCTCGCTAATGTCAACTTTGAAGGACTAGCATCTCTTTTAACCAAAGTAAAGTCTGGTAATAGTCTGAGAAAAGTTAAGATGAAAAATAAAAACTTTATACTAATAAAAAGGAGTGGAGGACGCAAAAGATGTGTGCAAAGATTCGGAACAGGCGGCGCGCCTTGCAAGGTTTTTTGTCTTTGCAAAGGATCTTTTATTAAGATATGTGTTTGCGAAACATTGGACAAAAAGCTTACTTTAATTCAAGTTAAAAGAGAACTTCGTACGACAGACTATTTAATATACGATAAAAAGCTTTTGAATAATTCATGAACAATTTATTAAACCTACGTCAGGAATTCATCCATACTAATATTATAAATGCGAAAGTAACTCTGTCTGTCTGTCTTTTCTTCACGCCTAAACTACTGAACCGATTTGTGTGAAATTTGGTATAGACATAGTTTGGAACTTGAGAAAGGACATAGGATAGTTTTATTTTTACAAAAAATAAAAATAAAATCTGTCGGAAGTCACTATTCCACGCGAACGAAGTCGCGGGCAAATGCTAGTTGATAATATTTTAGATTCGTGTATATTTCAGTGAGGTGGTTTGTCCCACTAGGCGCATGCGACGGTATCATAACTTAAAGCTATCAATTATTAATGTTAACGTTGTCGGTCGGAGGGCTTAACAATAATTTTAGTGTGGTATTGTAATTTACTCGAGACTAGTCGTCAAGTTGCCTGGTTGAGACATGTTTAACTTCATTAAGCATAATACGAGCGCACAACATACTCGTTTAAGTCCAATCTAAGTTGTGTGAGAGGACGAGTTTACTTGTGAATAAATTATTATCTTGCAGTCGGCAGAGCTGGTGTGAAACCTCGGTGAACGCTGTACACTCGATGCACGGAATGGCTCAGAATTGTGTTTACTTTAGATATGTATGTATTTAGCACAATATCGTATACGTGAAAGCGTTGGCTTCGGTTAGCAGAGGCAATTCTCTGTTAGACTTTAGTTGTTGGTCGCAGGACTCACGAATTACCGTGACCCCGGTACGTAAATTGCTATTGAAGGACACCGTGGATTTTAGTCAGTACGAGTCTGACAGTCCCTCCCGCTCTGCCCTGGGTGGGAGGACTCATGTGGTGATTTTACGACTTTAGTTGTTAACTATTAGAGGACTTTGTTCTCCATGGAAGATTTGTTTAAGAAATAGTCTCGAGAATTCTCCCACACAAAACTAAATTATTAAAACATATTGAAGAAATATGTTTTAATCTAAACTTATGGTAGACGTTTAAAGAAATTCTCTAGAGTCCGTTTAAGTTTTCGCTAACCCTTTCTGAATTCATCCTTGAAGAAAGAGATTATGTAACACGTACATGCCTCTAGTAGGAATGTGTTTAACGCCGACTAATACACAGAGAATATGTTGGTGTGCCAACAGCCTTATTTACTATCCCCGATTTCATAATAGCCAATTCAAACTGCGTTATCTTATCTGTTTGAGAGCAGGCCCCCATATTGTCTGTAGGACACTTCATACGGGCTTAGACTCAGGCAAGGAATTACTGCATAGGAAGCCTATGTGTATGACTAATCAACATAACTAATACCATCTAATTTTACTAGTGTTAGTTGCAAATTACCCGTTACCTACCAATCAACGTTTTGCGGTCTAGCTCGTAATGGTGGTTTAGTACGAGCGGATTGCAATTAGACATGGCTTGTCATATATAAATCAATATATTCCATCATTCGATTTCATTACCAAACCATGCATAATAACTATAATCATCTCAAAACTCGAAACATAAACTACTATAAAAATTTGGACAAGTTCCCTAATAGCGTAATAATTTAAGAGTGTACTCGTAAGCTGACGCCGGCGATATGTTCCGAAAATTTATGAAAATGCGAATAAGAAGGCAATATCAGCATCGCACATACGCGCACCCGTAGAGTACGAAGTTTGTCCGCCACTGAATAATTAACTCGCTAATGGCCAGATCGCAAATAAACTCCGAATTATTGCACTCAAACTTGCCCCACGTTAGAACTATGAAACACGACTACATTAAAACAAACCAACACTTTTTAAACTACTTACATTAATACTCTGGCTTACTACATTATTATTTACCCCAGTTTTATTCAAATAAACTCAAGGTCTACGCAAACAAGCGCGCGCGTAGCAAACTGCTACGCCGTAGCACACATGAGGGATAGTATAAAATAAAGACTGTCATGTGGAATTATTAATAGAAATATTTATGGTATATAATAAATATTATTGTAAAATATTATACGGTGTGATATATTTTGTCGAGCAAGAAGCAAGTTTGTACTGCGATTGTCACGGTTCGCTGCGTAGACCCTCTACGAAACAGTATTTTCTGTAAGCGGAGTAAAATTGGGACATGTTTTATTTTTTAAATGTTATCTCTGTGAAAATATTTCCATGTTGAAAGCCTTCGTAGGGTTGCTTTTTGGAGAAGCTGTCTACTTCGTCTCAGTATTCGCCGGCTATGCTAAAAATAAATGTTTGTCTGCTCGTTACGACGCTACGAAAAGGAAATAAAATGGCAAAAATCCTAAAAGGCGTAAAGTATCTTAAGAAATTATGGTGTAAACTATCACATATTTAATTTATTATTTTCTATAATTATTTCTAAATATGATTCATTATTTACATTGTAAAATAAGCCAATGTATTTAAAATACAACTATTTTTTTTTTCAAACGTTCAAACTGCAACTTTTCAGATTGCAAGTAACATAAGTGTTTGATTAATATTTGCTGGCAACTAATTATAATGAAATAAAAACCAACGCAATATGAAAGGTTATTCAAACTGCTATAATACTATTATTTTGACTTATTTATTGTCAATTCCATGCTAATAATATCGGTAGGGTATTTGCGTTAATGTTCACGCGTAAGATGCAATCTACGTGCATAATATTGTCTATCAGCTTATAGTAGCTGTGGGGGTAGTATTCCAATATTATCGCATAATACCTTCAATTGAGATTGTTCCACCGCACACGATTTACATAAACTGTGTTCCCGGGAGCACGTGCCGCTAAAACTGCACTGATTGCCGTGTACTCGAAACCGATAAAACTTTTATTTGAACGCCAATTGAACGGATATGTTTTACACTATTTGATGGTTTTGTCTTCCGTTGTAAAGGAAGCGATTTTATGAGGCGACTTGAGTTGTTTTAGAGGAAAACTTGCAATCGGTTTCAGGATCGACATTTACACCGCTGTTAATGCAATCTAGAGATTTTATAAGTTTCTTTTTATTGTAAAAGTTAACTACACTTTTTCGACGTTGTTTTCGCCTATTATGTCGAAATTCTCGTCATTGATTAGGTAGAACTTCTGAACTCACGTCAATGGCATTTCGTGAAACCTCCATGAAAATGTCAAACACGAGAGGGCACGAAGCGCGAGGTTACATAAATTCTGTATTCAGCTGTGAAGTAATCCAATATGGTTTATAGGCAGCTTTTAATCATGTAGTTTGATGCGCTTTTAACATAATGTGATCATGAATTTGTTCGTCGAGCTGGAGGATTCTTCGTGCTGCTCATGCATTTTGAAATTCACGCAATTATCGTTCACACGTAGGTACGAGTAGGTAGGTACTGCGTTTCACATTATCAAGTACAACATTTTCTTGTCGCGGCTATACGGCTATGGTTTTGTTCGGCGATCTAATTAAATAATCTAATTAGGTCAGTCGCACCTACACTTCCCTATAAAACACTCAGCGAAAGCAAATTGTGTCTACCAAGTGGGCGACGTCGTTAGCTATTCGTATAACTTTCAAAAATTAACTATGTCCTCAAATTAAATTATTTTGTTTGGAAATATAACTTTAGAAAACAGAAAGAACTTTATTTTCGCGACGACAAAACTTTTCAATAATTTATGAGTTTACTTTTTTAATAAAACATATTTTTATTTGTTGGTTTGAAAACTTAAAAATGTTGTAGACGTCGGGACGAGCGTCAGGTCGTATACGAAATCTCCGCCGGTGGTCGTGGGTAATGGCCCAAGTTCGGCTAAGCCCCGGGAAGCCCCCGGACGTGTGAGGAATGCGCCCCGGCCCCGCCTTATTACATACGTGATTCTTATTTATATTATATTTGGAGGCGAGAGAACGCGTTTCCGATATCGCCAGTCGGATTAACGCATTGCCGCCTTTTAGTGCTCTTAGTACTCAACAACTTTGTAAGAACCTCCCAGAGTTACGTGAACATTGTCGGGAAACACTTTTACGGTTATAAGTTTGTTTTATAATGAATTTGATGGCTCTAAAATGTTATAACAACATCAAGTACCCGATTTACGATGTGTATCGTAAAAGTAATATATTTTGGTTGTATCAAACGCACATAAATTCAGAGTACCTACATTCGGAGTAGAGGATCAGTATCGTTTTATTTACTTTAAAATATTACCTTTTTATATTTCCTCTTACATTTTATCCCCATTCATGGAGCACAAATCGATATAAAACATCCGGTAACAATATATCAAGTGTGAGAGGGACCTTTATAAAGTATTTTCGGTAGTGTCCTGCGGGCATGTTGGAGTTGTAAGAAAATCCGGGCGTCCCTGAGGGCCGGATGCACTGTTTCCGTCCGACCCGATGGTGACAACTGCTCCTATATTTCTTTCTACCAGTTATATCTAACTGTAGATTAGAACTAATAGTGAAGTTAAAGGACTAAGTGCTACTGAGACAGATTTACCTTTTATTTCTCGTTTTCTTAGTTTCATCTAAGTTGAAAAAAGGACCTTTTCTGTGATAGTGATGCTCACTGCATGTCCTTTTGTTTTGTTATGTTTATAAGTTATTCTGTATTTTCCAATTATTTTACACATTGTATTTATTTGTAAAATCTTATAACCATCTATTTCTCAAATGTAATTGCATAGAACGAACGAAATAATAAGGACAAATTGCCCGTGTAGATCCCTCGGTATCAATGGAGCGTATGTCGATGGTTAACAAAGTTTGATCCTCGTCCCCTGGATATCGGCCGCCATTGTCACAGAGTGTTACTGTGGAGCTGTACAGCCGCTCAAAGGATTAATTACATCCTTACACTGATCGCTTTTTATCATGTCGTAATAAACAATGAAATACGATCCAAACTTTTTTACGTTTTCATTAAACTTTCATGTTGATCTTTCCTAAGAGCTTTTTATTTAACTCCGTTATTAGTTGTGTTTTATAAAAAGTTTTGTTAGATGGAGAAAATTATAAAAATGATTCTCTGATAAAATATTTTTCTTACCAAACCAGCAGACGGCAAAAACCGGAAGCGGAAACAAGTACGTACCTGAAATTTAAAAAGCTTTGTTAAAAACGTGTCTCGATAATTTTTTACATTAAGAGGCACAGTTTACACTTATTTTTAATTAAGGCGGATTCCCATAGAGAAACGAATTCCGCATTAATATATCAAAATAATAATTATAAATTGCGTTACCCTATTCATTTTCATATCCATACATCATAATATTACTCGCGGTTTATACCAATTAAGGCAGACGAAGATACATGTAGTTAGAAAAGTATAAAAAACAACATAAATATAATTTAAGCCGCGTAATATCTGTCTAAATTATAACGGAGCGCAATTACTCAAAATTAATGGTGAAATTAATACTTTGACCGCTGTGTTAATTAAGAGCTTTATATTTACTGGTGAATTTGTAACGCTGATGTTTTAATTACATTTATATAGCTAGAAATATGAAATCCAGTGTTCATTGACACGCGAACACGATACTTTTCACGGGAAGCCAAATGTGCCCCTAATGAAATATAGGGAAACACGTCGAGGGCCCAGATTTTATCTGATCACATTTCAACATGGACACATTTAAATAACATTACGGATTTAATTTATTATGAACGTAGCAAGATTTAAATCGAAATACGAAGACTTTTCCGTCACGTTATTAAAGAACTTGGTAAGAGAAAAGACATTTCGTAAGCTACGCGGTAACTGAATAACAACAAGTGAAAGCTCTCTCTATTCTGAAATCTGTTCATCGACTCGTTTCACAGTTGATATTATTTTCCGTCTCGGAATATCTATAAAGGAGACTGCCCGTTAATAGGTACACGGTGTGAATGCGTAAAAAGTTGCCTTTTGCATTACCGCGGAGTTTCACACGAACCGAAATATTCCAGGCGTGTATTACAATTTACATAAACTCCGACGTCATTCGAGATGTATTAAGGAGCATGACATTTTATGCTTTGATATGCGGCGGCGATGCAACGGAGTAGTGTGTACTGAATAAAGTAGAATAGCGTGGAATATACCATTATTCCTGTTTTGTGTATGATATTACGTGTGAAGCTGCTTAATGTTTCGTAGAGAAAAATATCTCATTTATATTTAAAAAGGTTTTGTATTTTAAAGTTATGAGAAAACTTCTCAAATTAGTATTAATTAATAAAGCGAGAAATGATAGCACACCGAGAATCAATGTAGCGTCCGAATATCTGCGCAGGAATTCGGGAAAACTTTTTGAAATGTTATCTTTCCTCAAGTACTTATACCAGAAGTTTAACATTAAAATATTAGAATATTAAGCTTTAAATGATAAAAGGGAAATAATATTATAAGAGCAGCTGTTTTTAATATTTTAGGCAAAGTTGATAGAATTACTGTTTATTGAGTAGGATCTATCGTGCATGACTGACATCAAACAAACCGCAGTCTTTTGAGTCCGGTAATGCGATAGTTTCTTTGACATGATAACGACCCGCCTTCCCGGCTCATATCAACCGAATACATTATATTGTATTGACGTGCGCCCTCACTGCCGCTGTTCAGGCAACCAGGAAATATTGAAAATATAAAGCTGCCATTGATTTCGTCAAACATTCACTAGAACCAGGGTTGCGAAAATGTTTATTACAACGACAAAAAGATCAGCAATAGAGCGTCAGAGGTCAGTAAATAAAACGTGAAAATAAAATAAAACAAAATGTAATCCGAGTCAACTCGGCCGTTGGCTGCAAACCGAGCCTAAGCTTTGCGAGAGATAAAAAACTTTTAATTGGAATTTTTTGTAGATTAAAACAATTATTACAGAGGAGTTTGTCAAAAAGTAACGTTAAGGAAGGTATGTTGATCAAGATACATTTCTCTTTTGTAGGTATAGCAATATTAATTTTTATAAATTGTTTACATACCGATCAGAGACGACAAAGTTCGAGATAATTAAACTCTTGCAGCTAACTCAATAATTTGAGCACGAGATGAGACTTTTCATTCCATGTTTTTCAGTCGATTATCGATATCAATGAGCTTTTGAGCGACGGATTAAATTATATCTGAATATCGATTAGGGATTTAAACTATGTGCGCAATGCTGTCGTTGGAGGATCCCTATTGTCTTTTAGAATTGGTGAATTCTGCCAACAATGAACACTTTGTCGTGGCGCACCGGTGCGTACATCGCTACCATTCACTCAG
Organism: Agrotis puta; assembly: GCA_943136025.2. Lineage (NCBI taxonomy): Eukaryota > Metazoa > Arthropoda > Insecta > Lepidoptera > Noctuidae > Agrotis > Agrotis puta. The sequence goes on from OW964178.2 coordinate 11,860,424, forward strand.
CGTACATTTTGTTGAACGCGTTGCGTCACTGTCAAACCTATTTTCAACGCTGTGCAAATGTTTTTTTTTTGCAACGCGGTGTTAAAGCTTTTATTAACTTCATTTGAGATGTATTTTTGATAAGACGATGACAGTGGCATCTACGTAAAATTGTCATCGTGATAATGACTAAGTATTATCGTCGAAGGTTTTTTTAAGCGTAGATCTAGAGGAAGTACGGGCACTGTAGAACATGGATTACTGTTAAGCGATCTTAATTACAATGTTGATTCAAAGCCGACGCTTAGTAGATCGCTGGAATGGAACTCGATAAAATGCTTTAATGTTTGCATTTTATACGATGTAAATTTAATGTGAACAAAGTAATTTAAAAAGAGACGACAAGGTAAAATCTAATTTACAGCGAGTGAATCCTTAATCCTTAACCAAACATCGCGGAGGGGGAAACTGGCGCATTAGCCGCGTCAGTCATCAGCAGAATGAATCATTACTTGAAGAGTGCGCCAGTGGCTCGTGTCAAAGAGCCTGTAGCTCAAAGGTCCTCGTGCCCTGCGCCTCCGCCCCCGCCCGGCACCAGCACGCGGCGCCCCGCGCACGCCCGCAAGAAGGGCTGATTGAAGGGCCACTCTAAAACCTCGACCACCCGCTCGTTCGCTCGCATTCAAGGGTCGAATCCGGATTATAGGGCGCCAAAGTCTGCACCTTCATCAGATATGTATAAATTTGTTTGCAGATCGGCAATTGAGGTGCCGAAAATTGTAGACTGTTTGTAATTTTGTTCCATTCAATGTATAAAATAAAACGGCTGTACGAGATTAAACTACCTTATCATAAGGCTTGTTGTGAGGGTGCTCGAAGCAATGCGCTGACGTGATTGAAACGATCATTTATTTGATCTTTTTGAAAAAATGATAATATGCTATAGTTTATTAGATGCCATTGAGGAGACCGCGAGGGCGTGGTGCTGTTCCGTGGCACGTCACGTGTGTCGGCACACATCGATACCTTAAGGCGAAGTTGCCGTGTAAGTTATTATAAGAGAGGTGCGCCGAGGGAAATGAATGTCGAGTAGGGCGACCCGTTGTCATTCATATTAGCTGCGACGGCTTAAATTTGTAATCACACTGCGCCAATTCATGGCTGTTGCTCGGCATAACTGTGATGAAAATAGGAAAAGTAAGCGCTGCCAGTAAAAAGTAAATACCGGCGTTGATAAAATTGAGTAAAGTGAGAAGAAAGCGATGTGCCATACTGCGGGTCGTTACTTCAGAATAAAATTGGTATCCATTATGTTCCAACGTTTTGATGGGACAATATTATTTCTGAAGGGATTATCGGTCGGATACAGAGACTGGAATTCGTGATTTCAGTTTTCGAATAGGCGCTTGCGAATAGCGTCGATAGCGATTTGCAAACATGTAGGTTGCAATAGCTTTTACGTTCTGAATCAAAGGCGAAGTGTGAACTTCTTCCAAAAAGAAAGAGTTGGAGTTTTGATCTAGGTATGATACGTCTTAGGAAATTTCCGTGAAAAAGCACGGAAGAATACGACATACAAAAAGATGGCAATGATATGACATGTTTTTGAACTCTTGCATTTTTGAACTCTCGCGGAGCATATAAAGCTCAGCGGCGGAAGGACAGGCGCGCCTTAATAACACTCACGGATGACGAAGTCCGTCGTAACACAAAATGATTACACACATAAAGAACCTTATCTCTTTACATTCTACACTGGCATAAACCGGTTACAGTCGGGAGTAACCGTTCCGCAACCGCTCGAATGTTTACGCGAGTTTTACGCACCAATCTCGCCACCGACGTTCCCGCTAGAAATTGAAAACGGAATTATGATGAAATAAAAATGGCAGGCAAAATGTTCCCGTGACGTGGTCGAGCGGCCGCTGTCGCAGGGGTGCGGCGGTGCAGTCAACTGCTGACTAGACAGCAGGAAATGTTCCCTGTGCCGCCGGATATCGGCGAATGTGTTCCAATTTTAAGTGAGCCGACGAAAATTGATTCTGCTCAATTTTACGTAAACATGACGAGTGGGTGCATTGATTGAAGTAAATCCGGATTGCATTCGCGCCCGTCCGCACGGCGTAGCCCCCGGCTGTGAGCGCTCACGAATACAGATCGTCTGCCAGCCCAATCCGATGTCACTTGTAAACAGCGTACATTTACCAATTCGAACCATCAAATAGCAGAGGAAGCGTTTAATTATACAACATGCTTGACTTTCAATATGCACCGTAGTACCTGCGCGCGGAATGCGGAAGAAATATTCAGAATATCTGCGTAGCCTCAATCACGACCCCGAATCACGGGAAAGCATAACTTGTATGTTGCGGAATATGTATCTATTTGTAAGTGCAGGAGCTATATACCGTCAGCAGATGAATACAATTTTGCTAACTTGTGTGAATGTTTTACAGGACAACTTTTACGTCACCAAAATATATACATTTTAATTCGTGGTTTAAAAAGAACAGCTCTGATAAATAAGTTACGTCGTTAAATGCATGCAAATGTAATAAAAACCCACTAAAACAGCACATCTAACCGGGAAACATAAAACCTAAATTAAAATTATAGTCTACTGTGACCTTTCAGAGAGACGCGATAAAAGACGATGATGTTTCATGAAACAAATTGCATGTAAAGCTCCGATATAAATGTGTTTTTAATTATCACAGAGCGGATGAAAATGAATGTAATTTGATCTGCAAACGGAGCGTTTTAGCCTTTATGTCAGCTGTATTTAAATAGAACAATTAAAAGCGGTCAAGCGTTCTACGTAAACATTTTTACGTCCGCCTGTTCGCTGTTGTTAGGGCGGCGGTGAATTTGCATTTTGCACGGAGTCGCGTCCGGTTGCATCTGATTCCGCACTTCATTGCAACCTGGCAATTAACAAGGAATCAGTCGTCTGGATTTATTGATATACGACCTGTCTTAATTAACGCTGCTGTTTAAACCACTTTTGTGCTGCTAAAATAACCATTAGGAAACGCGTCGAATTGCCAATGATTTGTTTTGTTATGGGTGTTTTAATTTTGTAATTTTTCTTTCTATTTTTTCATTCTTGGATTTATTATTTGATCAGATAATTGCCAAAGAACTAAGGAATATATTCTGTCCTGTCCAGTCAGTCCTGAATCGTCCTGTTAAAACTTTCATCAGTTTCAATTCCCGTGCGGTCAGCAAAAAATTCTGTCGGTCCCGCTGTGTATGTAACGCGCTCGTCTTTTTGTGAACCAACAGCGTCTACCTGACTAGAGGTTGCGTAATAATACTCTCTTCAAATACTTGTAAGTAATTTTTTTGCTCCGAAAGCAGTAGATTTAAAGGTAGTCTTAATTTTTGGAGTTTATTTGTTGAACTTCAGAAAAAGCTAGAAATTGGCATTGAAGACTTTGTATTCAATGAAACTAATCGTGATTCTAAATCCGTAGGCAACGTATCTTAAGACTAAAGAGTCGTTTAGCAGATCCGTTACATAAAATACCTACGTTGTCTCAAGAGATTACTTTTAGGGGAAGGTAAAAGGTTGTCAAACGGAACAAATAGCTGTGTAACCCACGTCTTGCATTGAACACTAATTTAGGTCGTTAGAGAAAGGTCGCGAGACACGTGAATTCTATTACCAAACCACTTATCCCTATAAAACGTCACGTTTGCTTCAACGTTAAACTCAATTGCGTTAAAGTGAGGTGCACTCACTCGCCGACGTGAATGTGTTACTAGGGGCTGGCATATTGAACCAGCTCAGTGCTCCTGCACAGTCCGCAGGTAAACATTTTTGATTGAGCCGGTACCAGCAACAATTTCTTCGGAATTGTTGAAAGAATTGCTCCGCATTTGCATTTACCTTTCGTACGAAAAATAAAGTTGAATTGATTATATATTTTTGGAGGGGCCTATGAGAACCGCTCTTTAATACAAGGAGCTTGTGTGTCTTCTTAGGTAACTGCCTTATTGCGTTTTTCTCAAAGGAAAAGAAATTGTTTAAGAAATTGATGTGAGTATTCATCGGCTTAAGTCGATATATCAAATTACAAACTGTATGATGTACGCAGAAACATAACACTGTATTGTTTTCAAATGATATTATTGTACAATTAAGTACATCTGCATTAAATTATCTCTGAATACACAATTACTCATAATGTTAATAGACAATTCCCAGCAACAACAAAATCACACAAGTATATAACAATAGTGAGGTAATTTTCATAATTGAAAGGAAAACCGTTTCCATTAGTTATTTAGAAATAGCGGTCCGTGATTTTGTACGGCTTTAATAGTTGCTATTAAATCGTTAGCCGCGGTCGTTACAACAAATTGACAGACAGACTGAATGAAACACTAGTCGGCGTTCAATTAAAACTGATACCCCACAAATGACATTATATTCAATTGGCTAAAACTTTATGCTCTTTCAAACGACTTACACCTGTTTAAGATAATTCGCGAACGCCAACAAAATTCAGTATCAAAGCGGCAATTAAATAGAACATTAAAAGTGAAACGGAACCTCCACCTTTAATTACGGCGGCTGCTTTCTTTCCTTATCGCAATTTTATTACAATGACAATACGCAGGAGCAGTGCGAGCACGCCTATTAAATTATTTGTGCGCGTCTCAAGCTGTGCCGCGGTAACCCGGAATTACTTATTGTACAAAAAACATTGTCGTTAAATGGTGTCAAATCATCGTTGTTTACCGGAGCCGGCGGCGCTGGCGGTCCGGGCGGGTGCCGCATAAATCATAATATTCGTAACGAGTGTAAGACGCTGCAAGGGTACTGACGGCTTGCCAACGTTTCCTCTATAATTCAAATGCGGCCTCCTCCGCTCTCAGCGGAAAAGTTGAGCTTTCCGCACATTTTAAAATGTGGCGGATACATCACGTATGTGTAGCGTTCTGTCCTCGTATATCCCAACATTTACAAAGCTACCCAAATAATATTTCGAGCTTTGAATTTTTATCGGGGTTTTTTTAACAGTAAACCCTAACATTTTAAACTTTCTCGGAAAACAATACGTTTACCGCTACTGGGAGTAATTACGGTAAACACGGGATTGTTCATTCAGAGCACGAAAGTTTCGTCCCATTCATAATATTATCTACATTAGTACCTAGTAACTTTACAAATCCCGTCACAATAAAATACTTAGTTGTGAAAATAACTGTGAACATTTCCCGGAATCCGCGCCGCTATATTTTTGGGCCCAAGGTACAAAACGAGGCTCAGTCGGATTATGAATAATAGCGGAGTATGAGCCCACTCGGCACATGATATACAGTACTTTTATGTACACCTATATTGTCCCTGGTTACACGTATCTAAAATTCATGCTCTAAATACAGAGCCGCGCGGTTCAGTACACACTTGCTGGTCTTTTATTGCCAACCACACGAAAGCAATCTTGAACACGGTGTGTACCTCCTGTGTTTTTCAAATACGTACGTCAAAATTGTGGTCAAAATATGAAATGCCAAGTATTGTTCCTGCACTTTAAAACTAAAGTGTCAATATTTTTCTTTTACTAGTCGTGTATTTTTTATGGGTCAGATCAACGTAAGTCAACATCAAATGTGATTTTAATATAATAACTTAGTTTAACTCCTTTAATACTATACGACAGCAGAGAAGTGACCCGTAAAATGAGTTGAAAACTTTTCCGAAACAGAGCGATAAGCCTAATCAGAAGACAGGAGCTGCTAATTCATTAATGGCGCAGTTTAACGAATAAGTGTTTTAGCAGAAATAAGATCGTTTGGAGCAGACGCGAGACGTTTTAAAACAATGCGCATCATTCAAATATCCCATTAAATCGTGCGATTTAGCTCCGAAGAGCGGGTTCGGGTAAATTAAGCAAATTAAGAGCTCGCTCCTGAGACAGTAATTACTGCGCGTCTGTACTTGGCCACCGACCAAGTACCCTACCTACTTAAGCTACATCCTGCGCGATTTATGAACGGCTCGATTTTCCCGATTTTCGAACGTAACTCGATTGGTTCAAACCCCATGGGCTCGCTATGGATTATGAATGTTATCGTTCGCGAGCTGCACTGGAGCTCAACAATTTCTGTCTCGATTGCGGCTTAGATTTCAGGATTTTAAATGAGATTATGCCTTTAATAAAGAGGTTATCCAACCGAACCAATGAACTGCAACGATTGAAGGTTTCCGTTTAGTATTAAATACTTGTTATTCCTTTTACCGAGGGATGCGGGCGATCGATTCAAATTATTTATAAACTCAAAAATCAATTATAACAGATAAAACTTATGCAACGTATCATACAAACAAGTGTAAGTACTACAGACGTTGTCTATAGTAATTTCCTGCGAAAAGACAACTTAACAAGTTTGGAATAAGTCTAACTAAAAAGTTTGTTAACATTCTTGAGTATTTTCTGGAACTTGCAACTGCGGCGACCTTGCTGATGATGTCTGGTGATCGAAGTGCCTCGGAGCGGTAAAAGCTATGTCAAAATAGAAGAAAAAGTGACAAAACGCCACGTTATCAAGCGAAACAGCTGTAGTGCAGGCGCGTGGGCGGGCGGGCGGCGCGCTGAGCCTATCGACTCGCTCGCCCGCGCGTGCATCACTCACCTCAAGGTCGCAGCGCCGACCGTCGCCCCCGGTCGCTCGAGCCCTACTCGCGACCCCGCTGCGCCACCCTCCTTACATTTCGACTACCCACTTTAAAAATTTAAAGTAACCCTCGTCCTTCCGGCACATTTTCCCGGGTGAGGGCGACCGGCGCCCATGGCGTCCCTGAGAAAACTGACGGACGTCGCCGCTCCTCGTCGAGTTATATAGGCGGCGGCGGGGCGGGGCGTCGGCGCGAGTTGCGCCGTCGATTCGCGAACTCGATAAATAAATTAATTAAAAGTGCAAGTGAGTGATCGCCCGCGTGCAGCCGACCTGCGAACTCGTCTAGAGCTTCCCCTTAATTGGAATTTCAGACCCACCGGATACTTGGCCGAAGCACGGATTGTTTTCCAGTCCAGGATTTACGAGCCACTCGTACAGAGGTCTCCAACGTGGCGTTTGAACGAGCTCGGCCGAGATTGAACCTGATTTATATCGTCCTGTTAAACAACCTCATGTCTAACAATGTCTCAATTTGTGCTCAGAGTAAGAATGTATTGCATCACTGAAGTTTAATGAAAATTGAATCTCTAAAGTTAAAAGGTGATATAAAACACTTTTTAATTCTTAAAGCGATTAACTTTCGAATCAGTATAAGTTAAAGCCAAGCTAAGTCCTTAATGTACTTAGCTCGCACTAAGTATGCCATAGCTAAGAGAGACGTTTCAGAATCATAAACCAACTCTACATCATCCCTTTAGAAACTTTGCAAAAGTTCAACAACATGAAATTGACATAACAAACCATTTCAGTACCTAATACAAAAACCAGACACCGTTGTAAGAACCACGACAAGTAATAGAAAAAAGCAAATGGATCTGTGTGGGCAGTAACGGAGTTAATCACTTCGTTACTGCTAGTAGTAACTTGAACCCTTCAGGTTCGAAGAAAAGCTGATTGCGGCCGCAGTGACGTCAGCGCGGCAAATATACCGGGACGACTCGGAGCAGGACAATACTTGCGGGACTGCAGGAATATCAGGCTACCGCTGTCTGTTTGTAAGTGTTACATGTCTCCGGTATTTCAGGGTAATTCTTTTGTATCTTTTTGGGCTTTTGTGTAGTTTATAGCCAGCGTTTAGGGTTTATAAGCTCCAGATTGTGCATGACTTTCATTGATTTGTATCGTGATAGATTTTATTTGATAGGTTTATGATTATTCCTCATTCCAAGATAAGAAGGGAATAGGGGTGACAAAAAGCAGGAAGTCCTTAATGCATTTTGTTGACGTTTTTTTTAAGAAGGAATTGTTTTATAAGAACAAAACGAAGCCAATTCGAACACTGTACATGGACTGATAAAGAATGACAAAATGATTTAGCTCGTTGTAATCACAACACATTAGCAGATAATTTCTAGCAACTTTATACCAAGGAGTAGATCTATACAATTCAATTTTGTTCAAAGAGACCCCAGCAACAGTGACCAAACCATACCTACATACATACAGTAACATACATAGCTACATATGTATAACAGTGTTAGTTCACACATAGTAGAACGGCTAGCACTTTATTCCCGTATTCAGAGAACTAGACGCTATCTCAGTGGGCAAAATTAACTCCGCCTTTCAGTAGCCTTTCTAGAATCATTAACTTTAATAATGAAAATTGTGATATGAGATATTGTTGAGAACGTAGCGTCGGAGGAAGGAGGACAGAGGAAGGGTTCGAAAAAAATATTAGATTACAATAAATATGTGTCTTTGAAAGTTTTTCTTTAGAAGAAAGGTCATAGTTACACAACATTACAATTTCGGGTTGTGAAGTTGTATAGCTCCAGATTTTTCTATTACCATTCAGATATTATCATATAAATAAACAATAGTGCTACGGAGTATCAATTCTTTTGGTAATTGTTAGAACAAAGTACTTAAGTATTAGTATCTAGTAATACGAAACTTTTCTTTTTGGAAAATCCGATGATATAGTCGCAGGACCCGCGCGAAATCAAGGGTTGGTCGCTAGTTTTAAGATTCTCCTGTAACCATGTTAACAGTGAATAAGCAGATTCAGCTACAATTAAATCAGATTTGAAAAAAGTGACAACGAATAAAACAGGGAAGTGCAACTCTCCTAGGTATCTGAAATATGTTTTCCTAGCTTGTTGATCATCCGAGGTCGCGGGACTCACGAATTACCGTGACCACGGTACGTAAAGGGCTATTGAAGGACACCGTGGATTTGAGTCAGTACGAGTCTGACAATCCCTCCCGCTCTGCCCTGGGTAGCGGGACTCATTTGATGATTTTACCACGATAAAAAAATAAAGTAACTTGTTTTTTATTTACCTACATTATTTTTGGTACAATCATCAAATGAGTCCTCCCACCTAGGGCAGAGCGGGAGGGACTGTCAGACTCGTAGTAACTAAAATCCATGGTGTCCTTCAATAGCCCTTTACGTTCCGGGGTCACGGTAATTCGTACAGTCCCGCGACCACGTATACCTACACTGGGTAATTTTTAATTTCATGCGGTTATTTTAATATGTTATTGCCTAACGAAAATGATTAAATTAAGTATACGATAATTATTTTGTTTCGTTTTGCCAACATTTAATTTTGAAGTTCCAAAACATTTTTTTTTCAACAATATTAATAAAAAAAGTTATCTATGGAAACGTTTTCAAATACTGAAATAGAACCATAGGAAAAAATATCAAGTACAATAAAAAATAACCCTGTATGCTATGCTGTAGGTACTGAAAATCTATGCTGAAATAGAGGTATGTACGAGTAGTATTTTTGCGGGTACGGTATTTGTTTATTAATTCATTTTTTACATGTATTTCTACATCTAGAGTAAAATAGGCAGTTTTTCATTTTTGTATCTACATTACTAGAAAAAAAACGGCTAAGTGCGAGCCGGACTCGTGCACGAAGGGTTCCATACCATTATCGGCAAAAAATCACGTTTATTATATGGGAGCTATTATTATTATATTTAATTTTTAAACTGTTTTTTTTTTTTTATAATTTGCTTGTCTCATCGATTATTGCCTTATCATCTTTGACCATTAATAACAATTTATCATCGAAGCTTGTCATTTTAAAACTATTTGAAACCTACTAGAGTCTAGTAGTTTTCAAATAGTTTCAAAATGACAATGGTCAACTATCGTCTAGTAACTATAGTTGACGGCTCATAGATGATTCACAATCGCCTCATCTCCGGGCCTCCAAGCTCGTGTGGTGTGATTCGGTGTGAATGAGACTTTTACTATCTTTTTTTTTTTTTTTATCGTGGTAAAATCATCAAATGAGTCCTCCCACCCAGGGCAGAGCGGGAGGGACTGTCAGACTTGTACTGACTAAAATCCACGGTGTCCTTCAACAGCCCTTTACGTACCGGGGTCACGGTAATCCCTAGGTCCCGCGATCCCGGCAGGCTTTGGCCTTCTACAGGCCCCGTCACTATGCTGACACTCTTTGAGGCGCGCGTGGAACACAACGCGCCGTCGACCCGGGCATGGTCCATGGTCGGACAGCGAGTCGCCCATTACTCGCGGCCCGCCTCCTCCTTCACGAGCATGACTGCTTCGCAGAAGGAGGCGACCGCTTCCCACTCCGTCTCGCCCCGCAGCATGGCCTCGACCAATGCCGGGCGCGAGAGGTCTCCGCCTATCGCCGTTGTGAGGACACGGCGGTGCTCTACCCAAGCGGGGCAGTCCTGCACCGTATGCTCCACCGTGTCCTCCGGACGATCCTCGCAGTGGTGACACCCAGGCGTTTCTTCCCTCCCTATCAGACACAGGAACCTCCCGAAACTTCCGTGTCCGGTGAGGACCTGCGTCATGCGGTAGGTCAGGACGCCGTGACGCCTATCCAGCCACTCCTCAAAGAGGGGTCTTACCGCCGCGATTGCGGCGTGCCCGGACCTCGGTTGCGACAGTCGCTCCCTCCATACTGCCCTGAGATCACGCCGGAGCTCTTCCCGCCGCGACTCGACTTGTCGAGGCAGCGGGGATTCGCCCCGACGGCGACGCTGACTTTTACTATCTTATCATAACGATTTCCGGGGTCGCGGGACTGAACGAATTACCGTGACCCCGGAACGTAAAGGGCTATTGAAGGACACCGTGGATTTTAGTCAGTACGAGTCTGATAGTCCCTCCCTCTCTGCCCTGGGTGGGAGGACTCATTTGCTGATTTTACCACGATAAAAAAAAAACGACTTGCATTTCAACATATTTATTACTAGTTTAAATTTAGAATTTAACAGTTTGGACCATACATGTGGCCATCTGTTATCATATTATATGAACGTTATTGTTGTTTTTTATCGGAAACCGTAATTCTTTTTCGGATGAAAGTTTTGTATATCTGACAACGTAGGTATATTCATAATTTCAGAAACAACGAACGAACATACTTTCGCAATTATTAATACTTATTTCAAGTTAGTACTAACGCATGCCAATGCATGCGTATTTACCCAACGACCCAATGGTCGTTGGGTAAATATTTAAAAGGAAATCGGTAAATACCTCATAACTGGATTCCCGAGTTATTCCTAACGAAAAAAAAAACATGTTATATCACAATTCTGTGAATGTTTGATGAATCGTGATATCGTGTCTCATCGCTATGTAAATATCCTAAAAACCATGCGGTTACAGTCTTCTGCAAAGTTCCAATATCTTTTTGTTCCATGAACGAGAATCGCTCACTATCAAAATGTAGTAAGCGAGGCTTTGAACGCGGTGCGTAATTTCGACGCGGTTAATATGAGCCCGGATAGCTCAGTCGGTAGAGCATTGGACTTTTAATCCAAGGGTCCAGGGTTCAAGTCCCTGTTCGGGCGGTTCTTTTTGCTCATTTATTATTTATTATTTTTGTTTATTTATTTTATTTTATATTATTTTTATTTAAAAAAAAATTAAAGCTACATTATTATTTAACATTAACTTTATACCTATCAGAACAGTTTAAGTACTCTTTGTTTCGATATCATTATTAACAAGCTTTTGACAGCGGCTCCGATATTGTTAATTTGACAATCAATTCAGAAACACGTGGCGCCATCCAGTTTTAGTTTTATACTTTTTCTTTTAAGAACTTTTGACCCGTGCTAGGAATTGCTCCTTTAGCATGGGTGCGTTTACAAACATTTAAACTCACATACAGACAAACAAGCAAACTCGAAAAAACTTGTTATACAAATATTTTTCCGTGCGAGAATCGAACGAGTGCAGTGTCACGCAGCACAGCAATCGATCGCTGTCACTGGGCCAACCGTGCCGTCAACATTATTATTATTGCACGCATAATAATAGTTGGGATAACATAATAATAGTGGTAGTCATTGTTATACATTTCTATGTTATTAAACATAATAAGTATTTTGTTTATTTAGTCACTGTAATTTTAATAATTTTATTTTACCTTCCCCAAAACTGGTTGCGGGACTCACGAATTACCGTGACCCCGGTACGTAAAGGGCTATTGAAGGACACCGTGGATTTAGTCAGTACGAGTCTGATAGTCCCTCCTGCTCTGCCCTGGGTGGGAGGACTCCTGTGATGATTTTACCACGTGAAAAAAAACCCCCAAAACTAGGTGTGCAATAAATATTTAATAGTCAAGATTTTGGTTTACTCTATGAAAAGTAAGCGTGGCGCTAAATTAATTGTGAAATAACATATAATTTCGTCTTCTCTTGGCAAGCCCCTGTGGCCTAATGGATAAGGCATCGGCCTCCTAAGCCGGGGATTGTGGGTTCGAGTCCCACCAGGGGTACAAAACTCTTTTTGTATTTTTTTTTACTTTTGAGTATTTTTAAGTAATAAATAAATTACTTATATGGAGCTTCCTATGGAGGTTTAATTCAGAAATAAACCGCCAGATGGCGTGTACGTACAACGAACGTTTATACACATAATACAGGTGGGTGAAAATTCACGCCTTATTAAATTTTACAAGGTTTTCCTGTCCAGTCGGAGTTTAGAAACTGTTACTAGATACTTTTATGGAACTTTACACTCGTGTTCTGCAAGCATTATTATAATATTGGATAGTGGTATCATCTTTGCCAACAATACTTGCATTTTACTACCTACATGATCTATAGAAGACAAGTGTTCCAATGTTTGATATCCAAATTAAATTGTAAACATAATTTTAATAAAATGATTCACAGATTCCACGTCGGTTTACTACATTCAATATACGCATAATAAGCTCTTTATTACGCCGTACAGTCGCAATAAAGAGCAATAGAAATTGTGAAATGCCTTCAATATTGAAATGTCGACCTACTTCGCGTGGCCACGGGGTGTCTGAGGGGCGCGGTCGGCGGTCGGGGTCGGGGACCAGGGGGGGGGGGCAGTGGCTACGTCACCACAATTAATAATGGCTCGTCATAATCCTCATCTATTTTATCGGTGAAAAAATAATAGTTTTTCATAAAAGTTATGGTAAATGCACAGCTCTCTATACCTACGTATGTAAAAGGCTATGTGCCTATTTGGCCTATTGCTTTAACATAATATTCAAACTTACTGGTTCTTTTCAACCGAGCTATCGAGGTTCCTTCCTACAAGAGTCAGATTCTTCAGTCTATATCTATTTTTCTAACGTCTCACGGTGACGTGTGATGTAGGTACTGAATCCGGAGGTCGCAGGTTCGAATTTTTCTTTCTATAGAAAATCTTTGGAATTCGTATACTTAGTATTTCTAGAAAAAATGCATTTTTTGGTTTTTTATGCCTGGAATGTAAGGAAATATCGTCGACATTTCACTTTGCCGGATGATACCTACTCAGGAACTTATTTTGGGCCCCAGTGCCAGGTGTTACAATGATTTTTTTGCTTTGCCTTGCTTAGTTTAATCAAATACATACTTAAAAAAAGTGTTTTAACTGTCACTCAACTCATGAGGACGACACGTTTGTCCAAATATTAAATATTTATTTGAAAAAGTAAAACAGTAGGAAATAAAAAATAGTGAGTATAAAAATGTTGTCCGTCGTTGACTTCGTCGCCACGTCAATTAAAAACACGACGACGATCAAGTTCCTCTACTTTATGCAACCGCATTATTATGCATGTTTTATTTGTTCCAGGTTTCGCATTCAGAATAAAATTCACAACATGAGAATGCCAAATAACTTTTCCAAACGTTTAAACAATAAGCTTTACTTTACATAGGTAGTATGGATTTCATAAAATATAATATTATTCGTAGTGTTGAGCTGAGTGGCGATGACAGCGCCCCATGCGGCGGGAGGCGAAATGCGCCTGTCACTTCCCTGTCAGCGACATTGCGAAAACAATACCGTTATTTCCATGTAATAACTCTATCGTTATCGGACGTCTGAAACATAACGACGTTTGTTTACGTTTCATTGTATCCAATGCATTAACTAACTCCAGTTGTGTTGAAGCAATTACTTTACGCTGCGTTGAACATCAAGTCTAGAAAGGTGCTGCATGAAGTTTGTTTTATCTATTCTTACTTGTTCTAAGACACAGAAGTTTGAATCAGTAATAAAAACCTACCTATACTAAGAATACTCGGGACCTTTAAATAAAACGTCTTGACCTTACGATCATTTTCAAATATTCATACTTCGCCGGCTCTTAAGAACCCTGGCCTTCTTCAATCTAACAATAAATAATCTTATTGTTATCTATCTAAACATTTGCTTTTGTAAATATCTGGAATTAGATACCTACATATATTTCTTAGAAAAATCAAGTCAAACCCACGTCAAATCGTCTACAGGTGGAGGTGTTTTCTTATTATAGGTATCTCACACTCAATATTATTCGCATCCAGAAATACCTCTTATGGCTGAACTGTATTTTTAGACAAATAATCCGGCGACTCGACGTGGGTCTGGGAGTTGTGTCAGGCACTGTCTGTGCTGACCCGCCGGCGCCGCGCTCTCGTAAACCCACCGCGAGATGGCGCTGCTAGTTTTATTGCTTGTTTGCACAACAAGCTGTAATGGAGGACTACAATATTGACAGACCATTAATTCGACAGGAAATTGTGCTGAAGCCGCGCTCTGTGCAGGTGATTGTGAACTTTTCAAATTATCCGCGTGTTCCGCGGTTGTTTCCACTTCAAACAGCGAACGAGCAAGTCGGGCTTTTCACTCCAGGGATAGCAAGTTGAATAAACTCTGCAAGCTACAGCCTAGTGGGCAACGTTCAGCGGCACGAACACGACACGTTTATATAAATGTCCCGCTATCGATTTTTCTTGAACATGTCACTCTACCCACAGTGAGGCGTTAAGTACATAGGTACTGTGCTATTTACTTGTACAGGTAACTCAAGTATATTAGGTGGGTTTAACATAACTATGTGGACACATAGCAATGTTTATTAACCCTTGTCTTTGCACATGTAACGAGTCCAGATACATTGGAATACACGGGCATAGAGCCAACATATGGGAAACGTACAGCCAGCAAAAGGATCAGGTGAGCTCTTGAAACACAGTTGGCAGAAGCGCTCAATGGAGCAAGGTAAGGATATCGGCACTTGCGAGTTACATCAATGAAGGAAACGTTTAGTTTTGGAGCAGAAAATATTCAAGTGAATTGTAATAAAATACGCTATTTTGAATACATTTCTAGAGTAGACTAATAATATTTAAGTACATACACTGATTTACAAAAAAAGTGAATTTTGAAAGTACCTATTCAGTTCTTATGAAAACCTTAAAATGGTAACAGGACTGCCAGCAGTGACTAATTGACTAGAAAGAACAACTATTTGCACGAAAATATAAGTAGTAATAGGTACCTAAGTACAAGAACGATTGTTTGACTGATAGGAAATAAACTAATTACCACTATTACTAATGCAGGGCACATACCTACATCAAGCAAGACGCGATTACGGCTGATAATACACAGTGTTGTGTACATTGAGTATCAATACACGCGTGAGTATACCACACCTTGTAAATATGTTCCAGAACCGACAAAACCATAATTATCCAGAAATGTTGCCGTAAAACTTAAACAATATGCTCCTGTCCATAAAAATATATTTTTAAATGTTAACTGTTATTGCGTGTGAATAACACTTTTCAGCCAGTTGATATGTTTGTAAACGCACCCACGACACAGGAGAAATTCCTATTGTGGGGCAACGTTTTAAAAAAAAGGAGGCATGTAGGTAGGGTAGGTAGCTACATTATCAATAAGGAAAGTCGTAATCAGAGTGATGTAAGGATGAAGTTAAGAGCTTTCTCTGTTTATTTGAAGCTCCAAATATCCGTCGTCAGGCGTCAAAAGGACATTATTCTTTTAATTAAGCCACGCATAAAGCGTCGTAACTTTTACGAGGTCCGTGATTTAACTATTATTTGTCATCAATTTTATGTGGTCTTAAAGCAAATAGTAGATTCGGAACTGTTCGACATAAAACGGGACATTAAGGTCCCACCTTATTCTTTTTCTAATATCGTTATTGCTCGTAATTTGCACGCTTATTATGTTATTGAATCATTGTAAGAAAGTTTCGGAAAAATATAACAGGATTTATAAATAATACTTACATACATAAATAGAATACCTTAATTGGAAAACGGCTCACGAATTTTATTACCTACAAGTATTGTTATACTACATAGTTACTAAAGGAGACAATTTTTTTCGGCCCACTGTTAAACGGTAACGTTTATTAATCATATTGCACACGAAAAAAGTGATCATCTTATTATAATTAACGGACCAGAAATTATACAGAAATGTAACCTGAATAATGAAATAATAGTAAAAATGTGTTACGACAAAAAATGCTTGTTTAGGAGCGTTTTTAGGTTTATTTTAACGTGAAAACAAATGTTACTACGGTGCGCAGCGGTAATAACATCGTCTTTAAATACGTTTAAATAGGTAATAATTAATTGGTACAGTGAACTTGTTTTTAATGCTGTTATTAACGGTTATCACGTTATAATATATCAATTAACGTACTTTAAAAATCACCGTGGAACGAAACGTAATTATTAGCCCGTTGCAGATACTCTGTGGTCCAGTTTCAAACAGTTTGACAGACAACCTAAAACGTAGGTACTCTTTAGACAATTTCCTACAATAGTTTAGTTCTTCTGTTCTTTTCATATTTTTATTCGAAAGATTTTATGAAAATGGCATCTGTAGATACAGTGCATAATCCACAAAGCCGTTGTATCAATTGTGCAGCTCGGTTTCAACGGAATGTGCGACAACAGTTACTGTCCGAGGCAGCTGCAGATCTATCACGTAGTACAGACGTGACTTTGTTTTATACTTTACTACCTATATATTATTGAAAAGTGCACTATTTTGACTTATAATACCAAGGAAACCTATCCACTCATTAGACAATAGCTCTTGTGAGATTTTAGGTTATTACGAGAGTCATGTTTTGACTGTAGTAATTCACAGTATTCCGGTTACATAAAGTTTTGCTCATATTACCACTGTAATCTAGAGATTATAAGGAATAAACCAACGTGCATTTCATTGCTATACGCCACAATCTGTGGTGGGCCTATTCCCCAAACAAAAAAAATTGTCTCCTTTTAAGACTTTTTTAGATTATTTTAAAAGAAATCATTTTAAATAACTCATAATAGTTGTTGAGGTACAATTCAATGAATTACACATTGTATTTGTATCTTATTGCATCGAATGGTAATTTATGTAGGTAACTGTTTTTTTAAGAATCTTTGCCCTGCACTTGGAATTTCTCTTGTGTCGCGGATGCGTTTACAAACATTTAAACTCAGACACAAACGCCAAAATCCGGAACAAGGAATTGATCTAAAATATACAAATATTTCGTTCTGTGCGGAAATGAACCCACGACACGTAGTGCAGCAGTTCACCGTTTGACCAAAACGTCAACCTTGCAGATACATAGTATAATAGCGTCATCTAGCGTTGAATAGTGCAAACCGAACGACGATTTGTTTACTGACTGTCTAACTAGTGTGAGATACAAATAAGAGATGGCTCTTATCAATTTAGTAATGCTATTCGATAATAGATGGCGTTATTTACTTAATCAGTTTCGTACAGTGTGTATAGATGGCGCTGATTACATGTTGATGAAATTTGGATTTTCATTTATTGGACAACAGAGAGTCTTTATGTATTCTTTTATCAACATAAATCAGCCTTCCCAGTGATACAATTGAAAGTTAAGCCGTGCTCGCTGAGGTAACGGGGTGTATACGATCTACCAATCATGTCGAGTTTCCTTTCTGCATCGGAAAGCACGATAAGCCGTTGATCCTGGCTTTCATTTGTAAATATAAGATTTTACAGTCGTTACTGTCAGTCAAAAGCCCGAAAAGTCTGATAACCAGTTTTATCCAAGGTTGTGGAGGTTAGAAAGGCAGTTGCTTGACGCTGTTGCCATGTAAAGTACTGGTATACAGTTGCATCTGGTTAAATTCTATCTTAAGATACCAAAATATGAAATATATATTATCTTCGACGTGTGTGATGATCCATTGAATTGTATGGCGAGCGATATGGTATCTTAAGATAAAATATTATAGTATCTTAGCCGTGTGTGGAGCGCTTAAACTGGAAGCTGACTCCAGAAAAATTGCCAAAGCCCTAGAAACTGTATCAGCGGTTTTAAGAATATAATTATGCACATGCAATCTAACATATTTATAACCTTACCTCCAAGTCAGGTTGGTGTACTTCCACTTCTCCCCCTGCACTGCGAACCGCTTCCTCCTCCTGTGCTCATCCTCTCCTTCCTCACGGTCCGGCCTGCCGCATCGCTTCTGCTTCATCAGGTTCTTTGTCGCACTGTCGATCTTTCCCGTTACCGGTATACCGCCGAATTCCTGGAATAATATGACAAATTAGAACTTGGAGCATATTGTTGAGTTTCGGCGCAATACAGGTTGAAGAAAGTGAGTGACGAAAGAAGATATCGGATGATTTACCATGAGTATCCCTAAATGATAGGACTTAATAGAGACTTCTGACTGACTGACAAGCAATTAAGTTTTTTTTTATAATGACTTGTCTCTCCTTCACATTAGGAATACCATGTAAAAAAATAAAAACTACCCCACACTAAGAATTTCTCTTGTGTCGTGGGTGCGTCTACAAACATATTAAGTCACATACACTAACGCCCAGACCCGGAACAACTACTTGTATATCATGCAAAAGGAACCCGCGCCACGCAGCGCAGCAGTCCAATCGCTCAGCCACAGCGTTAACCGTGCAGTAATTGTATTGTTAAAAATGCGTTTATAAACATTCAATCTCACACTATCAGCCACACACCTGCTGGGCTGACATTTTATTCTATACGGGAATCGAACCCGCGACACACACGTGCATTTCAAAAAACAATCACTTGATAGTGTTATAGTATCAAATTCTGGGAAGTAATGTTACGGCAATCTTTAGGAAATTGATTAATTAATATTTTCTCACCTGTAACGTCCTAATGGCGATCCTCAAGTCATCCTCGTATTCCTTCGCGTTGCCCATCACCAGGTTGCCCACTTCTGGAACGCCCTTCTTCAGATACCCAAATGTCTCCAGGTAATTCCTCTGGAAATAATTAATAATTAAACATTAGTATTTTTAGTCAATTTTAAACACCTATGATGATTTAAAAGGAGAAATGAAAATTAAGGTCCCGTTTCCAAGCTAATAATTCGGAATAGATAGCAACAAAAGAGTTAAAACACACAAAAATAAAAATATGTGAAAAATATTTTAATTTTCAGTCTTTCAGAATTAAATATAAGGTCATGGCAAGTAGGTAACATAACTTTGTAATATTCACGTGTAACACACGAGACGGCTAAACGGATTTACAGCGTACTTAGCGCATTAGGGATTCCTTTTACTTTCCGAATTGCGAAACCCCAAAGTACAGCTGATATTAAGCCTCCATTAGCGCCCCCTGCCGGACGGACAGCCCTACTTTTATCTCTTAAAGTTGTCCTACAAACTGGACATGTAATTGTAATTATTTGCCCTAAGAATACATCACCCTTTTCTCGTGGACAGCCTAAAAGGTAAGTTAGGGATTATAAGAGGATTCGGTGGCAAAAGTCCTCCAAACTTCAAAAACAAACTTCTGGTATTTACGTGATAGATACAGAATCATTACCGGAATAAACGATTGTTTTAACACGACTAGCAGCTTCTAGGCCCTACGTAAATACGCGACGGAAATTTGATTCAGAATCGAACAGACAACGTTCGATTCCTCAATCAGTCTGGCAAGCGCGGTGAATATTTAAGTCTTAATCACGTGCACCATGCCGAAGGTCTACAAAACAATCCCTCGACAGGAAATAATGGCATTGTACCAACCACTGACAGCTGCTACGATTGTTGATGAAGTAAACAACTTGGTGGGTTGGATCTACTTCTAAAGTAATGAAGTAGAAAGACATGTTTAAGTTATGTCCACTTTTCAATGTCATTATGTAATAATGGCAATTAGTAACGGAGCACTCAGCTAATAATACTCTGCAAACGGGCCCAGAATATAAAGTTTGTGATCTACATTTTTAAACACCCTCATTAATCCTAAACCAACTTTATTTTCTTTATTAAACATCCTCTTTTTTACTTTTAATTAAAACCACACTTGTGGCTTGACAATGGTGGTTAAACGAATCCCTTTGTATTTTTTCGGAGACTTCCCTTTTGACTGTCTTTGTTTATTTTTTTAAGGATACAAGGTTGGTATATACTAAGTTTTGTAGTAAGCTCGGTGGAGATAACGTCGTGCCGTCTGTTCGTCTGCTACGCTTGAATATCTCTGAAATGGCTGGAGCCGTTATCGTGTCGAGCTCATTTATGTAGTGTTCATGATCAGGTGAGTTGGACACGCACGTCTGAATGTTCAATTTGATGGTTGATAAAGATCTGATTTTGTCCATTAGAAACATACTTGGCAAGGTTTATTTACTTTCCTTTGCCAAGTTTCTGAATAGGAAATTATCAATACATATCAGAAAACTAACAAAGTAATATTGTGCATAAGTAGTGGAATCGTGGCTTTTTGTCCGCAGCTTGCGGTGTGTTCAAAGTTTGTTTTAACCGAGGATGGCCCGACTTTACGACTAACAATAAAGACTTTGTAAAGCAATCTGCCGTCTATTATTCACTCCCTTAACTTATCTAAGTTAGCTCCTAAACGCTTCTGTGGGACTCTGTTTATTTACATATACCTGTGTTTGAAAAGGATCTAAAGTAACTGGCTTTCAAGTCGAACAATTCAACTTAATTTAAGGCAATCATTCCTTTTATGTTCGGGGATAGAATGGCTGTATTATCTACTATGTTTACTTCGACTGCTTATATCAAGTAAATCCGCAGGAAGGTATGAGGATTTTATAATATAATCTGTTTTTATAGGCGTGTTGCAGGTACTTACATGTTTGTCGGATTTCTTTCAATCTCTTTTTATAAGACAGGTTGACTTTGTTCCATTATAATTTGCTAGCGTGTAATTCAAAAATTACTCAACAGGAACGTGTATGATACCTACCAGGATTAACGGTATCCTATGTGCTATTCCTAACCTACCTATAACCTAATTCTGAGGCAAATCTCACAACAAACGTCCATCCACTGAAAACTTCTGTATTTATAATATTAGTTAGATTCGTAGATTAATTACGCTCACAATATCGTGATAATAGCTCTATCTTTCTTAATTTCTGGAGTGCAACACGTAAATTAGATGGACAGCCATAATTTACACAGTATCTGTGTCAGGTCAGCAGGTACTCCCCTAGTTCCAGATGACGTAGACTTTGAGAGCCATAAGACACCCATAAAACAATGCAAATATTTCTACAATCAGGTTAATTTTCTTGATTTCTGGAACTATCGGAACTGGATTTCCATTCATTTGTTAAAAAGCCAGTGGATTTTGAATGAGTATTTTTTATTGGTATATTTTTGTCCTGTTGTTATCGAAAATTGTAATAACCTAATTTTGTTTTCCTGTAGCGATTAGAGGTTTAGTGAACAGGAAAAGAACTCAGTTTATTCATTGACAACGCCCTTCACGTGTTTATGTTTTATCAATTGTGGGCTATATGTCAGTTTTAATAATTGATTAGAGGAAAACCATGAAATACTGGAACTAAATTTAGGTTTAATACTTTTATTGCATTCTTAAATGAATGACGTTTCTCAGGATCAGCTGAGAGGATAAAATATATGTCTAAATCTAAAATATATTGCAGACGTAAAGACAAAAATATTCTGGGAAGTTCAACTTTCTGATGGAATTTTTTGCAGCACCTAAGGCGAGCATTCCTTTATTATGTTATTTCCTACGTCAAAATTATAACACATTAATTTTATTGAAGCTGCAATGTGTCTAAGTGAATGCTGGCACGATTACTTTGAGGTGAAATGTTTCCAATCGGCAATTAAATGCTCAATTTACCTTCGGAATTATTAGGTATAATCAAATAATTATAACACATTTAGTTGGGATTACCTGTACCACAGATTACCTCTACCTACCTACATTATTAATAACAAAATTATTTAATTGATACCAAATTACTGGTCTGAAAATACCACCTAATTCAATAACAATGGTAAAAATAAAGTAATTATTAACCGCAAGATTTTTTGATTACTATCAAAAAATCTTGCATGCATCGCATGTTGTATGTGTACCTAAACAAGGGTAACGAATCTGTGATCGAGATACCAGCAACTAGGGGCCGAAGATTCCTGAATGTAGGACAGGGCAGGGAAGTTGAGGTACCCTGAACCACTAAGTGCGTCGCGTGACGACACCTACTTTGTCCCCTAATTAATTAACAAATCTCTGCCATCAACCTGTGCCAGTTTCTTCATTGTTGCGGAAACAAGTCAAAAATCTTTATTTAGGTCGATTAGAATAATGTGTGTCGTTATATATTGGGCTAGCTTTTGAACCGTGTTATTTTTATCCACCTTAAACGAGGATTAATGATATTGCAATAAAAAACTACGTAATGTTTCTTAAAATATGAGGGTGCAATTGATGAGTAATGTAGGGAAGTCCACCAGGCACGCACAGTTTCATTATAAAATGACATACCTAATAACCATACACGGATAGTAACATGTTGCCACCGCAAAATATGAGCTTCATTAAAATATAAATTCAAACTTCATCAATATCCATTAAATTATACGGGATAATTACCATAGTGATTACCATGCGGCCGTCATCGCCCACCATAGACAACAGGCGCAGCGCCATAGTGGCCATAGATTATAGAAAGCATCGTGTGTGGTTGTCATCGGAAGCTAATAAAGCGCGGTGCGAGGGTGACTGCGCCTCGTCGCCGCGCGGTGGCTCGGGCTGCTCGCACGTTGCACGGGGTGCACCCCATTGATTGACACCCGCTGTCACTCCGGACGCGTCCCCCACTGGATATGATTATAAATTACTCACACCACCACCGTTTTCTAGTTTAGTTTTAATTTATGCACAGTCTGTCAGCTCGTAAATTAAAGTTTTAAGGGGACGAAAATTGATTTGGATGTTGTTAAATGCGAAAATGTCCCTAAAGTCTTAAAGGTAGACATTATGCAGAGAACGGAATCTACTTCACATTAGAATACGAACACTTCAGTCACAATGACAATACCTCACACGGTGCAGAACGCACTAAGGTGCTACAACATAAATATTCATAGCGTGGATTGTGATTTACGCCGTGCGTAGGAATTTGTCCAGAGATGAATGAATGCAAATGTATACTCACATTCTTGAATGGACGCTCGTTCTTGTTGACTTCGAACGTACTCCGTATGTCCTACCGGCCACGTTTATCGTTCAGAACATCTGCTCTCTAGATAATAATGATAACAATTTGTCGCAGGCGTGGGAGTTCTTCATGTGTTATTTTAGTTAAAAGCGCTTCCTAGTTCCAACAATAGAGCGATGCACGCGTCTTTATAGCGCTATAGATCCATAGTTATATGCATGTTGTAATAATCTAGACATGTATATGTAACTAATGGGTATTTTCACCTTTTGCGCTAAATTGTTAGCTCGTAATGTCGGATATCTGGTAAATCTTGGCTTGTATTAAGAGAGCTATGATGGAGATGCTCTAGTTAAGTTACTGCGTAACTAGGTGAGGTATATTTCAAAACAGTACTCATTAATTATTCTGCGGCTACAAGCGAAAGATAATAAAAAGCTCCAGACATACACGGTTCATTACATACGATTAATTTTGCGAATTTACGACGATTAAATGTTGCATTATTAACTGCCGAATTAAATAAGTTTCTTATTTTGTTGGCACCGATGGTCGCTTCCTGCTAACGTAAAACATGATGTTCCCAGAAGGGAGTGCGGAGTAAAATTAAACTGTATTTTATTGCAGCCTGCCCTCAGCGCTGCGGGGAAATGTTTGTGCATTATGGACTGCTAATAATAGCTGCGACAACATTAACTCAATTAATGTTTTATTTTGAACATCATGTTTTATTGGAGACAACAGAGAAAAGGGTTCAAACTTGAAAAGAGGCAAGCGACACTTTCTTCTCGAATGTTTTCGCCTTTTAATCCAAACAGAACTTTAAATACATGGTTATAGTTGAGTTTCATCGATTCAATCGATTTTCAAGCAACAATTTGTCCATTTTCGCTAAGATCGAATGTAGAGTAGTTACAGTAAAGTGTAAGTAATGGTAGGCTTGAAATCTGTAAAATGTTTGTTTCCATTGCAACCGGCACGAAAACTGCCGCAGGTGATCTTTAAAAAAAATATGCGTGTTGTAATAAAATCCCTTTCAATTTCGAAAGCGATTTCAAAGAACAATAAAATGTTCATTTATTTGAAAGCACGTGGTCTTGAGTAACAATTTCTTTGAATGATTTGTAATTGAAAAAGTTTTTTAGTCGCGACGAATGAATGGATGTAATGACCTGTACATTGAATGCATCCAGTCACATTGAAGCAGTCGTTCCTCGTATTCATTGGCGTCACATTATGTGTTGGTCTCATGACGTGGCACGGGGTAACACGAATCAAAACACTAATTCGATGTTAGGGGACAATGAGGGATGAATTTGAAATTCAAATAACGTCAGTGACACATGAAATTGAATGGAATTATGTGTGAAACAATGGCGGCGAGTTGATTCTTTAATGTTTGTTCCGGCTTTTGTGAGGACATCAAAACTATTTGTGTATTTTCGTTTTCCTGTTGCAATAAATAATTATGTTATCGTTTGACGTTTGGTAACCACATATTTAAAATATGATTAATGTTTCTGAATATGGTTTCATGTATTCCTGAAATATATTTTCCTGTTTACCATAAATAAGTATGATAGTGTAAAACTGACGCGATTACTTTTAATCCTTCGTCATTACTAGCTGTTTGCAGCGGTTTCGCTTGCGGAACTAAAATTATAACACGGGAATATCATTGGTAATGGGATAAAAAGCACATAACCTAGATAAACACATATTTAGTATCTTATGAGTTAATCCAATTGAGAAAACTATCTGTTAACTAAGTTTTATCCAAATTCGTTGAGTACTTTTTGTTATCCATCCACACATTTTTTTTTAATGTTATTTCGTAGCTATGAAAAGTATTTAGCATTCTCATTACGCATTAAAAAATAATATGAGTATTTTATATAATTTAATAAATGATGTCAACAACTTCATATAATGCACAAAAGCTCGCGGTTTCTTCAAACAGGTGTTTAGGGCATTGAAGCACTGAGGTGTCAGTCACTCGTCCTTTTAAAGTTCACCAATAAATATTCATAAAATAATGAAGACGTGATATTTACGTACTTATTACGTCACAGTTAACTGTTTAACTTTTATTGCTAATCAATTATTCAGTAAACTGTATGGTGTATCACTCTCTCTTGAAGTTTGTACGACAGACGGTATATGGCAGTCCTAACGTAAACGTTGGTTTTATGACTATTTTACTATTGTTTCTACTCATTATATGCTAGAGGTGTGGTTACCTTTGTATAGCTAGTGGAAACTTTTTGATCGAGCTATTGGCGAAGCGTCTCTTGGGGTCCAAAAAGAAAGTTTACTAACTCCAGAATATGATTTATGAAAAACATCGTAGAATGGAATGTAATTTTATTGTTTAAGCAATAGAATGTGAGCAATAGATGTCTCGCCTCACAGCTCAAATCATAAGAGGTGAAATTTTCATTGTTTTTCCCTAATAAATGTCTATAATTATATTCTCTTTTCTCGAAGTTATTTTAAGTCAATCTAAATTCGTTTCAGCTTCTATTTTCAGAACGATAACAATATATTTATCAACAAAAATATTCTTATGGAAGAGAAATATCGTCGGTAGATAGTTAGGTGTTTAATCTGGTATCTTCCCCGACTACATATCATGCTATATAAAACCAATATAAGCTGACCGTTGTATGAGTTAAAAGATTATACAAAGCGAGACCACGATAAACTGGTTTAGTTTAGATTGAACACATCAAGTTACAAAGCGTGTGTATATGGGATAGTTATGGGATATTCTAGTATCCGTAGGCGATTTAACAATCTATAATTGCGGAGTTCCGCAATATCATTGTTATCTTTAAATTGCCCTTCTTGCTTCAATGTACTAAGAAGAGCAATTTAAACAATGTAGATTTTCAACCTTATAACAATAGTGGAAGGTTAATGTTCGATTGGTAAAATATGACAGATTCGGGTAGGTTGACCAGCAGGTTACATTTTCTTTGTTCTTGGTTTTCAGAATATATAAAGAAATGTCACTTACAATTTCATCGAACAACAGTTCAATTAAATGAAAGGAAAAACAAAAGACAAAATGAATTAATTATTACTTTCATTGAAATACTTACCTGTTTTATTATTTGTAATCAATTTAATCTCTGACAATGTACTTGTACAAGATATTGTTATTGCTTTATTGCCATTTATTATTTTGAGCAGATGAAGAGGAGGCCGTAGGCGTATACATTAATATCGTACTTGGAATCCTTAAGGTAAATAATGGATATGCTTAAAGCGAAATAACAGAAAACAATAACATTGTTATTAATTCAATCTCCAAAGGTATACATTATTCTATCGAAAGTTTTACAACTTTGTACAAGTTTAACTTTCTTTTTCAACAATAATAAGTTCTGGTAAAAAAACTTCTAGAAAAAATAATGAATTTATAAAAACATGTATCCGATTTAACCTCTATTAAATATAAAGGGTGCTCCTAACTGGGGTCTAGACGATTCACTCAAACTTTTAGAGCTCAGCTTTTATAAATAACTTAGATATCACTTTTAGATACGAGTCCTGTGGTGACCTTCAGAAAATTAAGATTTTCAACCTTCACAAAATATATATATAAAATAGTATGTTACTGTGGTTTGCTGTGTGGCAATGGTTGCGTGGTAAGTGATACTTTTTTGGGTACTAAATATACGCTTTTTTCATACTTTATTTTTTCTTTTACCTTGGGACTGACTGGCAATGAACTTTAGTGGGCAAATAAACCAGATCAATGTCATATCACTTAGGGACACTTTACCACATTTCCAGCTAAAATGCTTTACAAAGTTCCACTTTAATTGTACATTAAAAGAGCCGCCATGCATTTTTATATAAATGATAATTATATTTTCTTTTAATTTTCCTCTGTGTTGGCTCTCAGGACATTTCTGGGATGTGTTTTAAGAATTCCTTTGTTCACACCTGATCTTTGGCTTCTTGCCAACAGACTGACTTTAAAGAGGTCTTCATTATCATGAGGTAACGAAAATCTTTACGAGTAGTGATACTTTTTTTTATCGTGGTAAAATCATCAAATGAGTCCTCCTACCCAGGGCGGGGCGGGAGGGACTGTCAGACTTGTACTGACTAAAATCCACGGTGTCCTTCAATAGCCCTTTACGTACCGGGGTCACGGTAATTCGTTAGACCCGCAACCCCAGCAGGCTTTGGCCCTCTACGGGCCCCGTCACTATGCTAACACTCTTTGAGGCGCGCGTGGAACACAACGCGCCGTCGACCCGGGATGGGTTAGATGTGGATAAATGTTGAATTGATGGGTATTTTGTTACTTAATCACGTAATTTTGACACTAAACAGAACTTGATGACATTTTATAATAACATAGTTTATAAAATAAAATAACCATTTATGTCGATATTACGATTCCATGGGTTTCTTTTTTTTTCGAACTACACGCAAGCGCTAGTAGCTAGCTAGTATCCGAATTTATATTTGAATAATATTGGTATTATCATCTCTTGCGAAAAGTACGGTCAGGAAAAAGCGTGCTGTCCGCGGTACCAGTAATGTTAATTCGCGAGGAGGGTCTCAATTGGAATCAGATTACAATCGCGTTTCCATCGAAGTGTGACTGACAGGCATTCTTAAGTAACCTGACACTTATTACTAAGAATTAACCCTATTTTGTTTCATCGGTTTTTAAGTACAAACCTTTTTTTAAGTTCAAACTCTTCGTAAAAATGAGACTTTTATGAACTGATAAAGTCGTGTAATAAAAGTAAAATTATTTCTTTCCTTTCTGCTGCGTTTTCGGGTGTGAAACTCACATACACGAACACCCGTTTGTGTATGTGAGTTTCTATGTTTGTAAACGCGCCCACGTTACAGGAAAAATGCCTAGTATGGGGCAAAGTTTCTTTAAAAAAAATACAAATACTTGTTCCGTGCAGCCTCGAACCCGCGTTATGTAGAGCAGCAGTCCAGTATACTTTAGGCTTATACATCTTGAATTAAATATTGATAACCTGACGAATGAATTTCGTGAATAGATGAAACATAATAAATACTTGGTAAGTACGTGGTGACAATAAACTAATGAAACTATGGAAACTGTAAACGTGACCTAATTATTTTCAATATTATTAATTCAACATACAATCTGAATACTGATTCTTAAATCCAAATAGTGAATTATTCATAACATTTTGATTCAAAACATGTGCCTAATATTTCTAATAAGAAAAGCTTTTTTTTGGGTTTTCAGTAACTTTATAGATATTTTTAAAACTGTTTTATTTTAATTTACCTAATTACAAAATCTATTTGTAAGAAATCACTACCCTTAAATGAAACTAATTCGCTAATGGTGAGCTATCTATCGCAAGTAAACTTTCTAGTGAGGCTTTGTACAGTCATTCACTAAAGCGGTCCAACTAAAAGCTAACTGGCATCGTTACTTTTCTTCCTCTTGTGAAAACTTTCCTCTGAAACCTTACCAACTACCCAACTTTTGTACTTAGATGAATTGATGAAACTAATCTACGTTACATCATTAAATATTTTCATTTAGATTCATAAAGCTAATTGAATTAAACTCCTAATACCTTGATGAATGAAAAAAAGAATAAAGTTGAATCAAAACGCAATTTTTAATTAACCGTGTTCATAAGCTTTTATAGGTTCAGTCGTAAATGGGGGCGACCTGCGACGGCACAATGTTTAATGCACTCGTGACTACTCCGGAGACGTCGCCGATACGCCGTTTGAATAAACCCGTTGAGCCGCGCATGCTCTTGCGCATGCAATTTGTTAGGTGCGTGAGAACAACCAGAAATGGCGTGACGTGTGATTGGTGAGTGCTGCTAGTGATGCTATCGCGCGCCATTACTCACTAGTTGGTAAGGCACCGTAAAGGAATCTGACCTATGACGTTAACGCACATACTGACCCATCTGCTTTAAATATCGCAGTTACGGGGCAAGAGTTTTTGAATACCTTTCGGGCAAATCTTTATGTAAAGTCACTTTGCAATTGTGACTTCTTAAACATTTTTGTTTTTATTTCATTAAATTCAAAACTATAAAAACAACCATCAAACTCAAAATCACAGTACATGTTTGCGAATGTGTATATTATCCAAACATTCGCAAGAGAGCTTTTCAAGCGCGTTGTGTATCAAGATTAGTTATGTAAATGTGCTTTGTTTTGTAAACAGAGGTTGAAAGTTTCTCAGTATCTAATATCAAGGTGAAAATCTTTGGCTAAGCTGAGAGCGGCCAAATAGCCCGCGGCTGAACTCCACCAAGTTTCAGTTATTGCCGCAAAGTAAATACTAATATCGGCTGGCCGCGCTATAAACTTGCGATATTGCCCAACATTATATGGACACTTTTTACTTCTTTTACGAGTTCCTGAAGAAACGTTCCGAGTTTTACTACAACACTTATGTTACATTATGAAATTGATATCATATTATCTCCATGAACGTGCCGGTGAATATGTACTTGTTTATAGGTTCGGGAGGATATAAAAAACGTTATTTTATGACATTATTAATCAAGACCTATATGGGTAGGGTGGAGTCCAACACTATCAGATAAAGTAACCTTTATTTCAGTCAAGTAAAGAACAGTATTGTTTTCATTCATAAAACCTACATCAATGCTGCAGTAGTGTCGTAGAAGAACACAATGCTATACATATTTTAGGATAATCCCTCCTTTTTAGAAAAAAATGAATTCTTTAAACGACTCAGACGGTCGTCTTATTGATTTGAAGAAAACGTATTTTAGCACGCATACCGTCAATTCTAACACTTCATGAGTATTTAGACTATTCATAGTAAAGGATAACAGCACATACATATTATGATTTAATCCGATACTAACGAGTGGTGAGGCGGTGATTCAACGGACAGCTGCGTATAATGCAAGCCCGCTTTTACTCTTATGGTAACTTACTGGACAACTTACACAAAGAGTTTATTAAAACCTCATTAGCTCATGTCTATGTCTGGCCTCAACTTATAAATATTTAAACATTATTTACGATTCAAAAAGAACATTATTTTGCCAGAGATTTACAAGCTTCACGAAGCTCGAAATTGCTTTGTGTAAAATTAAAACAAGTTCAGTTAGATTGAAATTGATTCCGAGAAAGGTAGATTTAAACATGACGTTAAAGTTACGAAACAGTCTGAAGTGCAAATGTAAGCTAAATTTAAAGTAATGAATACTAAACAGAAGTTACATGCGCCCTCGCGGAGTAGCCTCACATGTAAGTGGGCGCTAAAATATTTAACAAAATATGGCGAAACTTAAGGGCCTCTTAATTAACATTAATTTCGAAATAAGCTTAAAGCAGCAAAAGTTCGCAAACGGCTTTGTTAATGTTACAAACTTTGGTTTTAAAACGAAATGTCAATGAATTTTCGCAACAAGTTGGATTGAAATGCTGTTGTTGTGCGAAATTAGTCATACCTTCCTTTAGCTCTTTAATAAGATCTCTTATTACCGTAGTACGAGATCTGATCGAGTGACCGTTAACTCTTCAACGGCAGATGATAAATAAAACATAGATAGTGCTCCACACAGCCAATAAGATATATCAACAGGCAATCCATCCACTGAACTTACACGTAAAGGATAAACAAACAAAGCGGTACTTGGAGCTATTAAAGAAAAGCTTTACAACGCTAACAACTTTTTAAAAGACACTTGATTGAAACACAAAAGCGCCGAAGATAGACGTGTAAACAAACAATTCGATAAGCTGTGGATAGGGAAGGGATACCTTATTAGGGAAGTGGAAAAATTCCAAGAGTAGGAGAGTGTAGAGTGTAGCTAGTCACGCGTTACGACAAGATTGGAAGTGGAACACGTCACACCGGTGGTTCACTTTATCGAGAGACTCCAAATAGGGCGCCGCCAGCCGCGGGAACTAAACACGACTGGTAGGGCTGACGGCTCTAAAGTAGACGTGGTGAAGAAATGAGTCGTGATTTCATTGTATGTTTTTTATGTGGAGTAATGTTGTATTCCAACAACCAAGGTTTTTGGATTTGCTGTTGAAAAGCTTCCTCAAGACAAACTTTTAGAGCTTTGTGTTCTGGGAAAATCTAAGTCATCGTAACCTTTGTTTTACTCCAAGTTGGCAGCCGAAATCATCACCCGAAACCCTTTGTTGATTAAAAGTACCTATAAGGACTCGCCAGAACTTTTATTGCTTCTTGCTGACATCAAAACGGTAAGCTTTATATTATTTGTGTAGGTATGTGAGTGTAAATTTTTATAAATGCGTGGGTGCATTTATAAAAATTACCGGAGAATTTCTTAGTGTGGGGAAAACTTAAAAAAAAAATACTTTCTGCCAGTCAACCCTAAGGCTGCGACACTTAAGTGCATGCTTTACTTCACGTTGACAATTACACACGATATGTAGGCTTCTAACCACCACGATAAAGTGCATCGTAAACCTTCATTTAACGAAATATTTTCAAATAACTCTGAAACTAACTAAAATATAAGGGCCCTCATAGAACATAAAAAAAAATAGTTATTAGTGTCACTCATTAGGAGATGTCGTTAAAATGTTTGTCAGTTTGTGAACTATTTACGATTGCTTAGATAAGTGTACGTTTACGTATAGTATCTTTGTTATTATAACAGAATTCTTGGCAGCCTATATTGTGTCTATTTAATGATCGCAAGTCGCGTCAGTCATTGAACTAAAGACTGGAGTCTGCAGTGCGCATACGCTGCTCTCGGTACACTGAGAGCAATAAGCGTGAGTGAATCATCCGCGAATCAAAACAAACACTCAACTATAGCTTTCTTAAAACATTTAGTTTTACTAATCGTGTGGTAAACTGCAACGTATGTTCACTTCACATCACTATACAACAACTTTTACGTCATTTGTGCATCATATCGTAAAGATAGTTGCCAAACTTTATTCCATTGTTCGTGTGAGCTATTCACAGAAATATGTTTTTAAAACAAGTATTTTAAAGAAAATTTATGGCTAACGATAACTAAGTTTTTCATCTCTTGAAAATTTTGTGTTTATATTTTTTCTTAAATGGGACTGTTTGAAGTTCTTGAATGAATCATTTGGGACTACTATTACTATCCTGCAAGATACTTGGCGTGAGAATTGAGGTCGTAATTTTCGTCTAAATTAGGTTCTTTTATTTAAGAGACCGAACTGCAGATAGCATGGTTTATAGCTACTATATATCACATAATTCTCGTAATATAATGTTTCCCACATCATTCAGTGTCCTCAGAGCATAATCACGACAATCTCGCATCCAGCCGAGATCAAAAGTCCGCCAATAACGAATTAGGTCGTCGTCTTGTTACACACGATCTTATTATACAAACTTTTGAGTCAATGACCGTTTGCAAATTCGTGTATCATATGGCGCGAGGTCGGCAAACTGAAATGGCAATAGCAAGGTCGTTGGGAAACCGGCAAACACCTCGGACGGTGAGATATTAGTTGCGATTGGCGAGTTGTGAAGTTTACTCCATAGCACAGGTGTTCCACGTCCTTACAATGTTGTGTAGTTGCAACAATACAAATGCCAAGATATGATGTACTGTAAATACTAAGTGCAGAATGATTGCTTGGCTATTGAATTTGCAATTTTCGTTTCGCAATTAGGGCTGGTCAGGCAACTTTTTTGTTCGAACTTGTTTATTTTCTGCCTGACCGTTTTTAGCGCGTTAGTGGTGCTGCGGGTTCAGAGAAATGTTATTAGGTAGCTTTTTGTTTGTTTTCTAAAATACTGTGTTTATGAGCAAAATTATTTTGTTAGACTTTAGCTAATTATTCACGTTTGTGTAAAAGCTTCAAAACATTTTTTTCGTACCCAGCTCGCTATAAATAGGTGCGGTTCGTAAATACAATGACGAATTTTAATTTTTGTTGAGTTTACGAGTAGTCACATCTTCATTGATTCTCGTAAGTGTAGCATGGAAACAAAGAAAGTTAATTTGTGTGGAACTAATTTTACCGATCTCTGACTGGGCTGTATCCCGGACGATCAGACAATACCTTTTATCGGTTGTATCTTCTTCAAGTAACAAATTTAAGGTTAGCTACATTTTCTGAATTTACGTAGAAAATTTAATGGTTTGTCAAGAATTGAATACTTGATTGAATCACTTCTATCTAGAATAAAGTAATGACACAAACGTGATAAAAATCTTTCTCACGCTAAGTAAACTCCATACCAAGTACGGTCGATTACAAGAAGAGATTGTCATCAATAAAGGGCTTACAACTATCCAAGTAAAGAGAGACGTCCGCAAAGTTGGCAAACTGCAGTTTAGTCCTAACTATTAATTGTCCAGTGGACTTTGTCACGGTATTGTGATAAATTGGAGTGGTCCTTGGACATATTAACGTCCCTTGGTTGGCAATGAGCGTGATTAATTATGTTCACACAGGCGGACACACAATTCGGGTTAACGTAGTTCACTGACTTGATGTGGAAAGCTATCGACCAATGGGGACCGTGCATTGAATGCATATTGACGTTTGGAACAGTCATCCAATCACTGCACTGACGCGTATTAGGTAACAATTGGCGTGATTTATACAAATGCAACACCTTTGTAAACAATGAAGGTAAAGTGTACAAATAAATAGGCATTGTTATTCAGGGTTTCGTAAACGACGTAAGAAAATCCTTATAAATTCATTTACGAAGTAATTCTTAGCGTTTTATTTATTTTTGCTTTGAAAATACCAATCATATACCTACTTTTTTTTTTGGTCTCATACAACCCATCCACAGACCAATCTCGGCAAACGCGGCTTTACCCGAAAGATCGGCCTGTGCGGCTATAATTATTTAGCCACGAGCTCCTCGACTTTATTTACTTTGACTTCTGACTTCGCTAAACATGTAGTCGTGTGCCGCATCAATTTCGATATAATTGTCTTTGATCAGCTTATGATCGTACTGGCCGTAAAGTTCTCGTAACCAATTAAATAAATTACTGCTGATATGTTTTTATAGTTCGAATAATTATTATAGTCATTTAATAGCTGAGTTTTATTGCTTCGATATTAGAATTGGACGCTACTGACTCGTAATTTAAATGCCCAAATTGCTATTGGCTTTGTAAATATTTGATAATGATGTTACCTTCTTAGTAATTTCTAGTATTTCCTAATGAAAAGTACGTAAATTCTTGATATTATTTGTATTTGCAGGCTATGAAAGAAAGATGGATGGATGGAAAGAGCGGAGGATGAAGCCTAGAAAGGTCTACTGTTATGACAAGTAGTAGAGTAGTACAGCAGAAGAATATTTTGCCGAGCTGGCCTCAAATTAAGTGGATAAGAGAGTAGCGTATTAGTGAAGAGGGCAGGATAATAATGATAACAATGGCCAACGACACTGATACATCATCTGCTCTCGCTCATTTTCCCTAGAAATTTATAAAACTGATGTAGTCTCGTTACAGTTATCGTCTAATGTGGTATGGTGTACGGAACACTCTGGTATAATGCTTGTTTTGGCATTGAATGCACCTTCGGCAACTGAGGTTTGTAGTAGTGCCAAACTAAGGTAATACATATTACTTCCATGTGCCAAACCTTTAAAAGTCACGTCCATGTTACCTCGATACAAAAAGTGTCAAGATTGTATATTTTATTTATTGCGTTATGTTCGAGCCACGAGTTGTTTCCACTCCATTCGTGTTCAAAACTGCTTTCTTTATCTTTGTTTTTATATCCCCATGGGAAATTTGGAAAATCCCATCTCTATGGTGTTTCACGATAAAATAAACCTACTTCTTCATAAGTTAAAGTTATATTTAAGTACATAAACATTCGCAATTTTGGGTTTCTATTTTACCAGAGGGTTAAATAAAAACAAAAGATTTGCATTTTTGAAAGTTATCTTTATATGTACCCAAGCCTTTAGATTGAACTTTGATATCACGAAATGCGTTAATCACAGCTTTGTAATGATCTTTTTTGGGGATAAAAAGATAACGCTGCTAACTTGCTAAGCCCGTTGTATATTATGGCATTAACAAAGAGGAAAGCCTACAATAAATCAGTACAAGAGAACAACATTACAGCAACAGGCACTTGACCCGCTCCTTTAAGAAACGTCTGTAACGATGTGATATCTCATAATTAACTACCCGTGTAAACGCCGATCAAGCCATTACACCACATTACACACGGAGTCGAGTCATTCAAATATAACATTTATTCCCTACGACATAAGTTTCAAGAAGATAGCAAACGGTTATCATGAAAGTATTCACATGTGGTTTAGATTTGATATGCTGGACGCCCGCCGACAGTGTTGTCAAAACTGTTGGGCGGCCACACACGTAGAACAGTGAAATAACGTATTGCAATAATTATTTATTCACTAACGCATAATATAAACCACCATTTAAACACAAATATGAAATAAACCATTGTAACTTTCACTGCCTCAAAGATGGTATTTCAACAAGAGGAAAAGTGGTGAAAACTTTCGAAAAGAATCGATAAAAGATTATCTATGGAAAGCAGTTTTTCTCGTAACCCCTTTAATGGCAGTTTAACTACCGATACCAACATGACTTTATCGGTATCAACATACGTACTTAAGTACGATGGTATCGCTAGGAATCCCTGTAGAAAGGCAGTTTGTTGCCTGTTACTATCGCGCGTCATTATGATAACAGTCGAAGGGAATGTGCTGTGGGGAATGAGAACACACTGAAGACAAGTGCAAGTATTGGAAATACCAATAGTTCGAATTTAAGTAGAGATGGCCATAATTTCCCGGTATCATTTTACGGCAAGGTCTTGTCTACCTAGCGTTATCGTTGACCTACCTATCCTCTAACGGTACCCACAAGGTGATACTGAGCATGATAACCTATTCTTTGTTGAAAGATAATGTATTCTATGTTATGAATCAGATATACAAGAAATTCTCTTGTGTATTCTGTTGCGAGTAGTTTAAATCAAATTCACTATTAAAAGCTTGGAAAACTTTCATAAAGTTTAAAAGTTAATCATTAACTTCATTTTATTCTTCAAGGTATACCTACAAGCTACGTGTGATAAAAATTCATAAAATTTGTATATTGCGATGTTATCATGTAAAAAGTTAATAAACTTGTGTAACGTTTTGATGTATATTAAAAATAATTTAATAACTTTTAGCTCGCAGAGCGAAGATACGTGTGAAAGAAAATCGGTAACATCTAGAACTTCATGTAAGCACAATTTGATTAAACACGTTTTATGAATGCATTCTTCGTAAAACATTACCCTTTACAACGTTATTGCGAACAGTTTATACGAATTGTAAATCTAACATTAAGATTTTTCACAATTTACATGGCAGTCACGCCATGTCATTAATTTATTGCATCGTACTTTGTTGAGATAAACATCGGTGTCGGACGTCGCCGTCGTTGTGCGGTAGTGCGGTGCAAGC
This sequence comes from Agrotis puta, assembly GCA_943136025.2. NCBI lineage: Eukaryota > Metazoa > Arthropoda > Insecta > Lepidoptera > Noctuidae > Agrotis > Agrotis puta. Next base: position 11,897,286 of record OW964178.2, read on the forward strand.
TATCGATATTATTGTTATCGATACGATAGGGTTGAGTTTGCCGTGTAGTGTAGCTAACGAGGTCGCATGATTCACTACCGTCGTCATCCCGGCGCCTTGCGACTTCGCTATCCCACATCTTCCCAACAAACCCGATCCCGACTACCCCAGGGAACCGAGTAATCTATTTTCATTCGTTTGATGTGAAAAGCTGTGTCCGTCAGCCTAGAAAATTATATGATACATACTCTTTTATCAACATGTTATATATCTAAAAGGTAACGTTTCACACAGTAAAGGCTTTGGAATTGTTGTCTCTATTTTATCGCGAAAAATATAATTTCCTGCATGTAAAAGTCGTCGTTGACATGCATGTAAGTAGTTGTGACTACAAAGCTTTTTCAATGATATTTTGGAAAACGTTACACGTGGAAAACAAATCAGAAATATAATATAATTTTTACACGTGAAAAGTCTGAAAATATTTTCCTCAAGATCAGCTTACTTAACAGTTGCCAAATCCATTAATTAGGATTATATTTCATTTACATTATTATAATTATAATGAGGCTAAGCTCATTATCATAATCCTGATAATCTAGCTACTGACATCTCCCAATTATAATTTTTCAAAATAAACTATCAAAATTAAATTAACTCGTTGAACAACAACGTTATCTGTCGCGGCGCGGCGCCGCGTGACGTCATAACGGTGACAAGAGCTTAGGTAACAATGTTATAACTTAGCACTTATTATATGATACAATAGGGCGACAGAATCTTCTCGCAAATAAGACTTAATTAATTTATTCACTGTGAACTTACGTAGCGTGTTGATGAATTAATTATGCAGATTTTAACGAAATCCGAACAAAAGCGGCGCCACGGTTTATACCGTCGCGTTATGTGGATAAAGCCTTAATCTGTAGTTATGTCATGTTACGCAAACTTTACTAATTAATGTTATTCATTTTTATTACATTTTGCGCTCAGAAATTAAGCCCTAGCCATATTTAATTCGTGATCATAATCTTGAAGAGTAATTGTTTTAAACTAAAACAATTTGTGATAGATGATCCAATGTTTCAGTCAAACGAATAAGTTTAATTGCCAAATATTTTGATATCGTAATAAAATTAATGTTGTTTGAAAGTGTGATGTGTCATTAATTTTTAATCGTCCTTGGGATACTTTATAAGTTACTAAACTTAATAGCTATTAACTTAGTGTTTGTAATTTTGATAAAAGCTTGTCTGGACTTATATTACAGTTGTATATAAGTATTAAGTAGTGAGGTACGCTTTATTCTATTCTTTCAGACGACCTGCACTAAAATACGCATCATATATGCTTTTTACGATAAAATAAATATCAAATCATTTTTAACGCGTTTATATGACATGAAAATATAATAAAAATAATTCAAAGTAACATGTAATCTTAGTGATGGAGGTTTAGTGGTATAAATAAAATATGAGTACGTACCTTTGTACTAATATGCCTAGTTACTTAAATATTTTAGGTAGGTCAAGAAAATGGCATTTACTGGTTTTATGTTAAAACAATGAAAAAATCAAAGAATCCATTGTATTCATGAGATAAAGCACGAATACTTATACATATAACAATAATGCATGTCAATACTTATTCCTTTCTAATTAGTTTTCCTTTATACGAGTATCTCTATTTAAATATATTTCTATTCCGTTGTATTGTCTGCTGCTAAAATATATGTACTTATAATAAATTCATAAAGTATTGTTGAATTAAACCTTTTTAATTTAATGATTTTGAGTTTTTCCCTACATTGTAATTATTTCAAATCGGAACTGTACAAAATGCACTTAGGTTGACATTACTAAGTTGTTTATTAGTGTTTTCCTCCCATGCAGTAATTTCTCGGAACACCATGATGCGCTCGGCGACATGATTACTTTATTAGTATTCCGTTTGAAATCATAGGTGCATCATTATAATTAGGATTCACGACTTACATCAGTCAGATTCGAAAAAGATTATAGAAATTATATTCATAGATGCTTACATAGTACAATGATTTGTGCATTGTGTTTGAGTCATAATTCTTGAAAAAGTGTAGCAAGAGGGTGCACGTTGTAGAATGACTGATTTCATTATAAATTATGTGACTGCGTGATATCTATAGGAATTATATGGTTCCATTTAAAATACTTGTTGTGACATTAGTATTTAGGTAATGAATTAGGCTACACCTAATAATATTAGTGTAGTCATAATATCAATCAAGTGTGATATATGTGATTGACGTCCATTTGACGTCTTCTCTGTTACGTAATGTTGTATTGTATCGATATCGAGACCCGCTCATTATTTTCACATATCGTAGAGGGTTGACTCATTTATCGATAATTTCGAATATTTGATTGTGAAATACAATAAATTTATTTCAGTAGTTTAAATGTAGTATGCAAGTCCCACGATAAATTTCATGTTCCCGTCATGGTCAGAAAATCTGTCACCAAAATCCCAGCAAACGGCCACTTTAAAATTATTTACTGTTCTCATAATTCTTGTTTTTGTAAATTTTTATATCGTCATTGTTGCATTGTGTTTTATGCCAATGATATGAATGCCAATATAAAATAACTGGAAATGCAACGACTTCTGTGTAGGACAAGAATACACAAACATGGACTCATGTACATTGGTGAAAGTTGTAAATTAAAGTAATTAAGTATATTCCCCATATGATGGATCATGTGGTTCTTTGTAAATCAAGTATTTAAAAAAAATTGTAGATGAGCTCTTTAAAGAAATACCAACTTCTATAATATTCTAACAGTTCTACAGAAGAAGTTCTAACAACATTACTAACTATCGTCAAAAAAGTCACGATGACGCGTAACTATGACAGTTCCCACTAAGATTACGTTACACTTGATACGCAGTTAGTTACAACAATGAGGTTTAATTAAAAGCTTTCATGCCAAATGATCCTCACTCCCTAAGTTGTCAAGATCAGGAGGATAAGTTACATTATTTATGTCAAGTCACGAAAGACAGCTGCCAACACTTTAAACAAGGCATTCAAATCTAGCTATGGCTTTTTAGACCCTATTTACAATAGCTTACTATGTAATTAATTAACGGTTATACCAATTACCTGACCGCGCATCCTTGAAGTTTAACAGGAAAAGATTTTTCCTCGTAATCACAAAACTTATTCCAGTTAAATGTTATTATAATTAAGCTCCAGTGCACAATGGACGTCTGCCGGCCACGTCACTGCACCAACGTAACGTCTGGCGAACATCCTCCGCTAAGCACAATTAATCACCGCTGACCCATCCAATCAGGATAATAAACACCTTATTTCAACGACAATATGGCCCAGTATCCTGTAATTGATTCATACCTAACAGTAAAAGCATTATGTAGCTGATGTACAGACGGCAGGCGCCATCCAACGAAGCTGTCTTAGAAAAGGACATGATTGTAAAAACAAAGATCTTAATCACAGATCTTAATCATGCAGATTCTACACGAACCGCTCTCCAGACAATAATAATAATTATATTATTTATAACTTCTAAATTATTCTAAACTAAGTTTAAGATTCAAAAAGTTTAGAAGCAAATAAAATCAAATTATGATTCTGAATCTTGGTTGAGGCAAAATTTATTCAGTATTAATTATTTCAAAGGTTAAAGCGTTGCTAAACTAATGACTTGCTTGTGTTGTGGTAGTTAATTTTAACAGGAAAATAATTGTAATTATTTCAAGTAGGTACAGATGGACGAACCTAATTAATTGGAAATATAATTGTCGTACTTAGTAAATGTTAGGTACTAAATATTTTATTAAAATTTACATGCTACAGCTGTTAACATAGTCTAAAGATGCGATTTACTGTTTAATTGAATGTAATATTCTGAGTCAATGGTCTTTAATTATCTGAAGTATAAAGTGCAACGAAGGCTTGCTAAAGCTCACAAATGCGCACTTCTATAAAATACGTTGTGGAAAATGATGCAGACTGTCAAAAGATGTGAGTAACGTGTACTCACAAAGGATTTATTTCGATTCCAGGAACACATGTGAACATAGAACAATAACTTTTGTCTGTATCCAGTATGTTAATGGCATGTTAACTTGCGAATGTATTGTTATTTTTATACGTTCACTAGTTTTTGGTAGTACCCATCGTAAGGAGGCAAGGGACACCCGGTTACTTCCGAGCGTGAACTTTGATATATAAGCTATCCAAAATCATGATCAAGTCTCCTGCAGATAACCCTTAGAGCCACCGAGGCCCCATAAACTTTACTACGGACGTAAAGGAGACATTGATAAATAGCAAGATTAGAATCACGACACAGAACTTTCTTCACCGAAAAACGTTGAATTTTTTGTAAATAAAAACTTATAAGTAGTAAAAGTTTCAGTTTATCGTTTGACGATCGTCGTGGTTGTTGAAGCTTTTTTTTTTACGTGGTAAAATCATCACATGAGTCCTCCCACCCAGGGCAGAGCGGGAGGGACTGTCAGACTCGTACAGAATAAAATTCACGGTGTCCTTCAATAGCCCTTTACGTACCGGGGTCACGGTAATTCGTGAGTCCCGCGATCTGGTTGTTGAAGCTTGAAGAAGAATTTGAAGAATGTGATGTAGAGTTTCCGATTTTATCAGACCCTTATACGATCAACAATAAGTCTAATTAAGAACTGTGTCACAATGATTCACATTCATACATCTGCTATGAACCTATCTAACCGGAGACTAATAAGTTGAATTGCAATGCCTATGAGTAAGCCCATTTAAATGAGGCAGGTGAATGTGCCTCGTATAAAATGCGGAACCCTAAGGGAACGGGAGTGCTACCCCACTGTAATCTGGCGATATAAATCCTGCCATAAAGTATAACGACATTTCAATACCTTTTAAAGTTATGTGCATAAGAGATAGGGCTGGCTGCCACGTAACAGACATGTCGAAACTTATAATTTCATTGGAGCTTCACTTTTTAAATATTTGTACTTAAATATTAGCTCTTTCAGAGGATTACTTTTCTATTACGCTTTGTTTTCGTTTTTTCAATCAAATATTTAATGATTGAAGATATTTACTTAATTAAATTACAGTTTTATTCAGTGATTAAGCAGATTCTGAATACATTTTGAAAATATTTTCAAAAAGCAGTGAAATATATATTTGTTGTCGTGTCTCACGGTCCATCGTTGCGTTTATAGCCAGCCCTGAACTTAACATTGAAGAGAGCCCGCGAACGTGCGTTACACAAAGCAGTTAAAACTGAAATGCATTGATTGACGGATTCATGGCGACTATAAAAAGTTCTTTGAACCTTCGAAAAAAATACTCCACGGATGTATTTGGACGCACACTGCATAGCGTTTTGTCAATAATATTGTTATTAATGTTACCATTGACTTTGTCGGTGACCTATCAATTTGGAGTATGATGTATGTTCATATTTGCTATTTTGCCAGCTGCGACGGTATGTTGGTACAAAAGAATCGATTAACATGTATGAATCGATATGTCGGAGGCTGGAGTGTCGCGGGGGCGGTCGTCACCTGTCTAGCATGTAAATGTTAAGTGAACCAGATAAATTAATGTGTCTGACCCAAGTCTCGAGCCCCTCTTCAAAGTAAAAGGAAAAATTAACGAGTATTTGTTACTATTTTTTTACTATCAGTTGCTGCTGAAGGTTCATTTCACTCGAGTACATTTTTCTCATTAGCTCTCTAGACAGTCTGCAAAAATAATTTGTAAGTAAATAGTTTTTTCTCTCAGTTTTAATCAAAACGTGAGAAAGAAGTTATGAAAAAGTTCGTGGTTAAAAAGATGTCTTGCAATGCATTCAAATGGTAAAACATTTACAACTTGAAGTGATATATCTAACCTCATTTTAATTAACCTTTCCACAACTTCATAATTAAGCTTTGTTATTTTCTTTGTTTCCATTTGTTTTATCGCTTTATCGGCGGTCGGATGTGTAAGAATATCCTTGAACTATTTATCGGTCAATAGTTTGATTATGAGTATACAAGCGAAAAATCTTTTATCCTCAATCAGAACGACAATAACTCTTTAGAAAGCATTGCATTCTGATAACTTTGGTGTTAGTGTTCCAATAAAGTTCATGAACATAGCACTAGAAAGTTTCTGTAGACAATCCACCATGACTAGTACATCGGTCTCTCGTTTTTATAGTAAAAGTGTATGATGGCGTTTTATGGGTGATCGTCCTGTTTCCACCATCTAAACTTAATGTTTATTGTTCTGACATGCAATCGCCCCCAAGTGGAACTTAAACGTACCACATTGCGAAAGTAAAACAACTTTACTTAATAGAACAATGCACTAACTCAAATTAAAATAGACCTACATAGTTCAGTTTCAAATTCTAATTATTTTAGTAGAAGGTATAAAATATATGTTCAAATAATAGCTGTAGAACGCTCGGAGGCTCGTAGCCAGTATTTAATTTAATCAAATATTCACCCCTATATAATATTAAACTCGGAGCTATGCCAGTATAATAACTAGGTTGGAATAGTCGTTATTTACATTATACAGGACATGATAATTACATAAATGTTATGTTTATTTATTTATCACTTGGATTATGATGCATATTAACATAATCGACTCTAATAACGGCTTTTAACCCTACAGTCTGTCCATTCAATATAATAATGACTTGTAAGGTCATTGCTACTCAACTCTGGGTCACCGTTACTCTAACTTGTGCTTTAATAACTGGGCCATAAAGTGTACAGTTTGAATGTGGTTTATGTTTCCGTAGCAAGTTCAGAAAAGCTTCTCAATGGATGTGATAGGATACATCCTGCGGTTTCAATTACATTGAAAGTGCAATTTATAGTTTATTGATACGAATGCGGTTGATTCAGATAAACAAGCTCAATGGGCGTAGCGTAAATAAACCACAATTTGTTTGTATGTTAAAGAAAATAAAGTGATTTATATTTCTCTACAAAAGGCTACAATTACTAGTTGCATAAAACGATATCGTAATACACTCAAACATATTACTAGACTGAAGCGTATTTCTAACTCCGATTTCAGTTCAAGAATTTGAACAATTCTCAATTCGAACAAACCCATTACGTACAACCAAAATTAAACGTCAAGTACGTAAAACAGTGGCCAATTTTACAGAGACAATAACAGTGATTCATGTAACAGGTATTTTGAACGGTTTGTCGTGCCGCCAGTGTACCAATAGCAATAAGCTAACTGCAGGCGCCGACGATGGTAGTAAAATACACGTGTTTAGAATCATTGTTGAAATGAAAGCCATCTTTGTCTCGCGCCCTATTATAAAAAAAATGAGGGAGATTTTTTAACAATATGCTTTTTGTTCTGGATTCTGGAAGGGTTGGTATTACGTCTGGCGATATGAATTAAGTTGGGTTATTCTGGATATTCTGAAATTTCTCCTTCCTTTCCAAATTCACTATCCAGCTTACAGAATTGAGCGAGTGAGTGAATTGAGGTATCAATATTTTAGTGAACTTTACAGAATAACACTATCTTCTTCATTTTTTTTTTAAACGTTTGCTAACTCTATTACAGTCGGGCATGCGGGCGGCGAGTAATGACTCGCTGTCCGACCATGGACCATGCCCGGGTCGACGGCGCGTTGTGTTCCACGCGCGCCTCAAGGAGTGTCAGCATAGTGACGGGGCCTGTAGAGGGCCAAAGCCTGCTGGGGTCGCGGGACCAAGGGATTACCGTGACCCTAGTACGTAAAGGGCTATTGAAGGACACCGTGGATTTTAGTCAGTACAAGTCTGACAGTCCCTCCCGCCCTGCCCTGGGTGGGAGGAGTCATTTGATGATTTTTACCACGATAAAAAAAAAAACTCTATTACAGTCGACTAATCGAACAAGTACCTTTATAACCTTTTTAGGTAATCTATAATTATTGAAATATTCAGTTCAGTGGGTCCATGTTTGAAGATGACCTGTCTACGGGACGAGCTTCGTCAAGTCTGATATTTCTACGACTTTTCTTAACCTTCTTCGTCCTCTACTAAATTATGTACAGTCATTTTCATCAATATTTATGACATTATATCACTGAACGTGTTCTTTTGCATTGTTATAACATAGGTTAAATATGTTGGATGCCTTCTCAATTTTATTGACATTCTCATGACTCTATGTCAATATTTTGTGACGCGAGAGCGACGATCTAAAAATATATTTTAGAAAAAGTCAATATTTAATAGTATGTCTTTTTCAGGAATGCTGTATTTAATTGTATTGTGTATTCTATTATTCTTTCAGTTTTGAGATCGGGTTTTGAGTAGGAATATTATTATTTTTATTTATATTTTGTAGCAAATCCAGAAATTGATCTGTTTTTCATATAATGAGATTATTTACTGATTCCTGGCAATAAATAATCATATAATCTACTTTATTATTTCTTACTTATGTAAATGAACTTAGGTACATTCACAGACAAAATCAATGATAATAAAATCTGAATGGCCCAATAAAATTATTTATACTCGTATATTATGTTACTCACGGTTTTATTAAGACAATATGAAATTTTATTATACACGTAATTATGAGTGACTGAGGTTCGACTTGACGGCATCCGAGCTTTTATTCTGCAACATATCAAAAACCACATGACAATATTTTATTCACGAGTGAGCGTATCCATACTTTAATATTTCATAAGCATGTAATTTAAACTTCAACTGAATATCAGTGTGGTTGATTGTTTTTCATATACTTTCAATATTTGTTTTGCGAAAGCATAAAATATTCATAACTTTTCGTAAATGACATATGGTTTCATAAATGAATTACGGTACGCACACCCAAAATATACGCTATTGAAATTTAAATGGCAAGATATTATTAGATGAATTTGATTTGATATTCAGTGTTAATGCAACAAATGCATTTACACTGATCAAGTACTGTTGTTCTTGACTGTACATCTACTGTTTATGTTTATCATTGTTAGCTGTGAATAATTGCCGATCGTTTAGAAGGAGCATGAGTAGAAACACATTACGTGTGTCAAGCTAAGACAGATCTGTTCCGTAAACTGCGGCGCCAGTTATGATTAAGATCGAGCACACGTGCCCACTCCGCCTAATATAAAACGGCAGTAAAGCCGCTTACACACTAACCACTGATCAAATTATCCTTAATATCCTTAATAAAAACTCCAATGTGTGTACTTGAAGCGTGCAATAAAAACTTCCACGAGAAAATATTTACAGTGATATAAAGCTTAGTACGGACCTGCACATGATGGATGGCGTTTCGAGAGCTTCGTTTGTAAATAAACATTTTATTCGTTCATTTTGATTTCTTTGGAAGATCTCGGTGTAAGGTAACACTTCATACAGATAAGATTTTATTTATTCTCTTTCATTTGCGCTCTGGAAGGGGAAGCTGTCTTCGCGAATACTAATGTACCTACACAGTTATATTTTAGTATTCGCAGTTTCTGGGAAGAAGCACACGAAGGACATTCTTAAATAAAAAATGCAGTTCTTTGATAAGTATATTGAGGGTCGATTCTACTATATCAAACTATCAAATATGTGTTCCAGGTCAGTATCCTTTGGGAATAATTTGAACAATAAACCATATTGTCAGGAGCCGTGACGCTTGACGCTGATGAGTAAAATTTAAATTAATTCTGCGCATCATTACGTTCAGTTCCAGTAATGTACGGATCGATTAAATAATGTAATGTCAACTTAATAAAGGAGTCGTTCACCTATCGCAGTGTAATGAAAACGTATGTGCGGAGTAGCCAGAAAATGGAGTGCCAATATACGTCACCAGTGGCCAATAAATGTAATTGGTTTTGGTGGAGATGATTTAATACGAATGTTATACCAGCGTCTCTCGTAAAACCGAACATCCTTTTACCAACAACTAACTGGAACTGTACACTCTTTACAGTATTCATTCGTTGGTTACTTTGAGCGAATAATATTGTAGTTTTATTCTGCAAGCTAGATATAAAGATATCCAATAATTGAATGAATCTGGTTGCTGCACGCAATCACTGCAATAAGGTGTGTAGAGATGCCCAGCGACGCCATATCCACACCTCAGTTGAAAATGGAGATCCAGCTAAAGTCTGGAAATTTCTGAAATCTATGGGAGTTGGAAAATCACGCCAAGAATCTATTCCGAAAAACTTAAATATTGATCTATTGAATCAACATTTCTCATCTTCGTCTTATTGCAACGGGACCATGAAGGCAGCTACAATCAAATATCTTTCGAACCTTCCAACTCCGGATCATCCCTCATTTACTTTTAGTCAATTCACTGATTGTGATGTTAAGAAGAGCGTAGTTTCAATAACATCCAATGCAGTTGGTGGTGACTGTGTCAGTCGGAAAATGATACTCCCTATCCTTAATGAAATCCTTCCTATCCTTTGCCATATCCTCAATCATTCTATATCCCTTGGTGCATTTCCCTCAATGTGGAAAGAGGCCAAAATTACCCCCTTACCGAAAAAACCAAATCCTACATCGTTCTCAGAATGCCGTCCCATATCCATCTTGCCTTTCCTTTCCAAAGTCCTAGAACGCCTTGTCCACAATCAGCTTAGTACTTTTCTATGTGAGAATAGTCTGCTGAATCCCTTCCAATCTGGTTTCCGTCCTGGTCACAGCACTACCACAGCTTTAATTAATGTTACTGATGACATCAGATTGGGCATGGAGAAGGGCTATCTGACGGTGCTGTGCTTACTGGACTTCAGTAATGCATTTAACACGGTCGATTTCGATATCCTGCTTGCCCTACTTCGCTCAATTAACATATCTCCAACAGCGATTGACTGGTTTCGTAGTTACCTGTACGGCCGCCGGCAACGTATATGCATCGAGGAGACGTGCTCTTCTTGGTGTAATACTTCTGCCGGTGTACCTCAGGGTGGCGTTTTATCTCCCTTACTCTTCGCAATGTTTATAAATTCAATTTCCAAGAAACTTCTTTCTTCCTACCACCTTTATGCAGACGATTTGCAAATTTATAAGCAAGCAAACCTTTCAGATCTGGCTGATGCAATCAACACTATCAACAAGGATTTGGCTAAAATTGACGAGTGGAGTGAGGCGCATGGACTGGTAGTTAATCCATTGAAGACCCAAGTCATTGTTGTTGGCAGCTCAAGGATGATCTCCAAGACAAACTGGTCGCACCTACCCCAGGTTAAATTCAACGGAACCACTATTCCTCTTAGTGAAAAGGTGAAAAATCTTGGAGTTTGGATAGACCAACACCTTTCTTGGGGTCCCCAGCTGCAGGACGTAAGTCGGAAAATGTTTGCGTCTGCTAAGACCTTGAGACGATTGCGGAACTTTCTTCCGACTGCCACTAAAACTGCGCTTGCACAATCCCTTTTACTTCCCATCCTTGACTACGCTGATGTCAGTTATCTTGATCTCACTGAGGCACAACTAGATAAACTTGAGCGACTTCAAAATTTTTGCATAAGATTCATATTTGGCCTTCGTAAATATGATCATGTTTCTGAATTTCGTGTAAAACTCAAGTGGCTTCCTATACGTCTTCGCCGGAATTCTCATATCTTGTTTCAACTCTACAGTATTCTGTTCAATCCTACTACCCCCACTTATCTTAAAGAACGTTTCAAGTTCCTTCATGACACACATAATAAATATCTTAGGTCATCAGAAAATTTGAGACTAGAGATGCCAATGCATTCTTCCAGCTTTTACGACAAATCTTTTACAGTCGAAGCAGTACGGCTATGGAATGCTCTGCCCTTGTCAGTAAGGCGGGCTCAAACCTTGTCCACGTTTAAAAATCTGGTAAAAAACCACTATTTTTCTCCTTAAACGTGTGTGACTAAAATGCTTCTTTGTTTTTGTTTATTATTTTTATAAGTATTATGTCTTGTATATATATATTTATAATGTTTGTATGTATGTTTGTTTTTTTTTAATTATTTTTTTTCTCTATGTGCAAATTGTACACCTCGGACTACCAACAGTATTGTTTCTCCTTTCTCATAAATCCATCCAAAGGTTGTCTTGAAAAGATCGCTTTTAGCGATAAGACCGCCCATTGTGTCACCCTATGTATAAGATATACTCTGTACTAATAATTTATATGGTGTGCATAATAAAGTGTATTCTATCTATCTATCTATCAATAATCACCAATTAAAATGAAAACCAGTTTTTGTCTGGAGATTAAAAGGTGAGACGTCTACATTGACAGTTTGATGCACATGCATTAGCACTCCATTCTTAACCCCTCTTTGCTGGCCCAATGCCCGCCATTGATTCGTCCAGTCGTGCGATCATTTCCGTGATCGATGACTTTGTTGAATCACGAACACTTATGCGTTCATCGTGATAAATAACGTTTGACAACCCTGGACTGAAATATTACGTAACATTGGAATTAAGCTCTTTGAAACCGAAGCTACTTCGTATTTGAATGTGGGCTGAATAGAGAAGTACCGACACTTTGTGTTACAAAATTGATAGAGGCACATGAATAGATTGAGTAAATATCTGGAAATAAACTTATTATTGGAATCACCTATTGACAAACTTGGTGTGGGACGTCGTATGGGAACGTGGATCAAGGACCTTTAAAAGGTACCACCCGTACAATCAGCCGTAGATGCAGAAGTGAGAGATGCTAGTGTAGTTATCTGTATGAAATTTAATCCTAACAATGGCCTACAACATTCTGTGTTGGTCGATTCAAAATTTCAATTACCAATGATAAACTTCACGAAAATGAATGGCGTTCGTCGCGATACTTAGTCAGGTCAATGACCATCCAGTGCATGCACGATGTCCTATAAGCATAACGCATACAATTTGAATCGGGAACAGTTCCAAAACTCATCAGAGTATCGATATTTGTTAGCATCAATCATACCTAAAACAAACGCGTGGCAGTCTGAAGCCTGGTTCACACTGCAGCTTTATTTATGGCACAGTTACATCTAGAGTGGGGCAGGAAATGTTGAAACTGTTATTTATTTACGTTACGTTTTATGATAGTGCATTGTGTTTGCACTCTTTGTTGTAGATTTGAAGGAGAGACCTCTCCTCTTATAGCCCAAACTTGGACTTTTATTTGGCAAACGGCTATTCAGAGAAATACGTAATAAAGTAAAAAGGAATTGAAATGAAAAGCTGTTTGATACTCAATTCTTAAGATAATAAAACCGTTCTGAGGTTTTATTGGTCGTTTCTGATTCCGATAACTTTTCGCAACTGCCCAACGATTTGCCTCTACGTATCTAGGCGGAAAGCATTAAGCAAGATATGATAATCGCTTGCCATCTGACAAGGCAATAAATAGAGAGGTAAGATTAACCACCATGTCAAGTGTTAAGCTTTGTGTCAACTGTTACTGAACGAACCAATCATTGCCTAAGGTCTATAATGAAGTTGTGGATAACTAGGTAAGACTGATGGCGAAATTATATTGCTATTATGTTGTCGGTTGACATTTGCTGTACTTATTATATGCATTCGACAGTAAAACATTGAAGAAGTTATCATTACGGAAATACTTTGTAGTCTCACTAACATCAAAAATTTTGAAAGACGGGGATTTAACGGGCTTGGACAGGATTCGCTACATAAGCTCCATCAATACTCCAAACTTGGAAATGTCTGTATTAGCATTCCAAGGCAGACTATGCTCATTGGTGAATCATAATAATTATGATCATTATTTATATCCTGAACTCTGAAGTGCATTAATTAATGACATTAAACATACTTAACGCATAATGTTCGATATAAAAATCGATAAATCTCAGACATGAACTTTCATCGACCTACATTTTATGTAACAGTACCTCTTTAAGATGAATCATCCGAACTCGACTACCTTTTTATCGAGCTCATAAGACGTACACTGAGCCATACGTCTATGGTGATATACAGACAGCGTCTTTATGTAGTAGTAGTAAAGACGGTTTTATTACTTCAGAAGTTGCTACAGACTGTACATGAATAATGTTAGGAAGTGTTACCCGATGAACTTTGTACGTCCACTTTATAGTTCGTACGTATTTACAAATACGTGCTAAGTGGTCGTTTTATTAACAGTGTATGACCAATAGGATATACTTAAAATGGTAGTGAGTATGAATAAAACAAGGGAAAATATTCTGTGAATTTTGAGTGGACATTGAAACCTTTTCATTAAAGGTAGAAACGATATCTTCATCAAGAAGCTTAATATCTTCATCAAAGCAGTTCCAAGAAAGTCCTAAGCTAGCTGACAATCTACTCCATATTCATGTTCCCTTCAATCATTCCCATCCACAGCGTGGGTAGTTAATAATTGATGCTCCACAGTTCCATCAACCAGCCTAACATGAAATACTGGATCGATACTTATTCACAAGCTTACAAACCGTAATTACTGACAATAGTTAGCTAAATAATGAAGCAAATAAGCTCGTTCAGCTGGTTGGGTTGACAACAAAAGGAGCACTCGATAGTTCATTTTCCGCGTCACTGGCGACCAGCCAAAGCATTGCATTTAATTCTTTCGAGCCCTCTTCCTACGAGTTGGACATAAACTGCCTTTCCTCAGTGTCAGGGGCGATTTATTAGTAAACAAGAGACGCACGCGATTTCGTCTGGGATGACTCACAGCGGAATAACATATGAGTGTTATAGTGGAATTATTATATGTAATTGTGGCTCCTGGAGCCTTAATTGTCTAAAAATATGTACTAAACATTAAAATAAATATTGTAGTTTATAATGACTCGTTGATCAAAAGTGCGACTGCTGAGCATGGGGTATCAGGATCGATTTACAGGTCGGGTAAAGTTTTATATTGGGTTTTTCGGTTAGAAATTTCTGAAAAGCAGCTATGGAGCCTGTTTTTGTGCCCGATTGATGGCTTAAGGGTCACCCTATTACAAGAACTCAAACATAATTGGTGTAATCTGAGTCTTCTATTAGGTAATCGTACATAATTATCTGCTTAGGTCTTTGAGGAACACACGTGATGTTATATCATGGTGATTCGATATATTTATAGTTTATTTTTAACAATAACTGGCACTCATTTCTATTTTACAGCCAGCATTTTTATTGTTTTTCTTTTGCCCAAATTAAAGGACTATGAATTAAATTGCAATAAAAATAGCTGACATTCTTGCTCCATCGTTTGGGCAGCTAATTTAAGAGTTCTGCATATAACTGACATCTGTCACTGTTTCAACATCTTGTTCAGACATAAAACAATGGCGCTTCTTGACTGAAATGAAATAAGTCAGCATTTGAAATTGAGTGAGTATGCTGTATGTACTTGTGAATTGCGACAATAACATCTGTTTTCACTTTCCAGTGACAGCTTGGTTAACACAAAGCAAGTTACTTTATGTCTGTATCGTTCTTTTTTTTACAATTCCATTGACATATATGTGGGTGTCTAATATTAAAAACATCTTTTTTTCAAGGTAAGCAGGTTCTTAGACTTCTAGCATTTTAATAGTTAGCTTACCGTAAATTACATTAAAAGGTAAATAAAAAGACAAACTTTTACTTTTGAATAAAGAAATTAGTTCATTTTTCGAACAAATAATGTTCGATCAGCTGGTTCAAAGGTCAGCTCCCGTGCGTTGACCCCACCCAGCAATCGATTGCGCTTCCCGCCATGGCGTATTGTTGGCATGCCCATTGAATAATATTCATATAAGTACTCGCACGAATATCAGTTATTACGATTCATTAACTACACACTCAAGGTCTCATTCATCGTCTTTTCGGAATAGCAGAAATATTTGCATCGAAAATACGATTTTATATTATGTTGATATTTTGAATGGAATATATTAAATTCTGCACCAGCAAAACTTAACAAGAATATCTGGCTCATATTGGGTACTGGAAATCTCATTTCAGAATACAGACTGAATACTGGCACATGTAGCATTCATTAAGCTTTGGCGCGACTATGAATATTGCGTGCCGTCTGTGCGTGATGATGAATATATTTATATTCTCATTCTTTATCCTTTCACAAAGCATGCCTCATAGAAATTTATTTAAAAAATATGTTTACGAGGCAATGAAAGTTAGCCTGTTTTACATTTTAAATCACAAGTTTCTATTTCAAGTTAATGGAAATGCTATGCGACCTGTAGGTAACGTAAATACTTGGTGAACATTATACAAATGCAATTCTTTTCTAACCGTGTTCTGACTGAATATAAAAAATAACAGAAACGCGTAAAGTCCGCAGATAAAGGAGCCAGCATTCTATCGCATCGGTAAACGCAGACTACTCCAAGATAATGTACGGAGATAATTAAAAATACCTTCTTTTCTTGCACTATCTTACAGGAAGTGGGCACGTACGGAATCCGATATCTTGATATATTACTGGGGGGTCTTTGGCGCATTTTTACAACCCCCAGGGGTGTCTATCTATTTATAAGGGCGTGGGGTACCGCCGACCTTTACAAATACAGCTCCAACCGATATGCTCTACAAACTGCTGTCATAAAAGCTTGTTCGATGAAAGTAAATGAATGACTTGAAGGATTGCTCTGTAGTGTTGCTATACGGACAAAAAACACTGCATGGTTCTCTTAAAAATAATGAAGAAATTTGTTTTTATCTTACGGGTCAATGCATACATTGTGTTTCGAATTCTAATTTCTAGCCAACAGTTTGAGAGATGTAGCAATGAAATTGAAAATTCGTTCAGTAGCGATTTTATTTATATAAGTTGACACTAAACGGATGACGATGACTCAAAATCAAATATGTTAGAGTATGTGCCTGCGGTGAACGCCACCAACACAATTGATAATAATGAATACCGACACTGATGTGCCATTTCTTTTGCGAGACACTTGGGAACTACCAGATTGTTTATATAAAAGTTCTGAAAGCACATCAAAGCTTGGGAACAAAGTGTATTACTAAACTAACAAACTGTACCAAAATATAATAAAATCATTTCTGATATATATTTATTATTTCTCGGAATCCATTGTTAGCAGGCCTAGAATCGGTTGTGATCTAGTTTAGCCTTAGTGCTTCCTGTTTGCTTGGACGGCAAACACCGGTGTGTTAATCAGTAGTCAGGTACATATTTTCATTGGTAGTTACAGCTATGTGGCACAAGCTTTCGACTTATGTAAACAAACAACTTTTAATGCTCTATGAAGGGAAATACGAGAGTAAACGTGGGAACTGAATTGCGGAGCTGCAATATGCGTTTTTTTTTTAAATAAATGATGTAATACTCATTTATCTATGCTTTCAATTAATTATAGAGCAGTCTGTTCTATCGACTTGTTGAAGTTTGATCTAGACTAGGACATGATATTATCTTCTTGTCGACCTAACGCTATGATACTGAGAGAACACTGGCTTAATCATGTCGTTTGATAAACGAATTGAATGATCAAGACAAGTGGGCAGTATGAGGTAAGTACCTTAGTTTGCGTTTAATCTCTTGATCAGCTTTACAATACCTAGAGTGAGAACATAGCAATTCTTTGCATGGAAACACAGCCAACACGAAATGAGGTAGACCACGGGAACTAAACTCAGTACTATAATAAACGTTATGATGTTGTTAAGCATGCGTTTTAGTGTTTATTGCTAGACTAGTGATCTGTTGCTCCCATTCGCCAATATATCAGTTGAGGGACGGGTCACGCCCTCGCGGGCGCGCGGTGAAAGTGGGCACATTTATAGTTCGGCGCATGCACAGGTAGCCCCCCTCGCTGCGTCAGTCTCTACTTAGCCTAAGACTGCAGACGTAGTGCATGGGCGGCTACCGACATTCTGGGGTGACAAATAGAGTAATAAAAACTATTCGGATAAGGAGATTCGGTTATTAGGATCAACATAATAAATAAAGGCTTAAAGTCGTATGAATATTAAAAGCTGTATATTCAGTTAGATGCATAATCTATCTACGATGTAAGCACGTTCAATGGCATAAACTAATTGGTTGTTTGCATAAAAAATTTGCATATTGAAATATTCATTGATAATCTGCCGATGAAATCGCTGTTTCTTGTGCACTGTGTCCTCAGCTAGAGATAATATTAGGCCGCGCACGCGCCGGCCGCCCGCGCGCCCTCACTGTCTGCATGCATTAATACATATTTGTATTTAACTGTATTGACTCCGCATAGTATACACTGCGTTAATATAGCACTAGCAGGCGTCAATCGACTGAAATATGATCGAGACGGAAGCGAATGCATCTTTCGAAATGTGCATCTCAAACATGCGTCTAAATTAGGGCTGGGTTAAGCTCATTACAAGTTGCATGGAGGTTTTTAATTAGAACGATGAATAATTCTATCAGTTACTCGTAGATGTATACCTTACTGTACGTTACTATTCAACTGTAGCCTCTAAATTCAAGGAAGTAACAATTGTTAATCGGCAGTTTAGCAGTTAAACCCCTAGCTAGAACAACAATCGATCCCAACGTGTACTTAAAACCACACTCAATTACTTAAACACTTTACAGCCGCGTGTAAATAATAAATTATACGGTCACTTCACACAGGTATTAATAAATTATGCAAAAAGCTCCTTTGCATGTGAACTCTAGTCACGTAGAACCACATGCGACGTTAATACAGTGTATGAGCGGAAGCGGGTAATCGATAACAGAATATTGGGACAAGCCATAGTAAAGACATATTTCATATACAAGAAAATTTTATGAGAAATGTCTGATAAGCGTTTAGTATAGACCATTACTGTGAAACTCCTCCAAGTTTTCATGTACACACGACTACACACCATGCTATGCTAAACTAGTTTATCGTGGTCTCGCATTTGATACTGGAGTTGTATAGCTTGATATGTAGCCGTGTGTACAAGGATAAGGCGTTTTCGCGAATGCAATTATGGACAATAGAAAGTGAGGATTAAGGGTTGGGGATAGCAACTGACTAGACAGCTCTAGATGATAAATGGTATGGATGGCAGGGCTGCAGAGTTAAATTCTGGCAATCATACGGTAAATCTATGAGGAAATGGAGAACAACATCGTATTTATATCTCATAAAGAAATATTAAAAACTTAAGTTATTTGAAAGTTTCATCTATCGCTTTGCTGTCGCTTTTTCGCACAGTTTTCATTTAAGTGCATTTGTCCTACGACGAGCGACGAAGAGGGTCCTAAAAACGTAAGGAACCAATTCCAAAAAGAAGATCGTATGCAATAGGGAGGTTGGTATCCTATTCAATTCGGGACGCAGCCGGATTTTTGCCAGACGGCCAAGATAGTCTGTAGACGTTACCAAACTACTTTCAAGTATCTAGTCTACATTAGCTTTTCTTAAAATCAATTGGGACTGCTGCCAAAGTATTATTGTTTGTGCTAATTAGTTTTGTTTTTAACTATGTCTGTATGTTTATTTTATTAGATATTTTATCTTCAAATTGGTAATTTGTTTTACAGTCGCCATTACTCGTTTTACTTTTATTATCTTTGTTCTGATTATTATATTTGCTCCAATAGCTCTGCTAATGAATTTAAATTTCATTGATCAATACCTACACTTATATGAACTAAACATCTTTTAATTTAATTTGGAATTCTTTTATTTTTTACAACTGAAACTAAGAATCGAACAGCAATGTAATTCAATTTGTGGTGCAGAATGCTAAAGGGAGTATTAAAAGAAACAATCTGGTATAAAGCAAAGGAGACACGTAACAAGTCCAAGAAATAAACTTGACCATATAAAAACGAGAATGCAGTATGCACTTTTAAGGTTACAAAGCAACTACGACAAGAGTACACTTGGTCACACAGACGACACGCCTTCAAAACAGTACACGCCGAAATAATCTTTCTACCAAGGCCTGTCAGACTGTTTTGCCATAAAGTTTGAAACAGGGAGTCGTTAGCTTCTCGGTCAGCTGTACCTAGTTCTAGTGAAACCTGATGAGCGTTGTGACATAAGGAGAATGCGTGAATGTTGCGCTAACAGATATACAAGGAAAATACACAATGTCTGATGAAGCACAGTCGATGATATACCCGCTATTGTTCATATTTTATGTTTAATGAGAGCTTGTCTCTTGTACTCGACAAATAATATAATAATATACTTGGGTACGAAAAATATGTAAAGAATGGGCCGCTTCTTTATAGCTTTTTTACAAAGATTTCTTATATTCTTGCACTTTAGCTGCATACGGGTGAATTAGTTTTCAATTTTAGTGGAGTGGTGTCAAAAACCTAAAGAGAAAAGTTCTTAAAGTTAGAGGCCAGAGTTTATTCACACAGAATATAAAGACAAAGATTATGAAGCTGTAGATGTAAAACTAAGCGTTAAACAAACTATACCCAGGTGTCCCTGTTTAAGATAATAATAATGACTAAAGCAAGAAGTTTAAGATCCAAATAAAGACTGTCTCGTCAACTTGCTTGCACAGCCTAATTTCACAAAAAAATCTGTTACCAAAAATAGGATTACTCATTGAACTTCAAACATAAATTTAATCTTCATCGTCGGCAATTATTAGTAGAATTAAGACTAACAAATTAAATGCGCTGATTCCAAGAAACTGAACAATTGTTATTACATCCAACTAAATTTTTGAGCAGCACGCGAATGATTAATTCAAGCTTTCGCCCAAGAAAAATAAATAATTATTAACGAACAGACAATTGAACCTTTTGCTGACTTTAAGATTTTTCATTTCATTAGGGAATTTACATTAAACTTTTTAGAAGATAGTAAAGAAGATATAGGTCAACGACGTCATAGATACAAAGTTTAAAGAATAAGCTAAAAATACGATACCGAAACACATTTGGAATAACAATGGGAAAAGCGGTATAGAGCTAAATTACTAATACAATTATCATTTGCATATGCGTTGATGCTTATTGGAATGCTGTAGAGTTTAAAATAGTTTGGGGAGTTGTAAATTTGAACGGATGCAGTGACTCACCGGAACATTGCGCTGAATAGTGTCCGGACTCACCTGGGAGTCGGCGGCGAACAGGCAATGAATACTAATTGACGAATCTGTGAATAGTTGGTGCCACACTGCTCAAACATACCCTCAATTAATTGTTACAATTTACATTGTAAATGTTTCGAACGGCGACTCGTTTTGAATTGAAATTAGGATATGTTTATATTTTTGCATGCTATAGTGTGTTATCGTTCAGCAGATCTTGATTTATGCCAGTGTAGTTAAGCAGTTCTACTTCCTTATCATAAGAATCTTCATTAGCAGTCTTTATTTACTCACTGTCGTCAGTAAATATGTGTACATAAAAGTAACAATGTCCGTTTATCAATGTATCCACTTCTTTTATACCACTATATTTTTAAGAGTTATTTTTCAAATGATCCTATTAAAATGTAGACCTTTCATTTCGGATAACATTTGCTAAAGATCTAACACTTTTGAGGCATACTTAATTAGGTAAATATATCGTCTAGGGCTAACTTGGGGTCGATGCCCATATTTCCAATTTACTCTTAAACCTATTAACTTCGTGGTCGTAAAGTTAGATAGTTTATATTAGTTTATTTTCGTTTTGAACTAACCATAAAACAAATCGATGAAACGTTTGGCAAGCTAAACGCAATTAGCTGGCCAAATACATTGGAATTGATCAAAAACTCAGCTGGTACCTATCAGCTTGGCATGAATAACCCAATTATCGTTGATTCACATGTAAATAGTGCAGGCCTATTCAGCAGCTGAACAACTGAAATGCATCTGTCCCTGTCTAACTGGTTTGTATGCGTATTATTTTTGTATGTCCGTCCTCTTTGCGGCTAAATTTATCTCGGAGATGCGGTTTCCGGTCAGCACATGCCATTCGGCAGGCTCCCAGAGTTGCATTGCACTCAATTTGAATGAATTTGTGAAAGTCATGCACTTCCTGAACTTGAAATGCGACAGATGTTCTGCTTTGTCGTGATATTTATGAATATTTTTATTTAAATACAAACTTGGACATAAGAAAGGCAGTAAGTTATTAATCTTTATCGCTTGGGGGCCTAAAATTGTTAATTTAGTAGAAATATAAGAATAATCCGCATAGCAATACAATTCATATTATTTAATGTACGTACAAACTCTAATATAATTAAGCTAAAGTGGATTTTTTAGGCTCCCAGATCGCAGCATGTATATTGTATTTATGCATTTTGTATCCGGAACCAAATGTTTTATCAGATAACAAATTGAGGAAGATAGATAGGTACATTTTACTACGGTGCGTCGTCTCATGGCACAGTTCTGTTTACTGCACCTTGCAGCAGATAATGACTGGAGCCTTATGTCATCGTTATCAATTTTCGGCCTTCTTATCAGTTGGCCTTATCTTTACGGGCGTTTAACAAGAGACGATTGAGAATTTTTGGGATACCGAGATGTATTTATAGTTAACAATGTTGCTACGATTTTAGTATAATTAAACATTGTGTTTTGTCTTCTATATGAAGTCAAAATTAGTCCAGGGTCCACTCAGGGCGGAACGGGAGGGACTTTCAAACTTGTACTGAATAAAATATATGGTTATCCTTCAATAGCCCTTTACGTTCCAGGATTACGCAGGGTTACCTGATGAGACACCGCGATCCCGGCAGGCAAGTTAAACTGCGATTAAATAATAATTGGATTAAAGGAATTCGTTTTAAGCAGAATTTAACAAGTCATCATTTACTGAAAAACAGTTTACACGTGGGGCTATACTTGACGTGACTTATGTACATACAGACATATGTATAACGAGTATAGTTCGTGGAAAAATAGTAATCGTCGTCTGCAATTTACAGCAGTTGAATTGACTATACTAAATTTTTTTTTTGCAAAATAATTTCGATGCACACACTTTACTTAATGTTTAATGAGCTATGAATTTCGGAGGTATCTGAATTTTCCATATATTCCAACAATTGTGAAAATATTGCATATCCACGGAGAAAATAAAATACTTTTTGTTACGGGCGAATCAGGACCTTAACTTGTGCCTTAACCGTGAAATTTGTTCGAGGCCATGCTGCGGGGCGAGACGGAGTGGGAAGCGGTCGCCTCCTTCTGCGAAGCAGTCATGCTCGCGAATTAGGAGGCGGGCCGCCTGAGGGAGAGGACAGCGTCCTCCCTCCACCCCAGCCGCAGTGGTAGACGCCCACGGCGTCGGACGTCGCAAGACGATCTCCGGCCACCGTAGGCGCGGGCATGCGGGCGGCGAGTAATGGGCGACTCGCTATCCGACCATGGACCATGCCCGGGTCGACGGCGCGTTGTGTTCCACGCGCGCCTCAAGGAGTGTCAGCATAGTGACGGGGCCTGTAGAGGGCCATAGCCTGCCGGGGTCGCGGGACTTTCACATTACCGTGACCCCGGTACGTAAAGGGCTAGTGTAGGATACCGTGGATTTTAGTCAGTACAAGTCTGACAGTCCCTCCCGCCCTGCCCTGGGTAGGAGGACTCATTTGATGATTTTACCACGATAAAAAAAAAAAAAAAATATATATATAACCGTGAAATTTGTACTACTACTAACTTCAAAATTTATGAAAATGAAAAAGTGCTCCCTGAAAATGAGTATATTAATTAATTTTAATATACGTAAAACTAGTGGCGCCTACTATCAAGTACATTATTAAATCACATAGAGAGCTCATTTAAATTGTAACATATTTATTATCTAGGTTATCAGCGTTTCCTGGAAATCTAGGCTTAACTAAACATGGCGTGAAAGATGGCCAGTGGACCATCGGGCACTAGTATGCTAATATCGACACAAATCTAAAATCTTGATGAAGATACCTATGTTAGGTACATAATTAGTGTGATGAACGTGACATGGTGATTAATAAAGATGGTAGTTAAGGGTTCGTTCTTAAATTAAAATTTGAATTGGCAATGTATTCATGGGTGTACATGAACAATAATGCCTTTGTCAAACAGACAGACGAAAGCGAAGCGTTTCCGAAGCGATACCGAACCGAAGCGAGACGTCAGTCCGATAGTTCTGTCACGCTATCGGATCGCTTTCGCTCTTCAATGTGACTGGATTCAAACAATTCCATACATTACAAATAAAAACGCCTCGCTTCGCATTCGTCACGCCTGTCTGTTTGACAAAGGCTTAAAGCTGTTTGACATTTGGCTAGGACTTTGATTAAGTTTTCGTTATAAATGTGAGGAGTATGGGTTTACAGTAAATATAAAATGAGAGTTTGTTTTATGTGCTTTAAATAGTTACTAAATGTAGAGGATTTCACTTTTAATTTTTATGCTAAACTAGTAACTTGCCCCGGCATCTCAGTGTAGGTACATAATAATTATAAACCTTCCTGATGAGTTTATTGATGAAAACCACATTTAAAATCCGTGGCGTAATTTAAAAGATCTAAGCGTGCAGACGGCAGGAAGAGACTTTTTTTATAGTAGTATAAAGATCTGTTATTCAAAAATCAAAATTTTTTCTAGCACATTTTAATCCTGCAACATTTCAGGCAAAAATTCCATATACAATAAAATTCCCAAAATAATGAAGGAATAAATCACGAATAAAAATAAAAATTAAATTAAATAATTAAACTGTAAAGCATATTAATGAATTTAAATATTATTACCTTAACAGAAGCAAAGACAATATTTCATGCTAGATTTTGTCGAAACAATGTGTCGAATAGGATGCTATAGATATCGTCATATTTGGGTCAATACCGATGGCCTCCAGCGCAGTTTCAATTTAATTATGACTCACGTTAATTTTCACTTGTATTGTCCACGAAATTAACATTTTTGAGTAACATACTGAATCCCAGCGTATGATAACGGTAATCAAACTAATCTGGATTTAATTTAGGTGGTGGTGAGGTTTATTTTTGTTTAATAATGTTATTATTACTCTAGGTGTGATTCATTGAGTGTTGTCAAATAGGAAATAGAAACCAGTACACTATTTGGACACATGCTTCCATGCCCGGCTAGCTCAGTCGGTAGAGCATGAGACTCTTAATCTCAGGGTCGTGGGTTCGAGCCCCACGTTGGGCGCAACAATCTTTTTTTATTTTATGTTTTCTATAATCGATTTTATATGAAAAAAAAATAACGATATTCACTTTTATTTATATATTAATAGTTATTTATGCAACTGTTGTATAATCAGGGGTATTAAAACACGAATGTGGGTTTATCACACGAGGCGTAGCCGAGTGTGATAATAGTATCACATGAGTGTTTTAATACCTAATTATAACGGTTGCATACAAGACTTTATCTACAATCATGCTGTGAATCCTCTATAAAAGATTCTCATAACATACCATATTCGCATACGATATTCGAGTGAAAAAATGGCGGGTTATAACACGATAAGACGAGTTGTTCTTTTTTCAAAATTTTAGCGATCTGGTGGTGAAAATGTCATTGCATGAGAATGTTCTTTTTTTGAAATTCATTATAACACGCGTTTGGATGATATAATGATCATTATATCATTGAGTGTTTTAATGTTGGCAATAAGCTAATTGTTATAGGTTCTTTTATAGAGGATTAATAGCATGATAGTAGATAAACAATTTTACAACAGATTTTCAATTATTTTACAATAATCGTATCTCTTTACTATCGAGACCGCTGTAACTCAAGGAATGTGAGAATTTGCATTCATTTATCACTTAGATCAATGTTAGCGCCGCATGTTACAGTCAGATGTGACCTCATTTCGGCTAAAGAGAATTATACACATAATACAATGTCGGTCATATACGTATAGTACCTACACGTCTCGTCAGTAATACCTATAGGTATACAGCGAGATACTAAAAGTGGTAACCTAGTTTTACGAAAAAGGTCATTTTCGTCTGAAACGATGTTCTTTAGACCTTTAGACCAACGAATTAATTATTTGCTCAAAACAGCAGCTATAGTTGTAAATTCATACAATAGGCCTTGATTAACCAGTTGTATCAAGAACAATGAATGGAATACGCACTGTAGATTGTGTTAATTATTTACGTCCGGATAGCGTATCACGGTAAAGGCAAGGCACATATCGGAAAATATATCGAAATAGTTTTAATTTATTCGGATATTTGTGGTTTTAGTGGCAAATACTTGCGTAAAATTCGTGGTACTACATTATCCTAATGCAATGACATAGACACTAGCGCCACGTCAAAAGCACTTTAGTCGTGTCGCCGCGGTCTCTAACTTTTGTCTGTCAGGATTTTGACGTTAGTTACGTTGGTATCCGTATCCGTGCCCGTGTCAGCGTTAATGGACTTAGAGACCTCCAGCTTATAAAGTTTCCACTGTTAGGACACAGAGGTCTACTCTCTGTGAAAATAAAACAATTTCGTTGTGAACCAAAGTACTGCCACTACACAGGGAATCAGGAAATAAGAGGGGAAGGAAAAATTGTCCTATCATGGAATTGGATTACGTAGTTAAAAGTTCATTGCTTAATTTTCCTTATTTATAAACTACGCAACAACACTATTTTGCACCAAAATATCCATGAATCATAAACGCCGCTATACCCAAGTGTAAAAAGCAAGCTAGCAAGGCAAGCTAGTGGTCCGCCGTAAGGGAAGGCGGTAGACAATGCATATCCCGTGCAGTTTGCAAGGTATTTACTAGCTTTAAACCAGCCCGGCCCAGACACCTTTTGTTTCATAGAACGTCACCCACACATAGCCGTGGTATCTCAATGCATAAAATGAATCTGTTCAGGAAAGTGCCAAACACTCGAGACCAAGGTGAAGAATGAAGACGATCCTGCATTCTGTATTGTTTTTTTTTTGTAGGCTTGCCGAAATTACTGAATGTAACCTTTTTTACACGACTACCCAAATCTTATTTTGGTTGGAACTGATAGTTTTAAAATTAGAACTAGTGCATGCTTTACAGTTTGATTCTCCATAATAGCCTTTTTTCGTTTGATAGAAAATGATGTAAGGTTAATCCGTCAGACGTTTTTTTTCGTTGAGTGTCTTTATTTTCAATATTTTTGTTGTACACAAAACTCTAGCTGTTAATTTTATTATTTGTACTAATAGGGATTCACATTTACAGGAGGAAAACCCCATAATTAAACCAATTCCCGTTAAACGTTTATTTATACAGAATTATGTCATTGTTCAAATGCTTTTATGTCTCTTCAGTTAGAACCAAATTAGGAATAGGGTAAAATGTCTGTCATAGTTAATGTTTTGCCTAGAAATGTCAAGTTCAAAAATGGGTACGTGAAAATTAAAACAATTAGTCAACCAGGTCGGATTTACCCGATAGATCTGTGGCAGTCTTGGCTGCCGGGTAAAAATGCTGATGTATAGCGAGAGAACGGGCACAGATATTACCGTCTGATGCCTGCCTGCTGCCCGTGGCTGAAGCCAACGGGTCGGGCACGGTGCAGACATATTTAAGCATCCATACGAACCTCCTACACCATTAAGCACGTTTCGGGCATTTCCCATTGTTTATCACTTACTGACGGTATTAGTAAGTGATGCTAACTAAAAATTGGTGACAACATGATTGGACAGTTGTTCCGACTCTCGATGTGTTGTCAGAGCTTATGGATTTAGAACTAATAGGGAATAGAGTTCACACAAAAGTTTCGAGTTACTTTCGTACGGTCCCGTATTTTTGTCGACGGACTAATAGAGTATGTTAGTTGCGTTCGATGGGTAAATTTGTACGATTCGAATTTTGTCCGTTACTCAGCACTGAGCAAGTTACACTGACAACTCAGCAGATTGCGACTACAATACCCGCTCCTCGTACGCCCACCCGGTAATAAACTGGACGGAGGAAAGTAAACGTGTCGTGATTGCACCTTTACTGCACTGGCTCCGTGTTAGTGTCAACAAATGCTACGTTATGTCCAAGCAATTCTGAATTAAAATAATGTTCTAATCTAATAAAGACGTTGACGTTACTAAAAACAGAGAGGCAGCAAAGCTGGTGACAAGTGTGGGATAGAGAGAGACAACTCAGATCGAGAAGACTGAGATCGAGTCATGCGGCTGTTTTTATTTGGACACGAGCTCCCAAATACCGCTCTAAGACATCAAAATCAGACTAAAAGAAAATAGGTAGTAGCGGGTTTTTGCAAATCAAGATGATGTGTCTGATATTCCCCGTTTTACTCTTCTTTCTTATATCTACACGTACGGCCATTTCATTACAGTTTTTTCTTAAGTTTTACTACAACATAATGTCATCCGATTTTCGCATTCAACTTTAGGGATAAATCTTATTTCAATAAATACTGGAAAGTTATATGATACTGGAGCATGTC
Source organism: Agrotis puta (assembly GCA_943136025.2). Taxonomy (NCBI): domain Eukaryota; kingdom Metazoa; phylum Arthropoda; class Insecta; order Lepidoptera; family Noctuidae; genus Agrotis; species Agrotis puta. Next base: position 11,925,595 of record OW964178.2, read on the forward strand.
GGAATCTTGATTACCTATTTCACTGCTACTTTATGATGTGTTATGATTGCCCCGACTTTGAAATTACTTCCCATCTTTCCTTAAACACTTGAGAGTGAAATTGTTGTGAAAATACCCGGTACGTAGATAAAACTAATGGCATAATAAGAGCTGCGTAATTTCAAGGTATGGAAATATCCATAGAATTACGTATAACACAAGTTTTCCTGCTCCGTATACATGAAATAAATTAACTTGTTTTACTAATAGTTAATTCGAGTACAGAAGAAGTTAGGGCTACTATTTGACATGAAATGAAATCTATAATTGAGGGTTCTAATAAGCAGGTCTTGTTTATGATGTCCAATCTCTAGAGGGGGAAATGGAACACGTTTAAAAGGAAATTTACCAGTGTTGCGTACCTCTTTGGTATTTACGTAATTTATAGACCTTCTCATTTCTGCATTCACCTACACCTCCTTGCTTGCAATGGACCAGTTATCACTTACATAACTAAGTTTAACACAAACACGGCCTATATGCGCTTGCGCAGGAAGCTGTTAACATCGCGGTCACGCCGTGTTTAAACTGTAATTAAAGCGGGTTCAAATCTGATTCAACTCATCCCGTTCGACCTAACTCATTTATCTCGTTGTAATCTATTTTTGTGTTCGGATTAAGAAATTTTGGGTGGCGTAATAGAAGGTAAATTTAATTAACATAGCAACTAAAGTTTTTGATGTCGGTGTTTTAATCAGATTATTTTGTGATACAAAAGAACAACATATATCGGAAACGTTGCGAAATCGTAAGAATACATCGGGTAATAATAAACATTAAGTCGAGTAGAAAACCCATGTCTCCCACAGGACTAGCTGTCGCATGGCCCCAATAAAATTAGTCGAATTTTTCACTATTTGTAACGGTCCACGAAATAAATGAGCGGGATGTCTTCCAAGTCGCGGAGGACTACAGGCATGCCTCCCACTCGTCACTTAGCCCATTAATCTCCTCCCAAACGGTCCGTCCGTCTGTCACTGCCAGTAATCTAATACGACACGCCAGCTTTTTGTCCCCATATTACTTGCACTCAGTAGAAATACGCCTTAGAATGGTCGTTAATCCGTCAGTGGATAACGTCCCTTCTAAGGGAGAATCAAACATTCTCCGGGCGAAAGGGAGACCTTCATTGCGAACATTACTGACGCATCCCATGTGGACTTACATAACATCACGATTGTAATCGTGATCCGACTTACCACACGAATAATAAAAGTCATAGTAGGTGACCATACCTGCATAGGTCGCATTCATGATACTAGAACGGAATCCTCATCCTGTTCAATAAATGGTTATGAGTATCAATCTAGAACTACTCACTATCATTAGAACAATCGCTTAGCCCTAGAGTTAAAAATGGTTCGTTTAAACAAAGCTAATGGTTTGTATGAAAAAAATAAGGGCATGTCATCTGTGCGAGTCAAAAATGACTATGTAAAGAAAGACATTGTGTGGTAAATCAGACAGATTCAGATAACGCAAACAATGCCAGTATAATAAGCAGCACGTTTCCGGCGCGCAAAGGAAGGGATTGAAGTTAACGAGACCTCAGGATACACGTATCTAACTCTTTGTTATGCATGAACTAGGGTGGGCTACATCTTCCTACTTATTATAAATCATAGGACCCATTGTTGTTATTTGTATCTCCGCAAATTGTGCGTCTGCTGTGAATCATGATAATGTAAATTCATGATAATTTTTAAAAACTTACCGCAAATGTCTGGTGTTCACTGCGCGTGGGCCGGGAGCGAGCAGGCGCGGGCGCTGCGGCACTCGTCGCCAGCACGGCCAGGAGCAGCCCCACGACGGCGAGCGCGCGCACGTGAACTCGGACGCCCATTGTCCTCCCGATCGCTCCCATCCACTCCTGTGCATCTCGACTACATTTAAATTTCAAATTAGCGGCCCGCCTTGAACCGCCGCATTCGTCAACCTCAACCCTCTTTCTGGTAATCGATTCTTTTCCGTATACGTCTTCTTTGTTATGCAATACGCATCGTTCGGAGGCTCTGTGGCAGGGACGATCTGTGGCAGAGCATCGTCTTTCAGACTCATGTTGGCATTCGATTTTTTCTTTATTAAGTATCCTACATCTATCTAAGTCAGTCAATTTATGTACTTGTTCTAAATTATCATTGGAATGATTGTCGTGTGCCACTCTGTCGATGTTGGCCACCACACATGAAGTTTGCGAGCTGGTGGTCATCGTAATGTCATCCATGTTGGATGAGGTCCGTTGTGCACTGAGATTGAGTTTTGAACTTCTGGGAGTGTGATAAGTTGGCGATTCTGACATTGTGAAACTGCAGTATTAGACGTGCGTCAGCTAACCATATTATTATAAGAGGGTGAGCAGTGTTGGTTTTCTCGTCAATACTGTTATAGCAGAGAATACTTTTTCGACATAGCTTCCTACTATCAAAGGATGCTGTGTAATTTCCTTGTGAGGCGATGCGCTATGTTTGTTTAAAAACTTATAATATGCTTGTGGACACAAGATATCGAAGCGATTTCTGAAACAAAAGAAACACTTTGTTGATTTTCATGATATTCTTAGATAACAAAGCACAAAGAAATTCTTTGCACCTTAGGTATACTGAGCAAGTTTGTTTTTTTACATTAGTAATGTTGTTGACATTGTAAATTAATTAGATTCCATAGCATCGCACTCAGGTATTAAATGAACGCATAGAGGACCATATGAGATCATTAACTTGTAACTATCAAGAGTAACATTGAAACAGGAAATCCAGATAAGGGAAGCTCTCACAGGGCGACTTAATATTGACTGGCATTGCTGCTCAGTACATTGTGTGTTGATAACAGAAGAGAGAGTAAGTATGTACTTAATTATATTTCTGAGATAACACCTGCGCCCTGAGCATAAATATTCATTTATACTTATATAACAGATAGATTGTTTGTGTAAACTTTGTATGAATAAACTGAGAATTATAGGAAATGCTTGCAAACTGGTTTGTAAGTAGTAATTTAACAGAGAGATATTAATGAGAATAAGCAAATGAAACAAAATTTATTATTAGGTACAGACATTTATCAGCAAGCCTTTGCTTTTATTATTAAAATATGTATAGCAATAATAAATTAGTAGTCTATTTATTAATTATTATTTCGAGAAATTAAGTTATAAGATCCTGAGTTCCTATACAATTTCCAGCCAAATAAACTACCGTAGAGTTACTTAGACCGTGGATAAAAAAAAAACTACAAAAATATTAATGGTTCCTTGCAGTTCGTTTTAAGCTGATGTTTCATTTAAGTTAGGTAATTAATATCCTTTATTTCCATTCTTTCAAAATCAGTTATACTGCATCACTTTGACAAGGATTATTAAAAATTATCCGTGGTTATTTTCGCAATATACTAGTAAAGCCACATACATTTAGTATACGCAAGAAATTGCATGCGATTTGCTTTACATTGCGCACTATTAATGGACATTGAATTCAGTCGTTCAAACAAAAACCGCAATGTATTCAAAAATGCATGCAAGTTCTTGTATTGTCTAAATGTAGTTTGAGTCATCTTTTTTAAACGATGCAACAGTTTAGGTTGGTTGTATTTAATAATTCATTTACTAGGATTAATTAATCACGTCACTATTCTGACATTAGCGCCATTTTGTCAAACGCAACTTATCTGTCAAGAATGACCTGTCATATCAAATGTCATCGTAACTAAAACTTATGGCTGCGTTATATTGATTTACAACGTTTAGTATGTTTGATTGGTTTATGTATTTTACTGGAGCTTACAAATAAACAAATTCACATAAAATATGTATTTTAATTAATCACAGTGATATATTCAATCTGCGATTTGCAAGGTAAACATCAAAGAAACTATTTTTAAAATCATTGTTCTGGCCAAATAATATAAATATGCGTACAACACCTATAATATGGCTATGTGGGTCATTAACCTGGTCATCTAGATCTGTGTTTAGTATGTTTATTTTGTTGCACAGCTGAATAAAATACTCATATCATATACGCCAGCACATTAACCTACCTCAAACTGTCAAATTTCTTTAATAGATTTTCAACCTTATCATAATATTGGAAGGTTGATGTTCGATTAGTAAAGTTTGACAGACTGTGGTAGGTTGACCTGCTGGTGTCTGTACATAAACGGTATTTCATCCAGTACATAGACAGAATTTTCCCTAATATAAAGTAGGTATTATAAAGCCTTTTCAAGGACTTAAAAGTAGTGTTGTATGATCAAAATCACGAACTATCTAATAAGAAATGTACAATAAAACAGTCAAATTAGTACAAACAATGTTTAAGACAAAGCTACATGTAAAAGGCTTTAAGTGTTATGATAACGGTTGAAACACTTAGCTGTTTACCGTACGTTTGACAACATTTTAAAAGATCTCAACCAAAGTTTTGAACGATAAGTGTAATAATACGAAGCTTAGTTAGTCGTTGGCGCAAGTAACGTGCAAGGGATCCTAAGTGGAGACTATTTATAAACGAACTCAAGTCTAATTGGAGCCGCCACATGACCGAGAGTGATCTACAAATAAATCATAACACAACACACTAACTAATTCAGTAAGCACTACTAGATGACAGTTTACAAATAGAAAAAGAAAGGTTAGCGGTCACGCTGCTTTGTTATTGTCAAAAATGACACTGTTGACAGTCAACACTTTGTCAACAACTAAGTTGACATAAATAAAAATAAGCACAAAACTTAAATGATAAAAAGCTCAATTCGCAACACTTACATTTTCTTAATCCGCTCTACATTAACATACAGCAAAGAAAATCATGAAAACAAAACAACGCTTGCTTAACACTCGGCCTTCCTTTCCCTTTCTACTTAACGGAGAGGGATAGCAAGTAAGCTTACACAGCTGACACTGAAAGCACTAATAACTTTGTAGAATTCACACTTAGACTATAGATCCAATGAACTGGTACTCAAAAATGATGAAGCTATCTAATTCTCTAAGGAGTTGCCAAAAATCGATAAATGGAACATGAAAATAGACACTATTATTAATTTATACGTACAAACGGGATAGTACTTAATTGAACTAACACACTGTTTCGATTGAAATTCAATTTTAGTACGAGACTATCGTAACGAATAAAAAATAGTGTCCATGAGCGCAACGCTCGTCTCGCGTCTACCGCCGCGACCACGCGCGAACTGACTACAAAACTTTTGGATCGGGACGGCCGGCGCGCGACCGCTTCGTCAGAATAGGGTTGTCAGTCTCTTCTAACTAAAATCTGCCAAACAAACGTCATCGTCCGTCAAACCTTACCTATCTATTCAGTCAAACCTTACCTATGCGTGTTTAAAATACCAACTGTTTAAAAAGGGCAGTGCATTGTTCCCATGTCTTCTATTGTGTAAATAATTCATTTCATGGCCGAAGACTTTTCAAACTAGTTGCTTTATATTTTAAGTTTATTGCACTTCATTATTTAAACGAAAAAGAAACACGCAATTAATAAAAATCTATATCTATACATATAATAAATCTGTAGAAGGGTCAATTCTGTACATTGAAAATATTGAAAAAATAAATAGCGGGGGGTGTTGCTGGATCGATACCAAACCCAAATATATGATTAAAAAAATTTTTGCCTGTCTGTCTGTCTGTTTGTGCAGGCATCACGTGAAAACTAACGGTTCGATTTCGATGAAACTTGGTATAATTATTCCTTATTATCCTGGGCATAACATAGGATACTTTTTAACCGACTTCAAAATAAGGAGGAGGTTATCAATTCGACTGTATTTTTTTTTAATTTTGTTACCACATAACGACCGACTGGGTGAACCGATTTTCATGATTCTTTTTTTGTTTGAAAGCTGGTGCTTCCCATTGTGTGGTCCCATTGTCACCAAATCAGGATCTGATGATTGTAAAAAATAAACAATGAAATAAAAAATAACAAAGCCATCGACTTCCGAAATAAAAGTTATTTTGTTGATTATTTTACCCTTTTTTGTGGTTCTTTTTGAAGGCGGTTACATTTTTTTTTGAAAAAGTTTTTTGTTATCCTGGAAAAATACGTAGAAAAAAAAAACTTATTTTTCAGTTTTATTCATAGACGTTGTTCTGTAGAACCGCGAACACACGTTGCATTACCCGCAGTGGATTCAGCGCCGTAATATTTATAAGATGTCATTGTCAGAGTTACTCAAAATGGGGAAATAAACCATCCACGCGAAGACCGACATCCGCGCGGACGGAGTCACGGGCGGAAGCTAGTCAATCATATAATAAAACAAAATAAAACATTAAAACACCTATATTTTTTCCTTTTTTATCTATTCTTATAATGAGTTCTTTTCTCTTGTTGGCAGAATATTGTGGGTCAAACGCGCCGCATAATTTAGTATTTGGTAACCATTGTTAGGCTGCCCCTACACAACACACGGTATTTGATGCGTTGTCCCTTTCTTTTCTCATACAAGAGATGAGATCCGACGACATTAATGAACGCAGCCCTATAAAATGACATTTCCCGAAAACAAATACAAAAAAAGCTCTTATACTAAACAAATGACATCCTAAGTTGTATTTTTTTTTGATTAACCTATGAATTTCAATAGAAGTGTAATTCACTTCTATTGAAATTCTATTGAAAAAAAAATAGTATTTTTTTATGGCAGCAGAGGCAACATAAAGTTTAAAAAAAGTACGATTTTAGTTTTAGTCTAAAATAATTATGCCTAAAATGCATAATTATTATGCACAGCAAATGACCAAGAAGGACCATTAGCATAATATTTTTGCTGCGGAACATCGAACCCCAGTTTCGTTGCTTGCTTTTTTGTGTTCGTACGCTCCTTCTGTTGGGGTCTTTGTGCGTAAGCTTGGGGGAACTTATTAATCTGCAGCTCAATGCGTTCAATTAACACTAAAAAGTTTCGAAAAAAAAAAGAAAAACGTTGTGTATAATATTACAAAACAGAGGCCTTGGTGTAAGATATCCGTCATATTATTGTTATGTATTTACGACGTTTATTAAATAAAAAAGCGCCTCTAGTGTACAAACGAGGAACGAACTTTTACCATCAAAGTTCTCGTTTACTTTACGTCCCAAAAACGGGAAAAACCATGCTAGGGCCACAGTATTAACTTTTTATTAAATATCCAAAGGAGTTCAATAGCAAAAAAGTGAATCAAAGGGCTCAAATCTGGCTTGTTTTACCGAAACGAGCTTCCTATAAAGGTCCCTGTGTCGTCTAGACACGCAATAACTAGGTAAGCTCCAGACGCGACTAGTTTCAGAACATAACATCTGGTCTAGACATGAGGCGGTTGCATATTGACTACTAACACAATAATGTAAACAATGGCCATTTTTGCGTGGCTAAAATAGAACGTAACCTATTTTTCTGACGAATGAAATTACTCATTGAATCATTAAAGTTAAAAGTAGGGCCACATTTTTATAGGCCATTCCAGGCACCATTCTCATCTTAATGGGAGTATAAAGTTTAGAAATAAGACCGAAAATCGACCTTATTCACGTTCTCATTCTAACTATAAACATTATTTAAGATAACATTAATTATGAAAAATAACCTTCCCATTGAGGCCTAGAATCTACAGAAAAGTGTTACAATTAGCCTATTTGTGTTTGCAAAATATAATTGAAATGCAATGACACAATCCTTTTAATCAGAAAGTGCGCGTACGCAATAAATAAACTACTTATTGTATTTCTTACAATTATAATCTCATTTCCTTTCTAATCATGCGATAGCTGAGCCATGACGATACGACGATCATCGATGATGACAGTGTGTCACGAAGGACGTTATGAAGATTTATGTTGGCTAACATTGTTGTATCAGCGGAATCAATACTCGATAGTGAGTAATAAAAATGTAAACAAAACATTCAGTGCGAATGAATCAGCAGCTAAATAAAAATGGTTTTTTTCTAAGTCTTTCCTGAGTTACAATGACCTGTTCAATCGTACCTAATGACTGTTGTAATTTAAAATAGCATCAACAATATCAGCCAATGATTGTATTTTGGAAGACCTAAAGATTTAAATGTTTTTATAAGTATTTTTCAGGACCTAAAAATATTAAGCTTGGCATAAAATATTTAGAAATTGACAGACACCATATTATTTGAGGAAAAATAAACGTCTTTATTTTTTAACCGAAAAGGGTTGATTACTTTTTTTTCAGAAAAACCAGCCAGTTTTTTTGTAGTTTTTTTTTTTGTTGATATAAAACTCATCATTAATGCTTTTGGCAAGAAATGAAATAAAATAAGAGATTGTAATAAGAAATTGTTTTTAAATTAAAAAAAAAAACTAACTTTCTCATTTACAATATTTAAGTAAGTTTGTTTGTTTCACTTTCATGCTTAAAATGCTTAACCGATTTTAATAAACTTTTGCATAGAGATTTTTCAGTAGGTAAATTAAATTAAAACCGACTAGCCGACTGTATACTCAACCCGTACGAAGCAAGAACAAAACAAAACAGTGAACGAACGATCTTGACCTCAGATCTCCATGTGCAATGCGGCATGACACTAAAATAATCACAAATTTTCGAACGGAAATTCTGAAGTTGGGAATAAATATGACAGTGCAAAATAAATGAGGCCACAGTTCAAAATACATTACAAGTCATTAAGCATGAAATAAATTTCAGTAAAGACAATTCAAATTACGTTCAACCATAACTTGTGCGTCTGGATGATCACGACCAAACAGGAAAAACCAACAGTTAAAGGAAACAGGCACGGTAATGTCCTATAATGCGGTAGTTTAGCATAGCCACTCTGTTTGGACAGACAGGTAGACCGGCCAGCACAATTGACAATGTTTCATCACTTATATGGACTCATTCTAAACTTGGATGGTAATAAAGAACCATACGCCAGCACATTGTATGGTATATGAGTATTTCTCAGGTTTCAATTGAATTGCCGCGTCACATTAATTTTCTTGGTCAGTTATTTTATTAATCGGAAAACTGATCAAACATTTATGATTCATCATCATCGACAAACTGTTATTTAAAATACACAACCAATCGTTAAAAATAGAAAGCATTTTAAGTAATAGATCCAAGAACTGTTCCGTATTGACTTAGATGATTTAGCAACGGTAACAATGACGAACTGTCATACAAATTCACTCTCAAAGAAGGAAGTTGTACGAATAAGATGAATTTTGAAAATCCTTCCTTTGCTTGCCAGCTGTGTATGCTAGCTTATTTTACGGTTTGAAATCTCGCTGATAGCATTAGATGTGCTATGATATAATCAGATTTATCTATGTCTATGCATGAAAAAACAACGCTATTAGTAATAACAGCGTTGTTTTGATTGATGGCAATTGAAAGCATCAATCAAAATCATCAAAATCAGGCTGTAGAAACAACATAATTGCCTTATTTTGCAATGCAGTAAAGTGTCTAGAGCAAGTGTAAATGATGATATTTTAAAAGTTTATTTAAATATTGTCGTAAAAACAAAAACAGTGTAAAGGGTGACGTTTGTTTTAAAGGAAATGGTCGTCAAAAAAGTACTAGATTATATCGGCAACACGTGACTTGCATATATAGTAGATAGACAGTTTTGTTAATGCGCACTGCAGTGATGAACAAGGTAGCAATGTTTCCTTACTGTTTTAATAAAGGTGCATTTCCTTGCTCAAATTGATAACTATCATCTTAATTAGGAAGGTAACGTGGATACTATAAAATTGCAATGCTACCTATTTTCCTAATTTTATAATTTACGTATTCCTGAAATATCATGACAAAAGTTACTCATAAGTCAGTCCAGACGATAACTCAAAAACATTTGACTGCTAAGTTTCGATGCTTTAGCAAAATCAGCAGTAAACTGAAGCTTTTACCTGCACAAATTTAATAAATACTTATCGTCTACTTTTGCAAATTGTGTTAAGAAAAGTAAAACTTTCTTAAAACTTATTTAAACTATCTGTAATTGATGTCAGACGTTTTAACCTTTCACTCACACATAGGAACATTTAAAAATAGCGTACGGTGTGTCCAACGCAGTTTTCACATATGGAATAGTACGTGCCTAGGAGTGATGGCTGAGGCGCCGGCGCAACGTGACTTTGACCCACGACTGAGGATTGTTATTATACTAATCACGACGCCACACATGTTTTTTAAACATTTATCGAATGCATGTTTGTGTAGTCTGTTGTTATATAGATGCGGAAGAAAACAGGATATCAGCTTAATGTTATGATTGTTGGTAACTTCAAGCACAATCTATAAGGAAAGAAAATACACAATCCAAACAGAACAGTTTCCATTACTTTGGTAATCAACTGTGATGGATTTTTGACATCAAAGCTGGTTTTGTATTTTTAGTGTCAGCACACATACATACAGTTTTTTGCTTCTATGTAGCGTGAAACTCATAGAAGTACGGGAAAATAAAGCTGTCTGAATAATAAGTTAATGTAGCCGTCACATTTTTTTTTTAAATAAAATAATGTAGCCGTCACAGATTTAAAATAAAATAATGATTATAGTTTTACTTTTTCTTGTCTATGACTACAAGATACTAGACACAACTAAAACAATAATGCGGAACACTCACATTTGAAAGCTTGGGTTAGACAACTTAGAAAAAACCGCAAATGAGAACGGAAGCTGCTGTACTGTGACTCATAACATAACTTAAACAATCACAAGGCGCCTTCTACTACTCACAGATCTTTAAAATGCACCAGACATCATAAACCATTGTTTCAAACTTTGCAGAAATATTAAAAAAATACTGTTAAAACTGTTATCATATTTTCCTCGCACCGGGCGGTGATGACTAACCAATACCACTGGTTGTTCACCAATTTCTAAGTAAATGACCCACATGCGAGTCGAACGTCATGTAAGTTGACTAATAGGATTTATGAAAGCTAACATTAAGTAGGGTATAAACTTAATGGAAAAGTTTACACGGAGCTGATAGCTGTACTTGGAAACAACGTGGTTCGTTCACGACGTAAATCTTTTGCTATACCTGATTCAAATAGTATGTGGTTCCGTTTTCTGCGAAAACAATACAATTAATGAAGGCTAGACGTTGAAAACTAGTGAATGTCCTTCAAGTTGTGTTTTTTTTTTTAAACTTTGTCCCACACTAGGAATTTCTTCTGTGTCGTGGGTGCGTTTACAAACAGAAGCTCACATACAAACGCCCTGACCCGAAACAAGTAGTTGTAGATCATACAAATATTTGTTCCGTTCGGGAATCGAACCCGCGACACGCTGCGCAGCAGTCCAATCGCTGAGCCACTGTGCTAACCGTGCCGTCAATATTTCATGTCGTTGAATGAAAAGCGCTGGAAGATTTTTTTTTTTAAATTCATAATGGCCTAGCTGGCCTTAGATGGAACAAGCTCACCCACAAGAATTGGAACACAGTAAAATCTGATTGGCGCATGTCTCCAACAGGTTGATGACCGCGAGCCCGACGGCCCTGGGTGAGGCCTACCACCACCAATGGCATGGCTCACTCGTCACCGTAGATTAAAGGTAACCTATAGTGCCGTTGCCTAGGGTGGACTGCGAGGAGGTGAATCCCGACCACATCAAAAAAGAATCGAATTCGAATCGAGCATTGCATGAGTGAGAGGGAGAAAACAAGCCTTAAAATCTGAATAGCCATCGCCAGTTCGCACAAAAAAAACACATACTCATTGAAAACCTCATTACTAAACGGAACGTCCAAAAGTATAGACTACGATATAAATAATGTGGTTTCCGGATTTCCGATCATTCGTATCATCACATGAGTCAATGAAAGGAAATGAAGGTTCGAATGCAATAATGCATATTAATCATCATTCTCGGAATAGATCGTGTTTCCGGTAATGTGGATGAAGCCTTTTTTCTTCCCTAGGACTTCAGAAACGACAAAACAACCGTTTCAGAAACTCGAGAAAAGATATTGCGTGTTCAGTTGTATTTTTTGTGTGTAATGTCGTGTAGCAGTGCAGTGTGGTGACTCGATGAAGCACGTTTTTCTTTGGCACTACCCTTTGATTCAGAACGAATCCTAGACTTTTTTCAGTTGCAATTGTAGTAGCCATAAGCCAGCCATATTGCAGTATCGATAAACCAACTTTTAAAATATCTCATTCAAGACATAATAAATATAAAAAAAAAAATCTTTTAGTAACGCATATGTAAGTTAATTCGTTAGTTGCATCTCTAAATAAATATAAGTTTTCTCAAGTCGCTACTTTATAGTTAAAGTCTCGAGGGTACATCACCAAATTTAAAACGTTCAACAAATTTAAAGCTTTTTTATTTCTTCTTAACTTTTGAATAATAAATGTTTTCGGTGCGTAGGAGTCTCTTTAGGGGATCGCTTGATAAACCCAGCCTCCTTAATAGAAAGGGTTTGAGGACAATCTTTGAATCACGTCAGTTGCCTGCATTGTTAAACCAACATTATTGATATCTTTTTTCTAAATTTTGAATACAATAGGTGCTTCCAAATTACTGTTTAATATATTTTATCTTTAAACGATTTTTGCATTACAGTAAATCTGAAATTTAAAAAATTAACCTGCTATGGTGGCTGTTGATCTTACCAAGTAAACATACACTTAACCGCTAGATTCAAAGTCAAAGTCAAATCATTTATTTCAATTAGGCCATCAAGGAGCCACATTTAAACGTCGAATATTAACATTAAAGGAAATGGGATGGGATGGGATTGACTCTACACTGATGATGATGATTGAATGAAATGCAAAGGACATCTTTTAAATATGTTGCAAGTATGATAAAGTCTTTCTTAAACATTGCTCCAGGTTTAGACCTTTTCCTGTATCGTGGGTGCTTCTGTATATAAACTCATATACAACTAGGCCCCTAAAAACTACCTGGTTGACATGCAAATATTTGTTCGGTGCGGACATTCAACCCGCGACACGAAACATTGCAGCCAATCGCTCAGCCACTGCGCCAACTGTTCTAAAATACATGAATGAACAATTTACGGCCGCGCCGAGCTTGAGAAAAAGTTCGGTTTTGTAATATCTCTACTGAAAATATTCATGCTTTTTTATTATAGTTTCAGTTATTTAGAAGGCATTGCTACAACCCTGCAATGCTACGAGTTTTTATAAATACGAACTTGTTGTTACAACTACACGCGCCTACGTTCGTATCATGCTACGAAAGTGTATTGCTACACGTGCTACGGCTTCTTGTTGCTACAACCGTGTGTTTACGTGTGCTACGTCTACTTGTCACTACGAACGTGTTGCTACAACCGTGTTGCTACGTGTGCTACGACTATCTGTTGCTGTGTTGCTACGAGCGTTACAATCACTTGTCATTACGTGTTGCTACGACAGCTACAGCCACTTTTAGCTGAGGTGATGTTTTTCTAGGAACGTGCTGCCACAACCAGTGCTAAGTTCGTTCGACGTTACGCCAATATACAGAGACAATTATTATTAAGCGACGTCTAAAATTATCAATAAGTAATGTTCGATGATACACCTTTTAGGTAAGTACATATTAGAAAAACCCACTTTCAATAATGGCTCATCTTATGAGTAATATCATAAACATTAGAATGTTTGTATTGCTTTAATTTACTGATGCTCAGACACATTTAATCACCTCCGTAACTTTAGACTACCGCTATTGCGTTGTAAGTGTCATCACTGGAATGTATACTGTTATTCGCCAGGTGGGGTAGGTCAGGTTTGCTCAACTATAGGCACAACTTAGCCTACGTAACACCTTACTACATTGTACGCAATAATGTTTCAAAACTATCACTTGAATTGATTGCTACAAGTTAATGTACAAGTAGATGTTAGTTTATGAATAGGTGTTTTCTGTTACTCATTGATTAGAAATACAAATAAAACTCATACTAACGTTCGAAGAATTTCGTTAAAATTATCTTGAAATTATTGATTATAAAGAAAACAGTCGCGAAATCTCTAAAATATGTGACTTAAGCACGTGCGCCTTCAAGGGTGAATATCACCCCCAAGTCCTTTGTCTAGCGGCCTTGTTTTACCACGTGTGAGGTTTGATTAACAAAGCGAAAATAACTAGCCTTATAATAAAACTATATGCGAGACTTTTGGATGGATGGTTGGATATTTGTAACTCAATAATAAAGGAACAGTCTCCCCAAAATGGCCGAAGAAATCTGGTCGTTTGACACAGTATTTTTTATGTAGACTATTGACTAAAATCCAATGTGTCTTTCAATAGCCCTTTGCGTTCCAGGGTCACGTTTAATGATAAGACAGTCCCACGACCCCTGGTTAGCGCAGAGATGGATTATAAAGTGGAATAGCTCATAGGCGACCATTCCTCCCGTTACGAGTATTACGTTCTCGTTGGCTAATTTTCGACTACCATGCGAGCGAAGTCGTTGGCAAAAGTTAGTTATGTATATATTTATGTTAGTATTCTTTATTAATCTACAAAATAACAATGTTTGTCAGCACTGCGAGTAGGTTCACGAATACAAAGTGCAAATATATTTTGAACTAATGACCTCTGACTCTGCAGTACCATTGAACTATTGTCACTTTTAAGTTAATTGTTGCCTTTGAGAAATACCCGATTTAATACTGCGAATGGAGTGCAAAAAATATATATTCTAAAAAAACTAACTTTAATCGTAAGCTGCACCTCATTTATGTTTTTCGCTACTCTGTTCTTATTAGTACTCGTATGTACCGTAAGTAACTTACTTGTACTTACTTATAGGACTTACGAGTACATAACTGTTCTTTGTTTATAGAACCCATAAGTTTAAAAATTTTCACACACACATGCGTGAGCCGAGGGTTCCATTCTCAGGTCGCATTAAGTGTTACTGAGTTTCTACATCTCGAAACTAGCAGTCACGAAGTCTGGCTTGACTACTTATTAATATGAGATTCAAACACAACTTGTGTATCAAAACTGTCGGACTAAAGTTAGATTATAAAAAAAAATTTTCACCCGTATTTTTACTTTTGTTACGTCAACCAAAATTCACGAAGAAGACGTTTTAAAATTCACCATTCGTCATTGCCATGGTGTCATTTTTATTACGTCGAATTCTGATACGTTTTCACTAATACTTTGCCCGTCCATTATTTTGGACTAAGATTTGCAATTTATTGATGCTGATACTGAAATGTGGCTGTACTGCTGTACTCTTTTGTTTAAACTCTTGGGTATAACAGGCACATTATGTTTGAACGTTATGTTATTTAACCAGCATACTTGCATTAACAAAACAAACAAGAGTGACCTGTTGTGCCGGGTTCTCTTTAAGTTCCGCGAATTCTGAACGAAAATGAATATTTCTTAATTTGTGGTCCTTTCTTGATTAATGATGCTGCGACGTCAGATGCCTCAGATGCCGCCATGATTCATTTAAACCTTTTAAAGTATTTTGACTCCGAAACGTTATTTTATTACGTGATGAGGATAATCTGTGGTTTTGATAGATTTGTTTTAAGCACCTTTATTTTTGAAGCCTCATCCAACGTGTCTTTACCAAATAAGAATATGGTGGTCTGAGCCAAAGCTCAGATATACTTATTAACTTCCGTTTATCCTGGTGTTAACTCCCGAATAAAACTGAGTTACTAAAATGAAAATGTAGAAGGGAATATAAAGCAATGTCTTAGTAGGTCACGAATAAGTTTTGCTAGCACAAGCAAGAGGTCCTTAGACCTCACAAGATTATAAAATTTTCTATTCTGTTACCAGTTTTAAGATAATATTCATATATGCATTGGTAATAGGTAAACTATGGGCCAACATTCTACAATTTATAACAAAATCACACTGAGGTCAGAAATCAATTCCATACTGACCTCCTCAATATTTACGTCTCAGTTTTTATTTATAGCAAAATATTCAAAAATTTATACATTTTAAGGGAATACCTTATTTATAATTTGTGAATATTTTGTTCTCTTTTCTTACATAAAATACGCAATGCTGCGAATAGCTAAGAGTCCAATCCGAACAAAGAAAATATATTAGACGCATTCTTAAGAAAAAGTTTGAGGTTAGATTAAATTCTTGAACTATTGATATAAGATGGTTTCTCAACAACAGTTCACCTCCCGCGGTATATTATGATTAATTAATTCTTAAATACAGCCTTGTTTATGTATTGGTTACAAACTTTACTACTGAGTATCTGGTACTGGGTGCGATTCCCTGATCGGGCATCAATATTATTGTGCTTTTCTATACGGCATCCTTATAATCTAGGTGCTTGTGCTTACCAGAACCGTCCGTAAATTTGTATTATAACTTTATGGGCGATAAACTACATCGTATTAAAATTTCATGCTTACAGTAGAAACAAATTTTTTGACATTTTCAAACATGTATGTTTGCTGAAGTGACTTGAGACTTGCTAGGTCATTATACTTAGAATACTGAACACTGAACAAATTTCTAGCCTTACAGGACAACTGTTACCCGGAGGATTCAGCAGATCTCAGTCTATCAGCAACAGTCTGAATTTGGGCGAGATGGAAGGTACTGTCAGACTCGTACTGACTAAAATCCACGGTGGTTCTTCAATAGCCCTTTACGTTCCAGGGTCACGACAGTCCCGAGACCCGGGAAGGCTTTGTTCTTTCAAGGGCGGCCCGTCAGATTGCTGACAGCTATTTGAGCCCCTGAGTATTCCTCTACGTATTCTTTTGGGGATTACAAACTTGATTATGTTATTCTTTGTACATTGTAAGGTCGTGAATTTTGTAACACCTCGTTTCCACAAAAGATACATGTATTTTACAAATTGTATGCTAGAAACGAAAACATTTCTCGTGTATATTACTTGTTGCATACAAAACTTGTAGAATACACATGTATATGTACTAAACCTTGGTAAAAAAAAGGTATTACTAAGAAAATTTTAAAAAAAGAGTCATATTTATTAAACAAACATTATCACCGTATAATAATATGGCAACACAATTTATAACAATTAGTTGCGGGCTGTCAGAACGTCGACCCGACGAACACGACATCCTGCGGCACGATAACGTACCGATCGACAACATAACTTAACTAGAACACTGATGTATAATATCATCACATACATTACTGTCATAATATCTACTACAGTCAAGTTAAAACAGTCCGTCTGTACAAAATCAATTCATTTATTTCAAGTAGTCCAGTGACAGGCACTTTTGAATTGCCAACAGACAAAAAATAACATAGTTTCAAAATACTTATGATGCCAAAGCCCCAGTCACAAGACATAATAACTGTGAAAGTATTGTAGGTGCCCATTCCAAAGCGTAGATCTCTATGGAGAAGAACGGGAGAGAAACTCCATGGACGGACACTCTTTTGCCCAAAATTTTTCAAATTGTTCATTCACATTATTGAAGATTAACTAAATTCGGATATCTTTAATAGACGGCAGCCAAACAACAGTTTTGTTTTTGTATGTCTGTTCGTTGGTACACGTATCACGCAAAAACTTCTGCATGGAATTGAATGCAGTTTTGTGCTATTTAAAGAGCTTAATTTTACTGCAGAAAAATATCGTATTCTGATTGTTATGATAATTAAATCTCAATTGCACGCGGACGAAGCCGCAGGCAAAAACTAGTCATGTATACAAAATAAAACATTAGTCTCTCAAGTCCAGTTGGAACAATATCAGCTGATTGTGTTTTGTTTTACGCTTTAAAAATGCGCGAAATAAATTCATCATTGAAACAAAGAGTTTTGAACTCTGCTGACACAGATTTTTAATAAATAATAATGTTGCAAATTGAATTTTATAAAAACAGAGTCGAGTTATTTTAAATTGTTTTAAAGTTTTAATCTAGCCTGTCATAACCAGTGCAGGGTTTAAACAATGATGAATTGAATGAGTAGGTACGTGTTTTTAAAGTGTATTATTTTATTTTAATTAAAAGATTTACTTACTACTTTACCATATTTTGCACGTACCAATAAAAAGGAACAAAATAATAACTTTTAGAAATGAAAATGATGTCAGAATTGTTAATTATTTCTCTAATAATTCGTTTACTAACCTAGCCGAACTCGACCACCTAAGTCTAAATCTTTTCTTTCTTGAAAGAATTAAATAGCACTTAATTCTTTCAAGAAATAAAATTTTACCATATTAACCAAAAATAAAAACAAAGGAAGACATAATGCCTTGTTAAATCTATGAAAAGAATTCGGCCGGCAGTCCGTTATAATCGGGAAATGTTTCGAATAGAGACGAAAATAGAAAATTCGGTCAAAGACACGGCTGCTATTTAGCCGGCTAAGTATATCCGCCCATTAGTTTTACACCACAAACTGCTCGAATCTAGGAAATTTAAATATCAGCACAACAGAATATGGGGAGCTATGCAAAAGAATTTCTGCAAACTAGTCGTATCTGCACTAAAGAGGATTGCACAATGCAAATGTGAGAAGCTTTCGCACACGCCTCGCGCGTTCGCCAAGCACGTCATTATGTGTTACTACAAGGAGGGAAAGAAGTGGTAATTGAAAATAATGGTCTGTTGTACACATTTCCCAGTTGTACTACATACTGTATTAATACGCCACCAAATATAACCATACTGATACTGGTGGGTTTGAGTCGTATCCATCTCCTAGCGGTCTACCCTGTGCCACGGCATTACAAGCTACCTGTATGAGCCATCCGACTTGTGACCTTACCAAGGCCGCATAGGTAGCCACCACCATTCTGTCGTCGGTGCCAGTTGCTTCTCGGTGAGCTCGCTCCATATTACACCTAATCTTTACTTTAGGGCTACATTGAGACCGAACACACTCACGACTTCCAGTTTCATTGGTCTAAGGCCAAAGTGGACCACTAGTCGTTGGTTTCGTACAACTCGTCTTGCCATCTCAAAGGTATGCCACGACGCCATATTAGCTAGTAGACTATAGCCGTACCTATTAATTGTCCCATGAGTCCCATCTATCTCCGTTCAATAATGTAAAACCACTAGAATCGGTTTAGCGGTTAAAGCGTAACAAACAAACTCACGATAAGCATAAATGTTACCAAATAAGGTCATGTAACAGGCTGAAATGTTGAGGAAGAATTTGTTTAATCGCTTTGCAGATTAGTAAATTAAAAACTGTGAACTTTTTGTTGTCACATCAGACGAAAAATCTCCCTGGAAAAGCACATTATAAACCCTTGCCGTACCCGGAAGCAGGATCAATAAAAAAACAAATATTTCTTAATGCCGCGGGTCAATTGTGGCCAAATAACCAATGCGGCAGTTCGTCTGAATAACATACGAAGAACCTGCAATTTGTCAATCAAAGTGGGAAACGGGATTCTACCTGTTATTAGATGACATATACATATAATGTATGTCACGCGGTCAAGCGAGCCACTAGCGTACGTTGAAGTGATGACGCATTCGTTTGTCTTGTAATCAAAAGTGTAGGTAGGTGGGATTTACTAATTGGTCTCGGAGTTCTAGAGATGCGATTCCACTGGAGTGCGGCACTGTGTACACTCACTCTCGCAAACACGAACAAATTGTGCACACCTGGATACTTTTGTGCGCGCACACGTGAATAATGACTCGTTATTTGTACATTGCTAGACTTAGTTTAGTGAAAATGTTCGCACACAAATGTGCTGCACTTCTATTTCGGTAGAATCGAACATGTTTATTTCTCAACTCAAATAGCGAGCCTCAAGATAACAGGGATAGTCCCATATGTCTCGAGCTTCGGTTATGATTTATAAGGCGGTATTTGTTTGTATGGCTGTAATTTTGAGTGAAGATTGGTTCAAAAACTTCTTCTGGTTGGGTTAGGTTGAAGTGGTCTTGGTATCGTGGAGTGCGTTTTGTCAGCCTGTTCCGATTAAAGGGGCTGCTGTCCATATTTCAAATTATAAAACTATTTATAAGTATATATACCTACATAATTACAGTTTAAGTAAAATAATGGTCTGACCATTATTTTACTTAAAACTTCTTAATTTGCATAACACTGATAAAACTGGGTTCTTAATGCAAATTTTAATAATGCATTGATGTAAACATCTGTTTACGTTGAGAGGTTGTTTTTTTAAACATTTCTGGGAATTCACCAACAACCACTCTATTTCAATAAACTATGTTAACAATATGATGACATGTTAACAAAATGATTATCCTTTTAATGATTCACAAAATATACGTAACCATAATTAATGTAACTTCGGAATTTCCTCACTTACATGATAGCGTAAATCATGTACGTATTTTTAAACGACTAACTACCAAATTAGGAAAACAATTACGTGTACTCGTACATAATAATTGCATTAGAAATGTTATTGATTAATATGTTAACTTTACCTACCTACTACTGTTCAGTATTAATAATTAAAAAAATATAGGGTAAAGATAGGGAACACTCTAAATATTCATCAAACGAAAATGTTAATTTAAATCTTTTAAAATACCTAGTGAGAATTTATTTTTATTTTTGTTTAATTTGATATTCATAAGTACTATGTACTTACGTAACAACTTAACTCATGTTTTTTATTTAATTTTTTGGCAAATGCCTAACTTTGTTATACTTACAAGCATAAATTTTATAGAAAGTTTATGTGAATTTTATTATTTTGTTACTTTCAATTTTTATTATTTTTATCAAACAGCCTTGTGAAATATTGTTTGTAATAATGTTCCATGTTGTCTTATTTTCGTTTTATGTTTAATTATCTTGTAAATAACTACAGTCTACATATCTCAAGTGAGATCTTAACTTAACTACTATTGAAATGTCATATCCAATTTGGTGAGGTGATCTGTACTACAGGATCTTCCTATTTCAGACACCTTTCTCTATTTCACATTGTACAAGTTAACCAGTGCCTGTAATTTCTTGATGTGGAGAAAAATAAAGATTTATGATTATTAATTTCCGAAAGAAAAGTTATTTTGTAGGCCTCTCCATGACTTCCAGTTTCACGATCCAGGGCCAAAGTGTTATTATATAGCAACTTAAAAAACAAAATAATTAAAAAAAAACTTTTTTTGGATTATTTATTTTAAATATAGATTTAGAATATAAAACAATTCAACTCTTTTTCCAGAAAAAAAGTAGGTTATGCTGGTGATCACGCCTGGCTGCGGGGTCGCGGGACTCAATTACCGTGACCCCGGAACGTAAAGGGCTATTGAAGGACACCGTGGATTTTATTCAGTACGAGTCTGACAGTCCCTTCCGCTCTGCCCTGGGTGGGAGAACTCATATGATGATTAAACCACGTTAAAAAAAATGCTAGTGATCGCAGTGAAAAAAAAAAAAACATTTTTG
Source organism: Agrotis puta (assembly GCA_943136025.2). Lineage (NCBI taxonomy): Eukaryota > Metazoa > Arthropoda > Insecta > Lepidoptera > Noctuidae > Agrotis > Agrotis puta. The sequence continues at coordinate 11,946,976 of OW964178.2, forward strand.
ATGTGTGTATATTTATGTAAAGTAGAGGAAAATAAACCCCGGGAATCCAGGAAAATTACAAGCAAAGGGAATAGTCACTCTACACTTACAGGTACCTACCTAACTATAGACGCAACTGGGTTTATTTCAATATTTCGAAGTCAATATTCTTGAGGAGGAAAACTGTACTAAAATGTAAATAAACTTTATTGACCACAAGTAGCCGTAAACCGCACTTCAGCAACTAATTGCGAACTGTCATTTATTTTGACGTCAGTCGAAATGATTCAGCCTTGCCATTGGAACGACCATAATCTTACGCGCGTCAATATGAATTCACACACTGGTAAACTAGGCCGAAACAAATCTAGGAAAGGAAGGAGTTATTAAGGAAAACAATACATTTGTATGACTTTGTTTAGGTTGTAAGTTATGTGAGACAATTTCCTTGCTATGGAAAACCTCAAAATACGAAACATTAGGTACAGACGCCAGCAGGTCAACCTACCCCAATCGGTAAAATTTTACCAATCGAACATGGGATAAGGTTCAAAACCTATTTAAGAAATTTGACAGTTTATGGTAGGTTGATGTGCTGGCGTCTGTACATAACCAGAAATAAGAATATTTTTTTATAATGTTCCTATGAACATGATAAAAAAATATTCTTATTTCTGGTTATGTTTGTATTGCAGTTGTCTTCTATAAGAAAACTGCTAATGATATTGTGAATCCACTATTCACACATTCACAAAATCTGTGATTATATTTAGATAAAAAACGATCTTTGACAGCAGCTTTGACATAACAATGAACAAAAAGATTTACGCCCAACGTGGGGCTCGAACCCACGACCCTGAGATTAAGAGTCTCATGCTCTACCGACTGAGCTAGCCGGGCCATGTTTAAATCCCTGAAATTGACCATTGCATTCAATAGTCCGTTCCGGTAGATTAAAATAAATTGGCAGAGAATAAAAACGAAACGTTTCTCATAAAAAAAAAGAAAACTGAAACGTGAACAGCGAAGTTCTAATGACGAAAACACAAAATAGTATAAAAAACAACGTTTAACTACATGAGTCACTGACCGCAGCCATTTTTTTGGTAAAGGTAGGTAGGTATTAAAAGGTTGCGGTGATGCATGCTCAAAAAAGGTTGCATTGCCACAATTAGGGCAAATTCGTCAACAATCAATCATCAAAAACAGTTACATACATATACCTCTTCACGTATAACAGTACTTAATAACAACTTTTATGAAACACCTCATTCACATAATAAGGAAGAAATAACTAAATAACCACTGTGTTTAAACCCCATAGCAAATATACTAACATAGAAGTCTCACTTTGTTTTATTTTCCTTTGTTAATAAATAATTGAATTATTAATCTAAATTGAATTATAATTGTTATGTTAGAGTAAAAGATCAATCATCAACTTTTACATTGTGATTTATATTTGCAAGTGCCGAGATGACTATATTTACATGTTTACAACTGAGTCACAAGCCACTGCGCCAGCGCATGTGTCTGTATTTCATTGTTTACTAAAAGGGTTTTGTAAACAAATTTCGAAACAAAAAGTTCGATACATCTTAGTATGGTTAATTAGGGTATCATGGCAGTGATAATTTGCATTAGATACAGGTATGGGTTACTGTAATTAGCAGGGATAGGTACACATTGAAATCATTATTGGGTCTTGATTATTTCAGAACGCATCATAAAAGCCCATTTAACGTTGCAGGAAATTGCGTGCGAGTTGCATGCAAGCTTGACTTGATCGCGGACTATAAATACTTAGACAATGAATTCAGTTGATTCAACAGATAGCATAATTTAAAACTTGCAATTATTCAATTTGGGCGAACTTTAAAATCAACTATGAACAAGATCAAAACCTGTGACTGTTCTACTTATTGACAGCTCTTAAGCGTGGTGAAGATGTGCTGATTGAGTTAACAAAACGTACAAATAATCTAACCTTTTTAAGACAAAACTTCAACATCAATAACTACCGTTGCATTGCGTCCCTCAACCATCATCGTCCCACATAAATAACGGTACATTTGCAAAGAAAAACAACAGAAAGAAAGTACAGATACATTGAACATAACATACAGTACTACTAAATTAATTATTACAATAAGCGCGCGCGCATCTCGTTCATTACAAAGCGTTGGACATAAAACCGTCGTGTCCGACCATTCGATCGTAAACGGGGTGAACGATTCGATATGTTCCCATATTGTCATCGTACCGAGAAATGAACGTAATGACGGACAAATTAACCTTATTATGAAGATATGGCGCATTGCAAGTACCTTTTTGTTTTAGGTATTTTTGTAATTGCACAAAATTCGTTATATAATAGCTTGGGACTAGTGTACCTTGGGACAAGTCTGGTTTGCGTACAAACGGATGTGCGATACAGGCTTGTGCGACAATACTGTAATCCGACTCACCATAGTTCGAATGCACGCTTGTGCGACACACAGAAGAGTGTACTACCATGACGTATTACAGCGAGAATAATTCCATTGTGGGAGAGACACAAAGCTAAACAAGTCGTCTAGCTCCATCTTGTTCCCACACTGGAATGACTCTCGCTTTAATACGTCGGCCAGGCCAGACCAGGACTGTTTTCTTCTTTATAGCTTTTTTACGTTGTAAAATCATCGCAGGAGGGAATGTCAGACTCGTACTGACTAAAATCCACAGTGTCCTTCAATAGTCCTTTACGTACCGGGGTCACGGTAATACGTGAAACCCGGAACCCCGGCAGGCTTTGGCCCTCTACAGGGGGCCCCGTCACTCCTTGTGGCGCGCGTGGAACACACCGCGCCGTCGACCCGTGCATGGTCCATGGTCGGACAGCAAGTCGCCTAACACAATCTCATTCCCACACTGGAATTACTCTCGCTTTAATACGTCGTACATGACTGTTTTCTTCTTTGTAGCTAGGTTGAAATAAATAAGGTTCAGATAAATATGCAACTGCGCTTTATTCCAATTGTTAAGATATTTTGTTGTAAATGTGGAGACAAATATTATTATCATATCACCCACCGTTTAATGGTTTTTTCCGTGTCATAATCCTGCAGTTTGATCTTTGAATCCAAAGACAATATCAGGATGAAAAATAATAAAAATCAGGCACACGATCGACAAGTTCTCGTTTATGAATGATCTCGTTTATGAAAATAAGTCATGTTAACATGACTATTGTGAACCACCCGAATCTCTTATACGCAGAACCTTTGTTATTAAAGCATTATAATTTCAATTTTCTTTGGCTAATAACCTCATACAGGAAAATCACTTGTATATTAGTCGGTAAATCAGCGAAACCACAGGCAAATGTATGTAATTGTTGTTGTAAATAAAATGACCGACGTTAAATTCCTGTTATTATCATCAGTGCATGCATACTTTTATATGCCTGCTTTTACATGCTGGGATTTCCTAATGAAATGGTAAAGCTTAGGTACAGACAGCAGTGCATCAACCTAAACCAAACAGTAAAATTTTCCCAATCGATAATAAACCTTCTTCCATTGGTAAAATGTTGAACGTATGTTAAGGAAAGACAGCTTCAAGTAGCTTTTTTTATCGTGGTAAAATCAACAAATGAGTCCTCCCTCCAAGAGCGAGACGGAAGGGACTGTCAGACGTGTACTGACTGAAATCCACAGTGGTCCTTCAATAGACCTTTACGTTCCAGGGATACACGGATACCTGATGAGATAGTCCCGCGAAGATTCAAGTTGTTTAATATGCAGGTGTCCAAACTTTTCACGTCAAAACTTCTAAATTCTAAGGAATTTCAAAACTTTTTAATTTGAAGGTACTAATAAATAAATAAATATTCCACAACTATCACACAACGCCATCTAGTCCCAAGCAAAGCAGAGCTTGTGTTATGGGTACTAGACAACTGATAAGCATAGGTACTTATATATTTCTAAACACGTACATATTATAGATAAATTACACCCATACACCATTACATTATTACATTAATACAATACTTACGCACTTAGGTAAGTAAATAGAAGGTGTATGATTGGATTTAGACTAGGTACTTACCTAGTCTAGTGACACAGTCGCTACTCAGAAGTAAAGGGAATTTTAACCGCATTAATAATTGTATTCAGCGGTTTAGTAGTGTTGTGTAATAAAAAATATAACTCATTTACATAGACGAGAACCGGAAGTCTAGCTAAACGAGGTTAGTGATGGAACTTAGTGCACAAGCACTTTGAACAAAAACAGGAATCATAAAACCTACTCATTCCTATTTCTTCTTTTGAATCTTGATGTTCAAAACCAAAGACAAGGTGGCAAAAGCGTAAACAGGGTGGGACGCTTGTTTATGATATTGCCTGGTTGTCTACAAGATACGACTTTAAGACAATCAGTACTTATCACGCTACTGTTAAGCATGAGTATCGTGTTTTCTATGAGAGATTTTTCAGTACAACCTGAATTTGGATTTGTTGAAGTTCGTACGTAACCTAGCCAGGCGCATTACTTCGTCGAAATCATTTCATAATCACTGCTCTCAAAACGGCATGTCCTAGAACCAATTTAAGGACATGCAACAACTGCCAATCTGCAGTTGGCCAGGGTGGTAAATTATGACCTATTCCCACTCAGAAACGGAATAATACACCGTTAGAAAAACGTTACTTTTACGTTACAAGTGTGCCATTATATCATACTTATCTTTAAGATAAGATTAGTTACGATGTGTATTGTAAGTAAATATGTACCCATTGTAAACTAGTACCGACATTTGTGACGATACGCATGTAAGTTGTAACATAAATAGGTTTAAATGACAAAGATAATTTACAACATAAAATATGTACACTTAATAAACATACCACTGCAACTTTGTTATTTAACATTTGATCTACATATTTTATTGACTGGTTAAAAAGGCATCAATCATCGGATGAATCATGTAAAAATTGAAGATATAAAAAATAATTTATTAAAATAAATTCCTTGATATGACAAGAAACGTAATATAAATTAAATACACCCAAATTGTGAAGACATGTCAATCAAATAGTTTTGTGGTGTTCCAATAGGCTGTCGCGCAAGCGAGTCTTTATTTATACTTACTAATATTATGAAGCCGAAGAATTTATTTGCTTGTTTGGCGTATTAGACGCTAATCTCAGCAACTGCTGGTTTGGATTGAAAAAATATGTTTGTGTTGTATAGTACATTTAACGAGGAATTATATATGCTATATAACGTAATGCTAGGACCAGTAGGATTAGCGAGGGTGAGACCGCGCGGTACAGCTAGTTCATAACATAATCCCCAATACCCAAACTTGTATTAAAAAAATACCATCACTATTTCATACTAGTAAAAAGAATTTTCTTAGCCTAAAATTCGGCCTACGGCCCTCAAATTCCAATGAACCAACATAGATTAGAGAAACAAATGAAACACGAGACCCGCGCCACGAGCAGGCCTGCAACTAATTGCCCAAAGCTAACACCGGGCTATCACAGGTCCACTGACCCACATAGACCCCAGATGGTTATCGACGTAATAAGCGATCGCATGTGAGCTTAAGTCATCGGCGTTGCTAAGTAAAAGCTAACTGTCAGTCGAGAAGTCGTGCGGCCGCGCCACTTCCTCCGAACGCCGCCGTCGGAATACTGAGTGAGCGAGGAATGTCAAGCACACGAGTTTATTGGTTCTGTTTTTTTTTTGTAATGTTTGGTTTTTGCAAGGAATTTGCTGAACGTGCGGATTCCTGAAAAAGAATGTGCAAGTGAGTTTTGTAAAAACACAAATTGATTCCCATTGCGAAATCATGAATTCATTGGAATATAGATTACTATTAAAAAAAAATTTACACCGTTTAAAACATAAGGTAGGTACTTCGTTTTCTTCAAGTTTGATGTGAAACCATTTTGTTACCGGGGCGGTGATCCCTTTTTCGCAAAACTGCTCATACAAATGACAAAATGTTCTGATATCAGTAAATGCACAAGTATTCAATACAAAATTCGATTGAAGTCGAATCGATTATTCTGAACACGAAGTTCAGAATTATCAATTTCAACAATCGAATTTCTATATTAAATAACGACTGTTTTTGCCATTTAAGTTACAGTTTCTTATGTTTTTTTTCTTGGAAGCAAATATTCCATGAACTTGAAACTCTGTTCAAGTTTTTGTTTGCGACTGTACTTGCTACCGTCGCCGCCTGCGACCGGCGCCAACTATTCAATCACTTTTATCGATAACACAATTTTGACAATCATATTTAAAGTGTATTTTAAAACAAGATAAGAAATAAGTTAAAAAGTTTATTAAGTGATTATGTTGTTGTTCATCTTAAGAATTTAAATTGGCTGGCACAGTGGCTGTGCGATTGGCTGTTACTTTGCGTGTAACGGATTCAATTCCCTCACGGAACAAATATTTTTGGCCTACGGATAGATGTTTCCGGTCAGGCTGTTTGTATATGTGAGTTTAAATGTTTGTAAACGCATCCAAGATACATGAGAAATTACCAGTGTAGAGCAAAGCTATTTTTTAAATATTTTAAATAGAAAAAAAAAACCTTATTATTCACATTAAAAAGCTTTTAAGGCTCAAAATATACTACGCGGGCAAAACAATTGTTTTATTAGTCACACTCATAAGTAAGGAACTACCTAAAATTATAAGGCGAAGCCACCTATGTTTTTGATCAGTGATGAACTAAATCACACACATACTTATTAACACAATATTAATATTCAACCAAGCTTTATTTTTTTCAAACATCTATTTAAAAAAAATTGGCGCCTAACCTTAACTACACCTGATAATGCATTTGGATCTTATTCAAGAAGCCCGGCTAGCTCAGTCGGTAGAGCATGAGACTCTTAATCTCAGGGTCGTGGGTTCGAGCCCCACGTTGGGCGCAAACTTTTTGAGTAAGTCCACAAAAGCTACCGGATTGGCTGAGGAATAAAAAACCCATGTGACGTTGAGAGTTGTGAAAATAATAACCCAGTGGATTGGATGTAATATTTAAATATTTTTTACAAATACAAAGATATGAAAAAGAAAACAAAAACGTTTAAAAATATAAAAAATAGTTTTCCACCGCTGTGGGAGCGGGGTCCAAGCTACTGGCTAAGCTGGTTAGGGCTCCAGAGACAGGAACCTCCTCACAGTACGAGCCGTATCAAAAAGTACTGCCTTCTATATCAGGCCTTTGATCCAACCCCCTAAGTACCAAAGTTTATCATTATTGATTATAATAAAAAATTAAAATCGGAACTCAATTTTCACTACCTTACAACCCTTACCATGATGACAATAGAGAAGGGTGACATGTATTAAAAAAAATCTAGCAAATTATAATAAGAACGTAGAAAAAACACATAGGCCCACAACTTAGTTGCTGTAAAAAGGCTGTCATACAATTATCATTTATCAACGGGATGTTACTGACAGACTTAATTCATAGGGTTCCGCAATAAAACTGGAGAAACCCAATGATGAATCACCTTTCAATTACAAGCTACAATAAACTAATACCTCACTCAGGTAGGTATTGGTTTGGTCTTTCTGATGATTTGCTCAATTTATTGCAAACTCACGTTTTTGACCATTTGTAAAAAATAACGTATAGTCAATTAGAACGAACTGATTTATTTACGCGAATGATTCATTTACTTCATTGCACTGAAATCATTCGTCCGTAAATGTTCTTTGATTTTATTTAAAGTACTCTATAAATCTACGTAAATCTAAGTAGGTAATTATAATATAACTTTCACTTTTATTACATTTTGAAGATCGAATTCTTCATAATACCTTAATGTAGTAGCATATCCAATGTGTCCGGTTTGAGTCTCTGCAAAGCTTGCTTATTTCTGCCAAGAAAATAATTCTACACGTTGGGTCGGAAACGAACGCCTGCATAGCCCAAATGGTAGCCATTTTTGGATTTTTGTTTGTGTATTTGTAAGGAACCCTCATCGATTTCCCTCGTCGCCGATTGCTTCATTGACTTTTTATTTGTGGTAATCAATAACATTGCCGTACGATGTGTCACATCACAACACGCACTGACTCAGTCGCATTGTTGTCTGCAACTTACTATCTAGTACAATGATAATAACTGAAATTATTCACAATATAACCAGCCTGAAACCTATTGTCCTTTTACTTTAATAATTTAAGGATTTCTTACTTTTTCTAACCCTAACTGGAGTAATCTGGCTCGAAAAACTTTAATCGTCATCGTAAGTTAAAAACGAACACAGTTGCAAAATGTTCACATTCACATGTTTCGTTTCTAGTTTTATTATTAAAATCACAACTTGTAAATCGTACAAATGCTAAAAGTTGTAATTATTTTCAATTATCTCTGTTTAAAAACAAAATAAAAAGCACCTGCATAGTGCATACACAAACACAGATAATTTTAACTATTTCAACCACTATTCTGAACACTCCCGCTATTTTTGTTTGCGATTAGTCTCAAATCCCTTTGAATCGCGATCATAAACGGGAGCCGATTGTATGCACGAAAGTCTGATCCTTTTTTAGGTATAAATACCTGAAAGCCGCTTTGTAAAGCGACGTTGCGTCCAATTATCCTATAATCCTCATCCACAACAGCTTTGTCCTCTAATTTTGGATCTCGTAAACCGGATTTCGTGATATAACCATTATGATCCGTTGCATAAAGCTTTGTTTCCTATGTTGTACTTCACATGAGTTACTTCATTCACGTTAGATGATCGTAATGTTAATGGCATGATGCTTACGTTTGGTAGCTACGTAGAAATGTCAACATACTCTTATTAGGAAATCTCTTTTCTAAATAAATTCACTAGAGTCTAGAGCGTTTATTTAGAAACTTACTTGTCTTATAAAAGACGAAGTAAAGTAAGTAATGTTTGATAAAACCTGCGAATGAAACCGGAACTCTGCGAAATTTTGTCGGTTTCATTCGGTCGGCTTTGTCACTTAGCTTATGAAAATTGGAATCCGAATAAATCAATAAACAAAATTATTCTTATCAAAATTAAAACAATTAAACCTCTAACAAGATTTTCTGTCCTTTAACACATAACAACGCCATCTATATTATAATCCTATTACTATCTTGGTTTCAAAAAGTGCCATCTGTGATCGAGTAGCGATACTACGAACAGAATACCTAGTATTATAAAAATTCAACAGATGGCGTTAATTTAAACATATTTTATATAGTTTAATATTCAAAGTTATTGACACCATTGAAAACTAACACATTTAAACATTGCAGGCGTAATATTAGTAATTAGTAAAGTATAGTTCAATAAAATTTACTGTTCCCTAAGTCAATGTAGTGTGTTTCATATTTTTACCCCTCTTCACATAGCCGAAATAGCTCAGTTGGGAGAGCGTTAGACTGAAGATCTAAAGGTCCCCGGTTCAATCCCGGGTTTCGGCAGTCTAACTTTTTGATGCATTTTCTGTAGTTTTTATAATTGACGACAGTTAAGTACAGCTGCTGTTTTTGTTTCATTTTAAATATGAACGAATTCTTCATGGAGGAAACATTTATTTAAAAGTGCGAAAACTTGCATTGGCACTGCACCAGCATTTATGAAATAGATTATCAAATGCCAACCTATCGTTAAATAAAATAAAAAAAGGTATTTCGATTGCTTTAAATTTTACAAATTCGTCAATGATAGAAACAAATAAAAGGAGTCTTGTTTAATCGAAAAGCAAAAAGATCCTGCATCGACCGGGAATCGAACCCGGGCCGCCCGCGTGGCAGGCGAGCATTCTACCACTGAACCATCGATGCTTATGTTAGTTGGGTGAAATAGAGGTATATTAAGTTAAATCTGTAAGAATAACAATATTCAATACTATTTAAAAAAAAGACATTAAATTCAGATTTTAATAGACTAACGGTACCCAGATACAGACGGCTACCAAACAAGTTTAGACATCCAGAATAAGCTGACCGTGCATTGTACGAGAGGATAAAATAAAGCGAGGTCAAGTTATAATGGAAAATTGCTTGATGTGCGTCTTCGTGTAATAAAAAATGGTACATCTAAGTACTCCATTAAGTAATATAATAAACACAGATCAGATTAAGGAATTTAATTGCTATTAAGTAGGTACCTATCCACTTCAAGTTTATCTAAAATCTAGTTTTTTACTATCAACAACACTTTGTAACCAGGAAATTAAATACAACTCTAAGTACTAATAATAACATCGAACATGAATTTCCTTTTTTGTTATTGATGTAAGTACTAAAACGGATATTAATAATAGAAATTATCTAATCGGTTTAAGAATCTTGGCAAAGGAAATATTTACTGACGAATATAATTTCATCAGTGTTATTTTAATGCAAACTATGATTTGGGGTAACGGGACTATTTAAGAAGGATAACGTGGCCCTGGAACGCCAGGAGCAACAGAAGAAACAGCGTAGACTTTTAGACAGTGTAAGTCCACTCCATCCACGGGCGGTCGGACTTATTTGATGAAAATAGGGAACCTACTGGAACACTGAATCTGTCTGTTCGATTTTTCCTAGATCTATATAAAAATGTTATGTTGTTTTGTGTATGCTTCAAAAACTCAAAAAGTTCTGTACCGATTGAGCTGAAATTTTAGCATGATATATAATCCGCATCAAGGATTGTTTTTATCTATTTTTTGCATCAGTAACATATCGGCGACCGCGAAAAAACTGTTTTTTGTGCCACAGCGAAGCGTGGCAGGGTACAGCTAGTATTGTATAAAATCACGCCTGTAATCTCCGAATGGATAAGCAGAAATTAGTTAGCAACTTACTGTATATTTTGTACTGCTATTTAGTATCTAGTATATTTTCAACTAAGTACTAAATATTTTGGTACGCATTTCGCCAGTTCTGATTGTGTTTCATTTAATAAAGGGAAGCCTATTACCATCAACTGGACAGAAGTCAATGGTTTCTACGAAAAAACAATCCTAATATGAAAATAACAATTCCAAAAACACTTCGCCCAATACAGTAGAACATCGCTAGTCAAAAATTAGGATTAACCGCTACAGCAAAATATTAATCAACGGAAATATCTCATCATGGTTCATACGCACTTGCACTTTGGAATGTAACCTTACACCAATTAATTATTACGGATAATAAAGGTACAATGAACCTATTTTTGTAATGAATGATGTAACTGAATAGCTGTAATCTTAGCCCGCCTGTAACTCGTAAAATGATTATTCCAGGGGAACGTCGTATCCTAAGTTTAAGCCCTTACTGGTTGAGTTTTAGCCAAAATTAGACCTAAAAGCTTAAGGATACTTTTTATGTTAGATTACAAATCCGCATGTTTAGAGAAGCCTCCTGCTAGCGCCTCCACTCCTGGTACTATCAGATCAAATTATTATTTAAGTATATTTATTTAAATATCTTCTAATCCCTGCCGGAGCCGCGGGACTCATTTTAAAAATTACATTTTGTCTCCCATAATGTGGACTGATGGCCTGATGAAGGTCGCGGAACCGACTGGTGTCGAAAGAATGAATGTCTTTAGGCTGATGTGATGTTGATGAACAGCTATTGTTTAGTTTCAAAGGCACTATCATCATCATCATTAAATCAGCCGTAGGACAACAACTTAGACGCGGGATTCACGAATTACCGTGACCCCGGAACGAAAAGGTCCATTGAAGGACACCGTGGATTTTAGTCAGTACGAGTCTGACAAACCCTCCCTGCCCTGGGTTCCGAGGACTCATTTGATGATTTTTACCACGATAAAAAAAATGTCTTATTAGTGAGTCTAGTTTAGCTGGTGCCCAGTTTCTTGATGAAAATCCATTTAAGCCTTTGTCAAAAAGACAGGCGTGGCGAATGCGAAGCGAGTCGTTTTTATTTGTAATGTATGGAATTGTTTGAATCCAGTCACATAGAAAAGCGAAAGCGATCCGATAGCGTGACCGAACCGATGCGAAGACGTGGCGAAGGCGTATTTGCTCTGTTTGACGTCGTTCATAAAAACCCAGCTAAAACAACTGCCACGCCTCGGTTCGCTGCACTCAGTTTGACGTCTCGTATCGGTTCGTTATCGCTTCGGACTCGGTCCGGTTCGCTATGGCCTGTCTGTTTGACAAAGGCTTTGAACGTAGGTACTAACCGCCATCATTGATGTCCAAGTTAAACTTTAGAAAGTACAATTTACGTATTGATAAAGATACATTGGTACTTGCCCAGGCTTAATCTCACAGCCTCGTGGAGCAGAGGCGATGAGTTAACCTCTGGGCCGTTATACACATTTATTATTATTTGGAATCATCGAATGCTTAATATGTCCGTCTCGTAGCCAAAAGTATTTTCGCAAACGATTATAAGAACCTTGCTATTCGTATCGTTCAACGAAATCGCAGCTAGTTTTATTGTCTCGTAAACTTTTATATGTCGGCTCACGAATTGAAGCTGTCAATAGTCGGTTTATGGAGAGAGACCGTTAACTTTTATTCCTCGGTTCACGGAATGTTGTGGTAATGTTTCATAATCGAACGAGTGCGCGACACTTCGGTAGATTAAATTGTCAGTTAGTTTTAACACTTCCTCAGGAAAGATTCAATAACTGCCACGTTTCATTGGATATTCCTAAATTGGATTTAGATGCAATTTGATACACACCTATGTTATAACCTGAATTAACACATAAGATAGCTTTTATCCCAATTTTATTTTCCCGTGGGATAATTTTCGAGTCGTAGCGGGTGTATACGCCAACAACAGCTATAACTACGTAAAGATATGGCACTTTATCGACACGCTAAGAAGATCGATCCACGTGAAATAGATCATCAATTATTATTTGATAGGTAGCCGGTTGCCAGTGATTAAAATGCCCACTCTATGCGTTAATGTTGCCATGGTGCAGCAGCCTACTTCGCTATCAGAATACACTTCAGCTGCGTTATCAAATCGAAACGAATCGATGTAGATGTATACGCTGGTTATAGATGCGTCTGTAAAACTTCATTTATTTGGGTAAACGAGGATACATAACCGGGATCGATTTATTATTCGAGTACTGAAATTACGGAGTTGACATTACCTACTGGTCGGACGAATGGAATATCAAAATAAAATGGACTTATTTTCCTTGTGGACAATACTTATGTAATTATGTATGTATAATATTTATGTAAGATAATAGGTTAAACAGTTATAATAGTGCTGTGTACGAAAATGGTTCTTAATTATTTTTAAACATTAAAATATTCATACAATATAATAAACTAAGTAGGACTTACTAAACCTACAAATATACATTATTAAATAAACATATACATTTATGCATCAATCTAAGTCAATGTTATTGCTACCATCGAGAACTATCTACGATGAAGACGATACTATATATTTTGAAGATTCAAGGAAGTGCCGCCGCCGTCGCTCTATTTTTCAAAAGGTATTGGAACTTATTTACGTTTTTCATTTAGTATAATATTACTAGCTGTACCCTGCCACACTTCGCTTTGGCACATTGTGATTGAATGGTTGAGAAGATATGTGACTGTTACAAAAAATAGATAAAAACAATCCTTGATGCGGATTTTATATCATACTAAAATTTCAGCTCAATCGGTGCAGAACTTTTTGAGTTTTTGAAGTGTACACAAACCAACATAACATTTTTATATATATAGATTTATTTACGTTCCAATTTTTACTAATATTATAAACCTTAAATATTTGCTACAATAATTAAGGATTTTGAACGTGTTCTTCAATTTCTTCAGTTCTTTCTAGCAAAACTTATCTTTAGCAGATGGTAAGCTGATTTCATTCTTTCTTTATAAAAAAAGAAATAAAAATTAATTAAAACAATAATAACAAATTTATTGCGATAAGATACCGTTGCCGTTATTGAGTTTCTTATGGATAAAGTGTTTCGACGATGGACTCTTACCGCCCCCATAAAAAGATAATTGACTTTTGAACGCTTGTCTAAAAATTGTAACTATCATCATCTTCATCCACAGCCCCTCTTCACCCATTGCTGGGTATAGGCCTCTCTTTGCTTGTGCCAAGCTCTACGGTCTCGCGCCAGCCTCATCCAGGACACTCGTGATGGTATATTGTATATCAACGTGAATGCCGTTTTTTTTGACAAGTTTTCAACAGATGTTTATCTTTCTTGTAGTAAGACGGTTATAGAATCTTATATGTATAGTATAGTGTATAGTTTATTATGTTCCAAAATCTTGTAGGCATTTTTGTAAATAAAGGATGATATCTAATACATGTATCTGCATAGAAAAATATACCAAGTAAAACTGGTGTAAACCCATTCATAAAGATGCCAAGAGGTACTCTGTACTTCATGTGACTTCAATAACTATGTAAATACTTTTTTAATCTGGAATATACTTGGGAACTTTATTCAAATATTTACAATTTTGTTCAAGTCCTACGCTGATGCTTCGGTTGTTGCAGTAATCAACTGTGGTGCTGCATACCGCAGATTCAAATCCCACACGAAACAAAACTTGTGCAGCCTAAAGATAGTTGATCTGAGGCTAGCTGTTTGTGTATTTCATTTTTTATAAGTACTCCCACGATACAAGAAAAAATATAGTGTAAAAGTTCTAAAAAAAACATGGTATAGTTACAATGAACTATGCCTGCAGTTCATCAATAGCCTAGGTTCATTGTATCGCCTTCATACAGCACAAAGCGTGACCTGATACAGTCATAATATGTTGATAATAATTGGGTTGACTTGTGAGTTGTGACAGCCAACTGGGACGGATCTGTGGCAAGGTCGCCAGCCGGAGGTCGACCCAGCCCAATTCCTTATTGTCCAGACAAAAATACCAAATAGGATCGGCTAGAACTCGCACCTTATTTCCTTTATATTAGGGTTTATCTTACTAATATTATAAATGCGAAAGTTTGTATGTACACGTATGTTTGTTTGTTACAGTTACATCACAGAATACTTAGTTACATTCAAAAATTACTGAATTGATTTGGATGTGTGATGTTTTGAGGTGTACACAGATAGTTAGTAACCTAAATACACCATAGTAACACATAGACAACACACATCCATAATAACACATAGTTTTTATCCTGAGTAATTTTAGAGATTTAGTGGGATAAGCAGCTGTGTATCAGCTAATTTTTCATAATTTCATCTTTAGTTTGCATGGATATTTAAACATTATTGCCGACTGCAATATTTTTGCTGTTATTTGTCATTCGTTTTCTAATATCAATATTAAGAAAAACTAAATTGAATTGTAGTAGTGAATTGAGCGATATACGAGTTATTCTTTTTTCACAAAATACCTTTATTTTGTGAAATAAGAATAACTCGTATATCTGTTTCTGTTACACTACACAATTGAGCATCACTACATAGTATAAAACAAAGTCGCTTCCCGCTGTCTGAGTGTCTGTCTCTATGTATGCTTAAATCTTTAAAACTACGCAACGGATTTTGAAGCATTTTTTAAATAGATATAGTGATTCAAGAGGAATGTTTATATGTATATAACATGCATAATATAGTAGAGATTACATCCATGCAGAACCGGGGTGGGTCGCTAGTTTATAATATATATACCCTTTTCAATGTCTCCTGAACTCTATTGACGAGAGACATAGACACCCGAAATTATATCCAATCTCAATCCCGTTCCTTTGTTTTTAACGGCTGCTTCTGATTGGATATCGGATAAGAAAATTCGCTTGGTGATTGGTTACGGACAAAAATAGATTATTAATTTCCAACGGTAGCTGACTAGTAAGCCAAAGACAGAATCGGCGCAACTTTTAATACCTTGGCATGTTCCAAATTCAAGCGCTTATCAAGTAAGACACTACGGTAGAATATTTAAGGAAAAAACTTGTTTGATTACGATATCAAGTCGGATGTACATAAAGTTGGAGACCGATGTGAACAAGACGGCATGGTTGGCGCTGTAGCTGAGCGATCGGTTACTGTGCACTGTGTTGTGAGTTCGACTTCCGCACGGAACGAATACTTGTATAACCTACAGGTTCCGGGTCTGCCTGATTGTGTTTTTGAATATAAATGTATGTATACGCACCCACGATACAGTAGTAAAGTAGTAGTGGAGATAAGTGAATCCGATTTCATTAGAGGTAAGCCTATTGTCATCAACAGGGCACCTCTTTTTCCCATATTTAAATAAATAGCTGTTGCCAGCGGCTTCGCCCCACTACCACTCGAAAATTATCCTATGGAAACAAAAAATTGGGATAAAAACTATCCTATGTGTTTATCCAGGTTATAAACCATCTGTATACCAGATTTCATTCAAATCCATACAGGAGTTTTTACGTGAAAGAATAACAAACATCCATCCAAATATCTTCACAAGCTAAAACACTCCCTTTTTGACTGGATCTGAAAGTTTCTCCCATCCAGCTACTACCCTGTCAAAACACGTCTACCGCATTTATTTTGAGGCGTTAAAATGAGTCCTTGCATCCTGGGTGAAGAAGAAGGGGCTGTCAGATTCTTCCAGTCTACAAATCCACCTTGCTCCTTCTCTGGCTTTTTGCGACCATACTATGTAATTTGTGACCATACTATGGTCGTAGACTTATATTAAAACTTTAGCTTGCTTGCTTGTTACCTTCCAAAATGTTGTATTAATTCCTATTGCTTCAACGAGAGTTGAATCCGTTTCTTTGAGAAATTTCCATAACGTTGTCGAGTATCAAAAGTCAAACTCGTACTTACGGAGCACCGTAATTTCTGCTGTAAGACAAATTTTTTAACTTCTTTATGTTCCTTTTTTTTGTTACCTTAGCATGTACACTTGTTTTTCCATTTCACTATTTTTGGCAGAAAAGTTGACATCGACTTTGGTTGCCATATACCAAAAATAGAATAGAAAAGAACTTCTTGATTGACACATAATCATGTTTTATCATTTTCATGTTTAATTGACATAATCAACCGGCCACTTTGTTTTTATTGCTCAGCCTGGAGCTGTGCAGTTACGCTTAAGCTAGAAAGTGAAATAACTTACAGCCGACCACGAGAAGTTGTACCATTCTGTCTACGCTACCGGTAATTAATTGTGTTTACTGCGATTCGGTTGGTTTATGCCGGTGCGTTCCGTTATTATGTGACAACAGATTTTTACATCCAGCCAGTCCGCCGACACGCGTCAGGCGGAGAACGCGCTTGTATTCGAAATTCAAAGTTCGGAAAATAAAACATTGCGATAGTTTTGACAGATGTTAAAAAAAATAATAAAATTCGTTCTTTTATTTTTGTGATATAGTTTTAACGGTTTTCGTCACCTTTCATTATAATTGTAGCAATTTAGCTTAGTAACTTTATTTTCGCGGGTGATTAAATTCGCGATCTCATTTCCGATAGTTATATTATTTTTGCAGCAAAGTTCTATGCACCAATGTAAGTAATCCATAAGTTCTAGTCACTCATTATTAAAAATTATTAGGTAAGGAATTTTGGTAAAAAGTAAGTTACGTACCTAAGTCACATTTATGTTCATTCATTATCGGCGTGCATAAATATAAAACAGATCCATTTACTTTATTTTTCGGTGTACATAACAGATACGTACGTTGCTAGGTAGTGAAATAAACTAGTTTAAAAAAATATAAATTTTCTTGAGTTAGTTTAAACTAAAATTGTGATAAAAAAGCGATCAATAAACTATTAAAACTTTTCTTTACGCGCCTTTTTCAGTAGGTCTAGGTACCTACATCCAAATAGTGTAAAAAAACCTAAAAAACTCGTTAACTTTTCTTGATTATCATTACTATAACAACTTTGTATTGTTTATAATAGCTATTATATTATATTATTCATTCATTGTTATTCAGCTGATTACTTATTCTTTATTACTTTGTTGTTTTTATACATATTAATTATTAAATCAAACTTATTGCGATAATAGTTTATTCACTCAGGCAATAAAACTGAAAAATGCTTATAATTACAACTAAAACAATAGAAAGTATCATTTACCAACTTCTCAATTGCAACATTATTTTTTTCGTTCAGATGCTAAAATGGCCGAAATTAGGGACAAAAAATAAATTCATGCAACAGATTTAATGCATGATTAAAGACGTTACTCTTAATTAATAAAACAGTACACCCTCAGTAATAAAGTCAATTTAAAAATATTCATTTACCAATAAAGTCATGAAATAAACTGACATTAAATTATGAAAACAAAATCAAAACCTTTTTTTGAGATATTTATGAAGCTTTAAATAATAAATAAGTAAAAAGCTAAAGCTTAGCTTTGGGAACGTAATGTCACTGGCTACCAGTTTATGTCATAGTCAAAAAAAAAATGTGACACACATAATATCTTTATCATATCAACTTATTATTCAACAGTGGAAAAGTAACTTGATACATGAACTAAGTAACTATCTACTATCGCTCAGTTAAATATGATAAATATATAATGATTATTTATTTAATTAAAGTAAACAAATAACAGCTTGTGACCCCAAATGTCGTAATGTGTGTCTTTATTGATACCTATTATGAATGAAATATTGTTACTTTTTAGTTCATATTCATTTAGTTGTTATTAATCGTTTATATTACACTGTATATTATAATACATTATAAATGTTTATAAAAACTATACTTAATAATAAAACAAAGGCGTTAAAGTTTGCGTAGGGGTCATATCCGAAAATAACCAATTTTACTTTATTTTTCTGGTAATAACTAGGTACATTATTCTGGAGTCTGGGTCTGTTCATAAATTGTAATGATATCATGATGCAAAATTATTAGACGAGCTGTCACAATTATTGTCCAGTAAGTGGGAAAAAGTAACAGAGCATTGAATGCTGGACGGATTGAATGCGTCGCATTGAGTCTGGGGCCAAAATTTAGTTTAGTTTTTTTTTTAAAGTTGTCCCACAGTAGAAATCTTGTCGTGGGTGCGTTTACAAACATAGAAACTCACTTACACAAACACCCAAACCCGGAACAACCATTTCATTCATACAATAATTTGTTCCGTGCGAGACTCGAAGCCGTGACACGCTGTGAAGCAGTCCAATCGCTTAGCGACTGCGTTAACCGTGCTGCCAAATTGCACGTGATCAAAGACGTCAGCAGCCCTTTTTAGTGTAATAAAACTTTAATTTACATAAAAATAAAATAATCTGACACAAGTGTACTGAAAAATTTGGCTCAGATTGCAGAATGTTTAATCACTAATCTTTTGCCTAGTTAAAAGTTTTCAAAGGAATTTGTCTATGATTTTTTTTTCATTTTGGCCTGCAAGTTTGGCCGTGAGAATCCTGTGAAGGCCATCCGGAGCAAATTAACTAATTCGCAACTGGAAAGTTTCTCAGCTGGACAGATTAGCACCTGGACAGAGTATGTGAAGTCTAGGGCCCTACTGGCAATCGCTTCGTCGGCTGTGTGGACAGTCCGATGTTAAACTCCATTCTCCTAATAAAATAGCAAAATTACCGTTTTTCATCGCGGTCATTCGAGAAACATAAAAAAAATATAAAACTCTGAATCAATGTTAGTTTTTCAAACTAATGAAATAATTATCAATTCTAATTGTAATTAAATTAATAAATCGTTGTTTTGTACAATAATTATTATAAAAACAAGTTTGATATAACAATTTAATTACCCACAAAAGCACCGCAAAAAGAACCCATTATTTTCTGAAAACTAATACATTTTTGATAATATGTTTTGAATTTATAGTTACAATAACTAGGTAATTGTAATAAACATGTATACAATTTAACGGAGATGTCTTTAAAACTGTTGGTTATCCATAACCTTCTGGATCCTCAGCTAAGAAGAAGTATTCATAAGTTAGTATTTTTTATTAAGTACGAGTAATTTATTTAATGTCACACAATAAAATAATAATAAGACGACAAAATCTAGTTAATAATGCAGCTACTACTCAAACAATTGATATATAGCACCTTCTAATATACTTATCCGTAATTCTAGCCTGCAGCTATCTAAACCAAGATAATTATTTCACAGGGATACATACCTCACGAATTTATTGAACTACCATGATACAAGGTGCAGCGTAATATATAATTTTGCTTATGTAATAACTGAGCTTACTCACGAAGTGTTAATGTAATAGTCTCATATTGTAGTATCATTCATGTAAAGATCCCATAGACCCATACTAAGTTCGGAGGTGCCTCATTAAAAGATTACCATTGACACGTTTAAAAGAAGTAAAGTTTACTTATACGAGGTATGATGGGAAATCACACTCTTAAGGCAACACAATACTAACGTAGCGCAAACGCCAACAGGACGCCATTTGTTAATGACCGCTTGCAAATGACGTCCTGATGCCGCTTGCGCTACTTTAGTGTTGTGTTAAGTATACCTAGAGTGTATGTCACCATTATACCTCGCGTCCCCGTCTTATATACTGTTCCCCTAGGTATCTAAGTAAAAAAACACCTTTGATAGAGCATGAAAACTTTATTATGGTATGCGCCACAGGGACCAGGGTTGTACCTGCAATTCTTCAAAAGTATTCAAAACATTATTGTTTCAAGAATAAACTAAACAGAATTACAGAAAGACATTGTTTGCTTTGTTGCTTTACATAACATAATTGTAGGTTGCAGGCTCGGTATATCGGAAAACTATTATTACAAAATAACTACACAAAAACTCGCGATTCGTACGTGTCGCGTTGCTCTGACAACATTTGCTTACCCACGCTCTATTTGAAATTTTCTCGTAATAACTTCTCCTCATATTTTGTAACACCTCAACTGGTGCGCACAGATTGTATAGCAACATCGTTTATGGTTTAAATTGGCCAGACCACAACTTTTCACTAAAGTAAATTGTTTGCCACATAAACTTCGAAAATAAATATAACTATCTTAGACTACTTAAACAATTATTTGCATAAATCCTATTGTTATTGCTCCGTAATATACATAAATATTAACATCCGTTTAAGCAAGACATTGAAGTTTTCAAAAGGTTTTTCCGCGGAATTCTTATTTTAATTAGGATGTATTTAGTAAAATTATTGTATCTTGTAAATAAGTTACCAACCAAAAACTAACACTGCTTACTGAGTAAGTTACAAAGAACATTGGTAACATGTTCTCCCATACAAGTTAAAAAACATTGATAGATTGACAATACACGTGTCCATTACAATATTACGAACTTTCTTATTCACTAATTACGATGGAAACAAGTAAAAACAACACATACGCTAAGAACAAAGACGCATTGCGTGATGTGAAAAATATTTAACACGTTCGTTGCATTACGAGATCTATCAGATCTCTTGCAGGACTTTTGTATTGTGCGTTGAACATAATCGTGTTGTTTCACTCCTTGCGGGAGGATCTAACGTGTAAAGTTCTTTAGGTATGGGTAGGACAAATATACATATTTGCTTCCTACTTAAAGCCGAATTCAAGGACGTTAAAAAAGAAATTAGAGATGGATTAGGTCCCTAACGCACAGTACTGTAATTATTTTCATTCCTTGCGTTAGGAGATATGTCGGTACTCGTGGAATCGTACGCCTCGTAGACGCAAGAGAGGGAAGGTGGGCGGCGCGGGCGCTGCGTGACTCGTTTTAGTGTTGTCCTAGCATCGACGTGGGAAGTCGCGCGCACGTTTTTTTGGTCCATGGTCGGACAGCGAGTCGCCCATTACTCGCGGCCCGCATGCCCGCGCCTACGGTGGCCGGAGATCGTCCTGCGACGTCCGACGCCGTGGGCGTCTACCACTGCGGCTGGGGTGGAGGGAGGACGCTGTCCTCTGCCTCACGCGGCCCGCCTCCTCCTTCACGAGCATTACTGCTTCGTAGAAGGAGGCGACCGCTTCCCACTCCGTCTCGCCCCGCAGCATGGCCACGACCAATGCCGGGCGCGAGAGGTCTCCGCCTATCGCCGTCGTGAGGACACGGCGGTGCTCTGCCCAAGCGGGGCAGTCCTGCACCGTATGCTCCACCGTGTCCTCCGGACGATCCTCGCAGTGGTGACACTCAGGCGTGGTGGTGTCAGAAGATTGCCGTGGTCAACATACCTAACAGTTCTTCGAAAACAAACTGTTTTTACTCATAAACTAAACTAAAAAAAAACTTTCCACGTTTGAAAACATGATCAGTAGGTACTCATGTTTTCCAACGTGGCGACAAAAAAAGACGTTGTGTGGGTTGTTACGAAAAATTACGACGCACCTTAAACAGCACTGACGCTTCTAAAAAAACTAAACGAATTGTTACCATTTGCGCGCAATGCAAGCAATCAATGTGCTTACCATGTTTTAATGAAAAACACTTTGCATAATTAATAAAACTTTTTCAATCGACAACTGAGATATTATTTTATTCCCATCACTACTTACTACACATACTGAACTATCTTCGGTTGCGGTACGAGATACAATCGATATCATATTTTTTTTTGGTATTTGTAGTTTATTCAAATGTCATAACTGCGTGCGAACCTAGCAAAATATAAAGCAATAGGCTATCTTTCACCCACAAAAACTTCAAAATATATTTGATTGTTTTTTTGGAAGATATAAATTATTTTCAAAACTGTATCTTTAGGAGACTGATTAGGTCTCAAACGCACCAAAAGGTAGGTTAGTTTCGAGATCTTTTAGGTCTCCTAAGCACCAGATGAAAGTTCTTTGAAAGTGATGGCGCAGGGAACGTGTTAATGGAATAATTTATGGAAACAAAAGCCATAGCAAGTGAAGTCTGGATCTTTAGAATAAAAGTAAAAGGTACAAGTACACATGCTACAGATGGTGTTCAATGAGATAAATAGGTAGTGATGGTGATGTATCACGCATGCAAGAGTTTGTTTACATTCAACAGTTTCAGCCGTGTTCGGTCATCGACGCGTATACTTATAAATAGTTCAACGATTTCTACTAGAGTTACGTACGCATTCAGCCGATTGATTTGGTAACAATTGACGCTTTAACGTAAACTTACAATGCACATATACCACTACAGAATAATGTAAGTGAAGTTTAAATACGTATATAAATCACTTACACGTAAATTGCTCACTTCATATAAAAAAGCGTTTAAACAAGTTTTTTATATCTACTGAAATTCAGATGCACTAAAATGAAAATAATAATTGAATGGGTACGCTAATTAATGTTAAATATCAAATAATTTCAAAAGCTTGATAGCGCAAGAACCTTATTGTAATTCTCTAGTTTCAGATTTCTTGTAAGAAGAAGTTTTTAAAGTTCTTTCTAGTTAAAATTAAAATTAAATAATTTGAATTTTTATTATTTTAATTTCAACTTTATTTTATCGTAATAAGTACCTATGTATTATATTGATATTTTCAAAGGAACCCAACTAGATGAATATTTCTTGATTAGTTCAGAAGCTCTAGCTCCACCATCAGGCCCTGAACTTGTCCAGGATGTCGGATTGGAAGTAACAGCTGACATCGGACGTAAGTGTCTTGACACCTACGTAGGATTTGTGAGTTGCAAAATCGATCTTTCAACCATAGGTCGTCCATGGCGCTCTAGTTTGCCCTTTGTGCTGCCAAGAAATACATGCACTTAATACACCTCTGAAAATCAGTAGCAATATCCTATAAGATACTCGAATGTGATTAAAACCTGATTCATTAAAGCGTGTGAAATATTCAGCTAGAAATTGATTTTTTTTTTGTCACAATTTAATGCCATATAACCAAAAATAACCCACACAATGTGACTGCCATATAATCGTCGGCACGTTGCGCGTAGATTAATTAGTTAATAAAAGTCATCAGTGGTATACCTACGTTGGTATAGTTGTTACAGACCACGCCGTTCTAGCTTGATCGTAAAACGTGAAAATATCGTGATAAGCCAGTGATAGTGAGTATTTTCTGCTCACAAACCTACCTGCGTTTCTGGAAAACTAGGTCACTATTTTCACTGTTTCCCATAGGCCTACATGGGAGGTCGTGTTAACATTTTCTTTTATAGAATAGTTTACGCACGTGAGCGTCCGTGACGGACACGTTTTAATTTTTTTAGTGTAAAAAACTGTTGTAATTAATTTGATATAGTATCTTAAATAAACCAACTGACGTAAATGTCTGTGCGCTTTTAGATAAAAAATACTGTGTCCTTTTGCTTTGAACAAAACGATTCTTTCATTTCTTTATCACATCAAAAACAGTGTAAAATTAAGTGTGGAAATGATGTTCTTTGTTCCGTGTGAATACTATGGTTTATTTATTATGGAGGTGGGTACAAATATGTTACGTAAGAACAATTAAAAAATAAAACCGTAAGTATATTTTTGAAAGAACAAATAAGCGAATTTCTTCACCAGGGGTCAAATCACACGTTTAGTCCACTCTCGACCCCTCGACCCCTAAAAAAAGATTTGCTCATTGGTTTCCTCTCAACCCCTAAACATAGTCCACTCTCGACCCCTAGGGGGTGAGAATGAATTTTCATACAAAGGACCCGCATGTTGAGTCCACTCTCGTCCCCTAGTACGATAATCAATATTTTGGTACAGTGGCGTACTAAAGGCAAAATTCAAAAATTGATATTTAAAAAGACTGCCTCGTCGGTCTAGTGGTCGCAAGCGCAACTGCTGAAGCTCTGATTCCCGGATCAGGCAGTGTTACCAGGTTTTTCTATTAGGAATGTCTCAATAGTAACTACGGAGTCTGGATTTATTCTTGACTGATGGCAATATTGGGTAGGTATAGGTTAGGTTGTGGGTGTAATAATAATTATAAGGTACACCTCTGTTTAACTCGTTATGATGATAATGATATACTTATAAAAAAGTAATGTTAGAAAACACTAGTTTTTATTTATGATATTAATAAATGAACGGACCTTAATTTCTAAACAAAGACTTACTGTTATAATTGCGGGACTTACAAATTACCGTGACCCCCGAACGAAAAGGGCATGGCAAGGACACCGTGGATTTTAGTCAGTACGAGTCTGACAGTCCCTCCCGCTTTGCCCTAGGTGGGTGGACTCATTTGATGATTTTACCACGATAAAAAAAGACCTACTGTTATTTCTTTTGGAGTCCTTTATCGCCGCTGCTTCATGGTATACTGATGGTACAGTCTGTTTGAATTTCTTTGACACTCGTTGTTTGCAAAGTGACATAATCTGCAGCACTTTATTTTTGGCACTATTAGTTATAATTAATGCAATGAAGATTTAATGACTTTGCTTTTTTTTTTTTTTAAACTATCTCCACCAACAAAGCTGGCGCCTATGTTTACAACCACATTCATTCCAGTTCTCACTTTTATGCTTCTCGTACTTTCATTCTTCATACTTTATCTTTCTTGCTTTCTTCTACTTTCGCTCTTATGGGTGGGATGCCCATATATTCTATCTATTCTACTTTACTATTTCTTTATTTATTTCATTTTGGGGAAATAACTTTTTACAGAAGAAGTTTTATTCTTGGTTTACATTTTCCTTACTCTATACAATGTTATTTACTATCTTACAATTCTAACGTATATTATACATTTTACTTATTGCTATTATTGGGGTATTCTACGTGCTATTTATATTACTGTATCTTATTACTATTTGCTTAAACACTACTAACATTACTATTATTCTAACAGAACTTATTTCTATGTTTACATATAAATATCTACATATATTTTATGAAACATAGCTTATTATCCTGTCCTGTTTCCCTCTATGACCTTGTTCGCGATGTTTATGCAGTAGTCAATGAAATGTTCTCTATTTTTACTCTTCAATATATCCCCTATATTTTCTCTACTTAATTTTATTTGTAGCCTTTGCTCTAGATCATACCGCTCGGCGAACTGTACGGGGCAATCCAAGAGCAGGTGCGGGATGGTCTCACTCACCCCTGGATCGCAGATGCACGATGGGCTCTCTTTACACCTGAAACGGTGTAGGTATTCGGAGAACCCACCGTGCCCCGTCAGAACCTGCGTCAGTACACCCGTTGGCTGCACCTGTTTCACAATACGGAAAGCTGCTTTGGCATCCGGAAGAAACATCTTCGTTACTGAGGCCGTCTCGCCAGACACATATCTCCGATTCCATTCATCGAGTGATCCCATGCGGATCTGACTTCGTATGAATGAAATCGGATACAGGTCATAGTCCGGCTTCCTCCGTGACGACAATGCTGCCTCCTTCGCCAGCTCGTCTGCGCGCTCATTCCCCGGCAGATCCGCGTGTGCTTTGATCCAAAACAATGATACAACTTTATTTTGGTCCAAGGCCTGAGTCAAGTTGGCTCGTGCGCGGACCGCCAGGGGATGGAGAGAGCCATGGTTTGCAAGCGTCTGCAATGCTGACATTGAGTCGCTGTACAAACCACAAAGGACCACGTCCGTTGCTCTACAAATGGCCAGAAGTTCCGCCTGGTAGACTGTGCAGTACGCGGCGAGGCTAAGTTTGAGGTTCCGGATTTCGCCTATGACTTTGCTTTTCACTTCTAATATCGTCACAGTTCCATGGCATGAAGGCTGATTAATATAACGCCAGTAAGATGTACCGTTTTTAAACTTTTTCTTAAGATGATACTAATGTCATTCCAGAAGTAGGTAGTAGACGTCCTCCTCTCTGGGATGTTATAAATTTTAAATGCGCTCTACTATCACTTGTAGTCGGTATATCAGACATTTTTGCAAGAAGTTCTTGTGCACGCACCGATCACTTGGTAATTACACAAATGTCGATTCTTACGAAAAAGGATTAAAATAAATGTAATGAAGGTATTTTAGTTAAATAGTATGCAACTATAGGGTAGGCTGATGATTTTTCATCGTAACTGTACTTGGGGGTCGAGTGGAAACCAAAACTTGGCTTCAAAATGAAATCCACTCTCGACCCCCAAGGGTCGAGAAGAAACTGTAGTTAGGGGTCGAGTGGACACTTTAATTCTTGGGGGTCGAGGGGACGAGAGTGGACTAAACGAAATCACACCGTGACGCGACGCTGCGCGTCTTTAATAGAGTGACTCAAAATCTACACACGAAAAGATACACATTTCACCGATAACGCGACGCAGCGCGCACTTTTTAATAGCGACTCAAAATCTTAGTTTGTTTACTACACGAAAAGATAGACATTTCCAAT
The DNA here is from genome assembly GCA_943136025.2 of Agrotis puta. NCBI lineage: Eukaryota > Metazoa > Arthropoda > Insecta > Lepidoptera > Noctuidae > Agrotis > Agrotis puta. The sequence goes on from OW964178.2 coordinate 11,974,133, forward strand.
ATCGTCGCATCAGGTCGTGTCGCGTCTCGATGTGAACTGACCCTAATGCACAATATCAAACTGTACCTAGCTTATGCATATATGTATGAAACATGTCAGCTGTACTAATATTTCGTTCTATACAACATGCAACAGGACGAAGTTGATAGTCATATCTTGGATCCTTCCGAAGTTCCAACTCGTATAATCAGCACGCAAATATCTATTTAGATTTCTAAGTACCACTTGCCACACTGAAGGCTTTACGATCCGCTTTCCCGTCAACGATGGATTAGTATTCTTTCTTTGCCTTGTTTCTCTGTCTCTGTCTCTCTCTCATGAATATATTTTTTTGTCCAGCGATTTTATCGCTATTTTCACACGCGTTTTTCCTAACGAAACTTTAGAAAAAATATCGTTACGAAATATTAATTGTCTTTCCTCTCAGTCCCACATGTTTATTACCCAATTACAAATCCGAGTAAATTTTAACCATTTTCAAAGCTCCATTTTGGTATTCCAATCATGCTCCACATTATTTCGTGTCATGAATTTATTTGCGAAAGCAACAGCTGGTACTTCCACGAAATTTCAATTTCCTCAAATGGCAGATGTTTAAAAATGTACATTTTAAGTCAAGGAACTGCGGAAACATTGGGCAAGTAATTAAGCTCATTGGCTTAATGAGACATATCTCTGAACCGGGTCAGCGGTTGTACGGACGAGTGTACTACTCACAGTCGCACTTACTTTGAGAACATCGCCGAACAAAGGACTTTGGCTAATTACGTCTGCCTTTACATAGTTGTCGACGTAAGCTGCGTGATAAAGGGCCTTAAATACTTTTGTGTTATGCGTGTTATGCCTAATGGTGCCTTCTTTTGGATTTGTTGAATTTCGTAAGTGGATTTAGGTACTTTCACATAATTCGTAACACACTGACTGTTGATTGATCATGAATATTTTCTTCTTAATATAGGTACAGTCAACTTGTTTGCATAATGGTGTTCCATTATTCTAATTGATAAACTAATTACTTACTAGTTGACTGAACCATTAAGATTTCTAATCGTGCCTCATTATGCTAAATGATCTATTGAGGAACTTCATTAGTGGGTTTTTAACGATTTGATAGTATCGCATGGCATATAATAAAATAGGACATGTACGGTGTATCCGTTATAATTTGCATAACAAAACATTTATTTGAATCTATTTTACTTTGAACTACCGCTTTCGCAATTTTATTGTAAGAAGATTAGGTTGACAAGGATGCATGTCTGACTATGATCGATTTAAAACTACAAACTATTATAAAACAAAGTACATTTCAAAAGGGCTCTGATAATGTCCTGCATTAGATAAGAAAACATAGCGTTATAGTTGGCTGTTACACTAAGTTGTAAACGCCAATGTCCTTGGCTTCGATAAAAGTAAACCATGGCACGGAACGATACAACTTACTCCTACTTCTTTAAAGATTAAACATAAAACAACAAGAATAATTTTATATTAGGGGCAAAAGAAAAGTCTTTAGGCAAACCAGCCTAAGTCAAACATTGATCTGTTTACAGCGCGAGCGGCCGCAAGCGGTCACGGCCGCTCCATCTTGTAATGTTTACATTTCCTTATTTTTGTTTACAAAAACGGGTGTAAAATGCAGAAAATATGTAAACAATAGTGGGCTGAATAAACGGTTTGAACTGCACATGTTTTTAAACAAGGGGAAACTCAAACAAAAGGCCATTTCCATTTTAATCTGATTGTCATCCCGGACAAATAAGCATAAACTAGGCTATTACGCTCTCGTGGGCAATATTCAAAATACTTGTGCATAGGTAATTGTTGCAAAGTGTAAACAATACTATCCCATTAGTATAAAGGTACCCCGGGACCGATCATACTAATAAATGCAGTCATTGGCGTCTGATAACTATTTAGATATTGACAAAATGTAAAATGAATTCGACAAACGAAACTAAAATTGATACATAAAAACTTCGTGTCACGGTGATGGTGATTGCGCTTCTCTGAAATTGTCCGATCGATTTTAATTATTTCTTATGTATTCTTATTCTTATTCTTTATTGTACACACATATAATTAAAATAACATTTAACAAGAGGGTAATTTATGTACAAAGGCGAGCTTAACCCAGAATTGGGTTTTCTTACAGCAAACCTATATCTGGTAAATTGAGAATAGGTCGTAAAGTATTTCTGTTTCACCCCCTAATCCACGCCCAGGAAAATGGGCCTGCCTGGGCATAGGATTGCTAGTAGAACCATATTCGTAAATAATAGGTATTATTTTAACCGCGTACTACCTATAGTATACACTTACAATTTACTAAGTTCTTATTAACCGTGAACTCTGACCACTATGAAGAAATGCAGAAATGCAAAATCGACAAGACAACGTATAACGATCACAACATGCGATTTTACATTAAGATTATCTTCAAACCACATCGCTTCTCTTGCGTGGATGTTATCATAAAAACACGTGCATTTACATAGCGCTTTAGTGTATTAATCTCCAGTTACCACGGTTTCCAGCAGGCGCAGTGTGTCAGACAGACGCACAGCTTGATTCCCCGATAAGTTTGCAAAATGATGCCAGCCTGTACAGTCACTAACAAAAGCTAAACGAATTATGATCTACGGTAATACTGGACACTGCGCAAGGTCGTCCAGGGCGTTATGCTCGACCTCACTCGCGATAGGCTTTAGCTTTTGTTTAATTTTATTGAAATTTAACATGAATTGAGTCTAGAGGTTAAAATGTTCTGTTACAGCCTTTGAAATGATAAATTAATTAGCTAACAAAAGAGAACATTATTAATTTGGCCTCGTATTTTATAAAAATAAACGTCATTCATTTACAAACCCATATTAGTTACACAGTTTCACGAATTATCTCCAAACACTGATGGTACTCATCTAAAAACGTATTTTGCCATCGACTATACAGCAAAAGATGAGAGATAAAGTACTCCTATAGGCACAATGCGTCCGTTCAACGAGAGGATCGCATGTAATAGGGGAGAGAATTTCAATGCACAATAATATTTGTGCCAAGAACAAGACGCAGACGTACCACAAACAAGATGAATTGGCAAAACACGATAAGGGAGTTTAGGAGAGGTCAAAAAGGCCAATTTAAACTTTATTAGAATTATAATATGAATTGCGAAAAATGGAAAAGCAAATGGAGTAGATAAACAATATTTTTATCGCAATTGGTATGATTTCAGGCTTTCAATTGAAAGGATTTTACTCGGGGTCAATGCAAAAAATTACATTTTGTCTCCCATAATGTGGACTGATGGCCTGATGAAGGTCGCGAAACCGACTGGTCTTGAAAGATCGAATTACCGTGACCCCGGAACGTAAAGGGCTATTGAAGGACACCGTGGATTTTAGTCAGTACGAATCTGACAGTCCCTCCCACTCTGCCCTAGGTGGGAGAACTCATTTGATGATTTTATCACGTTCAAAAGAAAAAAAAAAGTCAACAACTATGGTTCGTCTACGAATTTCCTCATTTCTGACTCGATCACGCACAGAGACTCCGAACATAGCTCTCTCCATATCTCGTTGGACTATCTTGGAAGACAAAATCATTTAAACTATGAAAGACAAAATCATTTAAAAGAATTATCATCATCTTTTTCATGGATCATGCAGTACATACCTGTACTGTTCAGTTCAAAAGACGTTATGCAAATTAAGTCACGACAAAGCTCATTCTTTTGTTAAGACTTACCAACTTATTCTTTACTATCTTATGAATTTTATAATGGTGGTGCAGGTCGTAAGCGGTAACGGTGGATGTTAATCTATATATATATAAAAATGTTATGTTGGTTTGTGTATGCTTCAAAAACTCAAAAAGTTCTGCACCGATTGAGCTGAAATTTTAGCATGATATATAATCCGCATCAAGGATTGTTTTTATCTATTTTTTGCATCAGTCACATATCCGCGACCGCGAAAAAACAGTTTTTTTTTTGCCACAGCGAAGCGTGCCAGGGTACAGCTAGTTACCTATAATTATCAATCACGTTGTTTGATACTGTCTCATCTTTGCTTATAAAATTATCAATATTCAATCATTTCTGATGTTCAAATTGATCGTTTTGCAGATGATGCCTTTTTATCGATGCATTCTGGGGGTTTTTTTTTTGTTTTTGTTTTCCTTTCTTATAGTAATTGGAATTAGTATATTTTTCCCTTTTGCTTGTTTGGCAAAAAAAAAAGGTTGGTATAGCAGCTTACCTTTTACACATTAATTACTACGAGTATCTTTGAATGAAAGGCTCAATGTTATACAAAAGAAGATACAATACTTGTTTGTCAGTTTATTGCGCGCTACCAGTAATATTAGGAATTACACATAATTATGTATTTAACACATCTCACTCCCCCTTATTATTTATTTAATGTCATTTTCATCTCTTTTGCTATAAACACATGTGCGAATTGTATTTACACATTATTTGTATTAAAGTATAGACCTTCACACAAGATCTACTGCGGTAGGATACACAAGCAATTAAAAAAGATAAAAAAAAAACAATTAAAAGGTCGACCACCTATACTTATCTCGTCTTATATAATTTATTACAAGTAGTAGAAGGTACCTCAGGACGATTAGCAACTGTCAGCTTTTTCATACAAAAGACGTTGACGAGATTAGGTACATCACAGTCACAGGTCGTTCAACTTTACATTTTATGGCAAAACGTGATATTTATTTTTCCAATAACTTTAATTAAAAAATCATGTTTTATTTTAGTCAATATTTTCCTCGAGGCAACTGAACTCGGTAAACTTAAAAGTTCACCCTGTAGAATGACCCCAATCAAATCATTTTTTTTTTTAATTGCGGCACAACTGAAGAAAACGTGTTTTAGAATAGCTTGAATAATGGACTATAAAGACAAACACACAAAATATACCTACATAAACTAAATAAAAAAATATACATATTTAGATGATATGCTTAATTTTTTGTTTCGTATAATTAAATAAGTAATTAAAACAGTTGTTTTGTTAGCTCCTTTTTTTTCACTGTAAATGGTGTTAGTAATTAAGCTCGCTACCGTGTCATAAGTACTTTACCGGGTGTCGGTGAGGCAGGCACATCCGTCTCAACAACAGACGACTGGTAAACTATAATTTGTGGTAAATCGTGATCTCTTGTTGCTGTAAACAAATAAGTTATTGTAGATTTACATAATAAACCTTATAAGCAAATTAGCTATAAACCACAAAATCAGATGAATAGAGAATAAGATTTTGTTTTCGTGATTAAATCATCAATTAATATGTCTTGGGGACATAATTATATACCCTGAGAGTAGCAGAAGGGAGTGTCAGATTCGTGCTGAGTAAGATCCACGGATAAGATTTGCGGAATCATGATGTAGTGACTTTAGTCTGCAAGAAAATAATTTTGTAGCAATCGAATATTAATAGCAACACTGTTTCACGATTGACGGCTTGAAAGGAGCGTTCACTGAGTGATGAGCCATGTGGCAACTTCGATCTCCCCACAGAGCAAATGTTTGTATGGCCTATAGATTTTATGTGGTTGTGTGCCAATAACCAACCCAGTGTTTCTACACAGCCATCCACGATACTCACATCAATCTTCTTTAATTAATGTTTTCCGAACAAACTTGTCGTTTCACAGCTCTATCAGTTAAAACAAAAGCTTGCAAATGACTGAATGGTATACAAATTATCTGCCTAAAACATTGGTTCCAATCGGATCCTATTGGTGAGTCACGGGCTTCCTCTGCAATAGGGAATAGGCCTTAATTAACCTCATGTAGTGCGGACCTTTTTCTTGTTCGTATTTATATTTTATGAGCCCAAAACTTTACCACCTGCACGGTATTATTTTCGGTGGCAGCGCAGAGGTCACATTGGCTACTTGCTTAATATACTAGACATAAGGCTAGGCTAGCAAAGTTAGAACTAGGTCATAATATGACTGCTGGGGTAGCGGGACTGTCTTATCAGGTAATCGTGACCCTGGAACGTAAAGGGCTATTGAAGGATAACCGTGGATATTAGTCAGTACGGTTTCAATTAATAACCATTTGTTCAGTGATTGGTGAAATTCATTATTAAATAATAAAAACGGTTGAATATAAACTTATCAATGTGCAAAATTAATAAGGTACGATCGGTTTGATCAGCAGCATACCGTTATAGAGATAAAGAACTACCTATCTAGAAAGAAAAGAAAGAAAGAAAGAAAATAGGTTTATTAGACACGCCTTCGGCACACAATTACAATGAAAAATTACGAGACAATGGAAAAGGAAGAACACAAAAGTAGGTACCGTGTGCCCCACGGCTGTGCCAAATAGGCTCAGTTCAGCAAAAGGCCAGGCCACAGGGTGCCTGACGCTGGTTTTCAACTGAGCCTTGCGAGACGTCACAGATGTAAATCAGCTTTATAGTGTGAGTTGAAACAAATAATTAAATAAGAAATATGTGTAACAGAGTAAAATAAAATAAAAAGTAAAGGTATGAAGATATGGATTAGGTTCACAATATGATAAGACTGTTTGTTGTTATCCAGAAAATGAGGAAAAATCCCTTGTTTTGCTGGACGATGATAAAAATGTTGAAAGCTTTTTTCTCTAATGCAATTCATCACAGATTTCAATATCAGTACTGTTATCAGGAGAAACAGGTTAATAACTTTGAAGTCATTGATACTTTGAAAGATAAATAAACACAACTTTTTGTTCCACTAACACACAATAAATTAGTTACAAGTTTCAGATAAGAGGGTAATTAGCATGGCAGATACCGATCGTTTGTTTGCTAGTTAGCAGAACAATTGTTTTTAATAATTATGAGTAATACTCTATTGAAAAATAACAAAGGTAATAAAACATAAGATGGCGTAAATACAAATGTTTAGGCATGAATGAAAAATACGGTTAACTGAAAAAGGGTCTACATCTTCAAAACGGGCATCATTCTTCTACCGTTATTTTAATCTCTCATTCAAAGAGAGAGCTGTGCCCCACTGCGTAGCTGTGGTCCGAATCGACCTTTTACGACTAAAGACCCCTTAATTCAGTATCGACGTAGCATATTCTTTGTCCATACTTCTCTATTATTCGTTATTTCAGCAGTTTTACCTTCTTTCTAACCAAATCATCCATCACTTCTTTTAACTTCCCCTGTTCTTATGTCACCCACATTCATACTCAAAACAATCTTCGCAAAGATTAATAAATTAGATTTGGCAAAACCAAATAATGCTAAATATGTACCTACTAGGTATTGGCCAAGAGATAAGCTGGCCAGCTATTCGCAGAACTCCAGCCTGTTGTGCGGCATACCAGGTGCTTTGTATATTTTTGTCGCTTGTTTATCTAACATACCGTAATGACTACGTTATGATGTAATGTGAATTATAGGGTTGTCTAATAGACTGTTTTTTTTCAACCTTTTTTTTCTACCTACTGAGAAAAAGGTTCCCTCCCAGTAGGTAACTTTAGACCTTTCACTCTTTTTTCTGAAAGTACAGTTCTCTACGGTTAAAAATTTCATAAACAGTCCATACTGTTAAAATTATCAAAAATTTGATGATACCCACAGATTTGGCTAAGTATCTTTAAATCAAAGGATAATTTTTCAGTATAACTTATAAATTAAGTGTGTTTTCGTGTTGATGGTATGACTGGCCAGGCCACCAGTTCTCTGGATCAAATCATTAGGAGTTTTCGGATCTCTATGGTCTTCGCATAATGTTGCCAGATTATAGCCACTGCTTCTTGGTCCTCCAGTTGCATGTTTTGCATATTTGGAGTGTAGCAACCCTATTAGCTACCTACATGGTGGTGCGTGGAATCCACACAGAATTCTGATCAACAATTCACTGCGTATTGTTTGAGCTCATGAGCATGCTAGAAAGCCAGTGTTTTGTAACTAATGCGCGAATACTTGCCATTAGCATACGCATTATGCAGGTACTTAAACATATATTTAGTGCAATACCTACACTATTTATGTAATATTTTAATTTTTATATTTACACCGAGGCTCATAAAATATTGAATTCAATATATATTCATTCAACAACTACAAATTCTTCAAGATTTAAATAACCTACAACATCCTTTCCATTCCTACTTAAAACATAACATATTTTTGTCTATGTGTTTTATTTTTCAGTTTTATAATTTGAAGGTTTGCTATTTTTATTTTATGCACCACTCCAACCTGCTTTTCCTAAACTTCTTTTTCCGAACTGCACTTTAAATTTCCATTTAAGTTTCGCGCAGTACCTTAACATCTCTTAATAATCAATAGAATTATAAGAAACAATTATTGGAGAGTTTTTTAATCGTCGCATTTTGAAATAGATCTTTACAGGATTTTTTACACAATCATACAAAGATGCAATACGAGTATAAGACGTATTGCATGGATAAATCAAACATATGCGCTCGTAAACCGGCTTCTTCAACCCAATTCACACACATGGTGCAAATAATACTAATCCAGTTCGTTATGGTACAGCGGTCAAGGTATCGATGTGCGATACACTTTCATTGTGGAATAGAGAAATTCTAGATGCGCCCGCGACGATATCGCGGAAATAGGAAGCTTATTGGATTTGAAATCTGAGTACTAAGTCGAGATTGAATTGTTTTTCCATTCTATTCACTTTGCATCCGATATTATAATTCTTAGTTTAATCAGGTACGGGTAAATTATGAGATTGACTAGAAAGTAAGTTGCATAAACAAGGGAATAAAAATAATATTTGATTGCATGCAAACTTATTTTAAAAACGTAAAATCGTAGAAATCTGGTGTCATAATCCTGTGCCGCGTGCATAGAGCATACTCGTAGAATAGAATGTCAATGACAATCGTTGACACTAATTATTGATAAGATGATAACCGCAATGTTTTCACAACAGCAACAAGGATCGTTTAACAAAAACTAGTCTAGGTATGAAAACATACATATCAACAAATATGTGGCCACTAATTCCCTACAAAGCTATGGGCTAATTGTGCATTCAATAAGACATAACTAATAAAATCCATTCTCCACAATGTATTTCAGGTATAATAAAAATAAATTGGATAGTTTTGATTGACTATAATTTGAATAGAACAGAATAAACATACACATGTTTCAATCAATCTAGGCAATCGCTAACTGTTGTCTATAATTTAGCCCCTTCGCACATAACGCGACATAGTCTCCGATGCTTACGACTTTGGTATCCAGGCGACTATTGCAATATAAATCTATATAGAAGTTCGTGCACACACGCCAAAGTCGTCAGGTACCACCGGTGTACTTGTGTCGCGTGATGTACGAAGGGCCCAAGTTTAGGTACGTAAGTCCCTTCCAGTTACCAACGTTTCCACTTTCCCGTAAACGATCAGAATATGTATACGTACACTACATGTAGAAAAAACGTTTTAAACTTTCTTGGGTACAGTGAGTGACTAGACTATATGATAACCCTGACATGCAACATTACAAGCTGTTGCCGCCTCGTCTTGCATCCTCAATAAGTATTTCACTTTTACCCACTGATTAATATTGCCAGTGTCAATAGCCCATGAATACATGAGTCATCATTTAGCTGCCCGTGTTTTCTGTTAAATGGAATTATGTTAAAGAGAAATATTAATTCTTTTAGTAGCGAAAACTAGGTATTATGAAGTTATGTGTAATGTTATTGTCGTAAATGAGTAATAATGAGACCATTAAACTCTACTTGAACTTTATTGTCTTCGCAAACAGGTACATTTTTTTTCTATTTTTAACTCTTCTTTTCTTCCTCACAGATAATGTCAAGAAAAAAGTCGATACTGTTCTCGTCAGTCATAACGCTGGTGGTTTGTGTAGCAAACGCTGTGGTACAGAATACTGCAACGGGCAATGAAATTGACTCGGCACCGAAAAAAGCACAAATGAATACCGGGGGACCTTTGTACCCGCAAGCAACTGACACCAGGGACTTAAGAACTCTAGACGGATTATGGAACTTCAGGAAATCTCCTACAGATCCCGAGACCGGGTACCGAGCCGGCTGGTTTGAACAGGATCTCGACAAGGTAATGTACCGACAGTACCTGTATAAAAACTTTGATGATATCATAAGCCTGAGGGGCAATACCACTAGACTCGTGCTGGTATGTAGGTACAGATATTAATGTACGTTTATAAAATATAAAGGCCAAATGTTTTGGTTTTGCATGCATGAAGAGATGACGTAGATGTGCGCTTGACCATTGAAGCCACAACGGAATGCCCGTCGATGAATTAGTATCTCGAAATGACATCAAAAGGGTCAATGTTTCAAAATCGTCTCACGTTTCCCTTTTACTTACATAAATCCTTTATTAAACGTTTGGAAAAATTTCGCCCTCGCTAGTGCGAGCCATTTGATAGACCGGTATATGACTTAGGAAGTTCTGGTTTAATCTCGTTTTTGTCAAATTTGATCAGTATCTCTATGATGATTAGCGTTGATGTGGTCGATAGTTTTATTTTGGAATATAACAAGTACCCACAACTTTGCTACACTCATAATTAAAATATTTCAATCAATATATCAAATGACCGAACTAACTTATATACCGTGATAGATTCTTACTGCAAACTAGCCGACCTTGTCGCCTATGCGTTGTTTACTAATACAATAATGTACCGCTCGCTTTGTTAGATAATATTGTCCAAAAACTCGTTTGTCAACTAAGTTTTTGTTATTAGTTATTTAATATTTATAATCCTCATTATTATTCCGTGTACGCAATATCATTAATTCAAGATCGAACAACCTCTACAAGGACTAGTTGACTTCCTATGAAAACGTAGCTATAAATTCTTCACTTCGTCTTACAATTTAACATTGAAACTTTTTGCAATAATTGCTTCACTCTTGCACTTTCAATTTTTTTTTTTAATCTGCTCAAGCATGACGTATGAAAGATAACTCATGTGAAAAATGGTTTGTAATCCAAGCACCTGTTATAAATCACATTCTTTTCTGTATTATTCTTGTATTCGTCTTCTCATCTCCAGTACTCAAGACATTTGACCCTGCACTCGTGCGAAATCGTGGCATATCTTTTAGCACATAATAAATATAAATTAGTTTGTCCTTTATCTTAGAGTTTTGTTTAGCAAACTATTATCAGAAAAGTATTGTATTTACTAAAATTGTCCATTAAAAGAGTACTTACGGAGAATAGTCGGTAGAATGTCCATCGTCATTCTTTTTCATCTGTTCAGAATATGGGGAAGTACGAAAAGTTGTACTTCCCCATTAGACGCCATCTCTCTTTTCTAAGCCCAATCTACCTTCTTCTCCTACTCTTTCATACAACAGTCATACCCAAAACATTTCTACATCATTTTCCTCATTCCTCTGATGCAAATGCTTATACAACCGGTTAGAGGTTTGTTTATAAAAATAAAGACGACATTTTAGAATGACATTATTCCTGTTATTACATGTACAAGAATTCTCATTCATTAGCACTTTCATTTGTTTAATTGCATTTCCAACAAGTTTTTTTAGATAACGTAACAATTAATTTGAATAATAAAAATTTCTATATTAAGGTACCTACCTATATCAAAAGTTTTTTGCTCAAAAATTTTGATCCACTAATTGATACATACAATCATAAACGACATCAAGTACAAAATAGGTTCAGTTTTGATTCTGAACTATTCAGCAGTTCCTCTAAACGACTCAGCAGATCTAAGGAGCTCTACACATCTAAGCCGGTGGCCATGTTGTCTAGTTTCAAACGCATAGTTGAGATGTTAAAGTTCCGAAATGTTTTTATCGTCACGTCGTCCCCGAAGAATCAAGCAGAGATGTAATTTTTTGACAATTAAGTGCTATGTAGTAGATGGCGACCCAAACAATTCAGGCACAAATTCAGACTCCGTAGCTGCTACTGGAAAACCTAAATCATTTTTCCCAACCTGTGTGCCGACACGGTGACCTCATGACCAACAAGTCATTGAAGAAATATTTAACAAGTAACAATAATGTATTTCCCATACAGACCGGACCTGTTATCACGATGCCAGTACCATCATCATACAACGACGTGGGCGAGGACATAACGTTGCGCGACCACGTCGGGGTGGTGTGGTACGACCGGCGGTTCCACGTGCCCTCGTGGTGGGGAGCTGCAGGACAGCGGGTGTGGTTGCGGTTCAGCAGCGTACACTATGCGACTGAAGTGGTAAGTACCATCAGCATAATTATGACAATGACAATAATTCTACGTGTGTCTTTTATGAAACAATATCGAATCGTAATGCAGCCAGTCATCAAGTTTCAGCAATCAGTAGACTTTTTTTGTAAAACGTTGCCTCTCACGAGAAATTTCTCCTGTGTCGTGGGTGCGTTTACAAACATACACAAACCTGGAACAACTACTTGTAGGTCATACAACATTCTGCAATGCGATGTTTTGCTAGGTACAGTACCTAAAAAGTATAAGCCTAGGCTTGAACCAAAATTGTAAACCAAGGTAACTAGGTAGGACTAATTTTAAAGGTTGTTTAATTAATTAACCCTGCTTTAAAAATTGTTTTTGCTCACGATATAATTACATTTTTTTCGCGAGTGATACTAATGTGTTTTAAAGTCACGTAACACATAATTTAGTAGCCTAAACATGACTCACCTACGTAATTTTGTTTCGGGGCTGGAATTCAGAAGAAGATTTTATAGCCCTTAGCGCCTTACAAATTAAAAATTAAACTGCGAGTCTAAAACGGCGTAATAGTGACCTTTTTAGACTCTCAACCTTTATAACTTTCTAATGAATCACTGTCATAAGATCACAAAATTTTAAATTATTACCACGATATGATCACATAAAAAGGTAAACCTTCCAGTCAAGAAGAACCGGTAAAGAAATAAGAATGACGTTAAATTATAATACAACGAATTAGGATAATATATTGAAATTGGTTGATATTATTTCTAGCACGTTCCTTTTATAAATTTAAATAAGCGCAAAAACAAATATACAGCGAACATTGTTGATTCAAAGGATTTGCGCTAAACGGACTCTGTGGAGAGCCGCGGTTCTCACGATTAACGGGTTATATATTCGCTATTTCATCTTTTAGACACATCCTTCTTGAGAAAATCCTTGCCTAAAGAAGTGTTGAATTTTAAACAGTTGTCCAGCTCCTAGTAAGGTTGGCTTGGAATCCAAGCTATTTGTTAGCATACTTAACATCGTTTAAGTAGGAGTATTTCTTATACAAGCTTGGAAATTAGGACATTCTCTATTCTAGATTTCGTACTCAATGATATATTCCCAGAGATATCATTTAAGTTCTACTAAACGACCTTCGGACATGTATAAAAATTTCAATCTCTTTGTTTTTGCAGTTAATTTGTAGAGATGGTGAAATAATTTCATATCTGCTTTTGATACCATATAAAATAAGTAGGTTAGGCAATGTTTGACTCTAATAAGAAAAGATTTAAATCTTAATTATGTAAAACAAGTCAAGTAAATAGGTACAATTTAAAAACATGGTCTGAATTGGAAAAATTGGATTTAAGATGATCTGGAGTACCTTGAACAACAAAATTTGGTGTTAAAAAAATCTAGTAAAACTCTAACACTATTGTCTCCTAGGCCTTGGCAACAAGAAAGGGAGGATCCAGCCCAGACCTGTGGCCTCAGTAGTAGCCAGGCAAAGGTGTCGCCGTCACAAGGCGGCCTAACGACTGTCGGTAATTGGACAATTTGTCGTGCGACACCGGTCTCGCGAGTTCGCTCTCGTTTGACCCGACAGACGACCACTAACATACATGTAAGACGAAACACACCTACTTTAGGAGACAGCAACAAGCCATCAATTATTTACTTTACGCAGAATGTTTGCATGCAAATAACATGCACCTGTTAAGTTGTTCACTCATTTGGTTGGGCGAGCCGTTTGATTGATGCGATTGATTCCGGTAATTCGGACTTTGCAATGTGTAAAACGAGTTGTGGCGAAGTGCTAGCTGTCTGATGTATTTGATCGAAAGCCGGGAACTACAACAGTTGGTTCGTAAAACAAGTATAGTCGTACTTTGACAAAATTCTTGTTTTTACGCTTAACTCGTTATGTGTTTTCTTTTGCTTTAGGTTCAGCCTATAACATCTTTATTATATGTAGATACTAAATATACCGATTTTAAATGTACTCTAACTCTGTGCGTCCGTGTGTTTGTCTGTCAGTTTGTCCGTCTGTCAACAGGCTGTATCTCATGAACCGCGATTCACAGTTTAAATCACAGATTATGTATTTCTGTCGACGCTATAATAACAAATACTATATAAAACAGGATAAAAAAAATATTTAAGGGGGCTCTCATACAACCTATATTCTTACAAATAATTAACATTAATTAAAGTCATTAAAATTAAACACAGGCAGTCCTTAGGCTACGCTATGAGCGACTTAGCGCTTAGAATGTAGTCGGTCACCATTCATACGCCAATTGTACTAGAGGGCAATAAGAATCACTGACCTCACTTAACTGACATTACTCAATCAGCTTCCTGCCGACCGAGTTGTCTAGTGGACTCGATCTTATCAGATACCTTTGTTGTTCTGAGAAAGGTTAAACTAAAGATTGGGATTAGCAATACCTATACGTATTTATATTAGGAACCATAATCCTGCAGAACCATGAAGCTTTTTTTTTTTTTTTTTGCGTGGTAAAATCATCAAATGAGTCCTCCCACCCAGGGCAGGGCAGGAGGGACTGTCAGACTTGTACTGACTAAAATCCACGGTGTCCTTCACGAGCCCTTTACGTACCGGGGTTACGGTGATGGGTAAGTCCCGCGACCCCGGCAGGCTCTGGCCCTCTACAGGCCCCGTCAATGTGCTGACACTCCTTGAGGCGCGCGTGGAACACAACGCGCCGTCGACCCGGGCATGGTCCATGGTCGGACAGCAAGTCGCCCATTACTCGCTGCCCGCATGCCCACGCCTACGGTGGCCGGAGATCGTCCTGTGACGTCCGACGCCGTGGGCGTCTACCACTGCGGCTGGGATGGAGGGAGGACGCTGTCCTCTCCCTCAGGCGGCCCGCCTCCTTCTTCACGAGCATGACTGCTTCGCAGAAGGAGGCGACCGCTTCCCACTCCGTCTCGCCCCGCAGCATGGCCTCGACCAATGCCGGGCGCGAGAGGTCTCCGCCTATCGCCGTCGTGAGGACACGGCGGTGCTCTGCCCAAGCGGGGCAGTCCTGCACCGTATGCTCCACCGTGTCCTCCGGACGATCCTCGCAGTGGTGACACCCAGGCGTTTCTTCCCTCCCTATCAGACACAGGAACCTCCCGAAACTTCCGTGTCCGGTGAGGACCTGCGTCATGCGGAAGGTAAGAGAACCATGAAGCTTAGCAGAAATGACTTCCTCTTTCGTGATTTCTGTTCAATTTGGCAAAAAATCTGATAGAAATAAATAAAGCACTAGCTATTCACCCGCTGCAACTCGAAAATTACCTCACGGGAACATAAAATCAGAATAAAAAGTATCATATATCATAACCTAGATTAACATGTGTTAATCCAGGTTATGAACTATCTAAGCACCAAATTTCATCCAAATCCGTTCAGTCATTAAGTTTTGAATGAGCCACGAATTTACATACATACTTACATACTTTTAAATCCATCCTCACAAACTTTCATATAATATTAGTAAGAAGATTCTCTATTTTGATCGTTATTCTCTGAATCACCTTTCATCATATCTGCAATTCATTCAATATTCTATTACAAATAGCCCTTCCTAATCCTGTTCGATATCAGCTTAGCAGTTCTCTAGGTCACAATGAGCAAATGAAATGTCTTCCAAGTAGAAATTCTAGTGAAGCTGTAAATCACTGACACGATGATTCATTCTGCATACGATTTACTTACAGATACAGTACCAAGCATCACAAACTGCTCTGTAGGCGATACCTCATTACATTACAATGATTTGTAAATCAACCACGAAGCGTCTTAGTAAGAGGTGCTATAGTAAAGTGGTGTATAAAGGCGCAATTTGCAGGACAATGTCTCCAGAATATGGGTCGACGGCGCACAAATCTGGCTAATATAAACAGATACAAATCATTCAGCGGTACGAACACCTACGGGATTAAGTTCGCATTTAAACTAAGTGGAAACGCGGCCAGAGTTTTATAAGGACAATGACAATGATTTATAAGACCCATGTTTACCGTATGTGGTTATAAATGTTGCCTAAAAGGAGAGCAGTAACTAAATAAAATTGTGGTCCAAATGCAGATTATTATAATATTTTTAGTAGGATAATTATTCTAAACCACGTTAATCTAAGTGTAGAAAACTTGAAACTAGATTCTCGTATGAGTAGTAACTTAAAAGATAACATCTTTGGTTAAACAAGGTTAAAGATTATGGTATCTGGAATTTGGTCCTTTAGTGGGTCAGTTCATTTCAATTAAAAAAGCTGTTAGCACTTAATGACGGTTTAACACGATAGTCACAAGTAATTTTATCGTAGGCTCTCCGGTACCTTTATTAACGGAGTTGGAAGGTGTAATGGTAGTATTTTTTTCCTAAAAGGCGCCTTTGTGTAGAACCTATATTGCTGGATCCCAATACAAAAAAACATAGTAACAATCTGTTTCTTTCTTCCACTCGATGCAATATTTAATTTTTTTGCAAGATAGCACTTTTACACTGCCAACTCACAGACCTTTTTAAAGAACTACAGGATAAAGTCTCGATTAATGGTATTAAAGAACTTTTTTCCGCAAAATTAAAAGCTTTTTAGATTATTGTGATGATAAATTAAACGGGAACAGCAAAAGCTTTTAGTGATCCCCATACACTTTGTTTTATTTCACCACATCTTCGTCCATTGTGCCGACAGGCCACCCTCGGTTGATTAATGTAAAACTGAACTTTGGCCTTGGTATTATTATAAGGTTAAACGGTATTTCAGCGGTTCCGACTAAGACCTTTAAATATGATTATTTCGTGTTATACTTTAGGGTCACGACATTTACAACTATATAATAATGTTTAGTGAAACTTAGTCGGCACATTTCGATTTTTTTTTTCTAGGTACTAAACTATCCGGGGTCGCGGGACCAAGGGATTACCGTGACCCCGGTACGTAAAGGGCTATTGAAGGACACCGTGGATTTTAGTCAGTACAAGTCTGACAGTAGGGTGGGAGGACTCATTTGATGATTTTACCACGATAAAAAAAAAAAAAAAAAAAGGTACTAAGCTATGGTGTTTGCGTTAGTTAGACGTGTGCACGGCGTAATTCTACCTGGATACTGGGTTTCACACGCTGCATAGGCCTATGCAAATTACGTAGAATCCCCGAATACGCTGTGTAGAATCGCGTAGTGACCCTAGTCGTAGGCCCGCGTAGACCCCCCCAGGTCGCTGCGTAGCCGCACTGTAGAGATGGCGTAAGCTCCGAATACGTTGCGAAGACTCGCGTATCGACGACCCAGCAGGCAGTACGTTGATCCCGAAGAAGGCACCACGCGAATTTCCTCATATGGACTCCACTCACAAAATGATATGAACACAGTCATCGCAAAATAGAAGGCAAGAATAAATCCCAAACAGTCATGTAAAATGACTAGAGCTGTCCGTGAGACACGCGAACAATGATATTATCGATTGATTTGATTGACCTTTACGTAAATTAAATCAAACCAGAGAGCAATGTCATCTTAATTTAAAATAAACTCATCGTAACTGCTCAAAACTTGTTCGTTTTAACTTGTTAAATGGCGATGATAATCTAAATTGAGTTCAAAACTTGAAATTTAAATCCTTGTATCGGTATATTGACCTTACTTTAACGTAGCAAAATAATAGAGCAGAGCTTATGTATCAGTATTTAAGAGAATCCTGATAAAATCCCCTCAACAAGGTTCAAATTACGCCCTCTGTAGGTATAATGTTAGTACGTAAATATATAGGTACTCGTACGTTGTATTGCAGGAACATTTTTACGACACCCACGTGAGGTGAATGCGCCCAGCTTTTGTTCAAATTAACCGTGTATTCTTATCCTGGTAATGTTTTGCTTATCTTTATTTTCTCAGATGGCAATTTAACGCATGTGTTAGAACTAAAACAGAACTGATTTTTATTAAAGAAAACGTATAGTGCAGTATTAAAGTATTGTTTTTTTTTTTAAATACGTTGTCCGCACTAGGAATTTCTCCTGCATCGTGGGTGCGTTTACAAACATACAAACTCACATACACAAACACTCAGCATTGTAAGAAGGATTTCGCCAACTTTTTATGTATTACACATAAAAAGTTGGCGAAATCCTTCTTACAATAGTCTTAAGTCTTACAAAAGTGACACATTCTATCTTTCTATCTCTATTCTGCCAATAATAGACAAAGAGATTTGCCCAAGTATGACATGACCCAAAAACAGGATCTGTGCCAAAGACGACTGAAGAATAGAATTTTCTTTCTGCAATTAAAACATCGCCATGTTTCTATTAAAAAAAAACTATATTCTATCGTTTTGTCGATTCTTCCGCCGACAAAACCCGTAATTACGGTGTCATGCTATTGTTACAATTGTTTTTTTTTTTTTTTTTTTTTTTTTTTTTTTTTTTTTTTTTTAAGGGTGGCAAAATCATCAAATGAGTCCTCCCGCCCTGGGCGGGGCGGGAGGGACTGTCAGACTCTTACTGACTAAAATCCACCCGTGTTTCTTCGGATGCCCTTTACGTTCCGGGGCCGCGGTAACCTGGATTAAGAAAAAATCCGCGACCCCAGCAGGCATTTGGCCCCGTAAGGGGCCCCGTCGGTGACCCGTGAAACACGACGCGCCACCGACCTGGGCTTGGTCCTTGGTCGGACGGCGGGCTTACCCATTACTCGCCGTCCGCAAGCCCGCTCCGCCGCTGTGCCCTCTGCTATTCAGAGGGACACGCGTTGGAGCATCCACCCGACAGGCTATTCGCATACGGGCAAAGAGATCCCTCAGGCACACAGTGCCTAAGGAAATGTTTTGCCCGCATCCCAGGGTGCACCGGCCCGAAAAACTGGTCTTCCCCCCGGACGTATCCGAGAGGGAACTCCAGTCCACGGGCGCACGTGGAGGTTTCCTGTCTTAGCACCCCATTGTTACAATTGCTAAGTTAAATTTCGTTAGTGGAACAACAAAACAGTTCTTATCTTTGTACCGCAAATGTATTTACCTAACTTGTAAACTTGCTCACAGCTTCATTCCAATATAGATACCGAAGTATTGAACAATATCCGTAAACACTCACTTAGTATTATCATGTCTAAGTAAGCGTCAATATAAACAGCTTAGGAATATCTATAATGTTTTAGCAATGAAACGTTTAAAGCTTTTAGCGTTATGTAAGCGATACTAAGAATAAATACTTTAAGGATAACCGAAGGAAATGAATACAATTAAAAAAGCCTTTTATTTCCCGTAAATTAACATAGCTTACGATCTATCTTTTTGTTATATAAACACCAGAATAGGTAAAGGTCGCTCCAGTGGTGCCTATTTGACTTTGCCTTGTACTGTCTTCTTGTCTCTAGTTTAGACCAGCTATTGTATTAATATCTTCTTCCCATCTAATTATAAGTCCCTCTTATTCTTTTGCCTAGTGGGCTGTTCCAGAAAGTATTTTTTTTGTCTGTCCACGATCAGTTAGCCGTGCAATAAGTCCTGCCCACTTCAACACCAATTTTCGTGCGTAACTCAGTGTGTTTGTTGTTTAGTTATTTCTTATGTTAGTGGTAACCTAAGTACTTTAAAGAAAAATGATGTCTGATAAAGTAATAACGAACCTACTTAGACAAATAGATAAATATTCACTGTACCAAACACTCATAGGTACAATGTAACGGTGGACAGCAGCTTAACAACTTAAAATAACAGCAATATTGCAGAAAGCCTTCAATCTTCATTTGTCTTTGTTAAAACAAATGACTCTTGCAAAAGTCATCGCACACATTCTGCCGTTGTTGTTTACCGTTGCTAACATAACACTGTGGCGAGGAGTAAGTTTTCTTCTCATGGATATAGCAACATGCAGCATAATGAACTTGCAAATGATGCTCTCGATTAATGGTTGGAATTTCCGACGCAGAGCCCCGTATGAGCAAAATATGGTCTTGTCGAGAACTATCATTACGTGGGAACCACACTTCTTTACCACTGACAAATACTCTTTGGTGTAAAATAAGCCGCTAACGGCCTACGCCATGATTTTGATATCAAAAATTGATATTTTTATTATATTTAATTTTTTTGGAAAAAAATGAACAACAACATATGCCAATGCATGTACATTCTGCCTGATTCTCACCCTTTCTTCCAGTTCATAAACGGCAAGTCGGTGATGTACCACGAGATCGGCCACCTGCCGTTCGAGGCGGAGATCACAGACTACGTCAGCTTCAACAGCAGCAACCTGCTGACTGTGGTGGTAGACAACACGCTGCTCAGTGACACTGTACCTCAAGGTGCTGTCAAGAGTGTTTATGTAGGGTAAGTGTTTATATTTCCATAAAGACACTTTCAGGCCATCTCCGAAGATGGCTGAGCGATTTTAATGGCGGTGGTAGGTTTGTCGGAATCCAACGCAAAAAAAAAAGTTTTTGTAGTAGTGTTCCATCGGTGTACGGTGCGCAGGAGTTTCAATTCTTTCTGGGTGAGCTCGCTCCATCACAGACTGGATTAGCAAGAACAAACATTTTTCATATAAAAGATAATTATTATATCACTTCTTAGACGAACATAGGTAAACTGATCTTATTGGTACCTATGTGATGAACGTGAAAGAGGCGAAAGAAGTATGTATGGATCGTAGCAGGTTGAGTTCTGCTTGACCCCAAAATACATATTTTTCATTTAAAATCATTTTTTCTTCTTCCATTTCACCCTATCATACGAATAATGTTAAATAGGAAAATGACTTTAATCCTTTTCACAATAAATTATTATTTGTGAGTAGATGATTCACAATTAATGTACATTCAAAAAAGTTTTATAATGTTTTGAGTGCAAAGATTTACTCGTTACTTAATTAATTCAGACAGAAATGCAAAAGTAAATACTTATGATGAAGTGTGTTCCCGGATACCGGTACCTAATAAGTCTGCAAACATTTGCACCCACAAATACGTTAAAAACAATCAAGATTGTTTACAGTGAATTCTAATTATACAAACCACAAGCAAAGAACATTTTAAGTCTGGGTATTTCAGGGAAATAAAAACCAACGATAATATTTAAAAAAAAACAGAAAGATTTATTTTTAAGAAAGAGTTTTGTTTAAACGATCAAGGAGTAAACAGAAACGCTTTAAATGCCAAGAGACCCAATTAGATATAATAAAATTCAAGGCACAATCAGGAAGTTACACTATTAAACTGTCGGGTAGGGTTAACATTTGCGTTTTCTTCAAGAAAATGCGGATCCCTTATCGCCAATTTACGTCTCCATTTTTTATTTTCACAAGTGTGTTTGGTGATAATTTTGACCAGAGAATAAATTAGACTGGTTTCACTTAGACAGCAAAGATAATTGTTAGGATTTTTCGAAAAAACTGTTTTTTTCTCTTTTAGGTACCTATTTTTAATATAATATTATATATCAGCTAGGTAAATATATCATCATCAGCCTATAATGTTCCCACTGCTGGGACACTGGGAGAGAGACTGGGCCATAATCCACCAAGCGGGCCCAGTGTGGGTTGGTAGGTGAATATAATTGTGTCTAATTAAATTAAATAACATGTTTCCTTCGGCAGCCCAAACAAAATTCGTCAGGAGCAACAGTACACGTTCGACTTCTACAACTACGCTGGTATCCACCGAACAGTGTTCCTCTACTCGACCCCGCAAGTGTACATCGACGACGTCATAGTTAACACAGACATACAAGGACTAACAGGTAGACACCCGATCTTCTAGTTATATCAATCCTTGGCGATCACTCGCTTTTTTGTACCTTTTTAAATGAGTCCTCCCACCCAGAGCAGAGCGGGAGGGACTGTGAGACTTGTACTGACTAAAATCGCGATCACTCGCTAGATGATGAAATGCTTTGGTAATCGACTTCGAAAATAGGGGAGGGGATCACAATTCGTCGATTGTTTTTCCTTGATGGCTCCTGGACCGATTTGGAAAATTATATTTATGTTTGAAAAGGTACACTTTACAGATGGTCCTATGGTAATCAGTCGGTTGCAGAAAAGTCACGGAAATAAGAAAGTTAAAGTCAAAGACTTTTTTGTGTATTTTTATACTTATGTCGATTTCATATGTTACATCTTAATCTTAATAAGTTAAAATTTGACTGACTATGTTTTATGTTAGGACCAATGAAATAATATTGTTTTTTTTATCTGGTTTATTAACAGTTATTTAAATTTTTGTATTGCTTGTATAACCACTGTTCGGCACAAATGTTATATTGTTGAAAAATAAATAAATTACGAGTACACTTTTTATTCCGGTTTGACGTTAGTACGTAGGGTAATTACCAAACTTCATGCGGGCAACACCGCGGAGTTAAAATAGTCGTTGATAATGTACTTATTGATTAATACTTGAAGACTGTAATACTCTTGATCAAAGTCATTTTAGATTAAAAACTAAATTACCTACATAAATGTTGCTACGTAAAAATACTTCACCTACTTCTATTTTTTGTTGGTTACAAAATGCCTTGTGCTTGAATGATTTTATTTCACATACTGGTCTAGGTACTATCGCGGACTTTTCCGCCTGACCAGTTAAATTTTTTTTCGCTTAAATCATGCGGAGGCGCCGAGCCACGCCCCTTTACAGTTTGAGCCTATTAGGAGAGAGTCAACGTTATTAGTTGCAATCTGCTCTACGCAGGTTACTGACGTATCTCAGTACACTTTTTGCGAATTTTGCGCGCGAAGTTTGGCGCGGTCACCGGACCTTTTGAATATTGATCATTGCTCTGTTTACCTGACCTTTGATTGCCTTAACGTTAACCTGTGCATTAATACTGGACTCCTGAGAACCTGTGCTAGAACATTTTGTGCAAAATGTCTTCCAGACCTCAGAAGAGAAGAACGCAATGAAATTATAATTTTGCATGGACAAGGATTTTACATCAGTCAAATCGTAGTAGTAGATTATTTAATAGTAATTATTATGATACATTTTGTTATTTTCAATTACCTTAATTTTTTTTATACAGACATGTTGTTGACATGTTTCATGCAAATAATTATCATCTTCCGAACTTCATATTTTTTACCTCAGTATAACAAAGCAATTAGAAATAGCAGAAGGCATCAAAGAATTTTAAGTTAAAAAACAACACACATACTTATCATCAGTAACGCAGGCCAATTTAAGTTAAAGTATTTTTATAATTCAAATAGCAGTTTAAAAGAAAAAACTCGTTTGGCGTGCGTCGTCAGTGCGCTCGGCCGACCGGTATTGTATTTCATTCATTATTTCTACACAAAGGAAACGGGGCGGGGCTAGAGAGCGTTTCTATGTTGTAAGTGCAAGCAAAAATGAGCTTAGTGGTGGTCAGGCGGGAGTGTCCGCGATAGTACCTAGGAGTATAATTACATCGGTGCAGTTTTGGCATTATCATCAATATCACATGTAGATTCTGTTATCAAATTGAAAGTGCGAATTGAACTCGCCCACGAATGATACAGTATCATAATATCATTACCTACAAATTCGGCAAAAAAAACATGCCTGTGGTATGAAACCCCTTTAAATATTTATTTTTTTCTGTTTTTTAGTTTGTTATAGCGGCAACAGGAATAAAATCATCTGTGAAAATGAAATGCCTTTTGACAGACAAACAGATAGACGCCGTCTGTCTGTCTGTGTTTTACACTGCCTTTCTATATTTCAATTTTATATTTTAGTGCACCTGGCATGTTATCTCTCCACTACCCTTAGTTAACTGGTAGAGAATGCCTCAGACATTCAGTGCGCCTAGGTACAGACGCCAGTAAATCAAGCTACCACAATCTTTCAAATTTCTGTAAAAGATTTTCAACCTTATCACAATAGTGGAATGTTAATGTTATATTGGTAAAATTTGACAGATTGGGGTAAGTTGACCTGCTGGCGCTGTACCTTTTGTGTTGCATGAAGTATCAAACAAATAAATAGACGGACATCGGAGTCTTAAGTAATGGGGTCCCGTTTTACCCTTTGGGTCCGGAACCCCAAAAAAGACGAAATAAATTGACAATAAGTTTTGTTTGCAATGCTGATTTTTCTTTTATCTTGCTTGCAGTTTGATGTTCTACAACTTTTATCTTAAATTCCAGGTTTCATAGTATACAACGTGACACAGAAAGGCTGTGGATCAGAAAAGGCCAGGTGCTTCGTCCAGGTGTTCGATAAGAACGACACTCAAGTCACGGCCTACAACGATTGCGCTGGACTGCTGGAGATCGGCAACGCCAAGTTCTGGTGGCCATACCTGATGCACCCTGAACCTGGATATTTGTATACTATTAAGGTAAAATATTGTTGCAACCTAAGATTATAGAATGTCCACATTCCTAGTACGGCACTGGTAATTGAAGAGGAAGAAAACTTATTCCCTTCGTTCGATTCCTACGTAAAAGAAGAGTGAACATCTCTAAGGCAAAGCTTTAAATGTTGCGTGGCGCTCACTCACACATTTCTAAAAAAGTGGCTTCACGAAAAAAGTGACGTACCTATTGTTTTGAACACGGAATCTGGACATTTTATTAGTTATGGCTGCAACTTCATCTGCGTCTTCCTTTGTTTTGATACGATCATACAAGCCTAAATGCTTGGCTTGCTCGAATTACATACCACTTCTTCATCATTTTTGCATTTTTGAGAATAAAGACTTATTATGCTAGTCTATGTTCATAAATAAATGTTAATTATTAACCGTTGATACATCTGTGCTCCCCAGGCATCACTGATAGGTGCCCAGGGTGAGATAATCGATACCTACAGCCAGAAGATCGGCATCAGGACAGTCACGTGGTCCAACACAACCATATACCTGAACGAGAAGCCTCTTTACTTGAAAGGATTCGGAATGCATGAAGACTCTGATGTAAGTTAATATAGTGTGTTTATTAGTTTTTGTATTCGAAGTTCGTAAATAGTTACATTATAACATGTTAAGAATTTATTCACAATTATGAATTCTTCTTCTGTATTTGAGAAATATGAGATGATTTTCAGTTTTTAAACGCCGCTGTCACTCGATGACGCCTCTGTTCGCGCGAGCGCTCGCTGGCTGTCACTGTGACAAGTTTCGTCCGGAAACGGCTTAAACATCTTCCCCCCCCTCGAACTCTTCAGGGTCTCGAGGTTTGATAAATGAAGTCGGTTCGGGTAGAGAACAAAGGTTATGGACAGCTCGACGAAAGGTACCCTTTGACGTGTAGACGTCTGCCACTCGTGCTGTTCCATCAGCACCACGATACAGCTTTGATATCCGTGCCATACGCCATTTCAGTGGCGGAACGTTTGGTTCCTTAATAATGACCAAATCGCCTTCCTGGAGTCCTCTTTGAGCGATCTGCCATTTGTATTTTTGCTGTAACTCGCTTAGATACTCCTTTCTCCACCTTTCCCAGAAATGTTGCCGCATTTGTTCTAGATTTCGGTATCTGTCCAGCTTGTTGATGTTCTGATTGGTTAAGTTTTCCGACGGAAGAGAGGTTAAAGGCCTGCCGATCAGGAAGTGCGCGGGAGTCAAGGGATTAAGGTCATTAGGATCAGAGGATAGGGGGCTCAACGGACGTGAATTGAGGATTGCCTCAATCTGCGCGAACAACGTTGATAACTCCTCAAAGGTAAGGTGCCTATCACCTAGAATCCTAGTCGTGTGGTATTTAGCAGATTTAACACCCGCCTCCCAAAGCCCACCAAAATGGGGAGAGTAAGCTGGCGAAAATTTAAACGTAATGCCTTCGTCGGCAGCAAAACCGGTAACGCACTCATTGTTCAATTTTAAGAATCTTGCTAATTCGTTATTTGCACCAACAAAATTTGTTCCATTATCGCAGTACAATTCTAAGGGCTTTCCTCTACGAGCTATAAAACGTCTTAGGCATAAAATGAATACATCAGAAGAGAGGTCGCTTGCTACCTCTAAGTGCACAGCCTTTGTGCTGAAACAGACGAATAGACACATGTAACATTTTGTAATTTTACAACCACGGCCCTTGCGATCCGCAATGTAGAACGGTCCGGCGAAATCAACACCACTTACTTGAAACGGCAAATTAGGAGTCACTCTTGAAGCAGGTAAGTTACCCATAAGAGGATTAACACTTTTAGCTTTCATTATTCTACATATTTTACAATTGTTGACAGTTTTTCTGGCTAATATTCTACCTTTCAAGGGCCAATATTTGTTTCTTAAATCATTGAGCAGCGATTGAGGTCCGCAATGTAAAAGCCTTTTGTGGTGATGACTAAATAATAACTTTGTGAAATTGTGTTTAGTATCTAATAATATAGGGTGTTTTTTATTGTAGGTTTCATTTGAATTTTGGATGCGACCGCCTACACAAAGTATGCCGTCTTCGTTGAGAAAGGGACTGAGGGACAACAGTGGCGATGTCGAAGGTAAGTGACGTTTGTCTTTAATTAATTTAATTTCATGAGAAAAACATTCGACTTGATGTTCTTTGATTAAAACATTTAATGCTGCATCCAATTCACCTGGTGTAAATGGACCAGTAGTAACCTTGGCCTGTCTATTTCGTTTGTAATTTATGTAACGTAGGACATAGGCTATAGATCTTTGCATGGTAAAAAAACTAGAAGTCCTTTCAAAATCTACCAGTTTAGAACGAGTCGCTGAAGACTGCAAAGTAATTGTTGTTATCTTTTTATTGGTTTTCATTTCCGGTAACTCAGGAATATTTATCTTTCTATTAGTAGTCTGAGGCCATTTACTTGGGTCCTCAGATAAAAACACGGGACCTTCCCACCACAAGTTAGCTAACTGAATTGACTTAGGATTTAATCCCCTAGACGCTAAATCAGCAGGATTTAACTCGCCAGGAACATGTCTCCAAGTGTCAGATTTGGTCAATTCTTGAATTTCACTAACACGGTTTGACACAAAGGTCTGCAAATTACAAGCCTGGGCGGATAACCAACCCAAGACTACAGTTGAATCCGTCCAGTGAATAACAGAGTCAATTTTGCAACGAAGCGCCTTTAGAACCTTATTACTTAGGCGTGCGGAAAGCAAGGCACCACACAGCTCGAGTCTAGGTATGGTTGCAGGCTTTACTGGTGCAACCTTAGTTTTAGCACAAAGTAATCTCACAAGAGTATGCCCGGACCTGTCAACTGAGCGGAGATAAATTGCAGAAGCATAGGCAACTTCGGACGCATCTGAAAACGAGTGAAGCTCAATTATAAGTGGTTCGCATACTAGAACACATCTAGGTATTTCAATTTTAGAGAGAGTCTCCAAATTACTTAGAAAGGTGGCCCATTCCTTCTGTATTGCTTTATCGACAGGTTCATCCCAATTTAAATTCGAAGTCCATAGCCTTTGAAGTATTATTTTTGGAATGATAGTGCACAAACCAAGTAAACCCAATGGGTCGAATAACTTGGCTGAGTTAGACAAAATGGAGCGTTTAGTCGCGACATGCTCGGATTGTATATCTACTGAAAAACGGAAGACGTCTTGGGCCGGGTCCCACTTTAACCCTAACACACTTGAAGTTTGAGAACTTAAATTTAAGTTTTTTATTGATGGAGGGTTTGACTCGTCATGAATTGCAGATGGTGAGTTGGTACGCCATTTGCGAAGAGGAAGACAAGCTGAATTGAGAATTGCAGTTACTGACTCTACAACGCCTTGTAACTCACTTTCAGTATCAGCTCCTGAAAGGAGATCATCGACATAGAAGTCATTTTTGATGATGTTTGATATTTTATCGTCCTCGCATTCATTGGCGAGCTGTACCAAACATCTCGTACTTAGAAATGGAGCTGAGGCCGTTCCGTATGTCACGGTATTTAATTGAAAGATCTTAATAGGTTCTGACGGATCATCGCGCCATAAAATTTGTTGCAACATACGCTGACTCGGATCCACTAATATTTGGCGGTACATTTTTTCCACATCTGCGGAGACCACATACTGATGTTGTCTGTACCTCAACAAAATTGAAAATAGGTCATCCTGCACTACAGGTCCGACATGTTGTATTTCGTTAAACGATACTCCAGTAGATGTTTTCGCTGAGGCGTCGAAAACAACGCGTAGTTTTGTAGTCTCACTAGTTTCTCGGAGTACTGCATGATGCGGGAAATAGCAACCAAATACAGGTTTCCTAAATAATTGAGTCATGTGACCTAAATCTTTATACTCGCGAATAAATTCAGAATATTGTTGTTTCAAAGTTGGTTTGTTTTTAAATTTCCTCTCAAGTTGAAACAACCTTTTTTCAGCCATGCTGTACGAATCACCTAACATGTCTATGGAACCCTTAAGCGGAATTTTAACACAAAATCTGCCGTCACTGAGGCGATATGTTGTGTCGTTAAATAACTTCTCACAATCGTTACTCTTGTGGTCAACTTTCGAAGGAATCTCTTCGAGTTCCCAGAACTTAGCTAATTGATCTTTAATTCCTTGTGAAAAATGACAATGTGTTTTCTTACTATTATAGTAGTTTCCCCCCGTGGGACCAGCTACTATCCACCCTAGGTGAGTTTCTTGCAATATTGGCCTTTGTGAACCCAAACTAACTCTAGCTGTTTGAATTAGTTCCCAAAATACATCCGCGCCGAGCAATAAATCTATTTCGGCTGGTATACCAAACTTAGGGTCAGCAAGTTGGATGTTACTAGGAATGTTTAATTCCTGAACACAAAGTGCAGTATGGGGCAAACAATCAGTAATTTTGGGTAAAACAAAACACTTGACAGTTGTGCTGAATAATTTATGCATAGAATGTAATTCTATAATGCAATGCTCTGTTACATTAAACACTGTATTACCCAAACCAGAAACACAATGATAATAATTTTTTTCTTTGCAGATGCCTACCATTTTCTGAGCTTTCTCAGTGATGAAAGAAGTTTGACTACCACAGTCCAGCAAAGCCCTCAAGATAAATAATTTGCCATCGACTGTCACCTGAACCAACGCTGTGGATAAAAGAGCTTGATTGGTAGAGACAGCAGACATTGAAGTGGATGTGGAGGGACCAGATGCTGCAGCAGAGGCAACTACAGGTAAGTTATTTTCAATTCTTTTTGAATTATTATTATTTGAATTGTTAGAACTAGATGTAGAAGTTGATAATGGCTGTTCATTATGTTGTGTATCCTGTAAGGAAGATTGTTTGTGAAGTAGAGTGTTGTGCTTTCTCTGGCATATTCTACAGCCGCTTAACCTACACTGAAATGCCTTATGACCTCCCCGTAAACAGTTAATGCATACCTTTAACAATGAAATTTGTGAGATCCGTTCCTCAACTGGGAGAGATTTAAGTTTTGTACACTCATATAATTTGTGATCTTGTTTACAGAACACACACTGTTTTTTACTGGAACAGGAGTCAACAGCAGAAGAAATAAATGATTTTGTTTTAGTCAAATTGTGACGTTTTTCATTTTTATTAACCCTACTAACATTGATTGTCTCCATGACTGTGGCTCGCTTACGGAGAAAGGAATAAAATTGTTCTAATGTTGGGGAGTCCTTGTCACTCCTATATTCCTCCCATTTTCTAGCAGTTATAGGATCCAATTTTGTAGAGGCCAGGTAAATTATGAGCGTATCCCACTTATCAGTGGGTTCCCCCAGAGAATTCAGTGCACTAAGATTTCTAGACAAACAGTCAATTAAGTTATGTATGCCAATATCAGATTCTTTCTGCAAAGGTTCAATTGAAAATAAACACTTAATGTGTTCATTTATTAATATATGTTTGTTATTATAACGCTGGCAAAGTAAATCCCAAGCTATTGCATAGTTGTTCGATGATATTGGCACTGAGCTTATGACCGAAGAAGCAGCACCCTCCAGGTAAGATTTAAGATAATGGAATTTGCTTACATCATCAACATTCTCATTATTATGAATGAGTGATAAGTATGTATCCCTAAAGGAAAGCCACTTAGTTGATTCACCGTTAAATGTAGAAATCTTAATTGGTGGTAGTTTTAAACCACTTGATAATTTGGATATTGAGTTGGATGAGGACTCAGCTATGCCATTGTCTTTCTCAAGATTGTCTAACATGGACTGTGCTTTAGCAATCAACTTGAAGAACATATCTTCTGTAATTTCTCGCTCATTAATTTGCTTTTCAGAGTCTTCATCCAACATTTCAATTTGCGATTGAACATCATCAAAGGTGCAAGACAGATCTCGTAACTTACTTAGTCTTAAAGGTAATTCTTTAGTATCTAACTTGCTTGATTCTAAATATTTTTCAAATAATGTGAGACGAGCTCTGATATTGCCTCTTTGTTTAATTAAATCCTTTAAATCCAACATGATGCCGGTGCAAACAACTTAACAGTACTACTTTAATGTCACTGTTAATAAAATAATATAAAAGCAATGAATGGGTACGTTACGATTCTCCTAGCGAAGACAACAAACTGGTTCTACACAGCTGACACATGCAGTCACACAGTAATCGACACGGCGATAGTTGGCATGCACGGTTCAACAGGCGTAAATTGTTGTTTAACTTTCGTAAGCCCACTCTCAGAGTGCATCTGAAAACATTGACAACTTCGTGAGAATGTGATACTATAAAATACTACATAAATACTTTTGGGATTATGAGAATAATGTAGGATTAACTCAACACAATGACCTCTTTAACAATTGTATACGAAATACAAGTAGTGGGTACACGTGGATTGTAAGAACCACAAAGAAATGGGTTAATAGTTGAATGAAATCATTATGAACAGCAGAATAAACACTGTTTGTAGGAATTATGTTGTTCAAGCCGCAACTTTACAAAGTTTTAAACCTGTATGATGCCTATTTCAAGTTGCGGTGATGTACTTTTGACATAGTCATCGGAGTTACCAACGATGTCCACACAAATTAAAGCACAGAATAGATCAAAGGATAGAAAATGGAAAAAGGATGCACTTCCCTCGGAAATGATGGCTGCAGCTGCTGGCTGGCGTGTTTCTCGAGGTGCTCGTTCCTTTGATATTCGAATGACCAACCCGTTGCGACGAAAACTTTTCTTAGGTACTTTTTAGTTGTTGGTCGGATCACGTCGGGGTCACCAATTGTTTTTTAGTTTTTGTATTCGAAGTTCGTAAATAGTTACATTATAACATGTTAAGAATTTATTCACAATTATGAATTCTTCTTCTGTATTTGAGAAATATGAGATGATTTTCAGTTTTTAAACGCCGCTGTCACTCGATGACGCCTCTGTTCGCGCGAGCGCTCGCTGGCTGTCACTGTGACAAGTTTCGTCCGGAAACGGCTTAAACATAGTGTATTCTTCTGAAATTTTCGTAATTAGTTTTTATGGGACGCTATGCAGTTATACTTCGAAGCGGGGAAGCGAGATCGAACCCATTTACCGACAAATCTCGTTCGTAATTCATATAAACTGAAAAATCAGGTATGAAAGACAGAAATTCAAGTCTGAGAGCTGTAAAGATTTTTTGCGTAGCTAATCGACACACGTTAATCGTTTATCTATAACGATTACCAAGTTTTTTTTTGAAATTTACTAACTATACCTGATCTATCTTTCTATTTGGTCCATTGTATGGTATACCCCAAGTAATAATAGCTTCATTTCAGCTAAGAGGTAAAGGGTGGGACCCAGTTTTGTGGGTAAAGAACTTCAACCTCATCAAGTGGCTGGGCGCCAACGCGTTCAGAACCTCTCACTATCCGTACGCTGAAGAAATCTATCAGCTCGCAGACGAATACGGCATCATGATCATCGATGAGTGTCCCAGCGTTGATACTGAGTAAGTAAACGTGATTTCGATAAAATATGTTTGAATATTGAATTGATTTTATACGAATAAAAAGGTTTTACTGGATTTAAAACAAATAATCTGAACCAAAATCTTTTAAATTTAAACAAAAGTCGGCTGTGTTGTTATGTGTATTAAATGGACAATATGGCCCACGGTGGGCGCCAACACAAAATGATTGCAGACAATGTGCCCCACGTTGGGCGCCAATGAATAATTCATTGACAACATACGCTCTTGCTACTGACTCATTACGATTTCTTATGTTACAGTGGCTTCTCAGACACGTTGCTAGTGAAACACAAACAGTCGCTAACAGAGCTTATCCGACGCGACAAGAACCACCCCAGCGTAATCATGTGGTCGATCTCGAACGAGCCCAGGTCTGCCAACAAACTAGCCGACAAATACTTCGGGTGAGTACTGGAAACTTAAAAATATAGCAAAAATGTAGAAAGTTAAAAATGTAGAAAAATAACCTGTATAATTTATGCAGTAAGGTTCATCATGTTCGTCAATCGATTGCGGTTCCCTGGCGCACTTAGTCGTGATATTGAATACATATTAAGGCTTAGGCATAGGATTTTTTTTTCATGATATCGTCGAAAAGAGTTTTGTCGACGGAAGAATCGACAAAAGGATAAAATGTGGAAAAAAATCTGTCGTCCTTAGCATGGCGATGTTTGAAACGATATAAGAAAAAATGATTATTTTTTGGGTCGTGCCGAATTGGGGCAAAAGGAATCGAATTGTATAGAAATATCTTTGTCTTTCTGTATTATTTTGAAGTATAGTACAAAGTATATTAATGTTTAAAAAAAAATACAATTACAACAATCATTGAAAAGATTCCATTTTCACTAAAATGCTACTGTTTTCTTCCTGTTCAGCTAAATCAGGTGACAAAAATTTTGTATGGTCTTCATCATCACTACGATTCCAGGTTCGCGAATTCGTTGCTGACTTACGGATAGAACGCAGCCTTGCTTCCAGTAATACGTTATTTATACTGCTTTTCGCCATTATAACTTCTTCTTCTGACTTTATATTTCGCAGTTCTGACGCTATATATTCCGCATAAATATCAAACTCATCCCGTGTCACTTTGTCGTCCATTTTCTTTCTTTTTGTTTCCATAATTATTCTACAGGGTTTGTTTAGTATCTCTTCACTAGCTCTTTTTCTTGAACTATTCGCCAATGTTACAGCATGATAATCCTGTGTTATTTCAAGCAATTGATTCATTTCATAATTTGTCTCAATTTCTGACATGTTCGAAGATTGTGAATCTTGTGGGTCTCTCTGTAAAAAAAATATTTTCGAATAATCACGAGATACTAACTTTTCAAACAAGTAAACGTTATTTAACTCTGCATTGTATGAATTTAATAAAAATTGTACGACCCATAAGTAATATGTGCAAACTGCACTTATTGCCTTCATGTTTATTTACGTTTTCTACGGCGGCACAGCATAAAAACAGCTGTTTGGTTGCCGCATCGTGGTGAACCCGTGCGCACTAGATAAAACATAAAGTCTTATTGAATTAAACAAGAATAAGTAACTGATAATTTTACATACCTGTTCCATTAATGTATCAATCGCATTTGGTGTAATTTCTCCCTTTAATAAAAACATTAGCGGCTCATACGCAAACCAGAAAGTTTGCTTCACATCTTCATTACCTGTTCTTTTCGACGCATCAACTTTCTTCCGTTCTCTTGTAAATTGAGACCGTAAATTGTGAATTTTAGTTTCAACAACCTCTCTTGACATGCCCATTATTTCTGCAATTTCTTCCCATGAGGCACGTTTCTTGTTTTTATTCTTGTAATCATTATTCGTTGTATCCCATAAACACTTGTAAGATCGAAAAAGCTCTATGAGTCGCAATACTACATCATTTGTCCACATTATTACAAAATATTATAACAAACACGTCAACACTCGGCGATTTTCGTTTGTTCACTGAACGCAAACTCAAAGCGACATCGAACGACCGCGGCAAGGTCATGCGACGTTGCCAGACATGTCGCGCATGGTCGGACGACATAACGCGATGTCTCTGGGAAGTTGGGACGCGCGTCACGTGCGGGATCACTGGCCTCTATTAAACTAGCGAGTGTAGTTGATAATAATAGATTACAAGTATAGAGTAACCCTAGTAAATAAATAAATTCATTTTTATTTCATTTGTTTTTTTGATGATATGGTATCACCGAACAACTTCACTATCTTTTATTGTATTCACAGCGGATCATCGAAAATAAACTAACTTTCTTGCTGGTAAAAAATGATAAATTCTTTCGGTATTTGTAAGAGTTCGGCAGAGAACAAATAAAGATTGATGTTCGTGGTTACAAAAATGTAGATATTTGTCATTAAAAAGAACTTTTTGAATTTTTCTTTTTGAACCCCGACCGTCACTGCACCAGGTGAAAGTTTGTGATTTTTTGCTGCAGTTAGCATATGGGATTTGTAATAAAATAAATAATCTAATTATAATACATACATTTTTATGATTTAATTTCATTAAATATTATCTTTTAACCTTTTCAGAGAAGTGGTGCGTCACGTAAAATCTATGGATCTTTCAAGGCCTGTCACTATCGCTATTTCTGCTGGAGCTACTACTGACAAATCTGTAAGTGTTATGTACCGTACCAATAAGAAAAAAAAACTGAAATTGACATGATATACTATGGCTATTATATATTAAACTTTTTTTTTTAATCAGGCTCGTCACTTAGACGTGGTTAGCTTCAACCGCTACAACGGGTGGTACGCCAACCCTGGTCAGACTCAACAGATCACCAACAACGTGGTAGAGGAGGCCACCAACTGGCACCGCATCAACAACAAGCCCATCATTATGACTGAATATGGAGCCGACACTATCGAAGGCCTGCACTTTGTAAGTGTAACGCAGTATTTTTGGCTTGTAACTGTGGTTTTCCGCAAACTTGGTTTAATAAAGTTTCCCCTGTTAAGATTTTCTTGCTGACGTCACTCCCCGTGGCGTCTTAGGATCAGTTCACACTGAGACGTGAGCGTGACGCGACGCGATGCGATATGAGGCGACGATACTGGAAATGTATGATTGTGATTTCTGATTGATTTGTGAGAAAATAAAGTGACATTTTGAGCCGCTCAATTGAAATGCGCGCACAGCGTCGCGTCTCGGTGTGATTTGATCCCTTAGATGTTTTATGAAACTACTGCACCCTGCTAAAACTTGTAAACTTCTCACAAAAGTGATTTAGTTACCAATTTCTATGGTATAGCGAAGTAGCTGATGATTGCTTTCTCTTTTACCAAAAGTATATTAGATTGCAATTTATTTTGAAAAAAAAAAATCAATGCTTTATTACCGTTTTCACCGCTGGCAATATATTTATATGCTCTTTATGTAGAGAGTTATACTGAACATTATTGTTTCATTTCAGTACCCCGAGTACATCTGGTCGGAGGAGTACCAGTGCGTGCTGATCGCAGAACACTTCAAGGCGTTTGATCAACTGCGGAAGGCAGGCTTCTTCGCAGGAGAGTTCATCTGGAACTTTGCTGACTTCAAAACACCGCAGTGTAAGTATTTAATTTTATACAAAGATTTTATGTACCATTTTAATTTAGAAGTTTTAGCAATGACAAATATTTGGGAACCTAGAAATAATACCTTAAGAGAGACATTCGTAAAGGACCATTTTTCTGCTTTTGCATTTTTCCATAGTGGATGAGAATGACCATCGTTTTGCGGTAGTTACTTTGCCTTCCGATACTAAAAGAAAATTGCGAAGTAGTTAACGTATCTTCCAGAATTTGTCACTGACAAATCCACAAGTATAACACAAATCGTTTCTTCCAATGATGTTGAGACAGACTTAACAAATTATATTTTCAATCTACATTGATATTTTAATTTTTACCTCTCCATTTTGGCTCTTACCCAAGAATAAGCCAAAAGAAAGTGAAACAGTTCCACAGACAGAATTGAGATTGTCTTGTTGTTACCTAGGGAGGGTAGGCAAAGGCCCTCAGCGTCGTCGCGACCGACTGCAGCCACACATACGACACCTCAAGTGGTTGCGTTGTAAGCAACAACCGTCCTTGCTTATGATGATATATTGAATGATGGATTTAGAACTAGGGTGGTGGTGTACACACGAACTTGTCATGCTTGTGATCAGGATGCATGGTATCTGCAAGACGGAATGGACTTGTTTTGCATGGTTACAAAGTTCTTCTGGACAAGACAGTAATAATATCATCCCTTTTTCAAAGCTCTGTCTTCTTCAACTTCCAACTTTTCTTCCATGACTTCGTTGTTTTGTTTTAAAAAAACTCTATTGTGAAGAACTCATCGGTGAGTTGCGACAAATGCTAGTTAAAGCATGAACTTAAAAGGCCGATGCATCTTTTAGTCGGTCTATAAACATTCCAGTTATTTATCTTGTTGTTCAAATTGCAGCGATAACCCGCGTGGGTGGAAACAAGAAGGGTATATTCACACGTAACCGGCAACCGAAGGCGGCCGCACATCTCCTGAGGTCGCGCTACCACGCGCTCGCGGCCGCCGACTACGGGATCTCCCTCCCCGAGACGACGTACTACATAAGTGACAAGCAACCCGCGAAGCACGAAGAGTTGTAACCGCTGGACCTCTGCCATAAACACCAAATTGTTTAGCATTCTAAGTTATACAAGTACATACAATCAAATTGGAGATTTACGGATTACTTGGCGATTCAATTTCGTTTATAAGAGCGTGAGTATCGCAAGATAATCTTTAAATCAGTAATTTCTCTAATATAACTAGGTTAATAATTTCTAGTTCAAATGTCACACCAAACGAGCAATCGACTGGTTGCTGTTCCAAACAATTTTGTGCCACAATTATGCGACCACGCATTGGTACTTAATGTCAGAATTTAGATTTTAATCTGTCAGTTACTTAGTGCCTACGAATTATGTAAGATAACTCGACCAAATTGTAGATCATGTTTTTGTATGCCTGTATTTACAGTATTTACATGGCCAAGCGTCATTCTTAGTACCTAGAATTTTAAAATATATTCATATTTCAAAATCTCTTGCTAAGTGTCTACCTACGTTTTGTAATGGTACAAGCTTCAGAGAAATCCCATCCACCATTACAAAACGTAGGTTACGAATTATTACCCACACACGCCTCATTGTGATTACGGTATAAGAAATGGGAACATGATTAAAAAGTATTTTACCATATTATGGTAAAATATTCTATTTTACATCTCACCTTTAAGGTGAGATGTAAAATAGAACTGTCCCCTAGCCAAGTCGCAACAAGCCGCAAACGATAATCGTAAACGCTCGGTACTCCCCAATAGATTTTCATCTTTATACCTAAGAGTCTAAAGTTGGAAATCTATTAAAGATTTCTAAGCGTTAACGACAGGAAAGAACGAAAACGCTATGCAGTCTTCACTAGATCTTCAACTTTGTACCTAAGCACATAAAGTAAAAATCTATTAAATCCTACTCAGCGTTTGCGTTTATCGTTTGTTACATGGCTACAGGCCGTTTGGGTGAAATGGTGGGTTAGTAAACATAGGTACCTACTAAAGGCCTACGATCAAAACCTGCCCAACTGAGTGGTTGTGTTGTTCTAATAAACTGTTGTATTTTTGTAATGAAAAAAAAAAGATGGTACAACATTGTTATGAAAAAACCCACATGTGTGTAATTATTTTAATTTGTAGTCAATGTAATAAATGGGATTTACACGGGTCGATTTTTCGGTCAATTAAGCCGTGTGGCATATCGCTAGTCACATCACTTTCTTGCATCGTCTGGCATAGTCGAATTGCCATCTAAACAATTAATTTATGCCGCACGGCTAGGCTGCATGACTAAATATACCGAAAAATCAGCCATCTCCTACTATGATTTATTAAAACATGTAAATATTTATTGTAACGCAATTAAAGTACAAAATAGAAGCGACCGTTATTTGATTATCCTGCCGCGTACACACCGGGCCAATGAAGACCAACGAATGGGTTTTGCTGGCTTTCGTTGGTTCTGTATGGACGGCTTACCAATCACCAACGATGGTTTGTTGGCGTTTGTCGGCGATCCGAAGCGTGGCGTTAACTTTAAAGGAATTGAACCATTCCACCGAACTTGGTGTGGACGATAAGCGAAGGCGTTTCACGACGTTTTTAACGCACGTTAAAAAAACGCTCGTGTGTTTGAGCTCGCAATCGTATCAACTCAAGTCATTTAGTATTCTTTGTATGAAACTCCCTAGTGAAAAGCACACTAATCGGAGTCGTAACGTAAACAAGTAGCCTCGGGACAAACACGATACGGTGACGGTCCCTTTCAGAGTTGATATGTGTGCTGTAAACCTTTCTCCTTAAATGAAAAACACTTTCCCATTTGTTGATGAAAAAGGAGGCGTGTGCCAATTTGTCAAACTCTATCATAGACAAAGAGTATGGACTAAGCCAAATGTCAAATAAAATTGACCACACTGTGTAGAGAGAAAGAAACACAAATTGTTTGCCCATCAGGTTCACCGTATACCACATCATTGCTTACCATCACGACAGATAGTGGCCAATTATGAACATATCGTTAATTATAACACATAAAATAAAAAGTATGGCAAATTAGGCAGAAATTGCTGTCTATACCTACTCTATAACTGAAACTAGATCTGAGCAATGCTGAGCGGCTGCTTTAAAATTGCCATACTCTGTCGAAAGAAAGAAAAACTTTTTCTTTCCCATAGACTACCAAAGACATTATCATTATGAGATAGATAGTTCTACAATTGTGTTCTCTCTTTTTAAATTGACAATTGGTAAGGGAAGACTGGCCATGCTATAAGTCTTTGCTAACCATTGACAACACAGATAAAATGAAATGTCACGTCAATGTCAACGTCAAAAACACGTGTTTTCCTTTTTCATGAAAAACTGTGTCAAGTAAACAAATTCAAACAGAGTAAGTATTCACAGAGTACATTTTGTAAACAAAAAGCAGGCTACAAATAAAATAATTAAAATGAGTTGCATACAGTGTGAACAACTTGCTAAATATAAATGTCCCGTATGCAGAGAGCCTTAGTAAGTTAAATTCTAATATTTATATATGAATGTAAAACATGCATGTAGCAACTGATCATCTCCTAATTATCGATTTTATAGCTGCTCAGTGCCGTGTTATAAGAGCCACAAACAGACTCCATGCAGTCCGCCACCAGAACCACCAAAGCAGGCAAATATTTCCAATGATTTAGAAAGAGAATATGACTATCCTACAGAAGACACAGTGCCTGTCGAAAAACTCAAACTATTAGGTGAGTAATACAGACTACTACGTTCCCATTGGGACACGAGCATACTCTCAGTGCTAAAAAGCACATAATGCAATTATAATTTTAAAAAAAAATTGAAAAGCTTATGCCTTTAAAACTATAATATTAGAAAGTTCAAAATCAATTAAAAACTCAAAAAAATATTTTACGTGGGCCTCAAACAGTACTTATTAAATGTAACAATTGTTGCACTATTCAAATACAATCTGAAACACTAGTCATTATATCTTTTCATCTATCTATCTTCTTTAATATAAAAAAGGAATCGCTAAGCGCAAAACTTGAAAATGGCTGAAAACTTTCAGATAATTCTTATTTTATAATATTTCTTGAGGTACAAGCATGATTCTTACAGAGAAATTTTTTTAAAAATTGCCTGAAAAACCTAAAAATAACTTTTTTATATTCCCATTCAATTCAAATTCCCACAAAAGATTCGAAAAACAATTCAGTGACGTTAGTTATAGGCGGTACGAAGTTTGGCAGGTCAGCTAGTCAATTAAATTGTTTAATCATGAATTTACAGAGCAGTCTACAGATTTGAAGAAATGCTTGGAGAATCCCCATGTGAGAGATATATTGGAGTTACTGGACAAGTCACCATATCCAGATGAATTGATGAAGGAGTACATGCAAGAGCCCATCTTCACAGAATTTGTAGATGCATGTTTGAAAGTTGTACAGCCGCAAGATGATAATGATAAATAATAATCTAGTTTATTTTCACAAACACTTTCCCTACTTATTTCCATAATGTTTTTCTAAGACCTTTTAGATTCCTATCCTCAAAATACTCTATTTGACACACATAAATTATTTTTTCTATTATTTTCACTTTTTTTATATTTGTTTAAACATTTGCTATTTAAGTTTTTTGTTTGATATGGGTTTGCTCTC
This sequence comes from Agrotis puta, assembly GCA_943136025.2. NCBI lineage: Eukaryota > Metazoa > Arthropoda > Insecta > Lepidoptera > Noctuidae > Agrotis > Agrotis puta. The sequence goes on from OW964178.2 coordinate 12,014,440, forward strand.
GACTCTACTCTAGGTTAGAAGTTACATAGACAGTCTATGATGGAATGAGCAAGTAAGCTTTCTGCTGACATAGAAGAAGCCTGTTCACTAGATGCACATAATGAGTTTCACTCTTACTGTCCACATTAAGAAGGAAGATTGAAAATGCATAATGTGAATTGGTTGAATGGCAACTAATATAGATTGTAACTGTGGTAGATGTCCAATGGTAGAACGGGGCGGGTGATATCAGGTTGTAGAGTTATAGAGTTCTTGCACACACTCTGAAGTACAGTCTATAGTAGATGATGAGTCAAGCAGTGAAGCTTGGAATCAACAAATTTTAAGTCGCCAATAAGTCTCTATGACGACTTCAAGTTCTGAACATGAGACATTTTGCGAGTCAGATTGTGAACACACTTCGATGAAGTGAGCTCGTGAACATTACATGTCGCGCTCTAAAGTGGTCTTCCGCTGCTTACTCGTAGTAGACCCACACCCCTGAGTCGGACAATATTTTTTTTTCTCTATTCAACATTTTCCTTTGCCTTCCTAACTCTGTCTCCTCAGTAGACAGTCCTACCTTATCCCTATCGAACAATCTCATAATATATTGCTTTATAATGTAACAGCCGACGGCCAGCTGATCAAACCTTACGTGCCTCCAGAGTTCAAAACATCATTTTAAGGATACTTTCATCGGCATCCTGGTATGCTCGCAATGCGGAAATCCATGAGTACCTGGAAATCCCAACTATCTTGGACAAAATAAAGCGGTGATCAGGATCGATTGATAACTCACCTAATACCGCGTATGATGCTACACCCCCGGGGTCGCGGGACCAAGGGATTACCGTGACCCCGGTACGTAAAGGGCTAGTGAAGGACACCGTGGATTTTAGTCAGTACAAGTCTGACAGTCCCTCCCGCCCTGCCCTGGGTGGGAGGACTCATTTGATGATTTTACCACGATAAAAAAAAAAAAAAAAAAAAAAAAATGATGCTACACCCATTTAGAAGACAAGAGAGCCGAGATGCTGTCTTGCTAAAAGGGAAGATGGTGCGGTGGCTCTGCCTCGCCAAACGATAACCGCATTCAACTTTCTTAATTATAATTTGACTGATCACAGGACAACAAGAAAAAAAATAATTACTATGATTGATTGGAAAGGAATATTCGATTAACAAACTTACGTTATAAAATTTAACAGTACAGTTTAGTGGATGAGATCGAGTAACTGCCGCACTGCGTGTCGCGTGTTCGTTTCCCGCACGGTACAAATATTTATATAATATAGTTACAAGTACTTGTCCCAAGAACTAATAGAAAAAAACAGTGCATACTAAATCAAACATTTATTTCATGCAACAAGCAAATAGTTTTTTAGAAAAATACATTTATAATTTTAATTCAATTAATTATTCCCCAATGCAGCTCTTAATAAATTTTCAAATTCTAATGATTTCTGTTTCTCTTCTTCAATTTGTTTTTCTAGTTGTTTGACAGCATCTGCACAATTTTTGTATTTGGATATATTTACATCCTTTTCTTTAATACTTTCATCAACTAATGTGCGATCCTTGTCTTCTAACATTAGGTAATCTAGTGAATCTATTTCTATTTTGCGACGCTTTGCCTCGACGTAAAAATCAATATCATCTTCATAATCTAAAGCTTTGTGTTTTATTTCATTTATAACTTTCACTTCATGCAACCAAAGCGCATTGCGATAGTCTTCCAAAACAGATTTCTCATAAACAGCAAATCTATTTTCAAAATTATTCAGTCTATTAATCTTTTCGTAAACAATTATATTCATAAAGTCTACAAGATTATAGTGGGCAAAGTATTTGTTGAAATCCTCACAGGGCATACTCATATTTGAGAGTTCCTTTGGTAGCACAGCTACTACTCTACATAATACTTCTTCAGGGTTTTCAAACCAACCAATCTGATTACAGTAGCTACTCATTTGCTCCTGCAGGCTTATTGCATTCACTGGGTTAAAATTTTGTGTAGGATCAGGCAATTTCAATTGACTCATAATCCTTTTGATGGCCAAGACATTATCAGAGGTCTTCGCACTACTCGGTATGAATTCATAAGGCTTCGGATAAGGAGATGTGCTGTCCAAGTAAGGCTGAAACTCTAACGGAAATAGTGAATAATTGAACAAATCTTCATTTGTAATGACTTTGGTAAGATTATCCACAGCTGCATTGTAACACATGATCAATTTGTATAAATCTCTTATAACAGCATTCATACGGGTATCGTTTTCCAACCTTAATCTGCACCATATCTCATTTCCGAGGTATCTCTGACAAATAGACTTCAAGTAGTCTATTTCCAATGGTGGGGTTTGTGGGAATTTTTTCGCCAACCATTTCATGGCGCTCTTGGAGGATGTATTCAATGATTCGTAAACATCTCGTGACTCTATTAGGTAAATTTTGTACTCTGATACGACATTTGCCTGTAGAAGATTTGACAAAAGAACTTCTAAGCGTTTATGTAGATGTTCCACTTTTGGAATAATAACAGCAACCGGAACTATCTGATATGGGTATTTGTGTTTGAGTGTAGCTTCAATTGTTTCTACCACATCGTTATCATATTCAGTGGCATAGAACAGAACAGCGTTAGCACCTTCAATAGCCTCATTTATGTTCATATCTTTACCAGTCAAACTAACAGATATAGCAAAATCCATTAAATGATTCCAAGAGTATTTCCCAACATGTATCAGTGTATTAGATGCTTCATGTTGCTTTCTGTCACTGAAAACATCCAATACCCATTTTTCAATGTTAACCTTTTTGTGTAACCATTTCATTGCACCAGGTGAAACCAGAGTTATTTTCCAAAAGAAGCATTTATCATAAGGATAACTTATTTGTTTCATACGCTTCAATAGAGGTGATCTTATTATTTCCATGATGTTATATGGTTCTGGGGTTGGCAACTGTCTAAGTTCCCCAGTAAATTTGTAGCCCTTGTGGACAGCATTCATATTCTTCAATGTAGCATTTTCAACAAATCGCCTTAAATAGGAAGCTTCTTCCAATGGAGTCTTACGAGTTAGCCAAACCGGTGTATCTTCCAGTAGATTTCGCCTTTTAACATTTCTGATATATTGTTTCCTCCACACATGAAACCATTTTTTCATTAAACGTCGCGTTAAAAATATCTCTGCTTTCAATTCAGACTCAGACATTTCACTGGATAAATTCAACATTATTTCATCAGTTACTGTATTCGCAAACTGCATCAAACTATTAAACTTATTCAATTCTTCTTGCAATATACTCTTTACAGTTGAATCATTTACTTCACTGGTAAGTTCTTCAACAAGATCCACTGATTCTCTGTCAACTCTTTCTCTAAATTTCTTTTCTTCTTCAGCTTTACGTTTTTCTTCTGCTTTCTTTTCTTCTTCTATTTTTTTCTTTAATTCTTCTTGTATTCTTTGCTCTTCTTTCTTGCGTTTTTCCTCTTGCAATCTAAGCTCTTCCTGCTTTCTTCGCGCTTCTTCTTGCTTTTTTCGTGTTTCCTCTTTGCGCCTCTCTTCTTCTTGTCGTCGCATTTCTTGTTTCCTCATTTCTTCCTCCCTTTTAATTTTTTCTTGCATTTGCCTTTCCTCTTCCTGCCTCATTCTTTCCGCATTAAGGCGTTGAATCTCAGCCTGCTTTTGCTCTTCAGCCTCATTTTGGTTAAATTCATAAATGGCAGGACTTTCAGTGACTGCTATTGAATTTAATATGTTATCAGCCACAGTTTGTGCTTTATTTTTGCTTTGAAATATTGAATAGCTTCTAGCGTCCGAACCATTCGGTGGAAGGATTGCACTTTTGAAAAGGCTTCCTGGCGACAACTTGCTAGTAGCTTCACCATTGGCAAAGACGGACTGCGACTTTATCTGTTCTTCTGCATTGCCAGCCTTTGCAAATACATTAGTAACTTCTGGCTGCTTTGCAAAACTTCCAAATATATTACTTGGACTTGAATGCTTGTCTTCACTTCCTGATGGCGGGGCAGGCTTAGCAAATATATTGCCGCCTTTTTCAAAAGCAACAGTATTATCGGGTTTTGAAAATAGGTCAGTTTTAGCACCAGCAAATATACTTTTATTGGTAAATAATGGCTGTTTATCTGTAGCCCCTTCTTCTTTTGTTGCAAACACATTTTTGGGCATGGTACTTGTAAACAAATTCGTTGAGGCTTTTGTGGAAATGGGCTGCGCAAAAGCATTGCTCTCTGGTTTCTTGAATAAATTATCTTCCGACTTCAATGCCTTGAAAAGAGGGAGGTTTTGAGCTCTATCTTTATTATTTTTTCCAAATATGTTATTTGTTTCTGGAACTGCATTACTTTCGAATAGCCGCTTAACTGTTTCTTTTCCAGTAAACAAATTGGAAACCCCGGTTTCTTGAGGTTTAGAAAATGAGAATTGTTTTTTCGAATCATCATTAAACATTTTTTCAGGAGAATTTTTAATAATATCAGTTGATGCAACTGTAATAGCTGGTTTAAATAAAAACAGATTGGTTTCACTAGATGTGGTGGGTGCTTTAAAAATATTGGTAGGAGGAGGGATTACTTGACCACTAAATTTATGAGCCTGTTTCGGGCTTGAAGTTAATACATCAGGTTTAGCAAAAACATTTACTTTACTTTCTGGTGCTTTCTCCATGACATAACTCATTCTTCCACCTTGAGATAACCTTTGAATCTCTGCTTTCAATTGGCTTATATCTTTGTTGCTATCATTCAAAGTATCGTAGCCTTGCTCATCAGCAGTTAAAGCACTTTCTTTTAATCTGCCATCCGATTTAAAACTTGAGTACAGAACGTGACGACTGTATTCAATGTCTGGGAGCTGTCCACCAGCAATAATTTCGCCAACAGTTAGGTGCCTTTTAGATTCAATAAGATTTATAGCTCTTGCGATGGGATAAGGATCGCTGTCTTCTATAAACTGATTTCTATCTAGTATAATTGTTATTTCACCATCACAGTCTTCAGTTCTGGCGAGTCTGAGTCCATAGTGATTGATAAACGATTTCAAATTCTCAATAGTTTCGAAAGCTAGGGAATTCATCATCTCTTCTGCAGGGTAGCGAGAGCCTCCTCTAGGAGCGTATGCTTTGACTATTCTAGCGAGAGCCCGCGCGCGCACGTCGTTGAAGTACCGCAATAGAATGCACGCTTGCAGGTAATTCGCCTCTTCCCTCACTAGACGGAAGAATCGCACGTAGTTGTTGTTGTCAATAGCATTGAAAACTTTGATGGCAAATATTATAGGTCCTGACTTCTGAATATCTATTGGCAGCTGTTTGATCTGCAATAACAATAAAATATTATATAGTTTTGTTCCTTAGATCTGATTATTTCAATAGTTTTAAGGAAAAAATACGGACCTCCCACCAGAAGTTAGCATCACCCAGGTTGAGTAGCGCAACATATCCTCTGAACTCAGCTTCTCTAGGTTTCTGCTCAGGGCCCACATCAGCATACATATGTTTTAATGTTTGCAGGCATTTAGTAAGATTATCGGTGTTCAATTTCTGATCGAACTGCGTGTGTTCAAGGTCTGCCAATCGCGCAGCACAGTGTGCATGAAATCGTGCGCACATTTCCACCAGGCGAATTGACTCTGAAAATTACAAATAAAATATTTGGGAATGGCAATGTATTAAAGGAAAAATAGAGGAATAATGATAATTATATCAAGCTTACCTGCACAACACAGAGCCTGCTGTGTTATGTCCTTCCTGATACCGCGAAATCTATCCCACATGAAATGGAACCAATCCGCCAACGAGACCTGAAAAGGAACAATGTTATTATAAGTGTCCAACATGGCCCAAAATCACTCTGGCTATACATTTACAAAATTTAACACTATAAAACTAATTTTTCAATCTGCTTTCTAGTTTCTGTCAATAAGAATGAGTGTTTTCTTCTTTTTAGAGGATCCGAATGACATCTCACCTACCACATTCATTTGTGTTGTTCACCCAAAAGTTTTATATTTACTACAGCATTGTGTGAATAAGAATATAAATAATACCTGTCGCTTAGTATCGGCGATCTCATGCAACAGATAAGCGCAGGTGCGCATGAGTACGGGCGCGGGCCGCAGTTCGTAGCACATCGGTATCTCCTGGTCGGCTGAACTGCGGCTATACTGCTTCACAGCTCGCCACGGCTCCAGCTCACCGTCAGAATCCAACACTGTTTCTAGAGTCATCACCTAAAGTAAAATATTGATATGCATTAGAAATTGACGGCACGCTTGGCGCAGTGGCTGAGTGATCGACTTGGTCGAAGCGTGTTGTGGGTTCGATCCCCGCATGGAACAATTATTTGTATGATCTGTTGTTGTTGTGTGATAGTTGTTCCGGGTATGGGTATTTGTGTATGTGAGTTTCTATGTTTGTAAACGCACCCACGATACAGGAGAAATTCCTAGTGTAGGGCAACATTTTTTTTATGTTGTTTTAAATGACACTTTTATGAATTGAAGATGAATATTCAGGTTTCTAGTAGTGTGCAGTATTGTATTGTAGGACAGTGGTAGGTGCTACATTGGCAGTACCCTTAAAAATACACTTATTTTTCATAACTTAAAACATAGTTTTATTTTAATAGTTCATCTTGCAAGCGCTTGTTAAAACATATAGATAAGATCAAAATACGGTCTCACCTGATGTTCTGCTTGTCTGTGCAATAACTCTTTTTCTGGGCACATATCTTGGCAGGTACCAATAGTAGCACCACCTTCTTTGATACGGGATCCAGCACCACCCCAAGCTCTCAAAATCCTAGGAAAAAAGAAATCATGAATTAAGCAGTTGCTTCATATAAAATACTGGTAATTCAGTAGCATTTCATTATAGTTGAAACCAACCCCAACAGAAAAGACCTTTGTTGAGTTTAATGTAAATAAATCATGTAAAGACTCACTTATCTCTTGCTTCTAGAATGCGCCATTGTTCATCAGGGGTAAGGGACACTTTGGAGCGTAGTTGATGCAGTTCTGTGGCTGCCTCTGCGGTGGTCAGGGTTGTTTGAGTGGTCACCACTGCTACTGGAGCTTCAATAACGCTTGCTGGTTGTGCACTAAACAAAATAATTTTATTTTTTTACCATTACTTTGCAGAAATATTTTATAAATAACTTGAAAGGGGATAATAATTGAAAAAAAATATTGGATAATAATTGGCTAATTTGCAATGAAAAACTCAAAAATCTCTTTTTGGGTAGTCAGTTGAAAATAGTATTACACTGTGATACATTTCGGAAATACTCGTTTAAAGTAAATTTTAGAATCATAGCTGACAAGGCACAGTTGGCACAGTCTGAGCGATTGGACTGCTGAACTGCGGGTTGCGATTTTGACTCCCGGCCAGACCAAATATTTGCATGATCAACAAAGCAGTTGTAGGTCTTGGCATTTGTGTATGTGAGTTTTTTAGTATGTTTGTAAATGCACCCATAATACAGGACAAATGCATAGTGTGCGACTGTGTGGCAAGTTTTTTTATAAAAATAAATAATAACTTACACAACCATCTTTTTCTCACGTATTGGAACTTTCTTTTTCAATGGGACTTGCTTCACAGGTCTGGCTTGTACCCTTAATTTTGAGGGAGGAGTTTTGGGTTCAACTTCAACATCCATGGCTAAGAACAAACAATAAGTACATTAAATCAATAACTAACATCAAAGACATTCAAATTTATACAAGCAATAGACGGGACGTCACTAAGAAAATTTGTGATCCACTACTTGGTAACAAGTCAGTTGTTAAATGACAATTGTTGTATGACAATTTTCGCAATGCCTGCTCTATGATTCTTTAAAATCTCTTTGACTGACATCAAGTGGTGAATAGATAACAATAATAGCCTGTAATATTCCCACAGGCCTCCTCTCTCTGAGAAGTTCTGGGCTATAATCAACAAATGTTAAAAATCAATAAATGTTAACTTTTAACAACATATGCAAAAAATGTTTTAAACAAAATAAAGGCAAAGAGATATTTTTTCAACAATCATTTTGTTACGACAGGTTGAGGTAACATACACAGAGAAGTATATGTTGTTGTATAGTCTCTTTACACAAGGATTGATAAATTCCACATGTTTTAGAATTTTTGGTTCTACATGTTAGTTTCCTTACAATTTTTTCCTTCATCGTTGTTGAGTCAAATAAGATTTAAAAAAGAATTATATAGCTTTGCATCATACATACATTTTTGCCGAGTAACTCTGTATGTAGGAGCTCCACCCATTGCTGATAATTCCTCTTCAACATCAGAATCAGGTACCCAATCTGGGTCATCGTCTTTTCTACTACTGCATCTACGTCTGAAATCAGAAAAAAAAAAATGTAATGTAACAAAATAAATAATTATAAGTAGTATGATTCATTAAAGTTAAGAAGCATACTTAACAGTTTGCTAAATAAGATTGAATTGAATACTTACACCCTCATCTTACTGCGAGTGACATCAAACATGAATCCATCATATGCACCAGCATTGAGCACAGCCCGTTCAGAGGAGCTTGGTTGATCATACTCAATGATACACATGTGACGCTTTGGAAACAGTCTTATCTTCTGCACACGTCCAAACTTGCTAAAGTGCTTTTTAGCTGCAGTGGCATCAAATAGCGAGTCTGGTACATTTGAGCACCTGAAATTTAAAAAGGAGTAGATCAATTTTAATTAATTATATTCTACAAAATCCAGCAACCATTTCAAAATATGAAAAGTAAAGAGTTTTCTGAAACTTTGAATAAAATAAATGATTATATTGTGTAAACATAAATATTTTAGTACAGGCATTTTTGTCGTATGTCTCTAAACAAACGAAACAATAGTATTCTTTGGCGTGGCATTTTCTAATTTTTTGTCGTGTAATGTTTGTTAGGGGGTATGTCAACAACACAAATATAACTTACGTGATGGACGTTTTAGGATTTATAATAACATCCTGTAATGGACTCTTCAGTTTTTTACGAGGACCTGTAGCGGATTGCATGTTTATTTCCCGTACTTCTCCTTCAAAACACCATGAGAAGGTTATTATTTACGTTGAATCAAGATCAAACACACACGAGGTCATACCAATGTTTCCTCTATTACAAGAAGGCATAAAACTTTAATCTCAGAAAATAAGAAATTTTAAATATTTTTTGTAGTGGAATCGTTATCTATAGACGCATGAAAAACTGGAAACATTCTCAATTTTTTTTTTTATGAATTAGCGCGTTTGACACTTGTTTGACAGCAACGTTTTTGACAAATGTGAATAGAGATGTGCTAGGATGATGTCACCCATTTTCATTTTACTTAGTTGATGGTTCTATGTATGTTCGTTGAAACAATAAGCCGCCATTCGCACGAGTGTTTTTCCTACGGGCGTTAAAAAAGCACCAAAATAGAACAAATGCAATTCAATGTATCTGTTCACACGACAGTGCTTTAAAAGCGCAGCGCTTGTTTTCGAACTGTATATGATTTTAAGTGCTGGGCTAAATTCAGCGCTCTTTTAACGCTAGTAAAAAAAGTGCTCGTGCGAATGGGGGCTATGTCACAAATGCGAATACATTTAACAAAATAATACAACAATACAGTTGTTGTATTTATTTAAAAGCAGTTAAAATTATTTTTGTGCGTAATATCATAAACAATTAGTTGATTTGAAAAAAAGATGATCTAATCATAGACTTACGGCATGGACTAACCTAAACAATGAATAGTGAAATTACCAGACTGTTTAGTGCGACTGCATACAGCTTGGCAAGAAAGAGTCTGATGCGGTGACAATTGAAACTACGAAACGTTTGTTGTTGCAACATGTTAAAAAAGTCAACTACGAGCAGCTTCTGTGTCAAAAAACAATTCCCTCGTGTTATTTCACGATTTTCTACATTAATTCGCAACGATCAGTGCTTACTTGTTTATTTATAATGACATATGACAAGTAGTAGCGACCTCAATTTTTCCATACTCTTTTTTGCCAAGCTGTACCTACTGTTACAAATAATGGTAACTTTTTTATTACAAAATGTTTGCAAATGCATTGCCTTCCGGCAAGCAGCAGCAGCGGACCATCTAGAAAATTTTGTTTTTTTTTACAGTATGCGGTTTCTAATTTTCTTCCAGTATGCGATATCTAATACAGAATCGATTCTGATATTCACCGGAAGGCTCATTTTGTCTTGCAAAAATTCCCGGATCATAGTTTCTGATTGTATGCGGGATGCATCCGGCGAGCATCAGATTTTTTTTGACAGAAATTTATACTATGCGGTCGCGCTTAAACAGATAATTATTCTATGCATGGATAATGCTCTGTCCATATTGTATGGATCATCTAGACCAGTGTTGGCATGATTAAAACACGTGTTTAAAACAGTTTGAAATTAAACAGTATTTTTTATCACACGTTTTAACTACTTTTCATGGCGGATGAATTTATACAAAATGAAAATAAATTAATATTTAGGAGTTTACTACAGCTTGGCAAAAAAGTCTAGAAAAGGAACTATTTCTTTTTGTTTGCTGGCAACATTTAAAAAGTGTCATTTGATGTAAACAAAGTTTGCGAGTTTTTGAACTTTATAATTGTTCCACAAAATTAAGGTAAAAAGTGATAAAAAATAAATAAAACCATCCGAAGTGCTGGTAGAGAGATTATTTATAAGATTTAAAGGCGTTGTTTGGCAGAAAAAGAGGACAAACCGTACTTACCGATCTCAACGATGTTTACCAAAGAACCGCTGATATTACAGGTATATAACTGTTTGTTTTGATATTTTTAGATGAATCAAGTGTTAATTAATGAACCCCATTCTGTTTTGAATTGCTTGCATATGAAATAAGAGGAATTTTGAAAAATAATCATCGAGCACAAAGTTTATGTTTACATTTCGTCTGACATTACTTTGGTATAGCGCGCTAGTAAAATGTTGATACGTAAGTGTCGTACTTTGCAATAAGTTAATTTAAATTCGATTTCTACATAACTTTGCTGTTGAATGTGATCTTATGGTGACGACTATGTTTGTTATATCATTAGAGTTAGAAATGTACCAAAAAAATACTTTTGATTTATTTTTAACTAACAATATTTTTTCTTTTATATTGACCAACAGGGGCATACCTGAATCCGTTAGTTACCTAAAAACACTTTTTGAGGTGACTAGCTCTTTTAGATATTCTATAATTTGTCGTATTTATTTTATTGGTTTAGTGTGAGTTGTCAATTTTTTTTTAAAACACACAGGATTGCTTACATATCATAAATTATTTGTAGGCAGTAACAGGAAAAGAATAAATTCTTGTTCAATTAAAGGATACTTACTGATTTCAATAAATAATTATTTGTTAAAAAAATAGTATCTCAATTACCAAGGCGACAGGTTGGTACTCTATTCGTTCACAGTGAGTTGCCACATGAACAGCACAGTGGCGACCTCCCGATTTCCTACTCTTTTTTGCAAAGCTGTAAAGTATAAATAAATAAATAAATATTCCACAACGATCACACAACGCCATCTAGTCCCAAGCTAAGCAGAGTTTGTGTTATGGGTACTAGACAACTGATAAACATACTTATATATTTTCTAAATACATACATATTATAGATAAATTACATCCAGACACAGAACAAATGATCGTGCTCATCACACAAACATTTGTCCTCGGTGGGAATCGAACCCACGACCTCCGGCATAGCAGTTAGGGTCACTAACCACTAGACCAACAGGCCTGTCTAAAGTATAGTTTCATATAAAACCATTTAACTCTATGCCATTGCTATATTATACTTGTGAACTTTTATTGGCATTTTTTTTTTGTAAAATTTTTATTCTTAATTACTAACGGCGAAAATGAAAAGATCAAGTCTACAAATGAAACATAAAACTTATTTTCAACTTAGACTTTGACCTTTAAGTTCAAATTTATAAGAAATTATGCCCTAAACTAAAAAGAAAAAAAAACAGTTACACACAAACAAACACACACACACAAAACCCTGATCTACGCATAAAAATAAACATTATTTTAATTATTTTTCGTTGTTTTTATAATACGTTATCACAAACATTAATATAAATAATACATAGTTTGTTGTTGCCCAACTATAAAACTACAATTTGTTGCATTCCAAAAAAAATACCTTCTGTAGCAATCCGATAGATGTCGTCAGTGAAATAAAATACTCAAGTAAGAAATTATAAATAATAGAAAAATGTGCTGCATATTTTACAGAGAACTTATAGTATTATTCTGCCATTTAATTATATGTAATGCTTCTATTACTTGATTAAAAAAAATGTTACTGCTTGTTTTTTTTTTTGTTTAATGTTTGGTCACACACAAGCAAAAGTTTATACACAGGGAGCATGTCTAATAACCAGGTGGCCATCTGAAAGACAAGTAGGTACTTAATTAAAAAGAGTATTGCTAACGAAATATTATTAATTAAATAAAATAAGCAATAACACCTATTATGAATGTAAAGGTTTGAAAAGATCGCTTTTAGCAATAAGACCGCCCATTGTGTCATCCTAGTTAAAAGACTCTACTCTGTACCTTTAATATAGATGGTGTGCATAATAAAGTGTATTCTATCTATCTATGTAAAATATAAATAGTTTTGGGAGTATTGAGAATTCTTTACAACTTTCCTTTTTTCGTTTGTGATGGTATTTCACATTTTAATAAGTATTAAGTATTAACACTAAAGTTGCTTCTGAATAGTTATCTAAATCTTTTCTTTTTTGTGTGATAAATTCATTAAATGAATCCTCCCGAACTAGGTGGAGCGGAAGGGACTGTCAGACTCGTACTGACCATTATGAAAATCCATGTGTTGGTTTGAGTTTGAAATTTCCTTCATAATGAAACCAACATGCAAGTAGCGTTGCCAGGCGTCCGGATAAAGGCGGACACAGTCAGGCTTTTTGGTTGGGTGTCCGGCCAAATTAGAACGCGTCCGTCCTGTCCAGGTTTTTAACCGACTTCCAAAAAGGAGGAGGTTCTCTATTCGACTGTATGTATTTTTTTTTTTTTTTATGTATGTTCACCGATTATTCGAAGACGCCTGAACCGATTTGAAAAATTCTTTTTCTGTTTGAAAGGGTATACTTCCAAGTTGGTCCCATAGAAATATTGTCATGATCTGATCACGAACTTCGGAGATATGGAACGGAACTCTTCAATAATAGACAGCAAATCTGTCGTGATTGCTGCAATCGCTTGGATGTTTATTGTTTACACAACATCATAACATAACATCACGCCTGTATGCTCTGAGGGGGTACGCAGATGTGTACAGTATACCCATATTTCGACAGTTTGGTATGTTAAGTTTCATTTTATTGGGGATAAGCCTATTACCATGAAAAATATTGTTAATAATAACAATGTAAAATAAAGGCATAGCAAATATTGTATAGGATATTACAACTAATAAAAATAATTGAGAAATAAAAAAACTTTTTTGCAAAAAATAAAACCGACTTTAAAAACACAAAAAAGTGGAAAAAATAACTTCAGAAGTAAGTCTAGTCAATTGTTGACCGATTTTCAAAATTATTTTTTCATTGGAAAGAGTATACTCTGTCATTGCTCCCGAGGTTAGAAAGAGTATACATGGTGACAATGGGAGCACCCATTGTCACCATGTCAGGATCTGATGATGGAATCTGGAAGGTAAAATTCCTTAACGGTTAAAAGTCAAAATCAAAGTCAGAATAATAACTCAAGTTATACGACGTAGTTCAACTTACTACGTACGTACCTACGATATTTACACTAATAAAAATAGAAAAAAAAACAACCTACTGATCAGATGGGGTATCAAGACAGAGGGTTTTATAAATTACTAAATGTAACTAAAAGAAAATGACAAAGTTAACTTAAAATCATCAAATGAGTCCTCCCACCCAGGGCAGGGCGGGAGGGACTGTCCGACTTGTACTGACTAAAATCCACGGTGTCCTTCACTAGCCCTTTACGTACCGGGGTCACGGTAATGGGCAAGTCCCGCGACTCCGGCAGGCTATGGCCCTCTACAGGCCCCGTCACTATGCTGACACTCCTTGAGGCGCGCGTGGAACACAACGCGCCTTCGACCCGGGCATGGTCCATGGTCGGGCTGCGAGTCGCGAATTACACGCCGCCCGCATGCCCGCGCCTACGGTGGCCGGAGATCGTCTCGCGACGTCCGACGCCGTAGGCGTCTACCACTGGGCTAGGGTGGAGGGAGGACGCTGTCCTCTCCCTCACGCGGCCCGCCTCCTCCTTCGCAAGCATGACTGCTTCGCAGAAGGAGGCGACCGCTTCCCACTCCGTCTCGCCCCGCAGCATGGCCTCGACCAATGCCGGGCGCGAGAGGTCTCCGCCTATCGCCGTCGTGAGGACACGGCGGTGCTCTGTCCAAGCGGGGCAGTCCTGCACCGTATGCTCCACCGTGTCCTCCGGACGATCTTCGCAGTGGTGACACCCAGGCGTTTCTTCCCTCCCTATCAGACACAGGAACCTCCCGAAACTTCCGTGTCCGGTGAGGACCTGCGTCATGCGGTAGGTCTGGACGCCGTGACGCCTATCCAGCCACTCCTCAAAGAGGGGTCTTACCGCCGCGATTGCGGCGTGCCCGAATACATACGTACCTACGATAATTTATACAAAAAATAGAAAAATAAAAAAAACTTTTTTACAAAAAAAAAAACCGACTACCAAAAATACAAACGCCCCACCTAAAACCACTAAAAAGAGAAAAATAAACTACTATTTATCTATTTCAGAAAACAAAAATGCACGTATTTTTCAAACGAATTAAATAAAAAACTTATTACCCACCAATTCTAAATCAACTTACAATATTATTTTATTTAACAAACAAGATATCATGTATTTACAAACAACCTATAATGCTTTATTTACAAAATTACAATGTGACCATTCTTGTCTAAACCTTATTAGCTATAAATTTAATTATAATATTTTTATAATGTTGTGTGCTAGGCACCTACTGATCTGTTTGAAGTCGGTGCCAAGCCAAAAATAAAGAGAACAATAATACTTAGTAATATAGTACACACAGGGTTATAATTAATAACATCTAATATTTTTATTAATAAACAAATAGCAACCTACGAACACGTAAGCGACTATCAAAAATACAAAATTTATCAACAGCACTATAACGCATCAAAACTGAATTGCATTCAAGACGACCGTCGAAGACGCCTGCCTGCTCGTGTCTGCCCATTGGGTTGAATCGCTCAAGACTTGCCGACCCACGATCGCGCGTTCGGTCGCAAGCGCAGGGTGATTTGGTGTGATTTAGATGTAGCGTGATGGCGTGACGGGGCTAGACGTGCGTATCCTATCGAATACCTATTTGGCTTGGCACCGACTTCAAACAGATCAGTAGGTGCCTAGCACACAACATTATAAAAATATTATAATTAAATTTATAGCTAATAAGGTTTAGACAAGAATGGTCACATTGTAATTTTGTAAATAAAGCATTATAGGTTGTTTGTAAATACATGATATCTTGTTTGTTAAATAAAATAATATTGTAAGTTGATTTAGAATTGGTGGGTAATAAGTTTTTTATTTAATTCGTTTGAAAAATACGTGCATTTTTGTTTTCTGAAATAGATAAATAGTAGTTTATTTTTCTCTTTTTAGTGGTTTTAGGTGGGGCGTTTGTATTTTTGGTAGTCGGTTTTTTTATTAGGCTTTTTGGACTTGATCTTTTTTTTTGTATCTGTCATGACTTGGCTTCCACTCCGACTGCCCGTCTCACATTGTATCATCGCTAGCGCAACCAAGAGGACTAGCACTAGCCGCGCTAGCTTTCGCCGTTGCACGGCCAGGGGAGCCTGTTTAGTTGAACCGAACTTTAATTTAAAAAATGCTCTAGCTATACTAGGACTAAAAACTAGAGGTGTCCGATCGTTTCACCCAAATGTCCGGCCAAACAGACGGTGCTGTCCGGCTTTTCGATTTTAAGACCTGGCAACCCTACATGCAAATAACAAACTCTGGAAAGCTCTCCCAACTTGTGCTATAGACAGAGGCCTCTCCAATCGCACGCTATTTCACTCGATTACCGGAAAAGCAACCAAGAAAGCTCTACCGTCTATGCTCATAAGAACCAAAAAAAAAAACGTCTATGCTCACTCATTTCATAAGTTTTTGCAAAACCCCTGATGATTCTATAACTGCCATGGTGTCTCTGTTTCCAACAGTATTAGTGTACTGTATACATAATACTCTTGGAAACAAAGATAGACATAGAAATGGTTAATTTCTATGTCTATCTTTGTTTCCAAGAGCAAATATTAGTAATAATTGGTCCTCCTGTAACATTTTAAATAGGGGCTTCCTGTTCCCTTTTTCTGTAGAAGTAATAGTACCATTTCTGGTGTTTTGTTATCTGTGTCTTTAAATCGTCTCCTACTCACTATGTTAAACTGAGAAGACTCGGTGTGTTATGAATTGAATCTATAAATGTTTAGTTGCCGCTGCTAATCCACAATCTAATCATAACAGGGAGACATATTGGTATAGACTTCTCTTTTTGTGTGATAATCACCACGTTTCTTTGCCAGCCAACCTCATCATTTTCCCTCAATGACAGCAATGTCGTCTTGCAGCCATATCTCCAAAGCAATAACTGTTAGAGTCTGGTGTCCGGAACCGCACCACAACCCAGTTAAATCTTTTATACATTATACATGTTATTCAAGACACACAAGCGCTGAACCGCTGATAAACCGCTAAACAAGTGTGCGTCAGCCTAAGACCATATTATATGATGACAATTGTAGCGGTGACCGCGGATGATGTAACCACATTCCGTCGCGCAGAACGCGCCGTAGTTCCGGATCATGCCGGATGTACCTGTCACTTTCTAACTCTGCAACGTTGTTTTGGCAATTTTTGGCCAACTAAGCTATGATTGGCAGTTGTAGTAGGTATTGTAGGCTATACCTATCGTGTTCTTATTCCTTTCAACCTAGGAAGATATACACTGATCTTATTGCCTATTGGTGAAGAGCTTCAGAAAGATCGGGTGCGTAGTACTCTCAATCGGCGTGCTTGTGTGACCTAATGTATGAACATGGATGAGACGAAGGATTAAGTATGTAAGGATCATAGCAGGTGGGGCTCTGTAGTTGGTGTCTACCCCCATGGGAAAAGGCATGAGTTTATGTACAATTGTATGTACTCGTGCGTATTCCTCTAATCGTAATCCCAAAAATGTAATTTTTATAATCCCTTGAACTCGTCCAAGACTAGACCCGTTTTCTATAATACTCTTCCTTGCTGCTGGACTACTAGACTTGGGGAGCCTAGCTTGAACATCCTCGGAAGCTTAAAGCTGTTTTATTTGTCACTTAATGTCGTAATAAAATGGACAACACCTGCCCATGAAATCAGTTTTATTACGTAGGTGACATGCATTATAACTTTTGCGAAGCTTGTTAGTTTTGGCATTCTCTCAGAATCGTGGTCGTGCGTTGCATTGTGGTGTGTATAATGGTGATTATTATTTTTCTACCATTTGGCTATCCTCGTTGTACTGAATCCGAACTTGGATTGTCTGAGAGGATCTTGCGTTAATTTATTGATTTTTTAACCTTCGGTACATTGAATAGGTGCCTTCTTCAAAGTTATCTTTTATGATACAGTCTCAATTTTTCAGCTTGTTTTAAAAAATCTTAATTTAAATAAAATTCTGTTTTTCATAATACGTTTTTTCATGACTCATAATGTGCAAAGTCTTAAGTCGGTATGATACATACTCTTCGTTCATTGAGTTCAACGCTCATCAACAAGCGATATAAATATGATAATCCATAATTGGAGTAGGAGTTGTTTAGGCGTTCCGATGGTGCAGAGTGCGGTGAATCACCTCGTTGCGTGACGTCATCGCTATAAATTCGGGTGTCACATTCCGTTGGCAGGCGCATGCGGTTATATAAAAGAAAGTGGCGCGGCCGCGCGGCGACCTTGCTTGGTGAAAGGCGTGGCGCAAGTGGCACAGCCGGAACTCGCTCTTCCCACGGACCGATCCCGCGCCTCTCGCCCGCCATGCCGTTATGCGCTCGCGCAACTTTCGGTAACCGGTTTGATGTTAGCGAAAAAAATGCACTAGGCACGCTTGGACCGGTGCCAATTTAGAGGATTCGGAGCGGTGGACATAAAACACAGAATGTTATGTTGCAATTGATCTGTATCGTTTGTTATCTACGTGAAAGCTCGTTCGAGATCAGAGCAATTTTAAACGACTTTCCTTGAGAAAATTGGCCAAATGCAAGAATACAATGCAATAGGTACATGCAATAAATCACACGGCGTATTCCAAGTCTTTACCATTTTTCTTTGGTCTCCATTTTAAAGTTGTATCGGTACATTGCTAGAACATCCCTCTTGCTCTTCTATACAGCTCTTACGGAAAACCTACGTAGGAAGGTAGGTGTTGAACTTGAATCCCAAGTCTCAGTACAAAAATCAAACCTCGTATTGATCATCAAAATGCGTCACGTTTCATAACTACATTCAATAACGTGGTTTATCATCTGAAGACGTCGATAATACTTCGATGCCTCCTTGCTTATATTAAACCTTCACGGATATAAGTGATACTCAATAAGAGAAATCTGCAACGACCTTGGACTATTGCGAAATGCTCAATGGAAGATATTTTTGAGGCGATGGCAAGGACGTGTAGCTTGATGATATTAAAAATCTGTATTTCTTGTTAACACATTTAGTGCCTAGCATTGTGTTGTGTAGCTTACGTCGTGCTGTATTTTCCTGATGTTTTCTAAGAAAATGACATAATTGTGGGTGTTATTTGTCGAAATATTGTTGGTTGAAAGATTTGGTTTTCTTGGAATAGAACACATACAGACGGCATAATGGCAGGGACATACTGTCTGATTTTATAAACTAAGAAGAAAAGTAAAATAAGATGAGATAGAAGTCATCACACAACATTAGAGACCTTCCCTATGAAAATTCTTCTCTAATCTATTCCCTGGTATGTCCATGTTTCTCACATAAGACTTTTACTCAATAAAAGGTGGATTTAAGTATTATTATTACCAAGGCTTTGTTCATACTAATGGAAACTCTAGTGTATAAAATCTTTCAATTCGTCTAAAAAAAGTACCAAAACGAAAAAATACTTTCAAATCTCTTAGCTAGATATTCAACAACAAAAACCCGTCTCTATGCTTCGGCACGTTTTTCTGATAAGGCTATACTCAGACAAGACGATAGGTTCGTCTAGACACTGGGTAGTTTACTAGAACTTTAGTGATATTTCTGTCTATTTCAGGGAACTGTAACCGTGAATGTATGGGGTCTTTGAAATAGGGTTTTTTTTTTTTTACGTGGTAAAATCATCAAATGAGTCCTCCCACCCAGTGCAGGGCGGGAGGGACTGTCAGACTTGTACTGACTAAAATCCACGGTGTCCATCACAAGCCCTTTACGTACCGGGGTCACGGTAATGGGTAAGTCCCGCGACCATTTGAAATAGGGTACGGAAAATAGAACATCGTTAAAAAAAATTGTTTGCTATACTTGTCTATGTCGACTCGCCACCTCTGCAAACCTTAATTGTTACAAATTCAGTCACCGACACTTACAAGCAAAAGTAATGCATTTATTTTTATGCATTGGACACAAATATATGTCTCTCTATGGAATGTGAATATTCAAGCAAGCGTTTTAATTAAAACTTACAAATTCATAGAATGCATTTTTTCGGCGAATGTTAATTAACATTTTTATTTCAAGAAGGCTGTATTCGCGTATGCTTCTAAAGAGGAGGCTTGTAATTGTGCAAGTGAGACAGAATATAGCGATGTTCGTAGTCGTGTTGGCCTAGAATTCAGACAATTTCCGATTGCCACGGTCGGTCCGGGCGGGAGGCGGCATCACCTAGCAACAGATAGACGCGATCGGCGCATAGGCTTACTTTTGAGGAAAATTGACTTTATATTCACCCAGCAACTTGTTTACTTAGCAAATGTTGAAAGTAAGCGAAACTATACGTACGTTAAGACATAATAACTTAGCGTCCAATTAAAAGAAATTTGTTTGCCACAGTTGACATTCGAACCAAGTATTCGATGCCTAAAATAATGCTGTAATCACTTCTACGAACATGCAATCTAGAAATTATTTCAGAGTCTGTCTATTTTATCCGGCAATTGTATAATTCAAAACTCTGACATACCTCATACAGCTACATCAGTGTTGGCTCCACCACGGATCAGATGGAGTTACGGTTAAGACAATTTACAGCTTGAAACTTTACAGCTCGTGCAAGGTCGATAAATTTTTTTTTAAATAAAAATAATAAAAATATAAATTAAATCATGTTGTCCATATACTCGTATGAGCATTATATTGATTTGATTCAATAAATAGGAAATCAATTTATCAGTGCAGTACACTTTCTGATAACATTACGAGTATCTTATCAATGCAGACAATGAGACAAGATCGGTTAGTCTAATTTAGGAGAACTAGGGTAATTAAGGACACGCGTATGTGTTTCCTATAAAAATATTCTAGATTTCAAAAACATATCCAAAAGTTACGAGACAGGTGAGTGAGAAATTGATTTCTCTAGTGAAATCAAATGGAGGAAAAGTAATAATACAAACTCATACAACATTTTGAGCCATGAGCTGAGACAAAACTGCACATGGAAGGCGTTGCCATGTGCAGTCGTCCTTTTTGAAACATATTTTTTGATTATACACAATATCATAAGCATAACGGATGTGGTTTCAACATGTGGTCTATTATATTATCATTCTCTGTGTGCATAAGGGGGAGTTGTTGAAGGGTGATTGTTGATTTTTTATTCATAGTGAGAGGTTCACCTGCTTGCTTCATTGGAGGCTTGGTACAATACGGAGCGGCCACCGGCGCGTGCGGTGCGGCGGCCGCGAACCCGGATGCGGCCGGATGACGTAACGCAGCCTTCACTCCCCCCACCCCCCGGACCGCGCTCACTCCGCGACAACCTCCCCCCTTGCTGCACCCACCTCTTCGTGTCTGGTCGACCGTCTGAGCCGACATTGCCGCGCTTTGATCTCATGTTAGTCTGTCTTGTCAATGCTCTACTTATTTAATTAATCCCTTATATAGAGTTGAGGAGCGATGTCGGTTCCTGGGTGTAACTATTTGAGAACAGACACAATATACAGTTAGATACATTTCCTCTGATTATGGTGAATTAGATTGATATCTGGTAGATAAAAAGGGATAAACATCAACATTGTTGGGTATGAAGGGAGGTCTGTGCGTTCGGTGCATGTATATTGACATTGAAAACTGTATTGATAAGATAATATGTTACATAAGTTCAATTATATAACGATTGAAGCGCATATTATAAATGTTATCGTGTCTATCAGCTACTCGATATAGGTAGCATAGCTTTATTAAAACTTCCAAGAAAACTCTGCAATGCAACTTCAAAATTCTATTATCATAAAAATCTGAAGGTGCCTATATTTCCATTAACTGCTCATTAGAAAGATTTTAGTAGCTCAATATTTCACGTGGCGACGGCGATAGCCCGCCAGAAAATTATTCCGAGTCTAATTAGCGGACATGCCTCGAAATATAATTAATATTTGAAATTATAAAGTAACGTCGGCTACCCGTCACGGTCTGAGGCCGGCAAGTCGACGTCCTACACTTTGCTTTTAATTATTTAAAAAAGTTTTCATTTCACTTTATGACCCAACTTTATTTGAACATTAAGTTTTAAAACCCTGTGTGTGTTTTAAACAATATTATTACTTTACTGTTCAAAATTATTTAGAATAATATGTTCATTATGTTTTCCAACAGTTTGCTTGGCTATGTACGGATGTGCGTTAGCGCTGAATGAATGTGAATATTTCAAAGTCACATAATAAATATATGTACACTAATGTGTTAATTTACACAGTTGAAGAGTTGATAATTAATTAAATAATAAAAAATAAGACTTTTTGAGAACTTATGTAACTTTGCGGTAGTACGCTTCCCGACTTCAATTTCCTGGTTTTTAACCACATCCTAATAGATAAGTCCTTCCTGTGAAATTTTAGTACCTACATAATATGTAATAATAACTAATGACACTGTGACATCGCACTGAAAACTACAATCCATAGTAGTGAAACTCGATTTAAGTCACTTAGCTATCTACGATCGCAATATTTCTAGAAAACAAACGCGTCACATGCCACATGTGACAGTAGGACAACAGCGTGCAGTGACTACATAATGAGCATTATACCGAAATAAAAACAACCTTGTGTGTGATCAGAGTGAAATGGGAACATCACGCAACCACTGTGAATCATAGCCTGCCCGCTACACAAAGAGCGGAGGTGAGTCAAACCTAGGGTTACTATCATTCTGGATAAAACCGGATTTATCACAGACTTGAAGGCGACTCAAGTGTTTTTTTGTAAAGCCTTATGCTGGATGTCGGGTATTGATATCCGTGTTAATGCTAGTGCGAAAGAAAAATGCGCTGTGTATTAGACATGGCTATACATTTTGTGTATAACGATAGATAACAGTTAATTATGTGTTTAAAATTTTTAAAATATATCCCCCATTAAAACTAAAATATTTTGGATTTATTGCAGTTATCTATAATGAAAATTAAAGACCAAGCCACCACATTTTTATCCTGAGTTAAAAATATTTTAATGGAGTCTCCGTTTAGCCGAGCAGTTAGCCGAGCATTATGAATCGTATCATTATCTCCTGTGGTCACTCTCCCTGAAGTGACAACACCACATGCGATGAATCAAACAACACGTTAATCAGCTTCCTCCTTACCGAGAAATTAAGTTCGGCAGTAATAAACAATACCGTCTGATATCATTTTATCAAGTTTGTACTAAATTTTCCAAAAACATGCCAACATTCTAGGACATTACCTATTCTGTTACCTGTTTTACAATTCCTTCGAACTGATCGGTATGACTACCAAGTTTAATTACATTCTAATTAAAACCGAAGTTAGTATTAGCGTGTACAAAAAAATAACAAAGTTCGTTCTATAATAGCCAATTAATATAGAGTCTGAGAACTGCGTCGGTCGAGATGAAACTTCAGATAGGATCGCATCGCTCTGAGATCGTGGCTTAGCCGCGAATCCAGCTAACTATGTAGGTAATATGAAAGCTGAAACACAATTTTGCATCTCTGGTAGCAATACATTGATATATTTCTTTGTAATGATGGTATAAAATACCTTAGCAACAGGCGATGAAATATGAAGAGGTAAGACCGTCGAATATGTAATCGTAAGTTTTCGCACGGTCGCGGTAGATCCCTGATTACAATGTAAAGCGGCGGCATTCCTCAAGGCCGGTCGTTCCTTCCTCGTAGATATCACGTAGTTCTTATGTCGAACACTTATTGAATCAAAATTAACGCTCCATCGTTCGATGGATATTGTTTGAACGATAAAAAATAGCTTTCCACTTATCTTTTGTCGAAGACATAATTTTAATGAACTTTTAACAACACATAAAAAAAACGTAGGTGTAAGTTGATTTGTTATGCTCAATGACAAAAAGAGTTGACGTACAATTCTGGTGGTGAATCGTCGTCTATCGAAGCAACAATACCGGAAACATTGTAGAAACATTAACAATTCACTTGCAAAGGCCTAATTGAATGCGGTTTTGTTAATTATTATTTAACAACGTTCATTCCCAGTCAGTCGTATGTTAATATAAATTCTCCGTGCCGCTGCATATCAGTGAATCAATACATTACAGTGGTTCGACAATGTGCTTAGAGCGACGTAAATCTAATATCCTGGCTAGTCTGCATGCCAATGTCTAGAGCCAGTCCAATGGGACAGATCGTGCCCGGGCAACCTCTACTAATGCAATGCTATGCTATTGGGCGAATCGTGTCATACAGGGCTGTCTAGATCACATTAGTGTATCTAATTGTATACATTTTGCTTTGAACACAAATTGAAAATATTTGACCCCAAGAAACCACATTAAATCTATCTATTTATTTACAAAGTGTCGCTTCAAAGTGTCTGAATTTCTAAGTACTAAGCTTACGAAGTGTGTGAATTAGATAAAGTTAGCTTCATGACCATAAAAATAAATGAAATGCCAATATCCAATGCCAGTTAATTGGCGATAGTATTATTACGCAAGCATTGAAATGTATAAATTGAAAAAAAAAAAAAAACAAAGTTTCCAATCATCACCACTATTTGATATTTGCATTTGTTTAGTCTAAAAGTGATTTTTGCAAGTTTTTCCTTTCTGCGATTAGTTTTTTTTTTATCGTGGTAAAATCATCAAATGAGTTCCCCCACCCAGGGCAGGGCGGGAGGGACTGTCAGACTTGACTGACTAAAATCCACGGTGTCCTTCAATATCCCTTTAACCGGGGTTACGGTAACTTCTGAGTCCCGCGATCCCGGCAGGCTGTGGCCCTCTAACTACTTGTCTACTACGACTTTTTAAAGTTAAGCACCTCATGATAGAGCTACGTCCACAGTCTGAAGCGTTTTCATGTTAAATATTTCTTAGACCTTCAGTTTTAATTGTAGATACTGGCCAGACAAGTCTCATGGTGTGGCTGTGGTCCTAATTTAATTAATTTAGGCGAAGCCATGTAGTCTGCTGTACCAGCTTCTGTAATCTCATTAGTCACTTGGACAATGTCAGCCAGCCCTGCTGGTATTTGCCAGAGCAATGGCAGCAACGGTACCCGGCCTCCGCGGCGGTTAAGGGCGAGCCCTGAATGCCGTCCGACTAGTTTCTCCTTTGCGCGAGGAATGTCACCTACATGCTATACATCTTACGGGATTTCATTTGTTAAGTTCTGCTCTAGGTCTGATGCAGTTCCTATATACCTTCGCATTACGAGCTCAAGTCATTTAATTTAGGTGTGTAATGCTTTTTCTAGGTCTTGCCTTTGCAAGGTAGTGATTTCAATTAAACCAAACAGCCTAAAACTTGTCATGCATGCACGCTATTATTTTTATTTACAGGTTGGTAAGAGTCAGTAGGTTCTTGTTAATACACTCTTAGAATAGCCCTTGTTTATATATTATACAGTTCGAGATTATGCAAGTTTAACATAATAGAATATAATGTAGCTCATTTCACAAATTTATTACTCCTAAACGCCTCTTCGCATCGTTTTCCCCCGTATAATTTAGAAACATTGCGTACAGTTATTTTCCATAGCATGCTTGCATATTCATAGAATTTAATATCTTCCGTGAATATAGTTATTCCTAGTTTTAGCAAGTGATAAGAATGGCGGCATGTGGCATATTCGATCTGGTTTCTGAGGTGGCTTCGAGGCTGCAAGCGCCGCTGTAGAGAGAAATCGAAGTCTCTACAACAGGCTGTTGCTAAGCAGCTTTGCATTCGATACATTTTAGGTCGGTATAATTTTACCTTTTAAATTAAAACCCAAAACTGGTCCTGCTGACCATATAATTAGGCGACATAGGTACCTATTTTTATGAAGGTTTAAAAATATGTTTTTGTTTTTCTTGTATTTTACTTACGTCTTTGAAAGATGTTGTATTTTCAATGTAGGTAGGTACTTAATCAATCGTTAGGTAGATGAACTCATATTTATAAAATTATGTATATTGCCTATATTTTGTAACATGATTACTTGTGCATTTAAACTAAATAGTGGCATGACAACATAATGTACATCTATCAATGAGGCAGGTCTTAAAATAAACGTTCTTATTTCAATGTTTATTTCAAATAAACTCGCAAGCATCGATATAAATTGACTGTAGGCTAACAAAAATAGTTTGTTCTAAATATAATGTTAGATTTGGCACGTGTAATAAGGTAATAACGTGACGTTAGCAGTGCACATGAGATGCTGGCCGGTGAGTCGGTGAATGATGGCAAGTTTGCGCACAAGACATAATGCGCGCGCTCCGTGACGAATCCAATATGGCCGATTGGCGCGGTTTGGCGGTCATTCACCCGCACCCGGCCGAATCTTGGATCCACGCAACACTTCATTTTGACTTACAGATAACATTCATTTTTTTTTTTATTATACTTCGAGAGATAACTAATGATTTGATAAAGAGTTAATTAAATGAACCAAGTTTCGGGAATCCATACTAAATACTTATTTAGGTAGACCCTGTTGCTACGAGTAGAACCTTCTATGGAAACGGAATGTAATTCATTCGGTATTTTTCCATGAGTGGGCTGGTTACACGTGTCATTTTGGAAACGTGTTAAGGTTGATTTTCTTATTTCTGCTTCTATGGCTTCTCGTTGACTGTTTCTAAAAGTAACCAGCGACCAAGAATATTTGTTCCTTTTGACAATGTATTACACACATTTCAAACTAGAGGCTAGGGGGGAAATCCGGGATAGCAACCACAAACCAAAATACAAGATTGACACACAACACATCGATGACAAATAGCTCAGGCGAGTCTTTCAAAACAAAAATAAATAAAAACTTGTGACTTCTTGGAACGAATCTGGCGGGGGCAGGGTGTTTAACAACAGTTAGAGCCAATGCGAGGGCCGATGACGTCACCAGGCGCCCTCCCCGAGAGTGACTCATCGTGGACGGCCGGAGTGGCGGAGGATTTGAAACTGCAGCAAGCGCTGTGGAGAAAATATATGTATAGATATGAGAATTAGAGTAATGGGGTAACTTTATGAGGATATTCAAAACACGAAATGTTGGTTGCTAACAAGGATATAATCTACTTACCTCAATTAAAATATATTGGTGATAGTAAGTGGTTGGTAGGCATGTCTGAAAATTCGTATTTGATATACCTACCTACCTACTTCATCCAGGCTTTCTTAGTGAAGAGAAAATTCTACTCACCCTTTTTACGCTTTTGTATTGTATTGAAGTGTAAGCCTGGTTTCGAAATATGTATGGTGAGCAAATAATTAAAAATGACTTCAAAACTGATTTTCTTATTGCACTTATAATGTGGAACTTAATAATCCATTCATTCATCACTCTCCCACTCCTAGGCAAATACATTACTTATTTATTTAAATAATATAAATATTAATTGGGTGATTATATCGCTGATAATATAAATAAAATAAATAAATAATGCTTAGCTCCATGCTGGTCCTGATCCACGTGGCAGTGTAGGATAAGTTGATAGCGTTTATTTCATATTCTTGTTGGAGCTGCTGAAGATTGTACAACTGTATTTGCATTGTATAAATGCAATCTTCCCAGTATTATATAGTTTCATAGCCAGCATTGTGTGAGTACTATGTACCTCGAAGCTATCATTCACTGAGTACCTTCGTCTCTTATTGACTTGAATGAACCTGGCGGTTGAGAGTATGTCATGCTCATTCAAATGTCTCGCTGATGGTGGCGCGTGTGTCGTATCATTTAGTTCTCTTCAAAATGGTTGAGCTGAATGGTGCTGATGCATGTGTCATGTTCGAGAACGGGCGCTGTCAGTAGGGACTGGTCATCTTTTAGCTGCCGCCCGTGGGTTATTCTAATTTATTGATAATTTTACTGAATTGTCTTTTTTATAATTCCTGGGAATTCTTTTTATATCATTTTTCTTGCTACAATGTTCTCACATAATGTACCATCTCAAGATGAATGATGTAACAAAGGTTCTGTGATAGTTTTGGCGATTGAAAAAGTGTGTCCATGGAATTTCTTGCACGTCCTTTTCCATAGAGATCTACTCCTTGGAATAAAATATGTACGGTATTTTCACAGTTATTATGTCTTGTGACTGGGACTGTAGCACCATAATTATTTTAAATTATAGTTTTTAGTCTTTCGACAATTCAAAAGTGCCTGTAATGGCCTACTTGAAATAAATGATTTTTTAACGAGTATCTACGAATTAGATAAGTGTCTTATAATAACCTCTCAATGTTTGTTCACGCATATCAAATATTTTAATAATATAGGTAATAATAACTGATTCCACATTATACTGAAAATAATACCTGTGTTTTACCTATTATTATATAATTGATTGATCTGCTACGTCAGAATAAGTATATAATAGTAAATATTAAACTATCTTATCTGGTCGCTGGACTAACGAATTACCGTGGCCCCGGAACGTAAAGGGCTATTGAAGGACACCGTGGATTTTAGTCAGTACAAGCCTGACAGTCCCTCCAGCTCTGGCCTTGGTGGGAGGACTCATTTGATGATTTGACCACGATAAAAAAGCTATCTTATCTTATAAAATATATTTTGTTCGTTTGATTTGCATATTCACAACGCACAATATTTAATTTAATATCTTTATATTTTTTGTGTTTTTCAGAATGAGAATGAAACAACAAAATAATTACAATGAATTAAAAAAGAAACTATCGCGTTTCCGTACACAGAAATGCATCAGTTTTTAAATTATCATACTGTATATCATTGTTCCTGATAAAAGATTTCAACGTGCACATAGATGGTGTGTTGATCAGATCAATGCCAGATTTTAAAATCAAATTTCAAAAAAAAGGGAAATACATCAATGCCTTTGTAATGAAATATTGTTATATGTTTAAATCATACAAAACCACGGAATTACCACGAAAAACCACGGACGAACTTCTGAAGAAGAATTACGTAACACAATTAATTTACATCTAAAATTGATGTCATTAAAATTAGTTCATACTTAAATCTTCTAAGCTACTTTTCAGAAAAATAGTTCTATAACTTTTCATCAATAGCCTTAGATTCTCAACAAGGCCACGCAGAAATTAGATCCTCGTTTGAAAGATCCGCAATTCTTACGTGACACCTTGTAATCATCATTCGATCATTCACCACTTCACGATACGCAAATACCAAAGCAATCTTCATAGTACATTGCTGCTTTGCTAACCAACACAATTCCAAGACCTCAATACTGAATGATCAATGTAAATCAATTATTAAAAAAATGTCATGGTCGGGAATGTAAAAAACAACACACGGATGCTGTGAAACCAGATTTGTGGGCAGGTGTGAGTCATACGCCGATATATTGATTATACACCAAAAGATTATTTTATTTGGCTCTGTCCACTTTGTCGCATATTTTGGCTAGCTACTGCACCCACGTTGAATAAATGTGTTTTGAAGCAATGAGCCAGATACTTCCAACGTCGTAAATTCTATAAAAAAATGTATAGCCTAACAAACAAAGAACTATTACACTAAATCGATAAAATAACGTGCCTCAAAGAATCAGGCTATCTAATTTATTATGATATCGCTACTTAGCATTAGATTACACTAGTTGTAGCTGACCTGTTCTTTATCATTTCAGGATGTAGATCTATATCCTCAACAGAACAATAATGTCGATCAACAATATTTGTTGAATTTTCCTTTTATTTTACAAATGCTCGCTGAGACTAGGGTATTCTATACAAAGTTAAACCAACAAACATAGTGGAACAATGATTCTCTCTCCGATGTTAATCCCATAAAATATTCAAGATAACAAGTGAACAAGCGAAGAGAAGTGTTGATCTATTTCACTTCGGCTATAATGTTGTTCGTAGCGAGTATCGTTTGTTTGTTGCGCGGGCGCACCCGACGACGCCGGTGACTCAGGGGGCGGTGCCAAGGGCGCTACGCCCTGTCCCGCCCCGCGCCCCGCCCAGCCAGCCATGATTTTGCCGCGCTTTTTTTTTCAATCAGGTCATGTCCGCGTCATTCTTAATGTGTTGCCAAACACTGGTGTAGTCACGTCAATGACTTGCTCCACCGAACAAGCATTCATCATAATATCGTGAGTCGTGATACTTATATTTGTCTGGAGTTTTTTTTCTCTTATCTGTTCACGCGTGTTCTATTGAGAGTTGTAAAGTCAAGCTCTTAGAACTGTGCAATCTGCCTCTTTGGAACATTGATGCGCAAGAGTTTGATGAGATGTCTTTGTTCAGGTAAGTTGTTGTAAGTTTTTATTATATACCTTGTCTTAATCTTATCATTGTTGTTAGCTACTTAAGTGACTAGTATTTAAGTATCTAAGCATATCTTATGCGTCAACAATCAGTTTTAGGAACACGTGGCAAAACTTGCCTTCTGCGGGTCTAAAAAGGCCGCTTTAGCAACTTCATAATTTGTAAATTCATAAAATGGAGTATTCTATTCTACTGCTCTACTAACAGAGTAGTGAATAATTGATAAAGAACAATCTTATCGCAATTGTAGATATTAGCAACTTTGCTAAAGTGGCGTTTTTAGATCCCTTGACATTTCTTACATACATGCATGAATTTCAGTACGTTTAACTTAAAATGTAGCTCCCTAATGCCATATGATTTAATGCCTTATCGTGAATATGTAAATGACTCATTCACTTGCAGTCCATTCTCTATGTCTAGGGCATTTCAAATATTATTCTCCTCTGTCCTTCGTATCTATTGAAGGCGGGAAACGAAAACAACAACATCAGTCAACGCAATCTGTACTTGGCGTCAAAATGTAACATTCGTTTTTGAAGCAGCGATTTATTTTACCTATCGTATTACGAGTACAATAATAGGTTTTGAATCTTAATCCTAACTTTATAATTATTAATTCATTTCAATATCCTGGCTTATATTATAAATGTGAAAGTAAGTTTGTTTGATTGTTACCATATCACGCTTAAACCACTGAACCGATCATCCTGAAATTTTGCACATACGTGGTCAGGTAAATGACGTGTATGTACAGAAACAGACATAAGGAACTGTATTTTTTAAGGACATCATCCTGAAAAAAGTACTGTTCCCGATAATGACATCCATAACTTTCTTATAATACACAGTAACATACTTACGTCCTTTCAATGATGATTGAATTACAAGCATAGTACAAACGCCGGCATATCAAGCTACCACAATCTGTCAAATTTCTTAAGAAGATTTTCAACCTTATCACAATAGTAGAAGGTTAATGTTCGATTGGTAAAATTTGACAGATTCGTGTAGGTTGACCTGCTGGCGTCTGTACAACCGACGAAAGAAGAAGCGGGCAGTAGCTATATTTCTATACTCGTTCTACCCCGGGTATAAAGAATACATACATCTCAAGTTCCCCATTTGTCCATTTTTGTTTTTCTTAAAGTAGCGAAATCTCTATGATTCTACGCGAGCGAAGCCGCGGGCAAAAGCTAGTAAACTAATACTTCATCATTCACACTAAACATTTCATCATGCTGTATACTAGTTCCCGGCCCCGGCTTCGGACGAGTAATAGTTTAAAAATAAAATACAACGGAGCCCCTCATTAGTATTGTAGCATTTGATTTAAGAGGATTGTATCGTAACCTAAATCAGACTGATTACTACATAATATGAAATTTAGATTCCTAGTTAAATTTCTTGTACCCATTTTTTTAAAATCATCAGTTGAGTCCTCCTTCCCAACTTGGAACAGAAGGGAATGTCGGACTCTTTCTTACTAAAAATAAAATCCACGATATAATAGCCCTTTACGTTCCAAGTCCACGGTAACCCGATAAGATAGTCCCGCGACCCCAAATATCTTGCACCCCTAATTAATATTATATGATTAAACATATTTTTTACTGAGCACTAATTAAGCTGGGGTCGCGGGACTGCCGGGGTCGCGGGACTACGAATTACCGTGATCCCAGAATGTAAAGGGCTATTAAAGGACACCGTGGATTTTAGTCAGTACGAGTCTGACAGCCCCTTCCGCTCTGCCCTGGGTGGGAGGACTCATTTGATGATTTAACCACGATAGAAAAAGGTACTAATTAAATCATTGCATTAGATTTTACGATACAGGGTGGCCGGAACATTAAGGTCCAAAAGAAAAATTTAGGACCCTCGTACCGTTGGGTATCCGATTCACCCTTAAGTATCTTCAGCGCGTTTTATAATTTTTGAGTTATTCCTGATTTTGTGACTACCTTTTGAAGTCAATGTTCCAGCCATTAACTTTTTGTGGTCATTTATACACACTTCTTTGTGAAAATCGTATGAAAACATTTTTATTTATTTACTTGATAAGTAAGTTCTAAAATCAGGTAAAGTATTTCTTGAGTTTTTCCATTACAAAAAACCTTTCTCATATTCGAAATTTTCTCTTTATATTATCCGTTCAGAAGAAGGTTTTAAATCATCTCAATATAATAACTGATACTAATGCACTTCCAAAACTAAGTAAGATTTGGTGACGAGGCCATTAGATCATACATAATTTTGGCAGTGACTTACTATTCTTCAGTTAATTTACATCCTTGAGGAAGTACAGGTGTCATTACTCACATATGTTTATTTCTTTAGATATCTAACAAAATCCGCATACAAGGAAAATAGATTTTCAAGTCAAAAAAAAGGTTAGGTTCCTTTAAACCCTGCAGACAGAAATAGGGGCCCCGCGCAGAGGGGCTCCGTCGACTTCTCCTTTCTTTGATTCCTGGCTGACTTAGTAATTTTGTGGCCAATGTAGTTTTTAGTAGACAATAACGTTATTTAATAGAAGCTGTTTTAAATAGCACCCATATTATAAATGCGAAAGTATGTGAGGATGAGGATGGATGGTTGGACGATTTGTTACTTTTTCTAGCAAAAACTACGGAACAGATTTAAATCAAATTTGGTACACAGATAGTTTATAACCTGGATTAAGACATAAAATTAGTTTTAATCCAGTTTTTATTTTACCGTGGGAATTTTCGAATTGTAGCGGGTGAAGCCGTTGGCAACAGCTAGTATATGTACAATAATCTAATTCTATACTACTTTAATAATCAAGCCTTCCTTTAAATATACTTTATATTAATAAAAATAACAGCGTATTACTGTACCACTGACCGGTAAGTGCCTCTTTTGAAACACAGAAGCACTTCTTCCTCGGCCTCTCTTCGTACAAAAAGCTTGCTCAAGCTTCGGCAATTAGACTTTATTCTCCCTCATGGTATTCTTTACCGATATTGGATGAACTTGAAGTAAAATTTATATTACATACTAGCTTCCGCCCGCGACTCCGTCCGCGTGGATGTCGGTCTTCACGTGGATGGTTTATTTCCCCATTTTGAGTAACTCTGACAATGACATCTTATAAATATTACGGCGCTGAATCCACTGCGGGTAATGCAACGTGTGTTCGCGGTTCTACAGAACAACGTCTATGAATAAAACTGAAAAATAAGATTTTTTTTCTACGTATTTTTCCAGGATAAAAAGTATCCTATGTTATGCCCAGGATAATAAGGAATAATTATACCAAGTATCATCGAAATCGAACCGTTAGTTTTCACGTGATGCCTGCACAAACAGACAGACAAAAATTTTTTTAATCATATATTTGGGTTTGGTATCGATCCAGCAACACCCCCCCCCCGCTATTTATTTTTTCAATATTTTCAATGTACAGAATTGACCCTTTTACAGATTTATTATATGTACAGATTATTATAATAAATCGATAAAATACATTGAAACTAGCCCGGATTAGACCTACAACGTTGTGCATGAGAGGCGAGGTCGTATAATTTGATATGTCTCCCACTACCCTAAGGGTATCTTTCCACCAGAGATGTGCTATGTAGCTGTGCTGCGAGGATGTAAAAGCTGAGCTACGAAACTGTGTGACCGTTTCCACTGATACTACGCTATGTAGCTGTGCGAGTAAGATGTAACCATAAAGTAACTGCGCTAGGAAGATGCGCAGCTCGAGCTATGGTATGTATCGATAGTAGGGAAGATGACCCTTAGCACGCCTCTATAGCACGCATCCATAGCACGCAGCCATAGCACGCATCCTACCATATAAAAAACACATCTTAGTTAAATCCGTTTCCACCAGTGCTGTGCTATGTACTCGTAAACCAATGAATATGATTGCTGAATGTCAAACGCATCCGCAGTAACGTAGAGCGCATCTCTGGTGGAAAAGAAGCCTAAACCTATAGAGTTCTACCATCAATTCAAAACCGTCACATACAATTTTTATTTTTAAATTAACCCATGCTTCCCGCTGCTAAGCAAAGGTCCAGTACCTTCAAGGAGTTTGTGGTTCCTTCGACCAACCCTCGCGGTACGCGTCCAAGTCAACTCGACCCTCTCTTTTCTCCACAAACGAGTTAAAAAATAAAAATTCCAAGTTAATCACTTTAACCATAGAGTATTCGGTCTCGTTATTAAAGAGATAAGTATCGGATTGTTCACGATGTTTGAAGCAAGAGAACGTTGTTAGCGATATGAAACGTGTAATAAATCGAGTACCGCTACTTTTCAGTTATGTCTGCGATGGACGATATACGCTCACTTCTCGCTGTGTAGCACTTATTATCAGGTGTTTTTTCAAACTTTCTTTTGTAAAAAAAAGATTGAAGCTATTTGTAAAGTTTTGAAAAGTTCGTGATAATAATTCGAGTTGTTAAAACAAACACTGGTTTTAGGGCCAATCTAACAGTTTTTTACCACCAGGCTAAAGCAATCTAAACGGTATTCTGTTCTTTCGCAGACAGAAATTTCAATTCAATTCATATTTTTAGTCCTTATATTTTTTTATTTCGGATATTGATTCAATGACTATTTCCTGGAACGAAAAATATTTCACTGAAACACAATTTAATTATATTTCATTAACCCTTTTTTTAAATCAACAAACTAATGAAACAGCATAATTATTTTTAGTAATATTGGTAGTTCGGTGATTTTGTGATGGTCGAAAAAGGGCGCAGAAAATTTAGGAGTTATGTTAGAGTGAGCAAAGCAAGCTCGGAACTTGGGGTACCCCGACTCGGACACAAGATGCTCCTTATATTTCAAAGTAGTCGATAGCGACTTCGCTTGCGTTATACTCGAAAATTGTCCCCTGAGAACGTAAAACCGAGACAAACCTATATGTTATATCAGATTATCACCTATCACTTAGCAAAATTCGTCAAGATCCGTTCAGCCATTATTACCTGATGAAACATCAAATATCCGTTCGTCCATTCATTTAATCAAACTTTCATATTAATATAAGATAGATTATTTAAAAAAGATTATACGCAGCCTTCTATAATCACTTCAAATTTATAGACTTTTCTTAATTAGATAAAAGTGAAAGTACAAGAAAAGTGGCTGATGACATACATGAATCATGAGTGACAACTTCACTTAGTCATAGAGTTTCGTAGACCACTTTCGCCAACCCACACTGGGCCACGTGGTGGATTTTGGCCCATTTCCTCTGACAGAGAGGAGGCCTGTGACCCAGCAGTGGAAACATTATAGGCTAATGATGATGTAGACCACTTTGGAGGAGCTCATGGCTAAATAATTCCAGCCGCACAGGCCGATCTTCCGGGTAAGCCGCGCTTGCCGAGGTTGGTCTGTGGATGGGTGACCATCTATCATAGCGAGATTCCTCCGTGCCTCGGAAAGCACGTAAAGCCGTTGGTCCCGGCTATCATTTGTAGATCTTTGACAGTAGTTACTGTTAGTCAGAAGCTCTAAAGTCTGACAACCAGTCTTACCATAAAGTATCGTATTACCCAGTAACTGGGGTTGTGGAGGTCCGATAGGCAGTCGCTCCATGTAAAATACTGATATCCCGCTGCATCCGGTTTGACTGGAAGCAATATAGTTGGGTAAAGGCTAGGCAGATGATGATGATGTAGACCACCTTCATATCAAGTTAAATTACTTAAATATCCCACTGTCCAACTGTTTAATGTACTCAGCATCGTAATCTCAGAAAACCTTTGCTGGTCATAACACGAAACTTTTAGAAATACCAGTAAGTTATTAAAATCGCAAAGATTTATTATCCCACGGTCGCGAGTCTGTCTGAACAGGTAACCGTGAAACTAGAACCTAAAGTAGAACGTAAACGTAAACGGCTACTTGAAAGAACTGCTTGGATTCAGTCAGTACGAGTCCGACAGTTCCTTCCGTTCCTCCCTAGATTAGACTAATTTTATGATATCACCCACGTAAAAAAATAAAATGAAATGGTAGATTCTCCTTTCAATCTTTTGGTACTCATCCCCAGTATATAAAGGTGTGCTGTCTATGTAGCTGTCCTTCTCTGTGTGAGTGTGAGTGCGTTCCCACTGCGCAGGCCCAGTGCGGGTTGGTAGATGTCACGTCACATGTCTTTGAATTTTGGGTTCTAGGTCATACCGGTTCCTCACGATTTCGATAAGATTCGAATCAATTGATTGCGATAAATTTGAAAACCCCATTTCCAGATTTTTTTTTGGGATTTGTTGGATAGAATAACGAACATTAAGTAGTTGATTATAAAAACACTAGCTGCTGCCCGAGACGTCGTCTGCGTGAATGCGTTGAAAAAATAAAAGTTCACTGCTCGTTCCCCGTAGGTAATAGCGTGATAATATGTAGCCTATATGTTGACCCGACTTCTTAATAATATTAATGCCAAATTTGAAGTAAATCCATGCAGTATTTTTTAAGTTTATCCCGGACATACATACAGACAACCAGACAAAAAATCTGAAAACTATAATTTTGGCTTCGGTATCGATTGTAGATCACTCCCCAAATATTCTTAATATATTAATTATTATTTATGCACAGTTTTAACTTTGCTAAGATATTATTATATGTATAGATAAATCTCAAAAAACAAAAAAAAACTCAGAACCCTTGGTAACCGAGATTTCACCTTGACAACCCGACTTTAAAGAGGTTTTTGCCTTTTAAAAATAAAATAAATATTCACCGCAGCAGTAGAATTGTTGTTACCGTGTAAAACCGGATTGATACAAAAGTAAATATTTTTGTTGAGTCTGTATTTCTACATATAACCGGTTACTTTGATGTATAGAAATTGATTGGAAATTAACTTCTGCCTGCTTTTACTATATCTTAGATTGAGGTTATCGATTCATCGATATGAATATCAATTATTTTTAATGTCGAATAAGGAAGCTGTGAAAATGTTGCTATGATGGTTTTAGCAACAAATAAGTTTCTAAAGGAAAATGAAAAAACGTGCGGTAATAACCATCGCATCTTCTTAACTCGGCGGCTGCTGCAGGTTCAAAAGTTGAAATAACTTAATTTGTACTTGTGACTGCATTTGTTGTAGACACTTCTCATATAGCCTGCCTGTCTTCAATAGACTGGTCTGCTTCTTAATCAAAGAATCAATATTGCCATTAAATATCGCAGTGCTGGTAGCACGTTCATCAATTACGAGGGCCCTGGGCACATTTACCGTTGACAGCGGACAATTCTTTCTTTTCACTCTTTGTGATATTTTTTTTTTATTTCTCTTATTCTGCCTGACTGGACTGGGCTGATAATAAAGTACTTATCTTTTAATTAACATTCTATAGCAAAAAAAGACAACAGTGAATCAAAGATTGGGCTTTAGAGAATAAAGTTTGATATCGCATTTTTATTAAGATGGAATTTTTAAAATGCGTATTTTACAGAGAGAAAAATCATAAGAACCTTGTTATAAGTATAATATCGAGCTTAAATCACTACAAAATATGTTTAAAAAAAGAAACTTTAATAGGATCTAAGCCTAATTAAACTACGTAGCTGCTACGCAGGTGCTACAGCTGCTACGCAGAAATTATATTCAACATAAGTAACATCATTCTTACGTGCAAATGATTATGAAAGATCAACTAGACAATTCATCAACCCCCTAACTCACCGTATTTTGCAATGCAACGTTTTGAGATTTAAAAAAACTTTTAGGCTACGAGTTTTTCGTAGCCGCTACGTGTCTACGACGTAGCACTATTTTTATAATCTTTATTTTGTCATCAATATTTACACCAGTAATCAAAATATTATTTTTATTTTAAGAATAATTATTACTACTTCATATTATAGCTTGGTGTTGCAGTACTTGTTATTAAGATGACACTATTATAGTGAACTCTAAAATCGAAATTATTTTCTATGA
Source organism: Agrotis puta (assembly GCA_943136025.2). Classification (NCBI taxonomy): domain Eukaryota; kingdom Metazoa; phylum Arthropoda; class Insecta; order Lepidoptera; family Noctuidae; genus Agrotis; species Agrotis puta. The sequence goes on from OW964178.2 coordinate 12,052,388, forward strand.
CGAAAACAAATCGAAGTACCAAAGGGGTATGCAACTTTTTGGCATCAATTTTTTTTTCTTTCGATTCTTTTTTGTTTGAATGCATAGTACAGGGATGGCGAACCAGTGGCACGCGTGCCATTGATGGCACGTGATATAATATTTTGGGCACGCCACAGATCGACAAAGTACGTAACACACTATGAAATGTAAGAAACGAATGCGACTGAACCTAGCTACGGTGCGGAGGAGTTGTTAGCATTGCTTTATTATTTTCCCAATACTTACTAACTAGGTGAAAATTATTGGATGGCACATTTATGGTCTCATTAAACATTTCATTACAAAAAATGGCACGTTGATCCATAAAGGTTCGCCACCCCTGGCATAGTAGAAGTAAGAAAAATACAAGCTATGATTGACATTCAAAAATAATGATAACATTAAGTCGTAACACGTTTAGTGTTTTGCTTTCAATATTTTTTTAACATAGGTACAACTAACACTTAGTTTCTCCTGGTATCAAAAAAATTAAAACCCTATAAACTAGTGACTAGGTATTGAATAATACTAAAATAAGAACTCATCAGTATTCCAGTCATGTAAAACAGATAAAGACTTGGAAATTAAAACACCGTGATGTTATTTTTAAATACTTTTTTTTGTTCTTATTTATCTGGATTGTAACTGAGATAGTTTCTTTAAATTCAGAGCTAAGAAAAACAGTAATCAGTAATCGAATGCAATATTTAACCTTATGTGTTTGAGCCGTTTGGGGTTGATATAGGGCATGGAGTCCGAGTGCTCTCAAAGTTTTTAAAGATGTCACCAAGCGATTAGTCGACTCTTCAATCAACCATAGGGCTGGCATATTTTTATGCCAAAACGAAAACAAAATGCACTGCCATACAAAATAGCAAAGCTGCCAGCGTTCTGGGCACTTTTTCCTGTTAACAGCGATGTGGACGTATTCTTTGACGTCTTTTTGATTGACTTCATCTTTTCAAAAAAGGAAGAGGTTCTTATTCAACTGTACAAACATACAGTTTGTTTGTTCACTTATTCCTGTTAATGTTAAGTTTTTATTTATAAGCTTGAATATATCAGTGTAACCCTTAGATAATTAAATAATTCAATGATCGTGTTATGTTCACATGTAATCACTTTAAAATTAACATCACAAGTAAGTACATACAACTGATCATCAATAGTTAGTGATGAGCTGGTGTCGAAGTAGAGAATGTGAACAACGTGCAATGACTGACCAGGGCATTCCTGCATAGGGCTAATGCTTATTGCCTGTATTTTATTTTCTATGCACGTTTCTATGCAACTGTTGTCTTTATTAATTGATGAACAAATCATTTTGATAAAGTAATCAGGTAATAATTTCAGTTTTATTAAGTAACTTTTACTTTTGAGTATTCTTTACCATGTTGTTTGCCCTTTTTTTTGGTCTACGTCAGTCTACAACCTCATTGAATTTTGAGATTATTTTGCATTGTGCTATTTTAATCCCGAATATATAGAAATAATTCTGGTTTCGAAGACTCAAAAATATGTTGTAACGAGAAACCATGAGGGTTCCTTTTTTCGTTCAGAACATCGGTATTTATTTAGGATTCTAGGGATTACGATACATTAAACACAAACTAACAGGTTTTATTATAATATCAGAAAATAATTTCAGAAGTACCAATTTAAAAAAAAAAATGGATCAGTGCAGAAAATATTGATCCTATTGCCATTTTTTTCTTCGATGCATTTTGAAGCACCTTTAACCATTGTCACATATCCATAGACAATATGATTCGTGAGTGTCAGCCCTGTAACATCAAACTGGAATGTGGTAGGAGCAGGTACCCAGCTTTATGATGCCCGGGGCGTGTGCTCGAGTGTCGTGCAGTCATTTGTTATTCCTCCGCATCAATGGGCCTGCCTTCATTGCTAATGTAAATTAACCAAACTGATCACTTGACACCATGCATGTGGGCCAATCTTCAATGTTGAGGATAATGACGTCCGATACTTTTACTACTAGTGCAACCATCCATTGACAAAGAACAAAAATATAAATTATTTTAATTACATTTAACTTAAACGTAGTTAAAATAATTTATATTTTTGTTTTTTGTCAATGGATGGTTGCACTAGTAGTAAAAGTATCGGACGTCATTATCCTCAACATTGAAGATTGGCCCATGTTTGACTTGGGCGACCGTCTGGTTTCAATTTGATAAAATTCCAGTAAAATCAACTAGGTTGTTTCCTCCCCGTTTTACTCAGGCAGCAAGTAATTAAGAAAAAAAAAATGAATATGTACCTACGTTTATGGTCGATGGATTTTACTCAAAATGTCTTTAATTTATTTAGGGACATTAAATCCATAGGTAATGTGTAAAATATCTCTCATTAATTTTGTTGCCTTTTTTATTCAAAATCTAAAGAATGTTTGAAAATTAATATTATCTACTTGAGTTCACAAGAAATATTTTTATTTTGTCTTTCGAATTTTATTTATAAGTAAAGAAAATCTTAATTACAGCTTTTTCAGAGAATATTTTTTAAAAGTAGTTGTAACATAACATGGAAAACACGGCAGTTGTAACATCTACAACACCGGTCATATTTTTTTTAATTTTCAGGGTTGGTTTCATAGTAAAAGTTGTTTATAACCATAAGTACTTTAAGCCCATGACAGGCTGTTAATATTTTACTAATAACCCTGTATAATACATGCTTAAATACTCAATCAAAAATCACGTATCGAATGGTATCTTTCTCGATAGGTCTCTATTCTAAGCGCGTCCGTCATTTTGATTGAGTGCTTGACCGGTAACTTTCTCCAGCCAGCGATTCCGACGGCCATAGACAACGCAGACGCTTTGGCGCCATATTTATGAATGAGAATGGACAATTATTCTTTCCACAACCAGTTCGGTTATGGTTATTTCATGCTTTATAAGAAGCAGTAAGATGTTTTGAATTTGATTTCCATATCGCAATACATTTGAAAAGTGTTATTGATGTAAAAGAATTACACAATATAATTAGTAAGTAACACTAGGGCTATAAAAAATAAAAATAGGTACCAAAGGAAAAAAAATTAACCTCTACTGTAAAGTATGACCTGACATTTCCAATTATTTTATACTAAAGCATTTTAGTCTTTTTTACTCAAGTAATGTAATACATTGTGTTGGTAAAATAAAGTTAATATATTGCTGCATTTTCAACTTTTTGAGAGTCAATTTCTTTGAAATAAAAATATGAAGACCTTCAATTTATTAATTTAGAAAACGGTAATATTCAATAGGCTTGAGCATGAGTAATTACCGTAAAAATGTAAAAAAATAATGTTAAGCTTTACGAGTTAACACCGTTAAATGTCATAGAAAGCAGCTCCAGCGGCGGTAGAGGCGAAGTGTGGTACAAAAATTCAATTATACTTAGTTTTACAAAAGACGCAATGACCAGTGGTTGTGGCAAACGAGAGCCAGTCTACAAGTGTGAAGGCATTCATCAGTTGGTGGTAGATATTCGGACGATGAAGTCGCAAGTTTACAAAGTCGCGCGCCGAAAAGAGTGAACGGCTAGTGGCGGCACCACCGCAAGCCATTGGTGCACAAGTCGAGGGGAAAACGCCCGCGTCGATGAAACATATTCGCGAGACGCTAATTTTTCAGAGGCGAACGGGCGAACGTGTGTCCCCCACCACCCACCACCGTATGACAGTGACCCAAATGGAGCGCCGGCGCAGTCAGTTCCGTGAGCGCGCGCAAGGCTGGTCGACGTTCGTGCGCGTGCGCCCCCAGGCACGCGAACGCCTATTCGCTGTCGTTTAGTGTGATTTACGATCGGATATTACTGTGCACAATGCAGTGAGTGAACACCAGCCGGAACACCGTGCTTGTGCCGACATGACCCGTGTGGATGCTGAAACCCCCCTCCCCCTTAGGTAAGAAGCAAAAAAATAAATTACACCTGCAAATCTGACGTCAGAATGATGTTTGGCAAAATGGTAGTAAAATTTTGAATTAGCATCAATTTTGTGGAATGAAAAGTGTATTTAGCGAGACGAACAGCGTGGCGGAGTCGCTGGACGAGGTGATGAGTCAACCGCATCTCGAATTTTCCTTGTGCACGAATAGTGGCATTGTCATAGAGGGGGTGTCGGTGAGCCGGCGACGGCGTCGCTCACTGCAGCGCCGCGCCACCTCGCGCTAGCGCCGCCGCGCCGCCTGGCAACAGGTATCTAAGTCTATCAGCAAGCACAGCCGCCGTCTCCGCGCCGGAGCCGGCGGCTCTCTCGGCCTCGCGCGAGCTGCAAGCTAACGGAATTGGATTCCTCGCGGCCGAAATTCCGCCGCGGACGTTCACGCCGCGACCGACTGAAATAAATCGCTCGTTTAACACAAATAGCACGACATTGTCGCCGCATTGACAGACCGACGAGCATTTCCGCTTCTCTTTTTATCTGCCTCTCTCAGCCTACTGGAACCTCTAAAAGAAACGCTTCCTCTGACGTAAGCGAGTCTTCCGTCATACATAATTCCATCGGTTTATTTTATTTACGATGCCGAACACCGACTGTTTATCGATGAATGTAATTTGACTCACATATGTATGCTTGACCACGAATCGTGGAAAGCAATTTGACTCTCATATGAGTTAGGTATTTTATTGGCCTTCAATAGTTGAGGACCTCGATGGTGAACTCGCTTCAAAAAACTTTAAATAGCAGGTATACTCTAAGTGAGTATACTCATGCTAATTAATTTAGCTAAAGAATAAAATTGTGATACCTATTGTAGTACCTACTTTCAATACTAAAATATAAATATCGTTGTTGATAAAGCAATTTGCAACGCCACATCAAAAATCAAAGGATGCGACATGACTGTGGTCTTGGCAGAAGGATTGTACAGTCTATATGGTTCCGAAACAAGTGTTCTGACTGCAACATAAGCAGTTGAAGGTATTTGAGTGAAAACTGTGAGTTTTCCACAGAAACAATCGGCCGTGTAACATGTGAACGATAAAGCACCTATCATACACGTGACGTCAGGAGCACGATTGCGCCCGCGCCGCGATCCGAGCGCTGAACTTTGCGACATTGTCACTGATAATGACAATTTATTGACTAATTCCGAATATGGATAGAGATATAAATGACCAATTAAAGAAGTTTTCCTCTAACATGAATGCAATTTAATAGTAAGTTTAATGGAAACAACAATATACGCGACAAATATGAAACCTGAAGTTACTTTTTTATTACATACAAACAACTGAACCCAATACAAGTATGTTGTTCAATAAGAAAAAAAAAACTTTCCCCATAAACAAAAAAATATATACAAAAATGGAAACAAAACTAAAAGAGAAATAGAATAAACTATCTTCACGTCACTCAAAACGATCTACAAAATAATTTGTCGAATGTCGCAAACATTTGGGAGGGTTATTTCTGGCAAGCAACATAAACCTATAAGTTTTATAAATCATCGGAGGTTATCGCGAGGTCCCCGGAGGAGGGCGATCGCCTCAGAGGTTCAAGTCGGGACCTGTCGCGGCCGCATAATGCCAAACAATTACTCATCTGTCCAGAACAAAGAAATTCTGAGTTCAGGTGTCCTTTGTTATTATAAAAGAGTAACAAACGGTTTCAGTTTTTTTCTGTGTTCATAATAATTTAGATGACTTGCTGAACCACTTTTTTTTCTCTATAAAGAAATAACGCGTCCCAGAATCTGACCTATGAGCTTTCTATTTTTTTCACTTAAAATTGAACTATAAAATCGAATTGGAATTAGACACGGCAACAGTGAATAAAATTGTTTCGATTGAGTGCAATATTGTCCGTAGAAGGGATGGCTGCGCGGCTGGTCCCTCGACAATGAGTCACACTCTAGCCGGTTCCAATGCCTTTGACCAACGTTTGCCTTTTGCACATTAGACCTACGTGTCTCGTACACTGCTTGCATACATATATGAATGTAAAGTTATATAATAATGCTCCATAATAATATTTGTTTTATTTGGTCAAGTTAAATTTTGGAGTTTCATAAACCTGATCCTTTGAGGATTATAAATTTGGATCTAAAGGTTTTGGTAGCTTTATTTTGACCGAAATACAATAATGCATTAATGGATACTTAAGATTTTCTCTAATTTCTACTGCACTACATAGTATAAAACAAAGTCGCTTCCCGCTGTTTGTCTGTCTGGCCCTATGTATGCTTAGATCTTTCAAACTACAAAACAGATTTTAATGCGGTTTTTTTATTAGATAGAGTAATTCAAGAGGAAGGTTTATGTGTATAAAACATGCATAATATAGTAGAGATTGCACCCGTGCGGAACCGGGGCGGGTCGTTAGTACTTTCTATAGAACTTCCTTGCGGCTAAATAAAGTCAAAATTATTAGTGATGTAAAAGTCCTGTAAAATTCTTTGCTGTAACTAGAGTTAGACATAAGGAAGCCTTCGCATCAACAGTATTATTTTACAATAAAATAAATTACACAAAATCACCAATTTAAATAGGCCTACCTTTATGGGTTAGGTAAACATGGCTACCTACTTTATTTTTATGGTAGGTTGGTATGCGAGGAACTTACATGTTTTCGCATCGTTTTTCCTTTTTACCTATTCTACAAATGTTTGACGGCTTCGCACATGGCCTTGGAATTTGTTCTTACTGATGAATTGCTAATATGAAGGTACTAAGATAGTGTTTTGTGACTTAAAATTTTGTGAGTTCAGTCACACAATTTTTGGTGACTTTAGCCCTAGTTGAAGAACACAATGTGTGTTTTCGTTTTTATCCTCCTTAAAATATCCAAATGGTTTAATTAATCGATTTTATGCATTTATTCATTCAAGTTAAATATAAAACTTTTCGTGTCTCACATGCAGTAAAATTAACGTATTACTTGGTATAGTATTTTTAAACAAAACTGAACTAAAGTTGAAGACAGTATAACATAGTACAATTTTTAATATGACGCATGACTATTAACCCTCACAATTAATTCTTGGAAAACAGTTTGATATACATTATGCTAATTAACTTATCTACTGGTTTGAGTACAAACACTCATGCGCTATTTTATGTGTAGGTTGCCAGGCCACTTAACAAACTTATTATGTTGCATGTAATGAATTTAATGCCCTAGAATAGATGTACACACATACATACATAATTTTAGTTCTTTATTGCAATTGATCGTAAGTGCATTAAATGAATCGAAAAATACATTGTTGAGATGCATTCATCGAACATATTTTATTTATAAACTCATAGACTATCGAGAAAGTAACACTTATACTAAATTATGCAGTAAAACCCTACATAGAGCATCTAGACTATAGAGCAGGGGTTCCCAAACTTATTTTGTCTACTGCCCACTTTGAGAAAATTCATTTTTTTATAATAATTAAATAAACTTATACATACAATTACTGAATGAGAGGCTAAAAATACATAAATATAAAAATACAAAATTAAAATAAAACTAAACTAAACTACATATTATAGAGCATCGAAAAATTCATCCTCAACGCTGTCAGCTGGTAATGTGCCCAAGAGACTGGCGGCGTTGCCTCTCTGTATGGCAATACTTAGCCTCTGGCCAAGGTAAAAGCCAGCTCTTGGGTCACGGGAAGCGTCAATAAGTCTTTTAGACATTTCTTTGTAGAGGCTGTGAGCACTCGGACCCCACGGCCCTATAGTAGAGAATAAATAAATTTTTCGCGTCCCCCATTTTTGCACCTGCTTAAAAACCAATATAACTTCAAATTACGTATATTCACGTACCTATATTCGTGTGTCTTTACCTAAAAAAAATACCACAAGCACATTCAGTCTTAGCACTATACATATATAGTACTTACTCACTTACTAACTGAATTAATTATCCTAAGTGACTGAGCAGGAACTCGAAGCATGATTAATATAATAATAGCTTATTGAAAGATTTCATATTACTACCTGCCAAAATAAAATGCGTTATTGGAACACAATAACAGCGTTCATACACAGTTGGCGACGACAAAGCGTTCGTTTTTACGCAATATCACCTGCCGAAAGTGCGCAGTTTGGATTGAGATTGCAAACTAGTTTAACAATGTATGTGTGTGCTACTTTATCAAAGTAATTGTTATTATATTAGCCCATAGTTAGCGCAGTTTCGGTTAGCGCAGTGGCTGAGCTATTGGACTGCTGCGCTGGGTGTCGCGGGTTCAATTCACGCACCGAGCAAATAATTGCATGATCTACAAGTAGTTGTTTCGGGTCTGGGCGTTTATGTAGGTGAATTTATATGTTTGTAAACGCACCCACGACACAGGAGAAATTCCTAGAGTGGGGCAACGTTCATAAAAAAAAATAGTGTCCCTCTGCTGGGCAAAGGCTTCCCACCACTCTTTCCTCTTCTCTCAACTTACTTGACTCGACTGTGGTCCAGTCTTTAATGAAGCTGTCCATTGTCCAAGTCATCTCGCCATCTTCGCTTGGGCCTTCCACGACGTCGGGTTCTCCCTTTTTCTTTATTATCAAACTTTTGTTTTAACTTTTTCGTAGGCCGGTGTCTTATTAGGAAGTAACGAAATTGTTCGGGTAACGTTTAATCTTATAGCTAACTAAATAGGTACTTAAATATTTTGAAATTGTTTACGTTGCAAATTCAAAAAATGACTTGGATATAATATATATATAATATATATATGGGTTAATGTGGACAGGAGTATAGTGACACTATGCGCGGGAGTCGGTGCGTGATTCAGTAGTGCTGACGTGGGCAGTACTGCGTCAGCGCACGTCACCACCACACGATTTTCAGTATCGTCACTAATATATTTAGAATGGAATGTGGAAAAATGCTCAGTACAAACAGCCGTTACGCCTATAAGTTTCCGGATCATCGTTGGCGTGATTCCAGGGACTTTCTAAATGACGCATACCGGTATTTCATCAAACTATCATCATACCTGGTGCTGCATGTTTTGATTATATTTTGGCATTCATTTTATTAAAATTGTGGAGCAAATAAAACTACAAATACCTTCTTGCTATTTATTGGCTCTACATTCCACGGCTCGTAATAGAAATTGTTTTTCTTTTATTATTTATTACACGTTCCATAGTTGCTGTGTTTTTTGTTTTATAGTTGAATTCTTTTTCAATAAAATCGATAGAACATCGATATACTAAGAAACCATTCGCTGAAGTAGCAAGTAAGGCGACTTTCAATTCTGCTGAAAAACTTGGTAAATACTTCAATTGATTGCCTAATCTGTATAATTTTTTGCTTCTGTGGTGCCATATCCATTAATACCAACAAAAGCGAGATAAATTTAATAAAATGAACGGCTGAAATAGATTGAGTCTTGATTCTTGCTTTGATTTTTGTAATCAATTCAATGTTTCGGAACGTCTCGACACTTGCCAAGACAGAGGGGCTCAGAGATCATTTTATTTCATTGTTTCCCGACGTCAGTACGAAACACTATAAATACAACGTGGTTCGCTCAACCTATCTAATCAGTTAACGAACTGTAACGAAGAGGCGTCAAGAATTTCTTGATTAGGACATTAACAAAATTGAATCTACGGAACAGCTAACTAAGACATTATTGAACGACTAAAATACTTGGCTATTCGTCACTTCAACAAGACGGAAAAGATTCTAAATATTGAAGCGTTGCGTAAGGTCGATGACAAAACTTGGAATCCTAAAGCTATGATGTCAGAGACTAGTGCACATTGCCATTATCATGGCTATGAATTATCCATTCATGATGTAATGTGTACGCATGAAGTCATACGGTTTCACACTTCCGTATCCAATTGTCATAAACCTATAATGTTACATATCTAAGTTTAATTCCACTGCTTTAATATAATTTATCTTTACTGGTATATTTTTAATTATCTGCTTTATCCGCTAAAGTGTGTTCGGTGGCCTGGAATGCTTCAACAAGTTGGTCATGGTACGGACTCGTCTCAACTTGTCCACTCAATTCTCATAGGCTTGGCTTGACAACAAGCTATCCATACATAGACATAAACTCCTCGAATCGAATCTCATTTGTATACTGTTATGAATATAAATCCCCATTTAGCATAAAAAGGCCAAATTATTCCCCAGAAAGTCCTCCGTAAGAATGAATCGTTTAAAACGTGGTCAATAAATCGTCAACATGCATCATATAATCTAAAAGCGACACGACTAAAGAAACAATTTAATCATAAAGTCAGCGAAATGGTGTCGTAAACAAAGTTATTATAACACGCTAGTGACAATAATAGACTAGCATTGAGTGTTCCCAAATTACATTAGAGTGTACGGAGCGGCGCCAACTAACTCCCACCTACTGACATGATGCCGACAAATATAAACAATTTATCATCCTATACACTCGTCCTACTCTAAGACTGAATAGTTGAATACTAATCCAAGCTTCTCTTTCTGCCTAACTAAAGTCACACACAGCTGGACACAGGTCTCTTCGGAAGAGGTTTATGTCCAAATTAAGCCGGGGTTACTGACCGTAGTGGCTCTTTCGCTCCAGTGAATGACGCTGTTGCCATCCAGACAATTACATCACCAAAGTCTTGTTGTGGTTGGTAAGGGACACTGGCTCTAATATTTAATCGATGTTTAGGCTCCCGGGACCTTCTCTTTTCTCCTGATCTTTTTAATATCTGACCTACCATGGAGCACATGAACAGAAGCTGACTAAAATGCTTGCTGATAGTTAATTAGTTAGTTTGGCTTGCCAAAATAATTTTCCTTCTGTACCATGGACTCTGTCAGGATTCCTAATAGGGAAATGAGTGATACGCCTATTGTAGCTGAGATGACACGAACTCTGTCAACTGATTGGCGTCATTGAGTAACAGCGACTATCTGTTGGAGGAAAACTGTTTCGGTTTTGGGCAACCTGAACATTTTTAGTATTTTTTTTCGTATAAAAATTACTGAAAAGTTTTGCATTAAAGCAAGACAAATGCTGTTTACTGCTGAATAACTGCTAAGCAATCTCAATAGAACTACATGTCTTTTGGGAATAGAAACACGTGTATTGACATCGTTACATGAATTATTTATTTCACGTTCGGTGCTAAATAAAATAATCGTTTTTCATTGCATACATAATAGAGCTCAGTAATGTTTTTTGAATAGCTGCTGACGATTAGCCATTCAAACGCCAGACACTGCAATAAAATACTTTCCCACACATTGTCCATTGATAATGTCACGTTACGTCTAATAGTTTCAAATGGTCTACCAAGTATGGTCATCCTCGTTATTGGAATTGTTAACCAAAACACGCGTCATAACCACGTTCTAAAATGAACGCCTTTGTCAAACATTTCGATTGGAGACTATCGTCACAGTTACATCATCTCAAGTCGTTAAAAGTATGACAATGCAAGCCTGAATTTTCTTGACTTGAATGTCACGTTAAAATTGCTACGAAACTCGAGTTACAAGCTTTACATTTCGTCTTTTACCATCGTATTTTTTTCATGAATTCAGATAGCAATAAAACCTAGCTACTGCAAATCGATCTCAAAAAGATAACAGACTGCCTAGTTATGCAGTGTGCGTGCATTTAAAGTAATTATCTTTTTATGTGGTCGATGGCTCGCTGCGACCGCGCCGGGCGGCGCTGGCGTTCCCTCAGGAATGCTGTGCCGAACTAGTTTAACAGCTGAGCGTGATGTAACAATAACCGTTGTGTTATCTTGTATTTTTGTCATCGTACGTCATTCATACGGAGGTGGATCGCGATTGGAGAGATACGGAATGTTCCATTGTAGACTAAGACTTTGTTTGATTAACTTGTTAACTATACTTTTAGCAGATGCTGAAAGGATTTGCGAAAGAGTCTGATATCTCCATATAGGACTAAAGAAATTACGGTCCAAGTCCCCATTTATTTATGATAATTCGTCAGATAATTCTATCACGTCCACTGATAAAACCCAAGTGCTTTCTGTTTACACCTTATCTGCTATATATTAAACAGAATTTCGCCTACTGATACCATTACAATGATATCGAGGACTTTTTAAATTCCAAAATACCTGATTAATTGTCATTTCTTTAGATAAGCTTAAGATAGCTGGCATTCTTTTTCTGGCGCGACGGGCCTTTCGTCCAACCGCGGCCCACGGGCCAGCTGACGTTGACGTAACTCGTGACACGAGTCCACGACATTATCGGCTCGTTGACATAACGATAACCCACACAGAAGTGGTTTGGTGTACACAAACACGGAGCTACGCGAGTGTGCTAGCTGGTCCGTAGGTGTGCACCCGCGCCCGCCGCCATTCAACTGCGCTAACATCAAACAGTCATCATCATTCGAAATAAACGCGTAGGCCTGGAGGTGATTCTTGCACGTTTATTATAGAAAAATGGTTGTGTGTCAGGAAATCGTACTAATGATAGACATTGATACTAGTCATTGTTTGATTGCGTGTTCATATTCACACTTTTGAGAAAAGTTTTTAAACCAATTTTATAGTGGAGTATTTGACAAGAGGTGTGCAGTTTTAGCGCTGAAAAGACGGATGCATTCTATGGACTTAAGGGGAATACATTTCCATATGTTTTTTACAACAAAACGAAAAGGTATCAGTTACTTTCGCCCACGCTGATCATAAACCCGATAGGAAAGGGTTAGGTACCATGTAGGCGGCGGCGGCGGCGGCGGCCTAAAGATTTGCCATTGCCATAATATTTAACCACCTTTTTATCAATGTCGATTTTAAAGCTGGTGTTAGAACCTGCGATTGAATGTAAAACTGGGAAAATGTAGTCTTACATGCATTATTCATGTCTGCCTTGCTCTTGCCTTTTTTTATGAAGGTGAACTGAAATAATTGCTTTGAAATAGAATAACATTCACACACATACAATGATACAACAATAACATACTTAATATGTTTCCAATTCTTTCGCTCAGAATGAACTTTAAGACATATCTCTTAAAGAAATTGATGCCACATTCCAGCCTAGGATACTGTGACCATGGTGACTCAATAGTTAGTAAACAGTCATTGAAAACAATTCTACTTAACATATTCTTAGAAACATTACGTCAAGTACAAAAAGCCTTGATGAAGAATATTATCTCACTGATTAGGTGCTGTAGTTTTTATTTATTGGTAATTGTGTATATTAACTTTATCAGGAAATTGTATTTTATTTAAAATAAATGAATGTGAATGAAACAGGCGAATATTGTTAAAACTCAATAGTTTCCTTTTGAACAAAGCGAAGCACGTGTCATACGATATTAGTGTCAAATAACATATTTACTTAGGTTATTTAATAGGAGGGAGTGGTTTCCTCCCTGCTTGCAAAACTTGGCGCAAGTTAAGTTCAATTAAAGTAAAAATAATTATTATGCAGTATTAAAACCCCAATAGGAAAACACATGTCCTACTTGAGTCACATGTAATGTACAGGTGACATCATGCAGTTATTGGGCTATGTGTGTGTGATTAAATTCACACATGGTTGAGTGCGCGCGCGCCAACTTAACGATCCCGTCGCCCGCGCCGCCGCCGCGCCGCACTTCCACGAAGACATACGAATTATTCATGAGGAAACATTAATTGTGGAATAGTTATTGTCCAATTAAAACACTAAACAAATCATACAATTCCCAAAATAAGTTATCTCTTTAATCAACTCTTTTTTAAACAATTCATGGTTACCACTTGCTAGTGTTGCTACGCAGCACGCATTACTTTTTAATGATTTCATGAATATAAAAGCAACATTGTAACGGTATGTGATAGTCATTGAGTAGACTACTGTTATTTATTTGTCCACAGCACCCAATTCTGCATTAAAGAAAAACTACCACTTTTCTTATAATATGTTTTCTCCAGCTTTCTACCGAGAAATTAACGACATGTTTTTTTTTGTTTCAGATTATTAACTGGAAGTTGTCTTTCATAGCAGTGTGGCTTATCCTGACCTTCCTTGATGTTGCAACTGGGTGAGAATGTAGATAGGTTCAATAACGTAAATATTATTAAATTACACGTTAACAGCGGCATGAAATTAGCCTTCAGCGGCGAAAGACCAGCATAAATGTACAGTAGTCCTTTAGAGTGTGCACAATGCTATATATAAGTCGTGCATGCTTTGAATATTTAATGCAGAGGCGACGGACGGAAGGACCTGGACACCCGGAGGTTACGCCGAATTCTGGGAAGCAATAGGGCGAGCAACCGCAGGGTTAACGATTCCACGTGCCGCCCCCGCACGTCACACAAAGCGAATTGTTTCCAGAAATGTTGACACTAACATCCCACACACGCCTATTTATACAAGGTCTTCCTGTCTTACATTCTCCGTCTTTATTTAACTTTGCTAATATTTAGGAAACCTAATTAATGTAATGAATGTTAGGAACTAACAGGAAACCGTGGAAGTAAAAATAAGACAAGGAAAATTTTCATAAATATGTATTTAACTATTAAACTAAATGATCCATGAACATTATCTTAACGCTCAACGCATGTAGCATTACTCTGTCATCATAAAATACGTCCAACACGTCTTAAGGTTTATTAATAACAGTTTTGTAATGTATTATTTGCAAATGAGTAGCCCACATGCCCCACATTGCCTTCAACAATCGCTAATAGAACCGAACTGATAAATATTTCTAGTTGGCTTTGTGGCGCGGCTTCGCTGGAACCATGTGATTCATGATAATAATTCCCGGATGCACGGACAATAAATATTTATTAATTAATTTGAGGCAACTTCTAGCGATAAATAATAATGTAAGGAACTAAGTTAGTGGCACCATCGTGCTCTACATAATAAATAAAACGTAGTTAATATAACAAACTTGGTTGGATATATATAGGCTTATTTATAAACACAATGTCAGGATAAAACGATGAAAGGAACTTGAGGTTTTTTAATAAAAGATTTTCAGAAACTTCTGGTAACCTAAATGACATGAACTCATTTATTAAATACTAGCAGCCCGTCCCGGCTTCGCACGGGTGAGTAAGATATATGTATAGCCTATGTTATTCAGGGTGAATGTAGGTTTCTAATGGCGAAAAAGATTTTAAAATCGGTGTAGATTTTGAGTTTATTCATTACAAACATACACAAACACACAAATACAAATCTTTCTTCTTTATTAATTTAACATTCTATGTCCGAACTACAACATGCTTATCCACAATCTGAAACTCAGTTGACCCATATCAAAATCCAAAGAAAAGCGTATCGCAGAATTTAAAAAGCATCGTCTTTAATCCTGAAGATATATTTTCTTATCACGCAGACTTATCATTTATTGATCAAGTCCATACGCCTGCGCCGCTCTCCATGGATCCGAAATCAAATCAAACTGTAGTTGAATATCAATAAGATGTCGATCGGCATCATTCAACGTTCTCAAATGAAACGAGCGAGGGTCAACTGAGCGGCGAGATGATAAAAACTGGCGTAAAATATAATGGCGTCGGCTAGGTATTGTGATGACGCGTTGTGGCCGGGTCAACGACACCTGACTCATGTCCTGTGCCGCACTCGCCCAAGACACTCGCTGTTTAAATGATAAGTAGCGAAATATTATTTGAAATACACTTAAGTTTTAACCAGTTACTTATATTTAAAAATGTTTTCAATATTTTCCTTTTCTATGATGGCCGTCGACACGTGGAACCAATTTTTCCAGACGGTCACTTATCGAAAAAGCTCATTAAAGTTTTGTTCATAATGGTTGCTTCAAACTTTATTAGACCATGGAAAGTAATGACTAATCGTAGATTAAACTGTGTCTTTTGTTAATCACAAATCATATTAAAGGTTAATACACTAGAAATTAATCAGAGACCACTGCAATTAATAAGCTGTACTCGGAAGTGAAATACATAAAATATATTAATCACTCGCCGACCTCATTCTCTGAAGCACTGACCTGACGACAGTTATGAAATAGAGGTAATAATTAAACAGATAAATATGAGGAAAATTATGGATCTATTTATATTTCAAAGTTGAGACTGGTTGTCTGAAATGAGTCATAGCTCCGGACTCCGGTCTCACCCTGCAGCTTTCATTTTAGAGGTCGTCCGTATTATTATTGCCTCAAATAAACAACGAACTTGTCTCTACTTGTTTGTGTTGACTACAGGATGAGGCTGATTTTTATCAGGTTTGTCTCATATTTAAAGCCAGACATAAGTCTAACTACATTTTTCCATCTTCTAATCTTGCTTGTAGGGGGACAGTGTATAAGACTGGGATGAGAGGTATAATGGGGACATACACTCTTTAGGCATACTTAACACAGGACTAAAGTAGTGCAAGCACCATGAGGACGTCGTTTGCAAGCGGCCATTAACAAATAGTGTCCTGTTGGCGCTTGCGCTATGTTAATATTGTGTTAAGTTTGCCTTAAGTGAGTGATTTCCCATCATACCTCGCGTCCCCGTCTTATACACTGTTCCCCTATGGTTAAACCGTTTTCTATAGTCGATTAGTCGTTCAACAAGTAAATAAGTGACTCAGAACAACATTGTTTTGATGAATTCCCATGTTTTTATCCCTAAAAACTTCGCGTTGTAAAATACCATTATTAGTCAACAACTATTTGACTCACAGCAAACATGAATATTTAATAAATATGTAAAGAATAATGAACATTCCATATATATATTGAGTACTTAGAAATTTTGCACAAAACCACAAGGTTTTGTGCAGTGATATAAGATAATCAAAAAATCTTTAGCAAAAACTGGATCCATAAATTCGGTACGGTCTTAAAAATGATTGCATTAATTAGACCCTAATCACTGGCACAGGATTTATAAAGGCAAGCGTTCGTATGCGCCCACAGACTATTTTAGGTAGGGTCTCGCAGACCCGACCGCTTTTGATTAATTCTTTCTCGAAAAAACTTAAAATGCAGACTGCGAATTATATTTCCGATTGCAATAATGCTCTGCTATAAAATTTTGCATCGCCTTTTTTTCATGCACCCTTGGTATTGGTACATTTTTTTTACATGGTAAAATCATCACATGAGTCCTCCCACCCAGGGCAGAGCGGGAGGGACTGTCAGACTCGTACTGACTAAAATCCACGGTGTCCTTCAATAGCCCTTTACGTACCGGGGTCACGGTAATTCGTGAGTCCCGCGACAAGGTATTGCTACATCTGGTGATCTTTTGATGATTTGATTAAATGATCGTTTCAGTACCTAAACTTTTAACTATTTTTTTTTGTAATTTTTCAAGCAACCTATCGTTGCTTCACGCGGCGCTTACTATAAGGAGCAAAATTCTGTTGTTTAAATTGGAGACAATAATTTGCATTCAAATAATTTTATTATACCTAGTCTTGTTAGTCACGTGTACAAACATAATATTTTTTAAATTTATTTAGATTAAGTACAACTAAAGAATATTGCAATGCAATAAATAGTCATTTATAATCCTGATTTCGTAATTAAATTCTTTAGTTTTGCTTGAGGAAGGAATCCTTACGCAACTGTTTTCATAACATTCATGTCGGTCGCAGGTATTTCTATTGTGGCTTTACTATTATAAAATATATAAGAATAACAAACTTGTCTAGTTTTTATTATCAGACATTCTAGAAGGGAAATTATAAGCAGACATCTTGTCTTCAGATAATCGTAGACCACTCGTGAGAGGAGTTTATTGACTGATTTTTAAAAGTGATTTAAAATCTTCTACAATAATAATATCGCAATTGAAAAAATATAAAATTATAAAATCCAATTCATACAAACACCTACATTGGCCTAGTTTGATCTATAAATGATTTTTATCCCACAAAGGGCCTACACTGCTACGGCGTAGCACGCGTCTACGAAGTCAGCGTTCGGGAGTAAAAATCGTTTAACATTATTTTACATATTTTATTTATTATTGAATAGTTATTTGGGCTATTCAGAAGATGTATTTGTAAATAATTTATAATAGGTTCCAGATTTTATAAATGTGAGTGTACTGATATATTTTTACTTGTAGAACACTGATTTAAAATTAGATTTAATTTAAGATTATTCGAACAAACTCTTCATTGTTTGCTTGAAAGACTTTTTAGTTTTTAGTGTCCCATTAGTTATAAAAATAATATTAGAGATTTAGAGTCAAAGCCATAGCAAAATAAACATGCCATTAGATTTTATGAAACTTGTAACACTTGGTTCTACTTGTTTCCAGTTGGTACCTATCTACATTAAATACCGTACACAATACAATAAAGTTATTCATTTTACTAATGTAGTTATCTGCAAATGCATAATAACGTACTTGTTTTAAAAATAATGCGTTGCGTGATATGACCTAACAATACGAAAAAACACAATGGTTACCATTAAAAATTACCTAGTTTTAAATGCTTGATATCGTTTTAAGGAACGTCATTTCTCGTGTATTTTACAATCTATTAATGTTTGTTTGTTATCTATAAAAATATTTCGATTTCCGAGGCTACTGGCTGCTGTCTCGTACCTATCTAATTCCACGAAATAGGAGCGGGCTGTCAACTGGTAGCTTGGGTCGCCTGCGCCAGCGCATACGCGGCGCCGACCGACGGCAACGCCAACTGACGTCACGACACCAAAGTTGCATCCGTTTTTGATAATAAAATGGATAATAATAACCGCCTATCTAACAAGTCACGGTCGATATATTTTCACTCATAAACAACAGATTTCCTAATCACATTTCTTATAACTTACAACATATTTTTCCGTCATTAACATACACATTTCCTTTCACACACGAAATTAGTTTTATTAAAAAGAGACATTCGTCGAACAATCTTAATTTTGAATTCAAAGTAGTAAATATGTAGTGTACGTATAATCATCAAATGTGTAAAACTATACTTTATCCTCCTCAATTTGTGAATATCTCATAACTGGGAGGAAAATATTATACCGTTTTAATTTAGCTACCTCTCAATTAAACCGCGCAAAATATAGCAGGCTTAGTGCTTTATCTCGCTGGTTACCTGGGAATCGCTCGAGCATGACCACATTAGCATTTATCTATTCGTGCTAGACGCTAGACGGCTTCTTATTACCTTTATAATTGAGTAATTGAAATGGGCGTTAACATTCTCGTGTTACACTCAATACTTAATAATTCTTATGCAAAATATTTTCAATTATTGAGTGTAGAGAGGTTTGTGCACACCACTTTTAAAACCTAACCAAAAAAAATATGCAGCTTAGAATCAAATACAAATTAATAAAAATGTAACTTTGATAATTAAAATTAAAAATTAACTTTAATGTATCTTTTTTATATAAAATGTTAGTAAAGAATAACAAAGGTCCAAAACCGTATGAACAATATAACTTATTTAGTCAAATACATATGAATACATGCCCGTATGTCATTCACAAGATTACGTCGAAAGGTCGTCACGCTGAAATCGTGTTGTTGCCGACGCGACGACAGCGCCGCGCTGCGGAGTGCGTGCGACGTTCACAGTGGTTCAGACGACTCATTCCCGCCAAAACAGTCGCAGGCTGTGGCGCGAAGGCTCGTGATTGGTCGAACCGGGCGGCGGCGGCGGCGCGCGCGCAAGGCCGCCGGTTTTCCCGCGAACAATGCCAAATGGTGCATTTGTCAAGGTGAGTTCGTTCACCGCCGACGCCGGGCGCCGCGCGCTCCTCCGGCGGACATTCGCCACAGCATTCGCTCGCTTCGCGCCGATCGAAGGTCGACGGAAGGCAGCCGAGCGCTTATTTCACTCCGCACCGAATCTACATCCATTAGCATCCGCTCTTTATTACAGGTGAATAACTTGTTTTATCTTTTAAATTATTTTTTACACGTACGCTTTGACATCCACTTAATTAAATAATCGCACTTGATGTAGAGAGTTTTAGTGTTGTGTCAATTGTATCCAAACTGAAGTTGAAATTCTCTGTGTTTTTACTTAGTGTATTAGTGTAAGTTTTTTTTTATACTTTCAACATGAAACTGTAATGTAACGGGAAGTGTGAAGACTGAAGACCGAAGAAGGAAGAAAGAAGAGCAGTATCAAGTGCTACGCCCGGACGAACTTCCCAGCTCGGCCGACATACACGGGTCGGTGGGATCTTCGTCCGTTTGTATCGCTTATACATTTTATTCTACAAACATCGATGGATTAAAAACACGCAGAAGAAGAATACGCCACACCTTGAAAACTGCTTGATGACGACAATAATCGAAGAAACAACAAACTTTACTGGCATATATCTGTATGCGTTTCTCTTTCTTTCTACATAGAGTTTTACGCCTAACGTTTTGTATCTGGTTGTTGATGACGTTGTAAAAATACCGCAATTAACTGTAAACATCCGAAACTGTAAGTCGTAATTTTAGTATTAAAACCAAGATGACTTAACTCATGTATTTAGGATTTCTAATGTACTACTTATAATGTAGGTACTTATTTGTGCCAGGGAATAATAACAATTGTGCATCTTAATAATTTTCAGAAGTAAAGTTAGGATCTACTTCAACACCTGAGAAAGATAATTTGTCTTATAGAAAAGGCAGAAATTTAATGCAATTTCTGTTTTTTTTTTTAACCCCTGCGCCCTACTTATTTATACGGTGTGTCCCAGGGGCGGATCTATAAAAGGTATTTTGTGTGGGCTTCGTGTATATAAAGGAATCCCACAAAACCCTATGCAAAAGGATAACGTTGTGTATTTTTTTTTTATAAACCTAGCAGCATCTGTATCATTTTCGAAAAAAGTTTAAAAAATAATTAATATCTGCCTTTTTGTGTTTTTATTATTATTTTATTTTTGTTTTAGTTTCAATTCAGTATCTTGTTGTAAATATTTAGTTTTATTTATTTTTAAAATTCCTGTTTCAGTTATGTATATACTTTTAATTTTATATAGTATAGTATAATATTATTAATATAATATTAATAATAATTGTATAATATAATATTCCAACAAATAAATATTAATTTTAGTTGGATTATAGGCGGCTCCAACTACAATAGATATCATCAACCTATATGGCCCCACAAAAAATTCATGATCCGCCCCTGCTCTGTCCTGAATATCCAAATACTTAAGTATAACCTTTAATTTCAGGACTTAAGCTTTCAAATGTTGTTGTGTCTGTAAGTAATGATTTGCTCTTTTAAGACTATTTTTAGTGCCTTTTTGTTAATGTTTCGACGCTTATTCCATGATTTTCTGTAAAAATATGATAAAATAATGTAAGTAATTATTTAGTTTGTTTGTTACGAAATATTTCATTTCCTTGTATTACTATTTAATGGGACACTTATATCTGATGGTATATCTCTAACTCTATGTATAGTGTGTATAAATATTTTATGTATATAGTAATAAGTAATAGTAGATATCTGTCACTTTCCTTTTTGATTAAACATATAATAATATAGGTAGGTACCTCCTTTCTATAATAAATAAGTATCTAAGTATGGTTTGGTTAGAAAGATTAAGGTTTATTTACCTTTGTAATAGAAGAAGACTTGGTGCATAAATTGTTAGAATAAAATTGATGTATAATAAAGTTCTAATAATGGCTATAACTGAACCACATCTACACGAAAAAAATAGCATTCGAATATCTAGCTACAAGTATTTCAGCATAACCCACTAGCAACACTTCTATCTGTACTTTTATTGATATAAATAAAGGCAGTAATGTTCTGCTCTACTACGACAAATTAGGCATAATGACAACATCCATAAATTGCAAATCTAATTAATCCGACACTTAGAGTTTTGAAAAATTAAGGAGACGTGTTTTTTTTTAATGCATGTCCATTGATTATTTATTTGACAAAAATAAAACACATCAAAACTTGGCAGTGGGGCATGTGGTGCCAGAACTATAAAAATATAAACATAAACCTAGAAGTGACTTATTGTAAACTTTAAAAGCGTCAAACGAGTATCTTCGTCAATTTTGGTTTTCCTAAGAAAAGAAAAAATAGGGGTCTAATCTTTTTTGATAATCTAATTGATTGACGATTTAGTTTTTTTGTTTAAGTAGGTGATAAACGCCTCAGTCAGCAGTAGTTATTCATAAGAGAGTGTAGTATCTTGTCACTCTTTTTTCAAGTCAAGATATATTTGGTCATCCAAATAGTGTTAACTATAAAAACAATGGTACACGTGTTGCTACGCCGGGCCGGGACACTAGTTATAAAATAGCTATATTCTTCTACAAAATATTACAAAAACAAAATTATCGGACTCTCTAAATCTACTTAATGAATTATCATGCAATTTTCACCGATAGACTCCTCTTCGGAGATTCATGAAGGTTTATAATAATTCCTCTACTAACCACGCGAAGGCCCAGCCAAACTGAATAAAAAACCGTGGTTGTGGTGGTATTTATTTAGCCAGGGTTTGTGTAAAAAAAATCGTTAAAATTTAATGTAAAAAAAGAGTCCTAACCGGTCGGAACACTACTTAGATTTAATTGTGAATTAAGGTACTTGGCCTTCAAACCCCTTTCCCAGACAAAATTACCTTTTTACCCAACTGCACCTGGAGGGTTTTTATTATTATTTACATAACGAGTATTAAGTGTCAGGCAATAATATCAAATATTAATAAATCTTTTTTGATCTCCCCTTCCAAGTTCAGGTTGAGGTAAAAATAACATTTAACAATCAATGAATTGCAATAAGATACTTTGTACAAAAAAACAGGTATATTCTTACTGTGTATCTCCTTTGGTAAAAGGGAGTTGCTGGAAAGAGTGGGCTTTTATTCAGGTCTTTTTTGTGCTGGCGGCCACGTCTGTAAAGGTAACCATGACCCTGGAACGTATAGGCAAATTAAAGGAACAGTGTGGATTTTAAGTCAGTAAGACAGTCCCTTGAAGAACGGGGGGACTCGTTTGAAGATTTTACCACCATAATAAAAAGGGCTCACAAATGTGTAACGGCGAATGTCATTATCTTTTAGAATTTTTAATAGTGGGCATGCTCTTAACTTAATTATGTATTGAAAAGAGTGGTGCATGTAATAATTAAAATAATTGCACAAAGTGAAAGGCACTGGTATCAAACTCAGCAGGCCTATAACTTAAAAATTCTAAACTCCACAACGATTAAGAAAAAGTCTTTGAACCCATAGAACGCAAAAGTTTCTTCTACATCAATTTTTATAATTTTCCCACAAAGGACAACGACAAATAATTCTTAATTTTAGTTTTTTTTTTTTATTTTGAGTTCAGAATTCTATTTTTCAGTGGGTCGAAAACGACCCCGATGGTAATCATAAGCATGACGACTTTATAAGTTCAAATCAATTTTTATTATTTCTTGAGTTAAGTAGGATAGAAACGTAAAAGAAAACAAGTTAAAGGTGCTGTAAAAATGGCTAAATAATTACAGCCGCACAGGCAGGTCTTCGGGGTTAAGCCGCGCTTGCCGATGTTGGTCTGTGGATGTGACCATCGTAAAGCCGTTGGTCCTAGCTGTCATGGGGTATCGTACCCAGTAGTAACTGGGTTGTGGTGGTCCGATAGGCAGTCGCTACATGTACAATACTGATAATCAGTTGCATCTGGTTCGACTGGAAGCCGACCGCAATATAGTTGGGAAAGGCTAGGCAGATGATGAATATAAGCGATACTAGAATTACATCAGAACTCATTGGATTACATTCTTTGTCCACTATGAGCACAACTTGTGGAGGTGAGTAATTATTTTTGTTGCGCACGCAATTATTGTGTGATATCATAATTATGTGCCCACGGGGTCTTTACTTGCTCTCAGAATTACATCGATTAATTCCAATCAATAAATAAACCTTGACAAATAAACTTTATATAAGTCTAATTGAAACATACGCTTAGCTGTCAAAAAAATATTCTGCACTAAAACAATTTCATACACACAAAATACATAAAATTTATAACAACTCGGTCGCAAATATTTTGTACGTTATGTTATCTACTAACTTGCGCTCTTCCTAGCCAATCAAAATTGTTCTAAAGTAGAAAAATTACCCATCAACCATCTATGATACTATTTTAAGAAATGGAATAATAATTAGCTGCCAGTGTGCATTCTAAGTATTCAGGTACGATTGGGTCATTATCGACCTCCTGGGATATAAAGGGTTAAAGCGACCCAATAGAAAAAATATATACTTATATATTCTTTTTTTTTTTATTTGGCACAAAGAAAGAAGTGTTGATACAATCTTCTTAACCTACAAAATTTGTCTGTTATTATTTTGTGTAAATGCTGTATATCTACTGTTCTATATTTAGTCAAAGATTATCTCTTTAGGTGCAACACGATATGACTTGATATGTGCTACTGACTTGTTGACCTGCTTACTTGTTTTGCATTATCACGTTTTACTCTAGCTGTTTATTTGACCAGTCTCTCAGCTAAAATTAATGCGATTTGCAACGGAGAAAAAAACGACACTTTCATGTATCAATAAGTAAAATGTTGGTTTCATAAACATCAAACGCGTCTGCAATAATTACATCGCAATATAATGTAATATCGCAGCTTAAGTGAAGTGTGTGCTTAGCTTCTTAACAGTTCGGTTTTAATTCATGAGGCCCGATTTCCACTCCACGAAAGGGTAATAAAATAGCCGGAACGGACTCCTTTTCGATGTAATACTCAGGTTGGCATGTCCGCTAAGAAAGAGTTTAGCCGTCTGATTCCCAGATCGAGTGAGCTCATCTTTACTCTTTTTGCCCGCTGAGTCATTATCACTCGACTCTTTGTTAATAGTAGAAACACATGTAAGTACGCAGTTTTCTCTTGCAAGGTAAAAGAAGTCATTAATAAGTCCGCTCCTCGGTGGTAACCAGGCTTAAATTGACCAAAATCATTACGTATAAGTCTTTCAATCATTGTGTATTTATCGTATATTGAACTCCCATGCATTCAGAAGAACAGTTCATCAAAAATATTTTAGACTATTTGATGAATTTTGATAAAAAGACTTTCATGAGTGACTGTAATAAATTCAAAGTCAAGTTCAATTCATTTGTTTACTGTTGCTTATAGCACAGTGCCTTAAACTGTGTTAAAAAATAGTAACCATTAGCCAAAACACGTTATTTATTTCGTCGTTGTCGTTGGCATAAAACATCAACATCAGCTGTAATACAGGATTGCCTTTTTTATCGTGGTAAAACCATCAAATGAAACCTCCCGCCCTGGGTGGGACGTGATAGACTGTCAGACTCGTACTGACTAAAATCCACGGTGATCCTTCAATAACCCTTTACGTACCAGGATCACGAATACCTGATCATACAGACATACAGAATTACTATACTTAGATTTGCAGATTACAGACTACTAGCTGACTCATGATGAGCATGGGTCAGCTAATAGCCGAAGCGTTAGGTTGAAAAATGCTTTACGACCTATTATTATGCCTAACAACTAATATAAAAAAAAATCGGTCGGTCCGTGCATACATCGAAGGTGTACAACACTCCGTGTCACGAGATTTTTTATAGAGTTCGCGCCACAACTCAAGTCCTACGGGAAATTTGTGGTAACATGCTACAATTTTTTAATGCAATTTGATGGAGGTAATGGCATACTCGTATTTAGACACTAGCGTCGTCAAAAAGTCTTCGTGGCGCGGAATCTACCTGTTAGATTTTAAAGTTAGCGCGGTTAGCGCGCTGACTGAGCGATAGGACTCCTGACTACTGCGTGTCGCGGATTCGATTCCCGCACGGAACAAGTATTTGTATGACCTACAAGTAGTTGCTCCGGTTCTGGGTGTTTGTTTAGGTAAGTTTCTATGTTTGTAAACGCACCAACGACTCAAGAGGATTTCCTAGTGTCACCCCACACTAGGAAATTCTCTATGAGTCGTTGCTGTTTTTTTTAAAGGTATTTAAGACATTTCAGATTTTTACTTTAGAATGGCAACGCATTGGGCTGAAAATGAAGCTGTACATAGACTGGTTGGATTAAAATTACTAATGGTTGTAATACTCTCTTTGATGACGCCTTATACTTTTTTTGAAATGCTGAATTGTGATGTACAGACGCCAGCACATCAACATACCCTAAAATGTCAAAAACATTAACAGATTTTCAACTTTATAAAAATGAAATTTCAGTGGGAAAATTTTACAGATTGGGGTAGGTTAATTGTGCTTGTGTCTACAATAAATACTTTTATTATAAATCTGAATGTACTCAATTTTTTCGAAACAAGTAGCTGTTACAACACTAAAGTCAAAATGATACAGAGTATTTTGGAGATGGTATGTATGTATGGTTTGAAAGTACCTAATACTTAAATTAGAAATAATAATCGTGATGTATTAGATCCTTGGATTATCACACTAACTACTTGGACTACCTGGAGTCCCTTGCTGTTGAATCCATGTTATTCAATGTTTTTACAGTAATTAATAATGCGAATGAATTCTCAGGCCGACGGCTTAGTATCAACAACGCGTTGCCCAGACGCGCAAATAAAGTAATGATACGCTATTTTTGTTACACAGTGCCTATAAATAACTCAGCGCGTCTTGTCAATTTTATAACCTGTATCATACACATTGCGAGTTCACTTACGCTGGCAACAAATAGAGTAACAAAATCAGCGTTGCTTTCGTATGAGTTATAAATAGATGATGCGTGTCGTACCGACGAGGAACGTATTAGTCAGCCTATTATTTCGCGACTGCGTCATACATACTAGATCAACGGAGATTCACATAGATTTTTCCCAAACAGTGCACTTGTTTACGAGCAACTAATACTATGAGAAATATGTATTTTAAATACAGACCATACTGTGACGTCAATGAAATATTTTTTTTATTTTACCTAGGTGTGTAAATAAAAAGCCAACGTTTTAAACAAATCAATATTATTTCCAATAAATTTATCAGTACATCCACATTGAATGCATATTAATTTTACTCAATAAAATACAACATAAAGTCTTCGACAGCATGAACTAAACATAAGAACGAGTATAAGATATCATTTATGTACAATAAGGTGGTTTAAACACAAAATAAAACATTGAACATAACAAAAATCAGTGCAACAATAAAATAATAAATATTTATAGACAGTGGACTTCAACGTGGTAGAGTTATAATAATTCTAGAGATATAATTATTCAATCGTTAGTTACACAAGTTTGTTATAAAATTATCTATTGGCCTCACATCACAGAGCTAAGCGATCTCGAGGGTCAACCATAACGTGAACTGGCTCGACGAGACGCTCGAGTGCCGCTGAGACGCGTTTCTCAACTATATCATAAACATACTCTCTCGCGCACAATCAACTCAAACTGTTCTTCTCAACAAACTAATAGTGGCACGATAACGTTAAAACGAAAACAAAACGTGTGCAAGCACGGGGTCAACTCGACCTGTGGTTCTCAACTAAAATGCGTTACTGCTACATAATATTGTCAAAAACCTGCAAACATCAGAGCTGCGCGTAAATGCGTCCACGACAGACGAAGGGTCATACAGACTAAACTTGTAAAAAAGCTCTAAAACTGTAAAAAACGTAGGAGCTCAAATCTTCATGCAATCAACTCTACGTCGATTCTAAAGACTAGAAAAATGCAAACCATTCGAAGAAACCTAACGTCCGCGTCCGTTGACGTATAAATGCCCACACCACACCCGTGTCACCTAACAATGATATGTGTAGCTCCCGAAGCGATGTGACGATAGCTCTGCTGCGGCCGCGAGTCAGTGATGCCCACAAGTATACCATAATAAAAAGATGAACACACTATCAATTATTATCTAAAATATTCAACAAGGGAAATCAGCTGATTCGAGTAGTCACCAAATGTCGCTCGGCTGAGAATTTCGATAGCTCTCATACAACAATAATTACTATAACTTAGGACAGTCGTTAGGCCTTAAAATTTAAAATGTACAGTTATTTATTATGGCAGATATCAACAATCAATTTATACTATATCGATACGATACTGACACTTTTTACAGAAACATTACTAAGTTATATACACTCATGCGATAACAACGTGCACCGACCCTCGCGGCGTCACCACGCTTGTTCGCTAGCAAATGGCACTTTCATACAAGCTCCCGCTACTATTTGTTCTACACCGTCGACTCGCCAGCGTCGGGACCGAGGGTGCACAATAAACCAACTCTATTGTAATATAATATATATTCTAAATTACTCTAATCCATAAATATACCGAAACCCCCGGCCGGCGATCGCGATCAAGAAGCAGCGTATATAATATTTATATTCGAAACGAGGTACCGGCGAGCTCCGGCCCGACACACACTGAGCAACAGTCTGTCGCCGGCGGGGCGCTAGGCGAACCCGGGCGGCTCCCACGTGGCCGTCCATCAGGACGCGTGCGGCAGCAGCAGGTACAGCGCCACCGCCAGCAGCGGCAGCAGCAGCGCCAGCACGTGGCGCGGCGCCAGGCGCGGCTTGTGCTGCAGCTCCTGCAGCGCCGCCGCCAGCCGCGCGCGCTCCCCGCACACCTCCGCCCAGCGCTCCTTCGCGCGCACCAGCTCCTCCTCCAGCGCGTGCAGCGAGCCGTTGTGCAGCGTCACCTGCAGGCGCGAGCTGTCGTCCAGCCGCACGAACGAGCCCGCGCCCGTGCTCTCCAGGCCCGCGCTCTCCGTCTCCTCGACGACCGCTTCCTCGTCGCGGTTGATCTCGGTGACGGCGGAGTCGGTCTCCTCGTCTTCGTCGTCGTAGTCCAGCCGGAACATCTCATCGATTTCGGCGGAGATCTTGCCAGTGTCGATGCTCCGCTCGGGCGTGTCGAGCGGCTCGTCCGGTGTGGCTTCGGTCTCCACGGCCTTGTCTTGCATGCAGCGCTCCCTGACGGTAGAGGTACGAAGTCTCTCGATCTGCTGCTCTTTGGCGAGTACTTCGGCACGCAGATTGCCGACGACGGCAGTGAGGTCGTCGATGTCGGCGCGCGTCGGCCGGAAGGCGAGCTCGGCTTGCATGACGGCCGCACTGGACGCCAATCGCTGTATTTCGGCGAGGTTCGATTCTTCTGCCACCGTCGATCGGGTGAGTTGCGCCTAAAATCATAAATAATAACTTAGTTTTATTATTTTAAATGAAATTTTGAGAAGCCACTTTTAATCGGTCGTACTTTGGAAATTAACACATATTATAGAACAGCACATGTCTCCATGTATCATTGAAGGATAAGATCCATTTAAGTTTCTTTCCTAGCCCTCCAATTAGAGCATAATACTGCTGAGCGTATAATAATGCAGTCTGTATACCTGCAGGTCCGCGATGCGCGCGCGGTAGTTGGCGGCGTCGTCGGGCTCGAGCGCGGGCGTGTCGTGCGTGTCAGGCTGCGCGGCCAGCAGTTCGTCTCTCGCGGCCCGCAGCTGCTCGTTGTCGTTGGCGGCCGCACTCAGTCGCTCGCGCAGCACCTTGATCTCCTCGTTCAGTCCCGCCATCACTCGCAGAATGTTCGCGTACTCCACGCCCGCTTTACTCTGTCAAATATATATTTTTTATTGCCATGTGTGCCTCGTTTATTTTACCCTAATTACTGTAATTTCAGGTAAATAGAAATATAGGCCTATTACGTATCGTCACTAACAAAAGAAGCAGTTGGATCTTCAGCCCCTCTTGTAAGACTTTAACAGTAAGAAGTAATAACTATAAACCAATCATCAATTATATCTGCTAAAAATTGTGCAACACTGAAAACTGCAATGGTAATTAACGTTGCTACAGGCAATTAACCGTCATAATTTCTGTAATATAAATTATTATTATTGCGCAGTAGTTCTTTTACCTGCCTTCGTAATTTGAGTCATTGCACTGATGAGACAGAACTTCCATGTAAAATGTACCTTAACGACGTGTTAAGAACATTTAGTTGGTGATCAAGTGGCTGAGAGCATTGTATGAGGAGTGGGCGGGGCGAGGCGGTGCCAGCGAGCGGCCGCCCGGCTGACTCACGCCGCCCGCTACAACGAACAAAGCATCACACGAACTACCGCGCCGTGAAATTGTGCATTAACATACATAATAACACGCCAGTATCGTGCACCGCCCTTTACTTGGATATTGAAGATTTCATAGAAAAATAAAACATTTATCTGCAACTCGAATGCATTATTTATATGACTGTATTTTGCAGTACAACAAAGGCGTACATCAACTGCTTATAATCTGATTATTGTGAGTCGACTTCCTAACTGACAAACAAAAAAAATCTTCTTCCTTTAGAAAACTACAACAAAGAACGCAAGGGACATTCTTTGTTATAAAGGTTTCCAGGACTAGAGTCATGTGCGATTTGTCCGCTGTTCCAGCGATCACCAACCTTTTATCTATGTATGTTTGTGACTGAAGAAATTGGAAACCTTTATAACAAAGAATGTCCCTTACGTTCTTCAAGTCACTGATAGCAGTGACTTCATAAACTGAGTAGAAGTAGCCCAGTGGTTGTAGAGAGGAGTAGAGAGAGTTTAGAGGAATCGGAAGTTACTTTACGAACAAAAACCACAACTTGTACTGTTTTCAATAAATTGAAAAGAAAACAAAACCAGCAAAGTTGGGAGAACCTTCCAGAAACTTTGGTTCATTAAAATCGCCGACAGCGACGGTGAGTGAATTAGGCTGATACCTACTTATTTATTAGGCATTAAAGATAAGCGAAAAGTAATTAGTAGGAAGTTCTAACGGAAGGCGTGACGAAATGTCTTCCGCAATGACAATGCATTATTACCCGTATTTTACTTCCAAGCGAAAACATCGCTGAATTACTCAGTCTACAAATAAATGCAAAAAAAATCTCACCGAAAAAGAAAAAAGGTTTCTCGAACATTTGAGACTACGACGCCAAAACAAGCAGATTTACGTTCCAACCCGAGGTCTTGTCTGAAACGATGAATCACGCGAACGTTCCGAGGCCGACATAAGACCCAAACAAGCGTAGTGTATGTGCAATAATTAATAGGTTTTATAAAAACTTATTCATTCTAACTTGTGCCGGATATGGTCCGGCACTGAATTATCTATGTGGTCTGTCCTTATGGGCCGTAATATATCAACATAGGCCTGAGAACTGGAATTACAATTTGCAGAACAAAATGTTTCGTAAGTATAAAACTTTTTGTAGTAACTTTTGCGAAAAACAAGGAAACTTGACGTATCAGGGAGGAGGCGAGCCTATAATCAACGGAGAGTGGATAGAACAAAGCTACCATAGCTACCATCATCATCATGGTGATAAAAGCAGAAGTCAATAAGTATAATTATGTTGGTAACAATGTCAAAATGTTGGAGTACAAACTACAGTTCTAATCAGAACCAATATGCCAATGAACGTAACATCATGCGTGTAATCCCCGAAGAGTTAGGAGGCAGAAATGTGCTTAATAGTACACCCACATTTAGCCGGTTTTGAAGTCCCATGGAATACGAAGGCAAGAATATTGGAAATTGGGTATAATCCCGCAAAGAATCTAATCACCAGCCTAAACCATTTGATAAATTCAGACAGGGATTCTAGACGGGTCGTCATCGCCTTCACGTTCAATAGTCTAAACTACTTACTAGGTACATAGAAAGGATACTCTTTATTATGTTATATACGCTATACAAATTAGTGATATCACAAGATAGATTGGATTACTTGAAGATTCTGCCACTACTCTTGATTTATTTAAAAAAAAAAAAACATTGCGTGTGCGTTTAGTTTACAAACTTTTAAATTCATATACTAACAGCCAGACCCGGAACAACTACATATAGGTCACAGAAATGTTTGTTCCATGCGAGAATTAAACACGCAACACGCAGCACAGTATCAGAAATTTACTTCTTTGAACAACTTTGTTGCGGGGTTGTCTCTTATATCTTTCTTTTATTTACATTGAAAATCAGTACCAGACTGAAATGGAGTTCCAAAAAGTGCTGTAAGGGCGTAATGGCGAAGCATGAGAGAAGCCTATATCAGCAAATTACATGCCGAATTAATTTCACAGCACCACGAGCTGTAAATGTACCGACACCATCACATCAACCAACCCTTTTTTTATCGTGATAAAATCATCAAAATGCGTCCTCCAGCCTAGGGTGGGATGAGAGGGACTGCCAGACTCGTACTGACTATCATCCACGGTGTTCCTTCAATTGCCGGTTACATTCCAGGGTCACTGTTGCCTCAGAAGACAGTCCCGTGACCACGGCATGTCCTCTTCAGCCCCGTCAGACTCCTAATCTACTTTATTCATCCTCGACTGGATAAATGTTAAAGTTGATGATAGGTCAACGTGTTGGCATCTGTACAATGGTAGAAAAATAGAACAGAATACTCACAGGTGATTCTTCTCTAGTGCTGGGTTCACTGTAGGTGGAGTTAGCGTTATTGTCAGCGTGCAGCTCGCCGTCCAGCGGACTCGGACAATCTTCATGGCCGGGGTCTATAATACCACACGATTACTTTATAGTAATGGCATCTAAATGTAAGATACCGCCCGTTCACGATTTTGGTCTAAGTGGTGAGGAGTGCGGCAGACGGCGTGAATAAGACATTAATTACTTTGTAAGTACGCGAATATGCTACTGGCAGCGCCTCGTGACGTGTTTCAAACACTTGATCTTACCGCTTCCCGCCCCGCACTAATTCACCGCTCGCAACGGCAAGGTCGTGAACGAGCCGATAGGTTTGAAGAATGCTATAGAAGTCGACAAAGCAAAAAGGTGATATAATAATCTGTGACGTCGATAAAATGCAGTTTTACATTATCGGGGGATAGATTTAACCATTGCAGATATTAATACAAAAGCTAGTCGTTATAATCTATAGTTTGATACGCAAATTATCACCGATACCTGCAAGGATATACTAAAAATGTATCTTCAATCGGAGCCAGTAACACGGCATTATAGAGCTCTTTCACATTAGACGATAACGGTAACGACACGACACTGGCATATCGTCCGCTCTCGCTCAGTTTCCCTAGAAATGTATGAAACTACCCATTCCACCGATATCGTGTCGATATCGTTATCGTCTAATGTAAAAGGGCCCATTGGTTCCCAATGGAGGCAGCATCGCACCCTATGCGGCGGCTATGAATGCCTCATTTTCATGAAGAAACATTTTATCCAGCCCATTGATTTGTGATCATTAATCAAAATTCAATTCGAGGCCTTTTTACAAGTTTAGTCCTCAAAGGTTGAGAACCATGATCGGGACACATGTTGCTCTTGATTCATTACGAAGTACGTAGTCCATAATTAATTTCCTAGTAAGCTAAGTGGCAACATTCATTTCTCACAAGAATGCCTACCATGATTGAGCCGCGACTGCTTTTCATCGTCAGTACATGAGTCAGGCTCACCAGTCTTCTCCTCGCCGCTACCGCTGACGCCGCCCTCTTCGTTGTTCTGTTTTTCTGTGAATAAATAATAATATTTTGATTAATACAATAAAGGTAAAAGAATGTGAGCAGTTAACACATAGAGGAAATTATAGATAACTGGGAAATAGACCAATAAACTGTAGCTTTTTTTTATCTTGGTAAAATCATCAAATGAGTCCTCCCACTCAGGGCAGGGCGGGAGGGACTGTCGGACTAAAATCCACGGTATCCTTCAATAGCCCTTACCGGGGTCACGGTGAATCGTGATTCCCGCGACCCCGGCAGGCTTTCGCGAGCATGACTGCTTCGCAGAAGGAGGCGAAATAATGCGAAGCTAGGTTTAATTTCTAGGTAAAGCACCAATTTAATTGTTTTTTTTCCGTTTAAATTATGTCCTAACTACCAGCCACCGAGTTTGGACTTTGGTCTGGTTGATGGCAATAGGCTCGCCTCCCATTTATAGAGAGTAATTACAAAATTAGGATGCACTATTGGGTAAAAATCTGCCTAAACCTTCGGGGATTTCATACGTATTGTTATGTCATGTAGAATATACACAATCTCGAGAATATTTCGGCCGTCAACCCTCTTTATAACCTCGATTACGATAGAATAATAAAGCCAAGAATATAGTTGATATATCAATGCTTCATGGCTCATCAGCCTATGTCCTCCACTATCCTCATAATGTAGTGCCCCAGAACTTTAACAACGATATGCAATAAGATTCTGATTATTAACTCACCTTTGCTTTCAGAATTATAAATATTATTTGTCTTTAATATTAATTCAAACTCCTTCGCTGACTTGCCATCGGCTGATATCGCTTTTATTCCGACCTAAACAAAATAAATCATTATAATAAGTGCACGTATTCAGCATATGAATTTGATAATCTAGTGGAGAATTGCCACCTCAGAACTACAGCCAACAGAACCAACTGATTGACAGCTCACACTTTGACAGCTCGGTTGTGTGTTTGGTTTTGAGCGCTTGTTCTCTTCGCCCGAGTCATTCATCATCATTTCATCCTATTGCAGTCCACTGTTGGATATAAGCCTCCCCAGCGGCCGTATTATGACAGCTTAAAACCAGGCTTGTTCCAGTGAGTGAAAGAGACAGAGCTATACAAGTCATCTAGCACCACCTCGTTCACTCACTGGAACAAGCCTGGTTTTAAGACGTCATAATACGGCCCCGTAGACACAGCGCACGTTCTCCCGTTTTTTTCACTCAGCCACTGCCAGCTACCTTCTTCAGGTCTTCGGTCTATCTTAAGCTTACCTAAACGCGGTCTCTATTCGAGAATATTAATATTCCACCTTTCGTCGGTTCCGCCGCAGACATTACCAGCCCAGTGCCACTTCAGCTTGAGTATTATTATTCAACAAGAGAATGTCGTGCTTATGTCACGGGAATAGAGAAGTCCTAATCAACATAATTGATCAGCGGGCGGTACTGAAGTTCAGTACAATATTATGACTCAGCTAGAGCCTAAGTCAAACATGACTTTCTTTGTTTTTGGTTTGCACATACATTTGCGATGTGAATATTTTTCTTATACCTAATAACCTTGTTAAAAAATTTACGCGGCTGTAACAACCGGTCAAATTATAAAGCTGCCTACAATTTTATATAAGGCTCCTACACACAAGCCTACAGTTTAATTTACCTTATTGAGTAGTTGTTGCGGCAGCAGCAGTTTGATATAGTCTGGTAGCGCTCTCACGGCGTCCTCGAGCGACCCGCCGCGCTTCGCCTCCTGCAGCTTATTACTGTCCGTACTCAGCACCAACATCTTGGCTTCACCGTTTTGTACTGAATACTGGAAAATTAAAGTAAAATACAATGTATTAAAGCTGGAATGTGTTTTAGTTAAGATACTTTAGAAATAATTCGAAGTATGTGTACTTGTAATTGGGTATCTTACCGTGGGGTAATGTATTACTCAGTTACTGGGTTTTGGAGGTCCGATAAGAGTCGGTCCATGTAAAATACTGATATCCAGCTGCATCTGGTTCGACTGGAAGCCGACCCCAATATAGTTGGGAAAAGGCTAGGCAGATGATGATGTGTACATGTACTGGTACCGGCGATAAATATTGCACATCGGGATATAGCGGCTAGTTTCCGCTTCGTAGAGCGTTATCTCTGTCACACACTACCTATTCGAAACGTTCGTCACTGGTTCGTCGCTCACTGTAGTTGGTTATTTCTGTGCGACATAGATAACACTACGAAGCCGAAACTAGACGAATACAAAGGTTAGTAAACACAGTAAGACTCACAGCGAGTGGCAGATGGTTCCGCACGGCGAGTTCTCGCTCCTCGGCCGACGCGATGGCGAGTCGCGCCGCGCACATCTTACGCTCACACCGCGCTGCCAGCTTCTGTAACAACAGAACAACACAATTTATTAATAAAGACGAATGTTTGAATTATTGTCCTCTGAGTGTGAATTTATCTTATATATGAAAAATTGTAAGGAAAATTATAATTTATATCAACGGGAAATACCTTTGGCTTGTTAAAGAAGTTGTTTTCGGATTCTTTCCGCTTCATCTAAATCTATGTAGCTTACTCATGTAAAAAATCAATAGCGCTACATACGAACTCCACAGACGTTCCCATGCACTGACAATGTGCTATAAGGTTTGGAACTGTGTTACGGACACGCCCGCGAGGTTCCATACAAAAGTGGTGCCCCGCGGGGCCCCGCGTAGGTACAGGTGTGGGGCCCGCCAGCGGTGACAGTCACGGGCTTGTTCAGACGATAATGTTAGTAATTAGAAGTTGAACAAACGACACTGCGTAGTTAAAATAATCAGGTGTCCATGAAGATCCAGGGTGTCGTGTCTCCTAGGTCCCAGTGTGTACAATATACTGTTACCTGTAGCTCGGCGAGCGCGTTGTTGGCGGTGAGGCGCAGCGCGTAGTTGTGTTGATGCAGCGCGGCCACCTCGCGGCTGCGTCGCTCCAGCGTCTCCTCCAGCGCCAGCCTCTGCTCGTGCGCCGCGCGGAGACTCTCTTGCGCCACTTCCTGTAAATATTATACGTTTTTATTAGTAAATGTTATAACTCATTGATGAAACAAGCTAAGTTTCCTAGTCAAATATAAAAAAGATGTTTTATGTAGCCATAGGTCGCTGGTTCAGATCCAGCTCAAAGGACCAGATCAAAATGTAAGGGACGCGACTAACTGGTAACTGGTGAGCGTTAGTTAAAAACTCAATTACCTTTAAAGGTTTTATTGAGGTAATGTTTATGATAATCGCTAAAATGATGGAAATGAATGCACTCGTTTGCTGCTCTGTTATTTACGGAGATCGCGGCACACTTAATGCGGTCGTCACGTATTGGTTGGTAAGCAAAACGTGGTCGATTGCAATTATTGCATCGAACAGTTCCTAATGAAAGAATGGAACTGAAAAAGAGTCAGCTCGCTAACGTCTTTTCCACTATGCAGATTCAGTGGGAAACGAGTATCTCTTTGGACTCTAAATTCTATCATCAAGATGATAGTTAGTTACCTGGTAGTTCCTCTTATCACTGAGCAGCTGCGCCAGCTGGTGCTGGTCGGGCTGCTTGCCCATGGCCAGCATGGTCTCCAGCGAGTGCACGCGCATGAGCAGGCGCTGCTCGCCCACGAACAGCTCCCAGCTGGCCGCGGCCTCCGCGCGCGTGCGCTCCACGCACTCGCGGAGGGTGCGCAGGCGACCCTCTAGGGAGGCTTCGCGCTGGATCGCTTCCTGGATAGTTTAGAATATACTTTATTTATCAAAAAGTAATATTACTAGAGTGGTTTTTGATAAGCTACAAATTATGTCATTACTAAACGTTTAACTAAGAATATCACGGCCTTGGCACTGTATTGTGACTCCTTGCACGTTTTTCTAATACATATACACAATAAATGTCATTAATAAGATAATAACGATAATAAACATCACGCCCATTTGAAAAATTCATTCTGTATAGTAACTTAGTGAAGTGAAAGTACAGTATTTTATTGTCGACAATATTTATGCGACGACTAAACTAACTTGTTCGACAATATAATTTTGTAACGTAATATATTGTTCTTCAAACATAACTTTACTAAGTACAGCTAAATACAGAAATGTGTTAAAATCTGACACATTTCGCTTTAGAACTAATGTACTAAGAACAAACCAACATAAGAGAACATTACCTGAACAAAATTATTAAGCTGATATAATTCTTTGAGGTGCAGTGGTGTGGTCATAGTGGGGTTGAACGAGAGCTTCGCCTCCTTTCCATCGGGGTGATATAAATTGAGCAAGGCAACCACTGGCGGGAACGTATTCTGTCAACAAATACAGGAACATTATTATCTTATCAAATGTTTTCTACGATATGAAGAACGGAAGTTTAACAATTTTTGGTGTTTGTTTGTATGCAGTCTAACTCATCAAGAATATTTATCAGTGTTGTGCATTTGTGATTATATTCTGATCTGGCTTTTCCAATGGGCACTCTAGGCACTTGGCCCCGAGGTACAGTGAGCACCATAGCAGTAATTATCGACTTATGTAGAAATACCTTACTTGGCTCAGGGTCTAAAAAAAATTCGTGATCGCTGTGCTCGCTTTCGCATTCTACATTCATAAATAATTCTTTAGCTTTTCTATGTAAGTTGATAGTTACGTTTATATTTGTACTAGATGTTGCGAGGGTTCCGCCCGCGTGTATGTTGAATATTATCCCACGAAATTGTTATATCGGGATAACAGATATCCTACGAACAAGCTGGAATTCCAGTTGTTGTCTCTTTATCATGAATTGCCAAAGCCTCCAACCGGTTAAAGAAACCCTTATTATATTTAACACTAGCTTTTGCCCGCGACTTCGTTCGCGTGGAATAGTGACTTCCGGCAGATTTTCGTTTTTTTTTGTAATAAAAACTATCTCATTTCTTTTCTCAAGTTCGAAACTATGTCTGTACCAAACACACAAATCGGTTCAGTAGTTTACGCGTGAAGAAAAGAGAGACAGACAGAAAGACAGACAGACAGAGTTACTTTCGCATTTATAATATTACTTTGGATAACAGTAAGTTTGGCATTCTTTTCCTTGTTTGTGTGATACCTCTTTATTCCGTAGGTAAAATTAATATCGGCCAGAACTCCACCACGTTACTGTGCATGATCAGGTCAGCATATTGAGCATGCTAACCTTACATGTCAATTGTTCTATATCCTCGAATGCTAGTTCGAAGGTAATCGAACCATAATTCACAATCTGTTATGACAGGCCTGGTGTTTCCTCTCATAAACATTGACTGCATTTGAAACAGAACAGTTGTAATAAAGACCTTCACCTACTGATAATAATAATACAGTCTGCTAAAATTATACATGGCAAATTATAAAGCTAGCAACTTCTTATCTATGGTTAATAATGGACTTAGACAGAATACGTTTTATCGATGGTTAAATATTTAAAAAAAGAATAAAGTTAATCTGTAAAAAATATCCGGTTGTTTTAATACAAGGAATACACCCGATGGGTCACGAGACCGTCTGAATAGGGTAACGCGGCACTGGAATGCAAAAAGCAACCGAATAAAAAGAGTATTTTTATTCGGTAAGAGTCTGACAGTCACTTTTGCTCCACCTAGGGCGAGAGGAATTCATTTGGTGATATTACTTCCCAAAAAAGGCAATAAATATTTCCCATTCATAAAAAGTTGTAACTTCTTGAATATTTCTGAAAAGAGGTTAAACAAGTTCTGTTGCGAGTTTTTTAGCAAAGGAGGTTAAAGTAAGTAAGTTGTACTAAGTTTCTACAAAAAAAAATCTCAAAAGAAACTCTCGTGAACAATTTCCTATTTCCTAAACCCAGCCGGGTTTAATTTGTGCATTGTCTTATAGTGAAATTAACATTTTCATTAAGTAAATTAAACTAACACTTTTTATGATGCTAATAAAATAATTTTTCACAGGTTTTATGCCGTGTCTGTTAGTTTTTATTATTTTTGTCTTGTTTTTGACAATTTAGGTGTCCGGAACTGGCCTAGTTTAAATAAATGCTTTAATTTATATGGGAGAGGTCTTTGACCAGTAACAATCAATCCCGGACCCAATACCTAAATCACATATGACCATGAGTTTTACTAATATTAACTTGAAGCATAGGATGTATCGTTTTCAATACAACCTAGCATTTCAAGTACAAACAGGTCTTATTAAAATTAATGACGAATCATCGTGAGAGCATCTAATTAATTTATAATCACAACACGATGTTACAGAGAGGCTGATCTAAGATCACAAGCGTATAAACCGGTTGCGCAACTTAATACAAGTTGGATGAATTTGTCAAAAAAGTTATGAGAATTTATTGTTTTTTTTTTTCATATTATGGATTTAGACGTCTCTACAGGCGACAGGCAATACCTACAATGTTTCATGTCCAGAATAATCTTTATATATCGTAAATCGCTTATTAACATAGATCGGAAAATACCTTAAATGCTTTTTTTTATCGTGGTAAAATCATCAAATGAGTCCTCCCACCCAGTGTAGAGCGGGAGGGACTTTCAGACTCGTACTGACTAAAATCCACGGTGTCCTTCATTAGCCCTTTACGTTCAGGGGTCACGGTAATTCATGAGTCCCGCAACCCCGGCAGGCTTTGGCCCTCTAGAGCGGGGCCCCGTCATATCTTATTTGTTTTAGGTAAAATTTCAAGGATAAATGTGGATAATACTTCCATGTCATTTAACAGCTTTTTGGAACTTGACAGACCTTCCGGGATTGTAACGAAGCTGTTATTCATATATATCTTACTTTCTTAAAGCTTCGACAAATAAATTTTACCTACCTATTCCTGTCTCTGCTTAAAAATTGAGGCTCAACACTTCGATCAAAGAAAGAAATCCAAGAAATACTGATGCAGCAATTGCGTTTACACACTTTCGTTTTGACAGTTTTTAGTCTTCCGTAACCAAGGGGTAAAAGGAGAACCTATAACTAAAGCTGAAAGCTTTATCTCATGAATCGTGATAGTTAGACAGTTGAATATTTCACAGAGGGTGTATTTATGTAGGTTTATTTTATTTATTTATAATTTTATTGAAGTGTCTTTTTTATAATAATTTCCTATGGACACTTTACTTGCTGCATCATTCTCACATCATGTACCATCTCAAGTTGAATGATGTAACATAGGTTCTGTTATAATTTTGGCGATTGAAAAAGAGTGTCCATGGAGTTTCTTGCCCGTTATTCTACATAGAGATCTACGCTTTGGCATCTACAGTACTTTCACAGTTTTTATGTCTTGTGACTGGGACTGTAGCACGTAACTATTTTTAAACGATTTAATTTTACTTTTGTCTTTTGACAATTCAAAAGTGCCTGTAACCGGCCTACTTGAAGTAAATAATTTGATTTTGATTTTGGTGCTTAAAATATTTAATGGGCCTCCCATAGTGGACATGATTTTTATGCCGACTTTATAGATAGTGGTACGGTGTGAATAAAGGTACTGGCTAGTTATTTTTTTACCTATCTTGGTTGTACTATTTGCATTTAACACAAGCATAAGGGAAACACCAACACAGCTGGTTCAAGATAACAACAACAATTTCTAAAACAAAGTGAAATTATGATAGTATTATAATAACATACCATTATAAGCCTAGTATTCATCGAAGCAGTTAAACCTACAGCGTACAATTGACTGCCTTTTGATGATGGTAGCACGCAGCGACCGCAATCATTTATACACCAAATTGATTCACGTCTGTGGTCATTGCGAACAATAGTTGTTCAGGTTGCTGTCGAGCCATCCGGAACACTGGTCTCTACGTGTAATGGTAACATGGGCATGGAGAAGCAGCATAATGGAGCACTAGTGCCTCATCACATTTGATATCCTCATCACATTATATCAAAATTGCGCGCGTGAGTAATGAATGAATAACAAAATATTTTGGCTTAATAGGCTCGAAGTTTACAATTTTCACACACTTCATACCTCCAACGCTTTATATAGTTAATAAGCTTATTCTTTAAAAAATCTCACTAACAGCACTTATGTGATTCACACGAAAATAACGTGCGAAATCGGTCGATCGCTTGCGTTGCTCCATTCGGTTCAATTCGGAATACGCTTCAACTACATAATGCACAACATTACCACACTGATCTGTGTTACGTCCGCACTGTATCACTCCATTTATTATCTACTCGTGTTCAACTTACCTTCTCAGAATTGCCGGCATTCTCGACGACTGGTATGCCGAACTGCACCACGTCACCGGAGAACACCTCGTGCGGCTCTTGCTCCTTCGATATGGAGCACCGGTTGTTATTGATGAATGTGCCATTGCTGCTCTGATTGTCCTGTAAACAATGCAACACGCACGTCATACAACGAATACCTGTGTACAACAACAGAGGCTTTGTTTATAAACAGATGACTCATTTATTTTGAGCTTGCTTCAGAATTAGTTATATCGCTTATGATTCTGGAGTATTTCAGTAGTGTTCAAACATTTAGCAACGAATTTAAACTATATTTATAGCATTCAAATAGTTTCAATATTACAATATATTAAATAAACTGATGTATAAAAAATAATAGTAACCGATTTTACCTTCTAGGAAAAGCCAAGGAATTGTTTTTTTTTATGTGTATTTATACTTATTGTGTGTTTTTGTAAGCATAAAATTATCGTTTTTGTATTCTATTGTTTTGTTTAGTAATCGTGTAATTAAATTTTATGAGGAATTATACACAAAATCGTAGTTCCACTTATCTAAAAATAGCACATCTTGGGCCAATGATTCGTCACAAACGAGGCAAAACCTGATTCTTCCTTATTAACATACTAAAAAGACAAGTTCAAAATCTGTTTCATCTAATTTCGTATTTAAATATATTCGAGCGCTTAGTTTTAGAATTCCTTGTGTTTTGTCCTCTCCGTTTTGTGCTTTATTCTTAAAATATGCATTCGTTACTAGTTTGTTGGTCGTTGTTTGTCCTCCAAAACGGCCTTTATGCAACGTGGAATTAGTTTCAAACTAGGAAAACGGCCCGAGAATAATTTGTAAGCCTACTTAGATCTACGGAACCATTGATGATTGGGTTTATTTAACACACAAGGAATTCATCGATCGTTGTGCTGAATTGTTTCGTGCGATATTTTTATTCATTGTTAATAATGTCGCTTATTTGACGCCTAGTTGCATTGCAGTCACTTTAATTAGCTATATGGATACTGATTACGTTGCTGTAAAAGATAAATATCGAAATTTTTAAAGATCATCCGATAGTAAGTGTTAAGACAATATGTGGTCGAAGACAAAAAGAACAAGTTACTTAAATAGCTAATACATATTCATGATAAATACTTTAAATCAGATATGTATCAGCTATCGGCGGACTACATCTAAGACTATAAGTTAAGGCAGCGTCATTCAGTTCTACATGGAATCTTATCTAAGCAATTTATACCGCAGACTTATAAATCAACTCATTACATATTAACCAAATAAATAATTTATATCATTTCCGAAACCTACCGTTTCGTACATTAGAAATCGCTGGTAAGCTAAAGTTTACCTTTTACGAGTTAGGCTTTTCCAGTTGCATAAATCAAAGATACATAAAAGCATGTGCATCATTAAACAAATGTATCAGTAATTAATTATAAATAAACCGGCCAAGGGCGAGTCGGACTCGCGCACCGAGGGTTCCGTACAAACCTGCAAGGTTTACAAAGTTCGTTCATTACGACAATCGAGTCATAACTATGGTATTTTTATTGCAAAATGAAATTCATAA
The DNA here is from genome assembly GCA_943136025.2 of Agrotis puta. Taxonomy (NCBI): domain Eukaryota; kingdom Metazoa; phylum Arthropoda; class Insecta; order Lepidoptera; family Noctuidae; genus Agrotis; species Agrotis puta. The sequence goes on from OW964178.2 coordinate 12,095,609, forward strand.
CATTACAATGGGGAAAGATGGAGGAGCATAAATTTAAGACAAAGATCTCTTTATCGTTAACTGTCATTCTAGTCCAGGTAATTACTGCGCCGACAATTAGATCTAAGTATTTGATATGAATTTCAACTTGATAGCTCTACGCGTTCATGAGGAAAAAAGTAATAAGTTTATATATTTTGTAATGTAACTAAAAATTTAAGGTTTTCGGAATTTTTCCTTTATGTGTGCTGTAAAACGTTGCTTCATGCCAAATTTCAAGATTCTAGGTCGACTGGAAGTACCCTTTAGGTTTTGATTCCCTTGCGAGTACTTGCGAGTTTCAAAATATGCAGCTTAAATTGCTGTTTCTTTTGATTGCGTTGACATAGAAGTTTGATTTTGTTACAGCTTAAAGGTATTATAGACCTGAGTATTTGGTATGAATTTCAATTTAATACCTCTACGCGTTTATGAGGAAATGGGTAGTAAGTTTAAAATTATTAAAAAATATATATTATGTGATGTAACTAAAAATTTATGGTTTTCGTAATTTTTTCTTTATCTATGCTATAAGACGTTGCTTCGTACCAAATTTCAAGATTCTGAGTTCACGGGAAGCACCCTGTAGGTTTTGATTCCCTTGCAAGTGTCGAAAATTTGCGGCATAAACGGCTGTATCTTTTGATTGCGTTGGCTTAGAAGTTTGATTTTTTCACAGCTTCAAGGGACAGTAGACCTGAGTAATTGATATAAATTTCAGCTTCATACCTCCACGCGTTCCTGAGAAAAAGGGTCTTGACAGACGGACGGACAGACGGACAACAAAGTGATCCTATAAGGGTTCCGTTTTTTTCCTTTTGAGGTACGGAACCCTAATAATATAAAAAATTGTAGTTATTGAATGTTTATCTAAACGACTTCACGATACAAATGCTACAATATTTTCCTACTTTTCATTTGGAATGTTGGAACTAAATAAAGTTATAATTTTTTTTTAGATTTTGTATTTATAATTAGCATTTAACAACGTTACTTATGATGTTAAATCTTCCTTATTGCACACAAATTCTAATTGAAGATAAATTACAAAATATCGAGCCAGAAAACATCAATTTCCTTACTAACAGAAACGAACAGCCAATTGCCGAGTAACAGGCAGTATAATCGAGACACGATCAAACTTAGTGTCTTCATTCTTTACAACTCTTTGTGGATTCTTACGACGCAACGATCATCGTTAGGCGAACAATTCAGACGTTTGTAGGGAAACAACCTCTAAAACCGGAGACTCAGTTCGGTAAACGGAATTACCATGAAGACAAGCGTCCATAGAAATCGCCTGTGGGCGGAAACGGTGAGAGTCGTGCTCGAATTACTAGGCTCCAACACGTAACCAGTACAAGGTTCTTTCATAACATAATGTGGGATGAGTTGACTTTTTCGTAACGCTCGTAATATTCATAACAACTAATTTGGTTATACTTATTACTGTTATGGACGTTCTTTTGTTTTTGTTACTTTGAGATCGTGTCGTGAGATTTTCGGTCGGAAATGTACGGTTCCACATACTTATGTAAATGTTATGCTGTTCTATGTTGATTCTTAATTATGCACTTGAATTAGATACATGTTGTTTTTTAACTAATTTTGTTACTTCTTACTTGTTTTTAACAGCAGGCATAGGAACGAAGCATCGTATCCGGCTGTTTATAAGATTTGCGTATGTTAATTTAAACGAGCAAAGCCACAGCGTACTCTAATGTCACATAAATCGGACCGTCCCAGTTGGAAAATCGTTTCAACGCAACTTCAGACAAGCTGTCGTGAAAAAATTGGAATTGTCTCTCCGTGACTTATTTCTTAAGACCAATTAGGTGCTTGATTAATTTGGAACATCGATAAACTGCACGCATTCTTAATAGATTTAGAGCTAAGCTGTGCAATAAAATAAAAATATTTCCAGAATAAATTATGGAACATGCAAGGTTGTAAACAAAGGGGAACAAAGTCAGAAGTAAGTAAAAATACAAAAAGCAATAAAAATACTAGTTCTAAATTAATTGGTAACCGTTTCTGGCGAATGGAATTCAAACATTTAAACAATAGCATGCCGATCTTGCGGCAACTTCCTCGCGGAGTAAACACAGCCTTAAAAAGCTGGTACAAGGATAATACCATTTTAGTAACTATCAGTATTCTTTATAGGTAAGACACTTATAATCATTTGAGAGACCCTATTTTTGCAGAACAAGAGCAGGACAAATACTACGCCTTTACAAAAATACACCTAACTTACAGCATTACCACCTAAACAGATATACCTAAAAATTTTTTAGATTAAGTAAAAAAAAGTGAGACGAGTAATTTCTATTTTAAAATCAAATTATTTTTAGGCTTTACGCTTACACAGTGCACTTGTAAGAGCACCTCAGGTCAAACTATATGGATATGTCGCCCTAATTTGATCTAAGGCTGCTTTCAGATGAAGTCGAAATTTATTCAACCGAATACAGTTCGTCGGATGACAGCCTAATACTTATCGGTCAGTGATAATAAATTGACTGTTAGCATAGATTAATAAATCGATGAACTGAATTTTTAAATGCAAATAATTTTCGACAGTCTCAAATCGATGGTGTAACTTTAATCATAAACGCAAGAAACACCTACATCTGCCCTCAATAGAAGTGTTTAACCATAGCGACCTCTCGGCCTGTCACAGTTACTACTGTTATGGAAAGAACTTTGCAAACCTGACTGACGACAATTGATCAATCAGTACTATAAAGAGCTGGCTCCTTTGTTCTATTGTTCAGGGTGATCTCAGCAACAACTGAACCGATTTGAATGGTTTCTTATTAACGAATTACTCAAATTCCTTAGTTTCGCGCGTAATATCGTTACACACACTAGCTTGTCAATACGGTAACTAATTTGATGAATCGTGTTAATGAAGGTGTAACGCTATCGTGTCTCGTAGAAGAAACATAATCGTTTTCTGAGACAGTATCGTGTAGTAAAATTCCTTTAGCTAGTCAAATGTACTTATGACGTTTCACATGCAGCTTCGCTGACTAGTACTGTAGGTACTATAATGATAGTGGGGTGGCTCGTGACCTGTGACACGATCAATATTAGCTCCGCGTATTTTAAATCGTTAAAAATAGTAAACAAACAGTTTATAACAAAACAAACCGTGTAATACGACAGTTATAGTCCAAATATATAGTAACAGTGTTATTTCTACAAAACTCTTTAGTAAAGTGCATAAATTAGTGTAAAATGAATTAGTGATTCGAATTCAAAATCTAATAAAGATTTGTGTATGTAAATAGTAAAAATTCCGCTAAACTCCTCACAATAAAGTATCACGGCAGTGCAGTGTATAAAACAAAAACATTAGTGTTAACATAAAACATAAACAGTGCAAAAATTGTAAAAAAAAAATTAATGTGGAAAAATTTGCTAACGGTCTTTGTTCCAAAAATTCTATCTACCTGATTCTTTATTTTGGTCCAAATCTACTGTTAAACAAGGACGATAATTTTGGAGTGTTACTCAAATGACCAACTGGCGCAGCGGTTAAGGACTAATCGTCGAGACGTAGTCAGAGAGGCCTGAGTTCAAATCCTTGACAAGTGCAAAACTTTTTGTGAATGTTTCTGACAATTGTTCACAGAATATTAACATTTACAACAATAATACGAGTTTGTCATACATTAAACCAAATAGTATTGTTCTGTTACAATTTATTTATTTTTTATTATTTTTTTCTTTGAAAACATACTGTTTGGAGGTCATCGTATCATTAGCCCTCCGCACATTACCTGTCCTCACATCGAAGAGATAGTGTATACATACACAGCTGTACCTTTGTGTCGCCTACCTGCTGGCCACTACTCATCACTAAGATAGGATGGATAGAGTAATAATGACAAGAGGAAATACTACACGCCTAATGGAATCGAAACTGCAATTAGCTCTAGTTGAGTTAAAGAAATATAAAGATTTGTGTGAGGAATTGCAGAGAGAACAAAGTGACAATGAGAGGGAAGTTCTTCAAAATCTACAAATTAATGCAAAACTCAAGAGAGAGATGGTAGAACTGCATAGTCGTCTAATTTCTACCTGTGAAGAAAGAGATAAACTACAGCTTATAGTAGACAGCTTCGACCAGTGTAGCAATGAGTTTGATATCACTATCAAACATAATGCCGAACTGAAAAGCAGACTAAGCGAAGCTCAAGACACCATTGACAGAATGGAGAATGCTAGCCGGGGACTACAGGTAGCACAGACCCATATGTTGTTTGAGCAACTGGTTGGTAGCACTGGATTGCATTCTGCTAACTCAGCTTCGAGTAACGTAAATAATGACATTGTAACTATTGACCTCACTTGTAATAATAGTGTCATATCAAACCCTCAGGTCAGGCTAGATAATTGTAGCAATAATAAATTAAAGAAATATATTAAAATAAATAAAATGATAAAAAAGACACAAAAATTGATTAAAAATAATAAAAACTCCTTTTCTAAAAATTATAAATCCTTCAAGAGTTGTAAACAATTAAAAGAACAATTAGGTCACCATATTAAAGTAGCAGATAATATAAAAAATAACTATGAGGCTGAAATACAACTATTGCAGTCAGAGATTATCCATTTACAGGATTCCCTCGACTTTATTACATCTAAATATGATACTTCTCGAAAGGAAATGTCGGAATATATACTGGCAATGAACGATTTGGTGGATCTATGTAATGAAAATGAAAGAATGTTCAACTCTGTAACAAACAGTCTAACACCTGATTGTGATCCATCAAGTTGTTCAGAGCCAGTCGCCTCTTACGAGCCTGTACAGTCTTTTGAGAAGTTTGACAGCTTTGCTAATACTTCCCTTGCCACACAAAATAAAAAAATATTGTTAAATGATAATTTGTTAAATTACAGTTTGTTAAACGATAGTGACCAAATAATCATGTACTGCGATGAGATGGGTAAAAATATGTGTTATAAACTACAACATCGTTTAAATAAAAGGATTATTAATTATTGCATGCCTGATGCCAGTTACTGCGATATACTGGAAAAGGTAATAAATAGTAAATATAGCCCATCAACTACTATCATCATTTTGGTCGGGAGAAGGGGAAATGCAAACAGTGAAAAAATAAAAACCTATTTCGATTATTTAGCTCAGTTAAATGTTAATAAAATAGTCTTGTTTGCATTTCCTTATTGTAATGGTTTGTCACAGACTGAAAATAATATTAGATATAAGTATAATATTAAATTACAAACTATGACATTTTATAATGAAAAATTTAATTTTATTGACTCTAATGTAGGTACTTATTAGTAAAAATTACTTTACGACCGAAGATAATTATTATCTTTGTAATTTTTTTAAGGGACAGATAGCAGACTCGCTATACTATTGTATTTTTAATTGTAATAATTCAGCCAATTATTTAGGTAACTTTACTGCTTCTATTGAGCAACTTAGTGATAGACTTAGCGTGAATGCGCAGGACTTGGATGTTTCTCCAAATAATTTAAATTAATTCATGAGACAACAGAGTCAACCTCTAGCAGTAATTATATTACCGAGATAGACTTAATCACTCTTTCAAGGGACATTGAGACAACAGAGTTAAACTCTAGCAATAATTTCAACCAGTGTTTGTTACCACAAAGATCGAACTGCAAAACTAAATTAAATAATAATCCTTTAAAAATAGTTCATCAGAATATACAGGGTGTAGGAGGTAAAGAACTGGAATTGGAGTTGTTCTTGAACTGCAATTGTATTGACATCTTATGTATAACTGAACATTGGCTAAAATGTCACCAGTTTCTATTTAGCTTTAATAACCACCAGATTGCCAGCTCGTTCAGCAGAGTCAATATCATACGTGGTGGCTCCCTTATAATTGCACGTAATAATTTGAAATTCAAAGAACGTAGTGATATTGTGGATCTTTCTGTTGAGCGAGTAATCGAAGTAGCTTGCATTGAGCTTGAGCAGTATATTGTAATGAGCGTGTACAGGCCCCCATGTGCGCCTTATGATATTTTTGAGCAACATTTGGAGGAAATTCTATTAAAGACATGTAACAATAATAAAACAGTTGTTGTGTGTGGAGATTTTAACATTAATTTACTTGAAAAATCAGCTACAGTAAATAAATTCTTGACATTATTAAAATCATACAACTTGCATAGTAATTTCTCTGAACCGACTAGAATAACTTCCAATAGTGCTACCTGTATAGATAATATTTTTACAAATCTCAAACCATTGATCAATTTAATTTTAAATGACTTAGACTCAGATCACTGTGGCCAGTTAGTAGCTTTTCCTCGGCAAATAGTCAGACCTCGGAAAAAAAAAGTGAGTTTTGTTCCTGTAAACAAAAGCCGTCTAGACCGATTTAAGGATAATTTATTGGAAAAACTTCCCGAGTTGCCTTATCACGATAACGCAGATCAAGCATATACTTTGTTATTTAATTTGATTATTTTAGAATTTAATAAAGTGTTTACCTCCAAAACATTGTCTGTTTGTGATCGCGTTTTATTCAGTGACTGGGCAACACCGGGTATTTTCAAAAGTAGGCGGAGGTTATATGAACTATATAATGAAAAATCATATAATCAAGATGAAAATTTTAAAGAGTTTGTTAAAAATTACTCAAAAATTTTTAAAAGAGCGTGTTCCTCTGCTAAAACCATTTATATTAAAAATAAAATCAAAGTATCTGATAATAAAATAAAAACAACCTGGAATATTATAAACTCGGAAATGGGAAGGACCACATCACGAAACCGTGACTTTCATTGAAAAATAAATGATGTAGATATTAAGGCAGACATGGAGGTTGCAACAGAGTTTGAAAAATTCTTTACTAATATCCCCATTGTAACAACTAAAACTTTGTCATCGTCTCCCACTTCTGCCTACTCAATTTTGCAGGAATGTGTACCAGAATGCGTTGAAACTTTTAACTTTATGGTTGTTACCCCAAAGGACATTATACAATCTTTTAAAGATCTTGATGTCAAAAGAACTGCCGACCTTTGGGGATTATCGGTACATACCATGTCAACAATTATTGATATTATTTCGCCTTTCCTAGCGATTATTTTTAACTCGTGTATCGATTCCGGTGTATTTCCTGATTTGATGAAAATTAGCAAGGTGATTCCACTGTTCAAATCTGGAAGCACAACCGACCCTACAAACTTTCGGCCTATTTCCATATTACCTACGTTGAGCAAAATTTTTGAAAAATTAATTCTGAAGCAAATGTTAAAACATTTCAATAAAAATAATTTACTTCACTTGAAACAGTTTGGTTTTACAAAGGGTCGGTCAACTACAGACGCGGGCGTGGAGTTACTTAAGAGCATATTCGAGGCCTGGGAGGAATCGAGGGATGCTCTTGGTATCTTCTGCGACTTGTCCAAGGCCTTCGATTGCGTGCAGCATGAGACGCTTGTCAGGAAACTATACCATTATGGTATGAGGGACAAGGCTCTCGACCTTCTGACTTCTTATTTAAATAGTAGAACTCAGAGGGTTGATGTTAATGGCAAGAGATCTTCAGGGTCTGCGGTCAGTATGGGCGTTCCACAGGGCTCAATTCTAGGTCCATTCTTGTTTTTAATATATATAAATGACTTACCATATCATGTAAAGGACAATCACAGGATTGTATTGTTCGCGGATGACACATCTCTCATTTTTAAAATTAAACGACAGTTAGTAAATTATGACGAAGTGAACAATGCATTATCTGAGGTTGTCCATTGGTTTAATGTAAACAATCTACTCCTGAATGGAAAAAAGACCAAGTTAATTAAATTCTCAACTCCAAATGTGAGGCAACTAAGTACAAATGTTCAACTTAATGGAGCGGAATTGGAACCTGTTGAATCAACAGTTTTTCTTGGAATAACTGTTGATTCAAAATTACAATGGGGCCCACATATTGAAACATTGTCAAAAAGACTTAGTTCGGCCGCCTATGCTGTAAAGAAAATACGACAAGTAACTGATGTTGATACGGCCAGAATTGTTTATTTCAGCTACTTTCATAGTGTCATGTCGTATGGGATTCTTCTATGGGGAGCCTGTGCGGACATCAATGCTATCTTTGTTTTACAGAAAAGGGCTGTTCGGGCCATTTACAATCTAGGTCCTAGGGATTCCCTCCGAGAAAAATTCAAAGAGATTAAAATTCTGACCGTAGCCTCTCAATACATTTTTGAAAATTTATTGTATGTTCAGAAAAATATATCAAATTTTAAGAAAATGACCGATGTTCATAGCTTGAATACTAGGAATAAGCACAACCTCGCTGTACATCGCACTCGCCTCCACAGAGTAGGCAACTCATTCATGGGTCAATGTATACGCTTTTACAATAAACTTCCCATTGACATTAGAAATTTATCAATTAATCGATTTAAAATTTGCATTAAAACCAAACTATGTAAGAAAGGGTACTATAAAATAATTGATTATTTGGATGACAAAAAAGCTTGGGATTGAATTGCTCGCTCTCGCTCGTAATTATTATACAATACTGACATTATAATTATTATCCTTTTCAAACTTATTTGTTTACTTCCTTTTTGTTTTACAAATTTTGACATGTAAACTTGACATTGTTATTTATTATTATTGTATTTAGTATTTTCAAATTATTATTTAATTTATTGTTAAACATGAAACATATTATACATGCTCTAAAACAGACTTAGATCCCTGAGTTTGTTTCGCCATTTCTTCTCAGGGTAGTCAGATATGAAATGTCGACCCCATCTAGTCTTAGTTTAAAATGTGATGTATGACGTGTAAAAGTGATATCTTCATCCTATTTACAGAATAAATAATTTCATTTCATTTCATTTCATTTCAGTGTTCGACGCAACTGGCCAGTAATAGCACAATTGTGAGTAACAATTGGACGTAAGTTGGTACAGCGTACATAGCAGCAATTTGTGGGACTCACCACAAGGTAAAAGTGGCCCTTGTCGTAATAGAGCGTGGCATGATGTCGAGACAACACTCGGCATTCGAATATTGTGTTGGTCGGGCTCGGAGTCGTGCGGTACACGTTGCGTCCAATCTGAAACATTACAAACATTCTGTGAATGCAACACTCGGAGCATCAGATCCATTAGATAACAGAGGCTTCCTCAATTATCACTAAATATTTCAAAAACTCCACAGTTTCGACATTCTACGGCTATTTGTACATCGAATCACTAATTTTATCTAACATCACACACTTAAAACAATAGTAATATCTACATTTTTGGTATTAGGCATTGAGATAAACTGCCCTTCAAAATTTGGTTACAAAATCGTATCAGAAAGCAGGTTACAACGATGGTTGTAAGCGAAGAATGGCAACCTAATTATCTGTAACTGCTCCGTACGTCAGGACAGATCGAAATAGATTGATCTGTGTATCAACACGTTATTTGTATGTGAATTAAAAGTGTACTATGTAGATCAATGGATCTCTTGCTCACGACGTAACATGGATGAAAAGCGAGCATCGTTAACAAAGATTTATTTATCTTGGATGAAATGACATAAAGACCCCGCCTTTGTTTTAATATCCGAGTGCGTGTTTACTATCCACTAATGAAGTTTTACCCTTTTTCCTATTACTAATTACGGCGCGTCACGTGCCTTTGCGGAGAGGTAGGAAAATAGAAAAAAAACGTACGGATATATCTAAAACTTAATCATCCACAAAGTCTAATAGAGTTTAACATTTGCCAGTACCTGATGGTGGACATGCATGTAATAATTATAATACCTTCGCCTTCCAGTCAAGCGCATGTGTAAACGAATGTTTTGCATAATTCATGTGCCATTAATTCAAATCATGTTTTGCATTATTACGTCCACAACATAATTAGTCAGATGCACGCGCTACTTATAGGTTATTGATTTACTACACTCGAGCTACAACGGACCAATGAGCCCATTAAATGTTCTTAAAGTAGATACATGATATTGTTTCGTAGTTTAATTGTTGGCTCAGATTTTGGCGCCTCTACGGCAGTGTTATAGTTACTAAGGGTCATAAACGGGAGCTTTCAGCTCTATCTTATTATCATAATTTTGTGATCGCCAATTGCTTCGACTGCCAAACTTGCGCACTAGCATTTACATATCTCATATATTTGCTGCATTATACCCTTTTGGCCCAAATAGATGTGTTTATACAGGGACAGGGTAAGTTTCCCGTGCTATCGTTTGAGCATACACTTACGACCTCACAATCGTGTGCAATATGAATCAATTTAATTGGTAAGATAAAGCGTAAAAAACACAATGAGTCACATGATACACAAACATGAGCTAGTGTTAATTGTTTTAATAATAGTAGAACTTGGGACAAAAGCTTCCTGTACAATAACATAAAGCTGATAAGTATCGGCTTCCTTACAAGAGCACTAGCAGATGTGTACTCAGAAATAGCACAATTTAATCTCATTAAATTTAATTGCCAATGCACAATTGTGGTCGTCTCAAGCACCTCGGGTCAGGCTGAGTCAGGCGTGCTCGGGCGCATATACCCTCGACAGACAACCACGCGCCTGGACTGAATACAAACTAAATTATGGATAAATGCAATGATTTGAGTGTGACGCGATTGTCAATTGAGTTTTTTCAAATGACTTGGAAGAATGACATGACCGTACGAGGAACATCTGAATAAAAAATATACATCCAGAAGAAAATATTTTGCATTTTTATTTAATGTTTTATTTCATAGCGAATTTCATGTTTTTTTTTAATATTCCTATGCATATCCATGAAAACGTATACGTAAATATGATTTGCTACGAATTCCAGAGCGACATGCCCTCCTAATTTATGATGACGACGGGCGACCTAATGAAGCGTCATGGAGGAATGGGCATAGACAATAGTCATAGGCCCTTCCATGAATATGAAAGCTAGTGTATTTATGTTTTCTGGCTGTTCTTATTTATATCCTGCCAGTCATTGCCCCCTGTAAAATTATGTATTACGATGCCTACAAACAAAAATTTGAGGGGAGGATAACAGGCAACAAGATTATATGGAAACCAACTGGACCAGAGGCATTGAGCACTGAGACTGGACATTTTCCACGTGGGAGACAGTCAATAGCAGAAATCTTCCAGCCAGATAAAGGATTAATCTGAAGTAGAAAAACGAGCGTAGGATAGTTGAAGAAAGTAGATAAAGGTGATTTTGATTAATTTTTTTGATTTTAGACTTGTACTGACTGAAATCCACGGTGTCCTTCAATAGCCCTTTACGTACCGGGGTCAGGATAATTCGTGAGTCCCGCGACCCGATAAAGGTGACTTGGAAGCATAATGATGCATTGGACCTGGTTTAACCTCATAAACATATAGGGCGTAACATTACGACTTTTACTACATTTTATATGTGTTTTCTCGCAAAAACACACACAGCAATGACTGGAAGTGTGCAAAAATGCAAAAATTTGGGGGGGTTGTACACTGCAGGGAGACACATTGGGATCAACTTATGCTGGAAATAAATAATGTACCTATCTCAATCGCAACCAATTAACGACCGAATTTGCCAATTCAAGTCTTAAACATGTCCTATGACACGCAGCCGTCAAAGAATATGAATTAGGAATTGAATTGAAATACTATATTAATTTTGAATCATTTTCAGACAGCAATGGAGTTTTGAGACTGCATCAAAAAAGTTTATAAGCCTATAAATGACTGTTAGTAACACTGGACTCAGAGGTTTCTTATGGGAAAGCTCAGCATTATGGCAAAATCCCGATTAAAGGAGAGTAAAAAAAAACTTAATCTCCATAGATCTATGGATTATATAGAACAGAGAAATATATGTGATGCAAATTAGAAATAGCGCACTAGTTTTAGTCTTTAATTGAATCGTCTAGAATACTTGACATAATTATATTCGTGGCATCAGCATTTCAGATTTTCATGATTTAATTGGGTATCATTTAAAATATCGCCAATTTAACTAGTTTTGTGTTTCTTAAATAATAGGGTTTGCTCGCAAAATAGTAGATTTGACACCAAAATGTAGTCACCAAACAATAAAAAAAAAACAATTCCACAATAAATCCCCTTCAAGGATTTCTGGACATTATTTAATCATCATTATCATCATCAGCATGTCTACTGCTGGACATAGGCCTCTCTAATCGCACGCAATTTCACCCTTATACAACTGAAGTGTTTGAAGCATTCCCAAATAGAGACCGCAAATCGGGAAACTTAGAGTGGGACTCCCTCAGGCTAAGTGAAGCGACGATATTCACAAGGTGACCGGTATCAGCTGGATGACAGTAACCAGTGATCAAGTGAAATGGTGTGCTATTGAGAACCTATGTCCAGCAATGGACTACTATGAGCTGATGATGTTGTTAATAATACATAATTGTGTATGTATTTTTTCTTTCACATCTAATACAAAAAAAAATTATGTTATATGTCGTTGTAACTTGCAAGATGCCAAGGTATGAACTGCTAAAGAAATGAATTATATAATATTTTAGTTATTTTTACAGTAAATTTGCTTTTTTTCTTTAAATTGATAAAATGTATGCCACAATATTAGTTGAAGTGGTCTTCTGTGAGATAAATTGGAGAAATAATCAATTCTCATCCAGATAAAGGTTATCAGAGTATCTAGTTTGAACAATGGATTAAGATAAGAGAGAATTCTCTTTTTTAAGTTGACAAGAAGTTATCATACACTAAGAAATGATATGAAAATACATTGTTTAACTACTTATAGATTCCCATTGTTTTTTGGGTTTAACATTATTTATGTCAATTTTGATTAAGGAAAAAGAACATGATTGAAACTATCAGTAAGAAAAAGTTTTTTTTTTTCTAAAGCAGTGCTTAGGGCCATCTGAAATTCAGATATGGTTTTTTGACCATAGAGGCCATACACATTAGAGGTTGCATGTACCGATAACTGTACAGTTTTAACATATACATGCTAGGGCTTGCCTGTTAGTTATGCATTCAATGTTAAAACTATCATGCCAACCCTAACATGTTTGGCCTCCATCATACATTTTCAATAATGTATGTCTTCATAAATTAACCAAATAAAACAAACCATTAATTACCATCCTTTTCCTATCTTAGCTTGCCACTTAATCACAGTATAAGCCTCAATAATCATTAAACCCTTTTTATTGGCCATAAGTAATTAGTTGATTTGTTTTTGTATTAAGTTTTCAAGGAAATATTTTCTTTTTCTGTAATAATATTCTGGTTCTGTTTACACTTATTTCATATCAACATGCTAATTCTTACAGGTAACCTTGCAAGCATTACAGCAGCGTCATTGACACTTAGCATGGGCCAAATTATGTGTGAAACATACAGTCTTACTATGTATTAATATTGTAAGAGATATTTTAGTTGCCTAGCTGAAATGATCTATAGAGTATAAGCCAGTTCTTATGTATTCAAAATTAAGTAATAAGCAATTCTAATAATATTACACATAGCTTTAGAGATTTCATAAATGGCCATGAAGATTCATGTGAAATATAACAAATTGAAAGTTGATATTTATTAAAAGGACAAGTGTGAAATTGGTTTATTTCAATTTACCCTCTTTCCTTTCAAAATTCAAGTAGGCTTTGAATACACTCAGAAACTGTGGTGAATATTGTTGTCTATTAAAAGTACTGAGAAACTAAATAGGATCAAGTGGAACATCACATTACTGCATATTATCAATCTATTTAACTTTCGATGTTGCTGAACAATACAATAAAATTTCTATTGATAATAGAGTACATATGCTAAGTAAATATTGTTATTCCACTACTGGAATGTAGTATAGTTGCTATTCTATTATATTTTCTACTTTAACACTATAGTATCACCAATTGATGTAAGGGCTCTAATTACTGGACAAAATTAACACATCACACACACACATAGCTCATATAAACACTACTTTGCTCATCTACCTTAAACTAAAAAATAATCCTTGAGCCTAGCAACACGCCATGACAACCTGATCAAACATTAGTTAAATTCCAGAAACTATTTACCTTGACAGGTTGCTCCAATGTGACGCGACGTTCTTCGAATGGCAGTGAATTCGAGTGAGGAATGAAGACAGCTCTGGGTACACCATCCTGGTTGTTTTGAGACTCTGGCCCAGGTGTCCAGTTGTAGTCCATACTTTTGATAGTATTATTCATGTTTGACATGTTTGGTTTTGCTTTCTTGCTCTTTGCTATCACCATCGCACACACTGCTCCTCAGAGTCAGCATTCGTGCCTCGTACGTTATTAAACGAGCAACACATCGATGAACGAAACCTAAATCTATTCACTTGCTGCAAGGTGAAAGGTGAGCACTGATCACTGCCATTTTGGAGGCTAAACACTGTTCCAAATTATGAGGAGTCAATATGTTATAATTGATTAGATATTCTAAATATCAAGGCAATTATGCAAACACCATTATTTATGAAACTTGATTCCTTTCGTCGACGTAGGTATCAACGAACGATGTACAAAAAAATCAAAATCTGGAAGAAATTTATTATTAAGTGCTAGCTATTATTTAATAATACATATTAAAAAGAGTTCACGCGGCGCTGAGTATTGTAGAAATATATTATTTTCAGGGCGTCAATCAAAATTATCATTTGAGGAACTTACGAAATGGGCGCACGATTCGGACATTTGTTTTGTTGAATTAGAGGTACGCGTAGTTGACTAAAAATCTATAAATCGACTAGCTCGTAAGACTTCAGTTCGATTAAGAACGGTTAACTTGGTTTGTTTTGAGATAAGTCCAGATAAGTCCGATAAGTCATTGTTGTTTAGTTAATTGTTTGTCTAACAAATTACGAAATAAGATAAAAATTATTAATTAATTTTACACTAATTTAACTTCAATTGCGTATTTCATAAATAAAAAACCGATAATTTCTGCCTGATAATGCTTGCCAAATAATGAAAAAAATGGTTTATTTTAAAACTACGCATCACGTAGGCAGTACATATTCTTTTAGAGTATATAAAAAATTGTTTATATTTTCAATTCCAGAACGATAAATCGATTAAGCTTATCGGAAAAACAAGGATAAAAGAACAGTGTTATCAGACTTTAACAAAAATAAAATCTAGGGAGGTTTTAACTCCGGTCATACTGAACGAAATTCTGCTTTCTCCCTTCCACTCAAGTAATTTTGTATCTTTTGTCTTCACTTTTCAAAAATAGTTTTAATTTTAACTAGATGGCGCTGTGCCAGTAAATTCGACAGAAGAAAGAAAATCGAAACTTCATGTTGTATTGGATTGGTGGGTGAGTTTGAGCCATTGCAACGAAAACGGTTTTCTGCCTTGGGTCTTGTGTGAAGTGTGATTGTAGAGTGCGTGATATTTATTTCAGACAAAAGTGCAATTTTAAGTGTTTTTGTGTTCCGTAAGTATAATTTGCTTAACTTCTCAGTTATATACGTAGACTTAGGTAAACTGAACAAAAGTATCTGCGTAGAGCTTGCCCGATGTAGACGTTCAATATGGCCGTTCTTTTCTAATATTCGTTGGTGTTTATTCGTAATTTAGCAGCAATCGTCGAATAACGAATTCAGACTCCAATTACAGCTACAAAACATGGTAATTTCATAAGATTCGTGAATTTCGTTGATGTGGCAAAATGACAGTAACCCTAGTGGTTTTGACGTTTAATTTCTGAGTCATTTTACTGCATTCACGAAGCTGTTTTTTTTATCTAATTTCATGTAAATGCATCCTTAATGAATCTAAAGTCTAGGATATATGGCTTAATAACTTTAGTGTTAGTTGCTTCAAATTGAAATTTTAAGCAAAACAAGATTGCTGTGAAATTACATAAATTAAAAATTCCTGGTCACATAATTTTACTGGTTCTAAAGAAATGGTCACAGTCTGTAAGTTTAAGTTAATCTCTAGAACATGATCTACTGACAACAGAACTTATTACATGAGATAATTGAGCAGTTTATTTAATAAAAAAAACATATTACTTTTCATTTCAGAAGAAATAATCTCTTGTTTTGTCTTGAGTACAGCTCATAATCTCGAGGAATTCTTAAATGTGAGCCCCAATCTGGTTTTGTTTTGGGTCCTGGAATTGGCAACACTGCTCACTATTTCCTAAACCTTGAATTTGGGTTAGAAACATAAACACATATGAATAGTTAAATAAGCAATAATTAAAAATGTTAACACACTTACTGCCAACAAAGTTCATTAAACAGCATAATATGGCTTCTTTTGCGCAACTTACCAAAATAAAGGCATACGCCCTTGACATAGAAGCCATACTTCATTTTGATTAGCCTCAAATTACTTGTTTCGCTGTTTAGCATTTTAAAATATACTGAGTAGTGGTTTTTAAGTTAAACTTAAACATATTACTGCATGGAGTTTGAAGACTTGTCTGGATTTCCTCACAATGTTGTCCTTCACCAATGTTAGCGATGTCCAAAATAAACTTCAAAGTATATGTTTATAGCAAAACACATTTTCAATAAAATGTAATAGTCTTCACAAAACTTAAGAGAGTGATGAGTATGAATTTTGATGGATGGAGAGGAGGAGGAAGGCCAAAGAAAAGATGGAAGGATTGTCTAAGGAATGATATGGAAGAAAAAGGAGTAAATGATACTGTGAAGTCCGATTTGGAGAATGAAATAAGAAAAAAAAGTGTTGCACCGACCCCAATTAAAATGGGATCAGGGCAGGACGATGATGGTCTTCTTGAAACTTCACTACTTGCTAGAAGTATTTAAGTACGTACTTCTAGCAAGACTATCACTCACAGGGTGACCACTTTCTGGAAAACCGGGAAGTCAGGGAATTTTGCTAGCCATGGAAAAGTCAGTGAATTGTCAGGGAAATTTAAAGGAGGTCAGGGAAGCTCAAGCGGGCTTACTCCAGCACACCTTAAGAACTAAAAATGCTAAACTAATTATCAATATGTTACGTAGCTAACTGAATACGGCCGAAGGCTACTAAATTGTGGTAAAAAAATTAAGATTATGGTCAGATAAAAACTTGAAAAAGCACCTGGAAAACCGGGAGAAGTCAGGGAATATTGATTTTGGTAAATAGTGGTCACCCTGACTCATGAACATGGCTTTTGCATGTTTGTTTCAATTATCTGTGATTGTTACTCAATGTGGTTGGTTTGGGTTAAGTAGAGTATGTTAGGCAATCCTCAGTTTTTTATTTGTGACAATATGTACACTCCCTTTATAGTTCCATGAAATTCCTATCCAAATGACACAATAGGAAGTTATAGACAGAAATAACTTATTACTATTATGTAATCAATAATTTTGTGAGTCTCAATAGTTACTACCTACTTGAACAAATCAATAAATGAGTGATAAAATGATAGCAAATGTAAGGAATTTTTATGTTTTACATTTGTGCTTCATGCAATGAATAAATAACTTACCATTTAGTCCTTTAAAAAAAACCATTCTATCATTAATGTGAATTGATCTTTACATTGAGAATATGTTTAGTCCAGCCAACATAGACAATATTGATGAATATGGCAAAGATAGAACTACTTTCCAGTTTTGTTGAGATAATATTCTAATTTCAAATAAATTTTCCAACTGAATTAAAATTTTATAATATTATGACCATACAAGGAAATTACTTATCCATGTAAAGTGTTTGAATGTGCTAGATATCCTTGAATAATCAATATTGAGACTAGATCTTCTGTTAGCTAGTCTAGCATTACATACTTTTAGGTCATTGACATTAACGATAAATGTCAACAACCTTTCAATTTTATTTGAAATCCACAAATACTGTCTTAGATTATTATAGCTTGCCATCTGAGCCATACCTACTTTGCAAAGCATCAAACATAATTATTTAAATGGGGCCTTGGGTGTAGGAAGGGTGAGAAATACTTCAAAACTATTCTCATACATATTACAAATTCATTAAGATTGCAATAAACACTTGACAATGAGATTTTTATTTAAATTAGATCTACCTATTTAGTAATTCAATCATATTGTATAAATAAGCTATTTTATTATATTTCCTCATAACTGATACTGAATAAATACAAAAAAAAAATTGAAATAGTTTCAAAAGTGTGTTACATCTGGCCTAACAGTATAAATAGAATAAAATCATCATCATCATCTCAGCCATAGGACGTCCACTGCTGATCATAGGCCTCCCCTTTAGATCTCCACATGTACTGGTTGGAAGCGACCTGCATCCAGGGTCTTATGGCGACCTTTATAAAATATCTTTATCAAAATAAGTAAATCAAAATATTTTAATGTATATTCAATTTAGATCATATTATCTAAATTGAGACAAATGCCACTTGTGTTTCAGAATATTGTATGATTATTTAAAAATACATTTTTTTTCAACAGCCATTAAGTTTTATCTTGCATAGAGTGTTTTCCTTGTCTGTCAAGTACATTTTGTCAGGGTTAAATAAATAAAACACCATACTAGAACCTAAGAACATGATTGTTACTTACCAAATTTGGATATCTACTTAATACATAATATATATTTTCGTAGATGACTCACTAAGTTTATGTTAATGTTGCTAGTGATGTAATATAACCTTAAATCCGCCTTCCTCATGTCTTAATTTATTTCATCACTTTAATCTGGTTGCACCAATTTTTGTGACAGCTGTCTTTGAAATATGGTCTTAACATTAATTTGTTTAGATTGGGTTGATTCATTAGTGCAATCTCTTTAGATTGGTTAAAGGCTTGGCAAATTAATGCAATGTTTTTAGATTATATTGATAAATATTCCAATAGGTATTTCTTTATTTTTATGGCAGGAAAAAATTGCAATCTGTAGTTAGTAGCAAACTCAAAGGGCCCCAAAAATGCTGGAGATAATTATTTTTTTCTTTTTTAAAAACAGAAAGTACAAAAATGTGGATGAATGATACAGGTGTCATGGGTGTGTTTACAAACTTTTAAACTCACAAACACCCAGACCTGGAACAATTTTGTATTTCCTACAAATATTAATTCCCTGCGGGAATCAAACCCGCGACATGCAGCGCAGCAGTCAATCGCTCGGCAACTGCACCTATCGTGCCGTCAAACTGCTGATTATTCCACTAATAACTACCTATCATAAACAACTCAACATTGCAACAAGACATATTAGTTATGTCATTCTAACTTCCTCAATACTAGCTCAGAAACATGACAAGTAGTGTGTAAACAAAACTATTGTGATTGTACACAGGTGTTATAATGGCAACGGCGTTCCTGCCGTCGCCCGCGTGAATAAGTGAGACTCTAGTGCAGTGAACCAACCGGGCCCGCCGCCTCAAGCGTCACCCGACCACGATGAAAATGGTGTTGTCACAACGGCAACGAGAGGAGCTGTGAGTAACAATGAATATTTTATTGTAGCATATGTCACAGAATACAGAACGCAACAGAAGACACCTACTGATAATTCTGTGTCGCGCACTAAATAGATAACATCCTCACTTTACATATACCACCCACCTGCTACAGAACCTTGTAATATTGAAAAATGTGTGTTTAATACTTCCACGTGTTCCAAGCTGTAAAAAAGCGGCGCTACCTGATGAGAAAAGGTTCGGACAAACGATGGACACTTCTGCCGCCTCAGTGCTACACACGTCTTTTTTTCTGTTGTTTTATGTGTAAAATGAATCTTCTCGCTCAAGCAGAGTGAAATGGACTTGAAAGACCAAAAACCAACCTGTTCCCTATAGTTAAACTTTGTCCAGTGCCTCGGTAACTTTTTAAGATCGTCCAGCGACTTTATTATACGCGTCTTCTGATTTGTTCTGTACTCTTCGTAGTAATTTATGTGTCAGTTCACGCGAGTTTAACACACTTTCAACCTCTCACTCTGCCTACTATATCAGTTACTGTTAGTTGTAAACATTTTATCCGACAATGGCCAAGCTCAAAAGAAAATGTGTTATGTATCCCATTTTGCGCAATGTTGAAATATCTGGTCCTGGGACTCCATGATAGTCACTATGCCGTGTTTTTACGAATCCTGAATAGAAGTTTTGAAGGAAGGAGAACATCCTACCTACCATAAAACAACAATCAAATATTATCACTCTGGTTATTAACCTCTCGGGCGATTTATAATTGAAAATGATAAAAATCAACGTCCAATGAGCGATTGTCTGTTATGTACAGACGTGTGTACGTAAGGCGCTGGGGTGTTTTATGTACACCCGGGTGTACGTAACGCGCCCGAGAGGTTAAAGTCACATAAAAGTAAGTGAATTATGTTATGGAAATAATGATGCTTATCAAAATATCTTATCGTAATATCAATTAAAATGGTTACTCATTAATTTACCAGGCTTTGGTATGTCATGTTTATTTTTATTAAAACTTGATAACTTTTGTTATTCTTGAATGCTAAATAGATGTTTGCAGTTTTATCGTAAGAGGTTTTGTCGAGCAATAAATAAAGCTTTGCTCAAAGAATATAGATAACATACGCACCGGTGACATGGTTGCCTCGCTGCTGACTTACCATCAGATAGAAATGAACATTAATTCTACGGTTCACGACGAGGTCATATACCAACAATTTGTTCGCAGAATATATCTTTAAATTGGTTAGAAATCCCAAGTAGAAAGCTGTTGCTCTTAGAAGCGTATATTTTTTTTCTACTCATTGTTTCCCCTGATGCAGTTCATTAGTTGTTTTATTTTATGAGCATTCGTTAACGAATATTTGTTCTTAAGCGATCTAGTTTGTAGATAATTACGAAATCAATGCATTATTCCGCTGTCTGATCTCAATACTGGACGGAGCATTGTCTTCAGAATATACGATTGCGTTTTGGAACAGCAGAATTGAGTTTCAATGAATTCGGTCAAGCAAATAGTTGCGGCGGCAACAAGGTCGCTGCTAGCGCAATGTTACCAATACTCTACTAGAAACTTTCTGAATTTGGTATTAATTACAATATCCTACTATCAAAACATCATATAGGTATTACAGAAATCTACACCAAATCGGTGTATAACAAACCTGTCTAGCTATTCCTTCTAAATCAGTGTAAGTCTTACCTCAGTACCCGGTATACATGGTATCATAAAACAAACTTATTTATTTATTCATCAACTTAACCTATTGTTCGTAGCCTAATGTTTTATAGCCTATAGCTTTCCTCAATAAATGGACTACCCAGCACAAAAATATTTTTTCGATTCGAGTCAGTAGTTCCTGAGATTAGCGCGCCCAACCATAGAAACTCTCTCATCTTAGAACATTAATATAGATGACTGTGATACTAAACTTTAGAAGAAAGATTTTTTTTTATAAACTTTCTAGGTATAAATAAGTTTCAAATCCATCCAGTGCCTATTATCGATAATATAATCTAATTGATTTTAATCTGACTAAGCTGGGACTGACAGACGATTTCTGAAACTTGTTCTATAATGATGTACGAAGTGCCAAGTGCACAAGTCCTTAGTGCTAACACGCCAATCACTTAAACATTTCAATTACTCAATCAAATTTGATTACAAAATCAAGTCGTAGTTTGAGTAACTATATTTTTAACTTTACCTAAACATAGACTTCCTTCCGCGTGCAGCTAGCTAACACTCTACCGTTGCCTATTACTGAGTCCCTCCCTTGGTCGTGATAACCGGATATCACTTATAGATTATAACGCATATAGTTTTCGCAAATTCACAGTTACCTTATTACGATCGTATCAGAAATAATTCTAATTTACTTTCTAATTATATTCGTGTCAACAGTTACTAATCAGATACTGGGTAGTTCGATGAAAAACAAAATTATTGCAGTATTTATCCGGTGTTTTATTTAAGATAGTTGTTACTTATAAAGTAAGCTCCATTAATACTTGAGTCCCATACAAGGAGTACCACCGGTGCTCAGTCGACCTGTGTGCCTGCCGACCTTTGAAAGTGACAGTTGCTCTTATAACGCAATGTCGTTGACCCCGCGTCGCCGTTGGCGCCTTCCTCAACTGTTGTGCAGCTTTCATCGTGAACCTAGAAATCCCATCATTATTATACGATTATATTGATGTT
This sequence comes from Agrotis puta, assembly GCA_943136025.2. Classification (NCBI taxonomy): domain Eukaryota; kingdom Metazoa; phylum Arthropoda; class Insecta; order Lepidoptera; family Noctuidae; genus Agrotis; species Agrotis puta. Next base: position 12,117,753 of record OW964178.2, read on the forward strand.
GCAATTGCAAATAACGGCTCACCTGCGCTTACGCTGATTGCAGTTTTTAAAGAAACTTAATCATACTAATAGGTATTCAATCTGAGATTATAAGCAGGTAGTATGTCATTCGATCAAGTGCATAGTTTATGTACCTATTGTCGTAGCTAAAAATAAAGCTATCTCAAAACCTGGCTTATTGATCCTGGACATTTTAATCTGTCGGATCTCGGCTGCTCTTGTCTTGTCGACCAAAACATTAAGAACACAGATTACAGAACGCTTGAACATAATTGGGGGGTAAACTTTTAGTGTATGGGTTACAGCATAATATACCATCGGCCGTGAACTAATGACCTAAAATACCCTAGCGTTCCTTATACCCTTTAACTCGCTCCACACGAAGTGAAAGGCGAGTCGAGATCTAATTCGCGATACTTCTACAAAGATGTGGTCATGCTGTTCACACGCTATTGTTATACAAGTGCAAACAACATGTCCGAATTCTAAGAGTTCACGTTATGTAAGTTTAGGATATAAATAGGATTTACTTGATTGACCTATGAAACTTGATAGTTTAATCACAAATATGCTAGATGTCTTACTAAGTTGTACTAGTGATGTTTTTCGCAAGAGACACGTAAAATTGTTTGAAAATAACCGACTTACATAGTGATACTTCTTTGCAGTTGGTGATCTAATGGTCAATTCCGCGTTCGGTTCAAATCTACTGCGTCGAATCGGGGTCATTGAACGCGTCTGTTGATTAAAAATAACGATCACAAATTAAAACACCAGCAAGGCATATTTCGCTAAATGGACTTGCTCTTACCGTTGAAGATTGCAGCACTTGCTGTAACTAGGTACGCTGTTGCTGTTATTCGGGTCGATCGTTGTTCCAGTAAACGTTTACGAACTCATTATGAAGATGTGTATTTTACTGAATATTATTTGGCTTAAGTTTCAGGTTTTCAAATAATAATTACACGATCTCCATTGTTCGTAACCTGTCATTTAAAATGTAAATCTAAATTATTTAATTAACACTTTGTTCTAAATATGAAGCTCACAATATTAAAATTTAATTTCGAGCAAACTTCGCACTAAGCATTTGAAACTAAAACAGAGAAAGTACCTTTTAAACAGAATGCATATTGCGATTATAATATTTAAATATTAAAATTAGAATGATAAGAATCTCTTAACGCCCGCTATTCAAGACCTCCTATTGGCTCGGAATAAACGAGGTCGTATCGAGAGTTGCCTTACAATTTGTGCACACAAAAAAAAAACCGCCTTGCGTCATAGGTATCTCGTTATTACCATAATCGATCAAGATCATAATCTCTGTTACATAAATGTCTAGATGAGTTAGAAAGTTGTTATTTACGATGTAGATAACAGAAAAAGTGAATTGGTACAGATATTGTGACAGTTGACAGGCAGACTTGTGGCTACATAAACAAAAAACATTTACCACGTGACCGCTGTTCCCAAAATAATCTGCTTTTCTCGAATTAGTGTAACCTGGCCTTGAGTGTGGATTTCGTGGATGTTAGGCATGTCCGTACGACACGTTATGTGTATACGTCACGGCACTCACTACGAAACATCCCGCCAGGCTATGAGAGAACGTGACTCATCGTATTGTTGATCAAGATACGCCTGCATCAATGTCAACCTGCGCATTGCTCTTATTGGTGCCATCTTTGACGCAGACCAAGGCTAACGTCACTCTTATCAAAATTGGGATCAGTATTTCATTTTTGATTCAAGTATATATTTTTAACGTAAACCAGTACCTATTATAATGAACCAGTGCCAGTTGATGTTTTAGTTAAATACGACCTGTTGGCCGTATGAATACAACCTGTTCTGATTATTAATTTGAATAGAAACAGTGTGAAATGAACTCTTTAATCAGACGCTTATCAGAATATTATCTTATCGGACAAGAATCATTACAAGCTATTTATAAGACAGTGTTGTCCATAGTAGGTAATGAAATGGTAAAAGCATGGCTGTATGTAGTGTAGACAAATCATCATTCAATATAACGAAATAATAATGGGGATTGGGGAATGTAAGCCATTGATAGGTTCAAGACCCGTTGTCCATCCGCTATAATGCTCTTGCCTGTGGATCGCAAGGAATGCAGTCCTCGCCCGGTTGCTACTCTGCCGCGAACAAGCTGCGATGTCATGATATTTCCAACTTATTTTTAACGTATCCACACCACATCGCCTAAAACCATCTAACTTTAGAAGATCCCATACCATAAGGTTCTCATGATTGTTTCCGAAACTGTTTATGCTAAATTGCCAAAGGAAGAGATAACATCAATGGGAAAGTTACAAAGAAGAATACACGTTCTTAATTATCACGACAGGTACTTTATTGTTATTCAGTCCGTTTGGTACAGAAATACACACAAATAATCAACGATTAATTCTATTCGTGCTCTAATGGACGTTCTCAGACAAATCGACTTTACGATCCATGGAGAAATTTGAAATCTAATTAAGCAGAGCATTCATTTGCTTACTCTAAAGGATTTGAACGTCCGGTCACGAATGTAATTAAATTACTATGTAGAAACTTCCTCGGGAACTTTACTGTGTCAACGTTTTTGTTTTACATTGGTTTCCTTTATGGTTTCTTGGCAATTTACTGCGCCTGTTGTTTTCCATTGGCCCTAACCTTTCCCCTTCGTAAATATCAAGTTGATGGTATTTTCACCCCTGATACGTTTAGGTTTTCCCAGTATTTCGTTTGCCCTTCGACCCCTGTTTGTTGCTAGTAATGAAACCAACGCTAAATTAGACGCCTTTTGTAAATTACACGAGGGTTGTGAGATGACAAACTTTTCACTTTAATAAAATTTGTCATGTTCCTCTTTGAGTGGCGTAACGTCGTAACTTACTTCGCTTGTAATTGAATCTAATGCAATATCTGAGTAGCTTTGTTTTTATGAAATAACGTAAGCTTTCAGTTTAGCTTTAAGGTAAATTACTGTTCTTCATCATTATTCAGACTCAAATAGTAGTACGAGTTAATATGAAATGGCACCTACACATTTTCAATACATCTTCTTGACATTACACGTCAGCTGTCTATTCAGAATTATATTTAACGTCTGAGGAAAACTGGTTACGGCCAAAGTCTCTAGGGAAGATAATATTGTGAAGCTTGTGAAATAGGGATTCGCAATGACGCAGTGTCGCTCTGACGTAGCCGGCGCCTAGAGGGGGCGAATTGCGATCGATACGCCAAGTTGTGTGGGCGGCCTCCCCTTCATCCCTGCTGCGAGAAAAACTATTATCAACTTTAGTCCTATACTAATAAACATAAGACTTTCCTTGGCAGAAAATACCGTTACAAGTGGGTGCTACGCTTACCCCTTCTCAATTAAAGTTCACCGAATTTAATGTGAAGAGAAAAATGTGTCTACCTACACCACGGCTAAATTTTAATTTTGTGAATGATCCATTGAGAATATTAAAATGATTGTTTATATCAAAGAAAAAATGTAAAATAAACTGATGTATCCAACCTGATGTAAGGGGCCAGAGAACCATCTTTGATTACAAAGGATGCATGTTAAAGTAGTAAACATTTTAAAATTTCACCGAAAATCAACAAGTCTACAATAAATTGCGTTGCTTAGACAGTAGCTTAGACGCTTACATTTCAAGTCACGACTGCGTATGCAAATTTTTGCTTGTTACGTGTTCTTCATACGGATATGGTGAACACAGTGCGGTTTATTCACTACTTTAACATCATTCCACTTCGTTACGTCCATCCCGTTGTTTCCATCATTGGTGATCCCGTTACCTCGAATGCACCATTTCACAGTATTTTAGGATTGAACACTTGCATTGCATTGTTTGTCATGCAATCATCCGTTGCGTATTACGGCTGATTGACTGTGTAAACGATTTAATATTTGTTCCTGTTTATCCTGTAACTATTTTTCCAAATTGTATGAATGAATGATATTGTTTGTGTCCATTCAAAGCTTATAAAGACTGAGGTAAATGCAAAACTGAACTGTGAGTCATGTGAATTCGATCAACGTGTGCACTTTGAAATTAAAACATATGTGTCACTGCCAATGGAACGACATTAGCAGTAAGTTAATATAATCAGGTTAGATATTTAAGATGCAACTAGAGGTAGAGATACAAAGATGTACAAGTTATTCAAACAAATGTTACAAAATTAAAAATCTACTAGTGTCCACGAAAATTCAGATCATTTGGAGACCTAAACCGTTACTGTAATGTTTACAATAAGTTTTACTGGCTCGACCTTAATACTTAAAATGGCACGACCCTGAATGAAACCTCCATCCATTCCAAGCGAGAATGTCATGGTGTCAACTAGAATTTGTATACATATAGGTACATAGCTGCATTTTGTGTTTTTCACCATGAAATCGCTGACCTATGAAAAACACTGAGAAGCAATGCAATCAGTCAGTAAGCTATAGTAGGAAAACCGTTGGTTTTCCTAGTCAATGTATCCTTTTTTTACGTGGTAAAATCATCAAATGAGTCCTCCCACCCAGGGCAGAGCAGGAGTTAGTGGGTATACCGGGTCAGACCGGGTAGTCCCACATAACCCTCCCATCCCCCCGATGGGAGGGTATGCGTAATGCATTTTTTCCCAGCGCAAAAAAAAAAGGCAGAGCAGGAGGGACTGTCAGACTCGTACTGACTAAAATCCACGGTGTCTTTTACGTTCCGGGGTCACGGTAATTCGTACAGTCCTGCGACCAGTCAATGTATTCTTTAACTAAAATATGAACATAATACTCAACAAGTAATTTTTCTCGTTCACTGTTCTTATTCCTTTCCTAACGGACCAACTAAAATAAAACATTTACAATTACTAATATACTGTTCTATAAATCATGACACACTAACGTTACTTCGGTTACTTAATGATAGCTATGTCGGTGAACTCATGATAGGTACGATCACTTTGTCATGAATGCAGATTTGCATTAACATTATCACAAAGCATTCATATTCCCTGTTATCGACTGAGGTGACGTATTTGTTACGATGCGGCAAACTCGCCTCATGCGGCCTATGCCGTACTCATCCGTCCATATTTCTTGTTCTATCAAATAATGCTAATATATTCGCCTATAAAAATGTCTCGTGGAACAACATGCACATATGTGGAACAAGCCTATTATCCAAAGCGCCTAACAATCAACGAAACCTGTTTAGATTACCAATAGGCAATAGAATGTCACGTAATATTGATGGTAATCAGACCACCATGATAAATTCAGCTGGCATGCTGCGTTCATTCAAGAGCTTTTCCGGGCTTTGGAGTCCAATACAGACATTTAGATAATGTCCTTTTAGAACAATAGTAAGTTACCGTCCTACCGCGTTTTATAATCATGTCTCCTGTTGCTAGTACCACTTGTCCCTGCAATCAGAGTAATAACGTCGGAAATGTATCGTGAAAGTTATTTTCTCAGGCAGTCCCAGATCGGTCCGCGCCTCTAGCTCTACGCACGAAACCACTTTCGCTGTGCCCCAACATTGCTACTGAACTCTATTCAAGATCGAAGTCACTGGCGAAATGTTCAATCTTGCCTCGAGTGCTGATGGCAGTCAGCGCTCGAGACTCGAGTTGGGTCATCGTATTATTTAATTTTTTTTAGAGCATTATCATTAATCAATCATCTTATCGACCAAAGAATGTTATAACATTTGTACTGTAGTGCTAAATCATACGCCCCTTAAGGAAAAGTTTAAACATATTCTTCGGCTATGATTATAGTGAATGACCACAGCATTGTAGCAACCGACTGGCGTTACACTTATGTTAATGTTATGCTTTCATTTCGACCTTTGTCGCTTTATCTTTTCACTTAGGCAGAATAAGCTATGCGTGTAACTTGTAACTTGATTGCTCCCACGCGAACAATAGGGACACCCGCGAGACTGATTGTCTTTGGAATCGATTCGGTTTCACCTCGCAGATATCGAAGCTTAACATAGTAATCAAGCAAGAAATAAACTCTATTCAACAGAGACGTGAAGATGAAACGCTTGGCTCGCTATCGCCTTTGCAACGTTTTCGCCAAATTCCAAATTCAATAATAAGAAAGTATTGCCAATCGACGCTCTAATGATCAGGATTATCTGTTGCATAAGCGCAATAATAGAATTATGCACTTCATCGCGGACAGGAAGTTATTGAGCCAGCAATACAATGTGTGTTGTTTATAGAACACGTAAAATGACGTAAGACTCCAACACGACACTTGGGAGCCTGTTTTCTAAATAAAATAAGCTAGTTTGTCCACCACGCAACGAGGTCTCCCTCACTCATGCACACTCACTGAACAAATATGTTCTCTGACATGAAAGACAAAACGAAATGTGTACCGTATATAGATTTATCTGTATAACACTGAGTCACTGTTTGGTCATGATTATTCAACTTTATATGGTATTTTCAAATTGTACATAAATACAAAGCAGCTGTTATTGATATAAATAGTTGTTCGGTTCTTATGACTTTTTCGACTAACCTCATTCAGAGCATTACTGAAATTGTATCTTATACTACATCGACGGTCATCAATTCCAAATTTTAAAAAAATGTATTTATACTAAACCGTTTGTAAATTAAAGAAACATACATTAAGCAGATCTTTCATGAACCTTTACGTCATACAATGATTTGAGCTACAGAGAATCCCTTCAATAAACTTTACATTTATACGTTCAATGCAGATAACGACTTGCAAAGTACCTGCTTAATAGGCATATTGAACCTTTGTACTAAACTTTCTTAGAAAGTTTGTGTGGGCGGTTCGTTTTATCCTGAGTACGTAGCTGACTTGTCGTCATAGTTTATTAATTAGCAGGTGTATTTAGAATCCAGAATAACGAACTCTTTCTAAATAAAATGCCAGTTACTGCCAAGTTGAAATACTTTCTTAGTCTCTTTTTCTGTCCGCTTTTAAGAACACATCTATGTAATTATTAAAATCTAGCAAACGATTGTTGTAATCCGACAAGAACAAACCATAACTCACGTAGATGGGGGGACTAAGCCTTTTGATAAAATAAGCTTTAAAGTTTAAGTACTTAAATAAAGATGATGCTATTCACAAAATAGTATGATTCCTACAAGTACAAATAATAACTATTATGAGCATTATTTATTAGACAAAATACGGCTATTGCGAACTGAGAACAATAAATACAGGAATGCTTCAAGGATGTGTCCTAGGTCCAGTCTTAATTTTCTAATATGAGCTTTTACATGTTTTAATAAATCCCAGCAGTGGGACAGTATACGTTAAATAAAAAAAAATATAATTAGGGATCAGCAAAGAACAGATTAAACATTTTCAGATGACTCATTGTATACGAGTATGTTAAGAGGATGATTATTTACCAGCATCCAAAATTACAGTTTCTTTCGATAGGTTTTAACAACTTTTCGCTATTTATGTAACCTTACCTAACACGTCTGTTTTTCTTTATTGGATGACCTCATCATGGATTGAACACACATTATACCGAGTCATTTGAACCGATGTCAAATACAATTGGATTGTATCAATATACTGTAGTGAAGATATTTTTAGAAACACATTATTACGTCTTAACAGTGTCTATATAAAGGGGGCCGTGGGTGTAGTTTGTAATTGTAATACTATACTTTATTATTATACTAAATTACGAGTATATGTATAGCGCTGACGTAGGACACTTGTCGTATAGTCAAACCGCATATGAATACTGCTCGTCATTATTCGGTGCATCCTAACTCTCAGCTGTTAGTTATCCCGTGGTCGCGGAACTGTCCAAACGGGCAACCGTGACACTGGAATGTAAAGGGCTATTGAGGAACACGGTGGATTTTAATCAGTACAAGTCTGACAGTCACTTCCACTCCACCCAGAGTGGAAGGACTCATTTGATGATTTTACCTCCTAAAAAAGAACAAAAAGCTGTTAGTTACCAAGAGACTGACGATTGACAGATGCGGTCGGTGACGGAAAACAATGTAACAATGTACGGTACAAGGGATCTAGTGCTGCGGTCACCAACCTGCTAGCCTTGCGTTCTAACTAAGAGCATTACCTCCTTTTTTGGATTAACCAGCTGTAAACGACTGCTACCTACTTATAGGTTACGTAGTACCGTTGTTGAATGTTTGTAAATTAGATTGATTGATTCAATCACTAAAATAATACTGAATTCACTAATATATTATCCTGAATCTTCATACGGAATTATATTTACATGATTATTTACTGTAGAATACAGATAAACAGAAAAGTGCTTATTATCGTGGGCTCGTGACGTGATGGTCACAGCGACAAGGGCAGCTTATCGAACTGGAGCAAGTTCGATGTTTTTGTTATCTTTCTATATCAGGAAGGTGCGGGATCGAAATTAAGTAATAATCATTTGACAAGTTCAGTTTTGACAATTCTTAATTTGTTGTTCAACCGATTTTCTGAAATCTCTTGGAACAGACTTGTACTCGAATCCTCCATGAAACCAATATAGCAGTTAAATTCAATAATTGTGTCCATTTTGTTTGATATAGCAATTTGTTGTAGAATTGATGGTGGACTTGTTGTCTAATTAAACGACATCATTGACAAACGTGTGGGTTTCCCTTGAAATTTGATACGAGCTCACATTTAGAACATTCAGTAACCCGGAAACTGTAAGCAATGAGCTGATGTAGACTGGTATCAGGTGTCTCTACTAACAACATGCAGCCAGCAAAAACACAGAGCTTCTTATCGATCAAGGAATTGTGCAGCCTTAAAACAGAGAACTATATTACTAGAATTGAATAATGCTTGACAACCAAAATTCAAACAAATGAGAGAAACTCACACTGCACCGACCGAAAATGAAAACAAACTCTCGCTAGCGAACCATGTGATTTACGCCCCCGTATGAACAAGATCTATTAGTTACATTACATCAGCTGATTAATTAACCTCTAAAGTAATGAACTACGTAATTGTAGCGCAGAAAACGAACACACTCCATTGACTGATTACGTTGCAAGTTCACATTGATGTTTCCTACATTGCAATGTCCATGTAGCCTTGCTGCGCGACGTCTTTGGAATTCTTAATTAATGTTATCATTACAATGATGAATTAGAATATCTTCCCGTTTCCCCATACACTGTGTATTGTTTGAAAATAAAGCTAGGTGTCTATGGTCTACCTATGCTAGTAAAAAATAGTCGAGTCTTTTATTTCTCCGTCAAGAAGGTGCAGTGAAATGTTGGAAACCGTATGTAAATAACTGTATAGCAATGATGACAATGAACATCCTAAACATCACAACTTAAAACCAAACTATTCAACAAAATCCGAATTTTGTAAAAAATGTTTACGGAAATCCTATGTTCTTGAGATCTTCAGCTGTTAGTTTTTGTAAAAACTTTTTGCCCTCGAACAATACTCGTATCTGCGTCATGCTTGTAGCAACATCCGTTGTCTTAGTTTACGGTTCTCACATGTTATTATTTTAATTAGCCAATAACGTGTTACTATTTTCTGGGAATTAAAAAATAACGCAGCATGTAACAATCAGTTATTGTTACAGTGTGTAACGGAAATGCAATGCTATCGGTATACATACATTCCATAACGACTGATGCTTTTCCATCTGTGTATCTGTTGGCATACTATTTCATTTACCGCTATCGATACTTGGGATCCACCTAGCTAATTACACTCCTGTTCGTTACCAGTTTCAATTGCGAAGTTATGTTTCACACGAATCATCGATAAAACCTGAACTTAAAGCGATCAATGTTCTACTCATACTAAACCATAATTGTTGTATTGTTACAGGAACAAAGCGATCGCCGACTATTTAGGTAGCAATGGCTACACGGACGCGCTGGAAGCGTTCAAGAAGGAGGCCGACATGTCGGGCGAGATGGATCGCAAGTTCGGCGGCCTCCTCGAAAAAAAGTGGACTTCGGTCATCAGGTTGCAGAAAAAAGTAAGCACACCTTTGTAATTCACTCTCCATTTAGTTTGGAATAATGGAAACAAGATAAACAAGGATAAGATATAACATTGTTGGTAATGAAATTCACATGATTGGATATCTCGTAAATATATCTGGGACTACCAACCTCAATAACGGTATAGTCCACCTATGTTTGCCAATAGTATTCTTCATAGCAACAACACGTTTTAAAATTAACATGTTGCAGTGAAGTCTTGTGTAACACTTTTTATAATTGATAACACGTAATCAATCAGTGAGCACAATAGATGAAGACGCCTATTAGTGTCCCCTGTGTACGCAATATGTTAGTTACATAAGTGGGAAGCTGTTTCTCTGGTCTTCCAATGGTTCTTAAATTGCTTAACTACTAGCAGCTGAACGCATTTATGGTTAAAACGTGTAGAGCAAAAATTTATAACGACATCTCAGCACGAGCCGGTCTGTGCAAGTGTGCAGGGTACTCCATCGATCTGTGCGCTGGACGTTTCTAGGTCACTTGAACGATTTTCTTGGGCGGGCGGTTGATGGCGACCGCGACAGACGCTTTTATTAAACGACGACACGTTTTATCCATTGACTATCACTCTAGAAATAATGCCAAGAATCTAAACTAATAAAACACAAGGTGATGGTAATTCAGGTCGCTGCTCTGTTTTAATCTTGAACCTTGATCCACTAATAGCTGGGATTGTTTACAAGACTTCATTTTATTCAACGGAAAATGTTTTGCTGTTTTGAGGATAATGTGCTCAGGAATGCACTATCTTTATACTTGGCTGATTATAATAAGATACGTATTTGCCCCTTTATCTTATAGACATTTTAAGTATTTTGTTATCAGGTTAAAGTTCTAAGCTTAGCATAGCTTGACTATTGAGAAGTAGGTAGCTGAAGCACCGTCCAGGGATAGCCCTGTTTTTGTAAATTTTTTTTTTTCGCTTTCAACATGTTAGATGGAGTATCTTGTCATAACATAAACAAAAAAATCTACGTACTACAATTCTAAAAACATGTCTTCTTTGTTGATCAGGTGATGGAATTAGAATCGAAGCTGTCAGAAGCTCAGAAGGAATTCATCGAGGGTGCGCCAACGCGCGCCAAGCGCACGCCAGCCGAGTGGATACCACGTCCACCAGAAAAATTCTGTCTCACCGGACACCGGGCCACTATTACTAAGGTTTATATTATTATTTATTTAGACGAAACCAAGATGTTATTTAATCACAGGTCACAGGATCCCATTTAGATGTTTGAATAGCTCATGATTCAACCAATGTTCGAGATGTTTCCACCAAAGGGCAAATAAATGCTCATTTACCATGCATAGCAACGGGTCTTCTGAATAATAACTTTTTCGAAGAAGAATTACTTTCATTTCCTTTTCGATTTCCGCCCTACACTTACCACTTAGCTGCTACCACCCTATACACTTTGATCCTTTAAAGTCTCAAAAGTTTAAGTATGTTGAAGATGTAAGCATTTTTGTTGCTTTTGTATGCTACAAAATGTTTTTAAATGTATTCAGAAATAAAAAAATGTCGGTCACATGCTCAGATTTCGCTGAAATTGTATCATTAACACCAATTGGGATTCTTAGTCATTTCATACAAAGAACGAGAGATACTTTAAACACATTCTTCGAAATGTTAACAGTATTCGTCTCTTGCTAATAACGTAGATGAAGATATGCTACTAATCTCTGATAGTTAGTTATTGAATTGTGTGTTTTAATTTAATCCAAGGTGCGCTTATAATTATGTACTATAAGTTAGCTTCTTTCAATTGATTTTATTGTGAATGCGGTGTTCGCCTCTAAGTAGTTGTTACACTGTGAGTATGTATGGAGCATGTTAGTTTTATTAATATTGTGTGTAAACAACTGTTGGTGATCCTAATAAAAATTAAAAATAAAATAAAAAATTGTTAACTGAGTTGTCAGTTTAACAAAGACATTTGCGATCTAACATGAATTTTGTACAACTTTCGAATTCAATGAAAGCTGTCTAAAATGTATGTTTTGGTTTTTGTGTATAATTTCTCGTGTTCATAACCATACACAATTCAATCAAGAAATGGTGTGACTATCTTTAGCTTTCCGTGGGATTTTATTCAGCTGTTCGCATTAACTGCTCGATTCTAGTACATTGTGAGACGTGCATAGGTCACGTTTTTATTCTAATTATTGTACGTGTTTAAACAGTTATCACCGTAGCCATTTCTTATGTTTGTAATAACAGACTTAAATCTGTCTTCGCTTGCCTTAAATCGTATGGCAATAATGTGAGATTTAAGGCGTAAACTAAATTACGGAAAATACACGTCATGTCTACCGAATTCAAGTTATACATCAATTTAACATTTAATAAAAACTATAAACCAATTTTCCAGGTAATATTCCACCCGGTGTTCAGTTTAATGGTGTCCTCAAGCGAGGACGCGACCATCAAAGTGTGGGACTTTGAGAGCGGCGAGTACGAACGAACCCTGAAGGGACACACCGATTCCGTTCAGGATATCGCCTTCGACCATCATGGAAAACTACTGGGTAAGAAACTTATCTACCTCCTGTACTCATTGTTTTCCGAAAAAGCAGAATATTGTGGCTATATTAACCTTAAAGCTATAACTTATAACATGGCGAGTGGTGCTCTTCATGTACCATGTCCACATTATGCTTGGTGGCTTTTGGCCAAAGTTGCATGAGCAAGTACCTACATCGAAACTTTCAGGAACCTTTTGAAAACCTTTGAATGCAGTCTGTGGACCAAATCGAATAGATGGCATCTTTACCAGTCTTGAAGCAAGCTTTGTACAGGCACAGTAACTCCAAAGAACCCTTATTACATGATATAAAGTTTATCCTTTGGTATAAAGTGGGCTAAGATTTATTTAATGGTGTAGGGCTTTTTCGTAACCAAATTAACTAAACTCACTTGCAAAAATTATTTATTACTAGCGGTCGTCCAATGAGATCTTGGCGCCGGGCCTTAGTATATATTACACTATTTACTTATGTATAATTTTAATTAGCTATTATCCTCCAACGTCATCCTCATTCATTATTTTCCTATTGTCGTTATAGTGACGCTGTTGTGCCATAAAATTCCAAATTAGATGTTTTACGTAATTGTTTATTTGCTGAATTAGTCACGATTTTTCGCCATATTTTGTTTAATGGAGGAAAATATGTCATGAAATTTGCATCAACACATTCGATTTTTGTGGAAAAAAGGATATTTGTAATTTTACAGGTAGACTTTATTTCAGATACCGATTAAACTGATTACCGGGAAAACGATTTTTAGACTCCCCTTACGTTTGCTTATAAAAATGCTTTATGAAACAGTTTTTTGCAAATCTCTTGGCACTGAATAAATGTAGGTAAAATGTATTCTATAAGAAAAATATTAAATGAGGATTATGATGTTATTTAATTTTTTTCTCTTCACGGCAGCTATCCATTTTCTGCATTGTTAATCTTTCCAAGAGGTGCTTGGGAATAAATAAAATTTAAATTTACTACTTTTGCCAGTATTCTTGCAGTTTACAACAGAACAACTGCTGTGACCCATTGTTGTTGGAATAATGAGATTATAAAAAAAAATACGTATAGATATGTCTAACAGCTTGACGGCTCAATGTACCAGTGATAGAGCCTACATCATTTCTACTTTTCGCCACCATGAGCGCTGCAATCCTATAGTACTACCCCCATCTAGTAATTCGCACCCAAAACTTCACACACAAAATTTAAGTAAGTTAACTAATATTCCATCGTTCCATGTCATTTACAGTGTCCTGCAGCGCTGACATGTCAATAAAGCTGTGGGACTTCAACCAAACGTTCGAGTGCGTGAAGACAATGCACGGACACGACCATAACGTGTCGTCAGTGGCGTTCTCACCGAGCGGCGACATTGTCTACTCCGCCAGTCGAGATAAGACCATCAAAGCTTGGGAGGTGGCCACTGGGTAAGCAAGCACTGTCACTATATTATTTAGATCCTTATTTGTAATGACCCTCCCACGTTCCGTCTTGCCTGCCAGCATGCCTGAACAAACACTACTTAAACTGGTTTATGCTTGAGGACGGCAAAAAGGTAGCTCGCGTAGTCCCGAAATCTGACGTCCTTCTGTACAGTAATGATTGCTCGGGCCAGGACTGTGCAGTCTGCATGCAGACTTAACTTGTAGCCGGACCACAACAGACGCTATTATCCGGTCCAATAAATGTCATGCTCGCGCAGCCCCAAAATCTGACGTCTTTCTGTACAGTAATGATTGCTCAGGCCAGGACTGTGCAGTCTGCATGCAGACTTATCTTGTAGCCGGACCACAACAGACGCTATTATCCGGTCCAATAAATGTCATGCTCGCGCAGCCCCAAAATCTGACGTCTTTCTGTACAGTAATGATTGCTCAGGCCAGGACTGTGCAGTCTGCATGCAGACTTATCTTGTAGCCGGACCACAACAGACGCTATTATCCGGTCCAATAAATGTCATGCTCGCGCAGCCCCAAAATCTGACGTCTTTCTGTACAGTAATGATTGCTCAGGCCAGGACTGTGCAGTCTGCATGCAGACTTAACTTGTAGCCGGACCACAACAGACGCTATTATCCGGTCCAATGAATGTCATGCTCGCGCAGCCCAAAAATCTGACGTCTTTCTGTACAGTAATGATTGCTCAGGCCAGGACTGTGCAGTCTGCATGCAGACTTAACTTGTAGCCGGACCACAACAGACGCTATTATCCGGTCCAATGAATGTCATGCTCGCGCAGCCCAAAAATCTGACGTCTTTCTGTACAGTAATGATTGCTCAGGCCAGGACTGTGCAGTCTGCATGCAGACTTAACTTGTAGCCGGACCACAACAGACGCTATTATCCGGTCCAATAAATGTCATGCTCGCGCAGCCCCAAAATCTGACGTCTTTCTGTACAGTAATGATTGCTCAGGCCAGGACTGTGCAATCTGCATGCAGACTTAACTTGTAGCCGGACCACAACAGACGCTATTATCCGGTCCAATAAATGTCATGCTCGCGCAGCCCCAAAATCTGACGTCTTTCTGTACAGTAATGATTGCTCAGGCCAGGACTGTGCAGTCTGCATGCAGACTTATCTTGTAGCCGGACCACAACAGACGCTATTATCCGGTCCAATAAATGTCATGCTCGCGCAGCCCCAAAATCTGACGTCTTTCTGTACAGTAATGATTGCTCAGGCCAGGACTGTGCAGTCTGCATGCAGACTTAACTTGTAGTTGGACCACAATAGACGCTATTATCCGGTCCAATAAATATCATCTTATGTAGTCCAAATACAAGTGACAGTTAATTATCGACTAGTTGTAGCAAGCAGGTTCGGCCCCGTGTTACTCGAAAATTATCTCACGGGAACGTAATGCGGGAATATACCATATGCAAAATAATGAGTACCTGTGTATTAACCTTGGGAAGATATAACTACATATTACAAAGGTAACAGTAACTAAACTAAAACATAATTACTCTCAGTCATAATATTTCCGTTACATATCCTATTAGGTGTCAACAAAAGAGAACTGTAATAACAATTTGAGCAGTGTAAAATAAACTCATTTTATAACAGCTGATTAGTAGATTCCGTTTATGATATATGATATTCCAGACTATAATATTCGAGCTTTCATCAGAATTCGTTTAGCCGTTCTGGCTTAATTGAATAAAAAACGCGTAAAAATCCATCCAAACTATCGCGTCTATAAAATTAGATAGATTACTTGTAAAAAATCTAAATCAAATGCAAGGAATGTTAGTTTTAGTAAAAGTTCACCTCTGTCACTCATACCTGTTTATAAAGTCTCTATTTAAAGTTCATTATGACATAAACAGCCGGGTACTCTCATTTCTACAGGATGTTGTATTTTTTTTTATCTGATTTCCTGCACTTTTATGCATAAGTCGCGGATGTAGAAAAAAAAGTGTGTTAGCTCACCAAGTGTCACGTAACACGGATATAAAAATTGTCGCTTTTGAAAATATCGGTCTTTCAAGTCAACCAATAAAGTAACAAATAAAGTGCGATCCTAATAGGACCCGTTTGTTAAACGAAACAGAAACAAATGAATTTCATCATCTGTCTAGCCTTTTCCCAACTATATTGGGGTCGGCTTCCAGCCAAACCAGATTCAGCTGGATAACAGTATTAAGAAAGTTTGCTTAACCAATGATATACTCGTATTAAGAAAGTTTCCTCAAACAATGCTGAAATCTAACAGAAATGAAGCAGAGCATCGTTAAAACGTAGAGGTTTTTTTTTGTATTAGCGTATAGTAGCATCAGCTTCTGCAGCAGCTAATGAATTCTGTGTTTATTCATTGAATACATTTAGTACAGCTTAAAAAGCCATTAACACTAAATTGAGTGATCCTTTCATTCTGTCTCCTCACAGAATTGCAAACATTCTAACATTATTGTCTTCCATTCATCAGCAAACAAGTCCGGTCCAGGGTTGGTCTCCGCGAGCGCGTTGAGCATCGTTAGCATTCACGGTATAGGGGAGGTGGATCGGGCTACAGTGCGACAAAATGGGACATTAAATAGCTTGTGCTATCTAGATCGATTGTAACTATTTGGACCAAACAATTAATACAGCTCCGCATGTAAATCCAATGCATCGGTTTGACCATGTAAAATTTTACACGCTGTTGTGATTTGGTCAACAGTTCATCTGACTTGAAGAGAATTAAAATTTAAACACTCTAAAATAAATTAAGTTGGATGCATATATGGATAATATCCAAACACACGCTTGAAGGGGTATTTGAGAAAGGCTTTTTGCACTTGTGAGTATGAGTGAATTAGTGACCTCGTGAGGATTCCATATTCAAGCGCTGGTTTCGAGTTTGCACCGAACTAGGGCGCTGTATGACTTAACTAAGCAGTTTTGCATATTTGCTACATTGGATCGTACAAGGCACGAATGTGATATGTTTCATGTAAATTCTTTGTTAATTCTTAGCACTTAATGTATGAGTCGGTAACGGCCACATGTTTGATCATTACTTAATCTATTCGTTAAATCCTATACATTTTATAAACATTTGCACTAAAGTTTTTTTTATTTGGTAAACATTGTTTTTTTTTGGGCTTTTGACTTTATCTATTGATCGAACAATAAGTTGTTCTATACTTCGTGGCCAAGCAAAGCGGCCCCCATCCTTATGGATTGAACAATCTGTAGTAGTCTTCAAGTAGGTACTGACACTGTTTCCCTATACGGCAGGTATTGCATCAAAACGTACAAGGGTCACCGCGAGTGGGTGCGCATGGTGCGCGTGTCGCCCGATGGCACTCTGCTGGCCTCCTGCTCCAACGACCAGACCGTGCGCATCTGGAACGCAGACACCAACGAGTGCAAGGTAAGATTGCTTCGACATATTTGACGGTAAAACTATTCTAATTTTTAGATCCATACAAGTCCATAATTTCTTCTTTAAAAGTTGAATGATACTGGTAGCCTGCATCGTTCCACTTCTCGGCAAAGGCTTCTTTCTACCCATGGCTTCCAGTTTCCTCCAAGACCACTTTTCAAAAGTGGACCACTGGCCTCTCTGGTTGCTTTTGTTGTCCACCATCAACGAGGTTTGCCGCGTCGCCTTCTGACCGTGTAGGGGCACAAAGTAGTTCTCAAAAGTTTTGAAAACAAGATACTTTGGTCATTTTCAAACTGCAAGTAGGTATTGAGTTCCGAATGGAACAGTGGTGATTTGATCGCTGTTGTGAACTTGACCCTTTGCCACCGACAGGTTGCTAGGTTAAACAAAAGATAAACAGGACGACTGACCTAGATCCTACAGAAGAATCCAGGTCAGGGACTTATTATTCACTTCATTCACTCGGTAATAGCAGCCCGGAGTTTGGAAGTTCGCGGTATAATATCACCGTGGCTTGAAAAGCACATTAAGACGTTGGTCCTGTGCCTGATTTCTCTGTGGTCGTGCCGGATTACCGTCCCATCGGAGTATGAGAGTAAAGGAAAAGATAGTGCGTCAGTGCCTGCGCATACAATTGTGTACTTGAATGTCCCACACAGATGGTTAATCTCCATTGAGATTGGGCTCCGTGGCCGAAATCGGTCAGTAAGACTATTATTCACTTTATTATTACCTACGTGTTTACTCTTATAGTTTTGGCTAATTTTACTCAATAATCAGCAGGATTTGGCTAAAGTTCTTGTACATAAACTTTCATATGTCTACTTCCTCTCGTTAGATGGAGCTCCGCGAGCACGAGCACGTGGTGGAGTGCGTGTCGTGGGCGCCCGAGGCCGCGGCCGCCGCCATCAACGAGGCGGCCGGCCAGGACAACCGCCGCGCCAACCACGCCGGGCCCTTCCTCGCCAGCGGGAGCCGCGACAAGTCCGTCAAGGTGCGTTGAACTACAAACCTAGCTATTTAGACAATGAAGACTCATACTTTATTTTTAGAGGTTATCCTTATGTTTGGTAAGAACCTCGGATCAGAACATCACAGCAAAAACTGCCACTATGAATCTACTACTCGTACAATAGCATGCACCCTCGATTTTAGCTAGTTCAGGCTGAAAAAAATGCCAGTCACTAATGTTGGCAGCCATGCTGATTTCCCACATCTATACGAGCACATGTCCTCACTAGACGAGGATCTTAATATAATAGACGTTTCGCATGTGTTCATAGAGATGTAACAATGACGATAAAAATACCTACAGAGCACTAAATGATCTGAGTAATTTCATTGCATTGGTAGAATTTACTTTTAGCCTGGGTAAATCCCTGCCAAATTCAATACATTAATGTATACACCTAATAAATTGAGATCTCACATTCTTTGAGGATCACAATACAGGAAACTGAGAATCCAACCAACCCAACTTCGACGTAAGACAACAATGATTTGCTAATACCGATGAGGGTGGCACAAAGAGAATTAAAACCACTTGAGAGCTCATAGAGCGATTTCGCCTAGGCACACGATTCACCAGTGCGGGCCGGGGACCGGGGGATTGCGTCTTCCCCCGTTCCTCGGCCCGCGGTAGTTGTGATTGGTTGATGCAACAATGTCAGTAAGAATAGTGATAACAAGTAAATCCAGCAACAATAATATCGATATCGATAAAATCGATGGCAATTAAGTCTTCTTTTGCTTTTTTCAATGTTGATTTGTATGTAGAGAAATAAATGAAGATTAAACGAAAAATAATATCCTTTATTTGTTATTCTTACTTATTTACTACATTTCTAAAAAATATAAAGACATTTTTTTAAATTTAGACAACTCACAAAAGGTCAAACAGGGTCGGCGTTGCTGAACTAAACAAACGGCGTCGGTCCTTTAAAGCTTCAAAGCAATCAGCTGTGAAATGCCTTGAACAAATGACGCTATAATATTTTGGAAACCAATTTTCCCTGTTAATGGCATTAATCCACTTTTCTTTAACTTCCGGAATATTTGGAAATCTAAAATGTAAACGTGAAATATAACATTATTTTTTATTTACCATTAGAAATTATCGATTAAATAATTTATCAACAATGTTTTAAGTTGTCACATCACTTCAGCACACAGCACAAAGTACTTATGGATAGAAAGAGATAGACTTATCTAATATTCTAGTGAAAGTAAAGGACTTTTCAAAAGACATCAACGCGGTATCCCAAAAGACATCAACGCGTAATCCTTTTTTCGTAACCAACCAGTTTAGCTTGAGCCCTCTAATTACCAATAATGTACATAACTATAAACATATTTTACTTACTGATGAAAACTTATACCATCTTTTTTATAACTAGATGTTTTAGATGATTTCCCGCACCATTTAATTGCACAGGTACTCATTTTTGCTTCGGTTTTATTCGATAAATGTTTTTTTAGGTTCCAAAATTAAGGAATGTGCACAGATCCAACAACTGGTCAGTACTAAAACATTCATTCGTATCGGGATCTCATATAAGTGCTATTCCATTGATGTGTCGTGAGCCTGAGTCGCCCGTATGAGCGGTCAAGTGGCTATATTGTCATTGGGGTGGCATAATCAGCCTATGATAAACCCTAAAAATAAAACGAAAAAAAAGACAACAATGTATTTTGTTTTGCAATAGGGTACGTACACAGCACACATTCCGCAATACGCACGTGTTTCTTCGCACAAGAATAATTGGTCCTAGCGTGTTTCTGTCGCTAGTGATGCACAAAAACATCAATACAATAAGTGCCGTGACCAGATACTTTGACCATGTGCCGTAACAAATGTGCCCTACTAAATAATCAATGACGAAAACTCAGTAATCGAAACCATTGCTGGGAAATCACTCGGGTGCAGTTTGAAGAAAAATTCTTTGCCTTTTTTTTCATCAACGAAATCATCACAGTCATCAACGATCGTGATTTGTTGTTAAATGGCTCATGTCGTTGTAAATGTATTTATTTGACAGGCAGCGACATAATTGCTGAGTCCAGATTCACATTTTATATCTCCATTGGCGAATGTAATATTGTCCACTTCTTTACCTAGTTATTTTACCTCTGTATACAGAAATATTGTAATACCTTTAATTAAGATCACTTCATTTTTAATGATGATGACAAGTTAAGGAATACATAACTGAAATCCTGTCATGTCCCTAATTTTTTTACAAGCTTTTGTTCATCTTGCAAGTTTTGTATGTGTTATAAGATTTCTTTAAATTACATTTTGAAAGGGCTTTGTCGTACATGCGATTATGCCACGCTTAGCACGGCTAGTTTGTAAAGTTCTCCATGTATAGATTAATTCGAAATTCTATATGATTGCAATGTATTTCTAAGGAAAAAATATCTGTTTGGTGTAGATCTGGGACGTGAGCACGGGCCAGTGCCTGGCCACGCTGGTGGGCCACGACAACTGGGTGCGCGGCGCGGCGTGGCACCCGGGCGGCCGCTACCTGCTCACGGCCTCCGACGACAAGACACTGCGCGTGTGGGACGTCGCACACACGCGCTGCCTCAAGACGCTCTACGCGCATCAACACTTCGCCACCAGTCTTGGTTCGATATTATTTTCATTATTCTGTAATAAAAACTTTTTGGTCGCTTTGAGAATGTTATGCAAGAGTTAACATAATTATGCGAAATATAATCACCTAATAGTGAGACTTACGGCCCGTTCACGACTTTGGTCTAAGTATAAGCAATAAGACATTAATTACTTTTTAAGTACGTGAATTCGCCATTGGCGACGTCTCGTGACGTGTTTCAAACATTTCGTTAAATGAACGGTCATAGCGGCAAGATCCTAAACGGGCTGTTAGCTACAGGATAAGTGCTTTGGGTGATTGTTCTTGATTTTACTCTGGGAACTAAGTCTGAATGCGATGTTGACAACTAATAAAGAGGTGTACTCAAAGTGGCGAAGAAGTTTTGTACCTAACACAACATTATAAATTGACTGCACTAACTTTCTTCTGTTATGCTCATACCTGGAAGGACCGACCTTGCTGGGTTACATGCACCACTTCACACCAAGCATCTTGAGCATGCTCTCTACCTACCAGCCGATTTGAATACTTGATTTGTTTCTTCACTAACTTCGAGATACGTCTCTCTAAAATAAAAGAAATATTAATCAACATTTAATATTTAGAAAAACAGCAGAAGAAAAGTGATTGTATTTAAAGCCATAATCTGTCTACTTAAATTTAAAAGTATAACAAAAGCAATTTTTTTTAAACCTGCAACCAAAACCAGGTAACATTGGCAAGAATTAGTGAAACACTAAAATCAGTAATACAATAACGTTTTGTTATATTTTCAGATTTCCACAGGAGCTTGCCATTCGTGATATCAGGCAGCGTCGATCAAACCGTCAAAGTTTGGGAGTGTCGCTAAGAGCGTTGCCATTTTAGTAACTTAAACTCACCGATGATATCCTTATCATTTTTATTTCGCGTTGTAGCTACAATGAGAGCGATGTAAGCTGCTGTCATTATGGTCAATCATTTGTAAAGGAGAGACACTTTCGTCTTTGCCTTCTGCTCATTGTAGTTTTTTTTTGTACACCTGACAATGCTATGTCTCTTTTATCAAAATTGGCGTAAACTTTAGCCCCGATTCTCTTTTCGTGTTCACTTCTTCGGTTAGTTTCACACATTCCATTAAAGTGTAATGGCATATAGTTTCTGTATATTTTTAGTTAAATTGATATTTCCGAATTTTGTAAAAATTTGGACCTACTTGTAGTTAGCAGTGACGTAGCATTCGTCATGTACCGCTCGCAACGATGGAGTGAGGAGTAGCTCTGTGTGTTATTATTAAACTTTCAATGTCCTGTTTTATTTGATAGTTATTGTTTATTCGTAAAACGTTTAGATATAAATTTTATTTGTTATAAATAAGTAATTTGATTTATTACCCAGCCAATCAGATTTTGTACCTTGATTTCTTTATTGATAATGTTAGTTTTATGAAATTTGATATTGATAGTTATTCATGACAACCATTCAATAATTAAAGAACACACTTGAACTCATCATTAATGCTCCATCAAGTATTGTAGTGTACATAAGGCTTTTGATGTTTGTCTCAGCTCGATATGGTGTTCATTATGTTTGTTAGCACTGCCGCCAACAACATTAATGAATATCTATGGAGACAACGAAACCGAAACGGAATACTGTAGCCACGTTTGTAGAATTTTATATCAATCGGTTTCCCAGAGACTTATTTTAAGTTTTGGCAATTCAAAACTTTAACTATAAGTTAGAAAAGTTATATTGCAAAATTTTATTTATTTATATTATCAAGTTTTTATTTTCTTTGTCTCAAACAACAATTTTGTTAAGCGTAGAGCATTGAATTGCTGAGTAATTGTAATACAATTCACGTTTTACATTATTAATTATTAATATCTGATTGTAATGTTAGCCAATTTCATTTATGTCATCATAATTATGTCATAAGTAAATTAATGTGTGATATAAACTTTAATTAAAACTTTGAATTACAGGCCTGTTTAAGGTAGCTAGATTGAAAGAAAAACTTAATTGAAGTCTTTTTACCCGACTACGGCGTAGCCAAAAGGCAGGGTTATGATTTTCGCAGTATGTATGGAAGTTCCCTTTTGTGTCGATATTGCTGTAACGGTTGTGACCAATGGGGTTATTGTGGATTCCTCTTATTGATACGCATGTCATAGGGTGTTGTATACGTGGTCGGGTTTTAGTTTTTTTAATTAAAAATATCTATTATTACTATCAATAGTTATTTATTGTAATACGGAATAATTTTGTTGCCTGGTGTTGTAGAGGTTAGTTCGTAGTGTAGTTTGCGTAGATACGCTCATACTGTTAGAAACAGCTGTGTTTAGTGCATGACATGATGAGACGTGTACATTGCTTACAAAGTGACCGCCGGTAACACCACGCTAATATTTGATATTTACGGAGTTATCGCTTATATGTCATTATGGCTTTTGTATTTCTAATCGAGTTGTATGTATCGTGCTACGCAGCTGTCAGGATAGATGCTAAACTTGGTATCTAGATTCTTATACAAGGATTATATTCGCTTTGTCAGTGTGAATTCGTAAAATAATATGCTGAGACCAAGGAGATTGTAATAGTAGTGTTGTGGCGTATCTGTAGAGAGCGCTCAACTTAACATCTAGTAGGCATCTCTGTACCCATCTAGTGTACGATTGATAGTTAAAAGTGTTAGCTCAAAACTCATAAACTAAAAAAAAAAAATATGTAAAAGCGGTTTTCTATTTGATATGTTATTTTTACTTTATATTGCTAATACATCACAAAACACAATTTCTAGTCATTTTTATTTGCAATCATTTCCATTTATTAGATTAATTTCTTAATAATAGATAGTGCATGTTTTATGACCCGAAATGTATTTTTAATAATAAATACAGCAAACTAGAAAAGCATTTGTATTACGGGTTTATGATATGGCAGTTTTATATGGCAACCATCACCTTTTTGTGTACCAATCTTAGCACTTGTTCTACTGATTAATTAAATATTCTTACGAAAAATATCTGCAGATAGTATCGGGAATTGTTGTAAAACAAGGAGAATAGACTTCCTCGAAGGGCGCTCTCTACTACTACGCGTGCTATATTATCTTGGCATAGAAATATAATCTCTTTGAAATATGGCAATCGCCTACTATAAATAATCTGCTGAACATAAAGTTCTACATAAAATCGTTTGTATTACAATTTAAAAATAAGTATCTTGCACTTTTAAAAATGTAATTACCGTAAGAATAATATCATCAACGTAAGTTCTATCTACTTGCAGAATTCTCTTAATACATCATTTAAAAAATATGTTAGATTTTATCTACTGGATACAGAATAGCACTAAGAATAAGCGACTGAAGTGTTGATGGGAGAATTTTGCAGTTACTCAATAACTGCTGTAACTTGTCAAAATTAATTACCGAAACCCAAATAGATTTGGTTCGCCTTTCATGTAAATAAACAAGTATTTAATTTATTTTACTGTTTGTTTTTATTATTGTTGCAAGCCCTTTCCCCCATTTCAAACTAGATCGTGCTTTCATAATTTGATCGGACACGGTTGTAGAGGCTGGGGAGGAAGCGACTACGGCCTTTTTGACAAAATATTTGTAGAATTATTTATTTAGGCTGTGGTTCCACTGAGGCGGAACGGAGCAGAGCGGAAAGCGATTTCACCAATTACATAGCTTAAAATCCACATCTCCACTGCCACACAAGCCATGTGATTGGTGAATCTATGTTCGCTCCGCCTCGGTGGAACCGCAGTCACGTTAGCGCTTTTGAAGAGCCCATTCGCATGAGCGCTTTTTTTTTGGGCGTTAAAAAGCGCTGAGTTTTAACAAAAAGTAATGTCACCAGCACTTAAAATCAAATACAGTTCTAAAATAAAACGCCGCGATTTTAATGGCGACATGGGAATGCATTTATAGTTCTATTTCGGCGTTTTTTTACGCCCGGAAAAAAGCAAGCAAGTCGAAAAATGCGCAGGCCGCGCTATGGTGTTGGCGCGTGATACACTTTTACCAACCACACGCACGGTGTTCCGTGTACATACAAATCGGCTTGCGCAGGCAGAACTGGTAAAGCTTGTGCATATGGTAGGCCCATTACGCAATTGAATTTTCCAACGCTGTTTTATCGAATGGTAATAAAGCTCTCGTGAGCATTCTAGGGAATACAGACTTGATTTTTTTTTAATACAATTATCATTCATAAATAAAATCGACTAAATTAAATTGAAATTTCGCATTATTGTGAAATATTGGCACCACACTAGTTATGTACTATTATCTGTGTCGACGGAACGACAGCTGGCTGGTCGACGACAGATGACAGACGAAAGGTCACGGAAAACGGGAATGGAATTCACGCATTCGGTCGAATACTCGTGATTATTTTGTGCAGGAAATATAAGTTGAATCATCGAAAACTACAAACATGGATGTGGAAGAGTGTCTCAAAGAATGGGAGGATCTCCTGGTTGACTACAAACGTTTAGAGGTAAAGTATGAATAGTGATTTACGTCTGAACACCTAACATAATTTAATCGTCTGTTTTCATGGAATTGAAATGCGTTGTTCACGATATTTTTGATTTGCAGCCTGTTGATGGTAAACGGCATCACTAACATATAAAAATACGAGGGTTTGTCTGTGTTTATGTGGTGGTTAATTGGCCTGATAATATCACGATGTTTCAATAATTTTCTTTCAAGTATTCATGATTTCGTGATAAAAAAGCATTATTTACAAGAGATATAAATGCAAGGAATATATAAAGTTGTTTGAGCCTTGTTTTCTTGTCGCATTCTTCTAGATTACAAACAAAGAATATGTGGCAAAACTGGAGGAGGTTGGCGAATTGCAAGCAGCTTGCATGAAGGAAATCAACCACCAGAAGTACCGCATGTCCATCATAGCGGCCGGTCTGAAAAGGTCAGAACAATACAGACAACATCATTAGTCTAATTGTCATTAGATAACATATTTTCCTATTTGTTGTAGACTACATTATTAAATATTAAGCTTGATCAATAATGTTGAGTGTTGATCTTATGAACTTGCCATATAATCTAAGTGGACAACTAATAGTGTTGACTGCTCTTAATGATTATAGTAATTAGATTTTAAAATCCAATTAGGAGATAACACTAGACTACTAGTCTACTACTGTCATCACTTAAAAAAGGCAGCTTTCATGAGTCTGAATCAATAGCTGTTTTTTTTTTAAATTAATATTTTTGTACTCAATCGGGAACTCTATAAAATTTATAGATCTGCTTTAAACAGCTGTCAAGTATAAAATATTAATATGTATTTACATCTCTAAAACATTTATAAATAAATATGTTACAGTTCAAAATGATTCTAATGGACAGTAAAAAACCATAGTCAGAATAGTAAAAATGACCATAAAATTCTAACGACAATCAGTTAGCTTTTAAGTTTTTGTTTATGAATGATAGCACTTGTTTTAGTTTCCATTACATTCCTAAAGTGCCTCAAGTACAGTATGTGAATAACCTAAGTATAAAGATTGATAGACAGATAAAAGAAACATGAACTATAGAAATAATCATGTTGTTCTTGTAATTTCCTTTGTTAAATAGTGAAACATTTTACTTATAAATGACGATATATCTATTAGCAAGAATAAATCAAATACACATTGCTAAATCTATATAATTATATAAAAGGAGAACTGACTGACTGACATATCAACGTACAGCCGAAACTACTGGGGCTAGAAATGTGAAATTTTGCACACGGCTTCCTATTATAATGTAGGGGAGAACTAAGAAGGGGTTTTTGGAAATTTAACCTTTAAGGGGGTGAAAAGGGGGAATTAGGAAAGTACGTAACCCACGCGGACGAAGTCGCGGGCAAAGTGCTAGTTCATACATATTTTTTTTTTACAGTAACAATTAACTTTTTGCCTTTTCGCATACATACATACAAACATACGTTTTCATAAACCTAGTATTTTAGAAGCAGAACTTTTATGAAAGAGTTCTTACACACATAAAAAACAGACATATTATGATATCTTCTTCTTTTTAGATTCTTTATTTAAAATATAGATTTGGAATATAAAACAATAAAAAAAGCAGTTCAATGCTTTCCCATAAAATTTTAAAAATATAATAATATATCAGCTTATGCTAGTCATCCCAAATTCTTTTTGGTGTGTGTAGATGTAGATTAAAGTAGAAACAATTTTTTGAAAAAGTTACTTTTGGTTAACTAAGTATGTACATTTCATTGGGGACTATATTTGCACACAGGCCTCTCTGTAAAAGGGAATGGGCCGTAATCCACGACTCGGGCCCAGTAGCGGTTTGTAGAAGTCACATGTCTTCAAATCTTTTTAGTTCATAAGACATGCCAGTTCCCTCACAATATTTTCCTTTATGACTTTGTCAAACAGACAGGCGAAAGCGAAGTGTTTCCAAAGCGACACCGAACCGAAGCGAGACGTCAGTCTCATAGTTCTGACACGCTATCGGATCGCTTTCGCTTTTCTAAGTGACTGGATTGAAACAATTCCATACATTACAAATAAAAACGTCACGCTTCGCATTCGTCACGCCTATCTGTTTGACAAAGGCATGTAACATGATAAAATCAAATTAGAAATGTTCTTCATAAAATAATGTCAAGATTTTTGTTTGAATCAATCAATTTTATGAGAAGGTAAAAGTGTTATATCAGGTATAATCAGTGGGTAAGTTCTCATTAATCAGATTAATACATATCGATTTCTTGTTATTTACATGGTTATTATGTAAGAACAAGTGATAAAGAAAAGAGATTATGCTGGATGAATTGATAACTCTATAATAAATCCTCATAGTACAAAATTATTAAAAAGTAATAATGACTTGAAGGAAATTGAAAGAAATGTACTAGAAACTGAAATTTGAAGACTGGAAAAATTTATATCAATCAATCTATATCGAGGCTTGATTGTGGAATACTCCTCACTCCCTCTAGTGTAGGGGCCACACTAACAGGAAATGCTGTTAGTTTTCTTGGTCATAGACTTTAACTAATTAGTAAAAAAAGTGCAAAACAACTCTTATATCAACGTCAATAAAATTGTCGTTTTGCAGTTGACAAGTTTTCAAGGGATGTTTCACTTTTTTGTCAACGGTTACGATGATTTCCCATTAGTGTGGCCTCAACATTACAGAGGAGGAGGCCTCAGACAGCAGAAACATTTTAGGCTGACTCAACAATGGCTAGAAGGAATGCAACCAAACTCATAAGATTTAAATTAACTAACAGTTCATGGAGTAATATTGATCAAACAGATATGATTCAGAAATGCAAACCTATTATAGGCGAGAAATTGCGTGGGCGTGGTTGTCGTTACATATGAATTGATATTATGAAGATCTCGCTTGCCCCATTTTGATAACTAATATTCCAAATTCAATCCCCAAACAGGCTAGATAAGAAGGCGGTGACTAAAGATGATCGCGTCGCAAACTTGGAGAAAGAAATTATGAAAAGGAAAGCTATGTTGCGTGAGATCAATGCAACGCTGCCGAAACAGAACAGTCTTTATCTGCGCATCATACTCGGAAACGTCAACGTGTCGATTCTCAACAAAAATGACAAGTAAGTTAATTGTATCATCAATTATTTAAAAAAATTGCTCCACGTTAAAAAAAAATCTCCTGTATCGTAGGTGCGTTTGCCAATATTGAAACTCAAATACAGCTAGACCCCAAAAGTATTTGTTCCATACGGTAACCGAACCTGCGATACGCATCTCAGCAGCCAGTCGCCATCCACTGCCCATCGTCAAGCTATTATATTACATTATTCAGTTTTGGCTCCAGTCCGTTAGACTCAATTCGATAGAGCGACTCAAAATCTAACTTTATTTACTACACGAAAAGATACACATTTTCAGTATCGTCGTGTCGCGTCTCGGTTCGTACTGACCCTTAGGTATCTAAAATAGACGATGAAAGAACACAAAGTAAAACCAGCATGCAGAACAATCTACATTATTATAGAGACTGGAAAATTGAAACTTGCCTGGCCTTGGTATCAAATTAGGGTCAACACATTCAGGAGGATATACGGGTTGGTTTGAAATCTGATCCTCTGGTCACAGTATCTCTGTATCCAGCAATAGACGACGGGTACGGAGCGCTGAATAAAAACTATTTATTTAAACAAACAAAAAAACCTGTTCACCGAAAATATAATTACATCATTCTCTCTTTGAGTATCAGATTATTACATCTGTTTCTAAAACAGTCGCACGGGCAGTCAAATAGAATGCAACGATAAGTGATGTCAGAATAACATGGTAGATACTAAAGAATCTGTGCTAAAACTATCGATTTAATTCTTGAGAAGGTTAAGACGTCGATCTCGAAATGGGCGTAGCTTCTGGTTTACATTGCAGTTTAATTTTCAAGCGTAGGAACAACAACGCGGTACCTTTAAACAAAGATCTCGCTGTTAGGCAACTTCCTTAGGGGAAGGGTCGTTTCGACGTGAGCGGAACAGCCAATAAAACATAACACCGAACAACTTACGATCAATATTTATACGAATACAACAAATTCAATCAATTGCCTCATAGAGAACGTCTGCTGTCTTAGCACGTGTCATGAAACAAACACGTGAAAGAATTATAAAGTGGCGTTTATCTTCGCTTTTATTACATTTCGGATAGTCGTAAATTGAAATTGTATAGAGCTAATGTCCATTTATTTACATTTTCTTAGTAACAGTACATCAGAACCTATCTTATCATTACGGATGTATTAAGAACATGTTATTTAATTATATATGTTTATATATTATTATCTACTATCTTCTGTGCGAGGCTTTGCCCCCGTGGTATCCGAATGAAAACGCCCTCGTTGAATCCGGATAATACATAGCCTTAGTCCATAATTATAACACTAAAACCCACCTGGTTCCTGTAATTGCCCTTTGCATCCCAGGTCTACGGTAACTCATAAACAGTCCCAAAACCCTGGAGAATAATGTATCTTTCAAATAGGTTTTACAGTTTTAGCGAGGTTTTACAGTTTTAGAGTGATCTACGCGCTCATACAAACTCACAAAATTCGGACGCTCTCTTTATAGTATCTATTGATGAAGTATAGTTTAAGATAATATTTGAGACAAAATACTCGTATTAAAGAAGGCAGCAACCAATACTGTTCGATAAAATAATCCGTGGACCCGACGTAGGATAACCCCCGTGATGTGCCAAGGTTAATATAGCGGGTCGCGGGACTTATGATTTACCGTGACCCCGGTACGGAAAGGGCTATTGAAGGACACCGTGGATTTTAGTCAGTACGAGCCTGACAGTCCCTCCCGCTCTGCTCTGGGTTGGGGGACTTATTTGATGATCTTAGCACGTTAAAAAAAAAAGTTAATATAGCGATACTGGATGTAAGCAAACGGTCCATTAAAAGCGACCTATAGGGGTAAGGCCGTGAGGCTAATTGTCGAGAAACAGTCGTTCTAATGACGCGATAGCACTGCTAACGAGTAGGATGTCACTCACGTGCCGAATCTATGCAATGTTCACACTGTTCTTGCTTTGTTTTGGTAATCAGTAATCACCTATTTACGTGTACTTAGTAACTTCATGCAACCATGCAACCCAGTTACATATTGCAATAACATGCATGCAAGTTTGTCTACATATCGGACTATTAGTGTACAATGAATTTAGTTTGAATTTAGTAGCACAGTGGCTGAGCGATTGGACTGCTGCGCAGCGTGTCGCAGGTTCGATCCCCGCACGAACAGATATTTGTATGAACTACAAGTAGTTATTCTGGGTCTGGGTGTTTGTGTTTGTGAGTTTCTATGTTTATAAACGCATCCACGACACTCTAGGAGAAATTCCTAGAGTGTGGAAAATTTAAAAAAAAAAGTTTATTACACGCGTGCAATTTCTTGCATCGTCAAAATGAGACTACTTAAAAATATTCAAGGCTTTCCAATTTAAAACCATTACTACCTCAATGGAACCTTAAGTAACACTATTTTACGCTTTTGTGATAGATTTTTTTTCCAACAGGTTTAAATACAAGGATGAATATGAAAAGTTCAAGCTGATCCTCAGTGCGATAGCCTTCGTGTTAGCTGTTGCGAATCTTTACATAGATTTCAGGTAACCAAATGTTTTACATTAATTTTACAACCAATACAAAAATATGCTATGAAACATTTCATAAAAGTGCAATTTCTATATTTCACTAGGCAGGATTTTGTTTGTTTTTATTGGTTATACCGGAAATCAATTGTCATAAGTTTAAAGTCCTACTTATAAATTATGATTCATATGTAAATGAACTGTTTAAATAATTTGCATGAACGTTATTGTTAAAACCAAGTTCTCAGTTCATAGTTCAAAGTCAATGCAGCGGCTTAACAAAACAGAGATTAATTTCGTTTTATACAAGGTTAAAGTAATTTACATTGCGAAACTTCGCAGATTGATGAGTATCGGATATCTAAACAAAAACACAATATAACAAAATTATCACATAGTAGGTATTGGATGTTTTTTGAGGTTAACAACCGCCGGTATAATTCTTCCTGCCTTTATCCCATTTTACTTGAGGTCGGCGCATCATATCTTCTTCCATTCTCCCCACAGCGTAATTTACTCCTTTTTCATTCATAATTATCATTCCTTACACATCATCCACCATCACATCCATCCATCTTTTCTTTGCCCTTCTCTTCCTCTCCATCCATCAATATTCAGAGCGCTCGGCGTATCCGGAAAGTAAAAACTTCAATTCGAAATTTGTCTCGTTACACTTCCCTATCAATATATTATGACTTAATTTTTATATTGAGCTTGTTGAAAAATAATGTTGTGTTATACAACATTCGCAAAATGGCAAATGTTCAGAATTGATTTAATAAGTACGTAATTTTTATAAATATATGATTTTTTCTTTCTGCTTAGCTAATTTGTTTCATGTTATACTGTGAAGTCTTAGATTTATAAGAATTAAGTAGAAAGAATTTTTATCATTTGCCATTTTGAGAATTAGGCTTTTAGAGAATTGGCCATTTTGAGAATTAGGCGTTTAGAGAATTGACCCTTTTGCAAATTAGGCTTTTTGCGCCTAAACCAACATTCCACTTGTATAATCGATACAAATATAATGTAATTACTTTACATCATTTACCTACACTGCGCACTACTTGAAATATGAATTCATAAAACACGGTTTTTGCAATTTCCTTAACTAATTCTATGTGTTGAAATAAAAATAATAAAATCTGTCTTATTTTAGGCCTTTACAATTAATACTGTTGTTCCTCTTGGTATGGTATTACTGCACGCTGACCATTCGCGAGAGTATCCTCAAGGTGAATGGATCCAGGATCAAGGGCTGGTGGCGCCTCCACCACTTTATCTCAACAGTTGTCGCTGGAATATTGCTCATTTGGCCGCAGAACGAACCGTGGAATATGTTCAGACATACGTTCATGTGGTTCATCGCTTATATCAGTAAGTGTTCATATTATAATAACAGATAGTAAGTAAAAAAGAGAGATAGAGGGAAAGAGAGAGAGAGATAACGCCTTACCACAATAAGATAAACGTCTGTTGAACGCTTGTCTAAGAAAAGTGTAACTGCAAACCGACCCTTATATAAACGTGAAATCGTTTTGACGTTGACCGTTTTTTTAGACAAGTATTCAAATATAAATCTTAAAAAAGTAAAAAAACAGAAATAAGTAAAACAACTTCATTTCATTACACTTTTGTCGAGAATTGTACTACGTCATACTTTTGGAGTGCACTTGGTCAATAGGCATACGTTCCGATATACTTTTATTCCGTATCTGTACAATGTGCGGTTCTTCAAATAAATATCGATATCAATTAAATATGGATCAAATTTCGATTAACTATAATAGATAGTGCACAACTTTTTAAGCCCCGGTGATAATTTTTATGGTACTTTTTTGCTGCAAACATGATAAATTCTTAGCAGTGATAATAATTACGTTATCGTTTTATTAGTTTAGCAAATGCACTCGATGCAATATTAAAATAAGTTTAAAAAAATGAAAATTAATAGATAATGGTAATATGGGTTTATATGTTAATGTAAGCCTTCATTAAAGCAGTTATTGTTAAGCTCATTTTACGGAAAATTGATTGGAAACACTTTCTTGTTTTTATGTTTGAATAAAAATTCCGTAACTAGACATTACATGCTCTTTTGTAATTTGTTTCTTGGATACTGGATAATACAATATCCATATATCATTCAACGTAAATACGCAATTTTCATGAACGCTCGTTATGTGTATCTAAGTAGGTAATCTAAACAAAATTGTCGGCTCGCTGACCATGACTGATGGTCAGAGGTAATGTCATCTATATATACAGGGTGTCCCAAAACTCAACGTCAAGCCGAAACGGGGTGACAGGATTGATCATAACCATCACGAGAAAAATCTGAAAAAAAATCTATCCCATGCAGTTTGAAAATTATGGGCATTTTAAGAAAAACCTAGAAATGTGATCAAACTGTACCATTTTTCGGTTATTGTGGTTATTCTTTTTTATTTTTGTTCATTTGAACTTTGGAAACGTAATCCTTAATAACATTTCTAGAATCCCAATAAAAAATAATGACACAATTGCCTCAAGTTTCCGAGAATTGAGACTATTTGTTAAACTACGAATTTAAAATTTTCTAGATTCGTCGACTTTGACAGGCCCTCCTATAAAAAAAATGTACTAGAGTGCCTTGGCAAGTGGCATTAAAAGTTGGCGCATTTAATCAGAATTCTAAAATGGTACAATACTTGTTAGTTCCATACAATAGAAAAGAGTAAAAAAATTAAAACCTCAAGTAACCCGAATTTTGCTATCACATTTTACTCAGTTAAAATGTTTTTAATTCGCACAAGCTGTAGGTAGGTTCTTAATTTTAAGACAAAATGATGAGAGAGATGGATAATGGGTATGTTTGTCATGAGTGAGCGAGACAGATAGTGACGCCACTTTTACCAAAGTGAAAAAAAGTTAGTAAAATAATTAGGTTTGTTGGACTAAAAGTCAGATAGAGAAAAAACATTTTTATTACAATAATAAATAATAAATGTTCAAATTGTTTACCATCAGCCTCAATACAAGCCCTACATCTTCTTAAAAAAGATCTACTTATAAGTCGGGCATATCTTCGAGAGTTGATCGCCTCAGCTGCTTGAGAAATGCGTTCACGCAGGTCGGCTACGTGATCAATGGGCTTTGAGTAAACTTTTTCTTTGAGAACTCCCCAATAGAAAAAATCCAGGGGATTTAAATCTGGTGAACGGGCGGGCCACAAGATAGTGCCTGAACGTCCAATCCACCTTCCCGGATATTCCTGGTCAAGGAAATCTCTTACTTGCACTGCGAAATGCGTACCCATACCCATTATCCATCTCTCTCATCATTTTGTCTTAAAATTAAGAACCTACCTAGAGCTTGTGCGAATTAAAAACATTTTAACTGAGTAAAACGTGATAGCAAAAATCGGGTTACTTGAGGTTTTAATTTTTTTACTCTTTTCTATTGTATGGAACTAACAAGTATTGTACCATTTTAGAATTCTGATTAAATGCGCCAACTTTTAATGCCACTTGCCAAGGCACTCTAGTACATTTTTTTTATAGGAGGGCCTGTCAAAGTCGACGAATCTTGAAAATTTTAAATTCGTAGTTTAACAAATAGTCTCAATTCTCGGAAACTTGAGGCAATTGTGTCATTATTTTTTATTGGGATTCTAGAAATGTTATTTAGGATTACGTTTCCAAAGTTCAAATGAACAAAAATAAAAAAGAATAACCACAATAACCGAAAAATGGTACAGTTTGATCAAATTTCTAGGTTTTTCTTAAAATGCCCATAATTTTCAAACTGCATGGGATAGATTTTTTTTCAGATTTTTCTCGTGATGGTTATGATCAATCCTGTCACCCCGTTTCGGCTTGACGTTGAGTTTTGGGACACCCTGTATAAAAGGAGAACTGACTGACTGACATATCAACGTACAGCCGAAACTATTTGACAGGCCTGTTGGTCTAGTGGTTAGTGACCCTGACTGCTATGCCGGAGGTCGTGGGTTCGATTCCCACCCAGGACAAATGTTTGTGTGATGAGCACGATCATTTGTTCTGTGTCTGGGTGTAATTTATCTATAATATGTATGTATTTAGAAATATATAAGTATGTTTATCAGTTGTCTAGTACCCATAACACAAGCTCTGCTTAGCTTGGGACTAGATAGCGTTGTGTGATAGTTGTGGAATATTTATTATTATTTATTATTATTATTATTGGGGCTAGGAATGTGAAATTTTGCACACGGCTTCCTATTATAATGTAGGGGAGCACTAAGAAGGGGTTTTTGGAAATTTAACCTTTAAGGGGGTGAAAAGGGGGAATTAGGAAAGTACGTAACCCACGCGGACGAAGTCGCGGGCAAAGTGCTAGTAAGTCATAACCGCTGTACTTGAGTCACATAATTCTGAGCTGCCAATGTGCCGCGCAGAGTTATGTGATGTGTAGGCGAGTCTCGAGGCCCGAATTCAGTCGTCACTAAACGATTGCGTAAGACTAAAGGCTGATCACGCAACGTAAATTTTTCCCCTCCGAAGGGGACTTTAATTTATTTGGCTTCGCGAAACTGGGGATCCCGAGTCTTTGCCGATATTGCTGCTTTTTCAATTTTTTAGCACGATTTAAATCAGATTGAAAATGATGTTTTACATAACTATGTTTTGTTTA
The DNA here is from genome assembly GCA_943136025.2 of Agrotis puta. Classification (NCBI taxonomy): domain Eukaryota; kingdom Metazoa; phylum Arthropoda; class Insecta; order Lepidoptera; family Noctuidae; genus Agrotis; species Agrotis puta. The sequence continues at coordinate 12,153,614 of OW964178.2, forward strand.
TTTTTAGGTGTAGTCCAATATATGCAATTCAGATATCAAAGTGGGGTACTGTACAGACTAAAAGCATTAGGAGCACGGCACAATATGGACATAACAATAGAAGGATTCCACTCATGGATGTGGCGAGGACTCTCGTATCTACTGCCCTTCTTATTTGGCGGATACGTGTTCCAACTATACATAGCTTACACATTGTACAGTCTTAGTTATCACCCGGATGCTACATGGCAGGTATGTACTTGACTATATTTACATTTATTACTTCTACTATGTACCGATACTCGGTTATTGCTAGTTAAGTAACACGAGTCATAGATAGAAAAGGTCGCGAACTAGGAAATTGTACTAAAGACGAGTTGTTTGATCAGTAGTTAAACAAACTATTGTTGAAATCCCATACATTTTTAAACCTTGTTAAAAAATGTAGGTATAGAATTTAACAAATAGATAAACTATTGTTCAAACAACTGGCCCTAAGAGCTATTGGACAATAGTTACACTAATATCGCATTGGCAACGGAATAATCCGTTGCTATGCCATTTTAATGGTATTGTGAGAGTTGTCTAAAAATGACATTTGTGTATTATTCAAACTCTTTAACTAAAGTAATTAACTGATCTCAGATTAACATATAAAAAGAAGAGAAACTATGTAGTGGAGATAGATCACGTTAACTTTCACCTAACCGTTCGTCACGTTGTTCAATTAAATAGCTTCACATTTGTAATTAGTGTTTCTTATTATATCTGAGAAAAGGGGCACAAAGTCGACTCAAAATTAATTTTTAAACATTAACTGGAACAATACCTATTAATATCTCAATAGAACAATATATAAAATGCATGTCCTGTAACAAATCGACAACAGATCCCAGCATTAAGTTTATCATTCCTGACGATTGGCATCGGGAACTTCGCGACGACACTCATCGTGATTCCTCAGAAACTCAACGAGCAGGTACAGTGGAACTGAAAGTCTGAAACGATTGGACAACGCAACGCGTCTGACGCGCGCCGCACGCTGTGTGATGTAGTGACGTAGACATGTAGACCTTTAGCGCAGGCCAGAGAGAAGAGACGTAAGACGAGGACGCGTCGCGGACAGGCATAGGCGGTAAAGCGTTGCGCCCGAGACCCGACTCTTCTGTATGTTCTTCTATACATTTTGTATGAAAGGGACGCTGTAGACACAAATGTCCGCGCCCCGTCTGCGTCTTACGTCTATTCTGTGTGTCCAGCGCCTTACAGCATGTAGGCTGAAGATGACGGTACCTACCATGCTAGCCTCTAAAAAACTACAACTGTCACTTTTGACAGATGGTACGCTTACGTACACAAATTGATAAAAAACATTTCATTAAGATTTTATTTAACTGTTACACTCGAAATATCAGCAATGTATTAGCGCCGCCTTCAGTTTAAATGCTATAAGTAGATAATTAAATTACGGAAAGCACTTGGTTTATGTCACATTAGCTATTAAATCTCAAGGATGACGCAATCAAATGCTATTCCAATTAGTATGCTCTTAGACAATCTTAATTTAAACAAAAATGTTTACATCATTAGAATCATTGTGTTGAACTTCAATTGTTATTTATTTAATGCATTAAAATATTAGAATTATAAAGTTCCGACACAAATAATGACTTGACTGTCTGAAAGCATTTATTAAAATGTAGCTCTGATAAGTCGTTTTATAGTCATTTAAAATGAGTTTGACAATCTATTTTTAGGTGAGAACACCTGTTTTTTCTTAATAATTAGCCTTACAGCAACAATTGAACAAAAAATTCATAATTTTTTAAACCTTTGAATATATAAATCTTGTGATTAGCACTGTAAATCGATATAAAGTCACTAAAGTTATGATTTAGCTCTTTTATACAAAACTATGTAGAGTATTGCTGTTTTGCAATAATTGTATAGACAATTGCCTTATCAGAGCTATAGTGTTGAAACTCGAATGCATTTTTAGTGTTGGATGTTTTGGACCCGTGGACCAATTTGTTCTATCATAGTTTGTAGAACCTTAGATTTTATATTTATTTTATTTTCCGGTGTTTCGTAAAATTCTTTTGAATATAATACCTACTTATTTATTATTCCTTTCTTATATCTAAACGCTGATACTTATATACAAAAAAGTACATTATGAATGACTGACGCGTATGCGAAAAATTTGCAAATCATTGGCATAATTTTACTATCCTCATAATTTACATTTGATTTAAAATGTTTACAAAAAGTGCGAATATACAATTTATCGATGAAGTTTTTTAATTAACAGAATACTAATCTACTTTTAATTTAATTTATCATAAGTATGCTACTATTTAACACTCCACTAACTAAAATATTAATATCTGTATATAATGTGAAGCTAGTTTATATTATTTATTATGTGTACTTTTCTATTTTCAGTAAATAACTGGACTACATTTTATACCTATTCGTTTTTATACGGAGTCTGTACCTATTAAATGGATTTAGTGTATATTTCTGCACATTATAATTAATTATTTAGATAAAAAGGTTTCACCTGTACATATTTAAGTATTTAAATTGAAATATATAATAATTTCGCGTGTAATAAATTATTTAAGTGAATATAATTTGGAAGACGAACAAATTTTGTGCCAAAAATGTATTTTCAAATTCGCTTTTAAGTTTTTGCTTATGTAAATGTTATGTTATTTAAAAGTATGCATTTTTATGAGTAGAAATTAGCTTTTGATGATAGCTTCGCAGATACAGCTCGCTTAGTCGGGCAGTATGTCATTTGCTTTTCATAGCACTGATGTTGAATGCTCTAGTGACCTCAGTTACATAACTTAGGACATTGACGATTGTAAAGTAAATATGTTAGTGAAATAAATAAACGATAAATTGTAGCATATCCTTGTGCAAGGTTATGTGCATCAACACCTACATACTTACAGAAAAATAATTTATCTTTACGAGTTTATAATAAACCTTTTTACATACCGTTAACGTATCAAATTAAATAACGATTATAAAAAGTACATCATGGTAATGTTGGCATGAGTTACTGAGGTACTATTTATTTGAGCATGTTTTATATTTTTCCAATCCCCTCTTGAGTTCTACACCTAGTTTTAATAGCTTTATATTTTGTCACTTGGTGGATTGGAACAAAGAAGTGTAGGCGAAGTAAAACATTATGAGGAAACCGGCATGTCCTAAAATCAGAAATTTCAAGGCATGCAAGGTTAAATCTTTTAAATATGTAGCAGCTTTCATCATTCTTCTTACCGCCATAAACATTCTCAAAGACCTTTCTAACGATTTTTATGATAATGTCCGATCTATTGTTATTGGTGGTGAAATACAATAGCATTTTTCTTATGCATTTCTTAAACTGCAAGTTACATTTAAATTGAAATCATTTTTTATCTATTGATTATGAAGCGAAAGAAAGGCAGGTAACTTCTCACTCTCACTTGTGCTATGCTGTAGTTTTTATATTATAGTTCGGATCGCAGTTTACATGAATACAATTATTGTATGTAGTGAAAGGCACAAATAGTTCATTTTATATTTCGTTGTCAACACACACTATTGTCCATCACACTATTGTCCAAATGATTTTTTACAAGGGTTTCTAGAAAAATAAGAATTTCATGTCAATTATATCAAACATGTAAATTATGGACATTGATTAAATAAGCTGGTAGTAGATGTAGATACCTATAGATTATAATTAGACAAGCCGTCCTAAAATAATAAATAATGGTTATTATGATATTGGTGTGTTATCATTTTATCAAACTTGTGGCAGGACTAGTCATATTATTTTAACACCGTTGATCAACTGTTTACTTTATGTTGGACTTTATGCAAGATCCATCCACTTGAATTCCTGATGTTATCGCTTCGTTGTGAAACACCGATATCACAACAATTACCTATAAGTTATTCGTAACAGGTTACTGTTACAAAAATAATAGTGCGATACATAATATTTTTATGATGACGATTATGAAGATTATTAAGTGGCAAACCTAAACAGGCTATGTACACGACAGAGTGAATATTTCGTGCCTTGATCAAACAATAAACTATTCGTAATTTAGTGATAATGTTGTACTTATGCTTTGTATATTCGATTAATTTATAATGGTTGTTTTAGCTCATATGTAATGGATGTTATTTATTTGAATGCATTGATGAATAAATTTGTTTTTCAGCGACATTTGCATTTTGAAATTTATTTTTATATGTATTTTGTTTGCACCATTCGACAGATATCTTACCTGGCGGCTTTGTTTCTTACATTGCACTCTCTCAACATGTACACGATATGCCAGACCTTGCACAAGAAAATGCAAGGGGGTTTAAAGCTCCGGTACAAATTACGTGCAATTGCCTACCGTCTATCAAATGAGCTCGCAGTATTGGTACGTGCATGATGTATCACTTATTAGCGTACTTTGAACTTCCTATTCTGAACTAATCAATCGTGTTTACTTTATCGTACGTTGAGTCTCTAATACAATTATATCTGACTCGTTGCCCGATCGCAAATACTGCAAGGTCGTATCAAATTAAGAAAAGCTAACTCTAACCAGAGGGCCACGAAATGCTCCAAAAGAATGCGCTTTGTTCTGCAAGCGTCAGCGTCTAGCGTCAAAACAAATGTATTTCTAAATAGCTAGGCCACAGAAGCGCTGCAAGCAGCAGGGAATTTCGTTTACTTGCACATTTGTTTTTGACGCTTGCAGCATTTGCGAATTCGCTTGGAGCGTCGTATTTCATGGCCCTCGTGTAAAGGTAACTTACTTGTAACATACGACTGATTATATCAGAGTGGGAGCTTGGGTTAGCAGGTTGCAGGCGAGTTTAGATATTGTTTGTCAGTTATGTCCACGTAATGTTTATTTTCGTTCAGTATTAAACAATATTACCATTCGCATAATAAATAATGCTAATTGAAATGTAAATGGTAACTTTGTACAGTTCAGTGTGATAATTAAGTTGATAATCAAAGCAATTGACTTGAAACCCTTAAATGGAGTCATAGAACTAAAATGAAACACTCCACTGCAACAAAATCAAAGAAGTAGTTACAACATTATATTAGTTAAAAACACACATACCTACTTAGTAATACAAACTGTTACTTTTGACAAGGAAATACTGACAGGATTTGAATAGTTGAAGAGCTTGAAATGTCCATGTGAGTAAGGTGCTGGTAAGTACCTACGTTTTGGGCAAATGTTGACGACATAGATAAATATTTGTATTGTACTAGATATTCTTTAAAATTATAAAAAAATACAGTATGTTTATTTATCTATGTTTAGTTTGTGTAAATATTTAGGCGCTCACTCAATGGAGTATTCACCTGTAATGTAAAAAATTAAGATTGTATGAATCGGTTCTTACTGGTTGCTATTCTCTAAGTACTCACCGCTGTGGCAGCGCCGAAAGTACGGTTTGTCGTTTGTGAATTTATGATTATGTTCTAGGATAAACTTGAAAATCTATTAAAGACAGACTGTTCCATAGAAACCGTTTGTGTTTGGACTTGATGGATTTTCAACTTTTCTCTAGAGTGTAAGTTGAAACATATTACAAGCTCAGTCTTAGAGAATAGCATAGGTGATGTAATGCTGAATCTTAACGGTTACAATACATCTGAATACTCCCGATTACAGAGCGTCAGTTGTGTATGTTCGGGTATTCAGTGTTGGTTTTTCTATGTACCTATATTTATTTTTATTATTTTGTTTTTGCTGTATGCTCTATGTGCTAGAATAGTGTGTGGCGGGACGTAACTTGGGTCATGCTTGGCAATGAAAAAGAAACAATAAACCATTTGACTATTTCGTTTCATCGTTTTAAAGCCTATTTTAGCGCCTAAAACTGTAGATTAAAAAAATTGCCTAGAAAATACACATAATGAGGCTAAGATAGATTGAATGGACGAAAATATTATTTCTTTTTCTGTAATTTAAGCTAGAGAAAAATAAAATCCTTATCGTTTTTAGTTATTTACCTGTACAAAGGCCCATGCAACTTTTAGTATGGACTTTGGCATCAATTTTTTTTTCTTTTCGCCCGTGATTTAATTTTGGCCATAATTAGACTACTACCTAAGAAGTCCATAGAAAAAAAAATAGTAATCAGGAGTGATTTACTCCCGACTGGAACAAAATAAAATCCGTTATATCTCTGGTTGGTTACGGTTTAGATTTTTTTAAATATTTTTTACGAAGTTCTTAGATTGCGGACTTCTAATGACCAACATTTCATTACTGGCGAAAGAAAAATAAGTTTTGATGCCAATAAGTTGCATACCCCTTTAATATATTCATTTTTTTCTCTATGATTGGTTGTTGCATGTAATTTCGTGTTGTGTAATGGATAACATGGTAATTTAAAAATCATATTTGTCAATTACAGGAACAAAAATGGCGACAGAATAAAGTGGAAACGAAATCAGATTAACTTTATCTGGCCTATGTTTTAATGTGATTTACTAACGAATGTATTGAATAGATTGATGGACAATTTATATTTTCATAATTCATGGTGTTTAAAACTGTATAATGGCGTTATTTCTCTAATGTAAATAATAAATAATATAGTTATTTAATAACTTGTTTTGGCTTTTTATTAATCTTGTTGCGGTTGTGGTGGGGATTAAGCCTTACCTAAGGGGCTCTAAAGACATGCAAGAATTTGTGCGCAAGTTTGACTACATTGCGGACTATTAAAGGAACAATGAACTCAGTTGATCAAATAAATACCGCAATGTATTCCGACTTGCATACAATTTCTTGAATAACTAATGAATAGGCTTCATACCTATTTACACTATTCACACATTATGTTAAACCAATTTGTCACTATGATCTTCAAGTACATAAAACATAAAAAGTGAGTCGTATTATTTAGCTGATGAATTGATAGTTTTATAATTCTTTTTTACTTTGCTTGAATAAAATTAAATGAAATAGAAGATTCATATTCTAAAATCAACTTTATATGCAATGGAGGGCCAGCTAATTGTTATAACTCACTGTACATACGTAAGCAATCTTAGGAAAATGGTGGGTAAGCATGAGTATAAATAATTTGTACCTAACAAAAAATTTTTGAAGTGTCGTCCACAACCATTAGGTTAGCTCATAATTAGAGTGAAAACACCTATCAGCGAGGGTACTTTTCTGTCTCTGGTTCGATTCCTGCATGGACGATAATTTGAATATCAAAATCAATATTACGTCAAGCATAATAGTCTCGTATAATGAATGTATTTTGTGTTGAAAGTGTAAACGTGCTAGGAGTATTTATTACAGTGATACTCATAAGTTTAACTTCTCAGTAATATAATAATATGAAGGATGATTATTGGAAGCCGACCCCAAAAAAGTTGGGAAAAGGCTAGGCAGATGATGATGAAGGATTTCGATGAAATTTTAAGAAAAACATAATTTTTCTTATTATTCTTGTAATGCTTAATATTTACAACACATTTCATGCTTATATTCTAATTAACAAAATAAATTATACAATGTATGAATTATAAACAGTGAGTGAAACACATCTGGAAAATTTACAAAATTGTTGGGCTTTGTGCAATTTACATACTAATTGGATCAGTCAACTTTTAGCTAAACACATTTATCAATTATTTATTATTCATCTGGTTCATCTGCCGAACTATAACCTACATTATTATCACCGCCGTGATCAGAATCTTCGCTAGCCTCAGTCACGTCTACCCGAGGCTTTTTCACCAAGAGACCTTGCTGCTGTAACCTTTGTATAGCTTCTAAAGTAGTCCTTTTCATAGGATTTGATTGAGCACTTGTTTCGCTGGACTGCTGTTCTTGCACTTGAAATTGTTTTTGTTGAGTAGCCATCATTTTAACCCCACTTTTATTACAAAATCTACCCAGCTGTTGCGAAGTAGCGTTTACTTCGGATTTCGTTTGTTTCGCGGTCATCACGGCATTACCTTTGACTATTTTTGTAGTACTTGTAATGTTTGAACTGCTGGTGTGCGAGGCAGAGGTGAACTGGGCAGTGGCCTCGCTACTGACAAAACTCGGTATATCTGATACAGGTATTAATGATTCTTTTGGTTTCTTAAAACAACTGAAAGGTCCGCTCACGTCTTCTGAGTTCGGCCTCTTGGTGTTTGCCGTAGCTACCACAGCCGTGGGCGAGATCTTTAAAGGTCTTCCTATGACTGGTTTGTTTGGACTAGGTGAAGGCGTTATTTTTTTTCCTACCGCCATTCTTGGATTATTAGGCCTCGCTATGTTTATAGCAGTCTTCATAGGGACTATTTGCTTTGAAGGTCTTACGATATTACTCGCTGGCCTAATTTGAGTTAATGTATTATTAGCTCTAGGTCCTAACATTGGTGATGCATGTCTGATAACGACACCTTGAAGGTTTTTGGACTGGCTCGGTCTTATTCCTTGAATTCGTTGTGTTACCATTGGAGTACTTGTTTGAAAACTGTTTCGAACTTCATGTTTCATTGTCTGGTTCACGGTTTTAATAGTTTTGGTAACTGTGGTTGTTATTTCTTGTATCATAGTTTTAGTTTGAATCGTTTTCACTGTAACTTCTTTGTTTACAGTGTTCACTTGATTCATAGCCGATACCTTTTTATTCCAAGACTGAGCTGAAGCATGATCAACATTCTTTGAAATCCTATTGATAGACATATTATCATTTTGTTGTTGTTTGACAATTTGGTTCGATGTTTTTGGTGTCAACTGCTTTATGTGTGGTGTTTCTTGACCGTCATGGGTCTGTGATTGTTTACTTTTCTCGTCGTTGTCTGTTGAATTCTTGCTCAATGATTTTACTGTTATATTTTTATTTATATTCTTCAAGTTATTTAAGCACACTGAATTGATATTTGAATTCATTGATTGGTTACTCTTCTGAACAGTACTAGCTTTTATGGCAGTTTCGAAATCTTGACCTTCCTCATCTTCATTTTCGCTGCAGGATTCTTTCGGTGACTCAACAATTGGATCATCAAGATTCGTGTTTAACGCTTCAGTGTCTTCTGTGTCGTCTTCGTTCTCGCCGTCATCTCCCATGTTCTCATCTAGTTCGGTAATTTTAACATTTCCTGGACAAGAGTCTGAATCTCTTGCTTCATTATCTTCCAATATTTTTGAATCTTGTGAATTGTGTTCTTCCGATTTTGGAAATTGACTTGGTGACGTGTTTTGAGACTTAATTGTAATATTTTTACACAAACCCTGTAGCACATTTTTAAATACATTACTTCTGTTTTGCAAGTTAATGAGAGCATCGATGTTAGATTCTTCTTTGAACATGTTTTGGCTATTGTTGTCTTCTTTTTCAACCTTAATCTTTGTAACGGTATTTTCAGTTTTAATATTTTTTTGTACTGATTGTTGATTCATGGATTTAATTGTGATATTCTTACTTAGATTTTTAAGTGCATCCATAGATTTACAATTCTGTACAGGCTGAAGTGACAGTTGAATTTGTTTTTTCTTATCTTCTTCATCTTCTGAGTCGTCAACATCAAAAATTTCTATTATTTCTTCTTTTTTCTCTTCAGTTTCAGAAGCTTTCTTGGTTATATTTACTTGTTTGACTGTTGAAGGCAGACAATTGTTTATTATAGGTTTAGTAGTTATATTTGTTAGCCTTCTTAGAATATTTGCGTTTGATGTAGGTAGACTATCAGCCTTTTCAGCTATAGCTTTATTGGGAATTTTCCCCAAAGGAGGTTTACTGATTGGTTGTTTACTAGGATTCAATATTTTTTCTTGATTATTTGAAGAATTTATAACCTTACAAGTGGGATTAGAATCACTTGTCTCAATTTTAGGTTTCTTAATTGTTACATTTTTATTGAAACTTACATCTTGTAGTTTCGGGTTATTTGTAATTTTTTCTTTAATATCTATTTCATCATCTTCAGGTTCACTTTCACTTATACTTCTTTTTGATGACAGAGATTTTATAGTAATATTTTTACTTAAGGTCTTTAAAGCGTCTATGTTTGGGCTTTTTTCTTCAACAATTTTTGATTTTATTTGATTGCTTAGACTTGCCTTATCAGTACCGAGAGCTACACTAGAAGTTTCTTTACTTTCATCTTGAAGGTGTGGACTACTCGTTTCAATAATTTTATCGCTTGTGGGTTCTATTGTTAAGTTATTCCTATTTTGACTAACAGGTTTCACTGTTATAAGATGGCTTAAATGTTTTAAACTAGTTAAAGAGCTGGCTGATGAATTAAATATAGTGTCATGTTTGCGATTATTGTTACTAATCTCTTGGTTACCACCAGGAACCTTATTATTATTTACATAGTTGTTTGAAGTTGGTTTCTTTTCTCCTTCTTCTATTTCTGTATCAGAATGCAAGTGGTCGGATTCAGTTGTCTCAATATTTTCACCCTCAGGATCTTCTTCATTTTCTCCATCACATGTTTTGTAGGTCTCTGGTTTTGGTGAGTGTGTATCTTGTGTTTTTTGTGTATTTTCATTAGTATTCAATATGTTCTTAGCTGTGTCTTTGACTACATCGGAATTAATATTACTTAATCTATTTCTCAATAAGTTTTCTGTAGAAGTGATCACTAAAGACTGTTCCGACGTTTTAGACGGTAAATCATCATCTTCTGATTTAGAAATTGGTGTGCTTGTTTTCTCAATATTAGGTTCATTTGGATTTTCACTTGTGTTTTCAAGTACTCTTTCACACTCTTCATTAGGAACATTTACTTGCTTCAGTTCGGTTGCAGGATTAGGATTAACTTTTTTTACAATTTTTATTTGATTGTTACTTTGATTCATTAGTTTTGTCAACACCTCACTTGAAGTTTCTATTTCACGTACTTTATTTATTTTATGAACAGGTTTATTTTGAACGATTCTATTAGGCATAGAACTAGTAACTGGAAAGCCTTTGATTATTGGATTTCGACTAACTTTCTTCTTCACGACAATACCTGCCTTTTTTAATTTATCTAATTCTGCAGAAGTGACCATGCTATTACTAGTTTTCTTGTTATTTTTCAGTTGTTTCGTAACTACTCGTGTAGGAACCTCTTCTACTCCCTGAAAATCTATGTCTTCACCAAACACATCTTGGTTCATACTTAGGAACTCATCAAGGGTGATGGCTGATTTCTTAGATTTTTTACGTTTCTTATGTTTCTTTGCTTTGACAGGATTACTATCTTCAGATTGATCCATCGCCAACTCCAAGAACTTTTCCTGTAATGATAATATTTACCTAGTTAAGACAAACTATAGTTTAAAAAAATAATAGAGAATTTCCACAGGTGGCTTTCTATGATCGTTTTAGTTGCAATTAAGAAGAAAGAAAAATAATGTCCTAGCAGTAAGTAAAGTGCAACACAAAACTAGTAGTGGCCAAAAGATCGCAGTTGAGAAGACATTCTTAGTAAGAGATAGTACGAGGGTTAAAGGTCCACTCGGAACACTCTCAGGGTTAAAGGTCCACTCGTGCGTTGTTAATGCGTTGTCCAACGCAAGAGAAGTACATGAGTAGCTTCCGCAAGTGAACAGCTTTTGGGCGTCGCGATCCGATGAAGCTACGGAGTTTACATCCATAGAAATACATTTATAAAGAATACTAAACATATGGAAGAGGCGGTATGGGTTGGGTGTACCGAGGTGACTTTGAGCTAAGAAGTCAAAATATTATGACACTGATCAGTTTCTTATTTTAATTGCGTAGTACTGTGGTCTGATGGTCTCATAAGTGTATATCCTTATACATTCATGAGGTTTTGAGATCTTAGTCATTTAATTAAAACAATTTGACGGCATGGTTAGCGCAGTGGCTGAGCGATTAGACTGCTGTGCAGTGTGTCGCGTGTTCGATTCCCGCACGGAACAAATATTTGTATGACCTACAAGTAGTTGTTCCGGGTCTGGATGTTGGTGTATGTGAGTTCTATGTTTGTAAACGCACCGACACAAACACACGACACAGGAGAAATTTCTAGTGTGGGGCAATGTTTTTTTAAAAAACAAAAACAAACAATTCTATCAGAAAAAATAGTTTTATATCTCTCAGAAGCAGGCATGGAGTCTGGATTAGTGTTCAGCTGAGTGCTGAGTGCCCTGTATTCATAACATGGGACTTAATTATATTATGTGATGATTTCTGTTTACTTACAATTCCTACAGCATTCATAGTTGACTCTGCTTCTTCTTCTTGGGATGGATCTCCTGTTTCAATGTTTTCCACCTTTTCAATTATTGGCGGAACTGTTTCCAGAGAATAATCCAGTAAGTCACTGTATCTGTAAAAATAAATTGATTTCAATTTGTTTATTATTTTAATAATATACTGTTATAGCAGGTAATCCACTAAAAGAATATTATTTAAAAAAGAAAACTGGCTGATGGAATGCAAAGAAAATTGAAAGAAAACAAAAATTGCCAAAGAATCCTATGACATTTGAGGATCATGCTTATGACATTACCGTAATCAGGTTCTGCTTCCACCAGAGCAGAGAGGAGTCTTCCAAAATATCACCCTCCAAAATGTCATCATCTCTATCATATCATTTCTGACAAAAACAAGCAGGTTTATGAAATGAAATGAATCTCATACTACAAACTCCTTTGACCTCTTCTCTTCTGATTTCATGCATAGATGATGATATTTAGTACTAACAATAATATCTTAGCAATACTTACTCTGGATTTTTAACACTGTACATATCTTCAGATGAATGAAATGTGAGGTGAATTTCATAAGCATCCAAATGGTAAAAGACTGCCTCGCACATGGGACACTTTAACACTTCATCAGGACTCTGATTTTCATCTCCATGGTCATCTGCTGTGTGTTTCTGTAATTTCACAATATTCAAAAATAGAATGAAAAATCCTTTAAAAAGAGGAGACCTATGATGAAATGAAATGATGTTGAAATGAAATGAAATGATGTTTTCTTTCTTTTACATAATTATATTCTTAAATAGAAGCTTAAAATACATAAATATAAAAATACTAAATTTAAATAAAACTTTCTTTAATGATTATAGCAATGGATATATTGTACTTTCCAAAAGGGTAATTAAATGATAGACATGTTTACTTACAATTAAATTGACTTTATTTTCATATTCCTCTCCACAGAATGCACAATAATAAATAGGGATGATTTCCTGGAATCACATTAAAAGTATTAGTTTAAACAATGCATGTTTAGTCATGCAACTAAGAGAAACTATCTAGGTACAATCTATTAAAACATTTTCAAGTACCTGTTCATAAAATTTTACTTTCTTTGAATGTCCTACATCTGGTAGGTCAGTATCTTGGCGATGAAAGAATTTATTATGGTTGATCATTGCAGAAGGTATGTAGAAGTCAACACTGCAGGTGTCACAGCGAAAACGTTTGCCTTCACTCTTCTCTTGTTTGTCATGGGTTGATTGAACATGTACATTATATAAGTGCTGGAACAGAAGATTTCAGGATACAGAATATGTGTGACAACATCAGAATTATCTTTACAACCACTAATGTTCGGGTTTGTAGATTAAACAGATAGTACTTTTGAGTCAGTAAAATGGGATAGGATTATATAAATTATAGAAAAAGGCCAAACTTTCCACCAAATTAATAATTTGAAGTTCAAAATCAAGTAAAAAGTCCTTAGTCATCAAGAATTAGGAGATTGGTGCTGAATTGATGATGCTAATAGATATTAGTACAATAAACATCTGTCAAAATGATAAGTGATAAGTAAAAATACGTGTGGTGGGGAGGGGGCACAGGTCGAGTTGCAAATACACCAACCACTCGTGAGTGGCGCCGGCTCGAAGCCGACACTAGTCTTACCTTCATTGTGAACAGTTTCCCGCACCAAGGACAGAAGTACTTCGCATCGTGGTCGGGGTGCACCTTGTGTTTGTGAGTTATAGCCTTGGAAATCGTAGGGAACACTTGCGAACACACGTCACAGCTAACCAACTCCGCCTTCTCCTTAGACTTCTCATCAGACGCTTGTGTATCTATTTCAAAGCGGTTTTTATACTTTGGGTCCCCGTGTTTCCTAAACATATAATAATAATTAATTTTTACCGACTTAGGCAAGCTGGTACCATTTAAGACGTTACGTTCACAACATTCACAATATTATAGGTTACCTAAAATGCTCTTGTAAGTCTTCTTTATTTTCAAAAACGTCTTTGCAAAATACACAATTGAATTCTTGCTTTGTAGTCATGGTTTTCATATGAATAAATCCAGCAAGCAGTCGAGAATACTATTTCATAGCGCTTCTGCCATCGTTTTGCATATTAATTTTGCCAATTGCACTCTCCGATAAGAACAACTAATATGATAATTAATTAAACAAGTGGTATTCTTATGAATATTTTGTAATTAACGCTTTCGGGCTGTTTTAGCACATTTGACAAAAGAAATTACTCGACCCAAACATTAAGTAGGCCATTTTGTATTTATTTATTTCATTTTTTTCTCATTCATTCGGTTTTCATTCATTCTTTGCTGGATTAATCGACTAACAGCATTTTGACATTAGTCGATTCATATATTGTGTTTGTGTTTCTATGTAAGTGTTGTTGATGGTCATTGGGCACCGGGTCACCGGCACGAATGAGTACAGTTTACCCGTTATCCAAGCAGATGGGCAAAACCAAAAATAATTTTATGAATTATGTTTTTATTCACAGATTTTATCAGATTTACGAGAGTCGAGTCTAAATCACAGCAAAAATGGTTAAACTGCTCCCATCATTTAACTTGGCCAAACGGATGTATTCTGGAGTTACTGGTAAAGTAAAAGCGCAAAAATATGTACTGACGAAGTATTTTCAAGGTGAACCAAAGAAAACGGATTTCAAAATCGTTGAAGAGGAACTTCCGGAGCTGAAAGATGGAGGTGAACAACTAATAATAGGCTCATTCATATAAAATTTTGTCAAACTTCAATTTAGTATGTTTTGTTACCAATTTCGATTACTTGATACATTTTCAGAAGTATTAACTGAAGCTGAATATCTTAGTGTGGACCCGTACATGAGGGCTTACATGATAGGATATAAATTGCCCACAGATATGATTGGAGGACAAGTTGCGAAGTAAGTTTGTATTTAAATACTCAAATTGGCAGCAGCTTCAACTATCTTTAAATAGATTCAAAATAACTTTCAAAGGGCCTGGCAAAGTCTAAGTCCCAATTAATTAATTAAATTATCGAATGCTATAATTATATTTAAAATATACAAAATTTGAAATTTCGAAAGGCTTCAAGAACATTTGAAAAAGAAAAAACATTCCAAACTTTTCCATAATTTCGGGCACGCCGCAATCGTGGCGGTGGATAAGTGTCACGGCGTCCTGACCTTCCGTATGGCGTAGGTTCTCACCAGACACGGATGTTTCGAGAGGTACCTGTGTCGGATGAGGAAGGAAGAGACGTCTGTGTGTCAGCACTGGGAGGATCGTCCGGAGGACACGGTGGAGCATACGGTGCAGGACTGCCCCGCTTGGGCAGAGCACCGCCGTGTCCTCACGACGGCGATAGATGGAGATCTCTCGCGCCCGGCATTGGTCGAGGCCCTGCTGCGGGGCGAGACGGAGTAGGCGGTCGCCTCCTGCGAAGCCATGGACCATGCCCGGGTCGACGGCGCGTTGTGTGCCCCGCGCGCCTGAAACAGTGTCAGTAAAATGACGGGACCCCCCTCTAAAGGGCCAAAGCCTGCCGGGGTTACGGGACTTACGAATTACCGTGCCCCCGAAACGTAAAGAGCTATTGTAGGACATCGTGGATTTTAGTCAGTACGAGTCTGACAGTCCCTCCCGCTCTGCCCTGGGTGGAAGGACTCATTCGATGATTTTACCACGCTAAAAAGCTTATGTAATTGAATAATTGGGTTGATTTAGCACAGCATCTCCCTTGCCAGGTCTGCAACTCTGTTTATGGGTATTATTGGAGAAATTACTACTACTCTAAGAGTTTTCAGCGTATCTTAAATACCGATTCAAAATGTCTACAAGCTCTCGGATTAGAAGATACTTCAATGCGCTTCCAAGGTCACATCATCTGTCTCAGTTACAAGATTCTTAATGTTAAATCAATTTTAAATTTCAGGATTATATCGAGCCGAAATAAAAATTATCCAGTGGGAAAATACTTAACTGGATCTTTCGGTTGGCGCACACATACCATTTTAAACCCTGACACTGCCAATGACCAAGCCGGATTGTTACCGGTTACACTAGTACCTGATTTTGGCTCGCATCCTATCTCTCTTGCTTTAGGAATTCTTGGAATGCCAGGGTTTGTATTTAGTTAGGTTTGATCTATTGAACCTTATTTTGTACAGAAGCCTTCAGGTCAACCTACCCGAATTTGTCAAATACCAATCGAATATTAACCTTCAATTATTGTGATTTGAAAATTTATGAAAAAAATGGCAATTAAAGGTAGGTTGATTTTTGGTTGTCCGATGTATTGTCCGATTATTTTATATTTAATGATTTGGTACTTAACGGTTTGTAGAGTCACTTACGTTTACATTATTTATCATAATGCAAACAAAAATAGTTAGCTAAGGTGGAAAACAGATGAGAGAATTTGTTTTTTCAGAAACACTGCTTATTTCGGCTTGAAAGAGATATGTCAGCCTAAGCCTGGCGAAACTATTGTAATTACTGGAGCAGCTGGTGCTGTGGGATCGCATGTTGGACAAATCGGCAAAATTTTAGGTAAGAAGAAATAACAAGAGACGTAGCTGAATTTAATTATTATTTTTTTATTTATAACTATCTATAATTTAATTAATTATTAATAAATTAATTCATGCATTTAAATTGTAATGAATCTGATATTGAATTTACAAGATAAAGCGCCTTTTTACGGGCGTTAAAAAAGCGCTAAATTGGAACGAAAAAGTGGATTGAACTTGAATGTCACCCAACCCAGCACTTAGAATACAGTTGAAAAAAAAAGCGCCGCGCTTTAAAAGCATTGAAGTGTGAACAGATACAATAGGACTTAAAAAAGCGTTCATGCGAATGGCGGCTTATTTATAATTATTTACTTAATTTTTGTTAGGTTGCCGTGTGGTCGGATTCGCGGGTACTGATGAAAAATGTGAATATTTGGAGAAGGAGTTGGGCTTTGATCGCGCTTTTAACTATAAAACCGCAGATATCAGAGCTGCCCTTAAAGATGGCTGTCCTAAGAGAGTTGATTGCTATTTTGATAACGTGAGTGCGTTATTTTGTCGGCTGTCTAACTTATTAATTCTTTGCTAAGTATTAATAATAATGATCGCTACAAGATACTTACTACTCTTGATTTTGCAGGTGGGTGGTGAAATCAGCTCAACCATAATTAATTACATGAACAAATATGGAAGAGTAGGCGTTTGCGGTTCCATTTCATCGTATAACGATTCTAAACTACCAAAAGGTATATACCAATATTCTTAAAACAAATACAGTCCAATTGAGAACCTCCTCCTTTCTTTGAAGTCGGTTAAAAGTAACAATGCAACCGCAATACATTATTATGTATAACAGATACTCACTAAACTATTTCGTCTCACTTGATAAACATAGAAATTATGATACTGATACAATTGGTACCTATATGTTTATTAAAATGTTTCAGTCTCGATTCTGCAACCTGCATTGGTTTTGAAAGAATTGAAAATGGAAGGTTTTCTTGTAAACCGCTGGACAGATCGTTGGAATGAAGGAGTTGAAGCAAATCTGAAGTGGCTTGGTGAAGGAAAGTTAAAATATCAAGAAAAAATATATCATGGTTTTGATAATATGGTGGATGCACTCGTGGGCATGCTAAGGGGAGAAAATACAGGAAAAGCTGTTGTGAAGGTTAAATAATTACATTATGTTAAGAAAAACTCCTTAAATATATGAGTACACTGTGAATCCTAGTTTATTTAAAGTAAATCCGACCACCAAATCAATAAATCTCTAATTAAAAAAGTGAAAAAGCGGCTTTAGGGTGTACAAAAATTCACCAAAATGAATTCAGTCGTTTTCAAGTGAAAACGGAAGAATTGACATAAAAACAAACACACAACCTTGGCGGATACATGATAAGTAGGTATCCCAATTTTAGAGTGTCCCCACAGACTAGTTACGTTCACTGGCTTAGACCCCATCATGATAGGTAATTATAAAAACAAAGATTTAGTCGCTGATTAGTCTAAAATTATCGCTATACCTCAGTTATAAGGTTGTATTGGTGGCTGAGCTAGAGTCAGAGTGTAGAGTTTCCGCAGCTTGACCTCGTGTGAACCTCAAAATCTAGGGCCCGTAGAGTGGATCTGTTTTCTCCCAGATTTAAGTCGCTAATTTGTCGCCAAATTATAGATTTAGTCTGATCTTAGTTTAGAAGATTAATTTGTATAAATTAATTCTTTTGGTAACCGTACTTTTGAAATGTCAGTCGACAGATGAAATCCATAGACACTCACCTTTTTAGTTGGACGGCATTATGTTTGTGTTTTAGCGGCAACAGAAACTGTGACAACAGTCTCACTATCACGGTTCATGAGATACAGTCTGGTGCCAGACAGACAGATGGACAGCAGAGTTTTAATAATCAAGCCCTTTTTTACTCTTTGGGTAAAAACCCTAAGTATTCTGGTTATAGTTTTTCCACGTGAAACTGTTTAACCTTTTCGCCGCCAACGTACACAAAACGCAATGCCTCGCCCAGCGCCAAGCTATAAATGTATAACTAAATGTACAGTAAACAGTAGTGATGGGGATATCGTTATATCGATGAATAAAATTTGTACGCGTAAAGATAAGATTTAAAGTTGATTTTATGAATATAAATAAAAACTGATTAAATATTTCCAGATTTGTTTTATTTCACAGTATCCTTAATAAGAAAAAACAGTATAATTATGAGTATCAAAGAAACTAATACATAACTCAATTAGAACTATAAGGAATGGGGTACATCTCTATTTGTTTCGTGATCTCATTCTTTAACTTCATATCAAGTTATTGGCACTGAGGGCACGTTGAATTCGATTCTGATCAGGGATGGGTCTACGATCTTTCTTTCTCCTATTTTTGTTTATGCCTGTGTTTTTTTAATAACTTCACTCAACGTTTTTTACCGTAGGTACCTATCTAAGTGGCAGAATTTTGAATTGTTTTTTGAAAAGGAAAGTAAGTATATATTTAAATTCTATCAAGCTGAGCCGAAAAGAATTTCTAAAAAAGTTAAAATTACAGTGCTTTCATACACTGTATTTACCATAATAGTGTAAAGAGTACAAAAACAGTACCTAAATCTACTGTAATTACAGTGCATCTGGAGATACTGGGTTCACCGAACATTTTACATACATATTGAATTCCTACTCTTTGATGAATAAACATTATTATTATCATCCAGTTAGACATACCTCAGAATTATCGTCTGGTTCAATGTTCAAAAAATACTCCGAGTCCGATTCCACACCTTGCAAAATTTTTATAAGTTCGTCTGAATCAAGTTCACTCATTTTTCTCTCAGATGCGTGCGCGCGAATCTGATTTTGTGCTGCACTATGCCAAAGTGACCTTGACAAACGCTCGCCTATGACGTCACTGACTAGCTTCTATAGAAGTTCTTGGCACTCGGTGGCACACAGTTGCATAGACGACCACATGTTTTGTAGAGATGGGAAAATAATTATCGACAAGAATTAGTAACAACTTTATAATTACGTATCGGCATCTACCTGAAGGTCGAAATTCATCTACTATCCTTTGTAATGAAGAAGATAACTAAGTTCATATTTTATTGACCTCAAAATGTTTTCGATATTCGTAATTTTCTGTATTTATAAATATTTCAATGGTGAAATCAACATTTCACGGCACATCACTGGCCAACTTGATATGAAGTGATTGGCGTTCTGAGGAAAGAAACAAAATTCGGAGTTTCTGTTTTTGCCGATTTTAGGACAAACTAGGGCTTATTTTGTGTAGAAAAATAAAAAACAGGGTAGTAGACAGTGCTATCTTAAATAATAAAATAAAACAAAGCTTTCAATTACAGTAAATTAATTTTAATAAATGAATACCTTCTATAGAAGTTGTGGCGCTGGTGGCACGAAAATCCCGAACTTCTATAGAAGTGCTTGGCGGTGAAAAGGTTAAGAGAGCTGGAGCCCCCTTAGCAAAGTTGCTAATTACAATAAAATAAAAATTGCTCAAGCAATAGAGTAGATAATTGATAAGGACAATTTTAGCAACATACATAATAGAAAGGCTGCTAAAGTAGCCATTTCAGATCCCCAGAATAGTCGTAAATGGACACAGGCTAAAAGAGCAGCACTAACACAATGTCAATTTTACTCAAGAAAACTGCTAACTGAAGACTAGGCAGCATGGTCTCAGACCTTAGCCTGTTCTGAAAAGAACAAATTTAAAAAAAAAATTGTCAAATGTCAAAAGAAGCGGGATTCGTAAATGTCAGAATGTAATTTTTATTTCCAATTTGTAAGCTGTGATAATCTTAAAATGTCTCTTTCGAAAATAATTACGAAGTTTTCAAATAATTCAGGAACCTATGTTTATGTCTATTCATATGAATCTCCCGTTGGTAAAGCTGTCACTGCTGCAGATGATGATTTTTTGTACATCGTAACTTTTGAGGATTCTAAAAACTTTGAAAAAAGTTTTGAATCACTTGCAAAAGAGCTATCATGTAAATTCATAGAAAATGAAAACAAGATTCTAAAGAAATTTAAAAAAGAAATCTCAGATTACTTTGACGGTAAATTGAAAAATTTTACAGTACCTATAAAAACATTTGGGTCGGATTTCCAAAAGGTAAGTTATTGTTGATTTATAGTTCAATTTCAACCAAAACAAATTAAATTGAACTCGTTTACAGTTTCTATTTTCACTTTATTTAAACACAACTAACAAAATGATAATGAGAATATCTACAAGTAATTTATCCAGAAATTATGAAACATGACCACACATCATGTACTACTGTTATTTATAAACTCCAATCGTGCGTTTTTCACATGCAGGAAGTATGGGACAAACTCTTGGAACTACCGTATGGGTCCACTCAAACTTATGGTGATTTAGCTCAAGCTTTAGGGCGTCCGTCAAGCCATTCTCGTGCTGTGGGTGCCGCATGTGGAGCTAACTCATTACTTTTAGTGGTACCATGCCACCGGCTTGTGGCGTCTGGATCTAAAGGTGGTTTTAACAGTGGTGTGGACCGTAAAAGTAAACTTATAGAACTAGAAAAATCTGGTTCAGTGTAACTTCGTTCTGCTGAAAATCAATGTACAAATTAGCTATAAGATTGTTATGTGTGTATGTCTGCTGTCCATAAATTACAAAGCTGTTAACCATCAAACGATAAATTTTTAGTTGTTGTTTCAAAATGCCCGAGTCCAAAATTATATATCTTTCTGTCTAAAGGTTGATAAGTGCCAACATGTTTCTGTTATATTTTTTAAACCTTTTTATGCTCTAAAGCGATCTAGTGTCAAGGCAGCACGATAAAGAATCTTAAGAACAGTCAGTTTGGGAACTGCTAAAAAATGTACCTGTTAAATTGACATTAAGACTCTAATGTATTTGTTGATTGGAAATAGCTTTACTTATAATTTTAAAATTATGAATAATTTTGTGATACTTTATACTTTTTGAATAAGTTACCATGTGAAAAATGACTTGTAAGTATTCAGTATTTTTTCATAAATACATACTTACCATACTGTTATAACAGTTTTTTTTTAATTCTATGATCCCCTCTTCTTCTCTGTTGTTCTTGTGGTGCTCTGTCTCACACTCTCTATTGGTCATTTGGTTGTGCTATCCATGAAGTATTTCATACTATATGCAATAGGATAAATACAGAGTAATCGATTGGTAGCACAGAATGTTAATAGTACCTATGGTACTTTTTTTTTATCGTGGGAAAATCATCAATGAGTCCTCCCACCCACGGCAGAGCGGGAGGGACTGTAAGACTCGTACTGACTAAAATCCATGGTGTCCTTCAATAGCCCTTTGCGTACCGGGGTCACGGTAATTCGTGAGTCCTGCGACCCCGGCAGACTTTGGCTCTCTACAGGGGGCCCCGTCACTATGCTGACACTCTTTGAGGTGCACGTGGAACACAACGCGCCGTCGACCAGGGCATGGTACATGATCGGACAGCGAGTCGCCCATCAGTCGATGCCCGCGTGCCCGCGCCTACGATGGCCGGAGAACGTCTACCGACGTCCGTCGCCGTGGGCGTCTACTGCGGTTGGGGTGGAGGGAGGACGCTGTCCTCTCCCTCACGCGGCCCGCCTCCTCTTTCGCGAGCGTGACTGCTTCGCAGAAGGAGGCGACCGCTTCCCTATCCGTCTCGCCCCGCAGCATGGCCTCGACAAATGCCGGGCGCGAAAGGTCTCCGCCTATCGCCGTCGTGAGGACACGGCGGTGCTTTGCCCAGCTTACGTTAGAAATAATAATATGTAATCTACCTTCTATTGTTATTAGGGATGAGCCTTGAATCAACAGTCGATATTCTGTCAACGTATTAACGTTAACTGTATATGAATCAACTAGTTAAATATGCTAACGACGTTTATGAATTTAACTCGTGCGTCTCGTTCAATAAACGAGAACGCAAACGCAATGCGCTGAGCAATTTAAAAAACTTGCGTTAAAAATAACGTCATAGATTGCGAGCGACGGTCATATCATTCAATTTGAAGTCGAAGTAACGGATGAAAGAGTTGAATTTCGAAATATTTATTTTAAGAATAGGTCGTTTATTCAGTCAATCCTAAGCCTGAAGAATAAATATGAAGGGAAGGTCATCTTAGTAGAACCATCAATCAAAGGATTTCCAATACATCAATTAAATCAAATTACCTCATCAATACGAGTATCATGACGTCACATTCGCCACACTAGTCGTACTGTGCCTCCGCCGCCGCCGTCAACGCTCGGGCAAGTTTTATAGTATCGTATAGGAGCAATGACCCGATTTGGTCGTAGAAATTAATTCATACTAGAGAAAGTAAATGTAGGATGTAGGTAAAGTTTATTAAGATCGTCAATTCTATCGTAATGTTGTTAGTATAACCACGGTTCGGTGATATCCCAAGCTAAGCTCAAGACCGCATCTCCAGGCTGAGTCGAGATAAAATCATCGTCATCATCAAATTCGGATAAACAATTAAAATAAAGATCAATTAAAAAAAAGACCGATCTTTTGCGTAAAATGGGAAAAAAATGTGTTTTAAAAATTATATCCGGACTGGTTAATTATGTACCTATCTATTCATAATCATTCGTCAGGGACGAATGGTCATGGATAGATAAAACTCTCTAACTGCAGTAACTGCTCAAGGACACATCATTGTGAGTTAAGTACACTTGCTATAATTTTGGTCGTATGACTTAGAAAGGTACTGGCGAAATCAATTTTCTATTTCTTAAACTATAAAAATATAATTTTTACGTTTTGCGCGGTCTGTGGGACGAACGTTTATGAATCTAGAGTTAATTAAATATGTACTCAATGTTTTCACTTTTTTTTCCTTACAAAATCAAAATCAAAAGTCATTTATTCAAATTAGGCTGATTTATCAGCACTTTTTGAAGGTCAATTTTTACATGAGACAGTCCCCCAAATCGCCCCCCCATTCGACACTTCCTAGTGTTTTGGCTGGGAACTTTACCTTCGACGTCACGCGGTAGTATATGAAACGCGAGGCTCCTATCACTTATTATTTAAGCAACGAAAACCTATGTAGTATTAGCTTTTCGTCATATTTAATTATTTTCAATTTCACTTGTGCGTACTTAAAATAAGTGAGATACGGAGCGGGTGCGAAACGGGCGGCGGGCGGCAGCCGACATTAAATCCCGTCAACGGTGCGCCCTGCACCGTGGAGTGCGCAAGGCCTGTTCCTACTTCAAGTTGAAACACATTGTAGTCTTGATGTTCACATCAAATAAATAAACAATTACTTAGGTGCATACTTATAATCACAACAATATTAAAATCATGGGTTTAGCAAATAAATTTTTGTCTTTCTTATATCTGGGGTTTAGTGAAGGACTTTTAGTCTACATTTTGTAACAATATTATTGTATATGTTACTACTACAGAAGTAATAGAAACTAAAAGTTGGTAATTCAATGTGATGAAATTTTCCATATTGAAGCTTATAGGTCGATCTTGTAATAACGTCCGCAAGTCCACTATCTCTGTTCGTAGGTCTTCGTCTAGAAAAGAAATACTTTATTAAAGAAGCAAGGGAGTTTAGCACATCCCTCAAACAATAATAATGATCATTACGATCATTCACATCACTAATATAAGACCTCTAAAATGTAAAATTACCCTGTTTCCGTTGTTAATGTACCTTTAACAAACCCATTATTATAAGTACTACTTATTATAATTAGGTATTTCATTATTTCAAACTATGCCCTTTGCCTATATCGTGGTTGCATTTACAAACACAAACACTCACACCAGGAACAACTACATACTTGTAAATCATAAATGTTTATTCCGTCCGGGGATCGCACCCGCGACACAGGGCCAATGTGGGTTAAAAATATTGGTTCCTATAAAGTAATTACGTGGAAGGAACTATTGGAATTCATAGTAGGTAACTATTTATGCGTCAATGTTTCCTTGTAATAATTTGATTAAAGGGGTCCGGTGGAGCTACCTTGGCGTATCCCTTAGTTTTATTATCTGTTAGTTTTATAAGACTTGACTTCAAGGGATCAGTAGTAGGACATGCGGATGGCGAGTAATGGGTGATTCGCCGTCCGGTCATGAACCATACCCGGGGTGGTCGATGGCGCGTCGTGTTCCACGCGCGCCTCAAAGTGCTGTCAGCAATCTGATGGGGCTCTCCTTAGAGCTCGCCGGGGCCGTGGGACTGTTTCATCAGGTAGCCGAGACCCTGGAACGTAAAGGGCTATTGAAGGATCGTCACCGTGGATTTTAGCCAGTACAAGTCTGACAGGCCCTCCCGTTCCTTCCGCGTGGGTGGACTCATTTGATAATTTTACCAGTAGAGACTTTCAGCATACTGTTAAATTGCACTTTCGGAAGTATAATTTGAGAATTCGCAAGCCTGTTTCGTAATGGGCGACTTGCTGTCCGACCATGGACCATGCCCGGGTCGACGGCGCGTTGTGTTCCACGCGCGCCTCAAAGAGTGTCAGCATAGTGACGGGGCCTGTAGAGGGCCAAAGCCTGCTGGGGTCGCGGGACCAAGGGATTACCGTGACCCCGGTACGTAAAGGGCTAGTGAAGGACACCGTGGATTTTAGTCAGTACAAGTCTGACAGTCCCTCCCGCCCTGCCCTGGGTGGGAGGACTCATTTGATGATTTTACCACGATAAAAAAAAAAAAAGCCTGTTTCGTAAAGGACAGAGCCGAAATAAAAGTTGTTAACTATGATGATTTAATACTCACCTGGCTTTTTGTTTATTAGAAGATGATCAATGACGTTCATGACCTGCTCTCTCTGGCGATATGCTTGCTCACATTGGTATACCATAGATATTATAATGTAGGCACACGCTATGAAACGTATTAGACCAGTTATTCCAGGTAAATAATTTAAATTGTCGCCTTGATATAGGGTTCGCTGCCGGCAAAATAATATAATATATATAATGCAATAATCATACAAATACTTCTTTGTGAACTACGAGAAGAATATTTCTTTATTATATTCTTCTCGTAGTTCACAAAGAAGTATAATATACTTACAAATGTTTTTTGCTATTTACGAACTTCTTACTTACTCCTTTTTCTCAGCATATTCCGAAATTATAGCAAAATGTCAATGTGATCGTGTTTGGAATAAGAATTTATCAAATTACAGACTTGGGCCACTGATTAAAGACGAAATATTGATTCATTGTCTTAGCCAAAACTTATTGAAAGAGTATTCATTACAATATTATTATATTCATTCAACAATATTCACCTGTGATCCAATGATGATTCTTATAGCTAAATTCAATATTTTCACCATATCCAAAAGCAGATTCATCGTGTTCAGAAGAATCTGGAAAAAGAAGATACGGTTATACGAAATTATGAGTTCGATTAGTAGCAGCGTTGCCAGACTTTTTTTCTGCCTAGTCGAAACTTTTTGAGTGAAAAAAGCGGGATTCTTTTTGTTTGAGTTTAAATTACGTTTATTTTTTTTTATCGTGGTAAAATCATGAAATGAGTATCCCACCCAGGGCAGAGCGGGAGGGACTGTCAGATTCGTACTGACTAAAATCCACGGTTTCCTTTACGTTCCGGGGTCACGGTAATTCGAAAGTCCCGCAACCAAATTACGTTTACTTGACAAAAAATTGTAAAAATAGCAATAATAATATAAAACATTTAAATGGTTTGGTTTTGAGTTTAGGGAGGGCGGGAGAGTAATATCGGAAAGACTTACCCTAGGACCGAACATTTTGTTGACGAACATCACTTGTTCTGTCAATAAAAGGTAACACTTGCTAATTCTTTTAATTTCGAAGCTGTCGATTGTCCGTTCTTTGAGTGTATGAGGAAACGCACCTTCTTCGCCGCGGTACAGCCAGTTCCTATTGCTTACACAATCCGTTAACTGCCCAACTGGACATACTTCTGTACAAGAGTAGCAACTTTGTACGAAATTACTGATCATTCGCAATCGAGCTTCAACTTGCGCTACGTGAGCTATCAAGTCTAATGTGGTCAGCATTTTGATAAATAGAAAAATATATGATATTGCATGTACCACTGGGATCACTGATCCAAAGGTTACAAACCATGCTCCTAAATCGCCAAAAGAACTTAGAATCCAAACAGTTACATAAAATGTAATATATTTTATAAGATTACGTCGCAACACATTGTGGCAATTCGTGCCAAGAAAGTTGTCAATTTTATCGTACTGCTTGAAATATTCTTCACATATGCTTCGTCCATATTTGAAAACGAAATATAAGTCGACAGCATATTGGCAAGTATCTGAAATCACTTGTATCATGTCTGTAATTTTTATAGAGATGTCCAACCTGTAGTAAACATGTGTTATTTTGTAATATAAACAGGACAAACTTATAACAGCAAATATGAAATAAGTTAAAAAGCTTTTGATAAAAACGTATGTCTTGGATCGCGTAGGCACTACATTGGCATTTATAGCAAATATTTTAAGAAGGCGAATTAAAGGTATCATTGAAGTTAACGTTTTAGACATAGGATGTTTATCTTTTGTAAAATCGCCGACTTGCATGATTGAAAGATGTAAGTTGCTTTAGTTCACAACACTACCCACTTCATTCACTGACAGAATACAACTGTTACAATTTGTAAAATGTATATTGACCTGTGCGAACTACGAGGATATAAACGTTTTCCGTATCAGAAACATCAATCAATGGAACAGCATTCACATTATATTAATGAACTATATGAAGTGGCAGGTTCAAATTATAGTAATAGCCGTAAGTAATTTTTTTGTATACAGTGAAAGTGACCAGTATGTCAGTATGTCTGAACTGAATGTCGTTAGTAGGTACACGACGTCACTGAGGCTGAGGCACTTTCTTCTTGATGTAGCTATTGTGGTCTGATGTCCTACCACATCCCGGCATGGTCACATAATCTGAGGTCAGGTATTTGGGCTGTGGGATCAGAAATTCAGTTTAGTTTCGTTGTTTTAGCAACACTAAGCATTTCGCGTTACAATTTTATGGCGATTTGTGATTTTTGTGGGTCAATCTTCACTTTGGTTGACTGTCTTAAAAGGGTACCGTGGCCTTGGAATGCTAGTAGCAATCAAAAGGAACAGGGTGACTTCTTAGTCAGTAAGTCTGACAGTCCCTTCGGAAGGGTCTGGGTAGGTCTGCTCTTACTGACCACCGTGCCTGAAGTGGAAGGAACCCTTCCCCTTCATTTAGATGTCAATGTTCCGCCATAAGTAATCCTGGCGGGCATAGTTGTATATCGAACTAAGTGAAATAAAATGTATTTCTGCCAATATTTGTATAGCTAAGTAAAACATTTTATTAAATTAACTAAAACATGGGTAGGGTCACGCTCGGGCACGCCCTACAAAACTGGAGGTACTACTCCCGTGTATATCAATTACTATACATCAAGGTGTAACAGGGGGACATCGATGTATGAAACACTGTTACCTATGAAGAATGATGATGTATTTAATAGGTACCTACTGTTCCCAACCAAGAATAAAAAAATGGCTCTAATATCATTAAAACTAGCTGGCGACTGAACAACACGTGGAAATAAATAATGGTTGATGACCCATTGAGGGCGGTATTTTTAGCACTATTTTTATTGTGATGTATGTTTTAGAGCTGAAGCTTTCTGATTCTGACGGGGATCCCCTTAGAGGGTCATAGCCTGCCTGGGTCGCGGGGCTGTCTTATTAGGTAACAGTGACCTGTGACCCTGGAACGAAAAGAGCTATTGATGAAGTATCACCGTGGATTTTAGTCAGTACGAATCTCACAGTACCTCCCGTCGCGCTCTGCGCGGGAGGAATCCTTTGAGGATTGCACTACGAACGAAGAAGGGCAATACTCCTTTGAAAATCGTGGAAGCACACACGAACAATCGGCAACGAACCTTCGAACACAATTATATTTATTAAAACTATTTAAAGTAAATTCGTCTGGCCAGTCCTATAATTTGGCACACACACGCAAGGAAACTCAACAGCAATAAACTTTTTTAAATGGTTAATACATTAATTAAATGCAAAGATTGATAGATAAAAACCTTGATCGATGAAAATTATTTCATTTTTATCTTTCAAGGTTTTTTTTAGCCTGAGTAACTAATTGATTCCTAACTAATTACACTCACTATTTTATACCTATTTACTTCATTACATGCCTGAATTTTTAAATAAGGTTGATTACTTATAATTATACTATTATGTAGTTGATGCCTATTTATCCTCATGAATCATTCAGCAAGTATTAAACGTCATGGTATAAAACGGTAGCAGGAAATCAATATCTATGGTAAGTACGTGACACGGTTAACAGAAAAGTCTAAACAGCTATGACTCTAGTTTTAAATGTTTCATGTGGAGTACGTACTAAGGTCTATCTTATAAGGGGTCCTAGAAATCTGGCCAACGAAAGCTGACCACGAATTAATTCCTAAACTTCTGATATGGCAATATTTTAGGACTGTCAAAATTGTCACCTTGAACTTTCATGTAAGTGGACCGTCTTGATACTTTTTCAGTTATTTACAAAAAATGCAATATTGTTCACGGTGTACTTATCTATTTTTCACGTAATATTAACGACGAAGACGAGGAAACAAAACTCATCAATATCAGGTGAAGAGTACTTGAAATCCGATTTAGATTATGACTCCTAATGTGCGATTTGGTCCCTGTTTTGTGGTGATTTAATTTTAACAGTGGTATCTATTCCAAGAAATAAACGTTTAGTAAAAACTTCTTATTTATTCAACCTTTCGATATAATGTCGTTCCAGGAAAGTTGAGCTGTGGACTTCAATGCATGCAGAAGTTAAAAATGCCATATCCTGGTTATGCTATAGCATTTTTTAATTATATTTTTATGGTCGTAATGTAACCACCACCAGACATGAGATGCTGGGATAAAAATCGCTTATTAGTAATATTATGTATCATCTCCATTTAAGCAGTGTGTAGCCGGGATTGTCAGCTCTTGATTTTTTTTAAATTATCGCCTTTTTTTTGGACAGCTTTCGTTGGCCAGACTCTAGTCCCCCTTTCGTGTGCTGATGGTGATCACCGGAGTGGTTTTAAATCCCACGCATCCCGGTTTTATCCTCAAAGACAGAGGAGTCTTTTTAATGTGGCCCGGGATAAAAACAAAATGTACTAGCTGTAGCTGTGCCTCTTTGTTTCACACGCCTATCTGGGGGCACGGCAGTGCCCCAGCCAAGTCTCGAGCAAAACGGGCACGGCCGTACCATCTTTTCTCGATGCGATTCGCGGCTGTTTCGCCCCCCCTATATCTTCGACGTGGACAAAGCTAGGAGTTTAGGTTTTCGGTGAATAATAGTAGGCATTAGAACAAGCTTAAGTTCGAAATTACATGCCAATTGAATTAATAGTTTAGGAGTTACGGTCGATCAAAGTTACACCATTTTGTCACTCACTCACTGACTCACTGACTCACTGACCGATCATCAAAAATCTAAGGTACTTCTAGCAGACTTAGAAACTTCAAATTTTGCACCAAGATAGGTCATTAGCCACATATAAAGGAAAAATTATAAAAACATTAAAAAATTATATACCATAGAAAACAATTTTATATTTGCGGTTTGGCAAGAACATTATGTATGGATTTTGACTGCATTGTTAACTTTGTTCGTTGTTTAAGTATTCAATTGGATGAATAAATACATGGAATAGAAAAGAATAATAAAAATGTAATACATAGACTATAATTCATTGATACATAAAGTTCATAATTCATTAAATTAATAAAGCTAAAACTCCATTGTATTGCGATAAATTTCGATTGTATGCGCGCTCGATAGATGGCGTTGTACCTGTCTGAATCGCGCTATGGTTTCGTTACCGAGCGCAGTATAAGTAGTACTTTAAAATAATTCGATAATTTTCATTTGATAGCGCCACCTACCTATGAAAAACCATTTCGAAACTAAAAAAATATTGTAGCTATATTCGGAGAACTTAAGTTAGCCGGATTAGATAGTAGATTTATTATTGTTACTGAAACAGTTATTTAGGCGAATAGTTTATTAATATAACATAGACATAGGTAGTTACAATATCTAGTTGTTTACGTGTTATTTAGTTTAGTTATATTTATTTTGTAAGTTAGTAGATTTATGTTTATTTAGCTCGTTGAAAAGAAACAAAAGAGATAGAGAATGGGTTCTAAGCAAAGCAGTAGCTGAAGTCCAAGAAATTATGAGGTCACCTAAAAAAAAAGAAAGAAATACACTTACAAAAAATAAATGAGATCCCACCAAAAACATTAAAATAATGTAAAAAAATGCCAAGTCTCTCGATGCAGTCTTTCCATCGTAAAAAGTTTTGAGATCTCATAGAAGCCAAGTCCTATTCAAATTATTTTGTAGTTATAAATCAACATTTAGTAATTGTATCAATAGTTTTCTTTATATTATAATTATAGTGACTTGGCAATGAGCACAAGAAGAAACAAAACGGCATATTTGGAGTTGAAAGTCACACACCGCATGCGTAAACATTAATATCACAAAATTAATTTTCTTTTGGTTTATCCGTGTCGTCCCAACCGAATTTCGGCAACGGCAGTCAGTCTCATCCAAGACTAGTAAACTGCGCAGGACATAAATTATAATGCACAATTGCACAAGTGTGTACGCAAACACTAGTGTTAGTGTACTCTCGGTTCATTTACTTTCATAAAGCGATGGCCCGTAAGGTACTTATTTTTTATTATTGCATTGGAGCATGTAGTCGGTAGTGATCTGATCACAGGTCTCGTCAGTAACATTTGCACATAATTCCAGGCAGCAAGCAGCTTTTAATTGGTGCTCATTGCCAAGTCACTATAATTATAATATAAAGAAAACTATTGATACAATTACTAAATGTTGATTTATAACTACAAAATAATTTGAATAGGACTTGGCTTCTATGCAATGACAATATAACCACTTGACCGCTCATACGGGCGACTCAGGCTCACGACACATCAATGGAATAGCACTTATATGAGATCCCGATACGAATGAATGTTTTAGTACTGACCAGTTGTTGGATCTGTGCACATTCCTTAATTTTGGAACCTAAAAAAATATTTATCGAATAAAACCGAAGCAAAAATGAGTACCTGTGCAATTAAATGGTGCGGGAAATCATCTAAAACATCTAGTTATAAAAAAGATGGTATAAGTTTTCATCGGTAAGTAAAATATGTCTATATTTATTTACATTATTGGTAATAAGAGGGCTCAAGCTAAACTGGTTGGTTACGAAAAAAGGATTACGCGTTGATGTCTTTTGGGATACCGCGTTGATGTCTTTTGAAAAGTCCTTTACTTTCACTAGAATATTAGATAAGTCTATCTCTTTCTATCCATAAGTACTTTGTGCTGTGTGCTGAAGTGATGTGACAACTTAAAACATTGTTGATAAATTATTTAATCGATAATTTCTAATGGTAAATAAAAAATAATGTTATTTTTTACGTTTACATTTTAGATTTCCAATTATTCCGGAAGTTAAAGAAAAGTGGATTAATGCCACTAACAGGGAAAATTGGTTTCCAAAATATTATAGCGTCATTTGTTCAAGGTATTTCACAGCTGAGGGGCCGTTCAAGTATTACGTAAGCAGATTTATTACAATTATTTACCCCCCCGTACCCCTTGTCAGCAAAAGTAAGCAAAGCACTTACCCCCTCCCCCCATGCTTACGTAAACATTTTTCAATTTATGTATTATTTACATATGCATTATTTGCGAGAATCCCCGAAAATGCGTTTCGTTTTCAACCAAAGACAATGTGAGGGTTGCCATTCGTGTAAAAAAGTAAATAACTACCGATGACGTAATCATCATCTAGACTCCCCTACCCCCCTTGTCATCCAAAATAAGCAAAGCAAAGAGCCTCCCACCCCCCCATACTGCTTACGTAATACTTGAACGGCCCCTGATTGCTTTGAAGCTTTAAAGGACCGACGCCGTTTGTTTAGTTTATTATTATTTTCGTTTAATCTTCATTTACTTCTCTACATACAAATCAACATTGAAAAAAGCAAAAGAAGACTTAATTGCCATCGATTTTATCGATATCGATATTATTGTTGCTGGATTTACTTGTTATCACTATTCTTACTGACATTGTTGCATCAACCAATCACAACTACCGCGGGCCGAGGAACGGGGGAAGACGCAATCCCCCGGTCCCCGGCCCGCACTGGTGAATCGTGTGCCTAGGCGAAATCGCTCTATGAGCTCTCAAGTGGTTTTAATTCTCTTTGCTTCTATGAGATCTCAAAACTTTTTACGATGGAAAGACTGCATCGAGAGACTTGGCATTTTTTTACATTATTTTAATGTTTTTGGTGGGATCGTTTCTTTATTTGGATAGGCTCCTAGGAAACTCCACCATTGTTTAAAATGGGATTTCCAATAACAAAACGTATTTTGGCTGGTAAGTAATTTTTATATTTATATATCGTTCTTCATATAAACAAAGTCTTAAGGTTTAATTAAGATCCTATAGATATATATGGCTATAACTATTTGCGACGTTGCCAACTTTCAGAATACGCGTTCTTAAGTGAAGCCACTTTTTTTTATAAATGTGTGAGTGACAACCACGCACACATTTAAAAGTTTTCCTTGGAGATGTTCACTTGTTTTACATAGGAATCGAACGACGGGCTAAATTCTAACCCCGTGTTTTTGGCTTCAGTTCTCAGTGGCCTACTATCAATCTGGTCATTTTTTTATGTAAGCCTATACAATTTACATAGTGTAAGTATGTAGGTATACTTTGGATCTTACGCCTAACACATGAATCACTTCAAGATGATTATCATTAACTCGCTACTTAGTGTCACATGAATTACACCTAAGTACTCTTTGATAAAATATTAAACTTTGAATTCGATCATCAATCTCTTTGGCTAATTCAGGGGAACGAGAACTCACTGGGTGGTAAATAGGTTAATATCATTGGCCATACAATTCAAAGCTGTACTTGTGGCCGTACTCAATTGAAAGTTGTGATTATATAATCCAGCCACTAACATTGAAACCTGGCGTCATTTATTTTCGTCACGGTTCTCTAAAAAAACAAAATGGCGGGATATTTTAATGTCTTTGATGGAGGGCGACTGTTACGACCATCTTCCATACAAAAATCTTTAAACCCTAGTTTATTTCTGATTTCTGATGTGAAGTTATTAATAATTTTTCAACCGACCTCCAAAAAGGGATGTTATGATAATGTATTTTTTATTAATACATATTAGATTTTTTTAAGTTTGCCGTATATCATTACTTCCCAGAATGTCATCCTTATTAGCAACATTATCGAATGGTGTAATAATACAAGATGTGTTTTCTTTCAAAATCAGCGGGTTCTATTCCTGGCAAGGATTATTCAATTTTTCAATCCAATGATGCAGTTTCAGTTTTCGTTAAAATCTGCCTCGAGACTACTTTCAACGTTTTTCGATATTCCTTATAGTCTCGGATATAGTCATCCACGCCCAGTTGAAAAATTCATTCTGCATGCACCAATGTCAGGCCTGGCGCACTCCGCGGTGTAGGTATGAAACTGCAAGTACACGCGAGCGCACCTATGAGGGGATTAAACATTCGGCTGCCGTGCGCCGACCTTTTCATACGCCCTCCTTCTCTCATTTATTTTTCTCACTTGTGATCACGTACAAGTAAAAGTGAAGATAATAAAATAAGAAGAAAGAAAATACTACATAGCTTTTGGTTGTTTAAATAATAACAGTGATATTAGCCTGATTAGCTTGTGGCTAAATAGTTACAGCCGCACAGGCCGATCTTCCGGGTTAAGCCGCGCTTGCCGAAGTTGGTCTGTGGATGGGTGACCATCTGTCATAGCGTGTTTCCTCCGTGCCTCGGAAAGCAGGTAAAGCCGTTGGTCCCGGCTGTCATTTGTAGATCGTTGACAGTCGTTATTATTAGTTAGAAGATCTAAAGTCTGACAACCAGTCTTACCATGGAGTATCGTATTACCCAGTTACTGGGTTGTGGAGGTCCGATAGGCAGTCGCTCCATGTAAAATACTGATATTCATCTGCATCTGGTTCGACTGGATGCAGACCCTAATATAATTGGGAATAGGCTAAGCAGATGATGATGTTGATAGGAGCCTGATGAATGATTGTATGATTTTTGTTATTTTTTGGAAGTTGTAAAGCAAAAGCTGTTAGCTTGATAGCTTGAGTTGACCCGCGAATGGCTTTGCGCAGCCTTAGCCTTAGCTGTCAAATTAACTAACAACAATACATTAGAATTGTAGATCCTTTTTTTTTATCTTGGTAAAATCATCTTTGAGTTCTCCCACCCAGGGCAGGGCGGGAGGGACTGTCAGACTTGTACTGACTAAAATCCACGGTGTCCTTCACTAGCCCTTTACGTACCGGGGTCACGGTAATGGGAAAGTCCCGCGACCCCGGCAGCCTATGACCCTCTACAGGCCCCGTCACTATGCTGACACTCCGTGAGGCGCGCGTGGAACACAACGCACTGTCGACCCGGGCAGGGTCCATGGTCGGGCTGCGAGTCGCCCATTACTCGCCACCCGCATGCCCGCGCCTCCTACGGTGGCCGGAGATCGTCTTGCGACGTCCGACGCCGTGGGCGTCTACCACTGCGGCTGGGCTGGAGGGAGGACACTGTCCTCTCCCTCACGCGGTCCGCCTCCTCCTTCGCGAGCATGACTCCTTCGCAGAAGGAGGCGACCGCTTCCCACTCCGTCTCGCCCCGCAGCATTCGCACGAGCGTTTTTCTCTGGGCGTTAAAAAAACGCTGACTTTTAAGAAAAAGGTAAAATGAACTTAACTGTCACCGCCCAGCACTTAAAATCAAATTTAATGCAATTCGAAACAAAACGCCGCGTTTTAAAAGTGCTGACGTTTGAACATAGGAATGCATTTGTTCTATTTCTGGCGGTTTTTTAACAAACAAAAAAAAAACGCTCGTGGGAGTGGGCACTAAGTGCCCATTGAATAGATGACCACTGTTACATTAAAATCACCTCAATACAGGGTGTTAGAAGTCTTAATCGAAATCGGATTCCAAGTACTCTGCATCTGATACTGTTTAGTTTCTTTTTCTCTTCTTCATCGCTAATATTTCCTGAAAAATAGATACATTATGAAAAAGATTGCATTTTTTTAATAACTGAAAAAGTATCATGATTTTTCACTTTTCGTCAGCCTTCGTTGGAAGGACTCAAAAAACCTACATACCAGAGTCTAAACTCGCAAGTCGCAACCTTATTTGAGCGCGCCGACCGTGACCTTCAAGAGTCGTTAGCGTCAGATAAACCAAAATAAACTCTTACGCGTAGCCATTCAGTACATGTTTGCTTGCGCACGCGATGTGTAGGTTATTCTAAAAGTAGGTTTGCGATGGGGACGGTAGTTAAAATGTACTTTATTTGATAGATTTTACATTTGTTTGATAGTTTTTGCGTGACTCTTCTGTACGTAGTAATATTAAGTATTTTGTGCCAATGTCTACGATTAGGTAAAAGAGAGATTCAATTATTCGTTGAAATATTTTTTTACGGCAATTTCGTGTATTTTTTCATAAATACGGCAAATTCAGTTTTAGATTAGGGAAATCAAATTTTTATGATCGCAACACTGGTTTAGTAGTTTAGTAACAATTACGAATCTGTGGTTCGTTGTCTATGGTAGTGGTGACTGACGTGAAAAGTGAATGAGTATCATCTGTACTGCTTTTGGTGTTGTGTATTTTAATTTTATTCTTTTTCAGTTTTGTAACTATATAGACAAGTTTTATTGTGCGTTTGGATCCCGATATGTTCCTCACAGCATTTAGGTCTTAAGGTTTAATTTAAAAATTAGTTTTAACTCTATAATAAAGGTTGGTAAAAAAACCATTATTTACATTTTGGATTGTAACTTTTTATGCTTCGCGTGCATATGATGCTTTGCTATTGCAGCTTTTATTTGTTGTAATATATTGAGTAACAGTAAATAGATACTAATGAAACATACTTATGCAGGTACAAATTCATTGTTTGACTTGTGTTGTGCTATTACCTTTTGGTGTACTGAGTTGACCACTTTGTGTTGAATAATATCAATTAAAGTTCTTATGGCAAGTCATTCGTATAAGAAATCATTTTTGCTGACTAAGCTAGCCTAGCCTAAAGTATCTTTGAATTGTTTCTTTCAATCTCAAAGCATTTAACTGAAAAAAACCATTAAAGGTGCTTTTACAATGTAAAATTTATGAAATAAAGTTCTGTAGTGAATTTTCATACTAAGTTTATTTGATATCATTGTAAGTAATTATTTTTTATTATTTTCCAGACAGTGTTATGGGAGGTTGCCGTTGCACTTATCGTAACTGTTCTTTGCGAACAGATGGGCAAACTCATATGTTCCACTACCCCGTGTTTGACAAAGTTCGTTGTCATCAATGGCTTACAAATGCACATAAATTAGAATTTCTTAATTTGAAAGTATCTCAGCTTAAGAACAGAGTTGTTTGCCAACATCATTTCAAAGATGACAACTTTATGAACTTTAAGGTTTGTCGTTTCATTTTATTAGTAAAACATTAATAGTAAGTAACCGCATACACTGGAATACACTGATATTTTAGAAGAAACATTTTTTTTTAAACTTTGTTCACACTAGGAACTTCTCATGTATCAAAGGTGTGTTTAAACATAGAAACTCACATACACAAACATCCAAATTCAGAACAATAACTCATAGGTCATGTAAATATTTGTTCCATTTAGGGATCAAACCCCCTGACATGTTGTACAGAAGTTGATCACTCAACCTTTGCACCAACCAATAATAATATAAATCTTTTGATTTCAGAAAGACAAACTTACATTTGATGCAGTTCCCACAGAAGATGGACCATATTGTGATTCTAGTCGATTAAATGAAACAAATCCAGAACAAGAGGAGTCTAAGGTGTTCAGTATATCTCTAGATGACATTGAAAATGAATATTTAACAATAGTAGATAAAAAAGCAAACTTTTCTGTGAAATATGGAGATTTCTTAACTAACTGTGATTTAATGGACTTGGATTCATTAAACTCACTAAACCAGATCAGTGATAGTAGCCAGGCTAATTTAAAGAGACTAATAAGTGAACAAGTAGCAAAACCGAACATTTCTAGAAGACCTATTGCTTCCAAAAGACCTGTTAAAAAGGTACGACCTCTCACACTCGTAAATAGAGGGAAGCGTTTAGGAAATTCTAAGTGTAGTCTTTTGAAAGATACTACTCGGAAAGGAGATGCAGTTATTCAAGGTAATGTGACAATAAACCCTGATAATACTGTAAATATCAGTAAACTAATTGAAGCAACACAAACAGAAGATGATCCAAACTCACTGAACCTTGTACTGAATGTGTCTCATGTTCCTATTGAATTTGAAAGCACAAAATCAAATGAAAATATTCAGGAAAATATAGATCAATCCATTGATTTGAAGTTACTTGATGAATCAAAACTATTAAATGATCAGTTAATTGATGAACCAAAACTATTAAATGATCAGTCAGTTGATGAACCAAAACTAATCAACAATCAACCTTGTGAAGTAAAAGTATCAAATGAACCAACAGTCTCAGACTATGCTGCTGGCAGAAATGTATTAAAGGAAAGGAAAAAGATTAGAATTATATCGGAGAAAAAGATATCTGACCCTGTGCCACTTATTGGAAAACTTGAACCTGTTTCACCTACTAGAATTTTAACTTTCCCAAATAAGAGAAGGTTTGTCAATCCAAATCCATTTGCAAAGACACCAGATTTACCGATTATGAATAGTAATACAGACACAACTGTTGCAACCGATACATCAAAAGATAATTTAACTGTAGAAAATGCTGCAAATGAACCGATTGATATTTTTAGTAATAGAAGTGATAATGTTTTGCCTCGGGAAATAAGAACTGATGTAATTAATTTAATTCCAAAACAGGTTTTACCTGATAATGCTTTTGAAAAAACTAGAAGTAATGAAATCAATAAAACTCTAGCTAGTAATACTCAAATTAGTAAAGTTTCATCAAAAACGTCATTATTAAAGAATAAGATACCTCCTGAAAGAGTTGCTGCAATAGCAGAAAAAAGAAAATTTAACATGAAATTAAGAGATATTATTGAAGATTGTCTAGATAAGTTAGATGAACCAGATAAATCAGATTTTGATAAACAAAAACTAGCACATAAAAGAAGACTAATGCAAGATGACCAGCAGAAAGTGGGTTCCTATCTTACTAAGGATCCTGAGCTGCCTAGTGTTCAAGACTATACTATTGCTTACTTAGATGCTAGACTTAAAAAAATGGAAGACAATCTGCTTAATAAAATAGGAGAAAATTCTAAAAAAATTGTAGAGTTAAAACAAGCAGTTGCACCAGTATGTGATAAGAGAAATGTCCACACACAGACATTAGTTAGTGAAGATGTACATAAAAGACAGCTGTATCAGGAACTATCCAAATATTTAAGCCAAGAAGCAAACAGTTTGATATATGAAGAACTTTTCATAAATAAGTATGCAAAGGATGTGCCCAAGTGCTCTTCTCCAAAACGGCGCAAACGCAGGTGTAATCAAAGTAAATAGTGTATTGAATAATAATATGCAGTTGTTATTTATACATTTTAATTACATTATTAAATTTATAATTGCTTTGTTAGCAGATTATTTTACTTTTACCAGAGTTTTACCAGTGTTGTCTCCTCTAAATAATCCTATAAAAGCATCAACAGTCGATTCGAATCCCTCTGTAACATGTTCTTTGTACTTTAATTTTCCTTTTTTCACCCATTTCAAGTTTTGATTTATGCCTTCAATGGTACGGTTGGCATATCTATTCACCATGAAGCCTTCAATTTTTAGCTTCTTCTTATCGTATGGTTGATGAACAACCTGGTGTCAGAGTTTAAGCCGCCCGTAGGCCTCTGACATGGCTTCACACACCGTTGAAAAATCTCAGGTGTGCTGGTTTCCTCACGATGTTTTCCTTCACCGTTTTTAGCAAGTGATAATTAATTTATAATACGCACATGAATTCTAAAAGACATTGGTGCGTGCCGGGGTTCGAACCTGCAACCTCTGACTTGGCAGTCCAACGGTCGTACCACTCGGCTATCACTGCTTTTTGCTTTTTACTAATTTTTAGCTGTTTGCCGACGATGAATGGTTGAAGCATTGTCGCTGAAAATATAAATATGTTCAACAGAAAATGATCAAGACAAAAAATGTTTTTCTCAAATGATGTGACACTCACCTTTCCGCTTATCAGGATCGGTTACATTATAACTCGCAATAGCTCCGCAAACGGCGACCCTGCCGTATGTGTTCATCTGGGCTATCACTGTACTACTGATTTCTCCGCCAACATTGTCAAAGTAGCAGTCTACGCCATTTGGAGCGGTTTCTTTCAGAAGTTTTGCTAGATCTGCGGTTTTATAGTTGGCCGCATAGTCAAAACCTAGTTCTTTAACCAGCCATTCGCATTTTTCATCAGTGCCAGCGATTCCAATAACTCGACATCCTATAGGTAAACATACAGTCAGCCCAAAAATATTTAATTATTAAGAAGGTTGGTGTAAAAATGAAAAACGTTTTTACCTAGGATCTTAGCAATTTGTCCGACATGTGAGCCCACTGCACCCGCCGCACCCGACACTACCACCGTTTCTCCGGCCTTCGGTTGGCAGATCTCGGTAAAGCCGAAATAGGCAGTATTCCTGTTTGAGATACGTAGTTATTTAGTTTAGTTGCAATTTTTAGATGAGGTTAAACGACGTTAAGGTTCTTACCCTACTCTCCCACAGACACCTAGGGCCAATGACACAGGCAAGTCTCCAAAGTCCGGTAATTTGTGAAGATACGGTTTTTGTGCACTGTATTTCTCATTTTCGGGCGTCGTAACCGTGTGGGTTCTCCAACCAAAATGCCCCATAACCCATGTTCCCAGTGGGTATTCACGATTCTTGCTTTCTATAACTCTGTAAATAAAAAATATCATGGAAGGTATAGACTCCTAATTTCGCTTTCACTATTTTAGGGCCGATATAATCATTGTAGTCTGTGTCAAACCTGTTCTGCATACCAGTTTCCGGATTTTAAACTCTCATGTTATAGATGCCTAAATATAACAACTCGTTAGAAGTTTTTGTGTAATAAATTAATAAAATAACATTACTAATCTAATACTAACTGCGCAACTTGGCCGCCGATCATATCACAAGGGAAAGTTGCACCAAGTTTCATGCGCTGGTAAGGATCAACACTGAAGTATGCTGCTTCAGCGAGGAATTCTGGAAGAATTATTATTTATTAAACAGGTATTCTATAATAAGCCATGAGGTTAACAAGAGAAGTAAGCACCGAACAACTTACCATTTTCTTGTAATTCAGGCAGAACCTCTTCGACAATTGCGAAATCGCTTTTCTTAGGTTCTCCTACGAAAGGATTTAGAACTACGTATTTCTTTGCGACTACCATTGTGAATGGATTTCTAAATATATTTTCCACGGTTTAAATAGTACAAATCAGATAAAAAATATTAAAACAAATAAGAGTGAGACTGCAGAAAAAACTTGTTTATCAGTTTTATCTTTTATCCAAACTCTTTTATACCTTACCGTCTTAAGTTTAAAGTATATATTCCAGATATAATAAAATGTCAAATAAGCACTTGAGAATCGAAAGGTTACCAATCTGTTTTGATAACATTAACAGGTATTGGACGCTCTATAGCTCGCTGAATAAATGATAAGAGCTCCTAAACACTCGCATAATTGATTCTAATAAACTAAACATTGAATACATAAAATCCTTAGACTTATTTAGGTAAAACCTAAGTCAGTGCCTAACTCATGAACAGATAGAACGCTGTTAGACTAAGTTGTTATTAATAATCTAATAATATTTTATACTTTAATTAATCCATAGACTAAATGACGTTTTCTATCTTGATTTTTTTATCTGTATATTTGTGTTTGGCGGGAAGTTTGATTTACTTATTTGTTTTTAGGATTTCGTTGAAATAAAATAACGGCTGTCTACTTCGATACATAACGTGACCATACGTCCCGCTTTTGCAGACAGACCAAACGTCTGAGTTCTACATTTATCTAAAAACAAGACCCGATATTTTAAAACAAACTTCAGCCGATAATATAAAAATTTGAACTAGAATTACGCCACTACTGATTTGCTTTGATTATTTTTGAGTTATTCTATCTTCTACAACAAAAAACTTGTAAAACACTAAAACTAACTATATATTTTCCGGTAAACGATTTCGATGAAATTCTGAATATAGGGGTTAAAAGCTGCGAAACTGAATATAGGGGTTTAATGGAGCGAAAAATCAATCTAGATAGATTCCATATCTGGGAACATTCGTTTTCTCCGTATTTTCACGTACAAAGATTTAGTCATTTATAAAGGAAGAATATGTTCCTTAATTTCGACACGCAAATTCGAATCTAAGTAGCCCAATTTGTTTAAGCGTTGACTTCCACGGTGATGACCACAAGATGAAACCTCAGGTTAACATTGGATTTTTCTTTTTTGTTTTTTAATTGGTTTTTAGGGATTTTTTACATTTTTTCTAGGGTTCTTTGTGGATTTTTTTATCCGAGTGCAAACCCTCTTTACCGCTAACGCGCTTTCTGCTATGCTGATGACAGTGCGATTCAAAGTCCAGATTTGAACTGGCTTTTTACCCGACTACGGCAAAGCCAAAAGGAGGGTTATGATTTGGCCGGTATGTATGTATGTATGTATTGTTAGTTCCCTCATAACTAGTCTCAGTTGTTCGCTGGTTATTGGATAGGCTAGGTTTAAAAACAAGGGAATGAGAAATTCAGCTTCGAGGTTAGTGGTTGCGATGGCTTAATTGGTAAGGCGTCTGGAGTACCTATCCAGAAGACCCAGGTTCGAACCTTGCTCGCAGCCCTCAAAATATCTTAGCTACGTACTGTGAGTTACGACTTTTATATGTGCAGTTGTAAGTAGGTACAGTTCACTTAATATGTACTTACACTTATCACCTATCTAGTTTCGATGGTTACGCCGCCGGCCGGGGCGCCTGTAGGTAAGCAGTTACCAGCATGTGAAGAGAAGGATTTTGGAATAAAAACTTTTAGTGTAGAGGTCTTGATATAACTTTTGAATGCATCATCCTTCACTCAAAATGACATCTGAAAGCTACAACCGCATACAGTGTACTTTTATCAACAAATAAGACAATAGCACGTTTTAAAAGTGTTGTAAAACAACTAACATGTGCTCTGTATAATCAGGCCGTCATAATTATTCATAAATATATAGGTGAAAATGGTACACCACCGTAAAAATACCAATAACACAACGGACAACTTGAAACTGTGAGTGGATGTTCCAATACTAAAACAAGAAATCTCTCTTTTTTACTTCTCTTCAACCTTTAGTCTTTTAGAAAAACATTTTTTTCCAATTCTGGCGGTTTTGTGATGGCTGTCCAGTTTCTTCCGGCCACTTAAACGAGATTGTCTGTCCACCAAGTCGGTTGTCTCCTACCTCTTTCCCGTCCGTGGTCTCCACTTTCGTGACTCATCTTCCATCCAGTCTACGGCATATATGACCTACCTACTTCCACTTTCTTTATGCTATCACCCATAAATCTCGTACTTCTACGAAATTCGGTGTTTCTCATCTGGTCTTAGAGAGATGCCGAACATGGCTCTTTCCATGGCGCTCTGAGTAACTATTCGTATTATA
Organism: Agrotis puta; assembly: GCA_943136025.2. Classification (NCBI taxonomy): domain Eukaryota; kingdom Metazoa; phylum Arthropoda; class Insecta; order Lepidoptera; family Noctuidae; genus Agrotis; species Agrotis puta. Next base: position 12,197,198 of record OW964178.2, read on the forward strand.
TGACTTACTTTGAAACTTGGACGCTCAACAATCGGTGAGCGTCCAAGTTTCAGCCCCGTACATCGTGACTGGGAGGACACACTGCTCGAATATACGACACTTCAGGTTAATGGGGCCTTCTTCAACTTTAGTACTTCGGTCAGCTTACCGAAAGTAGGGTACTTTCGGACAAAGCTTTTTTTTTTTTTATCGTGGTAAAATCACCAAATGAGTCCTCCCACCCAGGGCAGGGCGGGAGGGACTGTCAGACTTGTACTGACTAAAATCCACGGTGTCCTTCAATAGCCCTTTACGTACCGGGGTCACGGTAATCCGTTAGTCCCGCGACCCCGGCAGGCTATGGCCCTCTACAGGCCCCGTCACTATGCTGACACTCTTTGAGGCGCGCATGGAACACAACGCGCCGTCGACCCGGGCATGGTCCATGGTCGGACAGCGAGTCACCCATTACTCGCTGCCCGTATGCCCGCGCCTACGGTGGCCGGAGATCGTCTGGCGACGTCTGACGCCGTGGGCGTCTACCACTGCGGCTGGGGTGGAGGGAGAACGTTGTCCTCTGCATCACGCGGCCCGCCTCCTTCTTCACGAGCATTACTGCTTCGCAGAAGGAGGCGACCGCTTCCCACTCCGTCTCGCCCCGCAGCATGGCCTCGACCAATGCCGGGCGCGAGAGGTCTCCGCCTATCGCCGTCGTGAGGACACGGCGGTGCTCTGCCCAAGCGGAGCAGTCCTGCACCGTATGCTCCACCGTGTCCTCCAGACGATCCTCGCAGTGGAGTGTCTCCCTATCAGACACAGGAACCTCCCGAAACTTCCGTGTCCGGTGAGTACCTGCGTCATGCGGTAGGTCAGGACGCCGTGACGCCTATCCAGCCACTCCTCAAAGAGAGGTCTCACCGCCGCGATTGCGGCGTGCCCTTCAGACAAAGCTGGAAATATTAAATACTATGTTTTATTTATTACTGCTTATTCCTACTCCTAGTGTAATATTTTATAGTGATAGTTTGTTTGGGCGTTTGTTAAACAATTACGCGAAAAAAGTTGGACAGATTTGGATGAATTTGGAACACAGATAGCCTGGATTAGCATTAATACTACTTACTTTTAATACCGTAGTAAAACCCTGTGGGAATACCGTGGGTACTGAAGGGCATCATAGGGTCAAATAGACATGGCATTTGAGAGTTGCGGGAGTGCTTAATCGTAAGGTTGCTGTGGCCCTGTCCGGTACGCAAAGGGTGATTGAAGAAACAGGGTGGATTTATGTACGTCCTACGAGTCTGACAGTCCCTTCCATTTTATCAGGGTGGGGAGTCATTTTGATGACATTTCTCCCAAAAATCTACTGATTTGAAATAAATAATTAAATTACCTACTTTGTTTTATGATTCAGCCATTCAGATATTTAGCAATTTATATTAGCTTTTAAATCTTAGCTGAGTACATGGTAGCATTTCAGTTCTTCAGTAGCTTTCAAAAATTCATCATCATCTTCCTGCCCTTGTCCCATTCTACTTGGGGTCGGCACAACACGTTTTTTTCTTCCATTCTCCCCCTACCAGACGTCACAATATCATTTACTCCTTTTTCGTCCATATCATTCCTCACACGATCCATCCATCTTTTCTTTGGCCTTCCTTTTCCTCTCCATCCATCAACATTCATACTCATCACACATCACTCTCTTAGTCACATGCTTTCAAAAATTATGTGTCAATAAATCCTGATTTAGATGCAAACTAAGTGGACATGATGAATTACCTACCCTGTTATGTCCTTTAACTAATTCATTATATTTTTCAGCGATGAAAAAGAAAGTAACTCAAAAGTCACTGCGCCATCGATATCATATTCAACATTGGTATTGTTCAGTTTTTTATTGTAAACATTTTATTCTGCATAAGTTTGTTGCTTTTAGTCGTTCGTTGTTAATTTGCTGTTTTTGTAATTATTGAAAATATAATACAGGTATGAGCAACAGAGATACTGCTCTGCGAAGCTGAAACAAGTCGATTACCTATCCCTTTCTAAGAGTCGGTGTGCAATATTTATATTTTATAGTCTAATTTATTTCCAGTACAGTTATTCATCAAAGATGGATAAAATTTTGATATCCATAGCAATAATGGCGTCGTTCGCCGCCGGGGCCACGTTGCCATTTGCCATAACCCTGGTGGCGAATGTGTTTCAAAGCATGATAACGTACGATAAGGCGGTACAATCAGGGACACAGGATGGCGACGCCTTTCTACAAACTATGCACAATTTTGGTATCAAGTATTCTTGTATAGGCGTGGTGCTGTTTGTATGTGCATATTTGGGATCTGCATTTATGAATATTACGGCTATAAATCAGGTAAAGGGCACATTAATTATTATAATTTTGTTAATATGTAAACCCATGACTCGTACTGTTTACTTCGGCATTACCTATTTCCATTAATTACTTAGTTAGTCATAATTACACTGATTCCAACTTCATGTAGCTCGCGATTGTAGCATTTTAAAACAAGTAAATTACTTTCAGATTTATAAAATCAGAGAAGAATATTTAAGAGCAGTTCTGAATCAAGACTTCGCGTATTTTGATCTTAATCAAACTGGAGACTTTGCATCAAAAATGGCCGAGTAAGCATATTTTTACCTAATCTTATATACTGTTAACCTACTTCAACACTAAAGAATGCCACATCTTGAATAAAAATAATACCAATACGACTGTGGTATTTCTAGAACTTAAGAAAATCGAGTTATACTGCTGTACAAATCTGAAAGATTCGTAAAAATAACAAAATATCTTCAGTAGTCTCCTTATCAGCTTACATTCCCAAATAATTAAGGAAAAAGGCAGGGGCCATTGATGTTTATTTTTATCGTAATAAGTAGTTGTTAGAAGGTCACTTTGGAGTTCATTCGTCCATTGTTCTAGAATACCAATCTTTTGCTCATGTTTTAGTGACGTCATAAAATTAGAAGAGGGCATCGGCGACAAGGTGTCAGCGTTCGTATACAGTACTACCACGGCCTGTGGCTGCATTGTAATGGCGATGCTGAAGGGATGGAAATTGGCGCTCCTATGTCTGACCACTACTCCTGTCACCTTCCTGCTGGTCGGCTTGACTGGGCGAGTACGTGGTGTATTTCAAAGTATCTTGGCAAAATAAGCAAATAACACACTGACGTCACAGAGATGACGTCAATCTCTGTACAAAATTTTCTTAATTTTTCTAAAATTCTTAACGCCTTGATTACTTACACTAGCTTATTGTGTTTGGTGGAGCTGTACCTCAATATCCATATGAACCCCTAATTTGTTATTTTATGCGGTAAGACACTCAATTTCAATCAAATCAAATATACAAATTACTTCTTGAGGGCTCAAACTAAATTGTTACTGATAACTGGCCGATTATGGACCTATAAAATTAGTATTAGTCGAATCATTTTATAGGGTAATAGCAGGGCAAATAAATGAACTAGTTTTTTCTTAGATAGCAGATCGCCTATACAAACAAGAGGCGCTGCAGACAGGTCGAGCTAGTGCCATCGCTCAAGAAGTACTGAGCTCCATACGAACTGTGTACTCCTTTAATGGTCAGAGCAAAGAGTTAGAACGATACAAGAAACCACTCGCGGCTGCTAAGAAGATTTATATAAAAAAGGGTATTGTAACCTTTACAGATCATGGAAACTCTGTAATGTAACATAAGGCACGCCATTCACGCATATTCTTTACATTGCAGAATTATTTACTGGTCTCTCAATGGGGTCTCTGTTTTTTTGCGTTTTCTGCTCGTATGCCTTGTCGTTATACTTCGGAATATACCTGGTAGTGCACGACCCTGAACACTACAATGCAGATGTTATGTTTTCGGTAAGTTAATGGTACCTAGAGATCAGTGCCGAAAGTCTGAATCTTGATTCTTTTATGCGCCCAGTGCGAGCTTCTTTAATTGAGTCTTTGTCTGTCTGAACTGTTCTGGTCTGGCCATTTCAGCGCCTCTCCAAGATATGCGCCCTGTATCTTGGCACCGCACCGTTGGCACACCCCTATTTCGGCACTGGTAGAGATACAACGAATAGTGATTAATGCCAAATACTGAATATTCGGATAGGCACCCAGCCGTAGCGCCGAATTTTCGCGGCATTCAATAGGGTTTAAATATTTGTCCCGTATTGAATTGATTATTATCCAATAAATATTTAACGACCTGAAAGAAATTGTGTTTTTCAGGTTTTCTTTGGCGTAATGACGGCTCTTGGAAACCTCGGCGTAGTGGGTTCTTTAGTTCGATCCTTTGGCCTGGCCCGAGGTGCTGGGGCCCAGATATTCAACGTGTTGCAAAAAGAGCCAACTATTAACCCTCTGTTAGATCGCGGGTTCAGACCAGAGGTAGCTGAAGGAACTATTGAATTCAATAATGTGGTGTTCCGATATCCATCTAGACCTAATGTGCCTGTTAGTATGAAATGTGTAATATTTACTGTAAAGTACAAGGACTTTTCACACCAAAAAGCATAATATACAACATTATTTTTTGTTTATGCGAAACCCGATACACCCGTCTAGTATTTTTATGTAAAGAATCTATGTACAAAATTTCAAAACTGTATCATGTAAAATCACAAAGATAAAAGCTTGTTATGTTAACTGGTTGTCCGTTGAAAAACTTGTTCATTTGTTCATTTTTCATGTATACAGTTATTTCGAAACACCTAGGGTTAAAGAACTTTAAGTGAGGAAGACCATTTATTGTTTATTGGTTTGTTCTGACGAATTTGGAGCATAGTTTGCAGATTGTATTGAGTAACCAATATCACACGTTACAGGTGCTGAAAGGTGTAACTTTGACCGTGAAACGTGGACAGTCTGTCGCTCTAGTTGGTCACTCCGGAAGTGGCAAATCCACTATCGTGCAACTAATATCCCGATATTACGATGTGGTTAGTGGTAGTGTAAGTATTTAGATAGCTGGTGAATACTATTTTAATGTGTCCTTTGAATTAATTTAATGTTAACCCATACTTGTCTAAATAAAATACGAAGTTTTCGTAAAAGCAGGTATCTGTGGACAATATGGACGTACGGGATCTGTCTATACGATGGCTGCGGTCTCAGATCGGTCTGGTGAGACAAGAGCCGGTTTTGTTCAACAACACGGTGAGGGAGAACATCCGCTACGGCCGCGAGGACGCTACGGACGAGGAAGTACAGGCCGCAGCTCTGCAGGCCAATGCTCATTACTTTATTATCAAACTGCCTAAGGTATTAAAGTGCATCCACACTATGTGTAGTTCCTTTTCTTGGAGCATTACTTACAAGTGTCAATGCAGCAACAATGGCTAGAAAAAATAACATTTTTACTTCATATAAATTTGGTACAGCCGTCAGGCACATAATCAAATCACATATTGTATTAATATGGTATTGTGTGTAGTTATAATATGCCAATATATGATTTCCTCTCTTTCTTTCCTTCCTATATGTTACTGCAAGAACCTTCAGTTAAACAAGTTTCTCTTCGATAAAGCCCTTGCATAGAAATTTTTCGTTAATTTTTTTAACCGAGCTTGGGGTGTACTATCAAGATGCAGGGAGCTAGATCTAGTCCTGTTCTATAAAAATATGGAAGGCACACTCATTTCAACAGAGGACTGATGCACATTCTCCTGAGTTGTGCATCTGTATACCCCTTGGAGATACTGACGTAATTTATTTTTGTGTATTTTAAATTGCCAGGAGAAAAACATTAATTAAGTTCGCATAATATGACGTAATATATGGTATAGGGCTATGATACGATGGTAGGCGAGTACGGCGCATCGTTGTCGGGTGGTCAGAAGCAACGCATCGCGATCGCGCGCGCTCTTATTCGGGATCCACCACTCCTACTGCTTGATGAGGCCACCAGCGCTCTCGACGCTGCGTCTGAAGCGAAAGTTCAGCTTGCACTTGATGAGGTGAGCCAAATTTATTACGGCATTCTTTAAATTGTATCTGAATAAACATTCTTCGGTATAAAGGAGTGTTTTTACAATAATCTTCACCAACTCCTAGGCAGCGGATGGACGTACGACAGTTGTGGTTGCTCACCGACTGTCCACTGTCAGAAAAGTGGGACTTATCTACGTGATGGACGGAGGCCTGGTGGTGGAGACCGGCACCCACGAACAGCTCATGGCCGCCAAAGGACATTACTACAGCATGGTGCTGTTACAGGAGCCCGAGAATATTGAGGTCAGAGAAGGTGTGGTGGTTGTCTTGATCTTATTTTAGGGCTGTACAATAATATACATTGTTAGGCTTTAGGTTGAAGTTTGATTAATGGGTTTTAGCTCTATCTTCTGGCGGTCTGATGGTCTGTGATGTTGTAATAATGTTATTTCCATACCATAGAACTCTTAAAAGGGAGAAGCCCACCATCGCCACTATTTGGAAAACTCGTTTCGTTTTAAAACTCCTTCATCGCAAACACAGGACATAAAAAAGAACGCAAACAGCGTACCTACTCGTACATTGTGTAAATATACTAGCTATGGGAGTGTGAAAAGATTTGCCTTTGTTGTTGATTAGCTCTCTAGGATGGTGTACTGTTAATGCTGTCGCCGTGGACCTCATTCTGAATCATAGGGTGCTTTCATAAAGAAGCTGGCCGGTACGTGTCGGTACTGATCGGCGCAGGTACAATTAGTATAAAGAAACTGGCAGATCTGTTAAGTGCACAAAATAGGATGGGTCTATTTTGCCTGCACATCAGTACCAGTGAAAATCTATATCCTATATTTTGAGAGCCCCGGGCCGTATAGCTTTTGCGTACCGATTATGTGTTTCTCTCTCAATTTGATGATACATTATGTAATACTACAGATCATTTACTACGCAGAGAGGAATCTTCCGAGTCAGATTACTGTGGTCTTGAAGTTATGTCTGCGGTAGGTACAAAGTATACAAAATATCAATATAGTAGTTACACATGATAAAAATAATTATGTCATTTAAAATACACTTAAAGGTTTTTGACTGAAAATTCGAATTGGTGTGATTTTGGGAAATAATGGTAGTTTGGGCATAAAAATGGCGCAGGTTAAAATTCAATTAAATGTTTACTTTCATGACTGCGAGAGCCGAATTGGAGAGCTGATTCAGCAGTGTCGCAGGTTCAAGTCCTGCTCGCAATAAAAAAAATCTTTAAACAAAAAAGGTGTCTAACCGTACTATGGTACGGTAAGACACCTTTTTTTACCGTACCATACCACAGATTACACCATGCTAAGTTTTAAAAGGTTTGCGACACAGGCGTTACGGCCCGTTCGTCTTGCTGCTGTGAGCGGTGATTTAGCGCGATGTGGCAGTAACATCAACTGTTTGAAACACGCCACGAGGCGCTGCCAATGGCGAATTCGCGGTCATACAAAGTAAATAGTAGGAATACTGAATAGGGTCTCTCGGCGCTTAGACTTATTTTATTGCTCTTTGGCGGAATTCCAGAGGGTCACACTTAGTGAGTTGACCACTACGTAACGTGTACTTCTACCCAGACCCGTTACCTGGGACTGGGTAGACAACTAATTTATGACTACTTTTTTTTTATTACCTGTAATAGCAATTATTGTATGTGTTAATGAAATAAATAAATAATTAATGTCTTATTTGCACCACCCGCCGCTCCGCTCGCCGCTTATGCCAAAGTCGTGAGCGGGCCATTAATGCGTATTATAATTTAAATTCTAATAATTTCAAGACTGTGGAGGACGATAGTACTGCTAAAGTGCCGCGCCTGTCCTTCTTTCGGGTGCTTGCTTTGAAGTCTCACGAATGGAAGTGGGTGACGGCTGGGACGTTGAGCTCCATCGTCATTGGCTTCGCGACGCCGCTGTTCATCGTCGTCTTTGGCAATTTGTTCGGTGTGCGTAACTTTTTTGTTATAATCCATTATCTACTTAGAAGGTTGAGATTAGTTTGAATTAGATTTACTGTCGTACGTGGAGCAACTGCGTCTCTACAACCCTATTACTAAAAAGTAGTCTAACATCACTAGCCATACATTGAGATATAATTCAGAACTTCCCCAGAGAAGCATTTTCACCAAATTCTTATTTGAAATTAATTATTATTATTCTCCCCGGTCGTATTTCGGTAAGCATGCGCGCGATCTTAGTTGTAATGTATGTATGTATTCCTAAAATCTTCTTAGTGGTTCGTTTCGATACGTTGTAGTTTGGTTAGTGTTTCGTGTGACAGAGATACTACGCTCTACGAAGCCGAAGTTAGCCGAATTCTCATTCCAAATGCCGATGTGCAATATTTTCAACCGGTAAATCTATATTTTAGGCATTTACGTTTTGTCAGTAAAAAACAAAATAATGCTGGTTATTTTAGCAGTTGATACTGTATAAAATAAAGACAGCAAAAGGTCTAACTTCTTTGATATTTCTTTCAGTCTATGTCAGACCCTGACTTGGTTAAGTTGATGGAGAAAGTGAAAAAAGTATCCATGACGTGCGTTTTCATTGGATGTGTAATGGGCATCTCGTATTTAATCGAAGTAAGTTTATTTATCTTCTTAGACGTTATCTGGTTGGTATGCTGTCGTTTTATACTTTTTAGCTCTTTTTTTTTTTAAACGCTTTTGCTACTGGTTCCTAGTTATTTGTTAATCTCAAGCGGGGATCCACAGTCGCGGACACGATGAGCTTGCCATATCCCTAATAGACTTGTAAAGTGTTTCCTGTCATTTGTGTCCACAATTTACCATTGAAAGTAATTAAAAGTACCTCTAAAATTCCGTTATTTAGGATTTAATCAAATGAGGGTTCTGTTTATTTAACTAGCGTTATACAATATAACTAATATATACAATAAAAATAAGCCCGTTACACGAATCCCGCAGGCGATATCATTCGGTGTGTCGGGCGCGCATCTGACCGAGAGGCTGCGCACTCTAATGTTCGAGCACTTGCTGCGACAGCATGTTTCGTTCTTCGACGAGCGTGGCAACTCCACGGGCGCTCTATGTGCCAAATTGTCTTCTGAGGCCACTTATGTGCAAGGCGTGAGTATACGAACCGTGATCTCAAACGTATATAAAAAACTTGTTAGATTCACTAGCTACAATGGTTTCTGGCAAGCAATAAGGAAAGGACTATTCCCGTTCATTGTGGTGGCTTATGGTCGTTGCTATGATCTTTTGGCAAATCAGTTTTGGGGAGACCATTATAAAGGCTTAATTCAGAGTTTAGTATTCTAGTTTTTGATATGTTTTATCGTTCTCAGGCAACGGGTCAGCGGATAGGCATATGCTTGCAAGGCTTCGGCTCGATCGGTTTGGCGCTGGTGTTGGCCATGCTGTACGAGTATCGCGTCGGACTGGTCGCGCTTGCCTTCCTGCCTGTCATCGCCTTCGTCATATACCGCCAGATTAAGCTAACCACGCATGAATCGTTTGGAAACGCCAAGGCGTTGGAAAATAGCACTAAGGTGCCTTTTAAATTTTCCCACAGGAGAAATTAACATTTTTTTTTTGAGTTTAACTTCATTCTGATTACGTAGAGAAACAGCAACGCAATTTGGGACAGGCCATATTCCAGCCCCCCGGGATGGAGCGCTCAGCTCCCGTGAGCGCATTAGATCCGGCAACAAACATAACGTCGGGTTGATTTTAGTCAGTACGTCGGTGCTCTGTCTGACAGACCCTCCATCAATTCAAAATTTCCTGAGACTCCTTTCAGGAAAAGTCCCCTTCCTAGCTAAAAAGTAGGAAGTAGCGAATTGGTGGGTTCACACAGAAGGAACTGACACTCCTGCGCACCGATGGAATACTTTAAAACTATTTAGCACTGGACCTCCATCAGGATGATAGTCGGTGGCCAGACGGCTCCGGTGAGGCCACCTTAAGGCAGTCTGTCGTCTCGTTACCCGGGGTGCTATGAGCCTTTTTTTTGACGTCGTAAAATTATCAAATGACTTCTTCCACCCAGGGCAGGGCAGGGAAGGGCAGGAGGGACTGTCAGACTTGTACTGACTAAAATCCACGGTCTCTTTCAATAGCCTTTTATGTTCAGGAGCCACGGTTACTCGTTGGTTCCGTGGCCCCCGTCAGGATTTGGCCCTCTAAGGGCCCCGTCATTTGCTAACAGCTCTTTGAGGCAGGAACACGACGCGCTGTCGACACGGGCATGGTTTATGGTTAACAGCGAGTTGTCCATTGGGGGTGCTAGGAGCTGGATCGATTCCCAAAACTTAAGTTTCCGTCAACGATTAAGAGAGCAGATAGGTAGCGTTAACAGAAGATGATGTTCGTCAGATAGCGATGGAGGCAGTGTCCAACGTGCGCACAGTAGTATCATTGGGCCGGGAGCAGACCTTCGTACGGCAGTACGTGCGGCAGCTGGCGCCGGCACTCGAGTGTGCCAAGAGATCTGCGCACTGCCGCGGACTCGTCAATGGTCTCTCCCGCTCCATCTTCAACTTTATCAATGCTACTGCGCTAACGTATGGCGGACACCTCATTGTGTCTGAGGGTGTCCAATACGAAAATATCTTAGTGTGAGTATGAATAAATATAGGTTAAGTATGGACTAGGTAGTTTTATATTTTTAGACCAAAAATATTGCTTACCGTCTGTAGGAGACGCGAAAGGCGTAAATCATGGCTTTTCAATTACTCCCTCGATCTTTTAGTGTAGTTATCTCAGATCATCCCTTTATTTTTATACAGGTTCTCAAAGGAATTCCGAAAACTGCCTAATCGGCGGTATTACATGGTCGGCTTTAAGCGCGACCGCATACTAAAAGAATGTTCGGTCACAAAAATTCTGACGCTCAACGGAAGAAATTCGCTCCATACGTTTTGTACTAGCTTTTGCCTGCGACTTCGTTCGCGTGGAATAGTGACTTCCGGCAGATTTTTGTTTTTTAATTTTTATATTTTTTGTAATAAAAACTATCCTATGTCCTTTCTCAAGTTCCAAACTATATGTGTACCAAATTTCACACAAATCGGTTCAGTAGTTTAGGCGTGAAGAAAAGACAGACAGACAGAAAGACAGGCAGACAGAGTTACTTTCGCATTTATAATATTAGTTTGGATTAGGTACCGCACACGTCGACGATCGTCCGCTTCTGATGGTCGCCAAAGGGCACATTTTGTATTCAAAAGTTGCCAGATCATAATTTCTGATAGTATCCGGGGAGTATCTGGCATCGAGCATCAGGACTTTTCCGACAATTTCTTCGGTCGTGCTTAGTGAAGTGCTTTATATTTCTAGAAATGTTTAGTTTCTATCTTCACAATTGTTCTGTAGTTTCTTCCTAGGTACCCCCATGGGAATAGGACTTGAGTTTTTGTGTGTATGTATATAATTATGTTCCTAGGACTACTCAATCATTGCAAATGGCATCGGGTCAAGCGCAGAACGCATTCACTTACGCACCAGAGTTTGAGAAGGGAGTAGGCGCCGCTTCCAGGATAGTGGCGCTGCTGGAGTCCAAGCCGCAGATATGTGACCCGGTCGTGCCGTTGGTATCTCCTTTTGTAAGTAGATTTGAATTGATTGTATAATCTATACTAATACTATAAAGCTGTGAAGAGTTTGTTTTCGGTTGAACGCGCTAATCTCAGGAATTACTGGTTCAAATTAGAAAATTTAGTTTTGTTTGATTTTATTTGCATAGTCCTTTTATCGAGGAAGGCTATAGGCTATTTTAATTTGACGCTTCGACTAATAGGAGCCGAGCAATGGGGTTGAAACCACGGGTAACCACTAGTATATAACAAAAATTGTATGAATGTAACGGTTAATTAAGAAAGCCGAGCGGTTGTTTTTCCCGTAATTGCGTATTTCTTTTGTTCCTTCTCAAAAGTTGCTAATCGTTTATATGATTTATTTATTTTACTGATTATCCTGGAGTCTGTTGTATTTTTATTCCAAAATGTTTGAATCCGCTGTTGAAGAGCTACTCCTATGCATATCTTATGGCCTATCTCAAATAGTTTTCTACAGCTTTATTACAAAAAAGTTAAACATCTGTTGAACACTTGAACACTTGTTTAAACTACAAAATGGCATTTGACATTGATTTAAGGGTCAATTTGCAGTTACACTTTTTTTTGCTGATAAGATCCGACGAAAATTATGTAGGGTATCATTTCACAAGTTTGTTTTAATTGTAAGGTAATTTAGCGTTATTTCTAACTATATTCACAGATATCAAAAGGTGAGGCGAGCTTTGAGGAAGTCCAGTTCAAATATCCAAGTAGGCCTGGAGTACGTGTTCTACGAGGCTTGGACCTCAAGGTATGTCCGTATCTGTTCCCCTTCTCTAGCCAACTGACAGTAAAAATTGGCTAGACCCTCTAGAAAAGAAAGACTTAAAAGGAAATAATTGTTTTCATCACTTTCTAGAGTTCGTCAAGTTTACACAGAGAGCTATTGCTCAGTCCATCTTTTTAAGTTCATGGTAGCACTCATTTTTTTCTTTCTGGAATAGAGAGAGCATAAACTAATCCTTACATACGTAAGGATTAGTTTATGCTTTGTGATTGTGATTCCACTCAGTTTAAATCGCGAATTTTTTTTTTTTTTGCAAACTGCTTCTCAGTACAGGGGCTTTTATTGATGTTCTATAAATACAAGGGTGACGTATCTGAGATCCTTAAAATCATAAATTATTCTGTCTCAGTTAAATACTACCTACTACTACAACAATACAATTTGATCGTTCTTGTGACATTCTTAAAATAATTATTTTTTACTTTCACAAATCAATCAATAATCACAAACTGATACTTGCAACATAACGAACCAAATTTACAACACCAGGGCTAGGCTAGGGCAGTTACTATATGGCCTTGCGCCATAACCATACAAACCTTGTCAAGTAGTGAATTTTTTGGTCTTTTAAGTCCGATAATTGTAAAGAGTGACATAACTGTACGTAGTAACATAATGAATTGTAAGTAGAAACATAATAGTAAGTAGTAGTAATATAACTGTAAATAGTAGATAACAGGATAATAATAATTGTAAAAAGTAATTCTTGTAGGTGGATGAAGGCAAAACAGTAGCTTTGGTGGGTAGAAGCGGGTGCGGCAAGAGTACAGTCACGCAGCTGATGCAGAGGTTCTACGATCCCAACGCCGGAGATGTCGTTAGTACAGTCACATTCAACATAAGATAGTGATAGACTTGAGCTTTTATTTGTAACAAAACATTGAGCATTCACCATTTTTAAATTCCTCAAATTGAACAACGAACATTGCCAAGCATAGAGCCAAACATGGCTACGAAGTTTTTCATGATCTTTCTAGCGAACGCTCTAGTCGGCACTTGTCAAAACATATTCTTCATGAAGATGTCAGACTTGACCGACGTCGACGGCTCGGCAAAAACCTCGAAGCAAAACTGTCCTTTCGCCAGAATGCTCGCTTAAACACTCGTTTATTTTTGTGTTATGTAACATTCCCAAGAATGCTCATTACAAGTGAATGCTCAAGTATATCAGCACCTATACATTCCTCACCATGTGTCAACTTCCCTAATATTATTTGTTCTGCCTCCCAAATCAACCGTATGCGGATTCCAATCGCATACGGGCGCTCTTGTCTGATTCAGCGCCTGGACGGCATCCCTCTGCCAGGGCTGATATTATCGGAGGCCCGGTCGGGCTTCGGGCTGGTGTCACAGGAGCCCGTCCTCTTCGACTACAGTATCGCTGAGAACATAGCGTATGGAGACCACGAACACAACCCGTCTCACTACGATGTCGTCGCAGCAGCCAAGCAGGCGAATATACATAATTTTATAGTGTCACTGCCGCAGGTGAGATTTGATACATGGAAACTTACTTGCTGGTATTATAAATGCGAGATTTAGTATTGATGTTTCTACTCAATCGTGTCAGAACTGCTGAATGAATGTTCATGAAAGGCACAGAGGTTTATAATGGTCTGGAATAGAACGTAGGCTATTTTTTATTTCGGAAGTACGATCCCGTGGGACAGCTACCGAAGTTCACGCGGGTGAAGCCGCGGTGATAGTGATAGATAGAATAGATTTATGGCCGGTAGCACACCTCATCTCCACCGTGTTAATCAGCGGAACCGAAGTAGTTCCGCCATGGATAGTTCGTTATATGACATACGATGAGAAATATGTAGCAGTGAATCTGCATGTTCTAAGTCAAACGTACAGATTTTATCTGTACCTACACTACAATACACATAGTTTCACAGCGCCTTGACAATATTGCTAATTCTATGGTTAAAATGGCGGTATATACAATGAGTATAAAAAATGGACGTGTCAACTTTTGGTAATCATCGAGGTTTCGTAAAAGTTCACTTTTTTTTAACTTCTTGCACTTTCGTAAAAGTGTGTTACTCTACTAATTAACAGGGTAACTTAAAGTGGCGATACCTCAACCAAGAAATTTATTTTAACACAGAGCTCAAAAGAAAGTACTAACAATTTGGTATAATTCATAAAACAACTATATTTTTAATTGACAGGGTTACGATACAAACATAGGGCCCAAGGGCATGCAGTTATCGGGAGGGCAGAAACAGAGGGTGGCGATAGCCCGGGCTCTCATAAGACATCCTAAGATTCTTCTCTTGGACGAAGCCACCAGTGCTTTGGATACTGAAAGCGAAAAGGTCAGTCTGTACGCTATGTGCGAGGTCGATGGCGGGGACTATCAAATGGATCGCAACGCGCGCTGTGACAGAGATGTAAATTAACTGGGGACACCCACGGAGTGACGTACGTATTCAGTTAGTCTACTAACTCCGTGGGTATCCACGTAATGCACCACAACCTTTCAAGTACTTTTTAGCTTTACCTATTGAAGGTAAGTAAGAAAATGACCAATCATACTAGAACCCAGCTCTCAGTCAATTTCTAAAGACAGACCTCAACACAGGTAGTACAAGAAGCGTTGGACGCCGCGAAAGCAGGTCGTACATGCGTGACCATCGCCCACCGCTTGAGCACGATCCGCGACGCCGACCTCATCTGTGTGCTCGCCAAAGGACGCGTGGCCGAATCGGGCACACACCAGCAACTACTCGAAATCAAGGGACTTTACTACGATCTACACGCTAAAGCCAATTAAACTATATTTTCTAACTGTTGTTTCTTTAGCTACCATCTACACTTGCGAGCAACGTATGGAATCACTCACTTGGAATTGATCCGGGATAGCGCCTTAAATAATGGTGTGATTGGAATGAATTTGGTATCAATTTAAAGTTAACAGTTAAACCTATAGAATGGTTTCAATTTTATTATTCTTAACTAGTTATTAAGTACTCAAGATCGCGCGGAATCAGGATAAGTGATTTAATACTTTTGCTCGCGAGTGTATAATTTTTTTTTTATTTTATTTTTTTTATGTTCGATGGGTTTGCTCTTGACCTTGTCTACGTCAGGAGTGACTAAGACAAGGTCAACGATGGAGCGAGCTTACCCAGAAGAAGCCTGTTCACTCTAGCTTTGAAGAGATTGGGGTTGTATGCGTTCGGAAACACAGTCGCAGGCAGAGAGTTCCACTCCTTCGCTGTCCGCATTAAAAAAGACGTTTGGAAGCGCTTAGTGCGAATTGGTGGAATAGCAACAAGGTAAGGATGGTAATTTGCCGTGCGTCTGGATGTACGATGATAGAAGGGGGCTGGTGGGATGAGGTCGTGGATTTCTTGGGCACACTCTCCGAAGTACAATCTGTAAAAGACCGACAGGCAGGCAACCTTGCGGCGATGAGTCAAGCTATGGAGCTTGTCATTCACCATTTTTACGTCGCCAACGACTCTCTTAGCTCTGCGCTCAACTGAGTCAAGAGCAGCGAGTTGGTATTTAGCTGAGCCATCCCAAAGGTGGCTACAATACTCCATGCAGGATCGGACTTGTGCTTTGTACAGAGTTAAAAGCTGTCCAGGCGTGAAGTACCGCCTCACTCTATTTAGGATGCCCAGCTTTTTGGCCGCAAGTTGGGCTTTGATCTCAATGGTGGCGCCAAAGTTGAGACTAGGAGTCAACTCCATGCCCAGGAGCTCGAGTCGGTCATTCACAGGCACAGATACACCCCGAAAAGTAGGAGTTTGTTCCAAACAACTCTTTTTTGCGGTAAAAAGACAAGCCTGCGTTTTGGTGGCGTTAAAAGAAACCAGATTGTCATCACCCCACTGGGACATAATGATAATGGGACGGTCCTTTCGATTCCCGGTTAGAACAAATATTTGTATGATCTACAAGTAGTAGTTCCGGGTCCCGGCGTTTGTGATGCGAGTTTAGTATGAAAAGGCATCCACGATATAGGAAAAAACATAGTATGGGGGCAACGTTTCATTTTAAACATTGTGCTGTTGGCATCACAGTGGTTTTAGATTGCATATCATTATGAATGCCATCTCTAAAATTTGAAAATCAGAATGAGATGCGTAAAAACCCCGAATTTTAGAGTCAAGAACCCGGACATGAGTCGAAGTGCGTACCGTGGCAACTGCGTCGGGAGGGGTAGGGGGACGGTTGAAGTGTGTGCGTGTCGCGGGCGGCCTAAGACTAAATTTTTAAACCCGGAGTACAAATTAAGCCCCCCTGGACGCTTCCCGGATGCCCTCTAAACTAGGATAAATCCGGGGAAACCCTTATGGATGGCAAGCCTAATTTTAAGACCTTGAAGCTATTAAATTAAATAAAAAATCTTTATAATCAAAATGCCTTTATTTCAACATTCACACATTCTGTCTGCTACAATGTGATTGATGTGAAATTATCTGAAACAAATAAAGAAAAAAACAGTTTTTAGGTAGTTGTAAACATTTACCTACTTGTTTACACTGTCTATAAAATAATATCGGGAAATAAATGATGGTGGTTGGCGCAGTGACTTCTGCGCAGCAGACAAATTCCAAGTATGATCAACATTTTGTAAAATATAAAAAAAAAACAATAAAGATTTTTATTTTACTTATTTGATGTATGGATATGGATGACGCGATGCGACGCAATTCGACCGATTCCAGCTACACGTCATCCTTACCACTACGACATATTACATAAAACGTGGGTTTTTTTACTGGTAGATGAAAAACAAAACACGCTCGCCACGACGAGGTAAGTCAGTCGAATTGCATAATTATATGGTAGTAGCAAGGAAGATTTTCACTGTTAGTTAGTAGAAATTGCAAATCACACGAATTGCGTCATGTTCAAGTGCCAAAATTAAGCCCCTTTGGGCCCCGTCGGTTATGCTGATAGACGCGCGTGTATCACGCCTATTCCATATCGGAACCGATCCGACCAGACAATACCCTTCGCTCGCCTCACACAAAAGGATGTAAAAAATAAGGTTAAATAAACTTACGGTGTTGGGGCAACCATCGCGGCAGCAGTCAGCTGGGATATGATGGAGCCAGCGACGAGGTTGCCGTAGTATGCCTGCGCTGCTGCAGCGGCCGAGCCCGCAGCGATGCCGGCGCTGCCGAAGCCCAGCAAGGGTGCAACGATCGGAAGCAGCAAGCCCCCTGTGCCGTAGATCACGGCGCCTCCAATCAAATTGACAAGAATTGCGGCGAGAAGCCCCATTCTTTACTGAAACATTTGTTTACGAAAACACTTTATTTATTGATCACGTTTTTTTTTAAAGGAAAAGATTTTTTTTTCAATTTAATTTCAGAAAAAGATTTTTCTACAGGTAAAGTGTATTTGAAAATTCTGGGGGACCAGCTGTGGGATGGTAATAATGTATAGGCACAGTATAAAGGACCTGTCCAAGGCCACCATCAGCCGTAAATGTGGCAGAGTTTTGGACGAAGCTCATTTAATTTAAAGGAATCATCGACACGACGAAGAAGCATACGTGTACTTACTTATAAAAATGCACATGTAGGTGTGAACAAAGGATATTTAATTATTTACTGATGGCGAAGTTCAATGTTGATGGGAAAGATTTTATGATACACGATAAATAAAGCATATACCTACTTAACTATAATATCCATTATGTTCATGAATACAATACCAACACATAATTTTAAAAGCTGAACAAACTATCTTCGATGAATATGAAATAACGCTTTAATTTATCTAAAAAAATGCAAACCCAATGAGAGTTTAAATGTTTGAGAGGTCTTAATTAAAAACTTTATCGCGATAACTTAAGTTTTCATTAGCTGTATTCTAAAATGGCGTCTCGTCGTCGGCTTTGTTCAATAAAGTTCAATAGGCTATTAATTTTTACGTAAAAACTCGAGAGTCAGGCCTGATGACGTCAGAATTCAATATTTTTTTTATTAAATTGTGACGTATTGCCAATTTTAAAAGCGTCGTCATATCTGTAAAGATGATTTTTGAGGAAAGAAAAATTTAGCTGCGAATAAGACGCCCGTCTTATCCCCGTCAATGTAACAAAAGTAATATACGGGTTGAATATTCATTGATATCTAACCGACAGAGACTATTTAGAATTTTCAGTCGAATAGCCAATTGTTCACTGTATTACGTGTCACTCCTGAATAAAAGAAAAAAACTCACCTTGCGAACAAATATAAACTCTGCACTGAATTACTAAACAATAACCGCACTATGCAAGTGCACTGACTGAAAATGGGTTATCATCAAGCTACTATTTATAAAGTATAAACTTGAACGGGCAACTAAGGTACTAAAAGTCACAAAACAAACTCGCTTCTATGCCATAGACTGAAGAAAATTAAGAACTGAAGGGCCGATTACACTGCGCTACATCTAGTGCACTACGTCATGTAGGGCACTAGATATAGTGAAGTGTAAATGTATGTAGGAATGTAGGACCCTAACTTAGGGCGGCAGGGAGAGCCCGACCTGCCTACATCGCCTACATTACTACATGTAGTTCAGTGTAATCACAAGTAGGGAGGTAGTGCGCCTACATAGGAAGGTCAGTCTCGCCGCGGCACCCGACCGATGCGAGTGTTTGTGTGCGTTTAATTGGCAAAATGACTATGGAAAAAGAAACTTTATTAAGTCTTTTAGATTTATACAAAGAGATGCCGTTCTTATGGGATAAAAATAATCCCGATTACAAGAATAAAGAAAATATATAAGAAATTTGATCCGGATGCCACAATGAAAACACTAAAAAAGTTACAGCGAGAGCAATGCCAATTTTTTGCAATTTTGAAAGCACGGGTGCCATGGTTGGTGTATTGTATTAGACTGGGTTAGGATTCCCTACGAAGTGCAGTGTAATCAGAACGCCATTTATGTAGGGCCCTAGCTTGATCACCAGCTAGTGCACTAGATGTAGCGCAGTGTAATCGGCCCTTGAACTCAACACGAGTGAAAACTGTGCGAGAATAATTCTTAAGGCCTCTCCTCACTCGCACGCGAATCACGGCGCGAATCGCGACGCGAAGCGCGGCGCGAATTGAAGCAAGACCTGCCAACAGTCCACACTCACAGTGGTTCGCGCCGGACTCACAGTATAGTTCGCGCTCTTGACGCGTATGCACGCTATGCATTTAATATTTACTAATCTCTGATACTCTGATTGATTGAGAAAAATTGAAATTTTTCTCAATCAATCAACATAGTTTATTTGTAGTCGGTATGGACAGTGAAACCACTACAGCAGCTGCGGGGCTACTTTGCGCTTTGGCAATTTATAGTTATGCGACGCGACTGAGTTGCCCGCGAATGTAGAGTCTTGTCGCGTTCGCGCCGCGCTTCGCGCCTGCGAGCCCTTTGTCGCGGGACAAAAAACCGACAACTTTCGGGGAACACAGCGCGAACAAGCCGCGAAGCCGCGAAGAATATGCGAATCGGATCTACACTCATGTTTCGCGGGTGCTTCGCGGCTTCGCGCGCGTAACGCGCGCGAGTGTGTAGACGGCTTTACGTCATAGCATTAACTGGTTATTCCCCCAGTATAAATAACGCTTCGCTCCGACAGAAGATGCGAAATAGATAGTAAAACAGGGTTCCGTATCTGAATTTTCAAAAGACTGCATGAAAAAAAAACATGAAAACAAAACAATTTTGAAATTATTTTTCTCTTATAAAAATGTAGAGGTATTATAGTTATGATGGGAATGGGTTTTTAATATGATACGTTTGTTGTATGGGAGCCCCCTTAAATATTTATTTAATTCTGTTTTCAGTATTTCTTGTTATAGCGGAAACAGAAATACATCATCTGTTACAGACAGAGGGTCGGACATCGAAGTCCTAGTAATAGCGTCTCGTTTTAATCTTTGGGTACAGAACCCTAAAACAAATACCAAAACAATGATTGGAATAACAACACTATACGGTACCGTTGCGTCGCTGTACTATCAATATTTTATCCGTATGTATATGTATCGTTGCGGGGAACTCCCTCTAATAGAGAACTGGCGTCGTTGCTGTAAAATCAATATAATATAGGTACTAACATTAAACTCATTGCATTTTCAATTGGAAATAGGCAGAAACTACAGAACGACATCTGCTGTGATCTTAGTTTTGGGACGTCAAATTATCTGCACGCATAGTATGATCTATTCTATTCTACCAATTCTACTAAATAAATACCTACTCGTATAGACAAAGTTATGTCCTCATAAATATTTTTAAATTACATATACATCGAGGAACTCGTGGCTAAATAATTACAGCCGCACAGGCCGATCTTCCGGGTTAAGCCGCGCTTGCCGAGGTTGGTCTGTGGATGGGTGACCATCTGTCATAGCGAGTTTCCTCCGTGCCTCGGAAAGCATGTAAAGCCCTTGGTCCCGGCTGTCATTTGTAGATCTTTGACAGTTGTTACTGTTAGTCAGAAGCTCTAAAGTCTGACAACCAGTCTTACCATGGGGTATCGTATTACCCAGTTACTGGGTTGTAGAGGTCTGACAGGCAGTTGCTCCATGTAAAATACTGATATCCAGCTGCATCTGGTTTGACTGGATGCCGACTCCAATATAGTTGGGAAAAGGCTAGGCAGATGATGATGATGAGATACTAAATTAAAAATTTTTTTGTCTGTCCGTCTGTCTGTCTGTATATGCAGGCATCACGTGAAAACTGACGGTTCGATTTCGATGAAACTTGGTATAATTATACCTTATTATCCTGGGCATAAAATAGGATACTTTTTATCCTGGAAAAATACGTAGAAAAAAATCTTATTTTTCAGTTACTACAGAACGCGAGCTCAAAAGCAGTAGCTCAATAGAGGGATCTCCTTAATTATTATAGGCTTAGCCGTATTTGGGTCCAATAGATATTTATAAGATGTCATTGTCAGAGTTACTCAAAATGGAGAAATAAACCATCCACGCGAAGACCGACATCCGCGCGGACGGAGTCGCGGGCGGAAGCTAGTTATTAAAATAAAAACACAAAAAAGGGAAGAGACACTAGGCGTCAAAGAACTCCTCCGAATCGCTGTCATCCGGGAACGTGCAGCATTGTCACATTGGGTGGCAATGCTTATTCTTTGACCAAAGAAATAACCAGTCCTCTGGTCTTATGGTCTGCTCTTTCTTCGTTATTTCTATACAATTCCACTGTTTTTTTGCAGAAATAGGCCACGATCCATACATACACCATTGAAGAACATAAACATTTTTTTGCCTTTGCCATGATAAAATGGTATTTTATGTTCTGTCATTTTGTCATTTCTTCCGTCGACAAAACCCGTTTTTGCGGTGCTACGCGTCTAGATGAGTCTCCCCCGAGATAATCCCGTTATCTGTAGTCCTTTCGCTCTTCAAGAGTGAAAGACTGTCACAGTCTCACTCGTAGTACTAAATTGAAGTCCTCTCTGTTCTTTCAGTTGTCCTTTGCGTTTCAGAGCCGCGGTACCCCACTGCTGTCTCGCGCAGAATAAATATTAGTATGATCTTCAAGTAGTTGTCCCGGGTATGGGTGTTTGTGGTCTTGGAACGCAAAGTGCAACCGAACCGAAATAAATGGGTGATAGCGTGTTACCTATCTATTTAAGTTTCATTATTTCAATTAAACACTACTACGTTATGTCGCTTTGTACTAAGATCTGAAAATGAGTGTATTTTCTCGGAATAATACTTAAAAATAACACGTACCTTCTTGAGTGGCACTGCGCCCGTCTCACTACACACTTGAAACTGATTGAAATATGAGAATAATCTCAAGCCAAGTTTTTTGATTTTTAGTTTATCAGCAAACTGTCACTTAACGTGGTTCACGACTGACTGTGCTTTTCTTGCCAACTAAATATTTTAAAACACTTCTTAAGAATCATATTCCCATGTTTTTTTCCCTTAAAAAATCCCTTTTTTATTCAGCTGCCTAAAAAAAAGCACACAGTTTTTGTACAATAATTTTCAATTGTTTTCAAATGGTCGCTCCTCGGACCGTTAATGATTACCAGATGTTGCACTTATGTTGTCCGTTTCACATTTTGGCAGTAAAATATTGAATACCAATAAACAAGAAAGTATTATTATCCCTTCTTTAAAAGTATAAATGTGAAAGTGTGTATTTATAATGTTCTTTTTTTTAAGGTTTAGTTTTGAAATTGATTTCTGTCAATTTACTTCCTTCCTACTTCCTATTATAATATTATAAACGTGAATGTTTGATTGGATGTTTGTTACTCTTTCATGCAAAAACCAGAACGAAATTGGATGAAATTTGGTACACAGATAGTTTATAACCTGGATTACACATAGGATAGTTTTTATACCGATTTTCCCGTGGGATAATTTTCGAATTGTAGCGTGTGAAATCGCAGGCAACAGCTAGTGTAAGATAAATTGCAGTTAACTGACCAACCTGTGTCGTTTATGAGGCTTTTTGTATTGTCCTTTTCATAAAAAGGGTGGTCGTACATCTGGGATCAATAACAGGGACCCTCTGATTTTTTTCAAAGCTCCTTTTTTTATGGACGGCTTTAGAAGCGGTAGAGGTATACTATCTTTCTATTTTGCTTTGTAACGTTGCGTCAAATGCAACACAGTAATGCTACATCGTCTAAGCGTCTGTTAGAAAAAATACATTGTGCCTAAAAACTTGGTCACCAATATATGATCAGAATAATTTACCATGTTTATCGTTTAATTCAATAGTTTATTATTATTTTCATCCAATATTTCGGTATTATTGCCAGGTCCATGATCACGTTTGTCTCTAATCGTCGACAGACGGACCATAAACCCTTCAACCGAAAGTCGTAGTCGTTGAGCCCCAGACGAAACAAAAATGGTCGTTGAACTCAAAGCTATTTATTAAGTATTTTTAACCACTACTTATCCTTAAATACTATTGAATATTAGTAAAAATTTAAACGTATTAATTAATTAGTTAATAACACCAATAAAAAATAATAGACAGGAAATTAGATTTTTTCAGTCAAATACATGTTATTTTGGTGAAGTTCATACATTATTGCCTAATAGAGAATTTCTATACCTATAAAAATAAAACTGCGTCATTACATGGTTATGAAATCTTTATTTCTACAAAATACATTGTGTCAGCTACAATGCGAATTGATGTGAAATTATCTGAAACAAAAAACAAAGGATAGATTTTATGAAAATTCAATTTGGACATTTATTACTTCCGATTTCGAAAAGGGAAGAGGATATTTTTTTTAACACGCTTTTATTAGCTTGACTTGTATGTATGTATGTATGTATGTATGTATGTATGTAACGGAATCTTTTAACTTCATTTTTACCCACTTCCAGCAGTCTGATTAACTTGAAAATTTGCACAGGGGTCAAGGGCCGATGACAATACAATAATCTCATAAATTTTATATTAAAATCCTCCTCTAAGGGGGTGAAAAAGGGGTGAAAATGTTTGTATGAAAAATCTTATTCCTTAGGTTTATACACTTGAAACTTAGTACGAATATAAGTATAAGTAAATAAAAAAGATGGACATTAATAGTTTTTTAAAACTACCCTCCATTGGTAACCTAGACGATGTTAAAGTTTGTATGGGAAAATCATAAAGCGCTAACTGAGGAATTTAAAACTCAGTATATATAAATTAGATCAAAAATAATTAAACACGTGTTTTTGGGTTTTTCGAAAATCACCCCTCAAGTTAGTGAAAAGGGGTATTCAAGTTTAAAGGGAAGGATCTAAAATGGCTAAACGTAGAACCTGAATTTTGGACGGTAGGTGCGATACATTATGTAGGTGATCACTAAGAAGGGATTTTGCGAAAAGCTACCTATAAGGGGGTGAAAAGGGGTAAAAACATTTGTATGTAAAATCTTATCCGTTAGGTTTATAAACTTGAAACTTGGTACGAATATGAGTAAAAGTAAATAAAAAAGATGGGAATTATTCGTTTTTTAAAACTACCCTCCTTTGGTAATCTAGACGATGTTAAAGTTTGTGTGGGAAAATCATAACGCGCTAACCGATAAATTTTAAACTCTGTATATAAAAATTAGATAAAAAATAATCAAACACGTGTTTTTGGGGTTTTCGAAAATCACCCTCTAAGTTGGTGAAAAAGGGTGATTAAGTTTTAAGTGAAGGCTGCTTGCTTCGACAAACCCAAAACTTGGCATAAATAGTTTCCCAATCGAATAAAGGATGCGTAATTATCTATATTTCAAAAATCCACCCATAGCGGGAGAACATTGTAAAATCAGTTTATCTTCAATAATATTTCGGGTTCGAAGTTAGAAAAACGCGCTGACGAAGTCGCCGGCGGAGTGATAGTAAAAAATATATTTAGATTAGTGAGCACGTTATCGCCGATGAAAATGTCATTCTCTGTCTTTTGCTGCATACGGCCTGTTCCTCTCTCTGGCTTCTCCCACTTTCAAAAACAAATTTCTTTATTGGTCGCTGCTGACGATTGCTGCGCGATCATCCGTTCTCAATCCTCGAATTTTATAATTAGTCACTGCTACCGAAATAGTGCGCGCGCATCCGCGCTTGCGTATTTTAATTTTTTTATTTCTTTTATTGTCGTCTTGAGACTAAAAATTCAGAAAATAAATTATAGTTCAAAAAAACTAAAAAAACACGCTTTAATAGCAATCGAACTAAAAAGTAGAAAATAACTTTTAAGTATAAGAGAGTTTATGTTACTGCAACATAAAATCCAACAATCAATTATCATAATTAACTTAGAATAAGATTAATATAAATATTAAGATATTAACAAAAATTCAAATAAAGTGAAAAAGCGTGGGGTGCTCAATGATATTTTTATAATAATTCTGATATTGCAAACAGTAACTAATACAATGATCATTACATTCGATATCAAGCACCCCACGCTTTTTCACTTTATTTGAATTTTTGTTAATATCTTAATATTTATATTAATCTTATTCTAAGTTAATTATGATAATTGATTGTTGGATTTTATGTTGCAGTAACATAAACTCTCTTATACTTAAAAGTTATTTTCTACTTTTTAGTTCGATTGCTATTAAAGCGTGTTTTTTTAGTTTTTTTGAACTATAATTTATTTTTACTTCGATCACATAATTGAAGAGCACTTTGAATGACACAATACAATTCAATAGTGCAGTGCACTCATGGGTGCAAGGGTTAGAGCTTTTATTCCATATATTGTATTTGTATGGCCTTAGGGTTTGGTTGTTTGTGTGTATTTTATTTAATGTGGGTGTGCTCCTGATTCAAAATCAAAGCATTTATTTCAAG
Source organism: Agrotis puta (assembly GCA_943136025.2). NCBI lineage: Eukaryota > Metazoa > Arthropoda > Insecta > Lepidoptera > Noctuidae > Agrotis > Agrotis puta. The sequence goes on from OW964178.2 coordinate 12,222,837, forward strand.
TAGTCAAGTTACAGGCACTTTTCAATTGTCAAAAGACAAAAAATAAAAATTCAATTCCAAAATAGTTATGGTGCTACTAGTCCCAGTCACAAGACATAATAACTGTGAAAGTACCATAGGTGCTCATTCCAATGCGTAGATCTCTATGGAGAAGAATGGGCAAGAAACTTCATGGGCACTCATTTTCAATCGCCAAAATGATTAGGTACTTATTACAGAACATTTGTTACATTATCCATTTTGTGATTCACATTTTCATTCAAATTTAAATAAAATAAAAAGTCATGTATGTTTATTCGTCATACAATAACAATGGCTTTGTCGAGTATAGTTAATTTTTGGCACATAGTTTCAGTCTGTGAGGCGAAAAGAAAGTTGTACCAACGGTTGAACTTGCAAGAAAAAGATCTTACGGTGTTGGGGCAACCATCGCGGCAGCAGTCAGCTGGGATACGATGGAGCCGGCGACGAGGTTGCCGTAGTACGCCTGCGCTGCTGCTGCGGTCGAGCCCGCAGCGATGCCGGCGCTGCCGAATCCCAGCAAGGGCGCTACGGCTGGGGCCAGGAGCCCCCCCGTGCCGTAAATCACGGCACCTCCAATCACGTTGACTGCAAGAGCGGCCAGAAAACCCATTGTTTACTGAAACATTGTAATACATTTTTTGATTAGGTATATATAATACTTATAGGCAGTGTCAGAAAAGTCCATAAATTTACAGTTTTATGTACTCTAGGCTAATTAAAATCTGTGTTAGAGTTGCCACCCGTATCTACTACTTCCTATTTATCTAATTTGTAGTTCAGTAGGGTAGGACGCACCAAAATATAATGAAATGGAAAAAACGTGAAAATTAGAGGTAACTGTGTGATAACAGTAGGTAGACATAATACATATTATAAGTCTGTACCTTACTAAGTTGTCTACAGTTTACATATGACGTACAATTTTGGGAACGTCTACAAGTAAGAAACAATTTCAATTTCTTAATATTCATCAACAAATCTTTGATTAAACATTTGACAAATGTGTTATAGTTTTCTATCGAGAAATTTTTATCTTTTTATGTTTTTCGTCTAACACCAAGAAAAATAAATATAATGAAGTTACCGAACATAATATAGGTACTTTTTTCCCGAATTAAACATGATTTAGTGCTCTAATAAAAAGATTTTGCTTTGGGTGCACTCTTAGTGTTTAGTATCCAGAGTCTTCTATTTTATTACTCGTTGCCGAGTTCGTTTATTGGTTGCAAGCGCAACTGCTGAACATCAGGTGTGTTCGATCCCCAGGTCGGGCAGTGTTACTGAGTTTTTCTATTAGTAATTTCTTAGTAGCAGCCACAGAGTCTAGATTTGTGCTCGGTTACCCTATGTGCCTATTATATTACCGAAAATTAATAGCCCTAAAATTAATAGATATATTTCGAATCTAATATAATATTCATATACATGCAATTTCGTTATAACTGACTGGATATAACCCTCGTTCTACGTAAGCGCTACGCAGATGTTCAGGTAGATGATTTTTCAGAGTGTATATTTGGAATGCTACTCATTAAGTTTCATGCGACCTGATTCATAGTCATCTTTTTTTTTAGTAATTAATTTAAAATGGAGACAAGAAATGATTGAAAAGAGTAGTAGAGGTAATTTCGAGTAAATTGTTGTTGACATTCATTTAACCTTTTATAAACAACAAGAATAACGGCTAAAGACAAATCTAATAATAAATACACCTGAAGGAATTAAAGGAACTCTTTTATTTTAATTAATTTTCGTAAAGTACCTACTACATTTTTCTTAAATAAAAAAAAACTAAACTTTAAAAAAAATCAACCTGATTTTATTAGTTAGGTTTAGAAATTTCCGTCTACGAACGTAAAGAACATAAATTAAGTATATTTTAAATAAGTTCACTGCAAGTTTTGTGTCTATAGATCTGGTAAAAGAACCTGATGAAATGTATTTTAATTTATTTAAGTACTAAATAGAGCGGTCTCACAGCAATCCCGGCCGTGACGCCTATCCAGCCACTCCTCAAAGAGGAGTCCTTTTTTTAAGGTGTGGCTGGATGGACGTCACGGCGTCCTGACCTACCGCTTGACGCAGGTCCTCACCGGACACGGAAGTTTCGGGAGGTATATAATACATATCGCACTGCTAACACAAGACTGTATCAACTCAAAATGAAGCTTTTTTCAGAAATGATGGAAAACTGATTACTAGTTTCCTGTAAACGATTGTAAAAAAGTGAACAGTGTTTTAGAATAAGTGATAAAATTAAGGGGTTTCATTAATTATGAGTAATCTCTGAGATTGCGGGTTATCAAGTTATTTCCAAATTTGGAGTTAATACAGTATTGTGTGAGAAATTAAAAAAAAAAAAGTTTTATTTTTAGTTGCGTAGTTATAAGTGATATAATTTTGACTTCCTACAATTTTTTTTGATTTTATATGAATGATTTTAGGTAACGTATTTTGAGTTAGTATACTTTTTCATTAGATCTGTTATTTTAGATACTATGGTTAGGGCATAAATAAAGCAAAATAGAAGTCAAATATTGTATTTATCAAAAGAAACCATACAAATAATTTACAAAAACTATAACTATGGCACTTACAAAATTTTAAAAATATAATATTAATTAAAGTTTCTTCTTATTTATTCTTCTTAGGCAGTTCTAGTTCAGTCATTTTACAAATAATCACTAATCTTTGTAAATTCTTATTAACATAACAACATTGCAAACATTTTGGACTTATAATTAAACAAAAATAAAAAAGGCAGTTAGGCAATAGTAATCAGTCACTTTACAAATAGTCATCACTAATCTTATCAATCCGAAAATCACACAAAGATTCATCTTTGTGAATTTAAAATGTTATACAAACGTTTTAGACTTACCTATATTCAAATAACAAAATAATCCTTTTTATACAAAACAAGAACAAAAATCTCTTAATTACTTATTTTTCAGTCTTAAATCACAAATCACAAAATTAAATGCTTCAAAGCAACATAGAATACTGAATTGAAATAATATCTGATAGGTGCTAACTAATAGTTAGTCGTTCGAATTACTCAATCAAATCTCGATAGTACGATTCATAAAAGGTCCTCGGAATTATATTTTTATCAATCAGTTCTTTTATATCCCTTTTTTTATTCTGATTTAGGGGTATCTGGCTTGTGTATGCTGGCGACAAACCAATAGAAAATATTTGCGATTGGTTTCCAGACCGTCGTGAACTACGTACAAAAACTTTATGGTAATTTTCATCTTCATAAGAATTCTTATAGAAAAAAGTGATAGGATTTTCCTTTTCAACACGGAGCACCTTAATATCATGCCATTTCACTTGGTTTCGATCCTCGTTTACGTTGAAATTACTGCCCCACTGCTCTTGAAGAAGTTTAAGATCAACAAATTTAGCGTGGGTCATGTCGGTAACTTTGTAGGGTTGTCCAGTCTTTTTAGCAATTTGAATTAAGGTGGCATATTGCTGCGGAACATAGATAGGTCCTGATTTAAGGAAACGCTTCACTTGTTTTTCAATAACGCTATGTACGTTATCACCCTCATTTTGAGAGTGACCTCTAATCAAAAATTTGTGGGTGATACTTCTTATGTTAAATTTTTGTGTTGCATATGCGTAGGCTGATAAGAGGTACTTATTTTTTTGCTGTCCACAGCAGTTGTCGGAATAGAAAATCACATCGACTGGTTCTGGTTTATTCTGTGTAATCTTTTCTAAATAATTTAAAATGCATGTTCCTATTTCAATGGCACCTCGTTTTCCCTCGATTTCATTCCAGAAGTAACATTCAACGTCTTTAGCTTGTAAGTCGCTTACAGTAAAATTAAAACAATTAATTCTACTTTTGTAGTAAAAAACTGATATTTGGCCCTTTGGTACCGGCATGACAGCCTGTAAGTCGTACACAGCAATAATTGTATTATCGTTCCTAGTCTTGTCTTTTTCTTTCTCCCTTCTGGCCAGTTCTTTTTCTTTTAAATGAATTTCATAAGCTTGAATAATTTTCTGTTTCCCTTCTTCGTCAGCATTGTTAAAACTTTCACATAGATCACACTGATCTTTCTTTGGTATGTGGAATGAAATATTGAAATCTCTATTGAAAATTCGGTTAAAAGTAGATTGAGATGCAAACGGTAGGCTATCTTTTATACGAATATCTTTGTAATCCCTGTATAAGTCAGCTAAAGATTTTTCACAGGAAATGTATTCTCTTGATGTCTGGGCTCTAAGGTAATGTGATTCAATTCGGGGTACGCTATTTATAAAATTTTTCACGCTATCGTAGACCTCTGGATCAACAGTACGATGATTATTATGTTTCCCGCGTAATTCACCTTCTACAAAACCAGTCTCTGATTTTTTTGATAATGCAGTAGCAATCGGCCTGTCATTTATTGCGAGAGTATTTTTAAAAAATGTTTTGCAAACTCTAATATTAGTGTGATTTAGCTCGAAATAAAATGCAGTATTTAATTTGCGGAAATTTTGAGTAGATGAATATCTGTATTTTGGTTTTATTTGTGAAGTGTGAGCTATTATAAATTGTCTTTGTTTTTGCAAGTCTCCCAAACGCCAGTAATCATTAAAAATGTCTTGTCTCGAGGTCTCATCTATTTTTGCTCGACAATTTAATCGGCATTTATCTCCACACAAAGGTCCCATCTTCCTTGCTGGGACTTGTTTTTTAACACTTGATGTGTAGTCTTTACCTGTGTTTCGAAGTGTTTTTGCAATTTTACTTTTCCAATTCTTTTCATTTCTCACCCTTTTCTTGCCTCGTACGATTTCCTGTACCTCTGAAGCATTTGCCTCTGTAGTTATTTGACTTACTGATCCACTAGTAGAAGCAATATGGTCTGAATTATTTTCTGCTTCATCATCTGAGCTACTTGATGAAGATGAACTGGAACTACTTGCAGAAGAGCTACTTGAGGAAGAACTACTTGGAGGTCTCGTGGCTTCACCTTGAAGTAAACGGGGAACATTACCTGTTGACCCAGGAATAAAATGAGGGTCGCAGTCCGAATCGTCGAAATCACTCTGATCACTGTGCAGGGGTGAAATGTAGTATTTACTCTGGTCAGATGCAGTGTTTTCTTCGTTAATATTATTTTCCTTGTCCGTGTCATCGATCGAGGTCGTTTTGGTCGCCATATCTACCAGAAGACGCCCACGGTTCATGCTACAACAAAACAAAAAGTAATGTACCTATTTACGCAGCGAAAATATTTTTTTCGTCACCTAGGATGTGTTAACTCAAAATTATTTTGTAAATCATGGAGAAATGTTTTATTTTCACTTTAAGATAACTGATTGAACGTACGGTTTTAAATACTGTTAGTAACAGCAATTATATTATTGAAATTTTAATAATTTACCCCATAAAAGTTAGTAAACAAAATTTTTTCAACAAAACTGCATCAAGTCTAAAACTACTAACTAAACCAACAAGAATGTCGTTATTCATAATATCACTTCAAATCAATTCCTTGTTAACCAACAATAATGTAACAACTCCAAATACACAGACTTTATAATTAGGTTTCAATCAACAATAACGTATTAAGTTGTAAAAATACATCAATTTTTACATACCTGATTCAGCAATAACGCAGCAATTCAAAATAATGCAGTCTATTACGCAAAGCGACACGTCCTCACCACTCAAATTTTAACCGCAACTAAAGATGACGCAATGTTGCGCGGGATCTAATAACAGCCGGTAAATCATGAAGAGAGACTTATAACGCCATCTCGTAATTGTTTCTTGCACTATTTTAGCGACGGTTTTATTGACGCGTAGAGAATTAAATTTTACATAACAAGAATGAGTTATCTTGATTTCGTCTTTTTTTGAGTTGATACAGTCTTGTGTTAGTAGTGCGATATCTAATATAAACAACACGCAATTCTGATGATGAAGATTCTTCATAGTGAAGCTTATAACGTGAAACAATTTAATGATTGACAAAATATGTCTACGTGTAAAATTTATACGGTAGACAATGAAACATCATAAAATGGCGCCGCGTCACAAAACATCCATAAAAGTACAAAGGCATAACAAGGTTTTGTAATTTGTTCTTATAATTAACGAAAGCCTTTTTCAACAACAATTTTCAAACATTTTCAAAAGCGTATTTAAAATTTAAACTATTTTCTAAGAGTTTGGAAAAAACTTACCGTTTTTAATGATCCAATATTGCGAAACGCACTGACGCTCCTCGTTTTGCTCGCCCTTTTTATAGACTTCAACAGACAGATAACCAAGGTACTAACTCACATTATACACGCTTCCATGTCATAGACTAACCAAATAATAGTACTACACGGAGTGAAATCTGTGCGAGAAAATCTCACATTTTTGCAGCAAATGGTAAATTTTGTATTAAAAATGTAGCAGTCTACACTTTGGCAAACTCCGTTCCATAGACAAAAATAGGGTTCCGTAGTGTCTATCAAAGATTTTAACGGGTTAGAAAAGTTTTCCTTCGTGCCTTGCATAAGTAGCAAGCATAGTTCATGGCTTGCTTGATGCTTATTGATGTTTTTTTTTAGCGTGGTAAAATCATCAAATGAGTCCTCCCACCCAGAGCAGGGCGGGAGGGACTGTCACACTTGTACTGACTAAAATCAACGGTGTCCTTCAATAGTTCTTTACGTACCGGAGTCACGGTAATTCGTTAGTCCCGCGACCCCGGTAGGCTTTTGCCCTCTACAGGGGGGCCCCGTCACTACTAAAGATCCCTGTTTTTTCTTTTTTTTTTTCGTGGTAAAATCATCAAATGAGTCCTCCCACCCAGGGCAGGGCGGGAGGGACTGTCAGACTTGTACTGACTAAAATCCACAATTTACGAGCCCTTTACGTACCGGGGTCACGGTAATGGGTAAGTCCCGCGACCCCGGCAGACTACTAAAGATCCCTTAAAAAAAATATATCGCGAGTTATAGCCCCCAAAATCCGCCATTTAATTTATTTCTATGATATTTCTTCTGTCGATTTTATTATCACGAATTTTACGATATACTAGGGTATTTTACTGCTTATATATCATATCACACACTTGAAATATAGCTGTTTAGCTAAATCGTGCATTCTAAACATAAACGGCCGTTTTTGTTACAAATAAAAAAATTTTGCTAAACAGCTGTATTTCAAGTGTTGACAATCTTCCATATATATATATATATAAAAGGAGAACTGACTGACTGACATATCAACGTACAGCCGAAACTACTGGGGCTAGGAATGTGAAATTTTGCACACGGCTTCCTATTATAATGTAGGGGAGCACTAAGAAGGGATTTTTGGAAATTTAAATTTTAAGGGGGTGAAAAGGGGGAATTAGGAAAGTACGTAACCCACGCGGACGAAGTCGCGGGCAAAGTGCTAGTGTGTTATAAAATTACGTTATTGCCTTTTCTACAGTAAAATTACAGACCACATTTTGTATTTTTGATTCTATTTACGAGTTATGACATTTTTTCGATTGGCGGCGCTAGTGGACGGTAAGAGGTCTCTTAAAATAAAATTAATAACGAGGTCTCAACCTAAAATACATCAAGCTTTTTAGGCCTAAGGACATGAGATTGTATGTTTACATACATGACACACTAGACGAAAATAACCCTCCTTACTGGCACAGTCGGAAAAAATACAAACAACAATTATATGTAGGTATCTATAGTAATTGAAATCAATGATGTCATACAGAACCATTTTATCAGGAAACCTCTCGATTGGAAGATAATTGGGAAGTACCAACCATAAAGTAAAAAATGAAATGTTGCCAAATGTTCATATCACAGTACTTGCTTGGTTTTTATTATAAAATTAGTTATACGTTTAGATTGTTATTCACTAATTTAAGTAACTAAATAGGAATAGATTATCTACAAAATTTTACTACCTGAAATGTTTTGATTCCAAAAAAAATACAATTCGTCATTGACAATGTTTTAATTTTATAACAGAGCCATCTGTTGAATAAATGTTATACTAACATTGAAGCTTACTCTGAATTTGAAGGCAACGATAGAAGAAACGCTATAAAATAAAATTTAGAAGCTAATACTGTCTAAGCGGACTGAAAAGTGATTAAAATATTGATGTAGAAATTCTATACAAAGGTGTTTCAATAAGTGTCTAGTTCTTGTGTATGTATGTAGATGTCGCTACTGCATTCAGTAGTGTCAACAATTTTCACAGTGTAAAAGAATGACCTGTTTGCATTTCATCCGCAACAATAACATTAATCAAATCATGATGTGTTTTTGTGATCGTCGTATTTGTTTATTTCATGTTTTAACAATTGTTTAATATACATTTATTTATAATTTTTCTGTTTGTTTCAATTCTCTACTAACCCAACAATATCTACATTGTGTTCAACTGTATCAATCAAAGATTGTTATTTTATTATATTATTTTTTTACTTTAAATTCTTTTGTTTTTGTTATCTAAGCATGCACACTTGTTTTTCCAGTTTACTGTCATTGTCAGAATAGTTGACATCGACTTGGTTGCCGTATATGTAGGTACCAAAAATAGAATAGACCTCTTTGCATGGAGATTAAAATACATCTTCCTTGAAATAATCCTGGCGGCGTCCAGGATTTAGATGTTAACCCTTAAATCGATAGCGGCACCCACAGGATACGTTAGTTTCAGTCACCTTTTTTGAAGGTATTATTCACTAGAACTCATAATACAGTGCTTACCCTAAGATGCCTAGTACTCTTTAGAGATATAATTATGCCGCTGTTACGGGCAAGTTCACTTTTTTTTCTTATCGTTACTGTGGCCGGATATCGTCTGCCGACGTCCAAAGCCGTAGGCGTCTACCACTGCGGCTGGGGTGGAGGGAGGACGCTGTTCTCTCCCTCACGCAGCCCGCCTCCTATTTCGCGAGCATGACTGCTTCGCAGAAGGAGGCGACCGCTTCCCACTCCGTTTCGCCCCGCAGCATGGCCTCGACCATTGCCGGGCGCGAGAGGTCTCCGCCTATCTCCGTCGTGAAGACACGGCCTTGCTCTGCCCAAGCGGGGCAGTCCTGCACCGAATGCTCCACCGTGTCCTCCGGACGATCCTTGCAGTGGTGACACCCAGGCGTTTCTTCCCTCCTTATCAGACACCGGTACCTCCCGAAACTTCCGTGTCCGGTGAGGACTTGCGTCATGCGGTAGGTCAGGACGCCGTGACACCTATCCAGCCACTCCTCAAAGAGGGGCCGCGAAATGGACTTAAATCATTTGTAAGTACGCGGAATCACCACAGCCGCAGCAGCGCCTCGTGGCGTGTTTCAAGCATTTCTACACATTTGATATTACCGCTCTCCGCCAAGTCACTGTTCACGGCGGTAAGGCCATTAGCCTTAAGACACCATTCCCTTTAGCCACTGATCAGGGGCGGTCTCTCATAGTACTGATTTAGGCCAAGCCTACCCTACCACAAAATCGCATAAATAAAACAAACGCATTTATTGTAACCTTGTAATAAAATAAAACAAAAATATAAAACATAACGTCTCACATAATGCATTAGCAAATTTCCGCGCGGCCGCCGTGTGACGTCATCACGTCCAGATTACTATAACCGAAGGCAAGCGGTCCTGTGGTCTCAAAAATTCTAAAATTCATTCAATAATTCATGCATATGTATGCATCCGTGTTCATATTTTCGTGTATATGAAACCGCACACATGTATAAATTACTACGCAGCTCCTTACGCTGTAGCTGACGAGTACGCGTTTTATGAATGAAAACGCACGGGTAAAATAAACAGAGTTGCCAATTCGGGAAACAGATTACACACAGAAACGACAATTTCGTAAAAGACTAATAAAGACAATTAAAAAAACAGAGTAGTATTGTCAAATCTATACATTTCAAATTAAATGTTATATTTTAAGGAATAGCAAAGACCTATTATAATAATTAAAAACTGTAAGAATTTTATTTCGAATTTGGTTTTTGGGGAATTGTGTAAATTAATACTGGCAACTCCGTGTGCAAGTGTCAGTTTATGCCGGCTAAAATTAGTTAAACGCCTGGGTGTCACCACTGCGAGGATCGTCCGGAGGACACGGTGGAGCATACGGTGCAGGACTGCGCCGCTTGGGCAGAGCACCGCCGTGTCCTCACGACGGCGATAGGCGGAGACCTCTCGCGCCAAGCATTGGTCGAGGCCATGCTGCGGGGCGAGACGGAGTGGGAAGCGGTCGCCTCCTTCTGCGAAGCAGTCATGCTCGCGAAGGAGGAGGCGTGCCGCGTGAGGGAGAGAACAGTGTCCTCCCTCCGACCCAGCCGCAGTGGTAGACGCCCACGGCGACGGACGTCGCCAGACGATCTCCGGCCACCGTAGGCGCGGGCATGCGGGCAGCGAGTAATGGGCGACTCGCAGCCCGACCATGGACCATGCCCGGGTCGACGGCGCGTTGTGTTCCACGCGCGCCTCAAGGAGTGTCAGCATATTGACGGGGCCTGTAGAGGGCCAAAGCCTGCCGGGGTCGCGGGACTTACCCATCACCGTAACCCCGGTACGTAAAGGGCTAGTGAAGGACACCGTGGATTTTAGTCAGTACAAATCTGACAGTCCCTCTCGCCCTGCCCTGGGTGGGAGGACTCATTTGATGATTTTACCACGCAAAAAAAAAAAGATATAAAAAAGTGATCATCAGTTTAGACTTCATCGGTATTAAAAAAGAGATGACCATGCAAGTTCTAGGTTCTAATAGGTATAGCTACGCAAAGATATCGCTACGACATCGCTACGAGAGTTTCACTTGTGGCCTCTGCGTAGCGAGTTCGATGCTGACCCGTAGCGGGTCAGCTACGAACTCGCTACGGCTTACCTAAATTTTGCTACTGTTCGAATTCCTTATCACCAGATTTCCGTATTTTATTTACAGCGTAATTGAAATATTAAATGTGTTTATTGTATGGAAAGGTGAAAAAGTGCCTGATTATGAACGAGGAACAAATTTTTTCCACCACGTCAAAATTCATGTTTACTTTACGTTACATAAACATGAAAATACATGCTAGGACTTCGGATCAGCAATTGATGCCGGAGGTCTAGAAATAGGCTCATGATTTAAAGTTTCGGGTTTATAACTATGAGCTCTATTTAGTAGAAAAAAATACTTACGCGATCTTTACACTTCTCCAAAAGATAACGCGTAATATTTTGCATGTTACCATTTGAGAATTTTTAAATAATTTTCTGTAAATGTTAGCTGTTAGTGTGTCGCAAAGTTTATGGAGTTTTACAATAAATACCGGAGTCTCAATGAGAGACTGATAAGGGCTTGTCAGACACTATTTGGGCAAAAAAAAAAATTCAACTCATTTTATAAAATAGCTGAAATTATTATCTGTCCTGTTAAAGGGTTTATCCTTGGGGCAGAAGAATAAACAATCTGTAGTGGCGCTTTTATCTAAAATCCCATATCTCTTTCCTCATCATTTTTGCACCATCGTACGAGAGTAGGGTTGCCATCCGTCCGGGTTTCCCCGGATTTGTCCTAGTTTAGAGGACATCCGGAGAGCGTATGGCGAGTGTCCAACTTCAGTTGTAGTCCGGATTTAAAAATTTAAAGTCTTGGGCCGCCTGCGACACATGCACACTTCACCGTCCCCCACCCCTTCCGATGCAGTTACCACGGTGCGCACTTCGACTCATATCCGGGTTCTGGACTCTAAAATCCGGGGTTTTCACGCGTCTTGTCCTGGTTTCCAAATTTTCGAGATGGCAACCCTATTCGAGAGGGACTAGAAAGATTGCCTCATGGCATACGCTCCCGCTCACAAAACCAGAAACAAGATAAGATGAGTGTGATCAGGAATTATTTATACAAAATTCCTTTGAGGAGTGGCTGGATAGGCGTCACGGCGTCCTGACCTACCGCATGACGCAGGTCCTCACCGGACACGGAAGTTTCGGGAGGTTCCTGTGTCTGATAGGGAGGGAAGAAAGGTCTGGGTGTCACCACTGCGAGGATCGTCCGGAGGACACGGTGGAGCATACGGTGCAGGATTGCCCCGCTTGGGCAGAGCACCGCCGTGTCCTCACGACGGCGATAGGCGGAGACCTCTCGCGCCCGGCATTGGTCGAGGCCATGCTGCGGGGCGAGACGGAGTGGGAAGCGATCGCTTCCTTCTGCGAAGCAGTCATGCTCGTGAAGGAGGAGGCGGGCCGCCTGAGGGAGAGGACAGCGTCCTCCCTCCACCCCAGCCGCAGTGGTAGACGCCCACGGCGTCAGACGTCGCAAGACGATCTCCGGCCACCGTAGGCGCGGGCATGCGGGCAGCGAGTAATGGGCGACTCGCTGTCCGACCCTGGACCATGCCCGGGTCGACGGCGCGTTGTGTTCCACGCGCGCCTCAAAGATTGTCAGCATAGTGACGGGGCCTGTAGAGGGCCAAAGCCTGCCGGGATCGCGGGACCAAGGGATTACCGTGACCCCGGTACGTAAAGGGCTATTGAAGGACACCGTGGATTTTAGTCAGTACAAGTCTGACAGTCCCTCCCGCCCTGCCCTGGGTGGGAGGACTCATTTGATGATTTTACCACGATAAAAAAAAAATACAAAATTCCTAGTCTGAGTACCAAAATTCAGAAACACAAACAAAAGTAATTAAGGGCAATGAAAATAAACCAATGTTTTGCGGAAGACTTCGTTATAAAAGCTACTAATTTAACTAGTTTTTTTTTGTAATTAACAAAACCAAATACGACAGGCGACAAACATTCATATAAAAAGTAATGTTAATTAATGTTTACGGGAAAATTACTTTTATTGTATAAAACACTGTATTTCTGTTGCCGCTATAAAAACAAATTGGTACCTATAAACAGAATAAAATAAATATTTCAGTAATATATTTTTTTAATAAACGTGTTTTTTTGCCGTTTTTATGGATAATGAATGGTACAGAACTCTAAGTGCGTGAGTCCGTCTCGCACTTGGTCAGTTTTTTATATGTATCTTTTGTACAAAAACTTTAAAACGCGCACAAGCTAGCGCTATTTGATTTGACCATTAAGCGCAATGGTGTTAGACGTCAAATGGTAGCAAGTCCTGCTTAGATTTGTATAATTATACACCGTTCCACAGATACACTGCTTTTAAAACCACCTGTTTGATCGTTTTCCAGTTAAACGCTTTTCTGGGTATATTTTAGTATGGTGTTCGAGTCCTACTCGCAACTGAATTTTAATTTCCTCAAAAAACTTTATAATCAGGTTTCCGTAGTTTTTCATAAAATAATGACTAATTATAATTTATTGCATTGTTCTATTCAGTAACTTATTAAAATCACATTTATTATAGCCTTTCATGCTGTTAGGTCGTCGGAGAGATCAATAGCTTAAAAAGACAGGTAAATAAATAATAAATAAAAAGGAACCATATAAAATAATTAACCATTGTTGCCGTAAATTAAAAACTTATTAAATTGAATTTGAAAAAGAATCGTCTGGTCAATTTGAACTACAGAGTTTACACGGTTTACCGAAGTTTTATTGAGAGAGAAGTACAGTCATCAACCGCATTACATGCGTCATTATAGTGAACAGACGACACGGTCTGATAGTGGCGGGTATGCAGGAGGCAAAGCCGCGGTCGTGGCGCGGGTCCTGCCCGAGCCGGCACCCACCGGCCAGTCGGGACTCACACGGCGCGACTGAAGCACGCCTCCCTCCCTCCACCGCACGAACGCGACCAACGCTTATCTCTTATCATTACGAAAATGATACATCAAATTACCTCACTAGTACTCAGATAATGAACACTCCAACCGTGATAACACCTTCAGTGCCGATTTAATCCGTGAAAGACATTTTTTAGTGAGGTTACCCAAACTTTGTTACTGAAACTGAAATGAAATGAGCGCGTGAATAGAACTTTTGTCATAAAGTGACCAAGTTTCAGTGATAACTTTAGAATTAGTGTACTAGTCAAAATGAAGACTCTGTTGGTAGTGGTGATTCAACTGGTGGTGTTAGCGAGCATCCAGTGTGCTCCATGCACAAAAGAACAAAGCCTGGACATTACAAATGGTGTGAAGCATCCGAACTCCTCAGTGATATTCGAAGGTGTGGAGTATAAGGATGGAACGTGGTACGAGCTCGAGGAGAACGGCACGACCCTGGTGATGGGGTGCCCGTGCATCGGGAGGAGATGTTTACACAGATGTTGTAAGCGTGGGAGTGCATTCTACGACGGTTGCACTGAAACGAACTCTTCTGCTATAAACCCGTTTAATCCACCTCTATATAACGAGAAGGTGGTGTCGACGTTGGTGGCTCAGGAGCAGTTCTTCTACTTATACCAGCGACCTTGTAATGACAGCTACCTGGTGGACTCCGGTACTGTCGGCGAGGAACTTTACCTTCAAGAGGTAAGTTACGTTTTGAATATAATTAACTATTGCTCTGTCCACGTATATATATAATAAGTCGCAAGGGGGAATAAATAATGGGATGAAAGTTATTCTCGGAATAAATATTTATAGACAATAACACTGGCGTAGCAAATCCTATCCGTATCCGTACTGTTAATCCAGTTTAAGAACTATCAAAGTACCCAATTTCATCCAAATTGAGCCACTGAAATATTTAATCAAATTTAATAATGGGATCATAATATCTGTTTTCAAATTAGGTCTACTTTTCACTTAATATAAAATTAATTGTAATCGCTGCTCAAAGTTGAATCACTTGTAGGTCTCATAAGAATACGGAGAAACCATCAAAACACTTATCGTTGTGTATCATCAACACATAAAGCAATGACAGCCAGTGGCCTGATATCTGTGTCTTATCTTGTGTAGTTTGTGTGTTTCAAACAAAAACATACTTACATTTTTAAGTGCTAAATATTTACTACGTCTGCGTCCATGAAAAAAGAGAATTAAAAAAAAAAAGAATTTAATAATGATAATAAATATATAATAGATAATAAAATAATAATGTTAATTTGTTAATGAACATGTTTATCTATGATATTCGATTTTTAAACATAATTTTAATATTCAAAAAATAAAATGTACGCCTTATAGACGCTTAAGTCTTTTCCGAAATAAAAAAAATCGAATCTTCGTTATTAGAAAGTTTTTAGATATGGTACAGATCGAAATAAATACGTTGCAGTGTCATTATGATACATTTTACAGTCTTTGTAAACTTAAAAGTACAAAAAATATAATTTGCATAAAAATAGCTGATTATTCCAAATGGCGTTTCTATCTTTATCATTTACTTGAGAATATGTTCAATTTTTATATAAAGATTTTTATTTATTAAAAAATTCACATTTTAATAGATTTTCAGGCGTTTAAAAATCTTAAAAAGTGCTGCAACCTCCCTTTAAGATTTTCTAAAATTCAGCTTATCATTCTCGTCTTTAAAATTCCACGGAAAATATGGGATGCGGTTAAGACATTGAACAAAATAAATGAGGCATCTTATCATAATGGTAGATGAATCATGGGTCCATTGTGAATCGAGGAAATATTACAGAATATCACCTATATGACAAATATAATACGTCACTGCTACCTATGTTGTTTACATAATGTAATTATTTCAGAATTCAGTTACAGGAGCCACGTACTACATTTTTCACGGTTCCGTACCCGAATGCCTTTGTCAAATAGACTGGCGAAAGCGAAGCGTTTCCGAAGCGATACCGAACCGAAGCGAGACGTCAGTCCGATAGTTCTGTCACGCTATCGGATCGCTTTCGCTTTTCTATGTGACTGGATTCAAACAATTCCATACATTACAAATAAAAACGTAAATGCATTCGTCACGCCAGTCTGTTTGACAAAGGCTAAAGGGTAAAACGGAACCCTATTACTTAGACTCCGCTGTCCATCTGTCATCAGGCTGTATCTTATGAACCGTGATAGTTAGACAGTTGAAATTTTCACAGTTGATATATTTCTGTTGCCGCGTTAACAACAATTACATAAATACACAATAAATGTTTAAGGGGTCTCCCATAAAGCAGAGTTGAATTTTTAGCTCTCTTTTTGTCGATTTTCTTAAAGAATTTTTTTTTTTTATCGTGGTAAAATCATCAAATGAGTCCTCCCACCCAGGGCAGGGACTGTCAGACTTGACTGAATAAATTCCACGGTGTCCTTCAATAGCTCTTTACGTACCGAGGTCACGGTAATTCGTGAGTACCGCGACCCCGGCGGGCTTTGGCCCTCTACAGGGGGCCCCGAATGGTGTGTTCCTAAGATTGCTATTGACATCTAGAGTCACGGACTCAATGTGAGTTTTTATGGCTATGTAGACGTTTTTGTCTACTTAAACATAAATATTACATAGTTAGTTCTAAGACCAAAGAAACGATGAACGAACTGAGTGAACGATGATGTCGCTAGAAAGTAAATGACTTTTTTTTCGTGATTAAATCATCAAATGAGTCCTCCCACCCAGGGCAGGGCGGGAAGGACTGTCAGACTTGACTGACTAAAATCCACGGTGTCCTTCAATAGCCCTTTACGTACCGGGGTCACTGTAATTCGTGAGTCCCGTGACCCCGGCAGGCTTTGGCCCTCTACAGGGGGCCCCGAATGGTGTGTTCCTAAGATTGCTATTGACATCTAGAGTCACGGACTCAATGTGAGTTTTTATGGCTATGTAGACGTTTTTGTCTACTTAAACATAAATATTACATAGTTAGTTCTAAGACCAAAGAAACGATGAACGAAATGAGTAAACGATGATGTCGCTAGAAAGAAAATGACTTTTTTTTTATTGTGGTTAAATCATCAAATGAGTCCTCCCACCCAGGGCAGGGCGGAAGGGACTGTCAGACTTGACTGAATAAATTCCACGGTGTCCTTCAATAGCTCTTTACGTACCGAGGTCACGGTAATTCGTGAGTACCGCGACCCCGGCGGGCTTTGGCCCTCTACAGGGGGCCCCGAATGGTGTGTTCCTAAGATTGCTATTGACATCTAGAGTCACGGACTCAATGTGAGTTTTTATGGCTATGTAGACGTTTTTGTCTACTTAAACATAAATATTACATAGTTAGTTCTAAGACCAAAGAAACGATGAACGAACTGAGTGAATGATGATGTCGCTAGAAAGGAAATGACTGATAAAATGATGAGGATTTAATAGAGAAGTGTGGAAGAGAAGTTATGCTGCGCCGACCATAAATGAATAATAAGGAAAATTATGATGTTGTGGGCACTTAGACGTAACTAAGCTACACAATTTTAAAATTATAAACATACCATTCCATTCGCGTGTGGAACAATTGAAGGAACATCGTGGATTTTAGTCATTACGAGTTTGACAGTATCTTCCGACTTACTGTTGGTTAGCCCCGTTACAGGGCTACGGTGTCTTTTGAAGATGGTCTCTACACTAGGACCTAGAACGAAAAAAACCGACTTCCGAAATAAAAGTTATTTTACACTTTTTGTGTTTGGTTTGGAAGTCGTTTCCTTTTTTCAAAATGTTTTTTAGTTTAGATATTCAACAAAAATCTTTATACTCGTATAATCGGCATCTTTGAAAAACTACAATCCAAGTAAGCAACAAAAACGGATCTATTCGGGCAACATCACAACATGTCCATTATTATTTTATACTATGTACATCCTTCCCCAGAATGTAACGAACACTTTTCTGAAAACCGCATCAAAATCGGTTCAGCCAAACGCGAGATAATCGCGGACAAACATACATACAAGTCGAACTGAGAAACTAATTTTTTTTTGAAGTCGGTTAAATATTCAACGCATGCGTTAGTACTTCCCGGACGATCTCAATGACAAAAATGTTATACAACTACCTGTTGAAGTACCAACCAAAGTACTATGTTAATCATGAATTAATTATACTACACGTGTAACAATAGCAATGTTGACTAATAGTTGAAAATTAATCGGAGATTAGCTCAATTAGTAATCAAAGCACAATTCTCGTTTAGTTAAACATCGTTTGGAAACAAACGGAGTCACATTGTAATGTTGTTGATATAGATAAATATAATACGCTCAATATTTCGTCATAATAGTCCGATTGCTTGCTCTAGTGATAAAGATGAGGCGGGATGAGCGCAAATAAATAAAAAAAACCGGCCAAGTGCGAGTCGGTCTCGCCCATAAAGAGTCCCGTAGCAGCAAGTAACAATTTCAATTCTAAGTGTGGAGAAACCCCATTTTTTTTTCTTTTTTTTGTGTGAGAATCCGAATGCATTTCACATATACATCTACTTACCAAGTTTCAACAGGATAGCTCTTCTACTTTCGAAGAAAAATGGCTGTGACATACGGACGGACAGACAGACATGAAAGCATCCAATAAAAGCCGGACAGGCCGGACACGGTTTAATTTGGCCGGACACGCAACCAAAAAGCCTAACAGTGTCCGGCTTTATCCGGACGCCTGGCAATGCTATGCGCGACGCAGCACACTGGTCCCGATTTGGAAAATCAGAGACATAGAAATACAAGTCCGAAATATTGTTTCATTTTTTTTTGAAATTAGGGCCTTTGCGAGGTCCTAAACCACTTTTATCAAAAAATACCATGTGTCCTAGAGTAATTCCACTGTGGGAAAGAGACAGAGCTATACAAGTCGTCTAGCGCCATCTTGTTCCCACACTGGAATTACTCTCGCTTTAAGACGTCATGTAGGCTACCAGAAGACAAAGATCGTACGAGTTTAGAAGGCGTAGGCATGAATGCGTATAAAAATATTAAACCTATTTCATAATTATTGTGAAATATTCCTTATTTCCAAGATGAAATCGTTTTTCCATGAGATAATCGCTTCTGAGTTTAGATAAGTAGAGACATTTGTGGTCGTGACTGTATGACTAATAATAATTAAAAAGAAAACTTAGTCGTCTGGCTAATCCAAAGATAAGTTTATTTGGTTACTGATAAGAGAAGTGACCTTCCGTCGCCCAAACATGGAAATTAAGAAATTATCTTATAAGCCTGGTTTGTAGTGGTTTGTAAACGTAATCGCATCGTAGAGGAGCTCGTGGCTAAATAAATACAGCCGCACAGGCCAATCTTCCGGGTTAAACCGCGCTTGCCGAGGTTGGTCTGTGGATGGGTGACCATCCGTCATAGCGCGTTTCCTCCGTATCTCGGAAAGCACGTAAAGCCGTTGGTCCCGGCTGTCATTTGTAGATCTTTGACAGTCGTTACTGTTAGTCAGAAGCTCTAAAGTCTGACAACCAGTCTTACCATGGGGTATCGTATTACCCAGTTACTGGGTTGTGGAGGTCTGACAGGCAGTCGCTCCATGTAAAATACTGATATCCAGCTACATCTGGTTTGACTGGAAGCCGACCCCAATATAGTTGGGAAAAGGCTAGGCAGATGATGAAGTAATCGCATCGTAAGTAATATGGTTAGTTTCGTCTAGTGTTGGCTGTGTCTATGGTGTTCTTTTCTTTGGTGGTGGTTAAGTTTTGTTGGGTTAAGTTTTTATTTTATAGTAAGTTATGTCTAGTTGCTGGGCTTTGTCTGTGGTTTGGTTGTTTGTTTTTGGAAGGACGTTATTTGAGAAAAGACATGTTCAGTTTTTTTATTTACTTAGGTATTAGTTTTCATACGGCTAAGCCTGGATTTCCCAGCACTATGACGTGTACGCTGAAATAATACAAAAAAAGATATGTATGTTTAAGGAATCTCAGAATTACAAACGTTTCTACATTTACTTTTTAAAATCTTGATCTCACAATCAGAGTTCACACATATTAAATTCGGCTTCTCAACGACACCGGTGGTCTATCTACATTATTGAAATCTATTTTTCCTCGCATCAAATTATTTCTACACGCGGCTTCTAGGCGTTTAGACAAAACATCACTTAGCACAATAGAAGTACCTAGATACACTAGGGTATAATAGACGCTCATAAAGACAGGTTGACACGCACCAGTCTGTGACGTCACAAGACAGGAGTAGTGCAACATTGTCAATTGTCACAGACAACGTGCCAATGTCCTTATTCTGATTGTTTATTAACAGTAGACGTATTATTAGTATTTCAACTAGGATTTAATTGCTTCATGCAGACGTGCTAAGTGTCTAAACGAGTTGTAAGCATGGTGGTATTGAAGATTCACCGACACAACATGCAATTTGGATGTGTTGCTCACCAACAAATGATGAGCCTCTTGCTTTGGAGTAACCGAAGTGTACCTACACATTCTTCTTCTTCTAAATCGTACACTACTGACAGACTGGTCGTGGTCACGATTCATCTGCTTGGTTGGTAGCGGTTTTTGCGAGATTTATCCATCTTTTTCTATTCGTGACGTATATCTGTATTTTAGGGACGTAACAAACAGATAGACGCCGCGTTTAACGTGGAAACGTATTGAGCCCAACTAATTTAAAAATGTCGACAACCCTAACGACCGCCACGGTTTGATTTCGTTCAGTTGGTTTACTGGCAATCGCATACTGTGCTTTAGTGAATTAAAAAGAGCAGAGAGGGAGAAAGTTATGCTTTGTTTTAAAGTGGTATGACTTTACTGCATTTTTGTAAGTCAGGGAAAATTCCTTAGTCCACACACAGATTAAAAATTAAAGCTAGGTAAGGTGCTACAATCTCCACTACGGATGTACGAAGAGAAGAGAAGATTTATGGAGAATGTCTGTTAAAGTTTGTACAGACTTTAACAGACATTTCCATAAATCTTCTGTCTGTTTAATTTTGATTTGCCGGAATGCTTTGATAACTGTCATAGGGTTTATGTGTTTAAATTTAAAATCAGCCGTGCAGCCAGATACGTTCGCCTTTAAAAAAGCAAGTGATAGGTCAGAAATTTAGAGCCTCCGTAGTCTTAAACGGTATATCTGTAAAGACTTTCCAAACTGTCTCTATTTTATTTTCAGCTGCTTTTATCTTGTTACTAAGGTGCATGGCTTTAGCAGTCTTGCAAGTATTTCTGAAAATTTTGGAATAGGTAACGACGTGCTTGCTAAAAGTTACAGTATTAATGTTAGGCCATATAGTTAAAAAGTCTTTCCCTACTTTTTCTAATACCTCTAGTTTCCCAGTCACTAAATATAAATTTCAGGCAAATATTCTTTTCAAAATGTTTATTAAATTCGCTGTTACATCGGAATTTAGTTCATATTTTTGCGAGATTTCCGAGGTCGTTCCATATCAAGTAAACCAATTAATTGAGATAAGCAAACAACAGCTCATTGTTATGAGATAACCGGGAACAAATACTTTTAAATACGTTCAAGTACAAGGTTCAAGTAACATTTCGTCCATAACTTCCGAACGCACCAAATTGAATAATTCCCATTTTGTTGTGTTCAAATTAATGTCAGGGCAAGGTTTGTTTGTTGTGGAAAACTCGGAACGTCAACCATGCGAAGCCACCATTATGGCTACCTTAATAATATTTTGGTTAAGTTTTTTTATTTTTTTATTTAAAGATAGGTTCGCGATTGATCACTATCTCGCCTGATGGTAAGCGAAGATGTGGTCGACGGTGAAGCACGCTTGCCTAGAAGTAACTTGTTCACTCTTCATTTGAAGACCCCAAGGTTATAGCTGTCGGGAAATACAGATAATTCTAATACAAGGAATTCCACTCGTTAGCTGTGCGCACAATAAAGGTATTATCAAAACGCTTTGTACGTACCAGAGGGATGTCCACCACATAATGAAGGCGCATTGCCGTACGTTTTGTAGTCCGATGTCGGTAAGGGCCAGGTGGAATCAAGTTGTGCAGTTCCATCGCACTCTCTCCGAAATGTAACCTATAAAAACTCGAAAGGCTGGCAACACGGCGTCGATGTGCAAGGTTTTTAGTATTGAAGACGTTGCCATGGCACTAGGAATTTCTCCTGTTTCGTGGGTGCGTTTGCAAACTTAGAAACTCACATACACAAACACCCTGACTCGGAACATCTACGTGTACGCCAAACAAATGTTTGATCCGTGCGGGATAGAACAGGCGATACGCTGTGCAGCAGTCCATCGCTCTGGCACTTCACCAACCGTACCGCGTAGGTTAGCGGAGGCCAGAGAAGAATGTCAAAAAAGTAAAAAAAGTGAAGAGGCTCTACTTTGGAACAAAGCGGCTACTGTTGACTTACTTACAGTAGTTATGTGTCAAAAGACTTACAAACCAGTTACTTTAGTCCGCCTGTATATCGGTCCAATAGTTTTTGTCCGAAAGAGTAATAAACATCCATCCAAGATACATTCTGACAAACTTTCTGCATTAATAAGTGTATGAAAGAAGTAAATATAAAGGTTTGGCTTGAAGAGTTTCGCGCGGCCTTAATTTAGAACTATCCCAAAGTTTACATGCGCTGGTCTGTTATCAAGTTATTTGTCCCACTTGTCACCGAATCTCAATCAGAAATCTCTGTATGCATTATGATAAGGTTCAGGTTAACATTCCTCAGCAAAAAACGGGACAGCTGCGATTAATCGTTACAGGAGTGCGATTTGCGTGCGTGAATCTTGTTGGATATGTAACAATCGTCGCAGGTGGTGTTCCATGTAACTTTGTTTACTCTTATAGAAAGAAGCCTATTTCTAACCGTCTGCAGGGTCCCGTAAATCTCTGTGCACCAAAATTCAATTTCGCATTTATAATATTAGATAGGTTGTGGATAGCAACGAAAATATAATATAAATAGTAAAAGCTAACGGTCCCAACCAACCCCGATAATCACGTAGTTTTATTTTTATGTCAGTACCCCAATGAACCTATTTATAAACGTAAATTATAAATGGAATTAGAACCTACAAATCCCACGCACTTCGAAAACCGTCGGGTTTCAGATGAAAATAGGTTTTAAAAGCTTTTCACGTGTACTTGCCTTCATCCAGATAAAAATGGTTACGCTATTACTGAAACTTGAATTAAATAATCTGGTTCTATCTCTTTATCAGCTTTTTTAAGCTAAAGGCACAAGGATCGTATATTTTGGGTACTCAACGATTGAATCGGAAAGGCGGTTTTTATTTCGCTGACTTTCGTTATGCCTAGAAACATTAAACATACAATTTTCGAATCAAATAATTATCTTAACACTAACTTTCTAAGGGTTGGACTATTTAGTTGCCCAAGGATTCGACACAACACAAAATTTACACATAATTAACCAATGATTTCAAGAAACCACTTCACTGACTACGGTAATCATTAATCTATTTCAGTCGCAATCTTGATCCCGATTTTTGTCACCAATCAACGACCGACTTAGCATAAAGACATCCAATCACAAGCAGCCGTTAAATAAAACGGACAAAGATTTGTACTAAGATAGAATATTAATTTCGTGCATAAAAAACGTTACCTTTTTTCCTGAAAACCTGATTAGTTTTCACACTTTTCAATTAACATTTTAGAAACTGAAATCAATGAAAGGCATTGTTTTCCCAAATTAGTAACGTCGGGGAACTATTGGGGAATCGCAAAATTATGTTAATTGATGGTGAGTTCACTTGCCTATTAAGATGTTCACGCGTGTCTTGTATGTATGTAGGCCTGTATGTTTGTTTGTTACTTATCGAGTGGGGGGGTATCAAAATAAAGGTTATTAAGAGGTGAAAACAATTTGAAAAAAAAAAGCTTTTAACTAACAAGTTATCAATAAATAACAATTCTAGCAATAAAAAAACCGGACCGTATGAAAAGCAAACTAAAAATATGGTATATATGTTACTGTGAAAGCCCGAAGTACGGTAAAACTTAAGATTGATTTCCCATTTTTGACACGCTTTTTTCCTTTTTCTTTTCTTTCCCGTTTTTATTCAAATTCCAATCATTTATTGTGAATCAACAGGTTTCAAATGATGTAGGTAGATACCTTATTTGAAAACAAGGAATTTAATTTGAAGTTCCAACCCACATTTCCATAAAATAGATCATAACTTAAAGTTAAAATCGTAATTTTACTGGAGCTTTTGAATTTTGTCAAGTGTCATATTGACGCTTGTGACTACAAAATGCGCAAACGCATATTTACATGTTTTTTATAAAAAGATTTTGCCATACACTAGGAATTTCTCCTGTGTAGTGGGTGCGTCAACACCCAGACCCGGAACAACTACTAGTAAGTCATAAACAAATGTTTGTTCCGTGCGGGAATCGAACCCACGACACGCTGCGCAGGATTCCAATCGCTCAGCCACTGCGCTAACCGTGCCGACATTCAAAATGAATATACATAGAGAGCAATTAAGTTATCTTAAGTGAACAATATTAGTAAATGCAATTTAAAACATTCTTATGGCTCTCCTTATCTTAGGAAGTCAATTAAGTGAAGAATTCATTTGGGTGACCTGTGATTGGTATTTTTATAATTTTATTTCTCATTTGAGTACATATCTGTATCACTTTGGCCGATATAATTATGTTAAATGTAATTTGAGCGAGAGAAAGACAAATTATGAACAGAAAAATGAAGCTTCTCATTCAATAAATTTTAGTTTTTCTATGAAAATAATCCGCCTAGGTCAAAAAAAATTCTAGTGGTTGCTAGAATATGCTTGACATTTGACTCAGGTGACAGGAACGTTGAATACTGTTCTTCTGTTTGACGTGGAATTCGAAGAAAAGCAAAACAATATATGTGTTTCAGTAAAGAAAAAGTTTGAAAAACTCAAGTACGAGTATAGGTATTAAGGAAAATCTATCATTAACACCGTAGTATAAATATACTTCATAAAGATTCGATTGCAATTTTGTTTAAGTATTTATTTATAGTAGCAATTAAAAATATAAGTATTCTACCTCCACCCACTTATTAAAATATGACACAAAACTGTTTTAACTCGGTCAAGGTTTGTAGCGCGAAACCACAATTTTGTTAGTTCAGCCGTTTCTGAGAAAAATCACATTTGTTGATAATAACTGGATTGTCGCACGATCGCACGTCACTACTTGTATCATCAAATGAGTCCGGGACGGGAGGGACAGTCAGACTTGTACTGAATAAAATCCACCTTGATCCTTCAGTAGCCCTTTACACTGTTCCAGGATCACGGTTACCTGATAAGATTCCCGCGACCCCGGCAGGCTCTCGCCCTCTAAGAGGGTCCCGTCAGGTTCCCGACAGCTCTTTGAGGCGCGCGTGGAACACGACCGACACGGGCATGGTCCATGATCGGACGGCGGCGACTCACCCATTACTCACCGTTCGCATGCCCGCGCAATTAGCATAACCACCATTAATCATTAATGATTTCTTTCATTCTTTTTGTGAAATGTCAAAATTCTCTCCTAGATTTTGTATGACAATAGCAATCTGTTGCGTCACTAAACACTCAATGGTTTAACAATTTAATTATTTTAAAGCTACTAAAAATCTAATTAAATTGTTTTTTGAAAGTTAACCGAGTTGTTGGGCTTAAAGTAAAGTGTATTTTTAGAGATATTGTGTTTTGGGATTAATGGTTAACAAGTCCTATCGAACCGTAAACTTCTACGAGTGCAAGTGACTAAAATCCACTGTGTCCTTCAATAGCCCTTTACGTACCGGGGTCACGGTAATGGGTAAGTCCCGCGACCCCGGCAGGCTTTGGCCCTCTACAGGCCCCATCACTATGCTGACACTCTTTGAGGCGCGCGTGGAACACAACGCACCGTCGATCCGGGCATGGTCCATGGTCGGACAGCGAGTCGCCCATTACTCGCCGCCCGCATGCCCACATAGTTGTCACTTAGAGTCATTTACTTCTTTTTCTTTCATATTAACAATCCACCCATAATTGTAGACATAGATGTCTTTGTAGAAAATTACAAAAAAATGGTTTGAGTATAAGGCTTTTATAAGAAACGGCTCAATTGAATGGTCTTTCAGAATTCAGAGACATTCAACCACTATCATTTACATTTATAAGCTCTATGATAAATGTAAATAAGGTGGTTGAATATTTCTGGATCATAAAAAGCTTTTCATTTGAGTTTTCGTTTCTTATTATCTGAACAAATGCCTAATCAAGAAAAAAGATGAAAAAGAAAAAATGTAGTACACGCTTTATTATTAGAAATACCAAAAACTGTATATGTTGGTTTGTCTATTTAACTGTTTTTCTTTTACCTCTTTAGTAAATAAGTGATCTTTTTATTTGCGTTGAAAGTCATCGAATGGGACTGGAACTGGGACTGTAAGGACTGTTATGATTCGTACGGATTAAAACACAACCTCTTCTTCAATTGCCTTTAGTGTGTCAGAGTTGTTCCGGGTCTGGGTGTTTGTGTATGTGAGTTTCTATGTTTGTAAACGCACCCACGATACAGGAGAAACTCCTAGTGTGGGGCAAAGGTTAAAAAATAAAATATTAAGAGCGGTGGTAGAGATTCATACGGACTAAAACTATCTAAGTTTATTCAATTGCCCTTTGCGTTCCAGTACCGCGATAACCTTATAAGATATTTCCACAATCCAACAATAAGTACATAGGTGGACCGTGATATTAGTTAAGGCATTTTTTTTAACGTGGTGAAATCATCAAATGAATCCTTCCACCCAGGGCAGAGCGGGAGGGACTTTCAGACTCGTACTGACTAAAATCCACGGTGTCCTTCAATAGTCTTTTACGTTCCGGGGTCACGGTAATTCGTGAGTCCCGCGTCCATCTTAGTTAAGGCATAACATATTTTTGATCTCGTTACTTTGAGATTATATCTGTACTTTAAAGCGAGCGACGCCGATGCAAAAGCTAGTCGTATACAATGATTATAGGTATTACCTATAATAGGAGTGTTTAATCAGCTTCCGTAACTAAAAATTAAAGTTTGAAATACGTGTTTTTTTATCACTTCCGCATGTACAAAATTGCCTGTCGTTGGTCCACGCATGCTTTGTGTAAATCTGTTGATAAAATCATTAACTTCCCCATGTTTGGTGTGTCCATCACACCAAGTTTTCACGTTTTACTGACGTACAGTTTATAGGAACTTTGACGTTTGTACGGTAGAGGCGCCGTCGACCCTGGCATTGTCCATAATCGGACGGCAAGTCTTTACTCGCCGTCAGCATGTCCACGCTTGTGTAGCTCTTGACCTGCCAAAACAATTAATTAGGCGGATATAGAACATAACAGCCAACTACAGAACTAGTTTCTACAAAATTCATTAATGAAGCATTCACTGGGGAATTCGCTTCAGTGAATTATTTGGCAATTTTTTTTGTTCACGTGGAAATGGAAAATGTTTGGTTTGTCTATTGTTAATGGTTATAAATGTAGAAGCTTACATCATGAACGGGTTGGAGTTTGTGGGAATAGATTTTTCTGGAGACTGATAACAAGCTATCAATACGAGCACAGAACAATTCAGTCAACAAATCATCATTATTAGACCATACGCCGTACAGCCCCGACCTAAGCCCTAATGATTTCTATACTTTCATTAAAATAAAGAATAAATTGCGTGGACAGAGATTTTCATCAGCTGAAGAAGCTGTGGACGCCTACAAAACGGACATTGGAGACCCCAACTTCCGAATGGAATGGTTGCTTCAATGATTGGTTCCATCGGATGGAAAAATGTGTCAAATTTCGCGGAGAATACTTCGAAAAGCAATAAATACATTTTTAAATAGTAATGTTGTGTCACTTCCTTGATTCTCGAAATTTTCAGTGCCGCCCTCGTAGTGGCCATTAGGCCTGTCCCAAGATGTAACATAACTTTTTATCTCTCCACAAAGCCTGCTCTATCACTTTTTAAAGTTCTACCTTACTTAATAGCCGGCATCATTACGAATCATATACACATACAGCCTTGCCCATATAGTGTCCCTTCGCAAATGAAGGGATGTTGGATGTGCCTGTCTGTCATCGTAGCTCCTATACAAATGGAATAATTATTTTGTTATGGAAAACTGGCATGATCGAGCTGGTGCTTTTAGGGTGGCAAAATCATCAAATGAGTCCTCCCGCCCTTGGTGGGGCGGAAGGGACTGTCAGACTCACGTTCCGGGGCCGCGGTATCCTGGATTAAGAAAAAATCCGCGACCCCAGCAGGCATTTGGCCCCGTAAGGGGCCCCGTCAGTGACGCGTGAAACACGACGCGCCACCGACCCGGGCTTGGTCCTTGGTCGGACGGCGAGCTTACCCGCACGGCGCACGTGGAGGTTTCCTGTCTTAGCACCCCATCGAGTTGGTGCTTGGCTATAATATATGAACGTTAATATTTATTTAGGCGTTCGATGATAACCATTTCATGTGTAGGAGTTGTATAAAAATTGAATTAAACACTAGCGAGCAAAAGTATTGAATGACTTGATTGGAATTAATCCGGGATACCTCCTTAAACACTGGCGTGATTTGAAAATGGTACGATTTTTATTATTCTTAATTAGTTATAAAGTACTCAAGATCGCCCGGAATCAGAGTAAGTGATTTAAAAAATAATTTAAAATTATAAAGAAGTAGGACACATACAAAAATATATTGCACGTGTCCAGCAAAATACAACAATAAATTATGAAAATATTGCACTGACGCATCAGTTTCATAAACAATTGTTTCTGCATAAATTTAGCAATTTCTCTTTGTTCTCGACATAATAATATTTACTTGAACCACGCCAAATTTTCTGAAAGCTGGTTAAATAATAAGCTGTAAGGGCTGAACGGAATGCCAACAAATGACCGTTGCTACAAACTGTGTCATGTTTGTTGTTACAAGTGGCGTGTTCCTCGTGTAAGCGTGGTCTCTGCGCAAGAGTCCGGATCGTGAGAAAATTTCTGTATGGAAATAAATCAAGGATATAGTGGTGCTATATAAATAAAAAAATAATTTATAAAATGCCTTTTATTATCTTTAACAAACAATCATGTTTATTGATACCTACGACACAAAGTATCTTAATGCAGGGTGTCCGTGTAAAAAAATTACTTTTCACACCACCTGCTCGAAAATGTCAAATTATATGTCAAGCAACCTTA
This sequence comes from Agrotis puta, assembly GCA_943136025.2. NCBI lineage: Eukaryota > Metazoa > Arthropoda > Insecta > Lepidoptera > Noctuidae > Agrotis > Agrotis puta. The sequence continues at coordinate 12,251,810 of OW964178.2, forward strand.
ACCTAAAGTGAGTCATTAGTGGCCGAGGGCACAGCCGGTCAATAATGTTGTACTGGATTTCATTATTACCCGCTGGTCAATAATGTGATTTGAATTTGGAATATGTTTATAAACAACAAACACCCTTTGGTGCCAGAAAGTTTTTTTTTTTTTAATTTTCTTTTCCCTTTTGGGAAGACAAAGGGATCTATCTAGCCCATGCAGCCTAGATTTTTTTTTTGGTTCTTTTCGTCCCTCTTTGGGGCAGGCAAAGGGAGCTGAGCCCATACAGCCAAGTCTGATTTAGTGTGCCAGAAAGAGGAAAGCTATTCTCGAAACCCTTACTACGCGTTACTGTTTTTTTATTTAATAAATACTTTGTTTTTCGTACTATGGCTATTATTTTCTCACAGTAGGTGTAAAAAGTAGAGTATCCTCCTCTGGGCTAAAGGTGTCTTTGCCTTGGGCTAGCTTGAATCCCTCGCTGCATTCAGGATTCTTGTATTAACTCCCTCGCTTCGCTCGTGAGTTAAACTCTTAACTCCCTCGCTACGCTCGGGTGTTAAATCCCAAATCCTTCATTGCGCTCGAGATTCAATATGACGCCCGTGACATAAGACACAACTTTAGCCCCTCGGTGCATAATCTACTATTACGTTTTTTCGTACTTTTGTATTACACTTACACAATTTCGCATTCAGTGACGATTGTGGGAAATTTTCAGAAGGTTTTTAGAACATTGTAAAGTTGTTGAATATTGGGAATCTTTACTGCTTATGAAGTAATCTTTCTTCAAATATTTTTTAAAGATTTTTTTTTTATTTTTTTTTATACACGTGATCATAAGGCTGGCCTATTAGCCAAAGGATCAGTATTGCTATCCGATGTAGAAATGAATTACCTATCTTCTCCTTTTCATTGTTATTTTCCCGTTTTGATAAGTTTTGTTTGAAGTATTAAACTAAATATAATTTAATTACAAAAAATGACTAAAAACAAATTACTTTTTTAATTTATAAAAAATACCGTAATCAGACAGGACGAATAAATGCATTACATCAGAAATAACATTATTTTGTGACTGTGTTCATGTTGTGTGGAACATAAAACGCGTTACACAAATGCTCCCAGATGTATTTTTTCGGAGGCACATGTGACATGATACTTACGATTTTTTCAGACTGTGTAATACAAGCAATTAATCATTCCCTGAAAGGCTAACAGTACAAGGCTAACATTACCAAATTAAGCCAGTAACATGGAAAAATATTTGATAACATATTTTCCTGAAAAATTGGAAGGGTGTGGTGGAACCGCCTTATTTCAGAATTTTAGGAGGTTGTATTTCAGTTACATTATAGTAAAAGCTCTTTTAACGTTAAAAGTAAAGTAAAAATGTTGAACTAATAAGGTAAATTGTGTGTGCGAACATTAGTTTCATTCCGCAATGTATTACAGGCTGCTTACAAGCTGTGGTTTGCGGAAACTTTATGCTGTAAATACAACACATAGTTTTTAATAACAGTGATTCTGCTGTAACAAAAAGCTATGGATTCTCACGATGTTTATTATTATTTAAACTCAACAACGTAATAAACGTGTCAGTGAATAGATTCCTATTCTTCGTAACTACTTTTAATAGTGACGGTAAAACATCGAGCAATAAGTATCGTTACAATAACGTTGAGCCCTTGAAAGGTGTAGGAAAACATGACAAGTCTGGTCATATTGAAGACGTAGTATCCTTGCGATACTGCGAAATATCCGAATAGAGGTTTGTGCCATACATAGACAGCACTTTTTAAAGCCTACTATGGAAAGCGAGAGGCTCTGTGACCAAAATTAATTTAAAAATATCGTTATTCATTAGAAATAAATCATCTAATTGTAAAAAAGTATAGTTTGTTTGTATGTAAGGGGTGAATGAAGACATTCTGTTTTATGTGAATGTTCTATATATTTTTTAAAAATTTTGGTTCCTCTAACTATACAGACAGATAAAACAGTGTTGCTGGGGAGTTTGTTCCGCCACTTCTTCTTCCCGGTCAAAACACTATGAAGTGTCGAAGGGGGGCGCTGTGGGGGACTGTCTTATGTAAAAGTTAACCTTCAAAAACTGCTGATAAATCAGCGTATTTTGAATAAATGACTTTTGATTTTTATTTTGACATCAAGAACAAGATGAACATCTATATAGAAGTAATGATGCAATGCAATTTTTTTGTGCTTAGGAAGCTGCGTTATTCCTGACTGCTATAGGCAATTCATTTTAGCTATATCATCCACATTAACAGCCCCGGTAGGTCCGGCCAAAACTTTTTACGCGATCGGCGTCGCGAGTGTAAGCTAGTAGTATTATTTTCTAACATCTATAAAGACAATTCATTGAATGCGGGTGTAGTCGGGGATGTCCCAAAAAATAAGATTAATATAAAAATGCCAATTTTTTGCTTCCAAAAAGCAATTTATGTGATATTACATTTTGTATATCTAGCCCAGGCACAAAGCCTAAACTATAAGTATGTACCAGGCGTGAATAGGTTGACAAGTCGACTTACATGTTGTTATAATTTTTTTTTAGTTGTAGTAAGAGAGTTATTAAAAAAAATCACATGTTTACTATGTGCGGTAAAACAGACCTATCGTCTTTTTTTTTTACGTCGTAAAATCATCATATGAGTCCTCCCACCCAGGGCAGAGCGGAAGGGACTGTCAGACTCGTACTGACTAATAAAATCCACCGTGTCCTTCAATAGCCCTTTACGTACCGGGGTCACGGTAATTCGTGAGTCCCGCGGCCAGACCTATCGTCTTACTAATTCATTCCCCCTGCAAAAGAAGCAATCCTTATAATAAGCCTATTATGCATTAAGAAAAATTGAATTCGACTTATCAACCTATTCACACCTGGTACGGAATTATATTCTCAGTACATTTCAAAGTAGATTCGTTACAAAGAGAAGAAAATCAGTGTAAACGTACCTTTAGTGCTTTACTTAGCGCAAGTGACGATGGCGTGTCCCGTGACCATTAATGAAACAAAAAGACACGGTTTTTTATTGTTTTGCTTTGAAAAGACCAAGGTTGGTGCAAGTTATTATTAAATTAATTTATTCTGACCTTACATATACACAGTGTCCCTGAAATGATTGAAAAAAAAACAAAACTGAGGCCTTATCACAAGATTCCTGTATTTAAGTGTAAATAGTAAGAGTACTTGAAGCTCAGACTTTTTGATCTGAGACTTGAAGTATTTACTGCGTTTATTGTATGTAAAAATGGAAAAGCATCTCTAGTGTAATGTAATCACGTCAATGCAAATTAATATCAAAGTTCCAGTTTACTTTACGTCTCAAAAACAAAGTCATGATGTCTCTGGTCACAAATGTAAATCAACTAACATAATTTTAAGAATTGTTTTGTATACTAACACTATGGCTTTTGGCCGAAATAAATAATAATAACACTTTTAAACCGTCTAAAATGCATCGATATTTTCGTACCTACATGGGATTACAAAATTTAGAAATGACCTAGTCTATTTGATCTTTACTTTCAGGAACAACCTCTATACGGCAGCTAAAAATAAACAACATAATGCACATTTCCATTAATTGATGCTTTATTTAATATTTGCCGTTCTGCCGCTCCGTGAGGAACATTAATTTCCTGCCAATATGTTTTACAATCATAAGTATAACACTATCCTGTACTCCCATGTGGAACGGAAATCTATGGAATTGAGGATTGAATCATTGTTCGACTGTTTGTGCGCCAATTTTTTTGCTTCACAAAGTTTTGAACCGATATTTGTTTATTAGTAGATAGTAGGTAGATAGTCCAAACATTTTTTTTTGCCAAAAATTCTGGAACTGTGTTGAAATTAATTATAAAAAGACTCGACTGTTTTATATTTTGAATTAAAGCGTATTTGTATTGAGTCAGAAAGAGCACACAGTCATCTTGTTCTCACGTCCAATAAAAGTAAAAAACAATCCTGTGTAAATACCAGCATTTCCAGCAATCCTGAAACAAAATATTTAGACAATTTACGTTCAAGTACATTAAACATGACATTAAAAGTTGTACGTAAAAGTACTTAGTACTTTATGACAAAATTCCACGTAGGTACATTAAAGCCTGTTCAGATTCTTAATACCCAACTGAGAATTGAAGCCAAAAATAATCAGAGGATAATTTCTCTTCGTTCGATCCCTACGTCACATAATATTTAAATGTGAGCGTGGCCCTCACTCATACATTTATAAAAAACTGACTTCACGATAAAAGTTACCTTTTGTTTTGAACATGGTATATGGAGATTTGATAATCTTATACAGCTTTTTTATACACAAAAATTAACTGACGCCTTTTTTCCTATCCGGCTAGGCATAAACTACAGATCCTAGGTAAGACATGCGCCTCGTTCACATTCATACATCCAAGCACGCCGGGTCCGGAGTTACTGCATTGAATTATATTTAATTGCACGAACACGTATAATACTAAAACACTTATTCATGGCATGCACTAGTTATATACCTGTACTGTATGTATTATACTAAAGTGCTATAAAATCTACCGCAGCACTTCCACATTTCGTACTGCAGAAATAATTACTAAAGTTTTATATAAGAACGAATGTTCCATAAAAAAATCTCTGAAAACTAAGTCTATGTAATGGCTCCTAGACACTATGCGAGCGGCATGTCTTGCCGTGCTCGGCGGCTATGAACAAAGAGAATGGCATATAAGCGCGGCAAAACCCGCTGGCTGTGCCACCGCTATAGTGTGTATTGTTTGCTATTACTTTGCGTGGCGGCAGATTGATATTAAATAGTTTTCTATGCAAATGGCCAGTAATTAATCTAGTCGAGATAATCTAAGCTATATTTCACGAAGTAAGTCACTAAGCTTAATGTAATTTTGTTATATTAATTGAAGCAGGGGCGAGCCCAAACAACAAAGTTATCTTGGTTAAGTGTTTTGCGACCTAACTTTGTAATTTTACAATTAAGTCGTTTATTGATGAAAAGCCTTTTGAGTATTCTGTACCTACATCATTTCAACAAAGTTATTTTAGTTAGTTCCTAAGAAAGAATTACAAATTGAACATTTTCTGGAACACAATTTGCACCTGACACTATAATTTAAAAGTTTTATCGTAATGGCAACTCGTAAACGTTTCTTGCTAAGATGCAACGTTGTAGTTGCGTTTAACGGTCGGAAAAATGAGCGGTGAAATCAATAGTCTGAAACTACCACCCACAGTTTTCCGTTAGGTGCCCTATCAGTGTGAGTGAGACGAGACAAAAATATAACATCATGCAATTTTTACATACTCTTTTCGCTTCGTCCGTATCCATATGTCTGGTCATACAATCACACTGGTTGCGAGTACTACGCCGTCGTACGTCCGACCTCTCTGAAGAACCTCCGCCATATTAGGTCAGTGTAGGTGTTCATAATTTAGTTTAGAACAAGAAAATAAAAAACCAACCAATTGTTTTCATATTCTTTAATGCTCATTATTCCGATTGGTATTTTTGATAAAGAGATATAACATAGTAGGTATTTTTAATTAATGTAACTTGAATATATTTATATAAGTCATTTGCTTTAGTGTTCCTTATATATATATATAAATTATAATTGATAAAAAAATATTTAATATTCGAGAGCAGGTAGACGAAGGACCCATCTAATTCTAGATCTTAGATCATGAAGATCTCTCGAGACACGACGATACACGATAGCATCAACAATTTTGAGACCCGACACCGCACCTCACAGTCTCGGACATTGACAAGCGAGTCAATATAACTAGAAGTCCCAAGATAATCTACGTTCATATGTCTGAGTGCCAAGATCATCCGAGCACTGATGTATGAACTAATGATTTACAGAAATAAAAAAAATTGTATGCTTGAAATGGACAAACTTAAGAATACGTACACTTGTTTCAAAAAATATATTACTATGGAAAACCATTTGAAACCAGATTTGCCTGCATGGAAGTCAAAAATCATCTCACGGCAATTAGGTGTATCGGGATAATAGGTCAAATGGGTTGCATGTATTTCAATTTGAAATAAGTTTGAGACCCGTACGTGATTGCAATAAAGCTTTTAAAAGCTGGTATTTGGCGTGCGCTGCGAAAAGATTTTTTTTTTAAAACGTTGCTCTACCCTAGGAATTTCTCCTGTGTCGTGGGTGCATTACAAACGTAGAAACTCACATACACAAACACCCAGACCCGAAACAACTATTTGTAGGTCATACAAATATTTGTTCCGTGCGGGAATCGAACCCACGACACGATGCACAGCAGTCCAGTTGCTCAGCCACTATGCCAATACCGTGCCGACATAAGTTGAACAATGTTTAAAACATTGCACCTATACGAAGGCTGGGGCGGATCGCTAGCATGAAGATCATAACAGAAAGCAAATATTTATTTTGAGTATCCATTTCCATATTCCTTATTTCAATGGTCTGGCTGTGAGAGAGACGGAATCATCATCTGCCTAGCCTTTTCCCAACTATATTAGGGTCGGCTTCCAGTCAAACCAGATGCAGCTGATTATCAGTATTTTACATGGAGCGACCTGTCGGACCTCCACAACCCAGTAACTGGGTAATACGATACCCCATGGTAAGACTGGTTGTCTGTTGTTGAGAGAGACGGAATGAACACTATAAATCTGCTCATAAGCTTAAACGAACATCGTTTTGCTAGTTTAACGGCGATAATAAAAATGGCTTGTTTCCATAGTGTTCACGTTTTAAACACAAATTGCTTTTTTTCTTATCTTCCATGCACTTAGTAGCAATTAGTGTACGAGGAATTCTTGGCAGCGAGCGAAAGCTTAAAAAAAGAATTCATAACGGTATTATCTTTGAAAAACGCTGGTTAATGATTTTTCGTTTATTCCAAAGGCTTCCAACTTTTTTTATTACGATTTATTTTTTGATTTTCTAATTATATCATATTTCCATTTTTGAAGATTCGTGTTGAATTTTTTTAATTCACCAATACAGTGTAAGGTGGAAGCAATCTACGAGTATAATAATCCAACAAGCGTGCATGTTGAAAAGAAAACATTTCATAAAATAATTAATGAAAACAGTGTTTCGGTAACTAGACCAACGAAACAATGAATGGATTCTCTGATGTAGCTGAAAGTTCTGGAACGATGATGTAACTGAAAGTTAATAACAGCTGATATGACGAGTCAAAAAGAGGTATGAAACTCGAATGAATAGGCTAGTTACATTACTTACACTACTTACATACTATTTCAGAAAATGTTCACAAAGATAAAACGAATCAATACTGAAAAGTTGGGACGTAAAGACGTCAGGACGCACTAAAAATGACACCACGGCATGACGTATTGTAAATTTTAAAACGTTGTATCTTCTTCCATTTTTGTTTTTAAAAGAAAAAATACGGTTCAAATATTTTTTTTTAATGTAACTAACGGATTAACTTGATTTTTTTATACACTAGCATATTGGGATAAGATTAGGAAAATGATGACAGTTAATTTGTAATCACGTTCTCCATAAACTACACACATTCATAGTAGGTTTTTACATTCAATTCGTTGCTACATTCAAAGCTGTCAAAATGATTGACGCCATTTTAATCATTGCTTACCGTCCAACCCCAACCCTAACGACTCGCCATTAATTCCAATTACACACAAAAACATCCACATATGACACATCGTGGTATGAAATGGTATAATTAACAGTTTTAGCTTTCAATTTTGTAATTTCAAAGCCTGGTTGTTTATCGAGGCTTTACAAATGTGCATTAATTTGACAGTAATAGAAATTATACCGCATTTTATGAAACCAAAACACATAACATCATGATATGATTCATAAGTATCTGGGTATGTTGTATTTTATGTAAACTTCCGCTTTTAAAAAGTAAAACATTTCATCCGACTGTCAAAGTTATTTCCAAGATTCGTGAAATAAAACACGAATAAAAAAATTGCTTGTGTTGTGTAAGATTTGTAAAAAATGATTTTCGCAAAAAACGTCATACCAGGAAAGTAGGCCATTCTCAAATTAATCGTAACATTCTGTAAAAAAAAAAAAAATTAGAAAAAACCTTATAAATCTTAGAAAACTGTCTTGCAGCCCCTGTTCTTTTACCTAATTACCCTGGAACGTAGGGCTCTTGAAGGAACATCGTGGATTTTAGTCAGTACCAGTCTGACAGTCCGTCAGCTTCGGCCAGGGTGGACTCATTGGATGACATTAAAACGTAAAAAAAGGCATCTAAGTAACAAAATTATAATCAAATACATTTTATGTTATGTTATCTTGTTGATATTTTACATAGCATGGACGATCGATGCTGATGTAATAATTTGAAAACGTATCCGAGCGGGCAATATATATTGGGAGCGCATAAATCACAAAATGTTGTACCTATAAATCTACCGGCACGACCCTTGTTACCACATACCTGGTAGTTCCGATTTAGCTTAAAACAATTTTAATATGCAAATGTAGGACTCATCATCAGCCAAACCGTTTTAAAGTTCATGGGCTTCATTCACCACCTGGTGGCGTTCCATCATCTTTGATACTATATTATTTTTCTTTCTTGTCTTTTGTATCCTTCCTTCTCTTGTCGTCTCCCATCAGAGTACTGACTGATAGTGCAATAAAAGATCGTTCCGTTCCGAAACTGAATCTAGCTGTACCCTGTATAGTCTTAATAAACAATTCCCCCATGACACCAGTCGTTCGGATGGAAGCGATGATGTTGTGACGATGCAACACGAGGAGAGGTGATGAGCGTCGACCACCGGTTGAACGGTGAACGATACGTGTGCTAGGCATCAACTGATTTCATACAAGCTCGTTTCACCAACAAATCTCACGGAGGACCGCTATCGACTTACGTTAGGCAAAGTATTTCTTTCTATATCTATGGACTTCAGCAACAATAAACAATGAATAGCAAAGATGCCCTTTCTTTGGTATTGCTCATCGTTTCGTTGAGCTCCTTAAATTGAGCTACACGACGGCTGACAAATGCCTGCACGGACTGGACAGGTCCACTCAAATGTGTGTGGTTCTTTCTTTAAGAGACCATTTCAGGCACCTGGATGGTACTCGTATGACTTGACCGATATTATGTCTGGACTTTAAAAGAAATTGTGACCTCTGAGTTTGTTTCGGATGTTTATTCTCAGAGTAGTCAGGTACGAAACATAAGCCTCATCTAGCTTTAAAAATATTGTTTGATGTGTAAAAGTGTTTTCAACAACCAATTCATAATAAATCATGCTTGTTCCAGGATGGCACGCTGTACGAGGTGACTCCCAATGGTCAGATGTGGCATCCCCCCACAACGTACTGCGTGGAGATGATATTCAACGAGAACTTCTCCGAGCCGCGGCTGGCGGCCGGCGTCTGCTTCCAGGATGTTTCCACAGATGACAGCCCCATCCTATACACTGCTTATGCTGTTGGTGAGTATACTTTTGCATGTGAACCAGTCGACCGATAGGTGCTGCGTTCTCAGGTTCACGGGAAAAAAAATCGCCAATTGAAGATTTAACAACCAGTATAGTGATAGTATGATGATAGGTATCGGTGATCGAGTGAAATGGCGTGCGATTGGAGAGGCTGATGTCCAGCAGTGGACTGCTATAGGCTGATGATGATGATGATAGGGTGGCTAAAGTTTGAATAAGAGAGAAAAGATGGTCAAGTGACCTCCTTTAATACATTTTTTTTAAAAGTAACCTCTTGTCGCCTTTTGAAGGTGTTAGGTGAACCTCCTGAAATCCCCTGGAGTGGACCATGGATCTAGTAACGCACGAATCTGTTGTTTGCTAATTTCACAAATGCGGTGGATGTGGCAATGTTTGGAGAAGCCTACGTAAAGCTGTGTTCCGGCTTACATGATTTATGTTGATGAGAGCCTCCCATATTCTGGCTTGGAGTGAGTAGAGAACTAATTCACTCGACTTGAAAACTCCTGAGAAATAACGTTCGGGAACACTAAACTACGGCTAGGTGTTCACTTTTTATTCTTTGAAACGCTGGCATTGTATAGTATATTTTAATTACCCTCTTTTTTAAATGTGTTTACAAAGTGTTTATGGATAGTGGGCACTGCCCGTCCCAAATATCTGTTGAATATCAGCTGAGAGTAGGAGTGGCCACTAAAGATGGTCATTACTTTGTACACGATGGACTAAAACAGGCCATTAATCTAATCGTGACAACCTCATTAGTGGAAGCGACCGTCAATATTTCTGCTTCTTCGAGCAACATCGTAAATCGAATAATTACCGTTAGCAAGTTAGCATACATGTTTATTACTCTTTTTGAACGAGCAATAGTTTCGTCGTGAAAACAACACATTGTTGACTCAACAAGGCAATAGGATATCCGCTTTTACGAGCCATGGGATAGGCCCGCTGTTAAATGTCCGTTAATTATCCATAAGTACATATTCGGGGACACTGTGTGTCCATAAACACTGACGGGTCACTTTTTAAAAGTGGGTTGTGTTACATCATGACCTAATATGCCGTTAACCAATATTTCCATGAAACGACTTTAATTAATAAACTCTGTATTTTAGGCCCGAAAATTCACAGTTAAGTGTGAAATTTGATATTTTGTCATTCAGTTAAATAATTAGTGGTGAGTGGCAATAGCCACCTGTCATACGAAATCGGTGGGGAAATATCGTTTTGACAGCTCATAAAACGGTCAAGGGATTTATTTTCTGTGTGTGTACTTTAAGGACCGTTTTACTTTCACTTACCTACTTTAACTACAAGTGATTGGCAAAGTCCATTTCTTTTTTTGCATTACGTACTTTTTCAGTTTATTACAAGTTTTGTCTAAGAAAACAAAACGCAGTATACTTTGGCCTAGATTTGGAAGGAAGGGTTATGTAAGCCATGCACGGTTTCACTTGAAAGAGTTGATTTTCAATCTTGCGCCGGTCGCCTGCTCAGGCATACCTGCACAGGTGGAGATTTCTGGCGGTCCATAGCGTGGCCATACACGCCATTACAAGAATCACGGTTTTCATACTTCCTCCAAAAAGCAGTGATAGCCGTGTGGTACGACCGTTGGACTGCCAGTTCAAAGGTTGCAGGTTCGAACCCCGGCACGCACCAATGTCTTTTAGAATTCATGTGCGTATTATAAATTAATTATCACTTGCTAAAAACGGTGAAGGAAAACATCGTGAGGAAACCAGCACACCTGAGAGATTTTTCAACGGTGTGTGAAGCCATGTCAGAGGCCTACGGGCGGTTTAAACTCTGACACCAGGTTGTTCATCAACCATAAGATAAGAAGAAGATACTTCCTCCATAAAATGATGAAAACTGCCGATACTTGTATCTTTAACTTTAGTTTTCCTAACCAAGGAACAATAGAAACACTGATCAAATTGACTCCCAATAGTTTCATAGCACCAAAGAGATCGTTACCGATTTCTCACATACGAGTACGCTCACTCTTTGAAATTTCACACTTGGCACGATATTATTGCTTCAATTTATAGAAGCGAACGATAAATATCGAAAATATATGATTATGGCTAATACAATGTTTAGTTTACCGTTGCAATAAGCTTCAGAATATGAAACTTGTTGTAAGAAATATAAGTTGAGACTACTGTTTCGTTGGCACATGTGTTTCTATTTGTGCTCACAGTTAACACGAATCAAGATGTAGATTATAAACGTACTTGAATAAAAGTTTCGAAAAAAAGAAAAGGTCAAATAACAGTTTCTTTTTTTAGGGTGGTGTAAAAGGAATGTCAAATGAATGAGTTGCGAATGGTGGAGCGAAAGGGACTGTCAGACTGTTACTGACAAAAAATCTGCCCTATTCTATCAGTAAACTTTTGCTTTCTTGCTTTGAGTTCTGCAACAATCAAACAATAGTTAAATGAATTGTCGAAACAGGACTGTAGTGTCAAAAATTAATTAGTAGCGGAATGACACTCGTATTCAATTATTTAGTTCGTCATTTGTTTAGTTATCGCAACGGGAACGTGTTGAAACGGGATGTAGCCATACCTCCGTAATTAATATTCAATGTTAATCCACATACCGTTCGTTTATTTTTGTCAGCTGCTTCTAATTGAACATCTTAAAATTAGGCAAATTCTGTCGTTGATTGGTGAATGACAAACCTCCAACCGAAAAATTAAAAAAAAATCATCCCATAAAAAAGCCTCAATTGGATATGAATATAATGGATTTATCCAAATATGTATCCGCTTGTTTTTAAGGAAAATCTCATGTCTCATTCCGGCTTTAACACGTTCAGACCGGCACCTCATGAGTAGGTACTTGGTATCCTACGGCGCAAATCTTCATATGGCCACCGGTGGTACATAACCGCCCCATGAACCAAAAGTCTTGCCGGGCGGGGTGCGCCACCGGTGGACACGGACAGGATTAGACAGGAATTATGCTTTCTCTCTTTCTAATAAGCTAGTAATCGTAATATAATAGTACATTGTTCACCAAGAGGAGAAAGTGACCGATTACCGTCGAGGGTGTCTTGAAGCCCGACCCGTAGGGGAGGGCTTTAAAATACCCGAGATCGGGAATCGCACTTTCTCTCGAGTGATACATAGTGCTTTATACTACACCTACGAGGAAAAATTTTTTTCATCATCACTATCACTACTTATCATTTTTATTTTTCTTTCTACGAAAACTGAATCCTCAAACAACACAAAAATTTAAAATAGCGCCAATGGCGTCTGCAATTTTCATATGTTCTTTTTTCAAATTGTATAGCCTGCCACCGCAAGGTCGCACTGCCAGCCCGACACCATCCAACACACAGCTAGTGGCCAGTGTCATTTTGCGAACTTGGAGATAAAAACTCACTGTAAAAACTTTTTGGCTTTTGATATTTAGGTTACCGGCGCATAGCATTACCCAAAATTAAAAAAAAAACCACGTAAGAAATGGATTTTCATACACTTTTCTCTCCCGCTCAGATGCGTTTTCTCCCCGCATATTTTTTCGATATGCAATGACGTACTTTCTACCTTAAATTTGATAAAGTATCAAGGTACTTTCCATGCAGGTGTAGTATAAAGTAATAATCAAGCCGATGACGCTGCAGAGGAGGGTAGGCCCCATGCACAAAGAAAGCTAAAACACAAGTTAGAGAAAACGGAAGGAAAGCTCAGAGATACCCGAAAGAGATGCAGACCTTGTTACGACCATTTTACAACAACCGAATCTGCGAGTATGGCTAGAAAAAAATCGAAACGCGTAACTACATTTTGCTATGCGTGTGAAAAACCAATGTGTTTGGATTGTTTCAATACTCATCATCATCATCTGCCTAGCCTTTTTCCCAACTATATTGTGGTCGGCTTCCAGTCGAACCAGATGCAGCTGGATATCAGTATTTTACTTGGAGCGAAAACCTGTCGGACCTCCACAACCCAGTAACTGGGTAATACTATACCCCATGGTAAGACTGGTTGTCAGACTTTAGAGCTTCTGACTAACAGTAACGACTGTCAAAGATCTACAAATGACAGCTGGGACCAACGGCTTTACGTGCTTTCCGAGGCACGGAGGAAACTCGCTATGACAGTTGGTCACCCATCCACAGACCAACCTCGGCAAGCGCGGCTTAACCCGGAAGATCGGTATGTGCGGCTGTATTTATTTTGCCACCAGTTCCTCGGATTGTTTCAATACTATTCATGCAAAATAATTTTCATTTTATACCACCCATAATGGCATTTTATTTTATATTTTTTTCAATTTTGATTTAATTTTCTTATTATTACATTCTCTCAACGTAATTTATCATAAACAATTCGCATTTCGTATAATTTATGATTATGTAATTTTTTTTCTAATAAATACAATTTTTCAATACTGTTTTTTGCTTTCTTTTCGAAATTATATCCTCCTCCTGAGCTACACTATGAAAATTTGTCTATTTTACTAGGCGGGAACGGTAAATACAACACTTTCTCTCAAAGCGGCGCGAATTTCTTAGTACATTGAAAGTATAGTGTGACGTGGCCACCGGTGGTACACCTCGCCGTGGCAACAAATACTCCGTGCTCCAGCGGTGGTACACGCCGGTCTGAACGTGTTAATCCTCCAAATTTCGATACGATTGCCCCATTTCTAACAATACGAAGACAAATCGAATTCCTCCGATGCTTATGGGATTATTCCGGAATTACGAGTAACAGCCGTCAAAATTTCCATCTTTTAGTGGTACATTTGCCAACAATTATGTACAGTTGTAAAGTTATTATGAGCAGGAGTGTTTCGCGTTTATGACGTTGGTACCACACGACAAGTTCATTACTGTGCTTGTATCCAAAATAGTTTTGGTTTGAAGAGTTTAGTGCGCCAGCGCGTACGCATTGTGCATTCCAGATTATGCGTGAGTTGGCTACGAGCATGTCAAAATCTGTTCCCAAAATGCCAATTATTTCTCTTTTTTTTTAATTCACGCGTTGTGGGTGCGTTTACAAAATATTTCAATTCATATGCAAATCCCGGAAATCTTTCTATGGGTCGTAAAGTTTTTTCCGGCCACCGTACGCGCGGGCATGCGGGCGGCGAGTAATGGATGATTCGCTGTCCGACCATGGACCATGCCCGGGTGTAACCAGTGTGGGAGGATTTATTTGATGAAGATACCACAAAAAGAAGGGTGTGACTTATGTTTAGGGATAAGAGACATGTCAGCTTCTAAAGAAATTATATGTATTTACGGTTATTTTTGTTTCAGGCCTCATTCTGTCAGTACCGTTCCTCTTAGCAACATTCCTGATCTACGCGTTCATTCCTGAATTGAGGAACCTCCACGGCATGTGCTTGACAGCATACTGCGGCGGTCTGATCATTGCCTACCCATTCTTGGCCTATCTGAAGCTCCATGTGGGAAAGGTTGGAGTCGCCATGACAGGATGTTTGGTGGTCGGTAAGTCTGCACATTATATTCACAAGTTTTCGTTATACAAGTTCGGCTGCGTCCCTTTATACTGGAAACCAACTTCAACAAAGTAGGGGAAAGAGATGAGATTGTGTAGAACTTTTACTTCTTTTGTATTTTAGCTTTTTTAAATTTTGAATCG
This sequence comes from Agrotis puta, assembly GCA_943136025.2. Classification (NCBI taxonomy): domain Eukaryota; kingdom Metazoa; phylum Arthropoda; class Insecta; order Lepidoptera; family Noctuidae; genus Agrotis; species Agrotis puta. The sequence continues at coordinate 12,266,934 of OW964178.2, forward strand.
CAACTTATTTACTATATTATTGAGCCGTTTGGGGTTGAAACTATAGGGCCATGGGGTACGAGTGCTCACAGCCTCTACAGAGACATTTCTAAAAGACTTGTTGACGCTTCCCATGACCCAAGAGCTGGCTAATACCTTGGCCAGAGGTAATAGTCTTTGTATGGCAATACTTAGTATTGCCATACAAAGAGACAACGTCGCCAGTCTCTTGGGCACATTACCAGCTGCCATGAATTTTTCGATGCTCTAATAGTTTAGTTTAGTTTTATTTTAATTCAGTATTTTTATATTTCTATAGTTGAATTAATATTTGTATTATTAAATAGCTTTTGCCCGCGGCTTCACCCGCGTGGTAGTCTAAAATGATCCCACAATAAAATGATATCTAAATGAAAAGCGCCAAAAATCAAAATCAAAGCATTTATTTCAAGTAGGCCAGAAACAGGCACTTTTGATTTGAATTGTCAAAAGACAAAAAATAAAAAACAGTTCAAAAATATTTATGTTGCTACAGTCTTAATCACAAGGCATAATAAATGTACCATAGGTGCCCATTCCAATGATAGTAGATATCTATGGAGAAGAATGGGCAAGAAACTTCATAGACACTCTTATGTGGTAATATCAATTTAAAAATTATCTGCGTGTCCTTTGTTTTTTAAATACGTTCAGCCGTTTTTGCGTGAAAGTGTAACAAAAATCCACCCATCCTCAGATATTTAATATATTAATAATTCCTTATTTTACATTATCTGAATAATCTGGCGTAAACTGACCGTACTTATCTCTTTTGACGCTTCACTGGTTTCTTCTCTGTAGGTATTATGTAGTCAATACATTTGTTACAGTGGCTGGTTATCATTTGACAGGCTTACGTTACTAAAGCACAAAGTCATTGTAGAGTCCACGCCACGATATAACTCCTTTTGACGCGGCGGTTAGTGTCTGTACATTAAATTGCAATAAAAAATGTAATATCATGAATTTATAAATTTTCTGCAGGACTTCGCGGTCGTGGCGAGGACTCTAGTAAAGTTGTATTCGTTACTTTTTTCATTAACAGAAAATTTTTCGACCATTTCTAAGTCGACGTATAAAGCTCCTTTAAACGTCGACTTGGACTGGTAATTAGTGACTGATACTTAAGCAAGAGATTGTACTCATGAAAACAAACCAGTTTCCTTTTATTATTTTCTTTATTTTCATGATAGCGAGACAACTTTATTCTGAAAGCTCACACTAGTAATCGCGTGTATGGTATCTAATGCGCGTACCTGCAGCTTGCATTGTAGGTATTGGAAATTGGACTGAATTTTTTAGTTTTCCGAGAACTTACCAATATGTTTTCTACAGCTCTTTTAAATCATAGATATTTCGAATACTTACTACAGAGAAACATACAAAAAATAACAAACTGAGATCATAATAGGGATGTGTACTTGTTAATGATTTTTTTTTAAGTTAGGATAATCATCAAATTAGCCCTTCACTGTTGCTGGAGCGGAAAGGACTGCAAGTCTTGACTGCCTCATAAACAAATTGGTTCCTACAGTTGTTTTGTGTGCGTGGTTTCTACTCTTTCAAACAATTCCGCAACCCTGGCACTACCGATCGCGGGACTCACGAATTACCGTGACCCCGGTACGTAAAGGGCTATTGAAGGCCACCGTGGATTTTAGTCAGTACGAGTCTGACAGTCCCTCCCGCTCTGCCCTGTGTGGGAGGACTCATGTGATGATTCTCATGTGATGATTAGACCACGTAAAAAAAAAACCCCTGGCACTAATGCTACTACCGTAGTAGGTAGTAGCATTAGTGCCAGGGTTTTTTTTTTACACTAATCAACCTACGTTGTTTACGATGTTTTTTTCTTTTTTCTGCCTACATTGAAATGTTTTTGTATCAAATCATATACGAGAGCGAACAGCAGGGCCTGTAAACTGAAGTGCGAATTAGCGAAGTTTATTGAAAGCTCTCGCTGGCAATATGTGTTTTAAGTGTCTCCATTAACATTTAATCGACTGTTCATTCTATTGGCTGCCATTTTACCACTAAAATCCTGAAATTTGTTATTACTGGTAATTATTTTCAGTTTGATGGAAACACGCATGAAAATATAACTTGTGTTTAATAGTCGCGGTTATCAGAGCAATTTCATTGTTCTGAATTCTGATTATTTTTTTATTTCGCTCTTCTATCAGTTTATTATGTAACATCTGCAGTCATTTCGTGGCTTTTAAACTATAAATTCCTGAATATCTGAAAGTTATTAATAATAAAATAAGAACAGCAGATTAAACAGGGTTGATAGCACAATAAACGTTAATTAATACAAGATCTTTACTATGGCAATACTGGAGTTATCCGAAATTGGGTTAAATATGTCAGGGGCAATTTTGATATCCGATTTTATCGTCGGCCCATTAAATCTTTGATTAAATCCGTTAACTTCGAGTAACATTCATCCATAATCTACATAAGAAGTAAAGTAATTGCCTAACTAATTTGAAAATAAATACTAGTTAATTTGTTGTTTTTCTCTTCTCTAATAGCTCTCATTAGTAGTGAGTAACTAATCAGTGAAAAGTACTCTAATTTGTTGCGTCGGTAAAACAGTACGCCTTGCTTTCACTTATCATGGATAATTTCCTAGATAATTACGGTTAACCACACCTTGTATTATATAGTATGTCATTGACGTAATTTGCCGAAGTATATTAGCCGTGATATATCCACTAATGTAATTAAAAAAACATTGTTAACTATACCAGTATAACATGACACTTTATGGTGGCGCTGCTGGATAGGGCGAATGTCAAATCATATGTCAAATGAATTAGATTTTTTTAGTTTCTTAAGTCGTCGCGTGCGTATTTATACTGGTTAGTAACACAGTTGTTCGTGCGTGTAAAACATATCGCGCTAAACTTTTAATTAAAATACATATAATTTATTTTATGACTCGCTAAAAACTTAGCCCATTTGAATAATTTTATTCACAAGCCAAATTAAGTCAGGGCATAATTAAATTTTCGTGCAGGCTTTAAACAAATAACTTTTTTTGGACAATCCCTAGAGAAGAACGGAACTTATGAAAATTCATACCCATTCCATTAATTTCTTTGGGTTTTGTTCCAGCTTTTAATTTCTAAACGGCAAGATTTAACACGGTTTTGAAGAAAGCTCGTTTGTACGAGCATAAAATGTAAACAGCAAAATTTAAAACGATCTTAACTGAAACTTTTTAGTTTGAGTTAAGATCTATTTCGTAATAGCATGAATTCTAAAACAACTACTGTGTTGGCAAAAACGTAAGATGTTGTTTTTTTTTTAAAACTTAGCTAAGCCCTAATTGGCTGTTCTTTAAACCAGAGTAAACAATGGTGACAATTATGATTTTCATACAAAAAATATCAAACTGTCAATGTCAGGCTAACCCTTGGTTAAAAATAACCATTATTGGCGAAATTGAGTTGAGTGTTTAAAATTAGTCAGGTCGGTACGGATATGTGCAGGTAAAATAAACCCATGTTGTCTTATGGGACGTACATAATACACACAGGTCGGTGCCGACTACCTGCACCGGTTCACGCGGTCTTTTTCCTATACATTAATGACGACCTCAAGTCTCAATACAAATGTGACCGCTTTTACGTGACATTTCAGCGGCCCTAGAATCTTCAGTAGGTACTAATCCTATTTATACGAATTCGTAGTAAAGTTGCTTGTCGTTATTTTCACAATACGCAATAACCGTAGTAAACCGTTGTTTAGATGAACGTAGAACGTAGTTGTATGGTAATGATAAATTTACCTCGCACATCTTTTTGAAGCCTGTTTTTCATGACGTAAAAATCCTCCATAGGATAAGGGGATATCCTATGGAGGACCCGAGGAGAAAGAACAGGTTTGTCAGACTCGTACTGAGTAAAACAATCCCGGTGTTTCCACGTTCACTGTCGTCCCGGACTAGCTTGACTTGCGATTCCGGGGAGGAAGTGTTTTGAAAACTATCGTAACTAATAAACGTCTTGTAGGTAATATAATAGAAGCAGCACACAAACTTTTGTGTTGTGAACAGGAAAAACTCTTAGACTAATCGCCGGACCGCCTGTTAAGATAACTGTGATTCTGGAACGCTAAGGGATGAATGGATGTGGATTTTTATGCAGTCTGACAGTCCCTTTCGCTCCACTCAGGACGGAAGAACTATTTTGAAGGAAGCATTTGATTGCTTTGAACTAAAATGATAAAATAAAAAACCTTTTATCAATCGCCATATACACCATTGCTTGGATCTAAAATAATAAATCTAAACATATCTTACACTACGCTAGAAGTTTGCTCATAGGGGTTATTGCGTAACACATTAGAAATTACAGCGCCTTTAATTTTGAAAATTCAACAGAAATGGAGCCCTGTATTACGAATTTCCTCTAGAATTATTCGGATTGTGGCAGCATACGCTAGCTAGATCACCGCGTTTGTAAGTTCAATATGTGATCGCCCCACACAATTCAGTCCATATAATTTTCGGTTCAACTGATTATCTCATCCCTCCTACGGCATTGTTCACGATCACACTTCAGAGGAGGTTAACAAACTAATGTGACCCAGACAATTGATCACAATCATTTCGTAATGTGTGAATGAGATCTTATTTCATCTCAATAATGATCATGTGACAAAGGTCAACATATCATTCATTGTTGGATTATTGTAGCATATACATTATATTTTTTGTGTTTAGTACCAGCAGCGAGAATAGAATACTAAGTGAACGTTATGACCCCTTTAAAAAAAGTTCCAGACGTTCTTCTACGGATTGTCTTTTTAAATTATTTTAATTTAAAAAAAAACGTGTTCTTATTTTTCAAAACTCTAAACGACGGACTAACTACATTGTTAATTTATTAATACTGTCAAATTCCTAATTGTTGTTGAGAGCTAAGTGCAAAGCATTACATTATTGACAACCTATTCAAGTTACTATATATAGATCGTTGGCAAACAGCTTGATCTTGATTGTACCCTAACATTATCGCGATGACTCCCAAAGATATCAGCAAATTGAACGGAGCGGTAGAATCAATCGATACTTGTCACAAACGATTAATAGATAACCATAACATTTTTGGAATCGTCATTTTGTCATTTAAATGGAATTTTACAAAATTGTAAACTCATTTCGTAGACTTCCTCTTTTGGAATTAAACCGAGAATTGAATCCTGACATAGTATATTTTTAGAAACTATGACTATTCAATTCTGACGTTTGTTAGATATTGATAACTTAGCACATACTTGTACCTACAAGTTTTATTCAATAAATACAATAATAGCAATATTTTTATGAGTCATACCATAAATGAACGCAGACGAAATGACTGGCCGGATATTTTCAATGTAAACGAATTTATTTATGAATAAACTTGATCGTCCTTTGTTTTCAATACCTAATTCTGTGATAAAGGAATATAATAAATAAACTACTATGTATATGCTACGTCAGTTTGTTGTGCGTAGCGTATTTCAGAGGAAAAATACCTTAATTTATCTGCCCACACGTGACGTGGGTGGCAAAGTTCATTGAATTTAAATAGATGGAACTCTAATCTCCGAAAGGTTGACTCGGTTCGTTAACCAGACCTCTATTTATATTCATTTAAATCCTAATGAATAGTATAAATATAACACACAGTTACAGTGTGTTCGTTTTTTTGTCACACCAGCACGTCTTAACAACTGAATTAATAGTTTACTTCAATAGGTTAAGATTTTGTAAAATGTTTGTAGTTAGTAAATGAAGTTAGGGATAATTTGGTGATCGCGGGACCAAAGGATTACCGTGACCCCGGTACGTAAAGGGCTATTGAAGGACACCGTGGATTTTGGTCAGTACAAGTCTGATAGTCCCTCCCGCCCTGCCCTGGGTGGGAGGACTCATTTGATGATTTTACCACGATAAAAAAAAGGCAAGCGTGCGTCGCCGTCGACCATTATTACTAACCATTAGGCGAGGTAGTGGTCGAAAGCAAGACCAAAAAACAAAAAAAAGGATGGGATTTTGTAAAAGGATAAACATCTAAACTAGAGGATGTTTTTATCTCAGTAGGATTCCGGGGCCGCGGAACTGTCTAAAGAGGCTACCGTTACCCTGAAACGTAAAGAGCTATTGAAGGAACTCGGTGAATTTCAGCTAGTACGAGTCTGAAACTCCCTCCCTCTCCAACCAGGGCGAGAGGACTCGTTTGATGATTTTACCGCCAAAAAATAAGATGTGCGGTGGGATAATTTACTACAAAAGCTTTGCAAAGTATAGTTTTAAAGTTTTGCAAAGAAAATAACGAGAAGTATTCACAAAAACGCATAGTTTATATATTAATTTATATATTAGTTTATATATTAGTTTATATATTAGCAAGTGCAGAGAACGCAGACACGGCCCGCAGAGCGTGTCAAACGCCTACCGCTTCTCGGCAACCGCGGAACATCAATGCGATATTGCACAATTTATCAATTCATCTCCGCAATGATTTTCCAATGCAAGGAAAAACAGCGTGTCGGCCAGCCAGATGGTTCTTTTCCAGCGCAATTTGTAAAAGCTGCTTTGCTAGAGGCAAAGCTGCCTATGTGTAGGATGCTAACGGCGCAGTTGGTCCACAAAATTCGGATTTAAGCTTTTTATCACTGCTACAAATGATGAAATGAAGATGTTCTGAAAACGTGGTCGGTACAGTCATGTTGTACGTAATAGAGATAGTAAAATGCCAGAGCGATTTTCTCTTGGAATTTTGATTGCAACTTTGATGTTAAATGTATTTCGTAACTGTGTGGTTTCTCAAATAGTATTTTAGTAGATATTGGGTATTTACTAAAACAAAACTCTCTAAATAGTAGATCAACAACTAAAATGATAAACAAGTAATAATAAATTAAAAAATGAGCAGTGGTGGCCCAGTGGTATCGGCCAGGACATACGAGTTGTGGGTCGTGGGTTTGAACCCAACATTACTGTGTGTAATTTATTACATCACCACTGCTCTCAAAACGGTGAACATGACGGACATGCCGGTTTCCTCACGATTTTTTCCACATCGTGAGGAAACCGGAATATAACCATCAAATTCGAAGACATGTGACATCTACCAACCCGCACTGGGCCGCACTGGTGGATTATGGATCAATGCCTCTTACAGAGAGGAGGCCTATGTTTCAGCAGTGGAAACATTACCTATAGGTTAATTTTGATGAAAATAAAAATACCATCAAAAACCGCAACTAGTACCTAATATGCCCAAGAGACTGGCGGCGCGGTGTTGCCTGGTTTTAATCAGCACATTAGGGAAAAAATACTTTTAGCTTTGCTACTGGTAAACATGCTTGTACTCCTGACTGCACATGTGAAGTCGTCTTGAATATTTCAATGATTGTGTAAGAACAAAAGCACATCAATCCAAGTTGATTAATTAGTAGTAATTAACGATACGGCACAATGGTGATCAAAGGAGAATTGTTCTCATAGGCTCACATTAGAGCTTCCCGTCGTAGGTGTCTTTCATACAGCACAAAGGTTAGCTCCACCCACGTATAACCACGTATAGCTTCAACTCCAACGCAAATACGGCAGAATGTGGTAATAGATTCCTTTAGTACTGACTTGCGGATGTTGCTACTGATGTGTGATTTAGTAGTTAATCATGCAATACCGCTCATCCGCGCGGATATGCGTAATATGCTGCTGGTCCGCGCGGAGAGGCGTAAAATAGGTCTGGTCCGCGCCGTCTGGGGTGATATGTGAGAATAGAATTCTAAAACGAAATGCTTCACCGCATAAGCGCGAGGACCAACGGTGTTCTCTGAGAATCGCCTATAGATGATAATCAATCGCCTTGCCCTTGCTCTACTTTTCTATGAAAGAGTTTGTTGTGTTATTTTGTTTACCTTCTCATGCCGAAATCATCTATTTATTCGGCAAAGTTTCGTTGACCCACATTTCAATTAAAAAGATTTTCACACCATCTATTTATTATTTTTTAATACCTGCGTTACGTGGATATCGTTTGTTTTTATTATGTTTCTTTTAATCTTTTATGTATCAATGGCGCAGTATTTCCTCTCAGCAATGTGGTTTCGTAACTTTGTTTTTTCACGTTTATTTATATTTTTCAGCGTTCATCGTTTACTACGCATTCCAAACAAGTTTCTTCTGGCTCAACGTCATGTGTTTCGATATATGGAGGACTTTCAGGTAAATATACAAGCAATTTTATTATCTGTATTATTATATTACACTAAAGCGATTTAATTTCAGTTTTACATAAACATGCAATACCAATCCCTATTTTATATTAACAAAAAAAAATCTGTCCGACAGTGTACCAAAAGCTTCAATATTTGTCAATATATTCCTGTAACTTATCAGCAACATATGAAAAAACAAAGTAGTGTTTCAACATATTACCCAATACACAATGTTATACAAACATGTCCAATATCATAAGAGAATGTATGTGCACAATATGATAAAAACAGCCGGCGGATATGAACCTAGCGGGTGAGGATTAATATCGCGTGAGAAAAGCGCGAATTCAGGATTTCGAAGTCTGATAACCAGTTTTGCGGTTACATGTATAGTGATATTCCTTCAGCAGTTGGATATTTCAAGTATAATAAATGTTTATTATAGTTTTTGAAAAGCTATTTTACTGTAGCTGCATCGTATGTTCACAATTAGGATAGATTTTATGGAACTCGAAGTCTAATTTTAATACCTATGTAGGCTGTGGTATACATTTTGTAAAATATCTATTGTTGCTTACTATGTCAAAATCTCATTCTTCTTTATGTTCTTCTAACAATACTTAAGGCCTTTGTAAATAAGACTATGTGGTTTACAGCTACACTATACACTGCAATCTGACTTTATCTTTCAATACTTATCCTGAGATTTTAATTCTATGTGTTGTCGCATTTCCTAGTCACACCGCTGTCGCATTGGTAATTGGTTATATTGATCCACCGTGCCGTATGACCCACAAGAACAATGAACTGAGTGCACTATAGTGTTTACATAATAAACTTTCCTTATTTGCATTGATAAGGATTTTACAGCAAACTGCCTATTAATGTAATCGAGTAATATACCACTCCTTTTTAATAACAAGGTAATTAATTAGTTTCCTATTAGCAGTTTTCTGCAATATGGAATTACCTATTTATTTTGGGATAGGAATATTTATGTATTGTTATCATATTATCCCGATGACAATAAACGGCAATGAAAGATGCTCCATCAATCAACATTCGTAGGAGATTCCCGCGACACATTACTTTTTATTACTTACACTCTACCAAATCATATGTTTATGTAAGCTGCCAGAAATATGTATAGCAATAATATTGCTACTATTTTAGAACCTACACTTAGGTGTTAAGAAACTAGCTGTACCTGCGGCTCTACCCGACCGAAAATTCTTACCTCTATATTTAAAGCGTCGGTAATGGTCTTAGAAAGTCGCTCCATGTAAAACACTGTTATTCAGATGCATTTGGACCCGGCCCAACCTAGTTGGGAAAAGTCTAGACAGATTAAAGTCGTAAAAATACTACTAACCCTGTCACTGTCACACAACTAGAAATACAAGATAAATAAAGCTTGTACTATTCTATATCATTTATAGATGTCGGTCTCAAGCCAAAAGGTACCTACTGATAAGCTTTCACTTCTATAATGAGCTTTCTTGCGAACACAGAAAATTAAACGAGAGCGTTTTAGCGAACATTTTAACGAACGTTCTGGAGCTTCCTCTGGACCAACTTTAGAGCGTTCGCTAGAAAGATTGTGGAAATGTTCGTAGCGATGTCTAGCTCTTGGCTCTGTTCGTTGTTCAGTTTGAAAAAATTAAAATCGGCGTATGCTTGATGTTCTGTTACAAGTGAGAGCTTACATCTATTACCACCTAAAGAAAAACAAACAATATCAAAACATTCATTAAAGCGTTCGCAGTAAGTTCAGATCAAAAAGTTTTGATATATTTTGTCTATTACTCTTGTATTTAATCCTTGATTTGACAGCTCTGTCCAATCGACAGTGATATTTATTCTCGTAAGTATAAGGTTGCTGTTGGATTGTTGAAAAAAAATCTAATACTGCTTCATTATACCATGTTGTGTTTGTGATAACGATCCGCTATCTTTACGCTCGATCCCTACATTGGAGTGGATCCCTATTATCATCATATCACGGTATTAAAGTTACCTAATATGTCAGATAACTTAACAACCCGTAACATGGATTTACGACTGGGTATATTAAAGGCTAGATATTACTGCGCGAGGATTATTAAGGTACGGGCAGAAGCCAATATTATGTGTTTATTAGTAGACTAGCTTTTTACCGCGACTTCGTTCGCGTGGAATAGTGACTTCCGGCAGATTTTTGTTTTTTATTTTTTGTAATAAAAACCATCCTATGTCCTTTATCAAGTTCCAAACTATATCTGTACCAAATTTCACACAAATCGGTTCAGTAGTTTAGGCGTGAAGAAAAGACAGACAGACAGACAGAGTTACTTTCGCATTTATAATATTAGTTTGGATCTCATATTTCTTGTTACGTTTTTTCCAATAAGTGTCCGACTGATGGGCAAAGGCCTCCGTCCTTATGTAAAGGTCCCATTTAATACAATTTGGGCTGCTACTAAGCAATTAATGATGTACTGCCGGCCATACATAAATTGTTCGAGCAGTCAAATTTGACTGCCTAAAGCTGCAATTACTAAATAAATAAATGATGCATATTTAATTTGAAAGTTGGTTATAAAAAACACTATTGCACGTCATTACCAATCTATATATATAAAAATGTTATGTTGGTTTGTGTATGCTTCAAAAACTCAAAAAGTTCTGCACCGATTGAGCTGAAATTTAAGCATGATATATAATCCTCATCAAGGATTGTTTTTATCATTTTTTTTTTTGAAGAAACTGTTTTTTTGTGCCACAGCGAAGCGGGGCAGGGAACAGCTAGTATTTTATATAAATATTTTATTTAAAGCTAGATGAGGCCGGTACCTAACTGCTAATAGCAGTCGGTGTCAACTGATTCTGAAGCAGTTAGATTGCTCAAACGGTTCTGTGTACGTAGAAGTCTGTAGTTTGCAATACAGTTGCTGGTTGATGCAGTTGAGGCTGACTGCTTCAAGCAGGCGGTCTATGATCGGCATAAAAGGTGCCCTTACTCAGCTGTAGTGGCATCAGAGAGGAATGGTAATTAATACCCCTTATTTAGGTACAATATTATTTTCAGTATAGCTATTCAAAGACCGTAACCGTTCGTGTCGACTCAACAGACTAAGCTATTAAGAACTTCTAAACCGTTCAATGATAGATTTCCCTTTTCAATTAAGTTTAAGCCTTCCTGTACACTGACTGTGTGTCTTCCTAAAAGTTTTGAAAGCAATTTCGGAGACAAATATAACTTTCTACCAAAGCCTTAAGAAGTTACAAACAGTTACCTATTTTGAGGTATTACAATATCAGTATTCAAATAATTTGAAGTTTGAGATACTTCCTATTCTGGAGGAAAAAAGATGTGTCGAGATCGGTATGTGGGTGGGTGATTAGACCATCTATTACGTAAAAAGATAAATATTTAATTTAGTCGCTAGTCATAATCGACCTAAATTGACATAAGTTACGAATCTATACTTCTATAAATATAAAAATGTAATGTTGGTTTGTGTAGGTACGCTTCAAAAACTCAAAAAGTTCTGCACCGATTGAGCTGAAATTTTAGCATGATATATAATCCGCATCAAGGATTGTTTTTATTTTTATTTTTTGCATCAGTCACATATCCGCGACCGCGATAAAAACAGTTTTTTTGTGCCACAGCGAAGCGTGTCAGGGTACAGCTAGTAGGTAATAAAATCAAAAATGTAACATAAATTGACATAAGTCACGAATTATCCCTACTTAACAAAAACAAAAATGTGACATAACTCACGAATGACAGTTAATATATTTGACGTATCCCTTGCAGATCAGCGACGCCGTGTGTTGCCGTGGGTTGCGGCAGCCACCTGTAGGTCCCTAAAGCCTAGCTTACAGTTCGATGTCTGTAATGGCATGCTGCTCGTGCGCTGCAACCGCTGCAACCTCTGCAACAGCTAGATAATGCTCGTTTATGTTGAACCACATACTGCGTAAGGGATATTGACAAGGAAACTACTTCCATGAATACAGTACGTGATTCTAGACCTCGGTTATTTAATCAGCTGCTTAATACATTTCAAAGTGTTGGGCGTATGTTGCACGTTTTTCGAAACAGCTGTTTTTTACTCCGAGAAATTTGCATCTAATAAATCAGCCTGTAAATAAATAAGTCACAGTTTCGCTTGTAACTTTTGTTTTTTTACCAACGATTAAAGATTTCATTGGTCTAGAATCATGTTCAGATTTCATGGTAAAAATTTGCGTGTGAATGTCCCTTATATCCTTAAGAATAAAGTACAGTGCGTTTACTTCATGCTATGCTAAATTTAGAAGCTCGTGTGAACAGATGATACAGAAAATAAATAAATGACAATCGCTAGGTATAACCCTAAAAAGACCCATTAAAAAATAAATTTTGCGTAGTTCATACCACCGCGGTTAGCCGTTATTAGCCTAAAGACCCAGGTCCAGAAGCAAGTGCCGATTTTCCTTCGGTATTTCTTTTGACATTGGCGCCTTTTTATTTGGGCCGTTTCACATTTTTTTGGTATTTTCTTTTAACCAGTAAAAGTACTCGTAGTTCCATTTGATGCTATATCTGAAGTCTTGAAACCTTTTACGTATGATTAGAAATGGTGGCACCGCCAAGCTTATTGTTGTTATTTGGCGCGTCTCGAGAAGGAAGACACATATGTCTACTCTCGCTCTTAAGCGAAATATGAATAATGGATGGGGATAAGTCGTCTGTGGGCCTGGTTTCCACCAAAGCGAAGAGGAATAAAGAGATGCGGAGATGAACAGTATTCGATTTTTCACAAGAAACACGATGTGGGTTTAATTGTGATTGGTCGGATCCCACAAGTCTCCGCTCCGTTTGTCTCCGCTGTGATGGAAACCGAGCCTAATTCCAAGTTCACATGAGCTATTAATATATTTACAGTATCGCATGGAGTGGACTGCGTACCTGGTAATTCTGTGGTCATTAACGTTCGGTGTTAACACTCGCTACTTCAATGTTGTTATTTAGCCGACACGACTTGTCAATAACACGCATTTTAACATAATTTGAAAGGGATATAAAATGTCTAGAAACATTGATGTTTTGTCGTATATTTATTTGGGTTTGCTCCTAGCATAAAAGCACAGATGAGCCCTACAATTACGCAGAAAGAACTCAAACTCCTATGCACCGATTGAATACAGTATAAAATGCTTTCACCGGACTCAGACATGGTTGTTGCGAGTCAGGCGGCCTACCACCGCTAGTGGAATCGCTCAGTCCTCACCGCAGGTTACAGGTAGCCAGTAGTAGGTGGAACGCTAGGAGGTGGATATCACTCTCCAGAAGCGAGAGCAAGCAAGCAAGTTCGAGTTGTTTACCAACTAGGCAGCAGCTCGCTGATATCAAGGCCCCGAGATATCAACGGCGTAGTAGAGATATATCGGGATGTGTGACGGGTAACAAGTGCCATCTTGATATTATGGCAGCTGTTATACTGTCATATTGGATTACGAGTACCACGCAATTATGAATTATCGAATTACGTTGATAATTAAAGCTTATCGCTGTTGTTGTTAATTACCTATTAATATGACGTGACAGAATGCTTAATATTGTAGGTAGGTATCTTAAAAAAGATTTTTATTTTATGAATTCTTATTTATGATTAGTTTAATAATAATATCTGAAATGCAGTTGTAATTTTGTGACGTGTGTTTGCTTGCTTTTCTTAGTTCTGTGTTTCCGTAATTTCAGACGAGGTGGTTTCATAAGAATATTATCTTTCAATCAAAGAGTAGAGGTCAGTCAACTTTGTTATAAAGGAAGTGTAAAGAGCGCTGAGTGAGTAAATATTTTGTAGAAATCGTTTCGAATGCATTTATATCGCTAGTAAGTTGCTGCATTCCTTTTAGCCTGTTGTCTGAAGTAGACTGTAGATCTATATATTTGATTATATTTTTCAGTACATTTGATTCATGAATTCAAAACGTGAATCTTACTTCTGTCTTTCGCTTTTCATTGTAAAAGAAAATAATCATTCGATCGTGGTTTTCATTCAGTTGTTGAATGTAAAAATGTATTTTTAAAAAAAATTTGAAATCGGCTCAAGGAAATACGTAATTTGGTAGATATTTACAAACTTTGTTGCACATTATTTAAAATTTCTAGTCAAGAGTTGGTTTTCCGCGAACCCAGAGCCAAATACCTACACCGGTAAAATCTAGAATAGTTACTCTGCTATAGTAACTGGGTTACGAATCGCCGATCGATTTTAAACTCTGTTTTATTTTGTTAAGTCTTTCTTTGCTCTAATTTTCCGGCTGCAAGATTCCGAGCTTGCAGTTGACGTGATCGTGTGGTATTTTTTAACAAATAGAATGGTTTCATCTTGGAAATGAAAAGACCAAAATATAAAACAATTTTTTTTATGAGATTTAATAAATTGAAATTTTTATTAACTTTTTAATTACACTTAGGTGCAAACATTTTTAATCGACACTATTTGTCAGAGATTACAAATAGTGTTATTTATATAAATTTAATTTTGAACCTAATGTGTATTCGAATATATATTTATGTAATTACGTAAGTACCTTGTTATTTAGTTTAGTTATAGTTTGGTCACGACTCGTAATTCTATCACTTTATAAATAGTGTTAATTGTTTAAGCACACGTTTTAGCGATGTAGTTTCTCGTAAACGTAGAAATAGAAATATGCAGTAAATACATAAATAAGTAGTTAGTTAAATACAGAACTGGTCATGGTTATTCTTACCGCTGTGTAGTAATGCTAAATATTTGTTAACCTTTTAAGTGTTGCCGTAGTTAGTTTCCAGCAATTCTTCCGCAGTTATTACCTACTTGTTTATTTTTTAATCTATGCTGTCCCACGGCTGGGTCAAGACCTCTTTCAATTCCGTAAACTTTTTTAAACAGCCACCTCAACCTCCGTGGTACACGTCTAGGTCGTTTTGCTACCTTCCTTTGGGCTGAGACTTTCTTTTGCCCTGACCTGTCTCGCCCAGTATCATTTCAGCCTAGCAGACTCTTCATCAGCCCCAAATAGTTTATGAAAGCAGTGTGGAGTTACGAACCATTTTTTCACACGTGCGTAGTCTCTCTGGAGGGGTCTGTGAGACCTATACTAATCAATACCACACGGTGTTCCTCCTCATCACTTCATAATGACACAGCAGTGTGTTTCCAACTCTTATCTTCAAATCTAGTATGCTGTGTTCCATAGCTTGTAAAGCTGTTTATTTACGGTCGTGGTTATTGGGTATTTTTGACATTTATACAGCAGTATGTCATCGTTAGTGTCCACTATAAAGAGTCCGCCATTTTGAATGACCCGTGGGGGACATTCGATTACCATAATCTGGACTGTAAAGCAGACAGTCTTTTAATTTATTTGTTCTGTTATTTTGTTGTTATAACCCAGATGGTTCAAGCTTTTTGCTATTATAGTCTATTTTGAACTTTATGTTTTAGTGCATGCGTATTAGTGACCTCGAGGTCAAGCTTTTTGAATACTATAATTATAAACTCAATCTTATCATCATTTTTTTATTATTTTAGAGTGAAGTCTTTCTATCGCTGAGATTATGTTGAAAGTGGTTTATTACATTAATATAGCATTATCTCTTTTATCGGTGAAGGCCGTTTAATGGCTATAAACTTGAAGTGCAATTCATATGACATAATGACAAGATAAAATAAAATATGGACCGATAAATATTTTATTTAGTAATAATATATTAATCCCATTAAAATATTCACTGCCTATAATATTTACATCTGGTACATTTCTACTTGTATATACAGACATTATATAAGAATTCATGTTTTAATTATGTTTCTAATGCTTCCTGTTGAAGAGTTGGGACTTTAGCTCAACAGTCGCAAAGGTAAGGTGTTAACATATGTAAATAAATGACTGTAAATAATATAATTATACGTTTTCTGTATGTTTTTTCTTGACTCATCGAGGAGAATACGTCAATGGATAGAAAATAATAAAGAATGTTGTAGGAAAACGACAGTGTTTGTTTAATGGAACATACAAACGTTTAAGGAAACAACATAAATAACTAACCTCCAGTTTAACCGAACACAGATAACGGTGCTACGAAATAGCTACGCGCTACGACAAAGTTATCGCTACCTTCAACTTAAGAGCTACGTGTCGTAGCCGGTCTGCTACGGCGTAGCAAACAATAAAAATGCCTTAATGACATTACTTTGTAGTAGCATAAAAGTAAAAATATGTCGTTGTAAAGTATGATATAATTTATACTCAATTTTATAACCTCATTTTTCATACGTAACATCCGTCCCTAGGTATTCATAAAAATACAGCATCTGAGCTATTCTGAAAAACATATTGTGGTGGAATAACTTCATAATGGTTAATATATTAGGTTAAAGGTTTCAATAGGTCCCGAGAGCAATTTAAATTCAAGTCAGAACCATCACTTATATCCGGGACATGTTGTGAAGAGAGTGGCATTATAAGGTTGAGGAAAATGTAGTTTTGAATTGTATTAAACCTGGTACAATAGTTTGATAGGGATTAAAAATTCACGTAATTAGACTTACAAAAGTATGAAGTTTTATAATATGAATGATCTATCCATAATATGATCTAAAATCAGGTCTTTTCTCATACATTTTCGCCCTTATAAATATTTTAAATATAATAGTAATAATTTTCAATGTCACCTTACGTAATATTGTATATTAAAACAAATAAGTGATAATTGTGCGTAAAGTTACAAAATAATTAGCCAGGGTCAGTTGTCATTTGAGCTAGTTTCGTGACCTCCGTCTGACGGCATGGCAGGTCAATTTTTCTCATTCATAAACTAATCATTGATTTGATCAAAGTCATCACAAATCATCATCAATTTTACTATAAAGTTTGCAGTACTGTTCTACAAATAGATTCATTGTAGTTGTTCAATTCTCGTCTTTAACACAAACATTTTGAAGTTTAGAATTACTATTGATGTGAAAACTTTGTCTATTTATAGTAATATTTCGAACAGAATTTAGTTTAAACTAGATATTGTGGGAAAGGATAATTTAACTTATCAAGTTTCAGTTCTTTGGCATTTTCATCGATTTTTTAACATAATGTTATTAGAAAGAAGGTTACATCACCATAATTTAAAATGCTTAATTAAAAACTTTTTCGAAAACCTCTGAGATCACAGACCTCATGTCAACCATAATCTGCTGGGGTACAAAACCTCGGCCTCCTTTCAATTGCAGATCTTATAAATCGTTTGTTAAAAATAACAGTGGCTACCGAGGCGGCAGTACGAACAAGCGCAGAGACAAAAGACGGTTTCTACTCTATGGGCTGTACGCGTGGGGCGTGCCTCTCATCCTGACGGGAATTACTGCTGCCATGCAGTTCAGTGATCTACCGAATCATATCATCAAGCCTGGTTTTGGAACTAGGAGATGCTGGTTTGTTGGTAAGTGTTATTTTAGTAATTTTTTAATTTTAAGGCTAATGGTCCACGGTTTTGTTCGTGTCGAAGAAACAAGTCACATGGCACTCGGTGATAGTGTAGCTTTCCATCAGTGATTTTTTGGAATTGGATGGATAATTTTGGAGATATGTTTTTCATTCAAACTTACAGTCATTCTCTTTTGAGATATATTATATTACTCAAGTTCTCTTGTTACTTTATAACATTCAGTTCACCGATTTTTGAGTTACGTTAACAAATATAGCCCCAGTTTGCAGTACTGAAAACTTTGCGCCTTCTTAACACAGAAATGTAGTCTTGTTCTCCAACGTAATCTTAAAATACCTGCAAAGTTTGCAAAGAGCTGAGAATACAAGCTTCTGTCATCATAATTAAGGTCTTGTTTTGTTTCCAAGACTCACCAACATTTTCTAGACGAAATAACATACTCTTTTGAAATGAAGAACAATGTAACACAGTAGAAATAGAGCGAAAATAAAGTAGTCCAAGTATCATTCCGGGAATAATAAACCTCATTGTTTTAGTGCGCATTGCAAATAATATTTACGTTCCTACAAATTTCATGTTTATTCATATTTCGTATTAAAAAATGTGTCCGTTTCAGCATAAATGTGCGTAGGTAAAATGTATGAGACCGTAAAGCGTTCTCATTCATATAAAAAGAGTGGGACAATAAGGCTGCGTTCAACCCTAATACAATACTTATGCTTTATGTATGAGTGTGGCTTTCGTTGGTCTGTGGTTGTACTGAGACGTAGGGTTGTCAAGTATTTGGTATATATTTGAATCGTTATTTTGTTTTTACTGCTAGTTGATACAACTTAAATATAATTATTACATTTTTGTATGTTTGTTTGAAATGCATAAACCAAAAAATTACTCAACTCATTTTTCAAATACCTACTTTTAGTTATTAACATGGGCTTTATCTTATTTTCAAACAGCTACCCGCTTAAGGCTCTGCCTTAGGCTGGTAGCTGTTTGAAAATATCGGATCGGATGCTGGTTTATCTGTAAAAATAAAGTTAGGATCCATCAGAATAGATACTCATTTTTATAGATATCTTTTCAATTAACCATGGAGTTTTTGCCGGTTCTTCTCCTTGGAAACGATCAACCCGAACAATGCCAATTTTTTCGACTTGTTATAAGTGCCCATTGAGGCCCATGTGAAATAAAATATTTTGATTTTGAATTACATGGTTCATTGACTGCTGTAAGTTGATAATGTTATCCACTATTGAGATTATTTTTTCTGACAGCAATCATTTATCAAAAGGCTGACAGAAGGAGCCTGATCTTAGAGATCTATTAACTCTAGAAAACTTATATTTCAAAAGTTTGGAAGATAAAATGAAATCTGAGGAAACGACATTCGTTCTAGTTCTATAAAAGTTGTCTTTGCTGGAAAATATCTGAAGGATTTCGTTTGATTCATCAATCAATTTAGGAAACATAAAACTGTTTTCAAACTCTTGAAAGCTTGTCAAATACAATAACAATAATATTTTGTATTGTCTCTATTATACATCTGTTTATTTGTCGGGCCATCTGATAGATAGCCTGACTAGCTTATTTAACTAAGCATTGGCTCCTAAAGGTCCCAAATACTGGTTAATAAAATATAAAATGGGTCCTACATTATCAACAAATATACATTAACACTACCATGGGAAGGAAAGTTCCTTACAATCTACCATCCTTGGCAGTTTTCGGCTACGTAGTGAGGGTCCGGTAAGTAGTGCAGCGCGGTTGCTGAACGATTGGCATTGTTGTCAATTCAATTCCCGCACGGAACAAATAATGTCGAAAGTAAATTGTTTCGGGTATAGCTGTTTATGTATGAGTTCATAAGTACGTTTCAGAGGAAATCATCAATTCTAGTTTGTTTTGTTTATTTAAAGAATCACTATTTCCTTGACATAAACCTTTAACTTTCTTCCAACAGACTGGATAGCCGACCTGGTCTACTTCTTCACTCCAGTCCTGGTGCTAGTCGTCTGCAACGTAATCTTCTTCTCCGTAACCGCACACCGGATCCGCTCCATCCGACAGGAAACGGCCATCTTGAAGGGAGCGGAGTCCTCGCGCAGTGACAAGCTTAAGAAAGACAAACAGAGGTAATTAGTTAATGTAATGTTTCAACCTTATTATTAAAGGCATAGAAGTGAAAAGAGGTACTGACAACTTTGTTGGGTGCACTTTATTACGACGGAGCTTTTGCTCGCAGGCTCGTTAGCTATATTAACTTAACAGTTTATGACGTTAAGTTTTGAGTATTCATTTCTAAATGTAGGTTATTTATTTTTACTTGCTTGACATATCGTATCATCAGTTTTGAACAAATCTACCTCCCTACGTATTAAAAATTGTGTAATTTAAAAAAGTAGTAAGAAAGATTTACAAATTCAAGGTTAGAAAAAGATTTAAATACTTGCGTGAACTAATTGGTCATTAACTTGGTAATTGTTTTTCTCAAGGCTTTGTTCCGTTTTGAGAAAATTGGTCAAGTTTTATTTTAACAAGTACATAACCAAATTAATAGAGATTATTATTTTGTTAAAGTCAGAAATCTAAACTTATATTTAAACATTTTCGTTTTGTGTTTTTTGTGATGAACTCAAAAACGAATTAACCGATGTAAAAAAATGTAGTGCCGAAATATCGGAAACAGAAAACAAATAAATATGATTGTAATGACTATGAACCGATTTTCAACTCTCTTTCAAAACTTATAAAAAGGAACATTATCAGGGCGTATCATGATGGCGAGAGAAGACGGGACCGGGTGCTAGTATTTGAATAAAATCCAAACACCAAGATAATACCTGACTGCTATGCCGGAGGTCGTGGGTTCGATTCCCACCCAGGACAAATGTTTGTGTTATGAGCAGGATCATTTGTTCTGTGTCTGGGTGTAATTTATCTATAATATGTATGCATTTAGAAATATATAAGTATGTTTATCAGTTGTCTAGTACCCATAACACAAGCTCTGCTTAGCTTGGGACTAGATGGCGTTGTGTGATAGTTGTGGAATATTTATTTATTTTATTTAACATGGGAACCCTAATCTACTTTATAACTAGCACTAGAAATTAGAGAGAATGCAGGTTATTTCTCTACGTGGAACGAAAACGGACCCAACACAAGTTTGATTGCTTGGAAACAGTGGCGAGCGCAGTTTAACCAGAATACTCGTATGTTGCAAATGTCATTTTAACTTCTAAATAGAATACAAATAGGGTTTTATTTTGTTTGCTGTTATTATTAGTTAGTTCTCTGTATAGTAAGTTTGTTTTAATTTTCTACACACAGTAGGTGCTTAGGTTTAACTAATATTTGCACTGACTTATCTTGTATTCATGTAACGTGTTAATAGTTATGTAACTTGTTTGTTCAAATTACAGGATAATTTAGAGCTTACATAAATGATCCTGTCAAGATATAAATCTATGCTTAATATTATTAAGCTGAAGAGTTTGTTTGAGTTTGTAGCGTTTGGTTGAACGCGCTAATCTCGGAAACTGCTGGTTCACATCAACATCACGCTACGACCAATAGGAGTAGGGGTGAAACCACGGGGAACAGCTAGTATTCCAAAAAATAATCAAAATGTCAAATACCCTGAGTAGAGATTATTTAATTATGCTACAGTATCCCTATCTGACTACCTTTCAATATGTTACATGTCGATACGGTTAAACGGATTTCATTAAAATTCGACACAAAAAAAAATTGCCACGACTTAAATTACAACGGGATACTTTTTACTTGGAGTTTCTCAGGTATAAAGTTATCCGGAAAAGAATCGCAGTAACCGATATAGCCTGCAGAGGTAGGAAACTGAAGAGCCCGTGGGCTCGTTTGTCGAAGGACTGATGGCCGGTGGAGTAGAGGGGTCCTGGCTAAATAGTCCGACGACCTTAAATACGTGGCTGGATCAGACTGGTTGTGGAAGACGGAGGCCAGGGTAATGTGGCGCAGCCTAGAGGTCTTTGTCCAGCAGTGGATTGCGATCGGCTGAGTTGATTGACTTTTAAGGTTACCGTAGCATAATTACCGGCGAACGGGTAAAACCATAGGCGAAAGCTAGTCTCGTTTAAAAAAATACATGCAGCAATACTCATAAAATAAAGAACTGATAAAACCTATTACAAAAAGGGGTTTAACTAAAAACCTAGGTTTAATCTTGTAAAACTACGGTTTAAACAAAGATTATTACAAATCGTGGTTTTGCGATAAACCATGGTCTAACAGTAGTAGCTGTCAAAGGTATGTCAAAGTTTCTCATAGCAAATTTTTCACTGTGTTGTAGTTTTTGTGTTATTTTCACCCAAAATGGATTGAAACAAGGTAGATTTAATTGTTATTACTCAGTGTGGATTTAATTGTATAGTCAATCGTTCAAATGGCGGTACTAAAGTCGACGTTTTATCTTAGTTTTGTAATACGGACAAATTTAAACCATGGCTCTGCAGATAAGCCTGGACTTGATAGACCAGGTTTAAACCAAGGTTTATTTAGTTTTTGTAATAAGGCCGTCAGACTTGTACTGATTAAAAACCATCATATTTTTTTGGATTCCAGGGCCGCGGTATCCTGTTTAGACAGTTCCGCGACCCACGTAATATAGCCTTCAGATATATAAAGCTTGAATAAGTTTTGAGTATCAGCTATTTATTGAAGTGAAAACTTCTTTAGCGGCGTCGTGCACTTTTTTTGGAATTGGTAAAAAATGTTAAACTCGCGTCAGGACACGTGACCTGATCGAAAATTCGTAAGACGGTGCAGGGCGCTTGCGCGAATGTTCGTGTGTGTTTATTACTATTCAAGTTTTCACTTCTGCCAGCACTCCCACAGCGCAACCCGTCGTTTTTTTATGTTCTAATACTGAATGGCAACTAGGTTGTTAGAAACACAAAGAGGAGGGCCACACAAGTATTTGGGTTAGAGGTTCCAAACATATAAGACCCGAACCGATTAGTTCTCTTTTCTTCGTCCGCCATGAACAGTGAGATGAATGAATAATGCCGATGAAGGAAAATGAATGACTGAATGAAAAATGGCAGGGCTGTTCCAGTTCAGAATATTATTTCGAAGTTGCAACAAAGTTGATGAACAAAGAAAATTGCTTGACTTTTTGTGCCTAATAAAAAGTAAATGCCAAACCAAGAAAAGGTTTTATTTTAAAATGCTTAGATTATAAAATGTCCAGATTCCGCGTTCAAAACAAAACTAAAACGTTTTAGTGAAGCCACTTTTAAACGTGTTTGTCAGCGCCACGCACACATTCTAATGTAAGACGTAAGAGGTAAGACCCCTCTTTGAGGAGTGGCTGGATAGGCGTCACGGCGTCCTTACCTACCGCATGACGCAGGTCCTCACCGGACACGGAAGTTTCGGGAGGTTCCTGTGTCTGATAGGGAGGGAAGAAACGCCTGGGTGTCACCACTGCGAGGATCGTCCGGAGGACACGGTGGAGCATACGGTGCAGGACTGCCCCGCTTGGGCAGAGCACCGCCGTGTCCTCACGACGGCGATAGGCGGAGACCTCTCGCGCCCGGCATTGGTCGAGGCCATGCTGCGGGGCGAGACGGAGTGGGAGGCGGTCGCCTCCTTCTGCGAAGCAGTCATGCTCGTGAAGGAGGAGGCGGGCCGCCTGAGGGAGAGGACAGCGTCCTCCCTCCACCCCAGCCGCAGTGGTAGACGCCCACGGCGTCGGACGTCGCAGGACGATCTCCGGCCACCGTAGGCGCGGGCATGCGGGCAGCGAGTAATGGGCGACTTGCTGTCCGACCATGGACCATGCCCGGGTCGACGGCGCGTTGTGTTCCACGCGCGCCTCAAAGAGTGTCAGCATATTGACGGGGCCTGTAGAGGGCCAAAGCCTGCCGGGGTCGCGGGACCAAGGGATTACCGTGACCCCGGTACGTAAAGGGCTAGTGAAGGACACCGTGGATTTTAGTCAGTACAAGTCTGATAGTCCCTCCCGCCCTGCCCTGGGTGGGAGGACTCATTTGATGATTTTACCACGCAAAAAAAAAAAAAAAAGTCACAACGTATAAGCCTACAAAAATCTATGACATTTTGTTTTCATAGTTTTTACTCCGCAAACGGGAATATCGTTAGCTGGCAATAGAAATAATTTATGACTTTCATTAGGTAACATATCGATCAGGCGCTGCCGAGAAAAGGGTGGGTTTCGATGTCGCATAGAAACGCTAAGCGATAGTTGATGCACTAACACAGTTATTTATTTATTTATTTACTCTTTCATAACGTGGACTATATAGTTTTAAATAGTGTAAGTTACAATGTGTTGACATTCTAACTTATTATCAAATGTTGCATTTACTATAGATATTTATGTAAGTAAAATTAATTTGGTAACATAAAATGAGGCGGGCTAAATTCAGCCTGCAGACGTGGAGAAAAAGAGAAAAATAGATCTGTCAATCAACCATAATCTCAGATCATAATAATCATAACTCGTCAATTCATTCATTGTATACAGGATGAATTTTTGAACTGGGCGTGGATTGCTATATCCACAGCTACGCGGAATATCGAAAAACATTGAAAGAAATCTTGAGGCCGAGTTTGATGAAAACTAAACTGTGTCATTGAATTTTAGAAAAATCAATAATCCTAACCAGGAATAGAACCCTCTGATTTTGGAAAGAAATCACACGTTGAACCTATTATTACATCATCCGACAGTATCGCTATAAGGATCAAATTCTGGGAAATAATAAAGTACAACAAACATAAGGAAATAGCAGATTTTTGAAATTCCTAATTTTTCTATCTAACGTAGTTTCCGATATAGCCATCCACGCCCTGTTGGAAAATTCATCCTGTAAATGCGCCTTTCTGGTGGTTACCACTACTGATTTTGGCAGTTGCCGTGGCTTGGAAAATGAAGCTGGACAGACAAAAAGAATATGAACAGAATCTCAACCTGCCAATATTTATTTCGCATGGTCTATTTACTGAGGGAACGTGTGGCAAGTCAATAAATATATCGTGTTTAAAAAAGATATAAAAACAAGTGTAGGCAATACCGGTTGTTTGGAACTGTCATAAATTCTCTTTTAGGTTCCGACAGACATTTACGATTATAGCCGTTTGTTTTTTTTTGTTGTAATCATTATGCCATTATATTATAGTTTCAAATGAATATTTAGAAATTTTTTTTTTGCTGATACATATGTATACGTATTCTGCCCTGATAACAAAGAATGCAGTAATCGACATTTTTGAGATTTTCATTTTTTTCCAGAAATGGCATCCCAAGAGGTTCATGTACATGAAAAAAATATATTTTCATAAAAAAAATCACTCTAAGTATGTTTTTTATGTAATGATTTTCGCCGTCAGATGATATGAAATATGTTTTTTGCGTTTATCTCGTAACCGCCATTTTGCGATTACTGCATTCTTAGTTATGACGGCAGTATTGCTCCTGTCTGGTTTTGAACATTACCAAAATCATTAAATTTGACACTAGGGTCAAACTAACGGGAAATGACGATAATTATTATGGCATTAATGGGCGTTTATAAGAACATTTATAGACTATTATCGCTAAAATCAACGGGAAATAACGTAAGTGCGGTCCGGCTATTAGAAAGAACATACCTAGGTTTAGATTATGAACTCTTTCTAAATTCAAAGGTACGAGTATTACATATGGACGGGCATCTATTGTAAGTGAGAATCATTGTTTATTTGTATGAAATAGCAGCTGGTTATCGTCTGAAGAACAGTCCGTATTTCATAAAAAACGGATTGTAAACTCACACAGCGCACGCGGTACGAGTAATAAATAATACCTAAATGTACATACTGAGTTTGAAGTGATTTTATCGTTTATTGTGTAGGTACATTGGCGATCTGCCCCGAGGCCCTAGCACGAATACGACGTAAATAGGCTTGTGTTATAAAAATTCTAATTGGTCGGTCAGTTAGACTATCAAAAAATATTGGACACTTTTTTTTCTTCTGTTACTTTAATCAAAATTGACTAAGATGTGACGCTTTTAAAAATCACGAAACGCCGGTGTCATTTTGTCACGACACACGTCGGACGTCACAAGTCCCAACAAAAAAAAGAGAAGATTATGTGTCCACTATTTGAAAACTATAACTGATAGTCTAATTAGATTTGCAATTATTATTAGTTGATGCTGGAGACTAGCCTATTGCATGGAAAATTAAAAAAACGCTTGCAGTGTGTGTACGAACAGGGCACTAATCTTATACATCAAATTAGCGTCACAATTCCCCTTTTCTTTTACGTCACAAAATGTGACAACTTGTGCTAGAGCTTCCAGTATCGACCAAAATAAATTTAAAAAAAGGTCTATAAGTCAAGAAGGTAGAATTTTAGAATCGGTTCAGCAGCTTTGAGTTATCCATTACAAACATACACAAAAATAAAACCTCTATTTTTTATTTGTTTTCGTTTTGTAAGAAATGTTTAAAAATGTACCTCTACAAAAAATATTTTGGGAAATAATACTATTGGATGATACCACATAAATGTTTAGTAAATATTCTAAAATAAATCTAAGAATCAAGTAGAAAGACTTTAACCCAATTCCATTGTGACCTACATCTGACCTTTATCTACCATACAGTGGAAATTACGGTTTTTTTCTATTCCTTATGTTATTTTTTAATTTCGTAGCGGGATCCGAGACAGTTAAATTCAGAACTTTGCCGCATTTCATTGCGTCGGCGTTTTTCTGATAGCCACTATTGATTCTGACTTTTAGAAGTTGCAGGTCGGTTAGAAAATAGTGCGGTGGGGTTGTCCCAAACAGTAAAATAACATAAATCCTTCAATATTCCAGGTACGGCCTCTATCTCAAACTCTTCATGGTGATGGGTGTGAATTGGACGGTGGAACTGCTGAGCTTCGCGGTGGGTGGTTCCAATTGGTACTGGATAATCATTGACATCTCCAACATCGGCCTCGGAATTTTTGTCTTCCTCATCTTCGTATGGAAGAAGAAGGTTCGCAATCTGGTGCACAAGAGGTACGTGATTAAATGGAAACAGCTTTAGTCACATTTTAAACCGATATGGACTATGATAGTTAATGTTTAGGTACTCAGTGATAAATTTTGTACTTTAACTGTTCGAAAGAGAAAATCGGCTAGTTGGAGCGTTGTCACTGTCGCACGATGCACTAACCAACCACAACGAACGATGAACCAACGACAACAAGTATAAACTTGTTATAGGAAGTACGTTACAGAGATAACGCTATATGAAGCTGAAACTAGCCGATATTCTCTTTATAAAATCAACTTGCAATATTGATAAAGGAAGTAACTGTTTTGAAGTATGTATCAGTGTCCGGTCTGCAATATGTCCATACTAGTTTGAACAAACCTTTATTTGCTATTGAGATAGGACCTTTTGGATTTCGCCATTCGGTCATGAAGTATGATGAATGGCGCAAAGGTGTATGAATGGCGCAAGTGATGCTCAGATTGCGTAAAGAAATGGTAAATTAATTCAATTTCTTTTATAACGTTCAAATTCTTGAAAGTTCAGAGTGTAACGTAAGTTGAAGTAACAAGACTGACAGACTTATTATCCAAATAAAGTCTGACATTACTTTGTTTTCAATTCCAAAAGGTCCTATCTTTATTCTTGCTTCAGTGACATAATTCTATTATTCCCTATTTGTAGGCAAAACAGTAACAAAGAAGCCAATTCAAATTTTCCATTGCTCGATGGCTCGACCAAATATCGGTCGGCTACCAGTGGGCAGTAGCGGGTAACAGGTACCATAAACACGACGCGTAAGAAAAAACTAAATTAATAAACTAAAACCTTTTTGGCTAAACGTGATACTTATGGTAACAAAACCAACGATAATATTTTTTTCTAATAAAATGAATTATAACCAAAATTATTGTGCTAATTAAGGAGATAATTATTACGGGATACACTATAAAAATCTTGAAGTCTGCAACACTAATTAACTGTCGTCTAAATTAAATTAACATACAAAATAATTCCCGTTTTTACTAACACTAAGTGGTGCCTAAAACGAATGGCATAAAACTGACTTTTTCAAGGAAGAAGAAAAAAGATAAAAGTTCGTTTTTGACTCAACTTAAGGCAATGCTTTACACTACCGACAATTTAAAGTCCTTAAGCGTACCTAGCTATATTTACGCATTCGTTTAGATGTCACCTATTGTTAGCGTGAATAGAATTAATCGAAGGTACTTTGAATTCCTGTCGGCCTATTCATAATCCTAGCTCACGTATGCCTAAGTAAACGGAAACCACATGTGTCGATACTATAAGTACAATGAATGCCCATATTCAGTCAATGTCGGCAAATGTTGACAGGAACTAATACCCACGTGTATTCAGTGCTGTTTACTGAGTACACAGTAATACGTGCATGTGTACGATGTTCCGTGACAGGCAATTTCACAACAACAGACACCTTTCCATGTTTGAAGAAGATAATATCGCCTTTTGAGTGCATACTTCGAAGAAATTTTAAAATGGAACACCGCTTCGTTTACCTTTATGGTAATAAATATGTCTTTGTTAAAAAAAAAAACTCAGTGAAAGTTACTGGCCAGCAACTTGATTGCATAATTATCTAATTGCCAGTGTAAAAAAAAGATATTGTCATTATTGTCATCTTAAAACATAACTCTATTCTATGTTACTTTTATCGTCGTTAGTTCCATACTCGGCTGCCTAAAACCTAAAACTAGGAAACGGCGTGTTAAATCGTAACTTTTTATGTCAAACAGTGACACATGGTTCTAAAATAAGAATGAACGACTTTTAAAGTAGTTAGCTATCTCAACAAACAAAGAACTAAAAACATCACGCATTTTGTGTTTTGTTTCTCACGTTTTTTATTAAATATAATCTTAGTATTAAGTTATTAAAATAAAATAATAAAATTTAATAACATAAATTAATCATAAACCTTAATATCCCATCAAATAAGGACTAAAACAAAATATCTAAATGTCATAAAATATTGCACGCGAAAAAAAACAATTTTTGAACACTTCACACGTAAGTTTTGCAACAAGGATTGCGAAAATCCATACTGTCTCACAAATTATGAAATAACACAATTACATTAAACCGCCGAAGGGTTATGCACAGATGTAGCTCCGCGTCCGATCAAGGATTGATCCCTGATTGGACGGTTTAAATATATTCATTTTTTTTAATTTATATCTATTTATATCTCTTTGCGCCACACTAGGAATTTCTCCTGGATCGTGGATGCATTTACAAACATAGAAACTCAGATAAAACAACACCCAGAACCAAAAAAAGTACTTGTAGGTCATACAAATATTTGTTGTATGAAATCGAACCCGCGACACGCTGCGCAGTCGATCACTCAGCCACTGCGGCAACTGTGTGGTCAAAACATTTTACAGTAGGTACACACGTTCCCTCTAAGGGCTTTAACAAACTATCTGATCTAGTTGTACCATTTGAGTTGCTAGAGTCAGGGCCTACCTCTCGCGGGCCACCGAACCTTCCTACCGCCTGGCTTGCGGTAAGCCCTATGAGCCAGGCCCGCGCAGACTGAGGCCCAGCTGGTAAACACCACCTCGACTATATGTCCAGTCCGGCGCTGGGTTTATTCATAAACGCAGTTACATTCATATCTCTCCTCCTCGTCTCGTACCAATATCAAGTGAATATTGAATAGGTAATTAATTGTTCATTCGATCCAGATGCCGCAGTATGTTCGGCATGGCAACCCCGGAGCGCGACCAGCGCACCGGCAAGTGGAACACGACCAGCACAGCTCCGACTGAAGACACGCGCATCTCTACTGATGACTCCGCTCTGCGACTCAAAGATATGCACTAATCGTAAAGGTAAGACGAGGATAAATAGGCTATTATACTCAAAAATAATAATTAGTCCGAAAGATAGATAAACAAAAAATATTTGGCCCGTATTTTTTCTTTTGTTACATAAACCAAAATTTACAAAGATACGAGTACAACTCTTCTAAAAATCATTACAGTCGATATAACGTCACAAGCCCCACTCCCGAATTTTGAATCGTTTTATCTTTGACAATATTCATTGTTTTAAATAAACAAAATATACGTGTTCATTACTTTTTAATACTCTAACTGACGGCTAAACAGATTTTCATTTTCTTTATGCAGTAAACTGCCTTATAACGCTGTGCCGAATAAAAAATACCTAAAGAGTGTCTATGATGGAAAGCGGGACTGTCTGAACAGGAAACCGCAACTCTAGAACGTTAAGGGCTATTGAATGAACACCGCGGTTTTTAGTCAGTTCAGGTCTGGTAATCTCTTCCGATCCACCCAGGGAGCTCCCCACTAACTTGTTGATTTTACCATGATAAAAAAGTCTTCCTACTAATTTTACTCTTTGTTCCAGATTCCAGAACATGACATGTTAGCACCAAAGAATTCTCATGAACCCACGGATGCATCACATTTCCAAAATCGCTAGTCAATATAATTGAAAAATAAATACACGACGTAGTACAACGCTTTATCTAAGTGAAATTATCTAGATGTGTAATATTTAAGTACATAGGTTTAAGTAAATAAGTCAATGTGTAATTTTCGTTTAAGGGAAATCATTAATTGAGAGCATTTATTTCTTTAGATTAAAGTACTGTTACTGTAGGCGCGCGAGTTGAATGCAAAGAGTGATACGCTATAATCACAAATATATTTTCTCTCCTCTTTTTTTCTTGCATACGAAGCAACATAAACTCGCCACAAGTCAGTGCATTTGCCCTCAGAGTTGACCGGTCACTTACACACTACATACATGTAACATTCTATTTACATAAATAAATAAATAGATACTCAGGGACTATATAAAGCCGTGGAGACGCTAATATTTTTTAGGAAACTAGGTACTTTAGACTTTAACTTGACTTGAGAATAAATACTTATTTGATAGAAGACGTTCTATGTAGACAGGACAAGAAGAAGTTATAAGTGTTGGCTAATGCGGTGACGTATGACATTGTAGCGCCTGCTGCCTAGTATGCGGAATCTAGAAGATGTTATCTGTGGCTATAGTTCACTGCAGGTGTGAGAGGAAGGTGGTCAGGGGAGTTGCTTATGCGTGCCTCCTAATGCATTCAACTCACGCGCGTATAATACTAACATGTCTTATAAGTTACACTGTCTTGTTTAGTCAATCTACCTTCGAGTATTTCATATTCAAATTTTTGTTTCCAATCAATGTTAAGTATTTCCATCTTATTAATTTTGTTCAAATGTGTGTAAGAAAGTCGGGTTGAGACCAAATTATTTTAAAACTGAACTTTTTGTATCAGTAATTATTTTGTTAATTGAATTTCAAACGCAGATAATTAACTAAATAAAATATCAATGATTTTATCATTAAATCATTTTATTTACCAAGACATTTGCTTTAGGTGGCAAATTAAGTATTTAATTTAATAAATTATGTTTTTTTTGCACAGCTTTCCCCAAAAGACGGGCCTAAATTATAAGAAAACTTTATTTTAACCATTACCTAGGTATATTAATGTTAGAATGTAAGATTCGTACCTACCGTTGTTTTGTAAAAGTACAAATGTATAGAATTATGAAAGTGCAGCAAGAAACTTTATGATTGTTAAGAAAATTATTCGTTAAATTTAAACTTTGTATGCATGTGTATGATGTGTAACATTAAAATATAATATTAGATTTTAAAAAGGTCGTTTTATTTAAATAAAGGTAATAATTATAATGGTTGAAGAAAGGAGACAAGCGGAAGAGTGTAGGTAGTGCCAGGTTCAAGCCAAGAAAAACAACTCATGAGCATCACCCATGTGCAATAGGTACAACGCAAATCATTTGGAGCTGGTTTTGACCAGCTAGTCTCAAAAACTAATTAGATTTTTGACGTTTTTATAGATATCTAGCTGACCCGCCAGACGTCGTTCTGTCAAAAGTTATTGGTCTGTGGTAGTCTTACAATGTACTACTTATATTTTCTGGGCAAATCTAGTGATCCTATAGTCGTTTCCGCTCCACCTAACGCGAGAGGACTCATTTGATCATTTTAACATCCCAAAAAAAAAGCATAATCATCACAATAAAAAAAAATCTATCTAGGATTCGAACTTGTACCCTTAATATATCAGTCCACTTGTATAATCTCTAGACCATTTATGATACTCGTACTTCGATTGGAAAGAAAAACAGATGAAGAATATACAAATGGCGTTTCTTATTAGAAAGTTAGAAGAAAAAAATAATTCATCCATAAGAACCGGTTCTATGGTTACCAACACAACAAAAAAAGAATTATTCGAATCGGTCCAGCCGTTTTCAAGTTTTGCGCTTAGCAACACATTTGGCTATCCATTTTATTTGACTAAATATGATGATGATAGATGATATGTATGGAACCATTGGTGCGCATTCCCGACTCGCACGTGGTCGGTTTTTATAAAATTATAAATTATTGTCAAAAATCCAACCCACTTCTTTTTACTACGAATTAAGATTGGAGCTGCACTAGGAGCCTACCTGTATGAAATAAAACAAACATGTTATTTTTTTGTTTGTAAACTTAAAGGATTTTAAGTTATTGAGGGTCTCCGAATGATTTGTACATTATACACACGACTCCTTCGTCGCCAGTTCCTCTTGGAAAGGAATTTGACTTTGACCCTCCTACGACGTGTCTACGCGTAGACCGAGATATAAATCAGTTTACACTTCTGTAGAAACTCAATCAAAATCGTTAATATCATGACTTGGCTATGATCAATAGGCTCACACCCTATTACATGAGATTAAATATAACTGGCGAAATGTGGGTGTACAAGTAGGTACACCTCTGCCTGACCCTTCGAGAAATACCGGCGGGATGCTACGTTTATGTTGGTTTGTACCAAACGTCAAATAAAAACGGGCAGAAAAGTGTAAGAAAGACAAGCGAACTCGACAGTCACTTTTATCTCTCTCTCTCTCTCGTCTTTTTCTTTGTCCTACACGAAAGAAATAACTAGTGCCACTGAATCGCTTTGTCTCTTTCTAAACAATGGTCAATTTCATACAGGACTTGCGCAGCCCATTCTCAAAAAGTATACAAGTAAGGTCGTTGGGTGATACAAGTATAGCTCAGCTCACACAGTGTATCCGAAACAAGTACTAAACCATAGACAAAGTCATGAACGTCAATTTGACATAAAGAACGAACTGTCATAAATGTCAATTTGACAAACTGTCATTGTCAACATAACCTTGTTTTGATTTTGTACGAGTGCGAAATCCGAAAGAAAACAAATTTTATTTTATGTTTTAATTTTAAGCCAAACCCTTTTTCTTTTGATTAGGTAATATTATAAGTATCTAGAATTCATATCACGACTCATATTTGAACACATTGAATCATTCAATATAATAAGATTATTTTCTATATTCTCTCGGTATTGGTATTATTTCTGTTTTAAAGTAGCCGTTTTTTAATTTGTTCGTTATTATTTGTAGTTTTATCGATGATTATAAGTACGAATTCATTTACACAAATCAGTATACATAATTCAATTGGTAGATCAACCTTTGGACTTTAGTTTGTCGGCATAATGTTGAGCATTGGTTACGGCGCGCCTCTTGTGATTCTTTTGCTTTCAGTTATTGTGTCGTATATTTTTGTGATGAGTCCAACAGGTGGGTCATTTCAAGACGAAATTATAGAAGTTTTCCCAAACCGCTTTTTATTCAAAGAGTATCATTTCTTGTAAGCCTCAATAATAGCGATTGTGCATTAATCATCCTTATGAAAAATCGCTTTATATTTAAATTAATTCCTAACATTATTCAATGTACTGTTTTTCCACAGCTGATGAAATGGCAAACAATGGATTTGTATTTATTTCAAATGCTGCCAAAGCTCATGCGGTATGTCAGCGGGCTTCCAAGTTTGTCAGGAGAGTTTTGTATGTGAAAGTAAAAGACTATTCGGAGAATACACTTCCAGTGCTGAGCAGTCAGATTGAAAGCGTTTATGCTAAAGTAAGAGATCTTTTTTAAAATAAATTGGCACTTTAATAGAAAACTAGTTTGACAGTAGCCGCTGTCAAACTAGTTTTCCATTAAAGTGCCCACAGTCAATTATTCTTCATCAATTGTTCAGTCAGTAATTTACCCATGCAAACATAGTACTGGTATAAACAGTATCTTATATGTTATTCTATACTAAACTCAATCTCTGAACCAAATTTCATCAATAGCGGTTCGGCTATTCTGACTTGATTGACTAGCTAACATCCATCCATCCAAGTTTTCTCATTTATAATATTACAGAGATAGAATATTATTGAATGGTTATGAAGTTCTCCTATTTGACTCTATGTTCGTTCCCCTCTGTATATGTAATGAGAATAATAATAATGTTTTTTTCTTTTATTCTGCAGGGTTCTGCACAATTTGGCCACTTGGACATAAGACTGATGTTAAAACCCAGCGGGACAATAAAAGAAATAGTAACTAATACTCCTATAGACATGATACTGTATGACAGTGAACTCGCCAAGGATATTGATGTACTGAAGAATTCTGTAACAACTGTACAGAACGAATACAAAATGCAAAGTATTGGTAAATGTGTATTTATTTAGTAAAAAATATTCATTCATTTACCAATAGACAAAAATTTGTTCAAAACTCCATTTATAAAAGTGAGATCTAATGATTTTTTAAAGTCCATCTACTCTTCCTGACTTTCATCCTCTCTTTGACCACTAAACAAAGACGTCTCTAAAAAATTTTTGGTGGCCTTTGAAACATTGGCCAGTCTAGTTTAAAAAACAAAAAATATTTGATGTGTTTTTAAAAACGGACTTATAAATCTCCTATGACTACATCAGACTTGTCCATATATATTCATAAAGTTGAAAATTTGTTGAATTTCAAATAGTGAAACTGCTTGTATAAAGCATAAAAATAACATTTTTAATGACATCATTCTTTTTAATACCATGATAAGATTTATTGTTATGTAGATTGTATAAATGCAAATCATTGCATATTACCATTACATTACACTTTATTAATGTGACAGCTAACATACTGTTATATAACTAAAGACAGATTATAGTAAAAACTTTTTAACATCAATTTCCTGTCACAATAATTTTAAATATTATGATGAATTTATCCGATATTTCAATTAATTTTATAAAAAAATACCAATTCAGCGTAAGCATTAAGTCAATAGAAAAGTATTTTTATTTAGGTCCTAATGACATCTACAGTTACATCATAAGAATACTGAAGAATTCTTATCTATCCACTTGATTTACTGATGATATCTTATCATCAATGGTTGATAAAATATTTAACTTGTGCCTCAAGAATATAAGTGACCATTATGAATAAATAAACCAAAGTGAAACAAACTGATCACATTATTAAAATTATCTGACGCAATTGATGTTTTAGATGGCTTGGCGAATAGTTCGACTCTATTCTGAGTTGCGTAGTGCAACTCGCAATAAAGCAGTTTTTCCACATAGCTTACTGCTCCGCTCAAGCTGATTCCTTGTTGAGTGGACTCTCTGAGAGTTAATAACCAGCCACTGATTTATAAAACCCTTTTTGTTTGAGCCAATCTAAATTCACCAGGCATATCCAGATTGTACTATAATATTGCCAAACAAAAGAATACAAATCATTTTTCAGTTTGTTTGCATAGCATATCCAATGAGTCCTCCCACCCAAGTCCCTCCCGTCCATGGAGGGACTGTCACTCTTGTACTGATAAAAATCCACGGTGTCCTTCAATAGCCCTTTACATTCCGGGGCTACGGTTACCTGATAAGACAATACCGCAATCCCGGCAGGAATGGCATGGTGACTAGGGTTCTAAATTATATGGTTTTCTTTTACAGATTGTCAAGAAACAAACTACGGTGATACGCCATTAGAAAAAATACAGACGTACGAGAACGTTGCGCTCGGTGGGACGTTCGATCGATTACACAATGGCCACAAGATCCTGCTGTCACAAGCCGCATTGAGAGCCACCAAGCTTGTCACGGTGGGAGTCACTGATGTTAATTTGATTCAGTGTAAGAACTACATTTTAGTTTAGCCTTGCTACTGTATGCTATTTTGCGGTAGAACATTTGAACGCTTACAAAATGGGCCCAGGACCATGGTTATATCATTAGTGGACCTATTGGCAAGCAATCAGTGATGTTGATTCAATTTAATTCTATATAACATCTACATTTTAGTTTAGCTCTGCTAGTTTGCGCTAGGTGGGACATTAGAAAGTTTATACAACAGACACAGACATCATCAAATGAGTCCTCCCACCCAGGGCAGAGCGGGAGGGACTGTCAGACTCGTACTGACTAAAATCCACGGTGTCCTTCAATAGCCCTTTACGTTCCGGGGTCACGGTAATTCGTACAGTCCAGCGACCAGACACAGACACCTTAAACAATTTTAAGATAGGAGTCAAAAATGTTGATTCAGTATAAGGCCTGGATTCCAGCAAAGCAACACGAACGAAGAGGTGTAGAAATGTGTTGAAAATCAACAATAAATAATTAGGCGAAACGATCTCCGTTTTAAAACTCTTGATCAATGTAATTCTGGCTGTAGATCTCGCGCGTTAATAAGGCGTGAGTAGCATGGTGTACCAATCAGTACACAGTACAAATAACAACATGATCTGGGCGCCATATTGTGACTTCATGCGCGCTTTTTAATACGATAAACGCCACACTTGATGGAAATTCGGACGCCAAACTTCCACGGGAATCAATCCTATACCATACGTTGCAGCCACACTGAATATTCAGTGGCAGATTATCAGACGACTACCAACGCATATTACGGTGTGGTCGTAATGGATCCGTCGCCGCGACCCAGAGTGCGAGCGGTCCACGACGGGATGACCGATCTTCCGCGTAGTGTGTCTGTTATTAGTCATTTATATGCACCGGCTTCGCACGGGTACAATCTCTACTATATTATGCATGTTATATACATATAAACCTTCCCCTTAAATAAATCTATCTATTAAA
Source organism: Agrotis puta (assembly GCA_943136025.2). Classification (NCBI taxonomy): domain Eukaryota; kingdom Metazoa; phylum Arthropoda; class Insecta; order Lepidoptera; family Noctuidae; genus Agrotis; species Agrotis puta. The sequence continues at coordinate 12,303,737 of OW964178.2, forward strand.
AAAACCGCATCTAAATCCGTTGCGTAGTTTTAAAAATCTAAACATACATAGGGACAGACAGACAGCGGGGAGCGACTTTGTTTTCATACTACTCGTATGTAGTGATAACACGTATTGGCGTTCCAACGCGGAAGATCCGCGACGGAATTTCCGCCAAGTGTGGCGAAGGCCTTACAGTCTTATACGCTCTTACATGAGCTATATTCATCATATATAGAAATAAAATTATCGAGATATAATAAGCTTTATTGAAAATTAATTAAACGTTATGGTAGTCACAATATTCAGCACGGCGCCAAGTTTATCCTATTACTACGCCTCTGCCTTGGTGGAGTCTTGGCTTTGACCAACATTTTAGCACTAATCACCATTTCTGAACTCGGTGGTGGGGACTGTCAAAACGATCGCAACGCGCTAACGCAAACTGGTTTACATTAATTAGTACACTAATTTAATCTCTTGTTCAAATATTTAATTAAATTCTTCCATTTTATTTACAGCCAAGACATTGTATGAGTTGATACAACCAGTGGAAGAGAGAATGAAAGAAGTATTGAACTTCTTAAAGGATATCAACCCAGATCTAGAATACAACGTGTTTCCCTTGAATGATCTTTATGGACCTACTAAGGATGACCCTAAATATCAGGTATGAGTTTTAAATCCTTGCTTTTCATCTTATAGAAAACGTATATGAAGATCGCAAGAAAAGGATATTGAGTTACGAGCTGACGTTTTTCCGTACCACTACCAGTCTGCAAAAAGATCTACATTCACAATATGTTCCATAATTTCGCCGCTGTCCTCGCTGTCTGTATAGCTAACTGGTAGTAGCGTTGTCGAGTCCGAATCTCAATGATTAACAGGGTTTTTTTTTGTTTCGTTTTCTTTTTTGGGATATCGTTATTACAATATGTCCCTCGTGTACCTCTTTAAGTTATAGTCTGCAATCATCTGCTATTGAACAATTGAAAGCTATTAATACATTTATATCAGGTACCAGCGATTGATTAACAGAACATGACTACATTTTATGCAATAATCATTAGTCAAGTGCTTACGCAAACACTAGACATCCTGCATATCCTATGTCTTATCACCTTTGTATAGGGACATTACACTTATCGTTCATAAGTGTTTAATAATATTTCCGCACTACATTAAGTGTTATATTTATAACAGACTTTAGCACAACCTCTTGAAACAGCACAATTTTTACATGACTTCAGTATGAAAGAAAGAGATGCAGCTATACCAGACGTATGACTCCATCTCTTTCCCACACTTACAATGCGAGAAAGAGATAGATCTAGACAAGACGTAAAACTCCATCTCTTTCACTCAGTGAAGTTAAAAGAGCGAAATTACTTGAAATGCAGGCTTTTGTTTTTAGTTGATAATCGTGAGCGAAGAAACGCTTCGTGGAGCGAATAAGATTAACGAGAAGAGAGTGGAGAACGGACTGAAACCCATGGACGTGCACGTGATTGGTCTAGCCCAAGATGCGCAGGCGCAGGGCTCGCAGGAAGAGGAACATAAGATCAGCTCTAGTAACCAGAGGATAAGGATGCTGGGCACGCAGATAAAGCCTCCTACAGTAAGATTATTCTGTTTTTAATTTGTGTTATGAATATTTATTCTATTTGGTGATTGATAACTCCATATAAGCGCGCTGTTGGATCTACGCCGTCCAGAGTACGAGAGTTTTGAGGAATTTTATATAAAATTGGGGGGGGGGGGGACGCAGCGGTGGTTAGAGAGAGAACTTAATTTTTCTTTTTTGCGTTAAATTAGTATTTGTTACCAACTTTAAGAGAAGTTTTATTTAATACATTTTCTTAATACAATGAAAAAATCCTTTTCAATGTTTTATCCCGGTATTTTTTAGCGACTTGAAAAAACGAACTTAAAGACTTACTAAGGAAGAAGTGTTCTCATTTCTTCGAAAACCTTTGTTTTATATGTTCCCTGATTTCTCAAAGACGCCTGGACCGATCTAGAAATTCTTCTTGGTTTTTTTTTTTAATTCTTTGCCTTACATGAGGAATTTCTCCTGTGACGTGAGTGCGTTTACAAACATATAAACTCACATACACAAACGCCCAGACCCGGCACAACTACTTGCCAATCATAAAAATATTTGCTCCGTGCAGGAATAGAACCAGTGGTTCCTGGACAGGATCTGATGATGAGATCTTGGATTATTCGAGGGAACTTTTAAATAAATAACAGCAAATCAACTGCGATGGCTGCTATCGCTTATCTATTTATGCATTTTGTACACGATCACACTAAAGAATATCCGCCTGTACCCACTAAAAAAGGTAAAATAAATAAAACCGATGATTCTAAAACAACACAAAAAGTGTAAAATAACTTTTCTTTTCGAAATCGGTGTTACAAAACTCAGTGAAAAAAAAAAACAAAGTAACTTACGAAAGAAAAATTAATTTTAGATATTTTTATCTTTTTTTATTTATTTATGTATGTATTTAGAAATATATAAGTACTAGCACTTTGCCCGCGACTTCGTCCGCGTGGGTTACGTATTTTCCTAATTCCCCCTTTTCACCCCCTTAAAGGTTAAATTTCCAAAAACCCCTTCTTAGTGCTCCCCCAAATTATAATAGGAGGCCGTGTGCAAAATTTCACATTCCTAGCCCCAGTAGTTTCGGCTGTACGTTGATATGTCAGTCAGTCAGTTCTCCTTTTATATATATAGATGTTTATCAGTTGTCTAGTACCCATAACACAAGCTCTGCTTAGCTTGGGACTAGATGGCGTTGTGTGATAGTTGTGGAATATTTATTTATTTATTTAGAAAGTGTTGATAGTTTTTCATAGTGAATCAAGTTAATATTTTGCAGCCTAATCCCGACATACCAGACTGGCCGTACGTCATCGGACTGGCGGGAGGCATTGGCAGTGGGAAAAGCAATATTACTAAATACTTAAAGTGAGTAACAAAATCATATGACATATTGATTTCTACCTGCCTAGGTACAAATCAATACGTCTCCGTTATTAAGATCTTCCGTATCGTGGTTGCATTTACAAACATCTAATTTTACATACACAAACAACCAGACCCGGAACAGCGACTTGTAGATCATACAAATACTCTTAAATTTCTCTTTTAAAATTTTTTTTGGCTCTTGTGTTTATTTTATTTTGTTTGTCGTGATTTTACTTCTTTGAAACAGTGCCGTCAAATTGATCAATATTCATTCTCTTCTTTATAGAGAAAAAGGCGCAGCTACTATAAACTGCGACATAATCGCCCACGAGCTGTACAAGCCTGGTCTGCCGCTCAACAGCACCTTAGCGGAGAACTTTGGAGAAGACATCATCAGGGATGATGGAGAGGTGGACAGGAAGAAGCTGGGGAAGATAGTGTTTTCTGATAAGGTAAATAGATCCTGTGCTATCGTGCATAATATGAATTGTCAAATTAGTCCAAGTATTTAGTTATTATAATGTCGAAATTATGTTTTTTATTTTTTATAGGAGCAACTAGAAAAGCTGAACCGTCTAGTATGGCCTGCGGTCATCGAAGAAACTCAGCGTCGAATTCAGGCATTTGGAGAAGAAGGGTACCGAGTCGTAGTTATAGAAGCCGCTGTCTTAGTGCGCGCCAAATGGTACAATGCTTGCCACCAGGTGTGGGCTGTCATCGTGCCTAGAGACGAGGTAAGACACGCTCTGCCCATGAATCGACCTTTTTGCCGTTTTTTTGCGGTATTAAAATAGTTTTCGGAATAATCCAAGTAAAATAATTAGGCCAAGTTCCAGACCAACAATGATAATTTGTAACTTGATCATATAATATGGGAAAATAACATTTATCGAAACCAAACGTTCGAATTTATTATGAAAAGGCAGAACTGATATCCTTGTGCTTGCATGCCTTTAACGGGATTTCGCGTTGATTTTCGCAATAAGACTACATTTTTGTATAAACGTGAACGTTTATACGCTTGAACGAATGACAATACAGGAAGATAATTCCTAGTGTGGAGCAAAGTTTTAAAAAAAGAAATTAACGGCAGTTCCCGCAAGTGTGTCCATAGTGTTATAGCGAACAGGGATGTCAGTATCACCAACATGAAGTAATATCGCATTGATATTATATCTGATGAAAATTTTAACAAAAGGCTATTAAAAAAACCTTTTTCTTTTTTAACAGGCAATAAAAAGGATACAAGAACGCGACGGTCTGTCAGCAGAGGAAGCAACCAGCCGAGTGGACTCTCAGGTATCCAACCAGGAACACGTGGCCCTTGCCAACGTGGTGTTCAGTCCATTGTGGAGCTACAAACATACCCAAGGCCAGGTAGACCGAGCTTGGAAGCAACTAGAAGAGTTTTTAAACAGTAGGAAGTAAGTGAGGTAGACTGAGGTCATTTAACACAGTGACCAGCATTATCTGACCCTGTCTTACTCTATTCTTCTTTGTGAGAAAGGTCAAGTAACGCAGGACACTGGCTAAGGCTGAAATCTGTAGAGTGAACTGACACTTAGCAGAGGCACGCTTCATCCGAAAATAGTCTTTATTATTATAGAGTTTATGTGTATTTACCCACTAGCGATTATGTTTGTGAGTGTCAAAGGAATACTAACAATATCGTTATTAAAATAAAGTTCATTTTCAGATGAAGTGTAGCTGAGCTAAGTTCGCTTTAAAGATTTTACAATGAGTGCCCAACATTATCTGACCTCTTCTTACTCTATTATTTTTTGTAAGAAGGGTCAAGTAATGCAGGACACGGACTAAGTGTAGTTGAACGAGTTGAATAAGCTATAAAAGTAAATGTTGAATTCAATGCTTCATTATATTCCAATTCAGGGAACAGTCACACCGTTGGCGATTAGAGCGCAGCGAGCAAACCTAGTAACTTAAATCAGTTTGTTTGACAAAGTTGTCGCCGGCAGTACGAACAGTCATTGCTACTAATACAAAGTGTCAACGGATCTTTCACGAAGTCTTATGACTTCGTGAAAGATCCGACCAAACATTTTGTTCATGAAAATAAGTAACATTGCACAAAAAAATATTTTACTTGTTGTGGATACCTAATTATTGTCAACACACCCAAAACATTGAGCTAATGAATGCATTGAATATGACAGATGTCATTAAAACATTTCAAAAATCCTGGCGCAGTATGTGTTATGTATGTATAGAAATCTGAACTTTAACCTTCAATATCTTCGTAACTATTAGATTCCTAGGTAGTCCAGAACAAATAAAAAATGTAGCAATAACGGGAAGACCGCGTGGTTTTCGACTTTGCCTTTTATACCCCCTACATATTTGTATTTAAAATTGATACGGGAACTACTATTGTACGTTTCTCGAGCAAAAAATGGTTCATAGCTACTCGTTTACTCGTCGACTGTGGGATAGCTATTAGATAGTGGACAGGCTATTCGCATTGTGTACTTGTATGTCAGTAGCTCCTCTTGTTTTGACTGTTTTTATGATGCAATCGACTGCCTAGTCACTTGCGAGCTGTGTGCTGGACTAGTAACTGGGATGCTACAGACAAAAGCATCTGTACTATGCGAGTTATGAATGAGCAAGTGGTGAGGCAAGTAAATGGACGTTGTAAAATACTTTATTTTACAGAAAATTAGAAGTTGGTGCTGTGCTAGTTATTTGTTATTATATTATGTATATTAATTGTTATGAAGCCCGTGGTAGTGTCATATTAATTTTTTGTAAGAGCACATTCACACATAGCAGGGTCAGAAACTTCTGGGTCCGAGCAGGTTTTTTTTTAAGTTCTTTTAGCTCCTGTTCTTTCTTATTTACCGATACTATCATATCTAATCATTGAACAGAAACATTTTCAAGTAATTCATAACTTGCTCGATTTGTGGGACGTCTATTGGCTAGTTTTTATCCCGAATCGTGATCTGTCTTAGGCCAACACAACCCAGAAAGTCCTGGCCCTAGTTCGTGCATTTCCCGCAACGCCATTGGCTGTTCATTCACAAAGGTGATATTACTAAGTGGCCTTTTTCCCTCGGATCCAGAAGAGTAAACACTGCTTTATAATTTATAGCTCAATATCAGTTTAACAATAGAAAGGATATATAACACTAAGAAAGCAATAAGAAATAATAATAAGTTGTACTGTGTAGTCACCGATGTATATTACAATAACATAACCTGTTTACGGTAGATAATAATAAAATTAAGCCAGCTAAGGCTGGGGGGGGGGGGATTGATGGGTAGCTTCGAGAATGCTGGGAAGGGGCGAGCACGACAGGTCTCTTTTCGTATATATATTGCGTTGCACTATCGGACGATCTCCCCCCTAGCTGGAGGCGTTAGAGTAATTTAAGGCATCCACAAAAGTCCGGTTAAGCAGCCCACAACCTCTTCTAGGTTGACCTGCGAGATGCCATAAACAAAAAAATTCGGACGGTCTCAAAGCTGCCTTCTCGAAGAGCCACATCGTGAAGTCCAGCGTTGAGATTTCTTATAGAGAATAGCATAGCTGATTCCTGGAGCCTGACTCCAAACCCACTAGGTATGTCGGGACTTGTGCACAAGGTACCCTGATAGTTTGATGTAACTAAGACACCAACTCTGTTAAAAGGTAATCCTATACTGATTTATAATACAAATAAAGTTATTAACACCAATAAATGATAATTAAGCATTTGTCATTAAATAAATAATTGTACAAACGTTATTTTATATTGTAAAGAAAATCGTGATTTACATTTAAGATATTAAATATTATGTATATTTGAAATATTATGTGCATAGCATATTTATGCCGTTTTTGCTATTTGAAATAATGTAAATACATGATACCTAACAAGAAGATGAGCCAACAGATTTTTATTTAAAAAATACAAAATGTGTATAACTTTAGGTACTTTATTAATAAAAATGGCAACTGTGACTCAAATGGCGCTAACACAGCTAGATCTAAGCATTGTTATTGGTTGAAAAGATGTCAATATCATTTCAAATTTCGAAAACATTTAACGTCATTATTCAGATTGTGACTTAGCTATAGTCACGCCATTTACAATGTTTTCATGGGTCATCCCCATTTGGCAACATTTGGTATTAGTGCGCTTCAAACTTTGTTGCCTTAAAAAAAGGATATTAGACAATGTGTTCATCGGCATTTAGTTTAATCATGTTAATCGTTGGTTCGGTGTGTTTAGGACTTTCATTATTCTAATAGGTATAGGTCTCCATAATGTTAGGACCTTATAGATTTAAAAAAATAAAATATTTTTGTTAATTTCTTGGTCTTATTTTTTCCACTCACTTTTTGGTTAAAAATGATCAATGACATTGGTCATAAATCTATTTTGTATAGTCGCACTGAAATTTTATTCTAATACATAATTTAGTAACAAAATTACTATAATGTCGGTATTTTTTCCATCACTATCGTAATATTAGAGCTTTTACCTAAATCAGACAAATTATGTTAATCATGAGCATTTGGATGATTGCCTGTTCTAGAATGTAATGTATTTGATTCATTTCTATGTTAATATGTACCACTCACAGAGATTACAACGCATCGCTCAGAATAGTTTCGCCCAGCTCTCAGCCACCCAGGACTTAAAGCATTCGTAAAAGGAAAAAATAGTTGACAAAAATCACAGCTTAGTAAAACCATTCGGTTGACTGACATCTTTTGCCTGGTGCTTTCAAATCAAGTGTGAAAAATTTACAGTTAACCAGCCTCAGTATGAAGTATTTCACAATACTTATTTACGGCATGTTTGCCAGTGCTGCTCTAGGAAACTTCACAAATGTCTTCAACCCAAAACTTGAAGACCAAAGGATTGAAATGATTGTAAGTTTTGTTTTTCTTTTTTTTTATTGCAAATCAATGGTCGCTACTCGAGCATTAGATTCTAGCTTTGTTTCGTTACATCACAATACCACGTTTATGAAGAGATGACGTAACACCACCAATAGACAGTTTTGTCTTAGTCCTTTTTCAGAGGCAAGCAGATCCAAGAGCTTATATCCGGTTGATGTCAATAGGCTCACGTCATCGCCATTGGCATCAACCAGGTATATACCTACTCTTGGTTTGATAAAAAAATATTGCAAAAATCCAGGAACACTTAACCATCATTATATTTTGTTCCAGGTTGACATAATAAGTTCCAATTTGAAAACGAATGGATGGGACACGATACTTTGCGTTGGAAATTTACCTAATGAGTTCTACAAAAGAATCAGGCACCTATCATACGCTTTCGTGGTTATGAACCTTATTGACCCTGAAGATTATTATATAGAAGACGCGGTCCCATATCACTCAAATATGATTGTAATTAGCTGCAAAGATTTTGGAGAGTATGAAGAACTAATGCAGAAATTAATAAATTCACCATATTGGCATCCCTTAGCAAATGTAATCGTGTATTATCACAAAATAGAAGACAGACAACTCATGGCGAAAATCTTTTTCAGTTTATGGTATCACAAAGCTATAAACGCCATTTTAGTTCAGTTCAACGATGCACAAGAAACTTTAATCGTTTCTGATTACACTCCGTATGTTAACGAACATTATTACGTTCAACCACATCATAAGTTTGGATGTTGGACGGCGAGGAACCTCGGTATGCCAGTTCGTGGATTTGAAGAAGACTTAATTTGTGTGAAGAAATGCCACAACATAACCATAACATCAAAATTGAGAACAAACCATCTCGGCACTTGTCTAGGGTTTAATACAAATGACATACCGTATAATGCTATTAATGATCTGAGAAAATTTAAACTATTTGAAGATAAAACCAAAAATTTACACGGTTATGCATTCACAGGATACATTACTGAAGTTAAGCCATTTTCCGTCATTGAGGACCTCGGGAATGGAACCTACAAACTTCGAGCTAGAGATGGAACGATTTGGACCACCATGGCCGAACTTATGAATTTCACTATTGATCTTAGTCTCAGCTTAAAAGTCATGAAGAATCCATTCAATTTCGAAGTTAACATTGAACAGATATTTGCATTTGCGCGCAGGAGAGGAGACCTATGCTTATTTCCAATATATCAATTTGATGTTATTGTAGTGGAACTTGATTTTACTTTTCCATTTAAAGATAGTGGTATTTGTATTGTGGCAGGACGTGCCGGCTTTGAAACTAGTCTTTTTCAAGTGAAAAATTTAAAACCTAGTTTGGACTACTTAAGCAGATTTTTGGTTTGTTTCTTATGCATCTGGGCTACCTTCACTATCTACAAAACTGTAGAAAATGGACGTCTTACTTTTGATCAAATAGGCAAAGACTTTATGAATGCTTGCAGAAATGTACTAATGTTAAACCTGCATAAACCACCAAGATATGAATCTTTCCGTATTTTCTTGACGGTATCTTTGTGGAGCTTTTTTGTGATAAATTTTACAACTCAGGCCACAATTGTATCGTTCTTCACTGCAGCCAAAAGGGGTAAAGAAGTTAACACGTTCGACGATGTTATCGAGAAAGGATACCCTATTGAAGCAATGGCGTCACCAGATTTGATCCTTCCTGAGACCGAAGAGAAGTTCATAACATTTAACTCCAGACTAGTGTATGAAAAAGACATATTCGGATGTATAACGCGCATGGCGAGTAATTCTCGTCGTTTTTGCCTTATCGATTGCTCAGTGGGTCGTTACATTAAAAGGAACAAGCTGAATGAAAAAGGTGAACAATATTTACATATTGCTGAAGGAGATAGAATACATAGCCATTATTTGACAATGGTACTTACCAAACATTCACCATTGACAGAACGATACAATAGATATATGATGATGATTTTTGAAGCCGGTTTAATAAGGAAATGGGAGCAGTATAGATACACGGACATTAAAGATGAAGTTACCACGAAACCTCTTAAGATCGACGATTTGAGCGGCATATTCGAGGCATATTGCTTCTGTGTGGCATCCACTATGGCCATATTCTTGTTAGAATTGTTTATACATCGCATGAAAACATTTTGGAAAAATTGTTTAAGATCTAGAAAATGTCGAAGTTTGCGTGTCGATGAACAATATGCGTTTTGGAAAAGGAAATCAAAACGAAATACTGAATGAAGTTACAATAACTAGTTCTCTATCTCTCTCTAAATCTGAGAATACTTTCGTCTGTTGCAGTTAAATACTGTCTGTACAAGCTTTCGTGTGTATTGATATGTACCCAGTTCATCTAGGCAAGCAAATTTTCGATGCTAACTTACGTTTCTGTTGGTGCGATACCACAGTTGCCGTTTTGAATAACCAATGCTGAAGTGCCCAGAAAGTTTTGGGCGAGAATGTTCTCCTGGACTACCAACAAAGGGTTTAGAAATAAAATAAAGGTATGGGCGACGTCATAAGGGTTGCCATCCGTCCGGGTTTTCCCGGATTTGTCCTAGTTTAGAGGGCATCCGGGATCCGTACGTTTGTGTAGTCCGGGTTTAAAAATTTAAAGTCGTTGATTTATGACAATTGTTTGTCATGACACTGACTATGTTTAAAAAAACCTGTTGACATGTCCGGATTCTTGACTCTAAACCCGAGGTTTAAACGCGTCTTGTGCTTGTTTCCAAATTTTAGAAATGGCAACCCTATACGTAATAAGAGTAATCATCCTCTCCACCTAAGATCATTCGTATCGTCCTACTTTAGTATGAATGAAGGTGACATAAGGTCACGGAGCTGTGAGCGATAGTTTTTATTGAAATATTAATGCACATAGCGTTGTCTACCTACTAGAATATACTGTTGCTTGAACCAAAGTGAGGTACAAAAAGGTACAGCAAGGAAACTCCGTTTTCTCGGTTACAATGTCATCTAATTTCAGCAAGCAATATTAAAAGTATTTTTTTAAGGACGTTACTTAGTCGTTTTAAGGGTCCTTCACCTATACAATTATGTCTATTGCAGTGCATGTCTATTGCAATGTAGCCACTCCGGGAGTCTGCTAAATCGCTCCGGTACAGAGGCGGCGGCTATTCCCTCTAAAGCCCAAGTTTCATCTTAGCGCTCGGAACAGTTCAGAGCAAGCAAATATGTGTTTGTCCGGTAAATAGAAACATCAGAGCGAGCGAATAAGTTTGTTCGACGATGTTCGAATGAACTCGGTGAACGAATGCTCGCTCGCTCAAGCTTACAATCAAACGACGCAACAGCGAACGAACACTTGCTATGAGCGTTCGCTCGGTGTTTGAAGTGCTCCGTGGCCCTTGGATGTTTTTAGAGATTACACATAGTTTGAACGCAACACTACGGATGAATATTGTATTGCGCGACCGTACAAGCTTTTGTTCAGAACAAACTTCCGTTCAGTTGCTTTTAGTGAACATTTGCTCTGATTAAAATGTTTTCTCGGCAGTTAGTCTGTGCTCGGCAGCAAAGTGGAAACACGACTAGAAGCTGACGCGAGAGAGGGCGTGGGCACTTGTGACCTGTTATAAGAGGACATTTTGATAACGACGGATCCAATCCGCGAAAACTCCGCGTGATATTTTAATGACGTCCTATCTTTCCCTTCACTCCTGAAGATCATCATATTAATCTCCGATTGATTAGCTGTAGCATATTCAAAATAACCGAATCCAGAGATCAAGAGACTTCGGCCGGGGAAAGACGATATTAATTTAATGGTAGCTATGCTACAACAATGAATGACGCGATGAAAATAGGAATGGCTTTTTTTATCGTAATAAAATCATCAAATGAGTTCCCCTGCCCTCTACTGTCAAACTCTTCCTGACTAAAATCCACGGTAATCCTTCAATAGTCTCTTACGTTCCAGGGTCACGATTACCCGATGAGTCCTACAGGAATGACGTGGTCTATCTTCAGTATGTTTTTATTGCGTTGCTGTGTGTATTATTCCATGTTTAGAGTCGAAGCTACCTTATGACCTGTGGAAAATTCGAGGTACTACATCGTACTACATTTATATTTTAATGTAATAAGAACACTAGCGCCGCGTTAAAATATCATGAATCCAGTACAACGCGCCATTGACATAACAGTTACTGTCAGCTGTCAAATCTGAGAGAACTGTCGTCATGTCAAAATTTTTATTGCGTTAATTCTTCAATGCAAGTGCATTAAGACGCCGTGGTGCAACTACAAGAGGAAATAAAGTGATCTATTTGAGTGGTTATACATTTGAGTTGCTCAAGTGGGGACTAAAGTCTCCGGTAGTGACAGATAAGAACTTTTGACAAATATGACAGCTTTATGACAGTATATAGTCCCCATTGGCGTTTTAATGGGAATGGTGGCATGAAGGTGGCGCAGACTTCTAGTTTTAAGCCCACTTGCACCACAATCACTAAACAGGTTTAGCGCTAAACTGATTTAAAACATCGTTCTGTCTCTGTCAACTTCAAACAATTTGACAGGGATACAGTGATATTCTAAGGCAGTTTAGCTCTAAACCCGTTTAGTGATTGTGGTGCAAGTGGGCCTTAATCTGTGCTGCTTTACACTTTGACACTAAATGTAATTTTAAAAAAATAACTTATTTTACTTAGCGCACTAAATGTAGAAAAGTTTACATTAGTTTTATAAGGATTGATTTTTACTTTCAATGTTATTAAAATAATATAGTGACAACAGAGCCTGTTATTTTTTCCTACTGACTGATTTCCGATGAATTGACCATAGTCTTTTTTTTTTTTCAATCTGACTTGTAATGGCAACACTAGCTCCATTGTTTGTGGGCGATTCATGGTGGAAAAATTAGTCAACAGTTTTTAAAATAACATGAAAATACACCCTAAACTGCATGTGTAGAGCTATTTAATTTAGTTTAATGGGAAATACGCATAATAAAAACTCTGAGCACAAGAATCAAAAGCAATCTACGCATTCAGACCGCGACGGCCAGGCATTCAATAGTCAGGTAAGTGATGAAACGAAAACTTGTTAATGTCACTCTCAGCTGAACTAACGTAGCTGATATTTTTGTAGATAGACACAGGATTCTCTTGTTACTGAGACCTGCTGCGTAGTGTTATGGTACCTGCTTTGTGTTTACAAGCTAGTTTATTTACGGATTGGTTAAAATTTCTATTGTTTGTGTCAGTTCTTTGTTACCTTTAGGCGCATAATTTATTTTTGTGTATAGTTCAGTCTCTCCCATTTCGTGGGCAACCTCAGCGGGCGTTCCTTCATCAGTGTTACGAGCAACCAGTCGGTGTACAGCGCATCACGGCCTTGGTCTCGCGTCTCAAGGAGAAGGTTAGTTAGTACACAATATACAAATGGTCAAAACAAACAGATTTCTTTCGTTTCGGTCATTATTATTTAGCGCCAGTTTCAAATTATCAATTTTTTTTAGAGAATCAAATCAAATTTTCATCAGTTGTTTACATTATGTGGCGTTTTTTATATAATTAATGATTTTAAATGTTAATTATTCTTAATTAAACATTACACACCTGACAAGTTTTGTATCAGCATATGGTATTTTTTACTGAATCAGAAATTTGGTTCAGGTTTAATGATTGTGATGAATTGAAATTGTGCATTATATTAATTTACATATTAATGAGTTGAAAAAAAACCTTGACAAGTGTTTTAATAACTGAGTAAAATATCCCAAAAAGTATGAATACTTTCATCATGATAAAATTAATTATGATTAGTGTATTATCTTTTTTATGAGTGATTAACTGTTTACTAAAATCTATTGTTGATGTAAAGTTTCATAAATGTGTAGACTTCAGTTAGTAACATACAATAACAACCTTGAAAACAATCATACAAAAGTAAAAAAAAGATTACCTAAGATGATTCATAAAAATCATAATGATTGCACTAAGTAAGTACAGACGCCAACGGCATAACCTACCTAAATCTGTCAAATTTTGCCAGTCGAATGTTAACCTCCTTGCTCTGTGATGCAGTTGAAAATCTATTACAGAAATTTCTCAAATTGTTAAAGCTTGATGTGCTGGCATCTGTACATCCTGTGGTGTTTCTTTCATAATATCATATTGCAATGACCTACCAAAAGCACAAATAAATTATAATAACTTAAATATGTATATAATTCAGAGTTCTTTGAAAATCTTGTAAATTTTGACATTCAAAAGTGACTTCTGACCTAGTTGAAATAAATGAGTTTGACTTTGTTAGTACCAAATACCGTGTCAGTCATTGAAGTAGTAAAGTTTGTGTTTTTAGATTGAACTTAAATACTTATTTTGTAATAAAGTTGTTTGTTAATTGTTGTTAATAATCCTTCAACACATTTTCTTTTCACCATGATCTTTACTTTTTATTTCTTATCATACTTGACTTATCTCAATCGCATGACTTGCAGAAAATGCATTCTTGCCCAAACTTTTGTAATAGTCATTATAGGTATATAATGTTTGCTTAATATTGTTTCTTCTCAGTTTTCACCAAACAGCATTTTATAACACATAACTATTTGTTTCACACAGTTTCACTTATATCCTTGGGAAACTAACAAATATTTGTAGCTATTAAAGCTTCAATACCCGAACGTCACTTTTACCAAGGTATGCTGTATTGCCTAGTACACAGTTATGAGGTTCAAGTGGGAAGTTGCTCCATGTAAAATACTGGCATTCAGTTAACTGTCAACCGTTAGTCTGAAAATCTAGATGATGATACAGAAACATTGAAACAATTACATTAATAAAGCTTATTTAATATTTCCAAGTGTTAATTGAAATCTTAACTCAATGTCATACCTGGGTTCCGGGACTGTCTCTGGTTACCGTGTCCCAGAAACATACAGGGCTATGTATGGAACACCATATTTTAGTCAGTATGAGTCTGATAGTCTCTTCTGCTCCACCCAGTGCAGGAGTACTCATTTGATTATATATCATACCTTTTCACCCCCTAACAGATGACTAGATTTCAATTAAATCTGGTCACAGGTCATCATGCCCTTAACCCACGGCCTGGTGACCTTAGAATACTTTTTAAATACCTACCAACCTCCCAACTAGTTCAAAATTAGCTTCTTTTTTATCAATTTATTCTCTCCTTCAAGCTTCCCAAATGTTTACAGGGAAATAATTAATTTAAAGCTCATTTGTGTATCATTGTGAATATAATGATAGTTATCATTGATGTAGATGACTATTTACACGCAATAATTCATTCGCCTCAGCTGTCTGTATGTCATGCAGATAAGTATTACAATTAATTAAAAATTAAAATTAATATTTATTTTGTAACTAGTGCTTTCAAAACAAATTTTTGACCGCCCGGTTTTTTTTTCGGACAAACTTTCTTAAATAAAAACCTTATCTGGACAATAAAAAACACAATAAAATGAATTATCCGATTTGGTATAGTCATTCAAAAGTTGTGCACGTACAGACAGACTCAAGCGACTTTGTTTTATACAGTCTAAAGATTTTGCACTGCACTTTTTTTGTGGAACAATGATCGCAGCTTTGAGATATGACTATGGCTCTAATGTTGGAAGCGTAAGCCAGTGGTGCACCTAAAGATATAGCTGCATTTTGCCAGCTATCCTTATTTATTTAGTTTTCGTGGTAAAATCGTCAAATGAGTCCTCCCACCCAGGGCAGGGCGGGAGGGACTGTCAGACTTGTACTGGCTAAAATCCACGGTGTCCTTCAATAGCCCTTTAAGTACCGGGGTCACGGTAATTCGTTAGTCCCGCGACCAGCTATGCTTAAGTACTATGTAATTTCTGGACAAACTGTTACCAAACCTTGGGGCAAAGAAAAATAAGAGTTACAAAATACTGTTTCTAAAAACATAAAATTTTATTACATTAATAATAATAATAATAAACCCGCAGGGCAGCTTGTGGCGAGCTGTTGGGCAGTTGCGACCCCACGGACCTGATCTCCTGGGAGATATCTTGTTCCTCATCTCTGGCTTGCCTTTATTGGCCGGTCAGAGTGAACACTGACGAGGAACAGATCTCCCACCTCTTTCTTGCCTTTACTGGCTGGCTAGAGTGGAGATTCGCAAGAGCAAACGTGCTCGGAGGAAGGAAGTATTTCAGTAAGTGTTTGTAGGGATCGACCATACTTCCGGGTTCCTGGTCGGTTCTGAGAACCGTGGAATACCTCTCCACTCCTCAAGCACCTCAGGATATGTTACCCCCTTGTCGCTACGTCACCTAGTGCTAGCGATATGTTTGGGGGCCCATTTGTTGAGTGTGCAAGTCACCCCCTGCCATCGTATCTATGTATATAAAACATTGATGAGGCAGGGGCCATAGTTTTTCCATAGATATATATAAACAGTCCACCAAACCGACCAAACGCCATAACCCTGTCTTTTATTCCCATATTCCGCAATAGTCCAACTCCAACCGGGGGTTGTCCTTGGGTATACTGGAATAGTGCATACAGGGATAACCGCCGGTTAGAGCCTCATTTCATTTAAATTGCGTAACGGGCCTCTGCAAGATGGCTCCGGCTCCTGGCACGCCCTCCAAAAGTCCGGGATTCCATTATCCCGAGATTTTAAAAGGAAATAAATAATAATAATAATAAATATTCTACAACAATCACACAACGCTATCTAGTCCCAAGCTAAGCAGAGCTTGTGTTATGGGTACTAGACAACTGATAAACATACTTATATATTTCTAAATACATACATATTATAGATAAATGACACCCAGACACAGAACAAATGATCGTGCTCATCACACAAACATTTGTCCTGGGTGGGAATCGAACCCACGACCTCCGGCATAGCAGTCAGGGTCACTAACTACTAGACCAACAGGCCAGTCAAACATTAAAAGTTGCTGTGGATAATACCATGTTAGTGCTTAATGACTGTATTATCAAGATGTCATTTGAAATTGAAATTATTAGTAATTACTCATTCCAGTAATAAGATGTTATTGTTTATTTAAACTAAGGTTGATTAGGTTTATAGGACATGCTAATTCAGATATAAATACATACTGATGCATTATTATTCAATACACTGTGTTTGTTCATCTCATGATTGACAGATTACATGTTAATCATGCAGTTATAATATTATTCTAATGCTAAAGTTTGGAATATTAATTATAACACTTCAAGTCTATTTTAAATGTTGGTCAAAGAGAACTGTTTGTTTCACAATTCATCATTTATAGTTTTTTAACAGAAATATTTTAATTCACACATGATTTAATGGAATGGATCTTTTTTGTAAAAACTAGGTTTAGTTATTTAAACGTTGCCCCACACTAGGAATTTTTCCTGTGTCGTGGGTGCGTTTACAAACATATTAACTCACATACACAAACGCCCAGACCCGGCACAACTACTTGTGGATCATACAGACATTTGATCCGTGCGGAAATCGAACCCGCGACACACAGCGCAGCAATCCCATTGCTCAGCCACTGCGCTAACCGTGCCGTTAAATTGCAGATGGAATGACTCCACATTAAAGAACCCACTAGAAGCAAGCAAGACAGCCTGGCCCGTGGCCCACAAAGAATCAATCTTCCAGCCTGAATTCCCCATCACCACTGATTTACTACAGAAAGACTTCCAAATAGAAGAGACAATAGCCAAGGGCGCGTTCGGTGAAGTTTATAAAGTGAAAAAAGTCAGTGAAGATAAGGAATACGCACTGAAAGTGCTCAGTAAGTCACAGGTAAGATTTTTTAAATGTTTTTTTTTTATCGGTCTTTTTGTTTCTAGCCAGTCATTATAAAATCAATCAGCTCAGCTTATTGCAATCCCCTACTCTACCATGGACACGGTCCCTCCTAGTTGCAACAGGCAACAAAAACATTTAAACCCCCTTTTTTTTGCCCTGGTCATAAAACGTCCTCCACTCGCTACTATTTTTTCGTAGTTTCCAGTGACCCATCCTGTTACCTGAAAAATAGTCTGCTTTGAAATATTAGGAATCTTGTCTATAATATACAAAATGTCCAGATTCCGTGTTCAAAATAAAGCGTAGGTAACGTTTTTCGTGAAGCCACTTTTTTATAAATCTAGGAATCTGGAAGTTCTATAATCTACGATATTAGACCTCTTTGGAATTCCCTATTGTTGTATTAAACTACTTTTCACCAGCAATCAGTAATTGAAATATAAAACATGATAAATATCCTATTTGAAGTTCTAATGATAAAGATAAGAGTGGTTTCTCTAAGCACAGTAAAACAAACTTATTATCTAAATAGACTTAAAATCATAACACTCTTTGACATACATTATTAGATAACTAATCGTTCACTAGACATAATTTATCTATGACATGGAACACAGGGTAGAGTTTATCTCAAGTACAAAACCTCGACACCAGTGGAAAATTGTATCTAACATTGTGCTTTGAAAAAAGAATATGTTTTCCCATAGTGCGCGAAAACATCATCGTGGAAGAATCGCCTAGTTTTTTAATTTTCAAACTTATTTAAATGTGTACAATGTTGACATATCTTTGCCAGCAAATCCATCTTTCATTCGTCATCTGCTCTTACGCATATTTTTTTATCTATAAAATACGAATCCGTCTATGAATTTTGATTAAAAAAATATCTTGATTAAGTAGTCTGACTACCTGATTAATATTATCTATCTTTTATCAGTTGAATACTGGCAACTACGCAAGAATAAAGTAACTGACCTATAACTAGATTTAATTACCTGCATAATTGTAAAAAACGTTGCTTATTGACACAAAGAAAAAAACGGACATGATGTAATGTATCATTATTTAAGTGGATGCTGTGGTTTAAGTATGGTTTAAGTATCATCGTTTTTTGTACCCTATGTTCTTCTTGAATGTTCCACAATTCCATGGCAACAAACCACATGATGGTATAGGTATTTTGTTAGCAATACTTGCTAAGAAATGTCTCAATAAATTGATGAGGTCATTGCATAAAAAGTGTAAATGACTTCAACTGTCCGACGTCGACGATAGTTCATTATTAGGATAGAATATACATAGGATTAGAATTAAGTGCTGCGCAGGTTTTTTTTTCTTTCTAAAACATCGAGACGGAAATAGTTGAACTTTTTGGCAATGGTATTTTCGTTCTGGTCAGTCTATAACACCAGAATAACTAGGCCCACTACAGTCCACTGCTACACAAAGTAACAAGGATTGAAATCGTGTGCGTTTTATTTTTAGCACGGAACGATTTTCATTTCAAAACTGATAAAGTGTAAAAGGATTATGCAGCCTATGCGCTTTTATCGTCAATCTTCTTATCACGTTGACCCATATAAAATAAATAAAATAAAGTCGAATACTTTAATGCGTCTTATCACTGATATTTCGTCGCACGCTTACATGTTATTCAGATGGACTCGTGGCTACTTAAATAGCTAGAACGCAAATCGTTATATTTGCACGAGTTCTAATAACGTGGACTTGAAGATGGTTGACCATTTTCTTGTCTTTAAACCGTGACACATCGTGACCCGGAAAGCGTGCAGTTTGGCTTAATACGAGGTAATATTCCAGCAGACTTCACAGAAGATGACCGAAACATAGTCTATTTTTAAATCAGAATACCAAAAGGTATCCCGCTGGTCAAGATGTGGATGTAAGATAGCCACTCCTCGTAAAGCTGGCGAATTAAAACAAGTTTGTCTAAACCGATTTGATAGATCAAAGTTCGTTAGAGTACATTTACCTCGGTTCGTGTTCAAGTGGAAGAAATACTGACTTGTGATGATTTCGCAGTAAATGTGCACATGATGAAATTGATGTTTTTGTTATTGATGATAGGATTTAAATATCAGTGAGTAATGGCTAATTAGGTGGAGGATCCACGTTGCGGCGGCAGTCGTGCGGAACGGGCCGCGGTCTTCCCTATCGCGTCTCCGAATGACACACGACTAGCACCACAGTAACGCGTGCTAGTCCTCACATTGTATGTCTGTCATTGATAAGTTGGGTACGATTATTTTACTTGTTAGAAAACTCGTTTAGGAACGAGGACAGCTCTAGAATACTGTGCTATTGACCCTCGTTCCTCGGTATACAAACTTTTATTTCATAAAACCACGCACAACTCGGTGTAAAACTATTTGGGAAAACCCCTTAATCAAAAAGCGTAACAATATAATAATTTCACTCACTTTTCCTCTTGCGCGATAATTTCAGCTACCGTTTCACTCGGAATATAAATAAGACGTAAATATTTTCAGATAGTGAACGAGAGTGCAGTGCGTCAGGTTAAAGAGGAAGCGCGCATACAGGCGGCGTGCGGACATCATTCCTTTATAGCGGGCGCTGTGGCCCGCTGGCAGACCAAGAAAAGACTTTATATTGGTAAGTGTCCCTTAGCACAGTTTTGCACTTTCCTTGGACTGACAGTAATGTGTCATTTTTGGATCTGTGACACTCTGATTCCCTTCAATGAGGTTGAGAATTGAAGAAATAAAAGATGATGGGTGAATTGCGCGAAGAATGATAGGTATGATTTAAAAAAAGTAAATGTGCGTAATGGTTGACTGAAATGAAAAAAAAAACAGTGTTTCGCCGTTGTATTGTGCCGACCACAAAAGGCACGCACATGGACATTGGCAGGCAGATGATGACGCATCCATAATTAGGAAACAATTAAGGTTGTCTTTTTAAAACGTTTATGTAGAGTAGACGATTAAAAATAATAACAAAAATAGTCGTGACTTTCGTCTTATCATCGTTACATTTTATCAATATCATGAAGACCGAATAAAAAAAATATTGCACGACTTTAAGCTGAATGAAAGGTTTTGTAAAAATTATCGGGACGGAAATAGTCTGAGCATACAGAGATAAGCCAGACGATGTTTGTAAATATTAATAAAAGGTAATGCCGTATCCACATTTTACACAAAGTCATAATAAAAACCAGTTCTTTTTGCGCTTAACATTACCGTCGAAAAAAGGAACTTATTTAATTGACGAAAAAAAAAAACACTACCTTTCCGATCTTGTTGTTTTTGTTTTTAACATGAGCGTCCAAAAATAAACAATGTTTTAAAATTGTCTATGTTTACATATACATATATACGAATCTTGATAATAATAATCATGAACGTAGCTCTGTCCTGCCTAGACGTTGACATACACAAGACCTGTGATAGTCACTTATTTGCTGGCTGATTGCATTATCTTACACTCTAAATATAGTCGGCGCAGGCATGTCACGGACACTTGGTTACGGCGCCATTGTTCCCTCCTCAAATCCAATTTATTTCGAATTCAACAGGACGACCCAATTAGTTCATACGTTTTTATTATCAGATAGTTGCTAGGGAAACAATTTTTCATTCATCAGGAAAGATATTAGACAGTTTTTATTTCGAATAAATAGCCTAGCAGCATTATATACTGTGACTCAGGTCTAGTCACTTTAGGCCACTGCCGGGGTCACGGAACTGCCCAAACGAGAAACCATGAATTAAGTTCATGGTCTAATGAAGGAACACGGTAGATTTTAGTCAGTACGATTCTGACAGGACGGGAGACTCAATTGATGGTTATACTACCTAAAAAAAGCTGTGCATAATCTACCACGAGGCGAGACCATGTCGTTGCGTGGTAGATATCACGTCCTCAAATGTTTGGTTCAAGGACATCGTTCCTCACGACCGACGTTGTAGTATTTTCTTCTGTCAACACAAAAAATAGTACTTAACGTTCAAAACCATTAACCCTTTGACTTTATCAATCAAATGGTAATTAGTTGAAGTCATCCACCGTTTTAGCACAAAAACTATGAAACGGTTGAGTGCTAGCGGTCACTGAGTCAACCTGGTTGCGGTCAGAGGGTTAATTTGAGGAGGAAGTGACATCAGATTAGCACGTCCACTGATAACAGAGATAAAACGCGACCCATTAAAGGTGATTGTTCTAGATAATGTTTAAAACAATACAAGTATCTTTTTTTATCGGTTATGTTTATCTTGGAGTGTTTGCGAGGCTACGTCAGCTCTTAATTTACATGATCAGTTTTCGCTTCTGGTTAAGTTTAACAAAAATCGGTATCGGCGTAACGCGTGTGGATGTAATAGCCTCAAGGGCATTGCGCATGCGGCGGTCGCCTACCTACTATTAGGTTCTCAAATGAAACTGAACATTCAATCTCACTGCTATGCTAAAATTGCTGAACGGTATTTGATGAAATTCTGGACACAGTATTATAAACTCTAAGTCCACAGTTATAAAACTTTATAACCTTTAACATCTAATGTGATTATTTGTATCCAATGATTATGATTCTGTGAGACAGTTATAAACGCGCACGTGGGCTAAGGCTCGGGCATAAGATAGTTAATAATAACTGAAAATTCTTCATATGTGTCAAATGTCAAAAAAAATCGCACGTGCTCGACAAGTCATGTCAAAAATAAAGCAAAAAAAAAAATAGGAATAGATAAGTAGGTACTTTTAAAATGATGAAATTGTTGATCTGTTAGTTGAAGCTCCTGATCAGACCAAATTGGAACAGATTTGCAGTTATGCCATAGATAGCTGTTTTGACATTTTTGGGTAGGTTAGGTTTTCGGGCGCGCTGGAAACTTTTCCAAGACTGGCTAGGTCTACAATTTTGTATTTGGGTATAATAAACAGTTTAAAAAAAAAGTTGCCCCACGCTAAGAATTTCTCTCGTATCGTGGGTCAAACAGCTTAAGCGTTTACAAACATTTAAGCTCACAGACACAAACACCCAGACCCGACACAACTTCTTGTAGATCATACAAATATTTGTTCCGTGCGTTGCGGGTTAGATGCCCATCTAACCCGCGACACGGCCACGCCACTCTACCAACCGTACCGTCTAGTTTTGGACAAGTTTTCAGTGTGCCTCATACAGCTACCTACCCAAAATCATCTACCAGCTCTGGGAATGTCAAGCTCGTTTTTCTTCAAAGACAGCCAACGCCAATGAGGTCGTTAGTTTGGCTAAATACAGTAGGTACTTACATACATAGAAGTTTTGTCTTTGTTATTTGTTGATTGAGGTCACTTATCGGTTAGGTAATTTGAAGTGGGTCTGCGGAATCCACTTAATGCGCTAATTATAATTGGTATCATTTGAATTGTATTTATGACGAAATTGTGATTATTTTTGAATGGTTAGATTGGTATAAACCTGTTCCTAAATCACTTTCACTACAGTAAGTTCAGTTCCAGAAGCCTGATTTGCTGAAATTAATTGTAATTACTGTATATACTTTCTTTTCCAATCGAATAGGAATCTTCTGTTTTTGTTGTAAAGTTAAAAATCCATTAAAGGAAGACATTGGTTGATGTAGTGGCGTCTGTACAATAGTGGTATAGAGGTGGACGTAATACCACAAGGCTTTCTTTACCAGTCAACCTTTGAACATTATCTCTGTTTATATTCTGTCTTGAGAAAGAATATAGAATAGTGTTAATAGTTATTATATAATATGTAGGTATATACACTATTCTTCAAAGGCAGGCAGGCTTGCTTAGGGTTAACATTGTGACAAACTGGAACAAGTGCAACAGACCGCCAAAAAGCGTTTTTTTGGTGGTAAATTCATCAAAGGCCTTCCACCCTAAGTGGAGCGAAAGGAATTGTCAGACTTATACTGACTAAAATCTACTGTGATCCATCATAAAACCTTTAAAGAGTTACTGTAACCTCCATAAACTGTTCCGCGACCCATTGCCCAGAACCCTTAATTATAAAAAAAACGGGTTGCACTCTGAGAGTGCCGGCTGAAGTGAAAACTTGAATAGTAATAAACACACACGAATATTCGCGCAAGCGCCCTGCGCCGTCTTACGAATTTTCGATCAGGTCACGTGTCCTGACGCGAGTTTAACATTTTTTACCCATTCCAAAAAAAGTGCACAATGCCGCTAAAGAAGTTTTCACTTCAAAAAAACCAAACTTTCAACTTATGAGCCTATGACTCTTATTCCGTTTTTCCGTAGTCGGATTATTTCTTCTATTCTTCCGTGGCATTCCCATTTTTGTCAACTTTTGTCAGATATTTCATGATTTATTAACAGTTTCAGAATACATTCCTGGAGGCGAGCTGTTGGCTCTACTCGAAAAGTACGGCAAGCTACCTGAAGAACTTGTTAAGATATTTGTTGCTGAAATTGCTATTGCCCTTGGTGAGTAACTTTTATTCGATACATAACATCACGCCCCGAAGGATTTGGCAGAGGTGTTCCTTATAGTATAATCACGTATAATATAACCCTTTTCGTTTTCATGAATCTTCTATTTTGGAAGCCATGCTATTACGAAATGGGTCACGGGTCTGTCTCATCAGGTAACCGTGAACCTAGAACGTAAAGGACTATAATATATATATAAGGATCACCGTTGATTTTAGTCAGTACAAGTCTGACAGTCCCTCCCGCCCTGCCCTGGGTAGGAGGATGAATTTACCACTATAAAAAAAATGCTATTACGAAATAAGTCTTATTTCAAAGTAGAAACGTGACCGTACAGCCCTAATACGGCATTCATGTATTTTTTTTAAATAGTTTTTTTTAATTTATTTAATCATCAAAATATCCTTTTATGTTGTCAAACATTACCCTTTTATAAGACCGACAGAGTAAAAGTTATCATTTGAAAAGATAAGCAAATGGATCGTTGACTGCACGAGTTTGTTATCACTGCATCGGTAGATATGATTCCAAATAATCCTTCAGTAGCTTTTTACAACGCTTTCAGGCCGATAGGCCGAATTTATTCCGCTCCAAAACAAAACAAAAGTCAATCCACTTTAATCAAAGTTAGTCATTAGTTCTTTCTCATATAGGGGGCGGTCTCGAAAAGGTGTTAATATATTTCGTTTTTTTTTTTCAAGAATAAAGAGAGAATGTGTGATTTGTGAGTTTGTATGCCTGCTTGGCTATTTTATATCCGTATACTTCGAAGGGAAGTAGTTTAAATTTTTGTTCAATGTGCTTTCAGATTTTCTTCATAACGCGGGTGTTATATACCGAGACTTGAAGCCGGAGAACATTCTACTAGATTCTGACTATCACATACGATTGATTGACTTCGGTCTCTCGAAGTGGCTCTCCATCGGATCGCGGACCACTACGCTCTGCGGGACGCTCAAGTATATGGGTGAGTTTTAGAGTCACATTGTTATGAGATTCACAGATAAGAACTAGGCCTCTTTGTTACTTTCAATGAAAAACGGCACACAGAATACTACGCTTACGTGAAAGGAACATAAATACCTGTTATATAGTTTTACATAAGACGCCCAACTAAAACGGTCATTCTCCATTTCAGTGTGGGAGTTGACTCGTTTCATAATTTAAAAATGGCCCAGTGCATCGCTCACTCCGTATCTGTTGCGCGTCTGGCACTGAGGAGCCGTCAGTAAGGGAAGCGCGGTTGAGTGATTATGTCGATAGTAGCGGCTCGCACTGTAGCGTCGGCCCACTGACGCCGGCAACATGAACGCACGCACTATCGCGTTCGAGCTGTCGATGGAGGGGCGGCAGGTGGACGAGGTCGTCGCCTGCATCTTCCACACCGTGCTGTTCCACCGCTCCAGCGGCAAGTTCACGTACAACAACGAGGAGAGCTACTCCATCCGCACCGTGAGCTACGTGGACGTGGACTGCGACTTCATCGACTTCACGTACGTGTGCTGCGAGTCGGGCGCGCTGGGTCGCGCGGTGCGGCGTGACATCTCCGACTTCTCGTCGCTGCTGCGCGGCGCCGACGCCAGCGCCGCCCCGCCGCGCGGCTCCATCTCGCTGGAGTTCTTCCAGAAGCGGCGCGCGCGCTGGCCCTTCCAGCCCGAGTGCGTGCCCTGGGAGGTGTGGACCGTGTACTGCGAGCTCACCGAGGCGCGCAACGAGCACGACATGCACAGCAAGCACGAGAACGTCGTCGAGATGCTGCAGGACAAGATCGTGTTCATCACGGAGATCATCAACCGGCACGACTACGTGCCGAAGATGCCGAGTCGCTCGGACGCAGACCTCATCTTCGACACGTCGTACTCGGACATCCAGCCCTACCTGTTCAAGATCCACTACAACCTGTCGGGCGCGCCGCCGACCTCGGTTGGCAACACGGTGCGCAAGCTCATACGGGACACGCTCTCCTTGTGATGCACGCTGTGTGATCCTACGGTACGCGTCGCTGTACGCCCACAGAATTTATACTTGGCGATACGTGGTACAGACGCCTGGATGTGACCTAATCAACACCAAGTTTTATAATATTTCGAAGCAAACAAAATTAAGTTCACGTAAATGGCGGTGCCATCGCCGAACGCTGGGACATTATTATTTTACTAAAGATTTAAAATTGGAATGAGTGATTTATTTTTAAAGAACGGACATGGTGTACATAATAATCATAATGTGAATGAATTATTTTAAAATGGAACTATTGAAACTGTATTTTACATTTTGACAATACATAACATCCGAATCTAATATCTCTGTGTCATTTATTGTACTTATGCTTTGTTTGTTGCACAAACGTGTGTCGTAGTAATTGTTGCAATCGATGTTTGGTGTAACTTTAATTATTATATATCAGCTTTATAACTGACTGTTAGCTTATACTAAACTCTTTTGTGTTTCATATTCGTGTAGGTCACGTATTGCTATTAGGAGTTCCTAGCTTATCTAAATTTAAATGGGTGAGGGCGTTAATCTTAGTTGCAGAGTAAACGAAGCATCGTATGCATAGCTCATACACTCCCCTTGGTCGGGATGAGCCGAGCCACTTCTAGACATCGTATTTAACTAATAATCGTTTTATGTAATCGAAGATTTTGTCTGTTGTAACGTTAGTTTTAACTTTAGTTGTAATATCAGAGCTATGACTCGGAAGGCTGGTTGATGTGTCCATTCATTTCGTCGTTTATTTTAGCTTTGGATTCGTCTGTTGTTTATTGCTAAGGTTTTTTTTTTTATATAGAACGATTTCTCATGCATTCAGAGATGTAGACATAATAGTTACCTAGAAATTTGTTTGTGTATGTAATAGATAGTTTTGTATGAATTATTATAAAAACACTTCAGTTTTTGTTCGATGAAGTGGCACTAAAACTTTTTAGTCTTGACTACTAACGCTTCTAAGTTTAATCACACTTTGAGTCACGTTGTACTCTTTTAGTATAGTCATTCGACTACTCACTTATATTTAAACGATCGCTTTGTGATATCGCCAAGAATAATACAGAAATATTTAAAAAAAAAATGTAAAAAAAAATATATTGACCGTGAGTGAATCTAGAGAAGATTGAATTATTATTATTATATTATTAAAATAGATATTACAACTTAAGTAGTTATTATATCGTCAGTAATTTTTATGAATGTGTATTATAAATATTGTAAATAGCATTGATAGTCGTCACTTGAGCTGTTCGAATAGTTGAAGCGGTATGTTGAAAGAGTTTTATCGATATATGATGTACTAGATTATCAGTGATCGTTCGTGTATTATGTAAAAATGTGACGGTAGTCGCGGCGCGTGGAATGTCTCATAGTGGTAAGTGACGGCAAGGTGAATAATCAAGTCTAAATTGTAACGTCATTTTATCATCTCCTTGTTCTTATACTTAACTTGCAACATTTTTGCTTTGACGACGTTCTGTAAAGAGAACTTAATTTATTGTAACGCGACTCTCGGAGCGTCGTCAAAGAAAAGCATAATATAATGAATCCATGACTTTGCAACTGAAAATATTTTAGGATAACTTTATTCTTTACAACAGTTAACGTTATATTATGTATGTTTTTTTTATACGCCAGAGTCAATTGCTTTTAGTTTTTTTTTTTTTTTTCTAGAGGACAACCAAGTCCATCCATAAATTCTGATTTACTATCCTACCTCATTTTGTGACTCTAGCTTTAGTATCACGTCTCTAGGCCTATCAATCACACTTGTACCTATTACAAAATATTTATCAGAATTGTTTCGTCACCAAAGATGAGGCTGTACATGCTTTACGATCTTATAATTCAAATTCTTTTAAATATTTTACTTATCACGTTAAAGATAGCCTGTTTATGTGCAATATTGATATTTAAAACATACTAAAAGGAACAAAAGAAATATGTTTTTATAAATATCGACAATGTATGTGTAACAATATTTTTAACTCAAAGATTTATTAAGAAATTCATTAGTAATTTTCATATCAGTGAGTACCTTACATTTTAATGATTTCGAAATGTTTAGAAACAAACAAACCCTGGTGATAACGACAATATATTTTATTCTATGGATACCTTGACGGTGTGCCTCGTTTAGTGTAAGTGTGATATTTCGAGCACATTGTAAAATATATCATTGCACTTGCTATGGCCTTATTTAAAAAAAAAAGATGTTTTAGAACTATAAAAATTCACGAAACGCGTGTAATAACGGCTGTTACATATTAGAGTTTATGATAAAAGAAACAGGAAGTATATATGTTGTGATGTATAAGTTCAAAAAAAAAGTAAGCTAAAATCTTAGTCTTGTGATATAATTTATATATAAGTGAATAAATGATGAAGTATTTATTTTGTTTTCTTTTTTAAATACCTAGCTGCAAAGGGATTACTTATCAAAGAAATTGGAAACACATTCTAGAACGGTTTTCTAGGAATATCCAAATAGGAACCCTATACTAGAATAGGTACTAGAATCACTTGAACCTCTAAACTAACCACACAAAAATGTATACCTACATAAGATAAGCTTGCTTACACTACAATTCAATTCACTTTAAAACACAGCTTTAGTAATTAACTCAAGAACACTGAATAAAAAAATAAAACAATACAAGGTAAAAATAATGCTTAATTTTTTCCTTAACACCTAAAATTTAATATTTTCAAGCCGCGTGCTATTCTAGAATGCCATCTGAATCACTATACTAAAGAAATCAATCGTAAACACACATACTTAAAAAACCAAATAATTAGCTAAGCTTAACTTAAGCTCAGTTAGGCTTCATTTGATAATTAACCTTACCAGCATTCAATTAATGTTCTTATTTGTATGATGAGCTCATCACACACCACAGTCGTGGATAGAAATTTGCTAATACAGCCTTATTACTAAAAGTAAAAAAAAACCTTGGTTTAAACCTGGACTATCAAAAACATCAACATCAAAACTTGGATAAACCGTGGACCTTAGTACCGTCATTTGAACCATTAAATCCACTTATATCACTAATTATATCTACCATTTTTACATCCATTTTTGGTGAAAATAACACAAAAACAGCAACACACTGAAAAAATAGCTATGAGAAACTTTGAAACACTTTTGACAGCTACAACTGTTAGACCATGATTTATCGCGAAACCACGATTTATAATAACGTTTGTGTAAACCGTAGTTTTACGAGATTTAAACCTGGGTTTTTAGATAAAGCCCGTTTTTTAATAAGACGGCATTTATTTTCGAATGAATCGTAACTTGGCTAAGCTTGAGCTAAGGTTAAGTTCAATCTTGATTTGGGCTTTTGCCTAATTTGAATTATGAGTGCTGTCACGCATATTATAAGGATTAAAATGGCAACATAGGATCAGTTCACACCGAGGCGCGGAAAAGTGTATGTTTTTGTGTGCAAATAAAGTTAGATTTTGAATCGTTACATGAATGTGCGCGCTGCGTCGCGTCATCGTTGAAATGTGTGTCTTTTCGTGTAGTGATTAAAGTTAAATATTGAGTCGCGTCTCTACGTGAATTGAACAATAAACGCTCATAATTTTGAATTTTTACCCTAAATCTGTCGTGCTGTTTCGAGAGAGAAGACTTCGTGTGCTACACGGCATCAAGGAGTTCCTTCCATAGAAAAGTAATTATTATAGTTTTATATTAATTATTGTTGTATATTTAAGCATGAATGGAGGAATGACTGTTGCGTGGAGCACAAGAAGTGTGAATGATATTTTTAAATAGCTTTGAGGTAATATTGATGCTACCATGTATTGTTTACTCGAGTACATTAACCCTGGTCATCGATCTTCGTCACATTCATTTTCTGATCAATCATCCTGGTAATATTCTATATCAGTCCAAATCGTGATCTGTTTTCTTTGACTGCTTTTGGTTCGACATCTTTAAAGCCTCATTTAGACGGAACAATAACTCGCATGCGAGTTTCACTACATTGCGGTATTTGTTTGAGCAACTGAATTCATTGCACCTATAAAGTCCGCAATGTAACGCAACTCGCGTGCGAGTTCTTGCATCGTCTAAATGAGGCTTAAGGAAGGCTCACATAGGCAAATTCGGTCGTTGATTGGTTACAAATGGGTATTGGGATCAAGATTACGACCGAGATACATTATTAATTTCCACTGTAAATTACTTTCTATTCGAAGTTATATAAAATCCTCTATTGGCACTTTTTTATTGGGTAACCTGTAAACAATATGTACTAGACGAAGTATCAATACTATCTCCGTAGGTAACATAGGTTATCCTTAACTTATTAACCTATTTGTTCCCAGCCCCTGAAGTTCTGTCGCGGGAACCTTATGGACATGCAGTAGATTGGTGGTCGCTGGGAGTCCTCACATGCCGGATGCTGACTGATGAGGTATTTGATGCATGCTTGATGTAAATGTTGATAATTTATGACTGAATAACTATAAAACGCGCCACACTCCGAAGCGAGCAGCGAGCGATATGGTCTGAAGATACCATATTGCGCGCCATACAATTCTATCTTAAGATACCAAAATATGAAATATACAACATTATTTTTAGTATATGCGAAACCTGAATATAGTTTGTTCAGAATCAGTGACTGATTCGATTCCAATAATTTTTACACCATGTTATATTTTTTTCAAAAATATTTTAATTAAATTTAATTACCAGTTAATTACAATACAATCACCGTACGGTTAGGTACCTATTGCCAAGCTATTATCACGAGTGTATAACACAGGAGACGCGGTTTACGCGGGTGTACCGCGAAATGAGCATGTTTTTGAACGGACAACCAGGTAATATACAAACTTATAACCTTTTTTATGATACGGTTTTAAAATTTTGTACATAGATTCTTTACACAATAATACTAGACAGGTGTATCGGGTTTCGCATAAACAAAAAATAATGTTGTATATTATCCATTTTTATATTAATAAATATATATAATAAGGTCCCTGGTTCGGTTTAGGGTTGGGTTATGTCATTGGGATTTCTCGGTAGAAGCTATGGTCTGGATTTGTGCCCAGTTGATGAGAAAAGGCTCGCGCTCTAATACATAAAACGTAATCATAACTGATTAAATGATGGTGTAATATTAGCCACACCACTGCAAAAATCCTTCGGGGATTACAGGCGTGATTTTGTATTACAATCTTATCGGTAACTAGTGACCCGTCCCGGCTCCGCACGGGTTTATATGCATGTTAAATGCATATAAACCTTCCTCTCGAATCACTTTATCTTTAAAAATAAACCAAATCAAAATCCGTTGCGTAGTTTTCAAGATCTAATCATACATAGGGACAGACAGACAGCGACAGGAAGCGACTTTGTTTTATATTATGTAGTGATGTAGTGATAGTAAAAGGCTTGTTACGCTCTAAGGATAGATGTATATTTGAAACACCATCATATCTATATGTATGCTTTTAGAAGAAACTATAATGACCTCTGAATAGTAGAATCTATTTGCTTGTGCTTATATTCCAGAAAGTAAATAAAATAATGAGTTGCAATGTCAAAGGAGTTGGGAACTATCTACTAGCCATAAGATGCTTTCATATAGAAGTAGGTTTTCGGGGCAGGCAGGTCTGTACCGATATGTGCAGGTAAAATAAACCCTATTTTATCAAAATACGGTTGAGACAAAGGACGGTACCAACTACTTGTAGCGATTAATGCGGGTTAAGCATTTGCCGGTGAAGGATGTCCACAATTAATAACTTTGTAAATTGATAATGAATAATGACAAAGAGACGACGGCTTTTTTCTGAGATTTGCACTTACCTGTCCATACTAGCAACTGTTTCTTTTTATTATGTCATTATGTGATTTTGTTGATAACGTCTCTGTGTTGTACCATGTTAAACGTCATGGGTGATTCGGGACAAAACATTGAAAGGGATTTTAACGTTAAATTATAATGGTACATTATCAACAAAGTCTCTAAATAATTAAAGAATAGAGTACTTGTTGGTAACCCATAAAATTAATTCAATGTTAATATTTTTTACAAAGTTTTGTCCCATTGACCAAATCCATTTTAACGTGGTATTACTGCTGACGTACACACAGCCTTAGTTTTTAATGTTCATAAAAATTCAAGGGTATTATTATTGTGGAAATGAAAATACTATAAAATATTATAAAAACATATTTTATTACTTATAGTACCGGAAATTCGATAATTTACTTTGACAAATAATAATTACATACAACGTAGGTAATTTTTCGGTTCGGCTATTTAAATAGTCTCTAGATCTAATGAATAGTCGGAGATATCCACTCACGCGCACGCGTGTTGTGTCGTGCTGCGTGAACACTCAGTCACACTCACTCGTCACTCGCATGCACTGCCGCGGGGCGCGGGGGCAGGGCGGGGGGCGCGTGTCGAGGGACGTCGACACACGCCCGCCGCCGCACGCCACTACACTACTTATCTAAAATTAGGGAGAGCTCTTCTCTTCAGATGAGTTTTCTTTCGATTCTCCGCTCTCCGCGCTCTCTTCAGAGCTTGAGCTTGATGGCTTATCGCCTTGAGGCTTTTCTTTCTCGTCAGGTTTAGCTGGGGCTTGTTCGCTCTTCTGAGGCTCTTTCTCCTCAACCTTTGTGACCACGGGCGCGGGCGCAGGAGCAGACTCTGGCTTAGCGACGGGCTCTACAATGGGGTCTGACGCTACAGAGGGTTCGCTGGGTTTTGATTCTTTGTTTTCGGCCTCATCCTTCTTCACCTCTTTAACGATTTCAGAAGGCTGTGCCTCTGGTTTAGGTTCTTCGACAGCTACAGCTTTACTCTCGGCAGGTTCGGGTTTGATCTCCGCAACAGGTTCTGGCTTGATCTGTGCAACTGGCTCAGGTTTGATCTCAGCAGCAGGCTCAGATTTGCTTTCCGCAGCAGGCTCGGATTTGCTTTCCGCAGCAGGCTCTGATTTGTTTTCAACAGCAGCCTCTGGTTTGCTTTCAGCAGCAGGCTCGGGTTTGCTTTCAGCAGCAGGCTCAGATTTGCTCTCCGCAACAGGCTCGGGTTTGCTCTCCGCAACAGGCTCGGGTTTGCTCTCGGCAGCAGGCTCAGACTTGCTCTCGGCAACAGGCGCAGGTTTGCTTTCAACAGGAGATTCAGGTTTGTCCTCAGGAGCAACAACCAGTTTTCCGTCAACCGTGTTGCGGACTACGCGCAGACTGTCTTCAGATGCAGGGCTCTCTTCTGATTTCGGTGCGTCAGGCTTGGCATCTGAAGCGGGTTCTGCAGCCTTAACTTCAACTTTAGGTTCTTCAGCTTTGCTTTCTTCTGGCTTAGCGGGCTCTTCTACGGGAGCGGATGATTCAGGCTTTTTAGATTCTGATTCAACTGCAGCAGCGGGAATCACGGGCAAGTCAATTTTCTTTTCTGGCATAGCTATTAATATGTCAGGCATAATGGCATCGTCAGCGATTTTAGCGTTATTTTTCACTGCGAAAACAACATCCAGGCTTTCCTCGGGTGCTGACTTAGCAGATGCATCCTTAGGTACCTCATTCACTAAGGCAGGCACTTCTTCCGCTTTGGGCTCCTCGAGTTTTACTTCAGGTTCAACGACTTTTTCTTCTGGTTTAGACTCCTCAGCCTTGCTGGGTTCAGGTTTCTTTTCAGGTTCAGGTTCTGCCGATTTGGTTTCTGGTACAACTTCTTCAACTTTAACTTCCGGAGCCTTTTCAGCTACTTCAGGTTTAATTTCGGGTTTGTTTTCTTCTGCGGGTGCGTTTTTCGCTTCAGGTTCTTTTGCAGGCTCTTTTACTTCGGGTGCTTCCTCAGCTTTTTTTTCTTCAACTGGAACAGCAGGTTGGTCGTTTACGACCTCCTCTGATTTAGAGACCGCCACAGGTGGAGGTGGTGCACCGACATCGGGCTTCTCCTCGGCCACTGGCATAGCCAGAGCCATAGCCGCGAAGGCCAAGCATAATAGTAAGACCTTCATCCTGAAAAGACAAAAACGTGCAATTAGTGGTTTGACAAAATAATGACAGAGATTATTATGGATTCAAATGCACGTCTGCAAGTCGTGCGCGCGGTAAGGCCAATGTTACGCGCTGGCCGGGTTCGATGTTTCGCAGCAATTTTCCTATTAAGGCTGAATCATCTAAGGGCCTGATACGCTGGGGAACGGGTACCTATCTTCAAATCGCCTCGAATTAATGTCGATGTGCAATAAGTAGGATGTAAACTATTTATAAAATAGGCTATGATATGTTAGAGCTTTCAAATACACTTTCTCATGCACACTAATGGCAAGAAGTGAATCAAACAGGTTAATTTCTTAAAAAAAATTGCTTTTATTATTTGCCAAGAACCGTTGCTCCTCGTATAGTGACTTGTATACACATAATGTATTTATTTTATGTAAAAGGGAGATATTGAATGAATAAGTACTTTTTGCTAGAACCTGCGGGAGGCTCATCTATTTTCCATTAGCTAGGAAGGTCGTGTACCCCGGCCGGTTCTATTTTTAGCCTGCACTAGCTGAAGGTAGGGCATTAAGGCGATATCCCAGCTCCTGCTGGAATGCGGTCTGGCGCCGCTTCACAAATAGATAACAGCCTTCGATGGAAATAATCATCTTAAAATAGCCTAGTATTAGTTACCATTCATGTATTTACCTCAACATGAAATCATTATAGACCTATTTTAACATTTTCTGTGTGCCTATCGCGCGTTAGCTATTGGAAACTTATAGCGGTTGCAAATAATGTTTAGAAGCCGAAATTGCTTAAAAGAAAGGAGATAATAAGGAATAAAACATTTTATTACTTATAATATATGTGTTGCACATGATAGACACTTCCTAGTGCGTGCTCAGAACTACGCAGGATGCGAAACGCGCGTTAGAAATATGGATGATCCGGCCAGACGTCGGCAACGCATTATCTGAATTTTAATTGGCTCATTGAATTGAATCGCCAACTAGAATGCAATACGTGGCATCGTATGAATGATTCACACGCATACGCACTTGTCTCCCCACGTTTTAATCGACCTCGTATCAGACTGATATTTATAGTTTTAGAAAAACATTCGCTTGGAAATTCACGCTATTTAAATTGCGGTCAGTCTAGGCGTTAGCCGTCAGTCACAATCTGCTGTGTCTAGAATTTGAATGGTTTTGTGAAAAAAAAAAGCTTATCAGACGCCATCTGGGCAGGCCATCTTGTGCGACGCCAGACGAGTGAGAATATATTATCGAGACGCGTGTTTTACCATTAACAAGATGCAAAAGTTCATTACAATGCGCCAGAGAGCTTCCAGCCAATTACGTTTTCAGTTTTCGTTTTTGCTTTATTGCGAAGCCGGCGATGTTCCGATTTCTTTTTATTTTATCTGTAGCGGTTCAAGATGACCATTTCAGGTGTATCTTTAAATGTAGTTGCACAAGTCAAGTTCAATACGTAATGAGAACCAGTTCTGTAAGTTCTCTGTTACTGGTTATTACGAGGCGCCGTTCTTACTTCATTTTATAAACGATCAGCTTGTGACTTTTTGTTTCTTGAAGCGTCGTCCGGTGGATTCAATGGGAAAAAATATTTCAAGCCATCCATATACGGATAAAAATGAAAATGAAAGTCTATGGCAGTCCACTTCGATTGCTATTCGATACGAATGTGATCATTTTATGACATTAGGTATTCTAAGTGCTGAGCTTTTTAAATATAACGGTTGAATTAAGAGCGTAAGTATATCATGCAACATTCTTTGATCAATGAATTCTAAATGGCATTTAATTAATTATTTCTTGTAGCGTCATAATAAAAAGTAATGGCCATGTTAGAGAGACAATAAAACTCCTTGCAGCATTGCAGCAAAAAAAAAGAATAAATAAAAAAATGTTGCGGGCATCAATTTCACGAAACTGGTTCGATCAATAAACCGATGAACCTTGCGCGGCCGTTGCTCTGCAGCCCTGCGCGGTTGGCATCTGATTACACATAATTTAGTATTATTACTGCAACACTGATCGTTATCAACCATCTTGAATTTTGTGGCAATTTAAAGCTGAGATCTAACCTTCTGTAATTTTGCCCTTAAATATTTTTGAAAAAATAGGGGAATCTTTAGGAACAAACCGTAGGATTACAAAGGATCGTAACAGCAATTAGTGATCTGTAGTTTTTATTTACCCCTTGAGGAAAAGCTTATGTATGAATGTCAGGTGAAAGAGTCTTTGATTTTTGAGCGGCTCAGTTAATATCACTTGAAAACAGGCAAAGAAACAGAATACGAACGAAAAACTGAATCGTAAGACAAGAGACACGTAATAATGTACATACATTATGTTCGCGATAACATGCTTTATGTATGCGTTTGTCAGCCGAGTTATTTTCTGGAAGGATATCCTCGGCGGCTGAGGGCAAGTATTGTCGTCCTCCCACTCGACAGCAATTTTCCAATTGAAGCCCAGCGCATGCTCGTTCATTGGCGCAATGAAAAAATTTGCCTGCCTGTAGGCACGCAGATGTAGCGGCTTGATGCTCGCTACTACTCCACACTTGTCCACATTAAGTAAAAATTGCAGTAACATGATTGCAGTTACTTTTAATAGCTTGGGAACTGTTCTGCGTCATTTGTTTTGTCTTTTTAAGACCTGCAGCTACATCGATTAGTTTGCCAGCTGTATCAACTTTTTCTCTGTTTAACCTAATTCTGTAGGCCTTGTGTACTCCATTTATTATATTGTATCAGAACTTGTCACAGTTACAACATAATGACAATGTTACGGCTGACCGAGCTTATTTACGAAATGCACATATTTTAACGCCGATCTCCTTATTCGAGCGTAACAGATGAATTGATTATTTTGAACTTTATAAAGATATTGCCTTAAAAAAAAATTACTATCAGTACTGAAAGAACTCATGTAGAAATCTATTCTATTTCATTTATATTTGCAACCAAATTGCAACCTTTGTTAGAAAAAATATTGTGGTGGAAAAAAACTATCAAAAAATTAAAGCAATTGTTTCATGCGTGCATCTATCGTGTGTATTGCAAAGAACAGTAATCAACATTATAATATGTTGCATCAGTAGTATTTTCTACGAGAACTGATGTGATGTTTCATCAAAATGTTACAAGGACTCAGTAATGCGCATCGTAATTACTTAGGCACACCATAATAACCCCGTTTTCTTTATCTACCAAGTGAATCATATGAGTTTTTTGCCCATGATGATAATCTGAGTTTATTCTTTTAATGCTATTCTCTAGGTCTCGGGCAGTCGCGACCTTTCCGTAGCTCTAGCAGAATGTACGAATGCGGAAAGTTTTGTAGATTTTAAGGAAGGCTGGACGCATGAGTCATTTGTTTAATTGATTAGTAATTCAAGATCTAATCAAAATACTCGTAGCATAAAAGCTCATGAAACTTATTTTAAATGACAGTTGAATAACCAGTTGCAGTATTTACGTATTTAGTAATAATAGATGAGTATCCATTTGAGAAGCGTCTTTAACAAAATGCGTTGGCTATGAATACAAAGGGCGTTAATACATAATTACACACGCGTTGCTAGAAATGTAATTTTCATATGGCGTTGCAGTATAATGTGCGGGAATCGTGACCATTTGTTGATCCAATTACGTGTTTACCGCGTCGCGAACGGTGTGAGATCCGACCAATCAACGTGTCACAATCACATCTCCGCAACACCTAACATCAGCATGTAGAACACGTATTCTGAGGTAATTTACATTATCTCATATTAACTATAATCTGATATGACTACATCGTTACCACATGTACAATAACATTTATAACTTTTGTTTAAAGTATCGTTTTACGCATGAATCGAAACCGTCATTGATTTTGAAGTTATAAATGATAATAAGGTATCATCGCCCGAGCGTACCCGCTTTTATTTAGGTCCTTTGTAATATTTCACTGCGGCGGATTGAGTAATGTTCACGTTTTAGTAAAGGTTAATGTTGTATTCCCATTCTTCGTGCTGGCACTCCGCACTCAAGTCCATGTGGTCACGATAATATGCCGACATGATGTCCACTACGCTTACTAAATTCCCCAAACAGGTTTTAAATTCTTCAGATGGTAACTGTGGATATTGGGAAATGTATTGAAATTAATTTCCATTAACCGTGTGTGTTGTGTTGCAATAGAATAAATACAAGTTAAAAGATACCAGTTCATAGTAAATTATGTACAAATGTTAAGTATTATTGTGCCCCAAGTATACAGTAATAAAATAAACTGAACAGGTGTACTTAAAAGGTTAATCTTTCTTTTTGGTTTCTCCGCGGTTCGAAACGAGAACTGATCGACCTAGACGATATTTTTTTCGGATCACGTTTCGCGCTTTCTACAAAAAATGACCTGGTCTAGTAGTCTAGTACATAGCAAGTTTATTTGATAGCCCACTTTCTACTGTGCAATTGTTAGGAATTTTTAATCGTACTAGATCGGGCGGATAAGTGTTATTGTGTGGTTGTCAGCAAAGCTGCGATGCATTATGAAACTCATTGGTACGTGAGCGTTGTGCAACCCGACCCACGGCCCACGGTTCATTGTCGACATATTGGGAGTACAGATCGATCCTATCCGGTCCACAATAACATCTCACTCGCATAAATCAAATACTCCTATGTGACAATGGCTTATGAATGATTGTTTCACTACAAAGCTAAAGCTTATGGTGCAATCCATGTAAAGTTCGTTGAATCGCTTCACTAAATACAAATGTTAGATACACTATTCACATTTGCATCAACTATAATATAAATGTCAAAAGATTAGCTAAAAGATTGAATCACGATATAATGAACGTAAGGATGTCAAGTTTTCACTCAATTCATTTTATTTAGCAATTTTATTTCGAAAATAAGCCAAACAAACATCTAATTTTGAGTTATTAATGTAGTGTTGTTTATACTTAGATAGTTTTCTGGACCATTGAAACCGTAATTTTATTCTGTGCAACATTATGTTCTTTTAAGTCTAAAACAAATCGGTTTTAAGTACTGAAATTATCGTCAAGAATTTAAATAAGTAATAACATATTTATTTCACCCACATTCAAGTTATTACCTTTTGCATAAAAAGATCGGCTAACAAGATTTGTTAATATCTATTATTTACTAATTAAAATAAAATGATCATTAATTTGAGTAATTTATCCGCATATTATATTAGGTAAGGTTAAATGATTCGTATTTATGGTCTAATAGATTAAAGTCAAGCTCAAAGGTTTAATTATGCCTTGAGACTATTTAATAGATATCGTAATTTTTACTGCCGTTTTGTAGCTATAGTTTTTTCTACGTTTTAAGTTAACTGTATTAAAGGTATGTGGTTTCGAAACCGATTTGGTAATATCAGAAAAACTATTGTGTATGTAAACTGAGGCCACATTCTGAGGAATTTGAACTTGTATATTAATGTAAGCAGAAAGGTGAACTAGTAGATGAACGGTAAATATACGGTGGACAGTGCAGTGTTAGAGCATCATAGGTCAATGCCAGCGGAAGAACTGAGTTTAACTAACGGCACAGTCCGGCTCGGCAAGTGTGAAATGTCAACAAATCTTCTCATTTCTACTGCGACCACTTAAACGGTGACTTATCTTGAACTCTGACTATGTAACGTGACATTACTGTCGGTTTGTCGGACATACACGCGTTATGTAACCCCTCTTAATTATTTTAATGTTACATTATGTAAATGATTGCATTTTATTTTTAATATAT
Organism: Agrotis puta; assembly: GCA_943136025.2. NCBI lineage: Eukaryota > Metazoa > Arthropoda > Insecta > Lepidoptera > Noctuidae > Agrotis > Agrotis puta. The sequence goes on from OW964178.2 coordinate 12,343,593, forward strand.
TAATGTTGTGGAAACACTACTGACACAATAAATAGATGCCGCAGCGAATTGTATTGAGCTTTTTGCTTTTAAATTTTTTTTTGTTCCAATATTTGATACTTATCAAGTTATTGTTTAAAAAACTGACTTCCTCAGAGTCTTTGCAACCGTGAAGATCATAGTTCTTCATTGGAACCATGAAAAATACTGTCGTTTTTATGCTTATGCAGAATGATGCAGAAGTCTCGAGATTGGCCTTGTCTGTCCGAAATAATTACGTATGCTGCTTCAGACCATTGTGATTGTGGTGGTTAAATACCCATGATCCGTGGAAATGTTTATCATTACGCTGTATAATAGACGTGGCTGGTCGGTTACCTTGGCTAGAGTACCTTAAGTTACTGGTCACTACGCTCTTTGCATAGAACGATACTGTTTCTGTACTAGTAGGGTAACAAAGAGCTTCTCCGGATATTTCCACTAACGTGTATTGTTTAACAATAGTTTATGGGCGATGTCTTCCTCGGAAATGTACTGCGCAAATCATATTGGTGCTTGCGTCACACTAGGTCGCAGGAGCGTATGCAAACTGACGCCATTGCAGATTTATGGAGCGCGGATGTGATAGTTTTGCTAACTATTCATGTCATTCGTGTATCCACGGCTTTATCGCCTATTGTTAACTATAATTTTTGAATTGTTCTCTATGAATGAAGATGTTTGTAATTTTGATCGTCTATTTAAAGGCCTGTACCTAACATCGGTGTTTAAGCTAATATATGCGGAGTTAGTTGCGCAGAAAATTGGGCACGAGTCATGCCGGCAAAATTATAAAAATAAAAACGTGTAAAACGGCGATTTTAAATACAATGCCATATACGCACAACACTTGTATTGTGCGCAGTTTACAATGTTTTTTATTGCTTACAAATTAATGAACATCGTCGTGTCATTTTAATTATTTTTTACTGATCTAAAGTTAGTCTGCACTCGCTTGGGCGGCCGGGTTGACTCATGGAAACTATTTCATTTTTTCTGGTCGTCCGCGATAGCTCTATAAGAAGTTTTATTGGTGAGATGTTTTTATCGTAGTTTTGTTTCGCTCCAGTCATCTAGCGGGGTCATTAGCTACTCACGACCATCTGTGGCAAATTACTGATTTCGTTGCTGTAATTCCTTGATCATCAAGTTTATGGCTCGCTTTATAGTTTTTGCGGATTTAAATGCACAGTTTAATCTCGCCTTTAATTGAAGTTCGCCGAAAACGGAGAAAAACAATTGTCTATAATTTATTTAACATTGGCCACACTATGAGTCATTGGGTTTAATTTAGAGGAAAAATATGTTATCAACTTTATCACGTGTAACACATTAATCAATATTTAATTACACACAAAAATATGATTTGATATCCCACTTACATGTTTATTTTCTGATTGAAACTATAATTCACTTTATTTTGATTACTAACACTTAAACAATAAAACAAAAGAGTAGTGTTATTGTAACTAAACGCCTAATTAATACACAATGTTACTTGTCGCCGACTTAGTAGGAAAGGTGCGAATGTTTCAGGCGTAACCTGATGCCTGCCAAAGGCCTGAAATCGATTCACCACACGTTAGTCTCGCCTGAACTGATGACGCTTCATGTTCAAACACTCGCTTAGTTTCTTTCAGTAAATTAATTATGAAAATCTCACTAAACAATGCCTTTTGTATTGTCAAGAATAACATTCATTATTTTTGTATTGTGTTAATTGCGATGAGACGAGACAATACTGATTTCGACAAAAATTGTCTTACGTCTCCACCAAAATCAATCCTTAACTTGAAACATTTAAAAACCTTCAAGGAGGTATAATAAAAACCTAGCATTAACAAGGTTATGATTTAGTAAACAACTACATCGCAATCATTAAGGCATAACAGCGTGACCGCAAATCGGCCATCTCCGGTGTCCGACTGCGTCGTTGCATCGCAGGCGCATCGCCATTCCGTCCCGTCCCGGGAATAAAGCCTGGCCATCCTAGCGTGAATTGCGCTACTTGTTTTATTTATTGTATGGACAAGTTACAACCTGCGCTAAGCTAGAATATAGCCTATATACTACATATATTGCAACTGATCAATTTGAACTGATTGCTCGAACTAGCGCAAGGTATTACAAACAAATGCGAGGTACTATTGTTAGTTGAAATATTTGATTACAAAAGGCGAACTATTTAGTTTCTTTTAACACACTCTTAGCTTCTAGCATATAGAACAAGGGTTTGTAGGACAGGTGCTTTGTCCTGTCAAAATCGCCATTTATTTGATACAACCTAGCTTCAATGGCTTTACTTGATCTATTTACTGCGTAAACAGGTTATTGTTAATGCCAGTATTATACTATTTGAACTAGATCAGAGTAATTGTATGCGTTCGAATTAGAGAGTGGAGCAACAAAGGCTTGTTTGGCTGTGTCATAGAGACTTTACTATTAAAGTTTGTTTTAAAATTTAAATTCTTATTTTCAAATTTGAATATGAAGAGGAGGATACGAAAAAAGGCTTTAACACTTTTCAGAAATTTCTTAAACCCTAACTTCACAAGTTTCCTTAACACTAGGGTCTGATACTCACATGAATTTAGGTCCTGTAAAAATGTTGAAGGGCCGATGTAATCACTAACACAACTTTATTATTTTTAAAAGCTCTAACTTATTTATTTTATATGTGCGGTCGCTGTGACGGTCGGCAATGTATTGGTGGTAGTTTGATAATGGCCGTATTTATATACCGCAGTCGGGAGGCGCGTTGACATAGCCGATGCAGGCTGCCTGCGTATGACCATCTCCACCGATGGAAGCTTCGCTTTTTAAAATATGGTCTACCTTTGTTGTTTTTTTTTACGAATTTTGAAAGCTGGTGCAAAAGAATAAAAACGAACTTGCGTTTGATAAACGATTTACATACTTTTTGGTACTTGTTAAAAAGATAAGTTTTAAACGTTTTCATTTCGATTGAACTTTTATTCTGAAATTAAAATATCTAATTAAATTATCGGTTTGTTTACAATATTTAAAATGTAGCCATTATGAAGAATATAATGAGAACCTCAACGTAATGATAAATCGATAAGGAAAAATTTTAAGATTCCCAAAAAAAAAAACAATTTGAATGTTATCCGTGTGATTAAAAACGTTGTTTCTTTATTCGCTGTCATTAGTTTTATTTACTAACAAGTTTTAAGACATTGTCCACAAATATAGCGTAGAATGTTTTGAGAAGCATAATTTTATATAGATAGCATAATTTTCATATTAGTTATTGTCACATTCCGCAAAGGCATTTTCCTTTGCAATATATAAAATAGCCAAGTATTCACATTAATTATGTTATTAATTAATATTTAGGTATATAACATCTTTAAGAAATTACTCCACACATACGATATACATAATACATAAATATTCAAAATATAACCTGATGTATTCAGAAGCTTTTACAGTTCATTAGACATCTGTTCGAGATCGTGGGTAAACAATGGTAACATTGGTGTTGACATTGTGATAGAATTTTAATTCCTTTAAAGAATACGGTACCCCGTTAGTATTTACTGAAGGTCCTATCTATTATCCTATCTATTAATTTTTTTACCATTAATGTTTATATAAAAAGGTAAACTTTACTTTTACTACATTTATCAGCGATAGCACACATACACCATTAAACATGCCCGAAATGGTTGGACTGGCTGTGAGCTGTGAGCCAGCTCGCCAGCTGTTGTTGCGATGTATTCCTTTGTGTACCACGCCATGTGACAGCACGACTATGAAACCAGTTTGTATGACGACAACTAGAAAAGAAAGAAAGAAAGAAAGAAATAATATTTATTGGTACAGAAACAGGGCATACACAATAAAATCCAAAATAAAAGAGAACAATTAACGAATTTTAAAAAAAAAAAATAACTTAAAACTATTTGGTACAAAATTGTTTGCCCCACGACTGCGCCAAATAGGCCCAGTTCAGCAAAAATGCCAGACAACTAGTGCCTGACGCACTATTAGGAGGATATATATTGGGGCAATGCAACTAACAGAGATTTAGTTTTCAAAGCGCAAAAAAGATGTGTACGTGCGATGGTTGGTATCCGTGTTCCAGATTCATGTAAACCATACTTCAAAGAATTAAAAATACTGACCTTCCCAGCAATTTACATTTATGAAGTAGCTGTATTTATAAAAACAAATGAAAATCTATTTGGTAAACTCAAATCGAAACGACATATTTTAAAAATTTCTAATATTCCACATAAAACGGCTCTATTTAACAAAAGCTTCTTTGGCATTGCATCTAGAATATACAACAAAATACCTACAGGCATTCTAGACACCAAGGAACTTCCAGTATTTAAAAATAAATTACGAACATTTTTAATTGATAAAGCATTCTACACGATCCAAGATTTCCTGAATTGTTGACATGTATTAGTACTCTATTTTACAATGATAATTAAGTACCTGATAAATTTACCTACATAATTATTGTATGCCTATATGGCAGGACATATTGATACCTCAAAATAATGTTAAGACCTGTAACCTACATATGCCCACAATAAATATACTTTGACTTTGACTTTTATCGGATGGACATATTGTACACTGGCTACGGACATCGGACATCTTATTTTATACATCAGTATGATACTAGAACACCGATTTAGAAAATACCGGGATAAAATGCACTCTATGTGGCCAGGTTGCCTGCCGGGGTCGCGGGACTGTCTCATTAGGTAACCGAGAGTTTCTATAACTTGTGTTTTCCTTACAAATTAATAACAAAATCGTTACACAAAAAAACTAAATGGGTTTCAAAAGGTATCAAAATTTGTAGCAAAATAAAACGAAAATTACTATGGCAATATAGAACACACCGGACGGAAAAAAACAAACATAAATTCAAGCAATATGCTAAGAAATTTAAAAAAATTATTTGTCTTACGCAGAAAGCACAAAACAACCATCGCATCAACACAGCTCAAAATAAATCGAAAGCCACTTGGTCACTTATAAATAGCTCTAAATTTAAATTTCCCAGGGAACCAATTAGGGAAATATTAAAAGATAACGTAAGCATTACAGATCCAATGTCGATTGCAAATAATTTTAATGACTATTTTATTGGCCAAGCTGCAAAATCGATGCGTACAAAAAATTATAATAATAAAGCACCTTCAAATCAAAACATGTACACTAACCTAAACTCAATTTTCCTTACCCCCACAACCCCAATAGAAGTGGACAGAGAAATCAAGGAACTTAAAAATACATCGAGTGAGGGTTACGACGGCATCTGTACTAAAGTAATAAAACAAGTGTCGCAATCAATTGCAGTTCATCTAAACTACATAATAAATTTATGCATTTCTACTGGAACTTACCCAGAAAAACTTAAAACATCGGTTGTTATTCCTCTCCACAAAAAAGATGACAAAAGCAGTATGGGAAATTATAGACCTATAGCTCTGATACCCATCTTCTCAAAGATATTCGAAAAAGTAATTCATAGTCGTCTCTACAATTTTTTTGAAAAATATAATATCTTGGCTAGCGAACAAAAAGGATTTCGCAAGGGTAAGTCCATTAACGCTGCAATATATGAACTTACTTACAATATTTTGACTAATATGGATAAAAGAAATCCAATATGTGCTATTTTCATGGATATGAGTAAAGCTTTTGACAGTGTTGACCATAACATACTGCTTCGGAAATTAGATTCATATGGCATAAGAGGAAAGGCACTAGACCTCATTCACTCATATCTAAGTGATAGACAGCAATTAACAGAAATAACTAGGATATGCCTTAAAACGCGGGTTGAGAAGACATATCGATCCCAAACTAGAACCATAAAACTAGGAGTTCCGCAAGGTAGTGTCTTGGGTCCCTTGCTCTTTCTAATTTATATTAATGATCTCCCGAGACACATAAAGCATCCCATGGTACTTTTTGCAGATGACAGCACTGTAGTAATAAAATGTGACAGCCAAAATGACTATGAAAATGAAATTAATGAAACATTAAGAAATATAATTAAATGGTTAATTGATAACAATCTGAAAATAAATTTAGAAAAAACAAATATAATGCACTTTCACCAAAGAACTCAACCAAAAAGTATGAATGTAAATTATAACGGGCAGACAGTAGAATCTGTAATAAATACAAAATTTCTAGGTATAAATATTGATTATAGACTTTCATGGACAACCCATATAGACAATCTCTGCAAAAAAATCAACAAATCCTCCTTCGCTCTTTACAAGCTCTCCAAAATAGTTAACAAGGAAGCGATTTTAACGGCCTATCACGGACTGGTGGCACCATTACTGAGATACGGCATTATATTTTGGGGAAATTCGGTAGACAAGGAATTTCTATTTAAAGCTCAAAAGAAGTGCATTAGAGCAATGTGTCAAATAAATAGTACAATTAGCTGTCAACCTTATTTTAAAAATCTAAAAATTCTCACATTGCCTTCCCTATACATTTACGAATCAAGTATTTTTGTAAAATCAAATCTAAACTACTATAAAACTGCTGAAAAAAGCTATTATCGAAAATTAAGGGATAAAAAAAGGCTAGAGGTACAAATACCTTATGGTAAAACGGCACTATTAAATAAAAGTATTTTATGCATGACATCTATAATCTATAATAAATTGCCTGATGACATTAAACAATTACCAATCCACCAGTTTAAAAAGAAACTACATTCATTATTAATAGACAGATGTTATTATGATGTCAAAGATTACTTGTGTGACAAAAATATTGTGTTCCAATGACAAGAGTGGAAAAATAATAATAATAATAATAATAATAATAATAAATTTATTCATCAAAAAGTAAAGTTACAGTGTGAGTTATGTTTAGTGAGCCACAAACTAAGCATCGCTTGTATCTTGTGGCTCTGGAGTGCAAAATATTCCAAAGTTACTTTACAGTTGGAGAATGTAAAACAAAAAGAAAAATAGTCTTAACATAATTAAGATGGTTGACAATAAAATTAAGAATTTGTACAGTTGTAAACACAAAATAAAGTAACATTTATAGGTTATCGTTGGGCTTGATTGTTAGTGTATGTGCGAGCGTATATGAGTGTGTGCGTGTGTGTGTGCGTGTGTGTGTATGTATGTGTGTACGTCAGTGTATGTATGTGTAGGTGCTATATCAAGGCTTCGGTGTCGTCGTATGATAATTTTAATAGTGCCGAAATTAAGGTTTTCTTACAGGTTGCAATTGAGCACTCCTTTAGGTCGCAGATTTTACGTACTTTATTATAAGTGTTGGGAAGTGAGAAATAGGTGCAACGTCTAGCCAGTTCGGATTTTGCATTTGGTATGGGTACTCTAAAGACGCGTTTGTTTGTAATGTCTTCATAGTCGGGCCGTTTTTTTATTGTTGCATGGTATTTAAGAGTTGCTTGGAGTACGAATATTTGTCGAACCCTTAGTACTTGAAACTCATGGTAGATAAGGTCTGTAGGGAATCTGTAGGGCTTTTTTAGTGCAACCTTGATCAGTGCCCGTTGCGCTCTCTCTAGCGTTATAAAAGTGCTCTTGCCAGCGCGTCCCCAAATTCGTATACAGTACTGTATGATTGACTGACATAGAGCAATGTAGACCATTCGCAAAATGTCGAGTGAGGTACAGTCGCGGAGTTTTTTTAGGATGTGTATTAGTTTTCTCACTCTGGAGGAGAGGGCGTTAATGTGGGCTTTGTATGTTAAGTTGTTATCTATAGTAATTCCGAGGTACTTAATCGTATCGGTCCGTTCAAGGGCTATGCATGTGCAGGGTTGGTGTGGCAGGTGTGAGACAATGTTGTGTTCCTGTGGGCAAGTGTATATTTTCAGTGACATAATTTGGGAGGCACTGGAGGAGTTTCTTTTAGAGAATGCAATATATTTACTTTTGCTGGTGTTTAGTGTCAGTAGATTAGAGTTTAGTGATTGCGCTATCTGAGAGAGACCTTGTTCCGCCAGTTGGTACACTCGGTCCCATGACGTGTCGTGGAAGACGATGGCTGTGTCGTCAGCGTAGGCTATCACTGTAGCATTTCTAAGTGGGAGATTTACTACGTCATTAATGTACAGCGTAAATAATGTTGGGCCAAGTGTACTACCCTGCGGAACACCGAACGCTATAGGAAGCAACTTGCTTTTGTAAGTGCCTACTTTACAAAATTGGTACCGTGAAGTTAAGTAGCTACGGAACCATTCTAGAGGTGTTCCTCTTATACCTATTGCCTCGAGTTTCTTTAGAAGCAGCCCTGGTGACACCGTGTCGAAGGCTTTTGCCAAATCAAGAAAGACACCGACACAACATTCCCCATTCTCTATGTGGTGGGAAACCTGATTTGTCAAAAGTGAGACCGCGTCTTCGGTGGATCTTCCTTGACGAAATCCGAACTGCCTATCTGAGACGAGGTTATGCTTCTCTACAAAATTCATCAGTCTTTTGTTCACTATTTTTTCCAAAACTTTAGAGACAATACTCAACAGGGCAATAGGTCTATAATTTTCAGGCATTTCTTTGGGACCACTTTTGTAGATAGGGGACACTGCAGCAGTTTTCCAGCAGTCAGGAAATACTCCTGTTTCCAAACTTAAATTAAAGATGTGCGCAAGTGGTTTGGTTATACTTTCACGGGAATTTATGAGTAATGGAACATTTAGTTGGTCTGGCCCAGGTGCGCTGTCTATTTTCAAACTGCGTATTATGTTAGAAACTTCTTCTTCGTCGGTCGGATGCAGATAGAAGGATTGTGGGATAGAGCTCCGAATTACGTTTGATTCTATTAACGAGAGGTGAGTGGTAGAGAGTTTGTCTAATATCTTGGCTGCGTGTTTTTCCCCAACAGAGACGAAATGTTGGTTGCAGTTATCAAGTGATGAAGTTGGGGAGATACTGGACGCAATTAGGTGTGAAGAGGAGTTTTTATTAGATTCGGTTCCACAAATATTTTTTATGGTCGTCCAAAGTTTTTTTGGGTTTTTTTGGTTTTCTTCAATTTCGTGTCTGTAGTGTAGGTTTCTAAGTTTTCGAAGAAGTGTATGTACGAAGTTCCTATATCTAGTGTATATAAGTCGTTTTGTGTAATCGTCAGGGTTGGCTTTGCATTCAAGATGAAGTTTGTCGCGTTGTCTCATGCACCTAATTAGACCAGGCGTGACCCAGGGCTGGATGTTGGTCATCCTGCGACTAAGTTTGACATTTTGAGTGTGTTTGTCAGTGGCACGTGAGATGATGTCATTGAAGTAGTTTAAGGCGGTGTTTACGCAGGATGAGTTAGTAACTGGATCCCAGTTTGTATTTGTGATCTCGCCAGCTACAGCTGACCAGTCAGTTCTGACTCTCCATCGTTTAATGATTTTAGGGCGTTCCGGTTTAATGGGGACACTACACATGGCTAGGTCGTGATCGGTAATGGATAGGTTACAAACAAGACCAAAAGGTTTTGCTGGTGATTTTATAAATATGTGGTCGATACAAGTTCCGTGTCTTGTCGGTAGAGTTATAGCGGGGTATAAACCGTGTGATGCCATGAGACAAGCGTAGTTAGAAACTTGATTATTACTAGGGTCGTTTATGTTTAAGTTAATGTCGCCGGCCACAATAAGTGTTTGTTGATTTTTGTGATCTAGCAGAACGGAGTCCAGCGAATTGAGAAATTGTTCTGTGTTTGTAAAAGAGGGAGACCGGTAAATGGCTAGGAGGCTTAATTTGTTGTTGGTTTTTATTAATATACTATCGGCGTCGGCGAGGTTTGACTCTACGGTAGCAATACTGGTATTCCAGGCTGTTCTTGTGTAAATAACAATTCCCCCGTTTTTATTTATTTGTTCAGATGTTCTGTATGAACTGTAGCCCTGCAAGTCCTCTATAATGGAACCGTTAGTCAACCAGCATTCAGTGAGCACGATAACATCGATGTTCGAGTTTAACCGATTTAGCGCAATTTGAAAATCAGCGAAGTTTTTCTGATAACTTCTGATATTATATGTTAGCACCTTAATGTTGTCTTTGGAAGTGTTTAGTATATTCTTACAGCTTTCAAGAGATTCTACTAAGCGACATTCTATGTTAAAGGTTTCGTCTAGGTCATTGGATACGCTAAGTAAAGCCATTTTTGAGTGATATAACAAAAAGATGAAAATTGTGACTCTGTGAGGTAATTTTATGTAGAATGTTTGCTGCTGCGAGACATTTAAATACTTTTATGTTACAAAAGTTTCTTCCATAAGACAAGTTTTTAAGTGTGTAATTGTGTGAGTGCCTTTGTATGGGTGTGTGCGAAGATGTGAAAGTTAGAATTGAAAAGTAAAGATATGTGTATTTGTGTATTAGCCCTTGTAAGAATTTGTGCAAAATTAGTACGGTAAACAAACAATATTTATTTTGGTAAAGTATAAGTTTTGAAATAAACCATACCAGGTGTATGGGTTCTAGCTTTTCTATGTCTTTAATTAATAATAATGTAATCATGCAATTAAAAGTAATCAAAAATGTTTTTAAAGTAACAAAGATTTTTAACGGTAGATTAAGTTCTAGCTTTTCTGCATAGTTGAGCTTTGACATAATAAAGGGGCAATCATATTTGAGAAATACTTTTGTAGGACATGGGAGGTTCTTGTATAGAAGCGTTTGTTTGTTTTTGAGAAAAAACGTAGTAAACAAAGTTATAGAAAAATGAAGAGAAATACAGAAATTTGACATAAAAAACAAGTTATAAAAATATTTAAAAAGTATAAAATTAAAATACGAACATAACATGTGCAAACATAAGGAGTGCTCTGTCTCTCTAAACCTCTGGTTGACCAGTTGGAATAGGGCAGTGCCGCGATAGATCATGCTGGTTCCTGATGGCGATAGCAGGGTTTCCTTCTTGCCTGCGAATAAAGACTGTGCCATTTTTGATCCAGCAATACTTGTAACCACATTCCTTTGCACGAGGCTTTGCTGTACGAAATAACAGCCGGTTTTCTTTAGTCAGTCTTTCGTTGAAGTACACAGTTCTGCGGGTGCCGGGTATGTCTAGATCGACACTAGAGAAATTGCGTCTAGTCTTCCCTGCGCGTAGAAATTCGTTCCGTTTGTCACGGTGTAGAAACTTAACTACCAGTGGACGGGGGTGTTTTCCTACGGAGGCGCCAGTGGTGTTCTCAGTGTTTTCGCTGTGGCGTGGCCCAGCCCTAGTGACGTATTCTAGATCGGAGTTTTCTAGATTTATGCCAATTTTTACTGCCGCTGTGAGAATGATATGAATGGGGTTCTCGTTTGCAGTTTCATTTACGCCTAGTATTTCGACTTGATTTTTCAAGTAAGTCTGGGAGTGTGATTGGACTTGTTCACTTAGTTGTTGTATAGTGGACATTAAATAGGGGATTTCACGCACCTGTTCCTCAAGCACTTGAATTTTTGTTTCTACGTGGGCCAAGCTCGCTTCAGACACTTCAAGTCGTTGGTTACAATGTGTTAGGTGTTCAGTGAGCGTTTTGAGGTGTTGCTTGAGATCGCCCACGTCTTCGCGTAGTAGTTTTATTTCAGACGTTAGTGCAGATAAGCGACCGGCATCAGACGCAGTAGCCGGAGACCTCAGTAGCGAGCTGTTGCTAGTATCATTTTTGTATTCGGCGCCGTGGTCATTTTGCTCCGACGTGTCGGTGTTACTCGAGTTGAGCTTTTTGTTCCGGCAAACCATACATAACCAAGTTGACTTCGCAACTTCCGATAGTTTACGGAAATCAATTACTTTGGCGCATATTGGATGATGATGACTGTCGCATTCAAGACATTTCATGTGTTGGTTGGCTCGTATTGGTTTAGAACACGTAGCGCAGCTGTTCACCATTGTGTGGTATGCAGGTTTTAACAGATAGAAATAACAAAACAATAATAATAAAATAATCGTCACAAGATTTCGTTTACTTGTTATTATTTGTTGTATTCGTGATGGTGGTTTGGAGCCGTCGGACAGGGTCGGGAGGATTTCGGCAGTCTTCGGTCCTTAGCAATGCGCGGGTGCAACAGGGATGGATTGATTTGTTTTCACGTCTTGTCTCTTTCCTGCGAGGGGGTGAAGGGGCCTATGTCGATACACTACACACCATATTAGTTTTTATCACTAAGAATTATGGATCATAGTTCCTTGTAGTTTTTATTATTTTTGCAAGTGAATTTTGCGTAAATAAACAAATAATTCGGTGGCACGATTTCTAGGAATTTGAGCGAGGCGCACCTGCGTCGCACCTGCGTCCCGTATGACGCAATATTCCTAGAACTTTGTTTGGGACTTTTGTATCTACGATTATTATTTAATTTGAATAAGCACTGAACTTTGGCACTAATCTTTATTTGCGTAAGGTTCAATAATGTGTGTATTTATTTATTTTTTTGTTTTATTAACACTTTTAATGTGATGCACTGAACAAAAGCACTTGTCACAACGGTTATAGAGTTTAATATTATGTGACTATTTTATTTTTATTTAAAGACGATAAATGTTTTTGCAAAAAACACGTCCGCGCGTTCCAATGTTTACGATGCACAAAGAAAAAAAAGAAATAAATATATGAATAGTGTAAATTGTAGTCGAAACATTTAAATTGCTTGTGTCTTTCCACTTTTTAATATTTATGTAAGAATAATTTGCAATGTGTAATAATGAACTATGATTATGACTTAAATGACTTGAAATTGAATTTGTATGTACTTATCTATAATTTGGAATAATTTAATAATGTGTCGAGACTAATATGACTAATTGTGTTTTAAATTCTGATTTGTATTTTATTATTGTATGCCTTAACGGCGGGACATAGCTGAACTTATTTTAATTATTTAAGACCTGTATTTATGATGCATACCTATAGTCCACAATAAAGAGGATTTGATTTGATTTGATTTGATTGAGACCCTGGAACGTAAAGGGCTATTGAAGGATCACCGTGGATTTTAGTCGGTACAGGCACAGAATACTTAATAGTACTACGTGTACGAGTCTGAGAGTCCCTCCCGCCTCGCCTTGGGTAGGAGGACTCATTTGATGATTTTACCACGAAAAAAAAAATGTGGCCGGTTATCAATGTATCCAGGTAAACTATGTACAGGATTTTATTTAACTTCGTTTAATAGGTTTGTGTGAAAGATTAATTAACTAACATCAAGATGGCCATCCTCACAATCTTTCCCATTAAAGTAGAAATAAGAAAAAAGATTTCCCAAATTCCGGTGTTTGGAACCGCTACCGCAGTTTACACGCTAGACGTTTGACCGAACCTTAAATCATTAACATCTTCCTGTCCTTACCCCGTTCTGCTTGGAGTCGTTAAGCTTTAAAGCTTTGTTAGGGTTAAACTAGATAGTACGCCCTAGTTGACAAAACGCCCCGTTATACTTGTAGGCCTTCGGCATCGAAAATGTTCTTTTCTTTTTTATTAAAAACGTTGCCTCAGACTAGGAATTTCTCCTGTGTTTGTATACATACACAGCCAGACCTGGAACAAATACTTGCAGATCATACAAATATTTGCCAACAGTGGCCCGACTCACGAATTACCGTGACCCCGGTACGTAAAGGGCTATTGAAGGACAACGTGGATTTTAGTCAGTACGAGTCTGACAGTCCCTTCCCCTCTGCCCTGGGTGGAAAGACTCATGTGTAGATTTTACCACGTAAAAAAAAAAACAGTGGCCACACTCGCGTGTGGTTCCGAGCTCTAAGTTTAAATTCTAGAATGATGGGGCGTTTTTTCAATTAGGGCGTATTACCTAGTTTTACCCTAGACTAGAGTGTCTCCCTTCTACTCTACTAGTTTAACGGTTGTGTTTGGGTATGTGAAAAAAATAACAAGGCAAACGATCATACCTAAGTAATAGTAGCACAACACGTTTTCTTCTTCCATTCACTCATGTTATTCATCACGTCATGATTGAATGATAGAACGTTTTTAGCGACACACTTTAAGATAGATAAGAAGGCATTTAATTAATACAATAACTATTAATTTAATTCCTCTCCCCACAATCTTGGTCCACTTTACATATCTACCTATTATTTTAATTATTTACACGTAGCGGTATTAAATTCTATTCTCTTAATTTATTTATAGAAAATTATAGAATTTGTACTCAAACCGTTACAGAATTAATATGGGTAAACAACATTTTTTATAGCTTAAGATATATATTTTTTATTATGTATTAATAAAACTACCCTGGCATAGTAATCAGATAACTGTTATTAGTTAAAAGTATCAGCTTTAAAGGGAGAAGACGCTAATGAAGGAACACCGTGGATTTTAGTCAGTACGAGTCTGACGGTCTCTTCCGCTCCTGGGTGGAGCAGAAGAGGCTTGACAACTCATTTTGATGATTTATTTACCACAATAAAAAAGATATTGTTACACAAGCTTTTATTTAATTTGCCGTGTATGTATGATTTGGAACTAATCTAAGCAGCTACATTACAAACACTTCCTGACGTTAGAGTGGTCTCAAATTTCGGATACTTGCGTATCTATATAGTGACAATGCACTGATAAAGCAATTTTTTAAGTTTTGACGGCGAGTCACCCATTACTCGCCGTCCACATGCCCACGGTCTTGAAACCTCTCAAAGAATCCTTTAGCATAGATATACGAAAAGAAGGACTCAAGTTAGAGATCCCTAAGAATTATCGTAATTATTTGTCGGCCAATTAGGCAATTACGATCAATTTGCCCAAAATGGCCAAAATACAAACCTGTTTTAGTATTTATTTGATAGTTTATTGATAAAAGAGTTTATCCTATTAAATTAAAACCTTCACGATTAGATAACCTAGTGTTTAAATTGCCATGAAGTATCTAATCCATGAGAACAAGGTCTTAAGTCTACTGTTTACAAAAAAAAAAACATGTCCGCATGTGTTGGAAGTAATCAGAATAGAATTATTAATAAACGATGTATTGTTTAGGTCCTGAATGAAATCTAAACTTGTATTATAGAGCTGAAGAGCTTGTTTGTTTGGTTGAATGCGCTAATCTCGATTGAAAAATATGTTGTGTTGGATAGTGCATTTATCTAGAAAGGCTGTTTATACGTTATAACATCGCCCAACCAAAAACGGAGCATCAGCGGGGTTGAAACGAGGAACAGCTAGTTTTACTATTCATAAATAATATCTTCTAGTATTATGGTGCATGAAAAATTGAGCACAAAAGGTGCGTTGGATTTTAGCACGTGCTATTGTGTATTTGCCGCCTACATATAATTTTTATCACGTACTTTGTCAGTTAATATACCTCATTAGTACTACATACATACTACATTTCATCATTCATTAAACTTAATAAACCCCTGTATAGAAGCACCTGAAACCACCGCAAACCCTCCCCCCCGGGTTCAGATCAACTGGTAATTGATGACATGGAACGTTGCACGCTATAAATATAGTGTTATTTTTAACTAATGACCCGCCCTGGCTTCGCAGAGGTGCAATGAAATAGCGCTCTATTCTATATCTTAGTCTCTAATAATATACGAGTAACTTTATACAGGTTTTCTTATATCCCATCTTATACCCAGGGCAGAGCGGGAGGGACTGTCAGACTCGTACGGACTAAGATCCACGGTGTCCTTCAATAGCCCTTTACGTTCCGGGGTCACGGTAATTCGTGAGTCCCGCGACATGCTTTATACAGGTGAAAGAATTTTGAAAATCCGTCCAGTAGTTTAGAGTTTATTCATTACAAACCGAACAAGAAATGTTATGCCTTATTTTATTGTAAATGTGGATATAAAATTATATTCATTTACTCTGTCTTTATTGATCTTTCATGAATTTAAAATGCATATGTAGTTCTTAATGCACATTTGACAAAGTTGAATCATGACCCACCATAAGCTTATTTTCTTACAGACAACAGACATTAAAATACAATTAAGTCAACGCGTAAACATACATATCCATGGTAACGACCTTGATCTTTGTAATTTTGACGAATTCAAACGATTTATTGTCAAAAAAATGGGTCATGATTCAACTTTGCCGATTGTACAGTATTTTTCTTGTTTAGCACATTAAGCTTTGGTTCTTCAAACAAGGTAAATGCTCACCTTTTTTATATTTCACGCACAAACAAATTTAAATTGACGGAACATGACTTTACTAATAAGGAAACAAAAAGAACATTTATTTTATGTATGTACGGATCATTTGAGATTCCTAACCCTGTTTTATCTTGTGGCTAAGGCTGACTAAAGTTTTGATGTGAATCAACATATTTTTCCGACAAAGAAACTGTATTCAAAAAACTCCAATGTTGAAAACGAAATTCACCCGTAGATGTTACTACAAAATTGTCTACGGTCGCCTCTACTACCTACGTAGTAAGTTGCAAATTATGTTGTTTTTTTTTTACTTTCATTTATTTAACTGCTTTCCGCATAATTTTCTTTTTAAATAAATAGAAACTTATAATTTACAAATTTACTCATAGAGGCCCTGCTGCTACCAACATGGATACAGGGTCAAGTAATTCTATAGTGAAAATAATGAAAATGTTTAAATTCTGTCTAATAATAGTAACTCTGATTGTCAGTAGGTATATAAAGCATTGCGTTCAATAGTTTATCTCGTCATATTGTCTCAAAATCTTTGCTTCCCTCCTTCCAATTTTCTCGACTTTATCTGCATGTCATACTTCGATGCCATCTCCTTACTTTTTTTTATTTTACGTGGTCAAATCATCAAATGACTCCTCCCACTCAGGGCAGAGCGGGAGGGACTGTAAGACTCGTACTGACTAAAAGCCACGGTGTCCTTCAATGGCCCTTTACGTTCCGGGGTCACGGTAATTCGTACAGTCCTGCGACCCCGGCAGGCGTCATTTTGCTGACACTCTTTGAGGCGCGCGTGGAGCACAACTCTTCGTCGACCCGGGCGTGGTCCATGGTCGGAGAGTGAGTAGCCCATCTCCTAGTTACTTAATGTTTTATTTAATTGTTTGTGAGATGTTTATAGGTAGGTACCTATTATGAACCTTTGTTGGTATAAATAAAAGATTATGTTTCGAGTTTGCTTTGTCTATCATTTTGTTTTGGACAAGGCGGGTCGATGTTTGGTCGTGTTTCATGAGGTCATAGGAAACGAATGGGTCGAACAAAAACATTAATTCTTTTTCCAATATTTATATAGCTAGATGTATTTTGTACCTATGTAAGTACATGTTTTGCAAAAAATCATAAGTGCGATTTTATGTCAATAATTTAAAGGTAAATTAAACTCTAAATATATTTACGTGTCTGCTTAGTTTGTCTAGTCTTTGCTAACAGAATTTCTGTGCAAGACGTTCTTTGTTTGATTCCTAGGTCGAGTATTATATGCTATTGGGTCTTGTAAATAACAGTCCAATCAATGACAATGGCTTCACTCCTCATTTTGTCACAAAGGAGACAAACAACTGAATATTTAGGGAATACGGGGTGAATGTTATACTTTTAATCATCAAGCGAACTTTCCATAAACAATTTTTTTTTCAGCCCTTCTCTGTGCACCGGGCTCACGGGATTCCCGGGTCGCGGGACTCACGAATCGCCGTGACCCCGGTACGTAAAGAGCTATTGAAGGACACCGTGGATTATAGTCAGTACGAGTCGGACAATCCCTCCCGCTCTGCTCTGGATGGGAGGACTCATGTGATGATTTTAACAAGTAAAAAAAAAGTCCTACTCTGTCCCACCCTTAGGCATAGGTTCAATTATTCTTCCAAAAAGTGTTCTCTGGACGTGCTTATTCAGTGTATAATGTTATTTGATTTTATGAAGTGATAACATAATTGTGGCGACGTAAATCTTCCACTTGGTTTAGCTGTTACCTTGTCTAAATCTTGGCACGTGAGTCTATGGTAATTTTGGGTTCCAATGTGCTGATTTAATGAATAATACATACATAAACTCACGCGTGAGGTTGGTTTGTCTTTGGGGGTTGCAAAGGACAGAAGGCCACCAACTACTATCCGTACAATAGAAAGTATTATAAAGAAGCAACATTTTGGTATTTAAAAGAAATAGAAGGTAATCTCCGAAACAACTCATCCGATTTAAAAAAATCTTCACCTATAGTTTTACTTAGTGCCTTACGATTATAAGATTTGTAAGAAAGATGCGCAAGAGGTTGTGAACAGAAGCCAGACGTAATAAAGTAAATAACCTGTGATGTCGCGGGATTGTCTCATGACCTAACGAACGAAAAGGACTATTGAAGCTCAGATCAAAAAAAAAATTCTTGATCTGAGTATTGAAGGATCACCGTAGATTTTAGTCAGTACAAGTCTGACAGTCCCCCCCGACCCGCCCTGTGTGGGAGGACTTAGGTATTTGATTTTACTACGATAAACAAAATAATCTAATATCTTTCAGAATGGACTTAATTGGTAAGGTTCTTCACCCAGTGGCGGATTTGCCCTAAGGCCCATTAGGCCCGAGCCTAAATCGTATAAAAAAATACTGGTTGTAACAATACAAAAAGAAATATCTCAAATGCAAAGTCCGAGTATCTTAATATACTAGAGGCTCGCGAATAAATCACTATTGCATATTGAAGTATAAATGATTTCGTACATACATATAGAAATAGTTCGTACGTTAAGTTTAACTTAAGTTAAACGAAGCCTAAAACTGTTTTAAATGTTTTCTTTTAACGTCCAATAATCCCTGAAACCTCACAAAATATTATAAACTAACAGCTTTCAGTTAACGTTAACCAATTTTCAGAATCAGTTTAAAGTGGAAAATAAAGTAAATTCATTACTCGTAATTATTAAGTCTATATGATGGTTGCTGCGAAAGGGGCGGCACATGGTGTGGGGCCTAGAGCGACTAAGACTGCAAATCCGCCCCTGTCTTCACCTAGAGCCAACAAAATCAAGAACCTGAATTACTGTAACTATCACACACCGGTCGCGGGACTCACGAATTACCGTGACCCCGGTATGTAAAGGGCTATTGAAGGACATCGTGGATTTTAGTCAGTACGAGTCTGACAGTCCCTCCCGCTCTGCCCTGGGTGAGATCATTTGATGATTTTACCACGTAAAAAAAAACACTATCACGCACAAAAAATATGCGATCTTATTAAACTGTTAAGCTAAAGTGGCGCCTTTAGGAAACCAACTATTCAACAAATCGTTACATGGAATGAGCGTGTCAATTCAGAGACGAAACTTATAGAATGAAAGGCCGAATCTAATTCTGAGCCATTCATGTATGAGAAAACCGGAAGACATTGACAATAGTAATTTTTAATTATTTCTTTCGATAAATTTTACGTTATTTAAATAAAATGTAAGTAGTTGTTAAATGTTTCCTTTTAGTAGGGTTGCCATCCATCCGGTTTTCCCCGGATTTGTCCTAGTTTAGAGGGCATCCGGGGAGCGTCCGGGGGCTTCATATGTAGTACGGGTTTAAAAACTTAAAGTCTTGGGCCGTCTGCGACAAACGTACACTTCACCGTCCCCCCACCCCTCCCGACGTAGTTACCGCGGTGCGCACTCCGACGCATGTCTGGATTCTGGACTCTAAAATCCGGAGTTTTCACGCGTCTTGTCCTGGTTTTCAAATTTTAGAGATGGCAACCCTACCTATTAGCGTAATTACTCTGTCATTTGCTGCTCCCAACTGAATTGAATAAAGACAACCCTAAAGTTAGCCTGCACGTGTCTATTAGCTATTCGTTTAGGATCATTAGTTAGCCATACACAACACGTGATCGGCATCAAAGCACATCTAATGAACATTCATGGCTATCCTTCAATCTTACTTTACAAAAGACTGATCAGTGCTTCGCGGCTTAGGCGCAGTGTGAAGGGTTACTATTTCGAAATTTGAAAAGTCTTGACTGACAGAAGCTGAAAAGGCCAGAGGTACTAGTATTTTACTTTTTTTTTTAAATTTTCAGATTCATTCATTTATTTCTTAAACACCTGCTTTAAAGCAGGCATCTATTTAGGCAGGCAAATATTTAGTAACTTAACGAGAATAAATGAATCAATATTTTTTTATTAAAATTCAATTGCGACTTATAAGAAAAAAAATATAGAAACGGCTTTCTAAGTTGTAAAAAGTTAGTCAGTGTGCTAAAAAGTCGAACAGGTCAGATGTTCTCACTGAAGTGATTGACCGCACTAAACGGAACGTCAAACAGTCGATACCGATACCAAAACAAAAATGTTCGTCTCGCTACACGCGTCTCTGACTGACCTTGACATTTCTTTTTGAGATGTGAAAGTATCGTTTTGGTGAACTACCGTTTATTAGTATTAAGTAACGTTACGTGTTCAGTTTATTACCATAAGACTATAAAACGATCGTCACATCACGGGCGAAGGTCAAAAGTACCAACTGCACTGCGTAGGCGCATACATGACAAAATTCTCTTATTCCAACGAGCTAAGCAGCTAAGCAGTTAAATTCTGGATTCGATTACAAGTTCGAATGATCATTTGAACTTTCTATGAGTCGAGTTGTGAATGCCTTGGACCGACCCAAGGTCAGTCATAGATTCTATGTTAGTGTGTATTTGACTTGGGTACTTTGATAGATTTGTTTAGAGCTATTGTTATAACCAGTGGCCATTTAGTTCTTGTTCTAGGTATCGATATGATTTTGTCAGTAGTAGGCAGTCCTTAGACAAAAAAGTAATTTTCCCTGCAATGGAACATATCAGGCTTGTATTAATAATAATTTTGGCAAGTACGTAAATAACGGGTCGCGGGACTAAACAGCTACCGTGACCCCGCAACGTAAAGGGTTATTGAAGGACACTGTGGATTCTAGTCAGTACAGGTCTGACAGTCCCTCCCGCTCTCCCCTGGGTGGGAGGACTCATTTGATGATTTAACCACGCAAAAAAAAAGTAGGTAAATAACGGTACCTAGTATTATTAATATTTTATTGATGAGATGCAGATACTAAGTGTATAGGCACTTCAAAGAAATATAGAGGCACCTCTACGTTTTCTGCGTGATCATCATTTGCATTTTAACGAAGTTTTACCAATTAGTTTCACTAGAGGGACAATAGAATGAGAAAAAATCTCAATTACCGTTTATAACTGATAAATTCTGCACTCAAATAGTTTCAGGTGGCTTACCATGACGCGTGAGTAGTTCCACTGAGGGAACGAGATGGCGCTAGACGCCTTGTATAGCTCTGTCTCTTTCCCTCAGCGGAACTACTCACGCTTTAAGGCGTCACGGTAGGCCCCCAGGAAACATGACTTGTCTTTGCGATGAAGACGTAATACATCGAGGAAATTTTTGAATACAATGTTGTTGTAAACAAGGAAAAAACCTAAAAGTCATGAATTTTTGGAGACGAACATTTTAATGCTAAACAGACATCGCTCGTAAAGTGGACACGGGCATCAATCTTTCTTAGCATTACTCATTTATTTCACAGCAATTTGGACCGCTCCAGTGATATCGGGCAGGGCCAGCCGTTTGTTTAATTTACAAGCTTTTGCCCGCGGGTTCGCTTAGAATATTGACAATCAAATCGGATTGTACATCGCCATTTATCATCATATAAACGTTATTGTTGTTTTTCTTGGGAACAGTATTTATCCTATACGCACCCGGCAACGTATATGTATGGCATTATGATATGTACTTAAAACCGTAATTTCAGAACGAACGGTTCAGTGGTTTGGGCGTGAAAAGCTGACAAACAAACTTACTCTATTGGATTTCATCAAAATTGTTACCCAAATATTGTAGGGGAACATCGTGGGGATACTTGTCCTAAATCCAAAAGTTCGGTCGCGGGACTTACCCATTACCGTGACCCCGGTACGTAAAGGGCTAGTAAAGGACACCGTGGATTTTAGTTAGTACAAGTCTGACAGTCCCCGCCCGCCCTGCCCTGGGTGGGAGGAGTCATTTGATGATTATTCAAGGATAAAAAAAAAAGTTCGGCGGTGTCATTGGCGACCCAGTAATAAAGAGCAGATTTATAAATTGTAAATTAAAATCCGATAGGCCGTTTAATTTATTTTAAGCAGCATTGTTCTCCAAACCGTAAAAGAAAACATCTTAAGGAAACTATGTAGTTCTAAAACCAAAACTTCGAAGAGGTGTCATCGTGCATTCATGTGGCTACATTGGGCCCGTGGTCCACTCCCTCTGACGGTGAGGAAGATTGTTACCATCATTGGGCACTGTATTAAATCATACACATTTATGTAAAGCAAAAGCAAATCATGTTTTAGCAACACGTGTGAGTAATCCCGGGTCGACGGCGCGTTGTGTTCCACGCGCGCCTCAAGGAGTGTCAGCATAGTGACGGGGCCCCCTGTAGAGGGCCAAAGCCTGCCGGACTCACAAATTACCGTAACCACGGTACATAAAGGGCTATTGAAGGACACCGTGTATTTTAGTCAGTACGAGTCTGACAGTCCCTCCCGCTCTGCCCTGAGTAGGAAGACTCATGTAATGATTTCACCACGTAAAAAAAAAACACGTTTGAGTTATAAAATTTTCGAAACGAAATCGCTCTCTCTCTGAAATTAATTACGCTTTTTGTGCGATATCGTAAAAATTTGAGGACGCTTGAACACCATATCTTTTTTTCTTACCAACTCTAATTTAATGTTTACTAATGCTGCAATTTAGGGATGTTTATTAAATAGACCTTAAAAATATATGACGATAATAAAAGATAAGACGGTGTAAGATTTTACGTGCTCGGAAATAATTTTCAGGGGTCTTTTCACTGCTTTTTCTACTTCAGGAATACCTTATGATCTTTTAATGTGCAAACTCTACAGGATGCAAAAAATATTTAAACATAACTGACTATTTAATATTACCTAAAATCTCGGTGTGTGTCTAAAAAACAATTTCAAATGCTCAGAAGGCTACGCAAGTCTGGGTCATTTGCGGAAGCAAGTACCAATTAAAGTAAATTTTTATACGTATCATCAATATCAGTTCCAAAAGTAAATTCATATTGATTGCTCAATATTATACAACTTTGTTATTGCGATTACTTATTCATTTTTATACACCATATAAAGATGAATACGTAATTTATACAAAAATATATTAGTCACACGCGTATTTTCATAAAATAATTGTATAATCGATTAATAGAACATACATCATTAGATATTTATTGACTATACGTTGTTTAAAATCAATATTTTTCCGTAGGTATTGTTTAAACGTTTCACTAACCTCTCCGGTTTGCATTTTATCAATCCCAGTGTTCAATTTAAACAAAAACTTAACTTAATTAATTACTTACTTTTAATTTTATTTTTTTAACTTTGTCTCTTGATCATTTAATGTCTATTTTTTTTATTTTTGTGCACCTACCATGTTATTTTTCCACTACCCTTGGTTGACTGGTAGAGAATGCCTCAGGCATTAAGTCCGCCTATGTACAATTTGTGTTGCATGAAGTTTAAATAAATAAATAAAAACCCGACTGACACTTATCATAGAGTTTGTAGACGTTATTTTTCACAATATCTATATGCGTCTGTCTATGCGTCTGGTTGTAGCCATTTTGAATTTTGATAACCGTCATATCTTTAGTCACACTCATAAATTAAGACAAATCGATTGACGTAAGAATCTTTAAAATGGATGCAACGCAAGGCCTTGGTCAACATGGTACAACAAAGGAACAAAACTATACATAGACTGCTAAACACATCACCCTCTGGCGTCGGGTTACGGGGTCACGGTAATTCGTGAGTCCCGCGACCCCGGCAGGCTTTGGCCCTCTACAGGGGGGAATCGACATGCTTACATTCCTTGAGGCGCGCTTGGAACACAACGCGCCGTCGACCCGTGCATGGTCCATGGTCGGACAGCGAGTCGCCCATTACTCGCCGCCCACTTTTAACAAAGTTAGATAAAATTCAATGATTTCATACATACCTAAATGGGGCATGTAACGGAAACTCTATATTTTATTGTTAATATGCTAATGGTATAAATCAATCTACAAGGTTCTATGGTTTTATTTCAGTAATAGAGCAATAAAAACTTGATTTGCTGAAAAATCAACCTGTATTTTCAGTTGCCCTTACCGTTCCAACAGTTTTGTGACCCCGGAAAGCATCAGTACGTCTTATCTGAGAAACAAGTGTCACGTGTCATCAGTGAGTGACAAATAAAACTGTTTCAAAATAAACGTCCTTAATAAATGATAACTTTAGTATTTTTTGAACAAATACGTGTTTATTAATTTTTGTTAAGGTCATACTACATTCGCGAGCAAAAATATTGAATCACATACTCTGAATCCGCGCGATCTTGAGTACTTACTTCATAACCAATAGGTACCATTTTGAAGTTTTTACTGTTAACTTTAAATTCATTCAAATCATGATTTATGGAGCTATGCAATTTCAAGTGATTCCATACTTTTTTTGCTCGCTAGTGTATTTCTACACTGGGCACGCCGCAATCGCGGCGGTAAGACCCCTCTTTAAAGAGTGGCTGGAAAGGCGTCGCGGCGCGCGTCCTTGCCTACCGCATGACGCAGGTCCTCACCGGGCATGGAAGTTTCGGGAGGTACCTGTGTCTGATAAGGAGGGAAGAAACGCCTGGGTGTCACCCACTGCGAGGATCGTCCGGAGGCAACGGTGGAACATACGGTGCAGGACTGTCCCGCTTGGGCAGAGCAATGCTGTGTCCTCACGACGGCGATAGGCGGAGACCTCTCGCGCCCGGCATTGGTCGAGGCCATGCTGCGGGGCGAGACGGAGTGGGAAGCGGTCGCCTCCTTCTACGAAGCAGTCATGCTCGCAAAGGAGGAGACGCGCCGCGTGAGAGAGAGGACAGCGTCCTCCCTCCACCCCAGCCGCAGTGGTAGACGCCCACGGCGACAGACGTCGTAAGACGATCTCTGGCCACCGTAGGCGTGGGCATGCGGGCGTCGAGTAACGGGCGACTCGCTGTCCGACCATGGACCATGCCCAGGTCGACAGCGCGTTATGTTCCACGCGCGCTTCAAGGAGTGTCAGCATAATGAAGGGGCCTGTAGAGGGCCAAAGCCTGCCGGGGTCGCGGGACTTACGAATTACCGTGACCCCGGTACGTAAAGGGCAAATTGAAGGGCACCGTGGATTTTAGTCAGTGAAGTCTGACAGTCCCTGCCGCCCTGCCCTGGGTGGGAAGACTCATTTGATGATTTTACCACGAAAAAAAAAGTGTATTTCTGCACATCAAAAAAAATAACCTTTGTTAAGGAGTTGGCGATTTACAGTATCTACCTATTTAATATTATCTAACATTCTGTTCATGAACCTATTAGCATTTTAAGTTAAAACAGATACCTTTTAAACCTGGTTTAATCTGTGTGATAATATTAATGATTAGATTTACTGCTAGTGCCGCCGATATCAATAAAATTTATTAGAATATGTGGTTTAAAAAATGCATCTACACTTCTACAGCCATATAATGCCATATATTAATGACTTGGATGCATTTAAACGCATTAATGAGCCTCATAAAAGTATATTATTCTTATATTTTCACATAAAATGAGCTATTATAATATTTTCCAATTTGCTTGACTTCATAAAAGTGGCTTTTCTATCTATTTAATTTCTTGAGCTTTAATTACATTTGATATTTACAGTATTTTAACCGGTATCAAGTTATAATCTATATATATAAAAGAACAGGGTTTTTTATTAAGACTCGACTACAGCCGAAACCGCTAAACGCAGATACTTGAATTTTGGACAGCAGTTGCAGTCTACCATGTAGGGGGGCAATAAGACGGGATTTTGCGAAAGTCCTCCTCTAAGGGGGTGAAAAGGGGTGAAAACTGTTGTATGGAAAATCGTATTCCTTGGGTTTATAAACTTGAAACTTGCCATGAATAAGAACACAAGTAAATAAAAAGGATTGGCACTATTATTTTTTTTAAACTACCCTCCATTGGTAATCAAGACGATGTTAAAGTTTGTATGGGAAAATCATAACGCGCGAACCGATGAATTTAAAAATCAGTATTTAAATACTAGATCAAAAATAATTAAATACGTGTCTTTGGATTTTTCGAAAATCACCCTCTAAGTTGATGAAAAGGGGTATTCAAGTTTTAAGGTAAGGATATTGAACGCTAAACGTAGAAAGCTGACTTTTGGATGGTAGTTGCCGTTAATTATGTAGGTGAGAACTAAGAAGGAATTTTGCAAAAATCCACCTCTAAGGGGGTGAAAAGGGGTGAAAACCGTTGTTTGTAAAATCGTATGCCTTGGGTTTATAAATTTGGAACTTGGCAGGAATACGAACGTAAGTAAATAAAAAAGATTGGCATTAGTTTTTTAAAACTACCCTCCTCTGGCGATTTAGATGATGTTAAAGTTTGTATGGGAAAATCATAACGCGCTAACTGATGAACTTGAAACTCAGTACTGAAAAATTAGATCAAAAATAAACAAACACGTGTTTTGGGTTTTTCGAAAATCACCCCCTAAATTGGTAAAAAGAGATGATTAAGTTTTAAGGGAAGGATTTTACTGTTTGCTTCGATAAACTCAAAACTTGGCATTAATAATTTCCTAATCGAATAAAGGATGCTTAATTATCTATATTTTAAAAATCAACCTAGCGGGCGAACATTGGAAAATCAGTTTGTCTACAGTATTATTTCGAGTTCGAAGTAAGAATCATCCGCTGACGAAGTCGCGGGCGGAGTGCTAGTCTATATATATAAAAGAACAGGGTTTTTTATTAAGACTCGACTACAGCCGAAACCGCTAAACGCAGAGACTTGAATTTTGGACAGCAGTTGCAGTCTACCATGTAGGGGGGCAATAAGACGGGATTTTGCGAAAGTCCTCCTCTAAGGGGGTGAAAAGGGGTGAAAACTGTTGTATGAAAAATCTTATTCCGTGGGTTTATAAACTTGAAACTTAGTACGAATATGAGTATAAGTAAATAAAAAACTTTGGCACTATTATTTTTTTTAAACTACCCTCCATTGGTGAGCTGAACGATGTTAAAGTTTGTATGGGAAAATCATAACGCGTTAACCGATGAACTTGAAACTCAGTATATGGAAATTAGATCAAAAATAATCAAACACGTGTTTTTGGGTTTTTCGAAAATCACCCCCCAAGTTGATGAAAAGGGGTATTCAAGTTTTAAGATAATGATATTAAACGCTAAACGTAGAAAGCTGACTTTTGGATGGTAGTTGCCGTTAATAATGTAGGTGAGAATTAAGAAGGGATTTTGCAAAATTCACCTCAAAGGGGGTGAAAGGGGTGAAAACCTTTGTTTGTGAAATCTTATGCCTTGGGTTTAGAAATTCGGAACTTGGCAGGAATACGAACGAAAGTAAGTAAAAAAGATTGACATTATTAGTTTTTTTAAAACTACCCTCCTCTGGTGATTTAGACGATGTTAAAGTTTGTATACGAATAATTAATTTTCCCTTGAAAGGGTTGTAGATGGGTTATTGCGCTTAATTATAAAAACCTAAAATCAAATGGAGTCACAATGGTACAGATTTTGCGAAATTTGGACACATATTTAGATTTTCCAAAAGTATCCGGTGACCGGGTATTTAAATTCACTGAGTTCGAAGTTAGAAACACGCGCTGACGAAGTCGCGGGCGGAGTGCTAGTTAGTAGATAAAAGACACACAGTTTTTATGTGTAGGAGGCAGGAGCCCTAATATAAACAATACAAAACAAAAATATTGAATATATTTTGATACCGAGTATGTATTTCCAATGTAATGAATTTTCCACGCACTGAAGGCCACATTGTTTAACGGATTACAATGAAAATTGGCACATTTGGTTGCTTTGACAAAATCTTGGTCTAGGTTCCAATATGGGCGTAACAAGAATAATAATATGGCATACAAAATGGCGTAATCTTCAAATTATACAGGTATGTGGTCATTGTGCAATCATTTACATTTTTTGATGTACCTACCTTATTAAAGACAAATTGAATAAGATTGGCTGTGAACTGAAAAGGTATCGTAATAAAGACGGCTTTGTAGGATGTGGGCAGTTTTGTAATTGTCCAGAAAAATATTGCATCTCGGACGTCCAACTTTTTGCAATACGCAATTTATTTTAATCCGGCTCGAGGGACCAAACCTTTTGGTCCTCGTGGTCGAGTTGTATTTGTACAGAATCCCCGGTGCTTCTGTATAATTAGCACTTGGCCGGTGGGTTTGTTAGTAACTCCGTATTGTTCTTTGCTTTTCTTTTAGCACCTTATGATATTTCCCCACTTGGACGGTACTAATTAATGACTCTAAATATTATTCAACGAAAGACCCTTACCGTGCTAGGTAATAGTTAGATCTATTTTTGAAAATTACGTTATATGAAACTTTTGAAAGGATCGAATTAAAGCAAAAAATCAAAATCGTACGTTTGTGCGAAAAACAATAAAGGAAAACAAGGTTATTTCTCTCGTGCGTGCATTTCACTAAAGTATTTTGGAGTACATTGTGTTGAGATTCTATAAATAACACAACACATTTATTTAAAGAAGCCTGGTTTATCTGTCATATTCCGGAAAATAACTCCATCCACTTTAACTTGTCAAACTTTTCATTTATTGAGTTAGCAATTTATTAGTTTCTGAAAGGCTTGTGACGTGTTAGTATGTACAGTCACGAGCAATAGGATGAACACGCTCAACAAAATTCAATCGCGATTTTCTCGTGTAATACTGGTTTCTACTTTAAAATAAGACCCATTTCTTAATAGCATGGCTTTCAAATTAGAAGGTTCTTGAAAACACAAAAGTTTTATCAATATTGTAGGAGAACATCGCTTTTTCATTCTGCAAAGTGTATACATATTATTGCTAGTAACTGTACACCGCTTCAACTGCTTCAGCTCATAATTAAGATGACCTATTGTATTGTAATTACAGGAAAACATTAACTAATGTGTTTCTTATTAGATTTTACAGACAAAAGGAAAAATATTTTTAAGGTACAATAGAACCCTTATGGATTTCTCACGTAAGTTCGCCGTTAGGAAATATTCAAATTAGTAATTCGTTTTTATATGAAAATTGTGCGAACACGTTCATCTTCGAAATGTCCTTTCCGATTTTAATGAAATTTTGTAAAAGTGAACTTGGAGAGTGAACGACAGGAGTTTTAGCCGAAACGTGGCGCCATGCGAAGGGACGGGTTGCTAGTTGAAATATATGAGTAAAATTCAGGCGCTATGAATCTCAACTGTAAGGAATACACCTAAGTAATTCTTTGAGTTGTCCATTATCTGTATGGCCCAGGGCGACGGTCGGCGGTCGCGGGGTGATTGATCTCCGGCCACCGTAGGCGTGGGTGTGCGGCCGGCGAGTAATGGGTAGCTCGCCGTCCGCTCAAGGACCAAGAGCGAGTCGACGGTGCGTCGTAAAGGAAAGAGTTGTTAGCAAACTTTCAGAATTTTTTTCAGTTCAGAGTAGATACTCTATGTAGCAAACTGATGGGTAGGAACAAATGCCTGGCAGTGTTGTAGGACTGAGAGAATGATAGGACAATAAAGTTTTAATTGCTAACACTGTACCAAATGGTATAGTCTATAAATGTATTATTAGCGGTTCTTTTTTTCTTTTTTTTTATTGTGGTAAAATTATCAAATGAGTCTTCCCACCCAGGGCAGAGCGGGAGGAACTGTCAGACTCGTACTGACTAAAATCCACGGAGTCCTTCAATAGCCCTTTACGTTCCGGGGTCACGGTAATTCGTACAGTCCCGCGACCAACTGAGAGAATGATAGGATAATTAAGATTGAATGGCTGACGCTGTACCAATGGGTCTATAAATGTATTATAAGCGGTAGGAATTCAATTTGATGTTTACTTTCCTACATACCTTCATACTATGTATTGTGATTATCCAAAGTGTTAGTGCTCTTGACCGCAACTAAATCCGTTAAAACTGATTTCAGATTCCGATATCCATAAATGATTGAACTGCTTATTGATCCTGCTTTTAGGAATGTTAATGCTACGTTTTGGTGATAGATAAGCGATTTTGTATCGTATTGCTTTAGTACCATAAGAACTAGATTTCTTATCATTATCATCTTCCTGGCCGTGCCTAATGTTGCTTGGAATCAGATAATCTGTTTTCTAGGGATACCGGGAAACCTATAGGTTCGTACCCGAACAGTTTGAATCCTTCATATCTAGGATCTGTTCTCGGTCTACAATTTCTTATCGATAAAAATTCTTTCTGTGGCTATACTTTTTTTTTATCATGTTAAAATCATCAAATGAGTCCTCCCACCCAGGGCATAGCGGGAGGGACTGTCAGACTTGTACTGACTAAAATCCACGGCGTCCTTCAATAGCCCTTTACGTACCGGGGTCACGGTAATCCCTTGGTCCCGCGACCCCGGCAGGCTTTGTCCCTCTAAAGTCCCTGTCATTTTGCAGTCACTCTTTTAGGCGCGCGTGGAACACAACGCGCCGTCGACCCGGGCATGGTCCATGGTCGGACAGCGAGTTGCCCATTACTCGCTGCCCCAACATAGACGGCTGCCTTCTGTGGCTATACTAAGATCCTAAATGCGTTAGGTATGATAATATTACATGACAAAAGTTGAGTTTATCCACGATATACCATACACAAACTCAGTGAAAAACTTCTGGAGGAAGGCAGGTCGATTTGTGGATACTTGACCGTCAATTACATACCGTTTTTCGTCCGTAATACCCTGGAATACACGTTGATCCCAACTGCCATTTGTAGACCTCTGACGATCGTCAGTAGGTGCATGTTGTCAGTAGCTTGCAAGTCTGACATCAAACAATCTTACCAGAGGGTACTTATTACTCAATAAAAGTTGGGTTGTGGATGTCTACTACCTATAGTTGCTCTATGTTAAATTGTAGTATTAAGCATCTGGTTAAACTGTAAACCGATCACGACATAATTGGGTAAAACCTAGTAGGATGATGATGCTTAGCAGTCAAGTAAAAAAATTTAAATTAAATTGTATTCAATTTTGGTTCCTCTAACCGTACAGACAGATGTGTTGCTGGGGAATTTGTTCCGCCACTTCTTCTTCCCAGCCAAAACACTAGGAAGTGTCGAATGGGGGGGACTGTCTTGTGTAAAAATTGACCTTCAAAAAGTGCTGATAAATCAGCCTAATTTCAATAAATGACTTTTTTGATTTTGAGTAAACGACCCATTGAAAAACAGGACCAGTCCATCATAAATACCCAAAACACAAAAATGATTAAGAGTAAAATAGGATTCAAATTAAAGATATTGTTTATGGAAATTAAAAATTCGTGTTTTCCCACGCAAAAAACAAGAATCAGGTTCCTTAGCCAAGTTACTATGATATACTGCCTAGTTATCTGTCATTATAATAATCATACATTGTTATTTATTACTATTAAATCCTATCATTATAGCCAATCGTGACTTTATGGGGAGTTTATAGCTCATCACACAAAAGAAAAGAACGTGGTGTTACATTCGTTTACATGAGCAATATTATCTTTACAAGACTAACTTTTGCTCTCAACTTCGTATGCATGCAGGAAAACACGGGGACCACGAGTATGCAATATAGTGACATCGTTATCATGATCCTCCTGCTTTTACCTCAATTCATTTGGGTTTTTTACAGCATGTCTTCTTCTTCCATACTTCTTCTCTATTAACCTCTTCGTAGACTACGCGATGCAAGTCTCCGATACATTACGACTTGGAATCCATTGACACGTGCCTCTGTACGAACCTCTACAGTTTTGTATTACGATAATCGCCTGGACACTAAAGTCGTAAGGTATCGGAGAATTCCGTCGCCTTATGTACGAAGGAGTTTACTTATAATTTCAGCGATCACCTCCTTTCTATTAGCCATATATTTTATCTACACAGTCCGTTCATCGTTTCGTCTTCCACTACAGTACTTATCCACACAATCCATATTCATACTCTTTCTTCGTCGTCCTGGGATGAAAAGCATCCTTAGCTCTTATCCATATCATTATCTATCCACCCGTGTGCCATTGAAACCAGTTTAGCGGTTAAGGAGTTACAATAAAACAGACAGACATTTGCATTTATAAGTACGGTTGTTTGAATTGAAGCATTCTTTTTCTCCTATTTCCTCAAATTGTGATCACGTACTACATACATTGTAGCGTTGTATCAATCTTGTTACCGCCATGTAAAGCGATGATCGTATCGCTTAAAAATACCTAATATAACATTTGTCTGCAATTTGCATGCAGCCTGCGGCTTGTACGTCTACTCTGACTCACTTATTCATACGTTGACATTACTGTTTACGCCAATGGCAAATCCAACGTCACTCAAAATAATCTCTTTTACAAGCCATGTGCATAATAAAAAGATGAAAGAAAAATGTCATACAGATCTGACTCTTCTACAGTTAATTATGAGATCTTTCACAGTATCTTTCCGTCCTATTTGCGTTACTGTCGTATACGTCCCGCTATAATCATCATGGCCCCAGAACTTTCGAACCCAGACCATTGCTTTAAAACGGTGAAGGAAAACTTCGTTAGGAAGCCAGCCTCTCGGCAACCGGCCGTTATGATAAATGACCTTTATTTAGCAAATTGCTTTTGGCAAACTCTTTTACACGTCAAAAAGACACTATTATTAAACTAGATGAGACCGGTGTTTCGTACCTACTCGAAGAAGAACTTGACTTAATGTCCTATGTCCCCTAGATGGGGCAGAGGGCGTCCACAGATGTCTTCCATCGCGATCTATCTTGAGCTTCACGTTTCACTTCGCTCCACGTCAATCCGATGCTCGCCGCTTCTGCCAACACGGTGCGACGCCAGGTTTGACGGGGACGGCCGCGCTTTCTTTTCCCTTGGGGATTCCATTCCAAAGCTTGTTTGGGAATATGGTCGGGGTCCCTTCGGAGCGTGTGGCCAATCCATCTCCACTTGCGACGCTTGATCTGGCTGTCGATCGGGCTCTCGTGGCATTTCTCCAACAGCTCAACGTTTGAGATGGTCTCGGGCCAGTAAATACCGAGAATGCGACGAAGACAGCGGTTGACGAAGACTTGGATTTGGCGTGAGATGTCCTTTGTGACCTTCCACGTTTCGCACCCGTAAAGCAACACGGATTTCACATTGGACCCGAATAACTTAAGTTTGATCCTTCGGGTCAGTTTCCGCGATTGCCAAACAGGTCTCAGCTGCGCGAAGGTAGCTCGGGCTTTGGCTATCCGTGAAGCGATGTCCTCTTCACTACCACCAGTCTCGGACACGACGCTCCCGAGATATGTAAATTTGTGGACGCGTTCCACTGCCTCTGTGCCAATCAGCAACGGTGAGCGATTCATCACACCAGTTCTTATCTCCTGGGTCTTCCGGATGTTTATTTTAAGCCCTGTTTTTGCCGCTTCCTGACTTAGGTCGTTCAACTTCGCTTGCATATCGGCGTGGGTATGACTCAGCAGGCATAGGTCATCGGCGTAATCTAAGTCTTCCAAGACGTTGGATAATCCCCACTCTATGCCGCGGCGCCTGTGTTCTAAGATGCGAAGCATTATTCCGTCAAGAACGACCAAGAAGAGGAGCGGCGACAGGAGGCAGCCTTGGCGAACACCCGCGTGAACCGCAATGTCATCCGATATGAGGCCGTCGTGAGTTACTTTACAAGAATACTTCTTGTAAATGCTTTGTAGCAAACGGACTATTTTCGGCGGCACTCCAATTTCCAAAAGGCGGGACCAGATGCTAGACCACTTCAGGGTATCAAAGGCTTTTTCGAAGTCCACAAAGGTTAGATATACCTCCCTCTGCCATTCTGATGCCTGTTCCAGAATAATTCGCAGGGTGTTGATCTGGTCCGTACATGAGCGGTTCCTCCGGAAACCAGCCTGCTCCTTGCGTAGAAGAGGCTCCACGGCCTTCGACAGTCTATCCAGTATGATTTTGCAGAAAACCTTAGAGGGAATCGAGAGCAGCGTAATACCTCTCCAGTTATCGCATTGGCTTAGGTCCCCTTTCTTAGGAACAGTTATAAGGAGACCTTTGTTCCAATC
The DNA here is from genome assembly GCA_943136025.2 of Agrotis puta. Lineage (NCBI taxonomy): Eukaryota > Metazoa > Arthropoda > Insecta > Lepidoptera > Noctuidae > Agrotis > Agrotis puta. The sequence goes on from OW964178.2 coordinate 12,377,681, forward strand.
ATCAGGGAGCTCTTCGGCGGTCCAGATCTTTTCAATAAGAGGCGTCAGGACGTCGACGGCGGAGGATAAGTCGGCTTGTAGCATTTCCGCAGTTATCAGGTCGAGTCCTGGTGCTTTGCCTGTTTTCAAAGAGCGGACTGCCTCCGCAACTTCTGAGGCTGTCGGTGGTTCCGTGTTGATGTCGAGAAGCCGGGATGGTGGGGAACTTAATTGCGGTGCGTCAGACGTCGAAGTAGCTGACAAGCGGAAGACCTCCTCAAAGTGCTGACGCCAGCGTAATAGCTGCCCTTCTGACGTCACAACGAGCTGGCCATCTTTGTCCTTCAATGGCTTCTTTCTTGATATGCTTCGACCTGCCAAGGTTTTGGTAGCCTTGTACAACTCCTTCAGGTTACCGCTGTTTGCAGCTTGTTGAGCACGATCAGCAATACCGTCAGCCCACTGCCCCCTATCTTTGCGGGTACTACGATAAATTTCCTTGCGTTTCTGACGGTATTGGGTGTCAAGGTCGGCTCGTATGACGTTGTTATGAGTTTCAAGCAGTCGCAGATGAAGATTCCTGCGATCTTCGATCAGGTTCCATGTGCGTTCTGACATCCAGTCTTCCCGAGAGTGAGTCGATTTGTGCCCTAAGACGGCGGAGCTGGTCTCTGTATAGGCCACTTTGATGCGGTTCCACTCCTCGTCCAACGAGTCCGGTCCAGTATCGAGCACAGCAAAGCGAGAGAACTCGAAGAAGAAACATCCGAAATAAACTCAGAGGTCGCAGTCTCTTTTAAAGTGCAGACAATTTTTTATTGGTAAAGTTATATGAGAACCATACAGGCGTCTGAGGTGGTCTTTTAAAGAAATAATCACATAGATTTTAGTGGGCCTGTCCAGTCAGTGCAAGCGTGTGTCAGTTATCGTGTAACTCAACACAGAACACAAGGAGCTCTTGTCAAAGAAACAAAAAAATCTAATGATATCTACCAAAATGCACTGGGCCTACTATTATCTCTCATTGAGAGCCTCTCAATGAGAGGAGGCCTACCAGCAGTGGATTCATTATAATCTGGAATGCACGAAATGACTTCAAGTCCAGATCTCAACGCTCTACATACCCTTACTTTTTTAAAACCCATTAAGCCATTTAAACCGTATCGTCAGTGGCCACTTGTAGTTGCAATCAGTCAATTAATTCAGCTAAAAATACGCCACAGGCACGTTGTTATTGATCCGTCATTCATAAAGTTCCATCGAAGGTTTAATTTGTCGCTAATTTTAGAATTATGTAGTCATTGGTTCGTTACCTTTGGTAAAAAACATCATTCACGGTCTGAGGCAGCTGGGAGTATCGTCAGGTGATTATTGAATATTTTTTGGGGCTTTTACAATAAAATTCGCTTGAATGACTTCAAGTTTTCAATAGAATCATCTGGAAAAACTATATAATAATAATATAATGACGTAAGTTTGATTGTGTACGAAGCTACTTTTTTGATTTAAAAATATATTTTATAGAAAGTTGCACTATTGTTGAGTGGAATTTACGGTTTACGGAAGCAAAACCGCGGGTGGAAATAAGTGAAAAACACCGTGGATATTGGACATTACTGGAACCGATGAAAATCCGTAATAAATACACTTTCGTGATCAGGACAACGATGCTACAAGATATTTATAACACCAACTTTCTTGTTACTATGAATTTTCAAGATTAAAACTGTAAATCGTTAATTAGATCCCCTATTTAAAGAAAACAATACATATATGTTAAATAATACAATAATTACAATTAATTAATTTTTTTTTATTTATAGTCTGTATATAATATGTTCAATTAAATTACCCTGAATTATTCCATCTTCATAAATAATTACATGTTAACATCAAATTTTAGAAGGGAGAACGCAAAAATAGCATTTTATTCCCAAATAATTGTCCAATGTTTTATTGGAGACGACAAAAACTAAATACGTTTGGCTCTAAACATAAGTATATAAAGGATAACGTCATTAGCCTCCAAACAATAAAAAAAGACTAAATAATACTGGCAATGTTTTTGTTGCTGTAAAAGCCCTAAGTACGGTAAATCTTAAGATTTCCCAATAAATTCTAAGATTTATAAGTTGGTAAATGTCCAAAAAGGTTTACGATTCGAACTTCTACTAAAGGATTAAAATTAAAGGCATGTTGAAAAAAATCATGATGTGGTTCACGTAGACGGTTTAAAGGAACCTAACCAAACCGAACCTAAGTAACCTAAGTAGACGTCTGTGGCACCCCAAAGTTCGGTTTGGTTAGGTTCCTTTAAACCTTGCACGCGGATATAGGGGGCTCCGTCTACCTTGGCCACGTCTAGTTAATTGAAATAAATGATTAAGAATTACTCATTGTTTTATTCCTAAAACCAATATTTCCCAACCGTCATTGGCGTCTTAGCATTTCCCAAACTCTGCTGGTAAAAGCCCGAAATAATGTCTTTTTTTTTATAAAATTCGTACGTTTACCAACTCCGTAATCTTAAAATTGACTGGTAAATCTTAAGATTTACCGTACTTCGGGCTTTTACAGTAACTATAAATTAATTTATATAAACAGAAATTATAAAGATGACCTTACGTCGGAGAAGCTGAATGCAAAGGAGACAATTGGAGTCAAACCTTTGATGTCAGTTCAACAAGAGTTATCATCAACGGTAGCTAATTAAATTTTAACAAATACCTGCTACTCGTTTCTTTACAATGAGTCAGAGAAGTTAGCGCTTTACAAATTTTATTTATATCATTTGTACTTAGAAGACCCAATCACATCTGCCTCGCGCAGTGACCAGCTGCATGGCTCTATTTGCATAGCGCGGAATTGATTGCTAATTAACCATTTTTGGTAGTTTCAGACTTTCAAAGACACATTTGATATTAATGGATAGCGCACCAATTACTGATGAAATGATACGAACCGAAACGCGATTAGCACTTGTATCGGTTACGTCAGATAACATAAGGTACTATTCCAATACGACGACAAACTGCAGACGGCAGCGGCATTACTGTCTTCTGGTTGAAAATAAATTGCGTCGTTTCTTGTTTGACGCTATATCTACGTACGTCGATAGCAACGGCACTTTTCGGTAAAATCGTTTTATCACGATCAGTCACAACCGCCAGTGCTATGACGTCTGTTGTCGCGTCTCGACAATAACATTCTAAGGTAATGGAAAAATAAAATAATCCATGGAAGCGTATTTAGAAACAAGAAGTGACAACAAAATAAGTTATGTGGCCACAGTCTTTCGCTGCCGCTGCTGTCTGCAGTCTGCAGCGTCGGCGTCCTTTAGAACTGCACCTTTATTTCGAACTTCCGACATTAACAAAAAGTTATTTTGCCTTAATAATAACTACTTAATTGAGTGCTAGTACGTGTCTATACTATACTGAAATGTTATGGTTGAGATGTTTAGGGAAGATTGTATGATATTACTCTTAGAACATAAGGAAGCTAGCAAGATTAATGAAGGAAAACAATGAAATTTACGCAATTATGCACGCGCTTATATCAAAATTAGAAGCATCTATTCAAATTAGGCTGAAGATCAGCACTTTTTGAACATCAAGGTCCTTAAAATGGTCGCGGGATTGTCTAAACCGGCTAATGTGACCCTGGAACGTAAAGGGCTATTGAAGAAACACGGTGGATTTTAGTCAGTACGAATCTGATGGTCCCTTCCACTTAACCCGGGGCGAGGGAATATTTAATGAATTTACTACAAAAAAAAACCCGTCTTTCGTTATTGCCTGGTGTTTTGACTGAAAAGAAAGTACGGCGGAATTACCTACCCGTCTAAATATTGTAAAACAGAATACTCATTTCTTTGCGAAAATAAAGATAGAAATGATCGTCAAAATATTGTTATTGGAATTTGAATTAGCATAAATATGGTCGTCTTTACAGTCATGCTTGCCTTATATGACAATATTAGTATAGAATATGTGGATAGTGAGAAATAAACAGTTAGACATTATATACATACTTGAAGGTAAGTAGAACTTGACAACGGAAAAATACTCAAGTATTTTGGAGATTTTTACAGCAGAATATATTATAACAGAACGGCTTTTTATTATGCTGATTTTAATCTTTGCTTCGTACCTCCAATTTAACCGCTTTTCACTTCAATCCAGCTTTCACAATAAACACAAGTATATGCTCTCAGCTAACTGAAAATACTGAAGAAAATCCGAAGCCAAAGTGAAATTGTATCTACGCAAGTACCTAATTTGCGTCATCGTTCGGATTTTGTCGCACGCAGGTTAATGTGGGCTTTTTGTAGAGACTCGTATAATTAATAGGTCGTTCACGTTTTACTACTTTTAGCCTGTGGCTTTGCTCGTATTGAGTTTGTAAATTATTCTGCGGGATAATGATAATATGTGTTTCTGAGATAAAAATATCTATGTAAGACATAGCTAAGACATAGTCTACTTTTCGGTTCAGTCGCGACTTCGCGAGGCGTGAAAGGTTCAGAGAAACAGATCTTGTGCCCTCTTCTTAAATAAAATGATGTATAAAAAATCACGTGTTTTGTATGCTAATCTTCAAAAAAACCCAACCGATTTCAATGAAATCTTACTCTCTCTTTTTTATTTCATAAATATATATATATTTTTTAATGAATCTTAAATTTCTGAAACTAAGCTTGAATTATAGGGTAGTTTAGAACCTGTTAAGAGCGCCCTTTTAAGCTGGACGGCGCTTCATGCAAAGAAAACCACAATTACATAAATAAATAACTTGAAAACTTACCCACGCACTGAATATGTTCCTACTGAAAAATCTCCAGGTAAATGAATCCAATGTTTGAAAATCTTTTATTTTATAACAGTGCGTATCGAATAGCCAGTTTATAATGAAATCGAATACTTAAGTATGTAAATATTATCATCTTCAGTCTTACAGTTCAAAAATGTTCATTGTTCAGTATTATTATTGCATGTCAAACACAACGTGCATGGCCGTAGGAAGAAGGGGGTATGGGCCAATCCCACACCTGAATGGTTTGATATCCACCCCATCCTAGAATGTTTACTAACAAAAACCTACTGACTTCTAAAACACAAAAGAGTTTAAAATTAGTTTTCTCTCGGAAGTTGGTGACTTATGGATAATTGAAGAAGTATTGGTATTGGATAAGTTTTCAGCGTGTCTCAAGCAATTTCGTTAAGATGCGCGTAGTTCTAAGGCGTATGCTACAAAAAGGCAACGGTGCAAAGGCGTTGAGACACATTGAAAATTATACAACCAAATATATAGCTATCTCTTTTGGTAACTACCTACAAACCTTCTGGGCGGTATGGTAAATACCTCAATAGTTTTGTTTATCTAAACTTATTATAAACCTGTGGACAGTTAATAACAATTAGCATTAACATTCTTGAAAACCTCACAGTAAGGAATAGATAACAATAAAGATGCCATAATAATTGTATACTTAATATTATACAACGAAAGGTCATGTACACACTAAGAAAACATACAGAGTCATCAATTTTACCCTTTACGTGTATTCCACACCTGTTAAGGACACGTTAAATTTAATTTAAGGGACACTTTTTGATAGGTTAAGTTTATTCGTGATAATGTTGCTCTATCACGAAAATATTTTGTGAAATATTTACAGCTGTCCTACAAAAACTTGTGCTTTTGTTTGTCATACGCTCATTACACACATTCCCCCCTGTAGTGTTTGTAGAGATTTTTTTTTTCGTGGTGAAATCATCAAATGAGTCCTCCCACCCAGGGTAGGGAGGGACTGTCAGACTTGACTGACTAAAATCCACGGTGTCCTTCAATAGCCCTTTACGTACCGGGGTCGCAGTAATTTGTGAGTCCCGCAACCCCGGCAGGCTTTGGCCCTCTACAGACCCCGTCACTATGCTGACAGTCCTTGAGGCGCGCGTGGAACACAACGCGCCGTCGACCCATGTAGATTAGATTTGTCTCGGGCGCATACGTCACAAGGTGGGAGCGGTGGGGGTAGAGTACCTATAAAGTACCTACTCTGTCGATCAGTCGTTGTCCGAACGTCAACCCACAAGCACGTGATGGTCGTGATACAGCGGTCACTACATCCCCGGTAACAGAAGTATACCTAAAAGTATACTCTCATTTCACCACTAATATTTAAATCCTATGTAATTGGGGGTGAATCTATTGGCGTCAAGCTGGCCCTAATCTAGGCACTGTTGCTACTACTGAAAAATTCCTGTTTTTTAAAACCTAATAACACATTGTTCGACCGAGAATCAAACACAGGATCTTAAACTCCTCAGTAGGAATTACGACCGGCAGGTAGAACACACAGATATATTGAAAATTATGCATGTTTAGCGATGACAGATATTTATATCGCCTACATAAAATATGGATACGAGTATATCATTTGACGTTTAGAGATCGTAAATCTAAATCTCTATTGATACAAAGCAGTTGACATACATTTACCTTTTCATTTCCTACTATATGCTAATAGCAATGCTTATCTATGGTGTCTGGTGAACTTTATGTCTATACTTAAAAAGTCAGTTTGTCAGTTTGGATGTCGTATGCTCGGAACTATTAATCCGATTCCGAAAATCCTTTCTTGGTAATTTATACTATCATCGAGTGTCCTAAGCTATAGTATATTTAAATCATCATTATCATCGGCCTAGCCTTTGCCCAACTATGTTGGGGTCGGCGTCCAGTTGAACGTGGTGCAGCTGACCTCCACAATCCAATCACTGGGTCATACGAACCCCTTGGTCAGACTTTCGAGCTTCAGTTACGACTGTCAAAAGCTCTAAAATTGACAGCCGGGAGCTTTACGTGCTTTTCGAGGCATGGAGGAAACTAGCTATGATAAATGGCCACCCATCCACATACCAACCTCGGTAAGCGCAGCTTTCCTGGAAAATCGGCTTGTCTGTGTGCTACAAGCGATAACCACGCGGGCAATAGTAAGGCTTACCACAAGAGCTATGTTGAAGTTTCCATTCTCCCAAACATAAGTCAAAACAACAAATATTCTAAACCACACCTGTAGACTATGAAATGCAGTAAGAAGGTTCTAACTCATAACCGTACTCCTTGAGTGATGTCCAACAACCCGAGCACTAAGCTCCATGAATTAATACCTGCCTGAAACAACGGCACGACATTCGACTAGAAATGTAATTATGTGTTCTGGTTTAACCGTTAACGGTAGAAACCGTTAATGTTACTTAATCGGTTTTTGGAACGGCTCAGCTCGGTCTTCAGGGTTCCCAGATCCATAAATACGTTTTCTGGAGGAGATTCTGGAAATTTGAAAAACGAAAACCCCTATTTTTTTTAAAAGATTTGCGGCAAAACATTGCTGGTTGTATACATTTTATGTCATTAGTTTCAGATGGATGCAATGTAGTTACAGCGCCACCTATGAAGTTCCATGGCTATCTTTCAATTATGGAATCAGCTTGTTTTTTAGACGTTAGTGATATTGTTTATTATTATTTTGATTTACGTCTATTGATGTCCGGGGGTCGCATGACTGTCTTATCGAGTAACCGCGAGCCTGAAATTTAAATGCCTATCGGTCTTATCCGGAACAATTCGGACGTATAGCAACTCTGGCAACCCTACCCCTGTTTAGTCTATCCGATGGTGATTAGACGTCAATCATGCTAAGATTGAACTATCACCGCTAAGTATTCCGGTTTTCATTTCTGCGCCGGCGCCGAATACGTGACATAGATTATATTTCTGTGTGCCCAATAAATATTTTAAGTGCTGTCTGAGCTAATTGATGTTGATTTTGTTATTTTTTTGTAATCATCGGTTGTCAGACTTTCAGATATTAATTTATTATTCTTGTTTTTTTTTTAGGTGTTTTCATATCTAAGCTAAAATGGAATTTCACTTTTATTAAAACCTGATATTGAGTTGTATACCCACAGCGAAAGACTTTCGAAAATACTAACTTTTAAAACTTTCATTTGTTCAACACTTTGTCTTGAATTACAATCTGTTACCTTATTTGGGAGATCTTATTCAAAGATGTAAACAAGATTTAAAATACCAAAGCTAAGGGTAATTCAGTTTCTGTTTTAATTGTAAGCACGACTCATTTAGCAACTGCTGCATGAACGGTATATTTCTGTCATTTTAGGTTAATTATCTTGCTTTGTACCGACATTCTTAATACTAAGTCCTAATTGTACGAATTTGTATGAATATGGACGTTCTGTTTATCTGCTAGCGTCTTAATGCAAAAGGTTCCAAAACTAGGAACACAACAATTCGTAGAAATAAGACAAATGGTAGTTTTTTTGTAAAATTCAAGGTATTCTGAAAACACATTATCAGACGTATGATTCATAAGTGCTATTAAAACTTTATACATAAATAAGGAAACATCTCGGAAGTAACGCTCATTACCGTAGTCGTAAAAAAAGTTCGTGACTGCATCGCAGCTAATCTTTTAACTTAGGATGTACAAAATGGTTCCGAGAAACTTGTTATGGAAGATTTTAGACTAAAAGACGTATTCTCTGTAGATAGTAATCAACCAAAGCATGATGAAGGTAGGTCACACAGGTAGGTAGTAAAATAAAAGACTATCGTTATGGGGAACCTTATTCTAGCTTTATTGTTATATCGTGAGCTCGTGATTCATTACGGGTCCGAGTACGTCACCAACCCAATCAGGGACCCTCCCAAAAACTGTTACAATGAGCAAACTCACCATCAATGGATAAAGGTACTTTGCAAGTGTAGATGTATAATTTTATTCGTATGTGTCAAGGCAGAAAATATTGCTTTGTTTCCTCATGTATAATAAAATCGGGTCCAATCGTTTAGTTATCGAAATAAATATTGAGAAAATCAAGAATCATGTAATGAATTTCCTACCTAATTAACTGCTACTACGAGTAATCCATTTACTGAAGACATAACCGTTTTCCTTAACTTATTAATCGATAAAATCAAAACAAAGCACCAAGAAGAAAGAATTTAGCTCTAAATTGAATAGCCAGAAGCTCTGAAACCGCAAAAACTCATAATCGAAGCTATATATTACGGGGTTTATCCAACTGTCTCTGGGAATTTGTTCAGCTTTGCAATTATGCTTGCCTTTTTTGCTCCTGCAAATTATTATCCCTGTTGTGGTCTTTGTGTTTCATCATTATTATTGAGTAATTTAAAAAGTCCAGATCATTGGTCTCTGTACATTCGTACTCCGACAGTAGCATTATCTTTTAATTCAGCAGTAGTCATAATAGTGCCGGTGATGGTCAATTAGGTTCTTTCCGGTGGAGTTTTTTCTGCTAAATTATAATGAGGAATTGTGAATTTGTCATATTTCTTGAAATAAAGATTTGCATTTGCACTTCTCATTATACAAATTATATTATCTTCGCAAATTACCAGCAGTTTCCTAGTTTTCCTCACCTGAGAAAACTATTCTAATTTCCCACCAAGCAACTATGTTATTACTTGTTATACGCGCATTAAATAGTCCCAATCATCAATTAAATACAGTTTATTGATCAACTTAGGTACAGTTAAAAACACATAAAATTGCTATTTGCATCGTCCTTTTGACGGAGCCGCGCGGCGCCGGCGCAAGCGCTACGAGGTAATGCCAATGAATTTACGCACTAATGACTTCTACCCGCGATGCTACTAACTGATCTCGATTTATTGGAGCTTTCTACAATAAATGTGTTTTGGTTCCAACATCACCAGTTCAACAGGTTTTTTTAACTGGAGCAGTTTGCATGCTTGTGTGGATCTATTTTTGTTGTAATGGTCTTATAAAATTCCCATTAAAACTCATAAAAAGCTCTTAAAGAACAGTTTCTTTATTTAATAGACGTAATCAATTATTAATGCTCATTAAATTCTGGCGTTTGAAAAATGAGTTCGACAGAACGGTAGTATTGGCCGAGAATCTAAATATAGCATCATCAATTGCTAGCCAGGAGCTAATCCTGGACGCTTCACCAAGTTTGTGCATAAACAGGTCTTGGGAAGCTGTGGCGTTCGCCGGGACTTATTATAGGTAATCACACCTCAAGTTAACGATTCATAATAACAGGAAGGTTGCTTCCGCGTCGTCGAAGCATTTGCGGCGAAGAGATGGTAATACTCGATGTCCAACTGTGTTGGTGTTGTCACTCATTGTTAAATGCAGAAGTGGACTGTGGGAGGGCGGAGATGAACTATTATTGTGTGTGTCGTATTGTACCGTATTCTAGGAAGCATTGTGTTTGACTTAGGGAAACTCTTGGGATAGATTTTTTTGTTTACACCAAACAATTTTTTTTGGCATGTTCTAATTTTGCTGATCTTGCATTGTTTACAATTAAATGCGCTGATTTCCATCTGTGTCCCTTCTTAACGGGTAGCAGTTGTTCAATTTCAATGAAGACATTGAAATTGAACAATAATTACATACGGTATATGAGAAAAGCACTGGCATGGCTACTTTCAGAAATCTGGATGCAGTGGTCAAAGGATTATGATTATATTGGCAATAAGTATACAAAAACAACAGTTTTAGACCGGAATACCTTTCGCAGTTACATAAGCATTCTTCGTGTCGCATAAAACCTTCGCAGCGTTTAGGCTTGCTTGTCCTTCAATGGAAGCATTAAGCTAACTAGTAAATGTTGAACACGAGTAGGTACTTTGTCTTTTGCGGTAAGCAGTCGTGCCTAGGTAAGTACTTGGAATTTTAATATTTAGTTCATTTCGTTTCCTACTAGCGAGCTACGTTTTACTCGTTCCCATTGTAGACCTGTCTTTACAAGTGAATGCATTTTATATTCATTTATTATCGATGAATTGGACTTAAAAATATTTCGACGATGGAGAACCTCCTATATTTTTATTGGACTGTTCAAAAATAAGGAAAATAAATTATGGGCAATGGAAAAAATACATGTGACTCCCTAAACTAAGTACCGTGCTTGTTCTTTTATTTGCAGTCCCATGTATGGAAGGCCCTGCAAAACCTTGGGATAGGACGCAGTATTCTAAAAACTGCAATCTTATAAAGCTGGATTTAGCTTGTGGCATCGCTCGCGTTAAGCGTCGGAGATTAGGTATCCCACGGGAACATTTTAATACTTATAAACGAGTACTATGACATCCCTTACTGAAATAACGGAACAGTAGATCCATAGTTTATCTCATTCATCCAAACTTAGAAGAAGTTTCTTTCTTTATAATGAGTGTACATATAGATTTGACAATAATTAGTTATGCAGCAACTCCTTGAATACTGCGTGTGAATACATTGTCAGGATCATCATTCAGCTACGTGTTCCGAATACCTACTTAGATTCTTCATTACTTAACGCCATGCAATAAGCATATCACATAAGTCTGGTACATCTACAGACTAGTTATCATGAAAAACTAACAAAATCCTTAAATTATTTCCATGTTATTTAAATTCATTCACAAGTAAAACACTGCAAGTCTTTGTCTTTGGTATTCAGTGTTCAATCGATCTCATTCAAGTTTAATTATGGGGGAAACATGGCTGGCCGGATTTTAATCCACCACCATCAGCTCCAAGTGTTAAAAAATGTTTTGCATTCCAGAAACCTATAACCTCGATACTTATCTGCTTTTACAATTTCATCTTGGTTAAAGAATATGCAGTAGTTATTTTAATTACATAATTGAGTAATTAAAGCAGTGTTTGAACTTCGCAACGCCGTTGATGGATGCTGAGCCTATAATATCCTTTGTTTGGTAAACTGAGATCATTACGAGAGCAGTGGGAAATGAACCTAAGGTCGTCTTCATTAGAGGCTGAAGAGGTCTTGCCAAGTGGCGTTAAAAATCGTCTTAAATTAATGTCGTCTGGGTCGAACTACCTACTACATTAACTGAAAAACTCATACAACAACTGTTAATTTATAACAGCTATAAAGTCTCCCCACGTGACTACATTGCATTAAATGACGATAATTATGCGTGTCGTTAAAGAATACAAATAAGATGTAAACATAAAACGGGTACAATGTCAAGGCCGTTGACCGCGACCCGCCTGGCGACGTTAGCGCACTCGAGCCTCCCTGACACACGTATTTTGTGCGCAAACGCAGCGATCTACATCGTTTGTAAAATATTATAAATGCGCAAGTCTGCGTCCGGTTTTCTGTCTGTTACCGTTTGAAATTCTTTCTTCGTCGTTTAATTACCCCTCTGCAAAAATCAAAAATATGATGACCTCAAAAATGTCTTCAGACTTAATATTGCTTTTATAAGTTCAGGTTTTTTCACAATTTTTGTCTTCACCGATATGAAGATATCCGAGAAAAGTTTAGAAAACACTCGAGCGTGAGGGGGAAATCATGTTGAGTAACAACGGGATTTCCTGAATCTGAACTGTTTTGTCAGACATGGCACATGTATAATTTACCAAAGTTGAGACTAGAAAACTTTTTTTTCTCGTGCTATACGCAGCCCATAGCCGCGGTAAAATGCTGTAGTCACCCATAAGAAATGTGGCTTTCGTCTTAATCTGACGGCAATATATTGAACATGTCAGTTTCTTTGCTCATTCGTTCAAAATTGATGAGAAAGACACACGCTTTTAAATGACGGTCCTAAACTGAAATAAGACCCATCACGGGAACTTGAGAACTCATATTTTTGCCTAAGCTCATCATTAATCTCTTATGAAATGCAGATTCTTCTAATCAGCTTCCAAGCAACAGGAAAAGGGATCTTGAAAATATACTGAGACATTAATACCAATATTTATAGGGACGTGTGTTTATTATATTTCTACATTTTATTTAGATGATAAACCAGGTAATTTTCTAAAATCCGGTCGATGCAGTTATTGTTATTTATGATTATGGTACCAAGAATAGTATCGTCAACGGCCAAAACAACATATTCCTTATTTATTTTATGTTTGCCATGAAATATTTGGGTTTCAATTCATTCTGTTTTATTAGCACAAAGTTGTTAATGCACACGTACTTGTTTTGCCAACATGAAAATTAATATAGCTTGTTTGTTTGTTGCGCTTTGAGTCTTAAATCGCTCAACCGTTTTTGATGATTTTTTACTGTGTTTTAATAGGAGAAAATAGAGGGAATGTGGTTAAGTTTGTTAATACAAATACCAGTCTTGTTATCCCCGACGGGTTAGTTAGAGGTGTACCTGCTGATAATACACACACATTTCGCCATTTATGTTTTCTCATGCTAGCAGACGAGTATAGGGGACCAGTATATAAGATGGGGACGCCAGGTATGATAGGAAATCATACACTAACACAATACTAACGTAGCGCAAGCGCCAACAGGACGCCATTTGTTAATGGCCGCTTACAAATAACGTCCTGATGGCGCTTGCGCTACGTAAGTGTTGTGTTAAGTTTGTCTAAAGAGTGTATGTCCCCATTACACCTCGCGTCCCCGTCTTATACACTGTTCACTTATTACTATTAATCGAGACAAATCCAGACTTCGTAGCTGCTATTAAATTCCTAATGGAAAAATCCAGTAACACTACCCGATTTATGAATTGCACCCGGGGTCTCATACTTAGCAGTCGCGCTATGACTAAATCGACTTAGTTTGTATGATGTTTAAACTTCTTATTACGTTGTCGATTTGCTTCAAACTTTGTAGATACATACCTAATCTATTTAACCAGCGAAGCCACATGCAAAAGTGAGTACTATTTCTTAGTTAATGAGTAATCTAAATGCAATACAATGTTGGAATCTATTTATAGCACATTCGCATGTCACTAACCTTTTATAAAAATCTGATAGCATAGCGCCATACGTAGCTGCGGCCACTTTTTAGTTGCAGTTTTTTCGTAAATTTGTAGGACATTGGCCGCTTTGCGAGAACAGTCAGTGAATACCTAGATTTTGAAGAGATGGAATGTAATGTGATGATGAAAATTCCCTTAAGCCTTCGTCAAACAGACAGGCGTGACGAATGCGAAGCGAGGCGTTTTTATTTGTAATGTATGGAATTGTTTGAATCCAGTCACATAGAAAAGCGGAAGCGATCCGATAGCGTGACCGAACCATCATGGAAGTCGGTGAATACCTAGATTTAGATGTTGAAGGCAATAGGGTGTATAATCCAAGAACATAGGTATTTTTTTAACATAGGTTTTTCTGAAGATAATGTAATTACCTATTTCTTAGACTCTTGTTATTTGGAGGTAGAAGCCGCCCGTTTCATAATAACTTAATTTCGACATTCACCCATATTGGCAGTGGGTATCGCTAATATTAGAAATCTAAATTCAGACATAGTCGATAAAAATATTTTTACAGTTTACAACTTGAATTTGCCGTACACGAATTCGCAGGAAAATATTTCCCACAAATCTAATAAAATTACTTACCAACAACAACACAACAATTTATGCAAGCAAAACGATCTAAAGTACACATTGTAATATCGTTCTGCCATGCTGCACGAACTTGAACAAATTGCCCGTGCATCCATGTTATTAAATAAAACACATTGAAGCAGTCTGCAGTCGGACTGAGCGTATGTCTTGTGGGTATCTATTTAGCCCTCGGCCTGTTGCAAGTGGTCATTCATCATACGATATTAATATTTCCGTCTGCAAGTTACAACGGGACTGCTTACTGCCGCATGGTGTCTTAATGCCCCTCAACTCATCACAATAAGATAATACGATACTCATTTTATTTCTGCACTAGCATACTTGTCTCGACTAACGGAACATAATGTTTCTGGTCTGAATTTCTACTTAAATATATTTTTTCTGTTGTGCTATTAAAAGTGTTGTTGGTTGAAAAGAAGATAAAAGAAACTGCATGACAAACTGGACCCGTAGATCTGGCTGGTCTAACGGGCTCGACGACTTGACCTCTCGGGGTTAATTACCGATTGCACGGTCGGCTACGTGTCGCACAGCATTTTTGAAAAATAACTCTTTAATAAGTAAAAATAACTCCGTTAATAACATTGTGTGAATTAGTTGAGGAAGTTGGTAATTTAGTTTGATTGAAAAAAACATCGGTCACGGGCAGAAGAATTAGCAAATTCATCGCCGTAACGTCCAAATTGTGAACTGCATTAGTAGAGACTTTCAGTAGAATAACACTATTGGTAATACTGTGGATATAATGAGAAAAAGTACGTCCAGAAATCACTATAATTTAACTATCGCGTGCCTAACTATATCTTCAAGCAACATTGTTGTTTTCTGCTTTGAAGAAGACGTGTGTTGCTTGAGTGGGAGTACAGACAGAAACATGAGACATTTTAATCATATCCCGGAGTACGCCAACCACAGACATTTCTGTACAACCACAATAATAACCCTTGTGAATCCAAAAAAGTACAGGCTCACTTAGGTCACCATTTGATAGATCACCATCATTCATCATCCTCGCCTTCCGCATATGATAAGAAATCTATTCTATGCCTTGCGTCATTTATTTAGGAAGTTAGAACTTAAAACTAAAATATGCCGGAAACAAACTTATTTAATTACCTTTATACAACTTTTTTTGAACAGAAATCATTATAAAAAGAAAAATCTAAATGGTAAAATCATTCACAGGGCGTTAAAAAGGATTTAGCAAGTGTAAGTAATGAAATCCGAAGAACATTACCTTGATATTAGTAGGTTACTTTTTTCGTTACTTTTTTTCTTGACCTCGGAGAGAGTGTAACAATAAACTATCTACGAGAACATTCCTTGTGGGGGTATTTTAAACCTGTTAGATGTTTTTATTATAGCTATTGAAAGTCAATGACATTTTTGGGACTTATATATATACTTATATATATATGCAAAACATCTGCTCTACCGTTCTACCTGGCTGAAATACAAAACTGCTTTTGCGGTGCACACCGAAATGACATGATGTTTTTTTTGTTATTTTTGTTATACAAGTTATTTATATTTCGCGGGGCCAAGTTGGTCGCGGGACCAAGGGATTACCGTGACCCCGGTACGTAAAAGGCTATTGAAGGACACCGTGGATTTTAGTCTGTACAAGTCTGACAGTCCCTCCCGCCCTGCCCTGGGTGGGAGGACTCATTTGATGATTTTACCACGATAAAAAAAAAACTGCTGTGAACTGTCGTGCTAATTTTCAATTTTACTCAGGTCTGTCTAAAACCTGTCGCGATAGATCCTTTACAGTCCACATTTTGCGGTCAGATTTCTTAAATATTTTATTTTAGTTACAGTACCCGAATGTTTGACTAAAAACGGTTGACGTCAAACTATTCAACGTCTATCAATTGAAAATGGATTCAATACAAATACGAGTACTATAGACGTGACATTGAAATTTTATATTGATATTAATATGTATTATTTTGGTAAAATTTCGCAATTTCCATCGCGAAGATCGATCGATCACGGAGCCGGAGTAGGAGTCAAGGTCTTAAGAACCCAGGACTGTCATTCAATCAAACCACGCAATCACCCGTCAGATAGCTTTATAATTAACTGTCATTGTGCTGGAATTACGAGACTATTGGTGTACCAGTGCAAGCTCACACACTGATACATTATTTCACCGAATGATGATGTAAAGGTCATGCACACCTCCATTGACAGTCATTGATATACTTTCCATGTATCAAGGCTAGAAGTGACGTATACAATAGAACACACTGCTCGTCAATAAGGTCTGGAATGCAAGTAACATTCCGATTTTATATGGTAAAGTTCCTTCCGTGTCCGTCATGTGCATCTGCGTTACTTTAATGAGTTACTTTTCTTCGACCTACGCTGTTATCTTTGACAAAGACTTGACCAAGTTACGCCATGACACAATCACTTTTCAAAAGTATAGGTCTGTAAACATAAAAGCTCAAGAGTCCAATTATGTAAAAGCTAACTTCAGTCTTAGTGTGAAAACCTTTTCGGATACCATAGTTCTGGGGCAAGCGAAGCCTTACATCGTACTCAAACCAAAAAAAAAACACTTCTCTATGGATTAAACCACAGCAAAGCAGATTGAAGCAAAAATATGTCCATGAACGCTCATATGAGACCCAACGCGACACCTTGATATATTTGGGTTTATCCAGCTCTCCAGCATCTCAGCATCTCCTATGAGGTCTGCCACGAAACTTTCTGGCTTCGTCAAGATTGCACATCGTGACCATTTAGGCCCAACAGCTCTAAGGTAGACGTGGCCAGCCCAGTCAAAAATCAGCTTAGCGTCTTTACTTCTTTATGTAGAAAAATGAATAATAGACAAAAAAGTACCGGTAGTTTTGTTATTTGTCGATAGCTTGACCTAACAATACTGGCTTGACTAGAACCTTGCGAGTTAGACAGCATTTTGTAATATTATAAATACCTAATACGACTTTTAAAAGGTGATAATAATTTACTTTATCTACTAAATAATATATTTCCTTTACCATCACGTTATTATTTATCAAGTCTGTGAAGGTTACTAACATTTACCTAAATCAAAAGCTAATAAACAACTTCTTAATAAGATTTTCCAGTACCTAATTAATACTTCACAAAAATTTAATACAACTTAGAAACTGTTTGGTAGTTAAGAAAGGCTTGTTTACTACGTCAAAATAATTACCTAGATATCGTAATGTCAATTTTTTTTTCATCAATGTTAATACCGAATTTTTATTTCACATTTGTTTTCATTACATGTATTTGCAATGATTAATAACATATGCATAATTAAAGTACCTTTATTTTGAAGTTAGTTTTTAAGTTAATTTCTACTACTAGGATTTTTCCACTTCGAAAGCGTTATTGGGTACCTTGGACGGGTTCACAAGGTGGAGGTGGAATTACAGAAGGGCTAGGATGAGAGGTACAAAATAACAGAGAGGAGAACAAATAACTGTCGTTAATCGTTATTGAACTAAATCTAGACCTTGTTGGTAAGTTTTTCCGTAAGTAAAGAAATAAGTTTTTACATATTTTTCCACGCGACTCTCCTTCTTTTACTACGAAGAATGAAAAACGACACTCAATGAGTGGAATCAATTAAATGAAATTAAATGAATCATTCAATGCACAATCCTAAACTGGATTAATATTGCATAGGTATTATCTAGCGCTAATCACTCACTTAATAAGTAGTGTCAAGTAATTGCATTATAACAATTTGCATTATTTATTTATGTAAATAAGCTTGATAAGAAGCAAAGTAATTGTTTTTTCTTCGTATTAGAAGGCTGACGTTATACCTACATCTGTACATCTGTAGTTAGATCAAAGAACTTCGTGGACATAAAAAAATTTTAATTTCACAATCGTACATAACTTCAGTTCAGAAGAAGTGGCCTTTTCAGAAAGGCGGTTCTAGAACGGCCACTTTAAGCAATATTTCTAATGATTCACTGACGTGAATCAATGATGTTTATTAATTCTTCTAAAAGTACATCTTATATCAGAGTTTATGAGGTTCCGCAGAACCTTAAAGCTTGCGAAACTTTATTTAAAACAATAAAGTTAATAAATCAGTTAAAAAAAATAAAAACCTTTCCGTGATCGAAATATGTACTACACAAACAATTGCAATGACTTATGAAAACTGCCTAGAACCTAAGAAAGGCTATTTCGAAAAATTTAAGTAATTACATTAAAAAACAACCTTGTGAGTTTGTGACTACATTGTCCAACCCAATAGCAAGATTTCGGATCATCGGTAGACTTTCAAACAAAATAATATTTTTAAAAACATACTAGATTTCAAAAATATTTATTTAATCAATTCATATTTCAAAAACAGATGTTCAAAACGACCTTTAGCAAATTTAGTAATAGACCTATCATGAACAAGATTTTGATTATTGTAATTGGACGAATATGTTGATTAGAACAATTTAGTAATAAAAACATGGAATGGGCACTTTTTATATCCTACAAATAATAATAGAATAGGTATGTGCTGTGCATTTTTACCCATTTATTTTTAGGTGTGGCCTTACCTGTTCCAAAAGGTGTACATTACATAAATATTTCACGTAAACTTTCCGGAATATTTATAACCATAAAGATGTTTAAAACTGCATCAAAATTAATCTTGAAGCTTATGTATTGATAATTCATATGTATTAATAATTCTGAATTATAATAATATTTGCCTGAACTTTCTGTAAAACTCAAACTTCGGGCGTGTTATACATATATTTTATAAAATAACACACTTATTAATTTATTAAGTATTGCCATCAAGTCATTATAAAAGTATAGGAATGTGGGATAAGTTGCTTTACCAGATGGTAGCTAGAGACACTCGGTAATATTTCATTCTAACCTACTAAATGAGTAGGTATTCAGCTTTTATTTTAATTAATCAAGCTTGCAGCTGCAATCTACTAACCGTGTCAAACTCGTAGGAAATTAAAAAGTTGAATGATTCTAACATCAGACTCTACCTAGACTTTTGGGTTACAAAAATAGTACAATTAATGTTTAAAGTCTAATATAATATGGATGGATTATATATATAATATATGGATTACACATTTCTTATTCACAAAAGCGGTTGAATCGTGACCAGAACAAAATGTAAACATTATAATGCCTCTGTATTCGGAGGCGGCGAGCAGATAAAGATAAGAGATGATTAGTAGTCAGAGCGGTGATTCTAACGGAGGTTTGTTCTTAATTGTCGTTTGAGTGACAGCTACCGACATCAGAAGGCACACAACGGAAAGAGAATAAAACAAGCTCCTAAGCGCCTCAGATTATAACCTGATGTCTCGTGCCAAAAACGATCTTTTTTTTTAAAGTTACCTACTTTACAAAAGTGGAACTGGTTTGACTAATTATTTTTGAGTCTTCTGTACGGTATGCCCGTGTACAGTGGTTGAGTGTGTTCGTTCATAGCTGAATGCATTGGCATTGTAGAGGTCGAAGCAATTAGTAATCAAACGATCTTCTTTATCCTAGGTCACGGTGTACAGGAACAACTATTAGCATCAACTACCTATTATATGCAGAGAAGCGCTCTCAATGCCATAAATTTTCATTTTATGACATTCGATCTTTTTTCGAAAGTTGCGTTTTTTCGTCGGCGTAATAACATTTTTATGTGCAACAATATACTAATTACATTCCCAATCTTTGCTTCCATTACTCCGCCCTCTCGTTAAGCCGTTCTAGACTCCCAACACAATCATTAAATCGCGCAGTAAATTCCAACTGTGCAATTAAGGGGCTGGCTCCCTATTTTTAGCCGGACGAGTGATGTTGATTTTTTTCTTTTCAAACGAGGCGCGGGGACGGGTTGCAGTGTCGTTCCCCTTAAACCTTAGGGCTCTGCAACCTACCTACATAAGTACCAAGGTATTCGTGTACGACAGAGATGGGCTCTCCTGATTATAAATTAAACATGCCCGTATGCGTTTGCGATTGAGTTTGAATTACCTACCTGTTTTGTGATTGGAGAACTGTCTTGTTTCTTATTTTTTGTATTATATCCATGGATAATGATTACAGGATATTGTTACGTAGCTTCACCTTTATGTTTCGTATTTTAAGTGAAGTAATATGAAAATTTGTAATTCCAGTATCCAGCGCCTGCTATTGGTAAAAGAGCAACAACCGACGACGATGAAATAAAGAAATATGCCACTAGGAGCCCCGAAAATGTGGCGTCGGGCTCCAATGAAAAAAGGTGACAGGATTGACTGTTTTTTTTTTTCTTTTATAAAGTAACATTTGGATTTGTGGTATCTCTAAATTTTTTAGTAAGTTGAGTCGAACTTACCAATAAATATTCAATTAATATTTTCCCTTTAGATTTGCCCCTATGAAGTTCTCTTGTGCATTCACAAATATTTAACCATTTTAATAAAAGTATTTATCAGCATGAAAAGCAAACCTAGACTATTTTCCATTTAAGATTGTTCCAGACGATTAGTCGACTCTTCAGGTGACCAGAGGGCTGGCCTATTTTTAGGCCAACGAATCAGCATTGCCATACAACGTGGCAATGCTGCCAGAGTTCTGGGCACTGTTCCCGTTGACAGCGATGTGGACGAATTCTTTGACGCCCTTTGAATGTTTTTCTTTTATTTTTATTTTTCGTACATATTACTAGTTAGTTTTTATTTATAGTTTAGATTATGATTATGTATAAGTTGTCATACGATTAAATATAATGTGTATATGTAAAAAAAAAGATTTTTCCATAACAATATTTATTTTACCGCCAAAATAAATGTTTTTTTTTGTTGTAGCCTCCAACAACAACGACAATATCACATTCAGCCAGCCGCAGGCACTCTGCCAGACAGCGCATCTTCTTTGTCAAATGCAGCGCGGGGTCTACTCATGCGTTTACTAGACCGAGATCCCCGGGTCCGCATCAGAAACTTGAGACAACTACAACAGTCGGCTTTTTATATGAAGTTTAATTTCGAACATGTGAAGACGAAGAAGGTTAGTAATAGCAAATAATATCTGTGAAGAGTAGTTTGCTAAAAAATTTTGGGAAAATGGCAACGCATTGACATGTGAAAAATATAAATATATTGGCGTGTGATGTAATACTTTAGTATTTCATCATTTTTAATACATGTATATTTTTTATTCTTTACAGGTATCCCCAAGATCAATTTTGGAGCGACACTTTCCTAATCGTACTGTGGAATCTCCAACGGATGATCCTCGGATGGCTAGCCAAAATATATTTTCGGCATTCGATCAACCGACTTTAATATAAGAACATCTAAGTTTTCGTTTTCGCAGCACAGCTGCATAGCACATTTCTAAAACTAACACTATCGAATGTAAGTTTAAAAACTAACGATTTTTAAAAGGATTTCGTGGAATTTCACCGATTTAAATTTCTTAACTGGTAACTCTGTATTCGCGGCAGCGCCTCGAGCAAAATTTCGTCCATACCTATTATTGCAGCATAATAAAATATTGATAGGTCCCTTTCAGATGTTTTCAAATAAATAGATCCGATTTTATTAACCACGTTGTTACATTGCTACTAAATTATTGTAATGCCTGCTATCTGTTACCTAATACAAATTATAGGTAACATAATTACCACTTCCCTATGATAGAAATGATGAATCGACCCTAATTCACCACGTAGGCCCATTGTGTGGGCCTCAGATGACAGAACATGATGGTCAGATGTCACATGTCTTCGATTTAAGTTCTGGTCTTTTTTTAGATTTTTTGTTTTTTTTTTAAGAAAAAATTGGTACGCAAAGAACCAATGGCTCACCAACGCTCTCAACACTGGACCACAACAGAATGCTCTCGTAAATATCTAGACGTTGATTCTGGAATAGTCCTAATAATCCTCATGATACTCAGTTACCTAAATACGTAATGTCTTTATTCTTACGTAGGCCTTATTGCATTAATTAATTAAAGGTAAACTTTAGTTACCTACCTATAATTAATGCAATAATTCCTGTACCCATAAGACAGCTCGCACATAGCGCGGCGGCATACTATAAGTATCAGTCAGAAAAAATCTGATGCTTGCTGGACGCACCCCATCTAACATCAGAAATTGTGATTTAGCAATTGTTTCAATACAACTTGTGCCATCAGGCCAGTATCAGAAGCGGACGATCCGTCAGAATTTTTCTTAGTGTGATATCCAATACAAAATGTATGCAGCGAATGCCTTTCGGCGAGCATCAGAATTTTTCTGACATTTCTTATAGTATACGGTCACAGTTAATCGACCTGCGGCCGTCTTAAAACCAGGCTTGTTCCAGTGAGTGAAAGAGACAGAGCTATACAAGTGATCTAGCGCCACCTCGTTCACTCACTGGAACAAGCCTGGTTTTAAGACGTCATAATACAGGCCTTTTGGCAAAGAAACTTATACTATGCATGTTTAAATACTGCTGCCTCTTTCATAGGTTTAAAGAATAGATAATCGTCCAAGTTGCCAAAGAAGAACATCCCCTGGTGCCATTTAAACTATCCTAACAAGATATTACTGTTTTACCGATCAACGCATAACAGAAAGTGTTCTAGATTAGGTAGGCACGGACTTACTTTTGTATTCACTAGTTTATTATAAAACAACTTAAAACAACGCATTGTTAACAAAATGGTCTATGGTAAAAAATAAGTGTTACATTCCATTAGATTACTCGTATAATAATATAGATTTAAATTGGTAGATAATTTGATTATTAGGTGATGGTAGCTATAAAAAAACTGTAAGTGTATATATTGTTAACCCCCCACCGTAAAATACTTAAGTTGCTTTCGGATACCGAATGTTTTAAAGTAAAATCACAAAAAGATCTGAATTTAACGATGTTATTACAATGTATATGAATCTCAATCCATAATATATATATACTATGGTACTATTTTTGTGTCGTTTTAGGGATAAATCCGTAATAAAGATTATGACAATATTATTAACAGAGTTTAAATATTTTTACACCTACATTTTGCTCACTCCATCCGAAGTTTGAATGAAGAAATTAAGAAAATGTGGAATTGCGGATACGTCACCGGGTCAGATTGTTTATTCACAAAAAACTTGGTGATGGCGTTACATGGAATGGAACTAACGTCAAGGCCGTTGGCGAGGCTTGGTTGGAATCTGAGGCCACGCGTTTCATCCCGAACTTTGCGGATTGGTAGAATGTCGGTGTTCTTAAGGCGATTCATCCTTAGTAGCCCACGAAATTAAAGTAGCAAAGATTTTGTTAAAATAAGTTAGATTTCGGAAATTTTACCAACTTTGACCAAATCTTTGTGAGAGCGAATGAAGCGAATGTTTTGATCATTCTTATATTTGAATTTATACTTGTTATTGTCGCGAATCATATTTTGATCAAGTTATAACTTGTCACTGATAAGCAAATTGCAAAAAAACAGATGAAAATTTGAATTACGCGGGCTACTACGGAGGAATCACCTTAATATCGTTTCACACCATTGGTTTGAACCCGGTTGTAATCTTACTTCTAATAGACTAAGAGCACCGAACATTGTCTGCATAGAAATGACACTTTAAATTATCTATCCTTAGAATACGTCTATCTTTTTTCTGTAAGAAGCAGATAATGGGCCTCTTATTGTGTTTCTCTCTTTCTACAGATTGTGGCAATTGTATTTGATATTTGGCTCAATCCATGCTTTAGGTCAATGGACCCTCTGAACACCATTATAGACATTGAAGCGATATAATATAATATTTTATCTTAAGATACCATATCGCTCGCCATACAATTCAATGGACAATCACACACGAAGATAATATGTACATATTTCATATCGTAAGATAAAGAGCGATATGAGAATTTATTATCGTAACATCACATCTTAAGTTATAAAATATATCTTATCTTAATATGTTAAGGTACAAAATTCGAATACAGGATGTCGAGATTAAATTTCATTGGTACGAAATCGTGCGTCAAATTCTATCTCTTTCACACACAGCGTAATACCGGCTCATGTGGACCTGGAATCTTCTTTCTTACTCAGTTCAGTGGAGCGAGCAGAGAGGAAAAGAGGTGTTGCACGTGTTTCTCGTACCTTCTTACTTTGGTTTTGGATCTATTCGTTGCTGTTGTTTTATAATTTACCATATAACTGATCGAAATGGAACGACTAATTGAAACCGTACGCAAATATCCTTGTCTATGGAAATTGGATTCGGAAAAATATAAACTGAATGATTTAAAGGAAGCAGCGTGGATAGAGGTGGCAAAGGAATGCGACTTGGCCAACGGTAAGCATTTTTATTATTTTGCTTTTATTAGATTGCTATTTTATTTGGATGCGTTCTTGACGAATTCAAGCAATCAAACAAAACACAATATAATAAACTCAAATGAAAGAAACAGACAGATAGAACGTGCGCGACAAACAAGGTGAAGCCCGTAGACAGAGTATCCTTTAGATTAGGGTTTGGCGTAGCCACATGATATAGGGAAAGCTGACGTCACGAAGGGGGAGTGTTGTCATACTGCAAAGTATTACCCGACTAGCGGGTACATTAAGTCACGCGTGATCGTTTATGGTCGATATGGATAATATGACAAAAGAATAACCTGTTTACGTTTATCGTACCAATGGCCTTTCGGTGAAGGAAAACATCATTGTATGTGACTTTTTCTCTTAACCTGCATAATTAAGTTCAGAGAAAAAATTAATGGCGTAGGTATGTGAAACTTGCTAAGCCCTTAATAAGTTAGCATTAAGCATGATGGTGGAGTATAATGTGACACCACACCTTGAATGTTAGGTCTATATTCCAGCAATGGATGCTAAAAGATTGTAAAAAAAAGAAAAGATAGTTTTTACTATTTTATTAACCGTTGACTAGGACCAGTTTATTATTAACACAAACTCCTATTATAATGCATATAAATCCTTGTGCTTAGTGAAACCAGGTTCCGTAACACTAAAATAATACATTTTATGAACTGAGCTAACAAAAAAAAGAGAATTAGTTATAATCCTGGAACTGGAGATAGCTATGCTTTGTCCCTTTTCTTATCATACGTTTTGTAGATTTGTTTTTCTTTCTTGGTGGAAAGAGAACGAAGTTATCAACTCGTCTATACATTTCCCCGTCTACGGTGAAGCAAATTTTCTATTTATGTGTGCGTGGCAGATAAAAGGGGCTGTGTAGAATACGTGTGTGGGATACGTGCATCTGTGTGTGTGTATGGTTGCCAGACATTGAAAAATACTCGCATATTTTTGTTCATTGAATTGTTCTCAAATATTGGATTACCTGATATTTCAAATAGGAAACGTGCTTTTTCTTTAAAGGTACTGATGCAGTATTTGAACGAAATAATATGTTAGAATTAAAGTTAATTATGCATAATTACTTACAAGAGTAAGTAATTTCGTTGTTTTCGATATGGCCACATTCGATTTTTTTTTTATGGAAAAGCTTCATATCCAACTAAGACGTAAGGCATGTTAATACCCTCACCCTCAATTAAAGGTTCTTCTTCAGGAAATCGAATCTTACCACTTTTTAGCTTCTCTCCAAATTCGCTTTCGCTTAATATACCGCTGTCACTGAATCGGCCCATAGTTCCAACAATAAACTTGCGTTGTGAGTTACATACAGCCAATAAAACAATGGAAAATACTTTTTTTTATAGTTAAAATATGTTGATCCTGAGTTTGTTGGGCATTGACCACATGTTTACCATCTATAGCCCCACAGCAATGGTCAATCTGGCACATTCTTTTAAAATCTATGATATGGCAATCTGATGGTAGTCTTATCCATAATGTGTTACACACTTCTACAATTTCTGAGACTGTTGACTCGCCAATTCAATAACTGTGACCACTACTTCGAAAAGATACACCAGACGCCAAATACCTATAACAAATAATAGTGCTTTATTGTTTCAGTTACAGAGGCTCGAGCAATATGGAAAAAATTAAGAGACGGTCATCGCCAAGCTATCTCCAAAAAGAAAACTGCATCTGGCCTAGCGGCTACTTCAAAGCATCCATGGAAATATGAAAAACAAATGGAATTCCTTTTACCTTATATGCAAATTCGCCAAAGATTTACAAACATTTCAACTTCATCTAATCAAAATAGCGGTCAAGGAGAACTGCGCTTTACTGAGGAATCGTGTGATAGTGAACTAGACTACTCGTATGGGGATACATCTCGTCCTAAGAAAAAACCTAAAATAATATCGATCATGAAAAAGGAGCAGAGAATGAGGGCAGACCGATCTGCTCAACGATATGATTTAATAAAAGAAATACTACTTTCGTTCAAAGATATGCCGAAACAGGCCACAGCATTGGAAACTTTTTTCTCAAGTATGTGTATGACCACTCAAACACTTCCAGAAGCACTCCAACTCAAGGTGCAGCGTCAATTATTCAATTTAGTTATGGAAGCTAAAGAAGAACATAATATGACTCAATCGAGAAATTCTTCTGAGAGATAATCTACAGATGTACATAGCTTTAGAGGCAATTCACCACTGTATGTAGGTACTTACCTAAAGACAGTACATCCCATTCACATTCAGCTATGTCTAATATTCACCGACGGATACCCTGCGTATCACAATCGTACATCATTACAGTAACTATTCCAGAAAGTCAGCAGCAGAATATTTCGGAAAATGAATCGCATTGTATAACATTCGCAACTATTTAGAACAATCAAATTTTGAGTAAATACCTACCTACAAACCTACTTTATTTATTTTTTGGTCAAGTGTGAGTTGCCCGCAAAAATGAGTGAAATAGGTAAAAATGTCTAAAGTTCCAGGATTATAACTAATTCTCTTTTTTTGTTAGCTCAACTCATAAAATGTATTATTTTAGTGTTACAGAACCTGGTTTCACTTAACACAAGGATTTATATGCATTATAATAGGAGTTTTTATTAATAACTAGCTTACGCCCGCGACTCCGTCCGCGCGGATGTCGGTCTTCGCGTGGATGGTTTATTTCTCCATTTTGAGTAACTCTGACAATGACATCTTATAAATATTACGGCGCTGAATCAACTGCGGGTAATGCAACGTGTGTTCGCGGTTCTACAGAACAACGTCTATGAATAAAACTGAAAAATAAGATTTTTTTTCTACGTATTTTTCCAGGACAAAAAGTATCCTATGTTATGCCCAGGATAATAAGGAATAATTATACCAAGTTTCATCGAAATCGAACCGTTAGTTTTCACGTGATGCCTGCACAAAGAGACAGACAGACAGACAAAAATTTTTTTAATCATAATGTTTGGGTTTGGTATCGATCCAGCAACACCCCCCGCTATTTATTTTTTCAATATTTTCAATGTACAGAATTGACCCTTCTACAGATTTATTATAGTATATAGAAGAAGATAGATAGATAAACTAGTCCTAGTCAACGGTTAATAAAATAGTAAAAAAAGCTTTCTTTTTTCTACAATCTTTTAGCATTCATTGCTGGGGTATAGACCTAACATTCAAGGGGTGGGGTCACATCATACTCCACCATCATGCTTAATGCTGACTTATTAAGGCTTAGCAGGTTTCACAGACCTACGCCATTAAATTCTTCTCTGAACTTAATTATGCAGGTTAAGGGAAAAAGTCACATGCAATGATGCTTTCCTTCACCAAAAGGCCATTAGTACGATAAACATAAATAGGTTATCCTTTTATCATATTCCCCATATCGACCATTAACGATCACGCGTGAAAATAATGTACCCGCTAGTCGGGTAATAGTTTGCAGTATGACAACACTCCCCATTCGTGACATCAACATTCTCTATCTCATGTCGCACCCTTAGAATTACAACGACGCAAGTGCAAAATTTCGTGAAAATGACTTAAGTATAACAAACACTATAAAAAGTGCTTAACTATTGTAAGGAACATCGACTCTTTTGTAATTACCATAAATAACGCTAGATGGTAGTAGCGTCAACGTCAAATTGAGCGAGACTTGAAAACAACAACGACTGATTGGTCAGTTACTCGCGGGGAGCGGGACGAGTTTGTTGCTTCACAGTGCTACAACGACGCTAAGGTAATTAGGCCATTTTTTTTTACTTTTATAAGAAGAACATTGACTCAAGTGTAACTTAGGTCATTTTTTAAAAAAAAAATTCAAACATTTATACGAACAATGACGCTTATTACAATTAGGTCGTTATTCTTCTAGATTCCATTTTTTTTTATTTTTTTTAGGTTGAAACATAATGGAGTCACGGGGGGCTAAATTAGTAAGATTGGCTAAAGATCATTGTCGTACTGAAGAGAATAACTCTGTTAATCAAACAGTATCAAAACAATCAGGTTGTAACATGCAAGAAGTTACGGATTCATTAATTTCATCTGATTCTGAGAAAGGTGACTTTTCTGGAACCAGTTCAGATGAATTTAGGCCATCGAATAACAGAGACAGTAGCAGTAGCGAAGACAGTAGCAGTAGCGAAGACAGTAGTTCGAGTAGTTCTTCCTCTTCTAGTTCGGAAGATGAACATGAAACCAATGTGTCTGTTCCTGAAGCATCTATTGCAACTCACGACTCAACGATTTCTGACCCACCAGAACCAAAAAAGGCAAAAAAACGTACCAAAAATCCAAATAATTGGAAAAGAATACGTGCAAAGCAACTTAAAAATACCGGAAAAGAGTACCTTTCTAGAACAGGCAAGTACATGAGCGGGAAAGCCATGGGGCCCCCATGTTCATTTAAGTGTAGACTTGTTTGTGCCAGTAAGTTTTCTGAAGATGAAAGACAAGCTATTTTTAACAGTTATTGGGAATTAGGTAACTTACAGCAGCAAAGAGCGTATCTAAGTTCCTGCATCAAACCACTTCAAGTAGCATACAGACGTATCAAGGTTGACGTCCAGAATAAAAAACCTGCAAAGCCTAGAAACCCAAATACAGCATATTATTTTCTGATGAATGGGATAGAAAAAAGAGTATGTAAAATTTTTCTGTTAAATACATTAGGCATTGCTGAAAGAACACTTCGCACTGTGATTCACGCCAAAAATGAAGACCTGGGTGCTGCTCCACAAGATAAAAGAGGGCACCATAAGAATCATTCTAATCTGCCGGAAGAAGTAAGACAATCTATAATAGATCATATAGAATCGATACCTAAAATTGAAAGTCATTATTTGAGAGCTAACACTAGCAGGGAATATGTTGATGGCGGCTTATCGGTGTCAGAAATGCACAGAAACTATGAGACCTTAAGAAGGGAAAGTAATTTACCAACTGCACCATACGCTGCATATCTATACATATTCAATACACAGTTTAATATTGGGTTCTTTATACCGAAGAAAGATCAATGTGACGTTTGCGTTGGTTATAAAAACGCACCCACGGAAGTAAAACCGCAACTTGAGGTCGAATATAAATCACACCTGGAAGAAAAAAGTTTGAGCCGTCTTGAAAAACAAAGAGATATGAATAATAGTAATTTAGTTGTTGCCACCTATGATTTGCAAGCGGTATTGCCATGTCCTGTCGGAGATTCTTCAGCATTCTTTTATAAAACTCGACTAAATTGTTATAACTTTACGGTAAATTTCTATTGTCATGCATAAATTAATCTTTAGTCATTTATTTTTTAGCGATTCGACTCTTTTAATTACCGATTTTTTTTAGGTGACCGATGGGAAAAATGAACATACCACTTGTTATTTTTGGCATGAGGGTATGGGTCATAGGGGTGCCATTGAAATCGGATCCTGCGTTTATAAGTATTTGGAAGAATTGGCTACAAAGCATCCTAATTGTGACGTTATTTTTTATTCGGACAATTGCTGTGGCCAGCAGAAAAACAAGTAAGTGACTCCGGAACTGCCTTACTTATCTATTATTATTTCAAAAGTATTCATTCCTAACGACTTCTTTTTTTTTCAGGTATATTCTTACGATGTATTTTTTTGCTGTGTCGAAATTAAACATAAAATCTATAACCCATAAATTTCTGATTCGCGGTCACACGCAAAACGAGGGTGATACCGCCCATTCTTTGATTGAAAAGTGCATTAAAAAGGAAAGGAAATCAAGCCCAATTTATGTTCCAGATCAATATGTTAATGTTATAAGAAAAGCTAAAAAGTCTGGAAACCCGTTTAAAGTGTTTGAAATGAATTATGACAGCTTTTTTGATCTGAAAGTATTAGCAGAGGAGTTAAACCTAAATTTATCTAAAAATGTTGATGGCGATCAAATTAAATTGAGCGAAATAAAAGTGGTCCAATTTACAAAGAATAAGAATACGTTTGAATATAAACTATCATATAAAACTGAAAACATGTTGCAAGCTAATATAAAGTACAAAGAAATTTACGCACTAGCAGACCAACTATATCGATTGATGAGATACACCTTAAGCCAGCATATAATTCTAAAATACCAATATCTGAACGCAAGAAACAAGATATATTGCAATTAATTGAGAAGAATATAGTACCTCATTACTATGCAGAATATTACAGGAACCTGTAGTTTATCATTCTAATTTTTTTATTTCTTTCTTATGAGACATGTCTATCAGCTACTAAACATGAATAGGTGATTATTAAAGTTCAGACAGTTTAGTTAATGATACAATAAATAAGTATTAAGATTAATAATATCAAAGAAATCATATAAGACTGATTTAAAAGTAAAAGTTAATAATTAATAAGTTCATTGTTAAGTGATTTTTCAAAGGACAAAATAACATTTTTTAATACTAAATAGAATATAAAATATTTTTTTAACACTTAATATAAACCTTTTTAGGTTTTTATTAAGTGTTAAAAAAATATTTAATATCTTCAGAAGACTGATTATGCTTAATAGTACAAATAAACGTTGATTACTTTAACCTGTGTTTTATTTGCTTTCTTCAAAAAAGTACCACCTATTTATGGTTTTTCCTTTATAACTCGAAAGTTAATGATTTCTGTTTGCCGGTTTCAAGTTATACGCTAACTTCTAATTATATATTTTCCTTTTTTGGGCATATTATTGAAATAATGATAAATTGATTATTTTTAATTTGACAAATGTTGTACCTTTACGTCATTGTTCGTCACATTTTTTTAATCTTTTACATATATTTTAGTGGTACAATGACTTAACTGTAGGTGCCTTGTATTTTGAAAATAAAGTAAAAATAAAACTACAAAAAACTTAGGTATTATATTTAACTAATATCAAAGTAATAATAACCAAGTACCCATGTTACGTTAATTTTTTACAAATATTGTCGATACAAAAGAGTTATTGAGTAAAATGTAAATTAAAAGTTTCAAATGCATTTTTCTCGATTGTATAGTATTTGCACTTACGTCGTTGTAATTCTAAGGGTGCGATGTGACTACGCCAAACCCTAATCTAGAGGATACTCTATCTACGGTTAAAATCATTGTTTTTATCAATAAATCGGTTGTAATATATCGGTTTGTTTGTTTTATTTATATTGGTAATAGCAAAACTGTGCCCCGTCTTACGGAGGTACAAGTCTGCCTGTTTCTTTGTTCCCTCGTAACTATTAAACGCTTGAAGCGATTGCTACAAATCATACGATCTATCGAAGATACGATTTTGTATAGCGCGAGTGAGCGATAAGCTAAGCTACCAAAAGGTTTGGGAAAAAGAAAAATGGCGGATTGGGTGGCCATATTGAAGGGGTGTAATTTTTTTTTAGGGTTCCGTACGTCTGAATACAAAAACGGAACCCTTATAGGATCACTCGTGTGTCTGTCCGTCCGTCGCTTACAGTCAATTATCTCCGAATCTATTAGACCGATTAAGTTGAAATTTGGTACACATATCAATTCCTGTGACCCAAACACAGAGGTGTGACGTGAGCAGATGAAATCTGTATATGGGGGGTCATTTTTGGGGGGGAAGGGGAAAATTAAAAAAAAAAAATCTGAAAACTGCATCGTGTGGCATATCAAATGAAAGGTCTTGTTGAGAAGATCTTAAATGTATTTTTTTGTAATTTTAAAATAAATAGTTTCCAAGTTATTCAAGAAAATAGACAAAAATTGACCATTCCCCCCCCCTTATCTCTGAAACTACTGAACCTAAAATTTTGAAAAAAATACAGAAATTAGTTTTCTCCTTATAGATTATAGGAAAACCTATAAGAAGTCCATGATATTAAAATAACATGGTAAATCACTCAATATTGTGCGTACCAACTAACATTTTTTTTTAATACGTCATAAATCGTAAACCGCAATTTATCTTTCAAAGTTACAACCAACTTTTATATAATGTTACTTACTGCTACGGAACCCTTTAAAGGCGAGTCCGACTCGCACTTGGCCGGTTTTTTGCTTTCAAAACCATTGGTTGGAGGATATTTGAGTGGATATCAAAATAACGGGTTTCAAAAGGGAATTACAAATATATACAGGTGAAATTTTAACTGGGCGTGGATGGCTATATCCGAAACTATGAGGAATATCGAAAAACGTTGAAAAGGAGTCTCGAGTTTCGATTTTGACGAAAACTATTTTATTTTGTTTATTTAATTATAGGTTCGCGTTTGACCACTATCTCGCCTAATGTTAAGCGAAAACGGTGAAGCACGCTTGCCCAGAAGTAACCTGTTCACTCTTGACTTGAAGACCCCAAGGTTAATATCTAATAGCTGTCGGGAAAAAAAATGTTGCATGCCATATTATTACTTCCCAGAATTGGAACCTTATTAGCAACACTATCAAATGGTGTAATAAAGCGATCATAAGATACCATATCGCTCGCCATACAAATCTATGTGGCGCGCATAATAAAGACTGATTTTTTTTAGACTTGTTTTTCTTTTTAGGTTTTGAGCAGTCTGTTTTTCTATTTGTAAATTATTGTACCTTGCAAAGGCAGGCATACTGTATTCCTCATCCAGCAAAATTTGAGTTTTAAGACAGAAGCGCAATATTCTTACCCTAACTGCATACCCACTGCAAGTCTTCTTTTGGAAGATATACATTGACGTATGTTTGCATTTTGTTTCACAATTATATATTTGAACTAAACTGTGAAGTGCCTCGAACACTTCTCTTGAGATTCTAAAATACTCATGGAAATTCTTTTCTGAGAGATTTTCAAAAATATTGTATTCACCACGGATTTTCTACCCAAATGGATCTTCTTCTAGAGCGTGCAAGAAACATAAAATATTATGCACATCAAATTCAAAATCGGAATCGTCATCAGATGAGCTATCCAATAAATCTAGCAGGCAAACATGAGCCATAGTTAAATCATTCTGTATATTGGTTCACCGTTCAACACAGGACACGTGCAGTCGCGACGAAAGCTTACATTGTCGTATCTTCGTCGTTTGTGATGGCCTAATATATATTAATTTAAAATTTTAAGATCAAATATTATAGTATCTTAGCCTTACGTAGCGCGCTTGTGAGATTTATTGATTTTTGTGTTTATGGCAACCCTACCTTATGTCAAGTTGTCAAAATTTACAGATTGACAAGAAAAAAAAGCGCGGGAAATTCGTAACGAGAGGGCGCCTTTTTTAAATAAATTTTCACTAATAATTTATATTTGTATCTGATAGCTTTATTCATTTTGCTTTAACATAATGGGGAAAGAGCATCCCAAGAAAAGAAAAAAAAAAGATGAAAATTCATCTTCTCTCTCGAGGTTGTCGGGCTCCGAAGACGACGGAGAGGACTCAAGTGTTTCGGTGGAATCAACAGCAACTGAAAAACAGGACAAGTATCGCGAGTTCAGAATTCCTGATTACATTCGGTCATATCCTGAAAACGGAGGCAATTTTGAATACGTAGTATTCTTAGAAAGTATAGACTCGGTCCCGATCGGTGATAGAGACATGATGTCTCTCTCAACCAACATCAAAAAATATAATAAGGGTGTTAAACAATTGTTACGCATGAATCGCTTCAAAATTGGGGTCATTTTCGAACGCCCTGGTTTGGCCAATACAGCTTTAATGAATCGAAAATTTCTTGATGGTTTTAAATTAAAAGCCAGTATTCCTGCGGCTGCTACAGAGAATACAGGTGTAATTATGCACGTTCCCATTGAATTAGGCAACGAACACATATATAATGCCATATCCAGTACAAAAAATATTATTTCGATCAGAAGATTTATGCGTCGCACTGTTTCAGAAAAAGGAGAGGTGTCCTTTCAGCCTACGAAGACGGTGTCCATCACATTCTCATGTGCAGTTCTACCAGATAGTGTCGATTTGAATAGTTGGCGATTTGAAGTACGTCCGTACATCCCACCAGTAAAACAATGCCTGAAGTGTCTAAGGTATGGTCATATAGCTAAGTTTTGTAAAAACTCTCAAAGATGTTCCATATGCACAAAGGATCATAATTATAAACAATGCAAAGTACCATCAACTGAGGCAACATGTTGCCATTGTCAAGGTAAACATGTAGCTATTTCGTCACAGTGCCCAGTTAAGAAAGAAAAAGTTGAAGAAAATAAAAACAAAATTAATAGAAAAACATATGCAGATTTGTTCAATGAAAAGTCATTTCCATCTCTTACAAAGTCCAGTCCTGCTAAACAATTGCAATCACTGATTGAAACAGAGCCAATTTTAAATATTTTAGTACAGACAATAGTAACATTAATTTCTCAAAACAAAAATAATGAAAAGAGTATTTGCACTCAAAGCATAAAAGATGTTCTATTATCAAAAATTCAGAATAATATAAATAAACCTTAAATTTTATGGATCAGTTAAATATTGTACAGTGGAATGCTCAGAGCATCAATAGTAATAAACATGCTTTTTCCTATTTTTTGTATGAACATAATATACATGTAGCTCTATTGTGTGAGACATGGCTTAAACCTCACATGAGATTTAGTATTAAAGGATATAATATAGTTAGATTAGATTCAGGTAATACACACAATGGTGTAGCTATTTTAGTACATAACAGTTTACAATTTAGTAAAATAGATACTTTATATGATGATTCTGTACAAAATATAGCAATTCGTTTAAAATATGGCAATAACAAAGAAATTTCAATAGTCAGTTTTTATAGTCCTGGAAATACTTCATTTACTAAGTCTAAATTTGATAATTTAATTCGTAGTATTCCTGCTCCTCTCTTGCTGGGTGGAGATTTCAATGCATATCATTCTGCCTGGGGATGTAACAGTGTGAACATTCGTGGCCGAGATGTACTAGAAATCATTAATGACTGTAATTTGATTTTATTAAATGATGGAGAAATGACTACTATAGGCTCTGATAGATGGCAAAGAAATGCACTTGACTTGACTGTAGTGTCGCCTTCTATTTCATTATCTTGTAATTGGTTTGTTCACGATAATCCTCTTGGTAGTTACCATTTGCCTGTGATTACAAGATTATTAGTTAATAATAATTATAATATTTCATACGATATAGAAACTTCAAATTTACCAAAACATTTTAATTTTAACTTAATTGATTGGGATATATATAAGAAGAGTGTTGATAGTTTGCTTGTACATTTTAATATTAATCAAGATAATCCATTACAGTCTTACAATGACTTGATAAAATTATTAAATTTAGCCATTATTAAATCTTTACCATCAACTTCAAGACCTGCTACATCTTTAGTAAATAATCGTAAAAAACGCATTCCATTACCATGGTGGAATTTAAATTGTACTAAAGCAGTAGAAGACTCTAGAAATGCATATTTAAAGTTCAAGCATAATCCTACTTTAGAAAATTATATTGAATTTAAAAAATTACAGGCTTGTAAAAAGTTAGTTTTAAAAAAAGAAAGATATTTAAGCTGGATTTCTCTATGTGAGTCATTTAATCGAACTACTTCATTATCTAAAATTTGGCATATTTCAAAAAGATTTAATAAAACATTTATACCTCCAAGCAATAATATTTCTCCTTGGGTACTTGATTTTCTTAGAAAATATACTCCAGATACAGTTGAGGGCCAATTTCAATCACTTCCCAATGTAGTACATGCTTCAGGACATCATGAATACCTGATTTCCTCATTTTCTCTTCAAGAATTAAAATCTGCAATATCATCTAGACGCGATACAGCTTTTGGCCTTGATGGAATACCTTATAAAATGTTGAAAAATGTATCAATTAAGGCTCTTTTTGATGTACTAAGTGTTTTTAATTTACTCTGGCAGGAAATGATCATCCCTAATGACTGGAAAATAGATTGTCTCATCCCAGTATTAAAACCTAACAAAGTTAGGCACAAAGCAGAATCATACAGGCCAGTAGCATTAACATCATGCATGGGAAAAATTTTTGAACAATTAATTAAACAAAGACTGGAATTTTATATAGAAAGTAATAGTCTATTACCATCCAATCAGTTTGGCTTTCGACGTGGTCGCTCTACTCGAGATAGCATTATTCATTTGCAATTAGATATTTATAATTCTAATAAAATGAACAATCATTTTGTTGGTGTTTTCTTTGATATAGTGGGTGCATTCAATAATATCAATCAGCATATTTTGTGTGGTGAACTTCGTGCCCTTGGTGTTCCTGAAAAATTTATAATATGGATCTTTAACTTTTTACATGGCAGAGAAGTATATGTCAAAGTAAACAATCGGCTTATAGGACCACGTTTTTCATTCAAAGGGGTATGTCAAGGCGGCATCCTCAGTCCATTGATTTATCTACTTTATATACATAGATTAAATATTGTACTGGGACCTGAAGTAGCAAATTTACAGTTTGCAGATGATTTAGTTGTCTATGCTTCTGGTTCAGATATAATTTCTGTTGAAAGTATTTTAAACACTGCTTTATCTCGGTTAAAGAACTATTTTCATTATCTAAATTTAGACATTAGCCTAGAAAAATCTAAAGTTATAGTGTTTAATGAGTATGACTCAGACTTACACATTTATTACAATAATAATATTCTTCCATTAGTGGATGAAGTGAAGTTTCTAGGCGTTATCTTTACAAGCAACCTCTCATGGAGTAAGTATGTTGATTATCTGTTGGGTAGAGCTAATAAAGCATTTAATTTTATAAAGTCACTGTCAATTGCAGCTGATCCTAAAATATTGCTAATGTTATACAAATCTTTAGTACGCAGTCATTTTGAATATGGATTTTTATGCTTTGGTTCTGATCAGAGATTGGTTCACAAGTTGGAGGTTCTTCAGAATCATAATCTTAGATGTATAACTGGTGCAATGAAGACTACCCCAATTAATTCTCTTCAAATTGAGTGCAACACTCCTCCTATAAATATTAGATTTCAGTTTTTAAAATCCAAATACATTCTCAAGCTTTTATCTTTTGAAAATCATCCTTTATTAAAGAAATTATTATTTTATCACAGAGTATATAATCCTTCTAATTTCGTAAATGTCCCTTATATACTTCATGACTTTTCTAATATAATCAGCATTGATGATCAATATCAAATTGAGAAATGTAGAGACAGATGGCCATGTTATTCTGGCAGTTATGTTAGCAAATTCTGGCCCATGGATATTCATATTAATCGTGACATAAGGAGTAAAGAAGATGTGTATCAGCTAATAGCAGAGTTCTCTGGGCACAGATGTATATTTACTGATGGATCCAAAAACAATAGAAACGTTTCACTAGCTATATATCTACCTCATCTTACTGTTGGACACGGAGTTCGGTTACCTGGAGCCATGACTATATTTACAGCAGAATCATTAGCTATTTTATCAGCCCTGGAGTATATACGTGATAAGAATCTTGGACACACCACTTGGCTTATTGTGACAGACTGCATGAGTGTTCTTATGGCTTTACAAAATCCGAAACTGGACGCCAATACTCGTAATATTATTTATAAGATTCGGACTTTATACGCTGAGCTTTGTTCTAGAGGATTTGTGATAAGTTTATTATGGACACCTTCCCACATAGGAGTATCAGGAAATGAAAACGCAGATCATCTTGCAAGAATTATTGTTGACGCTGACATTGCAGAGATAAGAAATGTTGCCATACCAAGTTCTGATTTGATAACCAAATTAAATGTACGACACACCTGTATTTGGCGTGAGAACTGGCAAGAAACATTACAGACCAAAGGAAAATGGTATGCAAAAATAAATCAAACTGTTGGTTTAGCGCCGTGGTTCACCAGATCTGTTTTTCCTAAGAGCAGAAAATTTTATATTACTCTAAATCGACTTAGACTTGGACATGGAAGATTTAACGCACATCTAGCCAGAATGAACATAATAATATCATCTATTTGCAGCAACTGTAACTTAGAAAGTGATCAGACTCTAGATCATATAATTTTTGAATGCCCTGCTTATGCCTTACAAAGAGTTTTATTAATCAATGAATTATTAGAAATATATAAAACACCTGCAAGCATCCCGCGCGATACTCAAAGTTTGCTGGTGGATTACAGTACCTACACTGTACTGTATAAATTTATTGACAGCACTGGACTATCAATTTAACCGATCGGGACGATATAACAGAAGGAAATGACCACAACCTGCTATGACTTAAACAACAAGATCAGGACAAATACGGATATGACACTTTATGATTATACAATGAACACTGAAGACTTGGCTTTGGCCTAAAACATATTTATAAAACAAGGAATATACTACTGAAGACGAGGCTTCGGCCTTACTTATTTG
Organism: Agrotis puta; assembly: GCA_943136025.2. NCBI lineage: Eukaryota > Metazoa > Arthropoda > Insecta > Lepidoptera > Noctuidae > Agrotis > Agrotis puta. The sequence continues at coordinate 12,416,788 of OW964178.2, forward strand.
TGAAATAAGAAGAGAATACTGAAGACGAGGCGGTATGGTCTAAGACCTTAGCCTGCCCAAAAGGGCAAAGAAAAAAAAAAAAAAAAAAAAAATACAGATTGACAATTAATTTGACATTTTGACAAGTGCTGCAGAATTTCGTTAGTTCGTCATAAAATTTTCAAGCAAAATGAATTCCCTGTTGAGGAAGGCTGCGATCCAGTACTTGAAGACTAATGCACGTTCTTCTACCCACGCTGCTACCGCTGGTGGCCATGGAGGTAAGACACATTTCAGAAAACAAAAAATTATGTAATCAGATAACCTAAAGAAGGGCTTTATCTACTTGCCCATTTAACATAGATGATTTTATCAACTACGCCTAATCCAAAGGCAGAGTAATAACTACTGAGGGTCTAAAATTGTATTTCCATTTTGGTGTATTTTTTCCCTTGTATTTGTTAATGTTCAGCTTTTTAAATCAATACCCCTTTAGTGTTGACTTATTCTTTTCCTGTTACTAAAACTACTTTTAATGAGTTCTACGTTGTATGCATTGGCCTGGTGGAACAATGTGAACGCATTTTGTTAGAATCGATTAAAATTAAAACCATAAATTCAACATCCTTTCTTTTTAACAACATGGCCAAGTAGATTTGTAGAAAAAAAAATGTTTGCAGTCATGAACCTTCTTACTTCTAAATAATTGATAGTTGTATCAAATGTTCAAATCCCAGGAATATACTCAAAGCGTTATTCACTTAATCCTTAGAGCTTTTAATTGTACTCATCATTTAATCTGCATTATTTTAGTTTTCATTTTGAAAACTTCTATACATTTTAACAAATAGTTTTATAATGTATAGAATTTTACTTAACTTCTGATCAAACAACTGGCCCTAGGAGTGTACTCATAATTTATGTTTTCAGGTGGCTACAAATTATGGAAGAAGATGACTTTCTTCGTGGCATTCCCCGCTGTTGGTCTCGGCATGATCAATGCCTATCTGGCTCACCAGGAACATGCCCATGAGGCACCCCCTGAATTCGTACCCTACGATTTCATGCGTATTCGCTCTAAGGTATAGCCATTATGTTGTCATTTTTTTTTCAATTAGTAGATACTAATACCGAATCAAATCAACCTTAATATTTGCAATAAGGTGATGATATTAAAGATTTTCATTACTTCTAGAGTTAACGATGTGCACATACAGTGAAACACTTGCAATCAAACATTTTAAATCATCATGTGTTTTTTCAATTTTTAAACACTTAAATATGAAGCAGGGCCTGATGGACCAAAAGTCCTCACCTTTTATTTTACAGTGTGCAGTGAATTTTAAGGTACTGATCACTGTAGTCATAACTAATGTATTTAATGTCTGCTTTCAGCGCTTCCCATGGGGTGATGGCCAGAAGTCCCTCTTCCACAACCCCCATGTCAACGCTCTCCCCAGCGGCTATGAGCACTAATTATTGTTCATCTTAAAATACTAGTGCAATCATGAAGAACACACTTAGATTACAAATATTGTATTGTGATAAGGAATTAAAATAAATGGCTTGAGAACCTATCTGCATGTTTTTATTCTTTCATGGTTTTGGAAAGAAAGGTGACTGTGGCAACTATAAGTATTAGAGAGGTATTGAAGAGGGTATGACAACTGTAAATGAATTGGGATCAGGGAAACACTGTTTTTTTTTGTATTGATAGTATGCATTGTGAAAGTTTTGATGCCCATTAGGTGATAATTTTGACAGTGGTCATACATTCATTATTAGATTGATTAGGAAAAATCATGTTCCAGGTTTGGCTAAAGCCTAGATAGAGCATCAAGTCTTGGGTTCTTATATTACAGTATTACAGTTGACTTGGTTTTGTTAAATTGGGATTGGCATTTGATTCTCAAATAATACAATACAATTGAGTCTTAAAAGAATTTTGGGTCTGCTTTCTTTAGTTTAGCCGGGAATCGGGAGTCAAAGAAAATCATTCCCCACAATTCTTCAATTATTGAAAATGTTAATGGGCTATTGAAGGACACCGTGGATTTTAATTACCACGAAAAAAAAATAAAAACGAAAATGTTGCGAATTTTTAACGTGCTCATAATTTTAAACATATACAACAGGTTTTATTATTTTTTGTCGTATATTGTTTCAAGAGAAAGTAAACTATTAACTAAATGAATTTCGAAGAAAGTTGTGGGATTGGGATATAATTATTGTTTTTTATACATCGGGTCATCGGATACGTTTTTGAACGACTGGACTGCTGTCATTTTTAAGTGTCAAAAAATGTGCAAAATCGATTGGCATTGCTACATGTCATCAGTGATGTGTAAATAAATTGTTTTATTTCACTTTCCTGACTGTAAATTGGCTACTCTATAAACGAAATTCAAAAAATGAAATGAATTTACATTATTCTCACTAAATTCCAATATGTCGAGTGCTTCGGTGAAGGAATTTGGCAAGGCTTGGTGGTCGGAGGTGTATAACAGAATTATCGGTGCTGTAGTGTTTCTTGACGATGCTAGTGCGGAGTGCTTGCACTGGGACGGTGGTCTGTTCAACCTGCTGTCTGGGGGAGCAGTTGCTGTAAAGAGTTTGTCTCCATTTGAGGTAAATATCATATCTCGCTGACGTCTTAAATTTTGTTACCTGGTTTCATAATTATTATTAGATGAGCTTTGCTGACTTCCTGACCGTTCTGTTGATTGAAAATGCCCGCAATATGTACCCACTGACCTAAATTAGTTAGGAAATTCAGTGTACCTATAGTGTTTAGTGTGCACTATGCTCAAAGAATGAGTATTTAACAAACAAGCTATGTAACATATTACATCTCCATTGTTTAGCTATATTCTACGAAACCCGTCATTGTTACGTTACAGGTTTGCAACAAAGACCAGAAGAAGGCAGTGTTCATAACACAAGCAACTAACACGCAGCTGCAAACAATATCTGAGATAATACGCCACAGTGACCTAACCCACTGCATTCTGATATCATGCGTGAGTCTGGATGTGGTTTACTTAGAAGTGAATGAGGGGAGAGATGTCAGTGATGTTATAGCTTCAGGTCGAGGACCAATAGAGGCTACGAAGCAGCTAGAGATGATGCTGGTTGGATGGATTGGGAAAACGGTAAAATATAATTTATTCAAGATGAATTCAATTTAGTCTTGGGCTTGATACTCAGGTCAGGTATAGTGTCCATTGTTTTTCATCTGAAGTTCCAAGTAGCAGCCTGGATTAGTGCCTGTGTGATGGCAATTGCACTGCCACCATGAATGTTACAATAATATTTGTACACTGTCTGAACCTTTCAAGGGCTGCTGTTAATTATATCAAAGATTAATCTTTCTTTTATTTACCTTTAAAATGACATACAACAAAATTTATGAACACTAACGAGATATAAATGTCCGTCTATATTCCAGCAAAGCGCAGTTGAAGTAGTACACATACCAATCTTCACAATAGCTCTAACTAATGTGGTGTTTGTAACTCCGCCGTACCACGAGATGTACCCATTATTCCACGACAAGTTAATACCGGACACTCCATCCATAGACTTACATACTCTGTCAAGTGAAGAGAGGTCCCAAGCAAGGAGGTTGGCAAGTGGACTCAACAATATGCTGGACTCTATGAATTTGAAGGAGGATATCTTTTATATTGGCACTTATGGCTCATTGTTGGCTGGCATTTTGGAGAATTCACCTGTTTGTATCTCGAGACGTAAGGTAAGTTTTGTTACTCTTCTATTTTCTTTAATGTGAAACATTTATAAGTTTGTCTCTGTAATATTGATTTCTATGCCATGACAGCAAAGGCATGACACTCTTTTATGTTATCATGCTTCCAATCTCAAATCAATTTATGACTAGGGAATTTTAACTCTTTTAGGCTTTTATTGTCTATTGACTGATTTTAATGAGGGCAGAGTCCTAAGTATAATTTTTCATTTTCTAGAATTGTCTACACCCCGCGTCCCTGATTATTGTGGATCGCACCCTGGACTTGTGCGGCGTGACAAGTTACTCCACAGAGTCAGTTCTGGACAAGGTCATGTCGGCACTGCCTCGCTTTCCAGGACATTCCAATGAAGTTGCCGTTGATATGTCACCGCTTTGTGAGGCTAATGTGTGAGTGTTCATATTCATTGAAATCTTGAAAATAATTTAAACTTAATATTACAGTTCTAAGAAACTGCATTAAATTACGCTGTTGCGCCCGCGGCACTTACCGTCGCTATATACTATTTTTAAATACAGATAAACCGCATCCACACCACGGTATGCAATTTTTAGCGTAGTCCTGGCTAAATACTTATATTGCATGCTGGTTGGTGGCTAATTATTTGCGACTTTTTATTCTTTCCCTTTATTGCACGTAATTACTCAACTATCTGACCTTTAAAGGGTGACACAAATATTGGATTGGTGTAATGTCCTTTCTTCTCACTATTCTGGTTTCTACCCGGAAATTTAAATTTTCAGTATAAACCACCCAGAAGATGTGCAACTAAGTCCAGGTTGCCTGTACCACGCGAACGACGATGCATGTGTGCAGACATATGAGCATATGATTAACAAATCGCACAAGGAGGTCATGTTTGACCTTTATAACAAATTGTCCAAGATCGACGTACAAAAGTCGCCCAGTCCGAAGACTTTGTTGAAAGTGACGCCGCAAAGCGTCGAGAAGATTGTTACGGCTTCGAAAGGTAAACAGGTGCAAACAAGGCAAATTCATTAATAATAAAGTCTCTACAATGGTTGCTGAGAAAGGGGAGTTACATGGTGTGGAGCCTAGAGTGGCTAGGACTGCAAATCCGCCACTACCAGTCTCGAAACATGGCTGAAAGTAACACCGAAAAGTGTTGAGAAGGTAGTTGAGGTTTTTAAAAGTAAGGTTGAGATAGAATTGCTACACATCGAAATCGAGAGTATTCCTCAGCATCACATACCAAAATGACCATAACATCAGTTTCTAAAGTATAAGTTGGTATACAAAGTAATGTTTGGAACTACTGTCCCAATGCCGAAAATTAATTAATTCGAAGCTTCATTATCCAAGTGTTATAGGCTATACTTCAACCCGTGGGCTTATCTCCAACTAAAACAATAGGAAATGCTAGTTTATAATAACTGTAAATAATTGCAGGTAACTATGACATCATTGGCAAACATCTAGGGGTGCTGCAACAAGCCCTTGCAGTGGTACAAACACTGAAGTCTCCGAAGAGAGCTCAGCAGGATCTGCTCATGAGTTTGGAGAAACAGGTACTGCAGAACCTCGCTGCCAGTCGAGACTCCACCAGTGTGCTTCATCAGGTATGCCTTAAATGATTACGTACATCATTGTACGTTACGTTTACGAGGCATGTATAGAAATCGCAATGCCTTGAAATTGTTTTATTAAAGATTCTCTTGAAAAAATCGCTTTTAGCGATAAGACCGCCAATTGTGTCACCCTATTTATAAGATCTACTTTGTACCTCTAATTTGTATGGTGTGCATAATAAGTGTATTCTATCTATCTCTCTATCTTGAAAGTTGTGAAGTATTTATCAAAGGCACTCTTATTTCGAAAAGCTTTTCCGAATAATTGCTACAGAATTGTAGCACGAGTTGTTCATTGCCATCTACAAAATCTATGAATCTTTTCATTGATAATAAAAATAAAACTGTTAACTTTCCCGACTACATTTTAAATGCAACGAATTAATTACAATTAACAACGAACGACGATTTGTAAATTTACAATTATAGTATGTCTGTAACAATAATCAGTTATGCATTATAACATTTCTTGACATTATCTATTACAGATCACCCATCTAATCAAAACCCGTAGGGACAGGAACTTACCATTGGAAAGTCTCCTAGCCCTGCTCATCCACGTCTACTCCTTAATAGGCACCGAAGTTTCGTTCTCAAAACAACACGAGGACAGTCTCACAGAAACGCTAAGTGTGGCCATATTTGAAGACCATAAGAGTTTGTACAAGAAGAAGATGGAGACCGGAGTTATGGTGACTCCGGAAGAGTGTGATGAGGCCTCTAAGAGGGTGATGAAGCAGTTGAAGGATATTGCTCAGATGAGGAGGGTGTTGCACAAGTGAGTGTGTTTTATTTATAGTGATATGGGAAAACTCTACTGAGACTTTCTCCATACAAACGCTATCCGCTGTTTTCTTCCGCCCGAAATTAATATTCAATCTTTATTAAATCAAATTCGTTTGTTTCTGACGGCTGCTTTTGATTGGACATTGTCATTTTAAAGACTTGGATCTTTTTTTTTTTAGTTTTTTTTTAGCGTAGTAAAATCATCAAATGAGTGCTAAAGCTTGTATGTAGTAAACAATTTGACTAGGTAAGCACTGCGATCGTTAAAGTATTGCCTCAGTTAATATTGTAAAATCATGTTTACTATGTATCTGTCAGCATTATGTTTATATCGTTCACAATAATAAATATAAAGTAATGAAAATTCTACTCTATACTCTTTTTGTATACTAAATTCTCATTCTTTCCCATTTCATTTCTGTAGATATAACTCTGTATTGAAACCATGCGAGACGGGAGTCGGTCACGAATATCGAGGTGTTCTCCAGCAGTTGGTGGACGACCTGGTAGACACAGAGCGGCCTGACATGACAGACCTCAAACACAGGAACGATAGCATCAAGGATTTGCTAAGGAGTGGATTAAAGTAAGAAAGTATTTTTTGATAATAGAATATTTATTACAACGCCATCTAGCGGCGAGTAGTATTGTTATTTCATTAAGCGCTATCTAGTGACGACTAGCTGCAACGAGCCTTAAGAATACATTATAATTGTTTTCTTTTTCAGTATATTAACAAGTAAGAAAACGCGAACCTCAAAACACCCGCTAGATAACTCCACGATAATAATTTTCGTGGTCGGAGGCATCACAGCCGAGGAATGTAAACGTTTGCATCGAAGCGTGATCACAAGTGGTATCGACAACACTGTTCTGATCGGCTCTACGAAACTGGTCACCCCGGTTGAAGCTATGAGGGATGTGTTACCATTATAGCAGCGTGAAAAAAAAGTCGTCAAGACTTTTTATGGTTACTGGGGCCGTTGCTCACAAATGAAGAAACGGCGCCTAGCTAATCTGCTTGGAGAACTTTAAGGTTGTACAGCAAATATCTTGGCCAAAAAAGTGTGTACAAACTAAGGATTCTATTTTTAAATTATTGAAACAGATGTTGATAGATGTTGTTTATGCCTGCTTAAACTATTGTATATTTGAAATGTAATTACAAATTCCGTACAAAGTATTCCATTTTTGTTATTTCGTTGCTTTTTATTGTTAAGCTGTGTTCTCACTTGTACTAGTCTAAGAAACATCAACCATTCTACTAATAGACTAACCAACATATTACGTGTGGTATGAAGTTGGATTAAGTGATCATTGAACAACTGCTAAAACTTTCATTCAAATTCGAATTGTAGGAATTTCTTTCAAAAACTGTATACCTGCTAGATCTAAATCACTCCCAGGAATGGCTATAATTGACCTTGACCGTCTATGACGAAAACTTTTGAAACAACAACAATTTTTGATAATATCTCAAAAGGTTTTTACACGTCTGGTGTCAAAGTATACTCCCCGCTCCCAAGAATGGCTATAATAATTGACCTTGACTGTCTGTGACGAAAACTTTTGAAACAACAACAATTTTTGATAATATCTCAAAAGGTTTTTACACGTCTGGTGTGAAAGTACACTCCCTGGCTTGATTCACGTGAGTTTTTTGAGATCATGTGGAAATAGCGGTATCTATTTAATTTTGATAGAAAGCAATACGTGCATTTTTAAGTATTGTGGTTGTAGGTTCTCGTTGACCGAAAGCTAGCTTTATATAAATTTCTGTTGGAAATCTTATGCTCTAAATAAAAAATTTGCTGTAGCTAGATAGATGAAAATATAATAGCAAAATTAAAAACAAAAAAATAAATACAAGAAAACAAAATAGAATAGTCTTAATTGATGCTGAAATAAAAAAAAAATGTTCAATTCAAATTATTGTTATATAAAGCTGTTTATGTATACAAACGCTTAGATATAGGTGCTAAGAGTTTTTCATTGTTAAATATTTTGTTAATTGTGTTTCAATTTCCATCTGTAAATAGTTAATTATTAAAATGTGTAAATGTAAGCATAACGCAATGCAATTACAATGCAAAATAAAGAGTAATTCTTCTTAAAATGTATAGTTATTTTATTAAGATCAATCGCCAACAATTTTCACGTTCCTTACGGAAAAAAGGGGCAAAGGATGGGTAAATAAAAATCATTCATATAACATTTAAAAGTTTATTTTGCAAATACTATTTTGTGACCATTTTATGTCTAAGTATTCAGTTCACTCCCATTTCAGATTATTACTAGTATTTTCCAATACGCCGTTTTTAAGCTAATGGTGGAACCAAGACGGTAGACAACTGTCAAGTTTGAAAAGCTGACAGTTTTCAAGGTTTGACAGTAGACTAGACGTCGTTGGTGGAGCAGTAATGACAAACATCTACTTATGTTATTCTTTTTTTGTCAAAGGAATGTCTATTTTACAATAATAAATGCATTATATTAACCCTTTAATCGCCAGAGTCGTATATATCCGACAAACATTTCCGTGCCCCTATCGCCTGTGTCGTATTTATCCGACAGAGAATATTCACGATTTTTGTTGTTTTGTTCGATTTTATTGCATCTATTCTATATCTCTCTATTTATGTAGATAGACAGATAGAATACTTTTTATTGTACACCATGATATTTTACACATCGGAGCTTAAAAGGTGCAGAAAGAGAGGAGAAGAGGAAAGCACGATTCGTAGCCGGGCGCTAGGGGCACGGCAATTGATATTTAGCCAAGCGCTTAAAGGGTTAAGGAATAAAAATACATACATACTTAGCAACATATTAAAAAAGAGAAAATGATCTAAAGTTTTGTGCTAAATCCGCGCCATTTGTAGCACAGATTAAAAAAGGGTGTCATGAATAAGTTATCTTAACAATACTAGGAAATTGAAATTAAATTGTGAATAATTTTATTAAATATAATGTAAACTTGGCGTTTATTTAACGTAATAATGGTATGAGTAGCTAATAGTAAGAAATTGGATCTGATTACTCCATGTCAATTTACTACAAAGGTATATTTTTTTTATAATAAGCAATTTTCCGTTCCTTTTAGCATACAGTTTAGTTGTTTTTTGCTGCAGTAGTAATTATTTATTTCATGTCTAATTTATTTCCCAAACAATATAGAATTAAATGTTTAAACAATGATCTACAGAGTGATCTACTCAGAATTTAAATGCGGTAATTTAATTTTAGTTACATTCATTAAGTATCTAGCCCATTTATTCCAAATTATTGTTCTAAATCAGCCAATTTATTTTTATTTTATTGTATCGTCATTGAATATTAATTTATTTTTTTAAATTATTATTTATTTCGCCATCTGTTCTGATACCATAACCAATAACATGTTTTTTTATAGGAAGACGGCCATATTTGATATCCTATCTATACTATAGTTTATTTACTATCACATTTTTCTTGTAATAAGTTTCTTAATGCCTACTTTTTATTGTATCGCCAAATTACGTTAATACTTCGAGACTACTGCCCGTTTTTCTGATATACTAGGCGTCACCTAAATGTGGGTAACGCATAAAGAAAATTGAACTAGGGACTGAATTTTTAATGGAATGCAATCATAATTATTAGGTTTTACATTTAGGTCCCGCCTAGTGTGAGTGAACACGGGCATACGTTATGGCTTAACCATACGGAACCCATTAAAATCAAGTGAAACAAAGAAACTATGGACAGTAATTGGCAGGTTTAAAGCTTTGGTTACACACAACGACTAATCGTTGCGAGTATTCGCTGCATAATGACGGGCTATTCGCAGCGAATAGTCGCTGTGTGTGACCGAAGCTTTAGGTTGGGCAATGAACGATTCTTTGAATGGATCATTAACAGTTTCTTTACACACCATTTATATGATTTAGTTTAAAAAGAGAACATGTTCTAAGAATCTAGTTTGAAATGTGGCGGTCACAGTTTAGCAGATTTTGACATTGCGATGATAATTAACTTAAAACTGTCAGTTATGTCAAATGTCAAAACAAGTTCTCTTTTTGTTTTTGCAAAACTCATTTGTATCCTTACTTCTACCAGATTCTTATTGAAGGTTTCATTCACGACATAAATATAGTAATACTTATTGTTTAGTTAGGCACAGAGATATCAGTCCATGCCTGCCACGTCACCGCCCTTTCTGAAGTCAGCGTTGGCATAAATCGCGGTTTTATTTCTAAAGAGTGCGCAGATTATTGAGCCCCTGCTCCTGTACCGAACCATACCGTGGCCCTTCGCCCGAAGACCTTTCACTATGTCCTGTGGAAAGAAAGGATTTATGTAATACTATTGCAATGAATATTTATCATACAGTTTTAGTCTTGGAAACAAACCATAATATTTGGCCAGCCTAGCCATAGTCCACCATTGTAGACATTGTTAGGAGGGTCGCCTACGCTCTACCCAGGGCGAGAGGACTCATTTGATGGTTTTCGCAACCCAAAAAAAGCTAATCCGTTTAGCTATTCATAATCCATTGATTTCACATTCGGTGTTACATGGTCATTTTGATTGCCCAAATAACACTAATTGTAGTTCAGTGCTGGGAATAAACTACTTAATCGAACTTTTTATCACTTCGGAAAAATCACGTTTCAGTCAAGTATATCCCCATATTCATGATGGAATCAACTCACGGCGTGTTGTAAATTTTTCACACTGTTGTTACAAGTTCTTTTGCAACCACGGCTTACGTGTGCCTTTTACGTGTGGAAATCTGTACTTCCTCCGCCTGGCAAATTCGGAGGGGCATATCAGACTCGACTGACTAAAACCACACGGTGTCCTCTGCTGCCTTAAGCCGGGACCACTTGACAGTTTCAAATAATACAAAGTGAATAATACAACGTTTCTTACATCTGTAACACCAAATTCATATTCGACGTGCATCGGGGTGATCTGATGATGTATGCGGGGTTCGTCCACTGCTTCCTTTATCGACTGATCGAACCACAGCTTGCGTATTGTCACCTGGAAATGAAAGTTCAGATTTTAATTTTAATTACGAAATTAATTGGACTTCATTATTGGGGATTGCCTAAAGAGGTTATCACGTTCTGCCGTTGTTAAAGGAGAAGACCAATGGATATAATTATATTTTTAGGAGAATTGGACTTGAATAGACCTTGAAGAATTATTACGTACCCTACAGACAGACCTACTATATTCTACTATAGGTACCAAATAATGAAAAAAAAGGCCCTTGAATGCCTATTTATAAATACCATCTAGGCTTCTACATGGTCTTCTGAAATTACAGTAATGACCAATCGTGTCTTTTCGCGTTGATTACCACAATATCGAAAATAGCTTGCTCTAGGTATTGGTTACCCTTAATTTAAACTTACCAAAGCCACAGAAGTAGTAATCTTCGTTCCTCCAGAGGCTCCAATCACCAGCTTGGCGTTTCCATTTCTATCCACTATAATACTAGGACTCATTGAAGACATGGGACGTTTGTGCGGCGCAATGAAGTTCGCTGGAGAAGGCTTCAAGCCGAAGAAGTTTGTGATCCCAGGAGAGGAGAAGTCATCCATGACGTTGTTCATTATAATGCCTGTCTTGAAAGTCGAGAAACCGGCGCCATAGCTGTTAGAAGATAGAATGTTGTGTTTAAAATAAGAATACATATACCTAAATTGAACATGGAACCTCTTCCTTTATTGAAACCCGTTAATAATTCTAGAGAATTTTGTTTATTGTATTGCATTCAAGCTACTAGTCATTCTATTGTTGTTTTCTCTATTTCTGATTGATATGTTATCTAATGAATTGCAAATGTCATTCGTAATTTTTATCAAATGATTTTAGGTAGCATTTCCCTCGGCTTCGCCTGCGTGATAGTTGAAGGTTATTTAACTAAAACATAATACCGGGAAAGTAAAGTATTCGTGTGCCAAATGTCATCCAAATTTTTTATCTCGACTTTATCTTTCCGAGGGATACTTTTATAGTTGTAGCAGGCAAAGCTGCTGGCAACAGTTAGTTCTACATAATAAATGGGAGCACTTACTAATAGTTAATAGAACTGGTAACCGAAACAGCGTCTCCATTGCCTGCAATGATAGATATGTGAGCTGTGCCAGCATCCGGCTGATTGTATGTCTCAGCGCCGTAAGTAGCCGTGTCGTTGCTGGTGGCTGTGTCGTTGATGCGCAGACGCACCTCCGCGCCGTACTCTGGAGTTGTCACGTTGCGAATGAGCTGGTGGAGGGAAGACAATAGTTATTAGCTTCATATTCTTGAACTTCAATGTTTATAAGGTAGTCGCTCTATGTAAATACTGATATTCAGCAGCATTCGGTTAGACTGGAAGCTGACCCCAACACAGAGAAAGGCTAGACAGATTGATGGAGCTTTGGGAATGAACGGCGGTTTTTTTTTTAATAATTCTTAATTTTCTACATGGAAAGGTTTAGGTACCTTTTTTATCGTGGTAAAATCATCAAATGAGTCCTTCCACCCAGGGCAGGGCGGGAGGGACTGTCAGACTCGTACTGACTAAAATCCACGGTGCCCTTCACTAGCCTTTTACGTACCGGGCACGCCGCAATCGCGGCGGTAAGACCCCTCTTTGAGGAGTGGCTGGATAGGCGTCACGGCGTCCTGACCTACCGCATGACGCAGGTCCTCACCGGACACGGAAGTTTCGGGAGGTTCCTGTGTCTGATAGGGAGGGAAGAAACGCCTGGGTGTCACCACTGCGAGGATCGTCCGGAGGACACGGTGGAGCATACGGTGCAGGACTGCCCCGCTTGGGCAGAGCACCGCCGTGTCCTCACGACGGCGATTGGCGGAGACCTCTCACGCCCGGCATTGGTCGAGGCCATGCTGCGGGGCGAGACGGAGTGGGAAGCGGTTGCCTCCTTCTGCGAAGCAGTAATGCTCGTGAAAAGGAGGCGGGCCGCCTGAGGGAGAGGACAGCGTCCTCCCTCAACCCCAGCCGCAGTGGTAGACGCCTACGGCGTCGGACGTCGCAAGACGATCTCCGGCCACCGTAGGCGCGGGCATGCGGGCAGCGAGTAATGGGCGACTTGCTGTCCGACCATGGACCATGCCCGGGTCGACGGCGCGTTGTGTTCCACGCGCGCCTCAAAGAGTGTCAGCATAGTGACGGGGCCTGTAGAGGGCCGGAGCCTGCCGGGGTCGCGGGACCAAGGGATTACCGTGACTCCGGTACGTAAAGGGCTGTTGAGGGACACCGTGGATTTTAGTCAGTACAAGTCTGACAGTCCCTCCCGCCCTGCCCTGGGTGGGAGGACTCATTTGATGATTTTACCACGATAAAAAAAAAAAAGCCTTTTACGTACCAGGGTCACGGTAATTCGTTAGTCCCGCGACCTAGGTTTAGGTACCGTAGTCTGAAATATCCTGGTTTTGTACCTATAGGTAAAGGGATTTATGTAGTAGCTTTCTGAAGAAATTCATTGAAGTGACTACTTTTATGTAGGTGGATATATACGGCGAGATACGTGGTCATTTGATATAAACTTCTGTCAGGAGGTCAAAGTTATTTATGTATTAATAACTACGCAAAGTACCTATATTAATATAAATTGTATCATATATATAATAACAATTCTACCTCAGTATTTCGTAATATTTAAGCCGTATTGCAAATTACTTCCTCCTCATTAAAATGGTGTTATTATTACATATGTATATGTATATACCTAATTAGGTAAATATTAACATGCTGATAGGTAGGTACTCACATATTTTGCGCCGTAATTTATTACTACAAACGGAATAATTTAGTTTTAATATAATAATTATGTACGACATCACTTCCTGAATGAGGAAGGAAAAGGCGGTAATTAATAATGCAGTGAAATTTTGACACTTATATTTAAGCTCGATGTAGGTAAATAGGGGCAAGCTGTCAACAACCAGGTGTGTGTAAACAAACTCTTATTGAAAATTTACTCATGGGAAACCCAATAAAAATTACCCGATCTTAAAATCAAACTCAGGTCCTCGTGATCTACCGTACCGCTTGCACGATCTGTACAGCGAAGTAATCAGTCTGTAGAAGTGAAGTAAAGTCATCATCTGCCTAGTCTTTTCCCAACAACGTTGCGGTCGGCGTTTAGCCGAACCAGATGCAGGTGAATATCGGTGTTTTACATGGAGCGATTGCCTATCTTACCTCCGCAATCCAGTTAATGAGTAAAACGATACCCCTTAGTAAGACTGGTTGTCAGACTTTCAAGCTTGTGACCAACAGTAACGATTGTCAAAGATCTACAAATAGCCAGGATCAACGAATTTACGTGCTTTTTGAGACAAGAAGGAAACTCGCTGTGATGGATGACCCACCTACAGACCATCCGCGTCAAACGTGGCTTAACCTTGAAGCGACCTAAGCGGACGTTATTATTTAGCTAGGAGCTTCTCTAATAAGTGAGTTTGGGAGAATATCTGACTTTCTTAAAGTAGAATCTCATCTCACCTCAGTCAAATCCAAGAAATCCATATCTCCCAGTTTCGTTCTAGTTGCATACGCATACTTGAAGGCTTCAATGATCCTATGGTAGGTGAGGATCTTGTCTTCCGTGGTGTTGATGCTGGACGCGGTGAAGTTGTAGCCGCTGAGGATGTTCAGGATGTTCACCAGGATGGCGCCGCTGCTCGGAGGGGGCACGGAGTAGAACGTGTCCCCATTGCTCAGGGGGACCGCGATGGGGTCTGTGATTTTTGCCCTGGAGAGGAAAAATAGTAAAGTTAAAGTAAAAAAAAAAACAAATTGTATTATCAGAAAGGATGGTGAGCTAACTATTACTTGCCGTCCGTATGCTCAAGAAGTTGCGCTGGAGAGGAAAAATTGTAAGCTAAAAATGTTTAATTTTTGAATTGTCAATGAATCAGTCAGCCAGAAAGTTGATGGTACAGGTCATCGTTCAACTGAGATGGTGTTAAGTTACCAGTTTCCTTATATTTTTTTTATCTGTATTGTATTTCTAGTTTAGAATCGTCTATAACACGTTTTCATATTGTAACAAAATGTATAAATGAACTGCATGTCATAATCTGAACTGCATTCCTGCGCTTGCGCGTCTCGCCAACAGATTATTTCCGGCATGCATCTATTTATGCTCATATTAGCTTCCGATAACGAATACTTTCCTAGTAGAAGAAGTAAGAGCAGTTAATTGGATTTGTCATTTATATATAACACCATGCCTGTTTATACCGACGAGTTTGTGTAGAGGTTAAACTAATAGTACACTCATATTTCGCCAGGAGCTCAAAAAAGGCAACTTTAAGAATCGTAATGTGAATAGCAATTAAATAATTTTGTCTATACTCAAGCAATATTCAATTTTATCGCAATTAGGCCTTTTAGACCCCCAGTAATGTTATATTTGTCGTAATGTTTTATTTTTAGCCGACTACGGCAAAGCCAAAAGGAGGATTATGATTTTGACCCGTATGTATGTATGTATGTTGTTTGTTCCCTCATAACTTATAAACTACTTATCAATACATCACAAATGTCGTTAGAAGCGCGGTTGTTTCAGACAATCTTTATCGGCTAGGTGGTATACGACCACGGCTATTACTCGGTCAAATGAATATTGTTCTTGTTTTATACTTTTCCCGATTTATTCGTAGTCGGGTTTTAGTAATTTTTTATTTATTTTTATATACATAGATTAAATTGCTGGCTCGCTTATAATTGCCATCTGCCAGTCATCACAGAATCTGAGGTGGTAGTACTGAATTTTTTTTTATATAAACAGCCAATTATATATTTATGTCCGACCTGAATGCATTCAGGACTAATTACACTTGCGAGCTCTAAGATAGACGAGGTAACCAAATTAAACTGAATTAGGTACATTAAAACTAGAACTATAAACTAGAGCTATTGTGAATCCGAATCTATAAAAAAACTGTGGTAACTGAAAAACCCCCACAATAGTAGTTTACTGCATAAATAAATTGCAATCTGTGTAGTCCGTCGGTTAGAGTATAGAAAAATAATGCATAGGTAGGTACGTATTTTTTCTTTTTATAAATCAATCAATATTGATAAAGATAAAACGCTTCATAATTCGAGAGTGGGGGCTTGTGACGTCATTACGCCTGTTAAATTATACCGACCGAGAGATTTTTAGAACCGTTGTATCTTGTTAAATTTTGTTATTCGTAACAAAAGAAAAAATATGGGTCAAATATTTTTTGATAATCTATTTTTCGGACAAATATTTTTGAAGTGAAAACTTCTTTAGCGGCGTTGAGCACTTTTCTGTAATGGGTATAAAATCTTAAACTCGCGTCAGGACACGTGACCCTGACCGAAAAAGCGTAGGACGGCGCAGGGCGCTTGCGTGAATGTTCGTGTGACTTTATTACTTTTAAAGAAGTTTGTATGCTGGATACATTCGTTGCTAGGTAACATTGTTTATAAAAGATGTACGTCACATTGGAAAATTATTGAAATAAAAAGTCAACCATTTTTGCGAGTTTTACTAAAATCTGTTCACAAGATATTTCCAACAATTACTATTCAAGTTTTCACTTCTGCCGGCACTCCCAGAGTGCAACCCGTTTTTTTTTTTTGAGTAAAATAGCCTTTTATCGATTGTTTTTATTTAATTGTAGCTTGGCAGCATTTGTAGGTTTCTGACATTTACTGACTATTATTTACAGAAAACAAAAGTTGATAAAAGCTGCGTCATGTCATTGTTACCGGAACATAATTAACAATGTATAATTCTTTCAGAGTTAATTTACCCTGACACCTACACTACAGTGTAAGTTTATCCAATATGGTAACACGAAAAAAAATATTAAAACTTTATGGTCCAGTACCAACAATCATGTTGGAAAAAATGGCTGTAAAAGTTGGAAATATTTTACGCGGAGCGACTTTCGCATTGAAAAATTAGTTATAAATATTTTTTTTTTAAAGAAAAAGGAAATGGGGAAGAAGCGGCCCGACAATTGTCAAATTACGAAACAATATTATATAAATATTATATAATATATAAATATTCTTTCATTCGAACTAAATAATTGTTTAGTTGGTTTTACTATGAAAGAACTGTACTGTATTTACGAATTGGTCCCCGTTAATAACATTTTTTTCCATTTAATTTGATGACTCACATTTATATCATTTGATCAGGTGCATTAATGTATTGTTTCAAATAATTTTAATGATAGCACTAAAGTACATATTGTGAAACATTGTATCCGTTTTCACTAACATTAAACAACACCTAAAAGAACGCGTAAACATTATAACGCTGTTGGAGTTTCGACTTTAGTCAATGAATATAAGTGCGATTTTAATTAGAAGTGTATTTAGGTATCACTTAGTCTTATAGAAAATGCGCAATAGTGACTTTTCATGTTATCGATTCAGGAATTCGTATCGAATTTCAGACATTTAGTCACATTCATGGTGAATTAAGAAAATGATTGAATTATAGTTTTTAAATTACTTTTACATTTCGGAATTTCCATAACTAGTAAGTAGAATGAGAAGTGGTGGCGCAGTATTGAGGGCCCCGACTTACAAGTTGCAGATCGTGGGTTCGAATCTAGATAAGGTAGTTTGTACATCACTTCATGATTACTGTCCTAAAAACGATAAAAGAAAACATCGCAAATTGCCAACCCTCACTCTATAGTCAACTCGTATAGTCTCGCGTTTTGGATTTTTGATTGAAACCTGTTGTTTCCCAATTGTGGAAATATTGTAGGTTATAGTTATGTTTAGTAGGTAAGTACCTCTGTACCGGGTGAACTTTAAATAGTTCAGACAATATTTGATAAGAAAGTAGTGTAAGGCTGATAACGCACTTAGCAACCTGATATGGACAAAATTTAATTAATTTAGTATAGATTTATACTGATGAATTCCAATAACACTTTTCCCCTATTTGGGAACCGAACCTAAGATTTCATCTTCAGAAGCGTTTGCAACCAACGTGGCAAAGGTAGCGAAAACATTAATAGATAAAACTTTTTATTTTTATTTCGAAGTATTTATTATTTTTAATTAAAGTTTGGGGTTAATAAACACCGTTGTGTTACATGACATAATAAATGTATTTTTCCGATATTCTTGAAGTTATGTATGACTGGAGTATAAGTATAGCAGCTGTTCAAATATCAAACAATGATGCAATCTAGGAGATTGTTAAAGAACAAGTTGAAGTGAATCAGTACGTTAAACATACAGGTACCTAACTCCAGGGGCCGACTGAGAGTTTGAGGGGCCCTGGGCTTAATACTTTTTGGGGTCTTAATATCCATTGCCAAAAATTGTCTTCGATTATTATAAAAATTAGGTACGCGGTAGTTATACGAAAAATAATATTGTCCGGCATCTTTAACGGAGATTGGTGAAGGGCCCTTTATATTCATGAGGCCTTTAGCTCCAAAATTATTTAGACCCCTGTCTACCTCTTTAAATAAACCTATGCCATTACCTATGTATAATATGTAAAAAAAAAAAAAAGGACGGGTTGCACTCTGGGAGTGCCGGCAGAAGTGAAAACTTGAATAGTAATTGTTGGAAATATCTTGTGAACAGATTTTAGTAAAACTCGCAAAAATGGTTGACTTTTTATTTCAATAATATTCCAATGTGACGTACATCTTTTATAAACAATGTTACCTAGCAACGAATGTCACACGAACATTCACGCAAGCGCCCTGCGCCGTCCTACGCTTTTTCGGTCAGGGTCACGTGTCCTGACGCGAGTTTAAGATTTTATACCCATTACAGAAAAAGTGCTCAACGCCGCTAAAGAAGTTTTCACTTCAATAAATATAAGGGAGCTTACACTTAAATCTTGCACATTTTTATAAGAAACCCAACTGTATTATCTTATCTTAATCCTGTAACTTAAATCACTATGTATACCTACTCAGTGCCTATTCGTAATTGTCACACTGTTTGAATATCGAACAATTTTCCACCTTGTATGAGTCCAAAACTGCTTTTGAGTCCTTAAACATGCACCAGAGTGACCTCTACTCTACCACGGAATACGTGAACGTGACGAAGTTTTGGATCAAGGAAAATATATTCTCGCCAACAATACACAGAAGTATACAACCTGTTCTTGCAATGGTGTTTATTGCCAAAGGCTGGCCTTCTGACGTCGCAGGGAAACTGCATTTTCACAATTTGTGGCTCTTGTCAAGATACTGATGTGCTCTTGACGAATACTCTATATTCATGTAGTTGCTCGCGGGCCTCACGAATTACCGTGACCCCGGAACGTAAAGGACTTTTGAACGAGTCCGTGGATTTTAGTCAGTACGAGTCTGACAGTCCCTCCCGGTCTGCCCTGGGTGGGAGCACTCCTTTGATGATTTTACCATGGTAAAAAAAACATGTAAGTATATACTCTCAAATTTCCAATGGAGATTAGGTAGAACACAGAACGTCTCCTTTTTTTAAGCTGGTAAAATCATCAAATGAGGCCTCGCCATGGCCTCGGCCGCGGTACTTCGAGATCCTGTCCGGTCCTATCAGGTCCCGTCAGTCGGTGTTTGTCAGCGCTCAAATGTCTTTTAAAATTTCCCGTGAACCCATGCCAATACTGCTCATGAGCACAATTTGGGTCCGACCGAGGTTAAGAAACCCTGCCAGATTCCTATATTAATATAATACATAGTGGATATCTAGAAGCTTATCATCACAAAGTCGACGATAACCTTCGAACGAGCGTTCATTCTTGCTGCGGGGGCAAGCACCTCTTCAAATACAGATAAAATCAATGATCATTGAGATTGTTTCGTATTGTAGAAGTAAGTCTTATTCTCTCACAATGAAATCTAAAGGAAAGAAAACTTTGTACTTAGTGTAATGGACCACCCATTTTTTATTGTATTACAGCCCAGCGGCTGTATTATGAAGAAGCCTGGTTTTAAGACGTCCTAATAAGGCCCCAGCAAGCACTTCTGGAGTCCTTGTGTTACTGTGTACGATAGTTTGAAAATTACAGAATAACTAGACACTTTCAACCTTATCCTAATAGAATTGCTTCTTGCCCATTCGCTAAAGTAGTTTCGTATGGAGAAGAATGAGCAAGAAACGTTGTTACTCTTTCAAAATATTTTACAATTACTATTTTATTTTTGGCTTGAAAAACATTCATCTAGTCCTCTCCCTCTGCTCGCGGGACTCACGAATTACCGTGACCCCGGTACGTGAAGGGCTATTGAAGGACACCGTGGATTTTAGTCAGTACGAGTCTGACAGTCCCTTTCGCTCTGCCCTGGGTGGGAGGACTCATTTGATGATTGTACCACAATAAAAAAAAGTCCTCTCCCTCTGGGTGAAAGGGACTGTCAGACTCGCACTAATTAAAAACTACCCTGTTCATTCGATTTGCGTTGGGCTGCGGTAACATCCGTGACCCTGGAATATTTTGTGCCTTATGATAATGTATCTACAGACGTAGTTCACAACATGTTGTCAATTATTATAATTATCACTCCTTACACGTATTCGCTAATATAAGTTCATCTTTTGTTTTGTACATGCAGACAGTGAAATCATTGTTATTTTTTATAAGTGCATAAGAACTTTTAACAGAGGCGTTTCTAATAATAAACTACTATTGCCTTTATACATATCGGCCTTTATACGTAGTGGCGCCTGTTACAGAAAAAATGAAAG
This sequence comes from Agrotis puta, assembly GCA_943136025.2. Taxonomy (NCBI): domain Eukaryota; kingdom Metazoa; phylum Arthropoda; class Insecta; order Lepidoptera; family Noctuidae; genus Agrotis; species Agrotis puta. Next base: position 12,437,616 of record OW964178.2, read on the forward strand.
GGAATCGTCTGTCTTGGCATGGACATGTGATGAGGAGGGATAACACTTATGCAATTAAGAGAGTGATGAGTATGAATGTTGATAGATGGAGAGGAAGAGGAAGGCCAAAGAAAAGATGGATGAATTTTCCAGGGAATGATATGGAAGAAAAAGGAGTAAATGATACTGTGACGTTTGATAGAGGAGAATGAAAGAAAAACGTGTTGCGCCGACCCCAAGTAAAATGGGACAAGGACAGGAAGATGATATTGCCTTTATACATATCAATAGGGCAGGGCATTAATCCACATTCTCTGGGTGCGAAATTCTAAGATATGTGGTCCACATTATCTTAAAGAAAATATTCCTTCTCTGTTGGTAGCAGTCATTACAGTGAGTTTGTCAATGGTCATCAGTGATGCCAACCACCGAATGACGTAAATAATGTCGTTCAAAAATTTTAAGATAAGTAACGTTCGTTTCTCATCACGTCCGTTTCTTTGCGTATTTTCCCTATGAAGATAAATTTGTAAATTTGTTTTAGGATAGAAAAAGCTCCTTTATTTTATACTAAACATAGTGAATCATGTATGTATGTACAATTTTATCAGAATAATGTACTTGAGGAATTTTAATAATGTGTTGTTTTATATTATAAACTATAACAATGGGAGTTGTTACTGCGTTCTTGTGTTATCGAACTGCTGTTTAAATTCTTCAAAGCCATAACAAATTCAAGCTGTTTTTTTTCCATATTCGAAACATACCAATCACGTGGCAATGCTGCCAGTTTTCTGGGCACGTTACCGGATGCAGCGATGCGGAGGAGTACTTAGATGCCAAAGTGTCTTATTGCCTTTTTGATATTGTTAATAATATTTTATTTTAATGTAGTATCTTTTGTAATATGTGTAGAGTTTTAGTCTTATATACTTATTCTAAACACACATTTTTTTTGACGTGGTAAAATCGTCAAATAAGTCCTCCCACTCAGGGCAGGAAGGGAAGGACTGTCAGACTTGTACAGACTAAAATGAACAAACAGTCATCCATCATAAACTTTCGCATATTATAATAGTCGTAAGATGTATGTTTGATTTGCCTGACAAAGAAAATGGCGCCAATTAATTTGATGAATTTATCCTGCAGACGGAATCTATATATATAAAAGGAGAACTGACTGACTGACATATCAACGTACAGCCGAAACTACTGGGGCTAGGAATGTGAAATTTTGCACACGGCTTCCTATTATAATGTAGGGGAGCACTAAGGAGTTTTTGGAAATTTAACCATTAAGGGGGTGAAAAGGGGGAATTAGGAAAGTACGTAACCAACGCGGACGAAGTCGCGGGAAAAGTGCTAGTAATGTATAAACTATAAAGGCAGCTAGCAGAGTAGGAAAACAAAATCATTAATGCTAATAGGGGTATTAGCATTAATGATTTTGTTTTCCTACTCTTAAGTTAATAGATCGGGGTGGAAGTTCATACATACAATGACAGTATCTATGATATGACGCAATACAAACTATTTAATTTATGTCACAGAAATAAACAATAGATAGATGAATAATTCCATCAATTTTGTTATGTCCGGTAACGCTTTAGTTGTTACATTGTATTTATTTACATAAATTATAAATAAATGCATTGTTTTATTGAACTCGTACTTATCATGTCTGACGTAGCTTATAACAATGACAATGTTATTGGGATTATTTTAATGCATTAAATGTATTCAAATGTTAACTTTTATCTTACTGTCACTTAGGAAAATTCCCAGGCAATGCAATGCCTCATAAAATCAACGATTGAATTCGTAAGATTGGCTCTACCGTGTACTAAATGATTACCTTCCTGTTTCGTTGACAACACAGAAATCTTAATATAAGATTTCTGTGTTGTCAACACACAAATCTTAATATAAGATTTCTGTGGTTGACAATGACTTTTGAATAATATCTTTGTATTTTCTTGTTTAGTAGAATGTGTGCGTTTTTTCGGAGTCATCATTTTTTAAGTCATCACATCAGCACATTTAACGACCTAGCTAAGGCCTGCAATCGCTAGACGATCTCCGGCCATCGTAGGCGCGGGCATGCAGGCGGCGAGTAGTGGGCGACTCGCTGTCCGACCATGGACCATGCCCGGGTCGACGGCGCGTTGTGTTCCACGTACGCCGCAAAGAGTGTCAGCAAAATGACGGGGCCCCCTCTAAAGGGCCAAAGCCTGCCGGAGTCGCGGGACTTAATATACGCTGGGACACACCGTGGATTTTAGTCCGTACGAGTGTGACAGTCCCTCCTGCTCTGCCCAGGGTGGGAGGACTCATTTGATGATTTTACCACGATAAAAAAAGGCCTGCAATATACATGCCAGTAACTTGTACATAAGTATGCAAGTAGCTGGCATCCCATTGTATAATCACCAATCAGATTTCTTAATGGCATGCAAGGTACTAGCTTACCTTTGTGCAAGTTACTGGCATGTGTGTATTACGGGCTTAAAGTATTTCCTATTGCCATACTTTTTCAATTTAATACTATATTTGCAGTTTTCCGTAACAATAGGATTGGTAAAGGCTTTTTGGTCCAGTCTTTACTGTAGCAAAATGCATTTTTCGGTCTTTGTTTTCGAGGCAAAAGTAATTAACAGTAATTACCAACCAAGCAAAAAATCTCACAAAATTCACTTACTGGTATTGGCTCAGATCCTCAGCCGTGATGATGCTCCCAACCCGTTCCAGGTCTTCCAGTAGGTCTGCAGCCAAAGTCCCGTTGTACAGGTCATCACCCCCATTCTCCGCTATCCTCTGGAAGGTGTTGCAGAGCGCCTCGCTGGGCTTCACGATGGTGCCTGGCTTATGGAACTGGCCTTTCGCAGTGTTGAAGTACATTTTCCTGAGGATATAAGGAAGTTCGTTAGCTTTCGTAGTGCCTTTTATGGATGGAGGAAGACTGGCTTTGAGTGGTTCGTATAAAAAAAAATACAGTTAAAATTTTTGGTTCGCGTTGCCAATAGTGTTATGTATTTTTTTTTCTTAATGTGTGTTTGTAAATGATAATCTAGTATTTTTTTTATTATGTGCATTATTGTACAATGGTTACATTATATTATATCGGGTATAATCAAGTTTAATTCTGTTATGTACTTTTTGTGTAATGTAGTATCTCGTCATCAGTCAGTACAAAGAGCTAGGTATGTAATCTGATAGATTAAGTAATTTTGTTTTTACAATAATATAATTTATACCTAATCGGTTTGTTTTGCAACAAATCGTTTATTTTGTTGCTGTCATAATTATTGCTGCCCTAGAAAATTTGTTTTATTATTAAAAACATCGTAAGTGTATGTGGACGGGCGACTCGCTGTCCGACCATGTACAATGCCCGGGTCGACGGCGCGTTGTGTTCCACGCGCGCCTCAAGGAGTGTCAGCATAGTGACGGGGCCTGTAGAGGACCAAAGCCTGCCGCGGGGGTGGGGGTTGGGTCGCGGGACTCAGAAATTACCGTAACCCTGGTACATAAAGGGCTATTGAAGGACACCGTGGATTTTAGTCAGTCAAGTCTGACAGTAGGGTGGGAGGACTCATTTGATGATTTTACCACGGAAAAAAAAACGTGAGGGTGGACAGTCACGAAGTTTTACTTCATTGCATTTTTATTAGCTCATAATATTGCCACTGCTGGGACACATATCTCCTCTCTATTAGAGGGGATGAGCAATACCACTAATCCGCTATGTGGTCCATTGCGGATGACATCTACCAAAGATGTCACACGTTTTTAGATTTGTGGCTCAAGATTGCTCTGAAATATTTATACGGTTTCCTCACTATGTTTTTATTCACCCTTTTGAGAATACTGTTAAAAAATATTATAAAGCAAAGTAATTCATCTGCTTTGTTTTCAGACAATAGTAAAATTTCGGACTCCACCGCATACATGAAATAAAAACATTTAAATACCTCGTTTATCTTCAAAATAAACGTTACATTTTCAAGACTTTGTGTCAATAAATTACCATGAGCTCGCCGTTGAGGAAGCGATGTATATTTATAGCTTGAGGAAATAGGTGATAAACACAAAGACAACGTGTACGCTATAGAATACATTATATACCAAATATACTTGACTGACTGCTTACATTGACTAGAATAAAATAATATGCACCCTTCTTATACTCGTATTAAAGAATTTTGAAGATAAACATAAAAAAAACTCAGTGTGCTACGGTATTATTCTTTATATAACCTTTTCCCCACGATAGTAATTTCTCTTAAGCCTTTGTCAAACAGACAGGCGTTGCGAATGCGAAGCGTGACGTTTTTATTAGTAATGTATGGAATTGTTTGAATCCAGTCCCATAGAAAAGCGAAAGAGATCCGATAGCGTGACAGAACTATCGGATTGACGTCTCGCTTCGGTTCGGTATCGATTCGCTTTCGCCTGTCTGTTTGACAAAGGCATTATACCGTGGGTGCGTTTATAAACATTGAAACTCACATACACAGAAACCCAGACCAGGAACAACTACTTGTATGTCATACTAATATTTGTTTGTAAACCCATCTTCTTTGTGAAGTCCCTTGCACATTGCAAGCATGTAACACAGGTCTGGCGGCACGGTTAGCGCAGTGGCTCATCTACTGCTGCGCAGCGCACCGTGAAGCGTGTTCGATCCCCACAAAGTACAAATATTTGTATAACCTACAAGTAGGTAGTTGTTCCGGATCTGTTGTTGGGTATGTGAGTTAATATATTTGTAAATGCCCCCACGGTACCTACAGGAGAATTTCCTAGTGAAGGATAACAATAAAAAAAAATGATCCATCGCCAGAAGTGGTCGGATTTTCAAATTGAACGAGAGAACATAATTTTACCTGAGATGAACATCATTCTTGATGTAGGGAGCGCTCTCAACGCCGTCGTGCATGACCTTGGACATGGGGAAGCCGGTCTTGCACAGCTCCAGACTCGGGGCTATCAGACTGTCCCAGGGCAGCTTGCCCCATCGCTTGTGGGCTGCCCACATGCCTCGGAGCTCGCCAGGCACGCCAATAGCCAGAGGACCTGGTGGAATTAATAAAGAGTTAATTAGGTAAGGTTTGTTTGTTTGGTTGAACGCCTTAATCTCAGGAACTACTGGTTCATCTTTAGTGTTTGAATAGTCCATTTATCGAGGAATATAACATAACGCTATGACCAAAAGGAGCGGGGTTGAACCACAAGGAATAAGTAGATTTAAATGTGATACACGAACACACTTTTGACTGCCTCGTTGGGTCGCTGTAGATTTCTACTTCGAACAGTGATATTGGGTTTTCATATAAGATTTAGCAGCCATTGAGTCTGAATTTCAACCCATTGACTGAATAGACTCGCCACATATTACATGAGACTAAAACTCTAACTCTCTCTAAGGCCCTTCGTAGACAACGCGACGCAAGTCTCGGATACCTTACGACTTTGGTATCCATTGACGCGTGTCTGTGTAAGAACCTCTATGGATTTGTATTTCGGTAGTCGCGGATAAAGTCGTATCGGAAACTTGCGTCGCTTTGTGTACGAAGAGGCGTACCCTTCGGAGATTATAGGTGCCTACTTGTGCTGCTTTCCTGATATGCAGGATAAGTCTTTTTCCTAAAATTAAGCGTCAAGAGTTCTCATCATAATTCTACGGAATTTTTTTAACGTGGTAATATCATCAAATGAGTCCTCCCACCCAGGGCAGAGCGGGAGGTACTGTCAGACTCGTACTGACTAAACTCCACGGTGTCCTTAAATAGCCCTTTACGTTCCGGGATCATGGTAAATCGTGAGTCCCGCGACCTGGCAGGCTTTGGCCCTCTACAGGGGGACCCCGTCACTATGCTGACACTCCTTGAGGCGCGTGTTGAACGGGTTTTTATAATATCAACGGTGAAACACAACGCGCCGTCGACCCAGGTATGATCCATGGTTAGACGAGTAGCCCATTACTCACCGCCCGCATGCCCGCGCTTACGGTGGCCGGAGATCGTCTGCCGGCGTTCGTCACCGTGGGCGCCTACAACTGCGGTTGGGGTGGAGGAAGGACGCTGTAGTCTCCCTCACGTGGCACGCCACCTCCTTCGCTAGCATAACTGCTTCGCAGAAGGAGGTGACTGCTTCCTGCTCCGTCTCGCATCATAATTCTACCATAGACCATGGCCACAAAACGTAAAGAGTTTGGTTACCTCGTTTTGGTTTAATGTTAGGCCGTCGGCATATCTCTACCGTGGGACGCTGGGCATATGATAATAAATATCTTGCCTAACTAACCATCACAACCACAAGCGTGACGGTTTGGTGGTTTACAATATAATTATCATATCATCCATAAATTTTTGTGGTCATCATTCTGGAAAGTTCAACGGTGACTAGAAAAAGCATAGTATTGTGAAACACATAATATAAACATTAATTATTTTGCTTGTTCAGTTTCAAAGTCCAAATACTTATAATAATTGTTTGTAATTATTAGAGTTCATTCCCTTGCTCTTTATTGCCTTGAAACAACAACAGTTGTCCCCGAAGATTTTTGTATTGATGTTGTCCCACGAAAAAATGTTTTTTTGATTAAAAACACGACATACAATTAAAGGAACTGGTTTCTTATTAACTTTAAATTATATAAAAGGTTTCATCGCTGTAATATACATATAAACAAAACTAGACTAGTTTATTATTTGATACACGAATTAAGTTTATTATTTGATACCGAAATTAGCAGGAAGACTGACTAATTGACTGACTGATTGCATTATATGTATGTACCACTCTCAGATTTATTTAATCTGAGATACCATTATTGTACCTAAAGCTTAAATAAATATATTATGTAGTTCAAGCAAAGTCATGAACCACCTACATAGTTACTAGATTATCTGTGTAGGAGGGAAACGGGCCAGGTAACGGTATTTCTAGGTACAGACGGGTAATGGATTAGGTTCGCGCTGTTGCTAGGTACCGTTTCTACCTAAGCTACCTACATACCTGATGGCCTACCATGACCATGAGTAGTTCCGTAGAAGGAAAGAGACAGAGCTATACAAGGCGTCTAGCGCCATCTCGTTCCCTCAGCGGAACTATTCTTTAAGATGTCATGATTGGCCCCCTGGTCTTAGGTTTTCACATTATACTTCGACCTGAATTTTACAGAGAATCCGCTCCCCAAATTCAAGAAAAACTCTCAAAGTTTTATGTAGAAATAAGAACTTTGTACTGTAACTTGTATATCATCATCGTCTGTCGGATGACGTCCACTGCTGAAGAAAGGCCTAATGCTGTTCCAATCAAGTAATAAATAAATAATCTTTTCATATAATGATAATGTGGCTTTATATATCCAAAAATATATTAAGTCACATTGTCATGGTCGCAGTACTTACGAATTACCGTGACCCCGGAATGTAAAGGGCTATTGAAGGACACGATGGATTTTAGTCAGTAAGAGTCTGACAGTCCCTCCCGCTCTGCCCTGGGTGGGTGGACTCATTTGATGATTTTACCACGATAAATAAAAATTGGCACATTTTCATTATTGCAACGAGCTCCTAAAGTTGAAATAAATGTCAAATCGAACAAAAAGTATGTCAAAATAATAACATGATTTTAAGAATGTGATTTAGACCATCATACGTAAACAAATACTACATGTGTTGTATAAAATTACTACATAATTATCTTCTTTGGTGAATGTTTGTGTAATGTAAAACTATTAAATCTTCTCATTCCTTCAGTTACAATAATAAATATATCTATATACGTAATCCAGTCTAGCTGAAGTAAATAACCCAATATTCTACAAATAAATTAATACAGATGCACCAAAACAAATTGCTGTTTATTTATTCAGTTATCTAATTAGTTGCATAAAACCAAATGAATTGGAAAGGGTATTAACGCCAGAGGCTTACAATACCACGAGTGAAACTGAACCGGCGCCGGCGCAGAGCTTAAGAGCGCTCTTGATTGGACGACATTCAAAGAGAAAGCCTTACTTAGAGAAATTCACAATGACGTACATATCACTCACTTAGTTATCAACGTTATGTGGATTGCGATCTCTATACCGTTTTGGTGCACAATGATTGCTCATACATACAGCAAAATTTCAAGCTTAAATTCACCATGGTAGTGAAAGGACAATCTAGATAAGCTGTCCAAATGGACAGAAATTGGCTGCTCATGTTCGAAGAATTAACCTTGGCTCTGAAACGCAAATGCCTCTATAACAGCAAATACTAAAAAAAACAGAATAAAATAACTATTTAAAGGATGGAAATATTTATGGGAGCCCCATATGCTGAGGTCGTGGTATACTGTCTCATCATGTTTCTGTGATCCTGGAACTGTCTACAGTCCCTGACAGTCTCTCCTATTCCATTCAGGGTGGTCATTTGATGATTTTAACATGATAGAAAAGGGAACTCCCATACAGTTATGTGTTATGTTTGGGTTTGGGTGCTGCGCAAATATTTGTATGTTCTACAAATAGTTGAACTTAGTGTTTGTTAATTTCTGTTGAGCGGTTTTTACAAAAACGTTAAAAAAGATCAGCTTTTCAAATTTTCTCATTGCGACAACTCAAGACACGGCACTTTGTTTCTATTTACCTTCAAAGGTACTTCATCAAGATAACTTTGGACTGAAATAACAGGTTTTGACAATAATAGTGGGATGCCGAGTGGGAGGCTACATGCTTAAACTGATATCTTGTTGATTGATAGTGTCAAAGCATTGCTGATTCCCCGAAGGGTTTTGCAGCAAGTACAGCCAGGTACTAAATTAAACCCACATTTAGTTACTAATGTACAGTGCCTTAACTAGTTTTTATGCGCCCATTGCAAGCTATTTAACTGCACCTTGGTTTGACCATTTGTGGTCCCAATCTGGCCATTTCTGCTCAAGTACACCCTTATTTTAGCAAGTGGTAATGCATAAAGCGTCATTTAGTCATTGCAAGAACTTGCATGCAAATTTGACCAAATTGCGGTATTTGTTTGATCAACTGAATTGATTGTCCCTCAATAGTCTGTAGTGTAACGCAACTCGCATGCAATTTAATCGTCAAAATGTAGCTTAAATCAGGCAAAAATTCAAACTACGTGACTATTAAGGATTCTGTAATGGAAAATCCCATTAATCTTCCATGCTATGTAATTGGTGCATTCTATTGTCTACCGTTTACTGTTTGTTACATTTATCCTTCAAGTTTATCTGAGGATAAATATATCTCTCGCTCAATTGTAAATGTATTTGGTCTAACCCATCTCCTGCCGCCGAATCCGAATCAGGAACCTCGCAAAACAAACGTGTCCAGCACTGGTGTCAGGCAGAAGGTGAGCAGACCGCGTCTCTCTGGCCACTTCTCAAAGAGGGGAACAACCACTTCGCTATGCTACAAGTAGGCTAGATATTTCAATCAATAAGTTCAGCCTGAACCCTCGACCTTGCCAACAAACGGAGGGTGAATAAATAATAAAATTTCAGAGGGGTGGAAACGTCTAGAACATTGCTTTTATTCCAGACAAGCTAATATTAAAAGCAATCTAAATACCACGGATCGGTGACTGCTTATATGCCGAGTCAACCCCTCGAAATATTGCAGACGAAAGATCTAATAAAAGAGGGGTTGAATGATTTAGAAGCAATGCGTTTGTATCTTGTTTATGTAGGTAGTAGATCTCTTTTATTACTAACACCCTATCGGCCTTGATGCGCAATAATATTTTTATTATTTCGTTACCACTCGTCGCCCCTGTTACTGATACGTCCTTTTTTCTTTCATATCTTACAATATTCATGCATCTTTTTGTCTTCCTTTTTTTCAACATCATCCAAATTCCTACCCATCACTCTCTCAGTCACATGTGGGTCATCCTTAATCATCAAAAAGCAACTTCGTGTCCGACAATTTCAAATCCGATAATTATCTTTCTATAATCTGTTGTTTATTCAACTGTTTCATCGAAAAAAATGCTGATTATAATTATAATTGTTACCTACGTGATGTTTTAAGTGTAACGCGAGATCTAGTACATTCTGAATATTGTTGATTAATCGATATTGTTTATTTATCAAAACAATACTGTTTATACTTACAGTAATGTAGGTTTCATTCATATTATATTTTTTGATGTATTATTTAAATTGGAGATCTTCTTCTGAAAATAGTGGATATTTATATAGCTAGGAATAGCGGGTGGTAATGTAAGTCACGGCATCTGTGTCGTTTTCTTTTAGGTCCACAGAAGTGATAGTTTTGACACTCTAATTGTTAGAGAGATTAAACTTGTACTTTCGTTGTTAGAGTCTAACATCATTATCATCTGCCTAGCCTATTTCCAACCATGTTGGGGTTAACTAATAGTTGAACTGGATTCAGCTAATGTTGAATGGAGCTACTGCCCATCTGACCTCTACCACAGAATATGTAATAGTACTACGAGCACCTCTGCATGTTCCACTAATGTTAGAAATTAAGGAGCATGATTTTTGCTCAGTTTTAACACCTGTTTTATCCTTTAAAGATTTCTCAGTAGCAGTCTTCTGGCTAAAATATACATAATATACTGAACAGGTCAAACAAACATTAGTATTGGCCACGCTGCCACGCATGGTCGACCTCTAATCAGTTGGATTTTCCGTTTATGTTTCTAGATTTAGAATTTTCTCGAACAACTGAGGCAATACGACGAGCCCGGTGTAAACGTAATTTGAATACGAATGATTTGTTAATGGAAATACAACTATCCGTTAGCTTTTTTGCGATTAACACGTAAAATGCTGGTATTCAGCTGCATCGAGTTAGACTGGAAGCTAATTCTATGTAGTTGGGAAAAGGCTAGGCTGATCACTATGACGAAGCGCAGTTAATGTGTTCCTTTAACAATAAATAAATAATACAGGCTTATAAATTTTGCAAAAGAAGAACTTTTTATTAGATAAACTATCAAAAAAAGTTCATGTGGAGACGGAGTGAAGAAAGCTTATAATTTTATGAATAATAATACTTGGCCCTGGAAATACATTATGTTACAAAAAAACAACATTACACACATTACCATGGGTTTTCGTGACACACACTGAAAGTCAGATGTCGTACTAAAGTTAAAAGACGTTATATTGTTCAACATTATAACTTTGGCGATTCAACTTAAAATTTTAATTTTAACAAAATATGGTTGTATTTCGATAAATGGACGAACAGGAGTTAAAAAAAACTTCTTATTTCATATTTTTGTCTTTTTTCCACCGAGTGCGTTGCACACGAGTAGATATTTTACAGAGACCGAGTTCCACAGTGTAACATGCGAGATGGTGACGTGTGCGAGAATATTCGATGTTGAATGGTGAGCCGGTATGACCACTGACATTTACGTTGCACACACACATACATATTCTGGTATAAAGTCGTGCTGTGAAGTTTCGTGTGGTCTCTGTCGCGATTCTTATTCTCAAGCAATATAAGTAACGGGCCTCCTCTTAACGAACACTACGCGTGTATCAGCTTGCTATTTTCTATAAACGACTCTACGGCGAGCTCGTCAACGAGCTTGTAAAATATTTTCACCTCGAGGCTGTAATGCAGCGATCGGCAATCATTCGGTGGGCAAGTGCCACAAAGAGGCAATCAAGAGGGGGGTCTAAAATTTTTATAATCTCAGACTCAAGAGTATAAAGTTGAAAATCCACTTAAAACAACCCTTCAACCAACCAACCTTCTTTCTATTATCTATGGATCCAGCACACACGTCACCATCAGTGACATTTATTCTTTTGTACAAATGTCCAAATAATCAGTAGGACGATCAACCTTTACTTCGTTATTTCGACACCTGCTTACTTACTGGTCTTACAGTGCCATATTGGGATTGGCATTTGGGCCATGCCTGCTATTTTAGGTTCAGAAGACATGTCAGGTTAGGTTAGTCTATGTACAGTCAGCTATGGAAGACTTACAGCTAGATATAATAGTGATAAATAACAGTATGATATTCTGACAGCCAATTACAAGTCTTCACGTCTACAAACTTGTCTGGTATAAAAGAATATGCATGCTAAATGCTGTATGTATGCACTTTTTGCCTGAATGCTACATGCAGCCAAAGAGTTTGGTATGCAGACACATTTAAACTTAAAGCGCAACATTGGAAAACCGTTTGAAAATTGCTGCCTGGATACCTAACTGTTTTGCTGACTGTACCTACGAATGTTTCACAAGCAATATGTAATATCCATAATAGTCTAGTAATAGAAAGTGATACCGCTGAACGATCTTGTGTTTAACACCCAGGCTGAACACCGAGTAATTGAGTTTTTTAAATAAGAAATTTCTTAGAAAATGGTTTGATTTTGTGACCAATCGATTCATTGCAATAGGATGGTCTTATATCCCATGGGACTAAAACATATCTACTTAATTTGTAAAATATGCTTGACTACGGTATATTTCTGCCGTTACTTTCGGTAAAATGAAGGTGGATTTTGTTATGTAACATAGTTTGGGCTGTGTATCAAAGTAGTCTATCTGTCTATTAATAAAGATAAATAAGTATAATTTTATAATCGGGAAGTTCTTTTGCGATAATAATCATTATCAATTATGTTTACGACCACTTTGTCACGTATATCCTGAGAAGTAAATTAAAACTAGGTCTTACTCACGGTTTTATTTTAAAGTGTCTCTCTCTCGAGTATCAAAACTTGAAGTTTAATTAATGAGATTAATTACATTTATATTAAATAGAATATCGATTTTCCATAAATATTACGATCGTATTCTTTATTTAGTTTTTCACTATAAAAAGGGGTACAACGTTTCGAAATGCCTCAAGAACCTTTTTAGGACCAAAAAAAACAAAAATCTATAGGTTGAATACTTCTGCCAAGTCAGGTCTTCAATTTGAGTACTTTAGGACAAGTCTTGGTCAAGTTTTCAGCGTGGTTCAAAAACCTCCCGAAGAATTCCAGCCAGCTCTTAGGCCATCGTCGTCAAGACAGTATCGTGTTACGTCACTGTCAGTGGAGTAGTGAATACCTAACTGCAGTTTCAATCCTGGGGCAGTGTCCAGAGGTTGAATAGTCGTCTGCTGCTCTCAAGGCAATAATAGAATGCCTTCAGGGATTAGAGATATTATGTTGATGTTATGTTAAACCCGTCAAGGCTTTGATAAGATAGGTCACTTTTAGGGTTGCCACTACAGATGTGTTTATGCCCTGTATTTTGGGTGCACTTAATAATCGCCGTATAATTGGCTGTAAACGCCGGATAGCTCAGTAATGCTTTTTGCCTAGTTAAGTTTCTGCGTCATTTTTCATTAAATAAAATTATTAGTTTTTATCCCTAGCGGCCGGGTATTTATTTGGGTATAAACTCATTTATGTCCAGTATGCAAGTTTATGCCCATTTTGTTCATAAAAGTTTTTGCCCTCTACCCATCCCTAGTTGTTATATTATTAAGGAATAAATTACTTTTTCAAAAAAGAGGTAAAACTAAGTATTTTAGGGCAATTAATGAATTATATTAATGTATGTCTACTATTCGTTTTCTACAATTTCTATTTCAAAAATTGTTAGTTTTGCCATATTGTAATAAGTATACCTACTTACGACGAATGAGTTTCGTTCCAAAATTATTTACTTTCCGTTGCGGGTTATACCATCACATTTTGATACAAAGAAGTGCGATAGTTTAATAAGTGATAAATATAAAATGAATGAGCGATTCACTGAGTGGGCTGCATGTGGATCGGTGGGGTGGGTTTGATTCTCGCATACAAAAAAATATTTTAATGAGCTATACATAAGTAGTTGGGTGTTTGTGTAAATGAGTTTAAAAGTTTATAAACATACCCACGATTCAGAAGAAATCCTTTTGTGGGGAAAAGTTAAAAAAACATGTAATGGGTGACAGCCCTGGATTCAGTTTACCAAACAAACAAACCTGTATCTATAAAATGCACTCAGATTAAAACCTGACCTTATTTAATATCTGTGGCGCTAAAGATAACTCGATTATTTTGTTTTGTTTATATTATCATAAGATTCTAATCTTATCAAGTGGCTTTTGAAAAATAAAGTTGATTGTTATTGTTCAATATCTTAATGTAATCAGTGATTTGTTTATTCTAGAAAATAATTAATTATTAATTCATGTTCTTTGGAATCAGATTCGTTTTGTAGGAATCGGAACGGAAATTGAATCAAAAATTTACATGTTAAGTTGTTTAGTCATTGAAATGATTAAAGGAGTAGAGAATGCATTATGTGTTCTGTTTTTGGGTAACCGTGACCCTGAAACGTAAAGTGCAATTGATGGATCTTTACCTGTCCGAGTCTGACAGTCAATTACGCTCCACCCAGGGCGAGAGGACTCAATTGATGAATGATCAACTAAAAAGAAGTGATTCCAGACCCGAGTACGTTGATACTTATTAATTTCAGCTTGATACTTCAACGCGTTCCTGAGAAAAAGGGTTTAGCTTTATAGATGGAAAGATGGACAGACGGACAACAAAGAGTCCGTTTTTATTTTGAGGTTTGGAAACCCACTGGTTTTGGAGCAAGCAAGTGCGCCTCAATGAGCAGTCAGCAACCTGACGGGGAGAACCCGTAGATATAGAGGAGCCAGGAGGAGGATTGAGGGCCAAACGCCTACCGGGGTCGTGGGACTGTTTAATCTTGGAAAGAAGAATAGACGGAAAACAAAGCGATCCTATAAAGGTACCGTTTTTCTTTTGAGGTACCTACAGAACCCCTTACGATTACATCTGTAAAAAACTAGCCGTTCCCCGTGATTTCAATCCCGCTGCTCGGCTCCTTTTGGTTGTAGCGTGGCCTTCCTCGATAAATGCACTATCCAACACAAAAATAATTTTTCAATTCGAACCAGTAGTTCTTGCGATTAGTGCGTTTAAACAAACAAAGTCTTTAAAAAGCTTTAGGCTGGGTTTACATTTGTCTGTCGTGTTGTGTTGTGATGCATCAGAATGGTATCGGTTTCATACATTTCGTATGGTAAGGTTTACATTTGTGTGTCGCGATGTGTTGTGATGCGCCATACTGAATATATGAAACCGTCCTGTTCTGATGCGTCACAACACAACACGTCAGACAAATGTAAATCCGGCTTTATAATATTAATAATACTAGCCACCAGCCCCGGCTTCGCACGCGTGCAAACTCTACTATATTATTCATGTTATATGCATATAAACCTTCCTCTTGAGTCACTCAATCTATTAAAAAACCCGCATCAAAATCCGTTACGAAGTTTTAAAGATATATAAACATCGTAAATTGTTCTCTTTTATTTTGGATATTATTGTGTATGCCCTGTTTCTGTACCAATAAATATTATTTCTTTCTTTCTTTCTTTCTTTTCTATATAAGCATACATAGGGACAGACAGCGGGAAGCGACTTTGTTGTATACTATGTACATTCAAGCAATGTAATATAGCACCTACCTTTAGCAGCCTTATCCCAGCTGCCATTGAACATGTCGACACTCGCCCCCCCTGGAGCTGTCTCCCTCGCGTTCACAGTGTAGGCCTTCTCCTCATTCTTCAGGTAGACGGTCATGAAGAAGCCGCCCCCCAGGCCCATGCTCTGCTGATTGAGCAAGCCATTGCAGAACATGGCTGCGACCGCCGCGTCCACTGCTGATCCATTCTTTATGAGGATTTCTCTGTAACAATGAAAAAATCATGATTTGGCTGTTTTACGAAAGAATCCCTTACCAATATTATAAACTAGCTAATCCCCGCGGTTTCACTCCCGCTGATCGGCTCCTATCAGTCGTAGCGTGCTCTTATATAGTCTTAAGCCTTCCTCGATAAATGCGCTATCCAAAACAAAAAGATTTTTGCAATTCGAACCATTAGTTCCTGAGGTAAGCGCTTTCAACCAGACAAACTTTTCAGTTTTATAAGTGTAGATGCGAAAATTTGGATGAATGGATGTTTTTGCTACTCAATTACTCAACCACATCAGAACGGCCTAACGGATTTTAATGAGATACAGAAGCAAATTATAGATTTCAATTGACACATAGGATACTTTATAACCCGGTAGTTTTTCTATGAGGACTATTTTACTTATAAGCAGGCACGGTGATTGAATTTATGCCCGATTGATGGTAATATACTTGCCTAGGTAATATATAGGTCTGCCAAAATTTCCATGGTTTACATACATACATAGGGCGTGGTTTTATATTAATGTTACCGTACAATATCAATATTCCTGCTCGTAAGTAATATTTTCAGTTATTATGAATGCAATTTGAATATGAACTGTGATAGAATTATCATCGATTAATGTTAGAATCGAACAATGAGGAAATAGAATCGATTAATGTTGTTGAAATTATTACAAGCCTAAGAATATACTCGTACATGTTTATCTCTGTGTCTACGATACATTCATAGAAAGTGCTCTTATCTCCTTATCATCGCCTATTTACGAACGTTATCAGTTCCCTACCTGCAGCACTTAGATTAGGACTAACAATTCCTTAGTACATACCCATACCTACTTTATAAATAACTAACGATATAACTAGTGTAGCAAGACCTGTTTACATTGATTCAGTACATTTTCAGCTTATCCTAAGAATTGACCTTTGAGGTTCATAAAAGCTTGATTTGTTGCAATCTTGCAAGAATTAAACCCGTTGTTTATATAAGATAAAGTAACGTTAAGTAAATGCGCCTTATTTATCTAATACTCATTATATACGACTGCTTCTGCTTATGAGGTGTTAACATAACTTATGATGTGGGTGTACTCTGTACTATTAGGTACACTCATCATCAGCCTAGCCTTTTCCCTACTATATTGGGGTCGGCTTCCAGTCAAACCAGATTCAGCCGGATATCAGTATTTTACATGGAGCGACTGTCTGTCGGACCTCCACAACCCAGTAACTGGGTAATACGAGACCCCATGGTAAGACTGGTTGTCAGACTTTAGAGCTTCTGACTAACAGTAACGACTGTCAAATATCTACAAATGACATCCGGGATCAACGGCTTTACGTGCTTTCCGAGGCACGGAGGAAACTCGCTATGACAGATGGTCACCCATCCACAGACCAACCTCGGCAAGCGCGGCTTAACCCGGAAGATCGGCCTGTGCTTTCGCTCGTGGCTAAATAAATACAGCTTAAATACTATTAGGTACACTATGACTACTTAAAGCCTACCTACGTGGGTTAAATATCAATATTCCTATGCGACCAGAGGGTAGCATGGGATGCGTGTCACGGTCGCGGGTCTGTCTTATCAAGTAACCGTGACCCAAGAACGTAAAGGGCTATTGAAGGACACCGTGCATTATAGTCAGTACGAGTTTGAGAGTCCCGTTCCGCCCTGGGTCGGGGCTGGGCTGGGACGCATTTGATGATTTTATGACGTAAGTAAGTTTTTTAAGGACTCGTGTTTCCTTAAAGTTAACGGGAACAACAGGACCAATAACGGGTTTGATGTCCCATCAATTTGATGCTTGAACCACAAATAAATGGACATACGACATGAGCTGTCAAAACACGATTCTCCTATAAATTTTGTATGGAAAAACTTGTGACGTCACTAATTAGTGAACTCAATGAACTGACTTTTTATTGATTTCAGAGCTATAAAAATGGTAAATTTATCGTTTTTTAAAAGTAATCTGATTTTGGAAATAAATTATGATTTTAGAGGAACTGTGTTTTGAAAAATATTGGTCAGTACAGTCAAGTACCCAGACTCCGATTTGACACCCCATACATTACTGTTACACGTACTTCTGACATTGCTAACACAAACTCAGTTGTTAGAGGTCAGGTCGGGTCGATATTACCCGATAAGGCTGGCAATATACTGCGTCTCTTTCATCTCTATGAAAATGTACTTAGTTAAGATACCAATGTCTGTGAGAGAGGCCTGAGTGTTTCATTCGAATTTGGAATTTGAAATTTGGGTTCGATTCCCGCACGGAGCAAATATTTGTATGATCTACAAGTACGTGTTCTGGGTCTGAGCGTTTGTTTATGTCAGTTTATATGTTTGTAAACGCACCCACGACACAACCCAGGAAAAAATCCTAGTGTGGGGGCAACTTTTTTTTAAAGAAAAGAAAAAAATGTTTTTTGGTTAGACTCGGGTGATAACATTTAATAACGAATAAGGAAATCAATTATTAATATTTCTGAAAATCGTTCGCCATAGATAACTTTTTTATTGTTGAGTAATACGATATAATTTATAATGCAAAAATAACTTCGAAAACTGAAATCCATTGTTGTAGCAATGCATTAAGTATTCGGCTACTGTATAAGTAAACATTATAGAGTAGGTAATAAATAACTCGGTGTTTATAAAATATCTAACAACAAGCAAACAAATTGTTTCACAAAAACAGGTAAAAACAATTATTATTAATTCATTTATCATTAATAAACGCTGACAATTAACTGTACGTATATTAATAGCACGTAAACATTTTCCTCAAATATGATTCTTCCTCATAACCGTATGTATTTTGTTTTATAATGGTGTATGTTTATAAATAATTTCGTTTAGTTTTAAAGACTCCTTATTTCATCCTTTTTTTATCGCGGTAAAATCATCAAATGAGTCCTCACACCCAGGGCAGAGCGGGAGGGACTGTCAGACTTGTACTGACTAAAATCCACGGTGTCCTTCAATAGCCCTTTACGTTCCGGTGTCACGGTCGGTAATTCGTACAGTCCCGCGACGTGGTTAAACCACATGGAACCAAAATCTTAATCGCGTGGAATATTGTTCCACTTAAAAAAAATCTTGACCACTTTGTTCGAAGCGGTCGACCTCGACGGCTATATCTCGTCCAGAAACGATCTTTACCCATTTCTACATTCAAAATAAAAATACTACCAACTCGACCCAAATGTATGTGACATCTGACGAAGTACCTATTTCCACGTTATTTTCCGTGTTAATCGATTTATGTTATTTCCGTAAAGTGATAAACGAATGAATCACTCTAGTTTTATTATGTTTCATTCTCACGAAATACTTTTATCAATGTTCTTTTCAATGTGTCATATGAATTCCACATAAAAATATGCATAATTTATTGCATAATTTAGTATGGCTAAATAATAGGACCTACAAAAAAAGCAGCATTTTTTTCTACTTATTTTTTCCTGTGTCCTTTTCATGGAAAAAGTTGAATGAGAAAAACCTTGACAGATGACGATTGGCTATGAAAATTGAGGTTCATAACGATTATTTAAGAACAGTACTAATATTACAACGTGTTTATCTTTTAACATTGAACTGGGTCAAGATCACCAATAAACAATAACAGTGGCTGAATTTATTGGTTCTGTCTGCTTTTTATCTCATTTGGCACATCGTAGTGTACTATTTTCTTAACATGCCTAGTGAAACATTTCCGTGCTTACAAAAAAAAATCAGTGCCAAGGAAAGTTCTGAAATATCGTTAAACATTTTTGAGGAGACTTTCACGATAATTTTTTGTTTGAAGACAAAACAATAAAAAATAAAATCGAAGTATTTATTTAGTTAACTTTAGTAGGATACATTATCCCGTTTCACAACTTTCCCATTTTGACAACTAAATAAACGAACCAACTTAAAACTTACTTTCTGCCTGGATATTTTACTCTTTTCGTATTACTTTTCACAAAATCCTACTCTTAAATATGAATACCTACATCCTTTTTTTAAAATATGAAAACTATTTCTCCATTAAAATGTTCAAAAGCGCGTTGAATTAATATCTTGACGATATGCTCGAAATTACGGAAAACGGGTAAGATGCACAGTTCAAAGAAGTAAATATTAAACCTATTACAGAAAAAAGGGGACTCCTATCCTACAGTCGTTGATCCCCAAAATAATGACAAAACGCAATTAGTCATTTTATAAACATTGATCACAGAATAGTCACAGTGTGTCCAAATAGTTTTGAGAAATATTTTCATTGTACGATACCTATTCCATATCGGTGTTGTGCACTTTGTTTTAAAACGATAACTTTAATGAACAATGCGTTAATATACTCTAAGATTTCATCATTCTGTTTAATAATAAAAAAAAAACTGGCGTGACTCGTTCTACTGTTTTGCCTTTAAATCACGTGCGCCTACGCAGACCTTTTATGTTTTGAAGAAAACGAGATTTTTCTTATCAATAACAAAAATGTTTGCAATAATATTATTATACGTGTGATGGTTGACCTTTTACTGGATTATTAATCTGTTTTTTATTGTAGAAACCAAATCGTGACTAGGTCAAAACATTTATCGTATAAGAGAGCATTTATATTACTGGAAAAAAAATATAGCTTATTTCTTAAAAAAAGTTTTATTCATCTTTTATATGTTATATTCATATTCATATTCTAAATTGGCAGTAAAAATCTTATTAGTTTATTGATCAAATGTCCATGTATATTATTGTTTGATGGACTCCACCACAAAATAAATAAATAGGTGAGGAGAGAGAGATCCTTTCTGCTTCTGCTGTGATATCCACAGTGAAAGGCATTCTTAGTATGGATATCTTTGTATTTATTAAATCCTTCTTCTTAGTAGTTATGGATATCTTCATATTATTTTCTATACCTATCACCTTCTTCGTTAATACCTAGTCACTAAAGCCTTTGTCAAACAGACAGGCGAGTCCGAAGCGATAACGACCCGATACGAGACGTCAGTCCGATAGTTCGGGCACGCTATCAGATCGCTTTCGCTTTTCTATGTGACTGAATTCAAACAATTCCATACATTACAAATAAAAACGCCTCGCTTTGCATTCGCCCTGCCTGTCTGTTTGACGAAGGCTTTAGTTCTACTAATATGTCTAAATTGTTAAAGTGATTAGTATTCTGTTCAATTTCTCCCCTGGCAATAATTATAGCATTAACTGCCTAATTACTAATCATAGTTTAATAAAAAGTAGGTAAGTGTTTCTTATAAACAATTAGTGGTTAGTTGGTTGCGTGACTGTGGCTCACGAAGTAACCACAGATCTCTCTTTGTCAGACTTGTGTTAACAGAGTGTCATACAAATCGGTTGCACCGGAAAAGATGTTACTCTGTATAAAACTTACTAGTCGGCAGCAATTCTTTTTATTTTAAGAATTGGATGTTGATTCGGATCATTATCATCTACCTCCCCTATGCTGCTTGGCAACGGCCGGTTCAATACAATTTTTTCCCATACCATCGTGGCAGTTACCACGATTGCTGCACTCCGTTTCTCTCTTTCTCATGCAATCCACCCATTGTTTAATGCCATTCTATTTATTTTTGTTCTAGGCTCTTCCTTGCAACTGCTGCTGTTCTCTCTTCGGAAAGTTACCGTCCACTCCTGGACGTAAGCCTCTCTAAAAGAACGCCAACCATCCCAATCGTGTGCAGTCCACATCCATCCATGCTGCGGCAAGCATCAGGATTTTTCTGAACTAGCAAGAACTCATCTTTTTAATTGACTCACACCTTATTTATTTGCTTCTTATTCAGCTAGTCATCCTTATACTGTAATCAAGAACTAGGTTTTTTGCTTTGTAACGACTGTTTGCAGTCCTTGGTTTTTGCCTCTTCAAGAATCAATTCCTGCTTCAAAATCGTTATTCACTATAGTATATTATTTTCTACGTGCAATATCTAATTTAATTCCACATCACTGTCAACATGTAAAGTGCCCCAAAGGCTCAGGCTTTCCCGTGATCTTGTGAAGGGTGGACCAACCACTTGGCGAGGTAGGTATCCAGAATGACTAAACTTAGACATAATATTACTAGCCTTTTATAAGGCCAGTGCGAGTTTCTTTAACTGCGACCTGTTTTAGCCAATTGTTGTCTTGGATGGACAATTGAGGTTCCGGTCTGGCCAATTGTGGTCCTGGAGAGAAGGCTCTACTTCTCTGTGCCCCTCCAGGGTCCTTTGTCTAGGCACCGTTAGCACACCCCTATTTTTGGCGCGTTAATAGTGTTCTGAGCTTAGGGGTTATGTAACGTCTTTTATTAAATCTATTGAAATAGCCTGTCCTCATCTGCCCTGTAGTTGCATCTCTGTTTATAGTTTCTAGTCGATCTCTCATCATATTATAGTTAATAGCCCTATTAACTTTTGTATTTTCTACTTCTCCGACTCTCGTGGTATAAGGTAATAATTCTCCGAACATTTAATGTACAGTGTAGTAACATTTTATCTCTCTTCTAAACGATCAATGACCTAACTGGTTCTAGCAGTTTTAGAGCAAAAAATGTTATGTAGCCACGACTTATTTAGTCCGTTATACAATCTCTCTTAGTTGGTATCTTTAATATCAGTATCTAGTTGGCTAGGTGGGTGTGCATTTTGAATTGTGAAGCTTTTGCCCGTGCCCAAAAATATTGGTTTTCTGTTTTTTTTTGCAGCACTTTGGGACTTTTTGAAATCAAATATAAAATAATAGTATTATTAACTGTGTTAATTATTAGTTAGTTATAGAAACATTAATCTGAAGTTCGCAACAGATCATTTTGATTATGCTTACTATAATTGAATCAGAGCTGGTTCAATAGCGTCGATTCAAGTCTGTGTAGAAATGACCGCTGATCAAGTGGAGTCACTGAGGGTCATATTCAATTACGTATCTAGGAATTTCTCTGAACGTCATAAAGTCATTATAATGCGTCGTATTAATAATAAATACGTCAATGTTTTAAGTGACTCTTTTAATTCACAATCAGTTGTTTTCTCATTTTTAATGTTAATTTCGAGCTAAATTGTATGATTCAAGAGGCGCCCTGTTAGTAAGTAATAAATAGGTGTTGTAAATAGACTTATAAATTATCGTTAGTATAGCTAATGATCAAAAATCTAGCCATGAATAAATACTTTAGATGCTTGAAGTATGACAAGTAAATAGCAAAATGACTGTCTAATAAAATGTCTTTGCGTTCGGGGAAACAAGTTATTTTTATAATTAGCATTTTGTTATTTAAAAATTTAGAATAATAACGTAGTCGTTCAAAAACAATATTTACATGTAGAAAACGTGTCCAAACAATAAATTACATCCAGTTTCATTGGACAAAAAAGCAGTAACATACGATATATAAATTTAAATCATAACAGAAGTATTGAACGAAACGGAAAATTTTGCAGGAAATATGTGGAAAGCGTTAAAACTATGTTGTGATAACGTAGTTAATTACTTTGTGGTACAGTTAACTGATAACAATGACCGTTTAGTTAACTGTTTACTTACTTTTACAACGTCGTATTAACTAGTTTATATTTTTCCTAGTTGTTGTCAGAGGTTTCGACCGTCGAAGATGAAAAATAATGCTGGGATAAAAGATGTCATATGTGTTATTTAAAGTATAATCTATCTCTGAGCCAAATTACATAAAAATCTGATCAGCCTTTCTGACATGATTCAGTAACAAACATTCACCCAAACTTTCGCGTTTATAAAATTAGATTGTTTAGTTTTATTTTATTAGTATTACTAGCTGTTGCCAACGGCTTCACCTACTACAACTCGAAAATTATCTTACGGGAACATAAAAACGGTACGAAAACCTATGTGTTAATCCAGGCCTCGTAGCTATGTAACAAACGATAAACGCAAACGCTGAGTAGGCTTTAATAGATTTTCAACTTTATAAACTTGAGTATAAAGTTGAAGATCCATTGAAGATTTCGCGTTTTCGTTCGTTCCAGTCGCTAACGCTCAGAAAAGTTTATTAGATTTTCAACTTTCGGCTCTAGGATTAAAGTTGAAAATCTATTGGGGAGTACCGAGCGTTTACGATTATCGTTTGCGATTTGGTAAGGGGGCGGGTTATAAACTATCTGTGTAGGTAGCAAAATTCATTGAGGGTTTTTGCTTGACATACAGACACACAGAGATATATTCTCACAAACTTTCAAATTTTTAATGTTAGTTAGATTGTTTTGCTTTATTTTAGTGTTCATAAAACGGAATTTAATACATATCTGCCCAAATGATTCTGTCTTTAGTAATTCATCGTGAAATAGCGGGCTGAAACGTTAGTTCGTTATTTTTGACGGAAAGAAGTCTAAAATAACTAAAGCTATTTTCAAATGTTTATTTTGTGTAGATGCTGGGAGACGGTGTGTCAACGTCGTTTCACGATGCGTTAAGTTTTGTTTTTGTTTTCATGTTTTCTTTATTTAGATCGGTAAATTATTATTGGTCGTCTGCATCCGATCGTTTTCGTATTTTCAGCAAAAAAATGAATAAAAAAATAAATTCGACCTTAATTCTAGCGTTTCGGGACATAATCACATTCTATAAATATTGGCTAAATCATTTTTGTTTTACTTAAATGGAATTTCAAGCTTCTAGATATGTTCTAGACCCAGCTATCTATCTATTAAATTTCCTTTATTCATCTTTAAACTTATTTGTTACATTTTTATATATTTTTACAAAAAAGAAATAAAAAAAACATTTAAAAATATAAAAATAGTAGTCCGCCGGCGTGGGAGCAGGGTCCAAGCTACCGGTGGTTAGGGTTCCAGAGACAGGAACCTTCTCACAATGCGAGCCGTATCAAGGAGTACTGCCTTCTGAATCTGGCCCTTGATCCAACCACCCAACGAGAGCCTCGAGAGATGCTCGTCGAGGCTCTTGGCTATCAGGCCATTCGCCGTTACAACAATCGGCACAATGATAGCCGAGCTCACATTCCACATGTCGACAACCTCGCGCGCCAAGTCAAGATATTTTATTGTTGGAGTTGTACAAGATAGATGCAAGATACACAACAAGATAGAGATAGGATACAAGATAGAGCCATGTATGTGGCACCGAGTCGTAGGCCTTCTTATAATCTATCCAGCATGAGGACAGATCCTTGCGAGATCGACGAACCTGTTGGCTTATGGCCATGTCTATGAGGAGTAGCTCCTTAGTACCACGGGACCCGTTCCGACATCCATTTTGAGAGCTGGACATAATGTTGTTTTCGTCAATGTGTGTTGTAATTTTTGCTCTCAAAATGGATGTAAGAAGTTTATAGACCGTCGATAAACATGTGATCGGTCTATAGTTCTTGGGTTCCGCGGTACTACCAGCCTTATGAAGCAGGTGGGTAATGCCAACTGTTAGAAACTGTGGAAGCGACCCAGACTCTAAGGCCGATTGGAATTGAGATGCTAAACAAGCGTGTGAAGTACTTAGCCATTTGAGCCAAAAGTTGTGCAGTCCGTCCGGTCCCGGAGATTTCCAGTTCGGTAACGAACGGACTGCTCTGGCTATATCTAAAGGTGTTATTAATATTTTTTCCATTTCTGGAATACCTTCACACTCTCGCTCAACATCTCGCATCCATTCAGCCTCAGCATGACAGACGGGTACCGACCAGATGCTGCGCCAGAATGAACTTGTAACGCTATCATCCGGGCGGCACACGTCTGCCATGTTTTGTTCAGGTCGCTCCCATGCTCTATATACCCACCTTTCATCACATTGGAACATGCGATTCTGCGAGTATCGATCAACCCTCCGCTTATACCGCCGAATTCGGCTCGCCCATGCACAAACTTTCTGCTTCAGGAAGTCGATGCGCTCCGTGACGCGGGACATATATTCTTGGGGGCTGATATCAGTCCCCGAGAATGCCCGCCTCACAAAGCGCATAACACGTGGTCGTGTATTGCCCTCCCTGAAGCAGTATAGTTTGCCGATGAGTACCCTGGCCCCATCAATACGACGCTCGATTCTGCTCTGCCAGGCTGGTACGGCTGGTTTTGGTCGTTTAGCTTCGTCACAAATTGGAAACTTGACGTTAGCTAAACGACATGCCGCGACAGCCCCACAGTACAGGATCGAATGTGTATCAACGAGGTTCTCGCTACTCTCGAATAAGTTCGTGAGTTGCGAGTTCAAGGCACACACCAGCGCCCTATTTTTCTTGTGCATGGGTAAACGTGGTAAACGGGGCCTAAGTTCGGTAGGAGTAGATCGAAACTCCCGAAGCGCATCCTCCAACGCGCACCTCAATCGGACGTTGCACTGGCTACTTACCGTGGCAACCGCATCATCCTCCTCCACAGCAGGAATAGGCCTAGAACGCGGCGGGACCGTGTCAACAGTAGACACAGCCGCCACGGTTGGTGACGGTGTTGAGATGATACGGTTGCTCAGTACCTCTGAGCGCAGCCTATCAAGCGCGGCGTCATCCAACATATGGTTACGTTGTATGACCCGCACCTGATCCGAAAGTCGTTGGGCCGAGACGTTAGTAGTTGGCTCAAGATCCTGAAATAGAGACAGCATCCTGACACGGTACGCAGTGAGGTTAGTTCCCCCCTCTGTAGACCCATAGTATGCGCGCATGACGTTTTCATTTATGGACCGAGTCCATCGCATGCGCTGCACACAACCACCGGCAGCGGGGACCCGGCTCGGGGCCGGTTGGCCCCTAAGTCCCAGGCTCCTCGGTGGCCGGCCCCTCCCCTGCCGACGTACAGGTGTTGGCGACGTCGGCGGGGAGAAATATTCGTCGCTCGAGCTCGACGCAACTGCCGCTGCTGGTGACGCTGGTAATCCGGTGTCCGGCGGCGGCGAGGCGGAACTGAGCGACGACTCCGGAGGTGGTAGGCGTGCGCGTCGTGAAGCTGCTCTCGTTAACATATCGTTTCTTCCGATTTCATTTCATTTACAGATTTTTCTTTTCATGACATCTGTCATAATTCGTTTTTGCATTTGGTTTCCAATATTTTGTGGTTTTTGATTTTCATTTTTACGAGATGTTATTTATTTTAGAAAGCTCTATTTCGCAGAGTGGTTTTTACACTATTTACACTTTTTAAATATAATTTCCTTGAAATAAAATTCGGAGATTTTCTTAAACTTGACTTATGTCAACGAGGGTTGCCAGTTTTTATAAATTAATTATTATTCATTGTCTTTATCTTGCTCACCAAATACTTACTAATTCAATAATTTTCCATCTATTTCTTAACCAATACAGTCACGTGATCTTACGTAGACGGAGTTGGTGAGAAGATTGTCGGCGTCCAAGGAGAAGAAGGTGCAGCAACTCTTGACACACGAGGAGCTTGGAGACCGGAAGCCCTCACAATTCTTGCGTCACCTGCGCCACCTAGCGGGACCGAGTGTGCCGGAAGATTTTTTGCGCACGATCTGGACCAGCCGACTTCCAAGCAGTACGCAGACCATCATTGCGTCACAGGCCAAGGCGAGTCTGGAAGAAGTGGCCGAGCTGGCTGACCGCATACAGGACCTGGTGCCGGTTGAGCAGTGTGGGCTCACTGCTCAACCGGCATCGGACTTGCGCGAGCGGCGGGAGCGAGCGCGACGGGTGATCGTCCGTCTCGCTCACGCGCTAGGTACACACGCAGTGCGTGGCTGGTCGAGTCTCAACGCCAGAGCCAGAACAAAAGGCTACGTCACAAGCTTCGTCGCTCACCGATAAGGATTTAACTAATATGACAAAGTTTGTCCGTGTATGTTTGTTTGTACATATTAGTTAATCTTGTAAATATTAAATACTGTATGATGATTATATTAATGAAAATAATTTTAATGTTAGTTTTGATTTTATATAATGCTATTTTTTGGCTTATTTAAATTGTAATTATATAATATTAAGTTAGGTTAGTCTTATACAATAATTAGGTTAAATAACATTATAAACACAATAATAATGTGGTAGGTCACCACAATTGAAAGGTGACTGAAAGGTGATTGAAACAGAAGGAATTTGTAAAGCAGATGTGAGTCGCAGCTCCGGGAAGGGATGCCCAAGGATCTACATTCACCTTCAGAAAGATCGGATGTGAAGTTTTTGCAATCGGCGTGCTTGTACGACCTGATGTATGTATATGGATGAGGTGAAAGGAGTATGTGAGGATCGTAGCAAGTGGCACTGTGTTTTCTCCTTAACCCCATGGAAAACACGCTTGATTTATGTTAACTGAAAAAGTAACGTATAATTATTAGTACTGTACACACTGTTATTATTAGCCGGTCTGACTAAAATACTAATTATTAACCACACAGTGCAGATAGTTGTGTCTTTAAAAATAAATCTTTTATCAAACAAAATGTTTGACCGGTACGACTTCTTTGACCGTAAATACGTCACAAAAAACTCAAACTAATGACCAAATGAGAATTCTACGAGTATTATGTTTGTTACCTAATTTAGGATGCCTAAGAAAAGACGTGATGATAGATGAAACGTTTTCTAACCCTAAACGCTTGAATAAGTGTATGAACATTATATATATATTTTTTTTGTTTCGTAGGCAAATTGTGGGTATTGTTTTGAGTCGGCGTTTGTTGTGTAAATAATAATGTTTATGTATAGATAAGTACCTGCCTATAGGATGTAACTACGGATGTGTGTGCCTACGTGCTCACAGTCAGTCGATCTCGCATGAATTCATTAGTGTTTTTACAGCAAAAGTAACGCTAGTTTAATGTTCAAAACAAACGTGACTAAATGTTTATTAGATTATGTAAGCGTTGCGCCCATTAGGACCGCTCGTTCGATTTTTCTACGACGCAAAATGTACTGTGTAGGTGTGCGTGTAGATAATAAACGAGCAAGGCCAGCCACCTCGCGGTCTGCCGGCTCGCTCAAGGTTGTTTTTGTGTATAAACACAGCTCAGCCGATCGATAATGTAGGCGATCGACCGCCGCGCCGCACAGCCCGCGGATGACCTCGGCACACGATTTTCCGCCTCATAAACAAACAATGAAACAACAGAAATAAGTCTTAGAACTATAATTTTTATTTTGCCTTAAATTATTACAGTCCTCCAAGTACCTACCTCAGGAAAGATACAGAACATAATAATCTAACTAGGAATAATAACACAGCAGTTGTGAGCTTTACAACAAGCTCAAATAATAATAAGAGTTGAGATCAGTGGTGGAGCGGTGTTGGGTCCAGTGGGGCGTAGCGGGGCGCTCGCCGGGGCGCTGCGGGGCGTCACCGGGGGCGCAGCGCCCTCGGCCTCCGCAGCCTGCTGCAGTGATGCGCCAAGTAGAAGCTCTGCGTTAGCAGGAACCGCCGTGGATGCTCCGTTGATCTCTGAGACGCGTGACGGCCGGAGCTCTCCTCCGGAATCCGCCATAATGTCCTCCTTTCGCTCGGCATTTCGATTGTCCTTTTACAAGCCATAGTACTCAGGTACAATGATCCATTTAATGTTTACTGGTGTTGGTGGTCTTCTTGTTGTTCTCTGTGTTCATCAGCTTGGTGACGATCTTTCTGGAATGTCCGGACGGGTCGAAGTGGTTGGTGTGCTCGTTGACCTCCTTCTTGGTGCGCTGCTTGCCGCTGTGTCCGGAGAAGATGTGCTTGTCGTGGTCGAAGTTGTAGTAGTCGTACTCGTCAAAGAAGGCTTCGGACATATTTACGTTTGGATTGATATAAATATTATTGAAATCACGGGAATTTGTCGCAGTGACAACTGACAACGTTGCTCAAGATTTTGTTTTCACTGAATGTTCAATTTTATCACCGGGTGCGGCTTTTATAGGCAGCCAGCAACACGTCAGCGCGCGCATGCGCGTCGATAAAATTCTCGAGCCGTGATTGGTTGAAACATCGGCAACGACCCGGTTATGAAGGATGTTTTGTTTATTTATAGATAGTTGCTTGTGTGAGTGAGCCGGCGCGGCGAGTGTTCCGTTGTTCGGAATTTAATTTTCTACTAACTAGTTTTAGGTCATGGTAGAATTTTTGCACGACTACGCCAGATGGAGTGCTATGTCTTTTCAGACATATTTTTCCTGATTATAATAATGCTCGTGGAGTTATAGTGTTGGACGGGCTATGTGGCCACTATATTATAGTCGAGAGAGACTTAGACCTAGCCGGGCCCAGGTTGTGTGGGCCCTCCACTGTAAACTGAACAAAACGGTTGAAGCTGCACCGTCCATCCCAGAAAATAGTTTTGAAAATTACTGAACGGTGTTAACTTGGGCGTAACCGTGGGGAGCCACCCGGATCCTTCTGAACCAGTCCGACCCTGTCTTCTTACCTTTGGTTAGTGCAATAATAACGTGTAGGTACTGGGTTTGTATCTTGTATTAAAATTCTAACATTCAGTTTCTGAATAGAGTATTTGAATAGGGGTCGCGGTTCTTTAAAAGGCACCGCGGCCCGGTAATGCAAAGGGAAAGTGAAGGAACAGAGAGATTTTTGTTTAGTAAGAGTCTGACAGTCCCCGACACACCTAGAGCGGGAGGATTCATTTGATAATTCTAAAAGTCTCTAATTTCTTCTTAATTTAATATCAAGTAATATGTTGACAACGCACAAATTTCCGATTTTCTTCAATTGATTCGATTTGACTTCTACTATCCATCAAAGTTAAAAAAAACAATGTGTTCTAGTTCCCATGCATAACCCAAAATCTACCATTTTGGTAGTAAAAGAACTACCAGCGCAACACTGAATGCCGGCTCAATGTTACCGCGGTTACCACGTATACGTTGATAATTTATTATTTGCACACGAACAAAATTGAAAACTTGTAGAACGTATAGGCAGTTGATCGATATGCATTATAATTCTATACGATAAGCATACAAACATACGTGTGGACGACTTTAATTGAGACGCACAGCGCCATCTAGTATCGAATAGCGTTAGCTTGAGGTGAAGGTTAGGAAAAGTTGAACGGCAATTTAACGAGTTTTCCAGAAAACTTAACTTAAATTACTTTCACCATTTAGAATGTGTAGATGGTTACACAGACATAAAACTAAAATGTTTGAGGTATTTTTATTTGCTTCAATTACTATCGTGGAATTGGCCTTTTTCAAAATAATTTTTGTTTCTGGACTTGGACGATATATCTTGCAATGATTTAAAGCTGTATTCAGGTAATTACGATCTGTCTCTGTGTATTTAGTTTCATCTGTACCTAGTTCATACACATATACATAGACCTCCTCCCGAACCTCTGTCAAGTTCAAGCTGTGAGTTTACGGGACATCATTAAGTACAGAAATATGGGTTGTCAAAATCATTAGCAGAAGCACATTTTTTTTTCTTCGGAATTGAACATAGCTTTCTGGAATTTGGTTTCCATCACGGTAAATTTTATAGCCTCCTCCTTGTGTCAGCAAAAATATGTTGAACAGAAACGCAATAAATTTTATTGTTAAATTCTGGTGCACGATTCAATTTTGTTTGCTATATTTAAATTGAAAGGGAATTTATGAGAATCTGTGTAATTCCAGCGTTATGGATATTCGTCTTTTGTTTTGTTTGGAGCTATCATCAGATTTTGGTCGAACTATCGTTGGAAGAGGATATTTAGCACGTATAGTAAAATTGTCTTAAGTTTTCAATACAGTGATCATGGCATGGTAAATATCCCGTTTTAACTAAGTTCTAGTCTCAGTGTTAGTGATCTTGTCAGATAAAAACTTGTTCCGAAGTACATACCTGCCAATTTGTGAGCATTGAGGAGCGTCCGTGCAAACTGCAGCCTTTTGGAACACATGGAGACGGGAGGCCGAAGGTTTCAATGGTTCAATAGGATCCGGGGGTTCTGCCGTCCTCCGAGAAGCATAGTCGCCACTCCCGATGAGGTATCCACTTAGTGCCGATATGAAGACCAGGACCGCTAGTGCTGAGATGACGATTTTTGTCTTGAGTTTGTACGGTCTGAAACAAAATTGTGAGGTTACTACCGCCATCTGTTATCGAGTAGCATTATCTTTTTATGCGTAGCACAGTAAAAACTATTTGTAAATATTGTGCTTATGAGAGAAATTGCTGAATTATTGGATTAAGCCACAATTCTCACTCACTTTTCCGGATAATCGTCGTCGTCGTGACTAAAATTGCCTTGGAATATGGCAAACCTATTGATAGGGGACACCAATCGTATTGTATCAATGGGACTGTCGTCAGAATGGCTGCTTATGAAGCTCCTTCTGTGCAGACCGCTTCGTAGATGATGCTTCATGATGTATTTGACAGGTTGGTTCTCTCAGCGGCACATAACAACATAACCTAGACACTTTCCCATGACAGTTTCACCATGGTGGAACAACCAGGAACTTTGTTATCAACTAGAAATATTATGTTTGTGTATTATTTTGATGTTTATCGCGTAACACGGCTATATTTAAACCCTTGGTCGTGCGTGTGACGTATTCTCTGAATTGGCAGGTGGTTACGCAGTGAACTTGCTTGCGGGTATCGTGAAAATCGATAAGAATAACAGCTGTTTTCAGTACTTACAGCCTTCATTATGATTTTCTCGATCTAAGATAGAGGGCGTTACAAGCGTAGCATTAAGTATAACTCGGAAAATTGAAAAGTTAAAATAAATTTTCCGAAGCGCCTGAAGTTTTTCCTGTGTTCATAATTTTATGCTGCTAGTGAGATATTGCGTGCAATGACATAAAATTCTGGCGCTTCAAAATATGTACTCGGAACTGTTTTAGCATTGACTGACAAAATCTTGCACGTTTTTATTGATCTCTATGTGCAATTCAAGATAAGATCTTATTTGATAAGATGGAAAGATATATTAAAAAAAAAAAAATATACCGCTGTGGCGAAAAGCCGAATGCATGGTTGGCTTTGCTGTTATACAGACTATAGGGGGACTTTCTCAAGTGGCTGTGGATGGTCAAATCAGAAACTGCCAAGAATAACGAAAAATACTCAAAGGCAAAAATTTAATAAAATGTTTCTTTGCCTATTAAAACACCCACAAAACAAGCTAAAGATTATCTATCTATATACCAATCTGAAGAACGGCTGGACCGATTTGGTTTCCAATAATTTTTGGAAGTCCAGGGAAGGTTTAAAAGGTGGGTGGGAGAGAGACATAATAAAAATAAAAATCTGAGTCGGTACACAGTCTGCTGGTCAGCTAGTAAGACATAAATAGGACATCGATAAGTCATTCCCGTATTATACCTCAATAAATTGTTATTTGAATTTGATGATTACCTGTCAGGATGTGAGTCTGGCAGCCGGATGAGCACATGATTTCTTTTCCTCCTCACATCCGGTTTCCCGGGTTTCTTCAGAGAACTTTGTCTTAGCAACTGTTTGTCCGACATTTTTACAATTTAACTTAGAAAATACTCATAAATTATCACTAGTATTGAAGTTTTTCACAGTTTTATAGTCACGTTTAATATATTATTGATGTCATTTAATGGTGAAGAGTGCCATTTCACTAAATATGAGAAAAAAAGGTTACAAAATATTGCCAATTGAATAGTTTGATTAAGAAAATAAGTTAAGTCGTTGTTTGCTCTTTTTAAACTTAAACGTTGGTACTAATATACTCGTAATTAACTGAATAAACCAATATTGAGTTCCAGAAAAAAACCGAGTTTCGTTTTCACTTAGTTATTTCATATATTATAGTTAGTTTACTTCAGACAACTGCGAGCCAACAGCAACGTTATTGATGTGTCAATAAAGATAATAGTTTTGTAAAGTTAAAGCTACAATATCTGTGAAAGGACTGTAGATTAATTTTCAGTTATTAAAGTGAAAACTACCGACTGATTCGATTGATTGTTTTATTTCGTGATAATACAGGGGGGTAGGTAATTGTCATTATCACTACGCTACTGATAAAGCCTCTTGATAAGTAATTGTATTTATCAAGATTCTAGCAACAGGTACTTTTATTTCTTCGGGGTGAAACGTCCTTGATATTGAATTTCCTGGCAAGTGTGACTAGGTTGGTATAGACCATATTTCCAGATAACCGATACCGTGGAGGCAATAGAAGGGTTTCCCAAAGTGGGGTACGCGAGGGGTTCGCGATTCGACGGCATGGGGTTCGCTACAAGATTTACGTAATGGTGGCTTGATAACTGACAGGCGCAACTAAATACAGAAATCGACTTGATACCGAGCCAGAATTAAGGTTAAAATTTTCCAAAATTACTCCTAAAATTGAATCCATTTACGACAAGAAACAAGCACACCCATCATTAATATTAATAAAAAGATATTTCTATTGGTTCTTTATTTGTTATCTTTTATTCAAATAAAAGCCTTACTTTCTTCAACAGTCAATATTATTATTTTCTTTGGGGGGGTTTAATTAGGGTTTCGCTGTCACCTGGAAATTTTAACAGGGGTTCGTCGAGCCGAAAGTTTGAGAAACCCTGCAAGAGAGTGTTCTTTAGTGGACACAACAATTCCTTAGTGGCAAGCATAAATTGGGAAATTGGTACCGTCAGGGAAGGTGGAGTGGCGATCTTCACAGGGTGGCAAAATATAGATATGCGGTTCCGAGAATAGAGCTATGACGTAAGGTTAAAGAGAGTCTTAAAGTGAGATTGGTTAGTGAATCATCATTTATTGTATGAATTTTATGCTGTTATCACTTTTATCAGTTTATGATTTTTGATGAGCGGATTAACGCACAGATTTATTTGTGTTTTGTATTTCATTTTTATTTAGATAATGGTAAAGTTCCTTTACAAGTCTCGTTTTTAGATTAGATTATATAAATGTTTTGTTTAAAACAGGATAGAGTATATTGTCTCGGTTATTCATACTGTTATGATTAATTTGATAAAATTATTGTTTGCCGTCATTGTGAACAGTCGTATTTTTGCGATGCTTCGTTGACTGTGGCAGGGATTATGTTTTAATGAACTTTTTGTTAGGATTAAAATTAATTATCAGGACGGAAACTGTCAAAGGGCTTTTGATTGCTATCATAATTGAAGCGGCAGAAAATATTGTTGATGTCCCAACAGTAACGCCTGTTTTCATAACTAATTATTGCTGTTATATACAACTTAAAAAAAAAAAAAACAACACTAGTATTTTTTCCTGGGTAGTGGATGCGTTTACAAATATTTATAATCACACAAACATCCAGACCAGGAATAACTACAAATAAATACTAGTTTCGAGCGGGAATTGAGTCCACGACACGCAGTGCAGCAGTCGATCACTCGGTTATTGTGCTAACCGTGCAACCAACGTTTAGTTTTATAGTTAGTTGATAACACTAACGTAACTACTAGGTTGATTTCACTGCCAAACATATAAATATACGCTTAGATTATAAGCAATTTGAAGGTTCTGTCCTGAATTTTCTTTCATTCGAATGGTAAACAATGTTTTTCAGCTACGTTTAATTTTCCTTGTTTTTCCAACATGCTTTTACTTGCTAGAACGTATAGGTAATATACTCGTATGATGCCTTTCTAAGCAGATACATCATCATCTGCCTAGCCTTTTCCCAACTATATTGGGGTCGGCTTCCAGTCAAAACGGATGCAGCTGGATATCAGTATTTTACATGTAGCGACTGCCTATCGGACCTAAACAACCCAGTTACTGGGTAATACGATACCTGATGGTAAGAATGGTTGTCAGACTTTAGAGCTTCTGACTAACAGTAACTACCTACCGTCAAAGATTTTTACATATATGACAGCCGGGACCATCGGCTTTACGTGCTTTCCGAGGCACGGAGGAATCTCGCTATGACAGATGGTCAACCATCCACAGACCAACCTCGGCAAGCGCGGCTTACCCCGGAAGATCGATCTGTGCCGCTGTAATTATTTAGCCACGAGCGCCTCTTTCTAAACAGATGCGTTTATTAATATTTAAATAACAATTCGTCAATGTGAAAATGAAGCAAATTTTGTAAGGTGATAATTGTTTAAAAAATAAAAATGAGCGTATCCGATCGAAGGCATATCCACACTGGTGCAACAGACGCCTCCTAGTTTTCACATGTCGGTGATGGTCAGTATTTCATTCACAACGTCCGCGTCTCTACTGGATGACTACCGGCTAATTGTAGCACTGACACAGTGACACTAGAGTGTTATTTATTACATTCGAGCACACGGAAGGACACATTAATACATGTACTGTCACATATGAAATAAATAATTTGCAATTCGCAATTTGGTTTTCGATGAAGTAAACGCATTTTGGAATATTTTTGTGCCCGGTTGGTGGCAACATGCTTAGTATTGTTTAGTGCCAATGTTGTTTAGGCACAGGAAGTTTTGAACACTTTTTTTACCTTACCTGGTAAAAACATCTAATGAGTCCTCCCGCAAAGGGCAGGACGGGGATGACGGTCAGACTTGTACTGACTAAAACCAACGGTGTCCTTCAATAGCCATTTACGTTCGGGGGGCCACGATTAACTGATAAGACGGTTCCGTGACCTCGGCGGGTTTTGGCTTCTAGGTGGGGGGGGGGGTTGGTTTGGTTGAATGCGCTAATCTCAGGAACTACTGGTTACAATTGAAAACTGTTTTTGTGTTCGAGAGCCCATTTATCGAAGGAGGGTATAAGTAGGCTATATAACATTACACACATTACACGCTACAGCAAAACAGCGGATGAAACCGCGGGTATAAGTCACTATGAATAAAAAAAAAAACTCGATAATCAATGATGAGGGTTTTGTGTATCCGATAGATTCTACTTATCATTTTAGTAAAGTGTTAGATCCTCTTTTTGCTTCCGTCTCCATAATAAGAACATAATTGTATGTTTATATGTACACAGTCATTTTAAAAAGAGCTTCCTTATAGCTCTTGCTAGATAACATTTAAACTAAATAAGCATAAAATCAGGCCATAATAGACGTACTTAAAATGTGTTAATTCGGTGTCCATTTTTGACATAGAAGCTATATTGTTAGCACCAATTATTGTCATTTTTATGTATGGAAAATACGGAACTCCCAGTTTGTACTGTATGTAATGTCACAATTGACATGATGTGTTTTTACACTGACAACTACCTTAAATTTATTAGGATAAAACTAGGTAATTAATACGCCATAGTTATTATAATATGGCCGAGGCCGAGAGCCATGTTATATACAGGCCTGTTGGTCTAGTGGTTAGTGACCCTGACTGCTATGCCGGAGGTCGTGGGTTCGATTCCCACCCAGGACAAATGTTTGTGTGATGAGCACGATTATTTGTTCTGTGTCTGGGTGTAATTTATCTATAATATGTATGTATTTAGAAATATATAAGTATGTTTATCAGTTGTCTAGTACCCATAACACAAGCTCTGCTTAGCTTGGGACTAGATGGCGTTGTGTGATAGTTGTGGAATATTTATTTATTATTTATTATTATTTGTATTGCCTCGGCCATGTTATACGCCAACAGCGGCCACCCTCGCGTAAGGGGCGTTTGACAACTAGGGCGTATTACCTAGTTTTCCCTCAGTGTCTCATCTATGTAATCTATTTTATATCATCAGATCATGATGATGACTAACTGGAGTCATCATCATCATCATAGGCCTATAAATTTTCCCACTGCTGGGATACAGGACTCTATGAGAGTGAGTGTGCCATAATCCAACTCGCGGGCCCAGTGCGTGTTGGTAGATGTCACATCTTCATGTAAAATACTGATACCTATTCATCTGCATGCGGTTAGACTCCCTAACATACTTTTTTTTAACGTGGTAAAATCATCAAATGAGTCCTCCCACCCAGGGCAGAGCGGGAGGGACTGTCAGACTCGTACTGACTAAAATCCACGGTGTCCTTCGGAGTTGCCCATTACTCGCTGCCCGCATGCCCGCGCCTACGGTGGCCGGAGATCGTCTGCCGACGTCCGTTCGTCATGTGCTAACATGACCCCAGAACGTAATGTGCTATTGAAGGATTTTAGTCAGTACGAGTTTGACAGTCCCTCCCGCTCTGCCCTAGGTGGGAGGACTCATTTAATGATTTACAACGTTATAAAAAAAAGTTTCAAGGCGCATCACTTGAGGACGGCTCGACCGATGCGGTCGATTTTCTTGCGTTGTGTTCGTAATTTGTTAAGGCAATGAATCTTATTTTTAGTTTTTGCAAATAAAAGAGCAGATCTCATTCCTTCGTTACTATATGTGCAATATAGTGAGCCTTAGATAGCCCTTTATGTTACAGGACAGTCCAGCGACCCTTGAAGGCTTTGGTCCTATAAGGGAGGCCCCGTCAGGTTGCGGACAGCTCTTTGAGAAGCGCGTGGAATATGACGCGCCGTCGATCTGAGCATAGTCCATGATCAGACGGCGAGTCACCCATTACTCGCCGTCCGCATGTGAAGTTAAATAGTTTGGATATACTCGTACCTGTCTCATCACATTATGGTTGATATCGAGTAGATAGTCTCAAATTATTAATTTAATAGATTATAACCCACTTCATAATGAAGTGCCTAATATTGTAATGATTCATTTGTTTTGATTATAGGAAATCGAGTTTAATTAGCGGTGAGGAAGCAGTTGTAAGTTATCGTAAATATACTTAAATGAAAATACAAGTAATTGTCAAGGTAATGGTAAAGTACTTAGTTACCTAACCTTCATGAGTGTGTCCTCGCAAACGACAAGTTAATTAATAGTGGTGTTCCCGTTTGAGCAACGATTTTTAAGGCACCTATGTTTAGACTAACGATTGTATTCCCATTTGAATCCTCCTGACTGTTTCTGTACTGTAGGACTGGTTGTCGACTCCTATCCTGTGGCTGTCTTAATGCAAGGTTACCAGGCTGGAGGCGGAGGCTTTTTTATCGTGGTAAAGTCATCAAATGAGTTTTCCTACCCGGGGCAGGACGGGAGGGACTGTCAGTCTTATACTGACTAAAATCCACGGTGATCCTTCAATAGCCCTTTACGTTCCAAGCTCACGGTTACCCAATGAGTCAGTCCCGCGACCCCGGCAGGCTTTTTCCTTCTAAGGGGGCCCTGTCATATAAGAAAGAGTGTCCTCACTGCGGGTCGAACTCGGAATTCGAGTCACTAAGTCGGCTGCGTTACGCACGTAACTTCGGGGTGGATTTATGGCCCACTCCATCTCACAAAGAGGAAGCCTGTGTCCCAGCAATGTGAACATTATAGGCTGATGATGATGATGAGGTGTCAGACATCAACCTTTAACAATAAACTTTAACCAACTTTAAAAAGAAGGAAAGTCGCAATTCGATTCTGGATGTAACTTTTTTGTTCTTTAGAGATTACCTACCTAGTCTTCTAAAGTAGTTCAATATTTGTCAAGTTCAGATGAGTTGCATAAAACCTTTATTGTTAAATCATCAACATCATGACAAAAAAAAAACTTAATACCAACAATGATTAATTATCATTTTCTAAGTGTGACGTCACTTTCCAAGGAGATCGTCAAACTAGACCCGTAAAAAAGTCTTGCTACCTTTTTTTTTTATCGTGGTAAAATCATCAAATGAGTACTCCAACCCAGGGCAGGGCGGGAGGGACTGTCAGACTAGTACTGACTAAAATCCACGGTGTCCTTCACTAGCCCTTTACGTACCGGGGTCACGGTAATCCCTTGGTCCCGCGACCCCGGCAGGCTTTGGCCCTCTACAGGCCCCGTCACTATGCTGACACTCTTTGAGGCGCGCGCACCACAAAAAGATAAACAGCTGTTGAACACTTATCAAAAAAAACTGTCAACGTCAAAACGACATTTCACGTTGATTTAATTCCTTTGTCAAACAGACCGGCGAAAGCGAAGCGTTTCCGAAGTGATACCGAATCGAAGCGAGACGTCAGTCCGATAGTTCTGTCACGCTATCGGATCGCTTTCGCGTTTTTTATGTGACTGGATTCAAACCATTTCATACATTATAAATAAAAACGTCACGCTTCGCATTCGCCACGCCAGTCTGTTTGAAAAAGGCTTAAGGGTCGTTTTGGAGTAACACTTTTTAGACAAACGTTCAATAAATGTTTATCTTCTTGTGGTAAGGTGGCAAGAATTTTTTACGGGTCTAGATTGACGATCTCCTTGGAAAGTGATGTCACACTAAGAAAATGATAATCATTGTTAGTATGATACGTTTTTTTTTGCCATGATGTTGATGATTTAACAATAAAGGTTTTATGCAACTCATCTGAACTTGACAAATATTGAACTACTTTAAAAGACTAGGTAATCTTTTTTTACGTGGTAATATCATCAAATGAGTCCTCCCACCCAGGGCAGAGCGGGAGGGACTGTCAGACTCGTACTGACTAAAATCCACGGTGTCCTTCAGTAACCCTTTACGTTCCGGGGTCACGGTAATTCGTACAGTCCCGCGACCAGATGAGGCCGGGTTGAAGAAATTTAATAGAGGAGGCCCCCTTATAACAGTCTCTAGGATACGATCTATCTCTGTTACAAAATTCATCAAATTCATACAAACATACACAATCGAATTTATATTTAACTAGGATAGCAGTCAACTAACTAAATATATATCGAAGTATAGTGTCATTGTAAATCTTTGCTTGCAATTAAAATAATAACTTTAAACGCAATGCAATTACAGGTTGACATGATATTGATATTTATGTCGCAAGTTCATAACTAGGTAGGCAGGTGAATATTAATTGCAATACAGTTTTTGACACAAGGTAAAGGTAAACAACTTTCTCTAGGTTTTTTAAGTGATAGTTAGATTTTGAAAATGTTTTGAAATGTCTCTGGAATATTTAAAAACGTTGCCCCGCACTAGGAATTTCTCCTGTCTTGAGTGCGTTTACAAACATATAAACTTACATACACAAACGCCCAGACCCGAAGCAACTACTTGTAGATCATACAAATATTTGCTCATATAAATCGGAAAACGTTTACGTGATTATAATAGTCCGATTCGACAAGTCGTAGAAAAATGCGTGCAAGTATGTGCAAAATATGCTCAACAGTAGTAATGTGCATTATTGACGCATAAAACACGTATCAGCAAACGCGCATACACATTCTTATGTGCAAATTGTTCATACAGCTATGTCTATTTAAACTAGTCTATGCTGACCGTTCATTGTGAAAAAATATTGTACAAAGCGAGGCCAAAATAAACTAGTTTAGTAATACCTTGATGTATAGCTGTGGTGTATCTCTGCCTAAGTCGTCGCGGATTACAGGCGTGATAATATTTTGTACGAATTACCGTGAGACCCCGGAACGTCAAGGGCTATTGAAGGACACCGTGGATTTTAGTCAGTACGAGTCTGACAGTCCCTCCCGCTCTGCCCTGGGTGTCAGGACTCATTTAATGATTTTAATACGTAAAAAAAAGTACTAAGTATTTAGTCTGTGAGGGATGTTTTCACGACTTTTTCGGATGTTTAGTGCAGTAGTTGAACGATTAACTGCTCGATTCAAGCATGTCGTGGGTTCGATTCAAATAAATATTTGTTAGAACAGTAGGTGTCACGGGCATGCGGGCGGCGAGTAATGGACGACTCGCTGTCCGACCATGGACCATGCCCGGGTCGACGGCGCGTTGTGTTCCATGCGCGCCTCAAGGAGTGTCAGCATAGTGACGGGGCCTGTAGAGGGCCAAAGCGTGCCGGGGTCACAAATTACCTTGACCCCGGAACCTAAAGGGCTATTGAAGGACACCGTGGATTTTAGTCAGTACGAGTCTGACAGTCCCTCCCGCTCTGCCCTGGGTGGGAGGACTCATTTGATGATTTTATCACGTTAAAAAAAAGAACAGTAGGTGTAGTTTAAATGTTTGTAAATGCAACCACGATATAGGACTAATTCGAGATACAAAATCGACCCTGATAACAGGTACTTCTTTGCAAAATAGCAACATAGGCGAATCAGCTTTTAAACTGATTGACCATCAATATTATTGAGGTTAAATATGGCTTCGCTTTACGTTAATATATGGTTACTTTTGCATTTTTATTTTGCAGTTCACGGCGCACGCGTCTTACATTAATTTGGTAACTAACAAATAACTTGTTTGTCAGTACTTGACCCAAATATTACACGTTAATAAGATTCCATAAAAGAAATAAAGACATTGATCTTGTTACTGGTTTTGAAAGAAAGATATTATGTGTTCCGGATTCTGCTCACCGATGTTATATATATAAGGCTTGTGTTTAAACGCCTATCAAAAATATGCCTATTTTAAAACCAAAAAATCGAAATACCTGCCAGAATTTATAAATGCTCACCAAATAGTGTATCATAAAGTATTGTAGAAATTAACCTATTTTATGTTATAATAATAATATTGATTATGTTGTAAATAAAAAAAGCCTTTTAAAGTTGTTCATAAGTTATTGCCTCGTTGTGCGACTAAACGCGGCTTGGGTTCGATTCTCCGGTTGTGAAAAGTGTTTTTAATTATCTTTTTTAAACGTGGCCCCCCACATTAGGAATATCTCCTATGTCTTGGGTGCCTTTACAAACATACACAAACACTTAGACCCGGAACAACTACTTTTTAAATAATAACTAATTTCTTTTCTAACTACAGTTAAGATGGCGGCATTAAAAAAAATGTGTTACGCAAAATTATACCATTTTTCAAGTTTCGATAGAAACAGGGATTTCTAATTACCTATCTTTTAAAAAAAAGACATTTCAATAATGTTTTCTCAGAACTTTTTAGATCTATGTATTCTGCGTTTGTGTGTGAAGTTTCATTAAAATCCCTTCAGTAATTTTGATGTATAGATAGTACTAGAAAGATGGAATTCTCTCCCTCTCATATCGGTTACTAAGGAAACCAAATAAGCTGTAAGTAAATAATGAAATGAGCAAACAATTCCATAGAAATCTTGTTACCAAGTGACAACAATCTTAGTGAGTTTTCGTGTGCAAAGTTTGTCGACCAACTGTCTAACTTATTATCTGTTTATCTCTCGAAGAGTAGGCGTGAGTCCTTTCACAGGGGGCACAGTTTTTTTACGTGGTAAAATCATCGAATGAGTCCTCCCATGAAGGGCAAGACGGGAGGGAGTGTCAGACTTGTACTGACTGTATGATCCACGGTGTCCTTCAATAGCCCTTTACGTTCCGGAGCTACGGTTACCTGATAGTCCCGCGACATATTTGACGTAATGTTTGAGCGACTGAGTATGAGCATAAGTTAAAAGATGAATAAAGAATAATAATAATGTTTAGATACGGTTGAAAATCTAATAAAGAAATTTGACAGATTGTGGTAGCTTGATGTGCTGGCGTCTGTACTATCCACTGTTGTTTCCATTTAGATTGTTTGTTACGCATTTTTGCGGTGCAAGAATGTGGAGTATTCGCAGTTACATTGACATTGAATTTCTTTCAAATTCCATGCAAGTTTTTTTCACATATAAGGCTTGAAGGAAAAGGATGGTTCGTTATCAGGTTCGAAACTATGTTAGATCGGGTTTACTAGGTTTCCTTGTAAATAGATTGAGTCAATACAACTAGAATAGTAACCTTCAACATTTTTTTTTGTTCAAGCGAATCCCGATAAACCTGTCTAGTATTTTTGTGTAAAGAATCTATCTACAAAATTTAAAATGTGATTGTATTGTTTTTGGTGTTCAAATCAAAATATTTTTGGATCAAAATATAAGTAGGTAACCCGGTGTAAAAATTATTGGAATCGATTAAGTTATTGATTTTGAACAAACTATATTCATGTTTCACATATACTAAAAAGAATGTTGTATATCTACTAAAAATGAATGAATGTAGAAATTCTAGAGATTGTAC
This sequence comes from Agrotis puta, assembly GCA_943136025.2. Classification (NCBI taxonomy): domain Eukaryota; kingdom Metazoa; phylum Arthropoda; class Insecta; order Lepidoptera; family Noctuidae; genus Agrotis; species Agrotis puta. The sequence goes on from OW964178.2 coordinate 12,481,127, forward strand.
TTCGGAGAGTGTGCCCAAGAACTCCACGACCTCATCCCACCAGCCCCTTTCTATCATCGCACAACTAGACGCACGGCAAATCACCATCCTTACCTTATTTCTATTCCACTAATTCGTACTAAGCGTTTCGAAACGTCTTTTATAATGCGGACAGCGAAGGAGTGGAACTGTCTGCCTGCGACTGAGTTTCCGAACGCATACAACCCTAATTTCTTCAAAATTAGAGTAAACAGGCTACTTCTGGGTAAGCTCGCTCCATCGTCGACCTTGTCTTAGTCACTCCTGATCTAGACTGAGGTCAAGAGCAAACCCATTGAACATAAAAAAAAGAAATACTATCCATGATCTTACGGCCACAGAGTGCCGAGATACGAGTATCATGGAAAAGAAAGTGAATTCGAAAGTTTGGAAGCAGAAAGACTGAAAATAGATTTTGTTTCAATTCGGTACAGAGACAGATATTGCTGGTTTATTTCGTTATTACGCCCTTGTGGGATATATTTCCTCCTCTCTCCAACGTATCTCCTAATTTTTCTGTACCCAACAGAGTCCATAATTGTTTAATTTTAATTGTATTTTAACACCTGTATATGTACAATTGTACATTAAGGATTCCAATAAATAATTTGAATAGAATTGAATTTCAAGTTGTTTGCGGGCGAAGTCGCTGGTATCAACTAGTATCTCTAAACATCGCTACCGGTGATATAATGCCCCCCAAAGATTGTTTACCTTTCTATCTGGCCATTATATCTTGTGTAAAAGATAATATTTGTTTTTATATAAATAATGCGTGGAAATGTTTTCGGACAAATGCTTAGAGAGATAAGGCAGGTGTAATTTTTCTTTTTTTAACGCGTTAAAAAGAAAACAGAGTTTTAATTGTTGCGTGATATAAGATAACATCACGCCTGTAATTTGTGCGAGATAAGCAGAGGTATATAGCCAACAGTAATACCTACCAGTTATGTGTAAGTTCCATAGTAATATAATAATGGGGTGACCCTATTAGCCGAGTTTCACACAACAGAGTTTTACACTTTGTTTGGCTTGGGAAGCGAATCCAGGACCTTAGCTTCTCATATACGCTTACGACTATAAGACAACGAGAACTTGTTACTGTGTTTAAATACAGGCATAATTAATAAATAAACTAGTTTATGCTTGTGAAAAGATGCTCCCTCGTCAGGAAAATTCGCCTGTAATGTAACGTTACAGATTGACAATCAGTGAGGGAGGAGAATCGAGCACCTTATAATGATACACTGTGTGATACAACTTGTAAAATCAATGCACTGCACTTGTGATTAAATTATGTCCGGCAGGCTGTATACGTTACATTACATGCAAATGATTGCAGGGATCGAATCTGTGATGTTACATTACACGCGAATAATCCTGGTGAGAGAGGCATTTTTAAGTAAACGTTTAGTACTTTTTGAAAGAGTAAAATACATCCATCCTCATGAACTTCCACATATATAATAGATTCTAGTAGGGGAACAGTGTATAAGACAGGGACGCGGGGTATGATGGGAAATCACACACTTACGGCAAACTTAACACAATACTAACGTAGCGCAAGTGCCAACAGGACGCAATTTGTTAATGGCCGCTTGCAAATGACATCCTGATGGCGCTTGCGGTACGTTAGTGTTGTGTTAAGTGTGCCCAAAGAGTGTATGTCCCCATTTTACCTCGCGTCCCCGTCTTATACACTGTTGAGATAAAATGGTTTGTATTCAGTACGACCTAACAATAGGTTCCTCCATATCATCCTGAATTGAATCGTGGAAGGAAGAAGTCTATTAGAAAATACACGTCCACTCCTTTGTGCTTTCTTACACGTGCTCCCTTTCGTACACGTGCTTTCCAAGGTGGACATATCATCACGCCTGTAATCCCCAAAGAGTAGGTAAGGCAGAGGTGTTCCTAATAATAGATACGTATAGTTTTCCCTCACAATGCACCAGTTTGTTTTCGTCTTATGTAATTAGGGGCGTTCTTAACGTCGTCCACTGACAAAAACTTCAGGGTACGTTGCCTCTGAAAAATTTCTAATGGAAAACTTAATTTGGTCGCGGGACTCACGAATTGCCGTGACCCCGGTACGTAAAGGGCTATTGAAGGACACCGTGGATTTTAGTCGGTACGAGTCTCACAGTCCCTCCCGCTGTGCCCTGGATGGGAGGACTCATGTGATGATTTTACCACGTAAACAAAAAAAAAATGGAAAACTTAATAACTTTGACGATCTGGGAGTTGATCCTAGGTATTCTGGCTAAGCAGTATTGAACATGTTCTTTGATAAAGACCTATTATCCTGCTTATGCGTGTGCAGTTTCATTAAAATTGGTTCAGTTATTTCGAGAAATAAGGATTTGAATGTTTGTATGAAATGTATTTCGGCGTACACGCATTTAATTTCTGATCTCACAACTTGCACTTCGGTCGTTTTTATTGATCATTAATTAAACTATTTGTTAAATCCTATCCATTTTTAAACATTTAGTTAGTTTAAGTATTTGTCAAACAACTGGTCCTTAGGCCGCGTTTTTTGATTATTAGTGAAACTAACTATTGTTAAAATCCCATACAATTTTATGACAAATGGTTTAAAAATGTATATTTAAACAAACAATTTGACAACTATTGAACGAACAATTCGCCCTTAGTAACATTGCACAAAAAAGATTTTTTTGATATGATTTATTTTTGGAATGAGAAATAACGTTTTACAGTAGCGTTCAGTGGATCGCGTTCAATAACCTTTTTCCGTGATAAAAAAAAAATGAGAAATCGAGCGCGAAAATTGGACATTTAACTTTCAATTAGACGGCAAGGTTAGCGCAGTGGCTGAGCGATTGGACTACTGCGCTGGGTGTCGCGGGTTCGATTCCCGCACGGAGCAAATATTTGTATGGTCTAACAGTAGTTGTTTCAGGACTGGGCGTTTATGCATGTGAGTTCAAATGTTCGGGAACGGCCTCATGATACAGGAAAAATTTCTAGTGTGATTGGTTAACAGACAACTAGAATTTATTGAATTCTAGGTGTGATCACGTATGGGCCAGATAATGTACAAAAATAAAGATGATATGACGGGAAAAACTACGGGAAAAACAAATATATCGTCGGTTTTGTTAGAGGGGTGTTTCACACAAAGCACGGGCAGAGGTTTAATTTTCTAATTACAAAACTTGTTATTCAATATGGTCCGTTTTTCAATTAAGTACAAATTTTTCAAAAGCGTGGTGATATTGACAATTATAACCATTGGATATAATCGTTGTGTAGGCTCATAATGATAGTCCGTTTCCTTATGTATTAAAAGCATAAGAATTTTTAAACACTACCCTTATCACTCATCAATCGTATCGGAAACAATCAATTAGATATGGATTATTGCATCACAAATACTGGTACAACTGTAACAGAACTACGATAGTTTTTACCTTACCTAAATTTAAAAAGAGCAATTAAAACAAAAACAAAAAAAGAACGCGTTGATTTGCAAACCTCCTTATTTAACGACGTTTAAAAAAAACACTCCACTAAGATTCCAAAAAAAAAAAAACAATTAAATGATGTTCCACTTTTAAAAAGTCACGTTTTTTTTCTGTCACTCAAATCGCGTTTCGTGAAAAATTTTCGCGGGTCTTTTCGATACGACTTATCGTACCTATGCCCTGTCCACTACTGGCACTGATAGAGTAACGTTCCACATTTGAATTCACCGACAGTGAAGGATGGTTGTCACAGTACAGGTGAATGACAGTAGTCCAAAAGCGACGGAGCACGCCGGGATGTGTGACACGCTAGTTAAATATGAATGAGTATCAGGAATATTGAACGTGTGTATCTTTTGTGCTAGGTGGGTTCATTTGCTATCTCTTACAACAGTATTTTTTTAATTTCATTAGTGTGGCTAAGAGGACGTATAGCTCCCTTTTTTCCAACATTGAAGCAATTGTAAAGAAAAGACGTTACGAATATTTGTCTAATACGAGTATTGATAAGTAGATTATGGTCTGCGAATATGCTGTAACCAAAGTCCCTCACATAATTTGTAGGAACTAGATTTTAGTACCTGTACAAATGTTTACGTGATCAAATAAATATTACTGTATTACACTCCATTTTTTTTTTTTTTTTTTTTTATCGTGGTAAAATCATCAAATGAGTCCTCCCACCCAGGGCAGGGCGGGAGGGACTGTCAGACTTGTACTGACTAAAATCCACGGTGTCCTTCACTAGCCCTTTACGTACCGGGGTCACGGTAATCCCTTGGTCCCGCGACCCCAGCAGGCTTTGGCCCTCTACAGGCCCCGTCACTATGCTGACACTCTTTGAGGCGCGCGTGGAACACAACGCGCCGTCGACCCGGGCATGGTCCATGGTCGGACAGCGAGTCGCCCATTACTCGCCGCCCGCATGCCCGCGCCTACGGTGGCCGGAGATCGTCTCGCGACGTCCGACGCCGTGGGCGTCTACCACTGCGGCTGGGGTGGAGGGAGGACGCTGTCCTCTCCCTCAGGCGGCCCGCCTCCTCCTTCACGAGCATGACTGCTTCGCAGAAGGAGGCGACCGCTTCCCACTCCGTCTCGCCCCGCAGCATGGCCTCGACCAATGCCGGGCGCGAGAGGTCTCCGCCTATCGCCGTCGTGAGGACACGGCGGTGCTCTGCCCAAGCGGGGCAGTCCTGCACCGTATGCTCCACCGTGTCCTCCGGACGATCCTCGCAGTGGTGACACCCGTATTACACTCCATAGGGGGAGATATAGTAATAATCTATTAATAAATAAATAAATACTCTATTATTTTAAAAATAATTAATGTATAATTATTTTTAATAAATAAATTTAGAATAATAAAAAAAAAATACAAAAACGAAATTCCTTCTTAATAGGCTAGGAACCTACTAAAAAAAAAACAAAGAATTTAAGACATAATCCCTTTTTCTAGTAAATATTTTCAGGGTTTATTAAAAGCGTAGAAGTCTTAATTAGTGCCGCTCGTGCACGAGCAAACAATAATAATTTGTTTATAGGTCTCGATTTACGACGGCTAAGCAACAGATGTTCAATCAACACAATGTACTATTGTACATTGGTATTTTGATCAGAATGCGTCTCATTCATTGATTGTAATCGTAATTGCTCTCATCTTGTGTTTATTAAGGGCTCTGCACACCAAAACCGCCGACCGGTCGCCATTTCGTCGTCAACTTACTGTCGGGCGGCGGTTTCAATCATTGCAAAAACTTTGGGTACGAGATTTAACTTAATTTTCACTACAGCTTAAGAGTGCCCAGGTAATTAAACGCATACACAAGTTCCGATATGATTATTTTACAGAAATAATGTTAATAAAAATACTTAATAGAACTTGCGAAAGCGCCACTTTCCCCGAAAAACTGTTTTTAAGATACAAAGGTTTGCAACTTATAATGGCTTTAACCATCGGCAGGGCAACAGTTTGGTCTGTAGACTCCTTAAGACCACCGCTGTGTCGGCGGATCAGCGAATTAAGTCTGCAGAGCTCACTACATGCAATTGATGAATTGCTTAATTTAGGTCATTTGAAATGCGAACAATCGATTAAAACTACAGTTGTGCATGGACAAAAAATAATCTTAGATGATGTAAGTAATGATGATAGTTACATAATGAATAATTGAGCTTACTTAGACATTTGTTGCGGATTGGGGAAAGATACGTGATCCGACGCTTGTTTTTTGCACACACGGTTAGGTACTTCCATCATATTATTTTTGCTTTCCATATCACCATGACCTCTTAAATAAAGGAATATTGTTTTGATGTCGCTTTGTGGCATTATTTTAATGTAATTTTCGTGTGAAAAAGAGATGGAGCTATCTTGTCCTGATATTTCTTTTTCTTTCTTTGCGTGCCGAGATTCAAATTATGTCCTCACACTGAAGTGAAAATAAAGTAATACCGTTTCAAAAAAACTGACTTCAGGCCCCTTTAATCTTAGATTGAATAGTAGGTAAATACACCCATGCCTCCATCGCTGAATAACATAGTATTCGAAACAAAATCATATTAGCAAAATATATCTTTGGGAAAAGAATGGCATACTAACACGGTACGGCCACGTTGCAACCACAACGCAACCACCATGAACTAGCGGCCACATCGCAGGAATAACAATAACCACATCCACATTTTGCCGATACCACAACGCAACAGCAAAAAGCTGCAGCGACACTACTCACACGTGCCATTGCTAAACCAACTTTTGTCACTACGATGTGGTGTAGTTGTGGTTCGTGTATTACAAGCTTATTGGTAAACCAATCACCTTAGAATTGGGAATGTCCGTCAATATTTCTGATACTTTTAATAATAATTTTGTTGTCAAGCCTCTAGTTTTCCTCGGGTTTCTTCCGAAGTCTCTATTCTTGGTAAAGGCACAGGCTTATTTGTATAATTATACGTTGTCGATCGATAATATCCGACAAATTTTCCTTATAGACTTCCCGTCTTTAAGATTCTTACTCGATGCCAAGACGAGTTATCCCCATATTTAATTAATTTATGATTCCACTGGAAGAAGGTGCAGAGAAAAAATGCTGGCTGAATGCATAATATCTTTCTTTCTAAGATATCGGTTAACAAAAGTTACGTATTATTTAGTTTAATTTTATGGTCATAAACCTCTTTTCGTCCAGAACTTCAAAACTGGCACAAAAAGCTCCCTTTTATGTATTCAGAGGTTGGAATAAGACTGATTTGTGATAAATATTGTGTTTTCAGTGTAGGTTTAAATTAGAAGACTTATTTTAAATATTTATTGTAAACTATTTAATATTATTTTAAATTACTATGTAGCAGTAGAATTATTATTCTACTACATTAAATTATAGTGACTTATAAATTACTTTTGCCTCAACAATCACAAATCGAATTATTAACAACATGAAACCCCTGAAAACACGAGATTTATCATTATCAAACACGTGCATCATCAAATCATGACCTCATATGTAGGCAAATACTTTATTTTTGAACATTTCTTCACACTATCAGATCTCAAGTGTTGATTGGTAAAAAATCGAGGAAATCAAGTCAGGTTATAAAGTAGGTATTTTCATGACTATGTACTTATGTGTTCGAAGATACTCATCAATATTGTAAACTGCTGTATCATCTGATAAGATTGTTGAACAATGATAACAGTGATTAATGTTTAAAGTTAAACTATACGTCAGATTTTAATGAAGTTTTTTGTGACCACTTCATGCAAAATTATTTCTTTTATACAATTTCATATTACCAACGAGAGGCATAATGTCAGCCAATTGGCTATTTGACTGAAAAATTATAATTAGTCCGTCACTTAGATTATCAAAAAATATTCGACCCGCATTTCTTTTGTTTCGTAAAACAAAATTAACGGAGACACGATGCTTTCAAAATTGGCAATACGTCACAATTCAGTACAATTTCTTCTGAATTCTGACGACACTTGCCCCCACACTCGAGTTTTGATGCGTTGTATTTTGGTGAATATTCATTGAAATGAAATGAAATGATGTGAAATGAAATGAATTTTACAAAAGAAAAAATACGTGTCCGTTATTTTTTAAACTCTAAATGACGGACTAATTATATTTGTAATTGATAGCTACTGACAAATAGCCAATTGCCGTCCTCTGCTGAACGTCAGTCTCCAACCTTTCCAGTTCTACCTGACGGGGCCCCCTTAGAGGGTCAAAGCCTGGCGGGGTGGCGAACGTAAAGGGATACCTATTGAAGGATCAACGTGGAGTTTAGCCAGTACAAGTCTGACAATCCGTCCCTTTCTGCCCTTGGTCTAGGACTCATTTGATTATTTTACCACTAAATAAAAAAACCTCCCGGTCCTGGGCAGACAGTGTCCATCTGCTGCCAGCCACCATCTTACCGCAGGGCATACCACACTACGTTTGCCCATAAGCGGTCTTGACTCTAGCACGTGTCTGCTCATCGACCGTTTGTCCGTCTACAGAAATGGCCGGCCCACTTCCAATTCAGCATGCATTCAATGATTGTATATTGTAATTTCAATGTACACCTCGGCATAGTGAGGGCGGGTCGCTAGTAAATAATAATTATGTTTTTGATAAGATTGATTTTGTGAGAATGCTTATCATAATTTTTTTTTGATTGATTCTTTGAAATTATCGAAACAGTGAGACTTCTGTCTAAGGTTTTCGTATAAAACATTCTCGTTTTATAGACGTTGTAAAGTCAAAAATTTCGGAGTTAAAGAATAATTAGGCTCGCAGATGAACAAATACGTACATTTGAATGGTACCCAATCTTTGTTCGTAGTTTTACAGTAGTTCACTGAATTTTCAATTAGTTATGTTTTTGTTTTTCTTCTTTGACCGGCTTAACCTAGCAATCTTGCACAATAGATTTCAGAATTACTTCGTTAATAACATTTTTAAAACTGTTCAACTTCAAGGTTAAGTCATTCTTGCCGAGGTCGGGCAGTGGATGGGTGACCATTCTAGCATACTAGCTTTCCTTGGTACCTCTGAAAGTAAGTTAGTTAAGCCGCTGGTATCGCCTGCCATTTGTAGATCTTTGAGAGTTTTAGCCGGGCCACATTAACGGCATTTCCCGTAAATTTTCGTGATATTAGTCTTTAATACCTTTGTCAAACAGACTGGCGAAAGCGAAGCGTTTCCGAAGCGATACCGAACCGAAGCAAGACGTCAGTTCGATAGTTCTGTCACGCTATCGGATCGCTTTCGCGTTTCTATGTGACTGGATTCAAACAATTCCATACATTACAAATAAAAACGTCACGCTTCGCATTCGCGACGCCTGTCTGACAAAGGCTTAAATTTTCGTATAAACGTCCATTAACATGATAATTAAAGGCAACTCCCGTAAGTGTGGCCCTAGTGTTACGAGTAGTCAGACGCCTGAAAGTCGGATTAAAAAGTATTCTTACCAAGTAGTATCGTATTACCCAGAAGCAAAGAGATCAGTTACACAGTGACTTCATATAAATGCTGGTAGTAAACCGAATCCGGTCAGATTAGAAGACGACTCCAATATAGTTGGGAAAAGTCTCGGTTTTTATGAAAAATCATGGTCACTATAATATACATATAGTGATGTAAGATACCATAGATCGTTTAAGAAGCACACATGATTCTATCAATTTATCACTGTCATATCTCTAAATCATGATGAGATTATAAGAATATATTGAAGACATATATATGTTATATGTAACAATTAATAAGGTAGTTATTAACACACTTGTCTCCATAAACTTGACACATAGTTCATGAATAAAATATGTTTAATCAGTAAATATGTTTACTGAGTAACCATGTGTAACCATGGGTGGACTGTATGAAGAATGATGTGGCTAGAAAGATGACTGCTGAGACGACGAGAAAGGCCTTCAAGGCTATTAAGGCCTTTACCGACAGAGCGCGATCTGTTCTGGCGATGCGATCTCTGTAACCTAAGGAGGTCCATAATATGTGCTTTGTCATTGCCAGCGTCAGATTTCAACGCGTTCAGCCTTTACGAAGATCGCATCGCCAGATCGTGTCGCCGAGACGGATCGCGCTTTGTGGGTTAACGCCTTTTAGGCCTTTACCCGAGAACTTAGAGCTGAGTCGTCGCCCGCCCCTCCCAGGCTCCAAAAATTGGCGCGCGGTTTCAATTTCTAACTGCGTGTCTTCTAGGAGTACGTGCGGTCGCTGGACAAACCGCACTTGGAGATAGGGGCCGCTGTTTGTAGCGTGGGGGGGCATTACTAGTTGGGGTTCCGCGCGAATGTATCTATATCTCCCGGGCCCCCGACCTACTACTTACTTGTAGAAATAGTGGGACCTGACATAACCCCAGCAGGAAGCTATCCACTAGAAAAAGGAAACCTCGGAGTTATTGGTCTGCATATAAATTCTGGCTGAATTGAGAACCTCGTTTTAGAATTCGGATCAAAATAAATATTTGTAAGACCATTTCCTTATAAGATTCTTAGGAAGAATGACTTGACGATTATAATACCTACCTATAAATAGACATCTATCTTATGTGCTGTGTTTTTACTTGAACCATTAATTTTAACCTTTCATTATGTTGCAATATTTTGAAATATCAGTGACGTCACTTTTCTAGAAATCTAACTTCGTACAGTCATCCACTTTAATTCGAGACGAAAATTGAAACATCTTTTACCTAAAAAGTATTTCATTGTACTGCGTGTCTGCGTGCGTACCTTTTATAGCGTGATGAAATCATCGAATGAGTCTTCTCGCTCTGTGTGGAACGGAATGAACTGTCAGACTCGTACTGACTAAAATCCACCGTGTTCCTTCAAGTCATCAGTCATGGCGACGCACGGTGGGCTGGAATCGTCAAGTGGGGACTTAAGGATTAAAATGAGTATTTTTGAATTTTATGTACTAATACAAATATTTTTTGTTATATGTAATTTTTTTATACTTAGTATTTTTCGAGTTATAGACCCCTAAACTTTGTATGAAATATTAATCGGTTTTTGGTTTAATCTGACATGTTTTAATATTGTATTACAGAAATATAGCAAAAAACAAATTATTGGTAAACATTCTACATCACCCTTATTACGTCATTTGTTTTTAACAATACTCAATAGTGCCGTGACCCTCATTAACGCATCGTCCATTGAGCGCAGCAAAATGATGACGTGTCATTATGTGATAGGATGATGAATAGCAGGTAAAAAATGATACGGTTACATTTGAAAAACAACCATCCTCAGTACGTTGTTACACATCGTAATAAACGCACTATCCTATCTCACATTTTCGGAATACTAATACTATTTATTACGTAAAAATGTTCGATTTGTTGTCAAATATTGATATTGTTGTGCTATTAAAGGAAAGTGGAAGTTTTAAAAATAATAGTGTTTTATATAGTGCTATTAAATCTAGATTAGTCCCCACTGTGTTAAGTGCTGAAAACGATAAAGCGGTAAAAGCGTTTTGTGCAAAATATTGCTATATATCTGCAAAGGAGACGGCAAAATGCTCATAGCAAAGAGGAATTGTTCAGCAACAATAATAGTGAATGGTTATCATCGGAAATAAAGTGGCCTGATTTCATTGTAAGTGCATTTGAAAGAAACCAAGACTCTGTTCCTAGTACATCAAGTGAACATGAATCTCCAGCAAAAGTGTCTACTGCCACGTCAACGAATGTAAGTCCCAGAAAACCATTTTGTGAATTAGGACCTAAGCAAAAAAAGAGACGTACAGAACATATTCATACAAATATGACTACAGAGGAAATATCTCATGCATACATTATGAAATTACGAGAGGATGGTAATCAAGGAATATCTAAAATCCTCGAACACCTACTTAAAAATCCACAGGATGTGCAAAAAGCGAAAGATAGTCTTTTAGGTAAAAATGAAAAACCTAAATTTACTCCAGATGAAACTTTGGGACTTGTTTTGTCCCTTAAATTAACAAAGTGGCAATATAATACTTTAAGAAAAAGTATCAAAGAGAAAAATGTCGACATGTTCCCTTCCTACTACAAGGTGCAAAATGCAAAACAAGAATGCTACCCGCCAAAAGATGATATCACCTTAACAGATACAACTGCTGGAATAAAATTGCAGCGTCTATTAGATATAACCACCAAAAGGATATTATTCAAAGCAATCAATATTGATAGCACAGACTTTAAGGAGATGACAATGATAAGCAAATGGGGAATGGATGGTGCCTCGAATCAAGCAAACTATAAGCAAAAAATGACAACGGAGGACAAATTGGACAGTGCTTCGACATATGATTCAAGTATTTTTATGGGTAGTTCAGTACCAATAAAAATTATTTCTGAGGAACAAATTATCTGGGAAAACGACTCACCAAATTCTTCATATTGGTGTCGTCCAATATTTTTCAAGTTTGAAAAAGAGAATAAATCAACGATTTTAAGAGAGAAAACCGAAATTGAAACGGAGATAAATGAATTGAAGGAAACAGAAATTAGCGATTAATGAAGAAGCGGCTGAATCTAGAAATAAAGACTTTAGGCGATATCGCCAACACCATTCAAGGAAAGTCTGCAGAAGAGCTAATAATGAGGATATTTTAAATAATTTAATAATTAGTTCAGACCCAGTTAGTATATATCATCAAAACGTCATAAAATGATACGGAAACACAAACCATTTTCAGAAGAAGCGAAAGCCATGCTTCTTTTATCTACAACATTTGAAGATGATGAGCGGGAAAATTTGTTAATGTGGAACATTTAGAGAACGAATCTGAATCTGATGAAATTGTCTAAGTGATAATTTTGTGAGTGCGTGTGTTTGTGAGTGAGTTTGTGAGTGTGCGTATGAGTGGATTAGGCCTCCTGGAGACACCACTGATAAAAAAAAACGCGCTTAGTTCTCTACCTCAAAGGTGGTGTGGAAAAGGGAATGAAAAACAATTTTCTCCAAAATCGAAGAAAATCGAAGCAAGTGCTATATCGGATAATTTGCCTAAAAAATAGCGCAATCGAATACCGAAAGCGGTTATTTGAGAACTCTTGAGAATTAAAAGTTATTCATATAAAATCAAATTTCTCCATACAAAAATAAATTCAAATCGTTATAACTTTTAAAATATTAAGTATATACAAAAATCGCAGAAGAAAAATTTCTTGTATTTAGTGGTAGATCACCAAGCCGTCTTTATTTTTTTTTTAATTGCTTATCAATTTTCGTGAATCCCTAAGTCCATTAGAGCTTGATTTCAGCCCACCGTGCGACGCACCGCTTTTCTTTGAACGAGGGCTAATACAAGCTTCCAAGTTTTTTGTTACTGTAAAAACATGATAAATATTTATTATAAGGTGTCTTTATAATTAAGATGCAATCAATCACAAAGATGTCAAACATAGAAGTAGCTTCGTCATGGCGCACGCGCAGGTCAGGCATACGGTGATTCAGCCTGAGTGATGGCCATTATTAGAGTCAATGTATTAATTATTGCTCCAGTCACTGTATGTATGGGTATTCTTGAATATTTTCCTTGTTTTAAGATGACATTGAATTTATTTGTATTGAATGAATTCAATGTTTTGTTGGTATAGTACGTGATTAAGTAAGACGTTATGCCCAAGGCATATCATGTCATGTCTAAAATAAATGGCGACATGTTTATTTTGGTGGTAGTAATAAAATTACAAAAGAATCTAGATAATGAGATGATTTGTTAAACTAGCAGTTTTTTGACAATTTTGGTGGATATTCCAATTTTCCAACATACACGTGATACCGTGATAGTAATAAACACTCCAATTTGGTACAGCCGTTCAGAAGTTTTGCGCAACTGAGTTATTATGTTGTAATAAGTTGACCCCCCCTCCCCCCTTCTTTAATGGTGAAGTAAGGTTATTTGGTGAGACAGGGAATTCGGTGATAAAGCTTTAAAAGTCTTTCAAAACGTTATCCATGCATGCAGTAATGCGAAATGATGTAACTAGTTTACCACAAAGGTGGACAAAACGTAGTGATACATCATTATGCGATAATGCGTGCATAGGTAACATCTTGAAATACTTTTAAGAGTCTAGCACCAAATTTCCTTCCTCACCAAATAACCTTACTTTAGTATTTGTGTTATTTTTTGCTAAAAACACACATTTCAGCGAAAGGTATTTTTTTACTTTCATGGGTAGATAGATAGAAGATACATAGATAGACAGATTATACGTTCGTAATAAGTCACAGTCCCTTGAGGCAGGTCACAGGATACGGATATTATGAAACTAATAACGAAACTTTAAAGAGGTAAACTGTCATATAAACTGACATGGGACTTCCCTAGGGAAGAACTGTGAAATATCAGAAATGTTTGTAAAGTCAACTTCAAAGGAAATACTTTAGCTAAAATAATGTGTCGATGGCGCGTTGTGTTCCACGCGCGCCGCAAGCAAGGAGTGTCAGCATAGTGACGGGGCCTGTAGAGGGCCAAAGCCTGCAGGGGTCTCGGTACACACAAATTACCGTAACCCCGGTACGTAAAGGGCTATTGAAGGACACCGTGGATTTTAGTCAGTCAAGTCTGACAGTCTCTCCCGCCCTGCCCTTTGTGGGAGGCCACATTTGATAATTTTACCACGATAAAAAAAAGCGAAAATAATATATGAATAAATGGGTTATTATGAGCTATTTATACATAAGAAAGGAAATAGTCATTTAGTTTTTCGCTTTTGGTTACAGAATCGAATAATTGCTTATATTTTAAGGCTGGCTTAATTGACTAGTTTTAAGAAGCTTTTGTCCTTATTAAAGTAATTGATGGCGACTAGATAAAGATACGCTTGTTGTTCTCCGCGTGATGTTTTTGAATCATCGATCCCACAATTCCATAAGACTAGGGTGGTAGATTCGGTTCCAATAACTAGGTTATATACAGTTAAGTATTTATCTTTTTTTTCTTAACGTGGTGAAATCATCAAATGAGTCCTCCCACACAGGGCAGAGCGGGAGGGACTGTCAGACTCGTACTGACTAAAATCCACGGTGTCCTTCAATAGCCCTTTACGTTCTGGGGTCACGGTAATTCGTGAGTCCCGCGACCCCGGCAGGCTGTGGCCCTTTAAGGGCGGCCCCGTCATTTTGCTGACACTCTTTGAGGAATCTTTCTTCCCTCCCCATCCGACACAGGTACCTCCCGAAACTTCCGTGTCCGGTGAGGACCTGCGCCTGCAATAGGTCAGGACGCCGTGACTCCTATCCAGCCACTTCTCAAAGAGGGGTCTTACCGTCGCGATTGCGGCGTGCCCGAAGTATTTAGGGTTTTGTTTTATTAATTAGCGATAGGTTCGTATTTGTCCACTATCTCACCTGATGGTAAGCTAAGAACTGGTCGACCCACGTTGAAGCACGCTTGCCTAGAATTAACCTATTCACCTCAAAGTTGTAAATATCGGGAAATACAGACTCGGAAAATCGATAAAATTAACACTTTTACAAAAATACTCTAATTAAGGATTTTTTTAAATTTATAACTGTATTAATGGGGGTAGACTATTAGGTACACCTTTTCCTAACCATTCGGGAGATACAGACGCGATGTTATATTCATCTATCCTCGTGCCACGGAGGAATCTGTGACGATTTTCCTTTACCTGTAGAATATAGATAACAGCTGCGATAGTGGTGCCATCTGTGCGCAGGTGAATGAATCATTTGAATTTGAAACGCGAGGCGGTTTCTTGCATTTTCCATTAGAGGTCGCTGAGTTAACGATCGGTAACACCGGCAAAAAGTATTGTAAAACGGATGAATAGGGATGCTTTGATCGGGATTTCAATGCTGATTAAACATAATTTTATTTAAATGATTAAAAAGTTATTGGAAGTCATATTTTTTTTATTGAAAGGAGATTTCTTTGAAAATGAATACCTTTCAAAGTTTTGCACTCCATAACCTTCAACATATCGGAACCCATTAAAATTGGGATACTATGATGTTAGAGGCTGCCTTCATATTCACATGAAAAAAAAAAGAGATTACACGATCCAGTCGATTTCTCACAATCAATGTATCTGAAACTTTGTATAACGAAGGAGTGAGATGGATTTATAGTTTATTAATTTTTTTGCTTGGGCCACATTAAAGGGAAACGTCATTAACTATCGTGGTGATTTCTTGATATTCGTAATGTTCCATCATCGCGATAATTAACGACATTTCCCGTTAGTGTTGCCCTTTTTTCATCGTGGTAAAATCTTCAAATGAGTCCTACCACCCAGGGTAGAGCGGGAGGGACTGTCAGACTTGTACTGACCCACAGTGTCCTTCAATAGCCCTTTACGTTCCGAAGTCACGGTAATTCGTAAGTCCCGCGGCCGTTAGTGCTGCCCTCGTATAACTGCTATCAGTCTGTTCTGCGGCTGGACTCGTTTGGTGTTTTTACCACCCATAAAAGGGGATTCAAGATCCGTTCTTTGGAGTTTCGTTAAATTGATTGTTTTGCAATTATTTTTTTTCTATGTACGATGGGTTTGAGCTAGACCTTAGTCTAAGTCAGGGGTTAAGCGATGAATTCTGAGCATGAAGCACTGGGCTCGATTCCCAGGTCGGGTCGCCTCCTTTTAAAAGAGACTGGACTA
This sequence comes from Agrotis puta, assembly GCA_943136025.2. Classification (NCBI taxonomy): domain Eukaryota; kingdom Metazoa; phylum Arthropoda; class Insecta; order Lepidoptera; family Noctuidae; genus Agrotis; species Agrotis puta. Next base: position 12,497,281 of record OW964178.2, read on the forward strand.
CATCTAGTACTTTACGAATAACTGGCGTGAAGATACCTTATGATTATACTGATGAAGATAATTCAATGCACGTTGAATAGAGTAGAACAACAAAAAAAAAATCACATGCTTAGTTCACGATGTTTATTTTTCCTCAACCAAAGATAATTTACGCGGTTTGTCTACAAGCAAATATTTGTTTTTTACACCGCAGACATTAAGTCATCATCTCATCAAGTATAGCGATATAATAATGACAGATAGTGCTGTACTGCTGATAAAGTCCTACTCATCTTTGGATAATTATGTTATCTCTTGTGCTTTTGACGTACAATCTCCGGTGCATTTACGGTGCCGAGACAAGGACGCTTACAAAGGAGACTGTGCACCGAATACGAGTTGCACAAAGGGCCCTGAAACGTGCCATGCCCGGCATTTCTATTCTAGAGCGATTGCGTAACACCGAAATCCGTCGTCGGACGAAAGTCTACGATGTCGGGGATAGGGCGATACGCCTCAAGTGGAGTTGGACAGGGCATCTGGCCAGACGCAGAGATGGCAGATAAAGTAAGGTTTTGACCGAGTTGTGGCCAAGGTTCAGCCAAAGAAACCAGGCCCGCCCAAAAGCCCGTTGGGTTGACGATATCGTCAAGATTGCGGGGAATAGATGGATGAGGGACGCACAGAACCGAGAGATATAACAAAAAAGGGGTAAGCCTATACCCAGCAGTGGGTGATCCCAGGCTAATATGATGATGATGTCTGAATGTCGACAGAGACAGCGACGCCATCGCAAGCATCTAGTTGGTAGTATTTATTTCATGATCATCTTTCTACATTTTATACCAGTTTAATTAAATCCAGTATTTTCGCGAAGTGCCTATCCGGAGGCCCAAAAGCCACTATAGTAGAAGAAAAGAGTGTGTGTGTAGCAACTGGCATTAGGTGCAAGACTTTCGGGTTTCAATTACTCGTGAGCCTGTGCCTCGAATTTTCGGTGAACTCGTAGGAATCAAATATTTTTGTGATCTACAAGTGGTTGTTTCTGTTCTGAGTATTTGTGTTTGTGAGTTTAAATGTTTGTAAACGCAAGCACTCTCCAGTAGAAATTCTAAGTAGGGGAAAAATGAAAATAACTGTCCACTGTGTGACAGTCATAGTTTTGCATATTCCTTAATTTCATTTTCGTGAATTTCGATTGATTAGCAAAACTAAAACGTAGGTACTTGACACAGAAATCTTAATATTAATATTTCTGTGCCTTATTATTAAGATTTCTGTGGTACTTGACGTCTTAGTTTTGCTAATCAATTAGTAGCATTTTTAATTACGAGCTACAATACTACCGACCATTGTTATCGAGAAAACAATTATACAATTTTTTAATGACACACCTTCGGTGAGTTTGAAGGTTGATATTTCCTATCTGATCGTTCCAAGAAGATAAGTCAAAACAAACTTAGAGATTACTGTCTCTTTTAACGTCTAGACATATAATCGGTGTAAACAGATCCTTTACAAAATTTTAAAGCTCTGACGCCTGTGAGTGTCATCATCTTTACCTACACGATAAAGGAAGAAGACTGGAACGTTTTAGAAATCTGATACATACCCGCTAAAACAGTGTTTCCGGGTGGTCTCCCTCGCGTCCGTCACCGTCATGCTGTGAATGGTCATGTTTCAGCGCCTGTAACAATAATATTGACATAATAAAACGAGAGTACGTGTAATTTATGGCACCGAATGTCCCACTTTTCCTCACTGTAGTGTCTAATAACTTTAATGCAGACGGACAGACGGTCGACGTGCGGGAATGTGCAAGAGTGGAGACGCGAATGGGCAAATGTAGTGTGCCCTGCGGCAAGGTCAATCGATAATTTGAAGATTGTGGCTGACAGCCGATGGATGCAGACTGTCCAAGACCGGTAGGGTTGGCGCTCTTTGACAATATAAGCTGATTCCGACCGGTACTATTGGAAGTCTACGAGGGAGGACTATATGCATATAAGTACTGTCCGTCTTACAGAACCATCTGCTAGAAGCTTATTTAAAAAAAGTGTAACTGCAAAACGACCCTTATTTCAACGTGAAATGTCGTTTTGACGTTGATAGTTTGATATATGCTGATATTGTGATTAATGTACTATAATAGGGTCGGTCGTTGGTATTTGTTTTGTGTTAATTTTATGCCTAGCTGGTCGTCTCACGAACAACAGAAAAAAAATCCTACTTAATAAACCTTTTAGGCATATGACATTAGTAGTATTACTTATTCATATATGAACTTAATGTTTCGAGCGCGGTCGACGCGAAAGTGAGGGTATGAGCGAGACACAACACCTAATACTCCTGTGGTTTGTTGTGATAATACCCTCGTATTAATAATTTGAAATATTGATCATGTTTGTGTCTATTATTATATTATATTATTATAATTATTAACCTATTTATTTATTTTTTCACATTTTATTAATAACGTTGTTCGTATTTTGTACCTTTGTCTGTCTTTTTATCTATTTATCATGATCCTAGCTTGATTTCCGTACACTTTTCTTTATTCTTCTTTCTTCAGGTGACTACTGAAAATCAGCGAGGCGACCACTCAGCATAAAGCTGTGCTGTGGGGGACCCACAGCACAGCTTTATGCTGAGTGGTCGCCTTTCTTGTCACAGTCATGACGTACAACTATGTAGGTATTTCTTCTTTTTTTTTTTTTTTTTTTTGTAAATATGGTTTTGACTTCATTTGTAATTTTTTTTTCTGTTTTTTAATATGTTTTTGTCTCTGTTGTATGTATGCATGTCTGTGTCAAAATAAATCCCACCAAAAACATTAAATGTAAAAAAATGCCAAGTCTCTCGATGCAGTCTTTCCATCGTAAAAAGTTTTGAGATCTCATAGAAGCCAAGTCCTATTCAAATTATTTTGTAGTTATAAATCAACATTTAGTAATTGTATCAATAGTTTTCTTTATATTATAATTATAGTGACTTGGCAATGAGCACAAGAAGAAACAAAACGGCATATTTGGAGTTGAAAGTCACTCACCGCATGCGTAAACATTAATATCACAAAATTAATTTTCTTTTGTTTTAACCGTGTCGTCCCAACTAAAATTCACATTTATTAAATGTAATCCACCCAAACTAGTCATATATATAATAAATAACTAACAAACTAAACTAACTAACAAATAACGAACTAAATAAACATAAATCTATTAACTTACAAACTAAATATAACTAAACTAAATAACACGTAAACAACTAGATATTGTAACTATGTCTATGTAATATTAATAAACTATTTGCCTAAATAACTGTTTCAGTAACAATAATAAATCTACTATCTAATCCGCCTAACTTAAGTTCTCCGAATATAGCTACAATATTTTTTTAGTTTCGAAATGGTTTTTCATGAGTAGATGGCGCTATCAAATGAAAATTATCGAATTATTTTAAAGTACTACTTATACTGCGCTCGGTAACGAAACCATAGCGCGATTCAGACAGGTACAACGCCATCTATCGAGCGCGCATACAATCGAAATTTATCGCAATACAATGGAGTTTTAGCTTTATTAATTTAATGAATTATGAACTTTATGTATTAATTATAGTCTATGTATTACATTTATATTATTCTTTTCTATTCTATGTATTTATTCATCCAATTGAATACTTAAACAACGAACAAAGTTAACAATGCAGTCAAAATCCATACATAATGTTGTTGCCAAACCGCAAATATAAAATTGTTTTCTATGGTATATTATTTTTTAGTGTTTTTATAATTTTTCCTTTATATGTGGCTAATGACCTATCTTGGTGCAAAATTTGAAGTTTCTAGGTCTGCTAGAAGTACCTTAGATTTTTGATGATCGGTCAGTGAGTCAGTGAGTCAGTGAGTCAGTGAGTCAGTGAGTGACAAAATGGTGTAACTTTGATCGACCGTAACTCCTAAACTATTAATTCAATTAGCATGTAATTTCGAACTTAAGCTTGTTCTAATGCCTACTATTATTCACCGAAAACCTAAACTTCTAGCTTTGTCCACGTCGAAGATATAGGGGGGGGGGGGGCGAAACAGCCGCGAATCGCATCGAGAAAAGATGGTACGGCCGTGCCCGTTTTGCTCGAGACTTGGCTGGGGCACTGCCGTGCCCCCAGATAAGTTTCTTTCTTTTCTTTTCTTTCTAACTATACTTTATTTCTAGTTGGATTACAGCTATTTAAAACATGTAATGCCTGTGTTGACCGTGCGCCCGCGCCGTCTTATCTGCAGTGCGTTGCGACGTCACCACTCTTTTATTGAAAACGTTTATGGCATTAACACACACCAGGACAATGTGTCTTATTTGATGGATGTTCTTTTTGACCAGTCCACGGTTGTCAAGACGAATAAGACGGCCGTTAATCATCAAGCTAATGGATGCCCTGGCAGGAACTAGGTGATTCCGGCAGTGAAACAAAGTTAGTTCGCCGCGAGTGGTCGCGGGACTTACGAATTACTGTAACCCCGGTTTGTAAAGGGCTATTGAAGGACACCGTGGATTTTAGTCAGTACGAGTCTGACAGTTCCTCCCGCTCTGCCCTGAGTGAGAGAGAGGCCTGTGTCCCAGCAGTGGGACCATTATAGACTTAATAATGTACTTGACTTTAAACTGCAAACCAGAAAACATGACGATGGTCAGACATTAGTGTCAGACAAATTCTGTGAGAAACAGATTTACAACGCACTTCAACCAATAATTTCGAACAACTTCCTCATATAGATATAGTAGTTTATTATAGTGAAGCACCATTAAAATCAATAACTATTAATGGGAATACAAGGAACGAGGATATGACCAATTATATTTGTAATGATACTATAAAGAAAACCGGACAAGTACGAGTTGAATTAGTATACAAAGGGATCGGTACCACTGTATAATATTTACAGGATGCTGGTAAAATCCATCTAAAATTCTGGATCCGTGAATCGGAAGTAAACGGTATGCTTTTGGCCACGTGCATGCTGCATGTATCTGATATGGTGTGATCCATAGCGTGGACTGTTTCCAAGCTGGATTATTTTCTTCCTCGAATGTGGCTATATAGATCGAATATTCTTTATTGAACACCCAAATTATTACACAGGTTTTTACAGCTTTTATTTATGTTTAGTTGACATCGAGCTAACTGATCATCAAACTTAGAAATTTATGATTTTAGCAATATAAGAATAAATTCATATACAAACTGTCAAGGGGGTCAAACTGTCGGGATTGGGGTAAATAAAGGACAACTACATAGGTAGTTGTCCTTTATTTACCCCAATCTCGATTCTATATTACAGTGGCCAGCAGGCTTATTACTAAGGAGTAATAAGCTCGCTGGCACCGTTTCACAAACTCAAACTATTTCTTTCAAGTAGGTAGTAGTACTTGATGTGTCAATGACTAAAAGAAGTAGAAGAAGAAAGACAGAGAGAAGAGACTGTCACAAATTCTATGGAAAATAATTACTTACTTAACCCTAACTACGGAACCCTAAAAACTCAAGACGACGGTTTAGATGAGTGTCGTAATTAAATCAATGTAGATCGTTCTGATTCATTACATTAAGGAACGCTTGTTGTCAGAGTCATGTGGATAATGAATGGGGCTTTAGACCTTGAACCTGTACGTCTCGAGTCTCTTTGGCGTCTGGCCGAAGAGACTCGAGACTTTGAAAACGTCATAATGTCACTAAGTTGTAAACGTTTAGCAGAGGCACTTACATTTCGCCCGTATTCTAAAATTCCAGAGTAATGAGATTTCACGAGAAGAGCCTTTTGCCGACTTGAAATTCCTGATGGATTAACCAGATCGCACCTTCCTCACCCTGGGAATTAAACCCAGAACTTCAGATTCAGCACTCGCGCTTTAAGGCTACTAGATCAAAAGGGCAGTAAACTTTATTATCAGAAGGTAAGTATTTGTAGAAAAAGTGATGAAATGAACTGAAATTATATTTTATGATTGTAAAATATGGCATCCCGCTCTGCGACTAGTTGAGAAACACCGAAATTCGTCCACCAACGAGACTAAGACATTGCTGTTGCAATAGCAAAATGAAAGTGAAAGTATGTGGAAGGAGTCATTTGATGATTTTACCACAATAAAAAAAAGACTAAATGCCCGTTGGTTTGCTCGCTTCAAAGTCAAAATTACCACAGGAATGCTCTAGACAACGGGATGATTATCAAAAACATTTTGACTTCACGGCTTGAAAAAGGTCGCGGCGCTGATTTCTGGTTCATATTGTTACGTCGATCGAATTGCGAGACCAAGCTACAAGTATAAGGTTCTCGACAATCTTCTGAAGATTGTTTGGAAGGTTGATTAACCGGAAGTTTCTACAAATTATGGGATGAGTAGAAGTCCATGGATGTTTTCCAGAACTTTCGACCATCTTCTCCATCCAGGGGGTCCGGCCGGGGTATGAAAAGGTCGCCGAAAGGGACCGGCAGTCAGTCTGGTTTTGACTACGATCGAGGCGACTCGAAAGTGAACTCGAAGTGACAATCTCGAGTGACTTTTAAGTGTGTGCAAGTGTGTTTTAGTGGTGAATACTAGTGAATAGTGTTGAGTAGGTTTTAGTGATTGTTGTAATTAGTGAACCGTGACAATAAAAAAATTTGGTTTTTAATTGGTGTTTATTAATTTATCCCTTACCCAGCTCGTAACAATATTATTGCTGAGAGTTTGTTCTGCCACTTCATGCTGGGGAGTTCTTTCCGCCACTTCTTGGCAAAAACAAGAAGAGGTGAAGGGCAAACGTTTTATCAGACTGTCATAAGTAAAATTTACCTTAGAAAAGAATTGATTTCATCAACCTATTTGGAATAGGTATATTTTTACATGAAAGTTTTCTGCGTAATAATCATGGTATTATATTTATTAACTTTTATTTGTAATCAGTATGAAGTAGTTTATTTTTCTAAAAGATGTTTAATTTTGTTTTTACAAATCAATGTTTGCTGGGTTCCCAATTCATCAGGAACTAAAGGCGTGATACATACGATCTGAATCATGTGCTCCAACAATTTCAAGCAAAGCGGCTTCCAGTTAATTGTCTGCAATAATATAGCTACGATTGTCAAACGCTATGCCGAACTAGTAATTGGAGCAGGAATCTCTAAGATAGTATCCAATCCCAATCACGAAACACTGATTGAATTATCCTGAATTTCAGTGTAAGTACCAAATTCTGCCCTGGGATCTGGAGGCTACTGCCCTCCAGCGCGTCTATGAATGGCGCGTGGAGGCGCAGCGCCGGGGCGAATACCCGCTGCCTCGACAAGTCGAGGCGCGGCGGGAAGAGCTCCGGCGCGATCTCAGGGCAGTATGGAGGGAGGTCCGATTGTCGCAACCGAGGTTCGGGCACGCCGCAATCGCGGCGGTAAGACCCCTCCTTGAGGAGTGGCTGGATAGGCGTCACGGCGTCCTGACCTACCGCATGACGCAGGTCCTCACCGGACACGGAAGTTTCGGGAGGTACCTGTGTCTGATAAGGAGGGAAGAAACGCCTGGGTGTCACCACTGCGAAGATCGTCCGGAGGACACGGTGGAGCATACGGTGCAGGACTGCCCCGCTTGGGCAGAGCACCGCCGTGTCCTCACGACGGCGATTGGCGGAGACCTCTCGCGCCCGGCATTGGTCGAGGCCATGCTGCGGGGCGAGACGGAGTGGGAAGTGGTCGCCTCCTTCTGCGAAGCAGTCATGCTCGCGAAGGAGGAGGCGGGCCGCGTGAGGGGGAGGACAGCGTCCTCCCTCCACCCCAGTCGCAGTGGTGGACGCCCACGGTGTCGGACGTCGCAAGACGATCTCCGGCCACGGCAAGTAATGGGCGACTCGCTGTCCGACCATGGACCATGCCCGGGTCGACGGCGTCGTGTTCCACGCGCGCCTCAAGGAGTGTCAGCATAATGACGGGGCCTGTAGAGGGCCATAGCCTGCCGGGGTCGCGGGACTTTCCCATTGCCGTAACCCCGGTACGTAAAGGGCTAGTGAAGGACACCGTGGATTTTAGTCAATACAAGTCTGACAGTCTCTCCCGCCCTGCCCTGCGTGGGAGGATTCATTTGATGATTTTACCACGATAAAAAAAAAAGTACCAAATTCTCCGTTGAGCTTAAAAAGGTTCGAATTTCTAAACTAATTCCGTAAACCTGAAGAGTTTGTTTGAACTCGCGAATCTATAGAATTACTAGTCAGAATTGTATTTGATATCACGATATCACGCTAATACGGAACTTTTCATCATGAACTTCTATGATATGAAAATTCGAAAAAAAGTTTAGCCTAGTTTAGCCTTTAGTCGTAGTATTATTATATACTAGCTTCCGCCCGCGACTCCGTCCGCGCGGATGTCGGTCTTCGCGTGGATGGTTTATTTCTATGGTTTATGGTATAAATATCTATTGGACCCAAATACGGCTAAGCCCATAATAATTAAGGAGATCCCTCTATTGAGCTACTGCTGTTGAGCTCGCGTTCTGTAGATAAAACTGAAAAATAAGATTATTTTTTTCTACGTATTTTTCCAGGATAAAAAGTATCCCATTTTATGCCCAGGATAATAAAGTATAATTATACCAAGTTTCATCGAAATTGAACCTTTAGTTTTCACGTGATGCCTGCATATACAGACAGACAGACAAACAAAAAAAATTTTTAATCACATATTTGGGCTTGGTATCGATCCAGCAACACCTCCCGCTATTTATTTTTTCAATATTTTAAATGTACAGAATTGACCCTTCTACAGATTTATTATATGTATAGATTCTGTGCTGTAGTTGAGACATATTAATTTTGTTGAAGTCGTATAAATAAAATGGAACGGTCAGTTCCATTTTATTTATACGACTTCAACAAAATTAAGTTAATTTAGGGGCACTTTTGCCTAACTCGGGATTCACCTACCCTTTTGGGATAAGGTGTTATGTTAAGTAACATTTGTATCGTACTTAATATTGTAGTTAGCACTTGCAGTGAGTTTCTTTGATGGATAAAATCAGGAACAAAGTTATCCGGTAAATAACCAGACGACCGACATAGCCTGCCGAGTTAGTAAACTGAAGCGGTAAACTAAGTATTAAGTTTCTCTTAAGTGAACCATGTTATGTTTTAAGTTACGTTATCATTTTGAAAAGGCCTTAAAGCCCTTTTGGTGGGCGGTATGTTCATTCAATTCAGCTATTTAGATGTACTCTGTAGGTAACACGGCGACACCGCTCATTCAATAGTTTAAGTTAGTTAGTGTCCAATACACCTTTGCATAGAGCGCACGTTGTTTTATTCAAAATAGTCGCATACGAATCACGACCTTATCACCTTAACAAGTGGGTTGGCCATGTTTGTCGAAGGACCGATGATCGGTGGAGACCGTGTACCGGCAAGCGTAGTGTTGGACGCCAACCAGCTAGATGGACTGACAACCTTAAGATTTCTGGGACAGGCTGGATGCGGAAGGCAGGACAGGCTGATGTGGTGCAGCCTGGGAGAGGCCTATGTCCAGCAGTGGAGCGCGATAGGCTGAGTTGATTGAAATGTTGTAGTTATAAATGTAAATAATGAAATCACTTGTAATCAGTGATATAGTGACCATGACCGTGACGTCCAGCCTAATATAAGAAGTGTACCCTGTGAACGGTCACAGGATCACATCCTATAGTTGCTGAGTCACGGGACTTAGCAACTATAGGATGATTAATTGTTCCAATCAACACCAATTTATGCTGTCAAAAGAAACCTTATAATTATCTCTAATCTACTGACACTTACAGAAAGTTATCTTTGTTGATCAAGTCACGTCATTTGTTTTTTCTCCTTTTTTAATCCCCACTTCTGGTCAAACGGATCTGACTTAGGGTCAGTTGTTGTCGGCAGACGATCTCCGGCCACCGTAGGTGCGGGCATGCGGTCAGCGGGTAATGGTCAATTCGCTGTCAGACCATGGACCATGCCCGGGTCGACGGCGCGTTGTGTTGCACGCGCGCCTCAAAGAGTGTCAGCATAATGACGGGGCCTCTAGAGGGCCAAAGCCTACCGGGGTCGCGGATCTCACGAATTACCGTGACCCCGGAACGTAAAGGGTTATTGAAGGACACCGTGGATTTTAGTCAGTACGAGTCTGATAGTCCCTTCCGCCCTGCCCTAGGTGGGATGACTCATTTGATGATTTTACCACGAAAACAAAAAATATCTTCATCAAACAAATTACAAATTATCACGACACTCAAAAACCTTACAGATTCTGGGACGAACGTTGAATGCTCAATATTTTGAACAATACTTTCAGGTACATCTTGTATTTATGCGCACCATAATAGCTACTACACTTACAGGATGTGGTTTTAAACATGTTCGGTTTACAAAGCTACAGAATTCGCGCAAGTTCGGATAATTAGGTGGAACGACACGAACCACAGTCGATGTCATAGGACATCGGAACACAATTAGATTATCCAGTTGCTTTTAACACCTGATTCTGTGCAGCTGCAGCGGCTACAGGCAAAGCAAATTAGAAGGAGCCTTGTCTGTTGTTTGATTAATCACCGCTTGCTCTAGGACTTCGTATCGAGTCTAAACTTAATTAGGATTTACTAGTAATTAACTATTTGTCTGCAACTTGGTTGGTACTGTTTTCCGTGAAGAGTTATGTAGACGTGTTAGTAACAGCACTTTCATATTTCTCTAATAATAATGATTTTGTAATAAGGAGCGATGACGCCTTAAAGCGAGAGTAATTCCAGTGTGGGAACGAGATGGCGCTAAACGACTTGTATAGCTATGTCTCTTACCCACAGTGGAATTCTTTTATGTTCTTGAGAAATACTTTGCCAGAGAGAAACGAACTCAGGTAACCTGATACTCAATAATGGCACTTGGGATATTTCTATAATAATTGGTTCTGCAATTTCGAATTAACCAATTTTCTTGTGGAAGAAAACTAAACATAAGACTATTTTTTGTTTTTTTAATAAATCAAAGAAACTGATAACAGGAAAACTATTTTGTTATTTATTAATGTTATAGTGTAATAATATTCCCATAATATTATTACACTATAACATTAACTTCGTAAGACCTTGTAATTTCAGTTATAATATCATAATATTAAAACTTTTCTAGATTTTGTCCTATCAAAAGATAATCTAGAGTTATTATATTTGCTTGGAAATAAGTATTGTTATGAATTTAATTATCTATTGTGGATATTGTAAAGTTAATTTTATTCTGATTTCTCGGTTTGTGCTTATATAAATTGAAAATGACGATAAAGAACTCGAGATATTGGTTTTTAAATAATATTCTTTGTGTTGCTATCATCGTTTCTTGGCCATTTTTTTTTTATTTTTCTCTTAGTTCTATGGGACAATAAAATAATAGTATATACCAACAAGAAATCTTAACTCACGCCAATCATACTTATGTTCAGAATGAAACTTTTCTCTAAACATAAAATAATCTAAAAAATGATAAATGTTCTATATATATGAATTATTGCTAGTATGTTTGTGTTCTAAGAGCTGAGTCTCATATAGAGTTATTACTACAGGATAGGAATCTTCGTAGCAACATCGTGTCAGTTCACTTATCAAAGTTATACCTATAACTCGTGTTACAAAAATTACCGGTTTATTTCTAAGAATTTATTTTTTATATTACCTCATCGACTATTTGGGCTTACGTCACTTTAAACATTTTTTACGTTTGTCACACTCTCCGAAGTGATAAGCAGAGGTGCATCTGATAGTAGGTTAATTCAGATTCTGTGGCTACTATTTAGATATTGTTGATGGAAATCTGCTTAGACATTTTCTATAAGTTTGCCGTATGTCATTATTTTCGAGGATTTTATCCTCAATAGTGACACTATCGGATGGTTTAGTAATACAACGTGCGTTTTTTTTTAATTCGACGGGTTTGATTTCTGGGCAGGAATATTTATTTTCAAAATTCCATTGATGCAGTTTTACTTTACATCAAAATCGGTATCCAATCTCCTTTAATAATTGTTCAATATTATTTCTAGTTTCCTATTTGACCAACCACGCCCTGTTGAAAAATGCATCCTGTACATCGTGAAGTAATGGGGAAAACCCTTTGACAAAGATAATTATTTTGGACAAAAATGTTTTCTTATTCTCCTCTTAAAATTAGTTTACGAGTTAGAAATAATAGAACCACTGTTACGGGATTATGAACAGAAAATGGAATTAAGCGCCCGCCATACCTGATAAATGTTAGCGTCCTAATTTAGTAGGTTAGGTCGGGCCGTAACTTAATAGTGATTTAGTATCGGGATAAAGGGATAATAAGTAGTGAAACATCATGTTACAATGTATTTGAAACATGTTTATCTTTATAATTGTGAGTTTGTTTTGTCACGCTTTAAAAACTGAACGTATTTTGATGAAATACCATCATTTGCTTGCTGTAAGTTTTAGGTGTTTTTGTACCTACAGCGTCCAAGGGAAAATTCTAAAGGTACCTTTTTTATGATAAGTAGACACAGGCCTAGGTTATGTAACTATTTATCTGAGTAGTATGTTTTTAAGAATTATTTCCCATCAAAACAGGCGAAATAGTGGGAAGAATATAATTAAACCGTTATGTTAGGTTTAATTAGCATTCAATTGATTAGAACCGTTTAATTGAAGGAAACATCTAAATTGCGATATTTTTTATTCAATTATTTGAAAGAACAAAAAAAAAATGTGCGCGAAAAATATAATTTTAATTTTATTATTAGATATACAATTATACATATTCTATTTGTTACGTTCTACGAAATAATTCAGGCGATCACAAACACTTTACATTTTAAATTGTTCCATATGTACTGTGAAGTATAAATATGTAGATATTAAAGTTTTACTTTACTGTTTTTGCACATATACCTAAGTATTGTTTTTTAAATAAATAGCTTAAATATGTATAGGTAACTAAGTTACTGAAGGTAAAACCTTAATAAAATGTAACGCTTACTTTATAACAAAGTTGCTAATATATTTTGTCGAGATATCTATACATAGAATACCGGTTAACTCTTCTAACAAATATAACTATTTTATCTCAATCTTCCATACTAATCACCAAGTGAATAATTATGTAAGTAAAAAATCTTACAAGTTATACACACGTGCGATAGTTAAATAAAGCAAATACACACCTGTATGAATAAATCCACTGCCTCGAATTATATCACATACGTCACGGAACCAAATCAATTATTTTGAAACCATGAAAGCCGAAACAAGTATTATCACATCCAATAAAATTTCACTCGTCTGATTAAAGTTTTACACAGCACTTCACCACAAAACTAGTTGAAAAAAAAGTAAGTAATGAATAATAATAGTTCTAGAAAAACCTGATTATTTATTTGTTAATAAAATTTTGTGAAGAAATGGTTAGTTTTTAACGTATGCGCGTGCGCACCGCGGCTGTGAACGCGTGCGATCGGTCGGAACGGCTCGGGAGCACGTAGCTATAAAGCCGTAGGAAAACCTTTTTTTGTATTGTATACTCATCCTTTTTAGGGTTCAACGGGACGCGAGAACCGGATTTTAGTAACAAGTTTATGAGTGTTGGAGATGTTGATCGATGTTGAGTAGTTGTGATGAATTTTATATGAAAACTTGTGTTTTAGGTCGGATGAAATATAGTGTGCTACTTTTACCTTAGTTGCTTGTGTAGTGTTGAGTAAATGATATTATTTGTTCCCTCTATGGACTGTTTTGTGTTTCTGTTATTGGCGATAAGTAACAATTCGCAAAATGTTTTCTCAGTTGTCAATAGTATATGAAACCTCAGATATCTAAATATGACTGCCTTGAATATTTAAGACAGGATGAATATTGACGAAATGATTGTATGTGACGAAAATAATAAATTGTCGGATGAAATTTCCCCTGGGTTTTTTTGTATGATCAATTTGTCATCAATATAAATTTGTTCAAATAAGTAAGTTCAAGCGGAAAATCATTGTAAGCGGGCTTCGAATTAGGAGGAAGATTATAATTAGACGCGACAGGAAGTTCCTATTTTTCTATGAGGACAACTTAACAAATAGTTTATTTCGTTATTGAATCATGTAAAGTGTTCTCGGCCGTGATAAACAATTTGTATGTACGTACATACTACCACTGCTGGCCTGGACCTGTAATACTGGCCATACACATTACGGTGCACCGGAGAGGCCTGCCTGTGCAGGTATGCCTGTGCAGGTAGACCGGAGTTTGTTTGGGAATAGACCTGTGCAGATTTTTATACCTGTGCAGACAACCAGAAAAAAATCGAAAATCAATTCTTTCTAGTGTGTTTCTAGCGAGTGTTCCGTCCAGGCAAACCTGCACAGGCAACACCGGTAGACCGTAGCGTGTCTTGCCATCTTAGCTTGGATCTGTCACGACGTAAAATTTTCTCTCACCTATCCTGATGTTCAATATGGCCAGAGAATGTCTGACACCATGATCAAAATAAGTATTTCGAAAATAATTGTCTTACCAAAAAAAAAAACTACGGAACCCGCTTTGAATTAAATAAGTATAAGTAAACAGGAAACGTAATATTGTGATGAGAACAATAAAAGTCTAAGTTTTGTCGTATAATCTTGTCTGGGTATTTTTATTTTATACGTTTAACAATATCGTCATGATAGTAAGATTATTTAAAAAAAACTCATTCAGTTTACCGATTTTTACGACTTCTTCGTGTTCCGTGTTATTTTATAGATTAAATAAAAGAAGTCAGTTAAAAAACAAACATTTTGTCACGTGTTAACGCATTGACTTGTTGGAAAACCAATACAATTAATGTCTGATCATTGACTGATCGGCTGGCATAGTGACAGACCACTTCTACTTCTTGAAATTAGACTTCAGACTTAGTGCCTTGCGAGTCCAGCTACAAGGCTTAAAAGGATTTGCACATTTTGGAGTATGAAGTAGATTTCGTTGAAAAGCGACCAATCGACTGTCGCTGGACCATCTGCAGAAGTAACCGCGACCTTCCAACGTAAAGGGCAGTTGAAGAAACAGGGTGGACAGTTCTTTCCGCTCATCTATGCATCATCTGCTTAGCCTTTTCCCAACTATATTGGGGTTGGCTTCCAATCAAACCAGATGCAGCTAAATAACAGTATTTTACATGGAGCGACTGCCTATCGGACCTCCACAACACAATTGTACTATGCCGCTACACCCATTTCAAAGCGATACCGACAAACCTCAAAGTGTACCGATGACGGCTCGCTCTTGACTGTGGAACTCATTTGTTTGGTTCAACATGGGCCATTGTGTGTGGTGTTGTGAGAACCTTACCGATTGTTACCGATTAATTATTATTCATCGGTTCTTGGATGATTTCCATCGAAAATAATCTTAATATTTATTACTTTTACAATATTTACATGTATGTGGGAATGATATGAAGGTAAAAGGAGTGTAGAAGTACCTATAAGTTTCGAACATATTTTTGTCTTCGGAGGTTATTGCGGACCTGGAACGCGAGGAGCAATTGGAAGAACTCTTTAATTGTACTTTGTGTTCTTATGTTCTATAAGCTCATACGCTCATAATGCAACTTGGTGTAACAGAAAGTCCCCACTTTTTAAAACTTCTACTTGATATCGATTAGTAGTAGTTCCGACAGTAATCCTTTCTGCATACGTTGTAAGTAGTAGTTAAAGCCTTGCACACACAACAGAACTTGTGCAATCTGCATTTAGTTGAAACTAGTTGAGAACGTGGTTAGTCTGTGACTTACAAGTTTAATCTGACTTATGAGTTGGGTTGTGGTTGTAGATTTTGGCCCAGATAGGCCTATTATTAAGTCATTGGAATCGGTTTCTAGTCAAACCAGATGCAGCTGAACATCAGTATTTTACACGAAGCGACTGCCTATCGGCCCTCCACAACCCAGTAACTGAGTAATACAATACCCTAATGGGATAAATAAAATAATGGTATGACTGGTTGTCAGGCTTTAGAGCTTCTGACAAACAGTTACTGTTTGTCTGTCAAAGATCTATGATATGATGTTTTTGAATTTTAGGTTCTAGACTAAATAATGGCGAAGCTCGTGGCTAAATAATTACAGCCGCACAGGCTGACCTTCCGGGTTAAGCCGCGCTTGCCGAGGTTGGTCTGTGGATGAGTGACCATCTGTTTTAGCGAGTTTCTCGGAAAGCACGTAAAGCCGTTGGTCCCGGCTGTCATTTGTAGAACTTTGACAGTCTTTACTGTTAGTCAGAAGCTCATAAGTCTGACAATCAGTCTTACCGCGGGCAGAGGGTATCGTATTGCCGACTTACTGGGTTGTGGAGGTCCGATAGGCAGCCGATCGACGTAAAATACTGATATTCAGCTGTATCTGGTTCGACTGGAAGCCGACCTCAATGCAGTTGGGAAAAGGCTAGGCAAATGATGAATTCGGTTGTATCGGCATTATAAAGTATCGGATCGGATAGCGCATTTATCTAACAACCTACGTATAACAAGTTTTTACTGACGGCACCTTGTAAAAAATCTCAAGGATTTGTTGTATAAATATAATTTGTTCTCAGAAAAAAACTCAACATAAACCTATTGAGGTCATCATTATGTATTGTTGTATTCACTAGAAAATCTTGGTTTCCAGTCACTTTATTTGAATAAAAATAATTGGTTTTGTGTTTTTTAGGGTGGCGTACCCAAAGGGTAAAACGGGACATAGTGACGGGGCTGTAGAGGGCCAAAGCCTGCCAGGGTCGCGGGATTCTCAAATTACCTTGACCCCGGTACGTAAAGGGCTATTAGGCTAGCCCCGGTACTTGAAGGACACCGTGGATTTTAGTCAGTACGAGTCTGACAGTCCCTCCCGCTCTGTCCTGGGTGGGAGGACTCATGTGATGATTTTACCACGTAAAAAAAAGGGTAAAACGGGATCCTTTTACTAAGACTTTTAATTGTCCGTTTGTCTGTCCGTCCGTCCGTCTGTCACCAGGCTGTAACTCATGAACCGTGATAGTTAGACACTTTCTCAGATGATATATTTCTGTTGCCGCTGTAAGAACAAATACTAAAAATCAAATTAAATTATGGGAGCTCATAATTCTAGGTAGGCTTCTGAAATATGTACAGAATATTTTATAATATATTCAATTTAAAATAAATAATGAAATTAAAATAAAACAAATATTTAAGGGGCCTCGCATTCAAAAAACAATGTTTTTTTTAGCCGGTTTTAGGTTACAAGGTACATAAGCTTTCGTGCGCTAACGTCCAAATTACACTTGCCGGTTTTTTTCTTTTTTAATTAATCTTTGTTAACTTATGTTGATTAAGATTAATTCACGCCACACGCCTTGTCATCCGCGGAGGGTTGGGTAGTGGTGTACCTAAAAAGTACACCGACATTACGCCAATTATATTTCAGTCTTATGTTATACTAGCTTTTGCCCGCGCCTTCGTTCGCGTGGAATAGTGACTTCCGGCAGTTTTTTGTTTTTTACAGTCCCATACTATCTAAAGTAAATATACGCAGCACCAATTGTTGAACGAATAAAAACCATAATTCAATTTATAAAAGAGGAATATGAAGTAAATAATATTTCAGGAAACTTTTGACACTTTTACTTTTTATCCACAGAGCATAATATTTTTTATTAAAGAACTAGCTTTTGACCGCGACTATCCGTGGAATAGTGACTTCCGGCAAATTTTTGTTTTTTTTAAATTAAAAATGTAATAAAAACTATCCTATGTCCTTTCTCAAGTTCCAAACTATGTCTGTAGCAAATTTCACACAAATCGGTTCAGTAGTTTAGGCGTGAAGAAAAGACAGACAGACAGACAGAGTTACTTTCGCATTTATAATATTAGTTTGGATAGTCATATTGCCAGTAACCGGGATGAACTACTACACCAAATAACACTGTGTTAAATATGCCTGTGATTAAATCAGCCCTATCATTATATTCTGCTATTTTTTAACAACGGATATTTTTTTATTAATAAACACCAAAAAAGAAACACGTCATTTATGCTGAAACTATGGCGCAGTGACTGAGCAATTGACTGCTTCGCTGCGTTTCGCGGGTTAGATCCCCACATTGGTCTACAGGTGGCTTACCATGATGTCTATCATAAAGCGTGAGTAGTTAGGCTGTGGGAAAGAGACAGAGCTGTACAAGTCGTCTAGCGCCATCTCGTTCCCTGAGCGGAACCACACACGTTTTAAGACGTCATGTTAGCTCATCAGGTAGTTTTTCTGGGTCAGGTTGTTTGGCCACGGTAACGGTATTTCCCGCAGATTATCACGAAAATTAGCCTATAAATGTTCATATAAACGTCCATTAACCCGATAATTAACAGAATTTCCCGTTAGTGTGGCCCTACTCTTACAAGAGAAGTATTATTAGTGTGGGCTAACGTTTTTTTCTAACAATTAAATAAACTTTTAGAGTTTTTTTAATATCCAGCTGCCAGCTTTTAGTATCTTACAGATCTCTAGCAGCTCCTCCCAAAGTGTCCTGACTGTCGGTCGCGGGACTGTACGAATTACCGTGACCCCGGAACGTAAGGGGCTATTGTAGGACACCGTGGATTTTAGTCAGTACGAGTCTGACAGTCCCTCCCCCTCTGCCCTGGGTGGGAGGACTCATTTGATGATACTACCACAATAAAAAAAAAACCTGACTGTCGACAGCACAATGCACATGGATCTTAAATGACAGTATTTCCCTACCTCGCCTAAATTCTTCCGCATGCTTGAATCAATATTAATTGGAACTAAAACGAGCGTCTGTCGGGCTCCTATAATCAATTGGTCCACAAATTACAGACTGCGTGGTTGCTAACTTGGTACTGAGTCATAAGAAGGTTGCTTGGTAACCTGTTTTACGAGGTTGCGTAACCAATTCTGATGTTTCATAATTGAATCTTGGGTTACCTACTTATTGATTGAACAGTGGGGTGCCCACGTGATGATTTACAACGAACAAAATTCGATTCAATTGGTTATTTGAATATATAATTCTATTTAGTCCGTCAGTTATCAAAAAAATATTCAACCCGTATATTTTATTTTGAGTAAAATTGACGGAGATACGACGGTTTTAAAATTGGCAATACGTTACAATTTAACTTATTTTTTATTCAATTCTAACGTCATCAGTCTCTCTAGTTTCGATGCGTTATAATATCTTGGTAAATATTCATTGATTTTACAAAAGAAAAACGGACACGTAGTCCGTTATTTTTTCAAAATTCTAAATGACGGACTAATTAGTTTTCTTTTTTAATTATTTAAGGTCGCTTTTCAACATCTAAGGTCATTAGCGACCGCAGTTAACAATATGTATATTAATTTACGTACATACAATACGGTACAATACTTTTGCTTAAACAAAGAGGCGTTTGGTTGGGCCAAACGCCAATGTCCCCCGACAACGATCAACACATACAATCCAATCCAGTACACTTTTCAGGCACCACCCTCCAAGCTGCACCAAACTATACATATTAATCATCCTCAGAAACATCAACGTCCGACTACATCCCTCTAATTAGTTTTGTAATTTACTGAAACTGACAAATATCCAATTTTTTGTTGACTTTAGGATTCCTGTTCCATTGACTGAGACTTTTTGGCGAGTGGCCATAGTTAGAGATGTGAACTAACTTCATAGACAATATCACTAAATAATGCTCAACTAAAACAGCGCCTTCTTGTCAATCTAAATCAAGCGTTAGGACTGTAATATGCTCGATGTTAGACCTGAATTTCCTCTAAGCTGATGTCGGTCGCGTACGGTCAGTCGCGTCAGCAAGAAATACCTGGCAGCTTCCGTGCTGCTGACGATAACGTTGCAGTACGGTGGTCTATTGAACACAATGTATATTCGTACGCACAACCGACTGACGGACGCGACTGACATCGGCGTAGGAACAGTTCAGGCCCTGTTTGTCGTGGTAAAATTATTAAAGTCCTCCAGCCCAGAGTGGAGCGAAAGGGACTGTCACCACCGTAATGGTAAAAAACCACGGTATTCCTTCAGTAGGCCTTTATTTTCCAGGGTCACTGTTAAGACAGTTTCACCCCCCGGCAGGCGATTGGCCCTATAAAGGGGCCGTCAGATTACTGACAGCTCCAGCAGACGCGCGTGGATCACATCGAACACTCGCCGTACTACGTACGCTACTCGCCGTACGCCCGTGTCTATGGGTGGCCGGAAATCGCTTCCCAACGTTTGTTGCCGTGGATCTGAGTCATGAGGTGGAATCTGTCAGCAACAAGTACCTGGCATCTTACATGCTGCTGATGTCAACGTCGCAGTACGGTGCTGTATCGAACAAAATGTATATTCGTACGCGCGACCAACAAGCGTACGCGACCGACTTCAGCGTAGAAGAGTTCAGGCTTTGGGTATCGATTTCATTTCCAGCCACTACTTGTAGGTATCGCAAACATTTTCCGAGCAGCACTACAAAATTCTCGCCTAACACATCACAAGCTGCATATAAAAGCTTTTACCTACGGTGACGTGTACTCTTCATTCACACGTCGATTCCACTCCGATGCAATTCGGTCACACCACAGAGCATGGAATCGTTGCGCCGATAGCTTTTAGAGAGAGCAGTAAGTTCTGACGAAATTCGTGGCATTAAAAGTATATTATATTAGTAAGTATATATTATTAAAGGAATTTATTCCTCGAGATACACAATTATACACAGTAGTAAAATAGGTCCAGTTAGTTATACATAAAAGACTTGATCTTAAGCTGTCTTTCGACTACTATCAGCACAATATAATAACAATATTGTATTTTAATCGACTTTTTTCCTTCTCTTACTATGGACAATGTGGAATACTTTCTGTGGAGTACTGTATCCATTTTTTGTGTGCACTAGTTGGCAACTTGGCATACTTCTTAATTGCTATCAATCATCAGTCAAAACTAGGTGCAAATAAGTTGACGGTAGCGCACTGACAAGCTAAAATTGAGAACTACCACGTTTAGGTTGCGGTTCCACTGAGGCAGAGCGGAGAAGAGCTGTGCCGCGATTTACCTATCACATGGCTGATGCACATGCCTGACCACGTGACACATGTTAATTCAAGCCATGTGATTGGTGAATAATTACCGTGACCCCGGAACGTAAAGGGCTATTGTAGGACACCGTGGATTTTAGTCAGTACGAGTCCGACAGTCCCTCCCGCTCTGCCCTGGGTGGGAGGACTCATTTGATGATTTTACCACGATAAAAAAAATGTGATTGGTGAATCGCGGCACAGCTCGCTCCACACCGTCTCAGTGGAACCGCAGCCTTTAAAGGGGCTGCCAAGGCTACACCGTGTCTGTGGGTGTCCACCGGGTCATTGTCAAGGTAGAAAGGGGCCAAGGTAAAGCTACCACGGGAGGGGTGCGTTGCCCTGTGACCAGTAGCCGTAACATTTTGTCTTTTCTTGTCTAGTCCATGTTCTGTGGGTCAACCTTTCACACGCTGTTTCTGAACGAATACGCTCAATTACACACAAGGGATCAGGGTAACGGACTTACGGGACACTTCGATTACTTTGACGAGCTTATAGGTGTACATGTATGTGGGTTTGTCGCTATCTTTGATTTCTGAAGTTTGTTGGAGAGAGACGGGGCGGAAGACTGCAAGGAAAAATAAAAGTTACTAGGTGACCTGGCAAACTTCGTACCGCCTATTTTTTTCTCAGCGACTTTTAAAGGACAATGTCCGAAATGGCCCTATGCCACAAAATGTTTTGAAATATACGATAATTAACTGTCTATTTTATTATATTAGTTGCAAATACTTTTGTAACACGGACTAGCTGTATGCCAAAATGAACAATAAAAAGTATTCAACGCGACTAATAACATTAATGGTCGCCATCTTCATCAAACGTCATGTCGTGTCGATAAATAATAAGGATGCCCAATTGATTGTAATTGATACGAATCGTAAGCCGATGTATCAATTTACAAAAAAAATTGTGGTCTAAAAGATCGATTTCTAAAAAATCGCTTTTATTTTTCAAGTTTACATTATAATGTAAAGATTATCCATTCTATGAAAAATAAGAAAGATAATAAATGATCTCTTATCAGTAAAATCTGATTTTTTCCATAAAAAAATCGATCGATTTTTCAGGTCTACCTGAAAAATCGATTCTTCGATTAATCGATCTCAGATCGTCATCCCTAGTCACTTGTCACTGTCAGTCTACTGATGATTACAATAGCGTCGCTTGCTGTTTGTAATTGTTTGTATCGGTGTGTTTTGGTGACTTTTGCATGACTTTGCTATTTTAACAGACTCTGATTGCTTTTAAAAACGACTTACTTGGCTGTGATTTTCGGAACTGTGTACCGCTCAAACGATAACCTGGGCATAGTACCTACCCAATTATCTAGGTAGGTGCGTAAAATAGCTAAATATATTATGATATTGCTTTTCAGTTTCTTAAAAATCACTTTAAGCTACGAAAAACTATACCTAATATTCGTTGTTATGGTTCGATTATAACCTCAAAATCTGATTCTTTTCTTGGAATATATCTATTCTGCAGCTAGTCCGCTATAAAAATAAGATCTTATAGGAGTTTACTAATGATCGACAACACTAAATATAATTTTCCGATGCTCTTGATTCCAGGGCGAACAATGTATGGGCGAAGAGCAGTCTCCTTTAATTGACTTCTAAATGACGAAACGATCATCAAATTTAATATCTAAAAGGTTACGAATTTTTTTTTTTTGCTTTTATTATTTTCGTAATACATTTATAACATTTACTCATCTTTTAAACCTTCCCTAGACTTCCAAAAATAATTCATAACCAAAATTAGCCAAATCGGTCCAGCCGTTCTCGAGTTTTAGCGAAACTAATGAATAGCAAATAATGAAAGAAAATAGATTGGCCTATGAATTGGACTTGCTTTTGTACCTGAAAACACCAGTAATTTTGTAAAGAATTGATTTTTTCAGAAACAACGTTGGGGAGGTCAGATAGCTCTGCAGCAGATTCCTTTGGTAGCCAGACAGTTGTATTTGATCGTTTCGCTATCTCAACTTTGAGGAAATGTTAAAAACGGTCCTATTCATTAATATTTAATCATCATGAAAATATCATAACCAGCCTACAATGTTCCCACAGTTGGGACAAAGGCCACCTCTCTGTGGGTGAGAATCTTAAAACACTAAGTTGTTCCAGAGCGGACTGTAATAGGGAACAGTGTATAAGACAGGGACGCGAGGTATAATGGGGACGTACACTCTTTAGGCATACTTAACACAACACTAACGTAGCGCAAACGCAATCAGGACGTCATTTGCAAGCGGCCATTAACAAATGAAGGTACTTGTTGGCACTTGTACTACGTTAGTATTGTGTTAAGTTTGCCTTAAGTGTGTGATTTCCCATCATACCTCACGTCCCCGTCTTATTCACTGTTCCCCTACCTATACTTACGGAAACTCTAATACCGAGATTTTTGTTTTTCTTTATATTATGATGAAGATGTCCTAACGACTTTATTATATTCGCTATAGCTACATTTTTGATTCAAAAACCATTTGTATCATCTGCGTGCTCGTGCTAGTTACTCGCGAATCAAATAGTTTAAAGTGATGTCATCCGATTTGTTGCACATCCTGAGATGCGCATGCCACGTCCTGTTGGTTAGTTAACAGTCTAGTTTGGAATCGCGTGGTTAGTCAGAATTACACATAAACCACGTAGTTTTTATTATTGCTTCGATAGTATTCTAACTTAATCCCAACTATTCTAATTTCATAACTTTATGTTATAAATGCGAAAGTAATTTTGACATCATCCTGAAATTATGCAAAAACTTTGTCAGCTTTACGGAATACAGACAGGGGTACCTTTGATTCCAAAAAAAATATGTTCCAAGGGTAAACAACAATCACGTTCATTGATAGATGGCGTCACGTGTCGCTGAATTGATTATCAAATTCTACATTAACGCGAAGGAAGCCACGGGCAAAAGTAAGTACATAAAATTGAAACAGGACTCTAAAGGAAGAGTCTCAAGCAGCCCTTAATGCTAAAGTTGATAATTTTATAATATGCAAGAGATAATTGTAAGGCGTAAAGAAAATTCACTCATAAAAACAAAAGTGTCGACTAAAAAAATTTACTATTTCGAAACTACACTTTCGATGCCTCTAATAAGACCAGCAGCTAATGCAGCTACAATGATATTTCGTCGAAAATTTTGTCGATTATTTATTTTTCACATCGACAAATTTCTCGACGTGGTTCTTAAATCATTACATGGAACATGTCGGCTGCACTGTCGTTGAAGCAGGGAGAGATGAAACTGTCATCAGTAATCAGGAATTCTTGACCGAAATTCATCAGCCTGGTAATTAATACGCTGGAAAAGGCACCATTTATCGTCCGGTTGCTGTTATTTCTAATGTACTCTTCATTTTCGATCATAGCTGGCAGCTGCATGATTTGGAACTGCATTGCGTGTGTCGTGTTGCCTGCGGAAAAAAAGACGTGTATGAAAAGTAGTGTCTATTTCTTATGGAGTACTGGTTTATGACCAATTAACATTTGGGCGACTTTAGCAGTACGACAGTCGCGCGAATGACACACGTGGCTGTTATTTTATGATAAGGAATGTGCTTTTGCCGCGCTAATGTCGCGCTGCTAAGGTTTTAATGTGAAAGCAGCCTTAGACCCCCTTTTTTTTCTACGTGGTAAAATCATCTTATGAGTACTCCCACTCAGGGCAGAGCGGGAGGGACTTTGTTTTTTTTTTTGGGACAAACCCACCACACTATTCCCTAACCACTGCAACTCCTGTGCGCCAGAATCAACAGTGGCAACCAACCAGAAAAGGGCCGAGACAATGAAGCTCGACGTGTCCCGGAGAATGAATTTACCTGTCTTGGATCCTGCAACGAAATTAATCAGAAAAGAATAGTGGAGGAGTAGGAAAAAATATATGTTATAGCGGGAGGGACTGTCAGACTTGTACTGACTACAATCCACGGTGTCCTTCAATAGCCCTTTACGTTCCGGGGTCACGGTAATTCGTACAGTCCCGCGACCCCGACCTTAGACCCCCTTAATGATAGTAATAGGGTCGTTCTGTAGTCGGAATGGTCTATAATTCTTAAGAGAGTCCAGAAGTATAATGTCGTGGGATTGTCTAAGCAGGTCACCGTATTCCTGAGACGCACAGAGCAATTTAAGGAACACGGAAATTGCATGACAGTTGCAAGAGAAATTGCAAGTTTCAGTACATTGCGGTATTATAACAATATAAACGCATGTAGAAGCCCTTGGTCCAGGTGTGGGCGAATGAAAACTGATAGTACTCAGAATTAAGATCGGTTGCAGAAGCAAATAACTTATCCTCATTTGTCTGCGCCTATCAGATAGACCATGCAATGTGTGGTCGCGAAGATTATTGCTATAAAGTAATACTCTTCACGACCACATGTTAAAAAGTAATAATTGTTTGGACATTCATTTGTTCGCGGATGACTCTCTCTTCTCTGATTCGATGAAAACATTGTTCTTACAAGGCTAAAAATGGAACTATGTGGGCAGGTCGTAGCCCTCCCTCATAGGACAGCAAAAACTTCTTCGATTCTATTTTATAAAACGAGATTACGCGACAATCTAGTACAAGGATTCCCAACTAATAGGGCGTGGCCCACTTGGTGGGCGAAAGGTGACCTTAGGTGGGGGGCAGAACTAGAGTGCTAATATAAAAAAAAACGTATTGTGCACCTAATACTTAAAAAGTAATCATAGTAAGGCTTAGGGTTCAACATTTTTTCTTAATTTTTAAAAGGTGGTAGATACTTGGGTAAGACGCATTATATTTAGAACTAGTCCGGGCTTCGCACGGGTGTAATCTCTACTATATTATGCATGTTACATCCATATAAACCTTCCTCTTGAATCAATCTATTTATTTAAAAAAACCCGCATCAAAGTCCGTTGCGTAGTTTTAAAGATCTAAGCACACATAGGGACAGACAGACAGCGGTAAGCGACTCTGTTTTATACTATGTAGTGACAAGGGCTTTGCTCTTGGTATTAGTCTAGGTCCACAAAGCCCTAGACTAGTCTAGGTCCAAGGGTGCAAGAAAGGAGCCTCCCCGAGTGGCGTTAAAAACATCGTACAGCGATTCTAAACGCCCGGCGTACTCTGGCCTGCAAGCACTCGGTAACGCAGAGTCTAGCTGACCAATCCTTTCACCACAATGACTCAAACTCGAACTCAAACTCGAGTCTAGCACCAGAATGAACTAAAACGTCGTCGTTGGAGCGAGCTTACCCAGAAGAAGCCTGTTCACTCTAACATTGAAGAAATTATTATTATTGGTTGTATGCGTTGGGAAATACAGACGAAGGCAGAGAGATCCACTCCTTTGCTGATCGCATTATACGAGTAAAAGACGTTTTGAAACGCTTTCGGCAAATTAGTGGAATTACAACAGGATAACGATGAGAATTTTCCGTGTGTCAAGATGTGCGATGATAGAAGGGGGCCGATGGTAAAAGGTTGGTAACCACAGATCTAGCACGAGTGCCAAGAATGGAAAACAGTTCCGTAAGTAATATCCTTTTTACTCACGTCTTTCCGCTCCATTTACTTGCAATTTGCTTTTTCTTCTAGAAAGTAGTTATTTCCGCCTATATACTCTTGTAGTCGAGAGTTATTAATAACCATAGAAATAAAGACGAAAGTTGTCTAATTTGATTATTATTGTAACTAAACGGACTGTTGTTATTACAAGTTGTTAAACGCAAGTAAAAACTGTACTTGCTTGAGACGTATTGGAAATATTAAAAGAGTCTTATCTTCGTTAATTTTCTTATTACTATACTTTCTAATTTTCTTCGACGGTCTAATTCGATTTTTGGGTCAAATACTCTATTGCTAAACTGATTGCTATAACTGGCAAAATGTGGGGGTGTACTACTAGGTATACCTCTGCCTAAAGCTAAAGGAATTAGAGATGTTAAGCTTTTTTTTTAACGTGGTAAAATCATCAAATGAGTCCTCCCACTCAGGGCAGAGTGGGAGGGACTTTCAGTCTTATACTGACTAAAATCCACGGTGTCCTTCAATAGCCCTTCACGTTCCGGGGTCACGGTAATTCGTGAGTCCCGCAACCCCTACAGGCTTTGGCCGTCTAGAGGGTGGCCCCGTCATTTTGCACACTCTTTGAGCCGCGCGTGGAACACAACGCGCCGTCGACCCGGGTATGGTCCATGGTCGGACAGCGAGTTGCCCATTACTCGCTGCCCGCATGCCCGCGCCTTCGGTACAGATGTTAAGCTAAGAGAGGTTGCTAATCTGACCTGCCATATTAGATCGGTGTTCAATGTAGCAGTATGTGTAGCCGATGAAGGCGCCCACTGCCACTGCAGACGCTGTGATGGCAATGACTGCTATTGCCACCGTAGCACACAACATCCAGCGAGGCTTGCTGAAAAATGAGAGATAAATGGTTGATAAATGATGAGCTTTCAATAAATAGTTTTGCTAGAATTAGCTAACCCACAGTGTCTCATTATGTAATTCAGTAAAATATCTCAAATAAAGAGTATTCTGACAGCGCAATTACTCTTGAAAATTTAAGAAATTTTGACGTAGAATGAAAAGATTTTATTTATAAAATACTAGCTGCACCCCGTGGATTCGGCTCCCGCTGCTTGGCTCCTACTGGTCGTAGCGTGGTGTTTTAATTACAGCCTAGCCTTCTTTGATGTAAATAGACTATCCAACACAAAAATATTTTTTTAATTCGAACCCGTCGTTGCTGAGATTACCGCGTGCAACCAAACAAACTCATTAGCTTTATAATGTTAGTCTAGATGGATTGCTCTTGATCTAGTTTAAGTCAGGGATGACAAAGTCGACAACGGAACGTGCTTACCCAGATGAAGCCAGTACACTCAAACAAAGAGATTAGGGTAGTATTCGTTCGGTAACAGATGTAGGCAGAGACTAAAGTTCCACTCTTTAGCTGTGCCCATTGAAAAACCGTTTGGATTGAACCGATCAAATTTAAATACGCTCAATTAAGAGTCCATTTGACAACTGCTATATTCTAGTCCCTAATAGTGCAGGTAGCCCCTTATATGGTCACTTTAGTCATTCAACAAGATTTGAGATACTGTTCTGAGTGTACCGGTTATTTCGCCCTGTTATGCCAAGATAATGATCTATTTTCTTTGAATGCAATGAGGTTTTCCTACAAAAAGTGATGTAGTTTTCGATAACAAATTTTTGTGAATTGATGTGAATGCAACCTTTTTCCTGATGAATGTTGAGAGATTCTAGATATTAGAAGCATAGGAGAATAGGAGAGGTCACTATGGAAATGCTGTGGAAACCGGAAAGCATTTATGAAGGGAATCGCGAGGACCAATTTCTATTTTTGAAGACTGGTAGCACTGAAAGGTATTTTTCAATACTAGACAATTCAACTTACTTTTTAAGAACTTCTGGCATATTATCCATCTCTAATATAGTGTAACCCATCATAGTGAACAGTGGTGTATAAAATTATGTAAAAATATTATAAAAATGTAAATAATGTAACAGAACAATGACATAAAGAATTTCTTTCAAGCAGCAGAACTTAAAGCGGCCAGAGTTTTTGGACAAAGACAAGTTTTAGAGTTTTAATATTTAAATAAAAATATGGAAATAGTGGATGTAGTGTTTGTATTAAATAAAACATTGTGGAACTAGAAAACAAAGATAGAATTAGCGTTCCTTAATTTAATGATAAATGAAAAGTAATTTAGGTAGTAATAATAGAAACTTTTTAATTCTCCGTCTATGACAAACTTTATTATTCCTTTTGTATACTCTATCCTTTTATAACATTTCAAACTGAATTGAAATTTTGTACATTTTTGTATAGATTTTTATTTTTTATATTTTTTTATTTTTATTGCCGTCCAAAATGTGTTGCGGAGGTTTTGCGGGGAACTTAGCATATGTTTCGGAAAAGTAATTATTTTTGTATTCGTTTCATTTTATTTATGGAGCCCTGGCACAGCTGGGAGGAAGACAGAAGTGTGGCAACTTTATAGAAAATAGTAGTCGAGGTGGATCAAGTAGTCCAAATTAGCCCTGGATCGAAAATTCTAATTGTCATTTTTCGCATGCTTATCAGAAGCTGATCTAGTGTCACTGGCTTCCTGGGAGGACTCAGTTGATGATTTTACCACGTTAAAAAAACGTTAATGTTCACAATTCAGCGCTTTTAAAACGCGAGGCAGCGCGCAGGCTTTATATTTGATTTTAAGCTTTAATTATCAGTTCATTTTACGTTTATGTTCCGTTAAAAAGCGCTCGTGTAAAATTAGTTGGTAAGATTGAAAATGGACTCTATGTTCTGCAATGGCAATATCATTTCAGGTTGGTCTCATTTGCTGCGATGACAGCTGTGATACTGTGCATCATTATCACATTGACTATATCACTAGGACTTGGCGTCGGTGTAGGCTATAATTACTGCTACGTTGACCTGAAAATTGTGACAGGTATGATTCATATTGTTTTATCTGAACTAATATACTAAAAGCTAAAGAGTTTGTTTGATTGAACGCGTCTATCTTAGAAACTACTGGTCCAAATTGAAAAAAAACTTTATCTATTGGATAGCTTATCCGTCGAGTTATCCTATTGGTCGTAGCGTTATGTTATAACAATTATAGGAGCCGAGCAGAGGATGAAACCGCGGGAAGCAGCTAGTTATTAGATAAGTACACTAAAGGGCGTCTCATTGACTGAGTTGTAAAGGTCGGATAGACATGTTCTATTCTATGGAAAACACCGGTGTTTAGCTGCGTTTGTTTGGATAAGAAGTCAACCCCAAAAAAGTTGGAAAAAAGGTAAGGCAGATGATGAATATGATATTTAATCAGAATGGAAAGTCCCGAACCACCTGTAGGAGTGTAGACCATATAATGATTTGTTCCGTGCGGGAAATCTAGAGCTCAGCAGGGCAATCACACAGCCACTGTGCTAATCGTGCTGTTAATTCTCCATTTGTGACGCTGGGGCCACACTAAGGGGAAATGCGGCCTATGTATAATTATCGCGATGGACGTTTATACGAATATTTAAAGTCCATTATCGCAAAACTTAACGGCATGTTTTATGTTGTGTGGCTAGCCCCTGCATAAAGGTATAAATAGTTTTTTTTTCAGAGGAGCCTGATACCGGTGGTAAGGTGCTGCGAGCAGGTGACATCACAGATATACCAGACATGCCAGAGATGCCAGAAATGCCGATGAACAGAAGAAGTCTCGCCCATTCAACACAGCCCAGAAGGATGCTTCCCATTCCTGAGATCAAACATACGATGGCTATCCCCCTAAACGGAGACTTTGATTTCCCTTCGTTGCTCGCAAAACTGAGGGCACGCAATAGAAATGTCACATTAGAACTGGTCACGTGAGTTTTGATCTCGTGATGACGCGGCTTTTTTATTTTGATACTGTACTTGTATGTTTTACTTTTACAAAAGAATATTTACATTTTTTTTTCTTCTTGAATGAATCTTTTTTTTTTATTTATTTATATAAGATCGCTTTTCAACATCTAAGGTCATTAGCGACCACAGTTAACAATGTATTAATTTACGTACGTACAATAGGGTACAACACATTTGCTTAAACAAAAAGGGGCCCAACCAAACGCTAATGTCCCCGAAAACGACCAAAACATACAATCCAGTACAACCCAGAGAAAATGCAACCCAACATATGTAGCTTAATATTATTAAACCACACATATCAGGCACCACCCTCCAAGTTACAACAAACTTAATTAATCTTTTTATTTGATTATTCTTGTTTTTACAACCTTTTACTTAGTTACATTTGTCCTGTGTTTGTAATCAAATCTTGCAAGTTTAATATTTCACACAATTCTCGGTGTCCGATTGAGCTGTTTGCACGCATATCATTATGGGCCACGTGACAGTACGATATTAATAAATAAATAATAATAAATAACCCCCTTTGCACTAAAGATGGATAAATTTTGTAAACCATTAAGAATTTCGTTACGGCCCTTTCAAGATACTTCTTTGATCTAAGCGGTAAACTGTGCGATGAGCGGCGCGAATAAGACGTTAATTATTTTGTGAGTATACGAATTCGCCACGGGCGGCGCCTCATGGCATGTTTCGAACATTTCTATACATTTGATTTTACCGCTCCCCATCCCGCGCTAAGTCACCGGTCATAGCGGCAAGTTAGGGCCGTTAGTTATTTAAACATCATTGTCTCGGCTTTGGAGGACCTTTGTTGCCCTGGCTGGAGGACTTAAAATCTTAAGGCATCCACAGAAAAGTAGTCGCGGGACTGTACGAATTACCGTGACCCCGGAACATAAAGGGCTATTGAAGGACACCGTGGATTTTAGTCAGTACAAGTTTGACAGTCCCTCCCGCTCTGCTCTGGGTGGGAGTACTCATTTGATGATTTTAACACGATAAAAAAAAATACCACAGAAAAGTCCGGTTGAGCAGTACACTTACTAGAGGTTGACCTGCGAGATGCCATACAAAAAAAAAAGCTTTGGAGGACACGGTTGAACAGAGAGATTTTTTTTTTTGGTTCTTTTCGTTCCTCTTTGGGACAGGCAATGAACAGAGAGAAGAGATCGCGCGTTATAAGAACTATGGATGCAACTTGTTTTTTTTTTCGAAATATTGTCTTTGAGAATGACACTATTATTGTCAATTTCAATTCATTCTTCTTGAACCAAGAGACAGATTTTCTCCACATTTTTTAGCTTATTTAGCTTTATTTTCAAAACACAATCGCTTATTTTAAAGCCCTTCAAAATGGGGGCTATCGTGAGTTGTATATCTAATGTTATGTACATAACTGAAAAGTAAGTTTTTTTTAAGTACTTACACCAAAATTCGCGATTATGTGTTTGTATGTTCGGTGTGGATACCCACAGACTTACAGAGTTATTTATATAGTATCGGACAGCTGGATTTTTGGTCAGTGGGTCATCTTAGTTAAATCAGTTATCTGCTTGTAAAAATTACGCCAGACTCAGTCCAACGGTTTGGGACATCAGCTAGAAAAAAAATAGACAAAAAACATGAATAAATGTTAGTTTTGAAATCCTGGAAACAATCATATCACCTTTCATCAAATGAGGCTTCATTTGTGATATTTTGACAGGCCTGTTGGTCTAGTGGTTAGTGATCCTGACTGCTATGCCGGAGGTCGTGGGTTCGATTCCCACCCAGGACAAATGTTTGTGTGATGAGCACGATCATTTGTTCTGTGTCTGGTTGTAATTTATCTATAATATGTATGTATTTAGAAATATATAAGTATGTTTATCAGTTGTCTAGTACCCATAACACAAGCTCTGCTTAGCTTGGGACTAGATGGCGTTGTGTGATAGTTGTGGAATATTTATTTATTTATTTGACATGTCTTTCACCCAGTAAATGCTGAGTTAGTTGGTGGCTCAGGAAAATCAGGGTCCAAGCTACCGGCGGTCAGGGCTCCAGAAACAGGAACCTCCTATCAATGTGCACGGTGTCCAGAAGAACTGCTTTCTGAATCAAGCCCTTGATCCAACTGCCTAACGAGAACCTCATAAGATGTTGGTAGAAGGTCTTGGCAATTAGCTATGGGCTGACACGACTATCGGCACAATGATCGCTGAATCCACACCCCACATATCGACAATCTCGTGAGCCTAATCAAGATATTGAGTTGCTTATTCTCAGCTTTCACGAGCTTCACGTCATGCGGGACGGTTATGTCAATAATCATTGCGCGCCCCTCGGATTATTTTATTTTCTATTATTGTTGTGAGTTCACAATACTTAATAAATGTTTTTCTATTCTAATTAAGTATGATTTTGTCTTTCAGAATTTCTCTATGGTTGACGTGTACCGGTTTGATATGTTGTTTGGTGTTAACCATCACAGTGTCTTTGGGAATGGGCATTGGTCTTGGATATAACTATTGTTTCGTTGGAACAAAGTCTAAACATAAACACGGTAAGACTCTAGTCTAAGTCGAATGCGTGTGCGGGTCGAAGATCTTTTTTTTATCGTGGTAAAATCATCAAATGAATCCACCCATCCAACCAGGGCAGAGCGGGGGGATCATCAGACTCATACTGACTAAAATTCCCGGTGTCCTTCATTAGCCCTTTACGTTCCGGGGTCACGGTAATTCGTAAGTCCCGCGACCCCGGCAGGCCCACTAGAGGGGGCCCCGTCATTTTGCTGGCACTCTTTGAGGCGCGCGTGGAACATAACGCGCCGACCCGGGCATGGTCCGTGGTCGGACAGCGAGTCGCCCATTACTCGCCGTGAGAAAAAAAGGCAACAAATCGTTCTTGTATAAGTCCAGAGAGTTGTATTATCGTTTTTCTGAATACAACTGCTACCAAAATATTAAAATAGGTTTTTAAAAATTTCAGGTTACTTCAGAAAAATGTAATTAATGAATGTTAATAAAAAAAATATTTCAGAAATACTTTTTAACTCGTTATATTTTTATTATTTATTGAAGTGAAAATAAATTTATTTATCTTTCCTCATTTACCAATAACAGTTCTTCTAATTACGACCTCACCGCTGCGTCGACAAAACACGTTTTGATCGTTTTTTTCTTGTTTGCAGTTATGGGCCGTTATGTTTATCCTCCTGGGCATCCTGCTTGCTGTGCTCACTACCAAAGAGAAGGAGGAGAGAGAGAGAGAGCCCTAGATAACCGAAACATGGATGCCATGTCAGATGAAAATGCACTAAGAATGCCGCCGGAACTACCCGAGTATGAAACTAGATTAAACAACAGCGATACCCTTGGGGTACCTGTCGAGTATCCATATTTTGCTAATTCTCTTCATACTGGTGACAAGACTGACGATTATCATCCAATTTTCTCTGATTCAGAAACGTTAAATGAAAAAGAATCTGGAGTAGAAACTATTGTCGGTGTGGCTACAAATGATGACAGTACTGAGAATAATCCAGAAATTAACTACATAGCCGAACGCACATCTTCAATTTTTCCAATAGTTAATGACACTACTGAAAAACGGAAAGATATGCTAGAACTAAATAGCGTCAATACGGAAAGTTCTAGTACAACTGCCAGCACTACAGAAACTATGACTGATATTTTAAGCGATACTAGTGAACCACCCCCGGAGACAATTGAAACAACGACACCCCTTGCCAATGACCCCAGCAGCAAAAAAGAAAAAAAAATGGTCATACCGATAACTGGCTTAGACTTAATAAGTATTCTATCCAAACTAAGTGCTGAAAACAAGAATTATTCACTCCAGATTATTACAACCTGAGCTACTTTTATTTTAAGATATATACAAGGTCTTTTTGATGTTAAATATTACTTTTTAAGTATTTTTTATTTAAGATGTTTTGTTTCTACTTTTAAACATTATTTTACTGTGTTATTTTTATTTCTGGTTGCATATTGTTAGTACTAATAAAATTGTTTTAATTGAAAGCCTTTCAACGCGTTCATTGTATTTTTATGATTCTACGTAAGTCAGTGCAAAGTTGTGTCTGCGCTAAATAAATAGAGTGCCGACAGTGTCGACTTATGGGCCTACCACACGCACAAGCTCCACCATAGTTTTGCCTGCGCAGGCTTCTCGCATGAAAAAACAATACACGGTCGGCAACACTGAACACCCAACCACACACAGGCAAGTACACGTTGGCCGGGCTTGCGCAGGCAAAACTGTGCTGAAGCTTGTGCGTGTGGTAGGCCTATTAAAGTCCGTACAGACGTACAGACGGAAAATTCAAGTAACTTTTTTAAATGCAACTTGTTCTAATGACATAGACACTAGCGCCGCGCCAAAAGATCACGAGTGGTGGCGCGGACTCTACAGTTTTTGTGTTCGTCCTTCTACGACTACTGAAGAATGTTGACTTTATCTGAAAAGGGAAGCGAACTGTTTCAATCAATTTATTTAATTTAATCAAGCTTTAACGCCGATTTATTCACACGTTAAACGTATTATAAATCAAAACCTGTGGATGAATACTTATGCCTATAGTAGGTCTAGCTCAGAAACTTTACGGTTTGATGACACACATTTTCGGAATTAGTTAGGTTTCACCAAATACTTCAACTTGATTGAATAGCTTTATTCAAAGAATGCAAGGGCCTGACCGCGTCTCGTTTAGAGGATATGCGAGTGGAGAGCATGGCAATTTTTAGCATTATTTGAGTGTTTTAGTGCTTATGAGAATAACGTATCATCAAAAAGGAGAAGTAAATATTTAGTATTCTGTAAAAATTCCTTGCCGTATGGCCAACATCTATAAAGAAAACAGACGAGAGCGTTTGTATGGATAAAAGGCCACTCGCATTTCCTCTTAAAGGTGTGCGTCTATTGGCCCGCGCAGGACTGCTTTCTGTGCGAGCAATGCGGATAGTGGAAGAGGAAGTGTGCAAACTAAAATCCGTTGGGTGCGGTTCGTTCGGTGAGGGCCAAATCCGGGCCAATGGACGCGTACTTTGATCCAATGCCGGCCGGCCTTTATAAAAGGCCTACTTCAGAATCGACACACTGTTTAGCGAGACACGAACCATGACACAAGATAGAGAATATTATGAAATGACTTTTTTATCGTCTACCAGTAACAATTGCAAAATGTTCTGAAGTCTACGGTGTACTTTTGCAAGTTTTGTGTTACCATAGTGTAGGGGTAGGTTGCTTTGTAACTTGTTGCGTGTTACCTACTCTTGTCTATGATAGTTGTTTTAGTGACACATCACTAGCATTGTCAATTTTTAAATAATTCATTTACAACTTGAGTTCACCGTTAGGTTCTCTCAAGATTTTATTTGCATATTAAGCTTAATTTTCAAAACAGCCATATAATTTAAATCCCTTTAAAATGGGTAATTTAGTGAGTTGTTTTTCCCATGCCTTGTACTTATCTGAAAGGTTGGTCCTTTTCAAGTTATCTTATAGTGTTTTTATTTACAACCACATGATGGGGTTGACGTATCCATTGGGATAAAAACTCCGAATTAATTTAATAAAAGATTTAAAAAAGAAATTACAACCAATGGTCGCGCTATTACCTATTCAAAATTGATTGCTATATAGACTAAGCAACAGACAGAAGATGATACTGAGACTGCTGCGCAGCGTGTCGCGGGTTCAATCCCTGCACAGAAGAAATAGATTGTATGTTCTGCAAGTAGTTGTTCCGGGTCTATTTGTTTATGAGTTTCTATATTTGTAAATGCACTCACGATACATGAGAGTTTCCTAGTGTAGTTCCGTTTAAAAAAAAAAAAAAGAAAGTTGCCTCATGAATGTTTTCAAACACTCTTTATTTGCATCATTATTTATCATTTGAAGGTACATATTTATTTTAACACATCCTAAAGTTTCATAAAACATTATGTTTTCAGAATGTCTCTATGGTTAACGTGTACCGGTCTGATATTTTGTTTGGTGCTCACCATCACAATGACATTGGCACTCGGCATCGGTATCGGATACAACTATTGTTTCGTGGAGTTGCAGAATAAATTTAGACACAGCTGTAAGCGTTTGCACACTATTTTAATCTTTATTTTATCGTGGTAAAATCATCGAATGAGTACTCCTGCACACGGTGGGGCAGAAGGGACTGTCAAACTCGTACTGACTAAAATTTAAGGCGTTTCTAGATAAAACTGTCCCGCGACCCCGGTACGCTATTCTAGACTTAGTTCATTGCATGGATGAGTGAGAGCAGTTTTCAAATGGGTGTGGATGCCTATATTTGAAACTATGAGGAATATATCAAAAATCATTGAAAGAAGTCTCGAGGCCGATTTTGACGAAAACTAAAACTGCATCAATGGATTTTAGAAATATTAATAATTATAATCCTAGCCGGGAATCGAACCAGCTGATTTTGGAAATTAAATCCCTGTACTATTATTACACTATTCTATAGTGTTGTGCTAATAGGGAACAAATGTAAGATTTTTTTGTCTGACGCGTTCCTAGCAGGGTCATGTTATGAGCATATTCCTTAACTAATTTTCCTAATTTGTCTTCACTTCTGAATTCATACAACAGCATTTTGATCAAATTTTTTACATTTACAGTAAGGGGCCATTATGTGTTTCCTCCGGGTCATCCTCGCTTGTATCCCTCCAGAAGAGAAGGAGATGCCAGAGATTACCAAGAAATCGAAACAACTGAGGCAATAAGACCATTGCTCCAAGCCGATTCTGACACTCGACCTGACAACGATAAAACTCCAAGAACACCCCGCGAGAATCTGTTTGTTGATATTCCTTTTAACACTGGTAACGAAAATCTGTATTATCATCCAATTTTCTATGATACAGAATCATCTAAAGAAACAGAATCTTCAGTAGAAGAAGTTACAATTGAAAGTACTGATATTTCAGAGAGAGAACAAAAGATTTCCCAAAAATCAGTAACTACAGACAAACTTGAAGATGTAGTAGAAATAACTAGCACAGTTTCCATTTATTTTGAAAGTTCTAGTATATCTGCTAATAGCACTGAAAGTAAGACTGAAAGTTTAAGTGGTACTAGTGAGTCGACTCCAGAACCTGATGAACCAACAATAGCCCTTATCAACGACCCCAGTAGCAGAAAAGAAAAAAAACTGGTCATACCGATATCCGACTTAGACTTAATAAGTTTTATATCCAAACTAAGTGAAAACAAAAATTATTCAATCCAGATTGTAACATCGTGAGCTACGAGTACTTTTAAGATGTATACAAGATTTTTTCTACGTTAAATATTACTTTATTTGTATTTTATTTACGACATTTTGTAGTTTTACTTTTAAACTTTGATAGTTACTTTTAAAACATAATTTTATATAGAATTTGTACGATTTTAATATTTTTAGTAGTTTACAGTGGTTTATATCTAACTTTATTATTTAATTGTATCTACTTTTAATAAAAAATTTTAATTGAACGTTGCATTGCGTTTTAGTGAATTGTTCTACCCAGGACGGAACGGGAGGGACTATCAGGCTTGTACTGACTAAAATCCACGGTGATCCTTCAATAGCCCTTTACGTTCCAGCGTCACGTTTATCTGATAAGACAGTCCCGCGACCCCAGCAGGCTCATTGACGCCGGTTTGTGTACATGTCTTTGTGGCGCGAGTGGAACACGACGCGCCATCGACTCTGGCATGGTCCATGATCGGAGTCACCCATTACTCGCCGTCCGCATGCCAGGGCGTTTATGATTCTGCTGAAACGTTGAAGTCGGATTTAAGTTTAGAAGCCCTAATTAAGCTTCGTGTGTTATGTCCAGTTCAGTACAGTTTGCCCTACAGTTCTACCAAATATAAAATACGCTATACAAATCTGACTTATGTGTAGGTAGGTCGTACATCTACGTCAAGGTCGTTACCTGTGTGACGTTGTCTGTGCTCAAATACTTCCTGGAAAGTGAACTCAGTTATAAGGAGCAGGATAAACCAGAGTCAGTTTTGGACCAAAGTAATAGAGCATTTAACGGTTTCTGTAAATATAATCGGAGGAGCTCGTGGCTAAATAAATACAGCCGCACAGGCCGATCTTACGGGTTAAGCCGCGCTTACCGAGGTTGGTCTGTGGGTGGGTGACCATCTGTCATAGCGAGTTTCCTCCGTGCCTCGGTAAGCACGTAAAGCCGTTGGTCCCGCTTGTCATTTGTAGATCTTTGACAGTCGTTACTGTTAGTCAGAATCTTACCATGGGGAATATTACCCAGTTACTGGGTTGTGGAGGTCCGACAGGCAGTCGCTCCATGTAAAATACCGATATCCAGCTGCATCTGGTTTGACTGGAAGCCGACCCCAATATAGTTGGGAAAAGGCTAGGCAGATGATAATGTAAATATAATCGCAATGAACCAATAACTGGATCGTTTACCAGACCACATATTTAGACAATAACATTGTAGATCCCATATTTATCTTCTTTTTCAATGCATAGTGTTGCAAATTAGCGTTCTTATGTACTTATTACTTCCATGACAATAATTTAATCAACAGATAATTAAAAAAAAAACAATGTTCTATGATTTGCAACTTTGAACGATTATTCTTTGATAAAAAATATTATGATCTGTGGATAAAAAGTAAAAGTGTCAAAAGTTTCCTGAAATATTATTTACTTGATATTCCTCTTTTATAAATTGAATTATGGTTTTTATTCGTTCAACAATTAGTGCTGCGTATATTTGCTTCAGATAGTATGGGACTGCTGCCTCGTTTCACATTATATTTGCTTAGAAGAGGTTGTAGAAGAAGACTATGTGGTTTGTGTTATTTTTATACTTTTACATGAGCAGTGATGGTTTAGTTATTGGACCGTAACTTACAATTTGTAAGTCAGGTTTTAATGAATGGCAGCCCCGCGACTAGCAGTAATCTACTGGTCGCGGGGCAGTCTCATCAGGTAACCGTGACCCTGGAACGTAAAGGGCTATTGGAGGATCACCGTGGATTTTAGTCAGTACAAGTCTGACAGTCCCTCCCGTCCTTCCCTGGGCGGACTCATTTGATGATTTTACCACGATAAAAAAAAAGGTTCATTACTACAGCAGTAAGAATTGTAAGCTGCTGGTTCTGCAAGAACTTCTTTGGTCTAGTCTAGCTCCGTACATGTCCTGGACAAAGACCTCCATTTCGGGCTCCCTCCTACCAGTTCATCCCGCCATTTCCTACGTGATCAGTCGCTACCCCGCCTCACCGTCTCATAGAATAAATTATATTAATTAGTGCAATACATTTTATCACCACTGCTCTTGAAACCGTAAAGAAAAATGTATCGAGGTATTCTCATAGAAAGAGCCGCCTCCTGAAAGGTGGAACATCATCATCATCATATAAGTCCGAGATCACCCACTGCTGGATATAGGCCTCCCCCTTTTTATGCCATATCTCTCGGTTCTGTGCTTCTCTTATCCAACTATTCCCCGCGATCTTGTCAAAGTTGGAACATACTTTTTGTAATCCTCATCATAGTGTTTCGGTTATATCTTAGTTCATTGCCTCAAATTGTATGATAGTATTGGCTTTCAATCTAACTAAATCCTATCGATTGCCAGTGTTGACAACCCATCAGATCTCCACAATCCCGTCGCCATATTGGACAACCAGTCAGACTTTACCTGCAGTCAGAAACCTGGTAATGTGTAAAATCATCAAATGGGTTCTCCCACCCAGGGCAGAGCGGGAGGGACTGTCAGACTCGTACTGACTAAAATCCACGGTGCCTTTCAATAGTCCTTCACGTTTCGGGGTCTCGGTAATTCGTAAGTCCCGCGACCCCGATCCATAAAGGTTGCTTTACCTTAAATCGACGGAGTTGTTATTGCTAAATCATAGAATTTTATGTACCTAATTTGAAAACTTTATCTCAATACAAATGTTATATATCTCCTATCAAGATCAACCACCACCTCTTTCTCAGTTGTAACCCTTTCACGAGTAATCTCAACAATAATACAACGTAGCTGAAAGCTTTCAGGAAGATTGTTAAGCTCAGTGGTGCATCGTGGAGAGAGCGATATAATAAAAACATAATAGTAAGCTTTTGTTTAACGAGTTTCAAGGTGGTTTTACAGCTCAGTGAAGGAGTAAGTAGGGCGAGATTTGATTTATCGCTGACCCTGTAACATGCAATCATGCCATAATCTCGCACTGTGCCGTGCTGTCTCGCATTGTGCCGTGCTATCTCGCACTGTGTCGCGTTATCTCGCACTTTCCTGCACTGAAAGACGCTGTCTCGCCCTGTACTGCATCATTCTTTTGACAGGCCTGTTGGTCTAGTGGTTAGTGACCCTGACTGCTATGCCGGAGGTCGTGGGTTCGATTCCCACCCAGGACAAATGTTTGTGTGATGAGCACGATCATTTGTTCTGTGTCTGGGTGTAATTTATCTATAATATGTATGTATTTAGAAATATATAAGTATGTTTATCAGTTGTCTAGTACCCATAACACAAGCTCTGCTTAGCTTGGGACTAGATAGCGTTGTGTGATAGTTGTGGAATATTTTATGTGGAATATTTATTCTGCGCCGTCTCGTCTTTTTTTTTATTATCAGCACTGCCTTTAGTTGGTTATGTTAACTAAGGAAACTATTGGTTTATTTCTATATCTATGGGGCTTATCCAAAATAATACTTTATCATCAGCACTGTTTGTCATTTTCATACCGCTTCATGCGATAGATAGATAGGCTGCTCTCCATACAAAAACTTGGTAGAAAAGGGTGATATTTTACTGGTGACACAAGCGGCGATAGTGTCGGTAAGAGCGATGACCATACCGATGACATGAATGGCCTCATAGGCACGACCTTACAATGATATCTACAATTGTACAGGTGTGAAAAGGTCCATTAGTTAGCCGTCGTCAGAGTATTTTGTAAAATATGGTTGGAATATGACTTACCTATATTTTTATTTGTAAATCGATTTTTACGGTAACGTTTGGAATACACATGAATTGTTTGTGTTAATGGGTGCATTGAAATAGTAGAAGGGTAATTATGGTGTAGCCAATAAGTACACCCCTATTTCGCCAGTTTTATTTAAATGGGGCAAACATATTACCATCAACATTTCTTGAAATTCAGAAACTCTTTGGTAACTAAGTAATTCATATCTATACAATAATACTTTGCCTGACTTAAACATCGAACTTGGGATCTAATGCTCAGCAGTCGCTTGCGGCCACTAGATCAAACAGTTGCAGACCTAAATATGTAGATGGCAAAATAAAAGCAAATCACATTAGAAAAAGGAACTAAATATATCTACAGCTGTAATAATACCTTTTACTTCAAAGGATTTACAGCTAGATTGTTCACTGAAAGCCGGCGAGATGCATTCACAACAAAGAAAACCGCTGAGCTGAATTTATACTTAGAGACATAGTTTGAGCTGTTTATACTAACGGGTGCCTATTTCCTTTGTCGCGATTCCGTAGCAGACGTGATTTTATTTTTATATTAACCGTCTTCGAAAAAAGGAAGAAGTTCTTCAATTCGTTTCTTTATTTGTATTCCCCGATTTCTCATGGACCGATTTAGAAAATTCTTCTTTAATTTGAAACTTCCGAAATAAATGTTAATAGATCTACACTTTTTTTTGTTTAAAAATTGATGCAGATATTAATGAAATTGCAAATTGCCATTCCTTACTTACATATAGTTCCTTACTTATATATAGTAGAATTTCATCAAAGTCGCGCGGTAGTTGCATCTCCAGTTTTTAATGAATAAAGTTGTTCAGCACCGTACAGCCATTGCTAATCTTCGGTAAGCATACACAAAACTGAAACTATTTTTTTTTCCAAGTAAAATCATCAAATGAGTCCTCCCACCCATGGCAGAGCGGGAGGGACTGACAGACACGTACTGACTAAAATCCACGGTGTCCTTCAATAGCCCTTTACGTTCTGGGTTCACGGTAATTCGTACAGTCCCGCGACCGTTACTAAATTAATAATGAATTTTTGGTTACAGCATTTAAGATTGTTAAATCATTTCTTTTTTATGGTTCCAAGTCTGATTGATGCGCTAATA
Organism: Agrotis puta; assembly: GCA_943136025.2. Taxonomy (NCBI): domain Eukaryota; kingdom Metazoa; phylum Arthropoda; class Insecta; order Lepidoptera; family Noctuidae; genus Agrotis; species Agrotis puta. The sequence continues at coordinate 12,539,933 of OW964178.2, forward strand.
TCATCATCATTGTCCTCAAAATGCTGGAAGAAGGTATTGCGAGGAAACGCACATGTCCTAGAATGTCCATCAACCAACCCATAATGGGCGTGCATAGTGAATTTTAACTCATTAGTATTATGTTCCAACATTGGGAATATTGTTAGCTTATTATGCCATGCTTGTTCTGTACATTGCAATTTTAACACGTTTGTATAGGTCTAGAGCAGGGGTGGCCAACCGGTCGATCGCGATTGACAGGTCTATCGCGACTTTTAGTCCAGTCGATCGTGGAAAGTTAAAAAATATAAATAAGTAGACCAGCGCAACGTCATTACCAACTACTGCAGCATCATCTGATGACACATGAATGACGACATCTCTCACTAATACATAGGACCTATATATGTTGATTAAACATTATCAACTCAGACTTCCATTCCAAAGTATTAAGTAAATTTAAGGAAACTATCTCACATGTGATATGAAAAGGAACTCCTAAGACTGTTCAATAAAAATACTACATGATTGTGTACTAAACTATGCTGTTTCATTTAATATATCAAGAAGTATGTAATTGGTAGATCGCACAGGGCTTCGTTAGTAAACACTAGATCTTATGTCTAGTCAAGTTGGCCACCCCTGGTCTAGAGGCTTTAGGAGCCGAACATGGGCCGAATGCGAGCTGACCACAAATTCGTGTGGCGGCTGTATTCCACTTATTGTCGGTTTTTTGACGAACACTAAGACGTTCGAGGAGAGTGATTGTTGTAGGCTTGTTGTACGTCCACTCTTGTGCTCAGCAGTGCTATTCTTTAATAACACATCCTTGAGCGCAGCGCTCATGACACGCTTGGACTAGTTTGTTATGCTCTAACTAAGCTACTGACAGCGACACTTCACCAATCGTGCGGCGCGAACGGTGAGCGCTCGCGTTTCGCAAGTCGCAAAGTCGTCGAGTCGAAGAGCATTTCTTTGAGTACAGGATGTTATTTTTTATTCAGAATAGCATAGCCACTCGTGCTTAGCTCCTAAGCGTAGACGCACCTTAACGATTTTAATCACTGACGAATTTTATATTAAGTAGAGCAAGAAAGTATTTTGTCTAGTTAGACCTATTCAACTTTAATGTTTTTCTCAGTTTTCGCAACATAATAATCGGCGGTGGTGGCAGTGGTGACTGCTGCTGCATTCCCCTGCCGAACCCTTGCGCTTGCTGCAGCCGCTGCTGCGCGAACCTGCTGTGCAAGTGTCTGTGCTACGGCCTCATGCTTGGAGCCATCGCTTTCGGGATTTATCTGCTTATTGAGTCCATATGTAAGTAGTAATTCGCTAAGGCTAAAGTAGCACCAGTTGCAGGTTGTAAAGGGGTACCCACACAGTAGGTTAGCTAGGAGACAAGCTCGATGGAAAGCTCAGTCGAAATGATTCAATACTTACTACTACTATTGTGTTTGTAAAATCCGTTCAGCCGTTATACATCCATCCATCCTCACAAACTGAAACATAAAAAAGTGATAATTATATTGTGATTATTGAACAGGTTCAGCGGATGGAAATAATGCGAAAAACTCAACTCAATCTTAGGCTAGAATAACCATGCAATTACTCGTACTACGACTTCTGTGTATACTGACACTACGACGAAAGAATCGTTGAGGTTCCTCGAATGCGCCAATGCTATCAATAGAGCAGGATCGCAGGTGAGCTAAAGTGTGTAACCATAGTAAATGCGTGGTCTAGGATTGTGCCGGGCGCGATGGCGGTCGCAATGGCGGGCGCGATGTGTGTCGCGAACCATAATTTAGCAACCACTCAACATTATACCACCCAGGCATAGTTAAAATAACAAATACCTGCTACGGTAGATCTAGTAACTAGATGGCGCTGAATATAAGACCGAAATGGTTTGATACCTTTGCCAGCCGCCCGTTGAATCGCTTGCTGACTAGGCAGTGTGGCCACAACGGGCGGTCATTTAGAACTTCCGCGCACGATCTCGCTCATAGTCACCGCGCTATGCACGCCCGCCTTAGTTACTTCAGTATGGCCATGAGCGGCGGATTCATAATATATGTTTGATGTTTCCGCACTCGCCGCCGCCAGCGCGCTAACCTCGCAGTGTGTTTGAGCAATAAGTTGCTGTACACAGAGCAATATCAAAACTTCTGAAAAATAAATAAAAAAACCTCTGTCAAAAGTCAGTCAGTGTCAAAAGGTGACAACGTAATTTTTGAACACAAAAATGACCTGTTGCAAAATTTTTGAAAATGTAATGTTTTCAGTATTTGGTGATGTGGTAGGTGACGGATGATGTTATTTTTGCCTTAAAATTGTACAACTTATTGTTCTTTTACCGACAGTTTACGTCGACATTAGAATTTCATAACCTTACTTTGGCTATGTTACCTAATGTATTGGCTCATTTCTTTGTAAGGGCTCGAACCCACAGAGCATCCGAATTTACAGAATCGTACTGGAGGTGATATTTACACTATATTTAAGCGAGTTCATAAACAAGACGGATCCGTCTTGTGTATGAACTAGCTTATTGAAAAACTCACGTCGACGCCGACTAAAAACGTGTACGATAAAGCAGACCTGTAAAACAGAAGCAGAAAGAATGTTCATGTGTTGCATGGGTCCATGGACTGATATTAACTAGCCTAATTGCCAATAATGTTGATCAGTGCCGAAAATATGTCAACGGTACCCAAGCACAGGGCGTAAACCTTAGAGAGATTGAGAAATAATCAGACCAGAACCACAACATGGCCAGTCCAGGGCGCAGTTAAAAAAGCTCGTACTGGGTGCATAAAATGCTTGTATTTGCACTGATATTGATTATAGTTGCTAGTTTACCAATTTTGACTCTGTAGCTCGGTGATAACGTTCAGTAGGATTAACTGTTACAATTTTTATTAATGTGTTGTCTCTTTCTTTTTTCAGCTGGGGTAATATTTACGTGAGTACAGACGCGTTACAAGGCGCATTTCAAGTTTGCCTCTGTGTGGCTCTCTCCGTCGTCGGCATCATCGGTTTATTTTTACTTTTTACTTACAAAATGCTAGGTGAGTTATCGTGTATTTTTTTTTGTCAAAACATTTAATAAATCATGAAGTAACCATGTGTAGCAATAAATACGGTGTTTAGGGTTCTAGCGAAAGGAACTTTCTAACTGCATTCCGAATCAGGCCCCTGATCCAACTGCTTAACGATTATAGTCTTGTCTTGTGCTCATCTTGTATAGAGCTAATAATTTGTACAGTATTTTTGTCAGTCTTTACTGACTGAGACTGAACGCTTTGTTCAATAGCCGACGGGCATATGAAATTATGCCGCCGGTATGACCAAAAACTCGATAGTTTCTCTTAAGACAGCTTTTTGTAAAAACAACTAGCTTCTAACTTAAGTAGTTTCTGTAATATAATTGTTGAAATATTATTAAAATCCACAAGAAGGACAGAAGACACTAAATATTAGATAAAGTGGAAAAGCTTTGTGGGGGAGAACAAATTATCCAACTAAAGTTAATTAGTAGACGTTCTATAAGTAGAACACAAGCGAAGGAGGACGTGAGTGTGTTTGTAATTGAAAAAGATAATTAGCCAAGTGTAATATTGGTAACGCAATGCGACAGGTGTGCGCTAAGGCACCTTGGCAGGCACAGGCGTAGTATGTAATTGTGTTTGAGCGTACTCTCATGTAACTGGTTTTTAGAATAGATATAGTTTAGGTTTCAAAAAAGAAAAATACGCGTTAGACATTTTAGGATTATTTAACTGACGAACTGATTCGATATTTGTCTATAAATCATAATCATCTTCCTGCCTTTATCCTATTTTACTTGTGGTCGGCGCAACACATTTTTGAAGTGAAAACTTCTTTAGCGGCGTTGTGCCGGGCACGCCGCAATCGCGGCGGTAAGACCCCTCTTTGAGGAGTGGCTGGATAGGCGTCACGGCGTCCTTACCTTCCGCATGACGCAGGTCCTCACCGGACACGGAAGTTTCGGGAGGTTCCTGTGTCTGATAGGGAGGGAAGAAACGCCTGGGTGTCACCACTGCGAGGATCGTCCGGAGGACACGGTGGAGCATACGGTGCAGGACTGCCCCGCTTGGGCAGAGCACCGCCGTGTCCTCACGACGGCGATAGGTGGAGACCTCTCGCGCCCGGCATTGGTCGAGGCCATGCTGCGGGGCGAGACGGAGTGGGAAGCGGTCGCCTCCTTCTGCGAAGCAGTCATGCTCGTGAAGGAAGAGGCGGGCCGCCTGAGGGAGAGGACAGCGTCCTCCCTCCATCCCAGCCGCAGTGGTAGACGCCCACGGCGTCGGACGTCACAGGACGATCTCCGGCCACCGTAGGCGCGGGCGTGCGGGCAGCGAGTAATGGGCGACTTGCTGTCCGACCATGGACCATGCCCGGGTCGACGGCGCGTTGTGTTCCACGCGCGCCTCAAAGAGTGTCAGCAAATTGACGGGGCCTGTAGAGGGCCAGAGCCTGCCGGGGTCGCGGGACTTACCCATCACCGTAACCCCGGTACGTAAAGGGCTCGTGAAGGACACCGTGGATTTTAGTCAGTACAAGTCTGACAGTCCCTCCCGCCCTGCCCTGGGTGGGAGGACTCATTTGATGATTTTACCACGCAAAAAAAAAAAAAAAAAGCGGCGTTGTGCACTTTTTTTGGAATGGGTAAAAAATGTTAAACTCGCGTCAGGACACGTGACCAGATCGAAAATTCGTAAGACGACGCAGGGCGCTTGCGCGAATGTTTGTGTGTGTTTATTACTATTGAAGTTTTCACTTCTGCCGGCACTCCCAGAGTGCAACACGTCGTTTGTTTTCTTCATTCTCGCCTATCTGACGTCACAGTATCATTTACACCTTAGGATAGCAATTATTGTCTCGTATATTCATATGAATATTTTTACTTTTCACAGAATGAATATGATTGACAGAAAACTGAAGAATGCTTTGAATAAAAATCGAAAAAAAATGGAGAAATTGAAAGAAGAAGATAGAATGAAGAATACGTTTTGTGAACCGTGTAATAGTTTGAACAAAATGTTGACATGTGTTGTTATCAGTCCTAGTTTAGTGATAAATGGTGAATTGTTTGGTCTTAGTGGTCCAGTTCTAGTATTAAATCAATTTTTGCAACAGAGTTCTCAAAGTGTTTTTTATTTTCGTATCGATATAAACTTGCTTTTTTCCTACCGGTAAACCCCGGTTAACAGCACCACAAGATATCTGTAACCTGCAACTTCAACGAGGATATTTGTTGTATGAAGACTTCCGAAAAATTGAAAGCAGATGAAACCGCAAACGATGAAAGCACAATAATCCAACATTTTATTTTTCGAGAGGACTAAAACATGAAAATTGTTAACGGCAAACCTAGAATATCCTTGTCCTGATGTAAAGGGGTAACTAGAGTCCACGTCACGACTCTAAGGTCATGAGTTGTGACGCGGACTCTGGTGACCGGCGCTAGTGTCTATGTCTATGGATTTAAAAAAAAACGACGGGTTGCACTCTGGGAGTGCCGGCAGAAGTGAAAACTTCAATAGTAATAAACACACACGAACATTCGCGCAAGTGCCCTGCGCCGTCTTACGAATTTTCGATCAGGTCACGTGTCCTGACGCGAGTTTAACATTTTTACCCATTCCAAAAAAGTGCACAACGCCGCTAAAGAAGTTTTTACTTCAAAAATGTAGTATCACTTGCCGCAGTTCATGAGTGGTGGCGCGCTATACACTCTATATTGACTAGTTCAAGAACGTCATCTTGACAGATTTTACCAATTTATGTCGCTAGAATTGACCAAGACACAGCTGAAAATAATAGGTATCGAAACACGAAAATTATAAAAGGATCTGACTCCTTACAATGTGGTAAACTGCTATTAACCTGGAACTAAACCAGTTTGTTTTTACTAACTTATTGAGGCTCGCATACGATCTGGCTGGCACAGGATCATAGGAACTGGCACACGCCAAGAGATTCTTCAGCATTGGGTGGACAGTGTGGAGTTATATGATAATCGCAGTGATAAAACTTTACCCTGTCTTATATGTACAACTTTTAAAGAGGCTACGCACTTTCTACCATGATCTCTAAACCCCTTACTAATAAACGCGAACTAAAGTTACGCCAAAGTTATTCCTTAAAAAATGTATAGTTTATCTGATGATTATCCTGGTTGTAACTTTAGTTCACGTTGGGTGTAAGAAAGGTTCCTCCCTAGAAATCTCGCGATAACCGAAACAGGTCGGAAGTAGCAGTCTGACGCAAGACGAGTGCGAGATTGTTATGATAATATAATATGTAGTACCGTTCATCTAGCCTGGTAATGCTGTATACTGGAAGCTTCCGGTCGAGAGTGTACAACCACCAAAAGAAAAAAGAACACATTTTCCGTGTAGAAAAGAAAACCATCAGCATCTTTTCTATTTAATCGGTTATTTTCTTAGTATCTGAGTAATTTAAATAATTATTGCTTTCTTTTTCAGCTTTTTAATGAACTGTGCGAAAAGTTTATGCATATGTATACCTGTCACGGCGGCTGTTGTGATTGGCCTGTATCTATATAGTGCATTGAAGACCACTGATAATTAAGCCTTAGCCTTGGTCTTCCTCTCCCTCTACTACAATCAACCTGATCTTGGCAGCTTGCATCATTTCTACCGGACAAAGCCCACATGACTTCCAGTATTTACCATCCAGGACCAAAGTGGACCATTGGTTTTGTACAGTTCGTCCCGCCGTCTTTTATGATATATTCCGCTATACCAGGCTATACCAGGGCGACAGAAAATGATTATTCTGCATTTGATATGGACGAGTTATGTGAGGAATGACAACATGAAAGGAAAGGAGTAAATAGAAAAAGATAAGAAAGAGTTTGCTTGACAGGGGAGAATGGAAGATTAAAACGTGGTACTCCAATTCCTAGTAAAATGGGATAAGACAAGGAAGAAGAAGAACTGTTCCTCACGTATCCTGCCTCCTCCTTCGCTAGCATGACTGTTTCGCAGAAGAAGCGCACCGCTTCCCATTTCTTTTCGCCCCTTAGTGTGGCCTCGACTAAAGCTGGGCGCGAGAGGTCACCGCACCCTATCGTGAGGACACGGCGATGCTCTGCCCAAGCAGCGTATGCCCTCCAACGTATGCTCCACCGTGTCCTTCAGATGATCCTAGCAGTGGTGGAAACCAGGCGGTACTTCCAGCCCAATTCGACCTAAAAACCTCCCGAAACACCCTTGTCCGGTGAGAACCTGCGTCAGGCGGAAGGTGAGGACACCGCATCGCCTCTCCAGTCAGTTCTCAAATAGGGAACCGTGATTGCGGCGTGACCGATTAATGTACCCTTAAATGACCGGGCTATAACTATTGTTTAAACGCCAAACACATGTTGTACTTTTTTTGCATATGATGAAAAACTTTATCACATGTTGAAGTATACAATGGCAGTATGCTTTCACGTAAGGATATCACATTTTTTGCATAAGAAGACAGAATAATGAAGGACATACATAAAATATCTTTGTCAAACCTGATTTCTATTATAAGGATATTACAATTTTAATAGAACGTTAACAGAATAATTTCATGCATCATGAGAATGTTATATTGTTATTATTTTGATCATGGTTAAGTTGAATTTATTAATAAACTAGCTTTTGCCCGCGACTTCGTTCGCGTGGAATAGTGACTTCCAGCAGATTTTTGGTTTTACCCAAATAGTTCCCGATCTCGCGGGATCTCTTCAAAAATGAAATGTGGAAGATATTCTAGGGAACTCTTCAAAAATCAACATAATGAGCTCTGCGTTTGAATTTAAGAGATGTATACTCCCTTATTTATTTCCCTTATTTATTAAAGCCGTTATGCCTATCGAAAAAGGCGAAAATGTTATTTTTCCCTTATTTTCCCATCATTCTACTGATTTGACATTTCAGTTCAAAACGAAAAAAGACTGTTTCTCCCTTGACAATTTTTCTATTATTGACATTTCTGTATACGTTTTTAGTTTTGCCATCCTTTGCAAAACTATAAAGGTTTTGTGGTTTCGACACTCTTGAGCACGCAACGTAGAGTTGTCCATGGGAGAAACAGTCTTTTTCAAGATGTACCCCCGCAACTTTTAGCGTTTGCTCTTGGGCTTTATTTATGGTCATTGCAAACGCAGTTTTCAGCGGAAACTGAACTCTTTTGAATTGGACTGGCAAATCAGTTGGAATGATGGGAATGTGGGGAATAATTAAAGTTTCGCCTTTTGCCATCCCAGTCATAATAACGGCTTTAATGACATTCCGTCCTAAATAGGTTATTTGTAACCGTATGCCGTTATATAGTCTTGGTGGATCTAGGTTTCTCATAAGCATCACAGGAACACCAATTATACAACGGAACCAATTTAAAATTTACGAAACAGGAGCAATCCACATAAACTATCATACAACCGACACTACAATTTTTCCACGAAAGTACCGAAGCGTTCGGCTGATACCCAACAAAATGCGTGTAACGAAACCATAGCGCGATCTATTGCGATCCCAACGGCATCTATCGTCCATGTCGCGACCTATTTCGATCCCAACGCCATCTATCGATAAGGTATCTGAGTTTGACAACTGGGATACCTTATCGATAGATGGCGTTGGTCGATTATTTATCTAAACTCCGTTCGGGCTTTTTCTTTGTACTTAAAGTTTTATTATATTGATATTATTTTATTCATACCTTTTTACTATTTATTTACTTTTTTCCGATGAATTAAAACAATAACATGAACCGAATTCGTGTAACGATCGACACCATTGCGCGATCACCGCCATCTATCAATTGTTTAAGGAATTATCTATACTCCGTTACAGCATTTAATAAATTTTATTTTTTATTTTTATTTTTCTGTAATAAAAACTATCCTATGTCCTTTCTCAAGTTCCAAACTATGTCTGTACCAAATTTCACACAAATCGATTCAGTAGTTAAGGCGTGAAGAAAAGACAGACAGACAGACAGACAGACAGACAGACAGACAGACAGACAGAGTTACTTTCGCATTTATAATATTAGTTTGGATTTGGATAATTATTGCGTTTATGATGTCTCTATAATTTTTGTTTACTGACGGTCCACTGCTTTGTCCAACTTATACTTCCAGCAAGCTTTTTATGTCTCCACTGGTTCTTAATCACGGTCGCAAATCGTACTTATTTCAATTGATAAAGCGCTTCTTATGATAGGGCCCTTACGGTTCAAAAGTTATGACCACATCTCGTGTTCAGATAGGCAATCAAATCCAAGAAAGTTGAAATTAAATTATATCCCAGTGATTTATAATACCTCCAAATAATTCAGCCTTGGGGAAGTCTTGTTCTAATACCTAATCCTTTCGCTAGTGTAACTTTTCCCATGAATATCTCTCGAAAATCTAAGTCGAATGTTATTTCTCATTGTAAGTTTCTGAATCGAGGAAAACGTCGACATTGAAGATGGAGATGCCTCATCTGCGAGAGCGTGATCAGATGCTCTACCAAAAAAAAAACTATATTTTAAATCCCCAATCATACGAGCGTTTCATAAACGTGCGTTAGTGGTGAATTGGAATAAAAAGGTTAATTGAAGTTAACGGTCACCGCTTGTGGCTTAAAATCAAATTTCAAATTCAGCGCTTTTTAATGCCCGTAAAAAAAAGCGCTCTTGCCATTGGGAGATAAAAAAAACGCTGAATTGGAACGAAAAGGTGTATTGAACATAAATTCACCGCCCAGCACTTATCAAATACAGCTTGATAAAAAGTGCCACGCAGTGCTTATGTGTGAACATATACATGGAAATGCATTTGTTCTATTTCGACGCTTTTTTACCGACCGTTCAAAAGCGCTCGTGCGAATGGGGATTTACTTCCGTTGTCTTTCTATTTCGGATTAAAATCTCCGTAATTTATATTTAACACGTATGCCAGAAAAAAAAAACAAATCTATCATATTGACGGACTTTAGTGTTACAATCATAGAGTGCATTGTTTGTCACAATCAAAGTGCAAAATAAATATACAATGGAGATTTTAATTGAATCCTGCAATGTGGTAAATCTCATTTAATATACAGAAATCTTCCGGAATTCACTGTCCATGTCCTTTACTATTTCTTCTGATTAATTTCATTGCATGAACACAGTTAAATTCATTCTCCGGGACGCGTCGAATAGCTACATATCCTGGTGAATAAGATTGTCTCGGCGTATTTCTGGTGGTCGCCACTGTTGATTCTGGGTTCCAGGAGCTGCAATGGTTTGAGAATAGTGCTTGGTACGCGTCACATAAAAGTTGTGCCCCAGCGCAATTGGTGGCTAGATTGCACCGTCAGGTCGTTGCGGCCACTTAATTATTCCGTGGTAGACGATGACCACTGGCTGGCCTTGGTCACCTTATACACTGGAGCACTCACAAGTGCATGTCCAAATCCAGATACCCCTAATATCCATACTGCCCTGAGATCAAGCCGAAGCTCTTCCCGCCGCGCCTCGACTTGTCGAGGCAGCGGGGATTCGCCCCGAGCCTTTAGGGCATAGGAATTGTTTACCGAATTTTATAATAACCGATTAAGTAAGTTCGGAGAAAATTTACTGTGAAGGGCGGACGGACGGACACACGAGTGATCTTACAAGGTTTCCGTATTTACACCGATGATGGTGTCATTGTAATATGAATATGCCACTGGTACCGAATGAAACCTGGTAAACGCAAACTACATTTTTTTTTACAGTAATTTGATAGTACAAGCCTGCTGCGTGAGCTGTTGTTTAATGGTACCTCTCATAATAGCTGTGATGAGTGGAATGTACATATACGAAACGTATATTGAAAAAAAAGATTAACAATTTTAGGAAGTAAGATATTTTTTATTTAATATGGCCTCAATCTAACTCAGAAGCAAAAATTAAATCAAAGATGAAGTGAGCCGCCGCAGTGGTAGACGCCCACGGCGACTGACGTCGCTAGACGATCTCCGGCCATCGGAGCATGCGGGCGGTGAGTAATGGGCGACTCACTGTTCGACCATGTACCATGCCCGGGTCGACGGCGCGTTGTGTTCTACGCGCGCCTCAAAGAGCGTCAGCACAATGGCGGAGCTCCCCTCTAGAGGGCCAAAGTCTACCGGGGTTGCGGGACTAACGAATTACCGTGACCCCGGAACGTACAGGGCACCGTGGATTTTAGTACGAGTCAGGATTCCGATCCACGCAAACTTTTAACCAAATTACATGTCGCCAAAGATTATGTTAAAACTTTTTCTTTGCAGAACATGGATAGTATATTTATCACAACTCAAGAGCAAGAAGACGCTATCAAGCTCATATGCTGTTCTAACAACATCGCAATTTGAAAAGACCAATTTTAAGAATATTTCATTAGTCATAGGGTAAAACTAGGTAATACGTCCTAGTTGACAAAGCCCCGTCATTCTAGAACTTACTGATCGGAACCACACGCCAGCGTGGCCACTCTTTTCGTACAACATGGCCGAGGCCGAGGGCCATTATGTACTAAAGCCAACAGCCTTTACCTGGGTACCTTTGTGTCGTTCTAAGCAGTAAGTTTGAGAGCAAGAATGACCGGGCGTGTTGTCAACTAGGACGTATTACCTAGTATTACGCTATTTGATAACCTGTAAGTTGAATTTGTAATTAAATAGTTTTTTTTTACATAGATTTTGTTTTATTATACACTAGCTTCCGCCCGCGACTCCGTCCGCGCGGATGTCGGTCTTCGCGTGGATGGTTTATTTCCCCATTTTGAGTAACTCTGACAATGACATCTTATAAATATTACTGCGCTGAATCCACTGCGGGTAATGCAACGTGTGTTCGCGGTTCTACAGAACAACGTCTATGAATAAAACTGAAAAATAAGATTTTTTTTCTACGTATTTTTCCAGGATAAAAAGTATCCTATGTTATGCCCAGGATAATAAGGAATAATTATACCAAGTTTCATCGAAATCTAACCGTTAGTTTTCACGTGATGCCTGCACAAACAGACAGACAGACAGGCAAAAATTTTTTTAATCATATATTTGGGTTTGGTATCGATCCAGCAACACCCCCCGCTATTTATTTTTTCAATATTTTTAATGTACAGAATTGACCCTTCTACAGATTTATTATAGTAATAGAAGATTACGAGTTGGTCTTGGGTCCACTACATAACAGGCTATTTAATTTATACAGAGTGTTTGTGTATGTGAGTTTCTATGTTTGTAAACGCACCTACGATATAGGAAAAAAGTCCTAGTGTGTGGCAATGTTAAACAAAAATAGGCGATCTCACACCTGTTCAAAGTAAAATTAAATTTTTAGATCGTTTTAAGGCCTATACAAACGGGAGCGGTATCCGCTACTGCCGTGGGTAGCGATATCCGAGTGGGAATGCGGATAATGTGCCGTCCAAATGGAGGCGGTATTATCCGCTACCGGAGGCGGTGACGGTATTCTGATGACCCTCGAGCTGTAGTGTCGTCCTCGCCGTCGCGATGGCTGCACGACACATTAATGGAAGACGAACGGAGGTAATTAATTATATCCCGTTATACAATTAAGTAAAAACTGCCATGATTGGTTTAAAGAGATGATTTTCGTTTTTTTTGTTGTATCATTAACAGCCTCTTATTACCAAGGTGTGAATCAAGTTTTCACCGAAAATGCTCCGATTTCGCGGCAGCTGCGGAAATACGAGTATGATACAAAATACTCGACGGGATATCGTTCGGGTATTACCGCTACCCACAGCGCAGCGTTAGCGGATACTGCTTCCGTTTGAATAGGCCTGTATTCTACGGGAGAGAAAATAAAAAAAGGCGACATTATCCATCTGGATCAAGGATTTCTTTTTTAAAAGGATTTTAAGTGTAAACATAGCTTTTTGCAGTTGAGGTTGCGTTTTGTTTTCCGCACGACACCGCTTTACTGGGTCTTTGCATCGACACAGCGTTGTGGTTGCGACATGGTAACGAACTGACTTGTATATGCGAAAACTGAATATAATTTGTTCAGAATCAGTAACTAAATTGATTCCAATAATTTTTACACCATAATATTTTTTAATTAATTTTATCACCAGTTAATTACAATACAATCACTTTACAGGTTCCTTTTGTCAAACTATTATCAATGAGTGTACGACAGAGGAGGCGCGAGTTGTTAACATAGATTATTTACACAAAAATATTCGACAGGTGTATCGGGTTTCGCATAAACAAAAAATAATGTTGTATAAAAACTAAATTTTCCACACTCGTGTTTTAGCCTCATCCAGGTTTTACCTTTAACAATGTCACCTACTAAACGGCCTGCAGTTTCTATAAAATCGAATGGGTAAAACGTGTTTGTGAATTCCTTTATCCGTGGTTATTTGTCAGTTCAATGAAAATACGTTGCGCCGCACTCATTATAAAATGAACAATGCAAATTCTATTTCCCAGCAGTAAATGCTCTAATAACGGGCTTTTAGAGCTTCACTGCGATAAGTGACACTTGAATGGTTTAATTTTATGCTTTTGGAATTTCAAATCTCTGCGCATAACCTAAAAAGAACCATGGCCACTGTGAAATATTGGTGTAAAATATGAAAATTTAAAAATTATGTCTCAAATATACGGCACGGTTGGCGAAGTGGCTGAGCGATTGGACTGCTACGCAGCGTGTCGCGGGTTCGATTCCCACACGGAAAAATATCTGTATGACGTATAAATAGTTTTTCCTGGTCTGGAGGTTTGTGTATGTGAGGTTCTATGTTTGTAAACGCACTCACGACACAGGTGTAATTCCTAGTGTGGGACGACATAAAAAAAATTTGCTTAATGAAGCTTAAAATTAAGACTCTAGTTCATAGTAAACAAAAATATGTAATAAGTTTCAAAGTCACCGGAAAAAAAAAGAAGACAACAGAAAAAAAATGTCTATTTATGTATTTTCGAATAAATGAGCCCTAAATTGAACTAATAAATTAAGCTAGATTAACGAGAAGTTTAGTCCTTAGTCGATTTGAGACTTCGTCGGCCGGATTGATTACTGTGTGTCTGTTCTACATGCTCCGTTTTAGTTAATTGTTTCTTAGACAAAATGTAGATTTTTTGTCCTGACTTCGGTACTTCTCGCATAGTATTACTAGAGCACAGAAGCCAACAAATCAACTTAACTCAATCTGTCAAATTTCTTTAATAGATTTTCATTCTTATCACAGTAATGGTTAGGCAGGTTAATGTTCCATTGGTAAAATTTGAGAGATTCGGGTAGCTTGACCGCCTGGCGTCTGTACATAGCTATAAGCTATGTTTTTTTTCCAACTCCTCGACTATTATTTCTGATTAAATTCGTTGCTGGATCCAAGATAGTTAAATTCATTTTTCGGAAACGTCGAGGGTCATTATCTCGGTTTTCTGGTAGGCCCTGTTCGGGCTTTCAGGAATTGCAGTGGTTTGGGAATAGTGTGATGGAAATAAAAGGCTTTTATTAAGATACATTTCAAATACCAAATCAGTTTGAAACGCGCCGATTATGACCATACCCTTTCAATCACACCATACGGTGTTCTTTTTAAGTATTTAGGTGTTACCTAATGTTAGTGAAATCGCATAATACGTTGTTGTGTTTGCCCATTTGTCGTATTTATATTTGCCACACATAGTTCCCATTCGTATGCTTTTTAGGTCATCGTCGACACGGTTGAATATTGTTTCTCTATTTCGGGGAATTGACATTTTTCACCTGGATAACTAACGTGGAACGAATTTAACTCGTATCGCGTGAATTTGGCACAGTAAATGTCCATTCGAAATTTATAGGTTCGTATAACTTGTATGAATGGCGTGTTGGTTATGTTCATTACTTATTTTTTTATGAAGGAATACATTATGATTAAACTGTTTCCATCGATTTCATCCGCGTGTAACTTTCAAATTATCCCACAGTAACGTTTAATACAGGGATAAACGGGTGATAACCTATGTGTTATTTAACTGTACCAAATTTTATCCAAGTTTTTAACTCGCCGCCCGCATGGGCCCCATGCGGGCGGCGAGTAATAGGCGATTCGCTGTCCGACCATAGACCATTCCCGGGTCGACGGCGTGTTGTGTTCCACGCGCGCCTCAAAGAGTGTCAGCAAAATGACGGGGGCCCCTCCGGCTGGCTTTGGCTCTTTAGAGGGCCAATGCCAGCCAGGGTCGCGGGACTTACTAATTACCATGACCTCGGAACGTAAAGGGCTATCGAAGGACACCGTGGATTTAAGTCAGTACGAGTCTGACAGTCCCTCCCGCTCAGCCCTGGGTAGGAGGACTCATTTGATGATTTTACCATGATACGAAGAGTGTTTGTAACGTATCTTTATGATTAATCCTCAATAGGAAATGTAGAGGTGTACTTGCCTATTTACCTACATTACAAAAGTAATTTGTCAACTTCCTTTATAAAAAGGAGCAAGCCTAATTATTGCCCTAAGCCGGGCACAAAAAATGATTCGACAGTTGAGAAATGCCTGATGGGAAAACTTTGCCCGGATTTGAGGATTTAAGCCCAAAGCCTTATAATTAGTACGAAGTCTCAACGGATCCCGTAATCGACTATTGTGTCCAGTTAGGAAAACTAATACATTAAATTTATTTTCATTGTAATTTTTATTTTCGGTGTTCCACCGACTACTTTTTTTTTAACGTGGTAAAATCATCAAATGAGTCCTCCCACCCAGGGCAGAACGGGAGCGACTGTCAGACTCGTACTGACTAAAATCTACGGTGTCCTTCAATAGCCCTTTACATTCCGGGGTCACGGTAATTCGTGAGTCTCGCGACCCCGGCAGGCCGTCTAGAGGGGAGTCCCGTCATTTTGCTGACACTCTTTGAGGCGCGCGTGGAACACAACTCGCCGTCGGCCCGGGCATGGTCCATGGTCGGGCAGCGAGTTGCCCATTACTCGCTGCCCGCACGCCCGCGTCTACTGTGCCCGGAGATCGTCTGCCGACGTCCGTGTCCGTGGGCGCTGAAGGACGCTGTTCTCTCCCTCACGTGGCGACCGCTTCCCTCTCCGTCTGCGGGGCTAGACATGGCCTCGCCCCATGCCGGACGCGAGACGTCTCCGCCTATCGCCGTCGTGAGGACACGGCGGTGCTCTGCCCAAGCGGGACAGTCCTCCACCGTATGCTACACCATGTCCTCCGGACGATCCTCGCAGTGGTGACACCCAGACGTTTCTTCCTTCCTCATCAGACACAGTACCTCCCGAAACATCCGTGTCCGGTGACGACCTGCGTCATGTGGAAGGTCAGGATGCTGTGACGCCTATCCAGCCACTCCTCAAAGAGGGGTATTACCGCCGCAATTGCGGCGTGGTCGAACCTCGGTTGCGATAGTCGCTCCCTCCATACTGCCCTGTTACCGCGCTGGAGCTCTTCCCACCGCTCCTCGACTTGTCGAGGCATCGGGGATTCGCTCCGGCGATTCGCCTCCACCCGCCACTCATAGACGCGCTGGAGAGCATGCAGTCGCCTCCAGATCCCAGGGTAGCAATCCGGCAAGACCAATTTCCGTGACCATAAAATAAAATAAGCCTGAGCCAGTCACAAGACATTGAGGACGTTTTCCTCCGTTTCACGACAGACACCACTTTCCATTGAAAAATGTCGCACTTTGTTCCTCTAGAGATATTAAGATCGTACTAAAATGTGAACATCATTTTATCTTACTCCATTAACCTCCACGTTTTGTAGAATAGTAGGATCATTAACTTAATTATGCTTGACATAAAGGCGAATATTCTGTATTAACTTTCTGCTGAATATTGTTGAACTGGCTAATTTTTCGTATTTTCGGGGAGTCGACGCGTCGCAGTCGAATGCGGCTTAAAATTCTTTGGGTAAAATTATGTTTCAGCTTTAAAACCATAGGACCTTTTCCTCTCATTTGTATTTTTTTAATTTTAAATTTTTGGTGTCAGTCAGTTCTGGGACAAAACCTTCTCCATGTATTTAAAACATATATTGTGGGAATTTCTGAGTGTGTTTAGTTATTGCATTCGAGGCGGAACTATCAGCCGAGCCCTTGGCGAGGCTTATAAGTAGCCAAGAACAGCAATTCCCCACTTATATCAAATTTACTATTTCATTTGTCGTACCCATGTCTACTTATGGAAATTGTCTATTAAAGAAATAATCAGTACATTTAATTCCTAAATTTCTTTCTCAAGTATTGACAATGTCGTGTATTTAAATAAAAATATTAAGATAATGCTAAAATCTAGTCTAGTAATATATTTAGCAAACTGCACATTTCAGATCAAGTACACTAAGCATTATAATGAACTATCGCTAAAGCTTCTTAGACTAGCTCCCTGCATCAGACTAAGTACAAATTAATGAGCTTCGGTATTTGTTGTTACTTAATCCGCTTAGATCAAGTTTTAGATTAAAATAGTGTTTTTAATTGACTTCAAAAGGGAGAATGTTTTCAATTCGGTCGTTTTTTACAAGCTTTTATTTACTTTCACTCGTCCCGTTGTCTGTTTTCAAATCTTGCAAGTTAAATTTGATCAACTTCCGTCCAAAATGTTTCCGATTGAGCTGCAATTTTGCACGTATATATATATCGCGTGACAATGCAATATTATGATCATATGGAGCTGATCTGATGACGGAGCTGGAAGTTGGCTATAGGAACTCTGTACTGAAACGCCGCAAAACCATCGAGTTTAGTCTCGTTTGATTCGTCCTGACGAGTACTTTGTCTATCGTAAGTATTTTTTTGTTTATAAAAAAAGCATATTTTTTATGTATGTTCACCGATTACGAGTACTGCCAGATTTCTGGTCCAATTTGTGTGATTCTTGTTTTGTTCAATACAGTAGGTATACTTGCCTTGTATCTAACCTGCGACACATCGCGCAGCAGACAAGCGCTCAGCCACTGCCCCATCCATTTGCTATCAACTTGAAGCAATCTACACATTTTTTTTTATCATCAAATGAGTCCTCTCACCCAGGGCAGAGCGGGAGGCTGTCAGACTCGTACTGACTACAATCCACCGTGTCCTTCAATAGCCCTTTACGTTCCGGGGTCACGGTAACTCGTAGGTCCCGCGACCCCGGCAGGCTTTGGCCCTCTAGACGGGGGCCCCGTCATTCTACTGACACTCTTTGAGGCGTGTGTAGAACACAACGCGCCGTCGACCCGGACATGGTCTATGGTCGGACAGCGAGTCGCCCAATACTGGCCGTCCGCATGCCCGAAGCAATATACACTGAATAAAATAATAGACTGAAAACAAAAAACTACCTGTTATTTTCCAAAGAGATGCATACTCTTTCCATTGTAATAGCGCCGTAAACTTTCATGAATGTTTCATGAAAAACCTTTATTTGAATACAAAATTCAAAGTTAAAAGCTTTACGTTTTTAACAAAAAAAAAGTTTTTTTTTGTTTTGTGTCGTTGTGAGTTTTCATTTATACGTAGTTAACAGTTTTTATTTCAATAGACGTTATTTTTTTTTGTTTGCATTTTTTTGTTGATACCTATAGTAATTAAAGTTACTAATCTAAAAAGAGATATATCACAGTAAAATCCAATGAAACAGAAATAAAAAAATATATTAATTTAAAATTAAATTACACTTTGTTGTCTTATTCTGATGTGATTCTGCTTCAGTGACCTGTTAAGACCCCCAGTCCTTACAAAATGATTTTAAACACTGTTAAAATGATAGTGATCTCATATTTTATTTGGTCGACTATGAGGTGCTACTGCCAAATCTGCCAAAACCATATTGATCTTTTTCGCCGCTAAAATACGGTTGGTTTTGGGTTGTTGCTGAAAAGGCTGTAATAAATATTGTCAGTTATGAATGATATGTCAATTGAATTTGACAGCCCGCCATAACTTTAAGGCTTACACGAATGAAAAAACATTAATCCACATTAAACATGAATGTTTTATTTATTGTTCTTGTAAGTGGTTTAAAAATTACACAGAAGATATTTTTTTAATAGTGCACGTCTCAGTGTACAGGCGACAGCAGGTCAACCTACCCCAATCTGTCCACCAATCGAACATAAACCTTCCTCTATTATGATTAGGTTGAAAATCTATTAAAGAAATTTGACAGCTCAAGCTAGGTGAATGCTGGCGTCTGTACATAAAATTATAGAATTAGGACACAGAGGATACTGTAAAGGCAGTACCGTTTCATGCAAGTTTAAAAGTCCAATATTTTCTGTATTACATAATAAGGAGGAGGTAGTTGATACCTGATTCTTTCTCTTTCCTTCTGGAGAAACAGACAAGGCTATCACCCTCTTCCAGGCATTTTCACTCAGTCTTCGTCGAGTCCTGTTGCGATGATCCATCTCAGCTTGAACAGCCTGCGATGGTGACCCTGTACTTTTAAATCAGTTGACTACTAAACGACTTGTTGAGTATTTTAGTATTATATATTTTTATAGTTAATTTTGTTGTATTTTAAGATTTAGTGTTGTCTTAAATAATTATTTATCTAAAATCTTGTATCAATTCAGCCCGTCCATTGCCATTTACTTTTTTACCCAATCTTTTTTTTAATCGTGATAAAATCAAATCAAATGACTCCTCCCGCCCAGGGTAGAGCGGTAGGGACGGTCAGACTCGTACTGACTAAATTCCACGGTGTCCTTCAATAGCCCTTTACGTTCCAGGGTCACGGGAATTCGTACAGTCCCGCGACCCCAGCAGGCTTTGGCCCTCTAGAGGGGCCCCCGTCATTTTGCTCACACTCTTTGAGGCGCGCGTGGAACACAACGCGCCGTCGACACTTGTTACCCAATGTATGAACTATTTGACACCATAATCAATAATCAACGCACTCCCATATAGAATCACAATCGGTGCCTTTGATTTTAAGTTTAGAACCTTGGCTGGCCTTTTACTCTAGGCACCCAAAGAATAGTTCGGTTAAGCTGTAGGCAACCTCCTAGGACCCTAGAATGACCTATGAGATGCCACTTGAAAAATAAAACCTGTTTCATGGATATTTTACCAGCACCAACTAGTACGTACAGTTAGTGTCCTGCATTACTTGGCCCACCTTCTTCCTTCCTATTCTGCCTTATAAAATGAGCCATATAATGAAGGGCACTGTACAATTTGTACAAATCGACTTATTGGCTGTGCATATCTATATTATTAATAACAGCACTCTTACCAGGGAAATTCACAAATCTTTTAATGGCGTCAATTTCATACTACGACGTCGAGATGTAGGCTGTAATAAAACGGAATTTTACGATGCTATCGTAGGGAACAAGCCAGCCGAGGTACAGCTGGGATAGTATAGGCAAGACAGTGAAGTACGATTTACACCAGACGGTGACGACTGACGATTGCCAAATGAACGGAGCCGTTTTCTTACGCGGGGAACTATTCGGCTGTTGAGCCCTGAGCATAAATTATCATCAACATCAGTCTATAGTTGTCCACTGCTGAATATAGGCCTCTCCAATCGCACGCTATTTCTTTTGATCACCGGTTCTCGCATCCAGTTGACACCGGCCACTTTGCGAAGGTCGTCGCTCCTGGTCTGAGGGCAACGAGCATGAATATGACTCACATACGAGTCCAAGCTAAGCTAAGCTATCTCGAGGCATTGAATTGTCTCGGTGCGCCGCAGTTTCATATTTGTTATTTACGACTCTGAACCTCAATAAAGGATCTCTTTAATTTCCTTTAAAATTTTGTAAAATGCGCTCCGATACGACACGACGCGCCGTCCGGTGTAAATCGTACCTAAAATTTATTATTAGCTAATTTATTCGATACATAATCAACGAGTTTCGGTTTATAGTTCGTGCTAATTGCTGATTGAAGTTATTCTAAAACAGTCAGTTTGTTTTGTGGTTCAGTTTTAGTGTCAGGCGGTCTGAGTTAATGTTCTGTGGTTGTTTGATAATGTTTTTGATGTTTCCTCCCTTATTGATAGTGTAGTGTAGATGAAAATACTGGACTTTAACAATACCATTAATAAATAAATATGGCCGATAATTCAGTTCACATTATCACGTCTGTAACCCCAGTGTATAGTATGTACATCTAGATTTTGACAATTCTGTTAAGAACCCATGTTCTGACAGCAGGCGAGCCTATTGTCATCAACCAGACTCGCATCTAGACCTTCAGACTGATACTTAAAAATTATTGATAGAATATCCAATAATATTTTGCCATGACATGGGAATCGAACCCTCGTACTCAGCAGTCGTTATTGCGACAACTACACGAAATGTAAAAAACGTAGAGAATAAAAAAAAAACAAAATGTCTTACATGTGTTCTTTAATTAATTACTAATACATAATTTAAATTAACACAGACATAAAACAACAGCTCATTGACTAGAGTAACAATTCGTATATACTTTATTTTAAACATTTATCATCGAACAACGACATTTAAATCTTTATATTTATATATATTATTTTACACTCTATTATCTACATCACGTTTCTATGAAAAACATTGCGAAAACAATTTATGTCACCATCCACTAAGTAAAATGTCTCATTACATAGAAAGAGTTCACAAAATTAAAAAAAAAAATTAAAACATATTATCACCTTCTGCCTAGCTTTATCAACTACGTGAGTGGTTCCGCTGAGAGAAAGCGACAGAGCTATACAAGTCGCCTAGTGCCATCTCGTTCCCACAGCTGAACTACTCTCGCGTTAAGATGTCATGGTACGCTACCTGATCTCCACAACCCAATTGGTACTGGGTAACACATTATAACTTGGTCACGCAGCCATGCCAGATTTTCAGATCACTGTAAAGACTAACAGACTACAAATCAGGAAAAACTAACTTATTCAGCTGCGTTTTTGAAGAACATATAGAATGATTTTTTTTTTATGAAAGTGACTTATAAATTATACATTGATCAAAATTAAATTATTTTTCGAAGTAGGTAAGTAGTTGTAAAAAAAAAACACAAACATAAGTTTTAAAAAAGGAAAAGATTGTCATATTTTAATGTTTGATTGGTGCCTTCCTCATACATATTATTATACTCGTATATACGAGAAATACATAAATAATTAGTTCTTAGAGTTCTCTGAGAACAATGTTGTCAGACATAAATAATATCTACTTATCTTGTTTATACATAAATAATTTACTAAATTCTTTGAAGTAGAATAAATTTTTTATCAACATTTTTTCACGTCAATTTATTACTTTTCAGAAATACATGATATAATCATTTCTTTGCTCAATAGTAACACTTCGACAATATTATTTTATTGGCCTCAACTTTCAATAAACGTAGTACATTTAACAAAGACTAGTGAGTATCACAATTTGATACAGCTCTAAGGACGAATTGCCCATTCTCTTTTAGGTTTAATAAATAAATAGTTCTCCTGACCGTTTCCGGCCAATCTCAACGGAGATTAGGCAACTGCGCGGGAGATTTATTATGGTCATTATAGAGAACAAGTTTGTGCGCAGGCACAGGTGCACTCTCTGTTCTGTTACTCTCATAGTTCCGATGTGACGGCAATATGACACAGCTTCCAAACTCCGGGCAGCTACTGAGAATTTCTTTCTAGATAGTACTTTTTTCCCGACCCGGGAATCGAACCCAGGACTCCACGCTCATCAGTCGCGCTTGTGACCA
Organism: Agrotis puta; assembly: GCA_943136025.2. NCBI lineage: Eukaryota > Metazoa > Arthropoda > Insecta > Lepidoptera > Noctuidae > Agrotis > Agrotis puta. Next base: position 12,562,612 of record OW964178.2, read on the forward strand.
TGAGACCAACGGGGCAGTTTAATAAATTTACTTTTCTCATAAAAGAAAATAATAACGGAGAACGGTCGGTCAACTTTCGACACAAGAATTAAAAACACATTTTGTTCTTTAAACTACTGGTATCTAAAAATAATTTTTTATTGTTATATAATAATTTAACCACAAACTTTTGAAAAGATAAAACAGCGCATACTATTATTTTCTTAGTCCATACAGTTTTAGGGTGAGCACAGTCCTTTCAAAGTTATTTTACACCTGATAGCAGCAAACTCAATCATATCTTATTTGACCAAATCGAAATAATCTTTTTTGACAATAAAATCAGACATCTTTTATTTTGTTGTGTAAGACTTACACTTTTAAAATCCACTTTATTGTAGTGAAAATAAAACATATTAAAATAGTTTCATTCGTTTAGAATCTATGATACTACAACAGATACAAAGATAAGTACGTTTATCATAAGATACCCTTATTTTTGCGTCGTGTAAAACATATTCTTGTGATTTGAACAGATGCAAAATCAGAGGTGTCACATTTTTGTAAGGACTGTATTAAAACAAATAAAGTAGCTACCGTTCGCAATTTAATAGGGAACATGTTTCGTAAAAAAATGCCTGCCACAATATTATATATTCCCTGAAGCCCAAATAAGATTGTATAAAGTAATATTGAATATCACAAAATGTAATAAACTATGACAGCTAAGAAATAGTATTTTTTTATGTAAAGATTTGATTACACCAAACTAGATATAAAAAGATCCAGTTTAGTCATTTCATGTGTATGGTAAGCTTCAGAGAAATCTCAACCCCTTTGTTAGTGATACACTATCAGAAAGGGGTGAGTTTTCTCTGAATCTGACTGTACTAGAAAGGTTTTTGTTATATTTAAGGCTGTATAAAGAAAGAAAGCTGGAAACTTATAAGCGCTAACCGGCGCATGATAGCGCTGGTCCGTTCTACACAAAGGAAGCAGGTTGAAGCAGCCCAAGCAAGTTGTTTATTAATTTTTAATGGCAGCGCCCAACGCTGACCAGCGCGTGTTGAAGCTTGTCGGAACTTGTCGGCAACGTTCAATACTTATCGGAGCGTTCATATATTTTCCTGCGCGTGTTACCAGCGCTGTCAAGCGCCGGTAAGCGCTTATAAGTTTCCAGCTTTCTTTCTGTATACAGCTTAAGGCGAGTTTCCATTTGGAAAGTCTTGCATACAAGTATGACATCACATTAATAAACAAGATCAAACTATCTACTTGCAAGGTGTACACAGGTTTGTTCAAGTTGCATACAATTAACAACTTGTATACAAGTTACTTGTATAATGGAAATAACCTTAAGGATGTATCCCACTAAAATGACTGCCTGATAAAAGTAAAGGTAGTAAAATTATTGAGTAAAACCTGGGAACCCTGTGTGAAGCAGAAGGGACTGACAGATTAGACTTTTACTGACTAAAAATCAATCCTATTCATTCAATAGCCCTTTGCGTTCCAGCGGACATACGATTAATATATGAACCCAAACTAAGAATTTACGAAAACACGATGGAACAGTTCTCCCATCTGCTCCCAATGTGTGTGTTAAAATTATTTCATGAATCAATTTTTTTATTCAAGTATGATTAATTCCGAAGTTTGAGTAACTAACCCGTATTACCGCTACAAACCCTTCTGATACTTATTACAATCGCTCCAATAGGATATTCTAGTATAGTAAAACAATCGCATTTACAGAATCAACTTTCAATCTTGAATAGGTATATTTTAAAGGATTACAGAGAAACCCTGTTAATCTAAGTTTGGTGTAATCTTTGAAAGCGTATTGCGCTACTGAAGTCACACGAGCTTCCAACTTGGACGGCTGCGATGCGTAAAAGCGTTGCGTTTGTAAACTATCTCTTAACAAGCACATGTGCACTCAACTCAACTCACCTAGTCCTGGGCTAAAGGAGCCTGCTCATATTTTATTCATACTATATCATATATTACACACAGTCGGCTTTCTTTGGCCAAGCAACTGTAAATCTATACACCTACCTATAAGCCTATGACCTTGGTCTTCACTTACCGCATCTGAACCTAACAACTATAATATCTTTTTTTCTATTTTTGTTATCTACGTCATATATTGGCAGAAATGCACCAATGAACCTGGTTCATCGATGAAACAAATAAATGCTGCCGGTTAAACTATGAATATAATTATAACATATGGCTCATTCAACTGCAACCAATCTTGGAAGGTAAGCAGACTATCAAAATATATTTGGCTTCGTTTGTACTATGTAACGAAATTGTCATAACAGTTTTTATAACTTTCTTAAAAATATTATAAATTAATTAATTTAAAAGTAAAGACTCCATAAAAAATAAGACAACAAAATCTCATATCACACTAAACCTATGGAATTTTTCGGAAATTATCTTTACGATACACTAAAGTAATACTTCAGTAGGTAAAGCTAACGATATGGAGGAACCCTGTAGGAGAAATTGTAAGCCTACGATACAGTTGTAAATAGTTATAGGAAACTTCATATATTTGGTCACCGTCCGGGGAGGTCGAGAGACGGGTGGACGAAGCGATAAAAAAATAACATCTTAAAACACCGAAGCAACTCGACTTCGAACCGCACACATAGTTATTGTCTTTATACGCACATATATCAGCGACTACTCTAAGCTAATACCCGTTTTATAAAGCGTCGTGTCTGTCGTGAGTGCCGTTCTGCGGCCAGGTGAGCAGCAGCTGTTCGTCGGCGTGGCTGTCCAGGTGCACGTGCTCGGAGATGGCGGGCGAGTACGGCACGCCGCCCAGCAGCGCGCCCGACGAGCGTGACTGCTGCCGGCACAGCGGCCGCCGCGTCGGCGACTCGCTCTCGTCCGACATAGCGCGCGTCACCGTGATGCGTGGCGACTGGCGCCGGCGCCGATGCCCCATACCACCCATTCCGCCCGCCTCTTCCAGCCCCAGCGCCCGGCCCAATACCACATGCGGTGGCGCGCGGATGATCGGGATAGCCGACGTTCGCATCGGTCGCGGCGCCTCTTCCTCCTGTGAGTCCTGCAGCATGTTGCACGATGCCGCCCTCTGCGCCGGCCGTTCTGACCCCCGCGCCCCCATGGCGGCTGCGTCTGATAACCTCCTAGTAGTTGGCGGTCGTATGCATCCCGAGCCCGCAGATAAGGAGGGTCGACGTGAGCCGCACGCGCTCGGTGTCCTAGCTTGTATCTCCTGCGTCACTTCGCTTTTTGTCAGTCGTTTCCTTCTATAATTACGTAGGGAGTCACGTAGAGCTCGACTCCTAATACCATACAAAATACCATTCACTGGTGGTGCAGCCGCCAGCAGAGCTGCTGACAGAGCAGCTACCGACTGTGGCGGCACCGCTACAGCGGGCCATATCAATACGCAGTAATAAGGGAAATACAAAATGGCGAGTGAACCAAGAGGCTGAAGTACTGCCGATAGAGCTCGCCGACGAGGTGGTGGTGGAGGTGAGAAAGGATTTCTTTGGTGTGTAACAGTCACTTGTGCTGACAGGGTTACTTCGTATATGGCGGCAGCGATCCTATGTCGGTGGTAGCGGGCAATGCGGAGGATCTTAAGGCTGCAGAGGAGGACGAGTGCGGCGGGTAACAGCAGCGTGAGCACTGCGTACACGAGGCAGAAGGCGAGCGCAGCCGGGCCGGCGCCGCAGTCGGGCGCGCAGCTGCCGAGCCCGGCGCTGTACGCCAGTGGCGGCTGCGCGGCCGCCAGGGGCGCCAGCAGTGCTGCGGTTGCCACCCACCCACTCGCGACGCATATCATTACCTGCAAATGAAGATGGTCGTAAGCACGATGAATTATACAACATCTCTAATAATATCGACGAACGTTCGTCGTTTGAGACAATCTTGGCAGAGTAGAGGCATGGCGCCACGCGGAGAGCGCACACTGAGTCTATCATAGTTTATTGATTGACTTACATACATACTCGTACTACTATTATTACTATTTCCAAATAACACAGATATGATAATGATAAATTAATAAATAATTTTAATGTTTATTTTATGTTTATGTAAAAATATACATGTAAAATAAGTGTAAAAATTGAATACTTTTAGTAAAAATGTAAAAACGTACCTTCTTCGCTGAAACTATGGCAGCATAATGCAACGGAGCTGCGATGGCGGCAGCGCGGTCGGCGTGCAGACCGCACACGGTCCACAGTTGCAGAGGGTGCAGCGCATGCAGCAAAGCGCTGCAAGCACACGCGGCCCCGCCACCGCAAAGCGCTGCGCCGCTTGCAAGCGCTCCTACTGCGCCCAGGTGCACCAACAGCACTGATGATGCAGATGCTGGCTGTGAACAAAGCTGAACTTCAAATGATGGAGGAACAGAAACTGAATACGAAGAGTGATGCTAATAATGGAACAGAGAGAGCACCTAACTCTCTGTTCCTTTTACTCTCATAGTCCGGAAATGGGATGGCAATCCGACCGGCGAGAGATCAGGTATAAGCATTAACGTGAAATCCGAAGCGAGACGTCAGTCCGATAGTTCTGTCACTCTATCAGATCGCTTTCCCTTTTCTATGTGACTGGATTCAAACAATTCCATACATTACAAATAAAAACGTCACGCTTCGCATTCGCCACGCCAGTCTGTTTGACAAAGGCTTAAGGGATAAATAACGTTTTTCATTTTCTCAACAAGACCATTATTCATTTATAAATCTTTCCTAGCTCATGTAGCTTGCCTGCCGGGGTCGCGGGACCAAGGGATTACCGTGACCCCGGTACGTAAAGGGCTATTGAAGGACACCGTGGATTTTAGTCAGTACAAGTCTGACAGTACCTCCCGCCCTGCCCTGGGTGGGAGGACTCATTTGATGATTTTACCAAGATAAAAAAAAAAGCTCATGTAGCTTGCTTACTTGGCAGGGCCAATTAATAAAGGTAGTGTTCACATGACAGCAATATTAATATCTTACTAGCACTACATTTTATTTTCAAGCAAGTAAATGTATGAACCTAAGTTACTCATATTTTCTAATGCAGGTTTTTATTTATTTTTCTTTTATTTTACTTTTTTGAGACATAAAACAGTTACCCGTGATATGAAAAGTGGGACAGAATAATATAACAAGTTAGTTTCAGATTCTTTCAAAAACAATGGAATCTGTTTTAACGGCACGGTTGACGCAGTGGCTGAGCTATCGACTTCTGTATAGCGTGTCGTGGGTTCGGTTGTCGCACAAAATAATGTTTGTATGATCTGCAAGTAATTGTTCCAGGTCTGGCTGTTTGTGCACGTGAGTTTCTAATGTTTGTAAACACACCCACAATACAGGAGAAATTCCTATTGTGGGGAACGTTTTTTTTTTTTTTCAAACTTTAACTGAATATCTTTTAAAGATGGTCTCAATGAATAGCGTATATCTATATTATTAATCTCAAAGCAGCCATGCATAAAACAATAGCTAACATTAATAAGGATAATTTTGGCTAACACTATCTTCAATAGCGAGTAATGGGCAACTCGCTTTCCGACCATGGACCATGCCCGGGTCGACAGCGCGTTGTGTTCCACGCGCGCCTCAAAGAGTGTCAGCAAAGTGACGGGGCCCCTCTCTAGAGGGCCAAAGCTTGCCGGTATCGCGGGTCTATACAAATTACCGTGAAAAAATAAACACAGTCGCGGGTACAACTAGTTTCATTTCATAACAGTGGTTTCATTCGAGGAACTTCAAAACAAACTAAAAATGTTTTTAGAGAGAAGAGAATGTTACAGCATTTTTCAGAGCTGTATTTTTCACATAGTTACCTACAAAGCTGATTCACAATCATAGAAGGCTTGGTCATATTTTCTTTTTTTTGTGAACACTCTGTATACGGTTTCATATTGTAGAAAAATATATTTTTTGTGTTGTATGTTTTGTGAATGTAATTAAGTGATGAATCGAATTTCTCTTTATAGCCGACTTCAAAAAAAGAGGAGATTCGCAATTAGATTTTGACGTTGGCTACAACGCCAACAGTTGAAATGTATCTATTCCTCGATCTCATATGTATTTAAATAAACAAATAAAAATAAAAAAGCCTGGTATTTTCAGTTTACCAAATTAACATGCAAATGTTGTCTCCTACCTATACTTAGTTAACAAAAGGATACAAAATAGAGAAAATAATAGGCAGTAGCATTTTTTACTGTACTGGAACCCCCCTAAGTTCATATGTATACCTTTTTTTTTACGTGGTAAAATCATTAAATGCGTCCTCGGGCAGAGCAGGAGGGACTGTCAGACTCGTACTGACTAAAATCCACGGTGTCCTTCAATAGCCCCTCACGTACCGTGGTGACGGTAATTCATAAGTCCCGCGACCCCGGAGGATAATAAGCTAGAGGGCAGGCTCTTTGTTTGACCAAATAATTAAAATTAATAAAAAAAAATGCCATTCATGGTGGCAACACTGCCAGTCGTCTTGGCAACGACGAGACTTGCCTTTGTTTTGTTCGTAATAAAGAAATTAAGTAAATGTAGGTGCCTTACCTATATTTAATCATTTTTTAATGTAATGTAGTGCTTTCTTTTCTAAAATTTAATTATTCTATAAGTATCCAACAATTTTCAAATTATTGAACTACCGAAATCTGAACACAATTTGTTTACTGTTAAGATTGAAATCCACATCAAACAATTCAGTTTAAACAAATTAATCATCATTCCTCTCTTAATATAAAATTCATGACTTTTTAATCAGCATCAAACGTTTCAATGCTAGGGTAATCTTTGTGTGTTTATTTCAAAGCGGAGATGCGGTCGACAACCAATCAATTTCATTTAATTAACAGATGGGAAGTGATTTACTGGTCGACGGAACGCGTGTTTGTTTGCAGTGGATTACCTAATCTATCATCAGATTAATGCGCTGATAGGGATGCTCGTATGCCTTCAGGGTATGACCTAGATACGATGCTTTTGTGCAGTAGTTTAAACATGTGTTTCCTAGCTGCGTCTGCGATGACAACGCCTCCTCTAGACCACATTATTCGGGGCTTATAAGGTCTGCCGATTCTGGGTAACTAGATATATTGACAAAACCTAAAAGTAACTAAACAGATTGTGATGCACATTTAGGCTGTGACCCCACTACGCAAACTGTTAGCAGCCGACTAAGTTTCTGGCGTATCGGTTTAGTACGCCCTTCCATATATTTGAAACGCAGTTGTTCGCCGCGCATAGTGAGTCCGTATCCCGCAAACTGTTCATGCGGTCGACCTAAATAAGCAGCTAACTCTTAACAGTTTGCTTGCGACGCACGAAAATTAGTCTGATTTGCAGCTAACTCAAATTTCAGTTCACCACAAAGCAGCTCATTCAGTCGGCTGCTAATAGTTTGCCTACTGGGGACACAGCCTCAACTTAATACACGCCGCTCTTGTGAGTCTCTGTCACATCGCGCGCTGCGGTCTGTTCGAAAGTACACACCACCGATTTCGCATCACAGTAAATTAATATTTAGTAGTTATAATAATATAATGAACTACATCAAGACTAGTTTGGAAACTACATTTACTATTAATATTCATTGATTCCCTTAGCGTTCTCTTATTCCCCTTCCAATGTTACAATTTAATTACCGAGTAGAGACAAATTTATTGATAGAATCAATAAATTTTATCACTAGGAACGGTGAACAAACAATTACAAACAGCTATTAATTTGTGCACACTAACAATATTATAAAGAGGTAAAGCTTGTAAGTTTGTTTGCATGAAGTAATAATCTCTGGAACTCTTGAACCGATTCTGAAATTTCTTTTACCAGTAAACAAGGTGTATTATTCTTAAGTGACAAAGGCTGGTCGCGGGACTCACGAATTACCGAGACCCCGGTACGTAAAGGGCTATTGAAGGACACCGTGGATTTTAGTCAGTACGAGTCTGACAGTCCCTCCCGCTCTGCCCTGGGTGGGAGGACTCATGTGATGATTTTACCACGAAAAAAAAACAAATGGACAAAGGCTATATTTTATGTTATGAAATCAAATAATGCGCCTAGCTGGGTTTGAACCCGCGATCTACAAATCGTAATACAGTGGGCCACCACTGCTCCCATCAGCCAGGGGCAATGCTTTGTGAAATTTATTTTGTCACCAATGAACTCAAAACGGCGAAGGAAAACACTGAAGGAAAACGAGCATGAACTAAAACCAAACATTCGAAGACATATGACACTCGTTTATATCATTCTACAATGGGCCCGCATGCTGGATTACAACCTGCTATTGAGAGGATGCCTGTGTTCTAATAGCGGGAACATTACAGCCTGATAATGCTTTTATTGGTGGACAATATCTAATACCACTATTAAAGTTTACTTTAAAAAAAAAACGACGGGTTGCACTCTGGGAGTGCCGGAAGTAGTGAAAACTTGAATAGTAATAAACACACACGAACATTCGCGCAAGCGCCCCGCGCCGTCTTACGAATTTTCGATCAGGTCACGTGTCCTGACGCGAGTTTCACATTTTTTACCCATTCCAAAAAAGTGCACAACGCCGCTAAAGAAGTTTTCACTTCAAAAACGTGATCAAATTTTTCGGAGTCCGAAAAACTTGATCACATTTTCAAGTTTATGAATGGTTACAATTTGAGAGACGAATTACAGAAAAAAGTAAAGAGAAGTTTGAAATACAACGAAAAATTACATAACTCACTTAGCAACTTGTATTACGAGGGGAAAAATGCGAACAAAATCGGAAATATGAGAAAAAGTTTGTGAAAAGAGTTTGATTAAGATTGAGTATTCTTTCAGTTTTGTCAACACCTATCGGTCTATCAAAAATGTCTCACTTGTCATTATAAATCTCTGGTCATGCCACATTGATGGAATACGAATTATTGTGTTGTGAAAAAAATTAATCAGTTTAATATGTCCAGAAGAAATAAAAACAATTTCATGAGGAAAGAGTCGACATAGTCACGATCGACTCTTCCCTATATAAATATTCAAAATTGTAAGTATACTCTTCTAACTTCCGCCCATGACTTAATTCATGGACTCTTTGAGTAGTTACTCAATGATAAACATTCATGGAGTTCAGTATAATTCTTGGCGACTGCATTAAGCAGTCTGACCGCCCCTGATTCATTTCAGCGGCTCCACGTATGCAGGCATAGCTTGAAGCAGTCATTATTGACTGCTCTAAGACTGCAAGCAAGCTGCAAGATGGTCGTATATAACCGGCCATATAGTTTCCACACTATATTTTAAAATTTACTCTGTAAGAACTCCTTCTCTAGTGGAAGTCGCCTTCTCTAATGAAAATTAAGTAATATTGGCTAAGCCGTTGCGAAGATAACCCCAGGAAAACAAACAGACAGAATGACAAACTGACGTTTAAGTATCGTTTGGGTATTAGTATCGTAAAATAACTGGAAACTGACTGGTACTACATAGTAGCAGAATAATTACAAATCAATTTACAGATATTGTGTGTAATTTGAATGTGAAGTAATCTATCACAATGTGCTGCATATTCACGTGCTGTGGCTGGATGGTCGATCTTCTCCAGAGGTAACATTAACTTTTATCTTATCAATAAATTACATACAACATAAGGTTCGGCTTATAAAGGTCCGTCCACGAATTTGGTTTAAGCGATGAGCGGTTAATGGGCAACTCGCTGTCCGACCATGATCCATGCCCGGGTCGACGTCGCGTTGTGTTCCACGCGCGCCTCAAGGAGTGTCAGCATAGTGACGGGGCCTGTAGAGGGCCAAAGCCTGCCGGGGTCGCGGGACTAACGAATTACCGTGACCCCGGTACGTAAAGGGCTATTGAAGGACACCGTGGATTTTAGTCAGTCAAGTCTGACAGTCCCTCCCGCCCTGCCGTGGGTGGGAGGACTCTTTTGATGATTTTACCACGATAAAAAAAAATAGGCGGATTCGCCACTGGCGGCGCCTCGTGGCATGTTTCAAACATCTCTATACATTTAATTATTTTGCTCGCCGCCCCGCTATAAGTTACAGCTCACAGCGGCAAGATCGGGAACGGACATCTGCCGTCCACTAACTAAAAGGTCGTTAAGCCACAGTTGCTCGTTTTTCACTTTTGAATGTAGTCTTATACAACTTTCAATGCTCTATCTTTTGGTCTAAGAGTCATTTTTCTATGATTAATAGTTTTAGAGATACAGGAAAATTGCTGAGCAGTTAAACCACATAAAATGCTTGATTAAAAATAAGGAAATGAATTTAAACAAATATTGTGCAAAAACACTATGCCTGCATGTATAATTTGCAGCCTTGTTCCTAGATAGCATACTTTTCAAGAGACATCAATTCCGAATTTTAGCGTTTTCTCGAAAATTACTTTTTGCACTTAACGGCCTTATAGTTTAGTGGACGGCAGACATTACGTTTTGTCAAAAGGAGTTCCTACAGAATTCAAATTAAAGCAAATATTGTTTATGATATTTTTGCTTATTGAAATAATGTTCAATGAAATTAAGGGTGTTGCATGATGCCTTTGGTTCAATTCTCTAGTAGTTATTTTATTCAATTTTTATCAGTAATTTATTTTAATTTTTTAGTAGTAGTAGCAGGACGAAGTCCGGTTTATTGTTAGTAGGCTCGACCAACTTGTAGATTTTTTGCGAAATCTGTATGGGTGTAGCATATTACTAATGATTTTAATAATTATTTATTAGCTAAACACGATGCAACGTCGTTTTTATTTTATTGTTAACAAAAATCGTGAATAAAATGCTGTACAACTATAATTATAAAGGAAATAATACTAAATACAGTAATCTAGAAAACATTTTCCCCAGAGTATGGACATTCTCAATGTCCTGTATCATCATGTCGTCTGTGATGGGTGTGTTGACCACAGCCTCCATGTCCGGCATCGCCTTAGGATACAACTATTCACTGGCTGAGTACATCGACTTGAAAGGTTTTCTATATTTTTCTATTTTAAGCCCAAAACTAGGTTACTCTAAGGTTCAATTTGCATTGCTACAGCACTGAAACAAAAGCGAACTTTGTAATCCTACTAATATTATAAATGTGAATGTTTGTTTGCATGGATGGATGGATGTTTGTTACTCTTTTACGCAATAACCACTGAACGGATTTGGACTAAATTTGGTTCACAGATAGTTTATAACCTGGATTAACACAAAGGATAGTTTTATCCTGATTTTGTGTTCCCGTCGGATCATTTTCGGTTTATAGCGGGCGGAGTCACAGGCAACAGTTTGTATAGCATAAGTTTAAATCGCCCAATGCTAATCCAACCATAGCTGGAGTAGAAGGGACTGTTGGACTCGTACTGACTAAAATCCACGATGAAAATCCAAAGGGCTAAATAGCCCTTTACGTTCCAGGGTCTCGTGACCCTGTTTTATCAGGTTATCGTTAACCTGATAAAACAGTCCCGCTACTTGGCTAATAGAATAACATAATATATCTGGGTGTAATTTATCTATAATATGTATGTATTTAGAAATATATAAGTATGTTTATCAGTTTTCTAGTATTCTAGTACCCATAACACAAGCTCTGCTTAGCTTGGGACTAGATGGCGTTGTGTGATTGTTGTGGAATATTATTTTTTTTATTTATAATCTAAAATAGGTGTAATTGTTTTTTGATCGAAACCAAATTTGAAATCTTCCAGAGACCAATGTGTCGGTGTACTTGAAGCGAGGTGTGTTCGACGACGAGATCGCCGATGACATGGATTGGCGACGAGCTGGACATTTACCCGTCGCTGGGCAAATCAAGGAAGATAACCGTAAGAATTTAAATATTTGAAAATGTTGAAATGACAAAATGTTATTTATTTTAAGAATTGAAAAAGACAAACCGTTTGTATAAATGGTCACCGTTTCCCCACACTAGGAATTTCTCCTATCGTGGGTGCGTTTACAAACATAGAAACTCACATACACAAACACCCATACCCGGAACAACTACATGTAGATCATACAAATATTTGTTCCGTGCGGGAAAGAACCCACGACACGCTGCGCAGCAGTCCAATCGCTCAGCCCCTGCGCGAACTGTGCTGTCAGCGGAGGGGACTGTCACACTCTTATAGTCTTATTACAAAATCCAAATAAGCCTTGGTTTAAACCTGGACTATTAAATCCAAGCTTATCTGCATAACTATTGTTTAAACTCTGTAATACAAAACTTAGATAAAACTTAGTACCGTCAATGGAGCCATTGTCCAAACAATTAAATCCACTATTTTTAATGACATTAATGCTTCCACGTTAAAATCAATTTTGGGTGAGAATAACACAAAAACAATAAGACAATGAAAAAGTTGCTATTAGAGCTTTGACACACTTTTAATAGCTACAACTGTTAGACCACGGTTTATCGCAAAAACGGAGTTTTACGAGATTTAAACCTGGGTTTTTATTTACACTCCATTTTGTAATAAGACGATTTCGGACCAAAATTCGCTCTGCGCCTTCTTTAACCTTTTGCGTTCCAGGGTCACGGGGTCCTATGTAGACGGTCCTGCGACCATCTTCACCAACCTGTCAGGCATTACAAGCATTATATTTTATGTAGTTATGACCGGGGCGTCAGCTGACGAGACCACCACTCTACGGTCTGGTCGGAGACTGGACGACTCCGTGTTCGAATCTGATGACCAGAACAAGTACGAAGGCTCTCTGATGAAGCTCACGGCGAGACCTCTCCATGACGACCTGCCAACACATGTGACAGCCGATATGGAGATGGCTAATGTAAGTAATGGCAACATCTGTAAAGTCTGTTCCCAAATACGTTCAAGCCGGCTTCCTGAACATCAGTATTTCACAAGGATAAACTGCCTTCCTTTTTTATCGTGATAAAATCATGAAATGAGTCCTCCCATCCTGGAGCGGGACGGACTGTCAGATTCATACTGGCTAAAATCCACCGTGTTCCTTCATTACGCCCTTTACGTTCCAGGGTCATGGTTTCCTTATAAGACAGTCCCGCGACCCCACTTTCGAGCTTTTGACCAATAGTAACGAAAGTCCAAAAATTACATTGATTACAATGATAGTCGGTCTAAGGACGTGCTTTCCGAAGCATGTAACAAACTCGTTTGGATATAATGGTCACCTGGATAGGTTGAGTTGAGTTTGGTTGGAGTCAAAGGTTAAGTCAAGCTTGCCGAGGTTGGTATGTGGATACATACCAAGCTTGGCTTAACCTTTAAGATTAACGTGTGCGGGAGTTATTATTTAGCTAAAAGTTCCTCGCTGAAGTAAGTAATGTAGCGCAAGCAAATAACTTAATAACAAAAACTGGTATTCAGCTGTATTCGGTAAGGTTGGAAACCAGTAGAAGCCATCAACATTGTAACACAGTACTATAAAAAATCGGAGGAGGAAATTAAAGAATTAAGTCGTTAAAATATTAAATTGAACTCATAAGCCAAGAGAACCAAAATCACAACTGTTTTTTTTACAGAAAAAAATATAGCCATTCTACCTATTTTTTTTTTCAAAGTCATCCAAGCGGATTGATTCAGTCGCGGGACTCACGAATTACCGTGACCCCGGTACTTAAAGGGCTATTGAAGGACACCGTGGATTTTAGTCAGTAGGAGTCTGACAGTCCCTCCCGCTCTGGATGGGAGGACTCATGTGATCTTGATCATTTAAAATAAACAGCTAGAATCTGTTTAAGGTTTGTTTACTACTTAAACTCTTATGTGCCGATGGAACGCAGTAAAAACTGTTCAGTAAACTCTGACAGGATAGTAGTCGTGAGTCAGACGTGAGTGACGCCTCGGGGCTGTATTATGACGTCTTAAAACCAGGCTTGATCCAGCAAGTGAAAGGGGTGGCGCTAGACGACTTGCATAGCTCTGTCTCTTTCACTCACTGGAACAAGCCTGGTTTTAAGACGGTATAATACAGCCCCTGGGCATCATCACATGATTGGATTCATCTACTAAACGAGTAATTCAGTTAAAAATAGATAAAAATAAAATTATATTAAATATCCTGAATATCTTTTTAGGAACTTGACAAGTACTCGGGGTCTTTGGATCAGATGAAGGCAATACAAAGTCTGATTGACTCAAGAAGAGCAATGGCAACTGGTGGTACAACACTCTCGCCATTGGTAAGGATGAAAATTACTTATTACTAGCCTTTGCCAGTGGCTTCGCCCGCTCCTAATCCCCCCCCCTCTTGTAGCCTATGTCACTCAGAACCAATACAGCTTTCTACTGGTGAAAGAATATTCAAAATCGGTTGAGCAGTTCCTGAGATTACCCCCTACATACAAACAAACAAATTTACCTCTTTATAAAATTAGTCTAGATAAGCTATGATTTTTGATATACAGCCCCAGTTTGTTCATAGTGTGTAAATGGTGGACTGTGATACGATTTTTATTTTCTTTTAATGAATTTTGCAGTCATTCTGACATAATTAGCAACCCGGAACACAGGAATCCTCTCAATAGTAGGTTGTAATCCAGCATGCGGGCCCATTGTAGAATGGAATAAACCAGTGTCATATGACTTCGAATGTTTGGTTTTAGTTCATGATCGTTTCCTCCCAGTGTTTTCCTTCGCCGTTTTGAGTTCATTGGTGACAAAAAAAATTACACACGTTACACATTATGACGGCACGTTTGGCGCAGTGGCTGAGTGATCGACTGCTGCGTAGCATGTCGCAGGTTCGATCCCCGCACGAAACAAATACTTGTATGTACTACATATAGTTGTTCCGGGTCTGGGTGTTTGTGTATGTGACTTTTTTGTTTGTAAACGCATTCACGATACAGGAGAAATTCTTAGTGCGGGGGGGGGGGGGAAATAAAAAAAATGAATTCAGTATCAAAAATCATCCATAAAAACGTACTTTTTTTAATAAATTAGTAAGATTTTATATTTTACAGGCTACCTACGCATCAGCTTTGCCTCTGATACCATATCTTCCCAAGGAGAATAACCCGAACATGAACCCTGAGGTTCAATACAGGCGTACGATGGGCCCCCTCGCGCAACCGGGCTTGATGTATGAACCCACAACTGTGAACCCTGCGAGATTCGCCGTGCCTGAAGCGGGTATCATAGGTGAAAGAACAAACTGGCTAGCTCCAAAATACCCTAAAGCTTTCATACATACAACAATAGACACTCTATTTTATTCAAAAGCCACGTACCCTACAGCCGTCACCGTACGCCCCATGCTGGTCAGACCAACGCCAAAAGAAGTGGTACGAGATCCTGAGGGGGCCGTTGTATTTTCTTATACAATGTTTGATGAGAAAACAACTACCACGCCACTACCGCCTTATATCAATCCTAGCGGGCAGGAACCGACGGACAATAAACCTGATTTTTACAATGAGAAAGTTCTAATGGAAGGCGACGAGTTAAGGTATTTTTTTGTTTCTTGTTTAATTTGTCAGGAATAGGGATTACCTATGAAGAAAATATCTTTAATTTGCTTAACTTTTCGAAAGACTTTGATGGGAATTTATGCAACTTATATAGGGCCTCCATAGGAAACTCAAGCTAAGCTGCGGACAGACAGACAGACGGACGGATATGGCGAAACTATAACGGCAAAAAAATCATGTTTGTTCTATGGGAGTCCCCTCCAATATGTAATGTTTATTGTTATAGTAACAGAAATACACTTTCTGTTAAAATTTCAACGGTCTAAATATCACGATTCATGACACAACCTGGTCACAGATAGATAGACAGACAGAGAGACGGTCAGACAGCGGAGTTTTAGTAATAGGGTATTGTTTTACCCTTTGGTAAGGAACCATAAAAATATGAAAAGGGCTTGCGTTTTTATGTTACGAGTATGTTATAATTATACATGATAAATCAATTACCGCATGTCCATCACATAAGTGAGCACATCACATCAAAACTGAAAAAGTTAGTTAGGTATATTTAATATAAACCTTCATCAAAGTTACTAATAATTATGTTACATTACATACAAATAAAAATTGAATTTTCACAGCAAAATCGACAACTCGAATGTGCCAAAGGGGTGGAAATCGCCCGAAGAGGAATACGAAGACGAAATAAAAGGTCTCCCCGTTCGTAGGCGCAGGAGTGTCATAGTCAACACATTAGTCGGAGAAGGAAGAAATCCTCAAAAATATAACAATAAAGATACAAAAAATAATGATGATTTAACTTCAGTTAAAAATATTTTCACTAGTCTAACAACGAATAAGGAATTAGATAGAAAATATGAGAATACCTCCATAATTGACAAAAACAAAACTGTCATTGAAGTGAGCAATGATTCTAATACCGTTATTGACGATTTTAACAATACTGATAAGATATTAGATGAGGGTGATAAAAATAAAATTAATCAAAATAATAAATTGAAAAATAACGTTGAATTTACTCTTGAACGAGACAGAAATGAGAACAGAAAAGGACAATCATTACTTAAACATTTGGTTACGTCAATAAAAAATAAAGAAGTTAGTCTAGCGGCAGAAGCAGACTCACCTGGAGGTTTTGATAAAAATGTTTTTCAAGATATCAAAATAAAAACAATAAGTAGTTCATTTGAAAATAAAATAGTTCCTACTAATTATGTTTCAAATAATTTAGCCACAAGGTTTGAAAATAAACAACCGTCTAATAACAAAAGAATATTAAATAGTATCAGAACAGCTTTTAATAAAGAAGAGCTGCTTAAAAACCCGGCGTCATCATTATTCAAAGTTTTTAAGTCTGTTCTCACCACGTGAATGTGAAATGTTGTTTGTTTTTGTATTTCTACTGTTTTTGTGACTGTCATGTTTTGTAATACCTAATAAAATGTAAAATTGTCTCTTTTATACCTTTATTTTTTAAACACCCCCATGAGCTCATTGTATAGCGACTCAAGTACTATTCCACTCTTAAACCGGAAGTTTAAAAATAGATTACTTCATTTTTGTGATTTTCCCCATTGTCAACCGCGGAGAATATTAAAAATTTTACTAAAATAAGAATCTATTGTTAAAAGAATTCCCGATTTGAATGTAGGGATAACTTTCGGAAAAGCTGTTACGATTTCTAAGATTCTTTTACTGATGAGGCTAAATTTTGTACTCCCTAAATATTATAAGCTACATTTGGCTGGCGGATCATAACACGAGCAAAGCCACGGCAAAAAGTAAACGATAAAATACACGCGTCTATTTTAAAATAAGCAATTAAACCTATGGACTCGTGAGACCACTGAAATGGACAGTCTATAAACACGTACGAAGAGCGTTAAATGATAAAGACTATAGTAAAAACTAGAGAAACTTTAACATAAACACTAGAGGTGGAACTGTATTCTGAACATAACATCCAATAAATGCAATAAGGAAATGGAGAAAAAAAGAACTATAATAAAATGTCAATCAAAAAGGTAGAAATAAATCCCAAAGAGAAACATTTCATCATCACGCTTTTTTGGGTGATATTAAATCTTCAAATGACTTCTCCCGCTCTGGGTGGAACGGGAGTGTCACTCTTATGCCTTTGTCAAACAGACAGGCGAGTCCGAAGCGATACCGAACCGATACGAGACGTCAGTCCGATAGTTCTGTCACGCTATCGGATCGCTTTCGCTTTTCTATGTGACTGGATTCAAACAATTCCATACATTACAAATAAAGACGTCACGCTTCGCATTCGCCACGCCTTTCTGTTTGAGAAAGGCTTTACTGAATAAAACTACCCTGCACCTTCAATTGCAAAACTGACAATTATTTTTACATTTACCTTCCACGTTGGAAAAATAAAACTATCTGACAGTTGTGGTTTGAATGCCGTTGTGGTTCTCTCGCCATTCGAATGAACTGTTTCACTGTGTCCATTAAACGCAGTGTTTCGTCGCTCCAACGGCAATGTAACGTGTATGGGTCCGTATTCACCAAGCGAAAACATTTCGCGCACTTTTCATTTTATGAATAAAGTTATGTAAAGTTATAACAGTAAGGTCGCGGGACTTACCCATTACCGTGACCCTGGTACGGGAAGGGCTAGTGAAGGACACCGTGGATTTTAGTCAGGACAAGTCTGACAGTCCCTCCCGCCCTGCCCTGGGTGAGAGGACTCATTTGATGATTTTACCAAGATAAAAAAAAAAAAGTTATTACAGTAAGCCCCTTCGTACACAACGCAATGCAAGTCTCTAATACCTTACGACTTTGGTATCCACGCGACTATCGCACTACAAATCCACAGAGATCCGTAGACAGGCACACTTCAATGGATACCAAAGTTGTGAGGTCGGATACTTGCGACGCCTTGTGTACAAAGGGCTTAAGAGCGCCTTCACACTAGCGTTTGTCCAGCGTAGGCGTTCGCTAAAAGTATGTGCAGCGCTGACGCCGCGTTGTTGCGGCGTCTGCGCTACACTACTGCCCAAATTCCCTCTGGAGTCAATTGAAAGCTGCGCTGCAACACGGAAGCGGAACGCGGCGTGTGTGACGTCTGCACCGCGTTAGAAATACGTGCCACGACGGTAATATCGCTGAGATTCTCTCGCTCGTGAAGACGGCTCCTTAGAGCACATGCTTATCTTCAGTACATTATTTGCCAGAGTCCGGTCCACAGTCTGTCCGGTTAAATGTCCGTAATAAAAAAAAACCGGTACAGTTTAATTATTACTTTAGGTGGATCTGATAATAGTGTAGTACTCGTACCAGTATAATTATTTCGTGGTTGATGAAACACAAACGGTATTGTTTGTGATCGTTTAGTGAGTTTCAATTAAAACAAATGGAAAACGAATGTTTGCTTATCATTCTTGCATACTATACATACATGCAACATGGCTGCCGTACATGTAAGAAACTGAGACATACATTGTGTAATAATAATTTGTTGGTACCCAAGTTCTGTTGGGTCTTCATTTCTAGAAAATATAATGGTACCGTCTTAGTTAAATATGTAGACAGATATTCCTTCCATATTTTACTAGGTATTTGACTTAACTACTTCGGGTATTAAGGTTGCTATGAAATATTTTTCATTTGGTAAACAGATGAGGGAAAGTTGGTCTAAATACTCTTAGACTAAACCATTCAATAACCATATGGTTTGGATTTACCTGAAAATGTTCATGTAGGAGAATTTTAGGTGATGATGCGAAGCGATTTAGTAGGAATATAAAATATGACTCATAAACCTTTACACAAGAAAATCTTTTTTCATAATATAACTCCTGATACCTTGGATCGTAGAGATAAGGCCGGAGCCTTTATGCCTCAAAGTTACTGCGCACCCAACCGAAAAACTTTCCCTCAGACGTTTTACGAATTCAAGGAGCAGAAATTTTACGAAAATGGAACTGTAATTGTCTTTTCCCGTCGGAGTACGATGATGGCATTATGTTTAATTTGTCGGATTCAACCGTTTATGTTTCCAATTTTGAAAAGACATTTATTATAAATGCCTTTAGAGACAGATCGCTTTGAATTTTTTGCAGATGAGGAAGTGAAGTATTTGATATTTTATTCATAGGTGACAATTCATTATTATTTTTTTATTGGACAGAAACGTAATGCATTAGTGAAAATTAAAAAAAAAGATACCAAAGGCACAGACTGCTCCATTCTACGATTGCATAGCAAAATTAAAAGTAATAATACGTACAGACCGTTTATAGTACACTAAAAATGTCGTGATTTGGTTTTATCTTATATCTATCTCTTTCAAAGCGTGAGTGGTTCCGCTCAGGGACTTGTATAGCTTCGTCTCTTTCCCAAAGCCTAACTACGTTTTAAAACGTCATGGAATGGGTCCTGGTAGTCATTCTCAATCATAAAGCCTGCAAACCTGTGTCCCAGCCGTGGAAGTTCTATAACGGCGTTGATCAAACCTAGACATTTTGTTGCCGACACAGCACACCTTCACAGGGAACGTAGTTCATGAGTGGAAATAACTCGTGTCGCAGCAAGCGTGTTGCGGGTTCGATTCTCACAAGGAACAAATATTTGCATGATCTGGAAATAGTTGTTCCGGGTCTGGGTGTTTGTGTATGTGAGTTTCTATGTTTGTAAACGCACCCACGATACTAATAAATTATAGTTTAAAAAAACTAAAAAAACACGCTTTAATAGCAATCGAACTAAAAAGTAGAAAATAATTTTTAAGTATAAGAGAGTTTGTGTTACTGCAATATAAAATTCAACAATCAATTATCATAATTAATTTAGAATAAGATTAATATAAATATTAAGATATTAACAAAAATTCAAATAAAGTGAAAAAGCGTGGGGTGCTTGATATCGAATGTGATGATCATTTTATTAGTGACTGTTTGCAATACCAGAATTATTATAAAAATATCATTGAGCACCCCACGCTTTTTCACTTTATTTGATTTTTTGTTAATCTATACTTATAATAAATCTGTAGAGAGGCCAATTCTGTACATGAAATATATTTAAAAAATAACTATCAAGGGGTGATTAGGGATCGCTACTGATGCCAAAAATGCAATCAATAAAATTTTTGTCTGTCTGTCTGTCTGTCTGTCTGTCTGTCTGTATGTTCGTTATAGAAACAAAAACTACTCGACGGATTTTAACGAAATTTGGCACAATTATTCTTCATACTCCTGGGCAGGTTATAGTATACTTTTCATTACGCTACGATCAATAGGAGCAGAGCAGTGAAGGGAAATATTGGGAAAACGGAAGAAGTTACTCCATTTTTTAAGCTTCCGTCGCGTGTGCAGCCTTAATGGTTAAAGCTACATAGAAATTATGTATGACAGAAATGTTCTCCTTAAAATTATATAAAAATATTCCTTGACAGCATATGTCTATCTTTTATGGTTGACTCACAATAACACGTGAAACTCCCGATAGCTTAGCAATTCGGAGCTTTCTGATTATATTTGTCTACTCTTACGTTTACAACACTCTCACTCTTCCCTAATTAAAAAAAAGTTAACATTATTTCCTATTCAATAAAAAAAGAATCATGTAAATCGGTGCATAAACACCAAGTTATACATGAGATACGCTAATCAGTCATCGCGCGTGAATACATGCTATAAGGATTATTTTTGTGTAGCGTTTGCCGTGCTTGACGCGCTTCGCGGCGCCGGATATAAAAAGGCGGGGGGGTCCGCGCGCCTGAAGGCCTTAAAATCTTAAGGCATCCACAGAAAAGTCCGGTTGAGCAGTACACAACCTACAAGAGGTTGACCTGCGAGCTGCCAAATACAAAAAAAAAACGCGCGTGCTTCATACAATATTTGGCTGCTGATGCGAATAGACGTTCAGACTGTTCGACCTTATTGACAAACAATAATTGTTATTTAAAAACCGTGCTTATCAGCGCAACTTTTAGTCTTTTTTTTAGCGTGGTAAAATCATCAAATGAGTCCCCCCACCCAAAGCAGGGCGGGAGCGACTGTCAGACTTGACTGACTAAAATCCACGGTGTCCTCCAATAGCCCTTTATGTACCGGGGTCACGGTAATTTGTGAGTCCCGCAACCCCGGCAGGCTTTGGCCCTCTACAGACCCCGTCATTATGCTGACATTCCTTGAGGCGCGCGTGGAACACAACGCGCCGTCGACCCGGGCATAGCCTCGACAAATGCCGGGCGCGAGAGGTCTCCGCCTATCGCCGCCGTGAGGACACGGCGGTGCTCTGCCCAAGCGGGGCAGACATCAGACACAGGTACCTCCCGAAACTTCCGTGTCCGGGGAGGACCTGCGTCATGCGGTAGGTCAGGACGCCGTGACGCCTATCCAGCCACTCCTCAAAGAGGGGTCTTACCGCCGCAATTGCGGCGTGCCCTTTTTTACTTTTAGTCTTTGAATAGTTTATTTTTAGATTTGTTTTGTTGTTATTTTATGAAATAGGTATTAGAGGTTTTGGTAGTGTTTAAATATATTATTAGTTTACATTTTATTTCTTTATAGTTGAAGCAATAGTAGGTACGAATATCAGTTATTTTGGTAGTGTTTGATTATATTAATAGTTTACATTTTATTTCTTTATAGTTGAAGCAATTTAGTAGGTACGAAATTAGTTATTTTGGTAGTGTTTGATTATATTAATAGTTTACATTTTATTTCTTTATAGTTGAAGCAATAGTAGGTACGAAATTAGTTATTTTGGTAGTCTACTCTAATATTATAAAGAGGAAAACTTTGTTTGTTTGTAATGAATAGGCTCAAAAACTACTGGACCGATTTTAAAAATTCTTTCACCATTCGAAAGCTTCATTATTGACGAGTAACATAGGCTATATTATTTTGGAGAAAAATAGGG
The DNA here is from genome assembly GCA_943136025.2 of Agrotis puta. Taxonomy (NCBI): domain Eukaryota; kingdom Metazoa; phylum Arthropoda; class Insecta; order Lepidoptera; family Noctuidae; genus Agrotis; species Agrotis puta. Next base: position 12,584,903 of record OW964178.2, read on the forward strand.
TTCGTAAGATATTTGGGTTTTTCGGCCACAAGCTGTAAAAAATCAACCAGAAAAGTTTCTTATTTTGCGTACGCTGCCTAAACTATAAAAGATAGAACCATAAAATGTTCTTATTAATTGTTGATCTTATAAATATCTACAAAAAAGTCCGCGACACACTATACCTATCTGTGTCGAGTGTCTGTGATGACTACGTCGTCGATGTTAAAGTCGGTGTCTGTGAATAGACCTGGGAATAATGTTGCTGACCGTGTCTTTCCTGAGTAGACTTTTTGCAGCGGTAACCGACATTCACGCGTGCGAAGCCGCGGGCGCCCGCTAGTATCTTAATATTTATATTAATCTTATTCTAAATTAATTATGATAATTGATTGTTGAATTTTATATTGCAGTAACACAAACTCTCTTATACTTAAAAATTATTTTCTACTTTTTAGTTCGATTGCTATTAAAGCGTGTTTTTTTAGTTTTTTTAAACTATAATTTATTTTCTGAATTTTTAGTCTCAAGACGACAATAAAAGAAATAAAGAAATTATAATACGCAAGCGCAGTTGCGCGCGCACTATTTCGGTAGCAGCGTTCAATTATAAAATTCGAGGATTGAGAACGGATGATCGCGCAGCAATCGTCAGCAGCGTGCAATAAGGAAATTTGTCTTTTGAAAGTGGGAGAAGCCAGAGAGAGGAACAGGCCGTATGCAGCAGAGGGCCAATCGGCAGCAAAAGACAAAGAATGACATTTTCATCGGCGTTAACATGCTCGATAATCTAAATATATTTTTTACTAGCACTCCGCCCGCGATTTCGTCAGCGCGTGTTTCTAACTTCGAACTCGAAATATTTTTGTAGACAAACTGATTTTCCAATGTTCGCCCGCTAGGGGTTGATTTTTGAAATATATATAATTACGCATCCTTTCTTCGATTGGGAAACTATGTATGCCAAGTTTTGGGTTTATCGAAGCAAGCAGCCTTCCCGTATAACTTAATCACCCTTTTTCACCAACTTATAGGGTGATTTTCGAAAACCCCAAAAACACGTGTTTGTTTATTTTTGATCTAATTTCTATATACTGAGTTTCAAGTTCATCAGTTAGCACTTTATGCTTCTTCCCATACAACCTTTAACATCATCTAAATCACCAGAGGAGGGTAGTTTTAAAGAACTAATAATGCCAATCTTTTTTACTTACTTAAGTTCATATTTTTGCCAAGTTCTAAATTTATCGGGCACGCCGCAATCGCGGCGGTAAGACCCCTCTTTGAGGAGTGGCTGGATAGGCGTCACGGCGTCCTTACCTTCCGCATGACGCAGGTCCTCACCGGACACGGAAGTTTCGGGAGGTTCCTGTGTCTTATAAGGAGGGAGGAAACGCCTGGGTGTCACCACTGCGAGGACCGTCCTGAGGACACGGTGGAGCATACGGTGCAGGACTGCCCCGCTTGGGCAGAGCACCGCCGTGTCCTCACGACGGCGATAGGCGGAGACCTCTCGCGCCCGGCATTGGTCGAGGCCATGCTGCGGGGCGAGACGGAGTGGGAAGCGGTCGCCTCCTTCTGCGAAGCAGTCATGCTCGCGAAGGAGGAGGCGTGCCGCGTGAGGGAGAGAACAGTGTCCTCCCTCCGACCCACCCGCAGTGGTAGACGCCCACGGCGACGGACGTCGCCAGACGATCTCCGGCCACCGTAGGCGCGGGCATGCGGGCAGCGAGTAATGGGCGACTCGCTGCCCGACCATGGACCATGCCCGGGTCGACGGCGCGTTGTGTTCCACGCGCGCCTCAAGGAGTGTCAGCAAACTGACGGGGCCTGTAGAGGGCCAGAGCCTGCCGGGGTCGCGGGTCTTACCCATCACCGTAACCCCGGTACGTAAAGGGCTCGTGAAGGACACCGTGGATTTTAGTCAGTACAAGTCTGACAGTCCCTCCCGCCCTGCCCTGGGTGGGAGGACTCATTTGATGATTTTACCACGCAAAAAAAAAAAAAAAAGTTCTAAATTTATAAACCCAAGGTTTTCAACCCATTTCACCCCCTTAGAGGCGGATTTTCACAAAATCCCTTCTTAATTCTCACCTACATAATTATCGGCAACTACCATCCAAAAGTCAGCTTTCTACGTTTAGCGTTTGATATCCTTACATTAAAACTCGAATACCCCTTTTCATCAACATGGGGGGTGATTTTCGAAAAACCCATAAACACGTGTTTGATTATTTTTGATCTAATTTTTAAATACTGAGTTTCAATTTTATCGGTTAGCGCGTTATGATTTTCCCATACAAACTTTAACATCGTCTAGATTACCAACGGAGGGTAGTTTTAAAAAACGAATAATTTCCATCTTTTTTATTTACTTTTACTCATATTTGTACTAAGTTTCAAGTTTATAAACCTAACGGATAAGATTTTACATACAAAGGTTTTTACCCCTTTTCACCCCCTTGTAGGTAGATTTTCGCAAAATCCCTTCTGAGTGATCACCTACATAATGAATTGCACCTACCGTTCCAAATTCAGGTTCTACGTTTAGCGATTTTAGATCCTTCCCTTTAAACTTGAATACCCCTTCTAATTTATATATACTGAGTTTTAAATTCATCAGTTAGCGCTTTATGATTTTTCCATACAAACTTTAACATCGTCTAGGTTACCAATGGAGGGTAGTTTTTAAAAACTATTAATGTCCATCTTTTTTATTTACTTATACTCATATTCGTACTAAGTTTCAAGTTTATAAACCCAAGGAATAAGATTTTTCATACAAACGTTTTCACCCCTTTTCACCCCCTTAGAGGAGGATTTTAATATAAACATTATAAGATTATTGTATTGTCATCGGCCCTTGACCCATGTGCAAATTTTCAAGTTAATCAGACTGCTGGAAGTAGGTGAAAATGAAGTTAAAAGATTCCGTTACATACATCCATACAGGTCAAGCTAATAAAAGCGTGTTAAAAAAAGGAAAGAAAGGAAATGGAACTGGATACAAAAAATGTTTATGTATGTGCAGAAATCAAATATTCATTGAAAGCTTGTATGGGAATCAAGACACAAAAGTCGCCAACGTTTGCGCTCTGACTAATTTGATTATGCTCTCATGACAAAAAGGTAACATAATTAATTAAAGTTAGTAAAGAAAATTGTCTCAATTACGCTGAAACTGAATAAACAAAGTAAGTTAAGTAAGCTGTTTGCGTGGAAGTGCAAACGACGGTAATTACCGGTTTACAGCGGCTTATCTACCGACAGCGATGAGACACGCCGCCGTTATCAACGTCTCGCCAAACGCCCAAATACAAGGAGCTTACCTTTACTCAAAACAACAAGTTCGACAAAACTCGCAGAAATATACCAGAGTTACGGTAACTAATCTCTTTTCTTCTTTATTTACTTTCTTTTTTATTTACTTCGTCAAAATAGATAGCTTGATGATCTCACAAGGTTAAGCGTACTCGTAGCGCACGCGTGGTAAATCGTAGTGCATGCGTAGTTCATACGTAGTATAGCCGCAGTGCATGTGTAGCTCATACGTAAAATATTCGTAGTGCATGTGTAGCTCATACGTAAAATATTCGTAGTGCATGCGTAGCTCATACGTAGCATATTCGTACTGCATTCGTAGCTCATACGTAGCATACTCGTAGTCTTACGTTAATATTACAAGAGTGCTACGCATGCAGTCTCGTAGTATTAGCGCTGCTCATATTTTTAGCACACATGTAGCGTATACGAATCATGGCTTAATTAGCTTTATAAAGCTGTTCTCCGTGGTTTCAACCCCGCTGCTCGGCTCCTATTGATCGTAGCGTAATGTAAAAGTTATAGCCTATAGCTTTCCTCGATAATGGACTATCCAACAATTAGCACACTCAACCAAACTCTTCAGCTTTATAATATTAGTATAGATATATGCGTAGCTTGTGCGTAGCACACTCGTAGCTCATTTGGAAAACTCGTAGCTGACTCGTAGCGTTCTCGTAGCAAAATATACTTATAACATTCATCGTTTATTCTTTTAATTCGGCTCAGATTATGATGCCAATATAATTATCTCTGAGTTGCTGACCATCATGGTCCTTTTTAATTACCCTAAATCCGGCTTTTTGCAAATACTCCATTAGATCTTTTTTTTTTCGTGGTAAAATCATCAAATGAGTCCTCCCGCTCAGGACAGGAGAGACTGTCAGACTCGTACTGACTAAAATTCACGGTCAATTGATTGAACTTCATATTACAAAAAAACGTCTCTAATGCTCCATTCCATTCAAGTCGAGCACTGTGTTTAAACAGAGCCTGCTCGTTGTGGAGCACTTAAAACTTTTACAAGTGTCTAAAACGTGTACTAAGTGTTACCTACATTGCTAGACATGTACAGAATAAAGCTGAAAGACGACGGGATTAGGGATCCCTAAGAATGAAGCCGAACGCATATACAGTATATTTGGATAAGATAATTTATTAAGCTAGTTATCTGTTGACGGTATGGCACTGTTGGCTCAGTGGCTAAATGATCGTCTAAGATCTGCAAGTAGTTATTCGAGGTCTCGGTATTTGTGTTTCAGAGTATCTATGACTGTATACAGAGAGAAAGCTCGAAACTTATAAGCTTACAGGCGCTTGATAGCGCTGGTCCGTTCTACACAAAGGAAGCAAATTGAAAGGAAACAACTTGCTTGGTCCGCACCAAGCAAGTTGTTTATTAATTTTAAATGGCAGCGCCCAGCGCTGACCAGCGCGTGTTGAAGCTTGTCGGACCTTGTCGGCACCATTCAGTGCTTATCGACGCGTTCATATATTTTCCTGCGCGTGTTACCAGCGCTGTCAAGCGCCGGGTAAGCGCTTATAAGTTTCCAGCTTTCTTTCTGTATACAGCTTAAGTTTGTAAACGCACCCACGACACAGGAGAAATTCCTAGAGACGGCAGTATTTTTAAGGTAAAAAAAAAACTAACTTGTAACTATTTCTTACTTCTGTTATTTTTAAACTTGTTTATTTTTATCTAATTTGAATAATTAACCCAACTTTCAAAGCAACGCTTTGTAACTAACGTTAACTGTTACAATAAAGTTATACTTATAACTGAGTGAAAACTACCATGTATTCATAGCTTAATGTGTGTAGTGAGAGCAAATAGAATGGCTTTTAGTATTTAACTATTGTTTATACTGCCTTTATAACGACTTTTAAAGGTAGTGCTTTTCAGTACGAAGTAAAGTGTAAACTGCATACTTTCATTGTTTTTAATATAAAATGGATTTACTCTAAAGCGATGCAAAGATGAGATCTGAGATGGGGAGAGATCACCCAGAAGGATCTAGAACTCCTGCGCACTGAGGGAATACATTAAAAGCTTTTTGGCGAGCGAGGCGGCTTTGGTGCGGCTTACCAACATCACTGAAGTCGATCAACCGTCACCGCAGGTAACGGGTACGTTAAGAGATGTCGTTAATGTCCATTTGCTTGACATAGGTCTCCCTATATACAAATACACACAGAAACTCACTCACTTTTCTCACAGGGCTTGGCAGAAACTACAGAACGCCACCCTCTACGATCCTTACATACTCCTTTCGCCTCATCCACATTCATACATCTGGTCAAACAAGTACAAGCACTTATTGCAAGTACTACGCAGCCGGCCTTTTTGAATTTACCTACATTTGCTATACTTTGGTCTTCTCCTTTCAAAAGTTTTTTAATTAGACTCATTAATGAGTCTAATTAAAAAACTTGAAATATTCGTGTAGAAATAGTTAGTTACTTGTGTGGTAGTAGTGCAGTAATATTCAGAAAGGCCGTGTGAGTAATACTCACAATCGACATAAGTCTTAAGATTATTGATTAGCTATTGAGAATACTAAAACAAGAGTCATCCATTAATTCTGAATTCTCGTCTACTCCATTCTTCCTTTCATAATTTATTCCAATAAAAAAATCCTGCCGCCAAAAGTTGTATTGCAAGAAAACAAAGAAATTAATTAACAGACAAAACATCAAAAGCATCTTCCCTCTTATTCAAACTAAAATATTCCGGATACCTACGATTGTTCTATTATCATTTCATTATTGCCTTACACCCAACCTATAAGCAAGGGTTTCTGAAACTAGATCGATCCCCATCTCCACCTACATACAAAACTTGAAAGGGCATGCCTGAATTTTTAAGGAAAAATCTATCCTTCATAAAAAACTGTTCTGACAGCTTTCAAAGGTTAAAATGAGCATCATCAGCGTTTTGAGGTAGGCTGCCAGTTAAACCGGATTCAGCTGAATATAAGTATTATTACATGCTACGACGGCGGAGATAGGCATATCCAGCCACAACTCAGTTAGGTTAGTTTATAGCTAAGTAAAATCTAATTAATCCGTCTGTAAGAGTTTTCGAAAATAAAGGACACGTATTTTTTATTTTAGTAAAACAGTGAATATTTACAAAGATAATACGCATTAAACTTCGAGAACGGGGGCTTGTGACGTCGGGACGGACTAAAATGATACCACTGCATTATTTTTTAATGCTTTAAAAAAGCTTGCCCGCGACTTCGTTCGCGTGGAATAGTGAAAACTATCCTATGTTCTTTCTCAAGTTCCAAACTATGTCTGTACCAAATTTCACACAAATCGGTTCAGTAGTTTAGGCGTGAAGAAAAGACAGACAGACAGACAGACAGAGTTACTTTCGCATTTATAATATTAGTTTGCATTTTTTACAAAAAATCAGGTCTAACTGACGAAGTAATTAGATTTTTGAAGTGAAAACTTCTTTAGCGGCGTTGTGCACTTTTTTGGAATGGGTAAAAAATGTTAAACTCGCGTCAGGACACGTGACCTGATCGAAAATTCGTAAGACGGCGCAGGGCGCTTGCGCGAATGTTCGTGTGTGTTTATTACTATTCAAGTTTTCACTTCTGCCGGCACTCCCAGAATGCAACCAGTCGTTTTTTTTTTGGTATGTACACAAGCGTACCTATTGGGTAATACGTAAAGACATGGACTAGACATTGAGTAGTAAACAGCGAAACAAAAAAGTTATACGGAACCCGTGACACTTTGCCAGTAATCCCACCGGTAAGGGGGCCAGGACAAGTGGCACCCAAGTGGCTAGATTCACCAGGTAAGAGCCGAGATGTCGCAGATACGGCACGAGCACGGCTTATCACTCCATGCCTACTTCTATATCTAATTGGTATCTCTTCCAACATCTATGGGACTTGAAGGTAGGTGTTCACACTTATGCTGACTTCGGAATAATACGGGTCAAGGTTTTGGCCCATGTTCGAGATCAATTGGGTTAAGCCCATATAGGTTATACTAGATTTTTTTTAACCTTAGCGAAAGCAGGACTTACTTTAATGGGGAGCCCACGCTTATGTTCATTTTTATCGAGTTGCCATGTTTGTGCGAATTAAAACCTACCGAATATAGCTAAAAATCGATAGGTAATAAAAATACGTAAATAGTAATATTGCTTGCGTCTGATTGCTGACCCAGACGCCTCCAAAACGTTGGTCTTTACATAATAATTCAACGACCCTCTATCTCAATCTATACATAGTTATATGTTATCACGTGTCGCCGTGTTTGTACAATCTCCGAAACGACTAAATAGATGTCAAGTAATTTTATGAATGAATGTAAGCTGTTGCTGCTTGAAAGATAGAATAGTATTTGACCTAATACGTAGTGCCATGTGAACCAGCACGTCTAAAGCGGCCACTTAAAGCAATATTCCAAATGATAACCAGTAATGTCATTAGCGATTCATTCACGAAGTGAATCATTTGCAACGTTGTTAAGTACTCCTTTTAAACCCGCAGGGGATAAACGCCGATATTTGTAAGAAAAAATAAAATAATTTATGTGTTTCATATTCACCGAATAAAGTGGTAACTCGAAAATGTGAAAGCTTTATAACATAAAAAAAAAAATTAAGATATATCGAGGTCTGAAAATAACGAATACGCAATAATCATATTTAACGAAAACCTAGCCTAATACACTATATGGGGTGTCGACATGAAGAAAAGAAATCTTCATGAGAAATCAACTTCGTGAAGTCGTAAAAATCTTACAAAATAATAGGCATCTAAATTGTTATCATACTTTAAGATTTAAAAAATAATATCTCCGGGGATCTAAAAAGATAACGTTAGAAGAATCATAATATGAATTGCTATAAAATGATTCTGCACTAGGTTGATGTGCTGGCGTCTCTCCAACTGGACACAAATCAAGACTCCGAGATTGCTGCTAAGAAATGACATAAAGATAAACGAAATAACGTTTAAGCCCAACATAGAACTTGAACCCAGGACCCCATTTCCCATAGTCGCGAGGAGCGTCACCGATCTAAATATTGTGAATTTAATTAATGTACTCGATTCAATGTATTCATAAGATTTTTTTTTTATCTTATAATTAATTCATAAAACAGTGGATGAAACCTTTCAAAGTACATGAAAATAAATTAAAATCCGGATGAAGCCGACTTTGCAAAGGACTTTTGGTATTTTGTCAAACTAATTAAACTTTAGACCAGTATTTCTTTAATTAAAAGACTCGTTATCGGAATGTATTTTTATGCTTTCTTGTCACGATTATTATGATCAATGTGTGGGAAAACATCAAATAAATTCGACAATGTATGTATATTCTTCACGAAAAATAGTAGGTTAAATTCCTCACAATTCTAGTCTACCTTCCTAGTGAATTATTGAAAAAAAAGCAAAGTGCGCGCCTCAAAGAGTGTACCGTGACCCCGGAATGTAAAGGGCTATCATCAAAAAAATATCAAAATTAGTATTTTTTCCATCTCTAGTTACGTAGATATTAGGATAAACCCTATTTTAAATTGATATTAAATTATTTCTGCAAAAGATGATCCTTAAATAACAAATTCTGCATGAAAAATATTTCATTCTGTTCTAGTTTCGGTGTAAACTGCTGTTCCAGCGAATAAAACAACTTATGTTGTTTACGTGCAGTGTTTCATAGCTGGGTTTCATGTCACGTCCTACCTATACTGCTTTTTCTAATACTAGATACTTATTGGAGTTAAAATATCTTCATGAACATCAAGAATATGTTTTTTTTAAATCGTTGCCTAACATTTATCAGGTAACCGTGACCCCAGAACGTAAAGGGCTTTGAGGTGCGCGTGCAAAACGACGTTCCATCGACCCGGGCATGGTCCATGGTCGGACAGAGAGTCGCCCATTACTCGCTGTCCGCATGCCCGCGCCTAACGTAGCCGTCCCGCGACGTCCGTTACCGCATGCTGCTTCCAGCGCGCTCCAAACTTAATCGTGTACGGCTGGTATTACAATACCTAGTTTAGTGGAGAAAGTCATAATGATATTCAGTTTCTTCTTCGGACGCACAAAGGGTAACTAATATTCCATTCTCTTAGAATGAAAGCAAACAGGAATTCCTAATGAAAAAGTCAAGGCTGAAAGATAACGTGAAATGTGGGATAACAAAGAAAGATGGATCTTTTTAATGTTTTATTTTGTGACCTTTTGTGTGACCCGTATGACTGTAGTAACAGGTATGATGGGAGAGCCAGGGTTGAACTCATCGCTTATTTTTAACTTGTCATGTTAATGCTTTGCATCAATATTACGAGGCCCCCGTTAGAGGGTTAAAGCCTGCCGGGGTAGCGGGATTATCAGGTAACCGTGGTCCCGGAATGTAAAGGGTTATTGAAAGACATCGTGGATTTTAGTCGTCAGAACAAGTCTGACAGTACCTCCCGTCCTGCTCTAGGTGTTAGGACTCATTTGATGATTTAGAAATTAGAACGTAAAAAAATAAAGGTGTAAAACACCTTTATTCTACCTTCAACTTGAATACTGCTTTGTTCGTCTACTGGACTGCCAACCATGAATAAGGAAGTAATTTAATTTTAACTAATAATATAAACTTCTGATAAAAACTTTTCCACAAAATATAAAAATGAAATTATTACGTAACAGAAAAACCTCGCGAAAAATCGTTTGAAGAGATGCAACATTTTTAATATTCGTTTCTGCAACACGATGACATCGTATACACGATTCCTTTTTCACTTTTTCTACCACTCTCGTAGAGGCGGAAATGATAAATTATTTCCTCGGAGCCACACGAACATGATACATATTACGGGAACTCGGATTATCCTACAAATAATTTATCACAAAATATCTGAACATTTCCATGTGACGCCTAAGAAATTAGGTGATTTTATGTACTGTTTAGCAAATCATACTGTGCGTGTCGCCAAGTAGTCGAAATTCGACGATAAATTAGGTTTTTTTTTCATGGTAAAATCATCAAAAGTGTCCTCCCACCCCGGGCAGGGCGGGAGGGACTGTCAGACTCGTACTGACTAAAATCCACGGTGTCCTTCACTAGCCCTTTACGTACCGGGGTCACGGTAATTCGTTAGTCCCGCGACCCCGACAGGCTTTGGCCCTCCTCAAGCCCCCTCACTATGCTGACACTCTTTGAGGCGCGCGTGGAACACAACGCACCGTCGACCCGGGCATGGTCCATGGTCGGACAGCGAGTCGCCCATTACTCGTTGCCCGCATGCCCCACCTACGGTGGCCGGAGATCGTCTGGCGACTTCCGACGCCGTGGGCGTCTACCACTGCGGCTGGGGTGGAGGGAGGACGCTGTCCTCTGCCTCACGTGGCCCGCCTCCTCCTTCACGAGCATGACTGCTTCGCGATAAATTAGGTTTGAAATAAAATAATGATTACTTAATTAAGTATGCACTCTGCGCAAAATTTCATACCTCTCTGCGTCTGCGTCATATTCGTCAAAGATTCAAAGTTAATACATAACGTATCACATACAATACTTAAATTAAAAGCTCACATCGTGTCTGTCTATTTAAAGCGATAAACTCAAAAACAGCTGCACGGATTTTCACGCGGTTTTCACCAATAAACACAGTGATTTATGAAAAATGTTTAGTCGTATAACGCAGTGTAATATCGTTGTTTTCTGTACTATGAAGTATAGAAAACTCAATATTTCATGATCAAGTCGTCAAAAATATCGATATCTGAGAGTTTTTGGCACGCTAGCTAAACCATAAGATATTACATGACAAAATTGTGTCGTAAAATGTTTTGTGAAATTTTATTCCTTATTATAATATTAATAAAATATTGTTCAAGTATTTTTATGCTCTTACTCATTCTTATCCATAGAGAGATACATTTTGGAATGAGCAACTATAGCACTTTTACAAGTTATTGTGCCTAGGACTGGGACTGAAAGTTTTTTTTTAATAACCTTATTTCTAATATTTACATAAATGTATGTATTTGAGTGAGACCCTAAAAGAAAAAAAGGGGACCGACTTAATGAAAATATTTCTCCTTGCTTCAATACTTAGCTTCTAAAAATAGCAAAGTTAATTAACTTGAACCAACTAATTTTACTAATTATTTTCTAACTGAGTTATTGTAACCTAAGGGTCGTCTAGGGAGACTGCTAACATTCATTTACTTATAAGCCTTGTTTAATTACTGATAAGTAGATTGTAATTAAATAATACCTACTTATTTAAATAATGTTCCAGCACTATGTGTTTCTCCCATCAAAATACAGAGTTGGTAAATCTTTCGGTATGCGCGGGCGTGCAGGCGGCGAGTAATGGTGAACTCGTTGTCCGACCATGGACCATGTCCAGATCGACGGCGCGTTGTGTTCCACGCGCGCCTTAAAGAGTGCAAGCACAATGACGGGGCCTTCTTAGAGGGCCAAAGCCTGCCGGGGTCGCGGGACGTAAAGGGCTATTGAAGGACACAGTGGATTTTAGTCACTTCAAGTCTGACAGTCCTTCCTGCCCTGCCCTGGGTGGGAGACTCATTTGACGATTTTATGACGCTAAAAAAAGAAAATCCTTTCGGTGTGGACGTGCTCAGCATTCTTATTATTATTTTTACATTGTTTTTTTTTGTAATGATTTTTAATTCCTCCTTATTACTGTTACTGAGTATTTAATCTATTCTATTCAGTAAGGACACGTTTTCATTAGGCAAGTCTTGAATACAAGCATGACGTCACATTTTCATACAAGTACTCGTAGCTTGAATTGGAAACATGTTTTAGAGGGTGTGCAAACTGCATGGAGGTTTTACATCCATAGATCTCAACTGAGTAAGTTGACAGTTACATGAAACAAATGTACAAGTTCAAACTACCTACTTGCAACTTGTATCTTGTATGGAGGTTTGTTCAAGTTGCATATAATTTGCAACTTGTATGATAGAAACGAGCCTTTAAAGAAGTGTACAATGTACCCAACGTGCATTATTATCTGTTTGTCTTTTCATGCAACGTTAATATTTAATATACAAGTGTATCTATAGGTAAGTACCTTGGCAAAATTTCCAACAGCAACAGAATAACTGATACCTAGGGCAACACAGCCGTGTGTCTAATACCAGTGAAACCAGCCAGACGTCCCGAATTAGTGCAGTCTATGTCTGCAATCCAAATCGATACGCGAAATACAGAGCTTTGTGGAGATCTGATTGAATAATACATGAACTGCTAGCCAACCCTTTGGGCTGTGAAACTAATAAAGAAGGTTTTTTTATCCTGGTAAAATCATCATACAGGACAGGTGGGTCTGTCAGACTTCATGGTGATCCTTCAATGGCCCTTTATGTTTCATAGCCACTGTTATCTTATGAGGCAGTACCGCGACTCATAAGGAAGGTTTAATATTTTCAGTTTGTCCCAATTTAAAAAGGACCCATTAAATAGTTTCGTAGAAGAGCTAAGTCAGCTTTGTCAGTAAGGCGCGCTCAATACTTGTCCACGTTTAAAAATTTGGTAAAAGAGGACAACTTCTTTCCTTAAACGTGTGGCTAACTTTGTTTATTATTTTTATATGTCTTGTATATTTATATATTTATAATGTTTGTATGTATGTATTTTATGTGCAAATTGTACACCTCCGACTACCAACAGTATTGTTTCTCCTTTCTCTTAAATCCATCCAAAGGTTGTCTTGAAGAGATCGCTTTCAGCGATAAGACCGCCCATTGTGTCAACCTATGTATAAGATATACTCTCTACCAATAATTTATATGGTGTGCATAATAAAGTTTATTCTATCTATCTAATACTTATTTTTATTGTGTCGAACGCTACGTTTCGTTCGTAAATAAGTACTAACTTCAAACTTTTAATACTCGCGCAGACACACTTTAGAACAATATACGAGTACAAGCATAAAACATTTAGTTTATTTAACTTAGAACGTTTGTAGCTATAAAATCGCCCACCGTGTAATTATAAAATATTCATTCATTTATTTTACCTGTAATTTGTTTGGTGTATCTAATAAACCCAGTATTTTATCTACCCATGCCAATGCAGTGATTGAAAGTTTTAAACTTAAAAATTAGGGTTATGGAAGAATAAGTTACATAATTTACAACGGACGGATTGTTTTAACATGAATTTATTAGCAGGTAATTGGTAATTATTTTTTTTTATCGTGGTAAAGTCATCAAATGAGTCCTCCCACCCAGGGCATGGCGGGAGGGACTGTCAGACTTGACTGACTAAAATCCACGGTGTCCTTCAATAGCCCTTTACGTACCGGGGTTACGGTAATTCATGAGTCCCGCGACCAGGTAATTGGTCATAGCAAGATTTTTACGGGTTTAAACGGTGATATGATTTACCAACTAAAATCTGACTGAAACTCTTGGATCTGTTGAAGCAGATTAGGGTGGCCTTGCACACAGAGCTACCGAAGGAACAGTAGATTTTTAGTCAGATTCTGACTAAAAATTGAGTCCTTGTGAATTGACTCACAAGAAGAAGCACACCACTGAGAGAAGTGGAAAGAATTGGAAGGCTTTTGCTCTGGAGGGGTCACTTCCGCTTCACCCAGGACACGGAGGACCTCTACAAAAACCTCTGTCAAAACTCTGACGTGATATTATTTTATGAGCCTTATCATTTATAAATAGACGTTTTAGAGTCTATACCATTAAAGTTACCGACTTCGACGAACAAAGCTCATTCCTGTTTCACCACATCTATCAAACTGGGCCCAAGATTCACTCAAGCTTTCAATTAATACCGAGAAATTAATTAAAACTTTCTTGGTTTGCCTTTGTGAGTCGTATGGGAGATAATACGAATAAAATTAGCCAAAGCGGTTGCTTGCTTTGTAAGATTTCCCAAGAGAAGAGATACGACACATTCCTTAGGGCAGCTTGCGACATCACATGCTCGGGACTCGGAAATGCAATTGTGAAATGTTGTTTAAAAAAATCTATAGTCGCGAGCAAAAGTATGGGATCTTGAGTACTAAATAGATAGTTAAGAATAAAAAATGGTACCATTTTAGAGGTTTAAAAAGCTGTAAACTTTAAATTGATCCTAAAGTCATTCAAATCACGGATCAATCGGATCAATTCCCAATAAGTGATTCCATACTTTTGCTCGGTAGTGTAGATACCGTTTTTTTTTTTCTTGGTAGAATCATCAAATGAGTCCTCGAACCCAGTGCAGGGCGGGAGGGACTGTCAGGCTTGACTGACTAAAATCCACGGTGTCCTTCAGTAGCCCTTTACGTACCGGGGTCACGGTTATTCCAGAGTCCCGCGACCCCGGCAGGCTTTGGCCCTCTACAGGCCCCATCACTATGCTGACACTCCTTGAGGCGCGCGTGGAACACAACGCGCCGTCGACCCAATGTAGATACCTAATTAAACTGTCTCGTTGGTCTAGCAACCGTAGGGCATGGAGTTTATAGACAAATCATAAACAAGCAGGATTCAATTAAATGCTGATCACTATCGTTATTAGATTTATTTTTTCAAAAGCATTTTTTCAGAAGCAGCCACTGAGTCTGGGTTTGGGCACGGGTGTCAACAATAGGCTCGCACATACGCACATTACTAAATTGGACTTAAACATAGCTGGATAAATGCGGGTTTATTGTTAGGTATATCTTTCTTATATATGTGGGTATGCCTCTACCTAACCCTTTCGAAGTTACGTGTGGTGTAGATGAATTACAAATCATTATCAACATTTATTTCTGCCCTTATCTTATTTTATTTAGGTTCGACACAACACGTTTTCAGAGCCCTTTCAGATGTCACAGCATTATTTACTGCTTTTCTTCAGCGCCTAAATTACTATGACTTAAAAAATGGTTTAAATAGAAAATATCATCTGTAGGTATTTAAAAGCAATAACGGGACAGTTAATTTATATGTGGTTTATGCAACCGGAGTTTCTAAGCAACATACGGACAGTCCAAGAAAGTTATGGCCGTTGTAGACGTTCAAGTAATTTGATCAAATAAGCTGATTCGAACTCGGAGATCTTTGCATGAATTCCACGTGTTTGGGCGTACAGCGTGCTTGAAGTATGATGACGTAAATTGTATGGAAAATGAAAAATCACCACTAGTGTAAGAAAATTATTTGTATTCATCAAATTAACGTCAAAGTTCCCGTTTACGTCTTAAAACGTGAAAACTCGTGATAAGGCCTCTATTTGTTCAATTAGAAATACGGAAAGTCGGAAGCTCATATTTCTCCATGACAATTGACAACTAATTTATTATCAAAGGACATCATTTTTTTTGGGCGTTTTCAGAAAGTCCAAAGCCGGCCAACGAAAAAAATTTGTACCTATGGGTAGTACTAGTCATTTGGAGCAATAGTTACTATGGCACAAAAGTTGTAGGATAGCTCTCGGCCAAGTTATACAAGTTCGAAGATTGTTAATTTTCGTACATTTTTTGATTACTGAAAGTGCCTAAAAACACCAAATAATGATAAGTATTGCTAGAACTAGCAACCTCAAGCAATTTAACATAAATTATCATCACGCCTGCAATCCCTGAAGGGTTTGGGCAGAAGTGTACCGAATTAAAATCTATACATATAATAAATCTGTAGAAGGGTCAATTCTGTACATTGTAAATATTGAAAAAATAAATAGCGGGGGGTGTTGCTGGATCGATACTAAACCCAAATATATGATTAAAAAAATTTTTGTCTGTCTGTCTGTTTGTGCAGGCATCACGTGAAAACTAACGGTTTGATTTCGATGAAACTTGGTATAATTATTCCTTATTATCCTGGGCATAACATAGGATACTTTTTATCCTGGAAAAATACGTAGAAAAAAAATCTTATTTTTCTGTTTTTCTGAGTCGCGGGCGGAAGCTAGTGAATAATAATCTCGTCATTTTTTGTGAAAAGAAATAAAAACATTTTAAAATATACAAATCTGCTGGTGGGACCAGCATTGGGAACAGAATCGAAGTTATCTGTGGTAGGGGGTCTTGGGAGAGCAACCTCCTAACAATACGAATCGTGGCACTTTCAGAAAAGGCCTAAAAATTTATGGAGCGTGAATGTTCCCCTTTTCTCATAAATACTCATGTACATTTGATGAAACTATTTGCACCAGCCGATTTGATCAAATTACTTGAACGTCTGTATCCTGCATTACCTTCGCATTTACTTTAATTTTAGTACAGATGGATGTACCTTTAAAGAAAACCAGTTCGGTGTTATTCTGATGTGTATAAAACATTTTCTTGAATAATGTGTACCAAGTAATGACAAGCAGAGATCAGAAACATTGCAAACAGAGAGGTCATTTGTTTCAGCATTCCTGTTGGACAATGTGGTTAATATCTTTTCCAACGATCGGTCTAGCAATAGTATAGTTAAAGCCTTTGTCAAACAGACAGGCGTGGAGAAAAGATGCGAGGCGTTTTTATTTGTAATGTATGGAATTGTTTGAATCCAGTCACATAGAAAAGCGAAAGCGATCCGATGCGAAGACGTGGCGAAGGCGTATTTGCTCTGCTTGACGTCGTCCATAAAAAGTCTGCTAATACAACTGTCACGCCTCGGTTCGCTGCTCCTAGTTTGAAGTCTCGTATCGATTCATTTTTTATTCGGACTCGGTCCGGTTCGCTATCGCCTGTCTGTTTGACAAAGACTTTAAAGACAATTCAGCTTTGTTTTATTTTACCTATGTGAGTCAATAAATTCTTTGTCTTTCCTCTTTCTAAAAGACTAGCTATTTCCTGCAGTTTCACTGCCGCTGCTCGGCTCCTTTGGACCTAGCGTGATGTGTTATAGGCTATAGCTTTCCTGGGTAAATATACTGTCTTTTTAAGCTATTGCATAGCTTTGAGCGCGGCGACCGAATCAAGAAATTCCGTAACGAAAATAAACCTTTACTCTGTCACTGTCACATCGAATGAATGAAGCTTTTTCTTGACTTTTCACTTGATTGGCGTGGCTGACCATAGCCTAATTAGTAGTGTAACTTCCCATAGAGCAACGATGGGATGATATTCACGTTAAATATTCACGGTAGGCGATAATTTTTTCTAATAAGAGTGAACAGTGTTTCTCATTTTTTTTTTCGTGTTAAAATCATCAAATGATTCCTCCCACCCATTACTGTCAGACTTGTACTGACTAAAATCCACGGTGTCCTTCACTAGCCCTTTACGTACCGGGGTCACGGTAATTCGTAAGTCCCGCGAACCCGGCAGGCTTTGGCCCCGTCACTATGCTGACACTCCTTGAGGCGCGCGTGGAACACATCGCGCCGTCGTCGCGTCGACTCGGGCAAAGAGTGTTTCTCTTCAAATGAAAAATGTCTTTCTTCGTGTCTCAAAGATTTAAAAAAAAATCGTATTCCTTCAACAGTTTTTATTCTAACAAATCGTGAAGCAAGTCAAGTCAACCGTCATGAAGTGTACTTAAGGCACTTGACTATAATTGCTTAGAATATAAATGTGATCCGCCGCAAATCGTCTTGAATGGCTTAAAATTGAGCTTCTATTTACACTCCTATTCAAAGCTATTATTGAGTTGCGATTGATTTTTTGTGTAAATTACTTTTACTCAAAAAGCTCCCTTGAGTTTTGCCAAATAGAAACAGATTGAATTTTATGGCAACATTCATTTGGTATATTTTTCATTAAGATACCAGTATATTTTGGTCGCAGGATTAACGTGACCCCGGTACGTAAAGGGCTATTGAAGGACACCGTGGATTTTAGTCAGTACAAGTCTGACAGTACCTCCCGCCCTGCCCTGGGTGGGAGGACTAATTTGATGATTTAACCACGAAAAAAAAAAGATACGAGTATTTTAATATCTAATCTGCTGCCGCAGTCGACTTAGTTTTTTTTTACACCGCTTAAATAATTAACCTCTCGGGCGATTTATAATTGAAAATGATAAAAATCAACGTCCAATGAGCGACTGTCTGTTATGTACAGACGTGTGTACGTAAGGCGCTGGGGCGTTTTTGCTTTTGTACACCCGGGTGTACGTAACGCGCCCGAGAGGTTAAACTGATGAAAGAACATAAAAAAAACCCAACGTTTAACAATAGCTGATACCCTTGAAACGGCTGAACTGATTTTGATAATACATGGCCATGGCTAAGAACCTTGCTTTAAAAAAAAAAAATTATTATTATTAACTTGATACTTAAATCTTATGCCCTAGTTCTTGAACTCTGGAACTACCAATCGAATTAAAATAAAAAACAAGCCAAGCAACGGCTAAAACCGCGTGGCACAGCTATAGTCATTTTATAAACATAGGGATTTTTCGCGCTACCATTGTAATGTGTATTCTTCTTTCGTATGCACATAAAACACGAGTGGAATGGCTAATCGAACAAGGAAGCTTGCATTCTTGTAACAGTATGTTGAAAAGGAATTTTCAATAAATGTTCCTCTTTCATGCTTATTTTAATACTTTCTTTGTATTTACTGGTTTTAGTTTTATTCAGAGACCAAGTGGAAAACCATGACGTCAAAAAGCGTGAGTTGTTCTAAGGGAAAGAGACAGAGCCATCCAAGTCGTATAGCGCTATCTCGTTCCTACAGCGGAACTACTCACGCTTTAAGATGTCATAATAAGCCACCAGTTCCGAAAAAACCTGTATGGTAACCCAAAATGTTGGCTGAACTTTCAAGAGAATGTGACCTCCGAGTTTTAACAGCGCGCATCATCTATTTAAAAAAAAGACGTGTTTTAAAAACTTATAAGTAAATAATTAAAATGGTTTCAATTTCAAAACATTATTAACATTATGCTAGAAAGGTATAAGTTAAGGTAGAAGTTATGGGTTAGTCAGAAGCGTAGTTAACAGTACATAGCACGAGGTGAGCCTCTTCACACCAAACGGTAGTAATTTAGTTAGAGTTTCATAAACATTACTCACACACACCACATACACACACACACACATACACACACACCCACACACACACACCTAGCACATACATAAAAAAAAAGCAGTGATAGCCGAGAGGTACGACCGTTGGACTGCCAAGTCAAAGGTTGCAGGTTCGAACCCCCCGGCACGCACCAATGTCTTTTAGAATTCATGTGCGTATTATAAATTAATTATCACTTGCTAAAAACGGTGAAGGAAAACATCGTGAGGAAACCAGCACACCTTGAGAGATTTTTCAACGGTGTGTGAAGCCATGTCAGAGGCCTACGGGCGGTTTAAACTCTGACACCAGGTTGTTCATCAACCATACGATAAGAAGAAGAAGCACATACATGTTATTTTATTTAGGTATTTTTAATTTTATAATTGTAAAACGGTCTGTACATTGTATTTTAGATTTGTAAGGGAAGTAGCGAGGTAGCTCCAACACAAGTGCTCTTGTTACTTACCGGAGCTATCTCAATTTTATGTATGTTAAAGCAATGTCTAGATCAGGGGTGGCCAACTTGATTAGACATAAGATCTACTGTTTACCAACGAAACCTTGTGCGATCTACCAACCGTGACGGAACAGCGATTGAAAAATGATACAAGATGATGCTGCAGTAGTTAGTAATTACGTTGCGCAGTCTGATCTACTTATTTATATTTTTTGCTTTGCCACGATCGACTGGAGTAACAGTCGCGATCGACCGGTCGATCGCGATCGACCGGTTAGCCACCCCTGGTCTAGATAAATAAAAACACTTTTTTTTTTTAAACGGTCACAAATCTAGGCTGCTACTGAGATTTTATTAACAGAAAAACTCAATAATGTACTGGGGAAACTGAGAATTCAACTCAGGGCTGTACATTTATAAGCCATTTTCTACAATGCGGAGTGTTAAAATCCACGACAACTGCCTACCCGTTCGTAGTACTCCAGTTTAATATACATAACATGGTATCAGCATTTAATATTCAGTCTGTAATGTTTCCTCTACTGGGATATGTGGCTACTTAGTCTCTGCAACACGTCCTTTACAAAGGCCCTCAGTTATTGAGTATAATTAACGACCATAATTTACCAATTTGACTACCGAAAAAACTTTTCAAAGTTAGTCATAGAAAGTCTCAAATACCACATTCAACAAACAAGTTATATTTAGATAACCTCGTTCACTTATTCAAGTGTTTCCAGCCCTAATGGTTACGTAAACGAATACAAAATAATAATAACCAGTGGGGCATTAAGGCTTGTTGCCCACTAGAGCAAAAGTTGGGGCGAGACGCGACGCGACGTTGAGTCTCCTTGTTAGCAGAGCGTCCCATCTAATGCTTCTGTGGGAATGCGATGTAGCCGACTAGAGCATGACCTACTTGCTAGAATGTCCTATGTGGCTACACAGTTGGACATAAGACGACTAGGTGAATGCTACTGACGCCGCGAACCCACCTACAGGAACCACTAATCATCAGTCGTCAGTGAGTCATCATCATCATTTCAGCCTATTGCAATCTACTGCTGGACTACTACTGGACATAGGCGTCTTCCAGGAAGTGCCATAGCACACGATCTCCAATTTTTTTCATCCAGCCACTGCTAGCTACCTTCTTCTGGTTATCGGTCTATCGTGCCACCTTTGACATGTTTTCAATTATATAATGAAAAAAGAAGTTAAAAAAATAAAGTTGGTTGAAGTGCTGGAGCAAAACGTGCTCGTGTAGCAACCGGACGCCATTTTGTCATTTAGTTGCCAGTAACATACAGGTTGAGACATCATCGTACCCGTTATTTAGTCTGGGTTCAACCTCCAAAGATTGACGTTACTCAAATTTGAAATCATTTTTTATTTCACTGTTTAGCTAGACTTTTAATGTCATTTAATTTGGGAGATCTTAGTTATAAAAGAGAAGGATGCTCAGCCTACGATATTAAATTTGACATAGCGACCTCGTCGCGACTTTAAAAAGACGGCGCTGTGTGTCGCTTCGTCTTACTAGTGGGCAACGAGCCTTAGAAACTTTCTAGGTATTCCTAACTTGGAACTGCGGTAAACTAAACTAACTTCATCTAAGCGAGTTTAAACTGTTAAGTTTATAGCGTCTACTCCAGTTTCTAATGATTGCGCTATCGACTTTAGCTACAATTTCATCAATTTTACTTTGATAATAAATAAGATACGACGACAGAATTTTATAGAGTATGGATTACAGTGTTGTTGTCTGTGTGCGTCGTATATGGTTATATTTTGCCTTGAATAATAAATTGCTAAAACCGTTTACAAATCTAAACGTATGATTTTAGCAATTTGTTATATGATCAGCTACAATAAATACATAGTTTGGTTCACATTTTTTGGAAAATGAAATAGGATAGGAAGTTTCATTGTGAATTAAAAAATGGACAGGTAAAATGAATAAATGTAAATAGAATCAGCTTAAACAGTTCCCACAACTTGGAAACATGCCTCCTCATCGTGAAAATGAAACCATTTCATTTCCCAAATATTGTGAAACAAACTACTGTCACTAAACAGTAGTTATGATTAGTTCGGTGATTTTTATCTACCGAAATACTGTCACAAAAAAACGACGGGTTGCACTCTGGGAGTGCCGGCAGATGTGAAAACTTGAATAGTAATTGTTGGAAATATCTTGTGAACAGATTTTAGTAAAACTCGCAAAAATGGTTGACTTTTTATTTCAATAATTTTCCAATGTGACGTACATCTTTTATAAACAATATTACCTAGCAACGGATGTCACACGAACATTCACGCAAGCGCCCTGCGCCGTCCTACGCTTTTTCGGTCAGGGTCACGTGTCCTGACGCGAGTTTAAGATTTTATACCCATTACAGAAAAAGTGCTCAACGCCGCTAAAGAAGTTTTCACTTCAAAAGTTGCATTAGTTCGGCCAACCGGACAAGGGAACTACTGCTATTACACTAAAGCTTTCACTCATTACTTTCACCCAATAGTTGGTGAGTAACTTAATATGTAGATTCGTTGCACATTGCCCGTCAACTCTTGGGTATTCTAATTATTGCAAATACCGATATCTGCAACAGATTGAGCCTGCCTCAGACGGCTCAATAATAGCAGTTGTTAAGGCGCTTCCTCACCGGGAGCATTCGCGTGTAATGTTGCATTATAGATTCGACTTTGAGCGTTACATTACAATACTCCCTGACTGACGAGCATTCGCGTACATTTAGTATAGATTTGATACAAGGTGGGCATTGTAATGCTCGGTTCTCCTCCTTCATTGATGTAAACTCGTTTTGTATCATTACAAGGTGCGCATTGTAATGCTCGGTTCTCCTTCTCACTGATGAAATGCTCAGATCTGTAACGTTACATTACAGGTGAATGCTCGCGGCGAGGAAGCCCCTTAAAGGTTCGAACTTTGATTGGCAATCAAGGTTACCTATGTTCTTGTGAAGTCTTGAAGTTCTAAATGTTTCTTGTAGATTTAGCGCAGTAATTACCTTGAGTCTTGTTGCAATTATATTGTAGAATGTTTCTTAAACTAAACTGATATGGTGGACTTTTTTTGATGGAATTCGTGTTTTTGTGTTATTTACTCACGAGGTTTGCCTGGTAACTAAATAAATAAACATCATACTCGTTTACAAAATAGTATAAGTACAGACGCCAGCGCATCAACCTGTCTCAATCTGTCAAATATATTTAATAGATTTTCAACCTTATCACAGTAGAGGAAGAATATTCAATTGGTAAAATTTGACAGATTCGGGTAGATGGACCTGATGGCGTCTGTAAAACATTTGTAAGAAAATGGTTCTTTCCAGTTCTCGCTTACAAATGTTGTATTTAAATATACTAAATTAAGCTTCAACGTTTTGCCCACTATTGGAATAACTTGACAGGCCTGTTGGTTTAGTGGTTAGTGACCCTGACTGCTATGCCGGAGGTCGTGGGTTCGATTCCCACCCAGGACAAATGTTTGTGTGATGAGCACGATCATTTGTTCTGTGTCTGGGTGTAATTTATCTATAATATGTATTTATTTAGAAATATATAAGTATGTTTAACAGTTGTCTAGTACCCATAACACAAGCTCTGCTTAGCTTGGGACTAGATGGCGTTGTGTGATAGTTGTGGAATATTTATATTTATTATTTATTTATTAACTCTCAATAACATATCAACTCACTTGATGTTTGTACACAAAAAGCCAAACCAGGTACAAAACCTGTAGGCCATACAAATGTTTGTTCCGTATGGAATCAAACCTAAACGATCGCCTAATCACTGCGTCAACCAATTCTTAAAAAACCTACAAAAAAAAACATTGAAAAACGAAGCAATTTGAAGTAAAATCATAATAAAAAAATGTTCCATCCGCAAAAATGGCGAACTTCCGAACAAACTTTGGTCCTATTTATAGGCCTCTTTAAGTGATGAATTTTCAAAAACCCTTACTTAGTGCTCTCTTCCGTTATCTGAAACTCTTATGTGAAATATGCTTCAAACTTCAAGTTCAGTCTACGTCCGACAGTGAAGGGATGAATTAGTTTTATATGTAGATAGATACTCGTATTTTGCTTCAACAATGACTTTTAGAAACATATCTAATGAAACAGGGATAAAAATCACAATATTATTAAGTGATACAGCCATTTTTTAGGGTTCCGTAGCCAAGTGGCAAAAAACGGAACTCTTATAGATTCGCCATGTCTGTCTGTCTGTCCATCCGTATGTCACAGCCACTTTTCTTCGAAAGTATAAGAGCTATTCTGTTGAAACTTGGTAAGTAGATGTATTATGTGAATCGCATTAAGATTCTCACACAAAAATAAAATAAAAATTGGGGGAACCGAAACTCAAAAAAAAAAACTCCAAACCCATATCTATGGATAGGTCTTTAAAAATGATATTGAGGTTACTACTATCATTTTTTTCTAAACTGAACAGTTTGCCCGAGAGACACTTCCGAAGTGTTAAAATGTGTCCGTCCGTCCCCGTAACTTCTAAAATAACAGAATGATTAAACTAAAAAATATATATGATGTACATTACCATGCAAACTACCAGCGGAAATTGGTTTTGTACGAGATCAAGTAATCAGTATTTGAAGTGAAAACTTCTTTAGCGGCGCGTTGTGCACTTTTTTTGGAATGGGTAAAAAATGTTAAACTCGCGTCAGGACTGGATCTGGGGACTGAGGACTGATGTTCGTGTGTGTTTATTACTATTGAAGTTTTCACTTCTGCCGACACTCCCAGAGTGCAACCCGTCGTTTTTTTTTAATACGTCATAACAACGTCAACAGTAGTTTTTGAGTTTATACATTACAAACATACACACGCACAAGAATATAAATCTTTCCTCTTTGTAATATTAAGTGTAGATACAAGCTCTACTTACTAATAAATAAATGATGAATGATCTTCGATGGGGTATACTCATTTTCTTCATATCGTATTCAGAGCACGTGGGTACTATAATATCTTCGTAATACAGGTACAAATATAATTAGTTCGTAATTAAATCCCCGTGTTCGTTTGTGGATATTTCACGACCTTCATGTAAAATTAATTTGAGTATTATTCATAGTATTTGTATCGTATTAATCGAATACTAGCTTTTGCTCTCTACTTTTCTTGCGCTTCGGTCGAAAACTATCCCAAGAAATATAGCCTTCAAGTCTTTGGCGCTCGGGCAGAGCGCCGCCGTGTCCTCACGGTGGTGGTAGGCGGCGACAACCTCAAGCGACCGGCGAATTGGTCGAAGCCATGCTGCGGGGCGAGATGGAATGGGAAGCAGTCACCTTCTTCTACTATTCAGTCATCCTTTTTTTTTATCGTGGTATAATCATCAAATGAGTCCTCCTACCGCAGGGCAGGTGGGACTGTCAGACTTGTACTGCCTAAAATCCACGGTGTCCTAACCCTTTACGTTCCGGGATCACGGTAATTCGTACAGTCCCGCGACCCCGGCAGGCTTTGGCCCTCCAGAGGGGGGCCCCGTCACTTGGCTGACACTCTTTGAGGCGCGCGTGGAACACAACGCGCCGTCGACCCGGGCATGGTCCATGGTCGGACAGCGAGTTGCCCATTACTCGCTGCCCGCATGCCCACTATTCAGTCATACTAGCGAAAGAAGAGGCGGGACGCGTGAGGGAGAAGACAGCCTCCACCTTACGACCTAGCCACCGCGAGAGACGCCCACGGCAACCGACGTTGCGGGGCGATTTCCGGCCACCGTAGGCGAGGGCATGCGGACCGTGAGTAATGGGTGACTTGCCGTCCGTCCGTCATGGATCACGCTCGGGTCGACGGAGAAGCTATTTGATGATTTTTCTATAATAAAAAAAAGTTTTTGGCACTCGAAGATGATGAAGCAAGAAAGAGAAGAAGAAGGAAAGTGTTTTAGAAATCCGATAAAACACTTTTTTTTACTACCCTCTACATCCAGACTTCGAAAATCAAATAGCATAAACGGCCTGCTTAGAGCCGGCCGCAGTGTCAGAAACGGGGCACTACACTACTCTAATAATTTTGAAGTTTCGTATGTCGGTAGTAATGACTTTACGACTTTACTCATGTATGAGTACCAAAACCATGGTGTTGGCATGACCTTTTTCTTCATAGTCGTGTCGATGGTTTTTCTTTTTTTATTTAACTAAATTAGACCAATACCATAAAGCAATTTAAGTATCCTTAAAATAATTACCTGTTTAGTTATAACTATGATGAACAGTATGTAAGCGTTGAGCAGCAGACCAATGGCGGAGATGACGGTGACGGCAACGCTAAGCGCGAGCGTCACTGTCGCCTCCTCGGCCCGCGCTTCCGTCCCGTTCACCTCCATGGGGTTGGGCTATGTCTGTCTCTGTCTTCCTTCACCTTAGCCGTTCCATGCCGGGTCGTTGACCGTGCGCTGCTCCATTCTGTTTGGTGTCGTCACCTCACTGCAGCTGCCGCGTTCCATAGCATCTCACTTGGGATGATCTGGAAAAGAAAAACAGTCTTTGAGGAACAGAGTGAATGAAGTCATCTCGTAACGGCCGGTTTACGACTTCGATCTAAGCGGTGAGCAGCGTGGCGGACTCTATAGTGGTTGGCGGCAGCTGTGGAACTCCCTACACCCACACCCCTGTCCGAACCGCTCCGTTAAGTGACGGCGCACTCATCCGCTTGTACGGTTCTCGCCGCTGCGGCTGGCACCCGTATACAGGAGGGACAAGCATCCATCCTCGATACATTTATATTAAGAAAAGACCTCCCTCTAGAAAGGCGACTTTTACAGAACAATTTAAATTTCTATAAAATACGAAATATTAATTACTAGCGGTCAAGCAAATGAATAACCTTTGTCCTATAAGACCCCAAGACGTCTATAGATGTTTCCTATCCATTTCGTAATTCACTGCTGAAACAGACACACGGTCCTAAATACGACAACTACAGGGTAAATGTCTTTACTGAAACTCCTGAATTGAAACTAATCTCCTATGTAAATTGCAAATACCATCCCTAAATTCTCAACCTTGACATTTGGTAACATACGACAATAATTAATTGTAAATGTCTGTCAAGACAGAATCCCTAATCCTGAACTGTCGGATTCTGATGTAATAACTGCTATTTATGTATATTTTTGACGTGTGAAAATCCTAGGAATTTCTGGTGAGATCTGTAAGACTCTTACTGATTTTCATCCTAGCCATACATTTACAATTGCCACAATCACCGCAGCATAATTATGTATTAGGTGCTAACTTATACATTCGGTTTCAGAGCCAGAAGTTTGGTACATTATTCTCCTTCAGGATTGTACTACCAGTATAAAAGTATATTTACGGGCTATGATGTTTATGTGCGCCAAACATCGGAATTAATTCAATAATTTTTACGTGGAACAGTAACAAACATTCATACTTACATCCTCACAACGTTTCACATTCAGGTGTCAAGTACGAATTAATCGAATAATGAGCAACGGTTACTTTGTGTATGTCGCGATTTGTGATCACGATAGTTCGAACACACGACCTACAACTTATAAGTCACGGCCATAACCTCTGAGCAATCGCAGCACAGTGGATTTGAAACTTACTTACATGGTTTATGTAAAGAAGTCGACTTTATAGAACATCAAACCGTGTAAGCCCCGTAAAATCCAATATTGCATGTCACAGAAAACGCAAAACACCCCTAAATGCAATGTCATTGACAAATGACTTTCCTAAAATACGATCGAGAGACACGGCAGTAGGAGCGACGGTCTACTTGTGATACAAAGGTTGGAATCTGTTTTACATATAAATCAAAAGTTAAACTTTGTATTGTTTTGTAAAAAGAGTGAAGATGTCTGGCGCTTTGATCAAGTATTTCGTTTTCAGACTCTCTTGCTTTATTTTGAATTCATTATTATGTTTTTCACTCTTAATATGTATTTGTTTATTTATTTAAAATAAATGTAGCATTCGTAAACAACGTCTTGTCTACGATGCTACGCATTCACGAGTTTTTTGTTAGCACCAAAATTATTCCTAATTAAGCAAACTTAGTAAAGTTCGGACAAAGCTTTTTTTTAAGCGTGGTGAAATCATCAAATGAGTCCTCCCACCCAGGGCAGGCCAGGCCAGGAGGGACTGTCAGACTTGTGCTGACTAAAATCCACGGTGTTCTTCAATAGCCCTTTACGTTCCGGGGTCACGGTAATTCGTGAGTACCGTTTGAGGCGCGCGTGGAATACAACGCGCCGTCGAACCGGGCATGGTCCATGGTCGGCAGCGAGTCGGCCATTACTCGCCGCCCGCATGCCCGCGCTTACGGTGGCCGGAGATCGTCCTGCGACGTCCAGCGCTGTGGGCATCGACCACTGCGGCTGGGTAGACGCTGTCCTCTCCCTCACGCGTCCCTCCTCCTCCTTCGCTAGCATGACTGCTTCGCAGAAGGAGGCGACCGCTTCCCACTCCATCTTGTTCCGCAGCAAAGTCTCGACCAAAGCCGGGCGCGAGAGGTGATATCGCCGTCGTGAGGACACGACGGTGCTCTGCCCAAGGTACCTCCCGAAAGTTCCGTCTCCAATGAGGACCTGCGTCAGGCGGTAGGTGAGGACACCGTAACGCCTATCCAGCCACTCTTCAAAGAGGGGTCTTATCGTCGCGATTGCGGCTTGCCCGAAAGTTCGACAAAGCTATCTGATGATGATTATTATAAGTTGATTTATAACAATAAGTCTGGCACAACCTGTCTTAAAAATAATACAATAACCTTGTAAAATAATTAAACAAACCCAACATATACAGGTACAGAAACCCGATACCGACCTGTAACCATTAAGGCGCTTACAAAAACTAATTACGATAAATTATTCAGTGACACAACACACCCATGGCGTGCCTTTAATACCGATATACCTATTTTTAGCCCCATTACTGTTATAGTAGCCATAGAAAAATAAATCAACGTCCTTCGATCGGTTTCCCATAACGATCGACATTGTTATGTTGGCTATTTACGATCCATCCATACTGGCAAGGTCAAGGAATGAACTGAATCAATTATCATAAAAGTAGAGGTCGATGAAACGTTGGATGCTTTCTTTTATATCTCATTAAAAACTTGTTGGAATTATCTATTGTTTTCTCTTGATTAGCTTTGAAAGGTTTAAAATAAAGGTGGTTGGCCTTTTGCGGCTTATAACTTTGCTGCGGGTAGATTGTATTTGTTTTTACAAATTATAAGCTGTAAATACAGTTTGTATCTAAGAAAGAAAGGTATGGTCTTATTTTAGGGTGTGGAGAGGTGATCAATCTGATCTTTCACCTTTCATCCTTTTGTTCTTAAGCCTTTGTCAAACAGACAGGCGTGGCGAATACAAAGCGAGGCCTTTTTATTTGTAATGTATGAAATTGTTTGAATCCAATCACATAGAAAAGCGAAAGCGATCCGATAGCGTGACCGAACCGATGCGAAGACGTGGCGAAAGGCGTATTTGCTCTGTTTGACGTCGTTCGTAAAAAGTCAGCTAATACAACTGTCACGCCACGGTTCGCTGCATCCAGTTTGACGTCTCGTATTGGTTCGGTATCGCTTCGGACTCGGTTCGGTTCTTTATATCCTGTCAGTTTGACAAAGACTTTAAGGTCACAGTCATTAACTGTATGTATTAAGTAGAGTACTGAAGTTTTGCGACAAATTATATTTTTCTGCGATGACGATGGTGGTCCCCATACGACCAAAAGGCGCATTTCTATTGATGTAGAATATAAACGCGCGTCTGCACTGCTTCTGTCGTTCGTTGTAATTGTGGCTTGCGGAATAGCAGCGATAAAAGATGCAACAAAACATGCCAAATAGCGCTTCAAAACACCAAACAGGCTGAAACGAAGGCCCTTAAATAAGACCACACATTTGTAACTCACTCTGTATTTTCCCAATTAGATTGAAATGCATTTCTCTTCGGTACCGAACGGGAATCGAATCTTTTCAATCTATCTCCAGTTGCGCTGAATTTTTCAGGTGCTTTTTTGCTAAAATTTACATAACAGACTTTGAATTTGAAAGTTTTATGGGTTTCGTTTCTTAAATGGTAAAAGATAGACTTCATAGTGAGATTTTCGAGTACTTGTTGCTCTTTTTTTACGTGGTAAAATCATCACATGAGTCCTCCAACCCAGGGCGGGGTGGGAGGGACTGTCAGACTTGATTGACTAAAATCCACGGTATCCCTCAATAGCCCTTTACGTACCGGGGTCACGGTAATTCGTGAGTCCCGCGACCGAGTACTTGTTGCTTTGTAACACAATACAAATAGTTCAGAAAACTTCGCTAATAATTCATTTTTTTTCCAACTTGTATATTGTAAGGCCGATTTAATCCCACTTGAACAAAACCACATCTTCTCAATGCTTCTAGGAATATAACGGTGCACGGTTAAATAACTGGAGTTATATCACTAAATTGAATTTTACAGAAATCTCTTACGGAGCTGAAATCTTTCCACATCCTGAAACATATAATTTCGTTTCATCCGGTTCTCAGAATAAGCTCATACGAGAGTTGAAAATTGGATTTTATTTTAGCGGCCGCCAACTGCGCCGGGATTACGGCGATACAGTGCCGTACCGACCCGGATGTACGCGGTGCGGTGATGGATACGAGAGGAACGTTACCTCATATCGGGATTTAATATTTATATTTAGGCACTTCCGCTGCGTTGAACTGAGGTTTTTCAGTGATCTAGGAACATTGGGAGAATGACTAAGGTACTAGCTATTTAAGGATTTAATTAAGCTTTTTATAATTATCACCGTGCAAACAAAGAAGACGGGGCACGGCTTATATAGAATTTACTGCGGGCGGTATAAAAAAAATTCATTTTTGAGATTTGAGAAATTCTTTGAGATTGACGTTGATATCTGTCAATAATGATTGACTGATATCAACGTCAATCTCATTTCTCATCTCTTCAAATAAGCTACGATGTGAGTGAATACATGGAAGAGTGTTTAGTTAACGCTTATATCAGGAACAGCTGATTCAGATTGAAAAAAACAAAATGTCTTGGACAGTCCATTTAACGAGTCAGGCTATAGGCCGCGGGGATCAGCTAATAAATGCAGCAACGAAAGGGGCGATCCCCTTTCGTGGCTTCGCTAATTTAATTTTTTTTATTATCAGCAATGAATTGATAAACAAACTGAAACTAAACGAATTACGACATACTATTTCCAATGGTAATCTTTAGGCATATATCATCTAAAACAAAACTTGTAAAGAAATACCACGATAGATTTAAATCAAGCTCGGAGAGCTAAAGGTCAATTTTTTCCTTAGAAACAAATTCAATGGTAGCAAATGAAAACATTAATATGAATCAGAAGTTAGGGAGCGAAATAGTTGGAGTAGTAATTTCTCACGAGAACCAAACAGTTCCTCCTTAGGGAAGGTTTTCGCTACGATTGTAGATATTTTTCAAATACGTTACTGCTGTTGGTAATAAAGTATTTAGTTGGTGAAGTATTATTAGTAACAGGCACAGATTTTAAACTTAAATCCCCAAAACCACGTCGTTTATATTTTTTCACGCGACTATTATGGTGAGCGCACGTCTCTGATTTATTTCTTTGCACTATGGTTACAGATCATCGGTAATTTTATTATTAGCACTCGACAATAAATACTGTGTGATCTATTATACACGTCATCATATGCCCATCATTATGTGCTCGTTTTATTACATATTTGCAAACTTTTATTTGTACTGTAATGTACCTTTTTTTTATTTTTTATCGTGGTAAAATCATCAAATGAGTCCTCCCACCCAGGGCAGGGCGGGAGGGACTGTCAGACTTGTACTGACTAAAATCCACGGTGTCCTTCACTAGCCCTTTACGTACCGGGGTCACGGTAATCCCTTGGTCCCGCGACCCCGGCAGGCTTTGGCCCTCTACAGGCCCCGTCCCTATGCTGACACTCTTTGAGGCGCGCGTGGAACACAACGCGCCGTCGACCCGGGCATGGTCCATGGTCGGACAGCGAGTCGCCCATTACTCGCCGCCCGCATGCCCGCGCCTACGGTGGCCGGAGATCGTCTCGCGACGTCCGGCGCCGTGGGCGTCTACCACTGCGGCTGGGGTGGAGGGAGGACGCTGTCCTCTCCCTCAGGCGGCCCGCCTCCTCCTTCACGAGCATGACTGCTTCGCAGAAGGAGGCGACCGCTTCCCACTCCGTCTCGCCCCGCAGCATGGCCTCGACCAATGCCAGGCGCGAGAGGTCTCCGCCTATCGCCGTCGTGAGGACACGGCGGTGCTCTGCCCAAGCGGGGCAGTCCTGCACCGTATGCTCTACCGTGTCCTCCGGACGATCCTCGCAGTGGTGACACCCAGGCGTTTCTTCCCTCCCTATCAGACACAGGAACCTCCCGAAACTTCCGTGTCCGGTGAGGACCTGCGTCATGCGGTAGGTCAGGACGCCGTGACGCCTATCCAGCCACTCCTCAAAGAGGGGTCTTACCGCCGCGATTGCGGCGTGCCCGACTGCAATGTACCTAGTATAAGTATTATTCAAGCTGTTTAGTCCTTATCTAATTATAACCACATCCAATTATTGATATGATGACACTGTATTTTTATGACAAGCGTCACCTGAATCGGCATTCAGGATTGGCACCTGATAGTTAAAGAAATTCTTCAACAGTCAATACAACATTTTGTACTCGTATTTACGAGTATCTAAACATAGCCAAACTTGAAATTTTGAAGGTTAATTATTCGTTGTAATTAACCCTAGATTTCAAAAATTCTCAATGTAAGACGATCTCGTAACTCTGATTTAACAATCCAGCCGGCCAAGAGGAATTGCTAAAACGGTAGATCACACACAAGATCAAATAAGCAACAACAATGATCGCGCAATTCTCAAGATACATACCCGCTCCATTCATAAGCATTGAAGCGGAAGTGGGGTGCCAATTATATCTCACTAAATCTTGAACATAACAACGAAATTACAATGACATATGGTGCCATATGAAAAGAATTATGGCACATTCACCTTAGGACTCATTCACACGAGAACTTCTGACGAAATGTCTTTGTCCACGATTCTTTTTGATGACGACGGCCATTCTTTTTATATGTCCGTATTAACAAGCACCCCAAATTGCGATAATCGTGAAATATAATATCTTATAATCTTCTATATATCGATATTTAATAACATTTGTCTTGTAAAATTAGTCTTTTTGAAATCACGTCCGTGTAAAACACGAAAACATGTTTCGTGTTTTACACGGACGTGATTTCAAAAAGACTAATTTCATTTTTATGACGGATCCATAAAAAATCACTATTGAAATGTGACCATCTATCCGCCATGACGTATCGTGATTTTTGACAAACCGTCAATGACGGATCCCATATGAATGGGTCCTTATGACATTATATTAACCCCAACCTTCACGGCTATTTTGCCCCAGACAAAAACCTTATGCCTACGAAAATAAAGGTCACTGTATCACAAAAATAGAGATAAAATAGCAATAAAGGGACGGTAGTTAATAAGAAAAATTACTACAGAGAAGAATTTGTATTCTATGACTAAAATCTGTATTTTTAAAGCACTCTTTTTGTTTAGTTATTTTACTCTTTCATGTTTTCGAAGTGGTTTGTTTTTGTGATAAAATAGAGAGTGGAAAGAGTGAAAGACCCATAACCCAGGAAAGTCGTTTTACAACTAGTCATTCATCATCATCGTCATCCTCATCAGTCGGAAGACGTCCACTGCTGAACATAGGCCTCCCCCTTAGACCGCCACGCCGAACGACAATTCGCCACTTGCATCCATCGGTTGCCCGCGACTCTCACGATGTCGTCGGTCCAACTTGTCATTGTAATATTATATCTTTTGTTCTGTAACTTATCTGGTTACTTTTTTTTTATATCGTTGTAAAATCATCAAATGAGTCCTCCCATCCAGGGCAGAGCGGGAGGGAATGTCAGACTTGTAGGTACTGACTAAAATCCACGGTGTCCTTCAATAGCCCTATACGTACCGGGGTTGCGGTAATTTGTGAGTCCCGCGACCCCGACAGGTCCTTCTAGTTACTTAGATATTAAAAGTCGAAGTATTTATACCGTGTTTGAACATAGACACAAAGTTATTTTTATACATTTAGAATACTACCTGTTGACAGAAGCTTAGCCTGCGTGTAACTTAAAAAATATCCCACAGGAATGAAACACTGAGTTAAACAATATCCTTTATGGTATTTCAATAAAGTTTCATCAAGATTCGTTCAGCCTTTCTGTCGTGGTTGAGTAACAAAAATCCATTCATAAATTCGAATGTACAAAATTTCTCATATGTAGTATTAGTTATATGATCAAAATATAGAAACAGAAAATACTTAAAACAAAAAATATAACCAGGTAAAGCCTTTGTCAAACAGACAGGCGTGACGAATGCGAAGCGTGATGTTTTTATTTGTAATGTATGGAATTGTTTGAATCCAGTCACATAGAAAAGCGAAAGCGATCCGATAGCGTGACAGAACTATCGGACTGACGTCTCGCTTCGGTTCGGTATCCCTTCGGAAACGCTTCGCTTTCGCCTGTCTGTTTGATAAAGGCATAAAAGTGTCATGAAAGACAGAAGTCGCAGACGTCTTCTGTTTGGTAATAAAAACATGCTTCGGTCACTAATCTGTTTTCCAAACGACCACCGGCAACCGTTTCAGCCTTATTCAGCATCACTAGGATAAACTAGCTAGCCTATCCAAATATATTACACTAACTGTTGTCTGTGGCTTTGCTCGCATACGCTTAGAATTTGTGTTATTTTGGGATGAGAGTTACCATATTTCCGTCTATTTAGATCTGACAATGTATAGTATATGCAGGATATTTTGAAAATTTTCTGTTCAGTGGCTTTGGGGTGAACAGGTAACAAACGAACTTACTTTTCGCCCTTAAAATATTAGTTACCTAGGAAAGGACAAGCTCGCGGGCATGCGGGCGGCGAGTAATGGGCGACTCGCTGTCCGACCATGGACCATTCCCGGGTCGACGTCGCGTTGTGTTCCACGCGCGCCTCAAGGCGTGTCAGCATAGTGACGGGGCCCCCTGTAGAGGGACAAAGCCTGCCGGGGTCGCGGGACTCACGAATTGCCGTGACCCCGGTACGTAAAGGGCTATTGAAGGACACCGTGGATTTTAGTCAGTACATGTCTGACAGTCCCTCCCGCTCTGCCCTGGACTCATAAGATGATTTTACCACGTAAAAAAAAGGATAGGAAAAGCTGTTGCCAGCGACTCTGCCGGTGTATAGAAAATTATCCCACGGGAAAGAAATACCGGAGGAAAGGACGGAACATAACGGTCCTATATAATTATGTTATTCCAGCACGATTAGTATGACCAATAAATACTCATTCTACAAAGAATAGACAAAGTAATTTTACCGTTATTTCTATACAATTCGACTGTTGAGTGGCACGATCTGTACACCATTGAAGAATATAAACATGTCGCGGATTGATGTCGCTACCGTACAACGTACAGCGCCATCTATTAATTCGAAGCACAACTAAACGTCATGTGATCAGAAACGCAAGCGCGCCCCACCGCTTGGATACGATCGTCGGTAGAGGGGATGCAGCAAAGACCGACAGAGACCGAGCGTTAACTCAGTCTAGTTCGGACAGTCTTGGCAGACGCTCAGTACCAACGCACGTGTCTGTTTCTGTTTTAACATTAAATCATTACTTTAAATAAAGTCAGTAAAAGTTATAACCGTATTTCGTTCGAGTACCCACACAGTGCCCACGTTTATCCAAAATCATGTCGGATCGTGAGGAAGACCCAATGCTTCGCACCTCGGCCACCCTCGATGCGACATCAGCAGTGGGATACACTCGAGCTGAAGAAATTATGGAGAATGGAGCGATGACGTCACGCTGTGACGAGAATTTACTTCGTACGCTGTTGGCGGCCCAAAACCAGAACATGATGTCCCTCATAGAAGCTGTCAGGGGTCCAGCAGGTACCAAGCATATTTCTCTGCCTGAATTTGACCCAGATAAGCCGGATGTAGACGCACGTGCTTGGTGCACTACAGCGGATCTGTGCTTATCGGAGGTTCCGCTTCAGGGAAGTGCACTCATCATCACCTTAAGCAAGGCCCTGAAAGGAAGTGCTTCACGTTGGCTGGCGCAAGTGTCGTTTGCGGGGATGACATGGTGTGACTTTAAAAGCCTGTTTCTATCCCGTTACGACTGCGTGGACACACCAGCCGCTACGCTTGTCAAACTGACGAGTAGCAAGCCTAAGGAAGGTGAATGCTATGCTGCTTACGCTGCCCGGTTGCTTTCTACACTCACATCACGCTGGCAAAATATGAGCGCCGAGCAGATAGCCATATCCACAGTGCTGGCTCACATGGCACAATTTGACGGGCGTATTCAAAGATTGGCTTTTACTACCGATGTCAGCAACAGGAGCAAGCTTCAGTGTGAACTTCAAGCGTTCTCATTTTTGAAAAGGAAAGCTTCGAATAGTAACACAACCGAGTCTGCACCAGATGTCAAGCGATCGAAGTTTCAGCCGTCAACTTTGAAGTGTCACAACTGCGGTAAGCCAGATCACAGAGCGGCTGATTGTAGATTGAGGGGTGAAGTGAAGGGTAAGGCAGCTAATTCTGCGACCTCTGCATCAACTTCTACTGGATCGAAGCAGCGTCCAGATGTCATCTGTTTTCGATGCGGTAACGCCGGACATTTTGCTTCTAAATGTCCACGAAGCAATGGCGGAGGCAGCAGCACACGTGGTTCGAGCAGTTCAGTGGCAACGTCTGCACCAGCAGCGAGCAGCGAACGACGCGTTGAAGTTTGTTACGTCAGCAATCCTAGTGGTGTGTTGATGAACTCTGGTGAGTCATTTCCATTTTATTATGATTCTGGTGCCGAATGCTCTCTAGCGAAAGATAAAGTCGCGTCAAAGTTTAGTGGCAAACGTGTAAACAACACAGTAAATTTAACGGGAATCGGTCACAGTAGTGTGCAAAGTACCCTACAAATTTTATCTGAGGTTATGATAAACAATCTACGATTAGAAATTTTATTTCATGTTGTCCCGGATAGTTGTCTTAAAAATGATATTTTAATCGGTCGCGAGATTTTGGATCAGGGTTTTAACGTTAGTATGACGTCTAAGAGTGTTGTTTTGAGTCGTGAAAAAATTGTTAAATTATGTGACGTTTCAAATGAGCTCGAAAATGGTTCTTCTTTTCGAATTGATTTCGATAATGTTAATACCGACGTTCCGACGGAGTTTCGTTCCCAATTGAGTGCTCTTCTGTCAGAATATTCATCTTCATTTTCTAGTGGTGTTTCTAGATCCCGTGTTAAAACAGGACAGTTGCAAATTCGACTAGTAGACCCTAATCGTACAGTCAATCGTCGCCCTTATAGGCTAAGCGCTAGTGAACGCGAAGTTGTTAA
Source organism: Agrotis puta (assembly GCA_943136025.2). NCBI lineage: Eukaryota > Metazoa > Arthropoda > Insecta > Lepidoptera > Noctuidae > Agrotis > Agrotis puta. The sequence goes on from OW964178.2 coordinate 12,622,129, forward strand.
TGTTAAAGTGCGGGAATTAGAGGAAGCCGGTATAATTAGGCCAAGTTGTTCGCCTTTTTCCAGTCCAGTGTTGCTCGTTAAGAAGAAAGATGGTTCGGATCGCATGTGTGTCGACTATAGGGAACTGAATGACAACACTGTATCGGATAGGTTTCCACTACCATTGATAGAGGATCTTGTCTCTAGGTTAGGCGGTGCTACATGGTTCACGTCTCTTGACATGTTATCAGGCTATCATCAGATTCCAGTCCATCCTGAATCAATAGAGCGAACTGCATTCGTCACACCTGACGGTCAGTGGGAATATTTGACCATGCCGTTCGGTTTGAAGAATGCAAGCTCAGTATATCAGCGGGCTGTTATGAAAGCATTAGGTAACCTTGCATATGCTGTGACGTATGTTGATGATATTTTGGTGATAGGGTCATCCGTAGAGGAGAGTTTAGTGCGTCTTCGTACTGTACTCGAAAAATTGACAAAGGCTGGTTTCTCCTTGAATTTCACCAAGTGCTCATTCCTTAAACGCCGCGTTGAATATTTAGGGTTTGTGGTAGAAAATGGCCAAATTAGACCCAACCCAAGTAAAATTGTAGCTTTGTCCAAACTTCCACCACCCAAAACAATCACTCAGCTGAGACAGTTCATAGGTCTGGCCACTTATTTCAGACAATTTGTGCCACAATTTTCAAAAATAATGGCTCCTCTGTTTCGTTTAACGAGTGGTAAGAATAGGTCCATTAGCTGGGAACCTAGCCATGAGGCCATTCGTCAAAAAATAATTTCCCGTTTAACCAGTGAGCCAGTTCTAACAATTTTTGACCCTGCTCATGCTATCGAGTTACATACCGATGCTAGTGCTGAAGGATATGGTGCAATTTTTATTCAAAAGATTAATGGGAAACAGCACGTGGTTGCTTATTATAGTCGTCGTACGTCCCCAGCCGAATTGAAGTATCATTCGTTCGAGTTGGAGACTTTAGCTGTCTTTAACGCGATAAAGCATTTTAGGCATTATTTGCTAGGTCGTAAGTTTACGGTGGTTACAGACTGCAGTGCTGTCAAAGCTTCCAAAAATAAAACTGACTTGTCTCCAAGAGTTCATCGTTGGTGGGCTTACATGCAGTCATTCGAGTTTGACATTGTTTATCGCGAAGGCAGTAGGATGAGTCACGTAGATTTCCTTTCTAGAAATCCTCTTCCTACTTCTAATGTAGCTATCTCTCGTGTGGAACAGAAGCGTGTCGATTTAGCTGAGCTTTCTAGCAACTGGTTGCAAGCTGAACAGGAAAAAGACGAAGAGATCAGCAAGATTGTGTCTGATCTTCGTAACGAAGTTTTTCCTGAGGAAACTCGCAAAACCTACGAAATACGCAAAAACATTCTGTTTCGTAAGATTCAACGTAACGGTCGTACCAGATGCCTGCCTATTGTACCAAGAGCGCTCAGGTGGTCAGTGATCAATAACGTCCATGAGTCAGTTATGCATTTGGGATGGGAGAAAACTCTGGAAAAGATCTATGAGCACTATTGGTTTGAAGGCATGTCCAAATACGTGAGGAAATTTGTGGATAATTGTGTCACTTGTAAGGTAGCTAAGCCTCACTCGGGCAAAGTTCAGGCTGAACTTCACCCAATTCCTAAATTTAATATCCCATGGCATACCATCCATGTGGATGCTTCAGGTAAACTGTCGGGCAAGAACGACATCAAAGAATACGTGTTCGTCATCATAGATGCATTCACCAAATTTGTTTTACTTCGTCACTCACTCAATATTGACACGAACAGTAGTATCCGTGCTATTAAGTTTTGTGTAGCTTTGTTTGGGGCTCCGAAACGCATAATAGCAGACCAGGGTCGTTGTTTCGCGAGCAAAGACTTCTCGAGTTTCTGTGCTACTAACAACATCGAGCTGCACTTAATAGCTACTGGAGGCAGTCGTGCAAACGGTCAAGTCGAGAGAGTCATGAGTACCCTCAAGAGCATGTTGACAGCTGTAGAGACTAGTCGTGATCGCTCTTGGCAGGATGCATTAGGAGAAGTTCAGCTGGCCATGAACTCCACCATTAATAGGGTGACTAAAGCTAGCCCTCTCGAGTTAATGATAGGAAGGGTAGCACGTCCGCTTAGTTTAGTGACCGCTGATGATGATGAGGTTCACATTGATTTAGATGAGACTAGAGAGCACGCGACACAGAACATTGAGAAGATATCAAAGTGTGATAAGAATCGTTTTGACCAAAATAAGGCCAGAGTGTCTAAGTTAGCCATTAATGATTATGTTTTGATTGAAAATGAGGAAAGGAATCAAACTAAATTAGATCCCAAATTCAAAGGCCCATTTAAGATTATTGAGGTATTAGACGGGGATAGATACCTACTCAAGGCGCTTGACTCTAAGCGAACGTACAAGTACCCCCATGACCGTGTGAGAAAGATCCCCGATCACCAAGTGCCGCGAGAGTTAGATGTCATAGTTGATGACAGTGGTAGTGAAACCACATCCGATTAAGAATGCCGTGTGTACTCATACTCGAAACTCTTGACCGCACCTCATGAGTAACATGTGGCGATGGGTCTATGAGAAGTCGTTGGTGCGATTTCTGTCTGTGTTGGTGCACAGAGCGCTTTATGTGTTGTAGCACATTTTGCGCAAGATGTATTGAGAATCGTTGGTGCGATTCTGGTCTGTGTTGGTGCACAGAGTGTCTCATGTGTTGTAGCACATGTGGCAGTGAGTATGCAAAGAATCGTTGGTGCGATTCTGATCTGTGTTGGTGCACAGATTGTGATGAACGTTTGATGAGTTGAGTACGCATTGCCTATGAAATTAGTTTCAGATTTGTGGAAATAGTTTTCCGTTGATTGCCTTGTTGATCGGATCTCTTCCAATTACTTGTTGTACAGAAAGCACTGTGTAAAAACTCTAATGTTAGGGCATTGTAAATCATGACAGTTGGTTATTGTGTGTACGTAGATTTAGTGGAAATAAACTGCAGTTAAAATGAGTCTCTTAGTTTCTATTGGCAGGATAGCCGAGCTATTTTACTCTCCAAGTGTATTTTGTCCACAGGTACTACACCCGAGGACGGGTGCTAGTCAGGGATGGCCGTGTCGCGGATTGATGTCGCTACCGTACAACGTACAGCGCCATCTATTAATTCGAAGCACAACTAAACGTCATGTGATCAGAAACGCAAGCGCGCCCCACCGCTTGGATACGATCGTCGGTAGAGGGGATGCAGCAAAGACCGACAGAGACCGAGCGTTAACTCAGTCTAGTTCGGACAGTCTTGGCAGACGCTCAGTACCAACGCACGTGTCTGTTTCTGTTTTAACATTAAATCATTACTTTAAATAAAGTCAGTAAAAGTTATAACCGTATTTCGTTCGAGTACCCACACAGTGCCCACGTTTATCCAAAATCATGTCGGATCGTGAGGAAGACCCAATGCTTCGCACCTCGGCCACCCTCGATGCGACAAACATAATATATTATCCTTTCTATATTTTATACATTACCTGTTTCTTCGGTGCCATGCTACGTGTGCAGACCAGATCATCTGAGACAAATGTAATTTTAAAGATTCGTTCAACGGTTTGATGTGATTGAATAACAAACATCCATCGTTCTATCCATCCCTCCAATCCCATGAATAATATTAGTTAATGTTGTTCTAAATGAACAGATAGTTAAAAGATTTATACTTTCATAGTTTATTTCAAAAGGTCTCTTACAATACTACGTTTTTATTAACGGCAGGAGAACAATGTGACGTAACATAACATGAACAACGAATACGCCTGGTCGTACTTTGAAAAAAAAAAAGCGGACCAGACAGGCTAAAATGTTGAAATCCCTTTCATACAGGTAGCCTAATTAACGTAACTATTTATTTAGGCACACATCGCAGTTACGCTAGGAAAATAACGGACAGTTTTACAAAAATATCATTCTAAATGTAAACCTGCGAAGTAACACAAACTCTTTTAACAATTCACATTTAAATGAAACTAAAATTACATTTCCCCAGACTTAGTTCATAAAATAATGAAATGCAGAGTTTCAAAATTAATTCACACACTTGTAGCATTGCAGTGGTGATGAAATAAAGTACATAAAGAAATGTTTAATGTTTATTTGTTTTTATATACGTGTAAAATGTAACCTCTGGCTTCTTAACGCCAAGGATATTAACCCTAGATTAATAGCAGAAACTTTCAAACACGTCGGAATCATTCCCTAACTCCCAAATCATATTAGCAAAGCTAAAATTCTGTCATGTTCAGTTTTTCCATCATTTGCTCTTGGGACCAAAAGTCCTTTGATTTTTATGAATATCTTTAATACGAACTTATGAAATTAAGCAGATATATTTTAGTTGGCGATATCAGTGGGGAAATTGAAAAAAAACATTCATGTAGAACAAACACTGTTATTTTATCGTAGAATATTGACACTCACAATAATGTTCAAAGAGATCAATTTTGTATGGGGGTACCTTTAGCCGAGGGATTGGTGCAATGGCTAACTCACCGTCCGATAAGGACCCACTCCGTGTCGACGGCGCATTTAATGCCACGCCCCTAAGTGCTGATAGCGTAACTGACGGATCCCGATATATCTGCCAGGATTGCGGGAATGTACAAAAGAGTCACCGCAGCCCTAAAATGCAAAAGGCAGTTGAAGGCTAGTTCCTTCAACTGCCTTTTCCAGGAGTTTCGAAGTCTGACAGTCCTTTTCGCTCCACCCAGGGTTGAAGGAGTCATTTTTATGATATCGCACATAATATGGGATGGGACTACCTTAGGAACTACTGATATCAATCCAATGATTTTGTCAGTAACGTAAAACTACGTTATTTTCAAGTAGATTAAAAAAAAACACATTTTAAAAAGGTCATTCATATGGTACAATTTTCTAACATCACGAGAGTGTAGGCAGCTACGTGCAAAGATAAAGCTAAAATGTAAATTTTGAGAACGTTGACTAATCACTGCACGTCCAAACGTCCAGACAGTAACGTGTCCAACTGTCATAACAATTAATAAAAGTACCTCAGAACCCACTTCAAACTGTCCCAGGAATAATAATCTTAAGTTTAAATTAAAACGATGAAGTCAAACGGCTTTTAAACAAAAGTCACAGATCATTTACAAACGGAGTTACAGCGTCAAAAGGAAGTTGTCGCCGACGGCTCGGCGGCCATGTTTTGATTTAATTATTACAAAATTGTTTTTTAATTCTGTTAGGTTCATTCTCACTTGCTAGTGTTTATGCAGGACCGTTGCTTGCGCGTTAATTGCGAAAAGTTTATTCAGTGAAATGATACTTGTTTTTGCTTTCACAGAAATTGCAACCTTTCAATAATGTTTAGGTATTCATTTAGTTGTTTTACAGTGTAAGTGAAAATGGATAGTAAAATTATTCGTCCCCTTTTATTTTAAGTACAATCCATTCAATAGTTGTGTGTTCGAAATTTTGACCATAGAATTAGTAAATTATATTCTTTGTTATTGTCTTATTTTACTTCATTAATTATTTCATAACCTCGTTGTTCTTGTTGTCTCAAGCGTGACTGCTGAGCATGAGGCCTCGAAATCGATTCCATGGTCGAGCAAAATGTTATTAGGTTTTTTCACAAGAAATCCAAAAGAATCAAAAATACACTAGAGTTACCTATATTTACTATCTTAATAAGTAAATATATCAATTTCCAATATCCTTTCTGGAAAGCAGCTGTATCTCGTAAAAATCAGGCCCAAATATGTAATTTTATCCCACCGCTAATCTCATTGGATTACCTTTCAATATCCGCTATGAACCGATCGGTTTTTATCAAAGTGCTTACGTTGAATACTTTGATACACACATGGGCAGTTCTACCGCGACTTTATCTGCGTATATTACGCTAATTTAAACCTTAATTGCGCCACTTATGGTTCCAAAACTCCTACCTTTCAATCTGGAACCAACTATACACGTTCACAAAATTTCATTGAAATCGGTTTAGTGGTTTCGGAGATTAGCATGTACGAATAATTTAATACATTTATTTTCTATCGTCATAGTCATAAATACAATTCAAAACCACTGCATAGAGACTGATGTCTGTTGTAGGTACCTAATAAAAGATCACCTATTTTAAGGGGTGGGATCTAGCTCCTAGCGGCTCACCACAGAGACACCACAAGCTATATGTGGTGGTCGCGGGACTGTACGAATTACCGTGACCCCGGAACGTAAAGGGCTATTGAAGGACACTATGGATTTTAGTCAGTACGAGTCTGACAGTCCCTCCCGCTCTGCCCTGGGTGGGAGGACTCTTTTGATGATTTTACCACGATAAAAAAAAGGCTACATGTGGTAGGCGGTGGTAGGCCTTACCAGGACCGCCTAGTTCACGACCTACTGGTCGGGAACTAGGTGGGCATATTAAAAATTAATTACTCATCCAATCAGAATTTTAATTAGTGTATAATATGGCTTGACTACTAGCTATGTATTTGAGCCGTTTGGGGTTGAAACACTAGGGCTATGGGGAAGTGCCCACCAAGTTTTCAAAGACATCGCCAAGCGTATAGTCGACTCCTCGCGTGACAAGACGGCTGGCCTATTTTTTGGTCAAATGATTAGCATTGCATTCCAACGTGGCAATGCAGCATTCTGGGTACTTTCCCCATTGACAGCGTCGTGGATGAATTTTTTGAAGCACTATTTTGAATTTTAGTTTTAATTTAATATTTTTTGTAAATATCTTACTTTTTATTTTAGTTTATAAATGTAGTATATTATATTTATATTTTAATAACTAATTAAGTTGTTATTTAATAATTACGTAGTAGTTGTATTTAAATACATAAGTACGCTGTAAGGCCAAAAAAAACTAGTAAAACTCTAAACTATATTATACAATATTCTTTCTTTACATTACATTTCGAAATCGGATTTAAAATGGATACCATGCAATCCGACAATAGCGTTTAATGCCGGCTCCTCTCGCAAATTGATCAAATATTCTATTTCTCCCGTATCCGCCTGCATCCATCCGTCCTAATGAACGAGTGTTCACATAAATTACATTTTGGTCATCGCATCTTGTATTCACTGAAATTCAATGTTTAAATTCACGAATATTTCACGTCGGATATTTCAGCTTTACGTCACTTTATTTCGGGCCATTTTCGTTTCGGAAACATTTCACTGAACCACACTGGAACGTTGATTTTTAGTAGAAAGAGATAACTTAATGAAAATGATGTAAATTAATAAAATAAGGAATATATTCAACTAAAAAGTAATAAAAGATACTTGTAGGTAGATAAGACTACATATTAATAGATAGTCTTTTCACAAACCAAATCAATTTTCTGCTCCCCAAAATGCTTGCACGAGTTATTTCGTTCTATCCGATATTTCCATCACTTTCGCATCGTAAGCCTACTACAAAAGGCGTTTCTGAACGTCGAAAATATTCCAAATAATTCGGTTCGTCATTTGGGCTGAATGAATTCGTGACTTTCAGAGGTTTCCGAACGATCGCATCACACGTTATTTATAATTATAATACGGAAATATTTGCGACAAAGTGCTTGTAAATTTTTGACAACAAATTAAACGCGACGTCGATTTTCTCCATTTTTCCTCTCATTCATGTCATTTATAATTGAAAATAATTCATGCGTAAGAAGCATTTTTTTTCATCTTTCATATGTAGTATGTGGTTAGAGCACTAGTTATGTGATCTATAAAAGTACTCGCGGGACTATTTCATTAGGTAACCGTGACCCTGGAACGAAAAGGGCTAAGGATGGATCACTGATTTTAGTATAAGTCTGACATTACCTCCCGTCCCGGCCTGGGTAGGAGGACTCATTTGATGATTTTACCACGATAAAAAAACGATTTAAATACCAAGTTTCATAAAGCAATCAAAGAGACTCACCATGCAAAGTTATTGCTTAAGTACGCAGTTGCGATGTCGTCCCACAGTTGAAGGGACACTCGATATCGTGTTCTACGCTTTCTGTTTTTTGCACGCTGCAGGAAATGAAGGTGTCAAACTGGTACTCAAATTACTGGGCTGACTCAATTTAGATTGCAATCATCACGCTGAAATGTCAAGATAGGCTACAGAATATACTTGTCAAACGCCATCCGCTGTCAATTTTGACGTATTTGAACTGTCAAAAAAACACCTGACATTCTCAAACTGTAAAGCCTTTGTCAAACAGACAGGCGTGGCGATTGCGTAATTGCGTAGCGAGGCGTTTTTATTTGTAATGTGTGGAATTGTTTGAATCCCGTCACATAGAAAAGCGAAAGCAATCCGATAGTGTGACCGAACTATCGGACTGACGTCTCGTACCGGTTCGTTATCGCTTCGGACTCGCCTGTCTGTGCTATTCCAAAATTAAAAAAACGCTGTTATGCTGATTAAGCACGGAATCTCTGTATTTTTTTCTTTATATGTCATTTAAGGGAAAAGCCGCAATTGGCGTATTCAACACAAGATCTATCTTATCCGATTATCTTTACGAAATTAACTACACGAACTGACAGAACGCCTTTTTTCTTTAGATATAATAACTAGTAGCCTACAAAAATACAGATGTGTAATCCGAAAACAGAAATACCAAATTTAAGTCCCAAGAGACCGTCGATTCGGCAAACACCAATATCAACGTATTAACTCATGTCCATAATCGGCAAGTTTACGGTCACTGTGATTGAGCGCAAATCAACCGGCGATAAATTTATCAACGTATGAAGTCAAGATCAAAGTAGCTTTGGAAATACACTGAATAGCTAGCTATTACTAGCTAATATCTAGCAGGAAACCGAGTAAGGGAAAGAAATTGAAAATAACTACAGGAAACTGGAAATTCTACGAGCGTAGCAACGTGAAAATCACATATTTTCTGTGCAACCTGTCAATATGTTCAACTCTAATACCACTTTATTAGGATGCTGCTGTTTACCAGTATTTTGCATGGCGGGACTGCTTATCTGACCTCTACAACCCAGTAACTGTGTGTCTTTTAGACTAACCGCGATAACTAAAGATCTACAAATGACAGCCAACGAAACTATCGTTAAAAAGAAATCATTTGTATATCCGCCACAACTTTGGTGACTTGCTTATGTAACTCCAGCATGAACATGTCTTTTTTATACCGATACAAGAGAAGGAGAAAGAACTATAAAATATATTTTATACCTGCTTAAAACAAACCATAATGGCAGTTAAACCAACAATACTTTGTTAGACTCCATCAAATAGCTATAAAAACCTGCAATTATTCTTAAAACAGCATGAAACTTTAGCTCGCTCTTACAAGATTATATTAGTAGCTCTGTGAGTAAGCAAGCACCAGCTACTTTATATTTGTGGAACCCTAAAAGTGAGCCTGTATTTTTATTGCCCTACTTATTTGAATAGACTTTTATTCTGTGCGAATGAACGGAACGAATAAAATTAAAAATGGGAATTTCCTGAACCCTACGTAATTTCAAGAAAATATTTTATTGAGAGTCAAGGTACAATCTTAAGGTATTATTTTGTTAAGTCTAAGAAACGAAGATAATCCGATTTCAAATTAAATGAAGTCCAAAATGAGATAGCCAATCTTTATCTTAATAAGAAACACTCACAAAACGTTTTCAGATGCGAACAAATAATTTCCCTAAACCTTTTCTTCGGGGAACTCATTTAGATATTCAAATAAGGTTCAGACACCTCTGAGTTGCCAGTTACCTTTGTATAATCCGACCGTATTGCCATGTTAAAAATACGCCGAGAAATGTGGAAATACTCGACAAATAGTTCGCGAAGGGTGAGTTCCCTCTACAGTGTGTTCATAAAATTTCATGACCCCTGTATTGTGCTAGGGTTGTCGAAGTCAAGTGTCCTGACAACCACAATGCGATGTCGAGAGCGTGAATAATGTTACGAGATTCCGAAGTGGCTTGGGCTGTTGTTACGTAGAGTGCAGAGTTAGAATTGTTGTTGTTTAAAAATAAAACTCTGCAGTTTTCTCTCTACCTTCAGCAGTAATTATTGGAACTATCCATTTCCACCATTTTTATGTCGTAGGTATTGTAGTACTTTGGTTAGTCTACATGGCTTTTGAAAAAAGTTCTTCTGGCTAAATCCAATGCTAAACGAATTTATCGTCATCACACATGTTTACTATGTTAATGTAATCATGTTTACATGTTTACAATGATAATTTTATGAAATCTATACAATCAATATTTCCTCTTTATAATATTTGTTTAGGTTACTTCGGACTCCGAATTTTCCTAATTGCATTTTGCTCCATAAAACGAAACAATACGATACATTTATAGTCAACTCGCCACATACATCTTGTTACGAATAAAAGATAAGACTTCTCGCGTTTCCCTTTTAATATTATAGCAGAAAGGGAAAGCAATATTTTCCTTCTTTCTTGACAGCGCAGTAAATTGGAGATTGTGTTCCAATCAGAGGCGAGACAACCCTATCAATATCGTTTTTAGGGTTCCGTAGTTAACTAGGAACCCTTATAGTTTCGCCATGTCTGTCTGTCTGTCTGTCTGTCCGTCCTCGCTTAATCTCTGTGACCGTTAGCACTAGAAAGCTGAAATTTGGCCAATAGCTGAATTTTAACCAATATGTATATCAATCACGCCGACAAAGTGCAAAAATAAAAATTGTAAAAAAATGTTTTTTTAGGGTAGCCCCCCTATATGTAAAATAGAAAGTGATTTTTTTTTTAATTTCAACCCTAACGTGTGATATATCGTTGGATAGGTATTTAAAAATGAATAGGGGTTTACTAAGATCATTTTTTGATGATGTCAATAGTTTCGGAAATAATCGCTCCTAAAGTCAAAAACAATGTGTCCCCCCCCCTCTAACTTTTGAACCATAAGTTTAGAAAATATGAAAAAAATCTGGAAAGTAGAACTTTATAAGGACTTTCTAGGAAAATTATTTTGAACTTGATGGAAAGAACAGTTTTTGTGCAAAAAAAACAAGAAGGTGGTACAAAATTCCTGGACTAAGTTTGTAGTATAATCAATTATTTAATCATATATACAAGCATTTTTTTTAACTTCGTTTACGTATTTCATTATTCTGAACGTATCTTCTTTCAAACAAAAAAAGAATTATTGAAATCGGTTCGCGCATTCCAAAGTTATCAAACGCATAAAATGTTAAGGTAAAAACCAGTTCATAAATGGTTCGATAGATGGCGTTGCGTAATGACGTCAATTTTAAAAGTCGATGTCTTCGTGCTTTCATGACCTACCTGTGGTAAAAATTTGCTACTACTTAAAATATATGTTCTTAGAGTGCATAATCGCTACCTGAACTACTTACTCTTTTCGATTAAAATAAAATAGCTATTTGATAAAGGTTTGTGGGAAATTGTTATTGTGTCTTTTCAAATTTATATTTAGGGTTTTATTTTTTAACTTGTACGGGGACAAAAGTGGTTGATAGTCGTCGAAGTTTTGGTTATAAATTAGGTTTTGGGTAAAATTAACTTCTTTTGGGGATATTGATCATATTTATTTTGTATGTAACGCAGTTACTTGATACGTACACCAGCTAATTCCGGTTTGAAGTAGACTAGTTTGTTAAAATACATAGTGTTGCCTATACAGTATAGTTGAACACTTGTTTATAATTACTTACTTATTGTCCGGTATTAAAATGTTCTCGTATATTTTGAACAGTAATAATCATGTCGAGGACGACGTTGTGCGCGCCTTTCATGATTTGTTAGCCCAACACACATCGTTTCAGCCTAGAGAAGTGTCTCTTTTTTTAGTTATCACCGTCCTTTGTGGGCCCGTTTTTAGGGTTCCCTTTTTATCAAAGTTCAAAATGTCAACGTAACAAATAACCTTTTTTTAACACACAAGTTTAAAAAAAGGCTATTTGTTAACACTTATTGTAACGGACGGGAAACTACGGAACCCTACACTGAGCGTGGCCTGACACGCTCTTGGCCGGTTTTTAATATTTGACGGCTGAACAAGTGAGCATCGGCATCGTGCAATATATTTGATTGCCTTTTATTTACTCGTACTTATTGTTTGGTGAGGTTGATACTGAAATAATATACTGTTTGAAAAGATTAGGTGAAGCTGTGAAAATATAGGCTTCGCATGTAACGATGAAAGTAATCTTGTTTGAATTTTGTTTTCCTAGAACCCATAACCGTTTCTTTTTTTTTACTTTACCAAAAAACAGAATATTTACGAAACGTTCATGTTAACTTCATTCCATATTTTTTGTAGATATATTTAGATTTTTAGGGGATACGAGGGCTGTAGAACTCTCAATTATAGTGTCCCAATGGCAGCCTGACTGCTACGCGGGATAAGCTACGAGTTGAATAACTTTCGTAGACTTCGGCGTAGCTGCGTAGGCCTACTGTGCTACGAAGATTGCGAGAAAGCCCGCAGAGGTTTCATAATGAATATTTGACATAGTAAGAAATGTATGTTGCTAAATCTATTTTAATGAACTAAAACAATTTGATTATGAGCTCAAGCGATTCGGCGTTATTGCTTAATCGAAACATAATTAGAAAAATTGAACCTTCCTTCTGAATCCTAAAAATCAAATTACAAAAATAAATAATTTATTACGTTTAAAACGGATTTTCGAAGTTTTTCTAACAGCCTTGATGAATTATTGACATAAACATAATTCCAGGAGGTTATTAATTAACCGACCTTTAGGTTGTTTTTCTTAAATTTTGTAGAACAAATGAGTCCGAAACGAAAATAAATCGTTGTCATTATCTTGAGCGTGGCCAAATTAGTCCATTTTTCTTTCTTTCTTTGCCTATATTGAATTTTTGTTTTGACTATTATATGAAATGAATACCAACACGGCACAAATGTTCTTAATTACTTTCTTAACGGCATTTAGTGCATTATTTGCGACCTAGTTCAATAAATTATTATGCGGAGTAGTGCAAAGTATTTATTAATTAATTTTTATATCCTCACTTAATATTAGAGTCAAGGATATCTTTTTATGGATGTATGTATATTTATAGTCGTTTAATGCAAAAACAGCTGAACGAATTTGAATATAAAATTATTTTATGAAAATAATTCTTGTCCGGGCAAAGCCACGTGTGGAAGCTATTATATATATACATGATTTATTATGTAAATGTATATTTTATGTAATTAACTGAATAAAATAGTTACCACTGTGAATAGACGCAGTAGCAAAAACCGAGCAAAGGATGGCGTTTGATGACAGATTTTCATATCATTTTCTTTGTACCAGTGTCCTCTGGGCTATTACATAGAATATAACTTTCTATTATACTGTTAATAATGTTATTTTATGAATTTTCACTTTGAACATTAATTGTACCACAGTACAGTGTCACACAATACATTCGCTGGCAACTAATAGGATGTTATAGAAGAACAAATATTTGTATGATCTACAAGTAGTTGTTTCGGGTCTGGGTGTTTGTGTATGTGAGTTTCTATGTTTGTAAACTCATCCACGATACAGAAAGCAATTCCTAGCGAGGGGCAAAATTAAAAAAAAACTGCACATATTATAAACGCGGACTTAATGCCTTGGGCATTGGTCGTCAATTTTTTTTCTTTATCAATATGTCAGACAGTCGGCTCGGCAAAAAGCTCACCAGAACGTTCGCTAATGAATATTCAAGTTTATCAACACTATTTATCTATCCAGGTTTAAGCCAGAGTGCATATTATTTTCTGATTTACCGACATGCAAGCTAGTACGAATACCCAGTTCAGGAATTCACACATCGAAGCAGGCAAGATGAATAAATCCTAAAATTGAGTTGAATTTTCTAAACGAACAAGCATTTTCCTAAACAACTATAGTATTTATTACACTAAAATAGAAACAACTTAAATTATTTAAGTGAACATTTCTTCTTTCACCAACCCTACCAAATATTATTTTAAAATCCAATCCGAATTGCGGAGGAATTGGAATAATGTTAGCTCGAACCTTTTCTATTTTTGTTTCATATCTATCCACAGGTGTTTATCGTCCATTTGAAGCTGGATACTGTTTGTTTTAAGTGTCGCCTCATGAAATTCAACATCCTCACGAGATTTGCTAAACTCTCGAACAAATATGAAACTGAAAAATTTGAAATCCTCTTCAATATTGTTTTAAATTCATTTAGGGAGTAGGGACTCAAATATTAAAATAAACAGTACTAGTACAGAGGATTTTTTTTAATAACTGTTCTTTCGAAAGAAATTAATGTATAAAAATGTATATATTGTCGCAGTCGCGGATATGTAAAAAAAATAGATAAAAACAATCCTTGATGCAGATTATATATCATGCTAAAATTTCAGTACAATCGGTGCAGAACTTTCTGAGTTTTTGAAGCGTACACAAACCAACATAACATTTTTATACATATAGATTTAAATCAGATCAAGATGCAGATTATAATTAAGAATAAAATAGATTCCAATTCATTTACCATGTTTTGAGGAAAGTTCCAACTGTACGGAATAATTGAACATCTTAACTGTTTTCAAGACATTGAATGAGAATGTTGTAACGGTTTATTAACACAATCAAATAACAGTAACAATATTTTGTTAATTGGATTATGTAAAAAAAAACCTAAACGATACAATCGTATGAACGTTGAAGAACAAGACGAGAATTTGAAGAACAACAAGAGAATGTAAGCATCATTTTAAATCCCGAGCTGTAGTTTCTTCCTATACCTATGGAAAGATGACAAGAGTTTATTTAAAAATAATTTATTTTTGAAATATTTAATTTTTGAAAAAGAGTAAGTATGGAGTTTCTTGCCCATTCTTCTCCATACAAACCTACCCTTGCGAATGGGTGTAGAATCAATCCCTTCCCATCCCATTTCCTTTAATTTTAATAATCGAAGTTCAAAAGTGCCTCTCAAAGTCAAATCATTTATTTCAATTAGACCATCAGTCTAATTGAAATAAATGATTTGACTTTGACTTTAAGATAGTAAAAACTTATGAGGTGCTTGGAAGGCCACATATAATATAAAATTCAATAACTCACTATGCAATAAGAATCGATATGACAGGTGCACAGAAAAGCTTTCACGACAAATTACAAAGTAGAACCTTGTGAATAATCTAACTGATATTGATTTTGACGATATTCTGTTGCAAAAACATTGATGCTTGTTGTGTTCACATAATTATGTGAATTTGTACGAGTGTTAATGCAACCGACCCTGCTTTGCACGAGTGTATTATTTTTAACAATAATCTCATCATTAATTCGTTTATTCATTCAATATTATTCATTTTGCACACTCCAACAATACCGTATTCATCGGCCTAGTATTTCCCTATGTATGTACAAATAAATACCAGTACTGTATTTTATAGTATATAATAATATGTATATAGTATATAAGTAGTATTTTATATTGAGCAACTACCTATATGACGTCCGCAAACTCTTGGCTTGGCTACAATCTAGTCTAGGAGCAAAAATTAGCCCTAAGATGGAACTCCTGCGCACTGACGGAACACAGGCAGCCCTGGAGATGCCTACCAATGCCAGAGGGATTGCTCAGTCGTGAACTTGTCGTGCTGATGCATGGTGTAGACCTTGGTCAGTCTTAAGAAGATCATGATGAGAAAATAATCACTAACATATTGTAATTTTTTCTAACTCACTTATCTTTCTTTTTTTTACTTATGTCTTCTAATTCCTAAAACACAAATAAATAATAACGCGTGTATCTCTATCTAATATCCAATTTGTTCTTTTAAAACAACTGCCTTATACACAAAGAATATCATATAAAAGGCCAGTAATTTAGTTTTCTAACAACGTAATACGTAATTCCGTCCATCCCCAGGGTACCTCTTTGTTGAGCGCAAAGCAAACATATCCTGGTGGTTACCAAATGTTCCACGCAAGGCAAACAGCGGACGGTTTTGTTCAACTTTTTCATACCTTTTGACGAGAACGCGTGGCGTGTTATACCATTCATCTGGATTATTCCGATCATGTCCAGATTTTTTTTCAGCGTTCGGGTTTGCCCGGTTTGTAATACGTCCGAAATTGTAAACTTTCTTGACTTCTCACGTTTTTATTTCATAAATTTTCTTCTAGAATCACTCTGTTTATTACTGGCATCAGCATTGAAATCTGTTATGTACTTTAAAATATCTAAGCACTTGCTTTGCTTTATGCTGTCGTATATCTTGTCAAAACATAATCGTTCTCGGATGAATCACCTAGTGTAGGGTGAGTCTCAACAGATCGCAGCATGAATCTATTACCGAGCAAAACACGGTCGCAGGATTGTCTCTTTAGGTAACCGTGTCCCTGGAATGTAAAGGGCTATTATAGGAACACCGTGGATTTTAGTCAGTACAATTCTGATAGTCCCTCCCGTCCCGCTCCGCATGGGAGGACTCATTTGACTATTTTACCATGGAATAAAAAGTCGTCTAGAGACTATGTCGAGATGAATACAATTAAATAATTTAAAGTAAAAGTAAAATATTCAGATACTTTTCTACAAATGTCCAGCTTTAGACTAACCCAATTCCAAAATAGTAACTTTATGTGACACGTATACGCTCTGTGACGAGTCTGTGTTTTGTGTGACTACATCTTTACCCGGAGTACGGACCACAAAAGAATTGGATAACGGTTTTCATTTTAAAATGTGAAAGCTTTAACCGACTTTTTTGTCGCTTAACGTATTTTATGTGGTTTCCTTTGTCCCTTCCAGACAATATTTTTGATTAAAACTGCGGACACTAATGAAGTGTGCGGTACTCAGATCAAAAAAGGAATAGGTACTAACTACTACATTTTTTTTATGAAAAACTGAAAGTAGAACATTGAATAAAGCGGACAACGTCTTGCTCTTAGAAAATTAGTGAATAATTTTACTTCGATGAATAGTAATCTATTTATTTCAAGTTAGACTTCGATAGCTTTCTGAACTATTCAAATGAGAGAGGAAAATCTATTTTTAAGCATTTTCCATTTACTTAAGAGAAAGAATGTGCTCAGGGGTTGCTTTTCATAATATCTGTTTTTGTGAGATTTTAATCAATTTTAACCATTATGTTAATAGTATATTCTAGTAGATTCATGACTGTGTAGAATACTTGTAGGTATTAAGAACTTGTACATATGGATATTATATACATATATAACATTTTTTATCACGTATTCAATTGTTCCACATAATGCTACATGAAGTCAAATATATTTTTGTTGCAAGAGCAGACTCCAGATTACGTTGTATAAAGGACAGTAAATCAATCACATTTGCTATCCGTAAATATTCAATTTCCACGGCAGCGTTGTACGCGACACGTGTTTCTACCTCCCACCGTACCACGTCAACAAAGTTAAGGCTCTTTTCACACCCGACAACTAAGTCCGGTTAAGCCCACAACCTCTTCTAGGTTGACCTGCGAGATGCCATTCACAAAAAAAAAACACCCGACAACTGGTCATTTATGCCCGTTTCCACTAACAATACACGACATTGGTTACTGTTGGATTTTTAATTCTCAGTTTAGCGCTGAAAGTTGAAAATAGAACTGCGCACCTGATTAGGCATTGCACCTAAATGTCTGACAAAAAAAAACAATATGAACTCAGAAAATCTATATTAATTTTATAAAGAGGTAATATTTGATTGTTTGTTTGTATTGAACTGGCTCCGAATCTACTGGACCGATTTCCAAAATTCTTTCACCAGTTGAAACCTACTTTGGTCTTGAGTGACATTCGTAAGGAGGGGGGAACGAGGGAGAGCGGGCGGACCTGGTACATGGATTATATAAAAGATGATTTATCCTTCAAATCACATAGTTGCTTTGCCCTACTCTACTCTTATAGATTATCATAAACTTTCATATCCAAACTTCCATGAGCTCACTACATTGTCTTCATTCCTCCGCATCACATGGCCATACTATCACAATATTGATTATCACACTTTTGTATTACTTAAAGATTCTAGTTTTTATTCTATAAATATTATAACGCATGCGACGATATCAAAGATTTTATAAAGATTCATCATCAGCCTATAAATGTTCCCACTGCTGGGTCACAGGCCTCTTCTCTGTGAGAGGGAGTGGGCCATAATCAACAACGCGGGTCCAGTGCGGGCTGGTGGATGTCACATGTCTTCGAATATTTGATTCTAGGACATGCCGGTCTCCTCACGATGTTTTTCTTCACCGTTTTGAGAGCAGTGGTGATGAAATAAATTACACAAAGTAATGCGCCTGGCTGGGTCCGAACCGACGACCTACAGCTCGTAAGTCAGGGCCGATACCACTGGGCCACTACTGCTCAAATAACTCAGTAATTTATAAAAATTTTGTATTTGTTAGAAACATGAGTGCCGATACACACACGGCATGCAAGGTATAAAATACATTGCAGAAAGGATCACTGTTTTATTGACGACACGATTGGTGCAGAGGCTGCGCGATCGACTGCTGCGCAGCGTGTCACGGGTTCGATCCCCGCATGGAACAAATAAGGTGGGTGGACCATGGAAGGCCACTCTAACGAGTAAACGCTTTTTATTCGTTTATTAACTGGATAAATGAAAAAAACAAATTATCAAATAATACTTTGTTTTATTGTGTACCATATAAATCACTTTTTTTTAACCTAGCTTTAATCAGTATTCATTAAACTTAAGTTTTGTTAAGCTCTTCCAAATGGCCTTGCTAGGAACAAGGCTCCTTAGAAGGCCATTATAATAAATCAGTCATTTAACACTAAAAGTTAATAAATAACGATTAAATCTACAATAAAAAGAAGTGGTTTATATATTACGGAATAAAACAAAGTATTACTTAAATATTTGTTTGTTTCATTTATCCAGTAAATAAACGAATAATAACTGTTTATTTGTTAGAGTGGCCTTCTATGGTACACCACCTTATTTTAACGTCGCCGATTTCCGATATCAATGAAGCGAGGGACCGTACTGCCAAAATAGTGGCGCGAGCGATTCGCCGCCGCGTCTGTGATTTCTAGTTCGATGGATGTTTATGTAGATAGAAGGAATTTGTCATCACATGGCAATAACTACGAAATTTTAATAATTGGCCTTCGAAGGAGCATGGCCTTTCATGGTCCACCCACCTTATTTGTATGATCTGCAAGTAGTTGTTCCGGGTTTGTATATGTGAGTTTCTACGTTTGTAAACGCACCCACGATAGGTACAGGAATAAATTCCTAGTGTGGAGCAACTCTCATATTTTACCTTAACGGCGAACAAACATTTCCATATTATTATGATTACATTTTTTAAATTCATTATAAATTGTACTTTTTAAAACAAACAATAAACTAAAATCTATATGGAAAGAGAATGTTGTACCACACCTTAAAAGCAACGTGAGCAGTACGAATTGCTCGCGTTTTTACTTGTGTGAAGAGACCCTATCACTGATAGTAGTACAACATCTACACATGTTTACTTTTAAAATTGAATCTGGCCAGTACAGCGACTGTTGGTTCCTTTCTACAATGTCCATTTACTTGGTCTCCATCAAAATAAAATGAGAGAACGAATAATACAAAATAAAATCTCAAACAATTTCAACCTATTGTTTGTTCCGTTTGATTACAATTGATTTTGAATTCAATTGTGAACATAATTTGGTTTTATTTTATGAAATTAATTTCTGTTTTAGGAAGAACGATTTTCACAATTTGTGCCTGAGATGAAATGACAAAAGAGCTAACAAAGCCGGGACCAAGTCCTAGAAGGACATAGACTGCACTTATTACTGAGGTTGTTCAGAAAAGTCAGCTGCGTTTTACAAGTATCGAAGTAGTTGCTAATATCAACAAGTTCGGCCCTTGTAGTAAGTATCAGTAGTCAAAGTCAAATCATTTATTTCAAATCATTTATTTCAATTAAAGTCAAATCATTTATTTCAATTAAAGTCAAATCATTTATTTCAATTAAAGTCAAATCATTTATTTCGGATCCAAAAAAAACCGTCCTTATAAATATTACTTCCGTGCGGGAATTGAACGCGTGGCACGCATCGCAGCAGTCAATGGCCTAGCCACTGCGCCATATGTATGAGGAGTCATTAATAGCCAACGTTTTATAAATCACCAGAACTCTGATGACATGGAGGTCATCAAAGAATAGAATTGATCATATCCCAACTGATATAACACACATTATCGATGATATCAGCGTTCTTATAAACTTCTAACACACAGATCACAGATTACACAGAATTAAAATAAACACGGTCAGTTTTTTTAACACAAATGTACGAAATGTTACATGCTAGTCTGTTTCCTAGATTTTGTTACTTGAGAGCCTTTGTCAAACAGACAGGCGATAGCGAACCGGAGCGAGTCCGAAGCGATAACGAACCGAGACGTCAAACTGGGTGCAGCGAACCGAGGTCTGGCAGTTGTATTAGCGGGCTATTTATGAACGACATCAAACAGAGCAAATGCGCCTTCGCCACGTCTTCGCATCAGTTCGGTAACGCTATCGGATCGCTTTTCTATGTGACTGGATTCAAACAATTCCATTCATTACAAATAAAAACGCCTCACTTCGCATTCGCCACGCCTGTCTGTTTAACAAAAGCGGTAGTGAATTCTCCTTGACGCATTTGTTCTGTTTTGAAATAAAGTGTTGTAGATGTGGTTTTTATCAAAAGTTTTACATCGATAATTATGTCGATCAATTAATTTCTAATGCTGGGTGTCTAAGTAAGCAATAGTTGAATCGTATACCTTCCATTATAATAAACTATGAATCATATAACAAATTATTCCCAGTCAGTCTGTACGACTCCTATATTAACCAGCCAACTGGCGGCTGGTCTCGGGACTTACGAATTACCGTGACCCCGGAACGTAAAGGGCTATTGAAGGACACCGTGGATTTTATTCAGTACGAGTCTGACAGTACCTCCCGCTCTGCTGTGTGGGAGGACTCATTTGATGATTTTACCACCATAAAAAAGAAGAAAAAAAAAGTCAACTGGCGGCTCCTCCATTTTTACGAAGCATTTTATATCGAAAAGATTTCTAGTTGTTTTTAAGCACTTTAAAGTTTACAACTTTACAATGTAGTTTACTTAAAAAGTTTCGTTTAACTATTCTAACAAAAGCTGATGCTCCAAAAGATTTAAATGAAGACTACTATTGTTTACAGAATTAGCATTTAAAACAATTCAATTCAAATCTTCACTTAATAGATTCCAAATTAATTTAATTTACATTACCAAATCTCTATTGAAAACAATAGGGAAATACAATAACCGAGTAATAAAAACCAAATAGGTAATGACCGCAGCGACGATTTGAATTGTATTCTAAAATAAAATGGCCTAACTTTAACGGTTTCAGTTCCAATTTGTTGTTTACATTTCATTTTCGTGGTATGAAAGGTATATGAAATAATAATACGCGGTTAGCACAAAGCCTTTTGGCGTATTATTATACGCGGTCAGTACAAGGGCTTGTAGTGTACCTTTCTAAGGGTCAAGTACCTACTAACTGATGAAAAAAGGCTGCAGAGTTAACTGTTAATATACATAGGCTCTTTATCTTGTCTCTCATGTCACAACAGTGTGCCCAGGGTTCACGTTTGTATGTGTGGGTGTTTCTGAAATTTCTTTATGGCATCATAACTCCTGAACGCCTAAACTGATTCCGATGTATTTCATATCATTTGGATCATTGCGTTGCGTTGTATTGCATGAAAAAAATTATAAGGTAGAAACATAAAAACCCAACCTGTTTTTTTGATATCTTAGGTGCATCTCTGCTTAACCCTTCGAGGTAAAAAGACGTGTCTTTATGATATGTTTCATTGAATTCTACAAAATCGTGACAATCACTTTTTTGCATTGATATCGTTTGTCCACAAAGGGCATTTGGTTCAAAAAACCGCTAAATACCATCCAGGTGGCTTTTCATAATTACAAAAATTAGAGTCATCCAACCATGATTAGCATTCGAGTCAAGAATGTGCACTTTATTTTTGAGAATAAAACCTTAATTGTATTTTTATGACAGATGTAACAAACTACTGTACAAAAAAAAACCGGCCAAGAGCGTGTCAGGCCACGCTCAGTGTAGGGTTCCGTAGTTTCCCGTCCGTTACAATAAGTGTTAACAAATAGCCTTTTTTTAAACTTAAATAATTGATTATACTACAAACTTAGTCCAGGAATTTTGTACCACCTTCTTGTTTTTTTTGCACAAAAACTGTTCTTTCCATCAAGTTCAAAATAATTTTCCTAGAAAGTCCTTATAAAGTTCTACTTTCCAGATTTTTTTCATATTTTCTAAACTTATGGTTCAAAAGTTAGAGGGGGGGGGACACATTGTTTTTGACTTTAGGAGCGATTATTTCCGAAACTATTGACATCATCAAAAAATGATCTTAGTAAACCCCTATTCATTTTTAAATACCTATCCAACGATATATCACACGTTAGGGTTGAAATTAAAAAAAAAATCACTTTCTATTTTACATATAGGGGGGCTACCCTAAAAAAACATTTTTTTCCAATTTTTATTTTTGCACTTTGTCGGCGTGATTGATATACATATTGGTACCAAATTTCAGCTTTCTAGTGCTAACGGTCACAGAGATTAAGCGAGGACGGACAGACAGACAGACAGACAGACATGGCGAAACTATAAGGGTTCCTAGTTAACTACGGAACCCTAAAAAAAACGACGGGTTGCACTCTGGGAGTGCCGGCAGAAGTGAAAACTTGAATAGTAATTGTTGGAAATATCTTGTGAACAGATTTTAGTAAAACTCGCAAAAATGGTTGACTTATTTCAATAATTTTCCAATGTGACGTACATCTTTTATAAACAATGTTACCTAGCAACGAACATTCACGCAAGCGCCCTGCGCCGTCCTACGCTTTTTCGGTCAGGGTCACGTGTCCTGACGCGAGTTTAAGATTTTATGCTCAACGCCGCTAAAGAAGTTTTCACTTCAAAAAAATGAAATGTTTATATTTATTTTTTTAATGCCAGTTTGATGGTCTTGAAAAACGATAAAATTAAATACTTTTTAGACCAAAAAGTCGACCGAATTACTGATCGTACTTATCGTAGACGAAATATATATTAATAAGACCTTGAAAAGACAGTTAATTAATTAAATTAGTTTGATTTTCCAAAACTACACAGTTTGGACCCCGTATTGCCCGTTTTAAAATTATTGGAAGCTCGAGGCTCTTTTTTTTTGAGGTAAAATCATCACATGAGTCCTACCTACTAAGGCAGAGCGGGAGGGACTGTCAGACTCGTAGTGACTAAAACCCACGGTGTCCTTCAATAGCCCTTTACGTTCCGGGGTCACGGTAATTTATGAGTCCCACGACTCCTGCAGGCTTTGGCCCTGCACCGCATGCTCCGCCTTGTCCTCCGGGCGATCCTGGCAGTGGTGACACCCAGGCGTTTCTTCCCTCCTTATCAGACACTGGTACCTCCCGAACACACACCTTCCATGTCCGGTGAGGACCTGCGTCATGCGGTAGGTCAGGACGCCGTGACGCCTACCCAGCCACTCCTCAAAAAGGGGTCTTACCGCCGCGATTGCTGCGTGCCCGAAGTCTATCTCACTTAGGGCGACTTGTTTGATCATTGATCAGTAGTTAAACTATTAGTTAAATCCTATTACATTTTTACCATTTCTTAAAATAAGGTATGGGATTTTGACAATAGTTACCTAGCTTAATTACTGCTCAAATAACTGGCCCTTAAAAATGGAAGATTAAACCCTCGTTAACTGAGTTTTATCCTTTTTTAGGAGATTGTTTGAAGGTCCTCGTAGTTATTGAACAAATCCTAGCATGTTCTTAATCTGTCTAGCGTAAAGTTTTAAATAGTTCGGTTACATACGCTCCGTTTTATTTAAAGTTAAATTTATATAAATTAGAACGCACGTTTTTTCGTACCTACGTAAGTAAGTGCGTATTTTATTTTATTTAACGATACATCTGATCTAAATAAAAAAAAAATAAAGTGACATAGTATAATATGAAAAGTTTTTAATTAGGAATTGATAAACTCTGTTGTAATTCCTATACAGTTTGAGTCATGTAGATTATCAGTTTCATATTTATTGACGTTTAAAATAAGATAAAGGTTACGTTTAGCTTCAATAGTTTTTATGACGTACGTAAATACAAATTTTGCACAAAACAACGCGTATCTTGTGACTAAAATAGCAATAATTGCTCATTAATCTGTATAACACCGCCACAAGCATGTTTATGTCACATCCGTCGACAGGCTCGCTTCCCGGAGACTATGTCACATTAGTGGCGCACTTCCTTTTCTTAAGCCACGATGTATTCTTGGAAAAATATATTGAAAATGTTAGAATCATGTTATTGTGTGAGTCAACAACTGCCTAGACTTTACCCAACTATATTGGAGTCGGCTACCAGTCGAACCAGATGCAGCTGAATATCAGTATTTTACATGGAGCGACTGCCTATCGGACCTCCACACCCCAGTAACTAGGTAATACGATACTCCATGGTAAGACTGGTTGTCAGACTTTTATAGCTTCTGACTAATAATTAACGACTGTCAAAAATCTACAAATGACAGCCGGGACCAACGGCTTTACGTGCTTTCCGAAGCACGGAGAAAACTCGCTATGGCAGATGATCACCCATCTACAAATCAACGTCGGCAAGAAAACCTTAAAATTATTTAATAAATAGTTTTCATTTAAAACTCTAAAAAGGATTTAATTCTTTTTGGACAACCGAACTGGCAATAAATAAAACATGCCATATAAAATAAAAACATAATGTTTTACTTTTCATTTTCCGTATAGCTTTTATAGTATTATTTCAACTATTTTAGCCAGTAGGTTTTTATTGCAAGTCGGTTTTTATAAGCCATGAAGGTTTTATACTAAAACGAAAAAGCAGCTCTAACTGCATTTTATTAGTCAAGGATTCCGTATTATTCTTGATAATGTTCCTAAAAAAAAACACTGAAGTTCACCCATGAATTTACTTATTCAGTTATCAATATGTTACAAAAGTTGAGTAGTCATTAATCAGAAGAAATAAACTCTTTGTTTTTGTTTTCGAAATGTATGCAGCTAGTAATATTTAATTTTTGTATTGAAATATAATTATGTGATGTAAAAAAGCCCATAATGAGGCTGATTTAGTTGCAAGAGTGAGCTTTTATAGATAAATAAATAAAAAAAAAGAAAATAAAAACATACACAACCGGGCAGACTGCACAGCTACAGCTCCGAAAAAAATATGAGAAGTTGGTTAACACAGTTTTCATTTGTAAACTCCCTGTATTTCTCTTATAACCACAGAACTGGCAATATAAGGTAGAAAAAAGAAAAGATGCCGTGTAAAATTAAAAACATTAAATTTTTCTTCTCAGTGTTTTTATAATATGGCTTTCAGATTTTTTTATCATATACTACTGCCAGTAGGCTTTTATTGCAAGTCTCATTTTATTATCAATGAAGGTTTTATTCTAAAAGGGAAACAGCAAGATACATATTATTATTTCGTAACCGGGCACGCCGCAATCGCGGCGGTAAGACCCCTCTTTGAGGAGTGGCTGGACTGGCGTCACGGCGTCCTGACCTACCGCATGACGCAGGTCCTCACCGGACACGGAAGTTTCGGGAGGTACCTATGTCTGATAGGGAGGGAAGAAATGCCTGGGTGTCACCACTGCGAGGATCGTCCGGAGGACACGGTGGAGCATACGGTGCAACAAAAGACCAGAGCACCGTCGTGAGGACACAACGGTGCTCTGGTTTTTTTCATCGTGGTAAAATCATCAAATAAGTCCTCCCACCCAGGGCAGAGCGGAAAGGACTGTCAGACTCGTACTGGCTAAAATCCACGGTGTCCTTCAATAGAATAGCCCTTTACGTTCCGGGGTCACGGTAATTCGTACAGTCCCGCGACCAGACTAAACCCCCTACAAATAATTAAATAAAGAAAAAACAAAATATACATACAAAAACTCTACACCCTTATCAGCTTCATAAAAAACTATAAAGAGTTGGAGTTCTAAACAGTTTTCATTTAAAAACTCCAAAAAGTTTTTAATTCTGTTATGACCACAGAACTGGCAATAAAAGGTAAAAAAAAATGAAAGGATGCCATGTAAAATTAAGAACATTTTGTTTTTCTTTTCATCTTTAAATGGCTTTTATTAATTTTTTGCATCTATTACTACCAGTAGGTTTAAATCGAAAGTTGAATTATACATCAATGAAGGTTTTACTATAGAAAGAAAAATACACATTCTTGACATTTTGTTCTGTACAATTAAATATTTTGTCGCTGGCTGCACCTGCGCATTTGCTGAAAACCACGTAAGAAAAAAGCCAAAAGTAAATTCTTTGCCGCTCCGGTACTGGCGCTGTTCCGTTGGAAAAGATAATAAACAACCAATCCTTGGTGTGATAGTTCTACTACAAATAAATTCGTTTTGAAGAACATTATTTACCAGAAAAAAATTGTTTCTTTCGAATAAAGCCAGAATACATTATTCGTATTTTGAAAATTATGGCAGGAGATCTTTTGTTTTTAACGTTGCCTCACACAAGCTGTTCCTCCTGTATCATAATTACGTTTAGAAACATAGAAACTCACATACACCAACACCCAGACCCAAAACAACTACTTTTAGACTGACTAGCGACCCGCCCTGGCTCCGCACGGGTCTAATCACTACTATATTATGCATGTTGAATACATATAAACCTTCCCCTTGAATCAATCTATTCATTAAAAAAAACGGTTTCAAAATCCGTTGCGACGTTTTAAAGATATAAGCATACATATGTACAGACGGACAGTGACTATACTATAAGCGACTTTCTGTTTTACACTATGTAGTGTTAACGCTTTGTCTTTCTAGATATCATCAATATGTGTAGACAGGGAAGTTATTATGGTTTTTCGACTAAAATCGTGGTTCCTCTGGGTCTTCCCTCTCTTCTCTACTTATTGACGTTCTAAAAGGATAAATGAGTGAATAGAATATGTAATAAATTATATCAAGAGCGAGACGTTACTCATGTTTCTTGTCTCACTGAACGTTTGTCAGAAAGTGCGCTATAGTCTAAATACACACACGTGTGGACATCCGCCGGAAATCACAAGATATATTATTGACATACCAGGAATTCTCAATACAGAATCTAGACTTCAATTCTGTATACGTGCCCGGTTAATGGCCATTGGATCGCCATGTGTTACATGAAACTTAAATATAACAGGTCCCATGAATTAAGCCTTTGTCAAACAGACTGGCGTGGCGAATGCGAAGCGTGGCGTTTTATGTGTAATGTATGCAATTGTTTGAATCCAGTCACATAGAAAAGCAAAAGAGATCCTATAGCATGACAGAACTATCGGACTGCCGTCTCGCTTCGGTTCGGTATCACTTCGATTTCGCCTGTCTGTTTGACAAAGGCATTAGAAAAAAACTATTGAAATCAACTATGCACGATTTCTGACTCAGTAACTGAGACTAAGAAAATGCTGATCGCAAAACCCAAAAACGCTTTCCGCAACCAGAGACTTAAACCGAAGACCTATAATACACAGCAATCGCGTATGACCGTAAAACTAACCTCTTTCTCTCATTATTTTATTACGATTTCTCGCCAGCTTTTCTTGCTTAGTCGCGGGACTGTACGAATTACCGTGACCCCTGAACATAAAGGGCTATTGAAGGACACCGTGGATTTTAGTCAGTACGAGTCTGACAGTACCTCTCGCTCTGTTCTGGGTGGGAGGACTCATTTGATGATTTTACCACGTTAAAAAAAAAAGCTTTTCTTAGCTATTCAAAATGCTCGTTTTACAAGATTCGTTTCAGGTGAATATTGTAAACGCGACTACTTTCGTATTCTGACGCCATTTCTATGTGAGAGAAGGTGTCTCTCGTTCCATGCAATTCGATTTGGATACTCATTCAGACAACGAATATTCGAGTTATCTTCGAGACAACAATAAAAAAGTCTACACTTACATAAGCGACTATTCGATATAATACCAGGCAGCAAAGACAACAGGTTTGTTGACAGTTTCAATAAATTGCAAAGTCCAAACAAATTAAAACTCTAAAGCCTTTGTCAAACATACAGGCGTGGCGAATGCGAAGCCAGGCGTTTTTATTTGTAATGTATGGAATTGTTTGAATCCAGTCACATAGAAAAGCGAAAGCGATCCGATAGCGTGACCGAACCGATGCGAAAACGTGACGAAAGCGTATTTGCTCTGTTTGACGTCGTTCAAAAAAAAACCAGCTAATACAACTGCCACGTGTCGGTTTGCTGCACCCAGTTTGACGTCTCGTATCGGTTCGTTATCGCTTCGGACTCGTTCTGGTTCACTATCGCCTGTCTGTTTGACAAAGGCTTAACTGACGTTATAGTTTCGAAAAATAATGGATACGTATTTTGTCTTTTCTAATTCAATGCATATTTACAAAGATATAACGCATCAAAATTCGAGAGTGGGTGCTTGTGACGTCAGAAGCAAGTAAAAACTGTACTTACTTGTGACGTATTGGCAGTTTTAAAAACGTCGTATCTTCTTCAATTCTGGTTTACTGAACAAAATAAAAAATACGTGTCAAATATTTTTTGATAATCTTACTGACGGACTAATTAGATTTTTTTTCTCAAATACCATATTCCTGCCTGCAGCGTTTTAACTTAACTTCCTTGGTCCTTTGTTTTACCCATTCATATAAACCAGAGCTTTCTACTGGTGAAACTGGTTCACTCATTACAAACTTTTTTTTAATTAGCCCGTTCTGTGCCACTGGTGGGCAAAGGCATACAATTCATTGTTTTTTTATTTATTTTTTAAATCGTTGCCTCACACTAGGAATTTCTCCTGTATCGTCGGTGCATTTACAAACATATAAACTCACATACACAAACGCCCAGACCCGGAACAGCTACTTGTAGATCATACAAATATTTGCTCCGTGCGGGAATCGAACCCGCGACTCGTAGAGCAGCAGTCCAACCGCTCAGCCACTGCGCTAACCGTGCCGTCAAATTCATTCCTCTTTATAACATTAATACTTATACATAATGTATAGATTAGTAAAATAAGGTAGTAATACAAGTGTTTCAACTGAATTATGTAGGTACTTTATCCACGGCAACTACTTAATCATAGCGAATAAATAAATCAGCAATATCCCGTCCATTTTTGATTGAGTTATTGGAATATTGTAAAAATAACATGAAACGATTCCGTACATTAATTGGTTGAGTTCAATGTTATTTGTACACAATGAGAAATTAAATTCGTTCTGTTTTCATAAAGCGGAAATATCTTTTTAAACCACCGCGCACCGCCTTACTACCTGCTACTCGTAGATTGCATTAAATTCTTCGCTTCCAATTTGTTGACAATGAAACATTTCGTTTACTTGTATGGGAACAGTGTATAAGACGGGGACGCGAGGTATGATGACAAACATAACACAATACTAACGCAAGCGCCAACAGGACGCCACTTGTTAATGGCCGCTTGCAAATGACGTTCTGATGGCGATTGCGCTACGTTAGTGTTACATTAAGTATGATTAAAGAGTGTATGTCCCCATTTTACCTCGCGTCCCCGTCTTATACAGAAATTTGACAGATAGAGGAAGGTTGATAAGCTGGCATCTGTACAAGAATAATCAGATAAAAAAAAATCTTTTGGGTTTCATAAATCGGAACTAAACCAATATGAATAGGCAAGAGTGACGAAATTATTGTAAGTTGAGTTGAGTGTAGAGCTAAAATAATATCTAGTGGTAGAATAATTCTGAAAGGACTGTGGGTACTTTATTTTTATGAAAGTATCAAAGAGCACTCACTTCTCGCCAAGTGCGAGTGCTACAATTAAGATACACATTAAATGACTTTAGCGACCATTCGCCCATAAGCATTTATAAACCAGCCCTATTCAGTTAGACTGGTCGTGTTTATATTATATGTATATTTCTTCTTTTGTAGCACTAATTTTAGTAAGGACACATATCTAAGTATTCAAAAATTATAACAATCTGTAAAACTATACCATATTTTAAAAGAGTATCCATGGAGTTTCTTGCCTTCTTCTCCATGGTATCGACCAACCCGAACCGAGCACCTGCTGTCGACGTTTTATAAATGCCCTTATGGGCCTATGTGATATAAAAACATTTGATTTTGATTTTTGATTATAGACTTTAACTTGGAAAGCATTTTTGTGTTAATTATTATCTTTCGTTAATGTTCCCACTTCTGGGGTACAGGCCTCCTGTCTTTGAGAGTGATTGGGGTGTAATCACCATCAAGCACTTCGCGGGCCGAGGGCGAATTTCATGTATTGTTTTCTTTTTTAGTTCTAGAACATGCCTGGTTTTATACAGGGTTTTCTTCACCGTTTTAAGAGCAGTGATAATGGAATTTATAATACAAATTAATACTCCTGGCTAGGTTCGAATCCATGACCTACAACTCGTACGTCGGGGCCGGTATACAGTCTCCCTAGGGATGTGCCCTAACAGGCGTTGCACAGAAGGGGCCATGGTCAGGTCTTTTAAGAGGAAACGGGGCTTCCTCCGTATTGATGGTGACCACCGGGTTGGTTTTAGTGAGATAAAAATTCCACACTCCCCGGTCTTTTCCCCAAAGACCGGTAGACTTTTGAAGGTTTTCACCCGACAAAAAAAAGGCCACTTGAAATTGTTTTCGACTTATTATACCATATTAAAAGATTTAATATTTTTGAGAAAATAAGTAGGTAGGTAACGACATGTCATGGACTAGTAGCTATCCATCCGATTTTATTTTTTCTTAATTTCCGTCACACTAATCGGCCGGTAATGGCATTGATACAGGACAGATGATCTTTAATTCGTCACGTTTCCTAGCTATCAAACTATTGGCAATTTAAATTTCAGAAAATAGTCTAACTTTGATAACTTACACTTAGCTCAAAAACAAGACTTCTTAATTTCTTTTTTCTCCCATAATAGTTGTTCGTTTTAATACCAGCTGTTAAATAAAACAGGTTATATGCGTGGATGCTATTTAAAAATAAATTAAAAATCTCAAACGGGCACACAGGGCAAGCTCCATACTAAAATATTCAGATACCTTCCTCTGTACTTCCAAAAGCAATTAAGTACGTTTCTCTCGCCGCTAACATCATTATACAGCTGTTATACAAACAGGCACCTACTCGTTAAGAGAGGCACTTTCAAACTCGCCCCATATAAATTAATGTGTATATTGTACGTGCACTATATTTAACTGGCTACTAAATGAATTAGCACCGGTTGTGGCGCACCTCTTGTCTTGTTAGAACAATGCACTTTCTTGATAGCAGTGTCCTATTTGCAGTGGAAACTTGAGGACAGCAGCATTAGTAGTTATTTGTGTTGTTGCTATGGTAACGCTTACTGATTACTTCTTAAGTGACAATAAACAGCGGGTCTAATCTACGAAACTTGTGGTTTCGACCTTAGTTACGGACGTTTTCTACACCCCGTGACGTAGAACCTGAACTAAAAATTAATTATATTGTATCTAAAGTCGTGGTACTATATTTTTAATGCTATTTGATGTAATGACATTGATACTAGCGCCGCGTCAAAATTACTTCAGTCGTATTATCAAAACACGAATCAAAATCGAATATTGCTAAGGGCTTTTTTTTATCGTGGTAAAATCATCAAATGAGTCCTCCCACCCAGGGTTAACAATTATTTGCTAAGAGCAAGCTAAGTAATCTCCCATGCCAGGGGCTTTATGAAAGCCTTTTAATACATTTCGTTTTGATAATTCGAACAAAAGTTTTGGGAAAAATTTAGTAGAGAGTACAAAAGGCAAAACTATTTAAAGAGGTTCAGTTCATGAAAACTTTTTGGAGACCTTTTAACTCAACAAGGCGCCATAATAAGAGTACTATGGGGTATGCATTACGCCTAAGAGATACGTGCCTCCCAAGTTATTCCAAGTTCGTTTGTTTGTTAACTCACATGGGCCAAGTTTTGCCAGGAATGTGACAGCTGCCAACTGGAAAATTATGGGAGGCAGTCGTTATTTTTGGAGAGTATTCCAGATGAAACTTGTTTACGTAACTTTGAAATGTAGAGAAAGTTATTAAAGGCTTTTTCATACTGGTAAAGATAAGCTACCTAATTACTGTTTATAGTTGCTTAATTAGGTAGGCAGTAAATACTAAATATTGTAGAAATGAACGTTTTGGGCCTATCATCAAAAAACAAGACAACATTATACCATGTGATGAAAATTTGCAAATGAACTTGAAATCGAATTACAAATCATAAATCTCCTGACGGTCAGCGTCCTCCCCGTTAACAAGCATTTGGTGTCTTTGTGAACGGGGAAAAACACTAGTCATAATTGAGCTCGAAGCAAGTGCCGAGCTTACATCGTTCATGAAGACTGGATTCCGGCGACGACGAGACGGAGCTGAGCGGCGGTACCGGAGGTGATAGTCGTGCTCGGCGTCAAGCCACTGATCTTTTATCATGTCGTCCTAGGTACGTTGTTATAAATGATCTCATCTTCGCATATCTTTGCACAAAATCATGCTCTTCTGGGTCGCGGGACTCTCGAATTACCGTGACCCCGGTACGGAAAGGGCTATTGAAGGAAACCGTGGATTTTAGTCAGTACGAGTCTGACAGTCCCTCCCGCTCTGGCACCCTTGGTGGGAGGACTCATGTGATGATTTTACCATTTAAAAAGAAAAAAATATTCTCTTGTTAGCATTTTTTCTTGAGATTAGGTGCGATAGATTTAACATCCCGAAAAAAACTTTTGATCCCGTTCAACGCTTCCCTTGCAGTACCCATTTATAGGGTGTATCCGAACATTTCGCCATACGCTAGACCTTTGCTCAGCAGTGAGGCAGCAGTAATAGCCTAATATGATGATCAAAGACACAACCACTGCCAAAAACACAATTATTTAGTAGAGCAATAACGCCGCTGTAATTTTCAAGCCTGTCAAAATTACAATGAACTTAATACCGTTAACAATACAGCCTCTGTTGGATTGTAGATGTCAGAGTTATAAAGTTAAAGACTAGTTTACAACAAGTGTAGTTCTGTGCTGTTTGGTAGGGCCTTTATATAGCTCTTGGCAAAACTATTGTGGGGCTGTATGAAGTTGTATACAGCTGTTGTTATAACTTCATCACCTGCCGGTGACTGCCGCTGTAAGGAAGGAAATGGCGTACCAACGAGTTTTAAACAGGGTTCACTGCGTCGAGTAAAGACAAAGCTTGTTGGTGTTCGGTATTTTATTTTATATATAACGGTACCGGATCATTGAGTACCTTTATAGAAATCAATAGTAGTGCATAGATATCTTTTTTGTTATTTTTCTTTCGATTGTACAATCGACAAAGTTGAATCATAACCCATTTTGTCAATAAATCGTTTGAATCCATCAAAATAACAAAGATCAAGGTTGTTGCCATGGTTAATTATGTATAGCGATCACCGAATCGTAAGAGGCTCACTGAATATCAATGTTAAACTTGAAAGGTCCAGCTTGATGAAGTCTACGCTCCGACCTACTCGATCCCACATTCAAAACCCCGAAAGCTTTCAACTCGAGCTCTCAAATCGCTTTGCTTGCCTTGAGAACTTAGTTTCAGTGGACGAGATCAACGACGGGCTAGTGGAAACTGTCCGCACGGTAGGGTCTAAGTTTTTTAGACCCTGCCGTAAAGATAGACCTCAGAAATTGACCGAGCAAACCTTAAACCTCATGGCTGAACGACGTTTGCTACAGTTGCAGTCCTCCGATGACGCGAAGTCATATAGGCAGCTCAATAGACGTATATCTAAGTCCTTGCGACACGATCTGC
This sequence comes from Agrotis puta, assembly GCA_943136025.2. Lineage (NCBI taxonomy): Eukaryota > Metazoa > Arthropoda > Insecta > Lepidoptera > Noctuidae > Agrotis > Agrotis puta. The sequence continues at coordinate 12,656,094 of OW964178.2, forward strand.
GTCTCTTTAATACGAATCGTGTTAAAGAGACCATACAGCGAAACCAAGGCTCCAAAGTGTTCGCAAAGGACAAGTCTATTGGACAAAGCCAGATGACAAAGCTGAAACGGGAGGATGGCAGCATAGCGTCGACCAAAGCAGAGGTTTTAGGCGAGATCGAGAGGTTCTATGGACAGTTATACACTTCGGTCGCAAAGCCCGTTGACAGCTTGGTAGGAGATCCAAGAGCCAAGCTGTCCCGACATTATACCGAAGATATCCCGGACATTAGTCTGTACGAGATTAGGATGGCCCTGAAGCAGCTTAAGAACAACAAGGCGCCGGGCGAGGACGGAATCACGTCAGAGCTTCTGAGAGCGGGTGGAACACCGGTACTTAAAGTCCTCCAGAAACTCTTTAATTCCGTCCTGTCCGAGGGCAAAACGCCTGAAACGTGGAGCAGGGGTGAGGTGGTGCTGTTCTTCAAAAAAGGTGATAACAGCCTATTGAAGAACTACAGACCCATCACGCTTCTGAGTCATGTTTATAAGCTGTTTTCAAGGGTTATCACGAACCGTCTCGAACACAGACTTGATGACTTCCAGCCTCCCGAACAAGCGGGTTTCCGAAAAGGCTATAGTACCATAGACCACATCCATACGCTGCGGCAAGTTATACAGAAGACCGAAGAGTATAACTTGCCATTATGCTTAGCGTTTGTGGACTATGAGAAAGCCTTCGATTCGGTGGAAACATGAGCTGTGCTTGAGTCACTCCAGCGATGCCGTATTGACTATCGGTACATCGAGGTATTGAAGTGTTTGTATAATAACGCCACCATGTCGGTCCGAGTACAGGAGCATAGCACGAAGGCGATTCCATTGAGAAGAGGCGTAAGACAGGGGGACGTTATCTCCCCGAAACTGTTTACTGCCGCAATGGAAGACGCCTTCAAGCTCCTGGAATGGCAAGGACTTGGCATCAACATCAACGGCGAATACATCACTCACCTTCGGTTTGCCGACGACATCGTAGTCATGGCAAAGTCGATGGAGGAACTCAGCATGATGCTCGATGGCCTCGACCGAGTTTCACAACGGGTGGGCTTGAAAATGAACATGGACAAGACGAAAATTATGTCAAATGCCAATGTTGTGCCCACCCCAGTCTCTGTTGGAAACTCGGTACTCGAAGTTGTTGACTCATATATCTACTTAGGACAAGTAGTCCAATTAGGTAGGTCCAACTTCGAGAAAGAGGTCAACCGCCGAATCCAACTCGGTTGGGCAGCGTTCGGGAAACTACGCAATGTCTTTTCGTCCGACATACCTCAGTGCCTCAAGACGAAAGTCTTCGACCAATGTGTGTTACCAGTGATGACGTACGGCACCGAAACGTGGTCTTTCACTATCGGCCTCATCTCAAAGCTCAAAGTCGCTCAACGAGCTATGGAGAGAGCTATGCTCGGTGTTTCTCTACGTGATCGAATCCGAAATGAGGAGATCCGTAGACGAACTAAAGTCACCGACATAGCCCACCGGATTAGCAAGCTGAAGTGGCAATGGGCAGGCCATATTGCTCGCAGAGCAGATGGCCGATGGGGTCGAAAAGTACTAGAGTGGAGACCAAGGACTAGCAAGCGCAGCGTAGGACGTCCACCAACCAGGTGGACAGACGACCTTATAAAGGTCGCCGGAAGACGCTGGATGCAGGTCGCTTCCAACCGGTATATGTGGAGATCTAAAGGGGAGGCCTATGTTCAGCAGTGGACGTCCTATGGCTGAGATGATGATGATGATGATGTTTACGCGAATATGAACCTAATTTTATTTGAATGTCTGTAAGAAAATAAACTTATGGTGGGTCATAATTCAACTTTGTCGGTTGTACATATATGTTTTTTTATAAGAAACAATTTGGTTATTATTTAATAATGAAGTCAAAGGTATCGTATTAAGTTGGTAGTTTAAATGCTATAAAAATTCTATCAACTCGATGCCATTTCTATTTGTACACACGTGATATACACGTATACTCCTCTATCGGTTATTATATAAATTGAAGATAGGTACTTGCTCTATTTTTTTAAATAAATAATTAATCCATAATTGTTATGGATAGGCAACTAATTTTGCTTGTGTAGAATGGCAACTAAATCTAAATTAAAATTGTGTTTTCAATTCAAAATTCGTCGTATTTCGGTTTACATAGCACGCTGTATAAATCGTTGCAACCGCAGATCCTTTTAGAATTAATTTCTAGAATTCACTGTCCAGTACGTCGCAATAACGAAGACAATACAGCGCAAATAATAAGGTGGACGCTTCGTAGCCGCAAGCATCAGGTTTCAGAACACAAAGCCGTCACAACTCGCTGCTAGCTGCTGCGTATCACCGCGAACACAACCTCAGCCGATGCGACAGGCGCGTGTTTTCGTTGTTACCATCGTGTGAGAACCGTAATGCCTTTTTCAGACAGACGCGCGAGTTCGAAGCGATACCGAACCGAAGCGAGACGTCAGTCCGATAGTTCTGTCATGCTATCGGATCGCTTTCGCTTTTCTATATGACTGGATTCAAACAATTCCATACATTACAATTAAAAACGTCACGCTTCGCATTCGCCACGCCAGTCTGTTTGACAAAGGCTTAATAGTGTTACGGCATGCTTTTGACAGCTCAAATCCAAAGCTTACCCCCACTTTTTTGCGCAACGTATCTTTCTATCACGCACGGTGCCACTGTCAAAAGATTCTGTTGTACCCAGTTTCAATTGGTCAATGACAGTGGCATGGAACGACTACAAAAACTGTGACGAATTGCGAGCACCGAGACATCGTCTACTGAAACGCTACTGGCCTATCATTTTACACCATTGTACTCATCCACTAACAACACTTGTTAAGTGTAAATCGGGCTTTAAGTCTTTATCAAACTGACAGGCGATAGCGAACCGGACCGAGTCCGAAGCGATACGAGACGTCAAACTGGGTGCAGCGAACCGAGGCGTGACAGTTGTATTAGCTGACTTTTTATGAACGACGTCAAACAGAGCAAATACGCCTTCGCAACGTCTTCGCATCGGTTCGGTCACGCTATCGAATCGCTTTCGCTTTTCTATGTGACTGGATTCAAACAATTCCATACATTACAAATAAAAACGCCTCACTGCGTATCCGCCACGCCTGTCTGTTTGACAAAGGCTTTAGGGATCTCTTGATGTTTGCGATTTCTTCATAGTTGTTTCCAAAAAAAACGTGTCGTGTGAGGCCGTGGTCCAGTATCGTGGTCTTTGCGTCCCTTTTAAGGCCGGCATTGTGTCAGGTTGATGCACTTAGTTGTTTCAGTGCAACGGACTGTACTAACTTAAGCACATAAAGTGCATGTTGTACGAGACTTGAGAATAATTCATGAACGACGACAGTTAAGACCGTGTTGTTTATTCAACAAGAAGCTGAATTAAACCCTGTCTGGGGTCGTTTTGTCATGTTTAATAATGTCGAAATGATTCCTCAATTCAAAATGAAAAAGCTTCTGCGGTCATGGATTTTTTTTTTGTTCAAAATCAGCATCATCATTTCAGCCAATAGGACGTCCACTATTGAGCATAGACCTCTCCCATAAATTTCCAAGAAGACCGGTTCAACGCTGAATGAATGTTCAACATAATAAGTATGTTTTTTGAAAGTGTAATATACTCTTTCGTCACTTTTAACAGGGTAGATATAAATCATAACTATTTATACATATATTTAACCACCTATTGTAATACACATGAATTGCATACAATATTGAGTACTGAGCATTGCTCTGCATCACCTAATAAAATATACAATAACCCCATCTCACGGACGAAGGTAGCTAGAGATATTTATCACTCGGTATGAATACCAGCGATATTGCATCGCGGACAGGTGCGCGCTCGTTTGAATACAATGAATACTGATTACAGACAAAATCAGACAAGAATGTGAAGGAATCAATAGCTTTTTTTTATCGTGGTTATATCATCAAATAAGTCCTCCTACCGATGGTAGAGCGGGAGGGACTGTCAGACTCGTACTGACTAAAATCCACGGTGTCCTTCAATAGCCCTTTACGTACCGGGGTCACGGTAATTCGTTAGTCCCGCGACCCCAACAGGATTTGGCCCTCTACAGGGCACCCCGTCCCTATGCTGACACTGGAACACAACTCGCCGTCGACCCGGGTATGGTCCATGGTCGGACAGCGAGTCGCCCATTACTCGCCGCTCGCATGCCCGTCTTTATACCTATGTCAATTATATAAAGTCAATCCCTTAGATTATAGAATATCCAGATTCCTAGTAGGACATTGAGAACGAAGTTAAAAAAAGGAAGAATAATTACTCCCATCGTTCGATTCCTACGTAAAACAAGTTAATATGTCCAAGGAAGATGTGCATGGCGAAGTGTCTTCACGAAGAACGTTTCATTCTGTTATAAATACGGAATCTGGACATCTTATAATCTAATTCATTTCTTAAAGTTTTGCTTTGTTGAAAGGATAAAAAGCCACATGTCTGTTTACTATTATAACACAATTTTAATAAGTAATTATTTCAAATAATATGTACATGCTTTTTGTATTATCAAAAACAAAACCTAGGTAATTATGAAGACACAGCCCAGCAACAATACGTACACAATAAATGTAAAATATAATTGCCCACTTCAAAACGTGGATCTGTATGAAGAAATAAGAAAATTCAGAGTGGAAATTCTTTTTTCTTTCTATCTTAAGGACATCACGGTAAGGGTACCGTCAACTACCTAAGCCTGTTCTACTTTAACGACTTACAAGAAAAGTTCAGTTAAGTAAGCTTTAAAACTTTAATCTTGAATGTTCATTTTTAACAACAGGACTTAGATCTTCAACTGTAAAATTGAAACTTTTTGATATCTCAATTGAATCCATTTTGTTCTCTACATGAATTCATTATGTAGGCTCCATGTTACTTCTCTTGTAGACTTCGTACAGAAAAAATCAGGAACATTAAAACTCTCTTTTGTGGGATTAAAAATTACATGATAAAATATTGCTGCGAATATGTATGATGTATTTTAATAGTGTAAGCTGTACAGCGAAAAATATAAAGCGCATTGGATGTCGCATGTATGCATCTGGAGAGGTGGTCAAAGATGGACGCCTGAAAGAGGTCATCGGATCGTGAAACTGTTTTATGTGTGCGGTGTGGTATGTCTGTGTCCGGGACGGGAGGACATTTGGATACAGTGAGTATAGTTTGGATCACTTAACTATTTTTGCGGAAACTGGTTCAGGTTTCATGACATCTACTCGTATGAAGCTTATAAGGTGCTAAAAACAAGAGAACAACAAAAAGAAATAAATCGCGGAACAGTGAACATTGAAAACTGTGGCCCTAGAACGCAAAGTACAACTGAATGAAACGGTGGATATTTAGTCAGTAAGAGTCTGATATTCCACTCCTCTCCGCCTTGGATGGGAGCGCGCTGTCCGACCATGGACCATGCCCGGGTCAATGGTGCATTATGTTCCACGCGCGCCTCAAAGAGTGTCAGCACAATGACGGATATCCTTTAGAGGGCCAAAGCCTGCCGGGGTTGCGGGTCTCACGAATCACCGTGACCCCGGTACGTAAAGGGCTATTGAAGGACACCGTGGATTTTAGTCAGTACAAGTCTGACAGTCCCTCCCGTTCTGCCCTGGGTGGGAGGACTCATATGATGATTATACCACATTAAAAAATAAAAAAAAGGTACAAAGACACAGTATGAGAAAAAAAATCTTGACTAGACTGAAAATAATCTACAAGCATCTACATTTAATTTAATTCCAACAATTTGAACCCTTTTTCGCTCATACTATACGTATTTCTAACTACATTTTGGGATTACAAACCCAAACAGATTTTATACTACAACTACCAATGAATTTTCAAGTTTCCACACAAAATCTGTTCGCGTATCAGACCCGAAGGCACCTTTTTTTTATCGTAGTTAAATCATCAAATGAGTCCTCCCACCCAGGGCAGGGCGGGAGGGACTGACAGACTTGTACTGACTAAAATCCACGGTGTCCTTCAATAGCCCTTTACGTACCGGGGTCACGGTAATCCCTTGGTCCCGCGACCACCCGAAGGCACCTAGCAACTCAATTAATCGGGTAACTTTCGAAATAACCACTGTCAGTTGTGTCTACTGTTGCGTAAATACCAATGTTTCTGTCATTTGGTAATACATTACAAAAGTGTAAATATTTAAGCACACACACTTTGACGGCACGGTTAGCGCAGTGGCTGAGTGATTGACTGGCGTTCTGCGTGTCGCGTGTTCGGTTCCCGCGCAGAACAAACTTTTGTATCACCTACATTTAGTTGTTCCGGGTCTGGTTGTTTGAGTATGTGAATTTAAATGTTTGTTAACGCACCCACGGTACAGGAGAAAATCCTAGTGTGGAGCAATGTTTTTTTTAAAAAGAAAGAAAGAAAAGCCTAGACTTTCTGTCCCAGCAAAGAATTCCGATAACAAGCGTACCCTATTACTTGGGATTTAGATATAAATAGCGAAATGTGGGTTTAATATAGGAATTATACTACTACCTACCTGCCTAACCGTTTGGCGACTACAAAAAAATGATCTTATGCTATATTTATAAAGCAAAAAACCTCATAATAAATTGTTAGTAAAATATTTAGTTTTAATTCTGCGACACAAAAATTCAGACTTTGAGCTGAGCAACGTTATTTACGTAAAATTTGATAAACGTCATTTGAGACAACGTTTAATCACGTCAGTAACAAATATGTCTTACTTCAAAGAACGCGTAAAAACGGCTGAGGCTTATACAAATTCCTTCAAACCTTCTGTTTGTTTGACAAAGGCATTAAGGTCATCAGGAGATGATGACATCCCGGTCGTCGTCGGGTTTGTTTATAAATTGTCAATTTTCAAATCATGTCAAGTTGACGGTTGCGGATGAAAGTGGCTCATCACACTAGGAGAATTCTCATCACAGTGCTTCAAATAATTCAAATTGAACATAAGTAATGACAAAACGGTTGCCTTTGCCAGAAATAATACTATTATATCACGCGAATCTGACTATAAATCACAATCCCAAGGATTTCAAAGGAAATCTGTAATCTATTGTCTTTATTTGCCTGAAACATTCGTCTACTTGACGAAGTAAATAACGTAATTAAAGATAATAATTGTGTCTTACGAAATTAGTTTCTCCGCTGAACTGAGAGCGTTTTCATAGTCTTGATATTAAAGCTACGAGTATGTTGCTACCTGATATTAAGCTCGTGTCTAAATTTTAACAACCGCACGGGTCGATCTTCAAGGTAAGCAACGCTTTCCAAGGTTTGTTTATGGATAGGTCACAATCTATTAACAAAATATATTTTTAAACTGGTATGTTTACAAAGACTTTAGAATATACAGGACGACGACGAAAAATTCCAACACGGGGGCGTCCAAAATCATGTCCTGGACACATTGTAACCGTTTGTGCGTCGATGTCTCTTAAACCCTGTATAAGCATGGTCACTGACACTATCATTAAAACTTGAAACGTTATATTTACCGTGATCATGACGGTTACAACAATTCCCTAATATCCGAAAGTCTAGAATCAATAATATACCGTTTCAAAAAGCAAATCAGACCTTAGTAACCGGCTGTCATCTGTAGGACTTTGATATATGACTCGAAAGTTTGAAAACCAGTCTTACCAAGTGAGATCACATTTACGCAGTACTCACTGGATGTGGATGTGGAACACGCGGCAGTAGCTCCATGTAAAATACTAGTATTCACTTTCAGTTGAATCCTGTTAGACTGGGAGCTGGTCTCAACATTGAGACAAATCTAATAATATGAGATTCATCATCATCATCGTCATTTCAGTCCAGAATCATCCACTACTGGGTATAGCTACCCCATTTACTGCCATAATTCTCGATTCTTTGCACCCCCAGATGATATTAAAGCTATGTAATCAAACATTAACTCACGTCTGGCTAAGAACTACAAAACAAACTGAAATCAAAACAAAAACGTAAAAGGTTTCCTTATCACAAAATCATTTCAAAGAAAGCAAAAGAAATCGGTTATCCATTTACTCAACATTGAATCTCGACGTCCCAAGACGTTGAATTATAGACAGAAGAAAAAGCCGTTTATATAATAGATCCAATATTCCTTATTGAAACTCAGTAACTGGCCAATAAAAGTTCCAGTTGCCCCTTTAACTGACGGAAAACTAATAAAAAGTACTGAACACACTTCAATGTAAATTCCTTAGCTTTATGGGAATTCTAAGACCCGTCTCTGTGATTCGCATTTTTAGTCTAGCGTTTTATTAGTTAGGTCGCGGAACTGTCTCATCGGGACCCCGAAACGTAAAGGGCTATTGATGGATCACTATAGATTTTAGTCAGTGCAAGTCTGACAGACTCTCCCGTACCGCCCTGGCTGGGAGGAGTCATATGGTGATATTAACATGATAAAAAATAGGCTAAATCGCTAGAAGTTGTACGTACACGGTGTATAAATGGAACTTGTGGTAAAACAAAGCTTTTAACATCTTTTAAAACATTAATGCCTTTGTCAAACAGACAGGCGAAAGCGAAGCGTTTCCGAAGCGATACCGAATCGAAGCGAGACGTCAGTCTGATAGTTCTGTCACGCTATCGGATCGCTTTCACTTTTATGTGACTGGCTTTTTTTTTTTTTTTTTTATCGTGGTAAAATCATCAAATGAGTCTGAGAACTGTCAGACTTGTACTGACTAAAATCCACGGTGTCCTTCAATAGCCCTTTACGTACCGGGGTCACGGTAATCCCTTGGTCCCGCGACCCCGGCAGGCTTTGGCCCTCTACAGGCCCCGTCACTATGCTGACACTCTTTGAGGCGCGCGTGGAACACAACGCGCCGTCGACCCGGGCATGGTCCATGGTCGGACAGCAAGTCGCCCATTACTCGCTGCCCGCATGCCCGCGCCTACGGTGGCCGGAGATCGTCTTACGACGTCCGACGCCGTGGGCGTCTACCACTGCGGCTGGGGTGGAGGGAGGACGCTGTCCTCTCCCTCAGGCGGCCCGCCTCCTCCTTCACGAGCATTACTGCTTCGCAGAAGGAGGCGACCGCTTCCCACTCCGTCTCGCCCCGCAGCATGGCCTCGACCAATGCCGGGCGCGAGAGGTCTCCGCCTATCGCCGTCGTGAGAACACGGCGGTGTTCTGCCCAAGCGGGGCAGTCCTGCACCGTATGCTCCACCGTGTCCTCCGGACGATCCTCGCAGTGGTGACACCCAGGCGTTTCTTCCCTCCCTATCAGACACAGGAACCTCCCGAAACTTCCGTGTCCGGTGAGGACCTGCGTCATGCGGTAGGTCAGGACGCCGTGACGCCTATCCAGCCACTCCTCAAAGAGGGGTCTTACCGCCGCGATTGCGGCGTGCCCGGACCTCGGTTGCGACAGTCGCTCCCTCCATACTGCCCTGAGATCGCGCCGGAGCTCTTCCCGCCGCGCCTCGACTTGTCGTGGCAGCGGGGATTCGCCCCGACGCTGCGCGTCCACGCGCCATTCATAGACGCGCTGGAGGGCAGTCGCCTCCAGATCCCAGGGCAGATATGTGACTGGTTACAAAAATTCCATTTCATTACAAATAAAAATTCGGTATCGCTTCGGAAACGCTTCGCTTTCACCTGTCTGTTTGACAAAGGCTTAAAAATTTAAAAAGCGGAACGGTAGGGTCTCTCAGACTCGTAGTAACTAAAATCCACTGTGATCCTTCAATAGCCCTTTACGTTCCGCGGTCACGGATACCTGATGAGACACCCCGCGCCAGTTAATAATACCTAGGCTCCCAAAATGTATTACTCATATAACATGTATGTTAATACGCCACTACAATATTGGTAATTTCATGTTCTAAAGTGGAATGGAAGCGATAAAAGTACGTTTATTATTGTACCGACATTGTTGTGCGAAGATTGTACTCACGAATAGTTATTAGAATAGTAACCGTCGTTATGGCGACGCGAAGATAGTTTTATTGAAACCATTTTGATTATTATATTATTAGTGTCTGGCGAAACTACAAGCTTTTGAACATAGTACCTACATTGGCTGAGTAAAGAATGATGAGGTATCAGCCTTAGTTTAGTTGTCGTTAAGCACCAATGATTTCGGTTCAAATTCCGGGTCGGGCAAAGTGTTAGGGGGTTTAACTACCCGGAATTTCTCAGCAGCACCTGGAGCAGCTATGGATTCTGAATTCGCGAACCGGATAACACAGATCTTCTGAAATATAGAATACTAACACAAATCTACTGAAATGAGAACTTTGAACTTTGACGACACGGTTAGCGCAGTAGCTGATCGATTAGACTGCTGCGCTGCGTGTCGTGGTTTCGATTCCCGTCATTTTGCTGACACTTTTTGAGGCGCCCCTGCGCCTCAAAAAATACACAACGCGCCGTCGACCCAAGACTGATTCGCTTAAGTATTAGAGCATATCTGCACACTGAAAGCAGACTTCAACATACTCGTGTTTGGGAAAAGTCTAGGCGGATGATGACTCGAGGAAAATTAGAATACTATCCCGGTAGTGATTATAAATGCTTGGCGCTTGGCAATTATCCAAACTAACCTTACATAATTTTGTATGTAATTGTTAGCAATTCATGCTCATTCTGTATGTGTTACGTCTCCGGCACATTATGAACTAAAAATATTTTATAGGTCCATTTTTCAACGCCTCTTTTTAAACAACAGAGATTAATTTTCAACATTTTTATTTCCTGAAAACCGTAACTCATTTACGATGTTTTGAATTTTTTTTTTCGAGGAAATTTTCAATTTTAATAAGAATTCTAAAGGTAAGTTCAGTATTTGTGAATTATTTGAATTATAAATCAATAAATTATCTAAACAATCTGTTTTTGCACGCATTTGCTCTTCTTGTAACCGGATTAAAAAAAAAACTTTGTCGCACACTATGATTTCTTTTTTTTCGTTTTTTTGGAATCCGAATTTGGATTTCCGAAGTTAATTCCCTTCTTTTATTACCAAAACGTTTTAATAAATTTAGCTACATGAGAAGCAAACCTTTAAAACCATTTAATTATAAATCTACATTTAAAACAACTACGCACCGGATCTATGTCAACGGAGCGATTTCTCTAAATATAACCGCCCTGTACCAACACAGTCTATTTTTTGCAGATATGTTATTGCCCTCGTTAAACTATTTTCTATCCGTAATTTTTAAACAGGTAAAGATTACGAAACATTGATATCTATTATAATGTATTTTATATCTTAACTGTGTTTCGGATGTTAGCCGGAAAATCTACGTTTCTCGTTACAACTAAAAACGGGTTGTATTTTATGTTTTTAAAATACTTCCATTAATTCATGAAAAATTGAAAACTCAAAACAAATAAATGTTATGCATAAAAACCATTTGACCATTCATATAAATTTTTAAAGTGATTTTGACAGACCACACATTTTACATCCCAGATAGTTTTGATTTGTGGAGGTCATATAGACAGTCGATCAGTGTAAAATACTGATATATTCAGTCGAATCCGCGTCTTCTGGGGGCTGACCCCAACGTAGTTGGGAAAAAGCTATGCATTAATGACTTCCGAGATACAACTTACAGTACTTATAAATGTGATTGACCTAAGAATAGAGAATAGGGGAACAGACGGGGACGCGAGGTATAATAAGGACATACCTACACTCTTTAGGCATACTTCACACAACACTAATGTAGCGCAAGCGCCATCATGCGTCTCCGTCTTATACACTGTTCCCGTACCTAAAGAAATTATAGGAGGCTGTGTGAAGTATGGTATATTGGGATAGCTAAAAAGGTCATGATTGCTGAGATGTCGCTATCTCACCTGATGGTAAGCGAAGATGTGGTCGACGGTGAAGCACGCTTGCCTAAAAGTAACCTGTTCACTCTTGACTTGAAGACCCCAAGGTTACAGCTGTCGGGAAATACAGATACCGGCAGGGAATTCCACTCCTACATAGTAAAACTTCCTGCATAGTAAAAGTATTGGCAAAAAGCTTTATACGGACCGGAGAGATGTCCACCATATATCACTGCCGTGCCGTACGTGTTGTAGTCCGACGGTAGAAAGGGCCAGGCGGAATCAAGTTGTGCAGTTCCATCACACACTCTCCGAAAAGTAACAGATAAAAAACCGACAGGCTGGCAACACGTCTTCGATGTTCAAGGCTCTGGAGCTTAAAATCGACCAGAGCATCGTTACCGATAAGCATGACTCAAGTGAATCTATTTCGTATTTGGCGGACCCATCCCAGAGGTGAGAGCAGTATGCATGACCGAAATTGCGCTTTATACAAGTTAAGCAGCATGCAGCAGCTATATATATAGAATAATAAAATTGATAATTCATTTATTTACTAGACATTACTTGATTATTTCGTTTCCATTGTCTAAAGTTTAGTGGGACTTCTTAAAGTAATAAAGAAGCCGCAATCTAAGATCCGATTGTTTATGTACTTAGTACATAGTAAGTACTAAGTAGGTTTACGGAGCACTAAAATGGGCAATTATTATAGTATCTGTTCTGTGTCTCTACACGTATAGCATAAACAATGCTATCTCTATCGAAAATAGACAAAGTTATATATATATATATTGAAGGACACCGTGGATTTTAGTCAGTCAAGTCTGACAGTCCCTCCCGCCCTGCCCTGGGTGGGAGGACTCATGTGATGATTTTACCACGATAAAAAAAAAGTGTTATAATGTCACAAACCCCCACTCCCGAATTTCGAAGCGTATTATCTTTGTCAATATAGATTGATTTAAAAAAGAAAAAAATACGTGACTAAACAGACTAAACAGATTTTCAATTTACTTATGCAGTAATCTACCCAATTTTATACTGTACAAATTAATTTGGCAGAAATCTTTCAAGATTGTTTTAACTCTTGCTAATGTACATTATAAACCGATTCAGGAACACTTCAGTCATGAGTGAGCTCGTAGCGATGAAGCTCTAGTTCCTAAAATTATGTCTTAGTACAAGGTGGTACTATTTTATGACCGCGACTTCATTGAGATAAAAGTATTAAAACTACCATTTTTTTAGGTTGGATAATGATTAAATGAGTCCTTTCTCGCCCTAAAGGCCAAACGGCAAGCGATAATCGCTTACGCTTCGCAGTCACTAATACACTTTCAACTTCATTCCCCCGCGCATTAAGTTGAAAATCTATTAAAGACTGCTGAGCGATAGCGAACGAAACAAGCGAAAACGATCTGTAATCATTAACATATTTTAAACTTTATGCGATGGATTATAAAGTTAAAAATATATTAGCGACTGCTGAGCGTTAACGATTGTCGCTAGCCGTTTGGATTAGAGCAGAAGGGACTGAGACTTCACTGACCAAAAACCAACTGGTTCTTTCATTTGCCTTTGTGTTCCAATGCCGCGGTGCCCTTTAAGGTCAGTCTCTGACCCAGTTTAAAAACTACCGGTGTCCCAAGTTTCAACGATATCCAGTAGTTTATGCACAAACTACGATCCACATTCACAAACTTTACTAGTAAAATAAGATAAATAGGTACTAACATGTACATAAGACGGTCCCAGCCTGAATTTTGTGTCTTCAAACCGAATATTTCAGACCATATTTTGTCCTTTTTAAGGATTTAACGATAAAAAGTCAGCAGGCGCCTGAAACTTTGTTTCTTTTCAGCGCCAACGGCTATCTCGCAACCTCCACCAATTTAGGTTAATATACATTTTTATTACAATTCATGGCCGCAATTTAAATTTTATACTTGAATGTAAATCAAATTGCCATTAAATTGTTAAACATATAATCCCATTGAACTTCTTCTTTGCCATGTTGGTCTAGCGATCGTAATCGAGACTGTCCATGGGTTTGATTTCCAGGTCGGATAAAGTGTTATTGGGTCTTTTGCGTTGATTATTCCAAGGTAGCTGCAATAGTTTAGTACTTTGCCCGGTTAAAGGCAATAGACTCGTCCTTTATTATACTTTAGTAACTAATAACTGGAAAAATCCCAAGGCGGTGGTGTTCCGGGCACGCCGCAATCGCGGCGGTAAGACCCCTCTTTGAGGAGTGGCTGGATAGGCGTCACGGCGTCCTTACCTTCCGCATGACGCAGGTCCTCACCGGACACGGAAGTTTCGGGAGGTTCCTGTGTCTGATAAGGAAGGAGGAAACGCCTGGGTGTCACCACTGCGAGGACCGTCCTGAGGACACGGTGGAGCATACGGTGCAGGACTGCCCCGCTTGGGCAGAGCACCGCCGTGTCCTCACGACGGCGATAGGCGGAGACCTCTCGCGCCCGGCATTGGTCGAGGCCATGCTGCGGGGCGAGACGGAGTGGGAAGCGGTCGCCTCCTTCTGCGAAGCAGTCATGCTCGCGAAGGAGGAGGCGTGCCGCGTGAGGGAGAGAACAGTGTCCTCCCTCCGACCCAGCCGCAGTGGTAGACGCCCACGGCGACGGACGTCGCCAGACGATCTCCGGCCACCGTAGACACGGGCATGCGGGCAGCGAGTAATGGGCGACTCGCTGCCCGACCATGGACCATGCCCGGGTCGACGGCGCGTTGTGTTCCACGCGCGCCTCAAGGAGTGTCAGCAAATTGACGGGGCCTGTAGAGGGCCAGAGCCTGCCGGGGTCGCGGGACTTACCCATCACCGTGACCCCGGTACGTAAAGGGCTACTGAAGGACACCGTGGATTTTAGTCAGTACAAGTCTGACAGTCCCTCTCGCCCTGCCCTGGGTGGGAGGACTCACTTGATGATTTTACCACGCAAAAAAAAAAAAGGCGGTGGTGTTCAATTAAAGCTTTTACACCAAACACAATTAAATTTTGACTGAGTGCCGCGGGCTCGATTCCCGTACGAAACAAATGTTAGTGCGATTCCCAGTAGTCGTTTTGAGTCTGGGTATTTGTGTATGTGAATTTAAATGTTTGTAAACGCACCTACAATACATGAGGAATTCCTAGTGTGGGACAAAGTTATAAAAAAAAACTTTATGGCTCTAATGTAGAACACTGGTCGTCCCTCTGTCTCGTATGAGTGATCGCTCATGTTGAACTACTGAGTGATCCTGAGTAATAAATCATAGGGAGTATTTAACTACCAATTTGTCATATAATATATTACGGCGGACGTGTTTGTATGCCAAAATAAAACATTCGTGTTACTAACCATACATATATTATATAGTTAGTGATTATGTCTACATTTGTTTTGACATGTATTATGCTTGTTTTGTATAAGAATTTATTGTGTCTACTTATCAATATTACGTATTTATTGTTATGAAAGCGTGGGGACCCATGTTACTTTCCATTAAATACAACAAACGTAAAAAAAAAATTATTATATACTAGCTGTTTCGTAATCATTAATTCGAATTCATATTTAAATTCAACAACATCGTATTCCATTCTTATTCATTCTAATATCTAGCTGTAAAGATCGAATAAATAGCAACGTTCGAGTTTTCCGTTTCCGGAGTAGAAACTTGAGCCAATGGCAGAGCGTTATGACAACGTTCATACGTCTGTCCAATCACAGGCCTTTTGGCCGCGCTTCCTGCGCCCTCATTGGCGCGTGGTGTGTGCAAGATTCGCCGCCGCACGCGAGACGTGCGATCGTAATAAAAAATCAAAATCTAAGGAACTTTCTCAATATTTTGTGTGTGTGAACGTGTTCTGAACATCATTTGTGATCCTCGAAGCCCAGGATAAGAACTTTTTCCAAAACTAACGCGCGACTTAGTACAAACGAAGCGCACGTGGGAGCTCCCAGCGAGGTACCCCAAAGAGTACCTACCCCTTGGACAAGACGTACGTGGCTGAAGGTAAGAGTTTCTTTCTTTGGTGGCGGACTTCTTGAGCGTTGCAGCCCATTCGATCTATTACCAGGCTGCCCCCAAATGGGCAGGTAACGTCTTCCTGCCACACTAGCTGTTCCCTGCCCCGCTTTGCTGTGGCACAAAAAATTGTGTCACAAAAAAAAATAGATAAAAACCATCCTTGATGCGGATTATAATATCATGCTAAAATTTCAGCTCAATCGGTGCAGAACTTTTTGAGTTTTTGAAGCATACACAAACCAACATAACATTTTTATATATATAGATTAACCTTTGACACATGAGCTAGATTCACCAAACGTCACAATAGAGATATTCATAAATAATATAGTTAAGAATCATCTCAATCCCATATGCTTTTAAACAAAGAAAACCGGATCAAAATCGATCCATTTGTTTAGGAGCTACGACGTATGACCCTGATGTATGAACGTGGTCAAGGCGAAAGGAGTTTGTGAGGACCGTAGCAGATAGCATTTTTCATGTGCTTTTAGCACGCCCAATGGGAAAAAATTGGTCATGTCTGCCACAGAACTGACAAAAGGTGGAGTAGGAGATTCTCGAATGGAGACCGAGCGTAGGTAAACGGTGGGACGCCCGCCCCCCAGGAAGATGGACCGATGAACTGAAGAAGGTGGCTGGCAGTGACTGGATGAAATAAGCGGGAGATCGTGCGCTGTGGCGCTCCCTGGAAGAGGCCCATGTCCAGCCGTGGACGCAATGGGCTGAAATGATGATGATGATGATGAATGGGGAAAAGACATGGGTATTATGTATGTAGTTTCATAGATTATCCAAACGTTTACTAATCTCATGCACTACTTTCAACTGGTGGTGGTAAAATCATCAAATGAGTCCTTCCACCCAGGGCAGAGCGGGAGGGACTGTCAGACTCGTACTGACTAAAATCCACGATGTCCTTCAATAGCCTTTACGTTCCGGGGTCACGGTAATTCGTACAGTCCCGCGACCATGTGTAGTCCTATAACGTTTGTTTTGAATCACGAAACATTCAAATATAATTTTAACCACTAAACCTACTTTTAATTGTTTATATATATTACAAAACACATTAAAAGAACATGTAAAACAATGTAATAACAACAATTAGATCCGTATCGCTGAAAACTATCTCTATTGAAAAGCTAAAATAATTATACCACGGTTGTGATACCAACGGGTATTTTTATTCTACATACCTACATATATTCCGATTACTTACTAATTTTAGAAACCTTTTACTGCCTTATAAGTATTGTTAATAACTGCTGAATAAAAGGTTTCAGGTTCAATACCCAATTCGTGAAAAATGTTATTGAATTTTCTATTTCTAAATTATACACACGGACTGCTCGAGCAGTTAGCCAGTGATCAACGTACACGGACTCTCGAACAGTTAGCCAGTGATCAACATACACGGACTGCTCGAGTAGTTAGCCGGTGATCAACATACACAGACTGCTCGAGTAGTTAGGTAGTAATCAACGTACACGGACTCTCGAACAGTTAGCCAGTGATCAACATACACGGACTGCTAGAGCAGTTAGCCAGTGATCAACATACACGGACTGCTAGAGCAGTTAGCCAGTGATCAACATACACGGACTGCTCGAATAGTTAGGTAGTGATCATCATACACGTATCTCGAACAGTTAGCCAGTGATCAACATACACGGACTGCTCGAGCAGTTAGCCAGTGATCAACATACACGGACTACTCGAGCAGTTAGCCAGTGATCAACATACACGGACTGCTCGAGCAGTTAGCCAGTGATCAACATACACGGACTGCTCGAGCAGTTAGCCAGTGATCAACATACACGGACTGCTCGAGCAGTTAGCTAGTGATCAACATACACGGACTGCTCGAGCAGTTAGCCAGTGATCAACATACACGGACTGCTCGAGCAGTTAGCCAGTGATCAACATACACGAACTGCTCGAGCAGTTAGCCAGTGATCAACATATAAGGATTGCTCGAGCAGTAAGCCAGTGATCAACGTACACAGACTGCTCAGATCGATGTTGCCGCGAGCAGATAGCTAGTGAGAATACACACAGAATCCAATTTGATGTAGTCTTTCGGAAGTACAAATAGACTTGACCGATTTTGTTTCTTACTACGTTTTTTATTCTTTATTGTATAAGGCCTATGCCCTTGGTGAAAAACAATGTAATATTTTGTTATTTCTACAGAATGCGACTCGCGACACTCTCAACGTATTGTGCGTAAAAAAGCGCTATTAAATATCTAATTATACCACGATCGTTGGCAGCTGCGCGTCGATACTAGGTACCATTGCTATTTCCACTTCACGAATATGAATCTCGCATCATAATCACTACAATATCATGACTTCCTGAGTATTTATAAAATAAATTCATGAGAAGAGATTATGAAGAACTGCTTAAAACGTAGGCACAAATGATCTTTATAAATTATGTGTTAACCCTAAAACATGTAATAATGTTTATTAACATTAGTTTTTGCTTTTCGTTATAATAAAAAATTGAAATAATAAAACTCAACACCAATTTGGCATAATCGACAGCGTAACATTTAAGTCGTATAAATCTAGTATAGTGCTACTAGATACATATAAAGTCCAGAATACAGAACCGCACAAAAAATAACCTTTTAAGTACACCTAGACTTCGACTATCACCTCTTTTATTTTCCTATTATTTAAATCAGCTGTACTACATTATCAGGTAGCTATAGGAACGTCGGTTACCACAGTAGATCCTTAACTCACAGACCACTAACACAATCTACGACCGCCGTCGAAGGTTTAGCCACAATTTAGAGTTAGACTCTTTTGTAATTTACTACTTGGTTTTAGTAATACCTCTTTATCTCCGAATAGTGGCTTACCACAATAGATAGCAGGCCTCACTGACCTGAAAATAAAAGAAATACAAAATTAAAATTATATATATTATATTACATACATAATTACATATTATAGAATTTCAGGGATGCATTGGTAATGCCAAACAAAAGGTAAGTCATCATGTAAGTCGACCCAGTAATCACGGGGCACAAAATGTAAAAAAAATACACGTCGAACACATATCCCATTACAATTTTAGCAATTGGTCAAAAAATAACACTTCGTGACGTCTAGCACCCACTCCTCGATTTGAAGACACACATAAATAGGTAATTAAAATAAATTAAAACATACTACACATAAAAAGATTTGTCAAAAAATTATACGTATAAAGTAGCCATATCTGATGACAAAAAGTAAATGGCTATTGTACAAGTATTCAGTGACGTTGTGCTGTTGTCTCACACTTGTCGAAAACAAGAATCACAAAAACTTGTAAATAGTTGTTGGCCCGGGGTAATAAACAAAAAACATTTTGGAGGCAGTCATACTGCGCGAGTCCGTGGTACCACTCAGGACTTGCGGAAAATTCGGGGCACTACATTTTTTTTAAATGCAATTTGATGTATTGACAAAGACACTAGCACCGTGTCTAAAGATCCCGACGAGACCCGAGTCAACCCGAAGTCCCGATTAATTATCAACTATAGACAGGCTGACCAATTATGCTGATTTCAATTACTTACAAGATTGTATTATGACATAAATTTGGGGATCCACGTGAGAGGACTCCAATCCACGATATTTGTAAAATGGGGTTTTACTCTAAAGAAGCCGATCGCTACTGAATCGTGCTGGTCACTTTTTTGTCGGCGACAAGAGATCTGCTAATGGGACGAACCGCAAATAGGACCAAATGCGAATGTGCGTGATCTGCTACGATCGCAAAGCGCATAAGCCCCGCAATTTTGTTTTACTCTTGTGTTTCAGCAACCAAACGTATGCGCAAGCATGGTGCCGTCATGATTTTTTTTAGAGCCTACAAAGACTACACACCACATACCCAACGGGTGGTGTAGCAATGGCGATGGCATATCTATCTTACAGGGTGGAAGAAAAAAATGTATGCAGAAAAGATAAAAATGGTGATAAGAACACGACAAAAATTTAGACCCCACAGCGGAAATCCACAACGGCAAAAAATTTAACTACTCTGCTTAAATCCTACTAAAAATGTAATAATTTGAAGTATGCTGAACCATTTCCTAAATACATAGTAACAGTGAATACGTCAATGACGCTTTCACCACCAGTATGCCCAGTTATGTCGGCGCGTCGGAGGACTTCGTGTGTCTGCACCTTAAGGGAAGATGGATATCATCCTTTATTGGGATCGTTCTCTTTGTTAGTTCATTGAGTGAGCTACGTGTTGAATAGAACACGTTACTCACATACGTTTGCTTTTGTTGTCTAATTGACTCAAGCGGGGAGTCTGTGACTAACGTGTCTGGAATGATAAAATAATATCTGTAGGATAATATAATCTGCAGGATGATGTTTTTAGTTCGACATATAATATGATTGATAGTATTTAAGACAAAATCGAGAAAATATAGGATTACATCGGTCAACAAGAAAATAGTTAAGTACCTATCTATCAAAATCTAGTGTCCGCATTTAGTTCAGAATCCGGCCCGTTTGATTATTAAACTTTTTTATGAAGAGCAAAAGTTATTATTAAAATTATGAGATAAATATTTGCTGTAACATGATGAATATTGGAGCAAATGTGTTTCTTCGTACAGAAGTAACAGCATAAAAGCTAACAAATACATTTGCCACAACACAAACGTCGTAATGTCTCCAAAAAACCGTGAGGAGCTTCTTGTACACGAAACAATACGCTACTTCAGCTGTTACTTTTAATAAACTTGGCGTCAATCTTCAAGGAATTGTTCAAGTGCACGAGCCCTTAACACGCGAAGTAATGAATGAACGTCTTCATCGTCGGTCGACATACACTGCTCGTTAATAATGGAGGTGCAATAAGTTGTCGGAAAGTGCACCGCTAATGGATTCTACATGAGCTACTAATAGATGCTTTTATCGGCTTGCTCGTATCGCTGTTAGGGCCGCCCCACATTGCACGCGGCAAAATGTCGGTATACGATGGCGGTGCACATCGATTTTGTATCGCTACTATTTTCGCGCTTTAACCATGATTCAAATAATTATTTATTTTAGTTACGTACTACGGTTATTTTCAAAATCTGTCCAGGTGCACTTAGGAAATCGAGTAACAATCACACAAAAAAAACAGTCGAATTTAACTCTTAGTTTTGTTTTTTTTTGAAATGTGTTAAAATGTTACATTTTGTGCAGAAGACCAGAAGGAAATAAGTTTTCTAATTATAGTTAATCTTCTCCACAAAATGCCTCAAACGTGGACTTAGGACTCTCCACCATTATTTTTATGAACACTATATTTTCTCAGAGTCGTCAGAAATATTCGTTTGCATCGATATGCGATGACGTTGTCGCTGAATGTGTACTTTCACCCACGTAAATGTATCACTATCACAATGATATACTGCATCACTCGGACTTAAATTCGTGCGAATCATCTAGTTACCCAAACGCGTCTGCATCGATACAGTAGCGATGTGGACGCGCGTTTGCATCGCATTTGTGGTTCGATGCAAAAGGGTGAATGTGGGCCTGGCATTAAAGGTAAAAAAGTGCTTCCCACGAGTTCACGTCAGTCATTGTACGGGAGGTAGGGGAACAATGTATAAGACGGGGACGCGAGGTATGATGGGAAATCACACACTTAAGGCAAATTTAACACCATACTAAAGTAGCGCAAGCGCCAACAGGACGCCATTTGTTAATGGCCGCTAGCAAATGACATCCTGATAGCGCTTACGCTAAGTATGCCTGAAGAGCGTATGTCACCATTATACCTCGCGTCCCCGTCTTATACACTGTTCACCTATTTTGTGTTCTTTTTTATGCACAATATTAACTATATCTTTAAATTCCTTATTCACAAATAAATAATTAGTAATAATCCAAATGACCCACCTGCTATTATTACATTTTATTGGACCAAAACCTTTAACAATTACAGTAGAATTGATAGCCAGATTATAAGTATTTACATAACTGTACAATCTTCTAAAAGGTCCATTCGAATTATCTGTAGAGCAGTAGTAAATACGTGCCTAGAATAAATTACTATTTGAGGACATTCCAAAAATGTTAATTGGGTACTTCAGTGTTTGCTGGGATTTTCCATCAGGACTTGCTATGTAACAGCTTCGGATTCTATATTTATTAGAGTCTGGTTAATGACAATAGGTCCACCTTTTATTATATCTTGCAGCAGAATAATATCATGTTACAGAGAGGTTAAGCAGCACACAACCTCCTCTAAGTTGACCTGCGAAAATGTGAAAGATTTTAAAATCACACCGAGGACCATTGGAAACATGAAATAAACTCGGACTGATAAGACCAAACTAGCCAAGCATGGCTTAATTTTGAAAAGCAACCTTGTTGTTATTTATTTAGTTAACTACGAGCGCGACCTCTATTAGGGCGCGTTCCCACTATGTCGTAACGACTAATTTATCATTTATAAATTTATAAATTGTGTCGTTCTAAATGTGAACACCTCCATTTAAACATATAAGCCACGACACTTAAAACTACACGATTATCTGTCGTCACGACACGGTGGGAACGCGCCCTTACTTATTACATGAGAACTTCTCATGTCATCTTTTAAGCCTCTTGGCTAGAAACCTAACTAGAAGACTTTTTGTTATCGTGGTAAAATCATCAAATGAGTTCTCCCACCCAAGGCTGAACGAGAGGGACTGTCAGACTTGTATTGACTAAACAGTGGTTCTTCAATAGCCCCTTACGTTCCAGGGTCAAGGTACCTGATTAGACAGTCCTGCGACCTTGACTAAAGTCTTAGCATTACATATAAACCAGATAATGGGCACTAAGTATTTATATTTTTCTGTGTTTAGAATATTAAAGTAGTAGGCACAATACAGGTGCCAGAATCAAAATAGAACCACAGCCAAGGTCAGACGATCATTAAAATTTCGGTCATCGATCGATCAGGCATCTTTATGGCTTAGTATTACTGAACACTGAGCATATTTGATTACTTTCCTGTGACCATGATTACCGCGTATTAACGCCTACTAGCGTCCTTTGACGCTTTTACTGTGTGCGGAAAATATGCTATGAATAAACTTCATAAACTGTTCATAAAAATGTAAAACTTGTTTGTTGGTACGAGATTTGGCCGGCGGGCGTTGCGCGGAAGAAAGTCATTGCGTAACCCGCCTGCTCCCGAAATGTGTTCCTCGAAAAGCACAGAGGTTTACACCCACGTATCTTAAGACTAGCTGTGACCTGTTGTTTCACTCGTGTTAAAATGGCGAAAAACCCTACTAAAATATTCCTATTCCAGTACTAAGTAGGTAGTTAAGTAAGCTATATAGGTACTTACTGCAGGCTAATACGCGTGATGCCAAGATTACATAGCATTACCACAAATCCAATTCCTTCACATCAACGTAAAATCACACCTTTTACCGATTGGTCTTAACTCGCTTACACATTAGTCATACTGTCACACACACGATAAACTTATTTCACCTCGTCCACGCTGAGTGTAAGCACGTCGCAACTAAACTTTCTGAAGAACCTCATCAATATGTTGAGTGTGTAATCCTTTTAATGTAGGTACGTGCCGTCTCCACTATCTTGTGCCTTTTGTTGGTCGCCTTTTACTCACTTTTCCTTTCTACAATATCTCAAACAAATGATTAGATAATTATTCGTTAATGACTTCAAAATACTGTCGAGGTTTAAAACCATCTTCATGTATGAGATGTGAGATGAGGTGATGCGAGTTCTAACCCAGGCAATTACCAATGTGTCATTTTCAATTCATATGCTTAGCTTGGGACTAGATGGCGTTGTGTGATAGTTGTGTGGAATATTTATTTATTTTATTATTTATTTATAAGTTCTTTCTATCTTTATCTTGGACGTCGTCGTTTATCTTGGTCGTGGGTATAAGCTCAGGTTTTATCACGATGTTTTCCATCACAAATAAATATACTTATAAACCTAAAGCAAAGGCCTCTGGTGTTCCCAGAAGCGGTTTAATTAACTCTGACACCAGAAGGTGACCACATCCTCACACGAAAAAGAAAGACCTCAATTTTCCCCGTTCTTCTACGATCATTGTCACCCACGTTAATTCTTTAATTCAACTACTCTTGAATCTGCCTGATGGTCTGTTAAGCCCCGACTAAAACAAAGCTTAACTTTTACTTGACTTTTCTGTCGCACCCACAACAAATTCCAAAGTCTTTTCAAGTTCTATCCAACAAGACTATTACAATATCTTATTTACTTATTTACATAACCGAATTACAACTTGGGAAAACGAGACCCGTTTATTTGCGAATTGTAAGCGACGGAGAATGAACAGAGGGCCGAGCCTGACGGGGAACCAAAGTTAGTGGGGTAAAGTTATGTCAAGAATTCCACCCACTGTGCAAAGGTCCCACATAAGCTAATGAAAACGCTCGTGGAACAGCCCCTGGGTTTGTTTATAATCTAAATACGGTTTTCTTTTGAGAATTACTCTTTGGTGCAAGATAAAAGGAATGTCTTTTGTGCTGCTAATTTCACACTTGGTGGATTCTGTTTTGACTCTTGGTTCAGATTAAAGATACGGAGTTTGGAATTACTTTGTAAAGCAACGACTCTTATCAATTTTAAGGTAAATTATAACGCCTTGACTTTCGACTAAAAAACACATCAATGAATGGAACAGAAGACCAGCACACTATGACATTCATGATTTTTACTTATGAACTAGTTGTTGCCGGCTTTTCCGAAAATGATATCACAGGAACGTATAGGCCTATTCAAACGGGAGGAGCGGTATTCGCTACCGCGCCGAAGGTAGCTATCCCAATACTTAATGGCGGTATTACCCGACGGTATATCGCTCGGGTAATACCGCCACAGCGGTAGTTAAAACCGCTCCTATTTAAACAGGGCTTAATTCCGGGATAAACAGTAACAGTATGTGTTATAATCATAGGTCGAAATTTGGTAGAGTTGTTTATGTGAAGTGATAACTTGTCTCTAAACTGTATATTTATAAATGTGATGAGAGAAATAAAAAATACTTATACTTATACTTATTATACTTATGTACTTACACTGATTTCATACAAAAGAATTAAGTGGATATGCCCCAAATCCCGGACTTACTTTTAAAGAGCAGAATAATCCCGTGATTTATTAAACAAAAAAAGTTATTTACTTTTACACAATTTAGTTGTCTAATCTATCTCTGATGTTTTTATTATTTTTATTTATTTGTAATACTGTTCTCCACACGAGATTGTATATTAGAAATCCCGGGAAGGTCAGTGAGTGAGAAGAGAAGTGCAAGTACTAAAATAACTCTACCTAATTCCGACCTCTGGTTGTAATACAATTATTATACTGTACTACCTGTGAGCCTTTGATCAAGAGCGATCAACTAATATCGTTGTCTCGTTCACAGGTCAAATATATAGAACAAAAATATCTTGATGAGGCGTATTTTTTATATTTTTGACATTTTCGCCCAGCATTTGCTGGGCGAAAGACACCCAACACTGGTCCTGCGGTTCTGATCATTAAGTATCAAACATTCATCCATTCATTCAAGAAATAACATTGCCAAGTTGTTTGTTTGTAAAGATACCAGACCTAAAAATATGTTTTTTTTTTCGTGGTAAAATCATCAAATGCCATCCCACCCAGGGCAGGGCGGGAGGGACTGTCAGACTTGTACTGACTAAAATCCACGGTGTCCTTCAGTAGCCCTTTTCGTACCGGGGTTACGGTAATTGCGAGTCCCGCGACCCCGGCAGGCTTTGGCCTTCTACAGGCCCCGTCACTATGCTGACACTCCTTGAGGCGCGCGTGGAACACAACGCGCCGTCGACCCGGGCATGGTCCATGGTCGGACAGCGAGGCGCCCATTACTCACCGCCCGCATGCCCGCACCTACGGTGGCCGGAGATCGTCTTGCGACGTCCGTCGCCGTGGGCGTCTACCACTGCGGCTGGGATGGAGGGAGGACACTGTCCTCTCCCTCACGCGGCCCGGCTCCTCCTTCGCGAGCATGACTGCTTCGCAGAAGGAGGCGACCGCTTCCCACTCCGTCTCGCCCCGCAGCATGGCCTCGACCAGTGCCGGGCGCGAGAGGTCTCCGCCTATCGCCGTCGTGAGGACACGGCGGTACTCTACCCAAGCGGGGCAGTCCTGCACCGTATGCTCCACCGTGTACTCCGAATGATCCTCGCAGTGGTGACACCCAGGCGTTTCTTCCCTC
Source organism: Agrotis puta (assembly GCA_943136025.2). NCBI lineage: Eukaryota > Metazoa > Arthropoda > Insecta > Lepidoptera > Noctuidae > Agrotis > Agrotis puta. Next base: position 12,682,276 of record OW964178.2, read on the forward strand.
TTTATCAGACACAGGTAGCTCCCGAAACTTCCGTGTCCGGTAAGGAGGCCGTGACGCCTATCCAGCCACTCCTCAAAGAGGGGTCTTACCGCCACGATTGCGGCGTGCCCAGACCTAAAAATATTTAAAGAATCTTTTCCAGTCCAGAACATTGAAGCTACATTAATTGCCCACTTACCGTTCAATGAACTCACAAAAGCTACTGTTTCCATTTACGAACAGACTTCGGCCCAATTTCTTCAAAGCGAGGGCCGAGTGTTAGCCCGGGGCAGTCAACGAACTACTCCCTAACTTAGTTGAGATATTGTAGACGTGCTGAGGAAGACTGTGAATCAAATCTAATTATTAGGCTTTACTTATTACCGCAAACTTACAGCGAATCTGTGGAAACCACTCAGGAGTAAAACGAACAAGTTTTAAATTGCCTCTTTTTGGGCAAAAATCCCTCAAACGCTTGTTCTTTTATTATTATTTTTAATATAACACAACATTACTCCTGTAATCCCTGGAGGGTTAGGCAGATGTGTACATAATTGTACAGTCAACTTCAGAGAAATCTCACCCCCTTTGGTAGTGATGTCGCTACCAAAAGGTGTGAGTTTTCTGTGATGCTTACCATACACGTACAATTCGCCAGTTATAATTAAGTCCCATGTAATATGGGGCGAGCCTATTGCCAAAAACCGGGTACAAATCTAAACTCCTCAGCTGAGGAATTCCTGATGGAACTTCCACTTGGCAAAGGCTTTGCCGGTCCTGGACCCACCTACACCTCGATCAATGTGCAGATATTATTTTAACCAAAAGATAAAATTGTGTGTTCTATATGGTTCCCACAATGATCAACTGTGCAGAGGGGACCGGATGGAAAATTTTGACTTCACACTCCCGATACAAAAATTCAAAGGAAATACATTAACATAACATAATATCACTAACGAAAAATTCTACTACCAAGTATTGGATTAGAATGCGCGGACTAGCGGTGTCGTGTCGCTTATTCTCTCCTTCACAGGAGACAGTAATGTAAGATTAAAAGAGATGTATCGCCCAATTCTATTTTCTAACGATTTCTCTACGGTCGAACGAACTAAAGTACGCATCTGTCGTCCATAGCTAAGCGAGAGGACCTAACCCTAAAAAAAAGACATTACAGACATTATAGCTATAATTACTAAAAAATTTGGCCTGCAACATAATTGTCATTAACCGGACACAAATTCAGACTCCATGGCTGCTCTTGGCAAATTACAATTACAGTCTACAAAACGCTAAGTCTAGACCTATTTCCAATATCTCAAGCCCTTCCTGTAACGTAAATGTTACGCATCGCTGTGTAGCACAGATTCCGGTCAGCTCCGTTGGCAATATGCCATGTAGAACCCGACCTCCTAACTTTAAAGCTACCATTTATTGCCAAAATTGTATCTAGAAACGGAAAAGGAAGGCAGGCCATTCCATTTTTTAACTTTCGTTTTAAAATAGACTTTTCGTTTGAAAATAGCGATAGGTATTAGTCTAGAAAAGGAGCGAGCTTGCAGTGGGCGAGTAATGGGTAGCTCGCAGTCCGATCAAGGACAGGGCTCGTGTCTATGGATTTTTAGTTTGTAAGAGTCTGATAGTCTCTTCCGCGCCACACAGGACGTGGGACTTTACCAAGGCAAGAAAAAGGAAGGTTCTGTATTTTATTGGTCAAGTATAACTTCAGTACTTTCCGGCGATAGTTCTGGAGAATGTGAGCAATCGCCTTGGTGAGAAGATTGACGTCGAAAGACGATAATCCACCGGTTCTGCTCCTTTTGCAACTCTACCAGCACTTTAAAGAAAGTGTCTCATGTTTCTTCTTACGCTTTTGAGATTGCATAGTCTATTTAACTTTATTTTTGAAGACTCATCAAAATGTTGCTATCATAAAAATAGAAGTGTGTTCTTGAGGGTAAAATGTTATTCATTTCATTTTCCTTCTTGGCAAAGTGTCGGATATTTTGCTAAAATCTTAAAGGCGATTGTGGAGGCTGGCTCACATTTACATTTTTTATTGTCTGTTGCGAGACACAACGTATAAACGCCTCCATTTCTATCGATATGTACTAGGTATATATATAAGTACCCAGTACTCAATATCAGATGACAAAATCGTAATACTCGTAGGTCGTATTTGTGAAGAAACATACTTATAGATTTCATAAGCTGACAGAGCTAAGCTGAGAGTGGGGTACAGCTTCAACCCACCATCTAGGTACCATCCCCTCTGGGGTTGAACATAGTTAACATTTAGGGGTTCAACGTGGACAAGGGTATCGTGGGGGTTATTTGACTAAACCCTCTGAACCTGGATGATCCACCAGGATGTCAGTTGCCTTCGAATTTAGTTTCTATGACATCACCTTTTTTTCTTTTATTGTACCTCACAATGTTATCTTCATAGCCTGGAGTAGGCAGATTAAATTATGTACTTGTATCACGAACTGTCATAGAAATCATAACATGGATAAGCCCTTTAAAAAAAAACGCACGCGGGCGAAGCCGCTGACAACAGCGAGTGCTTATATGTCTTCATCCTGCATGTTCCTAACAATTTTAAAATCCCGGAATCCCGGAGGCATGTCCATATTAATATACAAAATACGTTTCAAGTTACTGAACCCAAATCAATCTACCTGCTCCGGGCTTTAGTTACCTTTCATAGCTTTCAACGCTGTGTCTGCCAAATTCGAAATCGTCATATAACTATTGGTCTCCACAAAGTACCCTTGAAAACCATCCAAATCTAGTACCTTAAGTTATATTCTATAGTTTCCTCCAGGCAGCTTGATAAGGTAAGCTGCAAGCAATTAAGGAATCCCATTACAGTGAAGGAAATAGACTCTGTTCCCCGAAGGAAAAGTTCTGCTGTTTCTCTGTAATCAGTTCTTTGATTAAGGTACCTATTGCGTTCCATTTGGCTTTCGATTTTTAAAAAATGTTTTTTTTTAATGATCGATATATTTACATTAAATAGATAAATATTGGAATATTTATATTTTTCAAATAGGATTTTAAGTTTTTTATTTAAAAAAAACTTAAAATCCTATTTGAAAAAACTTCTGGCACAAGTAAAGAATCTAATTTTAATTGTGTTCCTTTGTCGGTTTAGTAAAAGAAAGAAAAGAAAATAGCGTGATAAAATTCGTAATTAAAGTCTGGAATCGCCTATTAGTAACCTCATTAAGTATTTTAACTGTTTTTTCTAACCGCCCGTGTTCCATTACATTTTCCATATCTCAATATTTAAATGTTATACTTATCACATTATAATAAGCATAAAAAATGGAATACAGGCCTCCTCTCTTCGAGGGGGAGAGGCCTGTAAATGCTGTAATCTAATATGGGTTAGTAAATGTCACATGTCTCCTAAATTACGGTTTTATGCCTTTGTCAAACATACAGGCGAGTCTGAAGCGATAACAAACCGGTATGAGAAGTCAGTCCGATAGTTCTGTCACGCTATCGGATCGCTTTCACTGTTCTATGTGACTGAATTCAAACAATTCAATACATCTATACATATAATAAATCTGTAGAAGGGTCAATTCTGTACATTAAAAATATTGAAAAAATAAATAGCGGGATTAAAAAAAATTTTGTCTGTCTGTCTGCCTGTCTGTCTGTTTGTGCAGACATCACGTGAAAACTAACGGTTCGATTTCGATGAAACTTGGTATAATTATTCCTTATTATCCTGGGCATAACATAGGATACTTTTTATCCTGGAAAAATACGTAGAAAAAAAAATCTTATTTTTCAGTTTTATTCATAGACGTTGTTCTGTAGAACCGCGAACACACGTTGCATTACCCGCAGTGGATTCAGCGCCGTAATATTTATAAGATGTCATTGTCAGAGTTACTTAAAATGGGGAAATAAACCATCCACGCGAAGACCGACATCCGCGCGGACGGTGTCGCGGGCGGAAGCTAGTTACAAATAAAAACGTCACGCTTCGCATTCGCCACGCCTGTCTGTTTGACAAAGGCTTAGGACATGCCTATTTACTCGAGATGTTTTACACACTCCACTTTGAAAGTAGTAACGATGAAATAAGACACAAAAAAAACTAATCAATACAACTTGTAAATCGGGGGGCCGTTGTCCCCTGGGCCACCCCCGATTTTCTTTTGATATGTTTCTATCTACTTTAATTTCAGTATACCTCCTTCACTGGGCAAGTCACTGTCCGACCATTGACCATGTCCGGGTCGACGGCGCGTTGTGTTCCACGCGCGCCGCAAAGAGTGTCAGCAAAATGACGGGGCTCCCCTCTAGAGGGCCAAAGCCTGCCAGGGTCGCGGCACTGTACGAATTACCGTGACCTCGGAACGTAAAGGGCTATTGAAGGACACCGTGGATTTTAGTCAGTACGAGTCTGACAGTCCCTCCCGCTCTGCCCTGAATGGGAGGATTCATTTGATGATTTTACCACGTTAAAAAATTAAAAAAATACCTTCTTCACGGTATGTGAAAACTGATTTACATCGCTAAGAAACTCACCACTACACAAGGTCCAGTTTTGTAAGGCAATTAATTATAACAGACAGGTAATTGTCTGGCAGTAACGCTGAGCTGGGCCTATTTGGCTCAGTCGTAAGGTTACTTAATTACTTAGTATTTTTTCTTCAGTTTTGTGCCCTTGGTCAATAAGAATTTTCTTTATTTTCTTACTTTTTTTCTTTGATCCTCGAGTAAGTAACGTCGTCATCTCTAATTGACTCCCCATGATAATAACTGTAGAATCTGAAAGCTATTCTCCATTACTAGTTTTAAGGCAGCATTCTGAATGAATAAAATCTTGCCTCTATAATACAGTGCCTGAGACGCATAATCTTCTCCCTCAATTGAATTTAATGAAAAGAAAAATTCATAGAAACGTTCTCAATTGAAGTGTGAAACGTGCTATTTTCAATTGCAAAAATAATTATATGAATCATGCATTTTTCTCTTTAATTTCATAAACAAAATTCAGGATTTGTGTGTATTTGCTACAAACACAGTTTTTTTATTTTAAATTATTGCAATGACTTTGTTTTCATAAAAATATTAAGCTGTAATCACACTGAGGCGAATCCCATGCCAAACGCAGAAAATAATTACGAGTGTTTATTTGCTGCAGTTTGAACACAACCTTACAACACAGTAGATACAATCAGTGTGAATTTCGTCTCGCGTACCATGTGGGATTAACTCCAACTTATCCAAAACTTCATTCACACTCGGCAGTTGAGACTTGCATTTCATACCAATCACCTGGAAGCCATTCAACATAAACTTCTGGACTTCCGAAGAGTGAATGAAACAAATATATTTATTATGTAATCATACAAGTCTACACAAAAGCTCGAAATTGAAACAACTGCCCTTTGTAGTATTGACAAATGGACAGTTATCAATAGTAGAGCTGTCTACAACACGCTATCAATCTTCTAAATATATATGTTACTGGCAATCTGTACAATTTGGTTTTCAATAGAGTAACTGGCGTGTTTGTATAACCAAATGTATGATTGAGGCTTTCTTTCTGTGAGACGGAGTGGGCCATTTGGGAGTGGTGATCCACCACGCGAGCCTAGTGCGGGCTGGTAGATGTCACTTGACCTCGAATTTTTGGTCCTAGGACATGCCAGTTTCCTCGTTTTGAGAGCAGTGGTGATGAAATAGATTACACAAATTAATGCGCCTGGCTGGGTCCGAACCCACGGCAACTCACCACCCACCACTATCGCATTTATTATTCAGATAAGATTCCATAAATGTTAATAGAAATCAGTAGATATATTCCAGAATTGTAGCGTAGCGTGGGTGCTATTCCCGCAAAATGTAAAAAATAAATGTACAACTATGACCTGCAGATATTTGTTTCGAGTCTGGTTGTTTGTGTATGTGATTATCAATGTTTGTAAACGCACCCACGATACACGAGATATGCATAGTCTGAGGAAAAGTAAGAATAATAGAATGTAATAATATTCCACTTAATTATATTTTGCGTAGCTAGTCATTTTATTCAATACAGCTGGCTATGACTGTGTGTGTATATGAGTTACTAGCGACCGGCCCCGGCTTCGCACGGGTGGACATTTATTTTTTAAGCTCTCTGAAAAAAAAAATCCGGGATAAAATATAGCCTATACGGATTCGGAAGAATCCCTCTAAGTAATGGTAAAAGAAATTTTGAAATCGGTCCAGTAGTTTTTGAGCCTATTCAATACAAACATACAAAAATACAAAGGTTTCCTCTTTATAATATTAGTATAGAAGTATAGATGTACTACACAGGAGAAGTACTAGAGAATATAGAAAATGCCTGAATTACATGCTTTAACGGTAACTCATACGCAATAAGGTCACGTAAGACATAAGGGGAAAAAGTATTTTAATCCCCTCGAGAGCCAAAACAATCGGTGACTGACCCGAAGCTGTTTTTGCAAAAAATAAAACGATTTTTAGGCAAATTTCTTCACGGCGATTTGGGTACGGTAAGTAGGCCCTAAATATTCACGCAAGTGAATACGAGGAGTTTGTTTATAGCAAGGGTCTGCTCAAGGGAGCTGTTGGCAATATTGCATTACTCATTTTAATACATATTCAATGTTGTAAACGGGTAAAGATCTCTCCGGAGATTTTATTTGTTTGCAGATCGTAAAGGATAAATGTTGTTCAAATACTTTGGCAAATAAACAGGTTTATTTTTCTGTATTATAAGCTGAAAGATTTTAATGATAATAATACGTATAGGTGCGTAGGTAGGCGCCTACGCTACTTCAGGGGTTCAGTTGTCAGCAAAATGACGGGATCGCAAGACTGTCGCAGCAGTTCACCGTGGCCTTGGAACGTAAAGGGCAATTAAAGGAACAGGGTGGTTTTTGGTGAGTCAGAGTCCGACAGTCCATTTAACTCCCGGCAAGGCGGTAAGAATTTTTTCTAGTGGCTCCATTTAACTTTTTTTTTCTAGCCCATACTGTCCAACTGATGGGCAAAGGCTTCTAACAAGTCATTCCTGCGTCACCTCTAACCAGCCCTCACAGTACGTGACCACGTCATCTCACCACCTTTTTCTTTTTTAATTTAACAATTTCACTTAACAAACATAAATATCTTTAAGCAGACTCTACCTTTTAAGTGGTATCGACGATTTGGCTCAGCCTTGGCCTAATATAGGCTCCGTCTGCGACCTGAACTACAAATGCATTCAGTAAGTATATTTGTGGTTTCACCTTGAAAACACTTTCATCTTTCTGTCTATATTCATATAATATGGTAGTTTACTGCATCAATAAACTAAAAATCTATTTAGTCCGTCAGTTAAAGTATTGAAAAATAATGCACACGTATTTTTCCTTTCGCGCTTAAAAATTTGGGAGTGGGGGCTTCTGACGTCATAACTTTGTGAAACTATACCGACCGAGTGACGTTTAGTGATTTTTAGTTTTCGTAACAAAAGAAAAAATACGGGTCAAATATTTTTTGATATTTTACGAAGTAATTTTTTTTTTTTTTTTTTTGTAAAATATCCTATTGACCAAAGAGTTTTAGCTATCAGTGGGTTTCGAGGAATTCTTTTACATTTGATAACCCAATACTTATGAAAGCATACCTATTGTTGCCAGCACCTTCGCCCGCGTTTTACTCGAAAATTATCACATTGGAACGTAATATCGGGATAAAAAATATCCTACTCTCCTGTGTCAATCCAGGTTATTAACTGTGAATCTGTGAACACATCTAAATCCGGTTAGTAGCTTTTGTGTGATTGAGTAACAAACGCCCGCCCATCCCTACAAACCTTCACATTCATCATAAGAGTTTAATAAGTAAGTTTTTACAACCATTATCACAAGATAATGATAGTAGAGATATTGTAAAACTCCTAAATAATTAAATTAATATTTAATTATGATATAATTATCTTTTTCCTTTCGGTTCTGGGGTGTTTATTATATGTATAGATAATATTTGTTTACATACTACATTTAAATACTAAAATTAAAAGTAAAATATTTACAATAATGACTAAATTAAAACAAAAAAAAAATGTAGAGCGTTAATATAATTAAATTAATATTTTCAATTATTTCAGCAGCAGTGTTTGCGGTGAGAAAGCAATATTTATTTATTTAAAAATCATGTACGGTTGTAGTGCATTGGCGGTTTTCATGTTAAAACAAAAGCTTCGAAAATAAACTAATATGTTATGTCATTGGCTTGAGAAGCACGTACAGCCTGCTGTCATTTGTAGATCTGTCAGAAGCTCGAAAGTCTGACAACCGGTCTTACCAAGGGGTATCGTATTATCCATTTACTGGGTTGTGGTAAACAGATAGGCAGTTGCTGCATGCTAAATACTGATATTCAGCTGAATCCTGATCGATTTGAAGCCAACGCCAAAATAGTTTAAAAAGACTAAGAGAAGAGAATTATTCATTTTGAATACTTAGATAAAATAATCGAATAAACATAACAAATCGATACAAAACTTAAGATAAATCTAAAAACAATTAACTGCTATGAATAAGACTATGATTAGGAGCAATTTCAGTCTAACTTTATGTAATAGTTCCGAAGTTTTCCTCTGAAAGTTTTATTTTCAGGCTTTTTCAGTGATAGATTGATTTTACAAATCAATGGCATTGCGGTTTTTTTTTCGTGGTAAAATCATCAAAACTACTTTTTTCATCAAAATTAATGTCAAAGTTCCCATTTACTTGCATCTGCTTCCCATTACTTTCACCACTGCATTGATGATTGAGAAAAACAGTTCAGTTTCAGCCATTTGTAAATACGACGCGAAAACGATTTATTTCGTCACGTAGGAGTTAATTAAATCTCTCAGCTTTGCCATCACGAAGCCTTTCTACAAAGCTACAGGTTGCTCGTTCAGAATCATTCAGTGTCGCGTCATTAAGTTAATTTAAGGTACCAGTAACTTACACTGCAGGAAAACAACGTAAACTTGACTAGGGGTAGATTAAGGCGAATATTTGGCACTCTTTTTGAAATTACTTTATATCTCTCAGTACACAAAGTAAAATACTTTATGAAAGTAAAAAAAAAACATCATCTTTGATATTTCCATAGTTTTTTTACCTCTATATTTTGGGACATCTATTCCAAAGGGAGGATAGTTGCTAGTTTCTGATCCACGCAAATTACCAGTTTAGGATAAAAAAAAATGGCATCTATCCCACTAAAACTGATCACTCTTTGCCATCTCATGCAATCGCATGGAAAAATACGGCCAGTGTTCGTTTTAGAGACTCTCAAATCTCTTCATCTGCGAAACTAGAGTAATGAATATCAAGGTAACTGTTATCACATAAATAAATAAATATAAATATAAATAAATATTCCACAACTATCACAAGCTAAGCAGAGCTTGTGTTATGGGTACTAGACAACTGATAAACATACTTATATATTTCTTAATAAATACATATTATAGATAAATTACACCCAGACACAGAACAAATGATCGTGCTCATCACACAAACATTTGTCCTGGGTGGGAATCGAACCCACGACCTCTGGCATAGTAGTCAGGGTCACTAACCACTAGACCAACAGGCCTGTCAAAGATTTCTGTATTTCATTTAGAGCGTACTTGAAGTATTTACTGCGGGTATTGTGCCTCTGTCCTAGTTTTACCCTACGAAGACTTTTTTTTTTTTTATCGTGGTAAAATCATCAAATGAGTCCTCCCACCCAGGGCAGGGCGGGAGGGACTGCCAGACTTGTACTGACTAAAATCCACGGTGTCCTTCAATAGCCCTTTACGTACCGGGGTGACGGTAATCCCTTGGTCCCGCGACCCCGGTCCCTACGAAGACTTAGTTAAATTAAGTTTCCGCGACTAAGCAAACAAAAACGTGACCAAGAACTTAATTTAAAAATAATGTACGGACCGTAAAATAAATTAGTTAGCTTTTACATTAGTTTTATTGCGACGATTGATTTGTTGATCTTTGAAAGTAGTTACGGGTAATTAAAAGTCCTTACTACCTGTAACTACTTTCAAAGAACTACAATTATCTGCCCCGTTTGAAGTGGGATCGCAAAACGATGCCCAGCCACCGTAAACCGTAAGGGCTGGCTTGTCGATGACAAATAATAGTTAGCCCCTTCGTACCCCAAGGCGACTCAAGTCTCCCATGCCTTTGGTATCCAGGCGACTATCGCATTACAAAACCATAGAGGTTCGTACCTACAGAGGCACACATCAATAGATGATCAACTCGCAAGGTATCAGAAACTGACTACGAAAGATCCCAAGAATTCACTATTTTCCCTAAGAAACTGTGCGATCTGTACCTTTCCCACGTAGTACTAGTTTAGACATGATATTATTGTCATAAAAATACTAAATTGTACCGAGTCGGTGTACCGATAATTTTTTAAATGGTTATAAAACTTAAATTACCAGACTACTCGAATTCGAAACTATATAAAGATAAACATATAAACTAGTTTAATGAACATATTTCCAAATGTCTTTTGGTACGCCGTGCCAAATCACTCCCTTGACAAGTCCTAGTGAATCATCATTCCGTAATGAATAAAAATAACCCTTGTAGAAACTAGGACCCCAGATCCCTCAAAGTATTAAATAACAGTTATTTCATCATACTTCGACCTAAAAATAGTACAACTTCATAAATAACCCAAAAGTTTACCGAAACATAAATCTAACATTATTTAGAGACCCTCCAAGTCCAAGTGGAAAGGAAACTCTTGGGAGTCCGGAGTCTGATTTAATTTTTAATTGACGACCGCTGGCACCTGTTAACGATGTCTTTTTCAAGGTTCTGTACCCTCGGGATGCCAAAGGAACCCTTTTATTAAGGTTCCACCACCGCGCCTTCTGTGCATTTGAAAAAAGCTGTATTTGTCTTTTGCACCATTAGACACTTTTAACAAATTTGTTTTTTTTATTGTTTTTGTTTAGCGTAGTAAAATAATCAAATGAGTCCAGGCACGGTAGGAGTGACTGTCAGGCTTGTACTGACTAAAGTCCACGGTGTCCTTCAATAGCCCTTTACATTCACTGTCACGGTATTCGTTAGTCCCGCGACCCCGGCAGGCTTTGGCCCTCCAAAGGGGGGCCCACTCATTGTGCTGATACTCTTGGAGGTGCGCGTGAAAAACTACGCGGGGTCGACACGTCGTCGGACAGCGAGTCGCCCGTTACTCACCGCCGGCATGCCCACCTTGTTATCACACATAAAAAGCAAAATACAAACTCCAAAACTAAAACTATATTCAAAACTGAAGCATCGCTACTTGTCACAGTTTTACAACTCCCAAACAATACTCAAGTTATTTCAGTACTGCTTTATTTGATTAAAATAACCAAGTTTCATAACTTAGCATTGATTTCTAATAAAAACCAATGCCTCACAACTTGGTAACAGCCTAATATGTTGGCGTGTGCTGAGTAAAACCACAGAATCGATAAAAGAGTCTATAAAGGGGGTTGAAGTTCAGTTGATAAGTTGTATGGAAATCGGTTGTCATGGTATGGGGAAATGGACATGTCATGCTCATGACATGTGATGCAAAGAAATAAAGAAAATCTTAGACGAAAGTTGAAAAGAATATTAATGTGGGTGACTTAAAGGGTAGAGAAATGTAAAAGAAATGTTGAATGGACTACGAGGAAGATGATATGGATAGAATGAAAGTATTTCATGAGGTTATGACTAAACTAGAAGTATACAAAAATTGAAAAGAGTAAGCTTAGATGGTTTGGTCATATTGAGAGGATGAGTGAAAAGCGACTAACAAATGGAATTTTTAAGGCAAATGTGAGTGGTAACACCGGAGGGTACGCCCTAGGAAGACCTACACTGACATTATTGGTGAAGTGGTTCAAAAAGATAATAAAATATAATAAATAAATAATAATAAACTATATTACTTTTCCGACCTGCAACATATTTCGCTATAATTGAAGAATCCTATTTCTATTTTCATTCTACATAATTATGTAAAAGTAGACCAATAGAGTATTGAATGTGACCCTACAACTTCGTATCCTATATGATCTTGTCCCTTGGGACAGAATATATCAGTCTAGCTTTCCACCAATTACTTTACGATCGGCTTACATCGTAACCAAATGGACACTGGTAATTTTCGAAATACGAGGATCACTAAGTAATAATTTTATATGAATAGATCAAACTGCTTTGCTTGTCTATATATCCATACTGCCTGATTTCTGCAGCGTAGAAAGATTTACGAAAGATGGACGAGCACAAAGTAGAATTCATTCAAAAGTCAATGTCATGTACGTACAACTTTACTTGTATTAGTTTATATGCTCTTATAACTTATATAATACTTTTCTTTTGCTTTGAATGTTTAATAACATTATACTTACTACGGATTAGTTTAGTATTAGAAAAATATTTAATTGATCTTCTTTGTTCCTACACATTATATTCATCATTAACTACCCAGGCTTTTCCCCATTTCATAATAATACGTTATATTCTGTTAGCAGCCCAACCGGATATTTAAAACACTCTGTGTTAAAATCAATATCCATTATCATCCGATTCCCAATTATTACTTTTACCTTTCGATCTAATTTGATCTTGAACTTAAACTTGACTTTACCCCTAAAATAACTATGAGAGTGAAGTGACCCTCAATTAATAAGTAAGGACGATCTTGATGAGCTGTTAAATCACTGTATTTTATTAACTGTTTTTGGAGGTCAGATAAACAGTCGCTCTATGTAAAATATACTGATATTGGGTTAAACTGGAATCCGACACCAATATAATTAGAAAAAGCTAGGCTGCTGATGATTATGTGAATTATTACTTACGTGGTGAATCGTATATTATTCAAGTCCATTATATAATTATTATAATTATCTTAAACATTCTTAAACAATATAGGATAGGACCTAATATGTTCCTTGCAGAACGCCAACTTAGTTTTGAATACTAAACGTATCAAAAACATAACAAAAATACTCTTGTATTAAAATAAAACTTCTGTTTTTGTAAACCAGTGTTATTATTGTAGCAAAATACGGTAATTTCTCAAACATTAATAAGGGAAATGAACTACATGGGTGTGTCAAATGCCATGTCCAGTTCCAAACATAACATTCTTAGTAAATCTCGGAGTTATAGTGTTCGCGTGACAAAGGGACTTCAATTTTGCATGGGTGACCATTGAAGCAGTCACGCGTGACTAGAGGTCGCGTATGTTATGTTTTCTACATTTACTAACACTTGTTTGAAACATGAACATATTATGTTTGCTTGCGGCTAATGAATTGACTTATACGTCGACGGATTGTTATAGGAGATAACGTACATCGTCTTTTAATATTTAATTTAACTCAACTTAGTATTTTAACTTCATATCCTGAAATGACCATATTGTAGTTTTATAAATTAATAAAGTTTCGTTAAAATTATTAAGTATTCGTTTTATTTACTTAGAAGTCTTTTTCTGGAACATAGACAACAAATGATATAGATTTGTTAGAATAAACTTAAATGTATATATCTATTTAGAAAGTTTAATTAGTGTCCGTCTAAAAATAAAGGCCACTACTGGCTTTTAAAACTTTAGATGACCCTTTTGGCAGAGTATTTTGGCCTAACGTAAGTCGACTTTGTGTTAACTTTGAAAGAAAAACACACGCACCTATACCCTACACTCTTATTTATAATTTAAAGATATTTGAAAGATTTACACGAGCACAATTTGAAACTACTTACGAGTACTTACATACTTTTTTATTTGGTAAAACGCACCTATAGTACGAATATCAATTTATTGTACGATTACAGAAAATATACGACCAAATAAATAACAGAAACCTTCAATCTATCCAATTACCCAAATGCCTAACATACATATCTCATCGTACAAATAAGGAAAAGTAAAAGTTTATGAACGGTGATCAGTAAGTCAATGTCAAGTTTGGGGAAGGAGTTACTTCGAAACCCTTAATTCCGACTGCCTAGCAACTGAAAAAACTTCATGATAATAAAATATTTATATTACGAAAACCTTGTTGGAATTATTTTGAGAGATGACTAATAGTAAACGACACCTTTAATAGAGAAAGACAATTTATCATAATTTTGTTGAACCGAATACTTTTACCAAGTAATTTACATAAACATTACTTCAGTGACTTCCGAATGGTAAGCTAAAGGTGTATCTACATTATAGTATAGTACCTACACCCAATTAAAAATAATAAAGGTCTAAGGTTAATGTCATTAACCATATCTGTATATAAACTTCGTGGTTGCTACTCAGAAATTCCAAAGGGAACAACTGAGGAACACGTTAATTTCCCGACCCGAGAATTGAATTAGGTTTTATGCTCAGAAGTCGTGCTTGCGATAGACCAGGCTGTCATCATCTTCAGATAATGATGATGATGTAAACGTCGTCCTCATGTAAATGGGATGAGTATAAAGATCTCGGCATTTTCTGTCATAATCATTACGAACAATAGAGTAAAACCATTGATTAAATTCCTTTTCTTAAAACAGACTAAGTAGGTATGTTTCTTCTAAGGTGACCGTTTTATTTCACCAGAAATAACTTCCTAAAAGCTGTGGTAAAAGTAATACCAAGTTAATTAAATCAAAATCCTAGAAGAATTTCCACGTGGTTGTCAAAATGTCAACTTAATAATATAGAAGAGTCGGGACACTTAAATGAGTAACAAATGACGTGTCTTGTCACTAGCCGAAGTTTTCCCAGGACCTTAATAATGTAACTGGTCTTCTCAACTTTAATGAAAAAGCTCTCTAAGTCGAAGTAATATGAAAGCTAACGAAGCAGTGTTTCATGAAGATAGATTATGATTTCTTCCTCTCTGTTCTACGGTGGCTTTATCAGCATTTACTGTGAAAACATTAATTGAATGAACCTGTCAACTAGTTAATAATTTAGAACACCAATAAAGTTGACATTTTAACTAGATTTAGACGAGACTTTACTCGCAAGTCAAAACATTTCCCACGCGAACTTAATACTGGTATGAAAAGTATGTGTTAATTCATCTCATACAATATGTGTGTTCGAAATCAAAAACGATTCATCCGATTTTTGCGTAAAAGAATAACAAAGAGCCATCCATTCATCCCCATAAACAGTCTTATAACGTATTTATAATAATAATAGGAGTACACATAATACCCCGGAAATGCATTGTGAAGTACGGTTGACATAAGTCGGGCATGCCAACGTCTGGGAGAATCGATCCGAAACATTATTTCTGGGTGTTCTTGTCTGGCTAGCGGCGAATATTTGCATAGACACAACCTCGTTGCCTGGATTATCCACCAGCAACTTATTTTGAAGTTTGCTGACACTCTTTGAGGCGTGCGTGGAACACAACGCGCCGTCGACCCGGGTATGGTCCATGGTCGGACAGCGAGTTGCCCATTACTCGCTGCCCGCATGCCCGCGCCTACGTCCGTCACCGTGGGCGTCTACCACTGCGGCTGGGGTGGAGGGAGGATGCTGTCCTCTCCCTCACGCGGCCCGAACAAACTGTCTGACAAACTGTCAACTTCAAAATGGCATTTGGCGTTGATATGAGGGTTGTTTTTCAGTAACATTTTTTTAGACAAGTGTTCAACACGTGTTTAACTTTTTGTAGTACGACGGTTATGCCTATGCTTTTATTGTACTACATCTGTTTTACTATTGTTTCGAAATGTAAATCAGATTAACAGCTTATTAGCTTTAGGCACGGCTATCATATTTCCGAATTCTATTTGCAGATTGAGAAATGATTGAGTCAACTGCCTATAAATCTTCAAGTAAAGACAACATAAAACGAGTCTTCATAAAATATTGCAGTTATTCCATTTCTTTGCAATAAAATATCTTCAATCGATCTATAGGAAGGTTACGCGACATCGCACTCGATCACAGCTGAACTATGGCCTCCCGTAGATTCTGTTAGTAGAGTAGTAGATTGTACTCAGTCAACAATTTTGACCTGTGACCTCGATCAAGGACAAACACAGGGGTCACCTCTGTTAGTGCTCGGTCGAGGTCACCTGAATTACATTTTTAATGAACCTGTAAATGGCCTTGCCACTAACGGGTATCCTACACACAGAACATACAATATAGTGTAACTGATGTAAATAGTAATGTGATAATGATAGAATTATTAACTAATAGTTCATTATTTTCGAATTCTTTGTTCAAGGTCATTTCGATGATTTCTTTTTATTCTATGTACGGTTTTTTACTTTTCAGCTTTACCAGGAATATTGTCATTTATGGGAACTGTTTTTTCCAAACGCCCGCACGCTCAAGGGATTAGCTTAGACGTGATGTTATGTCAAGATGGTATCGTTTGAAATATCAAATAAGCATTAGGTGTTTTGACCTAAATTCTTGAAGAAATTTGTCCCTGAAGATGAAAATAGCGTATCGGTAGACAAGACAGTGTAAAAAAGGCCAATTGTTTGGAGTGTTTCGGTGATTATTGTATAGTGAGCGAAGACGGAAGTATACGTTTAACCGCAGCCTATGGCGACCGGAACGGAATCGATGTCAACGCCCCAAGGTCGCCACCATGTACCATAGACGAGTAGTGTCACGGTTCGAAACTTTTCACTATACTCTCACGTCGTAAAACTATTATTGTGACAATATATGTACGATTGTACGTGTCAAGGTATTGCCGTATTGGATCTGTTTACTTATAGTGGCAAACTGACTTAACGTCATTACACGCTTTAGAAGGACTACCACGGAACTTCCAATCCAACGACAGGCCTGTTGGTCTAGTGGTTAGCGACCCTGACTGCTATGCCGGAGGTCGTGGGTTCGATTCCCACCCAGGACAAATGTTTGTGTGATGAGCACGATCATTTGTTCTGTGTCTGGTTGTAATTTATCTATGATATGTATGTATTTAGAAATATATAAGTATGTTTATCAGTTGTCTAGTACCCATAACACAAGCTCTGCTTAGCTTGGGACTAGATGGCGTTATGTGATAGTTGTGGAATATTTATTTATTTATTTTTTATTATAATGGAAGTTGTAGTTGATCCCGATCCCAAGGACTCCCGTTACAATGCTTATTAGTAAGCGCTCCAGCATGAAATTACATAGAAATAATCGTCAAAGGTACGGTAGCGTAGTGGGACGCCCCCAGCTAGATTGACCAACGACCTAAAGAAAGTGAGTTGTTGAAGTTGAGCGCAGCCTGGTCCTCTGTCCATCAGTGGACTGCGACTGCTTTTTACGTGGTACAATCATCACATGAGTTCTCCCACCCAGGGCAGAGCGGGAGGGACTGTCAGACTCGTACTGACTAAAATCCAAGGTATCCTTCAATAGCCCTTTACGTACCGGGGTCACTGTAATTCGTGAGTCCCGCGACCCCGGTAGGCTTCGGCCGTCTAATCCCACGCAGTGCTTAAGACGGTTTCACTTTAACTAATTTTGTATTCACAGTGATAAATAAGTGTGACCTAAGAGTGTAAACAGACATAAATAAAGGTAAGAGTTTAGTGTTTGTTTACCTGCACTAAAAATAATTGCTTTTTACGACGAGTTACAATCACTATGTAACTCGTCGTAAAAAGCAATTATTTTAAACAAAAGTTTAAAATAGTTTTGAGCGAGGCTATTAAACTAATATGTCTAAAAAGTAACTGCTGAGATTTTTATATAGAAGTACAAAAAAAGATAACATGCATCAACAGAAATAAATTAGGATAAGAACAAGAGAATAATGATAAAACAAATCGACGGTCCCTACGTACAAACGGACATGTCAAAAACCCAGATTTACAGGAGAGCGTTTTTAATGTTCAAACCGCTCTACAGAGGTTTAATTCAATTCTATGTACACATGGAATTATTTCTAGAGCTGTTTGAACATTAAAAACGCTGTCCTGTGAACTTCGGTTTTTGAATAGTCCGTTTGTACGTAGGGACCGTCAAAATATACCCATCCTAATAAAAACCAAGGCAAGGGAAAAAAATGACACTAATCCAAGGTACACAATCGATCCTTCTAAAAGGAATTGCAGACAGCTCTTAATGGGTTCTACGTAAAGTTTGCAAACTGTCATTTCCAAAAGAGTAGATTAAATAAAATGCGCCAGACATTGCCCAAGAGCCAGGAATTCACGGCATTTATTCAATAACTTGTAAAATGTTTCAGATACTTGTTCGCAAGTTTCTTTTCATGGGTACACTTTTTCTTTTGATTCTATTGGTTTATACTCAATTGGATTTCAACGGAGCGATGAATTGCTACTTTTATTGATTTTGAGACTTATATTTTTATGTTGAAAACATAAGAGGACATTTACTGATTTTTTACTTGTGACAGATGGAATTTGCATCGGCAAAAGTTAGGATTAGAAACTATTTAATTAAATTATATTTAATTGTTTGTATTGTTTCTTATTATTATTTTCTCTGTGTTTAGTTGAAAGTGTTTTATTATTTTATATAAGCTACATATGTGAATGTTGTGTGCACTCGTGGCATGTGCCAAATAAATGAATTTTCTCTGATGACCGTTTATAAAGACATAAACTCATCATCATTGATGTCATCGTCATGATTGATTTTCTTGCCTTAATCCCAATTTATTTGAGATCAATGCAACATTTCCTCTGCTTCCTTAATTCTTTCTTTCTTGTCTTCTCAGCCGTCACCTCCTTTCTACTCAAATCCATCCATCCTATCTTTGGTCTTCTCCAATAGCCATCCACAAATGACTCAATCGCTAAATAGCTTAAAAGAAAAATATGAAATGCGCAAAACATCATATTAGCAAAATATTCGATTCCAAAAACGTGAAATTCTCAAATACCCTAGTAGAACATCTTAGTGTCATTTATGTGCCTAACTGTACTTGCATCACGAATCAATAAAAAAAGACAAGATTGAAACTCTTCACTCAACTAAAATTTTCATGAAACTTAGTAGCACCGCAAGGTCACAGATTGTCTCTAATGGTTGAAGTCGTAACTACCGACCTTGGCTATTGCATTCAGACATAACAAAGACAAATGCGAAGAAAGGCCACACCTGTTAGCCCCATGCAAAACGTAACAAATTTTCATGTGGAAATAAACATTCACAGTTACTCGTATACTACAAAAAAGTTAAACATTGGTTGAACAT
This sequence comes from Agrotis puta, assembly GCA_943136025.2. NCBI lineage: Eukaryota > Metazoa > Arthropoda > Insecta > Lepidoptera > Noctuidae > Agrotis > Agrotis puta. The sequence goes on from OW964178.2 coordinate 12,701,470, forward strand.
TTGTCTTAAAAAAGTGTCAACTGCAAAACGGCATTTGACGTTGATATAAGGGTCACTAGTTAAATATAGGTTACAAGTTATACTTTTTTAGACAACTGTTCAACGGATGTTTGTTTGTGATGTTTAACGTTTTGTAGTAAGACAGTCAGTTGCTTGGTCGCGGGATTGTACGAATTACCGTGACCCTGGAACGTAAAGGGCTATTGAAGGACACCGTGGATTTTAGTCAGTACGAGTCTGACAGTCCCTCTCGCTCTGCCCTGGGTGGGAGGACTCATTTAATAATAATAAATAATAATAATAAATATTCCACAACTATCACACAACGCCATCTACTCCCAAGCTAAGCAGAGCTTGTGTTATGGGTACTAGACAACTGATAAACATACTTATATATTTCTAAATACATACATATTATAGATAAATTACACCCAGACACACAGAACAAATGATCGTGCTCATCACACAAACATTTGTCCTGGGTGGGAATCGAACCCACGACCTCCGGCATAGCAATCAGGGTCACTAACCACTAGACCAACAGGCCTGTTGGTCTAGTGGTTAGTGTCAAGTCATTTGATGATTTTACAACGTAAAAAAAAAAGACAGTTGTTAAACTTTCTTTATCAGCTGTCATGTGACTAAGAGAGTGATGATGGGTATGAATGTTGATGGATGGAGAGGAAAAGGAAGGCCATAGGTCGGATTGTCTAAGGAATGATATGAAAGAAAAAGAAGTAAATGATACTGTGACGACTGAAAGGGGAAAATGAGATAACGGTAGGAAGATGATGATGATTTTAACTTTTGGTATACAGACATTTTTATAAGATTTTCTATAACCTTATATAAATGGCTGTTTGTTTTCAGAGTAGTCAGGTACGAAACACCGGCCCCTTCTAGTTTTATAAAAAGACGTGTAAAAGTGTTGATATAACCTACTTGCATAAATAAACATCATTTCATTTCATTTCATCAAATCTGTGATTCTCTCATGCTATTGGCGTAAATGCTATTACCGAGCATATGTA